>CM060882.1:57515199-60245199 GCA_030762935.1 Hymenopus coronatus
ATTACTTCATTAGAACATTCTTAAAATTTTTATTGGATGGCTGATGATTACTCATGGTTTTGTAGAGTACATTCCACAAATTCTCTTTTACATTTATCATCATTTAAAGATTTTGTATTCAAAATTGAATTTGACTAGAGAACGTTGCCAGGCTACATTTTTTAAGCTTTATATCATTAACACCTAAACAATGTGAAGATTGGTTTAGAAATGCATTTGATGACGAAGCCCCATCTAATACAAGATTGGTACAGTGAATTCAAAAGTCATTGGCTTATTCTTGGTGATGAATTCCACCAATGGCACCCAAGAAATGTCATTGCTCATGAAAATACTGATGTTCAGGCAATACTTGATATTTTATAAATTTATTCAAAATATTCTAGATGACATGAGTAAACTTTGTCGTCGAACTGATTCCACTTAAAATACTTCAGATCAAAACAATATATTGATTAATGCAGAAAAACTGGAAAAATTCCGCGGTAGCATTTCAAATCTGATTTGGAATATCATCACTGGTGATGAACCTTGGATTTAATGTTATGATTTTGAAAAGAAAAGTCAATTGGCTCAAGAGATCTTTAGGCTACGAAAGTCTGACAAATTCACAATGCTGGAAGATGGTTGCTAGCTTTTTTCTCTAAAATAGCCATATTACTAATATGGCATTAAAATATAGACTGCTATTTACAGCACATTTTTGAAAAACGCCCAAAAAGAATAATTTTACTTCATGAAAACACATCGTCACATACAACAAAATTAACAACTGAGTATTTGGATGCTCTTAAGGTCAGTACCACGCATCTTTCAACTAGCACCTCATGATTTCATTTTTGTGTCCTAAAATTAAAGATTCATGGAAACATCTTTTTGTCATCACATAAAGGCAATGGAACATCAGAAAATCCTAGTTCTGAACTGTCTTGGGAGAATAGTATCACTGTTTAAGTATCACTGAATGCAAAAATAAGATGTGCAAGGGGAATATTTTGAAAAACTATAAAATCATTTAAATGTTTTAAAATATATCAATTTGATTTTCTAAAAATGTTTAGTATTGTGCCCGTAGATTTAGTTATAGTCGAGAGTGAACACAATGATGAGAATTAAAAAGCAACAAACATAGTTTGCTATTCTGCCTTAACTGAATTTCCTCTTTATTTTATATGCACTTTTTCCATTATAGGCACAATGCTTACATTTTAAATATATTTTTACTGATGGTAGTGCACCTGCCAGGTTTTACTGTCAATTCTGCACCTCACAGAAAAAATATATTAATACACACAAATTTTGAAATAGTGTCTAATAATTGGTATTGCTGTTAAGTATGGAACCTTAGGAGTGCTCAATCCAAGTGGTTTCATTGTTTAAAAATATATACAACAGCTTTTCTGCATTTTTGCTTTGAATGCAAAATACCAAGTTTGGTATTTAACAGACTTTTCGTTTTGAGCTGTGCTGCACAGGCACACATACACACATACACATTTCTAAAAATGTCTTCTAAAAGTTTTATTTATTCATGGTGTCTCAAAACATGTATTTCTGTTGAAATCTCAGGTATCAAATTTTTGAATGGAATACAATATCTTCTCTATCTACTATATACATTGTAATATCATTATGCACTAGAGAAAGTAAAAATAACAGAAATGCTATTATTTCATATGTCCTTTCATATAAATGGAACTAAGGAATAACTAGGCTAAAGCAAATAAAATCTTTTAAAAACTGGTCAGCATGTGATGGCTTTGAAATCACATTCTCCTTACTTAACCAGAAAGAATAAAAATAAATGACAACTTCCCATTTAAGAAGGTGAAGTATTGAAAAATTGAAACCAATTACAAGGATAGCTCGGCAATGGTTAGCTACAGAGAGAAAAAATTATTGAACAAATTGTATGTTTTAATGAAATCTACATTTTATGTGTAATAAGTGTTACCAGATATGCAAAAGTCATCCAGAATGAAGAGGACTTCAGAGGCTATTCCCACAAAATTCAAAACGTACATTTCATTTGACAAATTTCTGTTTTAAGGTGGGGGATTTTCTTGAAAATCTTTGGCGCATCCCTAGAAGATGCTGTACTGAGACATCAAGTTGGTATTTAACAGACTTCAGTTTCAAGTACACACACAGACACAGACACAGACACAGACACACACACACACGCACGCACGCACACGCACGCACGCGCACGACGCGCACGCACACGCACGCGCGCACACGCACGCGCACACACGCACGCGCGCACACACGCACGCACACACACACGCGCGCACACACACACGCACACACGCGCACGCACGCACACGCGCACGCACGCGCACGCACACGCACACGCACGCACACGCACACCCACACACACACGCACGCACACCCACACGCTCACACACCCACACGCACCCACCCACCCACCCACACACACACACGCGCACGCGCGCACACGCACGCGCGCGCACACACGCGCTCACACACACGCGCTCACACACACACGCTCACACACACACACGCTCACACACACACGCTCACACACACACACGCTCACACACACACGCTCACACGCTCACACACACACGCTCACACACACACGCTCACACACACACGCTCACACCCACACCCACCCACCCACACCCACACCCACACCCACACCCACACACACACACACACACACATGCTCACACACACATTGCCCTTTTTCTGAGATTTTTTTTATATAGTGGATGGAGTGCAACACCTTCTCTACCTATGTGCCATGTAGAGAAAGTAAAAATGTATTTTTTTTGGACTCAAGGATCCTCAAAACATGTATTTTTGGTGAAATTTTGGAATCAAAATTTTGGATGAACTCTGCCTATTATGTATATGGTAGAGAAAGTAATAATTCTTAATAAATTGTAATTAAAAATAGAGTAGTTGAAAAAATAATTTCTGGTGACAAGATAATTGCATAAGCATTAAACATTTCATCCTGTAAAGATTTCCATCTGATATCTTAAACAGTTTCTAAGATCAGGGTTATAAATTAAGCATATTTAACATTGATGGTATATAGAGCATTAATTCTCCCTTAAATCAAAGAAAGTTGCTCTATAGCTCTTGGAATAATTAATGGTAACATTTTGTTTTATATATATATATATTTTTTTTTCTTTCTTTCATTCGTGTTACAGCACTTGGATCAATGCACTTAAGAAGCTGGCATAACAAATAAACAGTTGAAAGGACAGTGGCCTTTCTACCACTTTGGATAACAGTCTTCACAGTTGAGAGCACATAATTAATCTTCTGCTATCTCTTTCTCCATTGTTTTCAAGGTCTCTACACTCACTCATGTCACATCTCACATGGAAATTGGTCTCTCCTCCAGGAAAATAATTCAGGTGTAGCACAGGCCAACTACCTGTTGCCAAATGCTGCTATCAGTGAAACAGTAAACTTACATAAGAACATTTACTGCACTTTCTTTTTATACACTATCCTTTCTTCCTTTATTAATTCTTCCAAATCTTGGTTACTAAAATTATCCTATTGATACAAAAGCAAAATAACTTGCAATAAAAGCAAATATAAAGTTTTAAAAACAAACTGATAAACACTATTATTACTTTGCATTCCTGTGTTCGTATAGGGAGGGAATATGGGCCATTCATCAAAAAATTACCCCTTTTAGACTCATTCACAAAAAGCAGCAAGAGATAAAAGCAAATGTAACAGTTATGTAACAATTTATTTTCAAATGTTCTACTAATTACTTATGCAAACATCTAGTTTTGCATACTAACTGTTTATCATGAATAAATATTTAATAGAAATCAGTTCAGTTAATGTGTATAATATTGTAGTTCCTGAACAGCTCAGAGAGCAGCAGAAGGCCATAAAAAGCAATCAATATGCTCTCCATATCATAAGCTCTTTAAATGTGTTCATGAGAAATAACCAATTAACACTTAAGTGAACTGTTAATAAATGTGGCAAATTTGAATGATCATACAGCAGCTTTTTTCAGAAATGCTTAATTCAACAAACATATTTATTTGTCATTAGTTTAATGTTTTAGCATTGTCTATAATTCCAAAAAAGGTAGGTAAAAACGGATTTTATAGTATTAATGACAGATACACAGGCTTATTTCATTTTTCATGTCACTTATTTAAAATCTGATGTGTTCCTTCACATGATTTTCTCTATATATCTGAAACAAATTATTGTTAAAAAGCTTATTCTTCTATCTACTGCATGCTAATTGAGATAAATTTTAGCAGAAATTGTCCTTATTACTTGGTTCCTTGTAACTAGAATGGAAAAAATTTAATGTGTTCCAATACCATGATGTGCTCTAGCTGTTCAATAATCAAACCTTTTATTCAAAAGGTTAATCTGTTATCTACATCATGCTAAACAAGATAAGCACAAGCAGAATTAGTCTTATTACTAGCTTCCATGTAAGCAGAAGCAAAATAAGAAAATGCAACAGGCTAAAGCAATAGTATTGTCTTTTAAAAGCCGGTTGCTATGTGAAACAGTTGAAATCCATTCTCCTTGATTGTCAGCAGTAAAAAACAAGGAACAAGAAGAAAGATGTCTTCCCGTTTAAGTAAAGTTTAAGTGGCTTAAAACTGAAACCAATAATCTGGAATATCTAAAAAATGGTGAACTTTAAAAAAAAAAATGTATATAAAATACTGTGCGCTTAATGAGATCTACATTTTTAGTGTAGTAAGTTTTTGTCTATCTCTTACAATTTGCCAGTTATACAAAAATCATCCAGAATGCAGAGGATTTCAGAATACTCCCAGAAAATTCAAGATATGCACTTTGTCATAGAAATTCCTTACACATAAGGTATTTTAATCAAAATTGTTAAGAGGAATTTTTGAGAAAATCAAAATTTTCAAACATATTTCCAGGTAAAGGGTAGTTTGAGGTGGGGGGGTATTTTCTTGAAAAACTTCACACTGCATCCTTGAAAGATACTAAACATAAATATCAGTCCTTTCGGTTTTGGGTTATGCTGGTCCCCCCCCCCCCCACACACACACACACACTCTTTATAAAAATAAATTTTTGAGACTCAAGGGGCCTCAAAACATATTTCTGGTGAAATTTTGACATTGAATTTTTGGACGTAAAACAATAACTTTCCAAGCTACTATATATATTGTATGTCCATGCATGCTAGAGAAAGTAATATGTATATGACACAAATTGTGTGTTTTAACGAGATCTACATTTTTTGTGCAGTAAGTTTTTGTCTACCTCTTATGATTTACCAGTTAAGTAAAATTCAGAAAAATGCAGAATAAATAGGTCCTCGGAGGCTATTCCTAGAAATTTCAAAATATATTTGTCATATCAATATTTGTCATGTAAATATCTTTAACATACAGTATTTCAATCAAAATCATTAGAGAAAATCAAAATGTTCAAAAATTTTTCCATGTAAAGTATAGTTTAGGGTGGGGGGCTTTTCCTCAAAATCTTCGTGTTGCATCCTTGGAAGATGCTAAACTTAAACACCAATTTAGGTATTTACGACTTACATTTTTGAGTTAAAAGTTCCTATATGACATGTTTTCTGTTGAGATAATACTAAACATTTTTTAAGTGGACTGAAGCATGTATTCTGGGTCCAACACATTTTTTCAGAAAACAAAACCATGCATAACTAAAATGTATAACAGAAGTTAAAATATCAATTTGAAATATTGACACTGCATGTTTGATGGTTTGGTCTTCTAAGATGGTTAGACACTAGCCTGTTTTCGAAATTATAGGTTCAAACCTAGTCTACTATACCCGATAGTTTTAAAGAGTACGTAATAGTGACCGGTATGGTCAAAAAAATGTTGTGCAACAAACTTCTGGCACACTGTTCCTGACAAATGGCAGCATTGTTTGAAAAGAAAAAAAAATACTACACACAGAAAGTCAACAGAGTACAAAATAAGACACAAATCATTATTAATGAATATGAAGCAAAGGATCGCTAAGTCGCCCTCCGTGGTGTAATGGTTATCATTTGACTTCATATGCCCAAGGTCGCGGGTTCAAATCCGGCGGAGGACGATGGATTTTTTCGGGCGTAAAAATCCTTAGCATGGCTTCCTTCGGAAGGGAAGTAAAGCCGTTAGTCCCGTGTTGTAGATTTATGGCACGTAAAAGAACCTCAAGCCTGATTGAGAGGCCTCTGAGCAAAATTAATAATTTCACGCCCAATTTAGAATGGGACCTTGAGAACCACAGCAGTTAAAGAGCGTCCATAAATAACAAGACATTTACATTTAAGGATCGCTAAATAAAGAAAAAGAATAGATTATATTATTATTGTTGTTATTATCATCATCATTTTACTTTAAACTTCTTTTACAAATGCTACATTATATACATGGACATCTTGGAGCTTTATGTGAATGCTGAGCTGCTAATGGTTGACCCTTCTTATTTGCACTTAATTATTGTGTCTAATGGAGAGCTAATGACTTTGCCGATATTGCACTCTAATCCTAGAGTGGTAAGCTAAAAATAGCTGTGTACCATATGTATACGAGTGATGAACTTATGCTCACTTAAAGAATAATTAAGTGCATTTGAAAAAAATCTGATGTGTTCCAATCACAACTTCCTCTAGATGTTCATACGTAAACTATTCCCACAAAATCTTAGTTACATCATGCTAATTGAGATAAACACTAACAGAATTGGTCTTACTACTTGTTTCCTTTTAAAAAGAAGGGTAATAAAGGATATTCGGCTAAAACAAGTCAAATCTTTTAAAAGCTTGTCGCTATGTGAAATAATTAAGGTTTGCTTTGCTTTGGGGGGGGCCCTCTTTCAGGAAACTTAACTTACATAACTTTTAAGAAACTTAAAATTAAAACTAATAACAAGGAACATTTCTAAAACGGTCAAATCTACAAGAAGAAAGTATGACAAATCATGTGTTTTAATGAGATCTACATTTTTTATGTAGTAAGGTTTTGTCTATCTCTTACAGTTTAACGATTATGCAAAATTCTGCAAAACTCATCCAGAATAAAGAAGTCTTCAGATGCTATTCCTAGAAAATTCAAAATATACATTTTATTTGTGATTTAAATATCTTTAACACAGCATTTTAATGAAAATAATTAGAGCTCTTTTTGAGAAAAACAAAATTTTCAAAAAATTTTCCATGCAGTTTGCGGTGGAGAGATTTTCTTGAAATCCTTGGAAGTTGCTAAACATAAATACCAAGTTTGATTTCAAATTTGATATATTTCTTTTTGTCAGAGTACTTCAGCTACAGTTTGAAAAGAATATATAATTAAATAGGAAAGTTTAAGAATTTGATAACATTCCCTAAATTTTCCAACATAAA
Source organism: Hymenopus coronatus (assembly GCA_030762935.1). Taxonomy (NCBI): domain Eukaryota; kingdom Metazoa; phylum Arthropoda; class Insecta; order Mantodea; family Hymenopodidae; genus Hymenopus; species Hymenopus coronatus. Next base: position 57,522,572 of record CM060882.1, read on the forward strand.
GCAACTACTAAAAGTGATCTTACAAATTACAAAGAGGTTTTATTATTTTACTTGGCAATTGCTATCCAATCTTCAAAATTTAAATGGAGGGGGCGCCAGAAGGGAACAACATAATAAGTTCAATTTATTTAAACAGCTGCAAAAGTTTTTGGAATTTACACTAAAAATCTTATGATAAATTATAGTCAATTATCACTTTTTTCGGTTCGCATCACAACCTATCTTATGTATACAAACATTTTCAACACTAAAGGAGAGAATAACCATTAAGAATCAGACTTACCCCTTTGTTTTAAGTTTGTTTCTGCTACAACAAAACTGTCGTACAAAATGTAGTATATGTGGCTGTAGTTTGACTCAAATATGCTCTTTGCTTCTTCAATGTCTACATTTTCTGTAAAATAAAAAAAGAAAAATTGTCAAGCAAAACTGTATTGTATATTTTTACAGCATTATGTAAGAATGGGAAGTTAAAGAGGGTGTATCTTCAGGGTGCAACTTGTGGATGATTCAAACCACAACATCAACGTGGTGTTTGGTAGCTAGTAATGTATTAATCTGAAATGGTTTTAATTCTGAAGTATTCTGTTTTCAGAAACTGGCACAACTGCAAAGTTCATTGAAACACCAAAATTGTATCACTTTGACCCTACAACTTAAAACAGAACATGCTAAATTTCTCTAATTTCTATATTATTTTGAGGTATGTATATAGTGTAATTACATGTGAATTTAAACTTTCAAACAATTTTGAGTTGTGATCCAGTAAAACATTGATAGACAAGATTTCATCACAAATTAAAAGTAATTTTTAGTTATTACATAAAACACTTCAGAAAATCAATACTTGTACTTGAACTAGAAGCAGTAGGAACTTTGTAACTATTAGTGCTGCTAATTCGTAGATAAATTTTCATTATAATTATATTTTAAAAAGCCAAAATGAAGAACATGATATTTATGTAACAAAATACTAACTAAATTACATACTGCAAATTAAATTTGTTTATTACTGTAATTAAACAACTGAAGTGTCTATTAGTGTGTCTCAAAGTATCAGCTTCTATGAGAGTAGTAATAGAATAAAATTTTGATGGCACAAAACTGCTATGGTCATCAGCGACACACATTGGCTAATGTTTATCCCAGAACAAAAAAACAATACATTCAAAACAAACACCAAGAAAACACTGATTACAAAAACAGGCAGCAAACCAAAAGTACACAAAAATTAAGCAACACAAATCTCACAAATTTTGATAAACAAAAACTAACTCTCAAACATCATCATGTAATACTATTCTGGCACAGTTCAAAAGAGAATATTATAAGAGAAACATTCTTTGGTAGCATAAACCATAGCCTAGGAATTTAAGAACTGGTCAACAAAGGTAGAGCCATCTTCTAAAATAGTAAATAGATAGTAGATAAACCACATCACTTGTAAAATGCAGAATAGTAACAACACTGGGTGAGAATAATGCCTCGCTGTGAAGGGCACATTGCAGTGGATACAGTATTGTGATGATTCACCATTGATAAGCAGCCATGACTGAAATAACGATGTCCAACATGAACATAAGCAAGCACTGTCTCCTAACAACATGATAGACGATTAGAACCACACCAGAGAAATGTTGTACCCACAGCCTCTCAGAATTCAGCAGAAGATGTAAACTATTTCTTTCAAATGAATATATTTCTATACTTTCAAATCCATAGATGAGCAGCGAAGAATGTGCTTATCAGGGTGGAGAAAGGCATCCTTCGCAGCCTGATCTGCTCATTCATTTCTTACAATGCCCATCACCCAGCTAGAAGCAGAATACAACTGAGCATGGACCGGCTTTGAGTATAATATACAGTTTGACAGTGCATAAGGGAGTTCCATGGGGGAAGCACATCTTGCAACTGACATGCATGCCAATGACCAACAGTCCCTTGATCTGTTTTAAAACCATCAGTATATAAAAAAATTGTATCCATGAAATTTGTGTTGCAAACCAGCAAATGTGTTTCTGTATATAGGTGCAGCTGTGGTGTCCTTTGGCAACTGAACCAAAGCAAGATAACACATAGATGGTTGTCATATACAGGTGGAAAATGGTGAAATACCCTGTAGAAGAGAGAGGAAATCTACTTCCCGCAGGAAGCAATGCTGTCAGGCTTTGCTACCAAGAATCCAAATCAGTGCCAAAGAAGGAAGATTAGGTGGGGCGAATGGCACATATAGCAGAGATATAATTACAGAGATGTACCTAAAGGGATGGTACACCAGTCTTCACACAGGCTACAGGTGGGGCTAATATGAAAAGCTTCTGGAAATAACCTATATACCTGATGATACAAAAGAACCATTTAGATAAAATAGAAGAATGGAACCATATTAACAACGGGTAGTGTCATGGCATCAGTAGGGGATCAGCATCCCATAAAGTGCTGCACATAAGTATATGTGGCAAGTGAGTGAAGCATCCATGAAGGCAGAAAATATAAGGCCACAACACAGATTATGATAAAATATTATGTCAAAAATTTAGCTTTCTCAACATACTCTACCAAGAGAAAGAAGGGTCGCAGTAAACTCCTTACGAATTAAGACAGTATATTTTTTCTGCTAAAAATTTAAAAGCATTTTCCACACTCCAGGAGTGCAAAATATTTAGAATCACTGGAGGTGACATTGGACAAAGCACATGCGCCCAGTGCTACAACCAATTGCAAAATAATCTACAAGGAGAAAGGGAGTAACACCTGGTGGGTCATCCAACACTATGAAATTAATAGCTATAGCAAAAAAACACCACTCTAGATCCTTGCACCATGCTGCTCTCCTGCCTAGAAATCATAGATAAGGCAGAACCGACTCCATTTGAAAAGTATGGGCATCCAAAACTGCTTCAAGAACTCAGGAAGATGACCTTGAAAATGTCAACAGAAGAGTTGGCAGAGGATAGCCTTACGTCAGGTGGTATCATAGACCTTCTCCGAGTCAAAAATGACATTTACTGTAAGAGAGAAAAGGGTGAGTCGCCAAACAAACCAGGTGGACTATAGTGAACTGTTGTTGTAAAAAACTACTTTGGACAGGAGTGAGGAAAGAAGCAGCTTCAAGGTACCCATTAATTGCTTAGCGTCCATCTTTCCCAGTACTTTACAACCACAGCTTGTCAGTGAAATGGATCTATATGTAGGCAACTATGGGTCTTTTCCAGGATTAATAACAGAGATTATAATTGATTCTCACCATTGAGAGGGGAAAACACTAAAGATCCGGATGTAGTTGAAGGACTCTAAAGAAGAAGAAGAAGAAGAAGAAGAAAAAGAAGAAGAAAAAGAAGAAGAAGAAGAAGAAAAAAAAAGCTGATAATTAATTTTAAGCATTTGAGCATATATACCATCTGGACCAGGTGCAGTATATGGATGAATGTCAGTTAATGTAATGAGACTTTATTCTTCAAGTATCTGAAGGGTGAAATTGAAATCAAATGACTCCACCCAGGCCTTGATAATTAAGAATTGGGTATTACAGTAGGTAAAGCAAAGTTTCCACCCAAGAAGCTGGCTATAAGATAATCAGTACCAATATTGGCAATCATAGGTTTGCATGAATATGCTGGATTTTATTCCACACCAAGGAGGAGGTGCATCATGACAAGGGGGTGGCTGTTGATGAAATGTTATCTTTTTTGTTTTTCAGATAAGAATGATGCCCAGTGGTATAAATTTGCATTTTAAGTTGTAACGAATCAGAATCATGTATTTTTATGTTGCATTTCTCTCCAATTTGACTTGAAAAGTTATTATTTCATGTTATTCATCATTTTAGGACAATTTTTCCTACTTTTGGATTTTATATTTTAAATTTAAACTAAATAATATTTTTCATAGTTAAACAAAGCAACCAGAAGTACCGGTAGTTATATAAAAGTAGTTTAAGTATCACATTTCGAGAGAACAGAAACAATGCTCTACCTTTGTTCTTCAATACGATCACAAGATTAAATTTAGCATAAAAGTGACAGATGTTTCAGAGATCACAACAGCTGAGGGCAAAGACTCACTGATAATTCTTATACATACTGCACTCCTCCCATGAGAAAGTTTCTGGAAGGTATCCGCTTGCATCAGCAACATGAGCATTATTCTGACAAAGATCACAACTCAACATATCATCAAGGCTTACTAGTTCTTAGACAACACGAGTTCATGTGCTAGCAATACTAAATACAAAGTACATGCTGGAATACTAACGTTGCGCGATGCATTAAATGTATTTATACCATTTTTTATTAAAATTCTCAGAAATGTAGCAACAGATGACAGTGGAGTCATATGTGATGCACAGACAGCTATACCTTGATGTGGAGAAGTTTAGCTTCAGTATAGATACATCTTTCTAATAAAGCAATCCAATGTAGTAAAATGCCAAAAGTAAAATGTTAAAAGTAAAAGCGACAAAAAGTGTATGTTTTTGCACCAGCTAGTCAAGAGTTTGGGAAAGATGTTTCTACAACAGTTGGAAGTGTTCAATTTTTAAATAGTGCATCATCAAAGTAAGAGCGGAAAAACGCTTTGTTGTACAGCAGCACATTGGACATGAAAAAAGTACAAAAGTTGTAATAAATACTAAAAACAAAATGTGTTCTCAGATTCTTCTACGGCAAACTTCTAACCTCCCATCCAGTAAATCCTCTGCATTTTTCAAAGAATTCTGTAAAGTGATGGTTAGTGTGAACATTCCGTTGAAAAATTTAAGCAAACCAAAGTTGCGAGGTTTACTGGGGCAGAATACTGGCCATCATTCCAGTTGAATCCACAATGTAAGTACTATTTAAGTCAACGTTATGAAGACAATGTCAAGAATAAAGAATAATATTGCAGATAAACCAGTATTTGAGGAGCATCGTTTCAAAATGTATTAAGCGCACTCTTGGTCAAAATTGAGTTTGATATGATTTCCCCCTATTTCATATGGGCTCTTTAACCCTGTCAACTCAGAATGGAACATTTCGTATCATATATCTTATTATTTTACTGTCCAAATGGATGCATTGGATCAAATGGTATTATGTGCACGTGGATGATCTGATCAAAATGTATTATGTACAAGTTTTATTCTGTTAAGTTTTGCCCTCTGCATTCAACCCGCGATATTTTCCACTAATTGTTATGCTCATGCGTCCATAAGCTTAGAAATTATATGTCAGTTCATTGCGACCATCATGGAGCAAAGTGGGTCTATCGGAGAACAATCAACAGGTAGTAGGAAGAGAGCTAAGAATAGAAAAACCAAATGCCAGCATGAAATTGAGGCTAGATACGTGAAATAAATGTTATATTTCATAACTTTTATTCAATAACATAGCATTTCTTTTTCCTTTTACATTTTAATATGCTCGTTTTGAGTTGAAACAGTAATAGTTTATAACAACCAATGAATACCAAAGGAGGGAGATTTGGGTGTCGCAGCATTACTGTGAACTTTCTAATGAAAGCGAAGAATTTAGCGTACTCAACTCTAATAAGCTGGATCAAGATTGTTGACATCTCACGTCCACGTGCTAGCTGTTAAGTTGATACTTCCTCCAACACTTATAACGATAAAAAATGCAACACCTTTGTGCAGAGTACAGCCTACCCTAAAATAACCTATGTACATGTAGCTTATTCCTTGCATTGTTTAGCTCCAAATATGTATGATTGTGCAGTTGATCCCATGTTTTTTATTTATTTTATATTATATTTTAAAAGCTTGTGAATGTTTCGTTAAATTGATTATCTCCTTTCAGGTGAAAACAAGCGACCTAACGCAACCAGTATGCCCAAAATTTTTTCAACACCAGAATTAATAGCATAGCCAAGGCTGTCAAGGGAGGCCAGGGCGTTAAAGAGAGGACAGAAGGAGATAGGAAAAAGGCTTTGTTTACTGGCAAGAAAAGAAGTGTGTGTGTGAATTTATCTCAAAACTAAGGGCAACGAATCATTTTACAGGCTTTATTTATCAGTTGACTTAAGCATCAACAGATTATTCAATTCAAAATCTTCTCGGGCTTCTAGCCAGGTAAAAACTTGGTTTGACACCAACGTTTCGATGAAGTGCATCTTCCTCGTCTTCAGGGTGAACTGATGGTTTGAGCTTGCAGAGACTGGTATTTATAAGAGCTGGGATGAAGCTAACATCTGATTGGTTCGCGTGATATTATGGCCTGGTATTTAAGATGACTGAGACATGGGCACAGACTTCGTAGAAAACTATTTATAGCAGTTATTCGGCTAATATTTTGTGTTTGAGCACGCACCTGCTAGAAAATAAGTCTTGGAAGACTGCAGGTAGAGCATTAGGTATTAAGGCTCTTTAACATTGGTGTCCATGCTGAACTTAATTGTAGGCCAGAATCGCGATTTAGATTATTTGTTTCAGATGAGATGGCTAAAGCTTCTTTTACTCTCCTTTCCCAGTAGTTCGAACACTTTGCCACTATCTTGGTGTTGGTAAAGCTAGCTAGCTCAGTAACATACCAAAATTGGTATTTAAGTTTAGTATCTTCCAGGAATGCGACACGAAGGTTTTGAGAAAAATCCCTCCACCCCAAACTACCCTTTACATGGAATTTTTTTCGAAAATTTTGATTTTCACAAAAATGGCTCTAACGATTTTGATTAAAATATCAAATATTAAAGATATTTACCTGACAAACAAAATGTATATCTTGGATTTTCTGGGAATAGCCTCTGAAGACTACTTTATTCTGGACAAATTTTACGGAATTTTGCTTAACTGCTAAACCGTAAGACTTAGATAAAAACTTACTGCACAAGAAATGTAGAGCACGTTAAAACACGCCATTTATGTTATATACATTTTTTCGTGGATTGATCATTTTTGAGACATTCGTTGTTTTTGGTTTCAGCTATGAAAAACATACTTTTCTCATATAGGAATTTGTCAACTTCTGTCCATATAAACAAAGAAACTTGTCACATAGCAACCAGCTTTTGACTATCACTTTAACCTATGGTACTCCTTTATTTCACTTCTACTTACAAGGAAACAAGTAATAAGACTATTTCTGCTAATTTGTTCTCGAGTAGCATGAGGTAAATAGAGGCATAAGCTTTTTAACAATAATTTGTTACAGATATTTAGAGAAAGTCATGTGAGTGGTACACATCAGATTTTTCTACTTACATTGTTCTATAAGTATATTATTACAAATTATAAATACAAATTGAAAAAAAAAGCTGATGAAACATTTATTTAGAATGATATTAATATTTGATCTTCGCTTAGTTTGTACTGACTAAACGGTTCAAAACGTATTATGTACATAAGTCGGTTCAAAACGTATGTGAAACTTTTAAATTAAAATAAATTGCTAGCCAATGAAAAACCAATTTCGATTTTTGAGAATTCTCAAACATTGCCTTGGTATCTGAAATTTCTCGTTTAAATTTTGAATATAGGATTTCTTGTTTAGAAGTAAAACGTTTTTCTTGATTTCTGACAAATTTTCTGCCGTGCACTTAATATGTTTTGAAACGATGCTCCTCATTTGTTTTGATCAATGAAATTACTGATAGCGAAGGTTGCAATGTTGCAAATGTTATTGTGGGTGCACTGAAGACAAATGGTCCTGGAAAGATGTTTCTTCTAACAACAGACTTTTTGGAGAAGAGAAACCAGTCAACAATTTGTAAATTGTTCGACCAAGTCAGGCATTTGTTATACCCTAAAGTTGTCCAGCATGACCACATTGTGATTTTTGTTACGGATGCTGCATTTTATATGGAGAAGGCAGAAAAAGCAAAATTGGCATTTTACACCAAGATGGTACATGTTACAGATCTGACACACATCTTACACAGGGTATCAGAAGAAGTGAGGAAACATTTCCCTGAAGTGGATAACTTGTTTCGAATATGAAGAAAGTGTTTCTCAAAGCTCCCTCAAGAATTCAACAGAAGCTCCAGATCTACCCTTGCCACCTCAGTCTGTATTAACAAGATGGGGAGCATGGATAAATGCAGCTATCTTCTTCTGTAACAATTTCAACATGGTCAAGTCCATAATTGACAGTTATGAGGAGAAGATGCCACTGTGATAAGAATCTGTCAAGATGTACTAGGCGAACCTGATTTACAAGGGTCCCTGGCATGCATCAAAAGCAATTTTGTGAAACTTACTGTAACAATAAATTATATAGAAAAACAAGGAGTGCCTATGGTGTCGGTTTAAGTGGACCAAGAACTGAAAAACTGAAGAATAAATAGGCAAAGCAGTGTGCAACAAACTGAAACTGGTCATAGAAAAAAATTAAGGCTACAATACCATGTGCAAAATTTACAAGATTCTATGAGGTGAACAATTTGATACAAGTATATGTGAACAACAATATTCACCAAATGCTCTTGTGAACTTCAGTAGACCATCAGTAGATGTAGAACAAAGTTTTTCTATGTATAGGAGTCTTCTGACACATAATCGCAGATACTAAACAAGGAAAATCTGTGAATATCCACGATTGTTTATTGCAATGCAGAATAAGGTAAGCCTTTAAACCATAGTACAACTACATTTTCTTTTATATTGAGATATTAGCAAATTAATGCAACTGTACTGTTCACAACTTTAGATACTGAAAATCAAAACATAAAATGATGCACGAAAAATCTTCAACCACTAACTGTGAATGATCCTAGTCACAACAATTATAAAGAGCAACATAGCATAAAATTCAGTACTTACAAATTGTGTTAATGCTATATTAAATTATGGTACCCATGTTTTGGTTCTGAACTTTTTGTTTTGGAATATTTAAGGCATAATTTGTTTTTATTGTTACAATTTCTTAACTATTTTTAAAAACAAAATAAAGGTGTCAAATAAAAAATCACTCTTTTTATGCTATGTTTTAACGCCACTTTTTTGCCATTTTCCCATAAAAATAAGAGCATTTTATTGCACATTTATAAGTGACTTTTAGGTCATCAACATCTGCTCTCTAATCATGACGAAGTGGAGACAAAAAGTTCCCAAGACAATTTCTTGCACTACCGAATTATTTCCTCTAGACTTAGCATGCAACTTTTTTAAGGTAATCAATTTTCCAGCGTCAGATGATGCTCAAAGACCTTCAAAGCCTTATAGGTGGCCCATATAGCAGCATGACAGTCCTCCAACCACCAAAAAAAACCACTATACATCGTCCAGTAAATAGTATCTAAGGAATAGAAAGTTCCATACAGTCTAATAGTGTGTCCCAGAGGTATTGGATCCGTGCATCAATACAAGGAAAAGCAGTACTACTATTCATAGTCACAAGATAGAATAAAGATGCCAATCTGCTTTATGGAACATTCCCTTTGGTGAGAAAGTAGGATTGACTCTGCATATGAAGCATTATAGGATAGTGATCATTACCATAAGTATCAGAAAACCACAGACCATTGCAAATAGTGAACAGAATGAAAGATCAAGATAGGAAAAGAAACCAGTAGGATCATAAAATGTGGAAAGCTCTAAATTTACACTAATTTTTATTTCTCTACACATACTATGTACATAGTGTATAGAGAAGGTACTGCATTCCACCCAAAATTTTGATACCAAGATTTCACCAGAAATACATGTTCTGGGTTCCCCTGAACCCAAAAAAAAAAAAAAAAGAAAAAGGTGTGTGAGTGCGTGGTTTGTGTGGACAGCATAGCTCAAAAATGAAAAGACTGTTGAATACCAAACTTGGTATTTAAGTTTGGTATCTTCCAAGGATGCGACACGAAGATTTTCAAGAAAATCCCCCCCCCAACTACCCTTTACGTGGAAGTTTCTTCGAAAATTTTGATTTACTTAAAAATGGCTTTAATGATTTTGATTAAAATATTGTATATTAAAGATAGTTACGTGACAAATAAAATGTATATCTTGAATTTTCTGGGAATAGCTTCCGAAGACTACTTTATTCTGGATGAGTTTTATCGAATTTTGCATAACTGCTAAACCGTAAGAGATGGATAAAAACTTACCACACAAAAAATGTAGAGCAGGTTAAAATACATAATTTATGTAATATACATTTTTTTCCTGGTGTTGATTGCTTTTTAGATATTCCTTGTTTTTGGTTTCAGCTATGAAAAACTTAATACTTTTCTCATACAGAAATTTGCCAACTCTGTCCATACAAAGGAACTTGAATCACATAGCAACCAGCTTTTGATTATCAGTTTGACCTATGGTATTCCTTTATTTCGCTTCTGCTTACAAGGAAGCAAGTAATGACTATTTCTGCTAATTTTTTCTCGATTAGGATGAAGTAAATAGAAGCATAAGCTTTTTAACAATAATTTGTTGCAGAGAAGTAGAGAAAGTCATGTGAATGTTCACCCTGTGTACATTGAAAACACTCAATACACCTGGGGGAGCTAGGGAAGTAAATCTAGAAAGTATTCAGTCCCAGACAAATTAGGTGGAAGGTACAAGGAGCAAATGGTGAACGAGATATACGGTAAGGTAATGCGAAAAGTTACAGCTTGTAAATCTGTATTTAGCTGAACATGAGTGCAATACATTCAAGAGCACTAAAAGCCGCACCATGGGCATAGTTGTCATCATATCTTTCCAAAACATTTTATGGATCTGAAAGTGCAAGTGGTTTTCAGAAGATACAAACTCAAAGGCTGATAAGTAGGAAGCAAAAAGGTTTAGCCTTATGGGAGCATACTGCGCAGATTCCACTGCAAAAAGGCTATAAAAATAAAATGAGAAAAATATTAAAAAATCTGATGTGTTCCAATTGCATGACTTTCTCTACATCATTGTAACAAATTTTTGTTGTAAAGCTTATTTTTCTGTCTACTAATGGAATATACATTAAGAAATGGTCTTATTACATGCTTCCTTCTAAGTAGAAGTGATAGTCAAATCTTTTAAAAACTGGTTACCATGTGGTTTATATTCATATCTTTGCATGGCTAGGAGTTTAGAATTCCAGTATGAGAAAAATGTAAGTATTTTAAACCAAATCAATAACAAAGAATATCTCGGAAATGGTCAATTCCACAAAAGCTGTATATGACATAAATTAAGTAGTATGTTTTTTGTAGAAGCATTTGCCTATCTCTTACAGTTTACCAGTTATGCAAAAGTCATTCAGAATGAAGAGGTCTTCAGAAGCTATTCCCAGAAAATTCAACATATAAATTTCATTTGTCATGTAAATATCTTTAATATATGCTATTTTAATCAAAGTCATTCAACATTTTTGAGAAAATAAAAATTTTCAAATTTTTTTCCATGTAAAAGGTAGTTTAGGGTGAGGGGATTTTTCTCAAAATCTTTCGTGTCGCATTCTTGGAAGACGCTAAATTTAGATACAAAGTTTGGTATTTTACCAACTTTGTTTTTAAGTTATCATGATCACACAAACACACGCGCATGCATAGGCCTTTTCTAAAAATACTTTTTCTGGATACAAGGAACCTTAAAATGTGTATTACTGGTCAAATCTGAGTACTGTACCTATGTACCATGTAAAATGAAAACCAACTTGAGGAAAAATCTTATGTATTCCATTCACGCAACCTTTTCTAAGGCTCTATAAGTAATTATTGTTAAAAAGCTCATTCTTCTACATACTTCATGCTAATCAATATACATTTGCAGAATGGTGTCTTATTATTTGCTTCCTTATAAGTAAAAGGGAAATACAGGAGTACACTAGACTAAAACATTAGTCAAATCTTTTGAAAACTGGTTGCTATGCGACAAACTCATTCCTTTGCAGGGCCAGGAGTTATGCGAAAAATTTTAAGTACTTTAAAACTTAAACCAATAACAAGGAATATTTTGGAAATGATAAACTCCAAGAAAAAGATATATGACAAACTGTGTGTTTTAACAAGATCTACATTTTTTGTGAAGTTAAGTTTTTGTCTATTATGGTTTATAAGTTATGGAAAATTCAGCAAAATTACTCCATTAAAAAGAGGTCTTCAAGATTATTCCTGGAAAATTTAAGGTATACATTTTATTTGTTTTGTAAATATCTTTAATATATTCTATTTTAATCAAAATCGTTAAGAGCCATTTTTGAACAAATAAAAATTTTCAATTTTTTTTTCATATAAAGGATAGTTTGGGGTGGGGATTTTCCTCAAAATCATTGTCGGATCCTTGGAAGATATTAAACTTAAATACAGCGTTTTTTGTTTTTTTTAATTATTTTATTATTATATTCAGGGGACCCTAATATATGTATTTCTGGTGAAATCTCTTGATTAAATTTTTGGGTGGAGTACAATATATGTATAGAAAGTGAAAAAGTGTAGAAGCACTTAATTACTGACATTTTTATTGGAAAATTTCTGACTTAAAATATAATTTTTAAGCAAAAATTCCTCTGGTAGCAGAAGACACTGTAGAAACACCCAGGCTGTCTAACCTCCCATGATTATTGAATGTCAGTAGTGGAGAATACATCGAAGCGTGGTAGATAATCACTCATGCAGTACTCAGTACGTTCCATCCGTAGTGCAGAGGGTATACACTCTCTTAGGTACTATGCAAAGTTCAAAGGTAAGTCATCAAACTACTTTTGCACAGTAATGGAAAGTCTGAAAGGGGAAAATTCTGACACTGATCAGACTTTTGGTAATCAGAACTTGAACGGAGAGACTTAGAAGATGCCACAGGATTGAAAAGCTTTTCCTTTGCCTCATGATAGCCAATTTTATCCTTAACCCAGATTTCTTGATTTGATTGTTTGCATACTGAGGACTGGTATGTCCAAACCCTTGACATGAAAAACAAAGTAAAGGGATAAGGAGGTTCTGTCAATCATTCATTATCTCATATCCAGCTTTTAGTGTGATAGAAAGCTGCCTCAATTTAAATGTCAAAAATACCTTCCTGGTAGATACCTGTTCTAAACCTTCTCGCTGCATGAGCCATTTAGCAGCACTGATACCTTGGCTCCAAAGATTAGTGACAATATCCTCTTCAGTGAAACCATCTAAAGCAGAGGTAGACACAAACACCTTGGTACACATTCAATGTTATATAAGACTCAAAAGTAACCCCACACTTTACAAAATGCTATACCTTTAGAAGATAAAGGCTCTGTAGTTTATCATCAGTCTGTATCAATGAAGACCCATTGCATTATCAGTACAGTTCTTTACAGGACCAGCAATTTTCTCCAATGTGGCCTGAATCACAAAGGAGTTCAATGAGCTAAGTGGTGCCTGTTTGGATATAGCTGAACACATGACTAAGTAGCAAGGAATGCTACTGTCCTGATATAGTAATAGTGTCCTCTATAGCAAGATCAACCATGTCTCTTTTTAGGCGGGAAAAAAAAGTATGAAAATCATTGGTAGGGTCCATTACCAAAATGGATTCCATGAATGAAGAATGCCACTAACCCCATCAGGTCGAACCTCTTATGGTTCCAAACAGATCAATCTGAGACCCTGTGTTGCCCTGCTATCCTCTTAAGGATTAGAAACATGGTAGTTTTAGAGGCAGTGCTGTTTACCTGAACACAACCCCCAACAGAGGACAGTGGCTCAGGTCCCAGGAGTGCCATTCCCATATTACTGAAACAAGCCTCTGGAGGAGCATTTTGTTGTAATGTGTAGCATTATTGATTTTTGTATTAATACTATGATTGCATCTAGCTTCTTGTTTTCAGTAATGCAAAGAAGGAAAGAAAAAAAAATTGATTTGTATAAACAGCATACTCTCGAACTAGCCTCAATATTTGCATATTTTGTTTTATTTTTCTGTTTTCCAGGTTGAGAGAAATAATACTGATCTTCCATTTCCTACTTATTAGGTTTAATTTTGTTACAAGGTAACATCACTATGGTCAGTAATTCCTAGTACGACATAATCATATTGAAACTTATGTTCATTTATTTCTCACTATTAGTGTTATAAGATTTTGTCTCTACTCAATTTTTTTTTCTTCTTATACTTACAGAATTGCCCACACTTTCATTTCTTGATGAAAATTGTGATATAAGTAGATATCACTGATCAGAGGGCTGGCACTATAGCTCAGTCCGTAGAATACCTGCCTGTGTGCTGAGTGAGGGATAAATGGTTCAACTCCTACTGTGGGGGAGGGATTTTTCTCTGGCCCAGATTATTCCTAACCTCCCCAGAGCCTGGAAGTATGAATATATTTGTGTGTGCGCATGCATGCATGACCTAATGATTAAAATTAAGAATAGAAACCTAACAACAGCAGTACACAAATTAACACTGCCAATAGGACTATGTAAAGGCAAGGTATAAATGGCAGGGGAGAGGCAATAGGAGATACATACCTAAATATAATGCTCCACAGAGGAATGCTGCCAATAGGACTATGTAATTAAAGGCAAGGTATAAATGGCAGGGGAGAGGCGATAGGAGATACATACCTAAAAATGTAAACTGAGTTCATTTTGGCACATGTTTCAAGTGTTCGTTGGGAGTATATCATCACCTTCACAAGTAGCAGAATAGAATGCTTCCATTCATGAAGGACCAGTGATTTTGGAATCTTATTTAACATTTTGATAAGTGATTTAGAAAGATGCCACACATCAAATTCATGGTGTACATGTGGAAACTTCTTTTTCATCGAAGATCTAATATGTGTGTGTCCATCAGTCAGGAACAGTTTTATGGGTTTGTTTTCCATTCATTGAAGTCAGTATGTTCTTGCAAGTAGTTTTCTTAATATTACCACTTACAGTTCCTCTCTGTGCAATTATGAAGTTCAATATTATATTTGCTGCCAAATTCATTATAAAATATGTCCCATAACTAGTAGAAAATCCTGGGGGATCATACTGTCCATCCCAATATAAACATAAATTTGGATCATCCAGGGCAATTGCAAAATTACTCTCTTTTCCTTTTAACCAGGTTTTATGTACAACAGGAAAAATAATTTTTATAAGCCTGTAAGAATATGATTCATAGAAAGATAAAGAGTTTTATTGCCTTTAAAAATAAAAAGAAACCATTATAGGTCATTCCACAAAGATACATGCCTAAAGCTCTGCACACATTACTTTTCAATCTTCCACTTTCACCTCCAGAACACCACTCATTAGTGTGCCCATTCACACAGTGAGAGTCATAATTTGCATTAATGCTCCTTATGTGTTACATTTTCTTTCAGTGACAGACCCACCACATGTGGGACATATACATAAATATTGTAAGGAGGGAATATTTTCTCAACATTTTTCATCATCTGCTTCATAATTTTCTCCATCTTCACTACATTCTCTCAAATTCAAATCTTCATTTGGATTATAATTTTCATAATTTACACCTGAAGATTTGTCTTCTCAGCAAAACTTTGGTGCAGATTAGTGCCATTTATAGCAATAAAAATGTTGATTCCAAGCTTGCACTGTATTTCAGCATCAATCTTAAACTCCACTTGTAAAGACTCAAACTTGTGTAACTTCTCTTATTTGTTGAGAACTGCTTACTGAATTTTCGACTAGTTGTAAGACTTGCTTTCTTTAAGAAAATTCTTTTTTGGGAGGATTTTCTTCTACACATCCTAAAAACTTCAAAAGCAACACTTATCTTTCAGTCAAGGTCTTTTGAATTTCTCGTTTATTATTCTAATTTTTATAACATCCAATTCATTAAAATCACTTTCTTTGAAATGAATTTTGCAACATCTAGCATGTTTGTTCTTGTGTTTTATTGCTGCAAAGCAAATTGTTGCTTATGCCCAGCACCAAAAAGAGTATCTTCTTATGGCTATACAAAGTGCAACAAATCAATGTGCACCAGAAACACACGAATAAACTTGCTTTAGATGATTAGCTTCATGTAATGTGCACCTCACAAGAGAGAGAAAAAATCTGATATTTAACCTTTTGCAAAAACTTATCAAGTGTGCATGGATTTATATTTTTGCAATCAGTGTATGTTACTAAATCACAAAACAGTATTTTTACATATACAACAATATAAAGTGCAAGTGTAAACAAATGAGGTGATGCGCTTAGTTTTTATTGTGGGTTCCCCTGTATCAAAAAAAGTATATTCAGAAAAAGGTCTGTGTGTGTGTGTCAGTGAACACAATAACTCAAAAACGAAAAGTTGCTAAAATACCAAAGTATTGGTATTTAAGTTTAGTATCTTCCCGGCATGCGACATGAAGATTTTGAGAAAAATCCCCCCACCCCAAACAACCCTTTACTTGGAACTTTTTTCGAAAATTTTGATCTTCTAAAAAATTACTAACGATTTTAATTAAAATGTTGAATATTAAAGATATTTACCTGACAAATAAAATGTATATTTTGAATTTTCTAGGAATAGCCTCTGAATACTACTTTATTCTGGATGAAATTTACGGAATTTTGTATAACTGCTAAACCGTAAGAAATGGACAAAAACTTACCACACAAAAAATGAAGAGCACATTAAAACACACAATTTAGTTGTATACATTTTTTCGTGGAGCTGATCGTTTTTGAGATTTTTTTTTTTTTTTTTCAGCTTTCAAAAACTTAACTTTTCTCATATAGGAATTTGTCAACTCCTGTCCATACAAACAAAGGGAACTTCATTTATATAGCAACCAGCTTTTGACTATCACTTTAACCTATGGTATTCCCTTATTTCTGCTAATTTTTTCTCGATTAGCATGAAGTAAATAGAAGCATAAGCTTTTTAACAATAATTTGTTGCAGAGATGTAGAGAAAGTCATGTGAATGGAACACATCAGATTTTTTTTATATTTATTTAGCATGTGCTGATGATAAACTTAATTATAATAAACACCACCAAATAATCCAAAACTTTCTTAAATGAGAATTATTAAAATTGGGTTTTGCATCCAGAAACTTCAGTATATACAATAATAAAATTAGAATTGAGATTATTCAGATGTTTTGACACTGCTTCATTACATACACATCTGCAGTCTTCGATAAATGGCAACCAAAGAAACAGATAACATAGGATCGATTGTCACTTATACTGTTTTATATTTGCTGAAGTGTTTCATCATAGCCACCAAATGTATACTGCTTGCATTAAAATTTAAATGGCTTTTGTTCAATTTTATTGCAAGGAATTCTGTGAATCAGATATCTATATTTTGCAACATTAACTATTTTCTACTCCATGGCATTTTCATCTAAAAGTTAAGGCCTTCTTCACAAACATTTTTTTAAAGAAGTTTTAATACCCTCCAACCTGGTAGGTAATATCAGACAATGAATGAAATGGGTGAAATGATGGTCAAATGAGCCCAGGTTCATATGGCTTTAAGTTAATCAACATTTTCTGTCTCAGAATAGGGCATAATTTTGGGAAAAACCTTATCTAAATAGCTGACTCTCACTGAGCTTCAAACATGGGACCTCTTGAATGTGATGCAGACTTACAATACCCACACTACAGTCAGACAAGCATATTCTTTTATACCTCAAACATATTTGTATTCAAGAGCTCTGAAGTCCTTTTTATTCTTTTAATAATTTGTAAAATGAAATTAGAAGCTGTGAATATTCCCATGCCATTGGAAAAAATTGGGCTTTTCAATGGTGAAAGAGTTCTGACACATGCATGCACACGTTCATTTTCTCTCTTTATAATAGTAGATTTATACCAATAATGGATATTTAAGAAAAGGCTGATTTAAAAAAAAGTGTATTGGAAATAAATTTAGTATCTCAAAGAGATCTATACTTCATATACTACATTTATATTTAGATCGTAACTTTTACCACATACACAAAATTCCTTCCAAATGAAGATGACTTCACAGGATATTTCCATAAAATTTAAGATCTATGTTTAGTCATGCAAACATCTTAAATGTATGGAATTTCCATTGATATCAATTGAGCTATTTTTGAGAAAATAAAAAATAACAAGTGCATTTCCATGCAAAGGCTAGTTTGAAGTGGGTTCTTTGAAAAGATTCATTTTTGAGTTCATAGAATTTTCTGTAAAAAAAAAAAAATGGCATAAAGGAGATTAGATAGCATTGTGTAGGTTCGTTTGGGCCAGGAAGCCACTGAACATAGAGCTTGTCAAGGGATATACACGTATACATGTGTTTATATACTACGAAGAGGGAGAGGGGAGGGAAAAGAAAAAAAATGTATAAAGCTCTAGTGCTAAAAAACATGGTTTACAAAAACAGCAGAATAGACATAATAATCACTTCATTTGCTTTTGAGGCCTGTACGCCACTGCACTATACTTAACGTGCTCCATAAAAGCATATGTACTCCTTTTTTGCATGCACATATAAACAAAGACTATCAAAAATTAGTGTTAAAATGTATAAATAAATATAATTTCATTATGTAACACTGATGTAATGTCAGATGATAGTTTTCTAATATTAATGTTATGAACTTCCATGTTTGTTATAAAACTATGTTGATTAACTGCATAGAATTTTAAAATAGATGATATATAAACACAACATAAGGTGAGTATGCCAAATTTTTGAAATAGTTCTTTGCACGACTGTCTGCTATAAGCATTACAGATTATTTGTATAGCTTTCTTCTGTATCCATAATATGCATTTACTATCCACTGAATTACCCCAGAATATTATTCCATACTTGATGATGGAGTTAAAGTAGGCAAAATACACTAATTTAAGTGTATCAATTGAGTGAAATTTAACCAGTGCTCAGAGAGCATAACATCCTGAGCTAAGTTTAGGTGTAATGTAGCTAATATACGACTACCAGTCCAAATGCTTATCTACCTGCGGGCCAAGAAATTTTACTTCATTTAGCTGTTCTAACAATGTATCAATAATTCCTATTTCTGTGTGTTTGTGATGAGCAAGTAGTTGCAAATTTAATTGATTTTGTTTTTTCAAAGTCTACTGAGAGTTTGTTCGCTTTGAACCAATTTGACATATAATTTAGAACATAGTTTAAAATTACTACACAGTCATTGAAATCTTTACTTGTTACTAGAACACTAGTGTCATCTGTGAATAAATAAACACTTGCTATACTGTTAATGTACCATGAGAAAGAACAAAAGAGGCCCTAGGACCAATCCCTGGGAACACCATGTTTTACTGATTTCCATTTTAAGCCACTGTTTTGATACCCATTGGAGTTATTGATTTCCACCCTTTGTTTTCTCTTGTATTAAATGAACCAATCTAATCTGTTATTCTTTATTCCATAGAAATGTAATTTTGCCATCAAAAACTCATGATTCACATTCAAAAGCCTTCACAAAAGATTCCACCGACATGTTCCTTTTCATTTAATGTTAACACTTTATGTATTTTAATAAAATTTTGACGAACTGGGACCCAGTTTTTCTTTAGTTACTATGTAGTACAGAACATAAGAAAAGACTATTTCTTAAGGGAACAATTTAAAAGTTTTAAATATTTATGAATACACTTTTGACTATATTCTAAGTCTAAGAAGTTTTAAAGGCAGTATGAAGTATGGCAGTTGCTTGAAATCCACTCACCTTAGCAATCTGAAATAATAGCCGAGCACTTCAGTAATCTGATGGTTATATAAAGACTAATGTTTATTTTTTTTTCAATTCAATAAGTATTTAATAACAGAAAATGATTGCATTTAACTCTCAACTATCTGAAATATAACTCCGTGCCTCTTTGTACTTCATGTTTATTTATTTGCCTACATTTTGAAGAAAATACTTTAAAGCTTAGCAAGATATCCCATCAAAGTAATTAAAAATGTGAAAAATGTCATGTTTTTAACATTTTACTGTTTAAGTTTATTTGTTTAGAAGGCTGTCCCTCTCCCTCAAATGAGATAATTCAAGGGACCAGGTTCATCACAAATTGTGTTCATGCACTAACACCCATGACATCTCCCAATTAATGATTAGATACTGCTTTTAGCCAGTGCCACATGTATGCAAATCATGTTTATGAAGTACGTCACAACCTCCTTTCGGATAGTATCTTTACATTGCCAGTTATCAATATTTACTTAAGGAGAGACATCAGAGAGAGAGAGAGAGAGAGAGAGAGAGAGAGAGAGAGAGAGAGAGAGAGAGAGACTGGTGTTGTTTATAATTAGAAAAATTGCCTCAACGTGAACTCAGTGCAGCACAACAGTTGCAACCACAACATGCTTTTTTCTACAACAGAAAACAATTATAACATTCAGCTGTTATTTAAATGCACCTCTAGAAAAGACTAAATTAAGGATTTTTAACACTGCCAATTGAAACAAACCATTTATGGATTTTGTGAACATATTTACACCTGAGGGAGATGTAAGTGAAATTACAGTGGAAAGAATTCACAGCACAGTAGCATATAGCATATGCAGTAAATATCTTCATTCAATTCAGAATTCTACCAAAAAGAAACTTAATGAGCGTTACAGTTGCTACCACTGCAGAAAAAAGTCGCAGAAAATCACCAGAATTTTTTAAAAAGAATTATATGCTATTATATTCATTCCATAAACTGCACTATTTAAGTATACAATGTGTTCCAGAATTAAACTGAACAATTGGCAGGATTGTAGTGGGGTCCAAGATAAACAGTTTGAGATAGGGAACCTATGGTCTATGGGTTCTATAGTCTTTGCTACAGCAAGAAATGTATTAAGGGTGAACATGCCACTGGTTAAACTGCAGTGATACAGCGTGAATACCCAGATTTCAGAGTGTGTAAGAAAGTGGCATTATTCAGTGTTATGGGTAGTTGAAGGTTCAAGTCTCCATAGGTACCGTATTTTGAATGTTCTCTCCTTTTTTTGCAATACTTTAACTTTTTCCAAAATCCACTTTCCTTGCTCTTTCTCTAGCTCAGCACACCATACCCAAACATACCAAGACAATGTTTTCCAGGATCTTGTTAATTCTATTAACCTAAGTGTTTCTTCCCCTCACTTTCTCGTGTCAGTAGATAATGTTTCAAAATCTTATTCTCTTCTAAATTCTTGACCTTAAATCAATATTTCAGAGTTCTTGTCATTTTTCCTTTACTCACTATTCTGCCTAGTTCAGTTTGTGCAACTCTATTTGGAGAGCTTTTAGGTACCCAAAATTTGTTTACAAAAATTCCTGTGAATCAAATCTATATTTCGCCATCCCTCCTCAAAGGCCCATATTGCTACTCCAAACTATTACTGCCACATGTATTTTCACCAATCACTTAATTGTATTTCTGATACTGTGGGTCTACAGGCACAAAGAGCTTTCAAAGCCAACATTCCTTTTGCTAAAGCTTTCCTTTTTTGCTCCCTCACCCTCCATTTGCACTAAGCCTAGTATCCAAATGTTCAAATTCATTAACTACCTCAATTTCTGTCCCTTTCAATACCAGTTTTCATTATTATGCAGCTTGCTTCCGTTCTTAAATGCTAAGATTTTTTTATTTCCAAAATTTATTCTTAGTAACATTCCTTACAGAATTTTGATATTGCTTTGATTTTGCTAGTCCAATGTAAATGAGTAAATGCTCCCACAACTAAGTCATCGGCAAGTAGAAGTCCCAGAATCCCTACATTTCAATTGTGGGCATGTGGCTGGCTGTTGGTTTGCTAACTTCTAAGATGTCATTAATGAATAAATAAAACAGTATGGTACTTAACTTACATCCTTGTATAAGATCTATTTTGTTCAGGTTATTTTCAGCCACACTATCCTGTGAAATCTTAATACAGTACTCGTTTTCATAGTATAAATTTTGCAATGCTTTTATTATATTCAGTTTTGATCACAGTGCATTGTAGTTAATAGTATCAAACACCTTTTCAAAGTCAATTAACAGAATGTATAGCCTTCCTCTTTTTTGCCCTAAATATTTCTCTACATTGTATTTATTATGAAAAGCTTAGTAACTGTCTTCTTAGTTCTCCTGAACCTGCTTGTAACTCTGATAACTTATTTTCTTGCTCTGCTCAATTTTGTAACCTTTCTGCCAAAATGCCAGTGTATTGCTTGCCTAAGACAGATAATTAGTTAATTCCTCTATAATTAGCAAGTTATTTCACATCATCTTTTCCCTTAAATATTGTTGTTCTCCAATCTTTAGGAATTTTGCCCTCTTCTAATATTGCATTGGCAACATACTTCCATTTTCATCCAGACACTTATGCCCTTCAGAGTTCTCCCAGAATATCATCACAACACAAGCCTTGTTTCATTTTAGTATTTCTATTTTTTCCATTATTTTGTTTAAGTTAACCTAGGAACCCTGCACTTAATGTTCTGACAGCCACCTTGGTGTGAAATCTCTTCTGCCCCTAAAAGATTTTCAAAGAAAGAGTTCCATTCCTCCAGGTTAATATTGTTCTCATTTTCCCTCCTTTTATATAACCTAGTAACGTAGGAATATTGCAACTCTTCGAGGGTTTTTTATAATACTGGTTAACAAAAAGAATTGTTTGCCCCATTCACTAATGACTTTATAATTAGTAAAAAGGGTAAATTTAGTCCGTTGCATGCAAAAATGATAGCACAATATCAATATTAATGTTATGAATTAAACCAACACACATCTTCACAATGCCTCAAGTTACAGCACAAATTTAAAGAATTTGTTTAATCTTTTTGAAACCTGTAACGAGCTTTAGGTGCACTTTGCTGTTAATGCCAGATTCAAATAACAGTACAGTTAACCTTACAGGTCGTTTATAGATATATCTGCTTTTCAAATAGATTAAATGGCCTACATTTAAATGTAATGGGTGATAAAGGCAGATAAGGAAACAGATGGTCACTACAAGCATTCATAAAAATTTCAATCATGCAAGTACTTTGCAAAGTACATGCATCTCAACCTAGAATTTCCTTTACTGGTCAGAGAATAACTATACTGTATGCATATAACCTATTGGTGCTATATAGTTATCGGAATAATTTGTTATTCTTGCTTACCTAATATAATCCGTAAATGTTTCAGACGTGTAGCTGAATCTTTCTTCAGATCCTGGATTTTTAATGTTGATTTCTTGACATCGGCATGAAGTTTCTTACTAAACATGATCTTTAAAAATGTGTAAATTCGTGACCATTACTACACGTTAACATTCTCCGATAGGTCCTTATGAAAAAAAAAAAAAAAGCATTTTACCATATACTATTTTGTTTTACTATGTAACCAACCCACTCTGCAACTCCATTTACATGCAATGCAGTAATTTCTGATACTGTCTACAATTTTGCCTGCTCAGACACCTAGACCATTTCACATTACAACCATTGCGTTGCACTGCCTTCTAAACTCCTTGATATGTATTAATCTGTGGCATGTACCGCTATTCAGAATATCCAACAAAGAAAAACAGAATATCTCCGTATATTAAAAAATTACCATCGTAAAGTATTTGAACTGGTTTAAAAGAAATGCTTAAAAAGATACAAATTAAAAGCAGATAAAGATTTTCAGTACACAATAAATGCCATACCTTCTTGTTTGGGTAAAATATCTGCTTCGTTCTCCCCAGTGATTGAGTTTGAATCTCGGTTGCCGTGAAATCTGAAAAATAGGGTTAACCTAGGTATTTGTTTATTATCCTCCGTGGACTAGATATAACTCCTTCGGAAAAGAAAAAAAATGTCGATCCCGTCCCTAGATTTATGGCACGTAAAAGAACCTCAACCTGATAAAGAGGCCCCTGAGCAAACTTACGCCCAATATAGAATGGGACGCCATGAACTACAACATTTAAAGGGCGTCCATAAATCAAAATCAATGTATATCCTGACTAATTAGCGTCAGTAACCCAGTATACAAACTCAATTACATTACCATGGGGAATAGAAATTGATTAGGCAGATTAGATTAAGTTGCTTCGGTAGGTTTGTGATGACCAAGCAGGCCTTGAGCATAGAACATGTAAAGTATAGTTCATAATTACATACAGCAGGTATACAGCATTTAAACATCATTAACTTTCAAGTGCATTAAAGCTTAAGACAGTTATTAACATAAAAATCATATCACTTGGCTTTTACAGCCTATGTCACTACACAGTGCTTGAATCCTTAAATAAAAAGGTGTTAACATTTAATATTAAAATGTTTAAATATGTACATATTTGGCAATGTCATTTCTAAATTGTTAGTTATTACTCTTAAAAGTACACATACAAAGTTTATATCTCAAATTATACATGCTAAAATATATGCCATAAAATTTACACCTCCTTATACAAATTGTATTGAGTACACAAAGACATATTTTACTTTACTCTTTGCTATATGCTGCACGCTCATCATTTTATTTTCTTCATTAAACTAGCCAGGAACTGATGTAACAATATATGTAATATATATTTTTTACTATTTCGATAATCTTGCACCATTTATTTAACCTCTAAACCTATGTTTAACAGTTCCACTAATGCAAATCTCAGTCAACCAGATAAAAGCTTGATTATCTATTTTCAAACCTTGCATATTCAAAACAATCTCATTTTGCACTGAATTTAACATGTGAAATGTAGATTGTATTCAAATGGAATTCAGACTACAATCAATTTCAATCCCCATGGAAGCGTAAATGTACTTGGGCACTTTTAAGGAACTAATGACTTAGTAGTTGAATGCCCTTAAATATTTATCACAATCTAGGCTTGTTTGAATATAATTTCATGCATTCAAGGAATATTTTACCTTCCCAGATAAAGAGTTAAAAATTAAAGTACTAAATGGTGAAATAAATACAATTACCTATATGAACTATAATTGCATTTTATTATCCTGTATTTTATATGTATACAATATCTACTGTAAATGCTACATGCAGAGCAGATCCAATTTTCAAAATATTTCAAGGGACCATGGCTAGAGCCTATGCCTGAAGTGTCTTTTCTTTCTCCCATTCAATATGTGAAATTAAAGGTATAACAATAGAAGATAGTTTTAATTACCTAACATTTATGCTGAAGCTTTCCTGACAAAGACATGTTTTTTCATGCCTGCAGTCAGGTGAAGATATAATACTGTTTATATGTGCACACATTTTCCCATCTTCATGGCTGCATGAATTTGTGATTGACTATACATAAGCACTTCCAGCAAACAAATTAAATTACTGTGAAACATTTCTTGAGCACATACTCCCATAGCTCCTGGACATTCCAATTAAAATTTGCTAACATATGTAATTTCAATGCTAACACTTTGCAGACATTGTTAGAGAATACTTTGATACAAAGTTTGGTACAAATGGATTGGTTGTAGAGGACATTTCCTGTCCACTCAGTCACTAGTTATTATACTGACCCAATTTGACCCAGATTCTTTTCATTATTCATTTACACTTTTGTATTGTGGTTCATATTACAGTACCTATCTACTTCAGGATGTCGCCATTAAAGTAATATGTAGAAGCTTAGAGACAGTGAAGCAGCACTGAATTAAATTTATGACACTTATTGCTTCACTTACTGTTTTTATTAAGCCGTTGCTTTTATTCTCAGTTGTATGTCGAGAAAATACAGCTGAGGATAAAAGCAACGGCTTTCGAAACATGCCCTGTGAAGCAATAAGTGTCTACATCTTGATTCATAAAGTTAATGTTGCCATTAGTCAAGTAGTGATTCTTTGTAATCTATCATGGCACATCTTGAAAATTAAAGAATCCAATTTTATTCTGACAGCTTTGAAATTTTTACCATACACTCAAAACATAAGGGCATATAGTGCTTTAATTAATTGTTACAAGTTACATCAAGTTATTGTTGGATATTAAATTTTTATTCATAATTAATCATTTTTAATGCAATAATATTAAATGCTCCTTGGACCCTATGGTTAGTCATATCATTCTCAAATGTTTGAGCTTAGTATACAAATATACAGAATATATGTATTAATTTGTTGAGTTGGTTTTTTTAACACTACCTCATGGGTTGAAAATGAAAGCACAGGCTTTCGAAACTAGTCCCTCATAAAAACAATGTAAGTGACGTGGTATTAAAAAAACCAACTCAACAAATTAATACATATATAATTTGACCGTCACTGTTACTAAATTCCTCCAAACATCAATCAAATATACAGAAATTGTTATACACATATTTCTTAATTTTAATTGGTTTAAGAGAGATAATATTTTTCTCTCTCAAATGTTTGAGCAATACACAGAAATTGTTATGTGCACATTTCTTAATTTTAATTAGTTTAAGAGAAATTTTCTTTCTTTTTTTTCCTTGTTCACATGTTATTGAATTCAATTTGAGTTGTGACAAATAATGCATTTCAGCTGAACTATATAACATGTTTAAATCCATAATACCTGAAGCTTTCCTGAAAATTTCAGGTTAACAAGTAATAAACAGTGATCTGAGGAGCATTTTGGAAAGGAAAACACATTGGGGAAAAATTGTACTGAAAAAAATAGCATTTAAAGTTCAATGCAATGCTTTACCCAAAAGACGCAGGACAAACATTTGTGGCTTTAAAACTGTTGATATTAAAAGATCCAAATGTGTAGCTGAAAGAGATACAAAATAAAAAAATATTCACATTTTTTAATGAACTTCACCAATTCATTTATCTGTGCGTAATTTGTTTGAAACTGTGAAAGTTTGTTGGTAATTATTGTAGTCTATACAAAGTTTATGGTAGCCTACACACTTCATGTGTCGTTTAATGCATTTGTCACATGAGAATGCACATTTGTAAATTTGCCATATATTTTGTATACTAGATAATATTTTAATAAAAAATCTGATATGTTACACTCACATGACTTTATCTAACTGTTCTACAAACTTTTTACAAAAGATTCTTCTTCTTTCTACACCATGTTAATCCAGAAAGCATTAGCAGAATATACTTATTACTAAGTTCCTTATAAATAGAAGGGAATTAAAAGAATGAGCTATGCTAAAGCAATAGTCAAATGTTTTAAAAGCTATCATTAGGTGATTGTCATTGAAATTTGCTTCTTTGCTTGGCCAGGAGTAGAGCAATAGAAAAACAGACTTCCTGTCTGAGAATAGTATAAGAATTTTAAAACTGAAACCAAACCAATAACGAGGAATATGTTGGAAACAGTCAACTCTAAAACAAAAATGCATATTAAATAAATTGTGTGTTTTAACAAGATCTAAATTTTTATGTGGTAAGTTTTTGTCTATTTCTAATGGTTTATTATTATGCAAAATTCAGAAAAATGTATCCAGAACAAACTTTCCCAGAAAAGTCAAACAATAGGTACATTATATTTGTGACTGACATTATCCATCACAATTTGTTGAAAAAACAGTGGGGCTGCATAAGATGTTATTACAGCTTATATAGGTACCTCTTAAAAATGTACGTGCTTAAATTGATAAACTTTACCACCTCACCTTGTTTAGATGAGTACCTATGAGGGTTCATGCATTTGTTAATGGAAGATAAGGCAGATGTAGAGAAGGTACAAAGAGGAAAGGATTTCCTAGGTCTCGAGTGCTCTAATACCACTGAAGTCGAAGAAAACAAGAGTTAATCAATAGAAAAGCTAAAAAAAAGTTCAGGAAAAGAGAGGCTAGTTGATGAAATAAGGATGAACTAGACAGATATCCCCCACCAAGCTGACTAGTGCTAACTGGTGAGTAGCCCATCCCATTAGTTCATTTTTGTATAAACAAAATGCTACACCACGAGAAGGTTGGAATTGGACACTAGAGTACTGCCCAGGCCGGTGTTTTAAGTCCTCATAAGAGGCAATTAAAGTGTCTCCTTCCTGTATGAGGCAGCAATCCTTTAGCATTCATGAAGAAGACCTTGAATGCATCCACATAAAATGCTCTTCCCCAAACCTTCAAAGAACCATACTTAAATCTTCAATAACTGGAACTTTGGAAAAAGCACTGCCTTATATCTTGACTACACCTTATCTTTAGACTCTAACAGCTGGAATATACTACAAGCATTGAGTATTATATCCATCATTTTGAAAAGAAGAACTATATAGTGAAACTTGTGTTGTCAGCAAATAGCTGGACAAATTAAGAAGATAGATTTTATTTGTGATGTAAATATGTATAATATAAGGTATTTATGGTCTTTTAGTTTTTCAGCTATGCTACACACACATATGCATGCACACACACATACATACTCAGACCTTTTTCTAAAAATGTTTTTAGGACTGAGGGGACTTAAAACATATATTTCCGGTGAAATCTTGGTATCAAATTTTTGGGTGGAATACACTATGCTTTACTAGTTTTGCATGAACCATAGGATCTATAAGATCATCTGGGGGATTCAACTATTTGGTCCCCACACTACTTGTGCCAGTTATGTAAAATAACTTCATTGGCCTTCTGAAATAGGTTTTTTAAACTGGGAAGAACAATGTTTACTAAATTATCCATCAGTTACACAAATGTATTGACTTGCTCTATATGCAAAGAATACTTTCAGCTTGATTTTTCCCTTCTGCATTTATTCTTTTGCTGGTGGATGTACTTTTAAAGTTTATTTTGTTAATGCTCTTTGATTCTTTTTATTTTCACATAATT
Source organism: Hymenopus coronatus (assembly GCA_030762935.1). Lineage (NCBI taxonomy): Eukaryota > Metazoa > Arthropoda > Insecta > Mantodea > Hymenopodidae > Hymenopus > Hymenopus coronatus. The sequence continues at coordinate 57,551,054 of CM060882.1, forward strand.
AGCTACTGTTGATATATGCCCATTTCCATGGGAAGGGGGGGTTTGGATAGCATTCACTAATTCAGAAGACCTGTACTTAAATCTATATTGAGGTAAGTTGTCTCTTATGCTTTTCCTCCAAGTTTTCCTTATCTTGAATGGGACAAATTTCAGCTATCTTTTGTGACCTGGGTTGACTGATGAACATTACTTCATTTGTCTTAGAGAGAGTTAACAAACATTTGAAAAAACACAAATACTGAAGAATGTGCATTACTATTATGTGGCTCTTTCTCTATCCACAATTATTTGTTTGTCTGTGCTACAAATTCTTTTTGCAGGATTCAAGAAGTAAAAGCAATAGTCAAATCTTATTACAAATATAAAAAACAAACACATCATACCATGGTCTTTACTTGTCACAAGAAAGAAAAGAATGGTGTCTTTAGCACTTCAAAAAAATGTGAAATAAAGCCTCAGAAAATGCAATTCAATAGACTATTACATTGCAAATAGTATCTGGCATTGTCAGCTTATATTTAAATTAGATAATAAATAGAGGCTGTATATAAATTACATAAAATAATGACTAATAAAAAAAATGTATACTTAATCTTGACAATAAAAATGCACCTTTACAAATATTTGTCTATGTCATAAAAGGCACAATTAATTAAATAGCTTTTTAGATACTGAGTGAATAACGTGCCTTTTTCTTCCTTAATTGCAGCTGATAATTTATTATAAAATGTTCCAATTACTAATGGATTTTTATCAAAAAACTTCTTTCTTTTTCCATCCCTATACATACTATCTTTAGTTCTCGTGTCATATCCATGTCCATTGCTATTAATTTTTATTTGTGATTTACTTCTTACTAAAATAATAACCCTTAAATACATAATGAGACTACAGTTAAAATTCTTTCAGTTTTAAAAACTTCCCTACTGGAATCCCTGAATTGTAATAAACACATAATTCTAATACAGCTCTTTTGTAATATAATAATTGTTTTAAATTATCTTTACACGTACCGCATAATTCAATTGAGAATGTATAATTCCAATTCAAACCAATAGCATCAAATAACTTGGAGCTCACCTCCTTGGCATGGGGGTAGCATGCAAGCCTCACATTAGAGAGGTCCCGAGTTCAAATCTCAGTCAAGGTAGAGCTACATGAATAAGGCTTTTTCCTGGGGTTTTCCCTTACCCTGAGAAAATGGATATGGGTAACAAGCTCTATTCAGGCTCATTTTAGCATAATGTCCTCCATTCTCATTCATGCATGCATTCATTCATTCTCTGCCATGATCTACAGGTTAAAAGGTGATAAAACAAATTAATAAAAAAAGAACTTGGAAATCTTTAATGCAATCAAGAATTTCACAAATTTAGTGTTTTAATGACTAATGAGATATGCGTTCCTTGCAAAGTAAATGCGTATCTCTTATGGTTTATGTTACTCAAAATTCATTCAGAATAAAGAAACATTTACAGGTCATTCATAGAAAATTCAAGATATACAATTTACTTATCATGCATATGTCTTACACACATGTAATGTTAATCAAAATTACGGCACTTTAGGGGAAAATAAAAAATAAGAACAAATTTTCCATATGAAGGGTAGTTTGTGGTGGGCTTTTTCTGATAGATGTTAGTGTTGTATGCTTGCATAATGCTGAACTGAAATTACAAGTGAATGATGCTGTTCAGACACCAGGAGCCTCAAAACATCTATTTCTGTTTTGTTTTTTTTTATTTGTATTGGAATACATTAATTACTTTACTTACCTTATGTAAATGATAAATAATCAAACTAGGAAAGAAAGAAACAAAGAAAGGAAGGAGTAAGAAAGAAAGGGGAAAAAACACTGTTGACCCTATGACTTTTTGGGTAACTTTTTTCTTCAAAAGCTTTTATTTTTACTTTCTCTATACGTACTATATACATAGTGTATAGAGAAAGTATTGCACTCCACCCAAAAATTTGACACCGAGATTTCACCGGAAATATATGTTTTAGGGTCCCCTTTATCTAAAAAAAAAAAAAGCATTTTTGGAAAAAGGTGTGTGTGTCTGTGAACACAATAACTCTAAAACGAAAAGTCGGTAAAATACCAAACTTGGTATTTAAGTTTAGTTTCTTCCAGGGATGTGACACAAACATTTTAAGAAAAAGCCCTCCACCCCCAACTACTCTTTACATGGAACTTTTTTCGAAAATTTTTATTTTCTCAAAAATGGCTCTAACGATTTTTATTAAAATATTGTATATTAAAGCCATTTCCCTGACAAATAAAATGCATAGTTTGAATTTTCTGGGAATAGCCTCTGAAGAGTACTTTATTCTGGATGAATTTTAGGGAATTTGGAATAACTGCTAAACCGTAAGAGATGTACAAAAAGTTACTGCACGAAAAATGTAGAGCACGTTAAAACACAAAATTATACATTTTTTCCTGGAGTTCATCGTTCTTGAGACATTCATTGTTTTTGGTTTCTGCTTTGAAAAACTTTTCTCATACAAGAATTTGACATCTGCTGTCCATACAAACAAAGGAACTTCAGCTTTTGACTATCACTTTAACCTATGGTACTCCTTTATTTCACTTCTACTTACAAGGAAGCAACAAATAAGATTATTTCTGCTATTTTTTCTATTTATCATGAAGAAAATAGAAGTATAAGCTTTTTAAGAATAATTTATCGCAGAGATGTAGAGAAAGTCGTGTGAATGGTACACATCAGACGTTTTCTTTTTGAGATTTAACACTTTACAAAGTATTCAACAGCATAATTCAGTTATGGAAGGAAAAAAGATACAAAAGAAAAATAAATACAAACACATTCTGTATATTCATTAACCTTTTAATACTGATAAAATTTGCCTAATGAAGAAAATCTTTTACATAGATTATTTACATTTCCTGACTAATGTACAAGATTATATTCATTTTGTAGCATTTTTGTGTTCTTTCAGAATGGTATATGTATATTAATGGATTTGCATAGTTTTATTTAGTAGTATATGCATTGAAAGTACTGACAGAACTTATGGTAGTATTGTATAAAAACTGCCTCATGAATTGCCATCACCCAATAAACCTCTGGAAATGGCATTACTAAATGTCTTGCCTGCACAACATACTTGCTATAACCTCTTAAAACAGGAAACAAACTTTCCTGTAGACATTTGCTAAAGAAGGGAAGTCCTGTTCCTGAACTGAGCAAAAAAGAGGGGCATACTGAAAGTCACGAGCAACCCATTGTAAAAATTTAAATTTCAACAATGTAACGAAACGAATTGCAGGATTGTAATCTACAGACTTTAAGCCACATGTTGATATATTGTGACGTCATTAGCTACTATCACGTGACCACAGACGGTGTTTGAAAAATGGCTGACATTGATGTTTCGTTTCGACAGCATGCTGCCATTGAATTCCTTGTGAAAGAAGGAAAATCTGCTCCTGAAATTCATCTCAGACTTCAAGGTGCGTATGGAGGTGTCTGCATGGGTGCCAGCAGTGTTAGAAGATGGGTAAAACATTTCAAAGATGGAAACACGAGTCTGCAAAATGCGCCTCGTAGCGGGCGTCCTTGAACTGCCTTTACAGAACGCAACAAGGAAAGGGTTGATGAGCTCATTACAGGAGATAGGCGTTTCACTGTGAATGAAATTGCTGCACAACTTGGAATAGGACATAGTGCAGTGCAAGAAATGATCCACAGCTTGGGTTATCGAAAGGTCTGTGCCCGTTGGGTCCCCCCGTTTATTGACTGAAGACCACAAACTTCAGAGAAGAACCATTGCACAAAACCTTCTTCAGAGATTTCATAATGAAGGTGATGAATTTTTGACGTGTATTGTGACTGGAGATGAGAGTTGGTTCCATCACTATGAGCCAGAAACGAAACGTCAGAGTATGGAATGGCACACTTGAACTCACCATCGAAGAAGAAAGCGAAGACAGTGCAGTCTGTAGGAAAAGTTATGGGAAGTGTCTTTTGGGATGCACAAGGTTGCATTCTGGTTGACTTTCTTGAACCTGGACAAACCATAAATTCTGCCCGCTACATCAAGACACTTCTGAAGCTCCGTCGGGCTTTGCGTGATAAATGCCCTGGAAAGAGGATCATCCTTCAACAGGATAATGCGTGTCTGCATACTGCCCATGCCACTATGGAGAAGATCAGGGCATTAGGGTGGGAAACTCTTCCACATCCTCCCAACAGTCCCGATTTGGCACCCTCCGACTACCATCTTTTTGGTTCTGTGAAGGAGCAGATGCATGGCCAACGCTACGAGACGCTGGAGGATATTCGGAAAGCAGTGCGTCAGGGTCTGCGGGCAGCTGGAACGGAGTTCTATCACAAGGGCATTTTCAAACTTGTAGAACGATGAGAAAAATGTGTGCAAAACAATGGAGACTATGTTGAAAAGTGAAAGAAAGCCCGTAGATTATGATGATGTATTTGGTTTGGCTTAAAAATAAATATTAAGATTGTAAAACAGTGTTGCTCATGACTTTCAGTATGCCCCTCGTAGATCAGATGTCATCTGTGGCCTGCATTCAGGAGATTCTGGGTTCAATACCCATGGCCAGCCTACCTGACCCATGGGTTTTTTTGTGTTTCCCTAGTTCACCAGGTAAATGCTGGATAGGTTTCTTTCATTCCTTGAATTTTCTGTCCCTCCATATTGTTTCTATTGTCTTTTCATTCATCCTTCATTGCACCAGTTTCCTTCATGTTGGAAGTGTCGGCAATGGTGCTTGGTGTGGGGAAGCAGAGAAAAAGGATGCTCAAAGTAACTATCTCTGTCCCTCGATTTGGCTGGTGGGGGCCCCAATCTGCCTGCCTGACTGTTGGGATGCTTCAATTTGGTAACTGTAAACACTGTCTGTTGTGCCATTGCTCCTTGTTCCGGCTGCCCGGTGTATCCTTTCACTTCATCTCCCCTCCTAGGGATCATTAACCTCACATTTGGTGCCGAATATGCTCCGACTGCATCCTTTCCTATCCTGTTCTTGCAATGCTTACAAGTACATAAATTATTTAAGTTAGTGTCTCAACCAAATCTATTTTCAGTTCCAATAATGAAGAGCACTTTATTTTACATTTTTAAAGAGTTTACTGTATTTAAGTAAACAGAATGTTTTAGACAGCAACACTTTGCTACTTCTATCTTGATTCGAAGTTGTTGCTGTGTTTTTAATATGTTACTTTCCATTTCAGTAGCAATCTTATAACCATATTTTTGTTTTAATTTTTCCACTTCGAGAAGCTGATGATTGAGATGCATTTTTTATCTTCAATCTAAAATACAGTGAAATCTTCCTAAACCAGACATCCTATATGCTGGAAAATATCAGAAAATATCTGAGAACGAGCTTTTTCCTGTGTTAATAATATTGTAAACCGGAAAACTAACACAGAAATGGAATAATTTTCTAGAACCATTATGCCTTACACACATTATAAATGACAAGCAATCTGACAAGAAATCGATTCAGCCTAATATATAAGGGATTTTTGAACATGACTGTACTTGCACTGAAATTCTAAAATCATACATCTGTGAATGATCTTCGCACGTGTACAATGCCACAGTTGCAGTTCTAATGTATTCATCTTTTATTCTCAGTTTCATTTTGACAAGAAAGTGATTATGCACAACTGGAAGAAAACCGTGAATTTGAGTGATTTTTAAGTACATTGTGTGTGCGTGTGCGTGAGTGCACGTGAGTGCGCGTGTGTGCGTGCGTGCGTGTGTGTGTGTGTGTAACTCAATAGCAATGACTTCTCCACTTAAACTGGAGAAAAAAATTAGTCATTGAATAACATGAAAAATATAAATGGTTGGCTAAAGAATTGACTGTGTTGTATAAAGAGGGAAAAACTCAAATTTATCACTTTTTGAAAAACAAAAACAAAATTAAAGACAAGTGGGTCATGCAGGTCATGTGAAATGCTCGACAAAATCCATGGAAAATAACAAAATAAAATGTGCTGTCTTCGACTGGTTCGTTAGTGCATGCACCAAAAGGATCCTATTTCTGGATGATTGGTAGGTGCTGAAGCTTTAGAGATGGCAAAAAAATTAGGTAAGCATAATTTCAAAACATTCAATGGGTGACTCGAGAGTTTCAAACATAACATTGTTTTTAATGCTGTTTGTGGTGAAGGAAATGATGATATGTAGATGGTAGCAGACTGGAAAGAGAAAATTGAAGATCTAGTTGCAGGACATTAACCTAGAAATGTGTATAATGGTGATGAAATAGGTTTGTGTTTTAGAATGTTACCTTCAAAGACACTGTCTATGTGAAGATAAATGTACAGGTGGCAAGCTCTCTAAAGAAAGACTTACATTATTTGTGCTAGAATGGCTGGTGAAATTGAAAAAGCTGTGATGATTGGAATATCAGCATATCCAAGGCCCTTCTGACACTTGGATTGCAATACCCTTCCAGTCAATTGGAGATCTAATAAAAAGCTGGATGACCAGGGCTATAATGGAAGAGTGGCTTCCATCTTTTAATGGAAGAATGTAAAGTCAAGGGCATAAGGTCATTTTGTTCTTGGACAATGCAGCCTGTTATTCTAAGATTGATTTGTCTAAAGTAAGGTTAGCCTGTTTCCCCCCTCCCCCAACACAACTTCAATTACACAACCAATGGATCAAGGTGTAATTTGTATACTTAAATCCTTCTACAGGAAGTTTATACTGCTAAAATCAACACCTGCACCAATGTTTCTCAGCTTGTTAAACAGATAAACGACATCAATGCGTTAACTGGATCCATTCATGTCAAAAAGAAAATTCTCTCCGAAACAGTGCAGAAGTGTTTCTGAAAAGCTGGTTTTCCTGCACAAGCAGCGGCAGAATACACAAGATGTTACAGAGGATAACTTACAGGAAATTTCTGATCTCTATAAGCCAGGAATCTGCCAGTTGAGGCTGAAAAAATAGTAACTTTGGTAACGAACTTACCAAACTGATGACATTCAAAGTGCAAGTAATATTACTGCTGAAAACAGTAGTTTTGAAGAAAAGGTTGAAATGGATGACATTGATGACGTCAAAGGCAACAAAATATGCCCTTTTGAAGATGCTTTATCTCCTGTGAACGACCTTCAGGAATGTGCAGCTTTCAAGAATGTTCCAGAGCTCAAGATGCAAAGGAGATCATACATCGTTCTCTTGTATATATGGAGACAGAGAAAGTAGGGGAGATTGTACTTCAATTATTGTACATAAGTTAAAATCACAGTAAAAGCTACATTTGAATCCATTTTTTAATTACAGACTACTATTTAAATTTTTCCTTCATTGTAATCTTCTACAATCACTTTTTTTTTTACTTTGTTTTATTAAAGTACAGCCCTTTGTAAAACAGAAACTTATGATAATGAAAAAAATACACCAGAACAAATGAGTTCCATTTTAGACAGATTTTACTGTACCAAAAAACTGTGTTAGAAATGCTAACTGCAGTCATGAGAATGTGTAAAATAATTTAAGCATAAAGAATCATCATAGAGTAGGCAAGTATGATGGCCAACTTGGGTTACAATAATTAGCTTCTTTAATAGCCAGATTCCAAACATTTTTTCTTACAACTACTATGCCTGTAAAATATTAGGATTAAAATAAGAACTGAAGCTTTCCTGGCGACGTGTTAATTCAAAATCTTCTCGGGCTTCTAGCCAGGTAAAAACTTGGCTTGACACCAACGTTTCGATGAAGTGCATCTTCCTCGTCTTCAGGGTGAACTGATGGTTTGAGCTTGCGGAGACTGGTATTTATAAGAGCTGGGATGAAGCTAACATCTGATTGGTTCGCGTGATATTATGGCCTGGTATTTAAGATGACTGAGACATGGACACGGACTTCGTAGAAAACTATTTATAGCAGTTATTCGGCTAATGTTTTGTGTTTGAGCATGCACCTGCTAGAAAATAAGTCTTGGAAGACTGCAGGTAGAGGATTAGGTATTAAGGCTCTTTAACATTGGTGTCCATGCTGAACTTAGTTGTAGGCCAGAATCGCGATTTAGATTATTTGTTTCAGATGAGATGGCTAAAGCTTCTATTACTCTCCTTTCCCAGTAGTTCGAACACTTTGCCACTATCTTGGTGTTAGTAAAGTTAGCTCTGTGGCTCTGTTCTATACAGTGTTCAGCCAGTCCAGATTTTTCGGGTTGCATAAGTCTTATTGATCTTTGGTGTTCAGAAACGAGTGTGGCAATAGTGCGTCCTGTTTGGCCAATGTACACTGCGCTGCATTCACAAGGAATGTGGTAGACACCAGGTACTCTGAGAGCTAAATTATCTTTAACTGGCCTGACCAAATTTTTTATTTTAGGTGGTGGCTTATGGATGGTTTTGACATTAAATTTGTAGAGTAGTCTACTAATCTTTCCCGAAAAATTGCCAGTAAACGGTATATAGGTTATGGCGGCTGGCTTGTCTGTTTGTTGAGTGTTCTTGCCAGGGTTTCTTTTTCGTCCGGCTCTTTTCAGCGCTGATGTGATGTCCTTGGCTGAATATCCATTTTGTTGGAGTGTGAATTTTAGGTGTTGAAATTCCGTTTGCAGATTATCTGGGTCTGATACAGAAACTGCTCTATGTGCCAATGTGTTGAGAATGCCCATTCGTTGTGACTTATGGTGGAAGCTGTTTGCGTTGAGATAAAGATCCGTGTGTGTAGGTTTTCGGTAGACGGCATGACCAAGAGTTCCGTCTGCTTTTCTGGTAACCATGGTCATGCCGTCTACCGAAAACCTACACACACGGATCTTTATCTCAACGCAAACAGCTTCCACCATAAGTTACAACGAATGGGCATTCTCAACACATTGGCACATAGAGCAGTTTCTGTATCAGACCCAGATAATCTGCAAACGGAATTTCAACACCTAAAATTCACACTCCAACAAAATGGATATTCAGCCAAGGACATCACATCAGCGCTGAAAAGAGCCGGACGAAAAAGAAACCCCAGCAAGAACACTCAACAAAAAGACAAGCCAGCCACCATAGCCTATATACCGTTTACCGGCAATTTTTCGGGAAAGATTAGTAGACTACTCTACAAATTTAATGTCAAAACCATCCATAAGCCACCACCTAAAATAAAAAATTTGGTCAGGCCAGTTAAAGATAATTTAGCTCTCAGAGTACCTGGTGTCTACCACATTCCTTGCGAATGCAGCGCAGCGTACATTGGTCAAACAGGACGCACTATTGCCACACACGTTTCTGAACACCAAAGATCAATAAGGCTTATGCAACCCGAAAAATCTGGACTGGCTGAACACTGTATAGAACAGAGCCACAGAGCTAACTTTACCAACACCAAGATAGTGGCAAAGTGTTCGAACTACTGGGAAAGGAGAGTAATAGAAGCTTTAGCCATCTCATCTGAAACAAATAATCTATATCGCGATTCTGGCCTACAATTAAGTTGAGCATGGACACCAATGTTAAAGAGCCTTAATACCTAATCCTCTACCTGCAGTCTTCCAAGACTTATTTTCTAGCAGGTGCGTGCTCAAACACAAAACATTAGCCGAATAACTGCTATAAATAGTTTTCTACGAAGTCCGTGCCCATGTCTCAGTCATCTTAAATACCAGGCCATAATATCACGCGAACCAATCAGATGTTAGCTTCATCCCAGCTCTTATAAATACCAGTCTCCGCAAGCTCAAACCATCAGTTCACCCTGAAGACGAGGAAGATGCACTTCTTCGAAACGTTGGTGTCAAGCCAAGTTTTTACCTGGCTAGAAGCCTAAGAAGATTTTGAATATTAGGATTAAATTCATCTGAGAGAGGGTTATGTTGATCAAAAAGTACTCAAATGACAAAGGAAGCTTTAAACAAAAAAGAAGCATATCTGTGAACCATTTTAACCAGAATGTGTGAAGGTAGAAGTTAGTGAAGTGCTAAGTATGGTGTGCTGTATAGTTTAATGCAGAAAACTGGATAACGCAAATGCAAGGAAAAATGGCTGAAAATTTCAAATAATGAATGAGAAGAAAAATAGAGAATGCGAAATAAACATACAAAATATGTTTTAGAAAAAGTGGCTGAAAAAGAGAGTAATTCTAAAACTGATCAGGAAGAGGAAACTAAAGTGGCTGAATTACAGGATGAAAGGGTTACTAAGAGTCATCCTGGAAGGAATGATGAAAGGGAAGAAAATTTGGGGCAGAAAAATACCTGCATAATTCAAAAGAAGGATTTTTAAGAAAAGATCTGAGTGGGCTTGTTTGTATACAGTAAACTCAAAAATGAAAATTCAGATAAATGTCACTGAATTTTGATTTATACACACATTGAACATTTTAACATTTACAGATTCATTTTACATTTTCTGAGGTTTTTTATAGTCCAGCTTCCCTTTCCATCGACAGAAACCAAACTTGGTATTTAAGTTTAGAGATGTCCAAAGATCCAACACAATTTTCAAGAAAATCCTCCCATTCTATTCTTTACATGGAAAAATTGCCCTAATGATTTTGAGTACCTCAAATACCATATGTTGAAGATATTTACATGAGAAATAAATTTTATTTCTGGAAATATCCTTTGAACCTTTACATTCTGAAAGATATTTTTTTACATCCTATTTTTTTATGTTGCTTTAACAAGTTCGTCATATTGCTGCAGAACTGCTCAGTAATATATCTTATTGACAGTATGTGGTGGCAGCAGCCTTTTAAGGTCTCAACCCTGATCCATACTACCTTCACCTCTAACTTTGCTTGTGCCAACAAATGGTGTTAAGAGGCCCATCCAGTCTAGCTGTTCTCCTATCTGTAGTCAGATGGTGCTATCCATAATCAGATGGCAAAGTGCCGATAGCCTTTTAAGGTCTCATCTTCTCACATCATATCGACTACTTAGCTCTGCGACAAATAGATGGGGTTAAGGAGCTATCCAGTCTATGCTTTCACTATCAATGGATAGATGACAGTGCAAGCTACTATCTATTTTTAGTATTTGCTATTGCTTTAGACTGAAGGTGGAACTTTGGGTCATGATATTAAATGTCCAATCCAGTATTTACCTTGACGACTGAGGGGAAACCACAAAAAATAAATCCCAGCCAGATTGGTTCAGCCCAAGAGTTCTGAATGTGGGCCTGAGCCAACCCACTCTAAGGAATTTTGTGAGATTTTGTATGACTGGTAAATTTTTAGAGGTAAACAAAAACATACTGCACAAAATATGTAGATCTCCTATACAATTTATTTAAATTATTGGTACTAATTAAATAATTTTTTGTGTCAGCCATTTCCAAGTTACCTGCTTTTATTGGACGGAATCTTTCAATACACTGAATTTTTACTTTCTCTACATGTACTATGTACATAGTGTATAGAGAAAATATTGCATTCCACCCAAAAATTTAATACCAAGATATATAAAAGCAGTTCGTAAACCAATTTTCCCTTACCCAATACACTTATCCTAAATTGGATTTCTGAAATTTTAAACACTTATTTATTAGACTGTCCAAAAAAAGCATTTTTAGAAAATGTCCATGTGTGCGTGTGTGTGGGTTGGGGGGAGGCAGCATAGCTCAAAAACTAAAAGACCATCAAATTCCAAACTTGATATTTAAGTTTATCTTAAAAATAAACATTTTCAAACCCCCCCCCCCACCCCAAACTACCCTTTAGTTGGAAAAATGTTTGAAAATTTTGTTTTTCTCAAAATGGCTCTAACAATTTTAATTAAAATATTGTATATTATAGATACTTACATCACAAATAAAATGTATATCTTGAATTCTCTGGGATAGCTTCTGAAGTTCTGTTTGTTCTGGATAAATGTTTAATAATTAGTAAATGGTAAGAAATAGAAAAAATTACTACATAAAAACTGTAGATCTTGTTAAAGCACACAATTTATGTCATATGCATTTTTGTTGTAGAGATGACTGTTTCCAAGATATTCTTGCTACTGGTTTCAATTTTAAAATATTTATACTTTTCTCAGACAGGGAGTGTCCATTTTTCTTTTTATTCTACTCCTGGTCAAGCAAAAAAGCAAATTGCAATGGCAATCGCATAATGACACCATTAAAAAAACATTCAACTATCGCTTTAATATAGCACATTCCTTTAATTCCCTTCTACTTAAAAGGAACTAAGTAATATGTACATTCTGCTAATGCAACTTGATTAGCATAGTTTAGAAAGAAAAATAATCTGTTGTAAGAAGCTTTTTGTAGAACAGTTAGAGAAAATCATGAGAGTGTAACACATCAGATTTTTTAAAGTGTTATCAATGTTCTCTTGTTTCTTGTGATGTCATGGAAAGACCAGCATAAGTCACTAGCTTTTAAACATCTGACATCAATTTGATATACATATTTTCCATGTACCTATAATGAAAGATAGGCATTGCATTTCATCCAAAATATTTGATACCAAGATTTCATCAGAAATGCATGTCTTCAGATTCCTCTGGACCTATGTATGTGCCTGTGAACAGCATAACTCAAAAACAAGACCAATGTTTTATTTTAAACTATTAAAACATTTAATGTTAATAATATTACTTAAATACCAAACTTTGTATTTAAATTCAGTATCTTCCAAAGATGGGACAAAAAGATTTTTATCAACATATCCCACCCCAAACTATCCTTTAAATAGAACATTTTTCAAAAATGGCTTTAATGATTTTGATTAAAATCTACATATTAAACATAATTACCTGACAATTAAAATGTATATCTAGAATTTTTTTGGAAAAATCTCAGACAGCACACCTACACTTGTACAACCTGTGGTTGCAGAAATTAAAGAAAACCAAAAGGGAATACACTACTTCTGCGGCTTCTATTTTTTGAATTGTGATTTGTTAATTCAAAATTTATGCCTGCTGCCCATATCCAGGTTAGAGTAATATTCCTTTATGATTTTTAAAATTGAATGTGCCTAATTTTCTGCCTTTTGAGTGGTCTGGCCTCTGATTATGAATCATATCATCAGCATACCCAATTGCTGTGGCCTCCTTTGATTCTATTAGTTCAAATATTTCATTATGTATATAAAGACATGAAAGTACCTAATTTTGAGCCTTGCAGGATTCCCTGCACAATTTTGAAATCTGATCTTATAACACCATTTGCATCCATATTTATATTAACATTGTGTTCTGTTTTCTAAATATGACAGTACCCAATTTTAAGCCATGCCACAAACTCCAATTGTTCTAACTTGTTCATAAATTTTAAAATGTTAAAAAAGCCATTACATACAGTGAAGCTCTCAATTTTATTAAAATCTGGACATCTATTTCCAACACGTGCTTCACTTGGTCATCGTGTAGATGGAGTACCCTGGATGCACGTTTCCACAACTTTCGTTGCAAACCTGCAAGAGGATGACAACAAAAGTTGTGGAAACGCGCATCCAGGGTACTCCATCTACACGATGACCAAGTGAAGCACGTGTTGGAAATAGATGTCCAGATTTTAATAAAATTGTTCATCAATGTTTATGTATTCCTACAATCAAACACCATAACCATATTGACATTTTAATAACATTTTTAGTTTTTCTACGTAGTTTTGCAGCTGTTTTAAGTATAATCCTTACACTAGTTTTGAGAAGGTGGAACACAGAACAATAGGTCTATAACTTTTTACCTCATTTTTATTTTCTTTTGGTTTAAATATTGGTCTGAAAATAACATTTTAGTGCTTGACTTATTTAAGGTATTATAATGCATAGGCTTTCCAGAAACATTTTCATTTTTCTGTCAAATACGATTTCATTTAAAAGATACTTTAAAAGTATAATACAACACATTAATATAAATATGGTGATTGTGTGACTGAATAGTGCATTCTAGTAAATAAATAGGCACAATATAAGGTTTCTGTATATTTTATTTTATTGCCTATTTTAGCTATTGACCCATTAAATGGCTTTTTGCCTGCCTGTTTTAATCATTAATAATGTGCTAACTTCTGGTCTGTGGTAATAGTTAATGATGAAAAAGTACTTGCTTCATTTATCAGAATTAACTTTTCAGAAATTCTGCTTGGCAAGCAGTGTTAAGAACCCTCTGGGAGAATAAGCATTTTAAATTGATTTCTTTCACATAATGTTTATATTTTCCTAACATTCATTACTCTCATAACATATTTGTATGCACCTGGATTGGTTTATATACCATTAAATGTTCAACTAGTAAATTTGACTTTCCTAATATCATAATTTCAATAAATTCTAATATTCTGTTCATTAAAATTTCAATTTATATTATATTTTTGCTTTATTCCTTGCTTTCAGAGCAATGCTTTAGAATCCAAACTGATGAGTGAAGAAGCTAGTATAATGACCTCACAACATTCACTTATCCAAAGGGATGCTAAACTGCAACCTTTAAGGCAAGAAGTGGGTATCCATTATTTTAAATTTTCAGCTAAGTTTCATATTGCACAGTAAAGGTGTGACTGGTTATCACAAATTGCAAATGGCTAACATGAGAATCAAAGAGCAGTAAAGTCATACCCTTATCAGCTCAATCGGATTGAAACAATAATGATATGCGGATTACCTGAGAACTTTATGGCCATGATATTTTTCATCTACTACATACAATTTCTGTATATTGGCTTCCTGAATTTTCTCCAAACTTATATAGAACTTATATAGGAACTGGACTGGGTAAATCTAAATTATGTTCTTTCATGAATTTGATCATTTTGTCTTTTCTGCTGGACATGGTGGGAATTTTCATCTTTAGTCAGGAATAATAATTAGCATTATCACAATAACCTCTTAGGAGGAAAGTTTTTCAAAGGTGTGCTCTTGAACCGAGCTTCAAATATTTCAGCATTCATCTTGTGATATGAATCAGCCAAGGGTTCCTGAATATTTTTAGAAGCAGCCCTCAATCCAACCCTGGCTACTGCCTGCATGCAAGATCATGATTTGTTTTCCACATGACACAGGGGTCACAGAGCAACTGCCATCATCCCAATCTTTTCTTACATCATCATGAGTATTGTACCAAGATTTATGTAAATAAACTATATAATACTCTTTCTGCTTGAAATAGCTTAGTGTACTCAAGTACCAATGTCTACATGTCACATTCCTTGCGATTCCATAATCACGCACCTCTTATTTAATGTGCGAAAGTGGAACCCTAACTTCAACAACTGTCTAAGTGAATCCCTTTTGCAACTGGATTATTGACACTATTACTATTATTTTTGGCATCAAAGCTAGATACATCCCGAGGCCACCACATATTTAAGAATACACAGTAAACACCACTTGCACCTATGAAGTTCACAAGAAAACTATACAAATGAGATGAATGAGAGAGAAAACATTGCAATGCTGTTTTACTTCACATGTAGCAAATGTCTGTCATTTGTGATTTCTACACATTCGTAGGCCGAAGTGACATGCTCATTGGTGTACTGCAAAACATCGGCAACTTCCCAGAATAATCAGTGCATTATATGAGAGGTTTCTATTAACAAAGATAAGTTTCTCAGAGTTAAAATCAAGTGGCAATAGTTATTAACAAAGTAGACCAACAACACAAGCAGTAATTAAACACACAACAGTAATTCTCAGGATACCATTAAGACGATAATTGACCTGATTGATTCAGAGGTCACCAATCCAAGCATATAAACTTAATCCAGAAACTCACTAGAATTTAAGCATGAGTCATATTTTTGCATAAATGTTCTTGTTTTAAAATGTTTCTGCCTGGCAGTGGCAGAGCTCAACCCTCCCTCCTTCATTTAGTATACCTCAACGGATTGCCATTTTATATCTAAGTGACTTTAATGTCCACATGACAGGGTGTTATCACCGTCTCAGTTTTTGCATTGACAAAATTGATTGTGCCTGTTGGTTTTGTCAACAAATACCTCTGCACAAGTAGTTTTATTACACATTTCATTTGAGGTCCAGCTAGTAGATCAATAGCTGTATGTAAAATTTCAAGGTACCAGAAAACATTGCTCTGCAACTCATTTGATATACCCTGTTTCAAGTATATCGAGCCATTTACGTTTGTTTATTATTTTATGAAGTAATCATAGAATTTATCATTTATCTGAATATTTATTAATGGAGACACTCTGTATTCTTCTAGTTATGCTTTAATGATGTGGATTTTAAGCCATGTATAAAGCCGATCACAGTGCGAGTTTGTTTCAAATCATCAGGATTAGCCCTGTATCTCAGAGAGCATTAAACTAAAATTGCAATACTTTTATATTACTCATTTCATTAAATGGAACACAAAAATAATGCCTCCTTAATGAAAGATATGCACGAAAATGAATACTACCATGCTGTTACTGATGTATAAGCTAAATAAATTCTGTCTCATTTGTCCATCAGTGCACACTGTGCATTGTGGGAGTTTTGGGATTACAAGGCTTCACTGCCTCAGCTTTAATAATTGCATGCTTTAATAATTGTTCTTGGTAGTATTTCAAGTTTAAGAGAAGTGTATTTTGTGATGGTGTTTCTGGTTATAACTAGTTATAAAAGCTTACAATGTTTAAATGGAATATATTGTTAAGGAAGCTACACCAATTTTTATTATTATGTTTCTGCCTTTAAACAATATACACGATTGATATTATTTCTTGTTATTAAAGCAAATGTACAGTATGGATGCTGACAAGGATAGCTTCAGTATTTGCAATTTCTTTCTTGTTAATATTGAATGAAAAATAGTTAATAAAGGATAATAAGACTAAAGTTTTGCAGTCTTTTAAGTTTCAAGGGAACTGCATTGTTAACAGTTGTATGTTATTTGATTTCTACAGTTAACCAGAAAAACAGTTTTTTTTAACGATTTTGAGAGCATAAGAGAAGGAGGAGGGAGTGGGATAATATGAGTAAAGCTATGGACTCTGTAGTTTACATTATCTTTATGATTTTTCTCTAAGAACTAATTCAATAAGAAACATTATCAAGTTGATAGGATCAAAGGTTTTAAAAACTTATGTTCAAGTACCTTGATGTATGCTTCCATCTGGCTGTAGATTGCTGTAAAGTTAATTTTCATTACAGTTTGATTTTGCACATGATCTAGCATTCATAATCAACATTCTGAAACAAAATGATTTCTTCAAAATCTTCTCGGGCTTCTAACCAGGTAAAAACTTGGCTTGACACCAACGTTTCGAAGAAGTGCATCTTCCTTGTCTTCAGGGTGAACTGATGGATTGAGCTTGCGGAGACTGGTATTTATAAGAGCTGGAATGAAGCTAACATCTGATTGGTTCATGTGATATTATGGCCTGGTATTTAAGATGACTCAGACATGGGCACGGACTTCGTAGAAAATTATTTATAGCAGTTATATGGCTAATGTTTTGTGTTGAGCACGCACCTGCTAGAAATAAGCCTTGGAAGACTGCAGGTACAGGATTAGGTGTTAAGGCTCTTTAACATCGGTGTCCATGCTGAACTTAGTTGTAGGCCAGAATCGCGATTTAGATTATTTGTTTCAGATGAGATGGCTAAAGCTTCTTTTACTCTCCTTTCCCAGTAGTTCAAACACTTTGCCACTATCTTGGTGTTGGTAAAGTTAGCTCTGTGGCTTTGTTCTATACAGTGTTCAGCCAGTCCAGATTTTTCGGGTTGCATAAGCCTTATTGATCTTTGGTGTTCAGAAACGCGTGTGGCAATAGTGCGTCCTGTTTGGCCAATGTACACTGCGCTGCATTCGCAAGGAATGTGGTACACACCAAGTACTCTTAGAGCTAAATTATCTTTAACTGGCCTGACCAAATTTTTTATTTTAGGTGGTGGCTTATGGATGGTTTTGACATTATATTTGTAGAGTAGTCTACTAATCTTTCCCGAAAAATTGCCGGTAAATGGTATATAGGCTATGGCGGCTGGCTTGTCTTTTTGTTGAGTGTTGTTGCTGGGGTTTCTTTTTCGTCCTGCTCTTTTCAGGGCAGATGTTATGTCCTTGGCTGAATATCCATTTTGTTGGAGTGTGAATTTTAGGTGTTGAAATTCCGTTTGCAGATTATCTGGGTCTGATACAGAAACTGCTCTATGTGCCAATGTGTTGAGAATGCCCATTCGTTGTGACTTATGGTGGAAGCTGTTTGCGTTGAGATAAAGCATTTTTCTCAACTTCCATTGTGAACTGTGTTTGTGATCTTGAGGCTATTTAAGTGTGCAATAGCCTCAGATCACAAATACAGTTCACAATGGAAGTTGACAAAAATGCTTCCCTCCCCTTTCTGGACATTCTGGTTACCAGAAAAGTGGATGGAACTCTTGGTCATGCCATCTACCGAAAACCTACACACACGGATCTTCATCTCAACGCAAACAGCTTCCACCATAAGTTACAACGAATGGGCATTCTCAACACATTGGCACATAGAGCAGTTTCTGTATCAGATCCAGATAATCTGCAAACGGAATTTCAACACCTAAAATTCACACTCCAACAAAATGGATATTCAGCCAAGGACATAACATCTGCCCTGAAAAGAGCAGGATGAAAAAGAAACCCCAGCAACAACACTCAACAAAAAGACAAGCCAGCCGCCGTAGCCTATATACCATTTACCGGCAATTTTTCGGGAAAGATTAGTAGACTACTCTACAAATATAATGTCAAAACCATCCATAAGCCACCACCTAAAATAAAAAATTTGGTCAGGCCAGTTAAAGATAATTTAGCTCTAAGAGTACCTGGTATGTACCACATTCCTTGCAAATGCAGCGCAGTGTACATTGGCCAAACAGGACGCATTATTGCCACACGCGTTTCTGAACACCAAAGATCAATAAGGCTTATGCAACCCGAAAAATCTGGACTGGCTGAACACTGTATAGAACAAAGCCACAGAGCTAACTTTACCAACACCAAGATAGTGGCAAAGTGTTTGAACTACTGGGAAAGGAGAGTAAAAGAAGCTTTAGCCATCTCATCTGAAACAAATAATCTAAATCGCAATTCTGGCCAACAACTAAGTTCAGCATGGACACCGATGTTAAAGAGCCTTAACACCTAATCCTGTACCTGCAGTCTTCCAAGGCTTATTTCTAGCAGGTGCGTGCTCAAACACAAAACATTAGCCGTATAACTGCTATAAATAGTTTTCTATGAAGTCCATGCCCATGTCTCAGTCATCTTAAATACCAGGCCATAATATCACGCAAACCAATCAGATGTTAGCATCATTCCAGCTCTTATAAATACCAGTCTCCGCAAGCTCAATCCATCAGTTCACCCTGAAGACGGGAAGATGCACTTCTTTGAAACGTTGGTGTCAAGCCAAGTTTTTACCTGGTTAGAAGCCAGAGAAGATTTTGAATTAATACGTCGCCAGGAAAGCTTCAGTTCTTATTTTAAAATTATTTCTATTTTTTGCATACTTCTTATTGCCTGGCATTCTATTTTCGTACATTAGGTTTATGTATGCAACTGTATCTTCTGGTAAACTTTCAAATTAGGCAGACTTTCTGTTATGCTAGAGTAAAAGTAAACAACGTAGTCTTGGAAACTACTTGCAATATATACCTTTTTAATGTTGCCAATCAAGTCTAATTCAATGCCTTGCATACATGTCATTTACCAACATCATTAGCTAGCAATCAAAACCTAAAAATTACAACACAATTACATAACTTAAATGAAAAACATTTTATTTTAAATTTCCAATATACAAAATTTCAAAATGTTTAATAAACATCCAAATGAGGAGATTCATATTATTTTACATTTACTGGATGACAAGTAAGATTCTTTTTAAGAATATTCATATCTTCAGACTTCTTGCATGTTCCTTTAATTTTATAGCTTATAGATAAAATAACAGGGGCACACATTTTGCTAGTTTACTCCAATATAAAATTTATCTTCAAGCAGCTTTCCTGAAACAGTTGTAAAATAACTAACTAAATAAATAAATTCTCATTAGTTATCTCAGGTTTAAATTGTACAATGTGGAATTTTTAGCTCATTTCTGCTGCATGCACAAGCACACATGCACACATAAATATGTAACATTGCAATCTGCAAATCCTATTTTGAGATTAGACTCGGTATTTCAACTCTAGGATGTAGAGCATGTCAAAGTTATATTTTTGATTACTCTTGATCTGAGTAGTAATGCATTTATTTAAAATGATTTAACTCTGATATTCAATTTTTCAGAGGTGCTAATTTTGAATAATCTACAACTACATCCTGTTTCTAACAAAAATTCATATAGTATGCTTTCTTAGAGTATTCATGTTTATTATATTTACAAGAAATTCAATTTGTCAACAAGTTCTAATATCTGGGTATTAAACTGAGTAATAATGGAGGCTGGAAGAAACAGAAAAGAAATGCAGTGGTTAAGGGGAGAATGGACATGAAAGCAACAGAAAAATGTTCATATATAATGCCAGTAATGAATATTAAGTGGTTTGAAAGGCTTTATTCTGCCTTAGTTGAATTTCAATGGAGTTATGGAGGGGAAATTTGGGGAATAGATGAGGGTTGCTGTAATATATATTTAATATTAAGATTCTATAAATTAATTCTGGGGGTTCCCATTAATTCTGAAAATGCAGCAGCTTTACTACAATTAGGAAAGGTAAAGTATGAAAGGGTTAATGATGGAGAAAATCCTGAAAAATTTATTTTGAGTCCAAGATTTACCTGATATAGAATTAGTGAAAAAAATCCTTGATATATCAAGAGGAAAGTTTGGATACTATATCTAATGGTTGCCTGAGAAAAGTCAGGGATGGTAATTAAAAATAAATTAGGAAATATTTGGGTCAAAATAGAATACCTTGGAAGAGGCTTTTGGAAAGAACAGAGAAAGTAATTAAAAATCTGATGTATTGCATTCACATGACTTTCTCTACCTGTTCTGCAAACAAACTATTCTTACAAAAGGTTATTCATTTATCTACATCATGTTAAATGAGAGAAACATTAATGCAATTATTACTTAGTTCCTTATAAGCAAAAGGGAAATAAGAGAATATGCCAGATTAAATTGTTAGTCAAATCTTTTAAAGGCCGATCAATATGTGAACAATTGAAGTTACGTTTACTTTGCATTTCCACAAAAACAAAAGAGAGATGAATTGAA
Organism: Hymenopus coronatus; assembly: GCA_030762935.1. Taxonomy (NCBI): domain Eukaryota; kingdom Metazoa; phylum Arthropoda; class Insecta; order Mantodea; family Hymenopodidae; genus Hymenopus; species Hymenopus coronatus. Next base: position 57,572,179 of record CM060882.1, read on the forward strand.
AGGTAACCCTGTTTGAGAAGATGCATGGTTTAAAATTGAAACCAATAACAAGGAATATCTCGAAATGGTCAACTCAATTCTGCAAAAAAATGTATTAATTGTGTGTTTTAATGGGATCAACATTTTTTGTGTAGTAAGTTTTGTCTATCTTTTATGGTTTACCAGCGATGCAAAATTCATCAAATTCATTCAGAATGAACAGGTCTTCAGAAGCTATTCCCAGAATACTTAAGATATACATTTTATTTGTGATGTAAATAGTTTTTATATGCTGTATTTTAATCAAAACCTTTAGAGCCATTTTTGAGAAAAACAAAATTTTCAAAAATTGTTCCTTGTAAAGAGTAATGTAATGTGCCCTTGGGGCATAGACCTCTCTCCTTGGAGAGATGGCTTGGTTTGGCAGTCCTGGTTAGCTATTCCAGGAAGGATCCTCCTTTTGATCTTAATCGCTCAAATAATTTGTTCCAAATAACATGACAGTCCCTATTATAAAATACACCATTGTTTTAAGAGTTAATTTAGCATGTTTTTTGGTCCATTGTATGCACTTAAACACTTGTCTTTAGTCATTATTTATTTTTCTACTGATTAACACTGGTTATCTTGGCTAAATGTACTTGTGTTCCAAGTAACTATCTCAATCTGATGCTGCCATCTCCTTTTGTCTTTCGCTCTGGTGATCCATCTGTTGCCAGATATTTTCTTGAGATCGTCTGACCATCTTGTTCATTGACATCCCACTCTTCTTTGTCCTGTTCTTGGTTCCCATATCATTAGCCTGTGGGTCCATCGGTTGGGATCTTGTCTCATGATGTGTCCTGCCCATCTCCATTTTTGGTAGTTGCTGGTCTGTGCTGCATCTGTTATTTGTGTTCGTCCTCTAATTATGTTGTTCCTAATTCTGTCTCTCCATGTGATTCCTAAGATTTTCCGTTCCATTTTCCTTTGACATATTTGTATTGCTTTTCTGTCTTTTTTTGTTGGGCTACAAGTTTCTGAGCCATATATCAAGGTAGGTAAGATGAGAATGTGCTACTTGATGCTCAGATTAAAGGATTTTTCTAGCAATATGAATTTTAATTCCCAAAACTTTGACCAATCATTGGATATTCTTCTTGTGATTCCTTGCGCATACTTTTCTTGAAGGATATTGTTTTACCAAGGTAGATTATTTCTTAAACATATTCCAGTGGTTCATTTGGCATTAATGGGATGTCTTCTTCTCTGTCATTTGTTATCAGTTTTGTCTTTTTTATACTCATTTGCAGGCCCACTTTGACACTCAGTTCATTTACTTCTGTCATGAAGGTTAGTAGTTCTCCTGCTGTATTGGCCATGAGGACTATGTCATCTATGAATCAAAAGTTAGATAATTTAATACCGCCTTATTTACTCCACAACCTCCTTTGATATTTCGGAAGATCTCTTTGAGTAAGCAAATGAAGAGTTTGGGTGAGATTATGTTTCCTTTCCTTACTCTCCTTTGTAATTTAAATTCTCCTTCTAATCTGTCCATCTGGATCATGGCTGTGGTTTGGAGGTACATCTTTGCTAGGATTCTAAGTATTTTTCCTCTGCTCCTTGTTTCCACAAGGCTGTTAGTAGTGGCTCTTGTTCTACCATGTCAAATGTTTTTTGGACGTCAATGAAGGCCAGATATTCTTTATGGTTGTATTCTTCTGTTTTTTCTATTAGTTATTCTATTGCATGTAAATGATCGATTGTTGAATATCCTGCTCTGAAGCCCACTTGTTCCATTGATTGGTTTTCTTCAATATTCCGATTCATCCTTCAGTTGATTATTCGCGAGTATATGACTTCAATGCGAATGGGCAGTAGTTATTTATATCGGCCTTACTGCCTTTTTTGTGTAATAGTATGATGTGTTCGTGGTCCACTATTTAGGTATTGTCTCTGTCACTATTATTTCATTAAACAGTTATTACTATTATGTCTCCTCCTGCCTTCAAATATTCATTATTTATATTGTCCTGCCCATTTTTGTTTCCTTGATTGCTGCTCTGACTTCATCTCATAATATTGGTGGTACTTCCATTTGGATGTGAATAAAGTTAAATCTTTGTTGCCATTAGAAAGTGTGCTGCTGTATAGGTTTTCAAAATTTTGTTTCCCCTTGTAGTCCTGTAGTTGTTTAACCAGTGTTCTACACTGGCTTACTTCTCTTCTGAGTTTATGCATCAACTTCCTCTCGTTATCTCTCTTTCTACCAGTCTCAGCTTGTAATCGTGGAGATCTTTCTTTATTGCTGCTTTTGTGGTCTTGATATGTCGGTGTATTCCTTTTTGTTTGCCTCATTTTCATCCCTTCTTTGGATTAGTAGTGAGATGCTTTCACTGAGTCTGGAGGTTTTGATTTGTATTTTGTCCTTCTCTCTACCTTGATTGCTGCTTCTTTAATGCTTTTTTAATTTGCTGTGTATCTTAACATTGTATCATTAGAGTTTGTAGGTACTGTCTTCCTAAGGTTATGAGGGATTTCGGCTTGAAATTGGTTTATATTGAATACTTGAATCTTTGGGTGAGGTAATCTTCAATTTTATCTCTGCAATAAATTACTGTTAGAAAGCTTATGCTTCTATTTACTTCATGCTAATCGAAAAAAAAAAATAGCAGAAATAATATTATTACTTCCTTCCTTGTAAGTAGAAATGAAATAAGGGAGTACCATAGATTAAGGTGATAGTCAAGAGCTGGTTGCTCTGTAACTTAAGTTCCTTTGTATGGATAGGAGTTGACAAATTCCTGTATGAGAAAGGTATAAGTTTTTTAAAGCTGAAGCCAATAACATGTAACATCTCAAAAACAATCAACTCCTCAAAAAAAAATGTATATAACATAAATCGTGTGTTTTAATGTGCTCTACATTTTTTGTATGGAAAGTTTTTTGTCCATACCTTACAGTTTAGCAGTTATGCAAAATTCCATAAAATTCACCCAGAATAAAGTAGTCTTCAGAGGCTATTCCCAGAAAATTCAAGATGTACATTTTATTTGTCAGGTAAATATCTTTAATATACAATATTTTAATCAAAATTGTTAGAGCCATTTTTGAGAAAATCAAAATTTTCGAAAAAAGTTCCATGTAAAGGGTAGTTGGGAGTGGGGAGATTGTCTTGAAAATCTCATGTCGCATCCTTAAAAGATATCAAACTTAAATGCCAAGTTCAGTATTTAACAGTCTTTTCATTTTTGAGCTAAGCTGTCCACAGACACACGCACACACAGACCTTTTTCTAAAAAAATTTTTTTGGGGGGGGGATTCAGGGGGAAACAAAACATATTTCCAGTGAAATCTTGGTATCAAATTTTTGGGTGGAATGCTATACCTTCTCTATACACTATGAACATAGTATGTGCAGTAGAGAAAGTAAAAAGAAGTGAAAGAGATTCTTTATGTTGCTACCATGTCAGATGAAACTACTGATGTAACTGAAAAAATCTGATGTGTTCCATTCAATTGACTTTCTCTACATCGCTATAACAAAATATTGTTAAAAAGCATATTCTTCTATTTACTTTATGATAATTGGGATAAACATTAGCAGAAATTGTCTTAATTACTTGTTTCCTTGTAAGAGAAGGGAAATAAGGGAATACACTAGGCTAAAGTGATAGTCAAAACTTTTAAAAGCTGGATGCCATGTGGAGAAATCCGTTTCTATGGAGTGCCAGGAGTTAACAACTTTCCTTATGAGAAAAGTTTTAAGTATTTTAAATTTGAAACAAACAAGGAATATCTCAAAAATGGTAAATTCCACAAAAAAAAAAAAAAAACACATATGACATAAATTGTGTGTTTTAATGTAGTAGTAAGTTTTTTGAGTAGTAAGTTTTGGTCTATCTCCTATGGTTTACCAGTTATGCAAAATTCAGCAAAATTCATTCAGAATGAAGAGGTCTTTAGAGGTTATTCCCAAAAAATTCAAGATATATGTATTATTTTCATATAAATAAATCTTTAATATATGGTATTTTAATCAAAATCATTAGAGCCATTTTTGAGAAAATCAAAATTTTCTAAATTTTTTCCATGTAAAGGATAATTTGGGATGGGGAGGATTTTTCTCAAAATTTTCATGTCACATCCCTAGAAGATACTAAACTTAAATACCAAGTTTGGTATTTTGCTGACTTTTGATCTTGAGCTAACGTGTTCACACACAAGGACCCTTTTCTAAAAATGTTTTTTTTTTTTATATTGGGGATCCTAAAACATGTATTACTGGTGAAATCTCTGTATCAAATTTTTGGGTGGAATACAATACCTTCTCTGTACACCATGTACATAGTACATATAGAGCAAGTAAAACTTCTGTTGAGTTTAGTTTTTAGATATGAAAGGAATGGCTTTATTTATGAACGATTTTGGGGATTTTTTAATCTTTCAGATCAGACTGCCAATTCCATTGCAGGTTGTATTCTAAAATAAGTGGACACCCATTTTTAAGGAGGATTAACATAAAATTATTGCTCAGACTTTCGATGGTGCTTCTGTAATAAACGGCAACACAGGAAGCACGCAGCTCAAGGTGAAAGAGCACTAATCTCTTTGCACAGTACGTGCATTGTTACACATCTGGCTATGCAGAAAGCAGTTGTCAAAATCAGATGCTAGAATATTTTTCTGCAGTCTTTTAGCTTTTCCAGCATTTTTTTTCAGCAGCTATTGGAAGCAACTGTTGCTCAGAGTTCCTTGAGGGTCTACAACAAGATGGAATTTTAAATCTAGGACTGTAAGTACTGTATATGAGCAAGAAAATCTCTGATTGCTTTGATGTTCTAGAAACATCTTTATTGGACACGACAATGCAAGAAGCTTGTGACCTGCAACACAATTTGAAAGCTGCAGCATTTAATTTCTGGCTTAATTTTTTTCAGAAAATAATGCCTCATGTTGACATTTTATGCAACCGGTTACAGCCCTGACAGATGAATGCAGTCAAGGCAAAAAATATGGTACAATATTTCATCAAAGCAACTGATGCCATGCAAAGTAGAATGGACAATGTAGCATATCAGATTCAGACATCGAACATTCAAGTTGTAATAAGACGCCACAAGTAAACTAATCTAGTAATAGATGCCAATCTGAATGCAGCAAAACTATTAGATGCAAACAACTATGAATTAAAGATTTGAAGGTTTCTAGGAGTTGACTATTATAGATGACTTCATGAGATATCAACCAAGTTAAATTGGAGTTGGAGAAATCCAAGCTTCACACCATCTTGATTCTGTGGTCTTTTTTTGAATGAAAGATTTCTCAAGTTTTTCCTGAAACAGAACTTGGGATTGTCAGTGCTTGGTATAAAGAACTTGACAAAAATAAGCTCCAAACTGAACTCAGCATTTTATATGAGCATCTGGAATTCAGAAAAATAGGTGCACTTCCACTCTTGCAGTTAATACTAAAAATATCTGTAAAAAACCTTTAGTGAAGAGACAAAAGTTTTGAGAATTATGTGACAATTCCCATGTCAACAGCAGAACCAGAATGCTGTTTCTCCTATTTGAAGAGAGTAAAGACCTTTCTGAGGTATACCAAGTGTCAGGATTGACTCACCTCTGTAACCATGTTATCTATTGAGAAGAAATGTTTCATGAAGGATTTCAAAGTCAGAGTGATCGATAAATTATGCATGAAGAAACATTGGCACATGGATTTCATTTTTTAAAACTAGGTGAGTTACATGCACTGTTTTTTTTTTTCCCCATGTAGCATGCTATGTTTATTGGGCACAAGCTGCCACTAATTATACATACGTTCACAATATCTGTGTTGGCAAGATTTATATATTGCTTTATGAAGATTTAGATTTCTCTGTTTTTGTCACTCAACATGAGGCTGATGGTATTCTTTATATACAGTATAATATCAAGTTTCTACTGAACATCAAAAATAAAAATTAGTTATGTTTTAATTACCTATCACTGTAGAAGGAACATTCTAAATGAACCATTGGCCAAAAAAGTGTTTCTACAAACATTTTATGCATTAGTTTCTAATGCATAAAATTTCACCATTCTTTAAACAGTAGAAAAGAACAAATCAGTATGATCAATGGAAATGAAATATGCAATTAAATATAACTTTTAAAAGGATTTTAAATATATACATGAATTTAAAGTGGATATTGTGATCAAAGATTTGGATTGAAACTTTTCCTTAAATTTCTTGAGAATAAATTAGAAAAATGAGGACCTACATTGTATTATGTAACACTGAAATCCAACTGTCCTTCAACAGGAGCAGCATATTTGATATCAGAGTATGAATTGACCATAAAATTTCTACTTTTATTACATTTTTATAATTTAGAAAACTTAGTATACTGTCTGTAAGGCTACCTGTATTTGCAGATGGCTCTGCCTGAAAGGTTTGCATTGTTTGAAGACAATACAAGATTCACTTTTCTTTTTGTGGAAGTTTGTAAACAGTGTTGTTATATTCATTTACTTGATGAGTCGATTAATTACACTAAACAACACTTATTTGGGATGTTTCCCAGAAGAAGTTTCAAAGTCCTTCATTTTCAACCAGACATCGACTAATTCCTTGCGGTGAAGCTGGCGATATTGTAAGTGTTGTATCCTCTGGTGGTGGTTTAATGAACTTGCTAAACACATCCTTCTGTGGAACGTCGAAATTGAAAATCCTGTTTCTATTTTTTACATTGAAGATGTGTTGCCATGTGGTCAGCTCTTGTTTTCCTGCTATGTGTTTTAGAAATTTTGGTTCTGAATTTATATTATGGTATTTTGTCCAAAAGTGGGTGGCAACTGCTGATTTTTTCAATTGTTTTTTATTTATATTTCTAAAGTGTTCTTTGGATCTTGTTTCTAGATTTCTTTTTGTTTTTCCAATATAAATCTGATTACAATCCTTGCATTCCATTTTGTATATGCCCGATTTTTTCTTTGCTGGGATGATGTCCTTGATATTTGAGCCTAATTCATTTTTTATGCTGTGACGGTTTACTGATGCTAGCTGAATGTTGCATTTTTTGAAAATTTTTTGAAAATTGTCAAATGCCCATGGGTGCTATATGAATTCTGTAAATACCAAACTTCGGTATTTACAGGAAACCTACTCAATTATATAAAAGCCAATACTTATAATCCAAGAGCACATAAACAGGCAATCTTCAATATCCTAGCAATAGACTGGTTAACATGCCACTTCTAACAAATGAATACAAGTCAGAGTACTACAAAATAGTTGAAATTGTAAATAAAAATGGTTTCACAGATCTCTCGTAGATAAAAAAATAAAACTAGCCAAAAAGAAGAAATTCCTAAAAAAAAACCACCACTCCCTCAGCAATAGAACAAAAGAAGAGCTCCTAGAAATTCACACACCACCCATGTGCATTTGACAAGTTTCAAACAATTTTCAAAAAATACAACATTCAGCTAGCACCAGTAAACTGTCACAGCTTAAAAAATGAATTAGGCTCAAATATTAAGGACACATTGATTTCCTCAAAAATGGCTCTAACGATTTTAATTAAAATAGCATATATTAAAGATGCTTATATGAAAAATCAATGTATATCTTGAATTTCCCGGGAATAGCCTCTGAAGTCCTCATCATTTTAAATGATTTTTGCATAACTAGTAAACCGTATGAGATAGACAAAAGTTTACTACACAAAAATTTATGTCTTTAAAATTTTCATTTCCGAGATATTCCTTGATATTGGTTTCAATTTTTAAATAATTAAAATTTTCTCATGGGAATAAGTTAATTCCTGCCCATGCAAAGAGAACACATTTAATCACATAGCAACCAGTTTTTAAAAGATTTTTACAATTGCTTTAATATATTCCCTTATTTCCCTTCTACTTATAAGGATCTAACTAAGACATTTCTGGTAAAAGTTATGTGAATGTACACATCAGAATTTTTTTATTGTGTAGCCCATCACATCAAACTGTAACTTAAGTTTCACCTGATGTGAAATTCTGGGTTAATGTAATATGATTCATTTATTTTTGTGTATATAGACATACATTCTTGGCTTTCCAATATCTAATTTTCTCTTGCACAAATTATACTCCATTTATTCAAGCTAATTCATGTTGTCGATTAAGTCCAAATGATCTGAAAATTAATTGAGCTTAATGGAAGCATTTATTCCATGCACACTAATTTAAAACACATCACATGGTCTTTCAGTTCATGCTGACACACTCTGACATGCATGACCTCAATATGTGGTGCCATTAGATAAAAAAAAACACTCACACCTACACACACTACTTCCCTCTCGAGACTCCACTCTCTGCATTGTGCCACTTCCCTCCTGAGACTCAGTATGAGGCAAGGTTTTACTTAATTCACAAAATAAGTGCTACTGGGCAACTCAAAATCCAAAACTCATACAGTCCACTATATGATCTAAGATCAGCTCGTTATGATGTGAATGTGACTGGAATATTTGGCTCTATTTTCTATTGCAAAAACAATGAATGTTGTATGGTATGAAGCCTTAATTTTGGAGCAATTTTTCCCTTAACTTACAGATGAAGAGCAAATGCATGGCATATTTCAACAAAAGAGACTACAGCTAGGATTTTTTTTTGGATGCACCTGGTGTTATCTTTGGTGACAAGTTTGATCACTGTAAGGACATTCAATATTGTAATTTATAAAATAATGTTATTAAAGTCTGCTTTTCCTTACTTTACCTGCATGTCAATATTTTGAAGTGCTTATAGTCCTCTCTTTTTGGCTGCTGAACTTATAACTGCATACCACCAAATAAAATAATTCCCTAGTTAAAATAAAAATGTGTTCTCTGCATTCAGTGTATTTCAGACAAATTACTTTCCTTTTAAGCAATGATGAATCTGCAGATGATTATTATTATTATTATTATTATTCTAAGGTATTAGGGAGGTTATCTCTCTTATTTATACTGGACTGTTTATAAGCAGCATGTATGACTTCATTTCTGTGTCTTCACTGATCAAGCTTCAGTTCATTAACGATTGTTGCTATTCACAGACATGAAAAGTGCATATTTGTTATAATGTGAGACAAATCATGCAAGCAGATGAGGAAAAAACTCATACCTAGCAAGTGTGATGATTGAGTGAGTGGTGTGATGAGTTTGTGAAAACTGCTTGGTAGCAAGCAAACATTCAAACTACTAGAGGTTAGGGCATTACTTAGTACAGCATCATTGCAGGTTAACAACATCAATTATAAAGGAGCAATTACTCACATGGTCAAACTGGAAGCAAAACATGGGAGCTGGATGGCAATATTATTGAAAGCATCGTCATTAACCTTGCTAAAAGTTATCTGACAGCATAGCTGACATCGCAGATTCAGTCTGATGCTCCATCTTTGGATACTCCGTAATTGTGAATTAAATATTCTTTATACATTTTTTGCTTGCTTAATTTACATGAGTTATGCATATTTTTTTTAAGATTTCCATTTAAGTTAGGCCATCCATTCACTCCATGTGAAAATTTTTGCCAAAATTACGGCAGGAATCACCTCAGCCAATCAATGGGAAGAGAATGCAGATGGATATATTTAGGTATTGATGATTGGAGGAATTTAGTGACAGTGACGGTCAAATTATATGTTTTATTAATTTGTTGAGTTGGTTTTTTAACACTACGTCACTTACATTGTTATTATGAGGGACTAGTTTCGAAAGCCTATGCTTTCATTTTCAACCTCACGGGTCCAACTGCCATTGCTGGCTGCATTTGCTTGTACACTCTTCTCTGGTGGTGAAATGATGAACTTCTTAACTAAGCTGTCTACTGGCGGGATTTCAAAGTTTATTAACCGATCTTTATTTTTCCATATGAGGATATTTTCCCAGGTTGTGAGTTCATTGTGGCCTGACATGGTTTTAAGCAATTTTGGATTTGGATCTAGATTGTGGTTTTCTTTCCAAAAGTGAAATGCTACTTCACAGTGCAGTTTTAAACTTCTTCTCAACTGGTCTCTTTAGAAGCCGTATTGTGTTGGAAAATGTGAAAAAATGGCAAGCTCGAGTGTTATATCTAAGAGGGGCTGTATGAACAATCCTAACAATTTCTGTTATGTCTGTGGTTGTTATGTGATAAAGCAACAGAAAAGAAACATTACCGCATTTATCAAGAGTTTATATTTTGCCTATTTTAAAATGAAATTAGATAAAAACAAAAAATTGTGCTCCTCATATTGTACGTAAAAGCTGTGTAAAAAATCTAAGACAGTAGTACCAGGGAGTTTGTTCATCTATACCCTTTGATGCTCCTATGGTATGGCGCAAACAACATTTTAAAGGCTGTTATTTTTGTATGTGTAACATCTGGAATTCAACAGGAATAACAAGGCTGGCATTATATATCCAAACTTGCCATCATGCAATTAAAAATGTAAATGGCGTGTTATTTATGCACGCTCTTTAACTGCTGTGGTTCTCAGCATCCCATTCTATATTGGGCATGAAAGATCGCTTAATTTTGCTCAGAGGCCTCTCTCTATCAGGCTTGAGGTTCTTTTACGTGCCGTAAATCTACAACACGGGACCAACGGCTTTACTTCCCTTCCAAAGGAAGCCATGCTAAGGATTTTTACGCCCGAAAAAATCTATTGTCCTCCACCGGGTTTGAACCCGCGACCTTGGGTATATGAAGTCAGCATGGTAACCATTACACCACGGAGGGCGACATCATGCAATTAAGCTTATGCCTTACTGACCTGATGTTCCTGTTCCATTACCACATATGGTATTACCAGAAAGTAGTGAAGAAGATGAAATAAATTGGTCCCCATACTTAGAAGATAACAATGCAAATCCATTGAGTCAGTCAAAATTAAATGATTTGGTTAAAAAAAAAGTGAACTTTTAGGTTCAAGGCTGAAAGAAGACAATTTTTTAGCACCTGGAACAACATTCTACTGGTACAGACATCAAGAAGAAGAGTCCAATAAATATTTTGTAAAAGAAGGAGAACTAGTGTATTGTTGTGATGTCCCTAATCTGATAAGTTGTCTTGGAACAGCTTACAAAGCAACAAATTGCTGTCTGTTTATTGACTCAAGCAAGAGAAGTCTGAACGGTGTTCTGCTCCACAATAGCAATATGTTTGCTTCGGTTTCAATAGCTCACTCTACATCCCTTAAAAAAACGTACCAAAATTATATACTTTCCTGGAAAAAGTTAAATATAATGAACACAATTGGTACGTGTGCTTTGATCTTAAAGTGTGCAGTATTTTATTGGGCCAACAAACAGGGTTCACAAAATTTCCATGCTTTTTGTGTGAATAGGACTCCAGAGCCAGAGAAACACACTGGGGTGAAACTAATTGGTCAAAAAGATAAGATTTAGAGCCAGGGACAAAAAATGTAATAAATTGCCCACTGATTGACTCACAAAAGGTTTTGCTTTCCCCATTGCAGATAAAATTAAGGGCAATGAAGCAATTTTTCAAAGCTTTGGACAAAGCTGGTTCTTGTTTGAAATTTCTTATTAGAAATTTGTAATGTCTGAATCAAAAGTGAAAGAAGGCATTTTTAATGTCCCACAGATTCGCAAACTCATGAAGGATGTTCATTTAAAAATTCCATGACAGACATAGAGGTTCAAGCTTGGGACTAATTCAGTGAAGTAATAAACAAATTTCTGGGTAAGTTAAAGATGATAAATATGAACACATTGTTAAAGCGATGCTGGAAAGTTAAAGGCACTCAGAGGCAATATGAGCTTAAAATTGCTTTTTCTGCATTCGCATCTTGAATTTTTTCCTGAAAACTTGGGTGCTCAACATGAAGAACAGTGAGAGAGAGTCCACCAAGACATAAAGGAGATGGAAACCAGGTACCAGGATTGATGGGACGTCTCCATGATGGCATACTACTGTTGGTGTTTAATTAGAGACAACCCTCATCAGGAACCACAAATGCAAGTCAACTCAGTGTTTGTTTTCAGCAAAGTGGAGGAACAAATAACATCATAAGTTATGTTTGAAATTTCCAAGATCAGTCAACACTGTTGCATTGTAGAATTCAGTGCACAATCACCTCATTGTTTCTTTGTTTGAATGATTTCACGCATTTTAAATTGTACTTAAAAAATTAGAAACAAATACTAATATTACATATTTCTTATTGAATGGCAAAAAAAAAAAATAAGAAGAAGAAGAACTACGTGGTATGAGAAAATGAAAAGCAGATTTCAATTCTGTATACCAAAATTAGGTTTAGAGAGCTGTTTAACCCCGTGCCACAGAAAAAATGTTTAAATTTGCAGGCCCGTGTTATCAGTACTTTGACCTAAAGTGTTTAGTTAAACTTTTAGCTAAAACTGAACTTGTGGAGTTGTGGAGGAATGCCTAAAAATTAGAAAATGCATAATTGTGTGTGTCTGAGAACAGCAAAATTTGGCTTAATATCAAACTTGGTGTATAAGTTCAACATCTTTCAAGGATGCAACAAGATTTTTAAGAAAATCCCCTTTCTCCAAGCTACTCTTTGCATAGAAAACATGATTTTCTCAAAAATGTATAGTGATCTTGTGTTTAAAATATTTTCAAATCAAATAAAATGTGTATCTTGAAATTTCTGAGAATAGTCTTTAAAGTGCTTCTAAATGATTTTTGCATGAATAGCAAACCATAAGAGATAGCTAAAATCTTACTACATAAAAATGTATATCTTGTTAAACATCATAGTTTGTATAAAATAATATTTTTTGTGGGTTTTAAACATTTCTGAGATGATTTTCATTACTGGCTTGAATTTTTAAATACTTGGATCACTATTTTCAAGAGAAAAATCACTATCCATTTTTTCCACTTTTAACCATACAAAGAGAATAAAATTACATAGCAATTCACTCTTAAAAGATTTAACTGTTGCTAAAAGCCTACCATCCTCCCCTAATCCCCTTGCATCAGCAAGGAAATATACAATAGGGCAATTTTTAGACTATTTTTGTGGTGTCGGAGTTCAAAGAGGTGCCAAGTTCAAATCTCTCCTTAAGGTGAATTACTTTCTTTCTTGGGTTTTCCCTTATTCTGAAAAAATGAATGCCAGTTTAACTTTAAGCTCTATAAATTTTGGATATGTCTAAACATCATTTTGCCCATTTCATTCATTCATTATCCAATATGACCTATTGACTTACCATTTGCTTTTGCAATAATAGTTTGTTGAAGAATGAACAAAGAAACTAATGTAAACACACATTTTTTCCTAGGGAAAACTGTGTATCCAAATAAATAGGTACATAGATGTACCATGAAAATAACTTTTCTCGGGCTATCAGCCAGGTGAATTCTGGAATAATTTCCAAGCTTTCAAGAGTTAACGTCGCTCTCATCTTCAGGGAATGATGTAGAGACTCCGGGTACGCCTTATATATAGTAGTCCGGTGGGGGGGGGGGACCGGCCAGATGCCGCTCTGTGATTGGCCCGGGTCCGGCATGGAAGGCGTTGGCTAGGAACCAATGGTCTCCGTTGCCGGGACGGACTGCTCTGATTGGCCCGTTGCCAGATGTGAGCCTGTATTAAAACTAGGGCTAGCTTTCGGCAGTTTCACAAATTTTTGCGAGTGTTTGCTGAGCACCGAACTCCAAATGCCATTCACCTGCAAGCCGCTGTCTCTGTTGATGTTATTTTCTTCGTATTTAATAGCTATGGCTTCTTTGATGGAGCGGTCCCAATAGCTTGAAGACTTAAACATGTGATTGTGTCGCCCAGTCTCGGTCTGTGTCCTTCTTGGATGCAGTGCTCCGCAAGACCAGATTTTTCTGGGTACATCAGGCGGATGTAGCTCTCATGCTCTTTGCATCTTTGTTCAATCGTTCTCCCCGTCTGTCCGATGTAGGCTCTACCACATTCACATGGAATGCAGTATACCCCAGGAGTCTTGAGGCCGAGGGAGTCTTTGACCTGTCTTAACATATTTCGAATTTTATTGGGTGGCTTGTGTATAGTCTTGATGTTGTATTTGCCCATAATTCTACTCAGTTTACCAGACAAATGACCTGTATATGGGAGGTAGGCTTTACGTTGTTTTTTCGTGTCTTGTGACTCATCTAGCTGGGATGCATTACGCTGTGCACAGTTTGTACTGACAGCGGCCCGTTTTAGTGCCTTGTTGATGCTGCTCTTGCTATATCCATTTTTCTCTAGGCTGGTTCTGAGATACTGAAATTCTTTAGCGAGGTTTTCACTGTCTGAGATGGCTACTGCTCTGTGTGCAAGCGTCGATAGAACAGTGTTTCACTGAGCTGGGTGGTGGCAACTGTTTCCAGAATTCACCTGGCTGATAGCCCGAGAAAAGTTATTTTCATACCGCCGCCAGGAAAGCTTCAAGTCATGGTTCATAGATGTACCATATTTATCCAAACACAAGACAAGTTTTTTTCCAAAATATTAATGTTCAGAACTGGGGGTTGTGTTGCATCCGCGATATGTTTTCCAAATATCATACGGGGAAAAAGTAAGTTTCAAACTTTACAAGTAAGCGTTTCATTTTGCACTGAAAATTAGCTGTTGGAGCCTATAAGCATTTTCATTGGACTTATAAAATAAAATTACAGGACTTCCTTTCACATCAGTGGTTGCACTTAATGTTGTATTGGAAGTCAACAGTCAAGCAGAAAGAGAGAGGTTAGCGGCGCATTTCCTCTCCTTGGGCCACACATATACCACAATGCTCAAATTCGAATTAGGTAAAACATTTTACGATATATTATATTAAGTATGTTGCCTTGACAGAAAATAGTATCCATAAATAATCGTTGTTACAGCTATGCTGCCACCAATGCCATTGTCACATTCTATCATTGCATATACCACACATTTTGTTCCCCCTTTTCCATCTCGCCACTCACAATGTGAATTTCTGCACAAATTTAAATTAGATAAACACATTTAAAAATTGTTCTTTTTATATGTCTATGTCTTTTAAAGATGTATTACGTAGATAATATGCTAAATTCCAAAAAGTTCTGAAAAATGGGGGTCATCTTGCATTTTGTCGTCTTGTATTCGAATAAATATGGTAATTTTAAGTGATGGATATTTTTAACATCTTGCTTTAGTGTGTATAAAAATAGCCTAGGCTTCTGCATGTTAAGAAAGAAAAATGAACTACGCCTTTTAATTGAGATAGGACAAATTTGCTAATGAAAGGCCCTGGAAGGATAGGATCAAGAGATTGGGACAAGAGAGATTGGAAAGGCACAAATGGACAAAGAGGGACCTTTGCATCAGAAATTGAATAGGAGCAGAAGATGCATCACATATGAACATACTAACACTCAAACTGATTTTAGTTTACATTGTGAACAAATGTTTATACAGAAACTTAACAAATGTATTAGTAAAAGTTTTATATCAACAACCAATCATTTACTTTTCATTCAAAAATGAATTTTCACCAAGTTTTTGAAACATACCATCATAATAGGATAATAGCAATGGAGTTTCATTCAGCTTGCTTTCCTTCTTCCTTTGGGATGCTCTCATCTTTATCATGTTTCTTTCCTTCCACCCTTTTTTGATCTTCTTTTTGCTGTTTCTCAAGTGCTGCATGTCCTTCTTGCACCAATTTTCTCAGCTCATCCTAGAAATAATATGAAACAAATTTGAACACTTTAGGGCACTTAAATGTATTGGCAACATTACTGTAAATCAGTGCTTCTAGTATTGGCTATTGGAATAATGTATTAGCAACAATTGTTTTTTTAATCTGTAATGCTGAAAGCTCAAGTAATTATATTTTGTAAATAGTGCAGCCATTTCTGATGTACAGTAAATATGTTCTTGGCTAGTAAGATATAGTCCACAGAAGAATGATTTAATTTCTTGAAGTTTACTGTTGGCTGTCAGGTGAAATGCCACTGAGGTATAATGATATCTTGATATGTGCGATAATATCAGTATATGGAGAACTGATATTTTCTAGTTGTATATGCAGAAGAATCCCTTCTTTTGCTGCAAGGACTACTTGTTCATTTCCAGGCATACCTTGATGAAAAGGGATCCAAACTAAGGTAATATATTTTGAGTCTCTCAGTATTTCAGTGTAATGATTTGAATTTTGTCTATTATTGTGTTTTTAGTATTTTGGTTTTAAATAGTCATATAGCAGATTTAGAGTTAATTAGGACTAGAAAATTGGACTTATTTTGGTTATTTTTAATCTCTTGAAATGCCTGTTTGGTGACAAAGTTCAGAAGAAAAAACTGTAAACATTTTGACAAAGTTTATATCATTGTGTGTGCATGATAGACTATTTCACAGGCAGAACCAGTCTCATTTTTAGAGTCATCAGCGTAAATGTGTGCATGATCTGGGTACTTAGCGCATCTCTCTTTATAGAGCAGTTGATATGCAGTTCTGGAAGTTTCTTTAATTCATTGGTAATTTGTGGCATTTCTCTCCACCATAGTTTCAGATTTATCATGATGCTTACCAGCAAGTTATTAGGATATGCATATTGAGTTTGTAAAGAACAAATACACTTAGTTGTGTAGTTGCTAACCAGTATTACCATTTCAGTAACTTGATGCTAAACTTGCACAGTTGCATTCCTGTGCCATTTAGTTATTTGCAAACAATTCAATTTGGAAAATGGTATATTGTGAATATGTGACTGTTATTCTGTATGCATATACACAATTTTTTATTCCTCTACAATGTACACAGTAGTTAGAGATGGTATTGCATTCCACCGAAAAACTCAACTCTGAGATTTCACCAGAAATGTGTATTTTGAATGACCCCTGAACAAGTGTGTGTGTGTGCGTGTGTGTGTGTAAACTTCATAATTAAATGAAAATGTTGTGTTCCCAAAAATGGCTCTAACAATTTTCATTAATAAGTTTATAACATGTTGATGTGCCTGCGCTACCAACTCTACAGGAAAAAACTCAAGATTCCAGATAACCTAAAGCTGTCAATGAAGAACTCGGGCTCATGTCTTAGACTGATACAGTTTTTTAAATGCACCAAATTGTATGCTAAATTATTGTAAAACTGCTTCACAATGCAATCTCACTGTAAACAATGTATGTGAATTTGTTTAATATTTCAGCTTGGGAAATATTGTGAAGTTAATACATTGTATAATGTTATATGTTTATCCCATATGTTAAAGTTTGTATCATGTTTTTAAAGTCGCTATAAGACCTTGCAGTTAGGCGACTTAAAATAAATGCATTAAAAAAAAAAAAAAATGTATATCTTAAATTTTCTGGGAATAGCCTCTGAAGTACAATTCACTCTTGATGACTTCTGCAAACTGGTAAATCATAAAAGAGGTATTTCGCAAAAAAATGCAGATCTCATTAAAACACCCAATTTATGTCAAATGCATTATGCGTGCATTATTAGTTATTAGTTTAAATTTTACAGTACTTGTACTGTTTTCAAACCAGAAGTCATCTTTTGTTTTACTCCAGGCTATTCAGCAGCCAGCTTTTATAAGATTTGACTATCACTTTAGCCTAGTGTATGCCCTTATTTCCCCTTCTGCTTAAAAGGAACTTAATAAGACAATTTCTGTTAATGTTTATATATCAATAAGAATGAAGTAGATAGAAGAAAACATTTTGTAAGAATAGTTTATGGCAGGATAGGTAGAAAAAGTCATGTGAATGGAACACAATTTTTTCTTATTGTTTTATTTTACATCACTTTAATTCCTTGGTCATATTGCAGCAAATCTGTCAGTTACATAATCAGTATGTGATGAATAGCGGTCCTCTAGGTCTTATTCCTGTACCCAAAACACTTGAGTTGCTTCAAGCAGATAGGGTTATGGTATCATCCAGTCTATCTGCTTTCACCAGCTGTAGTCAGATGGCAGAGTACAGCTACCTTTGAAGTTTTTATCCCTTTATATCATACCACTTTGCTCTACAATATGCAATTGGTGTTAGGTTGCCATCCAGTCTAGGTGCTTTTCATTATTTGTGGATAGATGGCAGCACAATCCTAATTACCATCTATTTTCAGTTTTCTATTGTTTAAGACTAAGGGTGGAACTTTGGGTCATGGTATTAAATATCCAATCCAGCATTTATGACGACTGGAGGAAACAGATTTTGAAATGTGGTTTGTTTTGAGATATGAATCCATTTGTAATATATAATGTCAAAAGTCATCAGATACTATTATTGAATCTAGAATTTATTGAACCAAATTCGGGTAAAATTCATATGAGGAAAGAAACTGAAATTCTGTACTGTAATATTATTTATAATATTTGATTGTTTTTTCACATTAACTGTGTGTAGGACAGGAGTTGGATAGGCAGAGTAAGACTATGAAATTCATAAAAAACTGTCATGTTTTAATTTCCCATTCCCATTCCTAGACACAGCATATGGTCCAGATAAGCTTATTAGACTCTATGATGTAGAAATTATTCAAGCTGACTGGCACTTTCTAGTAGCAAGCTGCAAAAATGAAACTGGAAAAAATTCTGGCAAATGTGCAGATGCATTGAATTGGTTCTTCTGGTGAAAGCAGAGTTTGTTTATATGCAAACTGACTTTTGCATAATAGCAACAACTGTTGGTACTTAACAAATAACAAGCAGCAACTTAAATGTATATATTAACAAAGAAATGAACCTTAGTATGACTAGAGGAATCAGAAATGATGGGTCTCCATTTAGAGAATGTTTTATCAAATTCTGAGGTTAGCTAACCTTCATTATGTTGGCTGAATTGGAAGCAGATGAAAAATTATCACTTATCAGATACAAACAGATTGATATCTGAAGAATCAAAATTGGTTTCCACTATGCTATCAATATGACCATCGATATGCATTGTCATTCTTGTTAATGGGATATAATGAACCAAAATGCTGTGTGCTGTTATGCTTCTGAATTTTGGATTCAATTCTTGGGTTTTTGCAAACCAGTCTATATTCAATAGGTTTGATTTCATAGTAATTATCTTTCTCTTTGTCCAAGGTGGAAGGTAACCTGTGATCAGCCCTTACAGGATGACTCTTTGTAATGAATAGAAAGAAAAAAGAAAGAAAAAAATAAATCTTAGTGCATTTTGCTAAAGTAGTTTTTCATGGGGGGGGGGAGAGAAAAAGAGCAACATTTTGTAACATTAACCCTGGTTTAAATGAAGATTTTACAATTAAAAATGCTTTTTCAAACATTGAAGGATAAATAATTTATGCATGTTTAAGAACATCTTCATTTGAAATAATTCACAGTCTTACTATTATTAACATCTGAAATTTGTCTTGGTTTAATCTGCATTGTTAACTATGAAAATCCAACATAACACTGTAAGACCAAAAGAAGCAAACTTCAGCTGTTTATTGTGCTTGTCTTGTTTTCAAAACAGCAATTATCAGTTACAAAGTGACTCACTTTACTAGTACTGAATATCTTGAAATGCTTCTCTCTCTTGTGGTGAAACTCATCCTAATGCAGCAGTTGCGACAAGAATTTACCGAGAAAGATTTACAAATGGATGAGCACCACATCTAGGAATTAGTTTTAGTTTAAGATACCAAAAGTGTATTTCCCATGTTAAAGGAGTTGGTAAAAGAAATATTGCACGAGATGAAATCCTCCACTTGGTGGAAGCAGATCCTGAAAGCAACAGCTGTGGGATAGCTTAAACTAAGTGTATATCCTGAATGTTTTAAGTACACTAAAACAAGAATTGTTGCATCCTTATCATATTCATGGCATCCAGTATCTCTCAAATTATGTACCAAGGTTAGCATTTTCTCGATGGCTTCATCACCAGGCAGGTACTTTCTCCTTAAAATTCTTGCAATGAATTAAGTAATGTTTACCAGAAATGAAATGACTAATTACCATATGGGTGCTAAGTGATCATTGAAAAAAAAGGATGTGTTACCAGTGAGCTCCTGAAATGTGAGAAGAAAAGTGGCATTAACAGCAATGGGAGTGGACATCTGAGTATACAGGGCAAGAATAGGATCATTCATGAGAATGAAATTCAAACAAATGAATTTAGAGAAATGTGATGATGAACTGCTTAATAATGGGAATCATAGTTATAGCCCTTTTAATGATTGGAGTGTTGAAGAAAATCCTGACCCAGAAGAAATTCAGGCAATTCTGGAAAATCTTTTGGAAAAAATTAATAAAATGGATGGAATGGAGCAATGAATAGGAATCAATCTAAACAAAATAGCTAAGAAAATAAAAGATTATGTCAGAAAAGAAATTCAAGAATTAGAAGGAAAATAAATGAGGTGAAACTGAAAATAGAAAGAGTAAATGTGAGGAAAAGAAGATTCAATTTGGTCTTTATAGGTGTGAAAGAGAGAAAAGCAGTCTAGCCAGTACAAGAAATAACCCAAATATTGAAAGACATAGTGTATTGTACAATATATGTATTTCTTAGTGCTTCAATAAACTTAAAACTTAAACTTAAATTACCATATGCACACACATGTACTTA
This sequence comes from Hymenopus coronatus, assembly GCA_030762935.1. Classification (NCBI taxonomy): domain Eukaryota; kingdom Metazoa; phylum Arthropoda; class Insecta; order Mantodea; family Hymenopodidae; genus Hymenopus; species Hymenopus coronatus. The sequence goes on from CM060882.1 coordinate 57,592,644, forward strand.
CAACAATCCACTATTCACAAGACAAAACAGCAAATAACAAGACAAATCAGCTTTCAACATAGATTTTCTGTAAATTTTCATAGGATACACATCAATTGTTCTTTGGATTCTTCCTCAGGTTTTTATGGGAGCCATCTAACTCCAGTTTCTTAAAGAAACTTTACTAATTCTGCTTGACGATTCTCTCCTGGCAGTAAGAAATTATGTGTGGCTATTACATGAGGTGGACCTCCACACATAAGTAGAGCTATGTGTGGCCATCTATGCAACACCTAAGATGAATGCTGGATGGGTCACAATGGACCAATAAGGTGGCCAGCAAGTTTGCCAGATCTAAATCCAATTGATTTTTTTTTATTTGAGGTTTTATGAAAACTTGCATATACATTACAGAAGTGTCTTACCTGGAAACGTTGCAAGAAAGAATACTTTGAGCAGCAGAAATAAAAAAACAACTGGATGTGCTTCATAAAAGACAGCAGAATTGGAAAAACATTATGAAACATGTGTGTGGGGTGCACATTTTGAATAATTTCTTTAAACATTAAAAAGAAGTTCCTGTTGAGTTTCTGTTCTTGTCTTGCTTTAATTATTGACAGAGTTTTATAATTCATAAAGAAAGCATAACTTGTAACTTAGATTTTTCAAGCATTTATTTATTTTTATAAATAAATGTTTCTATTAATAATTTGCATAATATTGTTAATGCTTCCTCAAATGAAATGGCCTGTTATTTATGGACGCTCTCTAACTGCTTTGGTTCTCAGCGTCCCATTCTATATTGGGCGTGAAAGATCGCTTAATTTTGCTCAGAGGCCTCTCTTATCAGACTTGAGGTTCTTTTACGTGCTGGAAATCTACGACACGGGACCCACAGCTTTACTTCCCTTCCGAAGGAAGCCATGCTAAGGATTTTTACGCCCAAAAAAATCCATCGTCCTCCGCCGGGTTTGAACCCGCGACCTTGGGTATATGAAGTTAGCATGGTAACCATTACACCACGGAGGACGACGAATAATGCTTCCTCAATTCTGTATACTGGTAGTATTCATTTGCTTATTGCAATAGTAGCAGAAGCTGAAGAATTAAAAGTTAACCTGTTGAATTTGCTCTGTTGCAATACTGTGCAAAACAATATAGTAATTACCTCAAGATGCTTAATGGAAAAATGTATTAAGGAAAAATACTCAAAACACTTTATTTCACTTACTCCTAAATTAAGTTTTTCTGCAAGCAACCTGCAGCCTTCATCACAATCTCCAAGCCATGCTATATCTCTCCTGTTATTTTCAGAATCAAAATCTAATCCACCATCCATTCCTAGAAGTGTCATTAGACGATCTTTTTTACCAGCCTTCTCACGATTTATTAGAAGACGTGGACATTTTCTTGGCACTCTGCAATAAATCAAAAGAGCTAATTATTGTACAAAAACGTATTCATCCCTATGCTTTGTCAACATAAATATGATATGTTTTAATCCAATATTGTATATATTTTTCTACTTTTAAATGTCTTCAAACATGAAATAGCTTAGGGTAAAGTTGAATAAAACAGGATATACAACTTTTTTCACAGCAGAATGCTGCCATCTGCATATTGGCAGATTTACTTTATTCATAAAATAGGTAGCTTGTGTGCAATGTGCAGTTAGTGAAGAAAGATGTTTACCAGTGTTGTGCTAAGAAATGCCTAAAATGTGCTGTTTTGGTACATTACTTTGACTGGATTTAAGCAGTTCCAGTGAAGTGAGGTTCAACAGAAAAAAAGGTAAATATTTAATGCATATGCTACATGATTATGCTTTAATTCTAAACCAGTTAATGCACATCTGTTTTTGATTTTGGCATTACTAATTGTTTTGCATTCCCATTCTTTGTTGGTTAAAACTACCTGATAGGGTAAAACAGGATAGTATTCTGTTTTGTCCAAACAAAATTTCTTATGTGTCTGTAATCGTGGATAGCATTATTATTATTATTTCAGATTGTATACCAACATGGGAAAATGCAAAAGAAAATCGGAATGTTAGTCATGAGATGAAAACTGCATGCGACAGGTTATGCTGTGTTGGAAGGCATCACAACCATGTGAAGTTACTTATAGCATTCTTGAAGGCTAAAGCTTCAAAAGTACACTTCTCCAAAAGAGTAGAAAAGTCCTCAAGGTGAACAGAAGATCAAAATGAAGGGAAGGGAAAAACTGTAGTTCTGACCTCTATATTCTATAAACAAGAACAATTTCAGGCTGGGCAGAAAAAACAGTAATAGTTGCAAGATGCTCCTAATAACTCAAGGAGAAAGAGCAGAAGGAATAGAAATATAAAAAGTTTTTCAAAGCAACCAATAAAGCCAGCCAACACTGACAGTAATTCTTGCTAAGATGAAGAAATAGAAGACAAGGATGATGCATGCATTCGTTGCTGATCTTATCTCAAATTCCACATCAAAATGAGAGCAGATAAAATGTTCTCATTGTCAAGAATGGGTTCAAGAAGCACTCACTGCTGTTGATCCAGAAGAATGCCAAGAGTTTTATTTGATTTTTGCAAATGAGCCACATTAAAATGGATTATAAAGTCATAATTAAACACTGTTCTTAAAATTCTAGGTAAAACAATGCTAGATTTTAGTATTGGGTTTGTTTTTGAGAAACTGCTATAAATATATGCAAATCCTTCCAGTTAAATTTAATCTTATTCATCAGTCTTAAATAAGTAACCTGTTTTGCCCTACTGTAGGTCAAAACAAGACACTTGCTCAGTTTTTTTTAGAAAAATAAAAACTCCTCTTAAAGTGATTCTAGAAATTTACTGTGACTATGTCTTATAAAATTAGAGAATAATTAACACAGAGGGAAGGTCTTCACAATGTGAGACTTTGTATCAAAGGCACTGCATATTCAATTAACACAAATACTTCACTTTTTGCATTAATACATGTGAAAATATATTCAATCCAACACTAAGTATCCTGTTTTGTCCAACCTTCTCCTATAATAGGAGCTTTGAATTGTCTATGCAGAAAGAGTGAGGTTTCAAGAATTAAGGCACGCAGATATACCTGTCTATTAATGATGCAAAGGGCTGGACAGCAAGAGATGATCCCATGATGATAAGCAGATCACATTTTGGAAAATCCTTCTCCACGTTTCCAAAAAATTTCTTTGGAAGATTTTCACCAAAGAAAACAATATCTGGCTTAACAATGCCATTACACTTTTCACAAGTGGGAACGGAGTCCGAAAAGATTCTTTCTGCAAAATAATAACAAAAATAATAATCACCACTCATTCACTAACATATTTTTTTGGACAACTTCCAACAATTTCAACTACATGTTGAATGTTGGTGCTGGGATTAACAAAGTTTTTTCTTGATGGCATTTGTGACACCTCTGATGGTTTCTGGATAGGTTTAAGGATGTTGAAGTCCCTAAAGCATAGGTTCAGATGTTGGATTTTCTTAAACAGTAATAGACATTAAAAAGCTAGAAACAGTGATACTCATATCTTAAACTTCTCACACATCATCTTGGGAAAAGAATGAAACACAGCCCACGGTTAATAATTTTGATTTGTCATCAAGTCCACTAAGATGTACATTTTACTTACAGAAGATGCTGCCAGACAACCAACCCAACAGAAACAGCAAAAACATGGGCCAGTCAGGTACGTTTAGGTGATAATGCCAAGTGTGTACTTCTGACTCACCTTAAGAATTTCTTCCATATGTTAAGTTGTTTAAATTTTTAAAAAACATACAACAAAAGAAAAATTCAGGTTAAAATTCATTGACATATAGAGAAAGTTCTGCTACCCAAAAAGAGCCTTTTGATTTCTTCTTTGGTAATTTCTTCTTCAGGAACTTTGGTATCCTGAACATAAGGACTCAACTTTCATCAGAGATATCACATACACCAGTGGCATCTGATGATCCCAAGTTAAGAGTGGGACATTGAAAAGTGTTTGTACCCTCCCAAAAATAACTACTCTATAATGTAAATTTGGATTATATAAGAAAATACTTTAAGAAATTTAGATCAATAATAATTATATAGTTAATTATAATTATCACATTATTTACAGTACTTAAATGTCTTCTCTTCATTAATAATTTCTGTTACAACATATTTCAGAGAAAAAAGCATAGCATTTACAATTAATGTGGACCAAAGATATTTAGTACGTTTTGTGAAACTGACAAAATATTTGTGGCTATGTACATAATGCTTTAGAGAACACAAAGGGGTGGGAAAATGTTATTTTGCCTTTGATTTGTACCACTCTAGTCACTGCAGGACAAGTACATTAGTGGCACCAGCTTGGGTTTTGAAGAGTATTTCAATGAAAGAGAGAGAAAAATATATCAAGTCTGGCCAATTAGGCAAACAAATATAAGCACATAAAGGCAACCACCTCTTAAGGGAAGACAACTATAAGTACTTGTAAAGACAAATTTGGCCCAAACCTCAATGAAGTTTAAATGAGCCTTATGTTTTGTACTGGCCCATGGCAATGAGAGGAAATTTATGTTTACTGCAGCTGAACAGTAGAAGCCCTAGAGTTTTACTGCACCTAAACAAGACAGATTTAAGAACCTAGTTTTTATCTTAACTATGCCTGTTTAATATAGATCTAAGATACTTCAGTTTTATTTATATATATATGTGTGTCCATCCAATTTTGAATTAATAAAATTTTAAGTAGAGAGGTTAATTATAAACAGGTTAAACCATTTTAATGGGAGGGCCCAATCTTTTGGCACATATGAAAGAGTTGTCCCTAACATACACCATCAAGAAAAGACTTGGTTGGTTAGTCCTGGTATTTGCCATCAACACTCAATTGAGAATATGAGTAAGTACACAAACTACATTCAATGAAACATATGGTAAGTAAACAAATATTTAACTCTCACTTTTCAATAATTTATTAAAGTCCTTCATTCTGTTGATTTCTTCAATACTAATAAATCTTAGCTTTATGTTTTTACTTTCTCTAGCCCCATATGTACAATGTACATAGGGATAGAGAAGGTATTGTAATGCACCCAAATATTCGATACCAAGATTTCACCAGAAATATATGTTTTCGGGTCCCCTGAGTCCAAAAAAGGCATTTTTAAAAAAAGGTCCCTGTGAGTGTGAGAGAGAGAGAGAGAGAGAGAGAGAGAGAGAGAGAGAGAGAGAGTGTGTGTGTGTGTGTGTGTGTGTGTGTGCGCGTGTGTGCTGTGTGTGTGTGTTGTGTGTGGGTGTGTGTGGACAGCATAGCCCCAAAACGAAAAGACCGTTAAATACCAAACTTGGTATTTAGGTTTAATTTCTTCCAAGGATGCGACACGAAGATTTTCAAAAAAATCCCCCCCACCACAAACTACCCTTTACATGGGAAAAATTTCAAAATTTTTGATTTTTTTAAAAATGGCTCTAACGATTTTGATTAAAATCCTGTATATTAAGGCTATTTATGTCCAAAATAAAATGTATATCTCGAATTTTTTGGGAATAGCCTCTGAAGACCTCTTTATTCTGGATGAATTTTGCCGAATTTTGCTTAACTGTTAAACCGTAAGAGATAGAAAAACACTCACTACACAAAAAATGTACATCATGACAAAACACACAATTTATGTTCTTAACGTTTTTGTTGTAGAGGTAACCGTTTCAGAGATATTCCTAGTTATTGGTTTCAATTGTGAAATACTTAAAACTTCTCTCAGACAGGAAGTGTCCATTTTTATTTTGTTCTACTCCTGGCCAATTAAAGAAGTGATTTGCAATAACAATCGCATAACGATAGCTATTAAAACATTTGACAATCATTTTAGCATAGCGCATTCCCTTATTCCCTTCTAATTATAAGGAACTAAGTAATAAGAACATTCTGCTAATATTTATCTCGATTATCATTGTGTACAAAGAAGAATAATCTTTTGTAGGAGGTTTGTAGAGCAGTTAGAGAAAGTCATGCGAGTGTAACACATCAGATTTTTTATTAAGGAGTCAATTATGGAATTTTCTCGCTCTCTCTCTCTCTCTCTCTCTCTCTCTGCTTTGACTAGCATCATTTAGTAATTTTCCATTACATTTTATGTTTAATTTACTATTGCTCCATTTTAGAACCAAATTTAATGTAAGCAGATGATGTCATTAACTCTTGATATACAGGGGAAAAAATCACACATCATAACATATAGTTACCTTAAATATATGTGATTACCTGTGAGTTTTCAAGAAGTATATTAAACACAGTTAAAAACTCAAATACCATTAAGTTGGTTGGTGAGAGCAACAGTGAAATAGTCAAGAATTCTAAAGTTAAGCTGTTAAAAGCAGTGAGAAAAAATTGTTTTGAATGTTTTAAAAAACTGGGAGAGTACAACTGTTATGAATAATGTTTAACTGGATTATGCTGTGTTTTGAGTAAGCATAAAGAACAATGCGAACACCAGGAAAGAAAAGAAACCACCATAAGCTAGAATTAGAAAAACCTGGTGACTTTACCAAAATTTCTATTTGCAGGAAAATGCACAAGCTTTTCTTTAATAATAATGAACCGTCAATGCTAAATGTTAAATTCTGTTAACAATGATCCTATATTACCATAACTAAGTGATCCATCTCTCAAATAATTGCTAGAATTGGATTTAGGTTTGTGAAGATAAACAAGTGAATATAGACTGAAAAATTCAATGCCATAGCCAGTATTTGAACCATGGATCTCCCAGCCTCTAGCTGGTTACTCTACCACTGAGCTACCATGGCAACATATTGGCAGAGCATTAAATTCCTCAACTACTTGCATGTTTCCCAGTAAACCACAAGGTGATCTGAGGGATGACATACCCCAATGGTGACTTACAATGTCGTGAGTACTGTAACTCCTGAGCTACATAGTATAGCCAACTATTATGGTTAATTAGTGCTAATGTAATTGTTTTTTCACACAAGCCATGTGAAGGACAAGATCTCAGATCATTATGATATGGCTTTACTAGTTGGCTATGCTATGAAGTCCAGGAGTTAAAAGTACTTAAGACATTATAGGTCATTATTGGAGTATGTTATCTCAAAATAATTTGAGATCACCTTGTGGCTTACTGGGAAACATGCGAGACAGTTGAGGAATTTAATACTGTGCTGGCTTGTTGCTATGGTAGCTCAGTGGTATAGCCTATGGCTACAGACTGGGAGATCCATGGTTAAATTCCCAGCTGTGAGATTGAATTTTTCAGTCTGACTCTACTTATCCAACTCCTGTCCTACACATGGCTTGTGTGAAAAAACAAATTAATACAAAGTGAATATAATTATACAGAGAGCTCCATATTACATTTCTTTCTGACAGTGATGCAGCTACAGATTAATTTGAGTTTTATTTTAATTGGCCTGCATTTAATTTCCATTGTTTTTCTTTTCCTTATTAATTATTATTATTATTATTATTCATTGTATTGTATACTGTTCTATATCATTAGTATCTATAAACATGATACATGAGACTATATGACATTGTTAGTGTTTGTTCTTCACAGCTGATATGAACACGAGGCTAACAGGAAGGGATACAAAATGTTTTGTTTGTATTAAGTGTGGTTCTAAGACTGGCTGGATAATAGAATGCCTCTTCAGTAATTTTCTTTATTACCATCTCACCTTTCATCCATTCCAAAGTGTATTTTTCTCTACAGTCCAGACAGTGAGATGTGTGGAATGTTCCATGAGCTTCAACAAGTTTATCATCTGGTATACCAGCAACTCTCTCCAGTGTATCTATATTCTAATAAAGTAAAGAAAACATGCTTAATTCAGGCTTTATATTTTATTTATTTACTGGTAAGCAATAATACATTTGTATGGTTCCAATCCAGTCCCCAAGTGAGATCCAGTAATAATACTATGAATGCCTACCAATCATTTAACACACCCACTAAATTAACAATGACATGTTTTCTTTCAATTATGCTATGAATTCTTAAATTTTTAATCACCATAACCATTTTATTTTGACTTTACTACAGTCAATCATACAACACAGCAATAAAAATTAATTTTAAATAAAATACAAATTAATTTAAATCCAAATCAAGAAAAACTGACTTATTAATATCTCATAAATGTAATTCTAGAATACTCACATCTACAAAGAAGTGAAATTAATAGTTAAAAATATAATCCTTTAAACATGTTAAAACAATCTAAGCATTACCTGGGTATAATGACGAAGTAATAACCCTTTCTCATATAATAACCTAATAAAATAATGGCACACAGTTGGCTTGAATAAACCAGGGTACAGCTCCTTGGCAAGTGCAAAAAAAGGTTGAGGATTTTGACGAAAAAATCCTATTTCAAATATTGCTTGAGGGTCTGGTAAATTATATTTTTGTAGGTTATCATATAGCCCAGAACCAGGTGATCGGAAGTCTGGAATACCAGCAGCTGAAACAAGGGAGAAAATCTGATGTGTAGCAGTTACCAACTGAATTACTCCACATAGAACAGACTTTAATCATAAAAATACAGGCTTTCCAGGTAACTGGTTGATTAATACTATGTGAAGAATTTTGTGATAATTCCATCCCTTTATCATTCTGCTACTTTTCACATGTTATTGGATAAAATGGTTCTATTATTATTTTGTTTGTTAATGATGCTGTCAATTGTCAGGATCATATCAGCAGCAGCAGCAGTATTCTGGAATTTCATCCTGCAAGAGTTATTTTACAGCAGTAAATCTACTATTGCTTTTAAGCACATTTTTAAATATGGATGTTATGGGTTATGTTAAGTTATGTACTATGGTACTAAGATTGTATTTAAACACTTCTGTAATTTTGTGACGTCTATTGCTGTAGAGCTCAATGACAATAAAAAAATAATTATTATTATTATTATTATTATTATTATTATTATTATTATTATTATTATTATGGCTGTAGCTTATGGATAAGGCTTACCCTGCTTTCAATTAAAACAAATATGAGTATATATGTTTAGAAAATCAACAAATCAAAATAAATAGTTGTTGATAAAAGAGATTAAGAAATAGCCTATTTTATTTTATTTTAATTTAAACATTCAATAAAATGAAAACAATGATGATCAAAATACAGTATTAAAATTGAGTGCAAAAGATGAAGGTTTATGAATGATGATAGACGATGTTGGTGCAGAGAGCTACTGCCAAACATAGTAGGCACGTTGCAGTGGGAACACTGAATATCAGAACAGATTAAATTTATCCTTAAAACATTACCTTGATGGTGTAAACCCATAATGTTAAATCAATGGAACAATAAGCAGTTCAGGGTATCTATAGTTTGAAAGCATTTAATATGGAGATATCACTTTCATCCTTTTAGTTAATGCCAATCTGCTCCATAATGCCATCTCTGGCAATTTGTTTGTTGACATCTTCCTACTAAAGCCATTCTGCATGCCTAACTTATGAAATCCAGTTGTCTTGAGTAATATATGTTTTAAAAAATTCTCTTTTTCTTTTTAAACATCCTTTAACTTGGTAGGGCATATTGAATAATGAACGAAATTGGTGAAATGATGCACAAATGAGCTCAGGGTTAATAGAACTTAGAATTACTCTTCTCAGGATATGGAAAACCTCAGAAAAAACCTTATCTATGTAACCCACCCTGAATGAGATTGAACTCAGGACTTCTAATGCTACCACCACACTACAGACTATTTAAAAAGTTGTATGCAATTTTTCAGCTCTAATCACTAATCGCTTCTTGTTTGTTAAATGAAAAATCCCTTGTCGCAGCTTTGATGCATATGTTCATACACTTGTAACACAAACACAGGGGAAAAAAGAAAATATAATAATCTCATTTGTATATTAATAATATTTCAGCTTGAGTTTGAAAAAAGCTTTACATATGCCTGGTCACATTAATAATAAAATAACATACTACTACTCTGATAATAAACTAAACATTAACTCATTTCTTTTCAAATCACATGGTTTGTATTTTCATAATATATTATACGTTTTATTTCATACTAGCTGAAATACTTAGAACTACCCATTTTGTGACGGTTATCCTTTCCACATTTAGCCTTAGGTTGCTTGTCCAATAGCCATGTGTTTCTTCAAACATATTTAGAAATTATTAAATAACACACTCAAACAAATAGTCAATTAAAGCTCAGGAAACTACAAAGAAAGAAAAATCACTGAAAAAAAAATATGCAAAAACATGGTTGAACCACTAGTATCAGTTTATAATGCCAGTTTCTTGTGAATGCAGCTATGACTTATGCATTGACACATTTAGAATGATGCATCACTATTTACAGGTAACATCTCAGTTGGGAAGAAGTAATACCAGCTTAAGTAATATCAATATATCCTTGTTCATTCTCAGTAACCAGTATACATAAAACTAAGGGGGGGAAAAAAAATGAACATATAAAAAAGACGACAACGACGACGAGGAGGAGGAGGAAGTGATACTGATGCTATTGCTGTTATTCATGCCCACTTGATCATAACATGTCATCAGATTTGTTTTTATGCTTATAAAATATCACAAACTTCCCATACAGAAAGAATTCCACTGGTTACAAAAATTGAGAAACTAAGCATTATTATAAATGTATATGCAAACATTGTAAGAGCTCAATATGTGGATGTTATTACATACTTTTCTATTATTCTATGTAACTAATGTAATGTGTTTTGCAACCAATGCAATTATACTGAATCTTTTCATGTAATTTTATATCAATATACAATAAACAATCATAGAACATAAACATGGTGATAAAAGGAAGCATTTGTCTGGTTTGATGTTCTTGCTGTTATTACAACTAAATATTAACCATGCAACTATGTTATCTTTATTTTTGTTTAAGCATAATAGATGTAATTATTTGACTGATTTATTACTCCATGGTCAATTTCAGATTTTAGATTCATTTTTTTTTTTAAATTATTTATTGATCGGTCCCAACATATGCACTCTACAGATCATTGACCCCTCATAAATAAGTGCATTTTTGTTTTTATTTTACAGAAGATTTTGTTGTGAGAGCTGGTCTAATGGTAGGCGAGTTGGACAGCTAGATTTTTTGCCAAGAGAATAGTGAATGGCTCCTAAGACGTCTTTTAACTCGCTGTAGAACAGTTCTGCTTGTGAAGAAATTGACTGTTGAATGATGCTGATTCCAGTTCTATGAAATTGACTATTTCTGACAAACCATGGTGTATTCTTTGAGATTTGCAATATTTTGTTTTGAAATGTCTGGATACGTTTTATTTCAGAAGGTCTGGTTCCTCCCCAAACTGGACAGGCGTATAGTAGGAGTGATCTTAGTAGAGTCGTGTAAAGTAGTGTGCAGTTTTTTAGTTTGAGTGAAGATCTTTTGTTGAGCAGAGGGTAGAGCTTTCCAGTCTTGCTCGGGCTAGTTGGAGTTTATTACTTATATGTGATTTCCATGTGAGTCGTCAATCCAGGAGTACACCAAGATATTTCACTGTTTCTGTCTGTTTTCCAGGGTATATGTTTCGCTGGGAGCATTACTGGTGGTGGATAGTTCTGTCTGCATAGTGTAAAGTTCATTGCTTCATATTTTTGCTGATTGAGCAAAATACACGAGTTGTCGAGCCAGGGTATAATTAAATTTAAGGCCTCTTGAAAGTGATTTCTAGCGATATGGATATTGTGATGTGTTACAAAGATTGCAGTATCGTTTGCATACATAGCGATTTGAGCTGTAGGCGTTGCAGGCATATCAGGTGTGTACAGGTTGAACAGAACTGGTCCCAGGACAGATCTATGAGGAACTCCTGTTGTTATATGTTAGGTAAAAGAGTGACAACTACCTATGCGGACTGAGAATGTACGTTGTGACAGAAAGGAGGAAATTATTTTATAGAGGTAGTCTGGGATGCTGTTGATGAACAATTTGTATAGAAGACCCTGATGCCAAACCCTGTCTAATGCCTGAGTAAAGACAAGGAAAGCTGCAGCAGTGTGTTCTTTCTTCTTGAAGCCTTGTGCCACTTGCTCTGTAATCCAGAGAATTTGATGGGTGGTTGAATGTTTGTGACAAAAACCAAATTGAAAGGGAGGTAATACTGATACTTCATTGAGAAATTTTGCTAAGCGCATCAGTATAATTTTTTCATAGACTTTGGACATAAGACTTATAGGACAATAATTGTTTGGATCTGAGGGGCTTTTTCCAGGCTTATGAATAGCAATAATTATTTCGTGTTTCCAGATTCGGGAAAGTAACCCATAAATATAAAACTATTGAGAAGTGTGGCTAGTGTGGCTTGCTTTGCAAGTCAGATGTTTTAATACAATATTTGGAATTAGGTCATGACCAGGCAATTTCCTTGCTGGTAGTTGCTGGATTATGAACAAGATTTCTTTTGATGAGGTGAAGTCAATGGGGAATGGAACAGTGATATAAGAATCAGGAAAACGTTCAATTTCTTGGTTGAATTTTTCGTTAATCACTGGATTTGGGCTGAAGATACTTTGTAGAGTACTTCTCAAAGTCAGCTATTTAGTGTTTTCCATCTTGTATGGGTGGAATAAGCATCGGTTCTTTTAATATTCTTTTGGTTTCCTTCCACAAGGATGAATCTTCTGGTGAAATACTGGAGAGGTACTGTTGATAAGAAGAATACCAGTATTCCCCATTTGTTTTTTACTTTTCTTGTGAGTTGGTTTAAACAATGAAGTTGCCAGGTTTCTTTGTACTTCTGCCAAATCCGGCACATTTATATTAGATTAATGAATAATATGCAAACTCACTGTTATTTTGTTTGTGAAAGCCTAAGTAACTAATTAGTTTTCTTTTATGGCAATGTTCCAGCTTATTACAAAAATCACTGAGAAAGATATAGATAGTCTTGAGAGCTTTTGTAGGTATTATATGAAATTATACAATAATCTTGTGAAATGGGACAGAATTTTGAATTTTAAGCTAAAAAGTAATTTTGCCTTCTATCAAAGGTTTGGTCAAAGTCTGTGCAATGGTGTACACACATGCGCAAGCACGCATGCGCACGCGCACACACACACACACACACACACACACACATAGACGTTTAGATATTAAGAAAACCCAGCCCAACACGATGCCCATGGATCCATGGTGCCCAAAATGTGATTTTCTGGTGCCCTCCATGAGCAAAATTTTTATTCAGAGACACTCTAATTTTAAACCAAATTTCAGAACAAAATTAGTTGCTTGCAAACATCTTCCTAGTATACATTCATGACACTTACTTTTGCATATTCATTGTACTCATTATTTTCCTTAACAAATAGTGAACCTCAGTTGTTGGGAATTGCAGACAGAGTCACTTTAATTCCAACAAAGCTTTATTGCAAACAGTAAGTACACTTCTTTAAAGATTGCTGTTTGTAGTGATAGTGAGCAAAGGGGGTCTGTTTGTTTATAACTGGGAGATATTGTGAATGTAGGTTCTGTAGTTATGGGTCTTGTGTTGAAAGGATGTTCTTAATATGATATGACTAAGAGACAAAGAACTTACAGTTTTAATACTGATTGGAGGGAGCAGCACTGTTTTGTGGAATTCAGAGGAAAAACCTCTGTATTTACTATGTAATAGTGTGTCTTGTCCCAAGAAAGGTAATATAGAACATCATTTCTTGACAATCACACACCTTAATAGTGAATTTCCTGTTAATTCCGAATTACAAAAACACAAAGTTAGAGATTTAAAATGTAAATTAACATTACAGAAAAATTAATTTACAAAGCTAGTTTAGCAAAGTAGTAACGTGACAATGGTCCCTTACAGAGTCTGTTATGTTTGAACAGAAAGGGAAAAAGCTTTCAGAGAAGGGGAAGTAGTTAAAGAAGCAATGGTCAAGGACATGCTGTGGCCAAGTAGTTAGACCACATGTTGATATTTGTAGTGGACGAAGTGGCACTGGGGCATGTTTTCTCCAGGTTCTCTGGTTTCCCCTGCCATCACATTCTACCGATGCTCCATCTTCATTCCATGTATCATCACTGTCATTGTCTGCAATGACACAAGTAGTTAAAGCGGGCATTAAACACTACAAAAAAAATACAATGATCAGCGCTACAGAATCTCTGTTCGATGGTCACAACAATAAATCTGCACCAATGTCTTCTATAAAAGGACTCCAATTGTTTCACTACACTGTTGCTAGACATGTTGAACAGATTTCTAAGAATCGTGTGAATATTTTTTGCTTCATTTTGATCTGATCAGTAATATTTCTGATATTGAACAGTTGTGTTTATTTGTTAGAATGGTCTTACACTTTACACTTAAAGAGGAATTTAAAAAAGTGTGCCACTTCATGAGCATATTAGAAGATAAGACATATTTAATGCATTCCTGAAATTTGCCAAAAGCAGTAACATTCTACTCTCTAAACTTGTTGCTATAACAACAAGACTGGAAAGAATAATGGATTTCTTACTCTTTGTGCTAATGATTTATTTCCAAATTTTCTTTCTTATACTGTATGATCCATCAGGAAGCTTTATATACAAAGGTTTTTGGAGTTCAACCATGTAATGAAAATTGTAACTCGTGTAGTAAATCAGGTCATCTTCAACACGTCACAGATTGTACAGAAATCTTTTGAATATTAAAGATTTTGAGGATGGTGACATAATTTTTCATGCAGATGCAAGGTGGCTCTGTAGGGGAAAACTCTGGAACTATGCTGCAGTCTTCTGGATGAGGTAAAGATTTTCTGAAATCATGGCCTGTGCAATATTGTCAAGAACTTGATGAGATACCATGGCTCCTAGAATTAGGTTTCTTGGCAGATATCAACTCAAAATTAAATGAGGTATACCTCAAATTGCAAGGGAAAAATCGCCATGATAAACACTGCAAATGCTTATGGATTGCACATTTAAAAAGAAATTCCCTGTTACACTTTTCAACTTTGAAATCAGTTATGGAAACCAAATATTGGCAATTGTGCTGTTCTATCTTTTGCCCAGCATCTTGAAATTCTAGTCACAGAATTAAGTAACAGGTTTAGCCAGTTTTCAGCTCTTGAGTCAGTGATTATGTTTACCAATTACCCATTCAACTCAGTTGACATTACTTGGAAAAAATGGTGTTATTTATGGATGCTCTTTAGCAATTGTGGTTCTCAGTCTCCCATTCTATGTTGGACATGAAGGACTGTTTAATTTTGCTCAGACGCCTCTTTCTCAGTATTGAGGTTGTTATACATATCATAAATTTATAACACAGGATGAATGGCTTTACTTCCCTTCAGAAGGAAGCCATGCTAAGGATTTTTATGCCTGAAAAAATTCATGTGCTCTGCC
This sequence comes from Hymenopus coronatus, assembly GCA_030762935.1. Lineage (NCBI taxonomy): Eukaryota > Metazoa > Arthropoda > Insecta > Mantodea > Hymenopodidae > Hymenopus > Hymenopus coronatus. Next base: position 57,607,976 of record CM060882.1, read on the forward strand.
AGGTTTTAACCTACGACCTTGGGTATGTGAGGCTAGCATGGTAATCACTACATTTTGGACATTGTGGAGGGCGACTAAACATTACTTGGAGGTAGGATGTGTGAGATCTTTGGAAATTGTAATCTTGAAGAATTAGAAAAGGAAATTTTAAATCTTCAAGAAGATATATCTTTATCAAATTCAAGCGATTTTTTGGACCCTGGTTGACAGGAAGAAATATCCCATCACTGGTACTATTGCTTTAAAAACTTTTTTTTTTTTTTTTTTTTTGGCTCGACATAGCTTTGCAAGGTCAACATTTTCTTCTATGAGCATAATCAAAAATAAGTACCCATCCAATTTCACAGACTCGCATCTAGATGCTACATTAAGAGCAGTTTGTTCAAGCTACACACCAGATTTTTCTGCACTTACAGCAAACATGCGCTGCTAAACTACACAATAATTATATAAGTTGTAAATCTAAGCAATTTTATTTGTAATTCTTTGAAATACTTTTACATTGGCAGTATTACTGCTAAAAAAATTAGTGGTTGCAATGGTAGTGGTGCCCACAACTCATCTTTTATTTAAATGTGCCTTAGCACACAAGAAAGTTGGACAGAACTGTAAAGTTGAAAAGCATTATGAGGCAGAAATGATTTGTATTTTCATACCATACTGTTTATATTTGAGTTTTTTTTTTTAAAAATAATAATAGTGACAATCATTGAAGATAAAAGTGCAGAGCTCATTTCCTAAGTATTGTTGTGTCATGATAAGAAAATAAAATTCTGTTTAAACATGGAATTGGCATCTACCTTTTTAAAATATTTATCCAATTACTGAAGATAATTTTCTCAGTTCATGTGCCCAAGATGTGTGTAGCATAGTCAGCAGCACTGATAAAGAGTGGCAAGTATATAATTTGCTGGAGTTTTTAATATGACCTGCCTTCCATAACCTTTAGGAGTTGCTGAGAATACATAAGAGCTGGACGTGCAGTATTAACCCAGGATTGTGCAGTTATAACAATGGGTGTTGTGATCATCTATAAAGCGAGAATTATCATATTCAATTATTTGAAAGTATGTTCATGTAGAACCAGAGATAACATGAAACTGATAAATTCATAAGAATATTGACAAGATTCATAGGTAATTTTGCAAATTAATATTCGGTTTCCAAGAGCTTCATCAAATACAGTAGCACTGCTTGGACTGGGAGGAACAGGAAGTAAGGGGAAAATGATTGAAATAGTTATGCTCATTCTCATATAGACATGAACATTTTCTGAAAAAGATTTTTTTTCTTTTTATTTTTATTAGGGTTTCTCAAAAATGTGTTTTTCTGATAAAATCTCAGTATCAAATTTTTGGGTTGAATGCATACTTATTTACCTACCATAGGCAAGTACATGGTGTCAGGGAACTTTCTACAGGACATAGAGGTGCATATGCGCTTGTAATTGCATTTTTGTTAGTAGCAACTGCAACTTACTATGCCATCACTCAGCATTAGAAAATGTCATTTATATCCAAACTGAAACTGCATACTCAACAGAATCATAACAGATACTGGAAATATTTTACTCATTCTTGAAGATATAATTCAACTTTTTTGCAAACTTTTTCACTTTTTTGCTGCATCCCAATGGAAATAATCTAATTGTGTTAAAACAGGGAACTGTGGTAGCCAATGTCCTTTAGTGATAATTAGGACTCTGATTTTTAAGTAAATACATATTTTGTTTGCATTGCAATATAAACTTGAAACTGGTTTAAAGCTTTGGGTATGTACACTAGACCAAACATTTTAAGTTTTATTGCACATAAAAATGCATATTTTACGATTTTTTTATGTAAAATATTTTTCGTATATTCACATAAATTACACAAAAAGTGCATAAAGGAAAGTTTTTTAAAATCATTTTCACATAATTTCATAAAATCACAAAAGCAGCAGCAGAATTATTTTTAACAAGTCACTGTCCACTTCTGTAATGCTCAATTACACATGCCAGCCGATGCAATTTGTTGTGAATTATTAGAAGATCTGATATGTCAGCTATATTATCCCTTTATCCCTTCAGTTTGAAGAATGCATTCCTTAGTTACATGAACTCACAAGATAAGAATGGGAATTCCTCCACAGCCATATGCTCGAAATAAATAAACATCTGTTATCGCTTCACAGCCTGGCTAATATATACACTGATACTTGTTAAACTGTATAGTCAGTTAGTCACTCATTTGTCATTTGTAATGATACTTGTTAAACTGTATAGTCAATTAATCACTCATTTGTCATTTGTAAATCCACAAAGTTTAGACAACCTTCTAGTTGTGTTGGGAAGTTACATATCAACAGTTTTGATTTCACTGTAGATTAAACATTCCCAGAGTGAAAAGTAGTGCAAAAATATGCTGCAGAATTTTAGGATATTTTCAGTTCTGACAGCAAAATCCTGAAATTATTGATGTGTGTGAGTAACATTCCATGTTATAATTATGCTAGACTTACTCCTTGTGATGTGGAGCGATCATTTTCGAAATGTGTGAGTAGCATGTACATTTCTATTAGAGCAGCAAACTATTTTATTTGTTTTGGTTCATATTTTTAGCACATATTTTTAACATTTTTTGTACATTAAAAATAAATATTTCCCAAGTTTTTAGCACTTAAACATTCAAGCCTTGGTGACAATTATTTTGCTAAAAAACTATTGTAAAATTTCAAGCAATTGATTTGATGTATGTGCCATAGCAATAAATGGATAAATAATCTCAAAGCAGTAAACACTCTCTCTCCCCTCCATTAATTCTTGAATGCTACTCACCGATGTCACAAATAAATGGCTAAGGCGAAACCTATTAAAGCAACTAATCCTGTTACAATATATCAGTAATTATCTCCATTCAAGGACATGTCAGTCACCTGGCGGGCAGACTACCAACATAATTGTCTCATAACTTGACTCATAATTGACTTGTGCAGTGCAGAGAAGTTCCCTGGCGCATGTAGTAGAAAAAAAATATATATACTTTTATAGTATATCTTGTATTCAGAATTGCAAGCACAAAAGTGTTTGTCTTGCTGTTATACAAGAATCTGGCGGAGCTCTGATATTGCTGTAGTTGCTGATAGTATGAAAACCTCTCAGGGAAGTTCTCATGAATAGAACAGAGTATGCCATATGCCTTAAATGAAATCCCCATCAAGAAATTTCTAGACAAGTCTTCAAATACTAGGATGTAGTAAAAGAAATGTTTTATACTAGGATTCTCTGTAAACTTATGAGACATTTTACTTAAATTCATATCAAACCAACATTTTTATCTGATCTCCATATCAGATAACAGTAGATTTACTGCTAACAGCACATTTACAAGGAAAAGGTGCATGTTAACTACACCATAGAGTATGTTTGTTAAGTTTAGATATGGTTAAAGAAATACCCTTCCTCCAACATTTTTTTCTGGGTACAGGCAGAACAGGCATATAGTGGAATTTAATTCATTTGCTGGTACCATAAATATTTCTGCTATAGTGCATTGGTCTGATACCAACTACATTACTTACATGTAGAAATTCCAGCTCCAGCCATTGTAATGACATTCTTACACCTTCCTTCCTTGATGTATTCTGCTACACCATCTAGGGTTAATGATAAAACCTAGAAACATTTCATAGAGAAAGAGATATCAGCACCCTTAGGAATTACATCAGCATTCATTTTCTGCTCTTTGTTTAATGGAATAATAGGTTTAATATGCAATTCTAACCTCATGAAATGTGCTAAATGGTTCTTTAAATATCAGAATCCTGCTCATTAAAATTTTCTTTGGACAAAATTGAATATAAATAGCTTTTTCTTTTTTTTCTTGCTCCATCATCTTTAGCATCAAAGATCATATCAGTGGCTTTGCATTTGGAACAATTGCTCATCAACACAGATGTTCGCTCCCTTTACAATAATTTATTTGTGGGATGGCACTACTTAGGGTTATTACATTAAATTTGCACACATGTTTATTTGAAATAAGATGTGTGTTTTAAAAACCACATAAGGTAGTCTTAACTCATGGAAAAATTGGTAGCGGACAAGGCCAACATATGTGCTAGTGAGCGGGCATCATGTCACGTTGGTTATTTGGGTGCAGCAGCAGATGCTTTTAACTAGTGTGCAATATCGGCTTGTGGATTATAGGAATGGCAACTTCTCAAAGTATGGCTACCTCATCTAACCCTCATGTATCTCCTCATATATTTTTCTTACTCGAACTGCACATGTAGGGCTCCTTCGTGATAACAATGAGAGATCATGTGGCTTTGTGCAGCCATTCAGTACAGAGGAAGAAGCTCTAAGTGAGCATGTGTTTTGCACCTACTCTGATCTTTCTTCTACCAAACTATGAAGAACTAAGAATTAATATCACATTTTGCTGCAAACTCAGTAAAATTCAAACATTTTAGTGGTTTTCAAAATTTAAAAATGGTGTGAAATCAGTTAATGATGCGGATCTTTTATGGTAACCCTCTTCCAGCAAAACTGACAAAAATATCAATCAGACGAGAGAAATCATATTAATGATAGGTGTATTACAATAAAAGAAATTTCTGATTCATTAGGACTCTATAAGCATCCAAACAGCCATAGAAATGGAGAACTGGTGACTGGTTCCTGCATCACTCCATGCACAAAGCCTCTTTCTGTATGCTAATTTTTGGATAAAAATAGAATGAATACTGCTGCTCCCCATAGCACCTACTCTCCAGATTTGGCTCCAAGGACACTATTCTGAGATTATTTTTGTCCATTGTAAATCACAGAAAATTCTGAACATGTTTAAAGAAACCTTTAATCACAAACTGGAAACCTTTTGATCACAACTCATACAACAAAAATGCACTACTCATAGTGAGTATGGTGGTTATAAAGCAGTGGAACCTGATATGGTAAAGAGACTTCAAAGATACCATGACAAGTAAGATAATCAGAACCATAAAATCATTGAGTGGCTATATGTCTTAGCTATAAAATATGACTTGAAATACTAGACAATTTAGATCATTTAAAGGTGGTAAAAGTGCTAAATTTATTTTGAGCACTTGCTAGAATGTGAGGATATTAGTTTATTATTAAATTAGTAATGTTATAATAATGCCCTACCAAGGGTATGTGTTTTGTTGTTAGAACCAACTGAAAAATACCAAAGCCAAGATTTGACATTCTCCCATTACATCACAGTGCATTGAACTGAAGCTGCCAGACATACTAATTTTGTGCACTATGGTTTTATATATATATCTTATTATTTACCTACTTAATATATTGTTACAGATATTTTTGAGAAAATAAAGAATAATGACATTTTTCCCATATAAAAGACAGTATAGGTTTGAATATTATTTTGTTTTAATCTTTGTACCACATATTTAGAACATACTGGTTTTAGTATTAGGTTTGATAAGTTATTAAACATTTTGTTTTAGCTATGCTGTTCTCAAACTAAAAAGACCTTTTTCAAAAAATATGCTTTTTTACATTCTCTGCCATGTATAATGTACATATTAGGTAGGCAATTAGGTACTGTATACAACCCAAAAGTTCAATATACAGATTTCACTATAAATGCATAATTTGAGGTTACCTGAATAAAATAAAGCTTTTTAGAAAAGAGAATGTGTGAGTGTGTGTATGAGAGAGAGAAGGGGAGAGGGAGAGGGGGAGAGGAGAGGGGGAGAGGAGAGAGGAGAGAGGAGAGAGAGAGAGAGAGAGAGAGAGAGAGAGAGAGAGAGAGAGAGAGAGATATCAGGTTAACTCAAAAACAAAAAGTGAGTTATATACTAATTTGATATTTAAAATTCTGCTTTTTCAAGAATGTGACCGAAGATTTTCAGGAAAATGTCCCTCTATGCTAACAACTCTTTATGTGGAACATTTTTCAAATTTCTCAAAAATGGCTTTAATAATTTTGATTAAAATATGTAACACATTTTTTTAATAAATCAAATGTATATCTTGAATATTTGAGAATAACCTCTGAAGTTCTCTTCATTCTGGATGACTTTTGCATAACTAGTAAACCTTATAGACAAAAACTTACTACACAAAAAAATCTGATGTGTTCCATTCACATGACTTTCTCTACCTCTCTGCAACAAATTATTGTTAAAAAGCTTATGCTTCTATTTACTTCATGCTAATCGAGAAAAAAATTAGCACAAATAGTCTTATTACTTGCTTCCTTCTAAGCAGAAGAGAAATAAGGGAGTACTATAGGCTAAACTAATAATCAAAAGCCGGTTGCTATGTGTCTGAAGTTTCTTTGTTTGTATGGACAGGAGTTGTCTAACTCCTGTATGAGAAAAGTATAAGTTTTTCATAGCTGAAAACAAAAACAAGGAATATGTCAAAAACGATCAACTCCACGAAAAAAATGTATATAAGATAAATTGTGCATTTTAAGGTGCTCTACATTTTTTGTGCTGTAAGTTTTTCTCCATCTCTTATGGTTTAGGCAGTTATGCAAAAATTCATCCAGAATAAAGTAGTCGTCAGAAGCTATTCCCAGAATTCAAGATATACATTTTATTTGTCATGTAAATCTCTTTAATATACGAAATTTTAATCAAAATTGTTAGAGCCATTTTTGAGAAAATCAAAATTTTCGAAAAAAGTTCCATGGTAGTTGGGAGTGGGGGGATTTTTTTCAAAATCTTTGTGTCACATCCCTGGAAGATACTAAACTTAAATACCAAATTTGATATTTTACCGACTCTTCGTTTTTGACTTATCGTGTTTACAGACACACACACACAGACCTTTTTCTGAAAATGCTTTTTTTAGATAAAGGGGACCCTAAAACATATATTTCTGGTGAAATCTCTGTATTGAATTTTTGGGTGGAGTGCAATACCTTCTCTATACTCTATGTACATAGTGCATATAGAGAAAGTAAAAACATAGATTTTATCAAAACACACATTTTGTCAAATATTTTCTTTTTCTTCTCTTTTTTTTTTTTTTTTTTTTTTTTTTTTTTTTGGATGTATACACTTCCAAGGTATTCCCTATTATTGATTTCAATTTTCCCATAGTTATACTTTTCTCAAATGGGAAATTGTTATTCATTTTCATCTGAATTTCAAAACCATTCATAATGACCAACTCTATGAAGATTTAACTATCACTTAAGCCAATTGTATTCTCCTAATCCTGTTTTATCTACAATAAAATATGTAATAAAATAAAAGTATTTCTGCATATGCTTATCTTGATCAATGTGAAATAGAGAATAGAATAAGCCTTTTAAGATAAGTTTGCTGTAGAATGGGTAAAGAAAGCCATGTGAATGTACAACAGGCTTTCTTTTGTATTTAGACATGGCAAAAACATGTGTATCTGGTGAAATATTAACATCAAATTTTTGGGTCAAATATATTTCTCTTATCTACTATAGGGAGGTGAAAGAGAGACAGAGAGAGTAATTATGTGGGTCACCTCTATAACGGAGTATTAGCATGCCTCATATTCTAGAGGTCATAAGTTCAAACAGTGAGATAAGGATTTTCTTTCTTTCTTGCAAGGTTTTTCCATATCCTCTGAATAATAATATGGGTAGCTCTAAGTCCTGCGGATCTCAAGCTTATTGGAGCATTATATCAATTTCATTTACTATCCATTATGATTAATCAGAGAATGTAATAAATGTCTGAATCTGCATATATAAAAGGAACTCAAATCTCTCAAACCAGTTACTCTTTTATTATTGTATTTGAAATTTACCTAGTAAAAATTCCATTTTGCCATTCAGAAAGAAAAGAAACCAAATAAATAGAAAAATACAATTTTACCATTAAATAAGTATATACAAATCCGTATATATAACTAGTCACTGAGCTTATCTTTGAAATATCAATAAGAAACTCAACAGCTAAATAATAGACTATTGAAAACTTGAATGCAGCAAGAGCTATTCATTTAAAAGACAATTTTTTCCACGCCAAAATTTCTGTTGAAATAGGATATTTGGGAACTGCTTCTCCAAAACAGCCAATGATTCATATTATAGAAGATACATTCAGAGGCTAAGAGTTAGGTTAGGCATTCAAAATGAATATTTCTTTTTAAGTTTCTTTTCTTCTTTGTATAATTATTAAAAAGAACATGCTATTAGATGCAGTAATATAAACATTGCACTTAAATTGTATTTTAATGTTGTTGAATGGTATTAAAACTGGTTCACAATATGAAAACAGTAACAGATTGAGCACAAAAGTTAAAATAATGTGAGCTTTCACAAATAACAGGAAGCTTTTTGTCCAGATATTAGAAAAGAAGATTAGGTTCAAGTTTTAATTTGTCATTCTCGTTGCCAGGTAGGGCTAATTAGGTCCATGTTATGCACATTAAACTCTTTACTGTAGAGATTTTCTTAGCATCCTTTAACCCAGTAGATCATATTGGATGAAGAATGAAATGGGTGAAATTATACTCATATGAGCCTGGGGTTCATAGAGGTTAGAAATATTCAGCATTCATGTTCTCAGGGTAAAGAAAACTCCCAGAAGAAAACCTTTTATGGGTAACTCACCCTAACTGAGATTCAAACTCGGGGCCTCTTGAATGTGAGGCAAACATGCTACAACCACATTACTGATGCGGACATCCACCTTAGAGATTATTCTAGGGCAGCCATGACATTAAACACCCACTAGAGCTTTCTTTAGTTGCAAGCTGAAAAAATACTGGGAAAAATTCTAGCATATCTGTGTCAAACACAGACCTCAAATACACCAACACTCAAATACACTGAGTGTTGGTTCTTCAAGCAAAAGCTTCATCTTTAATTTGTTTACATGCAACTCAAAACTGGCTGCTTTAAGGACAACAGCAAAAATTACAAAGAACAGCAAAAACCATTAGATATTAACAAAAAACAACAAACTACTTTGATGTACACTATTAATAAAGGGATGAGAACTTGGTATAACTAGAGGAATCAGAAATATTACAATGAATCTATTAGGACTGTCAATAAAGAATGATCATAATTTTTTTAGGCTCATAATTTCTTGTACTAGAATTTAATTTTCTGATATTCTGTTAGCTCTATGTGTAACAAACAAACCATACTAAATTCATTCTTGGCAGAGTTGATTCCTTCCTGTGAGAGGCAGGCAAACTGAGAATTTCGGTGTTTCCCAAAAATGGAAGTGACATGATATGAACAATATGCTGCTTTGAATTCTTCTTTCGTCTCAACAAATCTTCAACTGAGGCTTATGCAATGTTACAGGAGGCCTATGGAGAGTCTGTTCTTCCCTTGAAGATGGCTTAAATTGTTTAAAGAGGGGGAAACAATTACAAAGGAAGGTGGACCCAGTGCTCCAGTTACTGCTCTCATGGAAGAAAACATCTCCACTGTTAGCATTGTGAAAAAGGATAGACTTATAACCTTATAAACACTTTCTGAAACACTGAAAATGTCATTGGGTACCACCCACATGTTAGTGATAGAAAATTTAAACATGAGATGTGTTTGATTGCAGTGGATTCCAAGTCTACTGATTCCTGAACAAAAGGACATTCACATGCAGATCTCTCAGCAGTTGGAGTCCTTAACTGAAGAAATACCTTCGTGGGAGGAATTTTTCATCATTAGAAACATTAGTGAAGGCAATTCTGAAGGACCTTTCAAAAAATGGTTTCCAGCATGTCTTTGCAGATTGGCAAAACTGCTGAGACCAGTGCATTACATCCAAAGGAATCTATTTTGAGGAGCATCAAAATTATGAGAATGAGTAAAGGTATGTTGTGCCCCGTCCAACAAACAAAAATTACATATACATTTCAGTTATCAATTAATATCAAATGAAATCCACATGCACAGAATCAACTTTTTTAGTTTGTTTGATTAGGACATCAATATACATTCCCACTCTTGTTATGTACTATTGAGCACCAAAATCTTGAATTTGGTTTTTTTCTTGTTCTCCCTTCTGTTATGGTTACAGTAATGTTATTAAGAATTAGCCTGTTTTCTGCTGTAATCTTTAATATTACAACATTAAATTTTTCCCGGAGTAAGTTGATAAATGTACCACTTTAGTTCATATTCTTTCACCGGATTCCTCTGTGTCACTAAATGAAACACATAAGTTTTGTGGAAAAAATAAAATACATGTTTACACAGAAATTAATTTTAAATAACTTTAAATACAGAAAATTATAATATGTAAATTTTATCATTTTTACAAAACAGACCAGTTTAGTCTAATAAACGATTGCTGCTAGGGTCCTGTAGTCAGTAATCTGTATCTATATGAACACAATATTTAAAATGAAAACTGTATTAAATGGAATAGAATGTAGCAAACTCTAATGTTATAGTACTTATCCCTTACAGTTGCTTCTCCTGCATCTTCTGTTTTTTTATCACCGGAGTAGAATCCTAGTTTTTCAGCCAAATATCGTCTTATCATTTCAATCGCACCATCATCATCACTGTCATGGTGTGATGACCTACTGGACGTACTGTCTTCAGACAACCCATCATCTTTGGAAGACGAACCTGCTATTGTTTAAAACATTAAGATACTGTTCAGAAATTACTCTCAATTCTAGTTATTTAAAATTTTTAATTAACACATGAATATTATTGACAGCTGAACAGTCAAAATACAGGCCTTCAGAGAGCTAAATGTTTGTACTTTCAACATGTACCAAAGACTGATATCCTGGCTGGCTCTACAAAGTACAATTGCATTCCATTATCAAGTTTATAACAGCAAACATACAAAACCATACAGTTTAACATAATCAACCAAATTTATTTACTGTAAGATTACATTACAAAAATATTGACTTAGTCAATTATAAACAACTGAGAATTACAAAATATTTATTAATTTAAATTAAGTTATACGTACAGATCAACACAATTAGTAAATAAATTAACAAACAAAAGTGTAAGGTATTCTGAACAATTAACAACAAATTACAATTCATTTCAAATATAATACATATCTTTAAAGAACTAATTACCTAGACAATTTTAAGGTGTTCATTCACAGAAACAACCCTGCAATAAAAAATTCTTTAACCCTTTTTTTAAATTATTACATTTTATAATTTCTTAAAAGATTTAGCTGCTTATATGTGAACATCAATGTTTCATAAAGATAGAAACTGTTTAGTGTTTACCTTACTATTGGTTGTTTGGTTTACATATTTTATTACAAACTATTCTTTTTATTAGGAACTTCGCTACTACAACTACTACTATTCTTATTATGACTGAGACTTTTTAAGCTTAAACCTGTGTTTTCCTTCCATGTCAAATATAAAATTCTGACATTGAGTTTTAGGCATATTAGCTTATACTGTTGAACCAAAAGAAATACTAAATGGGATTTTAATGTCCACAAAATGTCCTTTATCAAAATTTATCAACCTAGGCATAATTTTTTCTCAAATCCATTTAGTACTACTAGTTTTTTTAAGAGTGAGCTTAGTTTTCTCAGATTGTGCAGGCGGTGTTGCTAACAATATATGTATTTGAAAGTAGAAAAAAAACCTACCTTTATCTTGAAATGCATTATTTTTACTCTCTCTACATAGTACATAGTACGTATTGGGAAAAAGACTGAAAGACTGCAACCTGTAATTGTAAAATTCGTCAGCTACAGAAAACAAAGTGAAATGTTCCAGAATAAGCAGAAGCTAAAGGGCCAAGGAATCACCATAAGGGAGGATTTGAAACAAAAAAGGTATGACATTTTGTAGCAGTGTATTATAAAATATGGACCAAAAACTCAAAATAACATGTGCCAGGGACATATAAATTGAGAGTCAACAGCCGGTATCATGCAAAAGTGATATTACATTTCTTATTGTTGGAATCTTATTTTAGTTATTTAGATATAGCTTTTATTCTCTTTTCTTCCTTGGAATTTATTCTCTTCTATTGTGATTTCAGTATTCATCATTAACCTGTTAGTTTCGTTCGAAAAGGATTGTTATTTAGCATTACAGCAGCAGTGTTAGACTTTAGATTAATATGAATTATTTTAGATTCTAAGGTTGGCATACACTGAGGAACATTATGTACACCCGGCAGTCTCAAGCGATGGTCAAATACCTACCTCCCTTCAAATAGCTCATTTAAATGCTCAAAGCATTCAAATTCTTTTGTATATTTTCACCACTTAAATTGCATGTAATTCTTATATCGGAAACATGGCTAAACTCTCTCCTTCCATCAACACACATTACAATGAATGGATATACTTTGCTCTGTAATGATAAGGCCAACAAGAGGTGGTGGTGTAGCTGCTTATGTTAGAACAGATCTGCAACCAAAAGTAATTTCTGTCTCACTATCTGAGTACACAGCACAGCCTGAATTTCTTTTTATAGAAATAACTGCTGGTTGTAAGAAATGCCTAGTAAGTGCAGTATACAAATGCCTAAAGTGAACCATATTGAATACAGGGAGGCTGCATTACAAAGCGTACTATCTGATTATGAACATGTCATCCTCATGGGTGATCTTAATACAGACGTACTGGCTACTGACGCTGCCTTAACTGTACAACTGACGACTATGCTCCTTTCTAATAACCTAACTATCCTTCCTCTCCAACCAACACACCATACACACATGTCTGCAACTTTGCTTGACTTAATTGTGACCAATAAACCCGACAAAGTCTTGACTTTGGACAACTTCCAGCAGGCAGTATATCAAAGCTTGACATTATATACATTGCTTACTCACTCAAGTGCCCAAAAATATACACAAATTGGCTACCTATAGAGGCCTAAAATGCATTGACGAAGCTGCTCTAAAAAAAGACACACTACAGATACTGTGGCATACAATTTGGACGTTAAAAAATGTAAACGACAAAGTTAAATTATTAAATGACTTCATTATAGCATTATACAATAAATTTTCCTCTATAAAATCCAGAGTTGTGAAGAGAAAAGCAGCTCCTTGGATGACTGACTCTATATGTAATTTTATGTCAGAAAGAGACAAAATTTGTTAAAATTACAGAAGAGAAAAAACAATTGACAATTTTGAGCAGTACAAACAAATATGTAACCAGACAATCAGAAACGCTAAGCAACAATATATGACGCAGTAAAGACTTCTGCTAAAACTTCCAGACTTTGGAATGCTCTAAACAAAATGGGAATAGGTAAAACAACCGATCAGGTAGACAACATTCAGGCGCCTATAGACTTGTTTAATGATTACTTTACAAATGTTGCCACCATTCCATTAAACAAAGATGACACTATCAACCAATTGAAACAAAAAACTCTCCCTCCTGCAATGAAAAATTCCACTTCAACCATATTAATAATCTAGATGTAAAGAAAGCTTTACTGAGAATTACTACTAAAACTGAAGGATGTGACAACATTAACATCACTATGATACGATTAATTCTCGACACACTACCTACTGTGACTCATATTTTATGCATCAATAATAACCACTACATATCCCTCCTCATTGAAACAAGCCCTCATTTTTCCCCTCCCCAAAATCAAAATTCCCAATTCCCCGATTGATTATCAGCCTATTAATATCCTTCCTGTCATGTCCAAAGCGCTTGAATGGATAATTCACAGACAAGTTACAGATTACCTCAACAAAAACAACCTCCTAAACGAATATGAGTCCAGCTTCAGACAGGGGCACAATACAAATACTGCATTACTAAAAGTTTCTGAGGACATACGTGAAGCAGCAGACAATTGACCTTACTGACACTATTGGATTTTTCTAAAGCTTCTGATACAATAGATATTGACTTATTAGTGTGTAAGCTTGAATATTTGAATATGTCAAATAGTGTTGCAACATGATTCAAATCTTATTAATCTGAGCGCCAACAAACTGTTGTAGGTATAATTAGATCAAATCAATCTCATTGGAAGGAAACGAAAGCTGGTGTACCACAAGGTTCACAGCTTGGGCTCTTGTTGTTTGCTATTTACATAAATGACATTACAGAAAGAATAAGACAATATAAACACCATCTTTTTGCTGACGACTTGCAACTGTACTTACACACAGACCCTAGTGATTTAGAAACTCAATATAACTTAAATTCACTATTGACCTGATCATTAAAACATGGGCTACAGCTGAATCCAAGAAAGTTACAGGCAATCATTATGGGACACAAGTGGCTGTTGGGAACTTTAATTTGGATAATATACAACACATTACATTAAATAATTCTGAAATAGCATTTTGTAATGCAGTAAAGAATCTTGGGAGTTTTTATGGATCAAAATTTAAACTGGAAGATGCAAATTACACATGTGTGTAAAAAAGTATTCTCAATAGTCTATCCTTTAAAACGTATAAATGACTTTATACTGACTTCAATTAAGAAAATATTAATACAAATGCTTGCGATATACCCCATTTTGACTATTAAGACTCTCTTTTTGCTAACATAACTGAAAATTTGACTCCAAGATTTCAATGGGCTCAGAATTCATGTGTACGCTTTGTATGCAATCTCTGTCGATTTGATCATGTTACACCATCACTCAAAACACTGCTCCAGCTTAGGGATAGACGAAAATTGCATTCTTTATCATTTCTCTATCAACTCCTTCATTCTCGCATTCCAAACTATCTAAATGTTCACTTCTGCTGACTGTTATAATCGAGAAATACGCTCACGACACTCTTTCCTTCTTGCTATACCTGCTCATCATACAACCTTCTGTTCATCATCATTTACAACAGATTTAGCTCATCTTTGAAATTACCTACCTGAAGACGTAAGGGACTGCCGGAATGTTGCACTGTTCAAGTAGAAAATTAGGATATACATTTGTAATCAAACCTAATCTGCTGCTGTATTAATATGATAAATACATCACTATTTTCATTTATTGTTATTAATATTTTATGTGCTGGCAAGTAATATATATTTCAATTGTAAATATGGCTAATATGTGTTTCAACCTACATGAATAGTTCACTTAAAATAATTTTGTTTACAGCTTTTTTTCTTTTCATTTAGTATACTTGTTGCACCTGTTTATGTGTTTTTATTAAGTTGTATAGAATTGTATTATTGTTCTTTATTCCTTTATTCATTGTATCACTGCTGTATTGAATTTAATGTACTGCCTAGCAGAGTGGAAGAGAAGGTAAGAGAAGGCCTTATGGCCTTTACTCCAACCAGGATAAATAACTAATATAGTACATAGTATTAGGTAGAGAAGGTATTTCACTCCACCCAAAATTTTGATACTGTTATTTCACTGAAATACACATTTTATTGTCCCATACATATGGAATGCAACATGAAAATTTTGAGGAAAATCCTCCCATTCCAAACAACCCTTTACTTCGAAAAGTTTTTGAAGATTTTGATTTTCTCAAAAATGGCGCTAACAATTTTGATTAAAATACTATATATTATTGATATTTGCATGGCATATAAAATGTATATTTGGAATTTGCTGGAATAATCTCTGAAGAGCTCTTCATTTTGGGTGAATTTTGCATAACTGGTAAACCGTAAGGGATAGACAAAAACTTACTACACAAAAAATGTATTCTCATTCTCATTAAAATGCACAATTTGTCACATGCAATTTTTTTTTCTTTTTTTTTTTTTTTTTTTGTGGAGTTGACCATTTTCCTTGTTATTGGTTTCAGTTTTAAAATACTTAAACTTTTCTTATATGGGAATTTGTCTAATCCAGACATGGCAATGAAACGGACTTCAACCATATGGCAACTGGCTTTTAAAAGAATTGACTATCACTTTAGCCAAGTATATTCCCTTATTTCTGCTGCTTACAAGAAACAAAGTAAAAGAACCATTTCTGTTAATATTTATCTCAATTAACTTGAAGTAGAGAAGAGTAAGCATTTGAACAACAATTTGTTACAGAGATTTAGAGAAAGTCATGTGAATGGAACACATCAGATTTTTTTATATGCATTTTATTTAAGGTAGAGAACTTCAAACTGCTTTCCTGGGAGCAGTTAAAAGAACACAAGCAATGTGATTTAGTATTTTCTCTAAGAAAGGATAGCATAGGACAATGCACATTTATTAATTTAAACAGAGAGAAATGTGGTCATGAACAGAACTTTCACTTAAGAGGCTTGGTTAGATTTCTGGTCTTTTTCTATTAATAAGCAAATATACACCACTACCCCCTGCCACTGGGCAATAACTATTAGCAAACACAAGACGAGCCTGTAGTAGGGGTGAGAGGCAACGTGGTAAAATCTCTTTCCTGGAGACTAAGACTCTCCTTGTAAGTCAAGAATCACGTCTCTGTAAGGGGACCAGTAAGTGGAACACTTGGCAACTGTGAGGGTTGGGTTCCAACCGCAAACCACCCAAACTTCAAAGTCACACCGATGGTTATCACATTCTGAGAGCTAGCAAGGGTTAGTTCAGTGTTAGATGTAATAGTGAAAATAATAAATATTTTTGATGGGGTACTGTAGGTGGTAGTGACGAGAATGAGAGTGAGAAAGAAAACATTTAAATAGGGGCAGAATTGATTTGGTGAGAAATGCAAAGTATCAAAGAAGTTAGTGAAACAGTGTTGGAAAAATGGATAGAACAAGGGAATGTAGAAGCAAAGGAGGAATACCTAGAGGGCAGGGTATTTTATAACAAACTCCCAGAACAAAAGAAACTACGGTGGAGGGGGGAAAAGGAGAGGAGCTTAATTATAGAGTTAAGGCAGGAGAATGTACGCAAGATTTGGAAGGCTATAAACTCTTTATATAGCAAATATGCAAATCAACTGAATATTCACCCAGAAGGATGGCTAGCCTTTTCAAAACTATCTTTGGGGAATACGGTGACAATAGGATGACATTAGATCAGTAATAGGTATGTTTAAATGTTAGATAATGCAGTAAGGGGTGAGGAGATAATTAGACAGGTTAAAATAATGAAATAAAATAGAGCAACTGGTCTAAATCAGATTCCCACAGAGTTTCTCAAAGAATGGTGCGTTGACATTGACACAGTTAAGAAAATCAACAGGTCTGTTTAATTCAATTAAAGAAAAGGATTTTGTACCAGTCAACTTATAAAAGAAAGGTACTACATACATCCAAACCAGTTATCAGATTGCACTGTTATCGAATATGAGAAGAATTTTTAATGGAATTTTGGCAAATATGAAGATACACAACTCGGTAGAACAAAACAATGTCTTTTGAAATTGCACAATCGTTTAAGAACTGGGAGAACTGACCATAACAGTTGTAATAAGCATTATTAGATAAATACCTAAAGGAAAAAATCTGATGTACCCCATTCACATGACTTTATTTACATCTTTGTAACAAATTATTGTTAAATAAGCTTTTCTTCTATCTACTTCATACTAATCGAGGTAAACACTAGCAGAAACGGATGTATTGCTTAGTTCCTTATAGGTAGAAGGGAAATAAGGGAATATACTAGACTACATCGACAGTCAAATGTTTTAAAATGTGGTTGCTATGGAATAAAAATCCATTTCTTTGCATGGGCAGAAGTCAAAAAGTTCCTATGTGAGAATTGTATAAATATTTTAAAACTGAAACTAATAAAAGGAATATCTTGAAAACGGTCAACTCGACAAAAAAAATTATACATATTGATATGGCATAAATTGTGTATTTTAGTGAGATCTACGTTTTTGTGTATTAAGTTTTTCTCTCTTACAGTTTGTTAGTTATGCAAAATTCAGCAAAATTCATCCAGAATAAACAGGTCTTCAGAAGCTATTCCCATGAAATTAAAGATATATACATCTTATTTGTGATGTAAATGGCTTTAATATGTATTTTAATCAAAATCACTAGAGCCATTTTTGAGAAAAACAAAATTTTCGAAAATTTTTCCATGTAAAAAGTAGTTTGGGGTGGGAGGATTTTCTTGAAAATCTTCATGACGCATCCTTAGATGATACTAAACTTAAATACCAAGTTTGGTATTTAACGGTCTTTCCGTTTTTGAGCTATGCTGTCCACAGACACACACACACACACACACACACACACACACACACACACACACACACACACAAACCTTTTTGTGAAAGTACTTTTCTTTTGGATTCAGGGAGTTTCAAAACATGCATTTCTGGAGAAATCTTGGTATCAAATTTTTGTGCGGAATACAATACTTCCACTATACACTATGTACTTAGTATGTATAGAGAAAGTAAAAAGGGGAATAATATTCATGGCATTTATGACCTAGAGGAAGCTTATCACAGGGTGGAGCCACAGTTACTATGGCTTAAACTATTATGTACAGGATTGAATCAACAGATGATAGGCATATTGAGACATCTCCATTAAAAGAACACTTATCTCAGCAATTCCATATAAAAGAGGAAAATGTGTAAAAATTTAAATTCCATGACAGTCTTACTTTATTCGCCACAATATAGATTTTGATTCTAAAATTAAAATTGAGCAATAAAAGTTTTTAAGTGCTTTTACCTTTGTTTAAAGTCAAAGGTGCTACAGAGATATTTTCAGTTAAACGACAATAATTATACCTGTTTTATCAGCAATCAGCTGTTTCCCCCAAATAATGATGATGATGATGATGATAATGACGATGACGATGATGATGATGATGATACTTGTGAAGTAATATATTGTCCTTCATCCTCCGTGAATTTCATTAGATTTGATAGGCAAACAAAATACATTTAATGAAATTAACTGAGTAGGAACACCAGGTGTATTAAACGTAACATAAACAATAAGAACTAAAGCTTTCCTGGCGACGTGTTAATTCAAAATCTTCTCGGGCTTCTAGCCAGGTAAAAACTTGGCTTGACACCAACGTTTCGAAGAAGTGCATCTTCCTTGTCTTCAGGGTGAAACGTTGGTGTCAAGCCAAGTTTTTACCTGGCTAGAAGCCCGAGAAGATTTTGAATGAAGTAACATAAACAGTTTAAAAGTTTACCCTAAACTTTCCTTTACTTTTTAAATGCACTTCAAGTTGATATACTGTAACCAACTTATTTCAGTGCTATTTAATCAAATTTTGCATTTCTTTATTTCCAAGATGTTTGTTACAGATGTTACACAGATTTTATGGATGTTATACCCATTCTTTTGTCATTTTAAATCATTCATTTTGCTTCATGCTAAACATTAGCAGAAATGGTCTTATTTCTTGTTTTGTTGTTAGTAAAGGGAGTATACTAACTAAAACGATACGTCAAATCTTTTAAAAGGCAATTGTCATATAACTGAAATCCATTTCTTTGCATGATCAAGAGTTGAAAAATTCCTGTATGAGGAAAGCTTTTTAAGTATTTTAAAACTGAAACCAATAACAAGAAATATCTCAAAATAGTCAATTTTATAAAAAAAAAAAAAAAAAAAAAAAAAAAAAAAAAAAATGCATATGACAGAAATTGTGTGTTTTAACGAGATCTACATTTTTTATGCAGTAAGTTTTTGTATATCTGTTATGGTTACCAGTTATGCAAAATTGATCCAGAATGAAGAGCTCTTCAGAGGCTATTCCCAGAAAATTCAAGGCATACACGTTATTTGTCATGTAAATATCCTTATCAAAATTTTCAAAAATTTTTCCATGTTAGTTTGGGATGAGGGTATTTTCCTCAAAATCATTGTAGTAGCTATGGAAGATACTAACTCAAATACCAATTTGGTATTTTAGCGACTTTTCGTTTTTGAGTTGTCATGTTCACAGAAACATTGACACAGGGACCTTTTTCTAAAAATGCTTTTTTGGACAACAGGGGACCCTAAAATGTGAATTTCTGGTGAAATCTCAGCATCAAATTTTTGGGTGGAGTGCAATACCTTCTCTACCTATGCACTATGCAGAGAAAGTAAAAATGACCTTAATTTTAAAAATGATAAATTATGGCATTTCTTCTATATTTTATTTTAGAACACCATTAAATTAATTATAATGTATTATTTTAGAATTATTTCACAGTGATTAAATTCTAAGACTTCTGCTGAGAGGTAAAAGTTACTATGTTGCCTTCTTGCTTGGCAACGTCAGGTAACTAAGCTCTATGCACCCCTCGCTCCTTTGAGTATCATTTCCTCATTTTCATTCATTCAATGTCTAATAAGACCTACCAGAAAGGGATTTTTTGAAATTATTATAAAATGAAGAGAGCAGGTTAGTTTTTAGACAAACCACACAAAGTATGTTGTTTAAACGTCACATGTAAATTGAAGACCATTAAATTATGCTAATTTAAATTGCTAATAAATTTTAGATTAGTTTCAAATCATAATTAACCTGAGCAGCCTCCAAAAACACCACTATTTTTACTTTCTCTACCACATACTATGAACATAATAGGTAGAGAAGGCATGGTATTCTATTAAAAAATTTAATGTCAAGATTTTACTGGAAATATGTTTTGAGGTTCCCTGAATACAAATTCAAAACATTGTTAGAAAAAAGTCTTGTGTGCTGTGTGTGTATTCCAGTGAATCAGAAAAGACACTGAAAAACAGAAAAATGATGGAATTAGCACTTCAGAATATCAAGAATTGAAGGGAACAATAGACACAATGAGTATCATTCCTGGCACCTATATCACTGTCAGTATTCAAGGATAGCAACCAAAATATTCCCATATAACTATGCTGTTTATCAGACAGCTGTCTATCATGTAGGTTAAAGTATAGTAATGTTCCTTTTAAGTTATGGCAAATCTGAGAAAATATTTGTAAATAGCTAATGTATGTTAATTTCTCTCAAATTACCTCAGCATTGCCTGCACTGGATTTAAGGGAAAAAAAGAACTAATTTTATATATATGTGTGTGTGTTTTTAATGTCCTTTAACTTCGTTGGTCATATCGGACAATAAATTAAATTGGTGAAATGCTGCTCAAATGAATCCATAGAGCTTAAAGTTACTTGGCATTCTTCTTCTCAGGATAGGGGTAAATCCTGAAAAAACATCCAGGTAACTCACCCTAAGCGAGATTTCAACTTACGAGCTGTTAAATGTGGCGCAGACATGCTACCACCATACTACCCAGGCTAGACAGAACTAAATTCTTCACCAATTTTGAAAATGAAATAAAATGTTATACATTTTCATTTAAAATCTCTTAAGCAATGCTTCAATATTGAATATGAGCCCTGTTTTGAAGGTGAAGAAAATGTTCCTAAGATAAAGTCACTTGTAACATCCATAATAAAGTGAATGTAACATTTGTAATGAGGAAAAATATTGAATAAAAAATTAATCTTTACAGTATTTAAAAAATTGCTTATTTCCGTGAACCTTTTAATGTCCCTGAAAATGCAATGTATTTAACTGCTAGGGTGACTTGAATATTTCTCATGAACTTATCACATAAGGACAGTTCCCAAATTTGGAACATCCGTAACAACATATTTTTTAAAATAATTTTTAATTTTTTAAATAGTATGTAGGGAAATAACACAAAGGAAAGGTTTAAGACAAGGTTGCAAATTAAGTCCAATACTGTTTAATCTATTTACTGACAACATTTTTTTAGGGATAAGCAAGAACAATAGTCATATGCCAGTACAGAGTTTTAAATAATGGAGTTAAGTGGTTGGAAATAATTTATAATAAATTGGTAGAACCAAAATTGTTACAAGGAATATGTACATATGGAGTCTAAACAGGGGTGAAGGAATCCATTGATATGTTCCATAGGATGTTCTGTAGGAAATATTGGGCT
This sequence comes from Hymenopus coronatus, assembly GCA_030762935.1. Lineage (NCBI taxonomy): Eukaryota > Metazoa > Arthropoda > Insecta > Mantodea > Hymenopodidae > Hymenopus > Hymenopus coronatus. Next base: position 57,629,709 of record CM060882.1, read on the forward strand.
TACCAAGTAACAAAAGAAGTACTACAGACGAGCATTGAAATATTGGTATAGGATCCTGAATCCAGATAAGAATAATTAAGCAATGTGTGGATTAACAAGAAAAGAGTCTTAAGAACTTTGGATGGAAGTAGCATCTGAATGAAACTGGAAGTGAATGGGACGGGGACATACTGGAGAGGAGCATATAATCATAATAAATTTTGCAAAATAATAAGGAAGATAATCATAATAAATTTTGCAAAATAATAAGGAAGAAATTTGAAGAAAAAAAAATGTTGGTGTGATAATGAAAAAAACGGATAATGGAAAGCGCATTGATATATATCAATGAAGGAACCAAGGAGAAGAGAGAGATAAATAGTGAATAATGGGAGGCAATAGCTCTTAATAGTTAACTGGCACTTGGAAATTAAGAGGCATCCGTCAGTGTCCCATTTGTGGAGGGAAGACAGATATAGAGCATATAGTATTTGAATGCCAAAGAACAGATTTGTGGAGGAAAGAATTCCTGGAGCAAGGTGGGAGAAAAGAGTTAAGAGGGAATTTTAGAAAGGATGACTGAAGCTTAGGTCAGTTTTTACATAAAGTTAAGAAAAAAAAGGAACTGGTCTGTGAAAGGGTCTGGCAAAAGGAATTAGAGTTAATATAATTTCTGTTAGCTATTAATGTTTTCATAGTTATAGGGAACAAAAATTTAAGTAGGTGTAATTATATGGGTGGGCATGATGAGCTAAGAGCCTGCATTGAATGCCTGTCATGCTCATATACGTATTAACCTAACACAAATAAAAAAAGAATACTGCAGTAGCCTTGGCAAAGTACAAATTTAATTTCTGGTGGAAATACTACCTTTCTGCCAAATCTGTAACAAACAAATTTTGATACTTTACTTTCACATGACTGTCTCTATACATTAACATTTATTTTTATATAGCATCAATTCTTTACAACCTGGCTGGAAACACAAGAACAATACCAGCTACTAAATGTGGTTCAACAGGGAGAATTACCTAGGGAACCACCACAATGATGAGAATGAAATACACTTTCCAATAGAAATACTTTATGGCCTGAAAGAATGTACAAAGAGACAATATGAAAACTTTGGCAAGTTAGAAATGTGACTAAATATGTAAAGCAACAGAACAAACATAGGACTTTCATTTTTTTTTTTTTTTTTGGTAATTATAGAGAACTTGGGCCCCTCTAGAAATTAAACAAATTGTGGTTTGACTGTAAGTTTGGTTTATACTTGTTACGTTTTCACCAATTTTTTTCATCGGAAAAGCTCCGTAATTAAGTTAGACGCTAATTTATTACGTGCGCATAGTGATCCTTTTTTATGAATATTTATGAAGTATGCTGCCTAGAAGGAGTAGAATATAAATAAAGAAGTCTTGTAGTACTTTTGCAATGTAAATATATAGTAATATTCCACACTAAAGTGCCTAAAACCTGAGTTTCATTGTCGGTGGCAGGCAAACAGTGTTGTGGAATGCAACACCGGCATATGTCGCTAGACGCTGTGCTGATGTATGACAAGTATGTTTCACGCAGATGCAGCTGTTCAGTGAATTTTATTGTGCAGAACTTCGGCCACTCTAAAATAGAATGAAACTAAGTGCGATTGATTGACTTTGTATTATGATGACAGTTTCAGATTTCAAATTTAGCGCGAGGTTAGGTTCCAATCCGTTTAGGTTAGTGTGTGTATATAAATTTATGTTTCTAATTTTATATCGTGGTAGTACCTTATTATCGATATTTCCAACAACTCCTAACAGTGCAATGGATACATTAGTTTTTTAAACCATCTCCCCACCCATAATCCCTCTCTAACCACACCGCTCCCGTTAGAGTACAAAACTGGCATAAGTCGCAGCTGAGAGAGCTAGCGGCCCAACTTGTAAATAATTACCTTTTTTTTTTAATATTTTGTCTCCATGTGTAAATGTTGCACTCTCATCATATAAATTAGGTTAAAATGATTGCTTAAAAATCTAAAAATAAGACTCTTTCTGCTAATTTTTTCATGATTAGTGTTAAGTAGAAGAATAAGCTTTTTAACAATAATTTATTGCAGATATGTAGAGAAAGTCATGTGAATGGAACACATCAGATTTTTTAAAAATATGGTTGCTCTGGGATTGAAGTCTGTTTCTGTGCGTGATCACTTGATCAGTATTTGACAAGTTCCCATGTGAGAAAAGTTGAAATATTTTAAAACTTAACCAATGACAAGCAATATCTTGAAAACAATCAACTCGATGAAAAAAATGCATATAAGATAAATTTTGTATTTTAACAAAATCTACAGTTATGCAAAATTCAGAACAATTCATCCGGAAGCAACAGGTCTTCAGAGGCTATTCCCAGAAAACTGAAGCTATATATTTTGTCATAATATCTTAAATATAAGAGATTTTAATCAAAATCATTAGTTATTTTTGAGAAAATCAAAATTTTCGAAAATGTTTCTATGTAAAGGGTAGTTGGGGGTGTGGGGATTTTCTTGAAAATCTTTGTGTCGCATCCTTTGAAGATACTAAAATTAAATACCAAGTTTGGTATTTAACAGACTTTTACCTTCTCTATACACTATGTGCATAGTATATGTAGAGAAAGTAAAAAGAGGGTAATTTAAAGTGATAGAGTAAAACTGCATTTATTAAAGCCTAAAATTCTGAGCAAATATTTTTTTTTGGCTGATGGTGGAGAGTCTAACTGCGCTATGCTACTACACTAGAAAAAACACTAAATATTGTAGGTAATGATAAATTTGCCAACCAAGTTGACGATGTATTACCTACTGATACAAACAGTGATCAACAGGATGAGCAATTTTACTAGAAAAGATTAAGTACATCTCATGCTTACCAACAATTAGCTCAATTAGCTCCAGGCCTGAAAAATCAAAAATAACTGTATTTCAAATATAAGATAGGCAGAAAAGTTAAAAAAAATAGAGATTGAACAGAAAATTATGCTGTTTGAATTTATCGTTCAAGAAACTGTATAGCACGCAGCCTCATAAAAAATCTTTGACTTCTTTTTGATCCTGATCAGCTCAAGATTTTTCATAGGCGTAAGTTACTGCTTTTAGGACACTAGTGACTCCCTTGTGTAAGGTGTTTACTGGCCAGAGGTAGCAGATTCAGGACTGACATTGTAAAAATGTCATCTCAAAATCATTACCTAAAATTGAACAGCTTTATTCATTTTATCAGCAATATTCTACCTAATGATCAAAGGATTTATGGCAAAGCCTTTTGTAACTATGTTTAATGCTTCCATTTAACATCAGTTAACTGGTAGGTCATATCGAAAGATGAATGAATGAAACAAGTGAAATGATGCTCAAATAAGCCCAGTGTTCCTAGAGCTTAGAGTTATCTAACAATTGTCTTAACGATAAGAAAAAAAAACTTCTCCAAGTAGCTCATCCTAACTAAGATTTGAACTCTGGATCACTTAAATCTAAGGCAGACATGCCACCACCACATTCAGGGGCATGCTAAACATTCTTTATGACACTTTTGCTAGGTGGAAAGAGATAACAACTAACATCCTTAAAAACATGTGATGTAACCCTCTGCCAAAGATCTTTAGAATCTTATACTGAAGTCAATAAGAAGTTTTCGACAAACCAGGTTTTCCTAATTTTATGTATATCAACTAAATGTTCTGTAGGTACTTTAAGGAACTTAAAACATTTAAAAATACAGAAGCTTTGTTCTTAATACAGTGTTTTGGAAACATTAATGCTTAACAGTCTGTTTATAAATAATCGTAAGCTTTCACAGCCGGAGTCAGAATTATAACTAGATGTTTCTTCTGGGCTGAGAAACCGTGATCTGCTGGAATCCTACTGTCCAGATGTTTCATTCACAGCTGCAGTGAACATCTTCAGTGTCATTGTCTTCTAGACAAAGGTTTAGTCGCACCTGACTCGTTGGCCTAGAAGACTATGTCCATGCCACTAAAGATGTTCACCACTACTGTGAACGAAACATGTGGATGGGAAGATTCCAGTAGACCATGGCTTCTCAGCCCAGAAGAAACAACTAGTTATAAGTCTGTTTATAGATATGGTGACTAGACAATGGTGGGCACTGTAGGGTGAACAATAAATACTGACAATGTACACTGAGCTGATATATCTTATTTATTTCTAAATTTAAAAAAAAAAAGTTGGGCTTTAGTGGGTTATTATTACACAGGTTTTCAGTTTTCAATTAAAAACCTGTATTTGGTCATCAAATGGCAAACGACATTACTTCCATACATGAACCAGATTTGGTATTTTTGTTATTCGGTCATTTGAGCTGCTTTGCAGGGCTTGCTGGTCTGTTTGAAACATTTACGATGGTTGCAGTACACACACACAAACAGTCTTAAGAAGTAGTTTCAGTGACTTTTACTGCAATACAAATGAAAACATTAAATTGTTCAGATGTGAAAGTCACCAGGTTGCCGAAGTTTTGCTTACTTCTTGGGATCATTGGGGTTTTGGGGTAATTATTTATAAGTTGGGCCGCTACCTCTCTCCGCTGCGACTTATGCCAGTTTTGCACTCTAATGGACCGGTGTGGTTAGAGAGGGATTATGGGTGGGGAGATGGTTAAAAAAACTAATGTTGTATCCATTGCACTGTTAGGAGTTGTTGGAAATATCGATAATGAGGTACTACCACGATATAAAATTAGAAACATAAATTTATATACTCACACTAACCTAAACGGATTGGAACCTAACCTCGCGCTAAATTTGAAATCCACAGGCTTTGAAATTGTCATCATAAATTCAAAGTCAATCAATCACACTTAGTTTCATTAGACTTTAGAGTGGCCGAAGTTCTGTATAATAAAATTCACTGAACAGCTGTATCTGCGTGAAACATACTTGTCATACATCAGCACAGCATCTAGCGACATATGCCGGTGTTGCATTCCACAACCCTGTTCGCCTGCCGCCGACAATGAAACTCAGGTTTTAGGCACTTTAGCGTGTAGTATTATTATATATTTACATTGCAGAAGTACTGCAAGACTTCTTTATTTATATTCTACTCCTTCTAGGCAGCATACTTCATAAATATTCACAAAAAAGGATCGCTACGCGCACGTAATAAATTAGCGTTTAACTTAATTACGGAGCTTTTCCGATAAAAAAAATTGGTGAAAACGTAACAAGTATAAACCAAACTTACAGTCAAACCACAATTAGTTTAATTTCTAGAGGGGCCCAAGTTCTCTATAATTACCGGTTTTGGCTTCACAGATCCCTTGGCTACGCTTTGCGGCTTATAGACTTCCATATTGGGCTACGCTTTGCGGCTTAGGGCCCTATACCTTTATAATATACCAGTAAGTAACTTCAAAGTGGCTCTAATGACGAAATAACAAAAGTAACCACGTACTGAAGTAATGTCAAGTGGTGGAACCATCGTATACTAATAATCATATAAGGTCCTAAGCCGCAAAGCGTAGCCGCGGGAAAAGTAGAGTGGAGCAGGGTATGCGGAAAATGCTAGCCACTGCGGAACGACGACGGGCGCAGCCGAATACTCTGTTAAACTAAAACCCCAACGATCCAAAGAAACAGTCCAGACCTCTGCAATTTAGTGGATTTAAAATCTGAACATGTTAATGTTTTCAAGAGTTTCAAATCTGTATCACTATGGCAAAGATATAAGCTGTATACAGAACACCAATCTCAGTAAACTAATACTGTTTGCATGCACATATCCATTGATGGACTCAAACACTCGAGTGCTATATCTTCATGCAATAGTAAAAAAATGTAAGTGCGGCAAAACGGTCCTTTGGTTCAACTAGTTAGTAATACAACATAACAGTTTGACTAAATCACTCACTTTTAACACATGATAAGTTAGGATTTTATTACACTAAATAATTTTGAAAGTTACCTTTTTCGGAAGTCATTGTATATATTATGTCACTTTTGTCATAAACACGAACTACACTTCAGTGTTATACTGAATTATTTATGGATATATTAAATTTCAAATCGAAAGAAGCTAAATCGTATTAGTGTAAATTTCTTATTATTTTGCCACAACTCATTATATATTGTCAATAAAGTGAACAAATCAGAATTACAAATTAACACTGCTATTTTTGCCCAATCCAGTCTCTACAATTACACCAATGTGGTTAGAATACTAAAGGTGAGCTACTCCGGGTTGAGAAACTACTATTGGCTCTGTGACTATGACGTAACTGAGAGCGAAATCGAGCACGCGGAATACATATTCAGTGCAGCGAAAGCGCTATTTCTTCACTAATTATCAACTATTAAAACACATGTTGACATTTTTTAAAAGGCCAGTGGCGGCTAATGACTGTTTAATGAAGTTTATTTTTCCAAATAATTTGACTTTCTAAATTATTTAAAATATATCTATAGTTCTAAAATTACCTTAAAATGATCCTGAAGACGCTGATGGGTTTGAATCTCCTGTAGAGGTATGTTTATAGAGAAAGTGCATCCTCCTTTCCTTTTTCGCGAAGAATCTGTCTATGTCTCTCTCGTTGAAACGTGGAAGCTTGTGGATCATTTCCTTTTCAATGGATAACATGGCAAGAGCAGACAACCTATCTTCATCCATGCTGCTTCTAAGAAACGTTTTTGATCCGCTTCAAAGTGGAGAAACACCTCTCTTCTTCACACATTATCATTGGGACAGTAGCTACCAATTTCAGCAATTTCATAACATCTCCAAAAGGTTCTTCAAGACTATTTTCAATTAAAAACTTCAGAAGTGCTACTGAACTTTTCACTTCCTGAAAATCATCTCGAGACCTGTAGTTCTGTTTTTAACTTGGGTTTATTTAAAAATGGATTAGACTGCACAACAGCAGAAAGCATTTTTTCAGGAAATTTATTCTTCAATGAAGGGAAGAAGTGCTGGTCAAGTAAATTAGAGGCCAATAAGTGGCTGTTTGGCTGCTGAATTATTGTCGCATACTTCAATAGCTGCTACATTCCTTGTTATGTACACGTCCTCACATCTTCTTTTTGCTACATTTGGTTCTTCCTTGATTATGATATTATCAACATTGTCTCTAATTTTCGAAATTTCATATTCGAATGCTGCTATTGCTTGCTTTATTGATACAGGATCAGTGACTGTACAAGATATCCATGTGGGGCATTCTTTTATAAAATAGCTCTAACCAAAAGGAAAATTTTGGATGTTGCAGTTTCAACCTTAGACCATAGGCTTGATTCACAGTTGTCGTTTGGTTGCTGGTTTCTTCAATTTGTTGGAGACATTCCAGAATGTCCTCTTTATTTTCATAAATTGTAAGAACTGTTCTGGATTTAAAGTTCCATCTTGTGACTGATCCCTGAGGGACTCTTCGCTTCACAATTGCATCTAGAACAGCCACTCTTTGAGGTGAATGAGAGAAGAATATTGGCACTTCTGCAATAGTATTGAAAAACAGTTTTACATGTTTATTTTGACTGGTAGCTTGAGCAAGAATTAAGTTCAATTGGTGAGCATAACAATGCACATAATACGCGAAATGATACTTTTCTTTTACGATTGTTTGCGCCCCTGCTTGTTGGCCGCGCATGACGCTAGCACCATCATAACTTTGAGATATTACTTTTTCTTTCTGTTCTTGTACAACATCAGCGAGGATATTTTTAATGCAAGCTGCTAAGGAGGAAGCGTCATTACCAGGTGTATTTTAAAATGTCCAAAATCCTTCAACAGGTTCTTCGGTAGATAACAGATAACGAAATACTATAACCAATTGAAATTTAGAAGATACATAAGATGTTTCATCTGCTATCACAGACACGAAACCTGCCTTGGCCATTTCAGCATTAATTTCCTCACGACATACATACATACATACATACATACATACATACATACATACATACATACATACATACATACATACATACATACATACATACATGCATGCATACATACATACATACATACATACATACATACATACATACATACATACATACATACATACATACATACATACATACATACATACATACATACATACATACATACATACATACATACATACATACATACATACATACATACATACATACATACATACATACATTACTTCTAGTAAATCATTTTCGTATATACTTGAATGTGCCCTTAAAGACTGTAGCACTCCTCATGTGCTCTTTTACAACTGCATCTAAAGCTGAAGTAAAATTTATTAGCCCTCTGAATATTCCAGGATTGTTAGATTCTGCTGTTTCATCATGTCCACGTAAGGCAACTTCAAACTCACCGCAGAACTTAATACAATAAATTATTTTGGAAAGAAAATAGCGATTTTTCCTTACGTTGTCATTGTGTCTTTCTATGTTCTGTCTGAAAGCTGAGCTAAGTTGCCACCTAATTTCCGTTTTTCCAGGACTGATAAATCTAAATAAGCATTCTTATGTGCAATACATTCCTCGTGCTTTTTAATTTTCTGTGTTAGATGACTTAGATCTGACACGCCATGGCATGTCCAGTTTGTACCTTTACCCTTAGCAAACTGTAAGCACAGAAAACAAAATAGCTTATTTGTAGTAATATTTCTTTTGTATATATTTAATTGAAAGATAAGGGCAAAATGTCTTACCTCGGCTGGTTTGCACTTGTTTTAATTCGAGCTGTGGTATTGGCTTGCCAAGCTTCTTAACTTTACACTTCTCTTCCAAGCTTAAAGCTGTGAAGTTTGTTTTTAAAAAGTATTGAACGCTGTTCATACTTCTTTGAAAACAAACTCGAACAGATAAATATGCATGTGAACACCAAAGTACAAGTATATCACCGAACGCACTGTTTACATATGTTACAATGAAAACACACGTGCTATTTGTTGCAGTCCTGTAGCTTTTCATTTCGGATTAATTCGTGCGTTTCCACCAGAGCCGACTCGCAGCAGAGCTGGTCATCATTCCAGCTCAAATCCACGTACTGATAGCGATAATTCCCCTTACCCCTTTCTGCTGAAGAAGCACCTACTAACTTAATCTCGCAGATTCAAAAGACAGATTGAACCTGGGCAGCGCGTTGGAACGTATGCGGCTATTGCAAAGACTTGAAGGCTTTTTATACGATAAAATAGTCTGAAAATGAAAATAAAATGAACAATACGAGAAAGAATAATTATGTAAATTATAAATATATGTATTTTAAAATGCAACTTTTTTTCCGGGGGTTTACTGAACCACAGAACACATAGGACGCGCCGCCCCTGTAAAAGGCATATTAATTCACGTGCATTGTGGACACCAGTGGCGGCCAGCCTTTAGGGACACAGGGGGACGTGCCCTCCCTACAACAATTTCAGACAATAATTTCTCCATTATGTTATTAGGTAAAATGCTATAATCTATAACGCATTTTGTATAAATTTAAACCTACTATGCACACTGGACAGTTGCAGTGAAGATGGCTGTCGGAAGTAGTAACCGGCCGCATTTTTCGGTCACAAGCAATTTTGTGGTCATCCTATGCGCACGCGCAGAAGAATTCAATGCTTTCAGATGCAGTTAATTTGTCGGTGCGGGGTTCAAGGGGCCGAGAGGGAAAGGTTCTCTTAGGACACGAAAGCCTCTGTGGTCATTTGCTGCGCATGCGCAAAGAGAAAATAAGAACCGACAATAAGCAACAATTAAAGTTTGAGTTCAATCCCTTGGCAAAAATATTTACCCAAAGATTGCTTCACGTGTAAGAGTAAATAATAAGAAGCATTTCTTAAGTTTGGATGTCTTCTTATTTGAAAACAAAGTTGATCTATAAACCTCCCGAACGAAATATACAAAAAGAAGCTTAAGTGGTGAAAATGTACAATGTTGGTACTTGGTATTCTCTCCTCCCTGCCAAGCAGACGATAAGGTACGCTCGCGCGTCAAAGCTCAAGGCGTACAAGCAGTGTGTTGTGTAATTACCCTAAGTTTACTAGGAAATAGATTAGTGATACATTTGAAGCTTCACTTGAAAATAGGAAAAGGCAAAATAACCAATAGTTATTGAAATTATGGTCGTGAACAAACAGTAAAATGGACCTTACTTGCGAGAGGTGATTAGTGGCTAGTGTTTTGAGAATGAGTGCTCAGTTACAATATACACCTTAAGAATAAACTGATAAGTGTGAAACAGTGCCTTGAATGTATTTCACATGTTATGAAACGTAATCCGAATACGCTGGAGAATAATTTGGTGAAATTAACTGCAGAATAATATGCCGATTTATCAGTTGCTACTTGTTAGCGTTCAAAGAAACGGCAGTGTTAAAACTCGCTTTATGAGAGAAAATCCTAAACACTGTTACGAAAGAAAGGCGGTGGTTTGTGAGGTGTACAATTGCTTATAAAGAAAATGCTTAAGAATTAATACCACGATCGCGATCTACATTAATTTAAGAGTAGTTTCCATAATTTTCTGAGAGAAAAGCGAGATTCGTTGTGAAAAGAAACATCGTGAACATTGTAATTGACATACATAAGCTATTAAAGTTGGGCAAGGTAGTATTGAAGACTGGAATCTTAAACTCAAGTGCATCAATTTGCAACAGGATCACCTCTCTGATAATGTTGTTGACGTATGGTAAACAGGAAGGTGACGGTTCGTGTTAAAATTTATCGCAACATGTCGTGTTCAGTTTCTCACTTAAATCAAAGAGTTATGGAAGTATTTTTCAAGCAAAGGATCGATCGAAGGATGGACTTCATCTACCAACAGAAAGGTTAGCATTTCATTTCTACTGATAGCGTTTAGTATCCACTAATTTTAGTCTGTCGTCATCCATGATCAAGGGGTAACTTGCTAGCCTCTGGTTCTCAAGGTCGCAGGTTCAATCCGGCTGATTTTTTTCAGGCGTAAAAATCCCCTCCTTCATAAGGGAAGTAAAGTCGCTAATACCGTGTCGTAGATTTACGGCACGTAAAAAAACCCTCAATCCTGATAAAGAGGGCTCTGAGCAATATTAACTGGTCTTTCGCACTCAAAATAGAATGGGACGCTTAGAACGTTAACAGTTAAAGAGCATCCATAAATAACATTCAATATAGTTTTAATTTTAGTCAATCTTCAAATTGTGCCCCACCAGATAATTTGGCTACGAGCCGCCACTGATGGATACACGGCAAACCAAAGTGCGTGAAAACTACAATACATTAATAATGTCTAACTACAGGAATAAGAAGTACGGGAGCGCAACTGTAGGTGCTACAAGAGATTTAAGACATGCATTTCTTTAAGAGTGATAAAGAATAATTTACAACTACTCAAAGAATACATTAAATAGACATGCTGTTACATATTTTGACTCTAAACAATTAAAACCTACATACCACTAGTGTTGATTTATGGTATTTTGAAAGATGACGCGGCCCACTGCTTATTCTTCCTTTCTGCGTATTTAAACACTTGTTGCCTATTTTTGGAATTTAAAGATCTAATTCTAATAAACGTTCCAGTTCAAACATAGAGAGTAATAATTTTTTCCTGGATGTCTGAAAACTTTTCTTTTAGTAAAACTAGTAAAGCTTTCAGCACACATTTGACTTTTGAAACGGTTTGCCCGTGAAAAGCACAAAACACTATTTCAAATTGGCGAATTGTTTACATCAATTTCTGACAGGGTGTCTCGTTAAATCACATGATTTATGTCAAATGCATTTTTGTTGTAGAGGTGATCATTTCCGAGATATTTCTTGTTATTGGCTTCAAGTTTCAAATACTTACACATTTTTCACAGAGAAAGTGTCCATTTTTCTTTTGCTCTACTCCTGTCCTTGTTCGTGCACTTTCGGAGAAATATATGAGAGTTATATGCAATTATCTTATTACTTGCTTCCTTGTAACTAGAAGGGAAATAAGAGAATACACTAGGTTAAAGCAATAATCAAATATTTTAAAAGCTGGTTGTTATGTGATTGAAGTACCTTTGTTTGTATGGACAGGAGTTGACAAATTCCCATATGAGAAACTGAGAAACTACTTTTTACTTTCCCTACACGTACTATGTACTTCGTGTAGAGAGAAGGTATTGCAATTCACCCAAAAATTCGATACCGAGATTTCAACGGAAATACAGTTTTAGAGTCTCCTGTATCCAAAAGAAGTACTTTTAGAAAAAGGTCCGCGCGCGTGTGTGTGCCCCTGAGTCTGTGAACACAACTCAAAAACGAAAAGTCGGTAAAATACCAAACTTGTTATTTAAGTATAGTATCTTCCAGATATGCGACACGAAGATTTAGAGAAAAATCACCCCACTCCAAACTACCCTTTACATGAAAAAAAATCGAAAATATTGATTTTCTCAAAAATGGCTGTAACGATTTTGATTCAAATGCCGTATATTAAATATATTTATATGGCCAATAAAATGTACATTTTGAATTTTCTGGAAATAGCCCCTAAAGATCTCTTTATTCTGGATGAGTTTTGCGTAACTGCCAAACCGTAAGAGATAGAAAAAAACTTACACACAAAATATAGATCACGTTAAAACACACAATTTGTATCACATACGTTTTTTTCGTTAAATTGACAATTTCTTAGATATTCCTTGTTATTTGTTTCAGATTCAAAATATTTATTAAACTTTTCTCACACGAAAATTTGTAAATTCCTAACCCTGCATAGAAACGGATTTTAACTACATGGCAACCAGCTTTTATAAGATTTGACTATCGTTTTAGCCTAGTGTATTCCCTTACTTTCCTTCTGCTTAGAAGGAAGCAAGTAATTAAGACAAGTTCTGTTGTTTATCTCGATTATCATAAAGTAAATATAAGAATGTGCTTTTTAGCAATAATGTGTTACGGTGATGTAGAGAAAGTCATGTGAATGGAACACATCAGATTTTTTAAAGCTAAAACTAATAACAAGGAATATCTCAAAAACGGTTAATCTTGCGAAAAAAAATGTATGTAACATAAACTATGTGTTTAAACGAGCTCTACGTATTTTGTTGTAAGTTTTTGTCAATCTCCTACGGTTTACCAGTTATGCAAAATTCAGCAAATTTAATCCAGAACAAACATGCCTTCAGAAGCTATTCCCAGATAATTGAAGATATACATTTTATTTGTCAGTAAATATCTAAAATGTAAGAGATTTTAATCAAAATCGATTGAGTCATTTTTGATAAATTCAAAATTATCATTTTTTTCATTTAAAGAGTAGTTGGGGGTGGGGGTTTTCTAGAAAATCTTCGTGTCGCATCCTTTGAAGATACCAAACTTAAATACCAAGTTTGGTATTTAATGGTCCTTTCGTTTTTGAGCTATTCTGTCCACAGACACATACACACATTTTCTAAAAATGCTTTTTTTTGGATTCAGGGGGACCAAAAACATATATTTCCGATGAAATCTCGGTATCGAATTTTTGGGTACAATACAATACCTTCTTTATGCACTATGCACAAAGTACGTGTAGAAAAATTAAAAATATCAAGTTTTGAATTACCCTGGCTATTGAATATGCTTTGTCAGATCATATTTGTATTATCTACATACAGTTTTGTTTATTAAGCTTGTTCTTCCCAATACTAAAGGAATAATGCATACTATTACAATTTTGAATTAGTTCAGAATCGAGAGCATAAAACGTTGAAGATAATTTCCTTGTTAAAATTCGTCTACTAATGCTATTCTTTGCTGTTGTTGTTTTTTATTTTTAATACAACATAATTAAAGTCGAGCAACAACATAAACTAACAACATCAGTTTTAAAGTTTACAGCGTAGAACTTCGGAATACATTTAAGGATATATATTTGCTTCCTGACTCTTTTTCTTCTTCTGTGAATAGCAAACACCACCTACCGCATGACAAATAAAACCCGTAATATCTGTAAGACATATCTCAGGTTTCATTTCCATATATCTGCAGCGTTTTAGTGAATATTTGAAGAGAAAAACGTAATTGTCGCCAGTTTGATATTTAGGCTAATTAGGCGTAAAAAGTGACAGATGACATCTCTTATTTCTAAGATGAGGTGTATTATAGATTCGCTCTGTTTTCAATTGTGGGTGTGATCAAATTATATCATAACGTGAATTTTATCTGAAAAAGCATGCTCAAACGAACGGGCAATGTACTGAATACCTGTGAATTCACTATCAATGACGTCACCAGGCCAGTCGAAAGCAAAGCAAACGAGAAAGATGCGGTAAGAGACCCCTGCAAATACACAGTGAATGTAACAACTCAAAGATATAAAGAAAACGACTACGTACTCTTTGAGAAAATGCAGTCCGCCAACTTGAAAATTATATGGAAAGAATTTATTTTCGTTAAAAGTTTTTAGTTGGGAGTACAATGAAAATAAAACTAATAAAACGAGTTTATCCCATGTAACCAGGGAGAAGAAAATCTTGGACGTAACATGAAAGTTTACATTACATTATATTGCAATATGTGGATCAGTGGCGTGCGGTGACATTTTGACAAAAGAAGCATTTATGAAACCCTTCATATAAGGCCTTTTAAACATATTAAAATATCAAACTTCATATAGATCTTATCATAAAACCTTCGTTTTTTTTTTTCTTCTTTAGCATGCAGTAAAATTAATTAATATTATGTTTAGTATTACTTGCCAATAACCTGATTTCAAATCCAAAGTCCAAAATCACTTGGCACACTGCTTTCTGGTGACGGCATTCAGCTTCCTTTAGTCCACGCAGAGGAAGAACTCACCGTCGGAGCTAAGATGTAATGCGCCTGTCGATCCCACGTGTGCTCACTCATGCAGGTGCAACAATGAATCCATCATGGAAAGGAAGTCACCGCAACAATTAACTATGACCGCTGGAAGCATACCGTTCACAACACAGTGCGATGATTAGGGGCGGCAAGTTAGAGGCGCTTAGTCGCAATATATTTTGTGATGGAAAAGAGAAACAATTGCGCATTTTTTTTAAGCAATGAGAGTTTTGCATGAATGTTAATTCAAGTCTCCTTTATTTCTTGTTGAATTCGTCAATAATTAGTTGGTAAAACTCGTTTTCAGCACGTTTCAGCTTCAGAGGCTTTATCTCTATAGAAAGGATTTACAGGTTTGAAGGTCTATCCTGTCCCTGAGTATTCCTGCAGTAAGAGTGAATCCGTCAGAGCTCGAGAAAGAGCGTTCAACACTGCACTGGTCCTGATATTGTTAAAACAACGGCACACAGATTACAAAGTTCCGGAAAGGCAAAAGCAAACAGCCCCGAAATTTTCAAGTGGGAGGTAAGTTTAGGAACTCCCATTGATACATATTCATCTGTCAAATATGCCATAATGAGTTTACTTTTGAATCAAGCAAAATTAAAAAAAAAAAAAAAAAAAAACTGTCCGTAACCTTTAGAGAATCGAAAACTTCTCCAGCAACATTACCTCTGTTTTTCTCTTTGGCAAATAAGTCGAGAATTTTCAGCTTTTTTAGGCTATTGAAACGAAATTCCAATTGGTTGTATAATACATCATAAACTTCATTATAAAGTCGCTGTACTGGTCCCTGTTCCCTAATGATCAAGTTGATCATTACAAAGACGTCTTTTCTTAGGTGTTCCGACGCTTTTCTCACAGTAGATCCACATAGCCTCAAACTCATCTCCTTTTCGTTGACATACAACATTTCTATTTGTAATGCTTTATGTATGACATCGACTGGAGAAAGCGCAAGATTGGGCCTATGAGCAAGGCAGTGTATAAATTTTGCATCTGGATGTTTATCTTTCACTTTCCTTTGTAGTCCATTTAGTTCTCCCGCCATTACTACAGCACCAGCGTAAAACTGTACTACTACTTTGGACTCACAATGTAACAAAGACGTGATTTGCAAGAGCATTTGCTCTGCGATCACCACTTACATCGATAAAACCCAAAAATTATTCAACTTCCCCACAGACAGAAACACATATTATTACAATAGAACGTTTGCAGAAATGTCGATAATTTCTTCCAAAATATTGGCAACGATTTGAGCATTATAAACTTTAATTTTAATTTCATATAAAATAACTGTTGTGGCACAATCTATTGTGTCATCTTGAATATGGTTAGATACACCCGATAACTGTAGCTGTTTGTAGATGTTGTCTCAGTAAATCGTCACATTTACTTAACAATGAAACTAATTCTACATAGTTACCCCAAAGTGTAGAATGTTTACCTTCTGCATGACCTCGGGATTGCAACTACTGTGTAGCAAGGTAGATAACTGCTCTATAAAGCGTTCTACTACTTTTCTATTTTATTTCACTAATTTATTATACTTTATTAGTTCTATTTTTCGATGATTATCTAGTTGAAAATTAATTCGAGGTGTACCAAATGTTGTGAGAGAAATTTCAGCTCGAATTTATAACTGTGCTGATGATGACTTACTGATTTCAAAAGAATTTTAATATCTTAAAAACCTGCAGAAAACCACACGCCATTTTCATTGGAGATGAATGAACAGTGAGGTAGTGTGGGTAGTGTGTCTGCCTCACAATCAAGAGATCGCGAGTTTGAATCTCACTTAGGATGTGTTATCCAGATAAGGTTTTTTTTCGTGGTTTTCCCATATCCGAGAAGACGGTTGTTAAGTAACTTTAAGCTCCATGAACCCTGGGATCAGTTGAGCATCATTTCACCAATTTCATTCATCGTACGATATGACCAACCAGGTTAAAGAACGTTAGCTGCCCCCTTCCCCCAAGTATAGGACCAGCAATACAATATAAATAAAATTTTATTATACTGTTCAGAATGAATGTGGCGACTTATGCAAGTCCGGAGTTGGTCTTATTTTCGAAATAATAGTTTTCTTCCCTTCAAAATTTCGCGCCCCAAATGACTTGAAGCACAGACTCGTATACATCCGCAATGATCCACACAAAACTGTTGGATATTACAGCTCCATGCACTTCGCAATCCTCGTTTGCAAACGTAGTTTCTACTTGCGTCTTCGCGGAATGAATTTCTCAATGCGTTCCCTTTCTAGTATGTTCGGCTTGGGAGCGCTATGGAATTGAACACAATAAATCAGTTTTAGCTTAAGATCAATTTAACTGACTTCTTGTAATTATTTATAGGTGATATTAATATCATGTGCCTGTGTGAGTTTATACTTATGCACAAAAGAAGTTTAGTATAAGAATTTGCTGTATATTGGCTCTTAAGTCTTAACAATGCCGCGAAACGGACTGCAGTTGAAATCATATTCCCGTTTCACCCGGAGAGAAGCGAAACTTCACAAAGCTATGCGTACTTCTAACGTTCGTTACGGTTACAGCCGAAGCATTCCGAGACCAACAAAAACATTATATGCGGTCTGGTGTACTCAAAAATAGTTTTATTCCATGCAAAGAGCGCCCCTGATGTAGATCATGTTTAGACACAAAGTCCAACCAAGTCCTCCTTTATTCTAATATCTTTGATTTTTTTATTCTAATATAAAATACTTCTTTATACTAATATAAAGAAGGACGTGGTCCAACACTAGGATGCATATCAAGTCATTCATTGGTTATTCTTGATAATTATTAATACATTTACTTTCAAACATTACATTTTTCACAGCTGCCAATTTTGCATAATTTACCATTACATGTCGGGTTCCAAAAACCAATTTGTACAATATATATTCTTAGAATATTTATTTATATTTACAACACTGCATTAATTATTACTAGTATTTTATTTTGAGTGAAATCCTCCCCTGTATAGAAGGTGTGACTGAAGAGGTATCTTTTTAATTCAGACCTGAACATATTTTTGTTCAAATATAATTCATTTATGGCAGATGGAAGTGAATTAAATAAAAATATACAATTGTAGTAAACCCATTTTTAGAATGTCTGCCAATTATTTGTTGGTCTATGTAAGTCCTGTCTGTGTCTAGTCTCTTTGTTAAGTATATTTGCATGTTTTAAAAACTTTTCTGGATTATTTATTAGAAATAACAATTCGCTAGAATATATTCGCAGGCTAATGTCATAATTCTAAACATTTTTAATAGTTGTTGACAGTGATTTGATTGTATTGCCCCCTGTCATTATTTTTATTACCTATTTTTGCATAATAAACGCTTTCTTGGCATCTCGCTCGCTCCCCCCCCCTCTCTCTCTATCTGTGAACAACATAGCTCAAAAACGAAAAAACCGTTAAATATAAAACTTGGTATTTGTGTTTAGTATCTTCCATGGATGCGACTCACGATTTTGAGTAAAATCCTCCACCCCAATGCAAAAAAATGGACAATTTTGATGTTCTCAAAAATGGTTCTAACGATTTCTAGTAACATTTCATATATTAAAGAAATTACATGACAAATAAAACTTATATCTCGAATTTTCGGGAATATGCTCTAAAGACCTCTTTATTCTGGATGATTTTAACAGCATTTTGCATAAGGTTGAACTATAAGAGGCAAACACAAACTTACAGCATAAACAGTGTAGATCTCTTTAAAACACATACTTAATGGCGTATATGTTTTAATTGTAGGGTCGACCGTTTTCGAGATATTCCTTGTTATTGGTTTCAATTTTGAACTACTTAAATTTTCTCAACGAGACCATGCAAAGCGAACCAATCCTGAATTGTTTCACATAGCGCTGAGCTTTTAAAAGATTTGACTATTGCTTTGGACTAATGTACTTCCTTATTTCTCCTCTACTTAGAAGGAAGCAAGTAATAAGATCAATTCTACTAATGTTTATCTGATTAGCATGATGTAGATAAGAAAAAAAGTAATCCTTTGTAAGAGTATTTTGTACATGGAGCAGTAGAGAAAGCCATATGAATGGAACACATATTAATGAACTTTTTAATATGAAGATATACACGTTAGTGCATATAAAAGATGCACAAGGCATTTAACTGAAAAATGGAATGAGTTACGCCGGGTTCGATGCAGGCTTTGTTAACCACATAAGGGATGAGGAAAACACACGCAGCAGTAGTTGCCAGTATTCTAGCTACAGTAGTATCTAGTATTCTAGCCACATTGGTAGTTGCCAACCAGGATTCATCGCCGCTGACTGGTCTAGCGAAAGTCTTCAACTCTATCCATGGGATTATTCTCATTGACAAAAGCTCCATACATTGCAGATTCTAGTTCAGTTTTAGATGTGACTCTGCCATTGGTCGATTGACCCACATGACTACACAAGCAGAGAGAACGAACGGAAGACTGCATTTCGCATTGGAAAGAAGAACCGATTTTCAGAAAGTCCATTTTCACCTCTTATTTCCATCCAGTTCATTCACATACACCTAACCTAACCTCGACGAAAACTCGAAACCTGTCGTTCACCTGTCACGTACCCATATTGTCTCCATATCCAATAGGAAAGGCTCAGGAAAGAACCTTAGTTCCAAAACTGAACCAGAATCTGCAATCTGGCCTCCAAGCAATAGGATGTCAAAAGAAGCATCGCAATATTGAAAGTAGCATTGTTTTGTGTTCTTTCAGAATATATGTATATTAATGGATCTGCATATTTTTATTTAGTAGTATATATGTACATTGAAAGTACCGACAGAATTTATGGGAGTATTGTGTATATAACCAGGTGCGGCTTATATAACCCATAGGAATCCTCACCTTCAAGATTTCCTGAATTTCTTCTCGGTTAGCGTGAATTGTAGGGATAAGATTTTCGGAGCTTTCCATAATCATGAGAAGATGAATGCCAGGTATCTCTAAGCTCTAGAGGCTCCGGGAGCGTTTGAGCAATTCACTCATTTCATTCATCCATCGTCCGATATGAACTAACAGGTTAAAAGCTGTTCAAGCAACATCCCCATTAGCCATTTACCATACTTAATATATATTTTATTATTACATGCTTTGCAGATCTGTGAGAGCCTTAGAATATAATAACATTGAAAGAAAACCTGAGAGGTTCCTTTTAACTATGAAACATGGATAAAGAACTGTATAGTGATTAAAAGTGATATTGTGAGATTAAAGTGTAGTTAGTGATGAGAATCATCGGAGTTACTGAGTAGCAGATCCTGTGGTAATCGCCTCTTCAGGCGTGTGGGCTGGCGAGTGCGTTCGCCGATGTTGTAAGTCACAGCTCCTGGAAAGTCCGGCAAGTGTAAGAAGAAGCGAGAGGCGATCTTGCGTATAAACTTGTGAACTGGAAGGATACCGAATTCTTGATGTAGCTGCTGGTTCCTGACAAACCAAGGAGCATTGGTAGCGATTCTCAGGAATCTGTTTTGGAGTACCTGTAAATGGCGTATGTGAGTGTTTTTAGCAGTGCCCCAGACTTGAGAAGCATATGTATAGATGGGTCGAACAAGAGATTTATAAAGAAGAAGGGATCATTCAAGACCAAGAGTTGTGTGTTTATGAAATAGTGGATAGAATTTAGAAAGTCATCCGGATGTTAATGAAATAAGGCGATCGATATGGGCACGACAAGTGAGTTTGGTGTCCAGCATTACTCCAAGACACTAGACAGGTGTGGTAGAAGGTAGCCAGATGATTTGTCTATTATAAATATTCAGGGCAGGGGGGTTAGTGATACGTCGTAATGAAAAACTCTCAGCTTATGTTTTTTCTGTGTTAAGAAGAATTCGCCAAGCACGAAAACACTCTTCAAGACGATTAAGAGAAGATTGAAGTGTGTGAAAAGCTTCAGAGAGATCTGAATGTGAGTAGAATAATACAGTATCGTCGGCGTATAAAGAAGCTATGGAAGTCAGGGCCATGTCAGGAAGATCGTAGGTGAAGATATTGAACAAGATCGGAGCGAGTATCGAGCCATGTGGAACTCCTGCTTTAACAGAGCGCTGAGATGACAGAGTATCGCCAATACGAACGGCAAAGTTGCGTTCTGATAGAAAACTGCAAATTTTAGTGATGAGATATTGAGGAAAGCCGATGCGGTAGAGTTTGAGTACTAAGCCATGGTGCCATACTTTTTTATATATATATACACAACATTTAATACATATGTGTAATTACCTTTCTATTTCTGTACTTATATTTTCTTTTTAAGCAGTGGAAACACTAATTTACTTTCCTTTGCACTATAAGGAAGCACCTTTTGTTGTGCTGAGTCTCCAAGTTGTCCAGTCTGTATGGGGTCATCTGCTTCTCTTGTGTGCTGGTGCACGTTTTCCTTGCCAAGTGTTGCTTCAACTTCTTCGTGCTACGTTTTTGTTGGAGCTTTCTTTTGTACCATAGGGCCACGTGTAATTTCAGCATTGTCAACACTTTTACTCCTGCGTGTCGTGTGTTTCTGTTCAAGTTGGTCTTTATGTGCAGTATATGCCTTTTTCTTGCTTGTTGCGGCCATTTCAATGCCAGTACTGCTGACCTTGCCTTTTTTCTTCTTCTTCCGCGGCGGTTTGTTTGCATTCTTGCTCTCTCCATCACTGCTACTATGTTTTGTCTTCTAACATGAAGGTTCTTGAAGAGGTTGAGGTAGTATCGGCGAGTGTTTCATTCTGTGGATGTGATGGAGGAGATGGAGAAGGTGAAGAAGAGGCTGAAGATCTCAGTGTTTGAGAGTAGAGACGCTGGATTGTGGTGCGAGATGTATTCTGTTGTGATGACTGTTGTTGACGGTCTTGTAGTGGAGGTGGTTGTGTTGCCACTGCCGTGGTTACAGTAGCTGGATTTGGAGTTGTGGGTGTACGTCGCCGCTGAGATTGCTGAGATGCGTTCTTTGAGTTCTACATGATGAGAACAGCCCCGAAAATTTGCGGGATGATCTTGTCCACAGTTTACACATTGAGCTGGTGTAGTGGATGGTTTATTGCACTTGGAGAAATAGTGATCGCCGAGACATCGCACACAGCGGGGGACCAGCTAGCAATAATTCTTAGTGTGTCCATAATGCTGACGAGTGCACTGTGGTAGTTCTGAGTTATGGCACCGATGTTCAAATTTTACAACACTATACAGCAATCGTGTTTTTTTTTTTTTTTTATTAAATATTCATCTCCATGCCCCGTTACAACGATAACATTACATGCATTGTGACATTAGTAAATGCCATCAACACACACATTTTTACATTTGTTTGTCATTATAATATGATAATTATTATAATAAATAATATAAACTTAAATTTTGTTTAAGAAATAAACTCATTGCAGTCAAATGTCATTAAAATAATTTCATATTACTACATTTGAAATTTTAATTTATTTTTAAAATTACTCTATGCTCAAAATTAGTACATATTATACAATTTATTTATACATTTATTTGGTTTAGATATCCATGGATTTAATATACTTATAAAAACTTCGTAAATGCCGGAATATTAGCTGCTGATTACTGACAGGCCAGGTATCTCAATTCTGAATAACTTCTCTGAATAATATTGCTCTCTGATGTTCTATGTTTATGCAGTCGTATATTAGATGGTTAACTGTCTGTCTGTCGTCTCCTTAGCGCGGTGGTAGCGCAGCTGCCTACCAAGCGGGAGACCTGGGTTCGATCCCCAGTACCGGCGTGGGGATTTTTTCCCCGCTGGGAGACCTGGACTGGGGTGCACTCAGCCTCTTGAGGTCCCTGGGGGGCCAATTGAGGAGCTACTTGATTGAGAAGTAGCGGCTCCAGGTCGTGAGGACCGCATTAACCGGCCGGGAGGGGCTCGAGGCGCTGACCACGTCTCACCCTCCAGTACTGCACCCCATCCATGACGTCTGTAGTGGACCGAGATGGGGGACGCAGCGGCCGGGCGGTAGGCCAAGGCTCCCCGTGAGCTGTCGTGCCATGGAGTTATGTTAACTGTCTGTTGGGCTCTGATGCATTCGCACATTGGGTCGTCTATTATATGAAATCGATGTAAATAGCATTAAATTTCCCGTGGCCTGACAAAATGGCTGTAATTTCTGGAATTGTTGGGAGATTAATTTTCAATCTTTCTTTAATTAGCGGAAAAAAGGATTTAGTTACTGCTCCTTTTGTGGTACTATTCCATCTAGTCTGCCATTCCTCGATACCTGCCCTTTAATTTCCGATTTGATGGTGGATTTGGGAATTTTATTATACATTATTTCTTCCCTTTTACAGGCTTCTTTAGCTAATCTGTCAGCTAATTCATTACCTTCAATGCCAACATGGGCCTCTACCCAACTGAAGTTAATCGTCCAGTAACGTCGTTGTAGCACCTTACCAGCATTATAAATATTATTTATTAATGTATTGTGTTTCTTGTTTTCTTTTAATAGAGATGGTGTGCTTCTACTGTCGGTGTATACGGCTGCAATTCTTTCTTCTTTCGATGGTTCTTCCATTGTTTGAAGTTCCTCTAGGGCTTTCCAGATAGCTTCCTGTTCAGCTTGGTTATTAGTACATTTTGAATATAACCTATGTTTTAATTGACGAATGAGAGTTCCGCGTTGAAATATTGTTGCTGCTGCTCATATTCTTAATCTCACAGCAATCGTGTGAGATTAAGAATAGTTCTACCTTCGTCATTGTTGGCAAGCTCAATAGCACATATAGGAATGGGTTACTTGTTTCTGCCTAAAAGGCGTGTAACCTTTTTAACTGGATATTTTAAAGAAAATAGTTCGTATATTTATTGATTGCTGAGAGAACATGAGAGGTTGCGAAAGATAGCGTAGAAAAGTTTATCACCAGGGTTTCTGTATGTATAGTACTCTTGGTTTATAGAGTTAAAGTAGGCTGTAAGGCAGCGAAAGTCGGTTTCCCTGGAGGGATGAACTTTTATAAGCGCCCCACGGAGCTCTGTAGTGACACACTTTTGTAGTCCTGCAGAAACAACTGATAGTTTTCTACATTACGTATGCAAATGGGTGGGGTTTTCTCTTTAGATATAGTAGCAGAATCAGACTTTTCCTGGTTACAATCATTGTTATTAGAAAGTGGATGGAAACGGTTAGTTGTCGGAATAGAGTACGCATAACGCGAACCGCTGGGTGGTTGTGATGGTGTTTTGACTCCCGAAATGAGAGGTTGGAGAACGCTGTTCTCGTACACTAGCATTTAGTGGGGACAAAATCCGCCATGTTGTCATCATCTCCCTGAACGCTATTGTCAAATGAATTAGATGGCTGTGTTAACTGTAACTGAGCAGGCCTGAGTATTTGTTTACTTACATTAGTATCAGCAGTTGTACCAGAGGTAGAGTTGGGTGAAGAAGCTTACTGCAAAGTATACGATGGCTGTTGAGGTATGTAGTATTGAGCTGATGACGCTGTATTGTGTGAGTTACAATTATTTTCTGAAGCAGTGTCGTTATACAGCACATTAGTGCAGTATGTATGGTGTGGCCAGTATTCTTCTGGCTGGAGATCCATCACAGATGTGATTAAAAAAAGTTGAATACACACAATAATAAACAACGCTGGATTTAGTTACAACGCGATATGAGAAACACACACAAAAATGTAGAAATGTGCAATGCGGAATGCCCCAAAGACTGATAAACGTTGCACACCAATGAAACGTAGTATGAATATTTCACTAATACTAATACAACTATGAAATTCTTCGGATAACCTTCAAATATTAACACAGATATAGAGCGTATTTTAACGTCGACTAGAAGCTAACCATGGCCTCCTCTGTTCCCATACTCAAAAATGGTTTATAGTTATCTATGATGGTTACTATTTTTGCTGATTTAATATGGCTGGCCATGGATGTATACATTATTTACGGTGAGGTCTGGTTGATATAGAATTACATATGAGTGTCAGTAACGCAAATTATATTTTCAACCAATGCATATTTATTGTGTTAGACAAAAAACATTCGGGTTGCTCTTTAATGCGTAGGTTAAGATTAGAAATATTTTGGAAGCAAGTTGCTCGATTTTATTTCGCTCCATCACAATAACATTCACAGATTAAACAATATCAAGGTATATTTACAACAGCAAAATCCGCAAGTTATAAATCTGCACATTTTATCCGTTGGATTTGTACAAATCTATTCAGGGCTGGAATTAGTTGTTTTAAGTGTGTAGTACTTCCCTTAAATTAATAACGAGATATTTTATGAAAATAAGTGTGATTAACTCTTGGATTCTGAAGTATAAAGCTCCACAAAGAAAATTAAAATTATAAAGATGATGAGGGAAGAAGAAGCGAGTACTTATCAAAGCTTCGTTACATGGTTTAATCATATTATTTTTCTTTCTTCAATATAAGTTTCCGTGTGCGTTTATACGGCATCTTAAGCACATGTATGAAAAGTTTGAAATTCCAAACTAATAATGCTAGTTTTTTTATTTTTAAATTTTTTTATATTTATTTATTTATTTTAAGGTCTAATATAATGCTAATAAGTAACATTCACTTTCCTCCAATGGTTTGGAAGTTATGGTTAAATGTGTTTATGTTTTTATCACGTCACAATAACAAGTCCTTTACCACCAAAAATAATAAAAAAAAAATCTGATGTGTTCCATTCACATGATTTTCTCTACATCTCTGCAACAAATTATTGTTAAAAAGTTTTTGCGTCTATTTACTTCAATTAGCAGAAATAGTCTTATTACCTGCGGAATAAGGGAGTACCATAGGTTAAACTGATAGTCAAAGTCTGATTGCTATGTAACTGAAGTTCCTTTGTTTGTATGGACAGGAGTTGGACAAATTCCTGTATGAGAAAAGTATAAGTTTTTCAAAGCTGAAACAAAAAACAACGAATATCTTTAAAACGGTGAAATCCACGAACAAAATGTATATAATATAAATTGTGTGTTTTAGTGTGCTCTATATTTTTTGTGCGGTAAGTTTTTGTCCATCTGTTATGGTTTAGCAGTTATGCAAAATTCCGTAAAATTTATCCAGAATAAAGTAGTCTTCAAGGCTATTCCCAGAAAATTAAAAATATACATTTTATTTGTCAGGTAAATATCTTTAATACAGACATTTTAATCAAAATCGTTAGAACCGTTTTTGAGAAAATCAAAATTTTCAAAAAATTGTCCATGCAAAAGGTAGTTTGGGGTTGGGGTATTTTTCTCAAAATCTTCGTGTCGCATCCCTGGAAGATACTAAACTTAAATACCAAGTTTGGTATTTTACTGGCCTTTCGTTTTTGAGTTATCGTGTTCACAGACACACGGACACACACGCGCGGACCTTTTTCTGAAAATACTTTTTTTGGATACAGGTGACCCTA
Source organism: Hymenopus coronatus (assembly GCA_030762935.1). Classification (NCBI taxonomy): domain Eukaryota; kingdom Metazoa; phylum Arthropoda; class Insecta; order Mantodea; family Hymenopodidae; genus Hymenopus; species Hymenopus coronatus. Next base: position 57,655,837 of record CM060882.1, read on the forward strand.
AAACGTGTATTTCCAGTGAAATCTCGGTATCGAATTTTTGGGTGGAGTGCAATACCTTCTCTAGTACATAGTACGTGTAGAGAAAGTAAAAATAAATAATAACCTAAAATGTTGGTATAATACGAGGCACGTCCAGAAAGTAAGTTCCGTTTGGTAATAAAATTAAATTATGTACAGATACAGAATAATTACTTATTGCACAAAATTCTACAACTCTTAAACTATTTTCCACATAACTGCCGAAATTTTGCAGGCGTTTATCATAGCGTGACACAAGTTTTTGTACACCTTTTTCATAGAAGTTTGCCACCTGTGTCTTCAAAAAGTTGGAAACATTTTCTTTCAGCTCTTCGTCATTGTTGAAGTGTTGACCGCCAAGGAAAGATTTGAGATGTAAGAACAGATGAAAATCGCTAGGAGCAAGGTCAGGGCTGTATGGAGGATGGTCAAACACGTCCCAGCCAAATTCCTGTAGGAGGTTTTTCGTCACATTTGCAGTGTGTGGCCGTGCGTTGTCGTGAAGGAAAACAACACCTTTTGACAGCAATCTTCGGCGCTTATTCTGTATTGTGCGGCGTAATTTCCTAAGTGTCTCGCAATAAACATCTGCTTTGATTGTTTGACCATGCGGTAAGAAATCAATGAGTAAGATGCCTTTCCAGTCCCAGAACACTGTGCACATCATTTTTCGGGGTGTCAAGATTTGTTTCGGCTTAACCTTTGCTGGGGATGAAGTGTGTCTCCATTCCATTGAAGGCCGCTTACTTTCAGGGGTGTCGTAAGAAACCCAAGTCTCATTTCCTGTGACTATCTGTGTCAGAAATTCTACACGCCGTCTTCATCATAACGGGTTAAAAACTGAAGTGCACTACCCATCCGTTTTGTTTGTGTTGCTCAGTAAGAATCTTTGGTACCCAACGTGAGCAAAGTTTACAAAATTTCAGTTTTTCGGTAACAATTTCATGAATTAGTGATCGTGAGATTTGGGGAAATTCCATAGCGAGAGCACTAATTGTAAACTTGCGGTCTTCCTGGATCTTGTCATCAATCGCGTGAACCAGTTCTTCTGTAACCAAAGATGGATGTCCACTTCGTTCTTTATCGTTTACTTCACTACGTCTTTCATTGAACTGTCGGACCCATCTTCTCACCATTGAATCAATCATCGCATTTTGTCCGTAAACTTCGCAAGTTTGCCGATAAATTTCAATTGGTTTCACTTTCCTAGCACTCAGAAAACGAATCACAGATCTGATTTCACAAGCGGCGGGATTTTCAATCAACACCGGCATTGTAAACAAGCACAACAAAGCGTACGTGGTTGACAGCGATCTCAAAATGGCGCACGTATCTTCTCTTTGATACAGAGTTTATATATACCTCGCATGTGGGGAACTGCGATCGCAGCGATGCAGTGGAGATAAATTGAAAGGAACTTACTTTCTGGACGTACCTCGTATTTTAACCCTAGGTTCACACTACATCTGTTTTTTAAATTACCCTAGGTTTATCAGTGTCTCCTTTGGTACAGGCTCCAAACACTTAAATATACATATATTGTGTTTTCTTGTCATGAGAATTATAATTTTTGTGTTTGAAAATTTATAATATATGTTTAAATACATCTGGTAGTAAAACCTAGAGGAATTCCTTTTCATTATTACCTTTGTGAACATGAACAGCAAATTTTATTTGTGTAATAGAAAAACTGCTTTGCAAGGAGCATTTTTAAGGAAGAAAAATGCTGAAAATAACAATAGCGAGAAAACAAGGTCAGATTTAAATGCATGGATCACATTAAAATCTGCCAAATCTGTTAATCTAATTTTTTTTATATAGCTTTAACGCCCGCTTTTACTATAATGGCACCGCAGACGATGACACGGAGAATATGGCGGGGGAAACCGGAGACCCCGGAGAAAATCTGCCCATACACAGCTTTGTCCACCACAAATCTCACATACGGTCACTTGGGTTCGAATCCGGGCATAGCTCAAAAAGGAAAAGACCGTTAAATCAAACTTGGTATTGATTAGTTTGGTATGTTCCAAGGATGCGACACGAAGATTAAACCCCCCACCCCACCCATAAAACAATTTATGACAACATTTTTGAATTTTTTTGTTTTTCTCAAAAATGGCTGTAAAGATTTCGATTAAAATACCATATATTAAAGATATTCATATCGCAAATAAAAGGCTTATTCAGGATGAGTTTTTCATAATGTTGCATAACGGTTTAACCGTAAGAGATAAACAAAAACGTAATACACAAAATGTAGATTTTTTGCAATAGCCTCTGAAGACTTCGTTATTCTGGATGAGTTTTTCATAATGTTGCATAACGGTTTAACCGTAAGAGATAAACAAAAACGTAATACACAAAAACGTAGATCTCTTAAAACCACTGCCTCCTACAGTTACCGTTATCTGTAGGAGGCAGTGTTTAAAACAATAATTTATGTCATATTCGTTTTTAAGATATTGCTTGCTATTGGTTTCAGTGTTAAACCAACTTTATTCAAACGGGATCATGCAAAGCGAGCCGAGCTTGTATTCTTTCACATAGCGACTAGCTTTTAAAACATTTTACAATCGCTTTGGCATAATGTATTCTCTTAGTTCCTTTCTACTTACAATGAAGCACGTAATAAGACCAATTATGTTAATGTTTACCTCAATTAGCACGGTGTAGATGAAAGAACATTTTTCTGTAAGAATAGTTTGTATTTGGGATGTACAGCTAGAGAAAGTTATGAATGGAATACGTTAAGTTTTTTTTTTGTTTGTTTGTTTTTTTAAAGTGAAATGCTACTTTGCGGATAAAGCCGTTTTTGTTGTTCTAGAATATTGCATAGCATTCAATTAGTCGAGCTCTTATCTACCGCTACTTTAAGCCCCCGAAGACATCTGCCATTTGTCTTTCTTGGTATGACTGATTTATCTAGATAAAATATGAGTCTAGTATCACTTGAAGCTTGATGTGGACCGTGAGCTGAAATGCTATTCACGTTATGGCAATTTCACTTCTCTCCAAAAGAAATTTTACCAACATTGATTGCCTGTATCTAAATTCTAGAGATTTATGAACTCTGTATATGAAAGACAAAGAATTCTTGTATTCTCTTTTCTCCCTTAAGCTGATCAAATATTTTGCCGTTGGAAATTCTCCCTTATCGTATAGTTCATAAACAATTCGTAGTAAAATCATTTTTTAAAAATCTTACGAGTTCGATTCACATGACTTTCTCTGCATCTCTGTAACAACTTATTGCTAATAAGATTATTTTTTTATCTGCTTCATGTTAATCGAGATAAACATTAGCAGGAACGGTCTTATTACTTAGTTCCTTATAAGTAGAAAGGAATAAAAGAATATACGAAGCTAAACCGACATTCAAATGTTAAACGTGGTTGCTATTGGATTAATATCGTTTCTTTGCGTAGCCAGGAGTTCAGAAGTTCCCGTACGAGCAAAGTTTGTAAGTATTTTAAAACTGAAACCAATAACAAGGAATATCTCGAAAACGGTCAACTGAACGAAAAATGAATGACACAAATTGTGTATTTTAACGAGAGCTACTTTTTTTGTGTAGTCAGTTTTGTCTTTCTCTCACGGTTTTCCAGTTATGCAAAATTCATCCAGAATAAAGAGATCGCCAGAGGTTATTCCCAGAAAATTCAAGTTCTACATTTTATTTGCCATGTAAGTATCTTAAATATAAGATGTTTTAATGAAACAAGTTAGACATTTTTGACAAAAAACACAATTTTCAAAATGTTTTCCATGTAAAGGGTGGTTGGAGGTGGTAGGATTTTCTTAAAAATTTCCATGTCGTATCCTGGAAGATACTGAACTTAAATACCAAGTTTGCTTTTGAGCAATGCTGCCCACACACACACGGCCATTTTATATGCTTTTGGGGTGGTAGGATTCAGGGGGTCCCAAAAATGTATTTCCAGTGAAATCTCGATATCGAATTTTTCCTTCTCTATACACCATGTACATAGTACGAGTAGAGAGAATAGAAATCATCTAAATCCTTGACACGCTTCTGAACAGTGTTTTCTTGGGGCCCTAAATGTGGGCGTATATTCGATTTTAGCTAACATTTCCTTCCTTCACAGTATTAATTGTGACCGCATGTGCACTAACTGGCAAGTCTGAGCTGTTAAACCTCCTCTTTGGCCGAAATTCGTAGTATCGTGCACTCCTATGAGACAGGGTGTTATGAAAAAGTAGCACAGAAGTTTGGACTGGCCTCGTTTCTCTGTCAGTAGAACACCTTCTGCTATGCACGGGGTCCCTTCCGGCTGGGTTGGGGATTTTTCTCTCGCCAAGATAATTGCCAATCCTCCCAAGAGTCTAAAAGGACATTACAGAGTGTAAATATGTGCCTGCAAACTTTATGATAATCTAATTAGTCCGATATAACCTACGAGCTTAAAGGACGTTTAAACTTAAAGCAATAAATATATAACTAAATAAACAACCCAAAGACTGATATAATGAAGTAGTGAATGCATAATACCACTGCTATGATCAATTTTCCAAAGACAGGTGTCCAATATGACCTTAATGCTAAAGGCGGCATATAAATCCAAAAATAAAAATAATTCTTGCTTGTTTGTGCAATACCCTGTGCGTGCGTGCGACTTCTGGTAAATTCGTGGTGGGCCTTGGTGTTATTGCTGAGTACCAATCCTGGTAAGCTCTTAACCACAGAAGTGATGGATGGTTGAGGTTTGGTTATTTTGGTGGAGTTTTGGGTGTTGACGTTTAGGAGGTAGAACTATTGATAGGCTCCCCAACTGTTGCTATTATCTTGCGCGTAATGTCACCATTACAATCTTATGATTTACTCGTGTCGGGTTTGCTAACACCCATTATAAATCTACACTAATAGTAAAACTTAGAAACAGCCACTTTCCACAACTCTGGTCTGTACCATCCGCTCACTAACATAATTATATCTGACATATGTATGTGTAACTATTTACAGAAAAAGGGCCTGGAATATGTCATTATTGTAAATCAATTTGACAAGGACGGATGGTTTTTGTTCATATCCCCTCACCGGAACATCGCATAAACATAAATAGCCAACGATTAGCTCTATTTCATGGCTCTACCAAATACATTATAAATTTAAATATTTTATACACGCAAAGAACGAAACAAAGCGCATTTCAAATGGTGTAGTGCGTTTTTTTTTTTTTTTTTTGGTAGAGTTTAATGCCCGCTTTAACTACTTGTGGCACCGCAGGCGATGACACTGATGATACATGAATGAAGATGGAGCACCGGTGAAATGCGATGGCGGGGGAAGCCGGAGAAAACCCGCCCCAGCGCCGTTTTGTCCACCACAAAACTCACATGCGATCGCTTGGGATCGAACCTGGGCCGTCTAGGTGAGAGGCGAGAGGTCTAACCACGCGCGACCGAATAGCACGTTTCTTTAACTAGGAAACATCACGGCAATATTACTGTAACTAAGCGTAAATGCACGTGCCTATATCATGCAACCCTGAATTGTTCCACGTACTCCATCTCATTGTCACAGGTGTGCATAAAGTTAACACGTGGGCTAGCATACGGTTTACATCAAACTATGCATTGCCACACCTCGCGTAATATACACGTGCAATATTGACAGCTTATTCTCGAAATTTCTGGCTATTAATCAGAAGGGTAACCAAATCCGTAGCAGTTCGGTTTGGAGAGCGACTTCGAAGAGCACTTGCACTTTAATTCTGGAGACAGCGGAAGCAGTCGAACGAGCATCGTAGCGACGAGAGTTAAAATTGTACTGTAGCAAATGGAAATAAATACATTTAATTTAATCAACAGCATTTGAAATAAAGAGCTTTTGTTACATTGGTGTTAGGAGTGGAACACCGAAATGAAGACTTTGAAATCCGGAATGGAGAAACTGGAGGAGAAAATGGAATCTGGATTGGAGATGGAGAAAGAAATGAAAACGGAAATATCAGGATGAAGACAGAGCCGACTAAAATTGACGAAAGCCAGCTGGCATGAAGGACGTGGAAGAACTTGGTGAAGAAGTGCAATACCTTGAGCAACGCGTTAATGGCCTGAAAGAAGTTTCTTTAAGAAATTTGAATATATTTATGTATTTGTTATATTTTTTTATGGGATTAACAGTTTGTTATTCTTTTTGTACCTCAGGGAACGCATTAGTGTCCTGGAATAACGATCAGTCGACAGTGCAAAGAAACTGAACCCCATGAGAGAAAAATGCTCAACAGAAGATTGAAGGACTTGAAGTTCAAGATGCCAGGACACTACATAACATCTGCACGTGTCAAGTCACCCAAGTAAGATGGGTTGTTAACCTTGAAGATTTCCACTGACAATTCACCGCCATCTCCACCCACAATAGATGGTCAATAGAGCAGGAGGCCGCAAGGTGATTTTCTCAAAAATGGCTCCAATAATTTTTATTAAAATGTTTTAAGATATTTTTATGACAAACAAAATGTATACCTTAAATTTTCTGGGAATAGCCTCTGAAGACCCATTCATTCTGGATGACTTTTGTGAACTTTTGCATTTCTGGTAATGCAAAATCTTACTATTCAAAAAATTTAGATCTCATTAAAACACACATTTTTTTTTTTTTTTAGAGTTAACAGTTTTCACGATATTCCGAGTCAGTGGTTTCCATTTTAAGCCACTTAAACTTAAAAAGACAACTTTTTTTCTTCCCTTTTATGTTTACTTCAACTGTTTCACTTAGTGACCAGCTTTTAAAAAGATTTAACTGTCGCTTTAGCATAGTGTATTTCCTTATTTCCATTTTACATACAAAGAAGCAAGCAATAAGATCAATTCTGGTAACGTTTATCTTAATTAGCATAATGTAGATAGAAGAATAATCTTTTATAAGAAATGTTTGTTTGTGAAACAGCTAGAGAAAGTTTTTTTTTAAATTAACCAGAAACAGAATAATGGAGTTCATGACTCAACAGGTATAGTTTATACTGTATCTATGCATCCATGTGCAGGTGCCTATACCTTGCCATTGTGAATTATGCTGGTTGACCTCCTTTATATAGCTTGACTCATTATTGCAGGTAATGTTCAATTCTGGTAATGTTATCTTAATTAACATAATGTAGGTAAAAGAATAATCTTATAGAAGAAAAGTTTGTGAAACAGCTAGAGAAAGTCATGTAAATGATTTCTTTTTTTTTTTTTAAACCAAAAACTGAACAATGGAGTTCATGAGTTAACAGGCATAATTTATGTTGTGTCTATGCATCCATGTGTAGGCACCTATACCTTGCCATTATGAATTATGCTCAACTCATTATTGCAGGTAAATGTTGAGCAAGTAATAAGACCAATTCTGGTAATATTTATCTTAATTAGCACAATGTAGATAAAAGAATAATGTTTTGTAAGAATAGTTTGCTTGTGAAAAGGTAGAGAATGTCATGTGAATGACTTTTTTTATAAACCAGAAACAGAATATTGGAGTTCATGGAGTTCATATCAGGTATAGTTTATGTTGTGTCTCTGCACCCATGTGCAGAAGCCCGTATCTTGCCATGGTGAATTACGTATGATCGGCCTCCTTTACTTAGCTCAACTCACTATAGCAGGTATGCATAAGTTTAAAACTTGAGCAAGCAGATGCTTTACATCAAAGCTCTGCATTGCTAAACTGGGTGTGAAGTGGTCACATCTGCAATTAATGTATTCATCAATAATGACCCCTCTTCTTACCCGGAGGTCCCGAGTTCGATTCCCGGCGGGGGCGGGGAATTTTCTTTAGCCAGAATTATTCCCTATCCTTCCTGGAAGTATGTATGTGAGAGTGAATGTGTGCGAGTTTGAGAAAAATATAATGATTTAATCCAAATATAAAAGTACCTACAGACGAGTGCAAAACTCCCGGTGTGACCTTAGATGTTAAAGGGGGCTATATATATATATATATAAAAAAAATGACTCCCCTCTCTCACTAAGTTTGTTGCTGCACAATTTGGCAGTGTAAAAAGGCAGCTGCCAGGCCTTCAGAGTTCAGTTTGGGCAGAGAGCTCCATGAGTGCAGTTGAATTAGAGAGAGCAGCTGTCAACTGAATAGTGTTGAAGTAATGAGAAATAAAACTGTAATGCAGCAATGAATTAAAGATAATTAGCAACATCAAAATCAGCAAAAACAAAGAGATTGTTACATTGCTATCAGAGGCGCTATTGGAAATGATGAAAATTCTATTGTTCAAAAACAAGAAGTGGGACATACTGGAATTTGCAGTGGAGAAGATGGAGGAGAAAATGGAATCTGTCTTCCGGAATGGAGATGGACAACAATTTAAATCTGTAGCACTGAAGAAGATGGAGGAGAAAAAAGGAATCTGAAATAAAGATGAGAGACCAAATGACATCTGTTAACTGTGTGTGATGGAGAAGATGAAGATGGAGTTATTGACCAAAATCGATAAACAACTGACCGAAGTGAAGAATATAATGGAAGAACTTATAAGAAAGCGATTAGTAGATATGGGTGCAGCCATAACTGTTTTCTGACCTGACATATCAAAAAGTTTGCTGACATGAAAATCCAGTCAATCCTACCAACTAGTGACAGCATTGGGTGACATCTTGCCTGATGTTTATACTGGGAGGGAACACTGTGAACCTTTGGGATTAGTCATGAGGGAGGCTGAGGATCTGTTACTGGCCACAAGGTGAAGGTCAATATCAGCTGGAGAATCTTGCAACTTGTGCCAAAATAAGGTGTTCCTCTGGAGTCCACACAAACATCCAGAGATCTGCAGGGTGATCTTGTGCCTGCAAGAAGTGAGGTGTTGATGAAGGCGTACCTGGAGGGTCAATGGTCAAGGAACCTGGTTTTGGACCAGAGGACACCACTGAACGGTTTATGTGTTGCCTGGATATTGTTGCATTATCAGGAGGAAGTGGCATTAAGGCTGCCGAATCCAACTGATGATCAGCACAGAGCGTATTGCACTTGTGTGAGTATATGACGTATCTGAAGAGCCAGTATGTCACAAGATCTGGTGCCCAGATGAAAGAGGGCAGCTGACCATCTAATTGCCAAACAACTGGAGAGGATCTGGCATCTACTTATATGACACCAATCTGTCTTCAGCCAAGGGAACAGCATTAACAGTGGTAATGATAGAATACTCTGTCACATTTACACTGTAGATACCCCAACCTATCTAGCAAACGGCAACATGTGTTCCTCTGGTAAAACAAGAGGAAGTGCATGAGATGCTGAAGTACAAGAGATCTACAGGAAGTCTGATAGCCCGTGGTGTCCCCCTATAATCTTGAAGTAGAATGGCAAACTATGCTTTTGTGTGATACAGGAAGCTGAAAGAACTGTTTCCCCTTACCAGGGTTGATGATACCTTGGAACCACTTCTAATGACTTTGGACTTGAAATCAACATACTGGGAACATGCCCTAGATATCAGACACAAAGAGAAAACCGCATTCTCAACAGCCCAAGGGCTTGGGCAATTTATGATTAAGCTCTTTGGGCTCTATAATGAGTCAACCACCTTCCAACATCTCATGGAATCAGTGATGATAGGTTTGGCTTAATAAGCCTGCCTGCTATATCTGGGCCACATCATTGTTGTAAGCAACAATTAAGATCATTGAGAATCTGACCAAGGTACTGCAAAGGCTGCCAACTCTTCTGCAAGGAGGTGAATTACTTGGGTCACATAGTCTCACCACTAATTGCTATATCTGAACCAAGGGGTGCTGCCCCAAGCTTCAACAACCATGGCAAGGGCTGTACCTCAAGATGAAGAGAATTAATGATGATATCTACCCATCCAGAGGCTGCCCCATAGGAAAATGTTAGTGGTACACTTAGATTATCTAGCCCACTATGGTGGTGCTGAGCAATAAACTAGTTATGAGGAGGGAATGGTGGTGACTATGCACCAATGTGCAGTTGCTTATACTTTGCCATCATGAAGTGTTCATGTGTATGGTTGGCAGCTTTTACTTAGCCCAACTCATTGTAGCTGGTGTGCATAATTTAAAACATGAGAGAGCAGGCAGTTTACATCAAAACGCTCCACCTGGGTGTAACATGGTAATACCTGTATGTAATGTACATGTGCAGTAATGATTTCTATTTGTTGAATTTTCTTATTATGCAATCAGGAGGTATAAAATGGCAACTGTCAGGTCTGCAGAGTTCAGTTTGAGCAGTGAGCTCTCTCTCAACTGTGTACATGTGATGAGAGATAAAATTGTACACCAGCATTGAATTAAAGCAAATTTGCAACATCAGAATCAATAATATAGAGATTTTGATACAATATATGTTTATTTGTATTAATTATTACTTTAATTTAAAATAATTTATAAAAGCTATTATATACAGTGAAGCTATCATGTTGTACACATCTGGACATCCTTACTGACACTTGCTCCACTAGATTTGGTGTTGGTGGCCTGGACACATTTCAACGAACTTCATTGTCATTTTCTTGCAGGTTAGCAGACGTCTGAGGTAGCTGGAGAGCTTCAGTGTCAAATATAGGTGTCATTCTGATTGCAGTGACATCAAGTGGTAGAAGTCAGACTTTATTGACATCTGCCTTCTTCTTGAGTGACCTTGGCAACCTCTGTTGGAATGTTTCAGAAGTGCTAGTTTTGAGTCTTTAGCTTGTCTTACAGTTTATACTAGTTTTAAAATGACATCTGCTGGCGGTATTTCAAAATTAATCACTTTACTGCTATTACTATGAATGAAGATTTTCTCCCAGATATCCAACTCTGAATGTATTAATGCCTTTCAGTAATGTAATTTCCTGTCCAATTTCGTGATTAGAATTCCTAAAGTGATTGGCCTTTGCTGATTTATCCTACTGTTTCAATTTGATGTTTCTTCGGTGTTCCTTTAAATGTGTTTTTAAGTTTCTCTTGGTTCTACCAAAGTAAACTTTTTTCACAATCATTACAATTTATTTGATAAATACCAAATTTATTTAACTTACCCACTGTTTTGTTATGTGGTTAGTTCAGCATATTTTTCAAATTGAATCTGCTGCTAGGAACCAGTGTTATATTGTACTTTTTGAATAATTTTTTGAACTCTGAAATAATTTTGGATGATAATTAAATCTTTTATACTTCAATTTAACTTTTATTGGTTTTAATAAGCTAACTTATTTCTTCTTTCTTTGATTTTCTTGTTTATTAAAAATATTATAAATTAATTGACTATTAAATCCATTATTTTGAGCTACATTGATGATATGATTTAATTCTTTCTTGTGTTCTTCCCTTGTTAAAGGTACATTAATTAGCCTGTATATTAAGCTATGAAAGATGTTGATGGCATTTAGAGCCGCATTTTTACTTTCTCCATACGCACTATGTATATAGTGTATAGAGAAAGTATTGCACTTCACCAAAAATTCGATACCGAAATTTCACCGGAAATATATGTTTTAGGGTCCCCAATATCCAAAAAAAGCATTTTCACAAAAAGGTCTGTGTGTGTGTGTGTGTGTGTGTGTGTGTGTGTGTGTGTGTGTGTGTGTGTGTGTGTGTGTGTGTGTGTGTCTGTGAACACGATAACTCAAAAACGAAAAGTCGGTAAAATACCAAACTTGGTATTTAAGTTTAGTATCTTCCAGGTATGTGACACGAAGATTTTGAGAAAAATCCCCCTACCCCCAACTACCCTTTACATGGAACTTTTTTCGAAAATTTTGATTTTCTCAGAAATGGCTCTAACGATTTTGATTAAAATTTCGGATATTAAACATATATACCTGCAAATGAAATGTATATCTTGAATTTTCTGGAAATAGCCTCTGAAGAGTAGTTTATTCTGGATGAATTTTACTAAATTTTGAATGACTGCTAAACCGTAAGAGATGGACAAAAACTTACTACACAAAAAATGTAGAGCACTTTAAAACACACAATTTATGTTATATACATTTTTTTTTGTGGAGTTCGTCGTTTTTGTGACATTCCTTATTTTTGGTTTCTGCTACGAAAAACGTATACTTTTCTCATAAGGAACTTGTCAACTCCTATCCATATAAACAAAGGAACTTCATTGACCTAGCAACCAGCTTTTGACTATCACTTTAAACTACGGTTGTCCCTTATTTCGCTTCTACTTACAAGGAAGCGAGTAATAAGACTATTTCTGCTAATATTTTCTGATTAGCATAAAGCAAAAAGAAGTATAAGCTTTTTAAGAATTATTTGTTGCAAGGATATGGAGAAAGTATCACATCAGATTTTTATTATTTTTAATGTAGCTGTCTACATGTAAATACCAAACTGTAACATTATTATTTCTAAAAATCTTGATATCCAAGAAAGGAAGCATATAGTTATTTTCAGTTTCCATTGTGAACTTGATACTTTTATCCTGAGCATTTAATATATTCAATGACTTATTTATGACTTGGTTAGGAATGACAGCAAAAATATCATCCACATATCTATGCCATACTTTGAATATTTCAGGATATTCTTTAGTGACTTTGATTTCCAGAAAACTCATACAAATCTGCTAAAAAAAGGTGAAAGTGGATTTCCCATTACTAGTCCTTGTGTCTGTTTATACAATTTATTGTCAAAAGTAAAAAGATTGATACAGCTATCTGTAAGAGTAATTAGTTATCTGATTATATTTTCTTCAACTGAAATGGAAGTTAACCATTCTTCTAATAAGCTTGGTAATTTTTCAATTGGTACATTTGTAAATAAAAAAGTGACATTAAAGGAAACAAGAAGTCTTCTTCTCTAAGTGTAAGCTATTTAATTTTGCTAATTCAGTGTGAAGTGAGTTTTTGACATTCAAAGATTCATACTTTTTAAGTGAGTTAAATTTTTGTGTTACCATTTAGAAAAGTTATAGTTGGGAGAACCTATATTGTTAATGATAGGTCTCATGCTGCCATCTTTTTTGTGTTTTTGGCAGGCAGTAAATCCTAGGTAGTATAGACAGATTAAAATATTCAGTTGTTAAGCCATTATACAAATGGCCAAATCTCAGAAATGTCAAACTATAGACCAGTATCTTTACTTACAGCTTTTTTGAAAATCTTTGAAAAAATTATGTTTAAAAGAATTTATCACCATCTAGATAAGTATAATATTTTAGCAAAAGAGCAGTTTGGATTCAGGAAGAGCATATCAACTAGTGATGCCATTTTCAAGTTAACAAATGAAGTTCTCAAGTCACTGGATGGCAAACTTAACACACTAGGAATATTCTGCGATCTATCAAAGGCATTTGACCACGTTAATCATGAAATACTTCTATCAAAATTATTACACTATGGAATTAGGGGCAAAGGGTTATCAATGGATTACATCTTATTTATCAAAAAGAAAGCAAAAGGTTATAATAAATATCTCAAATAATAGCAATGCACATTCTGAATGGTGTGAAATAAAGCACGGTGTCCCACAGGGTTCCATTCTGGGTCCCCTGTTACTTTTAGTGTAGGTATATACATGATCTACCTGCAGTAATAAACAATGCCTATCCAGCTCTTTTTGTGGATAACACAAGTATAATTTAAGAACATAATGTCAGTCAGCTCCCAGATTCATCTAATAAAATCTTTAATACGCTAAATGATTGGTTTGAAAATAACAAAATTCACATAAACTTTGAAAAAACTAACTACATTAAGTTTTACACAGAGCATAAAAACACCACAGACTTAAGGATAGAATATGAAAGAAGCCTGTAATACAAAATTCCTAGGTCTTATGATTGATCGTAACATGAATGGAAACACCACATTGATTGTATCTTACCCAAACTGAGCTCCACATGCTTTGCAATCCGATCTTTAATTCAGCTTATAAATATGAGCATACTAAAACAGCTTATTGCATATTTTCATTCATTGATGACCTATGGAATAATATTTTGGAAAATTCAGTAAATGCCAAAAAAGTATTCATTATGCAAAAAAAAAAGGTAATAAGAATAATGGCAGGGGAAAGATGATATACTTACTGCAAACCACTTTTCAAAATGTTTGGAATTTTACCATTAGCCTGTGAATATATTCTAGCCATATTGTCATTTGTAATAAATAACCCAGAAAAGTTTACAAAAAATACAGATATTCATAACAAAGAGACCAGACATAGGCAGGACTTTACATAGACCAACAAATAATTTGCAGTTATTCCAAAAAGGGGTTTATTACAAAGGAATAGTTTTGTTTAATTCACTTCCTTCTTCTATAAAAGAATTGCAAATGAACAAAAACAAGTTTAAAACAGAATTAAAAAGATACCTTATTATTCAAACCTTCTACACAGAGGTGGAATTCATTCAATCAAAAAACACTGTAATAATGTAACACTGTAAAAATAATAAACATGAATATTCTAAGAATGCAAGTGTACGGGTAGGCTTTTGGAAACAGACATGTAATTGAAAATTATGCAAAACTGACACCTCTGAAAATTCATTGTCAGAGTTGTTATTTGTAAATAAATGTATTAATAAGTATGAATAAATGTAATCGTTAACGTGATTTACATCCTACAGTTTGGGCTTTGAGTCTAATCTCATAATAGGATCTAGAGATTGTAATGTAATGTATGCATAGGATTGCTGATTTTTAATAACTTTTTAGCCTCTGTTGGTATGAGATTAGAGTTGGCTATTACCTGGTTAACAAGTTAAACACAAATATTTAGTGGCTCTTTACTTACTAAAGTATGGTCATCTTTTTTTATTAACTGCAAAACTCTGGAGTAATAATCTTCTTTATTTAAAATTACTATTTGGTTGCCCTTGTCAGCTTTTAAATATACTACAGGGAGTTCATTGAGTTTTTTGATTAGATTTAATTCTGGTTTTTTCATACGATTATATTGTAAATCTTTAAGAATTTCCGCACATTGTAATTTTAATGTATTAGCAGCAGTTTGTGTCAGTCCCCAGGTAGCCATACTTATGTCTACTACATAGTCACGAATGTCTTCCGAGAAAGCCAAGCTGATATTAATATCTTTATTCAGCAGTTGTAATTCTTGATTATTGAAAGTTTCACGGGACAGATTAATTTTTAATCTTTTGTAATTTCTGTGATTGAAAATGTGGTAACTGTTCATATTTAAGAACATTTAGTTGTTTCTTTACTTAAAATTTAATTTTATTACTTTTATAGGACCAATAAATCCTGGAACTAAAACACTAACTATGGATTAGTGACCTAGCTTTCCTCACTGGTATATCCAAGTATTTAAATGGCTTGAACTGTAATCTACAAGCAGTAATGTATGACAAGATTAAGTAGTTTGTATGGAAAACAACTTATGGAAATAACACCTAATGGACAGAGAATTTTCCCTAAACTTGCTGAGCAATCTTTCAGTTAACTGCATGAAAAATATGTTCCTCAATTGAGTGCATTAGAAGTTGATTTCAACCTTCAATCTAAAGATTTCAAAACTATGGAAAATGAGTTTCTGTTATTTGCCCATCCATTCACTATGAACATAATGAAAACATAATTAAATTTAGAAATGGAGATTAGAGATCTACTGACAGATACATACCATAAAATTAAGTGTAAACATTTAAATGGGATTGGTATACATATATGTACATAGTTGCGAGTATATGTACTGTGGGCTCAGGTCATTTTCTAACAGAATTGTGTCTATGTTTGAGTCCATTTATATTATTTTGTGAATAGTTTCCCCCCCCCCCCTAAATGAAAACTTTGAAATTGAAAATCTGATCCTGCATAACTGATGAGAATCTGTTTCAGAGCTAAAGATGACAGCTCCTGAAATGGCTCTAGATTTTAAAAGTTTGATTGATCAGCTTGAAGCATAAGGTATGGTATATTATTATTAACTTTTATTAAAGCGTATAAACACATATGGATAACATCATTTCTTGAGATTTTACAGAGCCATTGTTAAGCAATAGAAAATATTATTCTATTTTAGTCTGCTGTTGCACCTTGAACAGAGCAAACTCTGCCCCCCCTTCCACCCTCAAGTTTTGCAGATATCAGTAAGTTTGACAACATACTAAACTATACCACTTGTGTATTTTGAATTTGTATTCTGATAATTTTGTTAAATAATTCATCCATCTGTTTATCTGTAAATTAATGTACTTTTAGTTGATTTTTATAACACTGAACTAAAATTACTTTTTTGAAAATACTGCCCTTGTTAACTTATTTCATAGGTCCTGTTCATCTAAGGGATGCACTTTGCCTCCAGACAAAACTTGAAGACTCCGTTCAAGACCAAGATTATAATTAGCTTCAATTGCATTTAGTATTTTGATCACTATTGTAAAACACAATGTATACACAAGTGTAATCGTTTGTTAAAGTATATATTACTATTTTATTTTTGATAATAAAGCCATAAATTCATTACATTTCTTAAGGTGAACAAATTAAAGTCTGTTCAATAGCTGAACTTCTGTCATTAACCTGTTTTACAAACATATATACTGAAAGATGTAGGTCAGGATTTACAGGACTTCTCCCACTACTGCATTAAAGCATTTGAATTAAAGCTGATTTAAGCAGAGTTGCTATTAGTGAATGTTTTTCAACAATGCCAACTTTCCTGCTTTATTAACTAGAATAGAGATTTTTGGTATGAAATATGGATATTTTCTGAGGGAGAATGTTGGGAAGTGATAATATGGAGTTCAAAAAGCAGAGCAAATAATAATGGAGTTCTATAAATGTGTATTTTCCATGATGATGACTTTTTACAGGAAGCACAGGACACACTTGTTTCACTTTCCTTGCCAAATTGCTTTAGTAGCTTCTTCCAAATAATGTATAGCATTTAGGCTTTCTGTTGCACTTAGGATGGATGCATTTATCTTTACCTAAGATTGCTGCTGGTTGATTAAATGGTATGCAGAGTCCTTTAGCTCCCATGGCAGGTGCACCAGGCTCTGCCTCTGCTTCATCCCTGGGTTCATAAAATAAAAATTTAGTTCACAATCATAATATAAATAAGCAAAGGTTATGTAGGACACATGATAGCATAATCATAGCCTTTTCACTGACTAACTTACACAGCTATAGCTCCATATATAGAGCTATAATCATTTTATCAATCTTCATAAAATTACAATTAAATCCACCTTTAAATTATATTTTCAATAACAATCCATATTATAAATAAAATTTATTGTAATCCATTATTCAACTTATATATAATTGCACCTTAGAAACTTCATCAAAATGTAAATGGTGTGTTATTTATGGACGCTTTTTAATTACTGTGGTTCTCAGCGTCCCATTCTAAATTGGGCGTGAATGACTGCTTAATTTTGCTCAGAGGTCTCTCTATCAGGGTTAAGGTTCTTTTACGTGCCATAAATCTACAACATGGGACCAATGGCTTTACTTCCCTTCTGAAGGAAGCCATGCTAAGGATTTTTACACCCGAAAAAATCCATCATCATCTGCCGGGTTTGAACCCAAAACCTTGGGTATATGAAGTTAGCATGGTAACCATTACACCACGAAGGGCGACAAAACTTCATCAGTTTGCAGTTTTGTACTAGTGCTCCTGGGGTTAGCTACTAAGATCATGTCAGTAGAAGATTAGAATTTTGTTATTATGTCTTTTGGAAAAACAAACATCTTATTTAAAATTAATGAGCATATTCAATTTAAAATTTAATGAAATATTCTGAATTTCACCATAAATATGAAGACACAAGAAATCATAGCAATAATTATTATTTTCAGATGTGTAAGCAGACATTTCTGTAAGTGTAAACGATTGTTTTCATTCATAAATTATGTCAACCACAAATGATTCATTAACACTAATAATTTTGTATTTTAATGTACATAGAATATCTTATGAACTTATTTTACTGGATCTTCTGGAAATGGGAAGGAATAATCTCGTCTCTTTTATTACTATTAGTACAGTTTATAGTTTATTCTCTTCCCAAAATAAAAAAAACATGCTTGAGATAAACTAAGGTGAGAGGCAGTCCATAATATGTGACAACAGTGAAAATGCTCATATTGGAAACATTTCCACAACACTCAGCCTAAGAGCAAAAGTATGAGATTTTTTATTTATTTTACATTTTATCTTATATTTCATTTTATATTTTGTTTCTTTATGCTATTATTATTATTATTGTTATTATTATTATTATTATTATTATTATTATTATTATTATTATTATTAGAATGTCCTAATGGTTAGTCTAAATAATATTTAATTGAAATATGCTACATTTTCACTGTTATTTGGAAGTAGAAACCAATCAGCTATCTGAAAATGAGAGTTATCGCATACGGATTGCATATGCCATGCATGTGTTGTGCAAGAGTGATACAAAAGCGTGTATCTTAAGAGATCCAGTATGCAAAATTTATTCTCCTTGTCCCTATTACTACACTCAATGAACATTTCACATGTCTTTTTCTCTCAAACAACAAATTAATGCAGTCTCAAACAGCAAATTAATGGAGCTGTTTGGTTGGTTAAAGCCATTCAACTAGTAGCCAGTAGGCAGGAACACTGTATTTGCATCAACTGGGAAGTAAAAATTATAAAACAAAATATATATAAATAAAAAAAAAAAAGAACTCAAGCTTTATGACTATCATAGTAGGCTACGGCATAACTGTGAAAAAGCAAAAATTATATTAACTGTTACAAGATTATCATAACTTGTGTTCTAGTTTTATGCTATAAATTTACAATAACTAAGTTTAGGATTCCCAGAATAGGTACTATGTATTTGTTTTTTCAACCTTGCTAAAAAAATCTTATTGCCCAATACTTTTCAATTTATAAAATATAATATAAATTAATTATTACTTGGAGTAAAAACTGGTATAAACTAAGCAAGAGGGGAACGAGTGGAAATAAGATTATGTTACTCCAAGAGTTATACCATAGAATAGATTTTATGTTAAAGGGAGATTACCAGTGAGATGAGACAGGAAAGAGGTCTCAGGCAAGGCTGTAAGTTGAACCCAGTGTTGTTCAATTTATTTATAGACAATATTTTGGCCTACTTGGAAAAGGTGAATAGTCATATGCCTGCAATAAAAAATAAAATATATTCTGGGATTACTCATATGATCTAATAATAATAATAATAATAATAGTAATAAGAAGAAGAAGAAGAAGAAAAAGAGGAACTACTACAGAGCTCACAGTTGTACATCATTACATTAAACACTTGCATTACTCTATTTAATGCTATTCAAAATAACTTAAGAATTTGAAATTTCTAGGCCTACACAATTCATCTAACCCTTTATTCATTTCCAGAATCTGTCAATTTTATCCCAGTAAAATACAGTAGCATCTGAATGGAGGTGCCAGCTATGCATTTGCTTATTAAGTTTGAAGAAATGGTATAAAAAGCTTTTAGACTCCTCTAAATTATTGGTAAGATAACAAACAGTTTGCTTTAAGTTGGTCATGAAAAAGGCATATGTTGCTTGCTCTAATGTCAGTCTTTTGCTGAGCTAAACCTAGAGGAATGGATCCTTCATTCTGCAGCTTTATTGCAAAGATTTATTATTACTATACAGTGAAATCTCAGAATAATGTACCTCACTATAAAGTATATTTCACTTTTATGTAAATATTTTATATCTCCAGCTTAAATCTCATATAATTCATTTGGTAATGTTAGCATTTCAAAACTAAATATACAAATTTTATAAAATACATTTCCTTTGATTGTGTTATTTTGTGTATTCTTTGATAAACTGTCATATATTGTGTATTAATACATTTTTGCTTAAATTTCAAACTATTTGGTAACGAACTGCATAGTATCTGTCATACTGGTCCTTTCCTCTCTGAGCAGATGTTTAAATTTATCAAGAGCACCACCAAACAAATTTGTAGCTACTTTCTGGGGTTGGCAGCCTGATATTTGTGTGCATTGATATGGTATTGGTTATATGGGGGTTATATATAAATATAGTGTACTTTTGTTTCCAGTTTGAGCTTACTTGCATTTTATGATTTCATTTGAATCAAAAGTTTTCATTATCAATGTTTTTTTTTGTCAAAAGTTTTTATATTTTGTTGGTCTGTGTCAAAAGAATTGTTTCTTTAGGTCACATCTTGCAGTTTTGTTGGTTGGTGATAAAGAGCTGTTTGTTAAAGTATACCTCTTGTATTTTTGTTGGTCAGCAATGATAGGTTTTGTTAAAGTTTGCAACTCGCATTTTTGTTATTCGGCAGTGAAAGAGTTGTTTATTAACTTGTATTTTTTTTTGGCTGGTGACAAAAGAGGTGTCTGTTAAAGCTTGCAACTTGCATTTTTGTTGGTTGGTAACAATAGAGTTGTTTGTTAAAGCTTGCAACTTGAATTTTCTTGGTTTATGACAAAAGACAACATAATGGCTGTGAAGAAAAGGAAGGAGTTATTCCTAGAACAGAAGGTTGAACTAATAAGGAAAATAGAAAAATAAACGAAGTAAATTGAAGTGGCATATGTGCACAACATCAAGCCAAACACTCTTTTGACAATCTTTTGCAACAAAGAAAAAATATTTGTGGCACATGAAAGAACAATGATTTGCGTCAGCAGGAAGGAGATAAATTGGGAGAAGCACTGGAATTAGAGATGTTAGGGCCAATACTGTAATTCTTTCTGGACCAATGTTCCAAGCAAAAGCAAAGAAATCTGCAGCATTATTGCATATTAAAAACTTCCAAGCAAGTGCTGGTTGGCTTTTTCACTACTGAGAGAGATATGGTTTTTTTGGAAGACAATCAGTGGAGAGGCAAGAGATGCCGACATAGAAGCATCTTGGAAATGGAAAGAAATGCATTTGAAGGATATTGTTGCAAATTACACTCAGAAGATATTTTCATTGCTAACTAAATAGCATTTTTTTTATCAAATGCTGCCAAATAAAACAATGGCTTACAAGGCTGAGATATGCATAGAGTGACAGCATTATTCTGTTGCAATATCATTGGTATCAGGAAAATGATAAAAGACACCTGCTAAACCAAAATGATTTAAAGCTGTAAAATATAGGGCCAACAGCAAAGCACAGATGAAAAAACACCTGTTTACTGACTAGCTCAATGGGTTGGACAGAAAGATGGGCAGAGAGAAGAAAAAAATTCTGTTCATCATAGACAACTTCTCTATCCATAAAGTGGATTGCCTGTTAGAAAACATCAGACTTGAGTTTCTACCTGCAAATTATATATCAATGTTACAGCCACTGGATCAGGGAACCATCTTGAAAGTCAAAGTGGACATCTGTAAATGGCTGATTCAAAGTGTGTGTTTGTGTGTGTGCAATAACTTCAATAGATATGTGACCATAAATTAGTGCATTTGAACTATTTGTTCCTTGAGTTTGTGATATAGTGACATATTTTGTAATGTAGACTGATGTGCACATGCATGTGTGTGGACCAGAACATAAATAGAGCTGCAATAATGAATTAAAGGTATGCAACGTGTTATGTAATTTATTTTATAGTTGGTAAATCTTTAGAAGTCATTTGATTCTAACAAATCTTTGTGTTTACTAAATTTTTGTATTTTCACAATAACATACTTTTCAGAATAAAGTATAAATCTTGTGATTTTAAAAATACTTTATACTGAGATTCCACTATAATGATACGAGGGTGGATTGAAAAGTAACACACAATAATTTTTTTCTGCCTTGGTACTGCACCTAGAATGTTGCAATTTCACACAGATATAGTTTTAAGTTTTCACTACAGAGGGTATTTTTGTTTCAAGTGCAGCTCTAGCAAGAAAAGTATGAACTATGCAACAGAGATGGCTACTGTTGTCCACAAGTGAAGAGCAGAGAGATGTGGTTCAATATTTGTGGGCCAAAGGATATAAACCGAGTGAAATTCACAAGAATATGTGTGACATGTATGGGGATAATTGTACGGACCATAGCAATGTCTCCAGGTGGTGTGCATTCTTCCAAGAGGGCTGTGTGAACCTTAGTGATTTGCCATGCTCTGGCAGGCCAATAATAGGTGCAACCCAGCAGAATGTCAGAACAAATGGCGTGTGCAACTGCGAACATTATTGCAACAATTCAGCATTTCCTATGGTGCAGTATACAATATTGTTCATGACACACTCATTGAAATTTTATAAATTTAGTTCTCGCTGGGTGCCTAAGAACCTGATAGACAACCACAAAGGCTAGCGAATGATGACAATCTTGGATCACTTAATGCAGTACACTGCAGAAAGGCATTATTTTCTGAAAGGAATCATCAATAGTGATGAGTTGCAGGCATACCACTACATGCCAAAACAAAGCAGGCAAGTATGGAGTGGAAACATGCTGGTTCTCCAGTAAAGAAAAAATTCAAAGTGATTCAATCTGCTAGGAAAGTGCTTGTGACAAGTGTTTTGGGATATGCATGGTGTTTTATTGATGGACTTGGCTGAACATGGGACCACTGTAAATGCTGCAGCCTACATTAAAACTTTGAAGTTGTGTCGTGCCCTTTGTGTCAAATATCGCAACATTAATACTGACTATATCTTCATAACAATGCTTGATCCCATGTTGCTGTTCGTCAGAAAATCACCAAATTTGGTGGGAGGTGCTCCAGTATCACTCAAACAGTTTGGACCTAGCACCATCAACTTTCATTTGTTTGGACCCATGAAGACATTTTTGGCCGGCCAATGCTTTGCAGCAGATGCAGAAGTGAAATAAGCAGTCCGCAGATGGCTATACTCCAGGGAAACAGACTTCTACAAACAGGGCATAATGAAACTAGTATCACAATGGGACAAATGTGCTGAGAAAGTTGGTGACTATGTCGAAAAGTAGGTAAAAGGTGTAAATTCATTTGTGATTTTTTTGTATTTTTAACTATTAAACTTCTTTTGTAAAAAAGTTATTGTGCATTACTTTTCGAGCTGCCCTCTTATTTGATCCTAGGGGAGTGCCAATACCTTTTAACATGTGTTTTTGGAAAATTGCTTTTGTTAGTACAGTGGAAATTATCCAAAAAAATTTAAGGCAGTAATGAACATTATGAAAGGTTCTTATCTGACATTTTTGGGACACATTTGATATTCAACCAAATGTGGCATTAACTATTGTCAACGAATATTTAAGGCTTGGCAATAGTGCCATAGATATAAGGATGTAAAACTGATGGTGCTTGATCTAAGATATTGTTGTCAAAACATAGGTAACCAATATTATCAAGATACAAAGAGGCAATCTTAATTATGCTTGCCTCATGGAGTGGTGGTACAAATGAATCTTGAAGAGGCAAGAAGAGGTGGCATCATTTTCTACTTATTTCTATAGTATCTTTGGGTTCACATTTCAAAGTCACTGCCAGGTGACACTGAAGAAGAGTTATAAAATTGAACAGTAATTGGAGGTTCCAGCATTCAAAACAGACAATGCATATCTTCTCCTGTATCACAACAATACCAGGACACATTGCTGCCAAAAAAACTGGCCTTTTTGCAGGTGGAAAAGCTAAGAGGGCTCAGCTTTTTTACCTGGCAGCTCTGTATAATTTATTTTTCCTTTAAAGACCAAGGAAGAAATTTATGGTCTACAGTTTTCAACCGACCTACTTACAGCACATTATGGACAACAAATTGTTATTTGAGTTTCCAAAGACTAATTGTTTGAAGGATACAAAAATGGTAAAGCTACATACATAATAAGATGCAAGGCAGGTGCAAGGGAAGACCATTCACAATGAAGTCATAAGTGTAATGCATGAAGTTGGCATGGGTTTTTCCAAATTGTATATTACATGCAGATATCTTCCAAGCACACTGTGAGTTTCAAATTGAATAACGTAATTAATAACAATCATATAAGAATTCATTAAATTTTTATAGATAAATAAATAACTTATAAAAATTACATATACCCAACTGATGCAGCTACATTGATAGTAAAATCTTTTAAAAAGCTGTTGCCATGCGATTGTCATTGACATTCTAAACTCTTTCAATGGTCAGATGTAAAACAAAAGAGGTATGAAATGTATGAGGGCTTCCTGTTTGGGAATGAGGGCTTCCTGTTTGGGAAGTCTTAGTGTTTTAAAATTGAAACCAATGACAAAGAATATCTCTGGAAAAAAAAACAACTAACTCTACAAAAAAGATAATGCCACCTAAAATGCCACCCATCAATTCGGCTAAGCTATGCAAAGACTGTTAGCATTGATCTAATTGATGCAGTGTTTGAGACACTGTAAACCTATTTTTGAAGCACCTTATAGGGAAGTCCTATATACCACTGGAAAGAGGAAACCACCTTCTTTCAAACAGTATATTTCAAGGGCATTTAGAATTGTCTTTTGTTATTTGAAGGTTTGTATTTCCAACCTTCAGCAATTTTGTTTAACCTTGTCCAGTACAGTTCCATGTTTACTGTATAAAAGTACACATGGCAGTTTCTTCCAGAAATGTTTTTCTGCCAGGGAGGGTTGATAATAATTTGATATTATGACAAGTGTGGTATCAACATAAATAATGTGACAGTAAAAGGAATGACAGGATAGGTAGAGTCAGACTGAAAAATTCAATGCCATAGCCTGGGATTTGAACGATGGATCTCCTGGTCTCTAGCCAGTTGCTCTTCCACTGAGCTACCATGGCAACATGCTGGCATAGCATTGAACTTCTCAATTGACTCGCATGTTTCCCGGTAAACCACAAGGTGATCTCAAATTATTTTGAGATGACAACCCCAATGGCAACTTGCAATGTAGCAAGTACTGTAAGTCCCAGGATTCATAGCATAGCCAAATATTATGGTCAATAGGTATTGGATTAATTGGTTATTCGCATAAGCAGTGTGTAGGACAGGAGTTGGATAGGTAGAGTCAGACTGAAAAATTCAATGCCATAGCCAGGATTTGAACCACAGATCTCCTGGTCTCTAGCCAGTTGCTCTTCAACTGAGCTACCATGGCAACATGCTGGCATAGCATTAAACTTTTCAACTGACTCACATGTTTCCAGGTAAACCACAAGGTGATCTCAAATTATTTTGAGATGACAACCCCTATGGTGACTTTGTGGTAAGTACTTCAAGTCCCAGGATTCAAAGTATAGCCAACTATTATGGTCAATGGGTATTGGATTAATTGCTTTTTCACACTAGCCGTGTGTACAGGAGTTAGATAGACTGAAAAATTCAATGCCAGAACCTAATAAGCCTCTGGGAACACCACATGAAAAAGGAGGTTATTAAATCGCAAATATACTACCATGAGGAAAATGACTAGATTTCAATTTAATTTTTGAGCAGTTGAATTAGTCAGCTCTTAATGGTTTCTGAAGAGGAGACATGGCTAATGATATAATTAATAATTCCACTTTCTCATATATTGTGTGAAATTACTGCAAAAAAAAAAAAAAACAAAACAGGAATTGCATACAGTGTGCACAAAATTTGAAGGATTATACCTTAAGGGCATTAGCACATGTGCTCTAAACAAAGGGAAAATTAGTGATTTGCTATTTGCTCCTTTTTTTTCCCCCTGTTTGAAATGTTCAACTTAATAATGAAATTGTTTAATTATTGATTTATTTTTAATCTTCTGATGGTATTAGTGATTTATTACTTTTGGTGTATGTATTAATTGAGAAATTGAGAGTAACAAGATCTATCATATATTGTTGAGACTAGTGCAGGAAAACCATTATCATAACTGAAGTGCTTATATTCTTGATACAAAATACACTGACATCATTGCTACCGGTAAGTCATATTTTGCATATTTAATTACACATAACATAGTTTTAAAACTATGTTTTTACTTATTTTGTTTGCAGCTGATTAGTTTCTAGTGCTAAATGTTGTTCCTGTTATTTTGATAGAACTGTGTGGTATTTCATCCCAAATTACAATACAGCAATTATTATTCTTTGTTGTTGTGACTGAATATGTGCTGGATTTTAATTTACTACATGCTAATTCTTCTAAGCAGCAGATTATTGAACACAAATTAATATGGAAAAATACAGGTTTTTAATAATCATTCTAACTTTAACACGTCACGATTTCAAGCATCTTGAGTCCGGCATTTTTCACCTCTATTTCCATATTTAAACATGGCATTTAAATGCCGGGCAAGACCATCAATCTGATCAACACACTGCAGCAAGAGGGTTAATGAGAAGTACAATTTTTGTGTAGTAAGTTTTAGTCTTATAGCTTGCCAGTTATGCAAAAGACATTCAGAGTGAAGAGGACTTCAGGGGTATTCCCAAGAAAGGAATATTCAGAATATTGAAACATACAAATTTAGAATATACATTTTGTCACGTAAACATCTTTAATATACATCATTTTAGTCAAAATCGTAGGAGCTATGTTTTAGAAAACAAAAAATTTTGAAAAAATGTTGATGTAAACAGTAGTTTGGGTCAGAGGAGTTTTCTGAAAATCTTTGTGTTGCATCCTTGGAAGATTTTAAACCTGACACGCACCCACCTACTCCCACTTTTTTTTTTTTTTTTTTTTTTTTTTGTGATTCAGGGGTCCTCAAAGCATATAGCATATATTTCCAGGGAAATCTTGGTATTGAATTTTTGGGTGGAATACAATCCTCTACCTACTATGTATATTGTACATATATGCTAGAGAAAGTAAATCTGGAATACCTTCACTAACAAATCAGAAAGTGTTCCTCAATGCCACGTACAGCTGCTGAGAATAGAATTAAAAGGACGTGGAATATTATTAAAACTGTACATAGAGAAAATACATTAAAATGGGTAGATAATTTAAGAATTGTCAAAAACAACCACCAAATTCTAGACCCAATAAATATCAGTAACACCTTTAATGATTATTATGTAAATATTGTGTCAAATCTGGGAATTAAGAAAACGAACCAAGAAATACAGGAAATAAGAATATGTAATTCCATGGTAGTAAGAGAAATCACGAAAGAGGAAGTCATCAACAGATAAGCACACTAAAATGCAAAATATCTTGCGGGTTAGATGAATACTCCAATCAAATGGTAAAATATTGCAAAAATGAAATAGTAGATTCCTTTACCCATATAATAAATGAAAGTTTCAATTCAGGTACATTCCCAAGTAAACTAAAGGAAGTAATAGACCAATTTACAAACAGAAAGGTTCCAAACAAGCTATGGAAAATTATCGCTCAATATCTCTCTGCTCTGTTTTTTCAAAAATCATGGAAGATCTCTTCTTAGAACAACTTCAGAACTTTTGCAATAAATTTAATATCATATCTGAGAATCAGTTTGGCTTCCAAAAAAAGAAATCTACTATACATGCAATTAGTATAGTTGTTAGAGCAATAGACAGAAAGGAAATAGTGGTAGCAATCTTTCTTGATCTCTCCAAAGCTTTCGACTGTGTTGATATTAAAAACTTATTGAGGAAACTAGAAAACTATGGAATAAGAGGCACACCGTTAGAATGGCTAAGCTCATACCTATTAAACAGGAAACAATGTGTAGAGATAATACATGACACAGATGGAAATCTGGAAAAAATTAAGTCACAGTTTAAACAAATACTAAATGGAGTACCACAGGGGTCTAAATTGGGGTCATATTTATTTATACTGTATATAAATCACTTGTTCAAAAAAATACAGGATGCGGGAGGATATTGGGTTCACTGACGACACTACCATATTAGTTACAGGTAAAACATTGACAGAGGTACAAAATAAGGCAAATAGATTATTAGAGGCAGTTAAAACACACTTATCAGAGCTAGGAATGATACTTAAGACAAATAAAACGGAATGGATGCAAATTGGAATAAATAGTAAAAACACAGACCAACATAACACTAACCATCCAAAATGAAAAAAATTCAACAAGTGACGCAGACAAACTTTTTAGGACTAGTGATAGATAATCTAAAATGGAACAAACATTTAGAAAAGATCAGCAATAAAATTAACAAGGGTATATATGTGCTAAAACAAATAATACAAATCATGGATGAAGATAGTGCTCTAAAAGTATACTATGCTTTCATACATCCACATCTGAATTATGGGATCATCTTATGGGGAGTAGCAGTTAAGAATCAGAGGTTAAAAATATTTAGGTTACAGAAAAGAGCAATAAGAATAATTGAAAAGAAGCGAAGAAGAGATTCATGCAAAAGTAGTTTTATAAAACACAGAATCCTC
The DNA here is from genome assembly GCA_030762935.1 of Hymenopus coronatus. Taxonomy (NCBI): domain Eukaryota; kingdom Metazoa; phylum Arthropoda; class Insecta; order Mantodea; family Hymenopodidae; genus Hymenopus; species Hymenopus coronatus. The sequence continues at coordinate 57,684,027 of CM060882.1, forward strand.
ACAGTACCATGCTTATATATTTATGAATGCCTTAAGCATTTAATAAGAACTCACAAAGAGGAAAAAAAATATAAATATTCATAAACATAATACAAGAACAAACCTGAACTATTTTAGGGACAGACTAAGAGGCTCATTAAGTACAAAATGTATTATAAACAATGCAAAAGATTTACACAATCATCTACCTCACCAGATCAAAGAAATGAATGACAACGCAAGGAAAATTAAGGCTGTTAAAACATACCTGATAAACAATGCTTTTTATTCTCTTCAGGAATACAAAAATGTAAATAGTAGTTTAGATTTATAAAATATATAATTCACTAAAACGTGTACTATAAAATTCATTCTAAAATGTGTACAAGCATAGTTTTTAGTTTTTATCTCTTTTTGACGAAGCCTTGTAAATGTATTATTACAAATGGTGAATAAAATCTGAATCTGAGCAAAATTTATACTAATCATTGAACATTACTATTTAGCAAAACATTAAATAAAATAGGAATTTATTTAAATCCAAATTAGCCTTTTTTTTACAACAAAGAAGAATAAATTCCTGAAGAACATCTCCAAACTTGTCAAGCATTTTTACTGGATCCATCATAGAAAAATTCTGGAGAGCCTGTGGCATCATTGCTATATGCCAAGCATTAAACAACAATAACAATAATCTGCAGACTATTTTTCACCTCACAAAATAACAAATGATGGCATTTAACATCTCTGCTAAATGGTAAGCATTCTTACATGTTAGAATTTTCATATATATACATTTAAGCCACTGTGTTTATTCAAATACAAAATGACATTTTACAGAACCAATTTTTACTTTCTCTACACGTACTATGTACATAATGTATAGAGAAGGTATTGTATTGCACCCAAAAATTTGACACCGAGATTTCACTGGAAATACATGTTTTGGGTCCCCCTGAATCCAAAAAAAAAAGCATATTTGGAAAAAGGTCCATGTGTGTATCTGTGGACAGCATAGCTCAAAAATGAAAAGGCCATTAAATACCAAACTTGGTATTTAAATATGGTATCTTCCAAGGATGTGACACAAAGATTTTCAAGAAAATCCCCCTACCCCTAACTACCCTTTACATGGAATTTTTTTCGAAAATTTTGATTTTCTCAAAAATGGCTCTAAAGATTTTGATTAAAATATTGTATATTAAAGATATTTACCCGACAAACAATAACAATATGTATATCTTGAATTTTCTGGGAATAGCTTCTGAAGACTACTTTATTCTGGAGGAATTTTGCATAACTGCTAAGCCGTAAGAAATGGACAAAAACTTACCACACAAAAAATGCAGAGCACATTAAAACACACAATTTATGTTACATACATTTTTTTCGAGGAGTTGATCGTTTTTGAGATATTCCTTGTTTTTGGTTCAGCTTTGAAAAACTTGTACTTTTCTGATACAGGAATTTGTCAACTCGTGTCCATACAAACAAAGGAACTTCAGTCATCTAGTAACCAGCTTTTGACTTCACTTTAACCTATGATATTCCCATATTTTGCTTCTGCTTACAAGGAAGCAAGTAATAAGACTATTTCTGCTAATTTTTTCTCAATTAGCTTGAAGTAAATAGAAGAATAAGCTTATTAACAATAATTTGTTACACAGAAGCAGAGAAAGTCATGTGAATGGAACACATCAGATTTTTTTAATTAGCACTTGTGGTTGTTTCATCATCTTACTAAATATTTTCTGGGTATCAGTATCATACACTTCAATGACAGCGAGTAGGAGCAGCAATGTTACCATGGTGATGAAGCATGCAGTTTTCTGTTTGGCCACTGTACAATACATTATTGTAAACAACTTACTCAGATTTTGCACAGAAATGCACATGATGTGTAGAGGAGGCAGGCAGGAGTGAGAGCATGGAATGAAAAGCTGAGTTTTTATGTGCAAATATATCACTTCAGGCACAGATGAAAGAAGGAAATCCATAATTTCAGTTTTGGCCTAAAACAAGTTTTTTTCCAATGGGAAACTCTAGGCATCCTGGTAATTCACTAAATTTATAATGCAGCAACTTTCACAACAACCTTTCACATTTCCCACATACTTCTCCAATGCTGACACCTATCCAGTTTCTGCAAAATTTGAAACTTAGATTTTGTGCAAGCAAGGAAACTTATATATCATGAATGCAAGATAATCTGTGGTTTTCACAACTAAAATTTTGTTATAAAATAACAATTTCTTGTATTTGGAATGGTTTGTTGGGGGATGTGGATGATTTGTAGGAGGAATAGTCAAATAAAAAGAACAAAAGCCCATTCTCTCAATAGAATCAAACTGTAATCCAAAATTTAATTTAAAGAACTTTAAAAGCAGTGTTTACTTACAGTGTTATCTACAACTACATAAATTCTATTTAAAAGGTAATTTAAAATTCTTAACTACATATGTAACCCAAATTTTAAAAATAATGTCACATACCATTATAACAATTTTGCTAAGGTAAACTCTAATAAAATAAAAACAGTATGTTAGAAGCTCTGTATAGCAAAACAAGGAGGAAAGAAGAAAAAAGTTCTTACCTTGCACTATCCTTTTTTATGTTATCTTCGCAAGAGATTTCTCCACAGAATGGGGAAAGAATAATGTTTTTCTTGTCCAACTGAACACAAAATTCTTCCCAATTCTTGCTTTGCACAGTGTGAGCATGAAGGTCCTTTGTTGCTCTAAAAATTAAAACATTATATTATGACTTGCACTAGAAATAGTATAAATGAGAAACTTGGTTGACACGTTGGCAGCTAATTTCAAAATACTAACTCATTCCTCAAAAGTAAATACTTATTTCCCCCAAAATGTTATGTTGTAAACATCTGAATACTCTCTATTGCAAGAGAAATTCAAAAGCACTATAATTGAAAACACTTTTATAGGAGTATTAGTTTGGCATCAGATCATTTACTGTAACAGAAGGGAACAAATGTGCTGGTCTCAGAAATGGGGAATAGATAGATTTGTAGACAAACATAATCTAAGAAAATCACAGTTGCTGTTGATGCGGCATTTGTAAATAAATATAAGCATGTTTAACCTATGAAAACCAACTTCTGCTATTAAATGAATGTTTATCTAATAAAATAAATAGACATTTTTAATTGTAACTCTTTTCAGCATTGCCACACAACAAACAATTAAATGTGAATATTTCTAATTACATTAAAAGATTTGATGTATAATTTAAATTAATATATTTTAAATATGAAACATCTGTCCAATTTAGGATTTATATTCAAAGCTTCCGGTAAAATTTTCCATCACCCAACTCCATTAATTTCATGCTCAAATGTTGGTCAACCTACAGGTATGTATCCTATTGGGTTTAAATGGTTATGTGGAACATAATCCATGAGCAATTGTTAAAACAAAAGTTATATAATATCCTCAAATATTTAATGTCAGCGTTCCTTGGGAAACTAAATGGGCAAATGTGTGTTTAGAAAAAAAGTCCCCTTTTGAATGTGGATTTGACCCAATTGTTAATATGATTAAGGGTATAAAAGTTAAAATTGGAATTATTTATTCTAAATATATAGACTTTTTGATTGGAAATCAAAAGTACTTTGTTATACTAAATAAATATTTTAGCCTCCTCAAATAAGAAACTAATCCTAAACCATCCCAACCTAATAAAATTCTAATTAAATTAATAATTTTAACATTAACTATGATTCAATGATGACAAGATGTAGTTCGAGAAAGAACATATCAAGGCTGTTGTTCCACATCTCATTTATTTGGTATTGTTTTAATGTTTAAATAAGTGATTCACATTTTCTTCAACACAGTTTCATATTAGTAAATACACTATGATACAATATTTAGCACTAGGAAATATTGTTTTAAAACAAGTTTTGCAACACAGGTTTTACTGACTGGCTTAATACTTGTAAATCCTATTGTATTGTTGTTGATACTTCAGTTTAGTGTAATGTTGGCCACATTAAATTATTGGGGGCTGTTATATTGTTTCCACTTTTTACGAGAGCAAACAGTATGGTGGTAACGTGTCTGCCCCACATTCAACAGGTCAAGAGTTTGAATGTCGCTTAACGTGAGTTACCTGGATAAGTTTTTTTTTTTTTATCAGGATTTTCTCTTATCCTGAGAAAATGAATGTCGAGTAATTTTAAACTCCATGGACCCCAAGATCATTTCATCATGATTTTTTAGCTATGCACAATTATACAAAACTGAGTGAGAATGAAGAAGAAAATATTTATTTATTAGCAATGTTAATACCTTAAACATACAATTTTTGATCAAAGTAATTGGAAATTATAAATACTATAAACATTCAGCCATGTAAAAGGAGGTTTGTGGTACACTGATTTTCTAGAAAAATTTCTTAATGAGCTTGACTAAATATAAAATTTGGCATGCTTGTATTACTTTTCATCTTTAAAAATGCTTTTTTAAAATGCATTTTTCTAATAAAATTTTTAGTTTGATCGTCATACTCTTGCTATTAATATTAGATTAATTACAAAAAAAAAAAAAAAAAATGAAAATATATATTTACCTGCATTACAAAGCAAACGTTTATGCAAGACTAAAAATGAATGGCATACAGCCACGCCAAATCTATCAAGAATTTGTCACATATGCAATAAAACTGATTAACAGTCGCATTTCAAAAGCTACACATCTTATGCTAAATACTGAGTTGCAACATACAAGCCAATAAAATATTACAGTAAAAACATAAATAATGGTGAGTTGCTAAAAGAAGTGGAGTAGGAAGTATACATATTATAATTGATATTTAGGGACATGAAAATTTTGTTTTATTTTTTTGAACTTTTTGGTGTTATTTTTAGTTTTCCATGTTATTTTTCATGGATTTTGGTAGAATATTTCATGGGTTTTAGCGTAATAAAGTTAATTTTAGAGAAACTTTTGTGATGCATCATTTTAAATGTATGATTATAAGTAGAAATTACATAATATACAAGTTATTTTTAATATAAACACTTATGTATAAATCATGAAAGCAAGCATATTATTTTTACATAACTATACGAACTATCAAGAATTATGATGCAGTTTACTTGCATATTAATCACTTCTATCAGTCACTATGAAATGCATTCTTCACAACATATTTACTAAGTGGATTACTGAGTCATACCTCCAATGATAACTAGAATCTCATAGTGCTGTGAAAATAGTCGTTCACAGTCGATGTTGGAACACAGAATCCATACTGCTTGTAGAGCTGCAGCTGCAAATTAGAGTTATCTAATTTCATTGCCTGTAGGCATTTTACAATGTTAACCTTCTCAATTGAAAGTTGTAACTTGACTGCATCTTGTAGCTGTCTGTACGCTTTCAGAATTGTGACTGACTGGGTGATTACATTCTAGAAGCAGCAGTTTACACATCTTCACAAGACCTTTATTTACAGCATTTGCCACAATGTTCTTATGATTAAAAGATTTGTTCAGCATTGTGAACACAAGCTTTGAGGGATCAGAGCTCAAAAGTTCTGAAAGTTTATTTTGGAGATATAAGCCCTCTCGCTTTAAGCAGCTGTTTGCCAACACTTTCTAAAAGTTGACTTATTTTACCTTCAAAAATACCCTGGCTGAAAAATTTGAAACCATGCTCCAAGTTGTTTAACCTGGTAGAGAACCTGCATCCCTCAAGATGTTGTACAAGTGATGTTAGGTCACAAAGCACAGTCCTTAACAAACAATGCCTCAATTTTAAGTGTTTAAGTCAATTGTTAAACCTAAGTCAAAGCCCACACTTAAATCCAGACTTAAGTTGAATCGTTAAACTTAAGAGAAAAACATTAAACTTTTTAAACTCACTACAAGAATAGACAGTCATATTTTATAAAAATTGTTACAGGGATTAGTTCAAAATACCACAGCAACACATACCAAAATATGGAACAATACTGAAAAGTGCAACAATATTACCTACAGAATATTTCCAAGTTGGGTTTGTAACACTTAAGTATCACTTACATATATTTTTTTCCGGTTTCGAAGCTATGTGGGCTTCATTGTCAATAGTTTCCAACTGCAGTTGGAAAAACTATACTAAGTGAAACTTAAATGTTACAAATTCAACTCAGAAATATTCTATTCATGCGTATCACTGTTCCAAAACACCCTTTCATTAAAATTGTTGTTTAATTTTACCTATGTTTCTTTTAACCAAGATTCATATTGGAATGTATTAAACAAATTGTAGCCATTGAGTAGTGGGCACCATGTATTTGGCAGTTATGTCACCCATGTATTAGGAAGAATTTATAGGAAAGAAGTTGAAATGATCCTCTAGGCCTCGAATTCTCTAATACCATCAGGGTTGAAGAAAACAGATTTCAGTCAAGAGAGACTTGATAGAAAACTTTAAAGAGGGAATTGGTATAAGAACAGGAAGAAATACCAATTCGGTCAGTAACTCACTAAGCTGACAAATGCTTATTGGTGAGTCAGGCTTATTAGTTCATCACATGGTTTTGTTCACATCGGTTCCTTTAAGTCTTCAAATTTAGAAGGGATTAAAGGGCCTCCTTTCTGTTAATAACAAAATTATCATGTGACTACTAACAACTGCACCACATGAAGGTGAGGGTTCAGACATTAGGCTTTTGTCCAGGTTGGTTCCTTTAAGCCTTCATTCATTCATTAAATAATAATATTCAATTAATCATTAGAAGGAATCAAAGGGTCTCCTCCCTATTATTAACAAAAGTCTTTCCCAAAAGCATTAATATTCTAGAATGTTGTAAAATAATACAACAATTAACCTATTTACATAAAAGAGTGGCAATACAATGGATTCCAGCCCATTGTGGAGTAATGGCAATAAAATGGGTGATTTTTTGGCCAAAAAGGGAAGTAAAATCATCACCAAACCAACACCTAGTTTAATTCCTTTTTGCTCTATTAAAAGAATAATATCAAATAGGTACAAAAACAAAATCAATGAAGAATACCACACAAAACATCTGGAAAACAATGGAAAAATTTAGAAGATTACAATATTTCTACATTACCAAGAAAATCTGCAGTAACAACCTTCAGACTACTAACAGGACACGACTTGTATAGATTTGGCATATCAGAGATCTCTACATGTCTTTTCTGTAATCTAAATGAAGAAATGGATCATCATCATCTTCTACATTGTCCGACTTTTACAGAGGATTAAAACCTCCAACTAAATATTGGAATGCAAGAAAACGAATGATTTCATTATCAAGCATTTAACATTAGGCACCAACCAATCAACCAACCATATTACCTATGTTACTAAATAGCTATCCAACCGTTGAATACATATAGCATTTACCCAAATACAAGACCATCTCAAATGTAAGATGACCCTCATTTTTCAGAACTAAGTTTTGGAATTAAGCATATTATTTATATAAAAAGAGCATACCCATTTTTAAATGAAATTTAAAGTTTTTTCCATATATTTTGAACAAATCAAAAGACACTTAAGCTGATTTAAGTATTTTTTACATTTTTTCCTTAATTTTAATTTGTGTAGAAATTCAAATTAAGGTGTGGTGGATTAGAGAGAAGGAGAGTATATACCAGTACCTATGTATGCGATCAGAGGTGATGGCAATGGCAACAGCAGCGGCAGCGCAACTGCTAATAATGTAATGGATAAGATTTTTTATTTAGAAGCATACTTAACATAACACATCATTGTAAAATGTTTTACTTAAATTAATAATTTGAATTTGCTTGGAAATTCATGTTTTGAGCGCAAGAGAGGGGGAATACAGAAATGTATGGTGTGTGTGCCGTGGGAATGTGACACCAGTGACAGCGGCAGTATCTATTACAATGATGGATATGATTTTCTATTCAGTCAACATACCAAATATAATGCATTGTTGTAAAAGATACCTAATTTGAATTTGTGCAGAAATTCATATAATGAGCGGGAGAGAAACAAAGAAGAACGAAAATGTACCGCTATGCTTGCACATGGCAGTGATGGCGGCAGCCTAACTGTAATGATGAATATGATTTTCTATTTAGACAACATAACTGAGTAACACATCATTGTATTAAGTTTCACTATGGTTTTACCTAATTCAATGTTCTGAACATTAATATTTTGGAAAAAAAGATTGTCTTGTACTTAGATACAGTACTTATTCTGCCAGAAAGTATTTGTAGTACCATATGAGCATTAAACTTGAATTCTTCATGTTGGTAAACCAAATATAAGTAAATTTTTTTTTTTTTTTACCTGGACTATTTCGTTCACAACACGTGATCCTAGGAAGTGCCAATCCAATACATTGGCAGGTAAAATTTTAACCAATCGGAACTCACTATCTCTGCATTTTAATAATTTTTTTTCACACCCACATGCAATTGCTTTTCTAAATTTATTGCACCCATATGCATTTGCTTTCTCTCTGAACTAATGTTCATCTCATAATAATAGTGTCAGTGTGCAGTGATATTCCCATACATAATGGCGGAACTTCCAAAACATCTCCGGGAAAGGTTTATCGCTAAATTAGACATATTAATTGAAAGCTCAAAGCTGCAGAATACTAAAACCAACAGAGAGAGTGTGAGGAAAACAGTTCAACAAATTCTATAAATAACAAGGCCATGATTTATGATACGGACATCAAATGGGATTTTAGGAATATTATTCATGTCCATATAGTCTAATCATTGTTATTTTATTCTTGAAACAGTCTTATTAAATACAAATCGAGCTATAACTTTTCTCTAGATAAATTTACTCACAACAAGTTGCTCGCAAATTTCTCGATAAAAGTTGGAGCTCTCATTATACTACGAGGGGCATACTGAAAGTCATGAGCAACACTGTTTTACAATCTTAATATTTATTTTTAAGCCAAACCAAATACATCATCATAATCTACAGACTTTCTTTCACTTTTCGACATAGTCTCCATTGTTTTGCATACATTTTCCCCATCGTTCTACAAGTTTGAAAATGCCCTTGTGATAGAACTCCATTCCAGCTGCCCGCAGACCCTGATGCACTACTTTCCGAATATCCTCCAGCGTCTCGTAGCGTTGGCCATGCATCTGCTCCTTCACAGAACCGAAGAGATGGTAGTCGGAGGGTGCCAAGTCGGGACTTTAAGGAGGATGTGGAAGAGTTTCCCACCCTAATGCCCTGATCTTCTCCACAGTGGCACGGGCAGTATGCGGACGCGCATTATCCTGTTGAAGGATGATCCTCTTTCCAGGGCGTTTATCACGCAAAGCCCGACGGAGCTTCAGAAGTGTCTTGATGTAGCAGGCAGAATTTATGGTTTGTCCAGGTTCAAGAAAGTCAACCAGAATGCAACCTTGTGCATCCCAAAAGACACTTCCTATAACTTTTCCTACAGACTGCACTGTCTTTGCTTTCTTCTTCGATGGTGAATTCAAGTGGTGCCATTCCATACTCTGACGTTTTGTTTCTGGCTCATAGTGATGGAACCAGCTCTCATCTCCAGTCACAATACACGTCAAAAATTCATCACCTTCATTATGAAATCTCTGAAGAAGGTTTTGTGCAATGGTTCTTCTCTGAAGTTTGTGGTCTTCAGTCAATAAACGGGGGACCGAACGGGCACAGACCTTTCGATAACCCAAGCTGTGGATCATTTCTTGCACTGCACTATGTCCTATTCCAAGTTGTGCAGCAATTTCATTCACAGTGAAACGCCTACCTCCTGTAATGAGCTCATCAACTTTTTCCTTGTTGCGTTCTGTAGAGGCAGTTTGAGGACGCCCGCTACGAGGCGCATTTTGCAGACTCGTGTTTCCATCTTTGAAATGTTTCACCCATCTTCTAACATTGCTGGCATCCATGCAGACACCTCCATACGCACGTTGAAGCCTGAGATGAATTTCAGGAGCAGATTTTCCTTCTGTCACAAGGAATTCAATGACAGCACGCTGTCGAAACGAAACATCAATGTCAGCCATTTTTCAAACACTGTGATAGAAGCTAATGACGTCACAATATGTCAACATGTGGCTTAAAGTCTGTAGACTACGATCCTGCAATTCGTTTCGTTACATTGTTGAAATTTAAATTTTTACAATGGGTTGCTGGTGACTTTCAGTATGCCCCTCATACTTATGATAAATCTATCGTTAGAAAATTGCGCTAATTACAGTATTGATAAATCTATCGTCAGAAAATTGTGCTAATTACAGTATTTCACATGTCCAAAATATATTCACACTATGTTTTCATGACTTTAATGTTTTTTGATCTTATCATTTAAACAAAATTTTCCCCTCCCTATAGACATTGAATTGCAATTTTCTGTGAATAGCCTGTCAAGTTATCTTCAGTCTTATCCAGTTTTGTATAATTGTTCATAACTGTAAAACCATAAGAGATAGGTGAAAACTTACTTCAGGAAGATTGTAGAGCTCATTAAAATATACAGTTAATGTCAAATGATTATATTTGTAATGAACTATTTCCAAAATATTCTCTATTTATTTTAATTATTTAAAATATTAAGCAATGCACCTTCAAGCATTATTTAGGTTTTTTTTTTTTTTTTTTTTAAGCTTATTGCAAGCATTATTAAGCATGTATAATCAGTTTACTTGAGGCAATATTTATATATCCTAATCCCGTATATTGCCAAAATCTTATTAATTTCATTCCATTCGATGTTCAAATGTTTTGTTCTTGTTGCATTCCGAGATTGAAATTATTGAGTACAATATTAATTATACCTTGTGCTTTCATTGTGCAGAAGTGTTTTGATTTTCTCTCTGCAATTTTGTTTTTTTATCAACAAGTACCGTGGTTACATGTTGATTTTCTTTGTTGTGAAGCCCATCGGCGTAAAATCTGATAATAAGCGTGTATCAAAGTTTTAGCGTTGAATCATATTTGCAAAAATATTTGCAGCGGTATGGCTGATTAGTTTCTGTTCATTATGTTTAAGAGGAATAGTATATTTTATTCCGAGAAATTAGAAGAATTCCCTGTTATAACTCATAATGAGTTAAATTTGAGAGATGGAATTTTTGTGTTCAAGAGGAAAAGCTGAATTGAACTGTATGATCACAATTTCGTGAATGAATTGTAAAAGTTATACAAGAATAAACTGCAATTTCTCAAAGAGGATCAGCATAATGGATTCTTTAAGAAATTTCAACTTACTTCAATAACTTGGATCTGAAGAGCCCAACAAGCTCAGCAGAACATCCCAAGATAAGAGTCGATTGCCATAAATTTCTGCCAATTTTCTATTTAAGACTGTAGTAACTGCTTTTGGTTTGCTCTTGTGAAAAGTAGAAACAATGTAATGGCAACTTCTAAGAATTCAACATGGCCAACATTACACTAAACTGAAGTACTGTCAACAATATGTATCAAGCCAGTCAGTAAAAATGGCATTGTTTAATTTGTTTTAAAACAAAACTTCCCAGTGCTAAATATTGTATTTACTAATATGAATGTTACAGTAAATACACAAATAATGGTGAGCTACAGAAAGAACTGTGGGGTAGGAATAGTGGGCTTTTGTTGTAAAACAAAGGCAAATCAGGCATAATTTGTTTAGTGTGTGTTTGGGATAAAGAAAATCATCGGAAGGGGTTATATTCTAAAATACAATTTCTTCTTCTGGTGTCAAAATTTAAAGCATTCATTAACAATGCTGAAGTAAAGTAGAATTCATTGTTAAATTATTCAGTTATACCTACTTGTCAAGCATACTCCGGTGAATGGTCTCCAGTAAATTCTTTGTTTCATTTACAGCTGAGGCACTTTTAAGTATGATTTTTTCTCCTGTATCACGCCTCACTGCTACCACTTGCTCCTGCTTTATATCCTTTGGTCCAAGCTCAATGCGTACAGGCACACCCTAAAAAAATAAATATATTAAATAAATGAAAAAGAACACATTTCCATGAGGTATAAATCAGACTTGCAGTTTATAAGTGAAACTTTAGTGAAACTAAGTTTAAAAGCAGCATTACAGTAAACTCTCACTTAACAGAGTTCCTAGGCTCTATGATATCTGAAGGGGTTGTTGGAAAATAAGCATACATACTTTTTGTACCCATGCAGTGCTAGGTGAGATTTGTCAGCAAAGTTTACCACAGTAATGTTCATTTAGGTTGAGCAGCAGCTCCTGCTAGATTGAGTAGTGATGCAGTGATTGTTTAAATTGGATTATGAAAGCATGGGATGAAGAAACAAACTCAGCAAGCTCAGCAGAAAGCTAATTGGTTTGGAGAAATCCAAAGAAGTTTGCTGGATTAGACAAATTAGCTCAGCTGCTTAATGAGCTACCAGTGGTAACTAAGATTAACAAATGAAGCTGGCTGGTGTCACTATTGTTGATGTCATAAATGCTGAACATGATATGATGAGAACACCCTGAAAATATCACATTCTGAGGGCTGAAGACGATTGAAGCTGCTATGGGCTTACATTGAACAGCAAGAAGAACTGCATTGGCAGTTAATCACAGCATCCAAGAGAGAGACAAAATGTTAGCCTAAAAGCTCTGAGACTTTTTTCAAAAACCATCTTTTCATTTAATATTGTATCTGTTTATCTTCTAATTAAACTGTATAAAGTATTCAACATAAATTTTAGGGTATTATGTTGCAGTAAACAACTACTGCAGTAGCTATGGCCCCTATTAGCTCAGATTATTGTACCATATTTATCTGAATACAAAACGACCCCCAGTTTTCAGAGCTTAATTTTGGAATTTAGCATATCTACATAAAAAGAAGACAACTTAATGTTTAAATGAAATTTAAAGGTTTGCCATGTATTTTGAACAAACTAATACACACTTTGATTGATGTTTGGAGGAATCTAGTAACAGTGTGGTCAAATTATACGTGATATTAATTTGTCGAGTTGGTTGAAACAAGAAGATAAATCGGCAGTAGCATTTCACTTCTGGAAAGAAAAACATAACCTAGATCCAAAACCAAAATTGCTAAAAACCATGTCAGGACACATAGAATCACAACCTGGGAAAACATCCTCATATGGAAAAACAAAGATCACCTAATAAACTTTGAAATCCCACCAGTAGACAGCTTAGTTAAGAAGTTCATCATTTCACCACCAGAGAAGAGAACACAAGCAAGCGCAACCAGCAATGGCAGTTGGATCCGTGAGGTTGAAAATGGAAGCATAGGCTTCCTAAACTAGTCCCTCATAATAAGAATGCAAGTGACGTAGTGTTAAAAAACCAACTCAACAAATTAATATCACATATAATAGACACTTGTTGATGAAATTATTATTATTATTATTATTATTATTTTGTACTTAATTTGAATTTGCAAGGAAATTCATGATTTGAGTGGTTCACGGAGAGGGGGGTGCGGAAATGTATGGCATGGGTGTGATAGTACGTGACAGTGGTGGAGGCGTTAGCATAACTGCAATGATGATGATGGATAGGATTTTGTATATAGTCAATACCTTGTAAATTATTTTAGCTAGCTTGAATTTCAGAAATTCACAATGTGAAGGGGAGAAGGTAGAACAGAAATGTTTGGTATGTGTGCAATGATAGACTGTGACAACAGTGGCAGTGTAGCTGTAATGATGATGATGGATATGATTTTCTATTTAGACCACACTGAATGTAACACATTAAACATTTTTTTACCTAATTTTAATTTGTGCAGAAATTTGCATTGAGAGTGGGAGAGAGACGGAGAAGTGTGTCTATGTTCAGTAGTAGCTTAGCTGTAATGACGATTATGGATACGATTTTCAATTAAGATACTATAATATAATATGTAATAAAACAATTTACCTAATTCGAATTTACACGTAAGTTCATGTTTTGAGCACGAGAGATGAAAAGGGGAGTGTGGCAATGTGTGGAATGTAAGCCATGGTAGCATAGCTAAGCTATTATGAATGGTAGAACGTGACTATGGCAACAGTGGTGGGAGCATAGCAGTGACAACGATTATGTAGCAGCAAAGGGTAACATTAAGAGTAATTAAGAGCAGAGAGTATCAACTGGAAATGTACAGGAGGAGGGGAAATGCACAGTTAACCTCTTTCTTTCTGCTGGACCATAGAAGGTACAGCCACCAATGTGAAAGTAGTCCTCTAATTTTATTTTAGTCTGGGCGAGAATCCCCCCCCCCCAATGAGAATACTCATAGGCCCATTAACAGCCAATTTTTGGAGAAAAAGAATGCACAAAATCTGCCATTGTGACCTTGGTGGTAATGTATATAATTTGCCCCAGGCTTCACCACTGCTGCTCCTGCAAAATTTGAAATTTACTTTTTCCCCACATGGTATTTGGAAAACATATAGTGAATGCAAGACAATCCCTCAGTTCTGAACATTAACATTTTGGGAAAAACCATTCTCTGTATTCAGATAAATACAATACTTATGAAATGTGTTTTCTTTATGAAATATACTTTTTTGCAATAGTTCAGTGCAGCAAAATTTTACCTTAAGCTCCCAATGGTTGAATTTCCAGCCAGGTGAATAGTTATCACGATAATCACCTTTGACTCTGATATTTTCTCTTTCTAGGTCTTCCTGCAGCTGCTCACAAGAGTCCATAAGGGATTTTCGATCAGTTTCTTTCAGGCTAGAGGTGATTCCACAAGGTACAATGACCACCTGAAATATAACCAAATACAATAATCCCAAAAAGTGTTTGTTATTCAATCCCTAAAAATGTTATATAGTATATCAGTATTAATTATACAAGGCATTTGAAAATATCTACTATATGCTCCTAGGATTTGTGGAGAATGAGTAGATATAGATTTGAATAGGAACCCATCTGGAAATATATCACTTTGTACTAGAGTTAAACATTCAAACCATATACTCCTATTTCTCCTGTATTAAAATCAATTTTATCAATTTATCCCTATTTATGCAGATGTTTGACTGCAAATTCATGACAATATGATGATCTACTAATGTCATTTCTAGCTGCTTCTTTAGGCTGCTTTAAATCAATGCCTCAGACAGACAGATGGATGGACATATATTTAGAGATGTTTTATTAGTAAAAGAACAATGGACATTCAAAAGCTTCATTGAGCACAAATAATAATTCTATGTAACAGCTTATAGTCCAACAACAGCTTAAAAATAACAAACACAAAATAATTATGTATATGAAGTCATTAGGTTAGATAATTGAGGTGACCATGAACTTATTTAGGTTGTAGAGTATACAGAGTGACCAGATGTCTAGATTTTGCAAGGCATGTCCTACTGTTTTAGTATCCATAGTATCCGACCTGCTTTTTAGGATAAAGCCAAACTGTTCAACAATAAAATGTACCAAAAGTAGTATGCTGTATGAGATACATAACATACAGGATCAACAGTATGCAGGGCAGAAGTTGACCTATGATCATCCTTTTAGACCATAAGAGTTTTGTTGCTTTGAGTGTTTTTCATTAATAAATCTTTTTCCATAAATATTTCCGTTCTTGGGATATTTATAATTTAAGACTTCACACTTATTTTTCCTTACATTGCAACACAGCAAATTCAACAGGTTCACTTTACATCCAACAGGTTAATTTTTTAATTCTCCAGTTTGTGCTGCTATGACAACGAACCTCTCGTATTCAATTAAATAGAAAAACCATATAAAATTTTAATGTAATCTAAATATCATATTGAATGTGGAAGTGAAGAAGCATTTACAATATTATGCAAATTATTAACAGGAACATTATCTATAAGGGTAAACAAAAGCTTGATAAACCTAAGTTACACGATTATGTGTCCTTTCTTTGTGAATTATAAAGCTTTGGGAATACCTGATTAAAGCACGACAAGAACAGAAAATCAATGAGAACTTCTTTTATTCATTCTTATATCCATTGGGATATGCTTCCTGTAGCACTTTTTGACAGATGAAAACAAAATGTTCTATGCTGTGGTGATTTTGTATTTAGATATCTTGACAAATTCTAACATAACTGACCTGCATTAGGATGTGCTTCACCTTAAATAAGTAACACTTTAAGGTAGTTTAGATAAAGTAAGCTATTTAGTAACTCATAATCTGCTGTTTCAAAAACAAGCCACAAGTGCAGTAAACAAACAGTTGAAATGTAATTCTTTTTATCTTATAGTGCTATCATATTGTGTAATCTTCATGCTTAACAATGTAGATTTAACTGAGACAAACTTCAAAAGTTGTAATAAATAATAATAATAATAATAATAATAATAATAACAACAATAATAATAATAAAAATAAAAGATCGTGAATTTTTTTAATTCAAGATGTATTTAACATGCAAAAAATATTAATCTTTCAATCTCCTCTTAGAAACATTTGAAATAGTTTTGTTAAATCTTCATTTAAAATACGGTTAAAATTAGACAATTTTTGTTTTTTTCCCAAAAATGTCTTTAAAATCAGCAAAACTGCACAAGATTTTTTGTTATACTCATTATGAGAGTCATCCTGTTTGAGGATGATAACAGGTCACCTTCTGTCGCTATATGGAAATTACATATTTTAAAAGGAATTTCGTAAAAAGACATGTTGACCCTGCTTCTGGTTAATCAGATGTTCATATTGAATTATAGCTATCATTTCTGGACATCAAAATAATTGGGACATTTGGAACACACAGAAAGCCCACAAATACATCTACTATAAAGTATAGTTACAATCCCACAGCACACAAATATGCAATCCTGAATAATCTGAATCATGAATATCAGCATATTCTCATGGAAAATAGTGAATACCACCAAGAATACCAACAGGTACTCCAAACAGCTACCAACATCAGCTTCCACAAAAGTGCAGTAGACAAGAGAATCCATAAATACAAAAAATTGAACTGCTTAACGCATACATTAACTTTATACAACTACAACGAACAACCTTAGTTCAGCATATTCACCAATCATCCTTGGGCGCAAAACAACGTTAGCTCCAAAAAACAACTTAGGCATTCAGAAACTGCTATGCACAAATTAAAGGATCCTTTTTCAGCATACTAAAAACCAGAAATATATGAAATTGAATGCTTAGATTGTAATCTAATATATATAGGAAGTACAGAAAGAAGTTTGGAAACCAGATTAAAGGAATATATGAGCAACTTAAAATACAAACAGAAAATTCAGCAGTTACCCATCATTTCTGGTCATCAGGACATGAAATGGCACTTAATATAAAATTGTTAAAACCAGCTAATAAACACACAGAATTAGATGTCTGGTAAATCTACATCATGAAGAAAAGAACCATATTATGATTTTTGACTTATCACCTTTAGAAATTCATAGACCCAGCACCAGATACCTCCACAAGTGATGCACCTCCACACTCATTATTGATGCTAATGAAGTGAGATTCAGTCGAATTGGGGTGAAAATGTAAACAGTGTTCCTGAAACTGGTCCCAGTTAGGTTACTAAATGATATTTTCTGTTATGAAAACACACTCAAATTCTTTTCATTTAATAAAACTTATGCAGTTTGTGGTGAAAAATATCATGGCAGGAAAAAAATGTAGAGAAAAATTCACAGCTTGGCTGTGTGCAAATAGTGATGGAACTGAAAAGTTACTTCTGTTAATCATAGGAAAATAAACATATCTGAGGTGTTTCAAAACATTTGTACACTTCCGTGCAAATACTAATTACAGCAAAGTTCTTGGATGACTTCAGAAATATTTGTTAAATATCTACCAAGCCTGGATACCAAATGAGATCTCGGGAAGAAAGATTGCTCTGGTGATAGGTGTGCAGCTCATCTATCAGAGAAATCATTCTTATGGATCATAAAGGTGATCTTTTTACCAGCAAATTGCACAGCTGTCTGCAGCTTTTAGACTTGGGCATTATTATTCTTTTAAACCAAAATACAGGAAAGCTCTGGTGCAACAAACAAGATATGCATTTAAATATACTTCAGATCATGCATATGTGGCTGCATGGCAGTTACTTACATGAGATGCCATAAAGCATTGCTTTGGGAAAGCTCGGTTTGGTTCTTTCACAGATGTCTTCAATGAGGACTTTGATACTGAAAAAACTGTATGCACGATGAATGGGAGACGCTATAGATGGGCACAAGAGTAACCTATGAAGAGCATCTATGGTGTGACAACAGTGTCCTAACCTCAGAAGCATATGTTGAATGTTGCTGAGCTATGCAAAGAGGCAATGAAGAAATTAGGAGAAGAGGATGAAGAGGAATCAGCAGTACTAACATTTGCGACAGCAATGGAAGGATTGGATGTCATGAGACGGCACCTATGCTCCTTCCCTATTATGAGGGGCTAATCAACAGTGTTAATCACACTGAACACAGGATTCTAAGTGCCTATTACCTGGACAGGAGGAAGCAGAATACTCTGCTGGATTTCTTTAAGAGATAAAGATTACTAACCTTACTATCTTGTTTCTTTATGGGTAATATTGAAGAATCAACCAGCATTCCTATCTGATGATAAATACGTAAATCTGATATCTACTTTCATTTTGTTTGTTGCAGATTAAGCACAAATGGCTGAACCATGAAGCATCTGCATTATGTTCATTGTGAACTTTGAATTCCTTTCTTAGTATTACATGACCATATAATGATTTAAAATTTCTGAAAATAAGTTTTGCTATTAAAATATTTTAAAATACAATTTGTATGTTATTTCTGACAATTGAATGCAAAACCCTTATCTAGGGAAAAATTTTAATTCCTCCTGAGATTATTAAATATAGGTTTACTGTATTCAGAATTTCTAAAATATACTGCACTATTAGAAATAAATAGTATCTTAAAAATATTAAAGTGTAGTAATGGTAGTACTTTGGTAATACCAGAATTCTTTGAATACTAGTTCAATTGATGAATTAATAACATATTTCATAATTTTGATAATACTGCTTTGCAATATGAACACATCTGTGAGTTTACTGGAAGTACACAGAAAAATATACCATAGGAATATAATCATTCAAAATAGCATTTAAAACTTCAAAAGAAGATATATGATTTAAGACCAGTTTTAAGTATATTGCTTTTTACTACTCTAGGCTGAGAAATGTGTTGAACTTTAAACTACAAAACGTAAATATGCAGAAAAAGCATTTAAATTAGCTATTAGAGAGAGAGAGAGAGAGAGAGAGAGAGAGAGAGAGAGAGAGGGAGGGAGGGAGGGAGGGAGAGCGAGAGGGGGGGGGGAGAAACGCTAATCCCACTTTTCGACCACAGCCTATAAGCTCGAAGAAATTTTACTTCAAATTATGTGGCAAGGTCATGAGAAGGGTGGGATGCATTTCCTTAATAGTAAGACTGATAAAATATATGCTCTTAACAAAGATGAATATGGCAATAGTAAACACATTATTGATACTACTTTAATTAATACTAATATTTGTTTTATACATAAAAAGTTTGGGAAATTCAAATATCAAAAAGCTGTTAAAGATAATTCTATGTTTAAAAAAAATTATAAATATTAAATACAAACAAATTGATAAATCATTGATAGCAGATCTTTTTAATTACCCAATCATAAATAAACCAGAAGTTAAATTTGGAAAAAAAATATTTTTATTAAAGAATAAAGTTTGGGCAATGAATCTTGATTTTTTTTTCCAGTAGATGGTAATATTACACTGAACTATCCATCACCAAGTGACAGTAACCTTAATCAACCTTAATCAACAACCAGTGCACAAAGAAGCTGAGAAACAAATGATTGCAAAACATGTCATTTCAAATTTTATTTAAAAAGATAGGTAAAGCATTTATCACAAAATATTATAAAATATATATGTATATAAAACAAATAATAAATATATAAATATAAAGTAAAGTATAAAAGTATATCACATATACAGCAATTTAATAAACCAATATATTACTTAGAATTTAGCATGTTTTCACACCTGTATGCTGGCCACCCTAGGAGGCAGAACAAGGCCTTGATTGTCTGCATGCATCATGATCATAACACCTGTAAAGAGCAATAAGCAAATCAACTTATTGTTTTACCTGGAAATATATGCCTGTATCTTAAATCAAAACAAAAGGTGGGGGGGGGGAGGAAAGCCCATCCAAGTCTTACTTAATGCCAACTGTTTTAATTATAAATCATAGCTGTAACATTAATCAATCTGCATTAAAAAAAAAAAATCCATTAAAAATTGAGAAAAAATATAAAACCTGAAAGTATTAGATGACTACAATCATAACTATACAATTTCTGGAATAAGTGAGAAAAATATATATTAGTTAAAGGTGATTTTATCATATCTGCATTTTGTTTCCAATCACAAGAAGTTTTATTTCCATCTGTTTTTAAAAGCACAATATTTTTTTAACTAAAAATAAGTTTTAAATGCTTAAGATTTGATGTGACAACTGCAATGTTGT
The DNA here is from genome assembly GCA_030762935.1 of Hymenopus coronatus. Taxonomy (NCBI): domain Eukaryota; kingdom Metazoa; phylum Arthropoda; class Insecta; order Mantodea; family Hymenopodidae; genus Hymenopus; species Hymenopus coronatus. Next base: position 57,704,450 of record CM060882.1, read on the forward strand.
CACATCCTGGCTGTGTGCACAGGATGTGGTAACACTGAAACATATAATATTTTATATGTTGGCGAAATTGCCAACTTTAGCTTTCATAAAAACTACAGTTAGGGTGGGATTTTCCTCTGTAGTAAGAATCACTTCCAGTGGAGTGGACGTGTAACTAGGACACCAAGCGTGGCCCTGTGCATCAGTGACCATGATAGAAAGTTAAAATATAATTTTGATTTGTGGAACAAACATGCTAGACCTTCGCTTACTTGTCCACCTTTCTTATGAAATACACCATCATAGCCAATTGAAGAGAGTATTGGTATAAGACCATATTAATGGTTTGTTTCCTTGGATTTCAGCAAATTTTCAAGTACCTATTGCAGAAGATAGTAGAAAATTTACTTCATTTGTTACATCTCAGGGGCAGTATGAGTTTTCTCGTTTTGAGTTTTGGTCTTGCAAATGCACCCTGTTTCTTTAGTTATATTGCAGAAAAACTATTAGATGACCTCAACTATAAACAGACCTTAGCTTACTTAGATGATATTGTGGTTTTTGCTAAAACCTTTGAGGAATTGATGGAAAACCTAAAAGCTGTTTTCAAATGTCTAGAAACTCACAATTTCAAACTTAAATATGAAAAATGTTTCTTTGCGATGCAAAAAATACAGTTGCATGGATTTGAAATCTCTAAAGATGGAATTTCCCCATATACAGACAAAGTAATCTCTATTCAGAAGTTGCCTTGTCCCAAAAATGTTAGAGATGTTAGATTGTTCTACTTTTATAGGAAGTTTATCAAAAATTATTCTCATTGCATACCCACTTACACAGTTGATTAGGAAAAGTCAAGATGTTCATTGATTCACAAGAAACAGCTTTCCAAACCCTAAAAGATGCTTTAATTTCGGTACCAGTTTTAGCTCACTATATGCCTGGGGCTTATACTGAATTGCATACAGATGCTAGTGGTTTAGATGTTGCTTGCATTTTATATCAGAAAATTGATAATGTTTTGAAACCTATTGGCTATGCATCTAGGACACTCACAAAATCTGAAAAGAACTACAGTGTTCCAGAATTGGAACTATTATCTATCTTGTTGGACGCCCTCATGCTCCTTGCACTAAGCGTCAAAGTGTACATGTTTCACTATGCCCATATTATGATCCTGTGTGACCCTACAGATTGTAAATTTTTAGATTTCACGTTGCAGAATTAGGTAACCTTTTATTTTCAGAGACGAGCTGTTATCACTTGAAATTGACATTATCAGGAATGATTATTTTGTGCACAATGATTTTACTAATGAATATGTATGATATACTATTGTCTTTAAATGAATTGATTGTCATTATGATGCTGTGATGATTTTTTATATAATTGTTGCATATTTTTTTTGTGGTGATACAACCTTGGTTGCGATAGGGTACCCCCAAGGAAAATGATTATAATTTTGGGTGTGAAGGAACAGGAGTATGATTTTGGGTGTGAATGATTTGAGTACATTTTGAGTTAGGTGTTGCCGAAGTGTGCCCATTAATTCTGTTTGTGTGTGAGTAAGGATTTCAGAGTATGTTGTGATTTAGTGGAGTTGCCCAAGAGTACCTGCTAAGTCAGTGTCTTAAGTTTGTGATGAGGAGTTTGTGGTAATGCTCTGATGTATTTGTGGATGTTTCTCAAAAGGTCTAGAGTTAGTGGTTTTGCCCAAGTGTACCCACTAATTAGCTGTGATGTGTTATTTTATGAGAAGAGTTGATATTTATGATTGTGAGATCCATAGCAACAGCTATTTGTGTTATGATTTTCTTTGCAGCTTCATATTGATTAGAAGTGTTGGTACTGTTTCAATAGTACATCATCACATGTTTTGCTCCTGATATGCTAATGTTTTTCTTCAGAAGTGTGCTTGAATTGTTAACCATATTTGTTTACATGCTTGTATTGTTTTATGCATTATTCTCAGCTTTCAATGAAGATTTACAATTTTTACACAGGATTCATAGTTATTGGCCAATAGCATGAATAATTAGTTTTGTACAGCATGTTGGGTTAGTCATGGCATGAGTAGTAAGGTTGATATAAGTGGATATAGCATACAATAGTGTTTAACATATTTTTGGATCACATGTGTTAAATAATTTCTCTATTGGGCACCGTAAATCACAATTTTTTTGCATATTGATAATTAAGTACCCGCATATTGATAATTAGGTTAAGTTTCAGGATCCTGATATTGTTTTCTTTGTAATTTGTATTGTTTAAATCTGTGCACAGATTTCTAATGTATAACTTTTAATTATGTTGAATAAATGATGTATTCATTTTAGAAATGCTTGTAACTTTTCATTCTGCTGAACAAGTGATGTATTCATTTTAGAAATATTTGTAACTGTCACAAATTTAAACTCATTGTATACAACTCAGTATTGTATTTATGGTACATTATTGACTATTGATATGATTGTAATTTGTAATGAACTGTTGGCTTGGTTTCTCATACTCTTATGAAACCCTGTTCTAGAATAAACTTGCTGTTTTGAGGAGCTTAAGTGCCTACTAATTGGAGGGGAAGCCATGAGTCGCCACGCATCATCATTGGCAGTTCCAGATCGTCAACATTTGTCAGCCTGCACCATCATGATAACTTTTGCACCACCACACAGCTGTGGCAGAGGGCCACTTATTGGGCTGCATCCCAAGGCAGCGGATGTTCCTCCCCCTGTTTTTTGTCTACATACTTCATAGACCATTGGATAGTTGAAGTGAATTGGTGACAAGTGAGTGGTGATTAACTTAATTTTTGAGGCTTATACATTAACATTGCCTCCTTATAGGTGCAGTGTAGTGATAACTTGATACTATATGTGTGTGCGTGGCTTAAACCCCTAAGTACATTAACTTTAGTAGCAGGACACTACAAGAAAAAAAAAAACCCAAATATTTTTGTTTAATTAATTTTTAAATTTGTATTCTGTTCATTTATCCAAATCAATATTAACTCTTTTTATGTATTAAATTGTTCATGTATAATGTACCATGTAAACATTTTGTATTTTGACGCGGTCGTCAAACTTGGTGACCTAGGGGGAGGTGTCACATCCTGGCTGTGTGCACAGGATGTGGTAACACTGAAACATATAATATTTTATATGTTGGCGACATTGCCAACTTTAGCTTTCATAAAAACTACGGTTAGGGTGGGATTTTTCTCTTTAGTAGGAATGACTTCTAGTGGAGTGGACGTGCAACTAGGACATCAAGCGTGGCCCCGTGCATCAGTTACCATGAAGAAAGGTAAAATATAATTTTGATTCAGACATGTTATCTTTAAATTCGTAGATTATTTAAACCATCCATGTCCCTTTATTGAATAATGTAAGTTATTTTCCCTGTTGTAAAAGATTGTATAGAGCTACGTTTCCATATGCACGCCTAACTGTAGTGAAAAGTACATTTTTCTTAATCCATCCTCTCATAGCCAAGCAAATTTGTTGAATTAATAACAGTAGGCATGACAATATACTTCATATCAAGCTATATAATAAAAGTGAAGAATTCATCATCTTGAGTTATTTACACACATTTTCAAGAACATTAGCCCTCATCTTACGTGATTGATGCTCCTTTTCTGCTTCCTCCTCCTCTTGCTGCTGTTTCTGGTCCTGTTGCCATCAGATGTTGGGGATGCAAAATTTAACATTTCATTCAGTGGCAGCACTTCAAAATTTATTACATAATTGTTGTTTTTTATTATGTGTATTTTCTCCCAAATGTCCAATTCTATTTGTAATGTTAGTGGTTTTAACAATTTTATATTTTTGCTTTAGTTTCTCTGGTGTTCCCTTGCTATGATTTCCAAAAACAAAGAGATAGTTGGCTACTCTCTCAAATGCAGGAGCATGCTCCAAACTCTAGTCAAAAACGGATTTTCCTGGCTTGCTTGCTTATCCCTTCTTATAGCTGGTCAATGACATCGCAAGAAATTTTCAGTAGTAGAGGTCATTCTAGGATGTGTCCATTGTACTCAGGATGTAGCATTCCAAGACACTGAAATTCTGCGATGGCCTTCACATGTTAAATTTATGACACATGCAGCAGTGTGTGCAGTTACGTAAAGGGAGCCATTCTCACCTATGCACCAATAAAGCTATAAGCACTCCAAAACAAACTTCTAAGACATGTGTGGTGATTATGGGCCAGCTAGTTATATATTCACACTGCTCCCTCTGCAAGGGCTCATCCTCCCAGCCAGCACCATAGTAGTGGGCTAGATGATCCAAAGTACTACAAGAATCACCCTCTTCCCTCAAGGGCAGCTAATTCTCTTCACCATGAGGTATGACTCTTGCCAGGGTTGTTGAAGTTTGGGGCAGTGATCCTAGATCCAGGTGGGTCAATATAGCCATACCCTGCTGGAAACTCAGGTGTTGGCCTGCCTGTATGATAAACAACCAAACCAAGTGGTACACAGTGAACCGAAATTATAACTTTTGAAAGTAACATTGAGTAGAATTTAATGCTTCAAACTTCACTGGTTTTGAAGAAGGTCTTGGCCTTTTGATTAGGGATTGTATACACCTCTAGCCACTTGGTGAAATAAAGTATGGCCACCAAAAGGTATGTATTGCCCCTGTGTGAAACAGGAAATGGCCCAATTGCGTCAATGGTTCTACCTTCGTCAAGAGCTCCCACATTAAATTGCTACATGCGACCCCATGCTCTCTTGGTCTTATCAAGTGACTCTCACACACTAAATAGTACACCATCCTTGGTATTCAATGAATCCCATTGAACCCAGTAGGACTTATACAGACTACTCTGGGTGCAATATCTTCCCAGAAAGGTCTGATTCCATCTCCACTTCTTGCTGAAGCAGCTCCAAGTTGGTGTCCAGCAGCTGCTCCCTCCTCAGGCCTGTGCTATTCCATTCAGCTGCAATCACCGCAAAACACACAGACAGCTGCACCACACTCTTGTTCCTTAACCTTAGCGCAATGGCCACACTCCTCTGGACATGGCATCCGCATTGGAGTGGCTCCTTCCTTTCCAATGTTCTGATGATGTAGTTTATACTTTAATTTCATTTGGTTATAACCATTTGCAACTACTTAGGCCACTTGGTTACACTTGGGAGGAGTCACTAGTATTTAGTATTACTGTTTTTTCTTTGTATGGTCAACTGATTGTAAAATACTATTAAAATTTATAGAAACTTATATTATTAGTGGAAATACATTCAATTCAAATCATTTGATGATATGAAGAGGGAGAGATTTAATGAAAACTAATGAAATAGAATGTCATATTTACCTATAGTTCTTGTTGTAATACCCCAAGAATTCTGGTATACATATTTCTTCTCTTGTGTCTCTGGATCCTCATACACAATCTCAAACATCTTGGAAAAGTTCTGACCCAAGAAATGGGAAGTGGCACCCTGAATGGCCCTACCACTTGCAGAAATGAATGCTTCAACAGTCGTGGTAAAATCTCCACCAGCAAATTTTTCTTTCTCAGTCTTTCGTCCTTTAACTACTGGTATAGCCAATAGATCTGTGTAGATACTTGCATAAATATCTGAAAATAATGAATTCACAAAATACCAAAATGAGTGAAGCACAAGTAACTTATACATAAATACATACCGAGCTATATCAAAGATAATGCCTCTTATGACTATTTCTACTTTTATTATCATGTTTCTTATATAGCTGTGTACACATAGATTAAATGTGTTTGATTTTTCCAGTATAACTGTGGAAATAAGAATAAATTAATGGAGAAATCCTTCACAGAAGATTATAACATAAATGAAACATTTTAGTTCTTGCATTTCACAAGGATAACCTTTTGTACTTTCTCTACAGAAAAGCATTGTTACAAATGTTTATTTGAGTGTGCGTGTGTGTGTGATTTTTCAGCTTAGCTCAATTATAAAAAGTTGGATAAATACTAAATTTGGAATTTAGTTCAGTATCTTCCAAGATACAATACAAAGATTTTCAAGAAAATCCCTTCACCCCAGCTAGCTTTTATATGGAAGTTTTTCAATTCTTTTTATATATATATTTTCAAAAATGGCTTTACTGGTTTTGATTAAAATACCATATATTAAAGGCATTTAGATCTCAAAGAAAATGTATATCTTGAATTTTTAGGGAATAGGGTGAAGTCTTCTTCATTTGGAAAGAACTTTGTTTGGTCTTGTATAACCATGAAATATTAAGCAATAGACAAAAAGTATAATCCAAAAAAAGCAGATCTCTTTAAAACTCACAATTTATTTGAAATGGCATTTTTGTAATATAAATTATTTTTGAGATATATGCTATTAAGGGTTTAAATTGTCATTACTTGGTCATTCTTTCCAAGTCCTGTCAAAATTTTAGTGTAATTGCATGGAAAGAGTATGGAATTTTAAGGGAAGCATACAGTATTCAGTTCTCAGACATTTGACGATCACTGTTCTCTCTATAAATATAATGAAATGTGCAATACACTATTCCAGTAAAGGTCTATCTTAATTAAAATGAAATTATTATAAAAATAAAGTTTTTGCAAGCATATTTTGTACATTCACTAATTAACAATAGAGGCCAGAGAATGTCACATTGTGAAATATAACTTCGGTTTTTCACATATAGTTGATTATAATTTCATTCCATGCTAACTTCATATACCCAAGGTCGCGGGTTCAAACCTGGGGAGGACAATGGATTTTTTCTGGTGTAAGCATGACTTCCTTCAGAAGGGAAGTAAAGCCTTGGGTCCCGTGTCGTAGATTTAAAAGAACCTCAAGCCTGATAAAGAGGCCTCTGAGCAAAATTAAGTGGCCTTTCACGTTCAGTATGGAATGGGATGCTGAGAACCACAGCAGTTAAAGAGCATCCATAAATAAAATGCCATTTCATTTCATTTCCATTAGGGAAGAGGTTAAGCTGCCTATAATTTTAAATCTAAATATAATTAGTTACTGTTTATTGTTAACTTTATAAAATAACTGGATTTATAAAATGTAAAGTTTTTATACCTAGTTCATATCTAGTTCTTAGATAAACTTTGTGAAAGGAAAGTGAAGAAAGGAGGGGAATAATCAAAAGAAATTAGTACTGGCAAAAAGGAGGAGTCATGGTCACTGCAAATATGGAGTAACTAACATAAATGGGAATGGTTTAAAAAAATATACACTGTGGTCATTTGAATTTTATATGATATTGAAGTATGAGGGTAGATGGGTAAGTGGATATTGTACACAGGATTTACAATGTTAAGGTTATCTTGCACAACAGCAAGTATCAAGAGAGGGTGTGATTATGGAGAAGGCTCTTAAGTATAGATTTAGAATCCTGAATCTAGAAGCAAGTAACTTATTTAAACAATTCTTAAGGAATAATGGGTGTATTAGCATAACTTGGAGAATAACAGGGTGGAGGAAATGCACAGAGGGATAAAATAATGGCTTTTGAAAAGTAGCAGAAAAGATTTGAGAATATAGAAATCTATTCAGTAAGAGGGTGGAAAAAGCCTCTAATATTTTATACTTCAACTAGTTTACCCAACATTGTATAGTTAGCTTTTTAAAATTTAATTACAATTTAATTTCATTTACCTTTGCCTTTTCTGAATGAAATTATTGCACAGTAATTTAAAGAATTGTTATGCTTAATCCTCCCCTTTATCTTTATAACTGTAATTTTATATAGACCTGGCTATTCATATGTAAGAAAAATTCCTGGATATTCATGCAAAAGGATGTCAAACCTCAGCAAACCTTTTCTGGTCAGTCTTCCTAGTTCTAGAAATACTGCACGGCTTGTACTGAAATAATTATATACTTTTGACAGTGAAATAATTATTGGTTGAGTAACTTCTTAGATACATATGGTGAAATTTCAGACTTTTGTACCTTTTCTTTGGTTTCCTAGGAATTTAACATCATGAAAGTTACATAGTTTTCACATAACAAAGAAACCCTTAACATATACAATGAAGTACAGATAAAATTAGCAACCATGAAGAGTCAACATACCAAGCCACAACTTTTTTGAAAAAGGCAGTCTGTGAAAATTAAAAAAAAAACATTCAGTTGTAAAATATAAAATATTGGTTCAGCGATTTCTATGTTAATTTTCTCCTTTTATACATTTAGAATGCTCTGCTAATGAACTTTATTACAACATAATTATATAGGAAATAAAGAAACACTTTCTTACATGAGGGATATTAGAAGCTTTTAACATCCAGAAACTTTAGTAAATACATCTATAGAATTAGAATAAAGGTTATTCAGATATTTTGACCTGCTTCACTACATACACATCTGCAGTACTTGTTAAACTGCAATTAAAAAATCTGATGTATTCCATTTACATGACTTTCTCTACATCTCTGTAACAAATTATTGTTAATAAGCTTATTCTTCTATTTCATGCTAAAACATTAATAGAAATGGTCTTATTATTTAGTTCCTTGTAAATAGAAGGGAAATAAGGGAATACACTAGGCTAAACCGATAGTCAAAAGCTTTAAAATGTGGTTGCAATGGGATTGAAATCAGATTCTTTGCGAGGCCAGAAGTTGACAAGTTCCAGTATGAGAAAATTTTAAGGATTTTAAAACTGAAATCAATATCAAGGAATATCTCGAAAACGTCCAACAGCATGAAAAAAATGTATATGACATAAATTGTGTGTTTTATTGAGATCTATATCTTTTGTGTAATACGTTTTTTTTGTACACCCCTTATGGTTTACCAGTTACGCAAAATTCAATAAAAATCATCCAGAATAAACAGATCTTCTGAGGCTATTCCCAGAAAATTCAAATATACATTTTATTTGTCATGTAAATACCTTAAATATAAGAGATTTTAATCAAAATTGTTGCAACATTTTTAAGAAAATAAAAAATTTTGAAATTTTTTTCTTGTAAACTGTAATTGGCGGTGACAGATGTATTTTTTGTGTCTAATATCCATTGGCTCTGAGGATATAATTTCCTTGACCAGATAGTCTGGGTAACAGATGTGTTTTGCCCTTTGGTGCAAGGTGTTTATCAACTTTAACTGCTGGGGGGTGGTGCGAGTCAGCTGGTATGTATCTTTCTGTATGTATAGCTTTCCTGTAGGCCAAAAACAAAGAAAAAACACCCAGCGACAACAACAATAAATGGGCTTTCTTACCATACATCCACCAAGCCTCCAAGAGAATATCTAAGCTATTAATAAAACACAACATCATGATCAGGTACACAAAAAGCAGGAAACTATGATCTAAAGTATCAGCTGTGAAAGATAAAGTACCACCTCTACTAAATACTGGGTGTATCAAATTAGCTGTGATTGAGGGGACTCATATGTAGGACAGACTGGCAGATCCACCCAAACCCACAGAAATGAGCACGTCAGACATTTAAAACAATCACAAGCAGAAAAATCCACCCTCGCAGAACACATGGCAAAAACCAGACATCACATAGATTTGATGATATAAAGATTCTGGCACTATGCAGTTCGTTACACACACATAATAATAAGAGAAAGCATCGAAATCTTTAAACAAAGCAGCAAACTCAACAGAGAACTGAGGAAAACCATTTAATTCAATTTGGAAAGCCTTACTGACAGAGTAAGAGAGGATTGGCAGATCAACCGCCAACAGGTGAAGAGAGGAGGGGCCTGCCAACATACGAATATAAATATCAGCTCGCTAGAGCTTGCGGTGCCAGTGGCCCATGGAAGAAGCTCAACATTAGTTGCAGCGAAACATCGGCAGAGAGCAGTATAAGAAATGACGCGGCCTACACCAGAAACCATAACCTCAATAATACACGGTGTATATAATGAAATTCAGGGTTTTAACTCTTTATAATATTTATTACATTCGACTTACAGTTATGAATGATATGTCAAAAGAAAAAGCAACTCAAACAGTTTTACCAAGAAGCTTATAAATGTTGAATGTGACTAGCCTTTGTCACACAGCACACATCAAGTCTATAGCCGAGTTCTTCCCAAACGTTGATAAGTGTATAATTGTAGCAACAGCTGCTTCAATCCGGTTTCTTAATTCAGGGAGGTCAGCTGGTAGCGGAGGCACATACACACGATCCTTGATGAAGCCCCAAAGGTAAAAATCACATGGCGTTAGGTCAGGAGAATGTGGAGGCCATGCATAGCAAGCCCTGACATTGGGGCCCTTGTGGCCTATCCAGCGCTCGGGTACAGTGACGTTCAACCAATCGCGTACTTCGTTATGCCAGTGAGGTGGCGCACCATCCTGCTGGAAAATGAAGTTCTGTGGCTCATTATGAGTGTTAACATGTCCACTAAGGTGAAAGGTCGACTCATCACTGAAGACAACACGATCCACAAAATCATGAAACAACATGTCGTTTGCGAATTTGGCACATAATCCATGGTCTGTCTGCTTTAGAGCCTGTAATAACTGTAAGCAGTAAGGACGTAGCTGTAAGCATTTTCTTACAACTTTCCAAACAGTCGACACAGGAACTTTTAATTCACGACTAGCCTTCCGGACTGATTTCTTTGGGCTACGAGTGAACGACTATCTCACTCGCTCAACAGTCTCTTCACTTACTCCTGGTCGTCCCATGCTCTTCCCTTTACAAAGGCAGCCGGTATCTTCAAGTGATTATACCATCTATGAATGTTTTTATCACTAGGAGGATCACAACCAAACTTAGTACGGAACGCACGTTGCACTGTAACTACAGATTCGGTCTTTGCAAACTGCAAAACACAAAATGCTTTCTGTTTACTAGTCGCCGTCTTTGCTACTACCGCTGTCTAGCGGATTGTGGCAGAAACATTGCACGTACATGCACACTTGTGTCAACAAACAAAACTGTTTGAGTTGCTTTTTCATTTGACATATCATCTATAACTGTAAGTTGAATGTAATAAATATTATAAAGAGTTAAAACCCTGATATTCATTTATGTGCACCCTCTAAGGTCCTGTTTTGCTTTTTACCAAGTATACTAAAAAATGAATTGAAAGTACACTTATTTTTCCATTTGAAAGCACCAATTTCTGCACTTTCAACTTGATGAAAAACTCCATTCTCTATCAACAATGAAGGCAGTAGATGTTTGATAGACATTATCAATGAACCATTATATAAACTGAATAAAATTCTCTTCTACCTTCTGGTGAGAAATCTTGTCTCATTAGAGAAACCTGTTCCCATTGCTGTCTGAACTTAAAATATTCTCATACAAGCTAAAACTTAATGGTATTTACTAAAAACCCAAACAGTGCTTATAGGCCTAAATAATACATAAAACATTCTTCATTGTTCAGCCGTAAAATTAATTTCACCCCTTTAATACCTACCCAAGATAGTGTACACTTCATCTTCTGCTTCTCTGCTGGTAGCATGTGCAGTATGACCCTCTTGCCAGAGGAATTCTCTTGTGCGTATGAAAGGCTGAGGGTGCTTGAATTCCCATCTCTGCATTAAAATGAAGATGATGATAATAATAAAAAATAATGGTGGTGATAACAATAACAATAATAATAGTAACAACAACAACAATAATAATAATAATAATAATAATAATAATATATTTATTATGACTGGTATGAACTAACTAACATTCATTTTTTTTCTGGATTTAAAGTTGTGTATAAATAAATCATTTTCATATACTCAAGACACAGAAATTAGTTATTGCTGGATTCTAGACACACCATATCTAGTGATTAGTACCTCAAGTGAATGGCTCATTAAAATAGAATATGTAGACCATACAAGCCATTCAAAATTGTAAGAAGATTTCATTTTCAAAATTAACTTGTGTTATTTTATATAGAAATTCCATATTATTTTTGATGCAATTGATAACATGAAAAATAGCATTTAAGAATAGTATTTAAGACAAGATTTGAGTCAGAATAGAACCACTTGGATCACTTAAATATTTTTGTTGTATGACTAGCTTTGAGAACCACTTGCTGATGATCTCTGAAGGTGAAAGCAAAGGTGTGTGTGTATGTGTGTGTGTGTGTGCGTGCGAGTGTGTGAGAGAGAGAGAGAAAGAGAGAGAGAGAGGGGGGGTGAAGATCTTCAAACTGGATAACAAGAATAAAATATAAGTGATACCAGTGTTTGTATTCCAACCCAAACCTTCCCTTAAGTTTAAATTTCACATTGCTGTTAGCAGATTATTATCTAAATATTATGTGCATTAAGAATTGTGTTTGTTACATCTCAACAGGAGAATGATAACCTATTATCAATACATTTTTAAAGCACTCTCCACAATAACAACAACTATATTGTAATGTTTAGAGGACTTTTCTATCATAGGTAAACCACATGTGTATTTTTCTTAAGTGTAATCCCCTGCCATATCCACCATTTTCTGTCACACATGAGGAAGTCGCTGTATACCATCAGCACATCCATCTTTGTTAATACCTCATAGTAACTACCCTACAACATTAAGAATGGGTTTCATGTCAGGATAAATGTTCCATTATTTCCTAGATCCACAGACATAGAAGGTCCCAGACAGCATTAGCACTGTGACACCTCACATTGTCATCTGGGAAGATGAGTTGCATTGCAAGGAAGTGTCATTGCTGGATGCAGTTGGTGTTCCAAGAAATTACAATAATATGCAGTATCTATCTTTTGTCCATAGTGCAGTACAACACCATAAATATCTCATTCATTCATTCATTTTATTTACATCCCATCGTGACATGCTGGCATATATTAGGCCACTTTCATAGGGTTTCTTGATCAGAGAATTTCTAGTTCTTGAGTTTGCCACTATGTGCACATGAATGGATCAACTAATTGCCCATAAATGACACTATAGGACAAAATCTGACTTGTGGATATGAAACATGGTGAATTTAGATCAGGGACCTTTCCTTTAAGGTATGAGGTTCTTTTATATGCAAATAAATATTACATGCGACCAACAGCTTTACTTTCCTTCAGAAGGAAGCCAAGCTAAGGATTTTTACATCAAAATATTCATCACCCTCCGCAGGGTTTGAACCCTCAAACTTAAGTATTACAGAGGGGTAACCACTATGCCATGGAGGGTGACATGAAAGACATATGCCATACTGATCACCTTCATACCATGCTCTGAATGCACTCACTACCTTTAGACGAGGGGAACAGGGTTTCCATTCATTGAGTTGCAGTTTCCAGCATGGTACATTGGAATGAGCCCAGATTTTGTCCTTGGTGAGGATCCTTCCGATGAAGTCGTTACCTTCTCTCTAGTAGTGGTTCTGCAGGTTCTGTGCATGTGCATAAAATGCCATTGTTATGCTACCCTGATGCTGTGAGCTGCAATTTTGCAGAACCAAGAATTTTGTGCAGAATATGGAGTATGGTTTGGTGGCATATGCTTACCTCAGAAGGCCAATTCATATGCAGTCCACTGGCAATCAAAACCCAATAGAGAAGCATGGAGCCAAATTGTTTGATTGTCAGTTTGGGGTAATTCTCAACAAGGGTTGTCTTGAGCCGTAACATAGCCTTCACAAAACGCTTTCACTCATTTTACCTCTGTGCAATATGACGCTACATCACCAAATGCTTCATGTAGTTCATGATAATAATTTTGAGCACCTTGACCTAGGGTAAATTTTGATCAAGCTTGTTACTGTTTTGAAAACACTGCTTAGAGCACTTCTTCAAAATACTGCAGTTTGCCACTGCTTAACTGAACTACTACCACTTGCAGGGAACAGCCATAGACTATTCCAGTACCTATCATATACACAGAAACCAATGACCAACATGGACACTTAACACATATGCTGCCAGTGTTGGCACCACTTTTCATCCACCCCTAGTACATTAGTGCTCACTCAACCCATATATACAAAATCAGTAGTTTTAATTGCCACTATCCACACATAATTTTTCATCTTTTTATGCATATTTAAGCAAACATGAGTAATGACATTATCAAAAGTGTGTTTAATCAACCAAACCTTTTAAATTCATAAATACTATCACAATACACATCTACATTTTTGTTTTGTAGATCTATAAGTTTTTATACCATGATTTAAAAATATTAAAATGGAAATACTCACCACAACATTGTTCCACTGGTTCAGTTTCAGAGGAAGATCCCTATAAGATTGTATCCACTTTGAATATGCTGGGTACATCACAGTCTCACTAGTTGGCCTAACTGCTATGGGTTCAGCCAGATCTGTATCACCAGATTTAGTGACCCATGCCACCTAGACAGATTATATTTAACTAAATTCCATTGAAATAATAAGCAACATTTAATTTTACTTTTCATGAAACCTGTTACCAAATTATGTAATACCTTAAAGAAATACTGAAGTGTATGATTAACATTCTTCTACTTACTTCCGGAGCAAAATCAGCTATGTGGTTCTTTTCTTTCTCCAAAACAGAACTTGAAACAAACAGTGGAAAATAACAATTCTGTACTCCCATCTTCTTTATTTTAGGATCCACGTAATCTCTAATTGATTCCCAAATTGCAAATGCCCAGGGGCGCAAAATGTAACAGCCACTGACATCGTAATATTCTATTAATTCTCCTTTTGTTATCACCTGTGTAAAAATAAGAACCATTTTAAGAACTGAAAACAAGCTTTTAGACCATAATCAACAGGAATCAAATTCATTTAGTTTCATTAACTGGTAACAATAGTAAGGGTGACATACTCCAATTTATTGATGACACTAGTAAAGCTCTTTCTTATACGCAATTTAAGGTACAAATTTCTTTTCTATTTTTGGGAGGTTACAATAACTTAAAACAATTAAAATACATTGCACAACAATTAATAGGGAATATAATATATGCTAATCTACAAAGAATAAATTATACGTATTTATAAATACTCCATTTATAATTTAATGTAAATTTAATTGCTTCTCATATTGTTTCAGGAGGAGAAGAAATTTAAGTGATTATCCTCCAGCAATTCTGAAGCCACGGAACACTCAGAGTCCCAAGAAAATGCAAACCTTGATACTAATGAGGTTTTTCCATGTAAATTTATTGTAAAATCTATGCATGATTGTGCAGGACCTAGTTAACCTGAAGGTAAAGGAGATTGAAAGATTATGTGACCAAAGATATGTCTTTTAAGGCAGTATAAAAATTTGTGCTGCTGACACAAGTAGCAGTGTTAAAAGTACAAAAGGAAGAAAGTAAAATCAGATGGGGAGTGACATGTTTAAAGGCATAAAAGCTATTACATAAAAGAACAGAGAGCAAACAAATGTATGAGATGAAACCCTACATTTCAGTGATAAATTCTGGTTCTTTTTAAGTATGCATGTATTCCTTAAGTGTGTGTAAAGGTGTTTATAATTGTAGTCTTCAGAAGCCTCGCATATTTTATACTATTTTTCTATTCCAGGTTGGCATTTACTTGCAACTAAGCCACTGCCTTCAAGGTGGCCTAAGAAAACATAAGCCATGGCTCTTAAAGTGAAGTCAAAGTTCCATTTTATTAATACCATAATTAGGGTCAAGACTCACTAGAAGGAGGGGCTGAGTCGTTTGAAGACAATGTTAAGCTTGAGTTATTACATTTTATTAATATGAAAGTGAGTCATGGTTCAGAAATTGTGAGTTTTAAGTAATGGCTTACTTTTATTAATACCACCCATTGTCAACCTGTATGTAATGTACATGTGCAATAATGAACACTGCATCTAGAAGTTTCTTGCATAATCAGGAGGTGAAAAGGGCAACCAGTCCTGCAAGTCAGTTTCAACAGTGAATTCAGAATATACAATTGAATTAGAGAGAGCTATCATCAATTGTGAATGAGCATTGAAGCAACAAGCAATAAAATTGTATTGCAACATTAAATTAAAGACATTCATTGTAATCAGAATTTGAACTAATAAAGATATTTTGTTACAGTATAAATTATACCTATTTAGTTTCTTTTGCATTTCGTACACACATAATATGGCTATGAATAATATAACAATAGTGCGAGCATGGGTAGCAGCATAATGCTTTTTTAAAAACTCCATTAGCACGCCATATACCCTTCTTACATGCAAAACTATCTCAAGGTTGCGGACTTAGCCTCCAGTGCATGGTACAGGCAAAATCGCATATGCTCATATTAGGTGTTCTACTACTCGCTACCTGGCACGCTTCCGTTTTCCGCTGATAACACGTTCAAACTTGCCATTCCTGCAGCACTGCCTCCACAGTGCAAACATTATAACAGGCAAAGAAATATCGACACAATAACACATGCAATAGACAACAATTTGCAAACAGATCGATACCACTGCATTAAACTGTGGACAGTGCCCGATTCTGGCACATTATAGGGCTGGAAGCTCCATCTAGCCTAAAATACCAGAATTTCATACCATTATGCTTTTAAGAGTACCCCAATGCCTTAAAATGATTTAAGTTTTAATGAATTTATGTTTTATAAACTAGCATAGCATTAAAGAAAATATACTTGTAATAAATGTGATTAGCAAAAACCCATTTAATTTTCTTAGTCCTTTTTCTGGGAAAGATATTAACTGTTACTACTAGTTTGCTTATGCAACAGGGAACTTCTTTACAGTATACCATGCATTAACCTTCTTGACCAGAAATAATTTTCTATCATTAAAGTACAGTGATCAATTGTGATTTGAATGATAGATAGATAGATTTTTTATTGCCATAGACATATACATGTATAGCAACGTCAAGAACAATTTAAACAATTTTTACCAATCAATTGTGGAGAATTCCTGGACCTCATAAAGAGGATTATTGTTTAAAACAGTTCTTATCCTTCTTTTAAAATGCTGAATAGAAGAACTTTTTAAACACTGTAAACCATTAAACAATTTTAAAAATACAATTTTGTAACTATTTTGTGTTACGTATACTTACACTTGTCTATATACAAATGATTAGAGGTCCTTGAAGGATAGTTATGAATATAATTATTGCAACGTGAATATTTATATATATATATATATATATATATATTTTTCTTAACAAATAAAAGACAATTCATATAATATACACAAGGAAGTGTCAGTATAGGAAGCTCAATAAATAGTGGTTTACAGTGGGTATTGCGTAGAGCTCCACAGATAATCCTAATGGCCTTCTTTTGTAAAATGAATAGTTTTTTGGCATAAGAATGGTTGCCCCACAATAAGACACCATAGTTAAGATGACTGTATATATTACTATAGTAAACTGTCAGTAAAGATTTTTTATCAATATTTTGCTTAAGCATACATAGCATGAATATACCTTTAATTATTTTACTGTTTATATGATCTATTTGTGACCTCCAACTCAGGTGTTCATCAAGATAAATTCCCAAAATTTTACCCCACAATCAGAAATGATTTGATTAAAAGTGCATGTTTAATGTTTAGCTTAGATTTATACTAAGTTTATTTGCATTACACCATTTTAATACCTTCTGATAGGCATCTTCAACTTTATTATTACTATGATCATCATCATCAACATTTGCGCTAAGTCATCTGCAAACAAATAAGTTTCAATAAAATTGTTCCACATATAACTAAAAAGTTCACTTATATAGATTATAAATAGGACTGGGCCGAGAATAGAGCCTTGTGGAACGTCATATTTAAGACACTATAATTTGATTTGCATCCATTGGAGTAAACAGACTGATATCTTCCTCTTAGGTAGGAATCAATAAGACTTATACTTTCAGAGCCAAACTCATAATACTGCAACTTATACTTAAGAATATCATGGGATATTGTATCAAAGGCTTTTGTTAAGTCAAAAGAAGCTACCAAGAACTGATTTGTTATCTTCTAGAGCATTTAACTTTGTTTAATGAATGCTAAAACTGCGTCAACAGTGTTATGATTAGCTCTAAAGCCATACTGATTAGGTGAAAAGAGATCATTATCTTCAAAGTATTGAATAATTTGCTTATTTAGTAGTATTTCAAAAGCTTTGGAGATTATAGGTAGTATGCTAATAGGTCTGTAGTTAGAAAAATCTGTTTTACTATCCTTTTTGTGAATGGGGATAACTTTAGCACATTTAAATAGTTCGGGAACAGTAAAGCTGTCAATACATGAATTGTATTTATGGTCAGAGGTTCACAAACAAATTTCTGTGCAATGACGTTTTTCAACTTTATAAATTAAGTAGTAGCAGCAAGTGGCGGAGCAACTAAGTAAAAGACAAAATAATAAATAACTTGTAATAACTAAACTATACTATATCGCTGTCAACATATAATACTGAAATGAGAAGAATTAGCGACAATTCAATTATAGATCCAAACATAGCTCTTGGTTTTTAATCAAACCTAGGTTCATTGCTTTCCATGCTACCTTATCAATTCAAGGAGAGAGGCTGGCAACTATAACATTCAAATCGATTTGCAGGAAACTGAATGAATTTGATTATCTTGTGTGCTCCTTAGAGGTTAAGAATTACACTAACTACTTCTACAAGTTTTCAAGCATAACTGACTATTCAACGCACCTGGAAACATTTTATGTGGTTCACATGCTATACCCAGAAATAAATTCTTTTCTGATTTAAATGCATTTTCATACCTGTAACTCTAATATGGGCTTTATAACAGTGGCAAGGTATCTTTTTTAGGTTATCCAATCATTGGTGCCATGTATCACTATTTTAGAATATGTTTTGGAAAACAAAGAGAGTTTATTCTTACCTTTTTCATGAAGGATAATAAATAGTGCATTATATTTGCTGTATATAATAAATGTTAATATTGTGACTATGCCCTGTGGCCATAATCGCCAAATGTGTGGATACGGCTTGCATCATAGGTCACAGCTGATTGCTGGCATCCATTGTTACAGAGTTAGTGGACACCTGTGCTGGCGACAGGTTCTTTTGACATCAAGCTGTGATTATTACCCTGTATGAGTGGACACACATGCTTTTACAGAAGGTTCTATGGCATCGAAACTTGCACTTTTACAGAGTGAGTTTGTGAACACCTGCAGTGTTGCACATGCAACAGCAGCTGGAAATTTCCAGTCATGTGACTAACAGTATAAAAAGAACAAGGAATCCATGCTCAGCATTCAGTTTTCATTGGGAATGCATCTCATGCAACAGTTGAGTGAGTTCAATGGGAATTTCGTAGCAACCTTTATCGTTGCCACAATGAACATTGAGAAGAAACTATACAGCAGAATTTTTACGAAGGAAGTTATCTGTGAACAGATTCTGATTGTAATCAGTTTGTGAAATAAATAAATAGTTGTTGTTGTTGTTGAAGAAAAAGAGAGTTTTTACTTTAATATGCAGCAGTTTGCTCATATTATAGTAAATTAACTTAATCTGAGAATTCAAAATTAATCTGAAATTCTGCATGGCTTAATGAAGCACTAAGGAATTTTGATTCTTTTCCAACTTTTTTATCATGAATGTGTCCTGATATCATGGATCCTGTTCACTCCAAGACTTTTGGAGCAGTATTTCCTCAACCTCCAGCAAAGAAAAGATGTACTTACAAAACTGATGTGTCAGTTACTCCATTGCTGGTTGTTCAGTGATAATCAAACTCCTTTACCATAATTGGTAAAATGTACGGTAACTGACTTAATATGATGTTTTTAAAATCACACTTTGAGATAAATTTCAAATAAAATATTAATACCGAAGTTCAGCATGTTTTTTTTGTTTTTTTTTGAGACATCCTTTCAGAATACAACAAGATATTTTATTGTACTTCATTCATATACCGTAAAATAATAATTCCAAATAAGTCCGAAGCTTGGGCTTCTTGGCTCTTCAAATCAAAGTAGAGTTAACACAGTTTTTGTATTGCAATTGGTGCAAAAGCCCTGTTGATGTACTGCTGATGTAATACTAATGCATTACACTATTCAACTCAATTGCTTAGATTGGCAATAATTTCTAAGGATGCCTTTGTAGCATATTTCCATCTTTTTGATAATTATTATTCCTTGACCCTTAATAATTTCCTTAATAATAAGTATCTCTTTTCTTTTATCTTACCTGAGAATACCACTCAGCAAGGTTTTCTTCTTTCTTTACTTCCAACCCCAAGCGAGTCTGCTTTTTTAGACCTCCTTGGTCATCTTTAAGCTGCTAAAGGCAAATATATAAAAAAATTAGTGTGCAATGCTGTACTAAATTAACTCTGAAAAATAAAATATATTAAACAGAAAACATTAGCAACAACTTCTGAAGAACATATCATACTCTCAGTAAATGTATCATATAGCTCAAAAATCACGAGTTATTATTTTTATAGTGTTTAATGTCCGCTTTTACTACTTGTGGCACCGATAACACTGATACATAGAATGAAGATGGAGCACCAGTGGAATGCGATGGTGGGGAAAACTGGAGAACCTGGAGAAAACCTACCCTTGCATTGCTTTGCCCACTACAAATCTCACATGCGGTTGCTTGGGATCGAACCCAGGCTGTCTAGGTGAGAGGTGAGTGGTCTAAACACTCAGCCACTGCGTGGTCCCACATGAGTGATATAAACATTTAAATGCTTATACAACTCACTGTGCTTACTGATAGTTTGTGTTTCACTTTATACTACTATTAGTAGCCGTTATTAATTAGGATTACTACTAATTTACAGTTTTAAGTTACTGCTAGTTTAAAGCTAAATGCAATAATTACATTTTAATAAAAAAAAGAATTCTGCTGTTTCATTTACTTGGCTTTCTTTATCCATTCTTCAATAAATTATTAAAGCCTATTCTTCTATCTATTCACGTTAATCAAAATAAACATAGGTATTCTCCATCCAGCCTTACTTCATCGGTAATGTAAACAAAAGCAAGATGTTGCAATGGCTACGATTGGCTATGATTGGTTGCTGAATGTTTTACGGCTTTTCTCCATCACAAAATAGTTCCTCTTAAATTGCAGAGTACAGATATATCATATTACACTATACACTGTTGTCTAAATAATATTGTATGAAAGATTAAGGAACAAAATTTACTTATTATTTAATCACTATTTCTTTTTGTAACAATACATATCCATTATGCAGATCATTTCTAACGGATGCTTCTATCAGCAAGTAATAGCAGAAACATGTAATACCAGTGTAGTACATCATTTGCAAGGAAATAATTATTTCTAGTGTGTATATATAATAAAATTTATGAAAAGGACCTTACCATTACATAAACCATGTTCTTAGCTTAGAGGTAGAATTTACTGGTATTTCTGAAAGCAGCATAAAGTGTGCAAAACTTTGAAATTAGCCAAGGTGTGATATCTTGCGCCAGCAGCTTTACAGCTGATAATTCAGTGAATGTGTGTCACACATTGTTCAGGAAGAGCAAATAGAGTGAGATTTGGAGGGAATGATGGACACTGTCGATGGCCCACTAATTATCATTTTCTGTGATGATTCAGACAGTTCGATTGCAACTGCAGCAAATGACTCGTATCTTGAAGGAGTGGGACCAGTTCCATCTCCAGATTAGCTTTTCTGGTAATATTATGGCATTATATTAAAGAAACGTGTAGTATATGGTTGTGCATATATGAACGCTAAAATTTGCAAAAAACTATTGGAGTGACTATGTATGAGAGTTTTACATTTCATACTGAAAATATAACGACTTGCCTACCAGTTTTATTGTGTTTTATTCCTTATGCATTTAACACAATCATTATCTGTGAACAGTGAAAGTAGATAGATATTTCTTTTCCTGCCAAACATAGGTACACAGCTTTACAATTGTAAGGTAGAAGAATCAGCTTAGCACCAAATGCACTTGCAGAATAATACATCCTGATTTGTTTACATCTCCGGTGAAGTAAGGTTGGACAGGTAATAGATATGCTTTTATTGCATACTTCCTTGTAGATACAATATGCATAGGCAAATATGTTGATCTTAAGCAATAGAAAATCTTTAGAGAGCTGGTTGCTATGTAATGGTTTTGAAATCTCTTTGCTTGGTCAGGAGAGAGAGAAAAACTAACAATAACTTAACATTTTTTGAAAATTTAAAGTATTGCAAAATTGAAACAAATAACAAGGTATATCCCAGAAATTGTTTTTTTTTATAGCATTTAATGTCCACTTTTGTTACTTATGGCACTGCAGGCGATGACACTGAAGATGGAGCACAAGTGGAATGCAATAGTGGCAGAAAAGGGATAACCCAGAAAACACCTAATGGAATTAATATATGTCTAATAAAAGCTCTTAATCAGTTAATTGATAAATTTATAATATTTGATGAAGGATCTAATTACAAATGCAAAAATTATTTAAGCCAGTTTAATTCAACCAAAACATTTTTACCCAAAAACAATTAATAAAAGGGTTAAAATTCCTTAATAACCTTATCATTTACTTAACTATACCTTTATAAGAAAATTTTTAAACCCAAATAAAAAAATAAAACATTTAAAGAAAACGGTAAAAGCCACCTCATCCACCACAAATACCACATGCAGTCACCTTTGATCAAACCTGGGCTGCCTTGGTGAGAGGCAAGTGGTTTAAACACATAAATTGTGTTTTGATGAGATCATTTTTTGTGCAGTTAGTTTTTGTCTATTTCTTATAGTTTACCAGTTATGCAAAAGCCATCTCGAATGATAAGGACTTCAGAGCTATTTCCAGAAAATTAAAAATGTGATGAAAATATCTTAAACATGTAGTATTTTAATCAAAATTGTTAGAGCCATTTTTGAGAAAATTTTCAATAAAGGGTAGTTGGGGGGGAGGGGGGAGATATATATATACATGCACAGACAGTTATCTAAAAATGTTTTTATAGATTCAGGGGACCTCAAAACCAATATTTCCAATGAATATCTTCTCCACTTAATATGTATGTGTGGTACAGAAAGTAAATATCTAAAGTGAAAATAATTTTCTGTTTTATTAACAGAATTTCATACGTTAAATCAATAAAACAAAGTTATAAATTGCTTATCAACAGTACTTTAAGTGCAATATAAACAAAAAGTAATTAACCCAACTTCAGTGAAAATAAACTATTTGTTTTGCTTTGCACATAATTCCAGGAAACTAAACTTACCTCTGGTGGCTTTTCCTTAGCTGGTGTTTTCTTGACTTGGGCAGGTTTCTTATTTGGTGTTTTGTTTGTAGTTGGAAAATCTGTACCAGTTAACTGCTTGTACTGTGCTTTAAGTTCTAACAAACTTTTCACCTCTACAGCTACCACATTCTGTAAAAAGAGAAATGATCCTAAAAAACTTGTACTATCAACAGACCAACAGTATTTTTTGGAATCAAATGCACATTATGAAAAGGTATTTATAACCTCTTGGATGAATGAATAAAGCTTTTAATTAGATGTAAAAATATTTTATAGTATAAGTAACCATGTTTTCATTGTTCTTTGGTAAACCAATTCATTAGCAAAATTTTATCCAAAATAAAATGTTTAATTTACAATTTATGGATGACAGGGATTTAATACAGATTAAGTTTTAAAGCAATATTTATTTAGTTATTTCGAATAGAGGTTGCGCTTTTACTACATGGGATAGCACTGACTTTCTTCATTATACAGAACTTGATATAAAAACAAGAGGGCCATTGTAGCAGTCTAGTTGAAACAGTTGTGCAATGTGGTAGAAGCAAAATATATTAATGTAATTGCTGTTACTCATCTGATAAAAATATGAAAATAAATTATAATTAGGAAAATAAATTTGGGAAGGAGATATTCTAAGCCCAGGCTTAAGGTAACTAACTCCCTACCATTTGCTTATTAAGAGGACTTAGGAAAACCTAGCTCAGTATGGGAAGATGAACCTGAACAGTTTTGAGCTGTAGACCTCCCATTCATGAGTCTGTACCTTAATGGCTTCTATAGAACTGCTGATGTACTGCACGATTGATGCCTATAACAGGATTTTCCTCTGGTGCATTGTTAGCAATATTACATCATAATTAATGCATCTATTTTGAGATCTCAGAAAGGTAGTTATATCACAGAAATCTAATAGATTAATTCAGTTTTACTACAAGGAAAATGAATACCTGTTTCAGGCAACATAGAGAGATGATAAAGGGAATGAAAATGCAGAAAACACATTTTTTATTTTTGAAAACAATTGTAAAGCTTCTTATAAAGGTATTTCCTATAGATGGGTCTGGCATTTTAAATTAAAATTAGGGAAAATACAATTTTTTGTCAATTATTCTATCAGTTTAAAATACAATAGGTACAAAATACTTATAATTATAGCAATAGTATTCAATAAATGCCTATTACTAACTCAAAGAGAATGAATTTTGTGCAACAATTAGGTACAAATAGTTTTTAAAAAGTGCCTGACAGTTTAGGAGATATACATTTTTTTCTCTCCTAAAAACAATTATTATGGATTTAGCCATGTTTATTAATTGTCCCCATTTGATCAATGATATTAATGCATATGTACATAGTGTAATACATTTGTCAGACGACTTATTTCACGAGGGCATGGCCTATTTCCCACCATAAACACTCTAAGCTACTCAGGTTCTTGCTGAGTTAAATACATATGTACTACTGTTTTGAATGAAGTATTCAAAATAGTACATACATGCAGAAAATATTTAACAGTTCAGAGAAACTGTAGTTCTAAGTGAGATGACTTATTTCAGGGCAGGCTAGTGAAAACCCCATATTCTAGCACATTATTTCAATTTCTACAAGTATTTTTAACTTTGGTTACATAAATAAATTTTTGCAGTTCTCTGTAACAGAATATGTATACATATACGAGATACCATAAAAACACCAGCCTGAGTCAGCTAGTAAATATGCAAACACAAATAAGCCCTGAATTTGAAGCAGTACCTAGCAATAATTTAGTCTTACAGTAGCTATCTTGTAGTAGACTGTTTTATGTTTAACATTTTATGACATACCAGTAACACCAGTGCATGTTGAACTGGAGTGCCCATGGAGGTACAGCTACCTAAATATGCATTTTAAGTCCTCCAGTACCACAATGTCAAAACATGACATCACATTTTCAAGTCATTCACAGTCATACATGGTTCATTGTGTCTAGAGTAGAGCCAGTCAAATCAGCTTTCAGACTTGCTCATTTCTCGCTGCCGCTTAGCTCGCCTCTCGCAGCCAGTAGTAGCAGCTGAATGCATAGCTGGCATGAGGGAGGTTGATCAACGAGCTTACGGGAGTCTCAAGAGTATAGATTCTCACAAGACCCAGAAGTCTCATTAACAGCAAGGCTGCGGTATAATACACGGAACCTCGCATAATAAGTCCTGCAAGTTGTATTATTTAATCTGTTTAAATGATTTAAGATTTAAAGTCTACCAGGATAAAGATGATATTTAAATAACCACACTAGGGAAAGGAGTAAAACAAAATGTGGTATCAATGGAGCTGGTCAAAAGCTATCAGTCTTGCTTGTTTCTCGCTGCTGCTAACCGTGCTCTCACAGCCAGTAGATGCAGCTGAACGTATGGCTGGCAGGAAGAGAGCTTATGAGATTCTCTTTTACTCGCAAGACTCACGAGTCCTGTTAATAGCAAACTGCGGTGTAATGCATGGAAACTTGCATAGTCAGAATGCAAATGATCTATAGTTTTGTTATAAATCAGTAAGTAAACATTATTTGAAGCAGTAATTACGATATCAGCTCTAATCTAACCTCATTTATTTGAATAGAACAAAATCTTTTTTCCCTGGCACTGGTTTGTTTTAAACACTTTAGTAGGTATGTATACGCTTCTCCTCTGTGCTACTTTGTTACTCAGAAAGTAAGAGATACCTATTGTAATTATATGTTACATCTCCCCTTGACCTTGTGACTCACATTCACCTTTCAGCTATCAAATGAAGGTGAATAACCGAAAGCAGTGCATATATTTATTTTGACCTACATTTTATTACAATAAGCATGTTCCACTGGATCAGGTTGAGTGCCTTGCCTACCAGAGTTGCCAACACATGATTATTTTTTCCATCTGACCAGCTCATAAAAATCTGTAAAAATTCATCAAAATTAGTAATTTCTTTCAAAAATAAAAATTAAAACTCAAGGTCAGCACTTTGGAACAATATTTTGGTTAGGTCTGAAAGATGATCAAGGGAAGTGATTAACTACAAACAACGTGACAACAGCTTTTGCAGTTGCATGTTCATATGTGTCTTTAATAGGCTGAAATGGTATTTTGGACTGCGACGTTAAAAAGGGTTCAGCTGCTTTTAGATGTTTCTTATTTTTTCCATGAAAAAGTAAATCTGACAAGAGCACATTTACATTACATTGGCAATATTGGCACAGCGCACTACTACATTCCCTGGGCACCACTAACAACCATTCTTTTATTTATTCATTATGTAACCATTCTTTTCTAAAATGTCATAAATACCGCAAAGTCTTCTGTTCAATTAGACAATTAAAAAATAAGAAGCATTAGCACTGCGTTCATTATGGTGAATTCAGAATTCTCTCTGATAAACACATGTGGCCATATACCACAGTGTCATGTTTGAAGAGTTGTTCAGTCATCCGAGAAGTTTGTTTCTGTTAGCTCTAAATAAAACATAGCGTTACATTGCTTAACAGACACTGTCTTGTAGGTACACAAAGATTTACATCTGTGACAGTTTTTCTAAAGAAAATCAATATAATATTACTTAATAATTGCTAATAATATCCGTCAAAAAATCTGTCATTCGTGAAAACTAAATTTGCCCGTCATATAACTTGGCAACCCTGATGCTCATTAAAACTTTTGTATAGGATAAAGAAGTGCTATTCCATTTATAAACCGCAACGGTAAACAGTTTCATTTTATTCAAGATCACAGCAGCTGCAGAAATATGCAAAACTGTGTTGACGCGTGCGAGCATTGAGACATAGCACACCAGAAGTGATGACAAATATATAGCATTCCTTCAGGTGATTTGGAAATCATCTATAAAATTGTTAAAATGGGCTGCCTAGATGTTGATAAAACTATGCATGTTTAGCTATATTTGCCTAAGATCTGTAACTTCTATTATTTCATCTGTTTAAATGATTTGAGTTTTAAATAGCCTACCAAGACAGAGATGACATTTAAATAACTCATGCTAGAGAACGGATTAAAAACAAAATGTGGTATCTCAGAATCTGCAGATATAATGTACATGGTGTCCACTTTTACTACAAATCGGTAATTTTTTTTTTTTTTTTTTTTTTTTTTTTTTTTAGTTTAATGCCCTTTAACCTGGTTTGTCATATCGGACGATGAATGAAATTGGTGAAATAATGCTCAAATGAGCTTGGGGTTTATGGAGCTTAAAGTTACTCAACATTCATCTTCTCAGGATAAGGGAAAACCCCGAAAAAAAACAAAAAAAAAAACCTTATTCGAGTAACTCAACCTAAGGGAGATTCGAATTCACGACCTCTTGAATGTGAAGCAGACACACTACCACCACACTACCCAGGTGGGCTTTAAATATTTTATTACTCCTAAGAAGTTTATGATGCATGAAGTAATTCTATTTTCGGTTTTATCTGAAGTTTGAGTATAAGTTATATACATAGCAACACAAATGATAGGTGTGTCATTAACATTAATATCCCTGATTCAAACGCATAAACGCACTTGGATATACATATGGGCTGTTAAACGATGAGTCATCTTGTGTTATTTATAGGGCCCAGAGTTTTAGCTTTTTTATAAATGCAGTTTTAGCCTTTTATTATCTTCCTTTAACCTCATTAGATTTATAAACAATTTTCCTAGCTTTTTCTAGGCATTTAAACAATGCTCGTGCCTTTTTCCTAGCTATTTAAGCAAGCTGGCGACAAAAGCCTTTTAAACATAATATAGATAAAAATATGAAAACTATTTTACTTCACAAGCATGCTATTAATATGTACAATAATTTAAAACAATGTGTTACATAGTAAACACGTGCTAGAACATTGTAATTAGCATATCAAGCACATGTTTTAATATATAGCACTCACATAAAGCTCACTTAGTAGCACTGCTGCTATACACAATGAGCCAGATTTGCAAATTTTCTGTTGTTTTTTAATATATTCCTATTGGCAAAAAAAGATCTTGCTACATCGCAAGATGTTATTGGCGCATACTTCATTTGCACAATTTCTATACCAAGACCATCATTTCCCTATATAAACCCACATGTACACTCAAAACAAAACTAAACAAATTACTAACAAAAATTGTTAATTCCAATAAACTAAAGAAAAAACTTAAGTTTAGTGAGTTTTAGGTCTTAATGTCCCATTTAGCTTTTTAGGCTGAATGATTAGCACCCAAACCACTTAAAACAATAAAAGTACTTTGAAGCTTTCTAATTTACAAGGGGAAAAATAGATTAAAACAAAAAAATCTGGCCCATATTTATTACGTAACCAATTTATTATACGGATCATACGTCAACTACTCCGCCTGTAGAACGAGAGCAGCAAGGGTTTTGACTGGCTCTAGTCTAGAGTTCTTAGAAGACAGTGACTCTGACTTTGGCAACAATTAAGATGAATACAAAGAAGGTTATACAGAATATGATTCCTGTGGTGACCTCAAGGATGAAATTTTCTTGCAGTAAAAACTGCCTAAAGGTATGTTAAAGAATTACTTAATTTGGCTGAGCCCATGAACTAAGTTGTATGACAAGGATGGTAACTGTAATGACGTTTTTCTATACACTGAAAGAATAATAAATCAGATCATTATTTAAACATGAAAGTGGATCTATTTATTAAAAGTTGCTTTAGTATTTCAGAAATTACAAGAACTCTTCACATGAAACAATACTGCAAAAATTACATTAAAATCTTAGTGCGCTTACTACTTACCTTATCAGCTCCGGTTGACTTTAATATTCTCACTTTGTCACCCTGTATAGTTATCTTTGCACTCAAATCAGAAACAGCTTTTTGATCATCTCCCATTGTATGATTCCCCTTATCTGTTGGCATCTGTTTTATCACTGGTGTCCATTCAGTTCCAGTAATTGTCCTGTATTCTGACTTTAAAGCCAGAAGAATTTTCACTTCTGCATCTACCACTTCTCTTGTAGCCTTTTCTGATTTTAGAGCTCGAACTTTATTTCCAGTTTCCGTAATCTCAGCTGAAACCTGTTCAGCACTTCTGTTCTTTGATGGAGATTCACTTTGTATTGGAGGTGATAATGGTGATGCTACTGATGGTGTTTCAGGCTTCAACCCTGGTTTCCAGTCTTCTCCAGTTGCTTTCTTGAACTCTGCCTTTAATGCCAACAGCACTTTAACTTCAGAATCTATAATATTTTTTTCTGCTTTCTGAAGTTTCAGCTGCCGCACTTGATCTCCTTGTTCAACTATCTTAGACAATAATTGGTTTCTGTTACTTCCTCCAGCAGAGGCAGATATGTCCTTTGGAGTAGGAACTGACTTTGGGGTCTGCGGTTGGCCACCTGGCTTCCATTCTGTTCCAGTGATGCTCTTGTATTCAGCTTTGAAAGCTAGAAGTGTTTTCACTTCTGCATCAACTGCATCCTTTTGAACAAAAATGAAATTTCAATAAGAGCAAAACCTTAGCTTGGTGAAAAATACATAAACACTGAAACAAATACTTGGGCATTAGGAGTCGAATTAGGGACACAGTTGCTTTACTCTGTTGTTAATCTGGACATATTTCAGAAGCCTTTAGTTCCAACATCAGTTGTATGTCAACCTGATGATGGAAGCAGACTTATGAAACATGACCTCTATAAAATCAGAGTTCGTGAAGCATATGTGTTCTTAATTTGACTTCCAATGCTCAAATAAAACTATAACTTAAAATGACAATTGTCAAAGGCAAGTGAGGGTAATTAATGTGAAATGAATATTTATTTATTTGATCTTAATAGCAAATATCTTATATGTATCTAATAATAGCACAGAGTTTCAGGCTTTCGATAGGCTAGTAAAAATTTACCAGCTAGACTTTATTTTGCCGAATGATCATTATAAGTTTGTAATGCTGCTTTCAAGCTAAGAGGAACTTGTTGAAATAAGAAATTTAAAAGTAGATGGAGGGGCTTTATGACAGCAAATCAGAAGATATCACTTTTGACTTTTTATGACACCTTTCTTAACTTCTACTATGTGAAGGTATTACTTTTCCATGAGAAATCAATATGGAAGAATGTGGCCAATAGTTTCTGCAATGAACAACTTGTAAGAGCATAATAGTATGCCTAAGTAAGCAAAGGATGCCACTTAATGATCACCTAAGCTTGTCACAAGTGTTCAGAAAAAAAAATTAATTAACTAAGAAATGTGCTTATGATCATCCCATGAAAACTCCTTAGCTTTACCAACAATACCTCCGTACAAAAAACTTAATGTTTCTTCCCATCATAAAACACAAACATAATCAAACTTCAAATGAGTAAAAAATGCAGCACACATCTACAAGCACAGGAAATGGATGATACAAAACTTCCAGGCATGGAATCCAGATACAAGGTATAGGCCACCTTACTGTAAGGCTTAAACTGCCTCAACTGCTCTCTTCCTTCCTTTTAAAATTCATTTTTGCTCATTAATTGATAACTTCTAAGGTCAGCATGTATTTACTTGTTGGGAGCAGTTCACTTATGTCAAATATACAGCTTTAGAGTTAACTCCTGTACTAGCTGTGCATATCTGTTGATAGTTATTACAGTCTTAGAATCTATATCTGTGCTACACACATTAGTGTTTTCTTTTTTTACTATCTACAGTCATGTCAGTGCAAAGCTAACAGTGAATGAGAGCAGACATGCTGAAGCAGCTCTGCAGGTGAAAGTAAGAAAGGAATAAGAAACATGGCAACAGAAGATAAAACAATAGTAGTAATGAGGAAGTTGAAAGATTTGAAGAAAATGTTGGAGCAAAGTTTAGGAAGGAAAAACGACAATGAAGAAGGAGAAGAAACAGGAAACAGGGAAAAATCATGGAGAAGATGTGATACATTACAAGAACAGGGGAAAAAAAGTGGAGGATACAAGAACAGGGGAAAAAAAGTGGAGGATATGAGCAGAGGCTACAACTGCTAACATAAGGGATAGAAGAAAAAAATCTTGTGTGTTCCATTCACATGACTTTCTCTAGCTGTTCCACAAACAATCTTTTGTTATAAAACATTATTCATTAATCTATGCCATGCTAATCGGGATAAACATTAGTAGAATTGATCTTATTACTTGCTTTCTTATAAGTAGAAGGGAAATAAGGAATACACTAAGCAAAGCAATAGTCAAATCTTTTGAATGTAATCCCTATGTGAAACAATTGAAATGCAGCTCTCTTTTGCATTCTTGGAAGTAAAACAAAAGCAATGAAACGAAAGTTGTGTTCCCACTTGGGAAAAGTTTAAGTAGTTTAAACCAAAACAAAGAATATCCAATAACTGTTAACTCTACAAAAAATTTATGACATAAATTATGTGTTTATGAGATCTATATTTTGTGTCATAACTCCTTGTGTATCTCTTACAGTTTACAAGTTATATAAAAGTCAACCAGAATGAAGCAGTCTTCAGAGGCTATTCTCATAATATTCAAGATATACATTTTGTTTATCATGCAAATATCTTTTTGAGCAAATCAAAATTTTCGAAATATTTTCTATGTAGTTGAGGGTGGGGTTTTTTTTACTGAAAATCGTTGTATCACGCCTTGGAAGATATTGAACTTAAATACCAAGTTTGGCATTTAATCGACTTTTTGTTTTTGAACTATGAACACCAGGGAGGAAAATGAACAACCATTTAATATTTAATGCATTTAGAATTGGGAGAAGAGGAAAGAGAAACATATTAGTGAAATGCATTAGTAGGCAAATGGTGAGAGACATAATAAATCAGGCAAGAAAGGAGGGGAGTTACATTAACAGAGATATGATTTACAAACATAGAGAACTACAAGGAGATAAATAGAACAAAGAAGAATGACCCTTAGACAAGAAAAAGTTGTAACTTCAAACTATGGTTTGGTGGAAAAATGGCAGAAGGAAATATATGAACAAGCAGAGAAGCAAGAAGCAGCAGAAGCCAAAAGTGCAGGAAGGACCAATTAGGTGAAAGAGCTAGCAAGACAAACTCAGCAAAGATGATGAGTACAGTAGTACACATTAATTAATCAGCAGAGAAAGGAAGGAGAAGCCACGGAGAAGGGGGGAAGAAAGCAGTTTTGGAAGAGGCAGGCTGTGCAGAAGAAAAGAACACTTTCAGCTGATTAGTGGTAAGGGAGTAAGGGGAAAAGCTGAAATTCAGAGACTTGATAGACAAACAGAGGATACCAGAAAAATTATTAGCAAAGGGAAGAGAGGGAGAGGCACAATATGAGATATCTGAATGGGAGTATAAGAATTCAAGTGTCGACTGGATCTGTTTTGTGGAAAAAATAAAAGGAGAACAGATAGGCAAGATACAAGTGTAGAAAGGTAAAATAACAGGCAAATGGTGTATAGAAGGGGAGGGAAGGGATTCATACTGTGTGAGAATTGGAAAAACAAAGAGGAAATAGTCATTGCACAGCAGTTTCGAGTGACTAGGCAGACTAATTAAAGCAAAAGGTAGGAAACATAAGATAGGAGAGAAAGAGGGCAGGAGTAAGAACCAAGG
Source organism: Hymenopus coronatus (assembly GCA_030762935.1). NCBI lineage: Eukaryota > Metazoa > Arthropoda > Insecta > Mantodea > Hymenopodidae > Hymenopus > Hymenopus coronatus. The sequence continues at coordinate 57,737,060 of CM060882.1, forward strand.
CAAGTATAGTGCATATAAAATGAAGAAAAAAGAAAATACAATGGCAAAGTGATAAGTTGCTATAGCGAAGAAAAGTAAAAGAAGGGAGATAAACCGAAAAACAGTTGGTTCAACAGTTGGTAAATGACCAGAAGAGCGAAAGTTTTATGTCCAACACTCAAGAAGAGAGAAGAGGAGTAATGTGATCAGAAAAGAGAAAAGGATGCTTCACACATGCTTTTTGCAACACTATGCAGAACAGAAAGTGAAGAGTGAGAGAAAAACTGGATAATCATAAAACTCTTGTAAATTACAAAATATGGTTTCATATATTGTAAAACATTGTTCAATACACTTAAAACATAAGTTAACAGTTTTATATTGTTTATCCATGATCCACCAATGAAATAAAGTAATTAATGAAATTGAATAAGTAAGTTGAATAACTTTTTAGGAGGGGGAAATAAAAAAGAAAATAAAATAAAAGAAAAGACTGAGGAAGCAGCTGAAGAGTGTTACTCTAATCATAACATATGCACATACTTGTATATGCATTTGCTATTTTGTTCCTTCATTTAGAATTGTAGGCTTTGTATATAAAGTTATATGTTCCATGTTACTGCAGTAAAGTACACTAATTAAATACAGTCTATGATTGCCTTTGTTTACAGTATGTGGCTTTAAGGACCTATTATTATTATATTTAATTTTTTTTATGGTAATGCAAACTTAAGATTTTTACTATCATAATTTTATTATTTTTGTCATTGGTGGTTATTAATTATTGTGATATTACAAATAATGTTTTATGCTCTGACCCACTGAGCCATTGTTTACAACATGCCTGAGGAAGTTTGCAATACCAGTATCCTTTTCTAATGATGCGATAATAAAATGGGGCTACCTTGCACAATAAAGTATACAGTATGTGGTCAACCACAAAAATCTATTGGATTACTACTGGGAAAGATTAGTTTAGCACTAAAGGCTAGTTCACAACAACCAAGAGTGGAACCATACTGAGAACGACAAAGCTGAAATACGTGTATTTCAACGGGAGCATTCACCATTGTCCAAGGTCCTGGGAATGGGAAGAAGACCTAGCCAAGTTTTACTTTTCTCATTCCTGGATATGGCATATTAGATACATATTGTGTGTATTAGTTTCATTGCTGTTAAGATTACACTATGCAGTTGTGAAATGAAACACTGCTTGAGCTCAATCTAGTTGCATTTCTTTTGAATTATGACCTGCATTAAGTTGGCTGAATTGGAGAGAGCTGAAAAATATCATTGGTGGTTAAAAAGTATCATTGCACAAGATTGACTAGAAGAAAATGTGCATTCCTATTCTCATTACTGGACTATTGTGAACCAAAATCTTGCAACTTATATGGTTTCCCATTCTTATTTCCACTTTGATTATCCCCCTTGGGTTATTGTGAACCATCCTTTATAATAGCTTTTTCATTAATATAATGGTTTATTGTTATCTACTTCCAAATCCTGATCTAAAAGGAATAGACTTATTTCACTACAAATGCAGCAACAGGCAGTTTAACAATATAAATGACAGATTCAGTAATAACTACAAACCAGCAAGGAAGTGCAAAAAATTATCTTGAAAGAAACTACTTAAATTCTGATGTATTACATTCACATTACTTCCTTTATCCTTCTTAAATAAATTATTTTTAAAAATGATTATTTTTCTATCTGTTATATGTTAATCAAGATAAAAATTTGGAGATATGCTTTTATAGGATATTTTCTTATACATACAGTGTGACCTATAATAAAAATCTTAGAGAAGTGGTCACTACATGACGGTTTTAAAATTATTTCTCTTTGCCTGACCAGAAGAAAGAAAATCAAATAATGCCACCCATTTGAGAAAAGTATTGTAATATTGAAACAAATAGAAATGATTGTCTTATGTATGTCTTAGAAATGGTTGACTCACCACTGCCACTGCCGCCACCATAATAATAATAATAATAATAATAATAATAATAATAATAATAATAATAATATAATCATCTTTGACATAAATTGGTGTTTTAATGAGATCCACAGTTTTTATCTCTCTCTTACAGATTACCAGTTATGCAAAAGTCATGCAGAATGAAGGGGCTTCAGAAGTTATTCTTAGAAAATTCAAGGTGTACATTTTATTTGTGATAATTTTTGAGAAAATTGAAATGTTCAAAAAAGTTTCCATGTAAAGGAAAAGATGCTGAACTTACATATCAAGTTTAACAGACCTTTTGTTTCTGAAGCCGCAGAAAAATTGAAAGAAGTCATGTTTGCTGTTTAAACTACATTAAGAGAATAATGGAATTTAGTAAATTAATATATGGTATATGACTATTTATATTTGATATTCTATGGCTTTCTATCATGTAAAAATGTGTTTTTAAATGGCAAAGGATAAACGAATGCGCCTACTTCAATGTTTATCTTTACTGACAGTGTCTACATTGGTGCTGATTTTAAACTTCTTGTAGTGCCTATTTGCATATCTATTTCAAATTATAAGTGCATATTGTGCGAGTTCTAGTTATGATCAACTATTCACTTGTTGACACACACAAATTATGAGATAGGACAGCTATTAATAAAGCCCAGCTGCTTTCTTGCACTCTGGCAGCTTTTATACATGTATGAATTATTCATAAATGTGCATTAAATATTATACAAATATTTTGGTGCCTTTTTTGGTTTTAGCCGTCATACTTTCTCTCCTTGCTCTTTAATTTTATTATCAAATTCCTGAGCTGTGCCCCTAGTAGGCTGAGCTGGTAGAGTTACTCCTGGTTTCCAATCAATACCTATTATGTCCTTGAAATCTGCTTTCAAAGATAGCAATTTCTTAACTTCTGCATCTACAGCATCCTAAATAGCAACATTTTGTAAACAAACTCTTCAGATAATTCTTTTTTCAAAATCACATGCAAATATTTTAATTAAACATTAAGCTAATTAGTAACCAGTAAGTTTCTGTTTTTTCTCCTATTACTTAACAATATAAAAAAAAATATTATTCATCAAATGAAAACAAAAAAATATTTTTACAAGAATTTTGAAACAAACTTATATTATAGAATTATTAGCAGAAAATGGCACTATAATTAAATGTGCATGTTCTTTAATAGTTCTCATGAAATACATTTTTAGCATTTAAGGTATATGGATGAAATTTGTTATTTTTAGTGAAAGATACATTCTTCACCATATTGAGTTTTATAGAGGGGAGGGGGGAACAGGTTTGTTGAACCTTTTTACCTATTCCCAGAGTATCAAGACCCTATTAGGCTTCTAACTTTGTCCAAAAATATTGCAATTAACTGCCATACAAACCTTAAAATTAATTTTTCTACGATCCTATTTTTGAGCATTTTGCTATATTTAGAATTAATTTATTTTCTGTAAATTTCAAACATTTAGGTTTGAATGCTTATCAATACTCTCAATGATTAACAAATTAACTAGAAATATTATCTATACTTCATACATATATCCAAATAAAAAATAAAATACATGACACAGCATTAAAAGTGCAAATTTAATGTTGAATAATAAGTTATCAATTTTTATTAACAAAAAACTCCCCCCCCTCCCCAACGTTAAACTTTGGCGGCTTTTAAAAAGGTTGAGAATATTTGTGTTGTAATTAAAGTTTCCAGCTTAAAATGTTATAAGAGAGTCATTTCAACTAAATACTGCATAACTGAAAATAAATTTGTGTTATAAAGCGGAATTTATATAGTTTTATATTCTTTATGTCTGCAAAGAGAATACAGCAGGGTAAGTAGACCTGCTATTATGTTAGTGCATTAAGAATAGGTATCACAGTGGTAGTACATGCTAGAAATAGCATAATCATCAAGCATAGGAATTTCTATGCGTTAAAGCCAGGACAAAATAAAATGAAGCTGAACTATTACTGATATTACACAATGACATAATAGGTTACAAACCAACCATATGTCTTATACAGTTTATTGGTATTAGTTGCAGACAGCAATCATCTGCCCTTGTGACTCATGACTGCTACTGATTACATTTTTGTATTGATATAATAGTTTGAGCATAAATAACTCAACTGCTTAAGAATTCCTATTGCTGACAACCTTCCCTAATTAAAAAGAAAATGCAAACAATTATGAAAGCTTACTGAGGATAGGACCATAAACTTTAAGGATATTTGCTCCATTTTAACAGCACTGTATGAGTTAAGGTCGTCTCCTTAGCATGGTGGTAGTACAGCTGCTTACCAAGCGGGAGACCTGGCTTTGATTCCCAGTACCGGCATGGGGAATTTTTCCCTGCTGGGAGACCTGGTCTGGGGTGCACTCAGCCTCATATGGTCCCTGGGGGGGGGGCCCATTGAGGAGCTACTTTATGGAGTAGTGGCTCCAGGTCATGGGGACTGCATTAACCGGCTGGGGGGGGGGGGTTCGAGGTGCTAACCATGTCTCACCCTCCAATACTGCACCCCATCCATGACATCTTTCATGGACCGAGATGGGGGACACAGCGGCCAAGGTTCCTTGTGAGCTGTCGTACCATTAAGTTAAGTTATCGTATGAGTTAAGCATGTTGCATGCAACATTCAATGGATTCACAATGCATGAAATATTTGCCAAATTTTTACTGAGGGAGAGAGAGAGAGAGAGAGAGAGAGAGAGAGAGAGAGAGAGAGAGAGAGAGAGAGAGAGAGAGAGAGATGGGGGGTGTCAATGAGAGAGAACAAAAAAGAACGATCCTGAAGATAAATATGCACTGTTACCTCTTCTGATAGACAAACATATTAACAAACCTACAAATCTTTCTTTTCCATAAACAAAAGTAGAGATTTGCAACTGTTTGAAGTATGCTTAACAATCAATGAATTTTATATTATGCTAAATCAATTTTAACAAATTAAATAACAATTCACTAACATTTTGGAAAATGTTGGATTTAAGGAATTTGTATTTCTTTCCGTTTAAACAGATCATATTGTGACTATATCCTGCTGCCATAATTGCTGAACATGCTTACTGTTGGCATACATCATTACAAGTGCATTAGTGGAAATGTGTGGCAGCAGCAAATACATTTGTCATTGAAACTGTGATTGTTACACCTGAGTGAATTTGTGGCACCTGTGGTGGTTGGCACGGCTACTGCTTCTAGAAGTTTCTAGCCACATGACTGTCTTAGCCTGTAGAGTAGCTACCACTGCAATAAACATTGGAAAGAAACTGTACGGCAAAATGGTCTCAAAAGCATAGAAAAAAAGTTATTTGTGAACAGATACTGATTCTAATTAGTTTGTGGAAGAAATAAAGAGGGTTTGTTGGAAAAAAAAATAGTTTTTTTCTAACAATATTTGACATTCTGTTGCTTTGTGTTTATCCATTATTATAACATGACTTCAAGAGATATGGAGATTAGAGGATATATCAAAACCTCCACCATTTAATGTCTCTCTGTCTAGAATTGCAGCATAATTCACACAAGGTTTCATAGTCATCACAAAATTATGCTGCTTCTACCCTCATAATCAACTTCAGAAGGATTACAGAAATACAAACACATTAAAGCTTATTATAAAACATACCTTGCTGGCTTTCTCACTCTTTAGTTTTCTTATAATGTCTCCTTGCTGCTTGATGAGCTCATTTAATGAGTGTGCATCACCTTGTGCATCAGGTTGAGCTTGTTGAGATTCAGTTTCTATGACTAACTGTAACAGAAAATATATAACATAACATATTTCAAAAGTAGACTGTTTATGTTTGGCTATTGTAGGGGTTTAGGTGGGCCATTGATTTAGTACAACACATCATATTTTTCCCATGCTTACTTGCTCTACCACATTAACTACTAGGTAGAGAAAGGTTATATTCCACACTAATATCCAATTTTTTTGAAATTTCACTGGAAATTAAACTCCTGAATTTAATAATAAAAATGAATAAATAAAGAATTTTTAGAAATAGGTGTGTGTGCACGTGTATATATTACACTCAGGTTACTTTCAAAAAAAAAAAAAATATTCTTTCAAAAGAAATTATTCTTTTATCTACTTTATACTAATCAAATTAAGCATTTGCAGAAATGTTTTTACATATTTCCTTGCAGGGAATAAGGGAATACACTATGCTTAAGCAATAATAAAATTTCTTAAGAACGAGTCACTACATGATGTCTTTGAAATCCTATTGACTTTGCACAGCCACAGAAAGGAGCAATTTTACAATTGAAAAAGTATAAGGTATTTGACTACTCAAACCTATATCAAAGAATAGGTAAGAAGTGGTTAATGCGATAATAAGTTTTTGATATAAATTGTGTGATTTAATGGAATCTGTATATTTTGTGTAGTTATGATTTTGTCTTCCATTACAGCAGACATGGGCATTTACTGGTTCAAGAACTGCTTGGATTCTTGACAGACGGTGACACTGCAGAAGCAGTACTGCAAATTAGGTATGTTACATACCTAGTTAGCAAGCATTGGGGAGTTCCAATTGGAAAGCCATCATATCACGCACATGCATATATGTATTTTCTGTTTCTTTATTTTTTTTTATTTATTTATTTCTTCTCTTGCACTCATGTATGATCCTTGGTCACTGGTGCATACCCAGTGAAGTTTGCTGTATTTGATCAGATTGTCAGTAATAAGAAAATTAAATGTGCTTGACCAAAGAAGAAATAAAAATGTAATAAACATGTTAAATACAATTGCGCCAATTTTGGGTAAATGCATTCTGTATTTATAACATGAAGGTAAAAAAAGTGGACATGAGGGTATTGCTCGAAAGGGAGCTAATGAAGTTTGTTCCTTTGTCATGGATTACATTAATGAAAACATTCCAACTTAGGTAAAAGAACCACATGTATATTTTGAAGGATGCATTGGACAGAACAAGAACTACTGTGTCACATATACGTTTAACTGATACAGGCAGATTTGATAAGATCATTTATGGTTTTCCTATTTGTAGTCATTCATTTCTGCCTTGTGACAAGTGTGTTTGGAACAGCGAAAAAGCAGCTTAGGCATCGTGATATAGTATACCCTCCAATGCAATACACATCACAGATATTACAGAGTTCTAAAAAAGTGCAGTTAAAATGGTTGAAATGAGTGGCATTTTAAATTTTCATAAGTGGTGGCCAGCATATCATAAGGAAACAATACCACTAGAAACCATGAAATGTTCTGTCCCACATTCGGAGAAGATAAACTACAAATCTAATGCAGATATGAAAGGTTGTGTAGTTTCTTCTCCATACATCAGCAGTCCTGTTTTTCATACTTTCAGACTTACACAGCCAGGAGTACAGGCAATAGTTCTTCCAAAGAACTTTAGCATACCCACAGGGTAGTGTTTCCATAAACACAAAGAAACTAGCTGATATTCAACAGGTGCTACCGTATATTTCTTGTGGTATGGTACAGAAGAAGACACATTTTACCAGGAGATTTTGCAGTGGAACAATGAAGATAGAGGGGGGTAATGTTAGTGATGGAGACTAATGAAATAATATTGTCACGCTCATGACTTCTCAAGCAGTTAGCCTTTGACGTCTTAATACCTTGCAAATGACAACATTTTATAAGAACCTAATAAGTACTTTTACCATTTGTAAAATGTAATTGTAATTTATTAGCAGCTTATAGACTCTTTTTGAGTATCGGTCATTGTCAATTTACATTACACAAAATTAGCATTAAATAAACTTAGTCTACATAATTATAAAAATATATTAATATATACAGGATGTCTGGTTTAACAAAGTATTAATATAGTCTACATAAATGTGTCTGTAACTATGTGACTTCAATGGTATGAATATTAAAAAAAGAAGTAATGAAACTATTTACTTGGGTATGGTTTCTAACTATATCATATACAAACAAGTATTCAGAGTGAATTGTAAAAAGGAATCAAGTCCATCTAGTTTAAACACATTAATCTGCATGTAAAATTGTATTGAAATTAAAGAACTTATATACTACAGTGAAACATTACAGACTGAATCACGAGAATAGTGTAATTTACAAGAAAAAAATTAACCGTTGATAAATAATGTTTTTCTTTATGTCTTTTAAAATTGGGTTCTATGGACTTTTAGCAAGTCATAATTCAATTATTATTATTATTATTATTATTATTATTATTATTATTATTATTATTATTATTATATAGTTTTAAGCATTTCATTTTTATTTGTCTGTCATTAACAAAAGTATCTAAAGTAAATGTAAACAAAAGTATCTAAAGGAACTTATATATCACACTGAAAACTGTGACATATATGTTTGTTCTAGATAATATTCTCTTTTCATCCCTGAATTAATGTAATTAATATCTAGAAACAAAAGCAAAATATTCACTATTTCTCAGAATACTACAAACTTGCAAAGAAATTTGTTGCAAAATTAGCAATTGAATAACACTTTATTAGGTAAACAGAGTAATCTCCAAACTGAAAAATAGTCACGGTTGTTGCATCGTTATACATGAAATCAAAAGGGGGTGTTTCGATTCTCACCTCGTGCATACTTATTTTCTGAAACTGAACAGATCTTTAATTCCTGGAGATTATCTATTATCATTAGGAATGGAGAATCAGGATAAAGACACACTTCTGAACAGCCAATAAATGGGGATATGGCAACATTGTATTGTGCTGGAAATAAACAAGATGGCAATCCTATAAGGTGTAAAAGTTGCTTCACATTCAAGAAATCTACTACTGTATTGTGCTCTGTTTAATATACTATTAATTATTTTATTTGCTGGCATTTGCTACTTAGTAAAACTAACTTTGTGACCATTAATACAATGCTTATTCTATTAAATGCTTTCCTATGGTATATAATATATTAAATTCATTTGTTTTTGATAATTTTGAGTCCTATTCTCACATACCATGGTATTTGTATAACATTACTGCTTAATTAACTACAAACGAATGTTATCATGCTGATTTCAATCAAATTTCTAAAGAAATTACTATTGTTATTGTGCCTGTAACATTTTATCTTCCTTCCATGTAGCGAGACCTTGCAACATGAAGGAAATACAAATGCTTTATTATATCCGTTGTAAGCTAATATAAGCATTAGCAATTCATGGTTGAATTAAATCCTTTAACTTCATACTTGTTTTCGAGAATTATAGACAGGTGCATTTGAATGTGGCTGAATTAAATCCTTTAAATTGATACTAGCTTTCGAGAATTATAAACAAATTCATTTGAATGTGGGCGTTTAAAGAAAAATCTCCACTCACATAACTTTTACATCTCTGTAACAAATTATTGTTAAAAAGCCTATTTTTCTATCAAGATCATAAACATTAGCAGAAATTATCCCTATTACTTGGCCTCTTTTAAGTAGAAGGGAAAACATCTAATGTGTTCCATTCACATGATATCTTCTCTGTCCAGCAAACAAACCTTTTATTCAAAAGATTAATCTGTTATCTACATCATGCTTATCAAGATAAACATAAGTAGAATGAGTCTTATTACTAGTTCCTTGTAAGCAGAAGGGAAATAAGAAAATGAACAGGCTACAGTAATAGTCTCATCCGCTACGTGAAACAATTGAAATTCTAATCTCTTTGCTTATACGGAATAAATAAATAAGAAACTAGAAGAAAGATGGCTTCCCATTTGAGAAAAGTGGCTAAAATTGAAACCAATAATGCGGAACATCTTGAAAACAGTTAAATCTACAAAAAAAAAAAGTATATAACCAATTGTGTGTTTTAATGAGATCTACAGTTTTTGTGTAGTAAGTATTTGTATATCGCTTATGGTTTGCCAGTTATACAAAAGTCATTCAGAATGAAGATGTCTTCAGAGACTATTCCCAGAAAATTCAAGATATATATTTCATTTGTCATAAAACTACCTTGGAAGATACCAAACTTAAATATCAAGTCTGATAGTTAAGGGTCTTTTCGTTTTTGAGCTATGCTACACACACACATTTTTTCTAAAAAAGTTTATTTTCGATTCAGGGGGTCTCAAAACATGTATTTCTGGTGAAATCTTGATATTGTATTGCACCCTAAAATTCACTACCTTCTCAATATACACTAATAAAACTATATAATGTGCTGCTCTATGGGAGGAGTTTTATCAGAAAGCAGTTGCATTCATTTATTACATTTATATTTTGCACAGGTCACAAAAAAAAAAAAAAAAAATAAATAAAATAAAAAAAAAATATATATATATATATATATAAAAAAAATTAAATAAATAAATAAATAAACAAATAATAATAATAATAAAAAAGGTATACATTTTACGGGATTCGATCCAATTCTTGACTTCTCTGTTGTTCAGCAGAAGCACACTTTAATAACTTCCACTATTCTAGTCACAAGCACAAGAAACTGTGTTCCACCAAAAAATTGATGTCAAGATTTTACTGGAAATATATGCTTTGAGGGGGCCCTGAGTCCAAAAAAAAGTATTTTTTAGAAAAAGTTCTGCACACATGCTTTTGTGTGTATGTGTTTTTTTTTTTTTTTTGTTTTGTTTTGTCTGTGAACATAGCTCAAAAACAAAGAGACTCTTAAATACCAAATTTGGTATGTGTGTGTGTGTGTGTGCGCGCACGCATGCGCATGTGTAATGTTGCAATACTATGAATGTACTCCACTAATGAGCATTCTAAGTATTAAAACAATAATATGACATTGTCTAGATCTAAATGTTATTGTCTAAATGTTACCAGCAACAATATTCATATGTATTGCTTAAGAAACAATAACGAGCATTTTAGATCTACTCTTAGCGGTACCTTAAATAATCGAAATGTAACAAATATGGGGAGACAGCTATTTAATAAATTGCTAAAGAAATTAAAATCATTAAAAATAACAAAGGAATATTGAAATTTGTAAAAAATACTTATTAGAAAATGTTTTCTATAGCGTAGAGGAACATAATTTAAGTACTACAAGATAAATTAAGTTGTGTGTGTATATACGTGTGTATATATATATATATATATATATATATATACACACACTTGATGTGTCCTTTAAAATTTGTATTTAAAGGATGAATAAAATGAGTTTAACTTCCTTTGATTAATTCTTATAATGTTAAGATTAAAAATAGGAATTTTTCTCTACCCAAAATTATTCCTTATTCTTCCCAGAGTCTGCAAGTATGAATGTGTGTGTGCAATTTTAAAGATATCCCAAAGATACAAACAGTAAATGAATGAATACCATCGGCATGTTTACCAAAATCAAAAGCCGGCATTATGATCTAGATATTAGATACTTTTAAAAAAACATTCAGTTGATCTGACACATTAACATTAATCACTCACCTCCATCGTATGGAAGTAAAAAGTCTGCCTTGCATTAAAGAGGTTCTGAGTCTAAAACTTATGAGTTATCCAAAAGATCCTTTTACATCCTTATCCTCAAAAAATAAGCAGAGGGAAAGAGAGTTAAAGGAAAGAGAGAGGGGAGATAGCATCAGGAGAGAATGAGATTGAAATCAATATGCTAACAATGTTTGTTGCCCACTTCTGTGGTGTGTGAGTGTAATCTGTATCAAGTTAGCATCTTGATGTCAACACATTGGAGGGAAGAGAGAGAGATACTGAAGCAGAAGAGCATTAGGCTGTTGATGGGTTCAGGGAAGGTAATGGGTGTTAACTTTTACGTGGCTGCATATTGTAACAGCCTCCTAAAAGTACAGTACTGCAATAGTTTTCAGATCACTGCTCTGCGCAAGTTAGTTTCGGAGAGAAAAGCATGCAAATGCTTTGATTCTTATAAAAGGTAATAGTCCGACATTTTATCCATATTCGACACATACCAAGTAGATGGCTCTGGGTTTGTGAATTCTGAAAGGAATATTTACAACAAACATACACATTCTATAAAAAACATATAGATTAGACAGAAGACAGGCAAAATTATATATTGACTTTATTAACTTATTACTGTTAAATAAAATGCAGCTAATTTATATTACTCAAGGACACTGGTATCATATACACAATAAGTTGCAAGCCTGTACAAGACAGCTCTCTTAAACAACCGGTAATTCTCAAGGTGAATGCTGATTAAGCTGTTATTGTTTATGGTGCAGGGTCGCTTCTGATGTGTTATTTAATACTGTATTTCATGTACATCTCACATGCCTCACGAGCCCAGGGGACTTGCTATATGCAGTTTAAAAGAAGTAAGGTTTTAATCATGGAACCGACCGGTGCTTCAGCCATAATAAAACACAACCGAGGCAAGCCTTTAAAAAGTGTAGAGAGGCAAATGGTCGCGCATTGTTTCGCGGTGCTTAAAGAAAGAAACCACGAATCAGCCATAAAGAATATCTCCTTGGCATTACTGCATTTACTGTGCATAGTCTTAGAATGGAACAGCAAGCATCCGGAAGCCTAAGAACACCAGAAAAATCGTGTAAACATAAAAATCGTTCGGAGAAATATGATGATTTTGTGAAAAGTGCTATTCACGGTAAAGTTCATGATTGTTTTTTCAAAAATGAACGACCAACTTTAAATAAAATTTTGCATACAGTAAATTCTGACACAGAATTGCCACATTTCTCACGAAGTACTCTCCACAGCTTGCTGATTGATATCAGATTTAAATTCAATCGCGAGGGTGGAAATCAGTTATGGTGGACAGAGATGACGTTGTGATGTGAAGACGTCAGTATTTGCGCCATATCAAAGCTTTTCGCAGTGAAGGCTGCAAAATTTACTTCCTTGATGAGACTTGGCTGGATGAGGGATATACAACTTCTTCAGCTTGGTGTGATACAACCGTCAGAGATAAAAAACAAGCGTTTCTCTCTGGTCTCTCCACAGGTCTGAAAGAACCAACAGGCAAAGGAAGAAGATTCATAGTTCACATTGGAAATGAAACTGGTTTTGTAGACGGTAGTTTATTGACTTTTGAATCCAAAAGCACCAAGGACTTTCATGAAGAGATGACTGGTGATTTTTTTCTTCGGTGGTTTCAATCTGTCCTTCTGAAACTTGAGCCTAACTCCGTTGTCGTATTAGATAATGCTAGCTACCACAGTGTTAAAGCAGAACACATCCCCAATATGCCTTGGAGGAAAGATGACATTATTAAGTGGCTTCAGGACTATGCGTGTGAGTTTAGTGTCAAACTTGAACTAGTTGAACTGGTTAAACTTGAACTAGTAGCCATTGAAAAAATGTGAGAACACAATTCGATAAGTACGTTGTGGATGAGGCAGCAAAAAGTTTTGAGGTTGCCACAGTACCATTGTAAACTTAATCCAATTGAGCTAATGTGGAGTCAGATGAAAGGCTATGTGCATAGGTACACCACCACCTTTAAGCTGAGTGAGGTCGCTCCCTGTTTGCCACCTCAGTACAAAATATAACTTTGCTGTATTGGTTCAACTGTGTTCAGCATGCAGTAAAAGAAGAAGAGAAGATGTGGCACCTGGATGGACTCACCGATAAAGTTATTGAAAGATTTGTCATCACCGACAGTAGCAGTTCAAGCGACTGCGAACATACATCGGGAGACGAAAATGCTTCTCTATCAAAAGTTGAAGTTCTGCAGGATTCCGATTAGAGGTAACCATTATGCTTCTGCACGATGCCATTAATACTGTAACTTATAGAGATTTAATAAATTAATGCGTTACTAAACTCGATTTATTGTCAACAAGTTAGCGCTGCTATATATATAGCTAGTGTTGCAAAACTTATGTATGCACATGTACCATTAACACGCGGCGAGTTGAGCCAGCTCCGCCTTGTTGTTGATATCAGGACAGAACTAACTTGACACAAATTATAGCATATCTGCCTCACATTCAAGAGGTCCCGAATTGAATCTTGGTCGGGGTGAGTTACCCGGATAAGGTTTTTTTTTCAGGATTTTCCCTTATTTTCAGAATGCAAATGTTGAGTAACTTGAGCCCGGGTTTATTTGGGCATTATTTCACACATTTCATTCGTTTGACGTGACTTATGAGGTTAAAGGATGATAACCTTGAACAATTCTAAATGAGAATGAATACCAAACTATGCATCAAAGCATAAAACTTCCAGCATGCTATGATATATAAATATACGCACACTACAGTTATCTTACATATTCTTGTAAATTTCAACTTTTCTGCATTTTTTACACTCTAATAGCTTTCAAATGCATTAATGTAAATGAATTTTGTTTTATTCTCTATGTTAAAATATTCTCCTTTAAATCCACATCGCACATTAATAATTTTCTCTTGCCCTTATGCTTTTCATTTTTTTTTCAAAAAATCTTATGTGTTTCATTCACATGACTTTCTCTACATCTCTGCAACAAATTATTGTTAATAAGCTTATTAGCAGAAATAGTCTTATTACTTGCTCCCTTGTAAGTAGAAGTGAAATAAGGGAGTACCATAGGTACATAGTCAAAAGCTGGAATGCTATGTGACTGAAGTTCCTTTGTTTGTATGGACAGGAGTTGACAAAGTCCTATAAAACTCAAGTGAGCATGGCGCCAAAATACCAAACCCTAATTTATTTTTAGAAGTGCTTTGCAAATTAATTACACAAATTCTGGCCTATGCCAGAAACAATTTTATGAATTTATAGATATGCAAGCACAGTTAGCAGGAGATACAAGCAAGTTAAGTGAATATTTTTCTCATAAAGGCTGATAAGAAACAAAAGCATCTCTCATTTTAGTTAGGCTATGCCTATAAACAAAAGGTAAATTCAAGTTTCATATTTTAATAAACCTTACAACATTTCTGTAACAACATTTTATCTCATAGTATTTACTACCTAAAATGTCAATAAAAATTAAAGAGGGCTTCACTGATTATTCACAGAAAATCAAAGTGTACCTACATTTTGTTATGCCAATGGCCCAAATATTAAGAAGGCTATAGTGTCCTTATAATCAAAGGTTTTAGAGCAATTTTGATAACATAAAAAATAAACAACAATTCACCTTGTGAAAGGTAGCTGAAGCTGGGGAAGATTTGATAAAAAAAAATTATCTTGAATCCTTGATACATTCTGGGCTTAATATGGAGTTTTGTATATAATAGTTTGTCTTTTTGAGATAAACAATTTTCCGGCAGGCAAGCACATGTGAACGCAAGTACGATAGTCTTAAAATTTTATTCCCCTTAAAAAGCACCGGGTCCTTCCGAGCATCGGACTCTGCGTGCTACAGGTAGACCATGTGCCAAATGGTATTACCGTTTTAATTGTAAGATGGAATTTTTTAAGGTGTTCATATAGTTTATATTTCAGCCGCAAAGGAGTTCTTAGGAAAACACCGTCCAGCTTTCGATGCCGCTGGGTGAACTGCGGCGCCTGAACGTAACTGGAAATCATGGGAATACTATGTTAATGTAATCGTCGGATTCTCTCTAATTTGTGGTTTCAAGGACCATTTCTTCGGGCAAGAAGTGTGACGTGACGTCACGCCACGTCAGGTCAATCAGGAATGTCGTTCCGAAAGAAACCCGAGCACAGAACACGTGGTAAACATGTTTTTTTTTTTTTTTTTTTTGTAATCTCATTAAACGTACGTTCAGTTTATTATCTGCCGTGTTTGGCACAGTATAATTAAATACATTGAACATTCTTCATTGGCAAAGTAAAAACATCTCTGAAAATCTAAGTATGTACAGAGTCCACCACCAATTGTATCCACAAATATTAAGGCAATCAAGATTTATCCCTCGCGAAGTTTAATTCTAATACAGCGAGAGCTGTAGCTTGTGACTTAATTCATATTTCAAAACAAAAGGAGTGTTCAACCGATGTTACACTCTTCCAGTTCATATGCTTTAAAAATACTCAATTAGGCTTAAAATTAAGACTTTTTTATTGCTTTATGTGGCTATAATTCTCCTTTCTTGGATCCTATCATTATAAGCTTTCGCTGCTCATTCATATCAGCTTTACTTACATATTTGCCGATTCCTCAGCATTCAGCTTTTCGACACGAACTCAGTTAACGGCACTTTTCCGAAGGATATTGCGGTATGGTGTGTAACTGCTAACGTGGAACGTGAAAAGCTCAGTCCAGTAACCCTGTTCCCCCTTCCATTCCACGCTTTATTCCAGACTGATATTTCTGCGAGCGAAATGGTGTAACACTTCTCACAAAGTTTGAATTGTGTGTGTTCTGTACAGGATTACTCCTTTTGCACATTGCACTGAAATTGTTTGCATCATATTTCTGTACCCTGTACAGCAAGATCTGCAGTTATGTAAACATTTTAATGCAAACTATGCTTGATCGGAGCATTCAAGCTATTTGCATGATGTTTCCAAACTTGCAAAATGGGCATTTATGTGTAAAATGTAATACGAATTGCGCTCGTCTACAGCATTCAAGCTATTAATTATGTTCTTATTTTACCAACTTATAGTGTAATTTTCACAATATTACTACTGAATGTTATCCGCAGAACATCTTTGCATATATTCGTGGTCGGCTTTATACTTTAGATATCAATAGACTCGATGTAATAAACTCTAAACTGCCTTTGTTTCCTAAAGAATATTATGATTGCACCCTGAGACCGTAATCGGCGAAACTGTGTGAGCGACTTGCTTCGTAATTCATAGCTGATCGTTGCCATCCATTGTTACACGTGCGTCAGTGGGCATCTATGCCAGCGGCAAGTTCTTTTGACTCGCAGCTGTGGATGTTACATCTGTTCGAGTGGACACGTGCGGTATTGGAAAGTTCTTTGACGTCGAGTGACATGTTTCACCTTAATGAGTTTGTAAGTTTGCATGCGCGACTGTTTCTGCAAGTTTCTAGTCATGTGATCGACGGGCATAAAAAGGGCAACGAAGTCCTGGCCAGCGTTCAGTTTTCATGCATAACGTGCAACAGTTCAGTGAGTTTCGATGGGAAATTCGTAGCGAACAATAGCAGTCGTCGCAGGAATATTGAATATAAAATATAAGGCAGAATTGTGACAAAAACATTGAATAAGTTATTTATACGTAGATTCTTATTGTTATCAGTTTGTGAGAGAAATAAAGAGTGTTTTTGGTGGAAAAAAAAAACAGTGTTTGGTTACAGTGGTGTCAGAAGTAGGATTCAACACCACGACGGAGAAATTGATGAAAACTCTACTCCCAGAAATCAAAGAAATGAAATCCCTAACGGGGGGAAAATGTGGAAAAAATGCAATTCGGAATGGCACGGAAATGAAATCAGGAACAGAAAGGTTCCAGGAGAAAATGGAATCCGGCATGGAAACCCTAAAAAGACAAAATCGAAAAACAACTGGCCGGCGTGAAAGACGTGGGAAAACTTGGGGAAAAATTGGATGAGCTTGGTGAATAGTGAAAGACCACGACCAACGGCTGGAAGACGTCGGGGAACGACTTAGTGCCCTGGAAGGAAGAGCCGACTGAAGCCATGGTTACTCAACGGAAGGCTGAAAGACATGAAGGTTGAGACGTCACGGCGCGTCAAACCTTGGTTCGAAGGAGCATCACTTTCAAAGTATTCCGCCGATAGTTCGCCGCTATCGCTACCCAAAACCAATGGTCAGCAAAAGAACTGAATGTGCCAACATCGGCAATGTCCGTAGACCCTAAGAGATCTGGGAGGTCCTCGAAAACCGCTTCGGGAGCCGTTGCTTGGCTGCAGCCTACCGCAGTCAGCTAAAATCTCAACAGCAATGGGAGACAATGCAGGAGTTCGTCTTGGCGTTATAAAACTGATGAACAAGGTCCTGGTGAACCTTCCATCTAATTACGTGTCCCAGGAAGCTGCCTACTCCTTTATCGACGGGGTATCTGACGCCGAGTTACGACAGCACCTTAGGCTCGGCGACTACAAGACCATTCACGAGGCGTTGACAGCACTAAGGAAGGAGGCGGCTAAGACAACAGCTGCGTCAATTTCGAAGACGTGGAGTATTCGCTATGACAAAGACAGGGAGACATACCAGAGACAACGACCTTTCAGTGGTGTGTGCTCTAGATGTAACCTACCATTGCATATAGCGTGAGACTGTATACAACAAAGCCGACCAGCAGGCTTACGACAATGGAGGGACACGTCGGGGCCGTCATCGGCGACACTTTAAGTGAAGATATATGCCTTGGACAAAAGGGTAAACGACAGCCTCATCGCAGACAGTTGGGTACAGGGAAAGCTGTGCGGATACTCGCAGACACAGGTGCACCCATAACTGTAATCAGACCTGAAATGACGAAGAGTTTACAGACACGAACACCTAGTCGCTCTACAAACTAGTAGTGGACGAAATCTTACCAGTGCAGTCCCCGCTGGAGTTAATATTGAGACGGAACACTGTGTGTATTCATAGTTAGGGTGGCTGAGGATGTGGTACTGGGACTGGATGCCCTCAGAAGCCATTAAACGACGGTCGACGTCAGCCGGAAGAACTTGCGACTCGGCCGAGATGAGGTTTGCTCCGGGGCCCCTACGAACATCCCGAAATCTGCAGAATGATGCAGCTGCAGTAAACGAGAACACCACAGCATCGGAGTCTCCCGACCTTTCCGGAACCACCAAGACGTGTTCCTCTGGCAAAACAAGTGGAGATGTGGGACATGCTGGAGGATATGAGGTCTAGGGGATTCATGAAGAGTCCGACAGCTCAAGGTGCTCTGCTGAAGAAGTACGATGAGCTAGATTTCTGCGTGAATGCCGTCACCAGAAAGGACTGTTTCTTCTTACTCCGGACCGATGAATCCTTACACACGCTTGCTAGTTCCCAGCGGTTCTCGACTTTGGACTTGAAATCAGGATACTGGCAAGAGACCCTGGATCCCAAATATAAGGAGAAAACCAGATTCTCGACTGGCCAAGGGCCTTGGCAATTTACGTTTATGCCTTTTGGCACCTGCAATGCACCATCTTCCAGCGTTTCATGAAGTCAGTGATGAGAGGGTGGACTTACGACTCCTGCTTGCTATATGTGGATGACAATTAGTGTAGGCTACAGCTTCAAAGACCGTCTCGAGAACCTGAACAAGACACTGCAAAGGTTGAGCCAGCTAACTTACAATTGAACGCAAAGAAATGCAAACTTTTCTCCAACAAGTTGAAGTACGTATATGGGCCACACAGTCTCACCACCTGGGGTGACCATGGCCTCGGAGAAGGCTCGAGCCGTGAGAGATTGGCCTCGCCCGAAAGACAAATGAGAGCTGCGAAGTTTCCTGAACCCTTGTAGCTACTACCGCCGGTTCGTCAACGGTTTCTCCAATATCGCGAAATCCCTCGCTCGTCTGACAGAAGAGCAGAGCCCTTACTCGTGATCTGAAGAGGCACAGACGCTTAATTCAGCACTCTGTAGTGCCTATTTTAAGATTTCCACAAACCGGTAGTGTCATTCTGGACACCGAAACCAGCATTGGAGGCATTCTATCCCATGTCCAGGATGGCCACGAGCGTATTAGAGCCAGCTACAGTATGACGCTCTCCAAGACAGAAAAGAACTGCAGCGTTACTAGGCGAGAGCTCCTGGCAGTAGTGAAGGCGCTGGAGCAGTTCCTGTACGGTCAGTCATTTTACCCGAGGATTGACCACTTCGCAGCCCTCATCTTGTTGAGTTTCAAGAACTTGGAGGGCCAGAAGAGTCCGTTGAGTCCAGAGGTTCCGAAAGTACAACTTCACTTCAAAACATCGGAAAGGAAGGAGCCGAATAATGCAGATGCTATTTCGGCGGTACCTGCAGCTGGATTGGATAACGCAGGCCTGAGAAGGGAGCAGCTGGCAGACGCTGACTTGCGGCCACTCCTGAGAGAAGTGGAGCAGGGGAAGACATCGCACTCAGGAGTAGTGTGTACACGTCCTATGGGCCAATGGAACCATTGAAGACCAAGGAAGGAGTACTTTTACGGATAGGGAAGTCACCTTTTGGAAGACCCAGAGAGAGCAGCTGATCCTTCTACAGAGAAGGTAGTCCTGGAGGAAGTACATGCAGGGACTTCGAGTGGACATTTGGGACCACCGAACGATCGACAAGATCCATTAACAGTACTATTGGATGAAACTATGAGCTATCGCTGAGAGGTAATGCCGCCAATATCATGTGTGCGGCAGGTCGCGGCCCACAAACAAACAACCGGGAGTCGTATGTAGCACTATATCGTGGGAGCACCGTTGGAAGGCATAGCCACAGGTGTAGCTGAGCCATACAGGGGCAACAAATATGTGTTGATCGCAATAGATTAAAGATTTGAAATTTTCTCTAAGTTAGTTATTGATGGCTTCACGGGATAGATTATTTCACCAAGTGGCCGGATGTGGTGTACGCCATCCCCAACATTGAGGAAAAGACAATCGTGAACTGCCTTGCAGAAGAACTGTTTTGTCGTTATGGGGTACTGTTGGAGCTGCACAGTGATCAGAGCAACAACTTTGAGTCTTATCTGATGAGACATATAATGATTTGTAATGCACAATACGCGCACAATACCTCTTCACACACAGTCTGGCGGTATGATTGAGTCGTACATCAAGTCTCTAGAAGCACAGTTGAGGAAGATTGTGGCCAATCACTGGAGAGACTGGGATGTGAGGGTGCTGGGCTATCGCTCTTCAACCCACAACACCATCGGGTGTCGGGCCGACAACAGTCAATTTGGTATTTGGCAGGGAACTGTGCCTGCCATGCGACCTGATGTTTAGAAGTCCTGATGGGGAAGTACAGTCAGCAGTCGACTACAGGGAAAATCTCGCAAACCGGCTACACGACGTGCATGAGATGGCGTGTCAACATCCAACTGTGAGCGATTCGTTGAAGATGAAGATTATGAAGACCCGTTGCGACCGGGTTTACCAATAGCTGGTTTTGTCATTGTTCGTATTTAATGTTAGACACTAGATTTACTGTAGGATAAATAAGGTACCGTAACAAAAATCACCATAAGAGTGCGCAGCGTTTCACTGTATTGCTGTTATTATTATTATTATTATGATCATCATCCGATTAGCAAAATTAAACAAAACGGGGAGAAAAACCATCATAACGAAAAACATCAAAACATGAGAGCACATAGTTTTACTATGATATGATTATTATTAGTATTTTAATAGTAGCTTTATAAATAATTTATCAATATAAAATTATAAATCATTTTATTATTAATTATATAATAATATTAATAATAATTAGTGAAATACTGTGCAATCTCGTGTTTGTATGTTTTCGCTACGATGTTTTAATGTTTTGATTTATTCTGCTTAGCGTATTCTGCGAAATAATATTAATAATGAGGAAACACTAAATTCTCTCGTGTTTTTCTTACGATGTATGCATGTTCTGTTTTACTCTAACAAGCCTATACTGCGTATGGTGATAATACAGCTAAACACTACGTGGTCTCGTGTTTGCTTATTTTAGTTACAATGTTCTCATGTTCTGATTTACTCTACTAAGCATATACTGCTAATATGAGGGGCGTTCAATAAGTCCTTAGAAAAAGGTAGAAACATATTTTTGGTAGATTTTTTGTTTGAACAATCTCCTTTTAGCTCGATACATTTTTCCCAGCGTTTTTCAACTGTTTTAAGCCTTCCAAAAAGTAGGATTTCAGAAGGTTGTTTGGGAGATGTCCTCTTCTGTAGATGCGAATCGTTTTCCGCCGAGCTACTTTTTCAACTTTGGAGAAAAAAGAAAAAAAAAAAGTGATTGGGGGCCAAATACATCGGATGTTGTAGTAATTACCTTAATTCTACCATTTTCGCCATCGAAACTGCGCAGGTGTGCACTGTTGCATTGTCTTGATGGAAGAGAATCTCTTTCTTTGCCAGATGAGGGTGTTTTTTTTTTTTTTCTTCTTGATTTCTACGTTCAACCGGGGTCATAACGATGCATAATACTCTCCATTTATCGGTCTTCCTTCCTGCAAGTAGTGAACGTGGATGATTCCGTGTGCATCCCAAAAAACCGAGGCCATCATCTTGTATACAGATTTCACCACCCTTGCCTTCTTCGGAGCCTTTAAAAGTCCACTGTTTCATCCACAGTTGTGTATCTACGCAGAAATTCGTCAGGATTGTGACGGAAAAGCGCCAAACCAGCTTTCGAACCGATCACAGGGAAGCGTTTATTCTGCATTGAGAGCAAACGCGGCACTCATTTTGCCGATACCATTGCCAAATCTAATTTTTTGTGCAAAATTGAGAACACTGTACCTTGTGATATGGCTGTGGCCTTTATTATTCGCGAACTTTGATTCGTCGATCACCCATAACCATATCCTGGCTTTTGTCCATCATTTCGGAGGAAGTCACTTCTACTGTACGTCCGGAACGACGTTCATCATTTACGGATGTACGGCCACGTTTAAATTCATTTACCCAATTGTAAATTGTTGCAAACGCAGGAGCATATGTGCCACGAAATTCATCCAACTCGGCATTTATCTCTTTCGGTGTTGAGCCTTTTAAATAGAAGTGTTTAATCACCACACGAAACTCGTTTTCCCCTCCCATCTTTCAATCGCCTATGGCAACGAAACCACGTGATGGATATAGCTGAAACTTTAACTGTCATCTAGTAAGAGACGACGGTTACTAAACTCGAACTTTTTTCGATGCTACAAATGTATTTATTTATTTTTTTGTAGATTAACGTCCTTTAACCTGGTTAATCCTTATCGGACGATGAATGAAACTGGTGAAATGATGCTCAAATGATACCCGGGTCCATGGAGCTTAAAGTTACTCGACATTCGTCTTCTCAGGATAAGGGAAAACTCCGGGGAAAAAAAAAAAAAAAAAAACTTATCTCACCCTAAGCGAGATTTGAATTCACGACTGTTGAATGTGAAGCAGACATGCTACCACCACACTACCCAGGCGGGCTGAGTGTAATTTCTTGATCACTTATTGAACACCCCTCGTAATATTAATGCTAAGTTGATAACAATACAGTGAAACACTACATGCAGTCATATTTATATATGTTTGGTTGCATGGTTTCATGTTTGATTCATTCTGCTAAGTGTAATAATACAAGTGTAATGGTAATAGAAAAAAATATTACATGCCCTTGTGTTTGCATATTTTTCATTATGATGTTTTCATGTTTTGATTTATTCTGCTAAGATAATAATACAGTGAAACACTGTGCGCTCTTGTGTTTGTATGTATGTTTTCAAGTTTTTATTTATTTGCTAGGTGTATGCTATCAACTCTCTAATTATTATTGGGATCCATTTTGTACCCCAGCATAATTTTTTTACCATTATCTCCACATATAGAATTCAAATGTGCCATAACTTTTGCTATGCCTCAAATTTATGTCAAATGAATGGTTGGTATAGATTATAATTATATTAATTTTCTACAAATGAATTAGACAAAAAGTAGCGTGGCTTCATTATGTACCCTGTTCAGTACAATATATTTCCTTAATTAAAACAGATGTATAATTTAATATTCAACCATTATTGGTTTGATATTCGTTCGTATTAACAATCAATTATAAGCAGGCAACAATGGAATTTAAACAACGATGGAATGGAATTTAAAGCTTGTTGTGGAATAATTCATTCCTTTTTTCTTCAGTTTGTACACGGCTACAAGTGAGTCAAGTTCTATGGTGTGTGTTAAGTTGCCATCATGTCCAGGTATCCTTGCAGTAGAAAAATGTATCTAACTACTCCAGAAAGTATAGAACAATTGCATGCCATACTTAGTGAACCTTGTACAGATTCTGATTCAAAATTAGATTTTGAAATAGCACAGATGATGCAGACTTGTACCTGCAGAACATTCAGACAAAGAAGAGAATGACATTGATGGAGAAGAGCAAAATTATGATGGTATATCTAGTGATGAAACTGATACATCTATTTATGAAAGTAATTTACAATGAACTCAAACTATTTATACTTGAAAAAAAATGTAAAAATCTGGCAGCAGAATCCTCCTCCATCAACAAAATTCTGCAGCACAATATTGTGACTGAGAAACCTGGCCTTACGGCTTATAGTGGCAATGTTGATAGTGTATCTGATACTCTGAAGCTTTTTCTAATGGATGAAATGTTAAACTTGATTTGTAAATATACTAATGAAGAAGGCAAAAATGTGTTCAGTGGTAGAAAAGAATCATGGAACAATGTTTCAAACATAGAACTACTTGCTTTTATTGAACTCCTAATTCTGTGTTGCATTTTGAAGAAACACAAATATCCTCTTTTTGGATTGTGGGCCAATAAGAGCCTGAATTACAGACTGGTATTCCCGGCCACTATTTCCCAAGACAGATTTCTTCAAATTCTTAGATGTCTACGCTTTGATGATAAGAGTACTCAGTGTCAACAAAGAGAACATGACAAACTCATTTAGAGAAGTGTTTGAAATGTTTGTGTCAAGCTTCCATAGTACATATTCTCCTACTGAATAAGTTACAATCGATGAAAACGTGGTACCTTTTCGTAGATGCTGTCCTTTCAAAGTGTTCATGAAAATGAAACCTACAAAGTACGGAGTAAAAATCTGGGCAGGCAGCAGACACAGACATATTACTCCCACAATATGTAAGCGTATCTTGGGAAGAAGCCTGGTGATCCTCCTGAGAAAAACAAAGGAATGAGGGTTGTCCAAGATCTTGTTTAATCTATACATGGAGCCAGTAGAGGCATAACGACAGACAACTTTTTCACTAGCTACAATTTGGCGGAGTATCTCCTAATTAAGGATCTAACTCTTATCAGCACCATTAGGAAAAAAAAAATCTGATGTGTTCTATACACACGACTTTCTTTACATATCTGCATCAAATTATTGTTAAAAAGCTTAAGCTTCTATTTACTTCATGCTAATTGAGAAAAAATTAGCAGAAATACCTTGCTTCCTTGCAAGTAGATGCAAAATAAGGGAGTACCATAGGTTAAAGTGACAATCAAAAGCTGGTTGCCATGTGACTGAAGTTCCTTTATTTGTATGGACATGAGTTGAAAATTCCTGTATGAGGAAAGTATAAGTTTTTCAAAGCTGAAACTAAAGATAAGGAATATTTTAAAATGATCAACTCCACAAAAAAAAAATGTATATAACATAAATTGTGTGTCTTAATGTGCTCTACATTTTCTGTGTCTGTGTGGTAAACTTTTGTCCATCTCTTACGATTTAGCAGTTATGCAAAATTCCGTAAAATTCATCCAGAATAAAGTAGTCTTGAGAGGCTATTCCCAGAAAATTCAAGATATACATTTTATTTGTCGTGCAAATATCTTTAACATGTGACATTTTAATCAAAATCATTAGAGTCATTTTTGAAAAAATCAAAATTTTCGAAAAAAAAGTTGCATGTAAAGGGTCGTTGGAGGTGGGGGAATTTTCTTGAAAATCTTTGTGTCGCATCGTTGGAAGATACCAAAACCTAAATACCAAGTTTGTTTTATAACAGTTTTTTTTTTTTCATTTTTGAGCTATGCTGTCCACAGACACACACACATGGACATTTTCTAAATTCTTTTTATTCAGGGGGTCTCAAAACATGTATTTCTGGTGAAATCTTGGTATTGAATTTTTGGGTGCATTACAATACCTTCTCTGTACACTATGTATGTAGTATGTGCAGAGAAAGTAATAAGCCCAATATTCCTAGAGAATTTACAGTAGGAAATCTCTTTGGATTTCAAGATCAGATGACTCTAGTGTCCTATGTGCCAACGAAAAATGACTGCATTATACTACTATTAAGTCGGCATCATGGCATTTCATAAAGACAAAAACTTCGAGATAAATTATCCTAAACTACAATAAAACTAAAGGAGGGGTAGATATTGTGGATAAGATGATTAGAAAGTATACAATCTGCAAGGAACATGAAGGTGTACAGTGAGACTATTCTGTAATATTGATAGCTGTCAGTTGTCTAAATGCTATAGTAATATGGCTTATATAGAATCCTTGATGGGAAGAAAAGAAAAATCACCACTAGGAGCCAGTTGGTATGCCTTTACATCATCCAGAGAGCTACCTACCCTACAGTGATGTCAGTTCATCTCCACATGGAACTTCTGGGTATTCCTGTTCTAAAGAATGCTGCCCCATCTATTTCGTCAGCTGGAAGGGAAGAAAAAGAGGGCATTGCTAAATGTGTACCAATTGTTGGACAAAAAAACTGATCTGACGTGCCAAAAATGTAAACTGTGGGCCTGTAAAAAATATTCTTAAAAAAAAAGAGTCATACAGTGTTTGAAGTGTGTGAATCTTTAAAACTTTCATTCTTTTATGAGTTGTCATTTATTTGATGAAAAATTAATATCAGTTAAATATTTCAGTTATATTCTGTTGAATTAATTGGTTTACTTACTTAAACTGATAGTGATTGGGTTCCAGTCTGAAATTTAGCAAATAATAAAGGGGGGGGGGGTACAAAATTGATCCTATATTAAGATGTTTCTTTTTACTACAATAATCTGAAAGTTAATGAGAGTAATATAGTGAAAAACTTTGTGCTCTCGTATTTTGATTATTGCATTATGTTTTCACATTTTAACTCTGCTAAAGCATATAATAATAATAATAATAATAATAATAATAATAATAATAATAATAATAATAATAATAATAATAATAATACCCTAAATGCTGCGTACTGTCATGTGTGGTTTTTGTTATGCTATCTTGTTTTAATTTACCCTCAGTGGATCTGGCCTGTAATGTTAAATAAGAACAGCGTACACATAATTTCAATACTAGCTATTGGTGTACACTGATAGGTGACTTTATTCTCTCAAAAATAAAGGCTGTATAACTGAAATGAAAAGCAGTTGACCTTTTCAGTCTCTCGTATGGATGAACTGGAACCTGGGAGAGGGTAATTCTCTCTCCACTTTCACTGATGTAATGAACATCGCTTGCGCTATTCTTATCCGCCAGAGCAGCATTTGCTTCCAATTGCACTGTTGAATTTGGCAATTTCTTTATTGCACGAAGAGTTATGTGCTCACATAAAATATTGCGCTGGTGAGCCACCTGGTATAGGGTATGAGTCATTGAGTAAGGCAACACATCACAATGAGCTCTGCTGATGTGATTCCATATACAAGGACATTAAATACACATGAAAATCAATTGCTAAGCAACTTTATATTCCTTGAGATAAGTTAAGAAAAGGTGTCAAGCTCACATTACTTTCTCCACCCATTATAACTGCACATAACCCCTTATACAGTGCATTTCAAAATGACACCAAACCAAAATGTGGAAATTGTTGCTCAGCTTCTATATAAAAATATAATCTTCAGTGCCAATAAAGGTACATTAACTAAATGCCTCATGGATTAGATAGTTATCTAGGAAGAAAACCATGTGCTTTCCCACACTATCATAGGTGGGTGGGAGGCCCTGAGTCATGTGATTTCCAAGCAGTGTTTACATAAACATACTGTCATGCTGCACAGGGGTTAGCTAACATTATGGGATTCCTTGTCTTACAAGGCCATGCTAAAGATCCTGTACCTTTAAGTATTTTTTTTATTCTTCCAACATACAACACTGTTAATACTATCTTTTAGAGACACTTAACATTGGTGATTTTGAGAGTGGAGGCAAAGAACTGATAAAGATATCAGAGATATGAATACTACCAAAGGATTATAGATAAAATTAAACAAAATAAATCCCTTTTGCTATGAGACAAGAAGTTTATTTAAATGTCTTTAACTCGTAATACTACATGAAACATTTGTATATTTAAAAGGAAGCTCTTGCTGATATTTACAGTATGTAGAGAGTTTACTATTAGAATATTTACATCATTAGGATAATAAGTAGAACAACTTGCAGTTAGGGTAAAATATAATGTTTCACATTCAAGAGGAACCTCAAAACTGTTCAAGTAATTAAGAGGTATTTTTAGTAGGTAACTGCTCTTTGCCCCTTTACCTGAAAGCCTAGACATGTTTGCTGGTGACGAAAAAAAAAGAAACATGTTATTTTCTTGACACATACTTGCCAAAACCCCCCCAAAGGGAATGGGCATCACACACTAGGGTTTCATATACTGCCTAATGTCAAAATGATGTAATCTTCAACATTACGTAAAACATAACTATGTAGCAGAGTTTCAAAGCTATGACATCAAACTTCGGAGTAGTTCAAGTATAAGCTATAAGGATGTTAAATTAGTTTAGTGTCGTTTCTAAACAACATGTTTATTTTAATATCCACATAAGAACTGATTCTTCAGTTCAACTCACATTACAAGTCATTACAAGTTAATATTTCAAATTAATTAAGCAGCACAGTTGATTGCATGCATAATGGTGTTGAAACTTAATGCAAACATTCTCTATGCAGAGACTAATTTTGAGTGGGATTTCAGTGATTTTTTTGTACAATACATTACTTCCTCTACTTTTAGATAAAAGTAATGACAAACAAGGAGGAAAAAACAAATAAGAAACAAAAATGATTCAAATCTATGTCAGTGCTGTCTGACCTAATGTTTGGGAGTACTCCTGGTCATTAGCACTCAACAGAATGTTGGGAAATGGCTTTGTCCTGAAAGGAAGAGTCAACGGTAATAACAAGGAACTTGGAAAAGGCATTAGATGAAGATCAAAGGACTTGAAGATTGAGATGCTAGGATGCAACACTACATCTACATGGTTAAGCCATGCAAATACAAGGGAATGCCAACCTCTGAAGACTTCCAACAATTTGCTGCCATTGATCCCCATAAATGAAGGTCAGCATGGAGGAAGCAGCACAGCTGAGTCACCTCTGGGGATGGGTGGCAGAAATTTTAAATGTAATTCCAACATTGCCATTGTCTGAAGGTATCCAGGAGGTCCTCCAGAATAGGTTTGAGATCCATGACTTGACTGCAACCAGCTCAAGTTTGCAACTGCCAGGGGAGATGATCCCCTGGCATGTGAATACCTGTGAACAAAGGCCTGGTAAAACTACCGCCTAGTTACGTTCCCCAGAAGCTGCTCACTCCTTTGCTGATAAAGTGCACGGCACCGA
This sequence comes from Hymenopus coronatus, assembly GCA_030762935.1. NCBI lineage: Eukaryota > Metazoa > Arthropoda > Insecta > Mantodea > Hymenopodidae > Hymenopus > Hymenopus coronatus. The sequence goes on from CM060882.1 coordinate 57,766,047, forward strand.
TGTATGACAATGCTTGGTGGTTATAAATAATCCATGAGCTGTTAACAGCCACATGGAGAATGGGGGTGGCCAAGACAACAGCTGGGCCCACCTTTAAGACAAGGAGTATTCATTATGACAGGGACATAGGAACAACACAGGGACAATGATGACCTTCAAGTGGTGTGTGTTGGAGGTATGGCCAACCAGGTCAGCTATCAAAGGAGTGCTCACATCAATTGAGAACGGGTGCATCAGGGTTATCATCGTCCACACCTTAGATGATGCTAAATGCCTTGGGGCAGAAGAGTGGATGGCAGCCGTGTTGCAGATGCCTGGATAAAAGGAAATTTGTGCTGGATACTAGTAGACACAAGCGTAGCCATTACTGTAATTAAACCTGATGTAGAGTAGGGCTTGCCAATATGAAGATCTGCCAACCCTGTTGACCCTACCAACTAGTAACAGCGTCAGGCATCATTTTGACTATGGGGAAGGTGGCCCTGCTAAAGTTGACACTTGGGTGGAGCACTGTGAGCCTGTGGGTGTTTACCGCAAGGCTTGCTGAGGTTGTGATACAGAGCCACGAAGTGACAATCAACGTTGGCCACAGGATTGCAACTAGGCCAAGTTGAATGCTCTGGAGTCCCAAGGAGACATCCGAAGATCTGCGAGGTGATCCTGATGGACGATGCAGTTTGCTTGCAAGAAACGAGGTGCTGGTGAAAGTGCATCTGGAGGGCCAATGGACAAGAAATATGCTTAGGATCAGAAGACCCATTTGAAGAATTATGCTTTGCAGGGTATTGTCTTGTGGGAGGAAGTACCTGTGAGGCTGCAGAACCCATTGGATACCGAGCAGGATATCTAGGCTGGAATGAAGTTGGGCCAGTGCAAGCCAGCTGCGAGTGTATTGCCATGAGATAGATCTGGCATTGTCACAGAATTTGTTGAATAAGATGACTGCCCATCTTGTCGCGACACAACTGGATAGGCTTTGGTGTCTACTCAGGTAATACTATTTTGTTACACATGGGAATGGTGATGGTCGCATTGATAAGAGTACTCCATTATATCAACACTGGAGCTACCTGTCCAAACCAGCAACCCCGAGATGTGTTCCTCTGGCAAAGCAAGCAGAGGGCATGCTGGAGGACGGGATCCATGGAAATTGTTGTCTAATAGGCCTCTAGGTAAAGAATGACAATCTATGCTTCTGCATGGACTATAGGAATCTGAATGCTGTCATCATAAAGAACTTTTCCCTTACCCCACATTGAAGGCACTTGTACATTTCTTAGTGCCCAGTGGTTCTCGACTATACTTTAAATTGGTATACTGGCTTAGATCCTAGAGACAAGGAGAAGGCCGCATTTTCAACAAGCCAAGAGCTTTGGCAATTTATGGTTAAGTCTTCTGGTCTCTGCAATGTGCCAGCCTCCTTCCAGTGCCACATAGTATCAGTGATAAAAGGTTTAACTTAAGATTCCTGCCTGCTATATCTGGATGCATCGTCGTGGCAAAAACTTTGAGGACCTGACAACAACACTGTAAAGGCTGCAGAAAGCTAACTTGAAGCAAAGTGTGAAGGTCAACTCTTCTGCAAGGAAGTGAACAACTTGGGTCACATAGTCTCACTAACAGGATTATCATGGATCCAAAGAAGATTCAGGTAATGAGAGATTGGCCTCATCCAAAAGATAAATAACAGTTATGAACAATAATATTAAGTAGAAGGTTAATAACAGTGATGTGTTTATCATTAGAAATAATGAGTAGGACTTGTTAACATTACATAACTTATCTGTATTTCTTATTTGAACATGTTTTGGAAATGGTTTGTTTTTTAAACATGTTCAAGTAAGAAATTCAGTTAAGTGCAAATCATTACTTCTACTGTTATGAAGTTTCCTAGACCTATGTAGCTACTGCGCCAGTTCGTCAGAGACTTCTCCAACATCGCAAAAATCCTCACTCTTCTGACAGAAGAGCACAGACCATACATGTCAGAAGGGGCAGGAAGCGCTTTCCAGTGCTTAGTAAACACTCTGTAGTGCATCTGTCTTAGAATTTCCACAACCTGGTGGCAATTTTATTGTGGACACAGATGCCAGCAACTCCAGTATCAGAGGCATTCTATTTCAGATTCAGGATATACAGAAGTGTTTAATTACCTTTATACAGCAAGACACTTTCCAAGGCAGAAAAGAACTACTGCATTAGCGAACAGAACAGAACAGTAAAGATGGTTTAATATTTCCTTAAGTACCTGTTGTCAGCCATTACATCCAAGGAGAGATCACCCTACCATTGAATAGCTGTTGAGCTTTTAAAACCCTGGAGGACTACACGGCCTGTTAGATCCAGTGGCTCTAAGAGTAGAACTTCACATCAGAACATTGAAAACAAAGAAGCCACTTTAATGTGGATGCAATGTCAAGAAGACTTTGTCTAAAGAGGTGGAGAAGAAGAGTTGTGACGCAGCTGCCCATGTCAATTCGGTAGTGCTTAATGATTGGGATAGCACAGGCCTAAAGGAGCAGCTGATGGATGCTGACTTGGCATCTTCTCCTAAAAAGGGAAGGGTGGAGCTAAAACGAGCTGGGAAAAAATTGCCAGAATTGGGTTTAAGTCCTACTTGGTCCAATTGGATTCACTAAAGATCAAGAAAGGGAGTCACCTGATGGGAAACAAGTTCTCAAAGTTCTGAAGGAAATACATGCAGGGACTTTGGGAGGGCATTTGGAACCCAACTAAGCAATCGATAAGCTTTGACAAGGGTAATACTGGCCTACATTATGAGCAGACATTGAGAGATGGTCTTATGCAGCACTATATGTGGGAGCACCTTTGAATGCATAGTCATTGACATAACTGGGCTATACTCTGTGTCACACAAGTATTATTTCACCATGTGGTCGGAGATATGTATCTGTCCTAACTAGGAGGTCAAGAACATCAATTCCTTCTTAGAAGAACAGTTCTACAGCTTCAGGACACACATTGATACACAGCAATCAGTGTGAGTTGAACTTGATGAGGGAAACATTGGAGCAATTTGGAGTGCAAAATACAACTCTCCACCCATAGTCAGATGGCATGATTGATTCGTTTATCAAGACCTAAAAGAACACTTGTCAAAGTGCAACTTTTCTTTCTGGCCTACCACTTTTCAATACATGACATCACCCAGTTAACAACAACCAGCTTGGTCGGTCTTTGGCAGGGAGCTGTGTCTACCATGCACCTAAAGTTTGGGAGTTCCCCTGCAGTAGCACAGCCAGTAGTCGACTACATGGAGAATCTCAGAGTGACATCATGACAGGAATGAGATGCTGGTCAAAACTTCAAGTAGTGAGCGACTGGATGAAGACTTGTTACAATGGCAACCCAAGATAAGGTTTTCAGCAGGTGATCTGGTGTAGTTATATCGCCTGCTTAGACCAAGGGATGCTGCCCCAAGTTTCAGCAACCATGACAAAGGCCATACTGCATAATGAAGAGGATTAATGATTGTCTGCAGCATCCAGAGGCTGGTAGCACACTTAGATTGTGCCAGCATTGAGGAGGGAGCATTGTGACTATGCACCCATATGTATGTGTCTATCTATACCTCCCCACCCTGAACTGTTGCAGGTGTGCAATCGGCTGTGGCAGTAATATCCCTGCACTGTCGCACTTGCATGTAATATATACCTATATGTAATGAACAAGTGCAGGAGCTGACAGGACCACAAGAAGTCAGTTTTGATACCAATATTTAAGAGTGCTGTTGGATGACACAGTCAAAGCAGTTGACAACTGGGAGTACAAGCATCTAAGCAATGAGCAATAAAACTCATCAGCTATATAAGTAAAACTATTTGTTACAATAAGTGCCAGATATTTTTAAAAATCACATGCACATAATATGCAAATGCATATTTTGAGAGTTAGTGCATATCAAAGGATATATGAATATTGTGGCATTTATTTAACATACTGATATTTCTGAACAAACTGAAACATTGAATCAATCTATTAAGGTAGACATTCCTTGGCATCACAAGAGTCTTCCTATTTCAAGTCAAGTGGTAATGGGACTTTCAGTGCTACAAAACATGAAGGAAGATTCATCAATTAATAGTTTATGTGGTGTTTTGTTGGATTAAAATGTTAAACTGGTACACTAAATTTTTAATTAAATGTAGATTTCAGGCCATAGTGACTATTCATGTGATGGCAATGCAGTATATGGTATGTGAGTATGTGAGAAAAATAAATTGTGAAAGAATTTTTACTTCAACAACATACAAAACAAATTAAAAAATGACGGGTAAAAATATGCAACAGCTACTTTAGCTCAGGTGAAATAACCCTCAGAAGTTAATACATTTTCTGCTGATCTTTGTATAAGGAATTTGTATGCAGCAGCTGTATAAATTTAATCTATGCCTACAAATTTTTCTTAAAAAAAAATATTGTGTTAATCAAAGTTAACTCAATGGATCCATTTTTAGGAAAAATGATTTACTTTTGCTATTTCGGATTTAATATGGTATGACATGAAAGGAACTGGATCTAGATATTGGTAGATAAAACTGATTCATGTGATTCACAGAAAACTTCATAAAGAATAAATTATACCCATAAAAGCCTGGCAAACCTCATTTATTTTCATGCAAAGTGTTGGCAAAAATTAACCTTATTTCAGTTGCAAAATCTGTAAACAATGTCCTGAGACTTCTGTGATCTACTGAATTGGAGAGTGATTGTTACAAGGTGCATGTTTTACTTATAGATGCAGCATATATATATTACCATGCACATCACAAAGGAGAGGAGAAAGGGAAGCTACTGGAAAGAAAGTGATATCGCCGATGAAGGAGGAGGAGATACAGCAAGCATGTGGTCTGCAGAAGGAGGGGCGAGGGTGTGGTCACAAGTGAAACAGATGGGGAAGAAAGTATAGTATCAACACCTAATGGAAGCCTGTTGGTATTACAAGACAGAAAACCAGGATCATCAAGAGATGGGAAACAGATAGAACTGAGGAGTAAGAAAGTGCTTGATAGGTTTAGAAGTAGGACTGGATCACAATATGGAAATGAGAATCCAAGAAGATTAGGGTTCTGGAACTGTGAGGGTCTGAAAAATAAAAAAATAAAATGTGCATGGGAAAATTGAAACAACTGTTGGAAAACATAAGATTACCTAGGGGTTGTACAGTACAAACATGGTTAAGGGAAGAAAATATAGAGGTAAATAATTTTATATATATAAATAAAATTAAAGTGATAAAGTAAGTGATAAAAGAGACATGGTCTAGAATGAGAAATATTTTTTGAGTAATAATCGAAGATAAAACATATTGAAGACAGTATTATATGTTTCGGTGTAGTATACAATCCACCAGTAACCTCACAGTACCATAATCTAGACATAATGCATTCTTTAGGGCATGATATAGAACTTTTAATAGAGAAATACAGAGATATGGAGGTTAAAATAATGGGGGATTTTAATGTTAGGATAGGTGAGAGTGAGGTAAATGTACAGTGATATGATATATATAAAAAATCAATTTATATCATTATTGGAATCTTAATTGTAGTCAAATAAGCCAACATAGAATAATATTTATGTTAGTGAACCACAAAATAGAGAATGCATTAAATATAATGTGTATATTAATGCAGAGAGCAGGAGAAGGGATGAGGAAGGGGAGGGGAGGAGGTAAGAAGGATGGTATGATAGTGAATGCAAACTAACAAAAATAGTGGTGAAAAAATACTAAATAAAATGGAGGGAGGTAGGAGATACTGTAACGTATATTTAGAAATCATACAATATGGATAGAAAGTAAGAAACTTCATTGGATTAAAAAGAATAAGTTTATCCTGTTTAGAATTTTGAATGAAAATAATATTACTAAGGTATGGAAAATGCTAAAATCAACCTATAACAAATATGCAACTAAATCAAATGTTAAACCAGAAGAATGGGTGGAGTATTTTAAAATGTTAATAGGGGAGGGAGTGTTTTTAATGCAAATCAAGGGTGGGCTGTGGAATGAGTGTTATAGCAAAACTGGATAGTGAAATAAGAGTTGATGAGGTTGTTAAACAGGTTAAACTGAAGATACAGAACAAAGCACCAGGAATAGATGGTATCCCACTAGAATTTATAAAGGAATGATGTAGTGTTATTAATAGAATTAAGTTACTTACTAGTATGTTTAATTCAATTAAAGAGACGGGATATAACCAGAGCAATAGAGGAAAGCAATAGTCCATTCAATTTACAAAGGTAAGGGGAGTACAGATAATCCCAATAATTATAGAGGTATTGCACCAATATCAAATGTAGGAAAAATATTCACAGGAATTTTATCTCATAGATTACAGAAGTGGATACAGGAGTATAGCATTTTATCCGAATTTCAAATGGAGTTTTGCTGGGAAAGAACTGTGGATAACTTATTCATAATAAAAACGTTAAAGAGCATATATTTAAAGGAAAAAACAGGGAAATTGTACATGGCATTCATAGACTTTGAGAAAACGTATAACAGGATAGACCTAAATTTGCTGTGGTATAAACTTTTGAGCAAGCGTGTGAGTTATCATATGGTGAGCATTCTTAAAGTATTATACAAGGATAATACTCATACATTTTGCATGAGTAAAGGAGGTATGGGTAACAAAGGAAATAACTCAAAAGAAGGGACTATGGCAAAGTTGTAAACTAAGTCCAGTGCTATTCAATCTGTTTATTGATGATATTCTAGCTGAAATAGGAAAGAATAAAAATTTTTTGCCAGTAATAAATAATATACAACTCTGGGATTATTATTTGCAGATGATTTAGTAGTTGGATCCATTACAACAATAGGCTTAAAACAATCCTGGCAGCAAAAAAATAAATACTGTAGTGAATGGAATTTAAAGGTAAACCAGAATATGGGTCAAATATTAGTATTTAAGAAAGAGGAAAAATTGAGCAAATTTGAAAAGTGGAAGAAAGGAAACCAAGAATATAAAGTGATTAGGTTGCATATATTTAGTTGTTAGAAATGGATGGGGGTGGAAAATGGGAGAAACAGAAGTTGACTCGGAGTTAATTACAGGAATTGATAATGGAAACACAAAGCTTCTGAAACATGTTTTCCAATAACAAAAGTAAGTTATGAAGTGTTACAAAATCGACTCACTAATTAATTTCAATTGATAGAACACATTACTGTCACAAAGTCCACTATAAATTAGTAAAAATTAAGCTATTATGCCTAAACAGAAATGCACCTTCTCTTCCAATTTAAAGGAAGTATATTTTTTTCTCGAAGAGAAAAGTGGAATGATTCTAGTGGAATGATGTAGAATCAGATATACTGTTGTTTCAGAAAGTAAGCAGTGTTGAAATTAATAGTTCAGAACTGTTTGATGAATATTGTATTGTCAAAGCGATAGTAGCTGAAAAATTAAATTGCTGGGACTATCCCAAAGAAGAAGTGAATAATAGATGGATTGGAATATTTAAAGTGTTAAAACAAAAATTTATAAACAGTTCTGCCTTAAATTGTAGAACTTGCTGTATATATCCCAGGATCAAATGCAGGAACTGAGCATTTGTTTTCAAAAATGAATCATTATTAGTCATGTGATAAAATACAATTAGGTAGCACAATTGCCAGCGTACTGATGCTCATGAGTAATTTAAACATTAGATGTGCAGACATGTATAATACATTTTTACACAATAAGCAGACATGCGATCAAATTCACTCAAGTGAAAAATACAAACACAATTGGTAATATGAAGGATTTGTAAGTGCACTTCACTTTGGGTATTAAGAAAAAACATTGCTCCGATTCAAAGTGTATTTATTCAAAACGTTTCCTTCATTCTACTGCTATGTTAATACCATTTTCAGAAAGCATTAATCAATTGATCACAACCTTTTCAGGTGTCCCATATTTTAATAAAAGAAAAAGAGAAGAAAAAAAAAAAAATGGTAGGCTTACACTGCATCAAATTTTGTTCCTGGATTCCACACTATTGTACATTTTCTGATATTTTAAAATTTTTTCAATACTGTTAGATGTTTTAACTTAAGTATATATGTTTTGATATTAAAATAAATGTCAAATTCTTATGCATTTTTGGCCGTTTAAAATTATATTTTAATGATTTTATAATGATATGAGATCAAAAGGTTGATTGATGACCTTTTGTGTGAGTGCACATTATTAACTGTAGTGCAATGTCTTCAAGGCAACAATTAAAAGCAAAAACAATTGGAGAATAAAACATTATGAAATGCTAAAAAAATATACAGGAAGTATTTTGTGCACTTTTTAAAAGCATACATTTTGAATGGTTGTAAGCATTAAATATATCACTATTAATACTACTACTACTACTACTACTACTACTACTACTACTACTACTAATAATAATAATAATAATAATGATAGTACAAATAATAATGATAATAATGATAATAATAATAATGCTAATAATAATAATAATAATAAAATTATAATAATAGGATAACAATGATGATAACCACAACACTCAAATAGAATATGTCAAAATGTAAAGTTAACACATTAGCAAATACCCATTTCTAGCTACTGTACGTTCCCTGAGCGACCGGATCATTTCACGACGGCCTTGGACTGGGAGATGAGTGGTGTCCTTGCCGCCAGAGAATAGCTCTCTACTACTGCCGTGTCAGTCGAGTTGGATCAGTGGTGAGGGAAAGAGGTCTGTGTGCATGTTCGGAGTGACATCTTGGTGATAATTTGTCCAGTACTAATGGCTCAGTACACTTTATAACAACTTATTTTTCTGTATAACATGTATGTGAAATACTCTTCTGCAAGAAGGTGTCGTAGAGAATTCAACTTCGTTATGCAGGTGTTTGAATTCCTAGCAGGACAACTATTCATGAACTTGTCAATAAAGTCAAGCATACAGGATCGTCTATGAACACAAAATATGTTAAAAAATGCACTGTGCTATCAGAAGAGAAGATTGATGAAGTAGGGGCCTGGTTAGAGCACTCACCGCAAAAATCATTGAGACATGTAGGACAAGATGTTGACATTTCCAAGATGTCAGTGTTTAGGGCAACGGAACTTCTGAAACTTAAGCTGTACAAGGTAACTGTAGTTCATGCTTTACAACCATAAGATCCTGTACCTAGGGTTAATTATTGCAATTGGTTTTTGCAGTCTATTTATAATGGTGATGTGGACCCACTTTTAACGTTCTTCACTGATGAAGCATCGTTTTATCTTCAAGGTCACGTTTCTACCCAAAACAATAGATACTGGGCTAGGGAAAACTCCATATTATTCATGAAATTTCTTACCACGCTGCAAAAGTTACAGTTTGGTGTGCTCCCATATTTTTCGAGACAGTTGATTCACATGTTTATGTAAATCCCATTTTAAATACTTTTTTTCCGCAACTAACAAGAGATGAATGATTGTGTAGGTGGTTTCAGCAGGACTCAACTACAGCATACACTGCTCCAAATTCTATGGATGAATTGCGAAGTGTTTATGGTGACAGAATAATTAGTCGAGGGTTGTGGCCATCTTGTTCCCCTGAACTATCTACATGTGATTTTTATTTATGGAGAATGTTAAGGAATAAAGTGCATGCATCCAACCCGCTCACGTTACAAGAATTAAGTATAACATCATGAGAGAAATATAGGCACTCAATCAAGATGAACTTCGAATGAACCAGAACTGTTTTCAGAGATATACGGAATAAATTTGCGTTAAAGGTCATCAATTTTAACATCTATTATGATTTCAAGTAAGCCTAATGTATATTCCATACACGTTACCTGCCAGTCCTTTAGGTATAATTCTGACAGAGAGGGCACCAGCTCTCAGCCATGCAGCCGCAGGGCGGTTCGGCCGCTGAAGGAATACATTATATTTTAAAAGGTTGGAACAGGTTATTCAACTTAATGGTCGAAACATTCCCAATGAAAACTTTTTGAGCAGTTTCAAAGTGGTGAAGTTATACTATTTCATTAGCAGTTCAGAGCACAATTTAAACCTAACAGTTAAAAGCATTAAGATGTTGTAGTGTAAGGTCATGCAGACTGTTTACAGTCAAGAGTATGAGAGACAGTTTCCCAATCCTGCCACTCTCCCTAAACCTTCACTCCTGCTGGCAGTTAGTATAAACCAAATTGACCTGCCTAGCATTGATGAGACCTACTGAGGTTGGTAGGTGCAAATTAAATTAAATTGAGTTTTGTTTATGGGTGCTCTTTAACTGCTCTGGTTCTCAGAGTTCCATTCTATATTGGATGTGAAACTCTCTTAATTGTGCTCAGAGGCCTCTTTATCAAGTTTCAGGTTCTTTTACATGCCATAAATCTATGACATGGGACCAACAGCTTTACTTCCCCACTAAATGATTTTTATGGCCGAAAAAATCCATTACCCTCCATTAGCTTTAAACTTACAACCTTGGAAACCAGAGGCTAGCATGTTACCCCTAGACCACAGAAGTAATAGGTGCAGGAGGTAAAAGTCGCATAACTGTAAACCTCTCTATTCACAAGTGTCTCGTATATTGAGGATATATGCATATAATGATTTGGAACTTAAAAGAAATATTGTTTATGTCAACAGATATCAACAGCACCAAAGAATATTTGTGAACCTTTGGTGTTTGGATTGGCAAATTTAAAATAAAATTTATTCCAAGTAACATTTTTATGCCATAAGCCGTTCCATTCCCAAGATTCATTTATTCAATACTTTATCATTCTTTTAAAGTTGTTTCAATTTTTAGTTTTTCTTGTGATTGCATAAACTTTAAAGGCCTCTATTTTAATAACATCTGATTATTACTCTTCCCTTTGTATTATAGCTCACTTTTTCTCCAACAACTCATTATTTCTGCCACAAACTGATCACAATTCTGCTTACAAATAACTGCTATTCATTACAATTCTGCCATATAGTTTCTTTTAAATGTTCACAGTGGCGACAATACAGCTCAGTATGAAATTCCTGTCAAACTTATTTAACTGTTGCAGGCAATGCACGCCCAGTGAATACTAACCCTGAGCAGGGCTTCATTGCTTCATTTTATATCTGTAGGTCATCGCACGTGCAATACACCACAGGTGTTCACAAACTCACTCTGATGTAACAATACAGGCTTCAACGTCAAAGAGCTTTCCAACAGAACTCGTGCACTGGTGTAACAATCACAGGTGTGATGCAAAAGAAGATGTCAGTCCTCAGGTGGAATGTCTGATTATACAGGTGCTTGTGGAAGTGCTCCAGCAACTTCACTACAGCCAGGAGCTTTCACCAGATAATGCAATAGTTCCTTTCTTCCTAGTTCTAGTCTAGTTCCTTGCATTTTGCTGTAGTATGCTATAACATGCTGGGATAGAATGCCTCCAATACCGGTGTTGCTGACATCAGTGACCACAAAAAGCAGAATCAAATTGTAGAAATCCTAAAATAGGTGTACTGTAGAATGCTGACTTAAGCTACTGGAATGCGCCCTCTGCCTTTCTGATCACATGTAAGGCCAGTGCTTTTCCACCAGACAAGTGAGAGGTTTTGCAATGTTGCAGAAACCACTGATGAACCGGTAGGAGTAGCTGCATAGGTCCAGGAAACTTCACAGCACTCATTTGTTTTTCGAGTGAGGCCAATCTATCCCGGCTTGAGCCTTCTCCAGGTCAATGATCACCCCAGATGGTGAGAATATGTGAACCTAAATAGTTCACCTCCTTGGAGAAGAGTTGACATTTCTTTGCTTTCAGCTTTAGGTGTTAGCTGCCTGTAAACTTTGCATTTATCTTGGATAGGTTCTCGGAATGGTCTCTGAAGATGTGGCCTACGATGACGTCATTCAGGAATAACAGGCAGGTGTCATAAATCGACCTTCTCATAATTGATTCTGTAAGGCAGTGAAAGGTGGCTGGCGCACTGCAGATGCCAAAGGTCATAACCACAAAAAGTCCTTGGTCAGTCGAAATTGCATTCTTCTCCTTATCTTTAGGATCTAGGGAAATTTGCTAGTATCCCAATATCAAGTCCTAGGTTGAGAATCCACTGGGCAGTAGCAAGTGTGTCCAGGGTGTGGTCTATCCGGGGCAAGGGAAAAGAGTCTTTTCTGGTGATGGCACTAAGTTTCCTGTAGACCATGCAGAAGTGTAATTTTCCATTCTTTTTCTTCACCAAGACTACAAGGGGAGCACTGATGCTTTTTGGACTCAATGATTCCCCTAGATCTCATGTGTTCCAGCATGTCTCATACCTCTACCTGTTTTGCCAAGGAAATCATCTTGGTGGTTGCCAGATAGGTTGAGCATCTCCAGTGTCGATGTTATGATGTACTGATCAGTGAGGCCATAATCACTGTTCCCATTTGCCGAAGACAGACTGATATTGACTAAGTTCATGCTGTATTCTCTCAAGTTGTGAAGTGGTAAGATGGTTGGTCTCCTGCTTCAGCAAAGTCTTTCTGCCAGGGCCCCAGATTCTGGGATGGTGCTGGCTGATCAAATCCGTTGCAAGGCGATATATTCATTGCTGGCTCACACTTCCCTAACTGTCCCAGTCTGGAACTTCTGATTGGTGTCCATTGATTCAGTAGCCTCATGGGCACTTCCTCTCTACAAAGCAACAATGCCCAGGCAACACATAAATTGGTCAATGATGTTTTTCTGTCCAGTACAAGGTTCCTTGTCTATGACCCTCCAGGTGAACCTTCACCAACACATCGCTTCTTGTAGGCACAACTGCATTATCTTTCAGGATCACCTTGCAGATTCCCAGAGGTTTGTGGAGGCTTCAGAGCATAGCTAGTAGCAAGACTTTAAGGCCAATGTCGACTGTCACCTAGTGGCTCCTGAGGACATCCAGTCTCAGTATCACATCCTCGGCCACCCTCATGACAAATACCCACAGGCTCACAATGCTCTGTCCCAATGTCAATTCCAACAGGGCTTCTTACTTGGATGATGCTGTCACTAGTTGGTACGGTCGACTGGGTGTTCATGTTGGCAAGCCCTTCACCATGTCAGATCTTTCACAGCTGCACCTGTGTCTACCAGTATCTGGTACAGCTTCCTTTATACCTAGCCATCTGTGATAAGGCTGTCATCCACTCTTCTACCCAAGGCACATTGCATAACTTGAGGGGTTGGTGAAAACGACCCTAACATGCCATTGTGATGCCTGCCAGTTCTTACTAGTTTTTCACCTGATGGTCGGCTTGGTGTGGATAGTCCTTCACTAGGTGACCAGACTCGCCAAACTCAAGCTCCCACCACTGAAAGGTCATTATTGTCTCTATATCCCAGATGTAGCGAATACTCGTCTTCAAGATCACCATAGTTGCTGTCTTACCTACCATTAATGTCTCATGTACAGTCTTGCAATCGACAAGCATAAGGCACTGTCGTATCTTGGCATCACACATCCCAACGACAAAGGAGTAGGTAGATTCCTGGGACTGTAACCATGTGATAGGTTCACCAGGGCCTTGTTCACCAGCTGTTCAATCACCAGGTGAACTTTACAAGATCTCCCCTGGCTGTTGCAGCCTTGATTTTAACTGACTGCGGCAGGCAGAGAAGATACAGCACTGTGAAATTCCCATCACATTCACTAGACTGTTGCATGCAATGCGTTCCCAGGGAAAACTGAATGCTGGGCAGGGCTTCATTGCCCTTTTTATACCTGTTGGTCATGTGACTGTAAATTTCTATAAGCTGTTGCATGTGCAGTACTTGTAATGTTGAGGTTCTAAAACTTATATACTATGGGTTAATTTATTCACATATCCAATATGGTATTGAATTATGGGGGGGGGGGTTTGTAATAAAATGCATATGCAAAGGGTTCTGGTGCTACAAAAGAAATGTATCAGAACTGTGTTTAAAATGGGGTGTCGAGAATCATGCAGGGAAGTTTTTAAAAGAGAAAAGATGTTTACTGTAGTATCTCTATACATATACAAAGTAACTTACTTAATTAACAAGAAAAAACCAAAACTAAATAGTGAAATACATAACCATGATACTAGATGCAAACTTGACTTACATTATACCAGCTACAATGTAAAATCTGTAAATAAAGATCCCTATATAATAGGATTACACATATATAATCGACTCCCTGCATATGTAAAAAATGAAAATGCAGCTAAATTTAAACAATGTCTTAAGACATATTTACTGAACAATCCTGTGTATGATATCAATGAATTTTTAAAATAATTTATGTAGACTATATTAATACTTTGTTAAACCGAAAATCCTGTATATATTAATGTATTTTTATAATTTATGTAGACTAAGTTTATTTAATGCTAATTTTGTGTAATGTAAACTGACAATGCTCGATACTCGAAAAGAGTCTATAGGCTGCTAATAAATTACAATTACATTGCAAGTGTTTACAAACTCACTCTGGTGTAACAATGCAGACTTCTGTGTCAAAGAACCTTCCGACAGAACACATGTGCACATGCACAGGAGTAACAACCACAGCTGTGATGTCAAAAGAACCTGCAGTTGGCAGTGTTCACTAATGCACATGTAACAATGGATGCCAACACTGAGCTATGACTTACGAAGCTATCGTGGTAATGGGGTAGTATATCTGCCTAACATTTGTCATATATATCTTATTGGTTCATATCTCACAGTGAATTGCATAAGGCTTTTTCCAGGGTTTTCCCTTATTCTGAAAAGATGTATTTTGGGTAGTTTCAAGCTCTCTGGGCTCATTTGAGCATCATTTACCTATTTCATTAATTCACTTCAATTAAAATTCTAAAGCAGAATAACATAGCAAGCTGCAGGGAAAGAATAAATATTTCTGCCAAATTTAATCACATCTTTCTATCTTGGATACAGAAACAACAAGCTCCTTCAGAGTGACAGAACTTAATAATATGATTGGATAAAAAGTTAATCAAAATATGTTAATAATTATTCTAAGAAGCTTTCTTTCACACTACTATTTAAAACCTTTAACGAAGAAAAATATAACAATGTACATACCTCCTTGGCTTGGACTTCTTTGACCTTTTTGGGTGGCCCAGATGTGGTTGTCTCTTTAGTATGCCCATCAGGAATTGAGAACAAAATCACTGGAGATTCTCTTCCAGTGTATACACTGAAACACAAAGTAAAATAATATCTATCATTACAAGTACACTTCTAAATAAGGCTGCAAATTCCATTGTCTGCTTATAGTTAATACCTGGTTGATCCATAAGCATTGTCACAAATGAAGAAGCCCTTTCTTTGTATCTGTATAATTTCAGACTTTTTCAGATTTTTAAGCTCTGGATCTCCTAACATTTGTACCTCCATCTGAAAGGAAATGTAGATATGAACATTCTCTGTACTGGCACCAAAATAATCACAATTCTTACAAAATACATAAACAAGTAACATTTTTGTTGAGTGGCTTACCCTTGTATTTTGACCAATATAATCTTTGAAGTCTTCATCTTTGCCTAACACAGGCTTACTAATGATATGGTCAAAGTAAACGCATACACAAGGCACAGATGGTGCTTTCTCTGTTTCGGCTAACCAAGTAACCTTCAGCGTTTTCTTGTAATCTTTGTTTGACAGATTGGGCTCAGCTTCAATTGAGATCACTTTACCATTCTCTCTGGAAATTTCAAAAGCAAGTAAAACAAAGCAAGTTTTAGTTGGATGTTTTAAAGGCCATTTACACTTGAATAAAACTGTCAATATAGCAACCCAAAGTTGAGAGTGAGATGAACCTAAGATGGCTACTTTCAGTATGAGATATGAGAACATAAACAGTAACTAATTGCCCAAAAATTGAAACAGCAGAATCAATAAAATTGTATATATGGCTATGGAGGTTATGCAAGAACCTCAAAATGAACAAGAACTATTACATATATAAAATATATAATATAAAATATAAATAATAATTAAGTATTTTATACAGTGGAGTGGCATTGTATCAAGTTTTGATAAAACTTAAATAAATTTTACTTTTAACTCCACATCCGATTTGTTTGGGAAAACCAATTTCAGGGTACCTTTACCTTATCTTCAGTTCCATGGTCAACTGATATGGCAACAGTTGGTTGTCTCCAGCTTGAGTTGTGCAATAAGATTTATATTGGGAAGACAAAGAGAAATTTAAAACCTAGAATGAAAGAACACTTGAACATTAGCTACAAGTATATAGACCAGTGTGCAGTAGCATACACTTTTGGTCTGAGAATCATAGTATAATAGAGTATAAAATATTTGCAAACAAACCTTTAAATTTGCAAATTTGGGAAAGTATCTTCATCACCAGGAAACAAGATACTCTTATGAATGTTGAAGCTCCGGCTGTGGATGAAGCCATCCTATGGACAAGAAGGGTAGAGGGCAGCACAATCAACTGTTGCACAATCAGTCAACCACAGAACTGAAGATAAGGGTAGAGGTACCCTAAAACCATCTTCCCGAATGAATTTAAAGTGTAGTTAAAAGTGTAAAAAGATGACTCCTAATTTCTACCTTAATTCATTTACCAAAAGTTCTAGCATAGTGATACTGGATCATTTTTAAAAAAAGCCAAATTAAAGAGAGAAAATATATAAAGTTATAAAGGGCATTTCATATATAATTATGCAGTTTAAATTGATAACAGTCAAGTATGTTGGAATGAGTTGATAGAAACAAACCATGAAAGGGAAACAAGATAACTACAGAATTAATGATGGGGTAAATGTTTCCAGAAACTGGCCTTAATAGTCATATTTAAACAAATTTTATTCCACAGTAAAACACAATTTATTCCACAATTTAACATGCAGAAACAACAGCTTTACAGTTTGTGATTCCACCATTTTTCCATATTTTTCATTTTATTAGTTTTATAATTACACATATGTACAATGTTCAGTGTAGATAGCATAGGTATTATATTCAACCCAAAAATTTAATATTGTAGCCAGATAAAACATTTATAGAAAAAGATTTTTTTTATGTGTGTGTGCGTCTATGGACAGCAATTCTCAAAAATGAAAAGATCTATAAGCACCAAATTTGTATGTTTAGTATCTTCCAAGATGCAACACAATTTTCAAGAAAAACCTCTTGTCCCAAAATACCTATAAATGGAAAAATTTTATTTTTCTACTGTATTTCTTGATTTTTTGTTGAAATATCCTCTAAAAACCTATTGTTTCTGGGTCAATTTTGCATAATGGTAAACTATAAAAGACAGACAACCGCTTATTACGGGAAAAAATGTAGATTTTGTTAAAATACACAATTTAGGTCATATACATTTTTTTTTTTTTGCAGAGTAGACTGCTTCTGAGATATTCCTTGCTATTGGTATCAATTTTAAACTTATTTCAAACAGGTAGTTATCTTTTGTTTTATCTCTCTTTTGTTTCACTCAGTCATGCAAAGAGAACCACACTTCAATTGTTCACATAGCGACCAGCTTTCAAAGGATTTGATTCACTTTAGCCTAGTGTATTTCCTTATTTCCCTTCTGCTTAGAGAAAGCAAGTAATAAGAACATTTCTATTGATGTCTATCATGATTAGCATGATGTAGATAAAAGAACAATCCTTTGATATAGTTTTGTTCTCATAACTGGTAGAGAAACTCATGTGAATGGAAAACAGATTTTTTAAAATTACAATTATTTTTCAGTTTTTTCAGTATGGTATTTAATTATTTTATGTATATGCTTTACTATAACTGACATCACTACATATCATTTAAGCTGCTGGAGAAATAAATTTGTGAAATTGTAAAACAGAGGCATTAAGTTCATTAAAATGAAAGTTGAATAAAAGTAAAAAAAAATATTGATAATCCTGAGTTTGACATTTTCTCTCTCCATCAGATCAAAACCTATTTTTGGTGCTACTTCAGGTATTATAAGAAAACCTTGTCTATATTAATGTATATAAAATGATTTTGTAAATACACACATAAGTAAAAGTTGAAAAATATAAGCAATTTTCAGAAACTAATAAAGTGAAAAATGCCAGAACAAACAATAAAATTGCTCCTTCTGCATATGAAAATTTTAAACTTAATCTGTTT
Source organism: Hymenopus coronatus (assembly GCA_030762935.1). Taxonomy (NCBI): domain Eukaryota; kingdom Metazoa; phylum Arthropoda; class Insecta; order Mantodea; family Hymenopodidae; genus Hymenopus; species Hymenopus coronatus. Next base: position 57,784,126 of record CM060882.1, read on the forward strand.
AACTAATTTTTCTCCTAGAATGTTTTTAAATTGGAGACTTCAAACAGCAGTCACTGTAAATTGTTTTTCATAGACATTACAACCACTGTGAATTAATTGTTTCTTCCACACCAATCAAAAGTAAAAATTGGGTACCAAATACAACTGGTTTAAGGCAGGGTTGTAAATTAAGTCCCATTATATTTAATTTGTTTATCGATGACATGCTCCAACAAATAGCAAAAGAAATGCACAATGTCCAGCAATAAAAAATAAAGATATTTCGGGTTTGCTCTTTGCAGATGACCTAGTTGCAGCAGCAATCACAAGTGGGGATTTAAAGAAAGCAATAGAGACATACTGCAAAAATTGGGGTTCAAAAATAAATAAAAGTAAATAAAATTTTATTATGTAAAAATGTAATGTAAAAATGGGAATAAGCTCAGCAGAGAAGAAAGATGGTGGTTAGAGGGGAGTGAATTCAAAGTTGTAAACAAGTTTGATTATTAGCAGTAAGGCTAAATAACAATGGAAAATGGACAAAGTAAAGGAAAAATGTGCTGGATAAGGGGAAAATAGCTATTAATGGTATAAATACATGCTTAAAAATATACCAAATATGAGAGTAAATGGCTAGAGAGAATATACGCAGCAATAGGTAATCATGAATGATGCAAGGAATAGAGATTTGGGGGACTGAAAAAGAGTGCAAATGTATAGATCAAAATTTTAGGTCCTTTTGCAAAATGATATTGGGATTTCCAAGAATTGCTCCAAATGGAGAAGCATTAGTTAAACTGGGGAGAGCTGGGAGGAAGGGAGCAGCAGTTAAATGGTTAGTGAAATACTGGAACAGGACCCAAGTACTAGAGGAAGGAAATAGTCTCAAAGATTGTTAGAGGATACAAGTATCAGCAAAATGGGAAAGAAATTGGTAATGCCAATTAAAGAAAATTGTAAGAGAAGTTGGATTGGGGGAGCTAGACAATCAACAAAAGACAATACAGGCACAAAAATTAAAGTGAAAGCGAGGATAGGGAAACAAGAAATATTAGGCAGCTTAAGGGATAAGAGTACTTTAATATTATATAGGAATACTAGAAAGTATGGGGAAGAGAAAAATAGCATTCATGTCTGTGGAAAAATGGAAAGAGAGGGTCTAGCATGGGCAAGAACATGAAAAATGTTTTTAAAAGTCTAAAAGTACATAAAGATTTATGCCCACTATGTGGCAATGTTGATAACAATTTACTGTATAATTGAGTGCAAAGAAACAAAAATATTGAGAAAAAATATGAAATAAAAATTGGGAAAAATTACCGACAGAGATAGTGAACTTAAAAGTTTTTTGAAGCAGTAAGAAAGACTTTCTGAAACAGCTAGGTAATTATACATGAAAAGTAAGGGAGAAATGGGAGAGGAAAATTGCCAAACAAAGAGAGGATTCATTAAAGTTCGAAGGCTTTCACGGCCGGTGTTAGAATCATTTATAGAAAACAAAACCGGGCTTGTAGGCCGTGGTCCACTGGGCTTCTCCCTTCGTTCCCCAGACGTTTCGCCTGCGTCTGCGGCAGGCATCATCAGTGGCGTGTACATCTCCGTGGTCTCTCAGTAGCGAGGATTCTAACAATAAAACTGATGAGGTTGTAAATAAAAGAGATAAATTGATTAAGTTGATAGCGTATAAATTAGAGGCAATGGTGTCAATCAGGGTGTTAACTGTTTATGATACCAAATTCAGCAACTCCCGGAAAATAATTATGTATGAAGTTTGTAACTGAAACAATGAAATAAATTATCTATTTATCCATTTATCCACACCAGTGTGTGTGTGTGTGTGTGTGTGTGTGTGTGTGTGTGTGTGTGTGTGTGTGTGTGTGTGTGTGTGTGTGTGTGTGTGTGTGTGTGTGTGTGTGTGTGTGTGTGTGTGTGTGTGTGTGTGTGTGTGTGTGTGTGTGTGTGTGTGTGTGTGTGTGTGTGTGTGTGTGTGTGTGTGTGTGTGTGTGTGTGTGTGTGTGTGTGTGTGTGTGTGTGTGTGTGTGTGTGTGTGTGTGTGTGTGTGTGTGTGTGTGTGTGTGTGTGTGTGTGTGTGTGTGTGTGTGTGTGTGTGTGTGTGTGTGTGTGTGTGTGTGTGTGTGTGTGTGTGTGTGTGTGTGTGTGTGTGTGTGTGTGTGTGTGTGTGTGTGTGTGTGTGTGTGTGTGTGTGTGTGTGTGTGTGTGTGTGTGTGTGTGTGTGTGTGTGTGTGTGTGTGTGTGTGTGTGTGTGTGTGTGTGTGTGTGTGTGTGTGTGTGTGTGTGTGTGTGTGTGTGTGTGTGTGTGTGTGTGTGTGTGTGTGTGTGTGTGTGTGTGTGTGTGTGTGTGTGTGTGTGTGTGTGTGTGTGTGTGTGTGTGTGTGTGTGTGTGTGTGTGTGTGTGTGTGTGTGTGTGTGTGTGTGTGTGTGTGTGTGTGTGTGTGTGTGTGTGTGTGTGTGTGTGTGTGTGTGTGTGTGTGTGTGTGTGTGTGTGTGTGTGTGTGTGTGTGTGTGTGTGTGTGTGTGTGTGTGTGTGTGTGTGTGTGTGTGTGTGTGTGTGTGTGTGTGTGTGTGTGTGTGTGTGTGTGTGTGTGTGTGTGTGTGTGTGTGTGTGTGTGTGTGTGTGTGTGTGTGTGTGTGTGTGTGTGTGTGTGTGTGTGTGTGTGTGTGTGTGTGTGTGTGTGTGTGTGTGTGTGTGTGTGTGTGTGTGTGTGTGTGTGTGTGTGTGTGTGTGTGTGTGTGTGTGTGTGTGTGTGTGTGTGTGTGTGTGTGTGTGTGAGTGTGTGAGTGTGTGAGTGTGTGAGTGTGTGTGAGTGTGTGTGAGTGTGTGTGAGTGTGTGTGAGTGTGTGTGAGTGTGTGTGTGTGTGTGTGTGTGTGTGTGTGTGTGTGTGTGTGTGTGTGTGTGTGTGTGTGTGTGTGTGTGTGTGTGTGTGTGTGTGTGTGTGTGTGTGTGTGTGTGTGTGTGTGTGTGTGTGTGTGTGTGTGTGTGTGTGTGTGTGTGTGTGTGTTGTGTGTGTGTGTGTGTGTGTGTGTGTGTGTGTGTGTGTGTGTGTGTGTGTGTGTGTGTGTGTGTGTGTGTGTGTGTGTGTGTGTGTGTGTGTGTGTGTGTGTGTGTGTGTGTGTGTGTGTGTGTGTGTGTGTGTGTGTGTGTGTGTGTGTGTGTGTGTGTGTGTGTGTGTGTGTGTGTGTGTGTGTGTGTGTGTGTGTGTGTGTGTGTGTGTGTGTGTGTGTGTGTGTGTGTGTGTGTGTGTGTGTGTGTGTGTGTGTGTGTGTGTGTGTGTGTGTGTGTGTGTGTGTGTGTGTGTGTGTGTGTGTGTGTGTGTGTGTGTGTGTGTGTGTGTGTGTGTGTGTGTGTGTGTGTGTGTGTGTGTGTGTGTGTGTGTGTGTGTGTGTGTGTGTGTGTGTGTGTGTGTGTGTGTGTGTGTGTGTGTGTGTGTGTGTGTGTGTGTGTGTGTGTGTGTGTGTGTGTGTGTGTGTGTGTGTGTGTGTGTGTGTGTGTGTGTGTGTGTGTGTGTGTGTGTGTGTGTGTGTGTGTGTGTGTGTGTGTGTGTGTGTGTGTGTGTGTGTGTGTGTGTGTGTGTGTGTGTGTGTGTGTGTGTGTGTGTGTGTGTGTGTGTGTGTGTGTGTGTGTGTGTGTGTGTGTGTGTGTGTGTGTGTGTGTGTGTGTGTGTGTGTGTGTGTGTGTGTGTGTGTGTGTGTGTGTGTGTGTGTGTGTGTGTGTGTGTGTGTGTGTGTGTGTGTGTGTGTGTGTGTGTGTGTGTGTGTGTGTGTGTGTGTGTGTGTGTGTGTGTGTGTGTGTGTGTGTGTGTGTGTGTGTGTGTGTGTGTGTGTGTGTGTGTGTGTGTGTGTGTGTGTGTGTGTGTGTGTGTGTGTGTGTGTGTGTGTGTGTGTGTGTGTGTGTGTGTGTGTGTGTGTGTGTGTGTGTGTGTGTGTGTGTGTGTGTGTGTGTGTGTGTGTGTGTGTGTGTGTGTGTGTGTGTGTGTGTGTGTGTGTGTGTGTGTGTGTGTGTGTGTGTGTGTGTGTGTGTGTGTGTGTGTGTGTGTGTGTGTGTGTGTGTGTGTGTGTGTGTGTGTGTGTGTGTGTGTGTGTGTGTGTGTGTGTGTGTGTGTGTGTGTGTGTGTGTGTGTGTGTGTGTGTGTGTGTGTGTGTGTGTGTGTGTGAGACAGGAGTTAGAAAGATTGAATAAGACCAAAAAATTCAATGCCATAGCCAGAATTTGAACCATGGATCTCCTGGTCTCTGCTTCAATTAGTCATTCTTAGCTTGAGACATTGCACAGTGAGTATTTGTACTATCACCTGATGAGGTGTTAGGAGATTTCAAAATAAAACTTTGTGGTTGGTTGGTTTCTTATGAATGTATAATCTTAGGATTTCCAAACCAATTGTATTTGCAATTAATGGTTACATTTATTGTGCACTGTGAATAAGTCAGAGTACCAAGCTGTCTGTTACTCTTTATGTTAATGTTAACACATTAATTTTCTTATGAATGAACTTCAAATTAATATCATCATTAATCTAACATTTCTGAGATAAATGCTTGGTACTTATTTTTAAGCCTATTATTCTGTAGCATTCTAATAACACCACTGGCTTATCACTTACCGATTAATTTTCTTAATAAGTAAATTTCCCCAGTTAATGAAGGTGACATTTTCTTCTTCTTTCACAGCTTCAGCATCAACTCTCTCAATCAGAATTTTTGGTCCAACCCAAATAGTTTTTTCACCAACCCCTGCATTCTTGGGGTGTTTTGCTACGTTTACAGGTTCCTCCTGAACCCCTTTCACATATACAGGTAATGTTCCTTCAGCTTCCAGAGCTGTGTAACGAGGTGCAACTGGATCAATTACCTGCAAAATTACCAGAGGTGTGATGCATCATCATTTACATTACTTCTGCTGCTGATTACAATTAGGCCCCATTCACAATGAAAGTTACTAACATAATGCACCATAAGGGCAAGTGTGAGACAAGACATCTGCAATGTACCATAGGCATAACAAAAGAAAATGGAATGGATTTCTAATCCATAAATTACATGTGGAAATTCTCCAAGCACACCATGAGTTTGAAACTGAATAGTATAACCATTAATATTAAATAAAAAAAATCCATCCAGTTTTTATAAATAAATAAAACATAAAAAGTGTTGCATCAAGCTAACACCATATCAGCATTTGGTGTTAGCTAACATGGTGCAGTCACCTACCACAGTAATAGCTGAATAACCTATCTTTGTAACCTCTTGACATCTACTTGGCCACATACCAATAAACTACTAATGAACCAAATGTGTTAATAAAACACAACATAAGCATGATACACAAATACACTTTGCATCAATAATAAACCATGTTTATCCTGCACCATGGTGCAATAGGTTGGAGCATGGAGTTCTGGTTGCCAGCCATGGAATGGCTGAGTTCCATCCCACTCATAGGGGTACTAGATACAGGAGCATGCTCATTTGGCATCATGAGGAAAGGGAGGAGCTGTAATAGGTAAAGATGGCTAACAATCCAACTGGAGATGTACAATGCTACATCATTTCCCTATATTGATTGGATGATCATTCGCATAAGCCTATGTGCAAGGGGGGGGGGGTATGATGCTAGCAGCTGAAGTTGTAACTCAAGGCCTGTTAGAGCTGTAGCACCAAGGGATGTTGTTGTTTTTTTATTATTATTATTATTATTATTATATTATTATTATTATTATTGTAACAGTTGAGTTTTCTGCAGTGATTCTCATGTTCACTTTGGTAGAAGTCATTGCATTAGAGACCTTGGAATATGTAAATAAGAAGTGTGTCGCGATGGAATAGGAGACTTTGGAACCTGACATATCCAGTACACTAAAGATTTGTCAAGAAGCATCCAGGATCTTCGACAAGTTACCAGAAAGTTCTGCAACATCAATTTCTAGCTATAAATGGAGGAAGAATTTCAAGCCAATGTTGTGTGTGCTTTGAATTGCACTGAGTGTTAGTGCACAGTGGTGCATAAACCATGGATGCTGCGCAGCATGTGTGTTGAAACATAGAGTGAATTATTTGCAGCAGAAAATTAAAGACTTTATTTGTAAACAATTTTTGAGTCAATAAAGACATTTGCTACATTATTTGTATATCAGATTTGTGTAAAACTACATATTCAAAGCATTAAGAGAAACAAACAAGCAAAATCAAAGAACATATAAGGAGGTATGCAAGATTTTCTTGAATTTATTATTGAACTTAATGTTTAATGATTATCAACAAGATAATGCTCCACATATATGAGGGTCATTCTAAAATATCTTGACCTAACCAGGAAACCACAACATTTAAGGGAAAGATATTTTATATTTTTCATCACTGTCCAACTGATTTAAGTAATCTTCTGTCTCAGCTTCAACCTCAATATTTGATGTGAGTATATATCCGTTCACATATTCCTTCAGGTTTGGGAACAAAAATTAATCATGGGAACCATTTGCTGAATATAGTAAATGTGGGAAGCATTTGAAGGTTTGCAACAATCCCGGATGTCTGTGATGGGGCATTATCATGAAGAAAGGGAACTTTCTTTTCACAAAAGTGACACTATTTTCCTGAATGGCACCCTTCAATTGGTCCAGTAGTGAAGTGCAGTATTCTCTAATGATGGTTCTATCCTTCTGGATACAGTAGTGAGCACCAAACAATAATAATACCAGGTAACCATAGCATGATTTTTCCTACTTGCTCTTTCTTTGGTGCACTTTCACCTTTGCCATTAACTGTTTGGACTGCTTAATCCCTAGTATTAGTTTCATTCATTGTTATGAAATGCCAGGAAAATCACAGAATATCATTTAATAAAGTTTAACAACTCTTGAAAAATGATTATTAAAATATATTTTTGATCTTCTGTTAAGTAACATATCACCCATCTAGCTTTCTCATACTAATGTGTAAGATGTGGTGGACACAGCCTATCAAAGTCTTTGTAATTTCTGCTGACTTGAATACCTTCATCAGCATCCTTGATTATGACATTGTTAACTTTCGTCATAATTTTTTCAGACATCTTTCAGGCAGTTTTGGAATGTCATGAGTGCTGATCACTTAAAATAGGTTTACAACCACACTTAAATTCAAACCATAAGAAATGAAGGGGAAGATACTGTTGAATTTAACTAATTTTGTATTTCTATTAGTATTAATGCTTCAAAACAGAGTACTTGATCACAGTTTCTCTTTCAGTTTTATCCATTTTGGACAAAATGTTAGCACAAATCTCTTAAACAAGTGACTACATTTACAACCTGAAACTTTAAAGTGTGCCATCTAAAGAGTGATCGTAATTTGGCTATCTTCACATCTCCGGGTCAGACACATAACTTTTATATTCTTTATAATATTCACAAGCAAATATAGTCAAGTTACTAATACCTTTTTATTGAATGCCCATATCTTATCCCATTCCATCATCACAACAGATCGAGAAGAGCCTTGAGCTATAATGAACTGTTTTAGTCCTTCCACTGTCATACCACGGCGCAAAACCCCTCTTACTGTTGGAAATCGAGGATCATCCCTGTAAGACATTTATTGCCATTAGGCATGATAGTGACTACAGAAATTAGAATGTTAACTTCACATTTTTTCATTTCTTTATCACACAAGAGTTACAAATAGTGAAATATGCAAACACAATAAATGACAGAAACATTGGTGTCATTTTCAATTTATTACTATGTTTAAAATAAGTTGTTTAATATGTTTTAATTCATCATTACTTGTACCACTTCTTTATAAACATTGGTAAGCAACAGAGCATTCTGTTGAGAAGTGGAAATATCTTAAAGCTTAACTGCTACACTCAAAGTGACAGTGGTGTTCTAGTAGGCCTTATTTAAGCCTTAACATATTATTTTTAATTTTTAATTATCAGTCAGATTTATGCTGACATGATGACATTTCTTCCACACTATGATACATATTTACATGGAAATTCTTTTAAAACAAAACTCAGGAAATATAAAGCACCTTTGTACAAATTAGAGGAATTAGCATCTACATAATGGCATATGCAACTACAATTATTTAAGAGGAAAGCGAGTTTTCAAGTTTGAATCTGGTAAGGGTGGTTACCAAGATTCCTGGGATTTTCTCTTATCCTGAGAAGATGAATGTTGAGTAACTTTAAGCACCATGGACTCTGGGCTCATTCGAGCATCATTTTACCAATTTCATTCATTGTCCAATATGACCTACCAGGTCAAAAATAAAGAAAGAAAGAGCGCAAGTTTACTATGGTGTAAAGTATGTTACATTCAAAAGAAAATTGTGAAGGATAATTTCAAGGGCTATCAGTCAAGTATAATTATTTTCCTCCACTAGCTTTTAGCCAGCTTAAGTAATTCAGAAAGGACATGGAGCAAGGTGGCTGAAAGTTTGGTGGACTGAAATTAATAGGTTACAAATAATAACTTTTTTTTCTGCAGTGCAATTAAAAATAGGTGACTTTTACTAATTTCAGAGAGCAGAATTAAAAAAGGAATTCTGTATTTCCATAGCACATTTTGTTTTGGCAATATCACGATGTTCAATGAAAATATAATAAAAAAATTTGCAAAAAATATTACATACTCATGTACAATTTTTAAATAAAATAAAAAAGAAGAATAACTTGAAGACACACCTGAATTTGAAAATGTATGTTAGTTATCTTGTGTAACCCTTTTTCTATTCTCATGGAACTCCGTTTACATGATTTTCTTGGGCGTTCTCTAGCAGGTTCGTAATGTGCAAGACATCAGCAGTAATCAGCCATCATATGTATGCCCAAATGACAATAATAATACCACTCAACATCTTTCAAGACCTGGTGAAACCTTTCAGCTTGGTCTTCACTGACACCTTCTAAATTCAACAGGAAGAAGAAAAGATGCAACTTGAAGAAACAAAGCTTCAAACTCTTATTACAGCCGAGTAGACTGAAATTTTTCAGCATATTTCTGATGACTTTTTTGTATTGATATTTTTTTACATCGCTCAGAAATTTCTTAAAAACCTCTTTGAATCCATATCATGCATCTTTTCAATTTCATTCATAGAACTGGTAAAAAGCCCATCTTTCATCAATTTCCTTATGTGTGGTCCATCAAGTACTCCCTCTCTGATTTTAGCTTGTGACAATGATGGAAACTTTATGCATAAGTACTGGAAGCAAGAGCAACTTTTGTCAAGTGCTTTCACAAATGTTTCCTCATGCCAAGTCTTATGTGTAATGGAGGCAGTAGAATTTTTTGATGATCAACAAGAGCACATTAGTAATATTTTCTTGGTCCAGCTTCCAGTTGCTGCCTGTCAGGCCATTGGACCTTTCCCCAATGTTTGTCCCTTGCCTGCTATCCTATCACAAAGAAAGCAACGGAATTTTGCCCATCCTGTTGTCCTAGTAACAGGCCTTCAAGTCATCACATTTTGCCATTTATGATTGCAGTATTTAACTTTCTCAAGAACACGTTTTAGAATTTCAGAACTCTTTTAGGTTCATAGAATGTCCATGCAGTACTGAAACCAACTTATTGCAATTATGAAGTAACGATGTCATAAGATTTTGTTTGGAAGAATCAATAAAGAATGTCATTTACTTGGCTCATATGCATCCCTGTCCAGCTGTTGAATAACATTACACACATCCACACTAAACACAAGTTGATTTTCTTCTGCAGAGTACTTGTGGGACTGTATTTTGCGATTTCTATACCACAAAAATATAACTCGAGATGATAACACTCTTCTGCTGTAATCTTGAGCCCAGTAATTCACTTTTTTGTTTTGTGAAGCCTAAACTTCTCGTTAAATCATTTAACTCAAATTGATTAAACTGTTGTGCTGATTTGTCAAATTCTTCTGTATCAGAAACCAACTCACTGTCAGAAGTCATGGAGCTGTTTTCAGATTCACTATTGAGGTCTGCTGGTGGTGTAGGTATGGATAGTTTGGATCCATGAAAAATAGACTGTGTAGCTGTGTTCATATTTGCATATTTTTTCCTGCCTTTATTTTGTTGCCATAGTCAGCAACTTTGCACATGCAAAAGTAACAATTGTCATGATGATTCTGCTGCTCTCTCCAATACCATAGGTTTGGCAAACAGCACTGCCTTCAGTTTTCCTTCATACCAATAAAATAAACCCTCAACACAACTATTACATGCAAAGTGAATCATGAATGATTTATTGTGATCAACTTTCTCTTTGAAATTTGAGCAATAAAGTTTCTTTATTTGCGAGTCTATTTTATGTACCTTCCCTTTTAACCGTAACACCCACAAATGTAATAACACTTCTAAGGACTCTGTAGACACTGTCTTCTGCATAATCCTGATGTGAAAGCCATAGTCAAACTTTTATTTTAGCACTGTACATATAGAAAATAAGTGAGCATATTAAGACAAGTTTTCAGCTCAACTAAAGTTGAGATCTATAACTGTAAATGTAAGCATAAATACCTAACAGGAAAACAGATCTGACCTATAAAACAACATGATAAGCACTGGGAATATAAACATAAACCTCTGGGTAATAAGATTGGATGGAAAAGAGCCGATTATCCATATTACAGATTTAGAATAACATAATGAAATATAGCAGTAAGTTGTATAAGATAAATGAATTTAGCACCATAGACATAAAGACACATTTCATAAAAACTAGATGTGATGGCCAAAAACAGACTTAATTTATGAAATTAGGGTACTGATTTCCATTGAAGTCATATAGTTTCCTTTATACCATATAATCTGTTTTGACCAGTGTTGTTATATTTTATTATTCTCCCATTCACAACCAACACTAACAATATGTTAATGGTTTTATTACAAGAGGAAATTATTGTAATATTTAGCATTAAATATCACTGTATCTATGATCATGCTACATATATGAAAATACATTATCCTTTTTTTTTTTTTTTAAACAATAAAGAAGAAGAAATAAGGAAAGAAAAATCTGATGTGTTCATTCACATAACTTTCTCTACAACTCCATAACAGATTATTGTTAAAAAGCTTATTCTTCCATCCATTTCATGCTAATCGAGAGAAACATTATTTGCCGTTTCGGCACGATTCACGTAATATACCTCATTTGTCGTCTGTTCATCTAGTTCTATTTGTTCTGTTAGGGCGCTCCACTGCCTGGACATGTCTTCTGTGTTAAAACATTCACCACAACATAGTATACCCGTTTTCTTCCCTGGCTTGCTGCCAGGTGTTCTGAAAGAGAGAAGTTTGTGCTGGCAAAGTTAGTGGACTGGAGAAAGGCTAGCGTGGGCTGGCGAAGTTAGTGTACAGGAGAGAACACGGCAGTATGCTAATCTGTGCTGATGGAGAATGCTAAGACAAGTTATTCTTAGGACCATGGGGAAAGAGTCTACTCTGCACTTAGTATGAAGAGAACCTAGTTCGGTAGTATGGAGAGAGTTGGCCATGCAGTATCAGGATGAAGCAGAAATACAGTAACCGGTGCAGTACAAGTATAGTCACAATGTCAGCTGCCAGCTTCCATCTTGAAATGTTGTAATAAAGAAAAATCTCGGCATTTGTCCAAAATATATTTCAATTTACTTGACCTGCAGTAATGCTGAACTAATTATTTCATATTTTATGATTTATCAGAAATGATAGTATAGCATAATTTGCGCATTGTTGAATTAATTATTCAATTTTTTTCATAGTGAGATTTGCACTGCCAGTAAATTTTATAAATGTGTTGCTTATCTAAGAATATATTTATGATTGTTGAAATTAATTACTTGTTTAATTTCTTTTACTGTTGGTACTTTCTAATTCAAATTTAAAAATGTACTCATGTATGATCACTTTCAGCAATTGCATAACATTTGTTGCGATCCATGGGTAAAGTAATAGGGTTATGGATCCAAATGAAAGTAGTAGTAGCTTTGGTTGTGTTAATCATGACGGGGCAGAGCAGCTGCAATTAGCAGAAATACTTTCTTGTAAGTAGAAGTGCAATAATGGAATACTCTAGGCTAAAGTGATAGTCAAATCTTTCAAATAATTTCCCTGTGGATAAAATTCATTTCCTTGCATTATCAAAAGTTGACAAATTCCCATATCAGAAAAGTTTAAGTATATTAACACAAAAAACCAGTAACAAGGAATATCTAAAAATTTGTCAACTCTATGAAAAAAATGCATGACATAAATTGTGTTTGTCTATCTCTTATGGTTTACTAGTTATGCAATATTCATCCAGAATAAAGAGGTCCTCAAAGGTTATTCCCAGAAAATTATATTTGTCATGTAAACATCTTTAGTATACCATATTTTAATCAAAATCGTTAGAGCCATTTTTGTAAAGGGTAGTTTGGGGTGGGGGGATGTGTGTGTGCGTGTGTGTGTTTGCGTGTGTGTGTGTTTTTTTTTCCTAATTTTTTTTGGATACAGGGGATCTTAAAACATATATTCCTGGTGCAATCTTGGTATCAAATTTTTGGGTGGAGTGCAATACCTTCTTTATATACTATCTACATAGTATGTGTAGAGAAAATAAAAATGAAACTATGTAGCTATTTTCTACATTAGATGTTTACCATCATGTACAAGCAAACATATGATATTGGAATGCATAGTAAAAACCAGATAATAAGTTCACACTTACAATTTATATAATATTTTTTATTATTTTTTATGAATTAAATCATAGTGGCAAAAAAGTTTTGCTCTAAATTTTTGTTTAACATATTTAACCTAATTCAAATAAAAACAATCAAACAAACAAATTAATAAATAGAAGAAAAAAGCTAATTTTATAGGAGATGTATATGTGCTTGGAGTTTTAGGAGAAGGTAAGATGTTTTAAAATACAGAATCCCAAAAGATAATGGGAAGCCTAATAGTGAAGGTTTCATTAATCTTCTTTATAGAAATCAGTGAAACAAAATTGGAAGAGGGAGATATGCATGATAAATAGAAACAGATGTATGAAAAGATTACCAAATAGTTTTGAACATGCATAGGGTTTATCAGTTACATAGGCGGAAGAAAGATGTAGAGCACATAATATTCTATTGCAACGAAATGGAAGACTGAAGGAAACATTTGAGATAAAATGAATCTATAAAATAATATATAAAACAGCTGAAATAAAGGGGATGCTCAAAAATATTTGATAAACTTGGACAATTCTTATGTACAGTTAAAAATAAGTGAATAAAGGACATTAATGGGAAAAGGTAAGAAGTGAGCAGTGTCTGAAAACATTGGTATATAAATTAGTATGTGTGTAAAATTTCAAATGTTTAGAAATTATCATTATCTATATTACATCATTATGAAATGGACAATGTGTTACCACATCTTCAAATATACTTCAATATTTATTCAGAATCAAATAATTTCTAGAGGTGTGGAAGAAAATTCATTATGGGTGGTTGATTGGTTGGTATCAAATGTTGAGCAGTTGGTAGTGAAGCCATTCGTCTCTTGCATTCCAGTATTTTGATGTCATATTATCATGTTGACTAAAGGTTGGGCAGCGCAGTAGATGGTTTCCATCCATGCCTTCTTTAAGTCTACAGAAAGGACACAGAGGAGATCTCACTATACCAATCCTGAATAAATGCTTATTGAGACAGTCATGGCCTGTTAAGAGTCTAAAGGTTGCTACAGAGGATTTTCTTGGTAATGTAGTGATTCTAGTTGTGTTATTACATAAATTTTCCCATGGTTTTCCTTTTGTTTATAATACTGATGCAGAAAGACTTTTGTTACTAACAGGGAGGAGACCCTTTAATTCCTTTAATAATTAATTGAAGGCTTAAAGGAACCGATCTGGACAAAAGCCTAATGTCCGATCCCTCACCGTCACATGGTCCAGCTGTTAGTAATCACATATCAATTTTGTTACAATAGAAAGGAGACCCTTTAATTGCTTCTATAATTTGAAGACTTAAAGGAACCGATCTAAACAAAATTATGTGATGAACTAAAGGGAAGGGCTACTCACCAATAAGCACTGGTCAACTTGGTGAGTTATTGACCTAGACTGACATTTCTTTGTTTCTACATATCAGGTCCCCTCTTTTACCTTTCCTATCCAGTCTTGCTTGACTCAACTCTTGTTTTCTTCGACCCCGATAACAGAGTATCGAGGCCTAGGGGATCATTTCATTTTCTTTCCTGTCCATTCCTTTCTTTTCTTAGGTGTTGTATCCACCATTTATGGTACCTAATTTTAAACGGTTACAAAAAGTTGAATAAAAGCATTCCAGAAAATTTATTATATATCTATTAATAAAGTCCACTCTCATAGATGTATTGAATTACAAATTTGCCTATGATTCAGTTGTAAAATCTTGCTTACAAACAAAGCCTGTCCAAATCATTGTGACATTCCCCCACTCCACAAGCACGGATGTGCAATACCGTTGACCAGCCTTACTTAATAAGAGGGCTCAGGGTTAGTGTTCCACCTGCTGTGAATGTGATGATTACTTCCAGAGCAAGTCTGACTGCTGTTCATTAGTACATAACCTTCCTTGCAAGGGAAGCTTACACAAAGCTCGATTACAATGCACTGTATTTATGGCTTACCTTCAAGTTCTAATATTACTCGTACTTCTAGTCCCTTGCTCCCTCATCATTTTTCATTTCTCCTCTCTGATTGTCAGGATACTTTAGACTTTACTTGGATGCAAATAACTGTTATCCATGTATGAAAAGCTGGAAACTAAATAGGATGAATGAAACTAATTTGGAAATAAAACTTACCAGCCATCCACTAGTCCTTGATCCACAAACCAGGTAAGTTTTCTTTTAGACAATACTGTATTCATCATATTTAGTCGACTGTATTCCCATATGTAAGGTTTGCGCAAACCCAAAGCTTCAATAAACCAATAGAACTGATCATCACGATCATGATATTCTGTGGTTCTCAAACAGTGAGTTACACCTTCAATACTATCCACAATGGGGCATGCAAAATCATATGTAGGATACACCCTGCAAAGATAAACAAATTATATAGCTATTTCTAATGAATATAGAGAGTAAATTAAAAAAAAAAAAATCTTTTAATTTTTTGTTATCTTAGCGCAACTCACTAGCAGACAAAAAAAAAAATCTTGTACACAGGTGTTTACTGTAATTGAAAAATATTAGCTTTTTTCTGAAATTATTTCTAGTACTTACTTATATTTTAAGCCAGTTCTAGGATGAGCTTCATTTTTACATCTGTAAATTGTTGGATCTCTCATGCATCCATTAGAAGAATTCATATCAATCTTAGCACGAACACAGCACTTTTGGCCATAATCTGTTCCCTTCTTCATCTCTTCCCACATTTGCAAATTCTTTTCCACATCTAGAGAATAAGGATGGAAGGAAGGAAGAAAGACAAAAAAAGAAAAATTAACAATAACGATTATGATGATGACGTATGTTAACTTATGACTTTTTCTACCCACTATCTTTATTTTTATATAGCTTTTACGACCTATTCTTAAGAAATATTTTTCTATGTAGTTCATGTTGATCAAGCTATATTCTGTAAAAACAGTTTCATGTCTCATTTCATTGTAGGTACAAGTGGAAAAGAGGGTCGTTGCCTTAGTGCGGTGGTAGCGCAGCTGCTTACCAAGCGAGAGACCTGGGTTCGATTCCCAGTACCGGCGTGGGGATTTTTCCCCCGCTGAGAGACCTGGCCCGGGATGCACTCAGCCTCATAAGGTCCCTGGGGGGCCAATTGAGGAGCTACTTGATGGAGAAATAGCGGCTCCAGGTCATGGGGACCGCATTAACCGGCTGGGGGGCTCAAGGCGCTGACCACGTCTCACCCTTCAATACTGCACCCCATCCATGATGTCTGTAGTGGACCGAGATGGGAGACGCAGCGGCCGTGCGATAGGCCAAAGTTCCCCGTGAGCTGTTGTGCCATGGAGTTATTATAAGTGGAAAAGAGAAAATGAAACTGATAGATGTTATAAAACTAGTTACTAAATGGTTTCCATGACATCATGAGAAGCAATTGAATAGCAATAGCACTTTAAAAAAAAATACTGGTATAAATTTTTTCGATGCACTATCTGGTAGACCTAACTTTCTTGTGTGGACATGTTCTAAAAAAAGTATGAAATGTTGAATGAGGGTCTGTTTGCTATGCAACGTCAGGCAGGCAACCTTTCTGTCAGAAAAGTGCTGAAGCACACAATGATCTGCATTATGGAGTGTATAGAGTTGGTGTTGGGAAAAGGAGGGAAGGCAGCGCACCCGTACAATAGTGGGGAAATGCAGAAATATGCAATGAATGAGTGTGAAAGTTAGAATAATGTTTTTATTTGATAGGTAGTAGTTTTGTGTATCAAATTTCTCTATTTAACCCAAAATATCAGATGACCATATATATATTAAGAGAGCCACAATTGCAGTGTGATGGTTACAGGGGTATCTTCATGTCCTGTTTAAGTCACCTTCAGCTAGCTCATGTGCCACCACATAACCTCAAATAACCAACATCTACAATAGATGGGTTAAGTCAAAACAGTATACTATCTGGGTCCCCACATTTCTCCACTATTTTCAGCTTCCAAGAAGATTATTGATTAATGTGCCTGTTAATTTTTTTAAAGAATTGGGACAGCAAAAGTATGCTTTATATGTGACATAAGTGCATTTTTATTTCTTTATTTTAAACAATAGGAGCAAGAAAAGATTACTTAATACATAAACATAATTACAGTTTTCTTGAGTTATTGACTCCATAACCTGGTGCATTCCCTTAACATTGAATGGGGAAGAAAAATAGAGCATTATTACGGCCATCTAACGGCAAATAAAAAAGTACATTTTTATCTCATTTTTAACAATAAGAACAAGAAAACAATAGTTAATACTAAATGCAAATTTGAATTTCACTGTTATCTGCGATACTGATCTCATAATCTGGTGCATTCCCTTAACATTGAATGGGGAAGAAAAATAGAGCATTACTTGGCCCATTTAGCAGCAAATAAACAAATAAAAAATATGTTTTTATTTCTTTATTTTAAATGATATGAGCAAGAAAACAATAGTTAATTTATAAAAATATATTTGAATTTCACTGTTTTCTTGCGCCATTGACTCCATATCCTGGTGCATCAACTTAGCGTTGAATGGGGGAAGAAAAATAGAACACTACTACTTCCATTTAGTGATCGTTCTACTACTGCCATCTAGCATCTATTAACCGGTTGCATTCTCTTGGCACTATCTGCTCATTTCTCCAGCACATTTTCAGTTTTTAAAGTTGGTATGGATTTGTGATATTGCACGGTAAACACACCCTCATTAAGCAACATTACCAAAAAATCAAACCAATAATAACTGGTATCTTGAAAATGACAGATGTCACATAAAAAGGTATTTAAAATATACTATGTGTTTTATAGAGATCATCACTTTTGGGTAATGAGTTCTTATATATATATATCTCTTATGGTTTACTATTAAACAAAACCATACAGAATTGCTTATGAATGAGGATGGATTCACAGCTTTTACCCCCAAAAATTCAAGATATACATTTTATCTCTCATAAAAATAACTTCGTTCATTGGATATAGGGGTCTCAAAACATACTTACAGTGAAATCCCAGTATAAAAATTTTGAGAGGAATGCAATGCTTCCTTAATCTATTAGGTGTATAATAGAGAAAGTAAAAATGTAGTAGTTATACAACTGTTAACAGTTTATAAGAATAGTTTTTGACCCATAATCTAACAGAAGCTTTAAACTACCAGCAGGTTATTCTTGGAGTGGCAGTTGATGCAACATCCATATTTCTATGACTAAGAATACTTAACAAATCAACATATGCATTCTTGAAACTGTCCCTCAGCCTACCAATAACTTTCATGATATGTGTCCAAAACATTTACTCATTAGAGAAATATATGATTAGCACTAATTTGAGCCCAACATTGAGCATTTAAGTACAAGTTCCCATTACCAAAATAAAACTAAAGACTGTGATTATCAATATTCTTTTAATAAAGCACCCTGCTTTTATATTTGGTGATATTTTCCATAGTATAACTAATACTGACTAAAAAAGCAAAAAACAATACAAGAGGGCATGATAATCTTAAGATGTTCCACTTACTGTTAGACCTATTCTTTGACTCAATTCTCTGCTCTCTTTCCTGTTTCATTTGTTCTGGTTCTGTGTCATCAACATATGCTTTTCCTTCCTTCATTAGCTTCTCACAGTATTCCAGCATTAAATCAAAATAATTGGATGTATGTGTAAATATGTCAGGCTTGATTTCGAGTAGCTTGAGATCTTCTAAAATCACCTGAGTTTCAACAAAATAGTTTAAATTATTTACATAAGAAACAAAAATTATGCACTAACTTTATATTAAAGCAAAAGTACTTGTTTATTATTTATAAGATTGTCCATGATATAAGCCCAATCTATTTATATGAAGATTTATGGATTTAAGTGTAAAGAATGGCTAGGATTTTTATCAGTTAAACTTATCTCAGCACAGGAAAACCCTTCAAGTGGATTCAGTCTAATTACACTCAGAAAGTACAATTTCTTTTAAAAGCTTTTTCACACACACAAGATCTCTGTATATAATTTGCTTCGAATTCCACTACAGCTACTTAATTTGCAATAGTAGTGTGATATTGTTAGCATTGAAGGGGATGAAGTAATTTATTATATTTGTGCGTTATTGTGATTACAAATCTTGGTTTGATGTTTGTAGTTTGTGTTATATTAAGGCTCTAGGAGGCTGGGTCGGCCTCCGTGGTGTAATGGTTACCATGGTTCATATAACCAAGGTCGCAGGTTCAAACCCAGCGGAGGACGATGGATTTTTTTGGGCATAAAAATCCTTAGCATAGCTTCCTTCGGAAGGGAAGTCAAGCTGCTGGTCCCATGTCATAATTTATGGCATGTAAAAGAACCTCAAGCCTGATAAGGGTGGCCTCTGAGCAAAATTAAGTGGTCTTTCATGCCCAGTATAGAATGGGATACTGAGAACCACAGCAGTTAAAGAGCATCCATAAATAACATGCCATTTACATTTCTAGGAAGCTGAGACTTGAGGTTAAGGTTAGGTAAACTTATTAGAGTTTATTTACAGTATAGTTTATGTTTATGAATGAAAGCACGAAAGATACAAACACAGGTAGACATATTCATGGCAAAATCAACAGAGGATGAATTCGACAATGGTCTTAAAATGTTAGTGGAGGTTACTGAAAAAAGCAATAACTTAAGAAGATGTGTAGCTGAATTTAAAAGTGGAATTGAGGGGAAGAATGTTATATTAGATTTAGATGCCAAACTTGCAGAAAAGAATGCTGTATGCAAACATTTCAAGAAGAGAGAGATAGCACACTGGCGGTGCCATCTACTAGTGAACTGCGGCAACTTCATGAAAGGGAAGATTGTATTGGTATACATTCTGATGTCTGGGGCCTAAACTCCACTCTGACATAAAGCGATCACTACAGGCTACAGCTCCAAAGAAATTCAAGCTCTTTGTTAAAAGCAAACAAAATGAAAGTCATCAAAGAATGAAGAAAAGAATCAGGAAGGAAATAAATCCAATAGCAATGAAATTAGACATAAGCTCATTAAAAGAGTTGAGAGATAGAAAGGACAGTTTTCTTCCATCCAGCTACCGTCCAGTTTCCCTCACCAGTTGCGTTTGCAAGGTGATGGAACGCATGATCAATGGACGGTTGATATGGTGGCTGGAAACTCACAACCTACTGACCAACACCCAGTGCGGTTTTCGTAGACGTCGTTCAATCCAGTTCGCTGACCACCTAGTCTCGATTTCTACGCAGATAATGAATGGATTCATGAAGAATTGTCAAACCGTTGGGATGTTCTTTGACCTCGAAAAGGCTTATGATACGTGTTGGCAGGCAGGAATAATACGTTCTCTATACAACTGGAACATACGTGGACGCCTTCTATTATTCATTCAGGAGTTTATGAGGGACTGTGTTTTCCGAGTAAGGGTCAGCTCGGTTTTATCAAATATTTTTGTTCAAGAGAACGGAGTGCCACAGGGATCGGTACTAAGCGTCACGCTGATTACTACAGCAATTAATTCTATCTCAAAATGTATTCTCCCAGGAGTATCGTCCTGCGTATTCGTAGACGACTTTGCCATCTATTGTACTTCTCAGCACACACCTTTTTTGGAACGCCGTCTGCAGCGATGTTTCGACAAACTCTCAGATTGGAGCTCTAAAAATGGCTTTCGTTTCTCTGCTGAGAAATCACTCTGCGTGAACTTCTGGCGCTGCAGGAGGCGATTACCACCTCGCTGCGGTTTGGCATAGTTTTACTACCATTTACAGATGAGACGAGATTCCTTGGGTTAATATTGGATAGAAAACTTTGTTGGTTACCACATATAGCACAGCTGAAAGCGCGCTGTAACCGTTCTCTGAACATTCTATGGATACTAAGTGGCAAATCTTGGGGAGCGGATTGGACAGTCTTGCTGCGACTTTATCGCGCACTGATCCGAGCCAAGTTAGATTACGGATGCATAGTTGTTTCTTCGGCAAGACCATCTGTGCTTAGAAGATTAGACACTGTCCATAATCAGGGTATTCGTGTGGCTGTTGGAGCTTTTCCAACCAGTCTAGTAGCCAGCCTTTATGCTAAATCGGCAGAACCCCCTATTCAGTGTAGGCATTATATCCTGTTAACAAACTATGGATGTGAGCTAAAGTGCCTGCCTTCATCCAACGTTCACCCCTTTTTTTTAACACCGAGCTGGACGAACATTATAGAAATATCTCTATTCAGGTGTTCGCTTTCGAGCGCTTCTTCATAAGCACGATATCATAATGTCTAGAATGTTTCCCAAGGGGAAAAGGGTGCACCCACCTTGGTTATGTACAACATCCCACGTAAACCTCGGGATGACGGCATAACGAAAGTCTACAATGCCTTTTTCTAGTATTCGTAGATGTTTTTTAGAATCTTTGTCAAACTACAATGACCGAACTTGTATATATACAGACGGGAGTAAGTATACCGTTGGTGTTGGGTGTGTCTTTGTTTGTGATACTGAACAATATACATTTGGTTTTCAAAGTGGTACCTCCATTTATAGTGCGGAGCTGTACGCAATATATCAAGCCATTCTGCACGTTGGCCGTCGAAATTTGAGTGACTGCCTTATATTGAGTGATTCCCTGAGTGCACTTCAGAGGCTTAGTGATCTGTACAACTACCATCCTATCGTGCAGCGTATCCAGGATGTCCTCCACACTTTATATAATTTCGGGGTTAATGTGGAGTGTGCATGGATTCCTAGTCACATTGGCTTGCCGGGGAACGAACTGGCAGATTTTGCAGCAAAGATGGCAATCACCGAACCCAATACAAAAATTTCTTGTGTAACATCTGAAGACTTTAAGCTTGTTGTGCGCCAGGTGATATTTTCATGCTGGCACGAAGAATGGTCAGCTCTCTGCAGAAACAAGCTTAGAGTAGTGAAGGACCTTCCAACAAACTGGGTAACTTCTTCTCGTCAATCTCGAAGGGAGGAAGTGATTTAAGCTCGTTTGCATATTGGCCACTGCAATTTTACACATAGTTTCCTTCTTAAGAGTGAATCTGCTCCTGTGTGTCCACTATGTGGAGAAAATTTTTCTGTCCGTCATGTGTTGCTAGAGTGTTAATCTAGCTCATATTCTGGAATCACTGTAACTGCTGGTCAGTCTTGAAGAAGTCCTAGCAGACAATAATCGAGTGGTAGCTAAGATTTTTAAATTCTTATTAAAGATAACCTTCAAATTAAGGATTTAGTTGTTTTTACCCTTGTTTTTGTATTAGTTTTGGAATATATGTTTTTTCTTAAATCACCAATCTGTGGCTTCTTCCATGATTACTTTTATACATTGATTTTTAGATTTATCTTTCGTACTTATTTATAATATTTCTTATTCAGCTTTATCTCTGGCTTTTGCCATGATTTGTTTGATGATCTTGTAGATGAACGCCCTTAAACACTAACCATCATCATCATCATCATCAGCTGACCACCTACTGTATGGATGCAGCTTATTGGTTAAAGAAAGAAACATCCTTCGAACATCAATTTTAAAGAAAGGGAAAACATGGCCAGTGCAAAAATTGGACTTTGTTACAAATCACATAAAAGAATTTCTATAGTTTGTTAACAAAATAAAATTTTATGATCTAATTATTATATAAATTAATAGGATCACAAATCATTTAAAGATTATCAGAAAAAAAAAAGTTTATAGATGAATTATTTAGAATGTAATCACCAATAGAACAGCAATGCCAAAAACATAAAAAAATAATGTTATTAAATCAAGTATTATGATATTGTTAATGTAAACTTCTATCAAACAGTGTATGTAGTATTATAAACCAATGTAATGGAGCATGCTAATTAATAAAGGTTAAAAAGCACTCATGCACACACACCACATACACGCACATGGTATTAAGAGTATGAGTTTGCAGATTTTGCCTGCTAGATCCAAATATGATTAATAATGAAGTTCAAAAGTCCAATAACAGTTTCATATATCTTGTAAGGTAATGGAGATAACTGAACATTATTGAATACAATATTTGCACAGTCTGATAAAAAAAGTAGTACTTACGAGCTGAATGTTTTTTTTTGGTTTGTGGTCAGGCCAAAGTTTTGTTTTGTGCTTAAAATCTGGTTCACCTTGTGCCTGTGTGTATATTATCAGCTACTGCCTGTAACGAGGGGTGGGGTGGTGTCTTTCAAACTATCCAATCGTATTCATGAGAACTAAAAGCTGCATAAGAGGCAACACAAGATTTAGTCTGATGATAAAAAAAAAAGCGTATTTCAAAGTGAATTGTGGAAATACCTTATTCAGGTGTATTGCAGGATAATTAAATCAAAGTCACATCTTTGCTAAACACAAAATTTATTAATTTGACAGTAACTGCCAACATCAACAATATGTTCGTTTACAGTAGATGTTCAAAATGTACTCCATTAGAGTCTAAGCAGACATCACATCTTCTTAAGACAATTTGGCCCTACCCTTGTTAGAGGTTCTATGTCCTGCCCAATCTCTAGGGCTGCTTCAAATACACATGTGTGAAGATCATCAGTGGTTCAACCTTGTTATGGTATACTTTACTCTTCAAATGTTCCCAGAAATAATAATTTAAAGGACTGAGCTTTGCCCTAAGCAAGAAACACATCTAGATGCTCTTGATTTGTAAAGACTCCCATAGTTCTGAATTCATTTAACATATCCCAAGCACTGACAGAACCAGCTGTTGGCTAGGTATTGAGGCACAACATTACTATAAACATCCCTGACCTTCTGCTCTACACATAGTGCCTAATATGGTATAGTTGAAAGCTTATAACCATAACTTTATTCCAGTAGACATGCTGGAATCCAATTCTTTAATATCATCATTTTAGCAACAAATGGTAAAAATACAAATAAGTCATCTTTTGTAGCTCTACCTCGCTATTTTAATTGCAGAAGTAAGTGATAAATGAGTGGTGTCATACTGCAATTCAAACAATTGAACAATTTAATTTTTTATTTATGCAAACATACACTTTAGAGGAAAATGGTGGAGGAACTCATGTTTAAGCTTAGCATCAGGAAGTTGCCATTGAAGCACTCATACCCTTAACAGTGTGCATGCATGCGTGCGTGTGTGTGTGTGTGTGTGTGTGTGTGTGTGTGTGTATATAAACACATATATTAATATATATATATATATACATTCATCTTCTACAGAATCTACCCGCCTCTTAAAAATACAAATGCAAGTACCACTGTAGCAACAATAAATGAAAACATATATTAATATATATATTCATTTTCTACATAATCTAGCAGCCTCTTAAAAATACAAATGCAAATACCACTGTAGCAACAATAAATGAAAACAGAACCTTTTTAACTAAGTCTAACGATGGTGAATAAACACATTTACCTTCTCAAAGTCCTCCTTCTCTTTGGCTGGATTTGTGTCATCAAACCTCATGACCAATTTCCCTTTGAATGTTTCCTGGTAGTATTGGTTCAATAATGCAGCTTTTGCATGCCCAATATGAAGAAAACTGCAAAAGAGTTTGTTTATTAATTTCCTTACTTACCAGTGTGAGATACAGCATATTATGAGGGTGGATCAAATATAAACCAGAATTTTCCACTAGTGGTTCAGACAATGAGTGAACTGTAAGTGACTTTGGGTAAGGAAGTCTGTAGGCATTCCTCTATTGGACAGAGTAACGCATTTCTATCAATGACAACACAGTTAAGTGGACAGAAGATAAGCATGTGTACTAAGCAAGTATTATCCCAGGGGCGGCGCATCCTATGTGTTCATCGGTTCGGTGAACCTCCGGAAAAAAATTTGCACTTTAAAATACATAAATTTATAATTTACATATTTATACTTTCTCGTATTATTCATTTTATTTGCATTTTCAAACTATTTTATCGAATGAAAAGCCTTCAAGTCTTTGCAATAGCCGAATACGTTCCAACGCGCTGCCCAGGTGCAATCTCTCTTCTGAACCTCTGAGAATAAGTTTGCTGGTGCTTCGAGAGGGGTAAGGGGAAACGTCGCTAACAATACTGAGCACTGCTGCGAGTCGGCTCTGGCGGAAACGCACGAATTAATCCGAAATGAAGAGTTACAGGACTGCAACAAATAGCACGTGTTTTCATTGTAATAGAATTGTTTACTGAATAATATACATATGTAACAGTGCATTCGGTTATATACTTGTGCTTTGGTGTTCATATGCATATTCATCTGTTCATGTTTGTTTTCAAAGAAGAATGAACAGCGTTCAATACTTTTTAAAAACAAACTTCACAGCTTTAAGCTTGGAAGAGAAGTGTAAAGTTAAGAAGCTTGGCAGGCCAATACCTCAGCTCGAATTAAAACAAGCGCAAACCAGCCGAGGTAAGACATTTTTCAGGTATTTCAATGTAAATATATACAAAAGAAATAGTTGGATTTGCGGTTGTATTACTACAAATAAGCTATTTTGTTTTCCGTGCTTACTGTTTGCTAAGGGCAAAGATACAAACTGGACATGCCTTGGTGTGTCAGATCTAAGTCATCTAACACAGAAAATTAAAAAGCACGAGGAATATATTGCACATAAGAATGCTTATTTAGATTTATCAGTCCTTGGAAAAATGGAAATTAGGCGGCAACTTAGCTCGGCTTTTAGACAGAACATAGAAAGACACAATGACAACGTAAGGAAAAATCGCTATTTTCTTTCCAAAATAATTGATTGTATTAAGTTCTGCGGTGAGTTTGAACTTGCCTTATGTGGACATGATGAAACAGCAGAATCTAACAATCCTGGAATATTCAGAGGGCTAATAAATTTTACTTCAGCTTTAGATGCAGTTGTAAAAGAGCACATGAGCAATGCTATAGTCTTTAAGGGTACATCCAAGGATATACAAAATGATTTACTAGAATGTATGTTACATGTGTGTCGTGAGGAAATTAATGCTGAAATAGCAAAGGCAGACTTTGTGTCTGTGATAGCAGATGAAACATCTGATGTATCTTCTAAATTTCAATTGGTTATAGTATTTATCTGTTATCTACTGGAGAGCCTGTTGAAAGATTTTGGACATTTTTAAATCCATCTGGTAATGACGCTTCCTCCCTAGCAGCTTGCATTAAAAATGTCCTCGCCAATGTTGTACAAGAAAAGAAAGAGAAATTAATATCTCAAAGTTATGTGCGGCCAACATGCAGGGGTGCAAACATTCATAAGAGAAGAGTATCATTTCGCGTATTATGTACATTTTTATGCTCACCAATTGAACTTAATTCTTGCCCAAGCTACCAGTCAAAATAAACACGTGAAACTGTTTTTCAATACTATTGCAGAAGTGCCAATGTTCTTCTCTCATTCACCTCAAAGAGTGGCTGTTCTAGATGCAATTGTGAAGTGAAGAGTCCCTCAGGGATCAGCCACAAGATGGAACTTTAAATCCAGAACAGTTCTTACAATTCATGGAAATAAAGAGGACATTCTGGAATGTCTCCAACAAATTGAAGACACCAGCAACCACCAAACGACAACTGTCAATCAAGCCTATGGTCTAAGGTTGAAACTGCAACAGCAAACATTTTCCTTTTGGTTAAGAGGTATTTTATAAAATAATGCCCCACGTGGATATCTTGTACAGCCAATTACAAAAGCGCACCACTGATCCTGTATCAATAAAGCAAGCAATAGCAGCATTCGAATATGAAATTTCGAAAATTAGAGACAATGTTGATAATATCATAATCAAGGAAGAACCAAATGTAGCAAAAAGAAGATGCGAGGACATGTACATAACAAGGAATGTAGCAGCTAAAGAAGTATGTGACATAATAATTCAGCAGAGCAAACAAAGGTTTGAATTCTCCAGCCACTTATTGGCCTCTAATTTACTTGACCAGCACTTCTTCCCTTCACTGAAGAATAAATTTCCTGAAAAAATGCTTTCTGCTGTTGTGCAGTCTTATCCATTTTTAAATAAACCTAAGTTAAAAACAGAACTACAGGTCATTTATTCTCGAGATGATTTTCAGGAAATGAAAAGTTCAGTAGCACTTCTGAAGTTTTTAATTGAAAATAGCCTTCAAGAACCCTTTGGAGACGTTATGAAATTGCTGCAATTGGTAGCTACTGTCCCAATGACGTGTGAAGCAAAGAGGTGTTTCTCCACTTTGAAGCGGATCAAAATGTTTCTTAGAAGCACCATGGATGAAGATAGGTTGTCTGTTCTTGCCATGTTATCCATTGAAAAGGAAATGATCCACAAGCTTCCACATTTCAATGATAGAGTCATAGACAGATTCGCCACGAAAAAGGAAAGGAGGATGGATTTTCTCTATAAACCTACCTCTACAGGAGATTCACACCCATCAACATCTTCAGGATCATTTTAAGGTAATTTTAGAATTATAGATATATTTTAAATAATTTAGAAAGTCAAATTATTTGGAAAGGTAAACTTCATTAAGCATAAAAGTGGTGAACCCCCTGTCATTTAAGTCATCAACCGCCACTGTATTATCCTCAAGTTTCTCATCACTGAAGAGTAAAGATATTCAACATTTTGAGAACACATAAGTTGAGGAAGAAAGTTTATTGAACATCTATGTGCTTGAATGGCACAAAAAACGTCAGTGAGATGGAAACGTGAAACTGGAAAATGAGATGCACCAGCAATGATTGCAGACATACATCACCTCGTGCCATTTGAAGTTTGTCAGCTGCAAAGGCACTTGCTTACAACTGCTTTTAAGAATCCCACAGTTTTGACAGACTTCTTTCATGAAAGAATAATAAATGTTACCTATTTTTGCAGGCTTGTGGAAGAGGTAGTAACAATTGTCAGTAACCCATCCAGAACATCCTTCCTCTCTATAAAGATTTAAGATCAAATATGGCCAAACTATATCTGAAAAGCAAAAAGAGATTCAGTGGATAACTCTGGATCATCCTCCTTACAGTCTAGAATTATCCCCTTGTGCCTTGTCATTGTTTGAACTGTTTAAAGACTGGCGGGACAGCAATATGATACAGGAGTAGAAAGAAACTTTGTACAGCTACTTGCAGATTCTTTCTTCAATGGAGGAATCAAAAAAAAACTGTTACTAGGAAAAGTGTATTTTGAAGTCAAAAGACTATGTGGGAAAGTCATAAACTATGTTGTAGCTTTGCAATGGTTACGATTGTTTACTTTCTCTACACATACTATGTACATAGTGTACAAAGAAGGTATTGTATTGCACCAAAAAATTTAAAAAAATGTCCATGTCTGCATGTGCATGTGTCTCTCTCTCTCTCTCTCTCTCTCTCTCTCTCTCTAAAAGGCCGTTAAATAACAAATTTGGTATTTAAGATTAGTATCTTCCAAGGATGTAACACAAAGATTTTCATGAAAATCCCCCATCCTCAACTACCCTTTACATGGAACATTTTTTGAAAATTTTTATTTTCTCTAAAATGGCTCTAATGATTTTAATTGTTTAAGATATTTTTATGACAAACGAAATATATATTTGGATTTTCTGGGAATAGTCTCTGAAGACCTCTCCATTCTGGATGCTTTTTGTATAACTGGCAAACCGTAAGAGCTATAAAAGAACTTACTGCAAAAAAATGTAGATCTCAATAAAACACACAATTTGTTATATACATTTTTTTGTAGAGTTAACCATTTTCGAGATATTTTGGATTATAGTTTCAATTTTAGGCACTTAAACTTTTCTCAAATGGGAAGACATCCTTCTTCTCATTCCCCGTTTATTTACTCCTGGAAAGCAAAGAGATTGGAATTTCAATTATTTCACATAGTGACTGGCTTTTAAACGACAAGAGTATTGCTTTAGCCTGTGCATTTTCTTATTTCCCTTCTACTTACAAGGAGCTAGTAATAATACTAATTTTGCTTATGTTTATCTTGATTAGCATGATACAGATAACAGATTAATCTTTTGAATAATAGATCTGTTTGGCGAACAGCTAGAGGAGATCATGTGAATAGAACACATTAGATTTTGTTCCCTTCTACTTACAAGTAACCAAGTAATTAGGACAATATGTGCTAATGATTATCTCGATTAGCATGATATAGATAGAGGAATAAACTTTTTAACAATAATTTGTTACAGAGATGTAGATAAAGACGTGAGATTGTAACACATCAGATTTGTTTTTTGTTTTTTTTGTGGGGTAGGTTACAAATTTTGGTTAATATTAGATGCTCCATTGTATAATAATTTTAAAGATAGTCAATTATTTAAAATACATGAAAAAAAAAAAAAAAAAAAAAATTGAGCAGCAAGTTTTAAAATGTCCTGTTAAATTAAATGCAAATAATAGTTAAAACAATGTACTTACAAACTGAAGAAAATGGATAGTACATGTATTAGGGAAGTTGAACTATTTATTTTTGTTAATTGCTTCACTCAGTCTCTATCATAAGCTTTACAAACAAAGTAATTTGTATGAATTACTGGTGGACAGAACATGAATTAGGGATGGGTTGACTCAATTTATTCCTATTGACTGATTCACTGAATCTCTATTGTGAGTTTCTTGACTAACATGAGGAGCTTGTCATTTAAGAGCAACTTCATTTAGTGAATCTCTGGAAATAAAACTTAATGACTACACTGAAATTATGAATAAAATGTATTTGTAAGTGTTATAGGGTAATCTTGAAAAGCACAATCAACTGATGTTGATAATTCTTTTGCAGTTGTAAAGCAATATTGTTCTAAAGATATGGGATACATGGAGCTTCCTAATTTCAATTCCTAATGACTTAGGGCCAGATCTATAGTCTTTTCTGAGATATTCACACTCAAATCTCATTTAAGTACCAATATCACATTCAAAAACAAAATAACTGAAAAGTGAGTGGGGAATAAGTGAAAACTGAGCAAGATTCAAATATTTTTCTAGTGCAGTTTGATGTAGATTTAAGAAGGATTCATTGGTGAGGATTGATAAATATACAAAAGTTTATGAAACATTATTAAATAGCAATAATAACTATAAGTCTGAACAGTAGCAACTGTAGCAACTGCTATGTGGTCACAAGAGCACATGACCATCCTAACTTTTGATGCTTTGTGGTTTTATTGGGTAATTTTTCTTCAAATAATATATTATATATTATTCAAAGAAAAATATATATAATTTAAAATAAACAATGTTTAAATCTGCCATGCTACTTCTCTAAACTTTTAAGTAGCTTTTGCACATGTGTGACTAATATGTAATTGCCTTATGGGCCAAATGCGCATGCGAAGTGCACAGTTCAAAGCATGCTAACGAAACCTCTTTTCCTGTGCCTTATCAATACAATTTTACATTAATGACCCCAGATGGCAGCTCACATGCTAAAAGTGAAGTTACTAGAGGGCAGCCATGTTAATACTTCCTACCACCTGCAATAGTATGTTAATCTTGCCATCTTGCAAATTTGGCAGAAGTAGGTAAGGTACATGCATGTAGTACTGCATATTTCAGAGTATCCATATTTTCAACTGCAATTAATTT
The DNA here is from genome assembly GCA_030762935.1 of Hymenopus coronatus. NCBI lineage: Eukaryota > Metazoa > Arthropoda > Insecta > Mantodea > Hymenopodidae > Hymenopus > Hymenopus coronatus. The sequence goes on from CM060882.1 coordinate 57,814,239, forward strand.
ACAGCTCGCCTGGGTAGCGTAGTGGTAGCATGTCTGCCTCTCGTTCAAAAGGTCGTGAGTTCGAATCTCGCTTAGGGTGAGTTACCTGGGTAAGGTTTTTTTCAGGGTTTTCCCTTATCCTGAGGAGACGAATGTCGAGTAACTTTAAGCTCCATGGACCCCGAGATCATTTGAGCATCATATCATCAATTGCATTCATCGTCCGATGTCCGATATGACCAAACCAGGTTAAAGGACATTAAACTATACCAAAAAAAAACAACAAAAAAAAAACATAATTTACACATTACTTCATTCTTACCTTAAACCGCTGCACTTAATGATGCACACAACAAACACCCTTTCTTTTTTAAGACAACTTATGCAACATTATCATCTTCGTCAACCTTGTTGATCTTGCTAGGATTGGTTGCATTTTATCAACTTGTTTATAATCCTTATGCAGCTGATACTGTTTCAAATTTCCAGAGCCACCCAAATCTCAAACTTTTGGGAACACCTAGAATGTAGCTGCTATTGAGCACGAATTTTCCTGCCATTCTGCATAATTTGCTAATTTAGAACTTTGAGATTTTATATAATTAGTATGCTAAAGGCCTGGGAAACTTTGTGGTTACAGAAAAAGGCTCTCCGAATCATTTCAGGCTCACATACAAGAACATCAAGTAGAAAAATGTTTAAGACCCTAGAGATCTTAACACTCACCAGAGAATACATATACACAATAATGACTTTTTACGTAAGAAATAAACGTTCTTTTATTACCAATTCACAATGTCAATACAAGATCCAGACTTGAGCTACATTTACCATCAACTAATCTCACATGTGTTCAAAAAGGAGTACATCATCAGTGTATAAAAATATTTAATAAGTGCCTCACAACTTAAAAACCTGCAGTGATAAAACATTTAAATCAAAGCTGAAACAATATTTACATGAACACTCTTTTTATACCATTAATGAGTATCTAAATGCTACTTAAATATTTAACTTGTGTAAATAATATTGTAAATATTGAAATTATGTAACGTATTGACATGTTCCACATCCTGTTGTCTTTGTTATATGGAATGCAATTAAATGTATGCGTGTAGAGGAGGTATGACAGTAATTACTGAGTTTCTAAATGTGTAATACACTTCCTATTTCTAATACAAATAAATTATTTGATAATGGATTCATAGAGAGAAAAAGAAGGTATTAACTCCTTTTTAAATAGTTTTTCATCAGAATACTTTATTGATGGGGGAAATTCATAAATTATATCTTTGACAACTAAAAAGTATTTGTTTAATGATTATGCACATGTATTACCGTTTATATTTTGCAGTCTCCTGAAAGGAATAGCTGTTTCTATTACTTTAATTAATTCTAATTCAGCTTTTAAAATATTCTATGTTGACTAAGCTTTATATTGTGAATTAATAATGTAGTTGTTAATGGCTACTTGTTTAGCTCTTATTATGGTTTTGTAACCCCACCCACCTACCCACACACACACACACACACACACACATATATTTATATTTTATATTTTTTTATATTTTTATTTATTGAGGATTTTATATTGTTTTATATTCTAATATCACAATCCTTTATGTGTAATAGATATCCCTATTCTCTTTGTACACTATTTTAATGAATACTTTAATATTCTTAGTTTTCCTTGAATGATTCAATATTTTCTGTATTACCTATATACATATTTAGTTATCAATTTTTTTTTTATTTATTATTTGATTTATCTATTTCCAGTATGCTGTAATGACAGAGAATTCTCATTCAAATATCTAACAGTATGAGGGACCTTACATTTTGGATAATGCAATCTAAAATTTTGTGACAGGAAAATTTTGTTTTATTTTTTTGAACATTTCAATGCTATTTTTTTTTATGGCTTCCGGTGTTATTTTTTAGTGGGTTTTAGTGTAATCAAGTTGATTTTAGAGACACTTTATGATGCATCATTTTAAAAGTTTGGTTATAAATGAAAATTACTTAATATGTAAGTTATTTTAAATACAAATACTTTATGTATCAAGTCATGAAAGTAAGCACATTATTTTTAGATAAATATACAAATTATCAAGAAATATGATGTGGTTTTACTTGCTTATTAATTGCACTTCTATCAGCCACTATGAAATGTATTCTTCACAGCATATTTACCAAGAGGATCACCGAGTCATATTTCAAATGATAGTAAGTTCATGAGTTCCAAATTTTCTTCACTCAGATGGTGTCTTTGGTCAGTCTTAACATACTATGAAAATAGTTGTTCACTGTCCAAGTTGAAACATGGAATCCATACTGCTTGTAGAGTTGCAAGTGCAAATTCAGGCTTATCTAATTTCATTGCCAGTAGGCATTTCACAATGTCAACCTTCTCAATTGAAAGTTGTAATTTGACTGCATCTTGCAGCTGTCTGTGCCCTTTCAAAATTGAGACTGCACAAAATGATTGCATTCTAGAAGCAGCAATTGGCAGTCTTCTCAAGACTGTAATTTGCTCAATGTTCTTAGGATTAAAAGAATTGTTCAGCATTGTGAACACAAGCTTTGAGGGATCAGAACTCAAAAGTTCTGAAAGTTTATTTTGAAGATGTAAGCCTACTCCATTAGAGAATGCTTGAGGAAGTTCATTGCCAACACCTTCTAAAAGTTGACTTATTTCACCTTCAAAAACACCTCGTTGATCATTTTGAAACTGTGCTCTAAGCTGTTTAACCTTGAGTTTAAATCATGGACAGTGGGGAATTTGGATGCCTCAAGATGTTGTACTAGTGCTGTGAGGTCATGAACATATTCCATAACAGTGTTAAAGTTGAATCGTTAAACTCAAGTCAAATCATTAAAATTAAAAAAAGAAGCTTCAAAAAGTAAAAACTCTATAGAAGAATTGCAAATCATATTTTACAAAAATTATCACTGGGACTAGTTCGAGATACCTTAGTAACACGTTGCTAAATATGGAGCAATGCTGAAAAGAACAATGAGGAAATTGGCAGCAATATTATCCATGTTGCTAAATAGCTAGCAAACTATAGAATAAGTTATCGTATTTATTCAAATACAAGATGACCTCATCAAATACAAGATGAGCCCCTTTTTTCAGAACTAAGTTTTGGGATTAAAATATCATCTATATAAAGAGACGATAACTTAGTTTTTAAATGAAATTTAAAGTTTTGCCATATATTTTGAACAAACTAAGGGACTCATGCTGATTAAGTATTTCTTTCTTTTTTTACTTAATTTGAATTTCTACAGAAATTCACATGGTGGGTAGGTTTGAAGGAGAGGGGAGAATGGAAATTATATACAGTACCTATGTATGCAATCAAGGTTGCAGTGGCAGCTCAACTACTAACAAAGCAATGGATACAATTTTCTATTTAGAAACATACCTAATATAACACATTATTGTAAAAAGTTTAACCTAAAGTTACAATTAAAATTTGCATGGAAATTTGCATTTTGGGCAAATGAGAGATGGACAGGGGAAGAAATGAACTGTATGTGTCCAGAGGGAGAATGTAACAATGGTGGTGGCAGCACCAGTGTATCTGTTATGATGATGGATTTGATTTTCAAATTAGTCAACATACGGAATATAACACATTGCTGTAAAAGATACACAATTCGAATTTGCACAGAAACTCACACTGTGAGCGGGAGAGACAGAAGAACGGAAATTTACAGATATGTTTGCACATGGTGGTGACAATGACAACTTAACTGTAATAACAATGAATAAGACTTTCCATTTAGACAATATAACACATCATTGTAATAAGTTTTACTACGGTTTTACCTCATTCAAATTTGCATGGAAATATGTTAGTGTATGTGCAGCAGGAGGAGGGAAATGCACAGCTAAATCTTTCTCTTAGCACTTGACTGTTGGCTCCCAATCAATACTATGTGCAACCACTGATGTGAAAGAAAAACTTCTACTTTTAATTTAATCTCGGAGAGAAATCTTTTCTGAATGAAAATGCTTATAGGCCCATTAACAGCAAACTTTATGGTGTGAAATGAAGGCTCAAAATCTGCCGCAAATGTTATGAACTTGGTGGTAAGCTTACCATTTCCCCCAGAGTTTGCCACTTGCAAAGTTTTAAACTTACTTTTTGCGATATGCTATTTGGAAAACATTGCGAATGAAAGATGAACCCAGTTTTGGACATGATATTTTGGGGGGGGGAAAAAAAAAATAGTTATTCTGCCAGAAAATATTTGTAGTACTATATTAATACCAAACTTGAATCCTTCACATTAGTAAACCAACTATAAATTAACATTTTGTAAATTTTACATGGATAGATCTCATATTATTAGAAATTCGTGAAAAATACAGTGTTTCACATAAAAACCAAATATTTGCATTATTTTGCGATTTAAAATCGTAAAATTCTGCTGTTTTTGTATGTCTGAAATATATTCCACTATGATATCATGATTTTACTGTTTTTCAATCTTATCATTCAAAAGAAATTTTCTCATCCCAAATAATATTGTTATCCATGTTGGATACTTATGTTTAAAATTAAAACCATGACTAGTTGTAGATACTTGCTATACCTATAGCCCCCTTAGTATAATTTATGTTACATAGTGTGACATGCCTTGCCACAATCACTGAATGTATACGAATGGCTAGTTTAAGTCATAGTCGATTGCTGGCATCCATTGTTACACGTGCATTAGTGGACACATGTGGAGTGACCTCGATACTGTGATTGTCAGACCCATGTAAATGGACACGTGTGCTGTCTGAAGGTCTTTTGATATTGAAGCTGTATTGTTAAACCTGAAGCCCTACCCAGGGTGTAGTTTCAACTGAGAGCAGCAGTTGAGTGAATTTTAACGGAAAATTCGTAGTGTGCAGAGTAGTAGCCACTGCCACAGCAAATGTTGAAAGGAAACTTGTACAGCAGAATCGTTACAATAGCATTAAAGAAAAACCAGTTATTGTGAGCTAATTCTGATTGTAATCAATTTGTGGAAGAAATAGAGAGTTGTTTGTTAGAGTAAAGAGAGTGTTTTCGTTACAATAGTTATCTCTGATTTGAGAAGTTCAATCTTGTGGTCAATGACAGTCATACATTACTCCTTATTGTTATTGTTAGAAATTCCAGAATTCATGCACAGTTTGAAACAATGAAGGATTTTCTCGAGGTATGCTTATTGCTACTGTCATTACTTACACTTACAATGCAGAACGAGCCTATAACAGGGCTCATAGACAAACAAAATTAATTATTGAAAAGTCTTGTGGGGCTGTCAAAAGAAGATTCCCATGTTTAAGAATGAAATTGGCTTTGAATTACTTTGAGTGGCTCCTATAATAGTAGTAACATTTATATACATACCACGGCCATTAATGCAGATGAAGACACTCCTGACACAGATGGTGCTGTTTACAGAAGAAGGAGATTTATAAAATAATACAGATTGTGTTGACCAGAAGGAGAGTTTATCAAGAACTGCCTACACCTGATTTTATTAAAGAGATAGAAGGGAAAACACAGCACTGAGAACTGTACTAATTAACAACACTTTCACTAGTCACTATAAATTTATTATTTTCTGACTCAATTTTATAAATTTCATTATTTTAATTTTTGAAAAGCTTTTTTCTGTTCTAGTTCCAATTCTAAAATTTTCACTTTCATTTCACGTTCTTTCTTTTTCAGTTCATGTTCTTCCTCTATATACTCCAGCTTCCTCTTATGTTTTCCTGATATCTTCCCTGTTCTTCTTTTCAGGGAATGACAATCTAGGTGTATTTGCAGGCATTGAGGGACCTGGTTCAATAACCTGCATTTCTTCCTCCTGCAAAGCGCAGGCTTCCAGTTGGACATCATTTAAATTCCTTGTGGTGTATTACAGATCACCTCCATACCCACTTCTACAATATCTTTTGCATGGGAATCCACATCATCAAACTCGCAACTAATTGGCAGAAACTGTGGTTTGAGCGCTGCAATTAGCTTGTGGCCGCTTCATTCAAGGAAGACAACAAAAAGCATACCACCTCTTGTTTTGCGCATTTCAACTTTATCTTCTGCATTGATTTTTTTGGTGCACTTTTTTATATTTTCGTAACATATTTTTAATGTATTCCAGTCATGTGCATATAAAATTTCTGGAATTGAATTTTGCAGTTATTTATTTCCATAACTGCTCCCTCTTTGTGGTGTTGCTGTCTGTTTTTTTTGTTTTTTATTACATCTTTATGTTTTAGCACAATGTCCAACAACATAGCTTTCTCTTCATTTTTAAAGTTTGCAGAACACGTCTTCTTTACCTTAACCACCATTATTTCTTTATATTTTCCTCAATATCACAAACAGATGAAAATAAAAAAGATGTACATTACACATGTTATGGAGATAAAGTAAGCCAATAAATAATTTTTTATAAATACTGCTTCAATTTGGAATAAATTCTTAAACTGTTTATATAAAATAATACTACTTCTAGGACTAATAAACCATAAAGAGAAAGCTTCATTTAGTTTTTATGTCTAGATTGTCTACACTGTACAGATGAATCAAAGAGAGTCGAATGGTTCCATAAATCTGGAGTCCTTTTGATACAATATGAAAGTTGCCACATTTGGCGATGTTGCCACTTTTTTTTTTTTTTTTTTTTTTTTTTTTTTTTTGTGTGTATTTGTGTCAGTACCGAATGGAATTTTTCTGACCTAAGATCAACATTATACAACCCATGTGATAATAAACTTAGTTCATTTTTATCTTTGGATATAAATGAATTGCAGTAAGCAATTTTTATGCAACTGGGCTATAGTACATCAAACTAATTTGATATTTGTACTAGTCCTGATTTACATCCTGTTTATGTTTCTTCATCACACTTCTTTTATTTATGACTTTATTCAATTTAGTGATTTGATTTTCCCATGTGGCTGGCTGATGGGTTCGTTTGAGGTCCTCTATTTATTTAATTGCTTGAATATCCTTAATATATGTTGAATGATTTTTAGTGTAATATTTTTTTCTTCAACTTTTTGTTTTAATTTAAGAGGTACTTTGCACTTCTTTTCAAATGTTTTATTTGAGTATCTTTGTCTTGCTCCAATCCAACTGCTGTTTCTCTTGTGAATTGTCAATGCTTCAAACTTTGGCAAGTTACACAACTTTATGTAACAATGTTATTGCATCAGATTCCTATGATTCTTTGCAGGTATCTTTGTTCATGACTTCAATGTTTTTCTTCTGCATTCAACATTTCTTGGATTTCTTTAACACAGTTTGAAGTTTGTTTTTTGTTTTTCTTGCCTTCTTATTTTATTTTCTGAATATTTCACTGGATCATCAATAATTTCACTTATTTTGTTAGCCTTCAGCATGGGAGGACTACTGTACAACACAGTCTTTTAATCACTGACTTGTCAACCAGCAGTTAAAAATACGGAAAATAGGTCCTTGTAAAATGTTCTGCTAGTAATTTAAGTGAAGCAATTCTAGTGGTTAACATCAATTCATAAGTTAGGCATTTTCTAAGAATAACCAACCTTAACAATTCTGTTTTTATTAGTTTTCTTTTTCTTCTTTTTTTTTCTTTCTTCTTCCTTTCAAGTATTTAGTCATATAGTTAATGCAAAACCTATTTCTCTAACGTCCACAGAGAGTTGTGAATGTGCCAATCCTAACTAGGGAATTAAAAGGGCAAAAAATTTATAAATATGCAAAATAAGAAGAAAAAGGTCAATCTATACCTCTAAATTTACTTTCCTTCAAATTTATCCATTATTTTAATTAAATTTAATTTTATAACATGAATGAATCAATGTTCATTTGTATGTGAAGTTTTAAGTATGCACACAATTTGTCCATATTTTAAAATAAAAATAAAATTAAGATACCTTTATAGTTCATAGTGCCTCTCTTTTTAATGTTTATTACTTACCCACTAGCTTCTGGTGGGAATCGAACCACTACTTTTTCCATTTCAGCACCAGGAAGCTCAACAAACTTTCCTTCTTCTTTCCTTCCCAATGCTACAGCCTGTCCTGAGCTAACAGGCTTTGCTCGAGCTTCCTCAGGAAGAGCATTAAGAAATGATTCTACATGATCCAGTCCTTTGATGAAATTAAACCAGCGAACCACATTAACAGGTGCCTTAACAGATGACACAATACCATTCCATGGTTGACTACCTGACAGATCAGAGAAATTTTTCTTTAATTTTATAAATGAATAACGACAACCATATATTGTTTGCACCAGACAATATGAGTAAATTATTTTTAAAAATATGTCAGTGAAATTTTTCAGATAAAAATATTTATATTTATTTATTTTATTTATATGTGTTAAGCTGTAATACAAAAGAATATGGGGTATACACCAGCCCAAGCTGTTATTTTGCCATATTAATACCAAAGCATTTCTTAATACCTAAACAATTTTATGTTTTATAACCCATTTCCATTTATTTTCAATTTTAGTCAAGCACTCATCTATCTTATTATCTTTACTTAAGAATTTAACTACAGCTATATTTTGGTCTAACTTCAACCATTTGCCATTTAGAAACTCTTTTCATCAAAGCACTGTCATTTTAATTAAAAATCTGATGTGTTCTATTCATACGGCTTTCTCTACATTTCGGTAATAAATAATTGTTAAATACCTTATTCTTCTATCTACTTCATGCTAATCGAGATAACCATTAGCAGAAATTGTTTTATTACTTGCTTCTTTGTAAGCAGAAGAGAAATAAGGGAATACACTAGGCTAAAATAATGGTAAACCTTTTAAAAGCTGGTTGCCATGTGGTTGATGTCCATTTCTTAGAATGACCAGGAGTTTACAAATTCCCATATGAGGAAAGTTTTAAGTATTTTAAAACTGAAACCAATGACAAGGAATATCTCAGAAATGGTCAACTCCACAAAAAATATGTGCATGACATAAATTGTGTTTCAACCAGATCTACATTTTTTGTGTAGAAAGTTTTGTCTATTTCTTGTGGTTTACCAGTTATGCAAAATTCATCCAGAATAAAGAAGTCTTTAGAGGCTGTTCTCAGAAAATTCAAGGTATACATCTTTATTTGTCATGTAAATATCTTTGGTATATGGTATTTTAATTAAAATCGTTTGAGCCATTTTTGAGAAAATCAATATTTTTGAAATTTTTTCCATGTAAAGGGTAGTTTGGGATGGGGGCATTTTTTTTTTTTTTTTTTATTTTTTCAAAATCTCTGTGTTGTATCCTTGGAAGATACTAAACTTAAATACCATGTTTGGCATTTTATTGACATTTTGTTTTTGAGTTATTGTGTTCACAGACACATGGATGCACACACAAGGACGCACAAGCATGCATACACAGACACATATCTAAAAATGCTTTTTTGGATACAGGGCAACCTAAAACATGTATTTCTGGTGAAATCTCTATATCAATTTTTGGAAGGAGCACAATACCTTCTCTACCTATGTACTATGTAGAAAAAGTAAAAACTATGCTCCATATCTTCCTTTCCTCTACATATTTGACATTGATTATGTGGGATGCCTTTCATTCCTCTTCATACACTTGACTGTACCCAGCAATGCTCTCATTTTATTCATTTAATTTACCAATGCATAGAGTACCTACTTTTTTTCATGTATTTTTACTTTTTCTACCATGTAAATATATATAGAACAGAAGGTATTGTACATCAAGATTTCAATGCAAATACATGCTTTGAAGTCCCTGAATCAAAAAAATTAAAAAACAGGTTTAGAAAAACAGTTCACGTGTAAACAGCATATCTCAAAAATGAAAATTCTGTTAAATATCTAACTTAATATTTAAATTCAGCATTTTCCAAGTTTATGACTCAAAGATTTTTAACACTCCCACCCCAAACTACCTTTACAGGCAACATTTTCTGAAAATTTTGTTGTTCGCAAAAATGGTTCTAACAATTTTGATTACTATATTATATGCTTAAGATATTTTTATGCTAAATGAAATGATATCTTAAATTTTCTGGGAATAGTCCTTGAAGTCCTGTTTATTCTGGATGACTTGTGTAGCTGATAAACCATAGAGATGGAGAAAAAATGTAAATCTCATTAAACACACATTTTAAATCAAATACTTTTTTTTTTTTTTTTTTTGTGAAGTTAAATCATTTCAGAGATATCCCTAGTTATTGGTTTCAATTTTAAAATATTTATACATTTCTCGAATGGAACATTTTTAACTTATTTTTTTCTCCTTGTCAAGCAATGAGAATGAAATCTCAATGTATCACAAAGTGACAACTCTAGAAAGATGTGACTATTGCTTTAGCTCAGTGTATTCCCTTATTCCTATGTATGTACCTAGCAGTATGCAATAAAAGTATTTTGGCAAATTATAAGTGAAGTAGATAGAAAAATAAGCTTTTATAGCCATAATTTGTTGCAGAACATGCAGAGAAACTCAAATGAATGTAACAACCAGATTTTTAATAAAAAATAAAAGAATTTGAGTCGGTTTTTGTTACACAAACATCACTTATTTTTACTTACTGGGGACCGGTTTCGGGTAACAGTTGTTCCCATTTTCAACCCTTAATTCCGACTAAATCTTTCTTTATTGCCATCAACGATGGGAGTGGGGGTGTATTAATTGTGGAGGCATTTGTTGCTGGAACAATGAACTTCCAGAGGTTGCTGTAAGGTGGCAAATCAAAATTCATGATATGACTCTTTTTCATGATGTAGATCTTCTCCCAGACATCTAATTCTGTGGGTTTATAAGCTGGTTTTAACAGCTTTATATTTGGTGTGATTTCGTGTCCTGATGTCCAAAAATGATGGGCAACTGCTGATTTTTCTATTTGTTTGTATTTTAAGTTTCTCATGTGTTCCTTTAATCTGGTCTCCAAACTTCTCTTTGTCCTTCCAATATACACCAGATTACAGTCTGAGCATTTAATTTCATAAATTCCCGGTTTTTTGTCTGCAGGGATAGGATCTTTTAAATTTCAGCACAGCAGTTTCTCAATGCTGTACTTGCTTTTTGGAGCTAAGGTGATGTTATAATTCCTGAATATTTTCTGAAGTTTGTTGTCTGCCCAAGAATGACAGGTGAATTTTCTGAATTGAGGTTGGTCACTGAGGTTCTGCAGGGTGGTTGGGTGTGTTATGCGGTTCAGTTTTTTGTATTTATGTATTCTCTTGTCTACTGCAATTTTTTGGAAACCATTGTTGGTAGCTGTTTGGAGTATCTGTTGGTATTCTTTTTGGTATTCATTCTTCTCCATGGGAATGTGTACTAATTAATATGTTAAACTGTTCAGGACTGCATATTTGTGTGTTGTAGGGTTGTAGCTATCAAACTTTATGTGGTTAACTGTATTGGTGGATTTTCTATATATTCCAAATGTTAGGCTATGTTTTTCTGTTCTTATTATTCTGATGTCTAGGAATGGTAGGACTTCTTCCTGTTCGGTCTCAATAGTGAACTGAATGGATTTGCTTTGCAAGTTAAGAAGTTTGAGTGCATCGTTTACAAGTTTTTCTGGAACTATGGAAATGATGTCATCTACATACCTATACCATTTTTTGTACATATGTGGGAATGGCAAAGAGAAGTTTGGAGACCAGATTAAAGGAACGCATGAGAAACCTAAAATACAATACAAATAGAAAAATCAGGACATGAAATCACACCCAATATAAAACTGTTAAAACCACTTATAAACCCATAGAATTAGATGTCTGGGAGAAGATCTACATCATGAAGAAAAAGAGTCATATCATGAATTTTGATTTGCCACCATACAGACCTCTGGAAGTTCATATATCCAGCAACAGATGCCTCCACAATTAATACACCACCACCCCCATCATTGACGCCAACGAAGAAAGATTTAGTCGGAATTAAGGGTTGAAAATGGGAACAACTGTTACCCCAAACTGGTCCCCAGTAAGTAAAAATGAGTGATGTTTGTGTAACAAAAACCGACTCAAATTCTTTTATTTGTTATTTAATCTCATCACTGTCACAAGCTTCTATGCATATTTGCAAGTTTTGAACCAGATTTTTACTTTTTCTACACATAGAAGTGCATTTCAACCAAGATTTGATTAAAAATCCAAATTTTGAAGATGCCTGAATAAAAAAAATTAAAAAAAGCATTGTTAGAAAATGATACAAGGATATGACAGATTTTTGGAAAAATCTCTCAACCTAAAACCATCCTTTATAGGGAAAATTTTTTGGATTTTTTTTATTTTATCAAGAATGACCACAACAATTTTTATTGAATTAAAATACCATATACTAAAAATATTTAAATCACAAATATGTGTGACCTGAATTTTTTTGGAATAGTCTCTGAAGATATTTACATTATAAATAAAATGTGTATCTTGAATTTTCTTGGCTCTAAAGCTCTCTTCATTCTTTTGTATAACTGGTAAACCATAAAAGACCGACAATATTTTAACTACAGAAAAATGTAGATCTGATTAAAACACACAATTAATGACATTTATGAAAATCATTTTTTTTGTTTGAGTCGAACATTTCCAAAAATATTCCTTGTTTTTGGTTAAATTTCCCAATATTTACACTTTTTTCAAAAGATAATCATCATTTGTTTTTTCCTTCTTTTTTTTGTCCTGATTCCTGATCATACAAGGCGAATGGAATTTTAATGACATCACATAGCTACCAGCTTAAAGATTTGACTCTCCCTTTAGCCTGTGTGATCTCTTATTCCCCTTGTACCTACAAGAAAATATGTAAAAAAAATTCTGCTAAAGTCTATGTGAATTAGCATGAAGTAGATAGAAGAATAAGCTTTTGTAAGAACAGTTTGATGCAACATGTGAATGTAACACTCAAGACTTTTTATTGGTGCATACAATTCTAACAAACTTTTTCCCTTAAGCTATAAACATTTTTTTGTATTTCTATACGTTCGAATCTCCTCCAAGGCGTCTTTTTAAAAAAAATGTACATAATTTTCCCTCCTCCTCCAAATCTCTCCTAATGGACAGCGACAATCAGCTATGATTTCTGAAGCATGCCGTTCATATGTGTGTGGTGATTACAGAAGAAGGCAGAGGTCACACTACTCCCTCCTCAGGGCTGGTCATCCATGCCATCTGACTGTGGTAGAGAGATGATTTGTGCATCTTGTGCACTCCAGTCACTACAGTGTTTTTCTCATTAGGTGTGATAGCTGTTCATTGTGCAAGTCTATTGGTATTCCATAATGACAAGACAGTTCTACCTGGAAGTTTGTGATGGTCTTGGCCTCCTAGTTAGAGATGGAGTACACCTCCGGCACTTAGTGAAGAAATCCATGGCAACCAACAGATATTGTTGCCCCTGTCTGATACAGGAAATGGCCCAGCAACATCAATGGCTATGTATTTGGAAGGTGCTCCCTTGTTATACTGCTGAATGTGACCCCGGCTCCTGTTCTGTGGACTGCAACTTGCTGCACACACATGACAAGGGCTGCACCACCTCTAAATGTCTGCCCTTAGTCTCAGCAAATCAGATAAAGCAAATGCACAAGGTGTAAAGTATGCATTTGTAACCTCTAATATAGAGGTTACAATCGACTACTAGCAAAGAAAACAATAGGGGAAGGATGGGACAGATGGAGAGTCAAGCCAACACATACACTAAGTAGATGTTATAAGTGTTACAGAGAAGGACATATTGCAAGTGAATGTACAGCTGCACCTTTTGTGAAAATGTGTCATAAATGTGGGGAAACAGGTCATCGAATAAAAGAGTGTAAATACATCACAAGATGTTACCTGTGTAACTCAAATGAACACAAAGCAGAGACGATGAGATGTCCTGAATATAGGAGATTAGTGGAAACCCAGGCAAGGATACAAAGAGAAAACACCTATAAATAACGAGATTACTTCAGGTAAATCTTGATAGGAGTAAACGGGCCATGGATTTACTTATGCATAAATGCGCAGAACTTTAAATACATCTGTGTATTATCGCAGAACCAAATAAAAACATGACCAAACATAGCCCAAAATGGATCACAGATGAAAGAATAGATGCATCCATTTATATTCCACGAAGTAATGATAAAGTGAGAAACATCGGAAGTGGCAGTGGTTTTGTCTGGGCTGACACCGAAGAAATATTGGTATTTTCCTATTATGTGTCTCCTAAAACAGATCTGGAAGAATTCCATAAATATCTATTCGAAATCAATTGCAGCCTTAAACAACAAAAATATAAAAAGAAAGTCCTTATTGAAGGGGATTTCATGCCAAGGCATATTCCTGGGGATCTCCTATAGAAGACAAGAAAGGTAGTGCTCTGGCAGAGTGGGCAAGCAAAAATGATTATAACACCCTAAATGATGGGAAAATGCCAACTTTTGAATGAAACGATGGTACATCTTTCATAGATATCACAATGTGTTCTGCAGAAATAAGTAAACTTATTAGTAAATGGTATGGATAATGAAAACAATTTAAGTTACCACTAGAATATATATAGAGAGACTATAAACACCAAATTGCCATTACCAATTAAAAGGCCACAGAAAGGATGGATTTACAAAAATGATAGCAAGTCATCCAGAGTACTTACATCTACCAAAGAAGCTTGGAGAACTATTAGAAAAAGCATGTAACTCTACTCTTAAGAAGAAAGGCAGCCATGGAAAGTTTAAAGTGGCATATTGGTGGAATAATGATATTTTCCAACTAAGGAAAAGGAGTATGGAGGCACGAAGAAAAGTGACAAGGGCAAACAAAAGAAGAAATATGGAGGAAAATGAAAAGCTCACCATACAAAAGGAATACCGAAGTTGTTGGAATGACTTAAAAAACGCAATAAATAGAGCGAAGAAGGATGCATGGAAACAGCTATGTGGGGAAGTGGATGTGGATCCATGGAGTACTGGATATAAAATTGTGACCAAAAAATTAGGACTCTGCACACCTTTAATCATTACGGATGAGGAACAAAAAGAAATTGCTAAAGAGTTATTTCCCCCACATAAAAGAAATACATGGCCAAAAATGCAAATAGAAATAGAAGTAGCACCGAAGTGCCAAATAAACAAGATCATAGATGGAGGAAAACGCATCAAAACTGGTAAAGCCGCTGGACCTGATGGCATCCCTGGAAGTTATAAAGCTAATTGCTGAGCAAAAGCCGGATCTTATGATGGAAACACTAAATGGGTTAATACGCAAAGGAAAATTTCCCAAGGAGTGGAAAATTGCAA
Organism: Hymenopus coronatus; assembly: GCA_030762935.1. Taxonomy (NCBI): domain Eukaryota; kingdom Metazoa; phylum Arthropoda; class Insecta; order Mantodea; family Hymenopodidae; genus Hymenopus; species Hymenopus coronatus. The sequence goes on from CM060882.1 coordinate 57,829,488, forward strand.
AACTTATACTTATAGAAGAAAGAAAGAAAGAAAGAAAGAAAGAAAGGAAAAAAAAGAAAGAAAGAAATAAAAATAAAAAAAAAAGAAAGAAACTGCAAAAAAGCCTATAGACCTTTATGCCTTTTGGATACAATAGGGAAACTCTTTGAACAAATAATTAATCAAAGATTATTAAAAGAGATAGATTTAAAAGGTAGTCTCGCGCAAACTCAATTTGGTTTTAGAAAAGGCCGATCAACTGCCGATGCAACAAAGTTGGTCTTGAAAACAGCACAGAAAGAAGTTAATGAAAATAATAGGTATGTAGGAATGGTTACATTAGATGTTAAAAATGCTTTTAACTCTGTACTGTGGCCGGGTATTATAAATGAATTAATACAAAAGAAAATATCTCCATACCTGATTAAATTAATAAGTAGATATCTACAAGGTAGAAAGATCCTAATTGGAAAAAAATCTGAGATGGATGTAACTGCAAGGATCAATTCTAGGCCCCACTTTATGGAATATATACTATGATGAAGTGCTTAGACAGGAACCTGCAGCAGGTGTAACACTGGTGGGATATGCAGACGACCTCGCTCTGATTGTGTGCGGCAAAGATTGCTATAAGAATTGCAAGTGCATATCGCACAACATCCACCAAGGCAATACAAGTGATTGCAAGAACAATACCGCTCCATTTATTAGCAACCGAGCATACATTTAATAAGAACAACTTAACAGAGCACAAAAAGAAGAGAAAAGGAAAATTACAATGAAAAAGTGGCAGGAGAAATGGGATGACGAGCTTGAAACGGCCAAATGGACTAAACACCTTATTCCAAAAATTGAACCATGGCTAAACAGACAACATGGAGAAGTTGACTACTTTTTTACGCAATTCTTAACAGGACATGCTTATACAGAATAAAGATAATTGAAACTGAACAATGCAGATATTGTAAAGAAATAGACACACCAGAACACATTATTTTATTATGTAAAAGATGGAACGCCATAAGAACAAAAACCTTAAACGTTATTGAAATGGAATTATCACCAGACAATATAATACAAAATATGATACAGAAGAAAGAAATATGGTACCTTATTACAGGAATGATTAAGAACATCCTACAAGATAAGGGAAAAAATGAAGGATAAACTTGAATGCTGCACTGTGAAGAAATGCTGAGAGGCAGTTCCGCAGTGCTGCAGGAGACAGAGGTGGTTTTTAGCCGGTAAGAGTCCAACACACCAGGGCCACCTTCCATGGTGTCCATGAGGATTTTCCCCTCCTTAAAAAAAAAGAAGAAGTCTCAGCAAGTAGTACCATTGTTGGAGCTTTCGGTTGAGTCCCAAATGTCCTAAAGTCCCTGCATGTGCATCCTCCAGGGCTTCCATGATCTTACCCTAAGGGAGGATCAACTAATCTCTCTGGGTCTTCCCATCAGGTGACTCCAAACAGTACTTTTTCCTTGGTCTACAATGAGTCCCATTGGGCACAGTTCTGTTCTGGATTTCACTTTTGTCTTCAGTTCCTTGATTTTGGCAAGGTAAGTTTTCATCATCTCCTTCATCCTGACACCACTGTAACAAAAACTCTTTGTTTTATTTCAACAAACAACTCTCTATTTCTTCCACTGATTACAGATAAAAATCTGTTCACAAATGTCTTTTTTTGATGCTTTCACAACAATTCTCTTTCCATGCTTGGCAGCTGCGGCTATTACTTACTGTAAGCTCTGAATTTCCTGTTTAACTAACTCAACTTCTGTATTTAATTCATTCCCAGTTGAACTGAACTCTTTGCAGGGCTTTTTCTTTATTTTTATACCTGTCACTCATGTAGCAGGAAACTTCCAGAAGTATTTGTACATACAAACCACAGTAGGTGTCACAAACTCACTCAGGTGTATTTCATCAGTATAAGTGTCTACTCACAGAGATGCAAAATTCGCAGCTTCGATGTTAAAATAACTTGCGAACAACACACATCTACTAATGCAGGTGTAACAATGGATGGCAACAATCAGCTATGGCTTCCAAAGCAAGCTGTTCATACACTTGTACCACTTCATAAACTTTATTTCCTTCCTTCCAATTCTCATATTTACTCAATTTTTCTCCTTTCTTATATCCTTTTTGTTACATTTCTCAATTAGAATGGCCCTGCTATCTACATATCTTGAATTTGGGTGAACTCTTTATGTATGCTTTTCTCCTTGAAAGGGCATACATTTATAAAAATGCTTCCTTTGAGGAGCTCTAGCTAATGATACAGTATTTCACCTTTACTCTCTTTTGAAATTTCAAAGTGATCAGAATTGATCCCACTTCCAGTTATTCAAATTGATATATCCAAACTCAAATGAAAGTATACATGTGATTTAACAACAAATATTTTTGTCTTAATTTCTGAAAAAATTACAGTTACAAATGGTTTAGTTCATCCTATAGTTAAGCTGATGAAATATTTTTAACAATATAATTTTGCTCCTTTCCTTTTTAAAAGCTCTAAAACATTCTTGCAAACTTTCAGAATTTAAAGACACTATTCTCAAAGCATACTTACAGTACAGTGTGCCAAAGACTGCGAAGTCTGCAACTGTTAAATTATTTCCAACAAGGTATGTAACAGGTCCAAGTATTTTGTCCAGGTACAGAAGTGCTTCATTGAATTGCTTAGCATCAGCAGACATTAACGGTCCAAAACTGTATGATAACCAATGATCTACCTGCAAAAAATAATAGAAATGCTGTATGCCAGTTTTTCCATTGAAAAGTTTAATTCCCCTGAACCTTTAACATAAAAAGTAGTTTTAGAGAGATATCTTAATAACTTAATTAAACATGAAAGGTAAAAATATACACCAAATTTTATTTAATGCTGAAACGACAAGCTTTTTTTTTTTTTTTTTTTTTTTTTTTTATCTGAATATCACCAATTTTTTATACTGAACTGTATTACTCCATGACCGTTATGTAAACTAATATAAGAGATTTAAAAATCCAAAACCTTATTATCCACTGCAGAATGTTTACATATGTTTTAAAGCAAATGTGATCAGTTTCAAATGCTATGAGCCACCCACCTTCCCCAGTAAGACACTTTCTTTTATAAAAAATTTGCCTCAAAGTTTCTACAAGATACTTAATTTTGGAATTTCTATGCCTGCATAAATAACAGAGCCAACCCATACTACTGTCACTATATACATAGTGTATAGAGAAGGTATTTTATTGTACCCAAAAATTTGATACCGAGTTTCCACCAGAAATATATGTTTTGAGACCCCCTGAATCCAAAAAAGTATTTTTAAAGAGAGAGAGAGAGAGAGTGTGTGTGTGTGTGTGTGTGTGTGTGCGTGCGTGAGTGTGTATTTTTTTTTCCCCCAAGTCAAAAAAGGCTTAAATGATCTGCTTAAAATATAGTAAAAGAAACTCCATAATTTGCTCTTCACAAGGCTGCGGCCTAAACATATAGTAATCAAGAAAGTTTTACAAATGTGATATGATTAATTAGGTAAAAAACTCAAATTTTGACACCATTTAAAAGGAAATACAGTACAATAAATGTTATTTTTGAAGTTTTGGTTTTAATGAGTACAGTGCAAAATGAAGAACAAAATATTTCTTCAGAAAACAAACTTTTTTTATTGTCTTCCTGTACCCTATTATGAATTATTACATTTACACTTTGCCATTTTGTACTATATGAATACTCTGCATGAAATTCAACAAATAATTAAACTGAAAATACTTTAACAGGGAGTCTTTTGAAGGTGTATATTTATTTCCTGAAAATATACTGTTAAATGCCTGATAGTCCTGGCTGAATGGGTAAATTATTTTTTCACCATACATTTTAAATATTAAACATTTTACAAGTTATACACACTATTCTTATTAATTTTGACGCAAAAAAAGCACTAATAATATACAATTTGGAAATATTAAGGGGATAAAACCAAACAGTATTAATATGGAATGTCAAGGGACTTTAGTTGCCCTCCGTGGTGTAATGGTTACCATGCTAACTTCATATACCCAAGGTTGCGGGATCAAACCCAGTGGAGGACGATGGATTTTTTTCGGGTGTAAAATCCTTAACATGCCTTCCTTCGGAAGGGAAGTAAAGCCGTTGGTCCTGTGTCATAAATTTATGGCACATAAAAGAACCTCAAGCCTCTGAGCAAAATTAAGTGGTCGTTCATGCCCAATTTAGAATGGGACGCTGAGAACCACAGTAGTTAAAGAGCGCCCATAAATAACATGCCATTTACATTTTTTTCAAGGGACTTTACAAAGAGAGTAACGAAGAGATTGCATTATAATCAGGAAAATACATCTAAAAAATCCAATACAATAAAACCATGTGATTAATGTACAGAAATGTATATCTAAACAGTTTACAAGTCTTCTTCGCATTGATTTCTCAAAAAATGATCGAGAGTCATGATCATTTAGTCATAGCTTCTGGAGTTCAATGAAAATAAAATTTACCTATGCATAAATTTGGGAATAAAATACTTTGTTCAAAATCTTCTCGGGCTTCTAACTAGGTAAAAACTTGGTTTGACACCAACGTTTCGAAGAAGTTCATCTTCCTCGTCTTCAGGGTGAACTGATGGATTGAGCTTCACCCTGAAGACGAGGAAGATGCACTTCTTTGAAACGTTGATGTCAAACCAAGCTTTTACCTGGTTAGAAGCCCGAGAAGATTTTGAATTAATATGTCATCAGGAAAGCTTCAGTTCTTATTTTAAAATACTTTGTGTTTAGCTTACCTCTGTTCTTTCTAAAATTGTCTGCCCATAGAGAAAATGTGCAGGAGCCAGTCTCGCCAATACACGGCTAATACCAGCACTGGTGTCCAAAAAGATATCATCAGTAAGCTTTAAGGATGTTTCCTTTCCCCATTCAATTGCCACAGGGTAAGTTGGTTTGACAAAATTAGCAACCAATAATCCACCTAGAGAAAAAAAAAACAAACAAAAAAACATAAAAAGCAGCCAAAATTGTATGGTTTACAAATTTTTCTTTCATACTATGTAGAGGCTATGTTTGGAATGTTGAACCAGATTATAACATTCAATATTACTAACTCTAAATTTTCTCGAGTTTCTAGACAGGTAAATAAATGGATTGACCCCAACGTTTTGAAGGTGTGAATCTTCTACATCTTCAGGGTATACCGATGACTTGAAAGTCTGGATTAACATATTTATACTGCCAGAATGAAGCTAGCACCTGATTGGTTTGCACGATATTTTTTGGCTGAGAAGCAACTGATATTTAATATGACTGAAAAATGGGCTAAAGACCTTGTAGAAAACTATATATGGTTAATATGCCTAATATTTTGAACTTGAACACGGAACTGTTAGAAAACATTTTATAGCACACACGTAATTAAGCACAATCAGTTGTATAAGAATGTTAGAAGTTTTCTAAAATCTTGGGAGACAACAGGTTAGAAATTAGATGTTAAGGCTCTTTATTATTGGTGCCCACGCTTACTTAGTTGCAGGCCTGAATCGCAATTAAGACTATTTACTTCAGATGAGATGCTAAGGCTTCTTTTACTCTTCTTTCCCAGTAGCTCGAACACTTCACCACTATCCTGGTGCTGGTAAAATTGGCCCTAAGGCTGTTTTCAACATAATGTTCAGCCAATCCAGATTTTTTGGGTTGCATAAGCTTGATGGCTCTTTGGTGTTCAGTGTGGCAATAGTGCACCTTGTTTGGCTAATGTACGCTGTGCCACATTTGCAAGGAATGTGGTAGGCACCAGCTGCCCTTAGGGCTAAATTATCTTTTACTGGCCTAACAAATTTCTGATTTTAGGAGTGGCTTATGGATGGTTTTGATGTCATATTTGTAGAGTAGTCTACTTATCTTTCCAGAAAAATTATCTGTAAATGGTATGTAGGCCATAGTGTCTTATCTTTCCCTGAGTGTCCTTGCTGGAGTTCCTTTTTTGCCTGGCTCTTTTTAAGGCAGCTATAATATCCTTGGCAGAATATCCATTCTGTTGGAGTGTGAATTTAGGTATTGAAATTCAATTTGCAGGTTATCTGGTTCTGATACAGAAACTACTCTATGTGCAAATGTGTTAAGAATGCCCATTCATTGTGATTTATGGTGGAAACTATTTGTGTTGAGGTACTGATTAGTATGTGTAGGTTTGCGGAAGACAGCATGACTAAGAGTACTGTCCTCTTTTCTGGAAAACAGAATATCCAAGAAAGGGAGGGAGGTGATCTTCTCAACTTCCATAGTATACTGTATTTGTTATCAGAGGCTATTTATGTGTGGAGTGTGAAGTTCATGCAGCCAAATCACAAATGTGTCATCTACATATCTGAAAAAATGTTATTTAATAACTTCATAGGCTTATTCCCATACATCTTTACTAGAACTAGTCATATAGTAGGTTGAAACTGATAACAATTAATTTTCTTCTTACTTAATTTCAACTAAATAAGGATGATTGATATTTCAATACTTTTGATTTAGGTTTTAATGGGACTATGTTAAGTATTTCATGCTCCAGAAACTCCATGTAAAAATTGGCAATAAATGATGAGAGTGGAGAACCTATAGCAACACCATTTGTCTGTTTGTAATAGTGTCGTACCTATAATTAGGTGTGACTGCGAAGCGTAGTGATACAGGATCAGATGAGAAAGACACTTGCTTATTCTTGTAGTAGGATTATGAATTTTAGTTAATAAGCCTGAGATGGTGGTGCACATTGAATGGGAAAGCAATTATAATAATGATAATAATTAGGATTAAGAATAACTGATATCTAACAGAGTCCCCATCGGGACTTACCTTGGAGATGTCGCCAAGTCGTATGGGGCAGGAGCAAGACGTCCTCCTCGACGTAGCAGGACGAAAGATCGACAGACAGACCCCGAGCAGGGCTCGCGCACCCTCTTATATACAGTAATGAGTCCCAATCGGGGTATTGCTATTGACGAGGCGGAAATTACCTTATAAGGGCCATTAACACCCTAGATTTATGCAAGTGCTCATGACTCTCCCAGAGACACGTGACATCCTCTGCGACTTTGTTCTATGAGTTTCTATGAGGAAACTGACGTCACGGTAAAGTCCGATGGGACATTCCTAGGAAGTCAGAGCCCATCCTCGTCTGGCCACGTACACAGACTTAACAAAGATTCCATAAATTAAGAAATGAGTAAATTACGATTCTGTAATAATTTAGAACAGTATGACCGAATATGAAAATAATGCTAAATAATATGCTGTAATAAATCCGATACCAAGCTCCTGCTTAATATAACATGACAATAGGTTTTGTCATACAGAAAATAAGTAGAGGTAAGTGTATGCTTAAACAGCTCAGTAACACCAGGAGGAAAGTGTAGCTGTATTGTTTCCGCTAGGGGGATTCCGGTGATGAAAAGAAATATGACTAGCATGCCTTATGGTATCACTTTGATGCTGTCCAGAATTTGAAAAAAGTATATGGAGTTTTTCACATGGTGTACATACTTGCCTATTAATGGTTGTAGGAGATTTGTCAAATGACAAGCAAAGCAATATGCTGCCAATAGCGTCCACTATGTGCCTTAGAGATACCTCAGGTTTATGGATCATTGAGAGACCATATAATTTGGGAGGTATAGAGGCAGATGGTGAGACCATCTTCTGAACATCAGGAGGAGAGCTGGATTTCTTAATTTAACTGGATGGTGCGTCTTTCTACTGAACTGGTGGGATCCTTTTTAACAATTTTGTAACCAGATCATCCAGTAGTTGATGCAGCTTTTCCTGGTACTGCCTGAAGGATAGAAGTACTGTTCTCTTACCATTAAACAGAACAAACATAAGCAGAAAGCCAGAACACAAAATTATCTTGAAGTACCCACCCTTAGCCTCCCACTATATGAAAAAAGCCCTTTCTACTCTGGTATAAAAATTTATAATAAACTATTGAACAAATATAGAGAAATAAAAGATAAAACCATGTTTCTTAACACAGTAAAAATGTTTCTTATAGAAAAAGTTTACTATTCTTAAAACAATACATGGAAGATAGTCTCTAGGACTATACATATTAGTAAATTTGTTAAATATACAGAAATTCATGTAAATACTACTGTGTATGTCATCTTTTATTGTATTAGTTTGCAGTATTAGCTTTTACACATGTTAACTTGATGAGTCATCAGTTTACTGGGCTTCAGCCCAACCTATGTAAATGTATGAGTCAAATAAATAAACTAATATTATTATTTGCTGGCAAAACAACCAAGCTGGCATTCTTTCAATGGGAATGCAAGGCTTTATGTTCTTCTTGGTTGATTTTCAGAATAGGAAGAGTGGTCTTTTTGAATGCTCTTGCTACCTCACAGTGTATTTCTTCTGCACTAGCTGATGGAAGTTGATGAACTGATATATGACTTAAACATCTTATGTATGACTGCAAGCTGTTGGAGAAAAACAATAAAACTCCAGGTTTCAAAGAGGTTTCATTATACCATAAGAGCTTTTTAAAGTTTGTTAATAAATTTAATTATGAAATATTGCAAAAGTTTTGCAAACAGTTAATAGAATTGAATATTCAAAGCTATATTAAGATAAACTACTAAAATATCCAAGATTATAATAAGAAAATGTATTGTTAAATTGAACATAAATATCTAAACATACAAATAACTGCATGTAGTGTTAGTTATTATGCAATGGAATATGCTGAAAATAAAGTTATTATATATATATATATATATATATATATATATATAAATAATGCACGCACTCACACACACACACACACACAAAGTAGACATTTAGTTTTTATGGAAGGAAGATTGACAATTATGAGATTATTCTAATGAACAATTTAAAGCTAAAGATATGTGGAAATGCATTTTAATAGGAGTTAACATTAATTTTATATATATATATATATATATATATATATATAATCAATTTTATGATTTTATTCTAGCACAATCAGTACAAAACTTGAAAAATAAAATGGTATGAAAGAAACTATTTAAATATTTCATATTCTAAAATAGATAGAATCAATTTTATGCACTGACATAAATAACTGCCTATTATGAATAGTTGATGCTAAGCAACTCTAACTTCGGTAATTATAGAGAACTTGGGCCCCTCTAGAAATTAAACTAATTGTGGTTTGACTGTAAGTTTGGTTTATACTTGTAACGTTTTCACCAATTTTTGTCATTGGAAAAGCTCCGTAATTAAGTTAAACGCTAATTTATTATGTGCGCATAGCGATCCTTTTTTGTGAATATTTATGAAGTATGCTGCCTAGAAGGAGTAGAATATAAATAAATAAGTCTTGTAGTACTTTTGCAATGTAAATATATAATAATACTACACACTAAATAGCCTAAAACCTGAGTTTCATTGTCGGCGGCAGGCGAACAGTGTTGTGGTATGCAACACCGGCATATGTCGCTACACACTGTGCTGATGTATGACAAGTAAGTTTCACGCAGATACAGCTGTTCAGTGAATTTTATCATGCAGAACTTCGGCCGAATGAAACTAAGTGCGATTGATTGACTTTGTATTTATGATGACAATTTCAAAGCCTGTGGATTTCAAATTTAGCGCAAGGTTAGGTTCCAATCCGTTTAGGTTAGTGTGTGTGTATATAAATTTGTTTCTAATTTTATATCGTGGTAGTACCTCATAACGATATTTCCAACAACTCCTAACAGCGCAATGGATATAACATTAGTTTATTAAACCATCTCCCCACCCATAATCCCTCTCTAACCACACCAGTCCCGTTAGAGTGCAAAATTGGCATAAGTCGCAGTGGAGAGATGTAGCGCCCAACTTGTAAATAATTACCCTAACTTCAATTTTGATTCAGTTTTACTGCTTTATCTGCATTCAACGACAATGTCAATTGTTTGACTCGGCCTCCACTTTGTAAGTGATTAAAAGAAACAAATGTTACAGAAGACTGGACATGAAAGATGTCATTGGTATTTGAAAGCGATGCATTTATCCTGTGGGATGTTTTTTTTAAACAAAAAGTACCATTTATGGCATTTAAGTGGTACACTCTAGCCGTGCGTATCCGAGGAAGCTTAACAGTGTCTTATGATATTCGAATTCAAGAGGTCTACTATAGTCTTATGTCTTGTAATAGTACCACAGCTGTTCAGAATTAAATGCTATTCTTTTACCACATTCTCATTTTTCTCTCTTATCTAGAGATGCAGTTTCTGTCATCTTTTTTTCCGATAATTACCTAAACAAGGATAAGCTTTCGAATTTCAGCATTACTTGGAGCTTTACATGGGTTGATCCGGTTTTCGCTTTCTAGCACTTCTCCCATTCTTACAAAAACCCCTCGGTTACGTCTTATGTCTTAGGGCCCTCAATATTGGGCTACAATTAAGTGTACGCCCAAAACCGCGGTAAGTACAGTAGTATACCCAAACTTTCAAATAAATATGAAATGTCACATTTCTATTATCGGTAAACCACTTAAGGGTGATACTATGTAGTCTCAATCAAGTAAATTCTATTATTTGTTAATTTTTACTTATTTACCATACCTATTGGCGGATTGGTTGTGCTGGCACGTATTTTCAAAGTCATATCGACAATTTATACACGAGAGAAAATGTTCAATTGCAACAACAGCAAGCACGTACACGTGCTCTCTCAGTCAAGCTCTAGCAGAAGCTAATGTACCAACTGTATAGCATAAATATATCTTTATCATCAATCCGGATGTACAATATCTTTGGAGCATGTTCAGCATACCGCACAAAAGTAGAGGCAAGAGGGATTTAAAACCCTCTTGGGTAGAAGGTTTTGTATAAGCTATACTTATGCATTGCGTTAAGGTTTAAAACATTATTTTCTTAGCTGAATATTTCAATTCCTTCCTTTTATACTATTCTGCAAAAATAAAGCGAACTAAAATTATATTATGTTAGATAGTTTAGACCAGTTTCCAGTAAAATTAATGGTATTTATCTATCCTAAATGTAATTAATTTATTTTTGAACGTATAGAAGTGTAAGAATATGAATTTAATACAAATATAAAGATTTTCGATACCGATCTACGATATAGAGAAATTTCTCGTGTCATAAGTGTATTTCCGGCAATGGAATGTCAAAAGTTCTTATTTATAAAATATTTCTCACAATTACTGGTGTGGGGTGTACGTTGAAAGAAAGTGCTCGAAAACTGATAATTAATGCTATTCAGCGTATTGTTCTGTCTTCGAATACTTCATTTTTGTTTTGACTAACGTCTGTCAGTAATCCGTAGTTAAGTATCATGTCGGCGTGAAACGGAGGCACAAGGAAACGAAATGAGTTCCTCAGAATGTTGTGGAGAGTGCGGACTGTGTGGTGCACGAGAAGAAGGCCTTCTGCGATGCGCTAGTTGTAAGATTGTTTATTACTGCTCCAAAGAGCATCAGACTGAACATTGGAAAAGGCATAAGAAGTTCTGCAAACGAAACAGGACTGACAAGAAGAATCACAAGGAAAAATCTGAATTTGTGAAAACAGACAAAAGTGAACTATCAAATGATAAATCGGATATACCCCGGGAGTTTGACAGCGAGGGTGCCAAATCTGCTGGATGGAACACTACCCCAATCACATATGAAGGAAGCTCTGAAAGTGAGATTTTAAATGCGAGAACTGAAGATTTAAGTCCCTCTGCTGGTTACATGGACAGTGATCTGTCCGCTAATTCAGTAAGAAAGCAACAATCAGGACTTGTCATGGCCCCAAATAACACGAATGGCTTTAAAGCTTTACCAGAAATTAGTCTCTTGAATGGGGATGCTGTATATCCATTTCGGCACCCGAAAGATAGAATGGTGGAAGATGTCTGCAAGAATGTTATTAGGGACATGGATGCCTATGGGGTGTGTGTAGTTGATAACTTTCTGGGACCTGTAATTGGCGAGAAGGTTTTGGCAGAGGTAACAAGAATGTACAAAAGAGGTGTGTTTAAAGATGGACAGTTAGTGAGTAACAGGGCAAGGAATGAGCTCAAAACTATCAGAGGTGATCAAATAACATGGATTGATGGTAAAGAGAGCTCATGTGAAAATATTGGTTTCTTAATTAGTCAAGTGGATGATATTATAATGCGTGCTAACAGAATGGCAGATAATGGCAAGATGGGCAACTACACCATTACTGGAAGAACAAAGGTACGTTGGGGGAAATCAATATAGTTTCATTGAAGCAGACCAAGACATGGGCTATTCTTGGTTTTCACACTTGCAAACTGTATTTAGATAAGATAATTGTAAACCTCATTCAAAAACAAGCAAAAGAAAAATAATTTATACCTATATGTTAGTTATACCACTTGGCATTACTTCCATACATGATCCAGATTTGGTATTTTTTGTTATTCTGCCATTAGAGCTTTTTTGTGATTACTTACTAGTCTTTTATAAACATTTAGGACCCCAAGCCGCAAAGCATAGCCCAAGACTGTGGAACAACAAGGCATAGATGGGGGATCTGTGAAACTAAAATCCCAATTATTCCAAAAAAGAAATCAAAACCTCAACAAGTGTATTCCATATCGAAACAAATTCATGTTTTCAACACTTTCAAGTCTGGATCACCAGTGGAAGGTTTACCCACCACTTACACTACTTCTTAAAAGTATTTTATATATACAGAATGTTACAGAATTCAACTGACAAACTTTCAGGGGTTACAGAGGAATAATTTAGGATCCCACTGAGATAGAGCACTTATGATCTGTGACAACAAACTTTGTATTTAATGATTTTGCACTGGAATATTCATACTGACAATTCCACATATATAAAGATTGAATGGATAAACTCTTGACTGTGGTGGCTGCTACAAATTGATATTTCCATCACTTGACATACCATTTCAAGAACAGCATTTATTTTAATGTGGAAAAAGGCACCCTATTAAATCTTTTACAGCACTTGTTCACTTATATTTTTCACTTTTTTCAGCTTATCAAGCATTCATATTAATTACTTTTTCACTTTTGCCACTTCTTTGTCACTTTTTTTTTAAATGTAAAGTAAAAAGTTCCCAAGGCATATGGGAACGTCTCCTCTTCTATCCTTGTCAACATTCACAATATGAACATAGCGAAGATGCAAACTTTAACAATATGAACATACGGAAGATGTGAACATTCACAATATGAACATAGCGAAGATGCGGTGGCCAACATCTTAAATTAAATGGCATTCCGTGATGTAATGCTTCATATACCCTAGGTTGCAGGTGGTTCAAACCCAGCAGAGGGCAATGGATTTTTTTCCTTAGCATGGCTTCTTTGGAAAGGGAGTAAAGCTGTTTATCCCGTTTCAGATTTATGGCATATAAAAGAACCTCAAGTCTGATAAAGAGGCCTATGAGCAAAATTAATCAAGTCTTTCACGCCCAATATAGAATGGGATGCTGAGAACCACAGTAGTTTAAAGAGCATCCATGAATAAAACTCAATTTCTATTTGTTTTAAAATAAAAAAGCACACATAGCTGAATCCTACATAGCTGAGGCATATGTGAGGTTGCTGATGCAATACCCAATGGTTAGAGGGCCCTAAGGTAAAGTGTTGCAGAGGAATACATCCCTCGGCCACTCCTCGGCAATACATTACGCTATGACCATTGTGTATGACATCAGCAACCTCGCACATCTCTTGGCTACATAGGATCCATTGGGGTTTGCTCTTCACAGATCCTTGCTTGTTGGAATTTTTAGTATATTTGGAACATTGCTGTGACCATATTTTCATTTCCTATGCTGGCAACAACATTCACAGCTAATTTTGACACTCTTTTCATACCTTCAAGTTGAAAATAGTGTGGCTTTGCCATATATAAACAAGCCAACACACAAAGGTGGGTAAAATGATTTTGTCCAAGCAAAAACTTCTGCCTAATATGTTCCTTGCTCCTCCAGGATATAAAAATCACCAGAATTTGTATGTTTTTTGCTAATAAAACAGTTAATACTGTATACTAGTACACACATACAGAGAAGCTTTCCATTACAAAGTAATTATCTATTGCTCCCCCCCCCCCCCCAAAGCACAAATCTAGCTACCAATGTGGTAGTAGTTAAGTTATGAGCTTTACTATTCTGAAGAAAATGCTATTTCAGAGGCCTGGATTCAAACTTTGTTCTAAGTCTTAAAATTTTTTTTTACTAGTATGTGAATAGCATATATTCTAGTGTTTGTTTAAAACTTTGTGATTTTACAGAGGTACTTACATACTATGTTTTACCATAGGAAGAAAAGGAATTATCTTTCCATTTGTAATATGGTTTGCGTATTGGGTATGCGGATGTGAATATGTACTTCAAATATACTTTCAGAATAATAGTGTGTGTTCTACCTCTTCTGCTACTGTTACTAGAAGTAGATTACTAGTCTGGCGCAGTCAGTAGTGGTTCTTCTTTCAATTTCAAGGTGTCATTTTTTTCCCCCTGAAACAGGTAAGTGATATAAGTTTGGGATGAACAAAGTTTCCATTTATGGCATTTTTCTCAAAATGTAGGTAAATTTTATGGAGGTGTTCTTATGGTGCGTTTGAACATATATGTAGGATACAGTATTGTTGTATACAATACATATTTTGCTTGTGCGTGCGTTGAAGCATGAGTTAATGTGCAGGAATCAGATATGTGCCCCTAATAGCTGGGCATGCATACTTTCAAGATCATTTCCAGACTAATAGCACATGTGTAGCATTACTGCTCTATCTGCTACTGGAACGGAGTTGTTCACATCATAGTCATTGTATATCCTTTTTCAGAGTTAAACTGATCTGCATTTTGTTTATGGGAAGGCAGGACGAAACTCACATGAAGCAGCATTGCTCTATGCAGTCAGATACCCTCAACAACATCAACTGCATCATTCTATCTTCCAGTCTATTACAAGTACTTGCAGGAAACTGGATCCCTGGCTGTGCATAGGCCTAATGCCAGTGCAAGACGAACTCGTTGCATACCAGGTTGTGAGGAAGAGATGCCGGAAAGGACTCAAAACATTTGTTCTACTAGTCCCATGCTATTGCATGTTTTATTGTGCTACTGAAAAGGCTAGCATCGTCGGCATCAAAGGCTGTGATAAGATTGCAGGTAATCAATGACATTGAAAACAACATTGTCAAGTTTTCTCCAAATAAACTCGTGTTTCACACATTTATTTCTTAAAGTACCAAGTGAATAACATTAGCAAGGCTCTTATTAAGCGCATCGAAAGTAGTACACATTGCTAATAATAAGTATCTAACCAATTTTGTACTTACATTTTGTTGTGTCTTGGCCTTCCTCACTATCGTATCACAAACAAAGCGTTGTTGTGTGAAACATCTTACACTTGAAATTTTCGCTCTTGTTGCATGGTGTGCTGAATCTTTCTTTCCCACACACTGAAATCTATGTTTGGTTTCACATTCTCTCAACACTTTGCACAAACTGTCACTAATAGGAGGAGCTACATTCCACTTTTTTGTGGCATGTTTAAAGTGTGCCCATATCAACTCAATCGAATATGGTGGTAATCTGAGTCCATGGTATTTGCCATTTTGTCTATTACATACACTTTCTGTATATTGGCTTCCCAAAATTTCTCCAAAATCATGGCTTTTATAGGAACTGGACAGGATAAATCTAAATTATGTTCTCCCATGAATCTGATCATTTCATTTTTTCTGCTGGACACAGTGGGAATTTTTATCTTTAGTTGGGAATGAAAACTAGCATTATCTAACACAATAACAGTCTTAGGAGGAGTGATTTTCAAAAGTGTGTTTTTGAACCAAGCTTAAAATATTTCAGCATTCATATTGTGATATGAATCAGCCAAGGATTCCTGAATATTTTTAGAAGACAAATATAAGCAGCCTCAATCCAGCCCTGGCTACTGCCTGCATGCAATATCACGATTCTTTTCCCACATGACACAGAGGCTAGAAGGCAGCAAGAGCAACTGCCGTCATACCAACCTTTTCTTACAACATCATGAGTATTGTAACAAGATTTAAATAAAGTATATGATACCCTTCCTATCTGAAATAGTTTAATCTACTCAAGTACATATCTCCATTCCACAATTCTTGCTGATTCCATAATCATGTACTTCTTATTTAATGTGCGAAAGCAGAATCCTAACTTCACTAACAACTGTCTAAGCGAACCCCTTTTGTAAGCAAAGTCGCACATGGTTTGAAGTTCATACAGCAGTTCTAGCACTAATGGTGCCTGCCCTTTATTATAAAACCTATACACCTCTTGACAAACTATGTCACAGGTGAAGGTATCAACCTTCCCTAACTTTGGTTTCTTGTTGCCCTTCTTTTTTTGGCATAATGGGAAGTCTCGGTAAAACTTTACTAATTGTTGGTCTGCTTAAGCCTCCTGCTTTAGTAGTTTCAATGTTAGGTCCCTTCCCTATTTTATTGGCTTCTATGTACTGACATACATTATGTATATGTTGGAGCTGTTTATTTATTGCTCCTAAAGGCAGCTTGTTTTTCCTCTTCCTTCACTTTGTGCCCCACTAGCGACACTAGAAGTAGAAGCAGCATTATTACTGGCATCACTAATATTATCGCTATGAGAAAAACTAGCTACATTATTATTGACAATATTACTATTATTTCTAACATCAAAGCTAGATATGTCCCAAGGCCTCTACACATTTAAGAACGCACAGTAAACATACTTGCAGCTGTGAAGTTCACAAGAAAAATGTATGAGATGAATGAGAGAGAAAACACCAAAGACATTGTAATGCTCTTTTTACTCCACGCATTCATTGACTGAAGTGTGGTGCTCATTGGTGCACTGCAAAATGTCTACAACTTCCCAGATTAATCAGCGCACTATTTGAGAGATTTCTTATTAATAAAGATAAAGCTCATGTTAACTTTTTCAGTAGCATGGTAATATTATGGGCACTAATCATGTTTCAGCATATGACAAGTGATACAGGAAGATAAACTCCATCCCTTCCATCTTCTGAAGGTACAGGCCCCGACACCAGCAGACTATGTTTCACGAATGCAGTTTTGTAATTGGGTGTCTGAGTGGCATGGTGAACAGCTGAGTGCTCTTTACTGACGAGTGTGTTGTTTCACAAGGGAAGGAGTGATAGCCATGTTGGGAACATGTAAATCTGCATGTGATTGTTGAAAGAAGTTATATCAACACATGTTCGGAGTCAGCATATGGAATGGTGTAGTTTCAAATTATTAATAGGTCCATACCCTCTTCTACTGCAGTTAAATGGGAGGGCCGTTCCTCTGGAAGATGTCCCTTATGATGTACAATGCTGGGTGTGGTTCCAGCTTGGTGGAGCTCTTGCTAATTTTGACAGGAATGTCAGAGACCATTTAAATAACATGTTTCCAGAACGCTGGATTGGACATGGCGCTTATATTACTTGCCCACCATGTTCGCCTAAACTCACTTCTAATTAGTTTCTGTGGGGACACATCAAGAGCCTCAATATGAGACTCCTGCCAATTCTGATGAGGATTTGCTAGTGAGGGTATTGGCTGAATGTGATGTAATTTGTAACACTCCAGGCATCTTTGAAAGGATATGAGATGGATTTATTAAAAAATGTAGACTCTGGAGGAAGTCATTTTAAACAATTTCTTTAGTGCACGTTTGCTCGAAAGTAGGAGCTACAAGTTTGCTTTCTTATTTTTGTCTATGTTATTCCCAACTTAATTAGAGGACTTTGATAATTATGATGATGATGATTATTGTTACTACTACTACTACTATTACAACTGCTAACTACATGTCTTGAGAATTTCAGGCATGAATAAGAAGCTTGGTTTTCTTTATTCTTTTGTGTGAATCAGGAATATCCTTAATTTACAGTATGAATAATGATTTTAAATTTGCTTTCTCCTTTGTTATGTCAAAGTTTCTTCCATTCTGAAAATTCTTAAGTGTAAACCAGTTTGGTTTTCTCTTCTTATTCGTTTTTCTTCATTGTTATTTTCATTCTTCCAAATTAGTGGAGTGAGTAGAAAAATCAATTTCCTTAATGTTTCTGAATTTTTACCTTGAATGTAGATAACACTTTTACTTACTAGCTATACTTAACTGCTCTCATATTTACAGCATACATATTTTCTTTTTATTAATGAGAACCAAATTTATTTCTGTGTAAAGTTCCTTCGCTTTCCTCTGTCGCCCTCCGTGGTGTAATGGTTACCATGCTAATTTCATATAACCAAGGTTGTGAGTTCAAACCCAGCGGATGACGATGGATTTTTTCAGGTGTAAAAATCCTTAGCATGGCTTCGTTTGGAAGGGAAGTAAAGCCATTGGTCTCGTGTCGTAGATAGAGAGGTCTCTGAGCAGAATTAAACGGTCTTTCATGCCTAGTATAGCATGGTACACTGAGAACTGCAGTTAAAGAGCATTCATAAATAAAAAAACAAATCTGCTTTGAGGTGAACAAGAACACAATTTTAATGTTCTCTTTTCTTTTTCTATATCACAAAGGTTGTCATGTTCATTACTCTTTAAAAAAAATCTGATGTGTTCCATTCTCATGACTTTCTTTACGTCTCTGCAACAAATTATAGTTAAAAAGCTTATCCTATTTAATTCTTGCTAATTTAGAAAAATTAGCAGAAATGGTCTTATTACTTGCTTCCTTGCAAGTAGAAGGCAAATATGGGAGTACCATAGGTTAAAGTGACAGTCAAAAGCTGGTTGCTATGTGACGGAAGTTCCTTTGTTTGTATGGACAGGAGTTGACAAATTTCGTATGAGAATAGTATAAGTTTTTCAAAGCTGGAACCAAAAACAAGGAATATCTAAAAAACGATGAACTCCACGAAAAAAAATGTATATGACATAAATTGTATGTTTTAATGTGCTCTACATTTTTTGTGTGTTAATTTTTGTTCACCTCTTACGGTTTAGCAGCTCTGCAAAATTCCGTAAAATTCATCCAGAATAAAGTCTTCCGAGGCTATTCCCAGAAAATTCAAGATATACACTTTATTTGTCAAGTAAATATCTTTAATATTTGACATTTTAATTAAAATCGTTAGAGCCATTTTTAAGAAAATCAAAATTTTTGATGTAAGGGTTAGTTGGGTGTGGGGGGATTTTCTTGATAAGCTTTGTATCACATCCTTGGAAGATGCCAAACTTAAATAGCAAGTTTGGTATTTAATGGTCTTTTTGTTTTTGAGCAATGCTGTACACACGCGCACACATGGGTCTTTTTGTAAAAAAAATTTTTTTTTATTAAGGGGGACCCAAAACGTATATTTCCGGTGAAATCTCGGTATCAAATTTTTGGGTGCAATACAATACCTTCTCTATATACTGTGTACATAGTACGTGTAGAGAAAGTAATATTTCCTCTCTTAAATTTAACAGCACATGAAATGGATCATATTCGGTGTCGCATGATACTGTAGTTGAAATACAAATACATAATAAACCTGTTGCAATTTGAACCTCTGAGCTATCAGTTAAATAAACGACACTATGGTATCCATAATTTTACCACTTGACTATCTTGCTCTTCGCTTTGCAAGCTATGATCACCTGCAGTTAGCAGCAACTCAGAAGTTTTATCAGTGGCATACTGACTCGTTATTGATTTTTATCTATTGTAACTGACTGTGACTTCAAAGACCATAAGTGCGCTATATCAAAATATTCATATAACACCCCTTGCTATCACTGAAAGTTTGTCAGTTGAATTCTGTGTCACTCTGTGTGTATAAAATTATATAACTATTGTATATCTTTATTGATTTTACTCTGTGGCAGTTAAATATGTATGATATTAAATATATTCATGGTAATTCTGCTTGATAATCTATTAATTGTGGCTAAATGAAGTACCAGCTCTTCAGAAGAGTAATTGCTATTTTGATTCAGAACTGCCAGCACTATTTTGTTGAACATGAAGCCAATAGAAAAATTAGTTTCCATAGCAATTGTTTGCAATAGCTATATAAAAATAAATAATTGTGGGTTATGAGAATTAATGTGAATGTAACACATCAAATACTTAATGCATAATTAATCATTTCTTGATCAGCTATATGAAATGCTCCTTGGAACCTATTTTAAAATATAGCTATTAGTGAAACATATTTAATATTAAGGTAATAAATTGTTTAGGTAACATAAAATTACCAATGGCTTGTAATAAAAATGAAAAAAGAAATAACAATTTCTAAATTTCTTACCAAATTTTCCATATACTAATTTTTTCCCAATCATTTCATGGATATTCATTGTGCAGTTTATATATGCTGCACTTTAAACCTTATTTATATTATGTTAGATATATAGGTTGTTTTCTGTCACTGCTTTTCATTCCTGTGTTTTTGCTGCAGACAATCTGTGCATATTTATGTGCTATTAGCCAGTGTTTGCAATTTTGCTTTCATTCCCTTGGAGGGAAAACATCTAGTGATGTTAAACAATGCTTGGTAGCAGCTGGCACCCAGTGAATACACTATTCTGAAGTTGGTACTTCATTTAGCACTCGCTAGAATTAATAGAATTGTCATGCAGAATTACCATATTTACATTATTTATATGGTAGCATTACTGCAAGTTGGAGTGAATTTGTTCAAATTTTTATAAAAGTTTACTCTGGCTACAAACAGATTTATTGATTTTTCATAGTTAGGATGTTACTATTCAGGTTATGTTTTGGAAGTGCTTGGTTTTCAAGTAATTGATGTTGAAACTTTTTAAAAATTTCTTGGACTTAGGACATTTTCGTGACTGAAGGTAAACACACAGCTTCCAATATTCCAGAAGGTATGATCTCATTAATTTATTTTTCTGCCCAGTTATATGAGAGACAATGTTTTGATCAATAATATTTGAAGATTTGATCATATGATATGCCCATACATCATTTTGACATTTTTAATTGGTTAACAGCAGGTAAAGTAATCAAGGTGCATGGTAGCTGGATTGCTGAGCAAAATTCAGGGATATAGAATTCAAACTTCAGAAACTATTTTTTTGAACACACTGTAGTGAGTTAAACTAACATTTGTTGCATTCTGCCATATTCTACATTTCTCCACCACCTTAACCTTTTTCACTTAGGTATACATCAGCTTGAATTCACAGATCCTCTCTTATGTGGGGCATTTACATTTGAAATGACATTAAGATCCCATTCAGTGTGCCATCTTCCTGTCATATTTCATTGCATTCAAATTACTTTCTACAATTAGTTTCCATCAGATTGTCTTTTTATATTGAAAATAAGCTGATGCATGCCACTGCTGAAATAAAAGCAAAGAAATATGCCCAAAATTCAGGTAAACAAATCAAAATCAGATAAAAAGTAACAACGTTCTGCTTATATTGCTAGAAATGATTATAAACCCCAAATCTACAAATTAAATGTAATTGTTGTTTTAGTTTTGCAGTCTAACAATTGCCTTTTACCACTCTTTTATTTATTATGCTAAATACAAGGAATATTTCATAAATGATGTTCAAATTGGTATTACTTGGATGGTGCAGTAACATTAACAATGAAAATTACGTAAGCTGTAGTTGGGAGCTTGAGCAGGAAGCACTTGATTTTATTTTTTCACTGAGTATGCTTAACATAAAATTGGCAAGAAGCTGAAATGAACCCTGCAGGGGTCTCGGATACTGTGACTTGAACACCAGGGTCATACATGAAGATCAAAACTTTATGTAGTAAGAACCTGACAAATCCATAGTGTATTAAGTGAAGTTTATGGTGAGTTTACAGTTTAATGTTGGATTAATGTTTTGATGGTGGTTATATGATATTCCAAGATCCAGAAGGCCAACAATTTCAACAGATGAATAATTGTGAAATTTGAGGCAGATTTTCTTGAAAAAGATTGCTGTGTGACTTGTGAAGAACTCTCTGTAGCGACAGGAATTTTCCTGTCAGTGTTCCCCATTGTGGCAAATGTTTTGAAGGAGAGAAACATTTCTGCGAGATGCATCGCTTGATACCTGTCAGCGATCCAATTTTTAAATAAAATTTTATTTTAAGTTTTTAGATTTTGATGAAATTTGGCATATCAACAGACTGACATGAACTTGAGTGTTAATCTTAAATTTCACAATTTTCACTCATCCCATTTTCAATGTATTGTGTGGGTTGAGATTTTAAAAAATGTGCAATTTTGGTCATCCATATAAACAAAAAAAATTCATTTCATTAAGCCAGGATGGAGATATTTCTCTGAAATAAAAACAGCTTTGCTCAGTTTTTATAGGCTTTCATTTGATGTCTAACATGATTAGATTTATGGAAGCTTCATTTTACATTGTTGGTCCAAAAATTTGATTGAAAAAGTGACTAAATTAATCCAAAAAATGTATCTTCTTCTTGTCTTAATCTCATTCCTTACAAATTTTGAAGCCAGATCTTTATTTTCTTATAGGTTATATAATTATAGTTAAATATATTAAAACCAATAGAAATAATTCTATTTGTTATATTTTTAATGTTGGCGGTTGCACTTGTTTTTTCAGTGCCCTAATATGGTAGAACTGTTTTGTTCACGTTTGAACCTGCACTAGGCCTGTTGCTCATTCACTCCATCCTAAACCGTAGTCTTGCATTAAGCTCTTGTGTGAGATAGTGACAATTTCAAATAAACTAATGTGAAGCTGATTTACATCTGAAGTAGTGATGTATGAACAAGCTAGTATCAGTAGTTTTTCATATATAAAGACTACAATTTGCTATTACTAAATTCCAATGTAAACCATTTTCTGATACAGAACAACGTTTAGGCAAAATATACTTTAATATATATGTTGTAATCCCTTTGAGAAAGAAGTCCATAAAACTATTAAAATTTTAAAGCCAATTTAAAACTGGATGTCTGAAGTAGACACTTGTATTAAACCAGGCATGAAAATATGTATCAGCTGTAGAAAACAGTTAGCAAAAGAAAAGGAAACACAACTAATGGGAAAGTTTGAAGATAGCGAGGAAGAAACTTCACTAGATAAAGAGTTTATTGATGAAATTTGTCTATTGAATATTTAAATGCGCCCTTAAGCATAGTGATACATCACCTATTACAAAAAGCGAGTATCTAGTTCTGGATACTGCAAAAGAAAATTAGAAATAGTGTCAAAGAATTTAGTAACAAAGTTGGTAAATCAAGTTGTAAGTTCTGAAAATAAAGATGATAATCTAGATTCAGAAATACTTCTGCAATTGAAGCAAAAGTTTAGGCAAACACAAAGCACAGTACACAATTTTAAATTCTGACTCTTCTTGCCTTCCAAAAAGTTGGTAATGTAAAAAAATTCAACATTAGCAACAGAATGGCTAGGAAAGCAAAATCTGTAGTGAAAGAAAATGGAATATAGTCCGCCCCTGATCCAAAACCAGGAAAAATGTTAAGAAATTCAGCCACAGAAAAAGTAATTTCTTTTTACAATAGTGATGAAGTAAGCACAGTCATGGCAGGTAAAAGGATTTTGTGTCAGCAAAACAAAACATAACACTTGTGATCATGTCCAGAAAAGACTAATTCTGAGTAATCTAAAAAAAACGTATGAATTGTTAAAAAATAAGTACCCTACACAGAATTGGATTCTCTAAATTTGCTGAATTATGCTCTAAAAACTGTGTCTTAGGTGCAAGTGGTACACATTCAGTGTATGCATGTGCATGTGTGCTGCTAATCAAAATGTTAAATTAATAATTGGAGCAAAACTTCATTGTATGGTATTGAAAAATGAATAAATGAGTGGTATAGATTATTTCCTATCGAAAATAATGTGCATGCCTCCAACTCCAGAGTGCCATTTAAATGAATGCAACAGTTATCCAGGAAATGTTCAGTCAAAGGAACAATTATTTTTTTTTTTCTTCTTTTTAAATTACAACTAAGCGAAAGCTTATCTAGTAATATTTCCTTCATAAATAAGTTCGCAATGTATAGGCGAGTCTTCCACTGAAGGTCCCCAAAGCTTACACTAATTCTTGTGGTCACACATTAAGTCATTTGGCTTGATTCTTTTCAATCTTCTAACTTCACACTTACTAAGCACATTCAACATCTCTTTATTTCCATGGTGCTGCACTCTTATATGATGTTTCCTTGCTGTATTTTTTATCTCTTCTGTAACTGTGTCGATCTTGAGATCTCTGTGTATCTGATCATTGCGCACATACCAAGGTGCATTAACTATTGTTCTTAGAGCTTTATTTTGAAATGTCTGTATATGTTTTATATTAGTCAATTTAGAACAGCCCCAAAGCTGTATCCCATAGGTCCAAACTGGCTTTAACACCTGCTTGTATATTAATAGCTTATTATATATGTCAAGTTCAGAATTTCTCCCAATAAGCCAGTAAAGTTTCTTATATTTGATATTTAACTCTTTTCTTTTAGTTTCTATATGCTTTCTCCAATTTAGTTTTGCATCTAGTATCATTCCTAGGTACTTCACTGATTGAACTTGAGGAATAGTTTGATTATTTATTTTTATCGGTAGTATCTTAGTTTTCTTATTCGTAAAGTTGATGTGTACAGATTTAGATTCATTTAATTTTACGCGCCATTTCTTGGTCCACTCATTGACCCTATTGACGGCTTTCTGTAATTTCTGTGTAGATTCCTCTACTGTATGGCCTATTGCCATTATTCCTGTGTCGTCAGCGAAGGTAGCCATAGTAGTATCATCTTGATATGGAATATCCCTAGTAAATATAAGGAACAGTATTGGCCCCAAGACGCTTCCTTGAGGTACTCCAGCAGCTATATTCTTCAATTCAGAGTATTCATTTCCATATTTAACTCGGAAATATCTCCCTTCAATATAGGATAACAATATTTGATAAAAGTGCTCAGGTAGATCTCGTTGAAGCTTAAAAATTAGACCTTTGTGCCATACTTTATCGAAGGCTTTGGCCACGTCTAGAAATACTCCAGAACAAATTTTGTTTTCCTCTAATGTTCTTTCTATGATATCGACTATACGATGTACTTGATCAATAGTTGAATGTTTGTTTCTAAATCCAAACTGGTGATCTGGTATTAACTTACTTTCCTCTATTATAGGTTTTAATTGCTTTAACAATAGTTTTTCAAATAGCTTAGATAATTGAGATAAGAGTGAAATCGGTCTGTATGATTCCTTTTTATTAGGGTTTTTTCCAGGTTTAAGGATCATGAGCACTTCTGCTACCTTCCATTAACTTGGGATATATTTAAGTCTTAATGCAGTATTTATCATGTATAATAACTGGATGAGACCTTCTTGTGGTAATTCTTTGAGAATGTGTCCTGTGATTAAATCATATCCTGGTGCTTTTTTTGCATTTATATTCTGCTGTATTTCATGTTTTAATTCTTTGAGCATTACACACCTAAGTTCTATACCTTGCTTTTTCTTGCCATGTTTTATGTTCTCTTCAGATGTTTGCCTAGGTAAAGGTTGAAAAATCTCTTCTAGATAGTTGGCAAATAGGTCTGCTTTATCCTTATCGCTCCTTGCCCATACTCCATCTCCTTTTTTTATTGGCGGAATTTGATTAATAGGTCTTTTAATACTCCTGGTTGCCTTCCATAAGGAGTAATCGGTATCTTTATCTGCTGTTAGTCCTTTCATATAGATAGTAAATGATTTATTTTTTATACTACTGATCAAATTCTTTAACTTATTACAGGTTTGATTTAATCGCTTTTTATCTTCTGGTACCCGTGTTCTCTGCCACTTTTTACGCAGTTTTCTTTTTTCACTAATTAACTCCCTCACTTCCATTGGATAGGAGATATCATTAATGTTATTCCTACTTTTTTTCCAGAGTATGGTTCCATGCTGCTTGTTGAATATTAGTAACAAAGAGATCTATCTCTGCTTCCAACTGTTGCGGTGTTTTTAAAGGAACATTAAGTTCGATAGTGCTCTCTAATTCATTTTTGAACCCTTCCGAATTTGTTTTATTATTAATTAGCCTTGGGGGGCTATCCTTTATTATTATATTATCACTTACTGTTAATATGATAGGGGAATGATCTGATGAAATATAATCCTCATTTACGTGCACATAATTGTTAGAGATACTCTTCGTTATGAAAAAATCAATTAAATCTGGTGTTTTGTTTTCATCTGTCGGCCAATATGTAGGTTTTCCAGTTGAATGGATTTGGCACTTTGTTTTAATAGCTGCCCTATACAGCTCCCTTCCTTTAGTAGTAATTATTCTTGATCCCCAATGAGAATGTTTGGCGTTATAATCACCTCCAATAATAAAGTTATTTCCTAAAGTCTTAAAGAGGTTGATATAATCCTCTTCTTTTAGATTATACCTTGGAGGACAATATATTGCAGAAACATTAAAAGACTTAATTTTAACTTGGATAGTGATAGTTATCACTTGCATTTCTTCGGTTTCTATTTTACTTTCTTCGTAGTGAATTTTTAATTATTACTGCGGAGCCCCCTCTTGCTTTATCAGATGGATGGTCTGAACGGTAGATGTCATAACCTCTTATTCTAACATATGATTGTTTAGCCAAATGCGTTTCGGATATTAAGCATATATCTATTTTCTTGCTTTTCAGGAACAGTTCCAACTCCTGAATACGCTGTTGCAAACCATTTGCATTCCATGATAATATTCTATGTGTGTGTGCCATTTTATTTAATTTTGTTAAGTCTAGCTTCAAGCTCTCTTAATCTATCATAAATCAGTTTGTTGGTATATTTCTGCTCGTCCAGTATTTCTAGGATTCGTATTATAGCTTTATCAACAGTTGGAAATTCAGCTTTACTATTACGTGTTGCTGCTGCATAATTGTTCTGTTCTCTATTAGGTTCATCCACTATTACTTCACTTTCTTCTAGAACCATATCTAAGTTACAATTCCCTCGAGTCCTATGAATCTGTCTTTGATTTTTCATTGTTTCGTTCCTCCTTTTTTGCAGCTACTTCGCATCCACGATAATTTGCAGGATGTTTTTCTCCGCAATTAACACATTTTGGCTGTGCAGTTTTGCTTATTTTACAATCTTTAGTAAAGTGCTTTCCTGCACATTTCACACAGCGTGGTTCTTTTTGGCAATAGGCCTGTGTATGGTTAAAGCCTTGGCATTTCTTGCATTGTGGTATCAAATTAGTATTCTTTCTCAGAGGCTCAATTTTGACAACCACATTCAAAATTGTCTTAATATTATATATATATATATCTGTAATATTCTCCTTATTATCAAAGGTAAGCATAAATAGTGGCAATCCTTGTCTAATTACTTCCTGCTCCCCATTCCTATTTTTATACCTTTCTTTCTTAAGAATATTTACAACATCTTTAATTTTAAAACCTCTTTCCTTTAATTCTTCTATTATATCTTCTTTTGGGCATGAAGCATGCAATCCTCTTGCCATAACTCTGATTGGTCTTTCATTTTTGTTTTCATAAGTCTGCCAATTGATTTTTTCTGTGTTTAATTTCTTGGCTAGAGCCCTATAGCTATCAGAGTTCATAGTATTGATCTTCCATACATTATTATTTAATGATGTAACTTTATAAAAGGAACAATTAATGAACAAATTGGAAGAAGAAATGATAGAAAGTGATACGTACTAGGTGGTTCACCCGTCCCTTATTATATTTGGAGATAGGCACCACATACTCTGAAAGTAATAAAGTCGAAATTACCATGATTGTCGAACATTTGGTAACAATGCAAATTTAGCTAGCTCTTCATAGGAAAATAGACCTTAGCAACAAGAGTTGCATCCATTCCAAAAGCATGCGCTTAATAACTCCTGTTACAGTACATGTTATATCAACAGGATTGCTGTCATACGATCTGCAATGTAAATAATAATGAATGAGGGTTAAATGAACAGCTTAAGCTACAAAAAGGAGTCGCACAACAGTCATAAAGAGATCAGAAGTGGAGAGGGAGACGTGTGTGATACTACCTACAAGTTCTAAGGGAAAAGCGGGGGCAATAATTGTAGCTCAACTGGTCAATTTCATGTAACCTTGTCTCCTCCAGCGTGTCAGCGGTTCGGGTCCCACAGTCTGCGTGTACTTTTTTTCTTCTTTATATATTATCCATCAAGGTGCAAAGTTAGTTCAGTGTTTGTCACTCAAATAATTTTAGGTGTAAACAAAAAGATATACGAATGCAGAACAAACAACAGTTCATTTTATGAGTTCTTCAGTTTTCGACCCCTAATTTTCATTCTAATTATTTTGAAAAAGAAACTTCACTATGACTTTAAATAATAAGGAAAATGTATAAATTACTAGAACACCTAACATGTTATCGATTGTTCTTAATAGCTAGAGAATGTTCTTTACAACATTTTGGCAGCTGGAACCCTCGGTGGGTTAGCGAGTACTACTGGAAGACACTTTAGGTCTAGACATGCCCTATTAAATACAAATGCACAAAATAAACTTGTGGGTATGTGCTATCCCTACAGCTAAAGTTATCTCCTATGAATCTCACCACAGTAGATAGACAGACTCAGTTGTGAACTAGTCATCATTTCATCATTAAGTTTCATGTCGGAAACACTTTATCTAGTGGATATTGAGAAGCTTGTTAAGTTATGGGGATAAAACCTAGAATTACTGAATTCCTATGTATTTGGCACAGTTTGTGATTGTGAACTAGGTATTTTGTGTATTTTTCGTTTTAAAGAGACCCTGAAAATGAGTCTGGTTCTGAAGAATTATCTGAAATACCTATTTCAGTTTTTAAACATTATAATAATATATGTATATTTGGAAGAAACTAAATGAATGTGCCTCAGAATGCTCCTTTTCATTTGTATTTCTTGTAACTGAACTGATAAAGTTAGAATAAACATAAATAAAGATAACAACAATAAAAGAAACAAATAAGTGGGTTAAAAAATGTTCCGATGTCACATCTAGCTTTGTGTCAAATTAGGAAGAAAGAAAGCAGCGGAAAAAATTGTAATGTGTTGGCGAGATTTAGACCTGAATCAGCAACTTGGAACTCCTGTTAACACTGCGCATTAAACGAACACACTACTGTTTAACTATAACTTGTTATGCCAATGTCTACAATCTTAATGTACAGGAGATGGGTCATGGGAACGATGTTTTCAAGTTAGTCTGTAATCTGCAGGTTGCATAAAACCAGAAAATAAGGGACAGGTGAACCACCTTGTATAGCCATTGGATGACAGATGCAGTTTTTTAACGTTTTGAAAAGTTTAGAAGATTTTGTTGATAGTTTCTATGAACAGCTTTTAACATTGAAAACACACTCCTATATAGCTCAACAGCAATAAATACTACAACCACCTTCAAGAAAATATTTAAGTAAATGGAGCGATAATCAGTTTGGTTTTCTGTGAAAATTACTCCTTTGTACTGCAGGATGAGGCTCAATGTCATCATTTGAATACTAATCAAGTAATAATACATCCCTGTTCAGTTAGGGGTCAAAATGAAATCGGGTATAAAAGTTTTGTATTTATTTGTCACACAACACAGTAGCTGTTTACTTATTTGAAAGAACACTGATTTCATTCCTAAAGAACCAATATTGCCTACATTACAAATTATTTTCTACTTTTCTGATTGGTCAGCTGCACAATATAACAACAAACTACCTTAATTAATATAAAACCAATTTATATAACTCAAGCCCAAATACCTTTATTTGTTTGATCAGTAGGAATTACCGCATTCTTATTACTACTATCCCTTCCAGTTCTAGCAGGAGCTATTATTATACTTTTAACTGACCAAAATCTCAATACATCTTTCTGCGACCCAGCAAAACAAAACTTCTCAAACCTTTATCACCATAAGCAAGATTTCAGAGTGGATGCAGAGTGGCATTTTTAGCCACAGCTCATGGCAAAGGGGTCTGAGATGGCTTGGGAAGGACAGTCAAACGTCTTGCAGCTAGGGCAAGCCTTCAGAGACCTTATGAAGACCAAATAATGACACCTTTCCAACTTATCAACTGGAGCAGTTTAAACCTTCCTTCCATTGAATTCTTTTTTTGCACAAATCAGAAACACCTTGAAGTAGAAAAATGCTTGAAATCTCGCTTTTCAGAAGCAAAAAATGATTCAGGGAACGCAGACTTCACTGATTCATTCTATCATGTCAAAGTGAAATTGGTACAAAGATGTACTCACTGAGTAATAAAACACATGTACATGGTACTGGAGGCTCAAAAACTTTATCAATTGATGAAATGACTGGTTTTGTGACATTTGGATATGTTCAAAGGTGGTACTTTCCCGAGACTTTGATAAAGAAGAAGTAACAGTTACTATCTTGGAACCTCCAGGACCAGTACACTTATTTGTGTATCCCAGTAAAAAAGATATATTGAAGATGAAAAGAAGCCAAATTTTAACACAAGTTCAACCAAGAACAAGTTCAAACAATAACAAATAATTCTATACATAATGAAAGAGAAACATAAAAGAAAAATAGTTATTGAGGTTATTAATGGAGAAATACAGAAGGATTTCTAATGTGTACCAGAAAACAAAAATCTATAAAACAGAACATCCCATTGAGATCCCCAATTCAAAATTTGATCTAAAAACATAAAAAAAGAAAATATACTTTTTTTTTTTAAATCTTAAATTATTTTTTTTTTTTTTGAAACCAAATTTTGAATTGTTGGACGAATAATTTAAAGTGTAACTTTTTACAAATTTATTTATGTTACATATCAAATGAAAGCCTGTTGAATTCTAAGCAAAATTGTTTTTATTTTGTTTCAACATCTCCTGTGCAGAGTATCAAATAAAAAGAAAATGGTAAGGTAAATTGCATTGGATTACTTTAAATGGGATGTGTTAAATCCACATGGTTTCTTTTCCACCCTCTGTGGTTTATTATTGGGAATACAAACTATTCTTATAGAAAAGAAACAAATGAGAGGTTACTAAAGAATAGCTTAAGACACAAGAATCTGGTAGTATTCTGGTTGTTAGGTTCCTTTCATTACCGGCAACTTCCCTGAAATAAGAACCAGTTAAATTGGGAAGGTTAGTCATATCTGTTAAGGTGGCACTCTCGTTTATTATTCTCAGGTGTTTAAAGTTGCATTCGAACCATTATTTAATCACTAACTCATTGTAATATTAATTATACTACATATTTTATACAGCTGAACATATCAAATAGGCTAATTATCTAGCATTTAAATGTTATAATTAGGTTATTTGATTTAATTACACTGGCCAACAATGAAAATGTTTTGGGCTCAAAAATAGTTAATTAATTAAATATATATTTCCATCTACTGAATTAAGAAATCACCATAAAAATGATAGATTAGCTCTTGCTTTGGAGATAAAGTGACATTTCATTTTTATATCATTATTTTTAGTTTGTACAAAATTGTGTTTTGGGAATTGGCACACCTGTCCAATAACAAAACACAAATTTGCTGTCATAAGTTGTTTGTAAGTCATAAATATAGATACTCTACTGTGACTGTGAGTTTCATATAGTTTCTGCTGTAATTAAAGCAGAATTTCTGGTTTGAGAGTGCTTTTGTAGTGTGAAATGGTAAAAATGCCACGAAAATGTGCAAGTATGATGAATATTTTTGTTATATTTGTGGTAAAATAAAATTTTCCTTACAGAAGCACAATGTGATGCCTCTATTGACTGCCTATCAGCATTATTTCGGTATGAAAGTAGCGGACCAGGATAAGTCTTGAGCTCCACATATATGTTGTAATGCATGTTCAGTTGCACTGCGAGAACGGCTGAAAATTAAAAAACAATCAGTGGCTTTTGCTGTGCCTATGAAATTTTTTTCCAAAGGTATAAACCAAGAAGGATGAGCCTTCTTAGTACATAAGAGAGACATTTCTGAAATTAAGTGATGCAGAAAGGAAGGTATTTTTGTCGGATCCTGCATTTGACCAAGTTTTGGAGGGGAAAGAAAAGGAAGCTTGGAAAGCCTTTGTGGATTTTTAGGCAACAAAAGAGATAACTACACTCAGTTGGTGACAGTGCTCCTGCAAAAATACCGTAGCCTTGGATGCAACATGTCCCTTAAAATCCATTTTCTCCACTCCCACCAAGACTTTTTCCCTCCTAGTTGTGGAGCTGTCACTGCTGAACATGGAGAAAGATTCCATCAGGACATTTCTGTTATGGAGCAAAGATATCAGGGCAATTGGAATGAAGTAATGTTTGCGAATTAGTGTGGGTCTTTGTGTAGGGATGCTCTGGAACTCTCTTACAAGAGGTAAGCTAAAAGACGACAATCTCGTAAAGCCAGCACATGATTCTCTTCAGACCCAACCATCTGAGGTACTCTTCCAGCAATTTAGAACTCTTAAAACGTGACTAATATTTAAAAAAATTCAAATGCATCTTTCAGTGTTAGCATATGTAATTAAAATGTATCGTTTTCTCTTAATCCGTTAATATGAAATACTTCCATCAAGTATGTATCACAGAAACTAGAGCTAAGAAAATTTTTTCATTGTCATATTCATTTTTCTCGACCCAAAATTAGTAAGAATTGGCTCATGGAGTGCAGGAAGCATTCGAAAATTGTATTTTTGTTGGCCAGTGTTATTAGGTCTTACCATTGCAGATAACCAGGAATTTGGATTGGTTTTGCAGTTTTTCATGTACATGTGGTCTCTGTTTGTGTTTGCGTGTGTGGGGGGGGGGTTTCAAGAAGAATATCTGTATAGATGCAAACCAAAATATTTGTTTGGTTTAGATAAGTATGGTGAAATGATAATAAAACGTTAACTTAATGCTTCTTTGTACTGCTACAGTACAATATTTTGCAACATTTAATAACATGCTCGTGTTACATAAATTAGGTCAATAGCACAGTTCAGTGCTTAATATAACATTTAAGATGCATCCAAGTCAATGATTATAGCCTGTGGGTAATGATACGGCAGAGGAGAAAGGTGATGGCCAAACTCATTGTAGTTATCTATTTTAATATGATAAATTGAATTAAATTAAGTAGAAATACTGTCTCTTTTATAAATAGATTAACAGGCTAGTGATTTTTCTGGTTATTTCCCTTACTGACTCAATTATTTTTCAACCAAAATTTTGATTTAAGATTTCACCAGAAATATGTTTTGAGATCCCCTGGATTAAAAAAAATCATTTTCAGAAAAAGGTATGTGCCTGTGTTAACACATACAAACACAAAAAGTCTGTTAAATACCAAATTTAATTAAAATTCTGTATCTCTCAAGGATGCGACACAATTTGCAACAGAATCCTCCCATCCCAAACTACTTTTATGTGGAACATTTTTCAACAATTTTGATTAAAATACGATATGTTTAAGATATTTTTATGACAAATGAAGTGTATATATTGAATTTTCTAGGAACAGCAATCTTAAGTCCCTTTCATTCTGGATGACTTTTGTGTAACTGGTAAACCCTCAGAGATAGACAAAAACTTACCATATAAAAAGTATATCTTGCCAGAACACACAATTTGTAATAATTTTTTTTATTTGTTCACATCTCTTCTTGTTTTACTCTTGGACATGGAAAGAGAACGAAATTTCAATGTCAATTGCATAGAGACAGCTTTTAAAAGAATTGAATATCACTTTAGTTTGGTGTATTCCCTTATTTCGCTTCTCCTTACAAGGAATGTTAATGTTTATCTGGATTAGCATAATATAGATAATAGAACCCATTGTAATTATTATTATTATTATTATTGAGAGGAACAGATAGTCATGAATGGAACACGTCAGATTTTCAAAAATAGTTTGCTAAAGAATCAATAGAGAAAGTTACGTGAATGTAGATACATCAGATATTTTTTTTTTAGTAATCTCGTATAGTTGCGTCCCCTATACGAAAGTTTTTCTATTTCTTTTTAAACGAGATAAATCTGTGCAGAATTAGCTACATTGACATGTCATTATAGATATAAGAGTAAAGCCCATATGATGAACTAGAAAGGTATGTACCGGCCTTAAAATTTCGTACTCTTTCATACTCTCACATTCATTCTGAAAATCAGCAGGACTTGAAAAAAATTGGCAAAGTATTAAACAATTTGAATATTACTAGCGGATGTTTCGGAAATGACTTGTATCACAAAAAGTAATTTGAAATTCACAAATACATGTTTTAAAGAGATCTATATTTTTTTTGTTGTGTTTTAGTCTATCGCTTAACTTTTATTAGTTATTCAACATTAAACAAAAGTCTCTCCTAACGGATATAACTTAACAGGCTATTCCCAGAAAGTTCAAGGTAAACATTTTATTTGTCATGTAAATATCTTTAATAAGTGGTGTTTAATCAAAATAGTTACACATTTTTAAGAAAATAAAACATATTCGAAAAATATTCATACAAAGGGTATATGGAGATGGAGGAATTTGTCTTGAAAATCTTCATATCGCATCTTTGGAAGATGCTGATCTTAAACATCAAATTTGGTGCTTATCTGAATTTTGTTTTTCGGCTATACTGTTCACAGAGACACGGCACTTTCTCTAAAAATGCTCTTTTAGGGTATAGGTGCCTCAAAACATGTATTTATGGTAAAATCTTGTACCAGTTTTTTATATAGAATCCCTTCTCTACCTATCTGCATGTACCAGCGAGGCGAGAAATAACTGAAAATCGACAGGAGTTTTAAAAATGTGATGTGTTCCATTCATATGGCTTTCTCTACATCTCTGCAACAAATTATTGTTAAAAAGCTTGTTCTTCTGTTCACTTCATGCTATAAAAATTAAAAGAAATAGTCTTATATACTTGCTTCCTTTTAAGTAGAAGCGAAATAAGGGAGCGCCATAGGTTAAAGTGATATTCAAAAGCTGCTTACTATGTGAATGAAGTTCCTTTGTTTGTATGGACAGGAGTTAACAAATTCCTGTATGAGAAAAGTATAAGTTTTTTAAGCTGAAACCAAAAACAAGCGATATTTCAAAAACGATCAACTCCACGAGAAAAATGTATATAACATAAAGTGTGTGTTCTAATGCGCTCTACATTTTTATGTGCTAAGTTTTTGTCTATCTCTTAACGTTCTAACAGTTATATGAAATTCCGTAAAATTCATCCAGAATAAAGTAGTCTTCAAAAGCTATTCTTAGGATATTCAAGATATACATTTTGTCATATACATTTTTTATCTTTAATATACGATATTTTAATTAAAATCGTTAGAGCCATTTTTGATAAAATCAACATTTCCGAAAAAAGTTACATGTAAAGGGTAGTTTGGTGTAGGAGGATGTTTCTCAAAATCTTCGTGTCGCATCCCTGGAAGATACCGAACTTAAATACCAAGTGTGGTATTTTACCGATTTTTCGGTTTCGAGTTATTATGTTCACACACACACACACACACACACACGAACCTTTTTGTGAAAATGCTTTTTTTGAATACAGGGGACCCTAAAACCTATATTTCCGGTGAAATCTCGGTATCGAATTTTTGGGTGGAGTGCAATACCTTCTCTATACACTATGTACATAGTACGTGTAGAGAAAGTAAAATGACAAAAGCATGGACAGCTCGAAGCATTAATAACTGATATCTCTGAAATATTTAAACACGACAAATCGTATTTGAAATAAATGGTGTGCTTTAACGAGGTCTACTTCGTATATTGCTTAGTATATACGAGTATTATACATTTCTTTCAAATAATGAGGGCTTCACAGAATAGTCCCATAAAAGTCAAAGCTATGGATTTTGTCATGCAAATATCTTTAATTTAAATCATTAGTCATTTTTGAGGAAGTAAAAATAAATCGAAAAATGTCCATTAAATGATTTTGTCAATGACGCTGTCAATTGCCAAGATGTAGGAATTTCGTTCCGCAGTCAGGATTTATTTTCCACGCCAGAAAATCTACTGGCATGGAGCTGTCGCTGAAACCATTGGTTTGGGCCGGGTTTGAACCCGCTTACCTTTGGATGGGAAGGCCAGCACCTAACCAAGTATGCTTAATCAGATAGCCTGAGCCACCCAGGATGACAACAAAATGTTCGATGTAAATTTAAAGGATAGTTGGTTGTAGGGATTTTCTTGAAAATCTTCGTATGGCATTTTTGAAAGAGACTGAACTAAAATTAGGTAGTTATCCAAGTTTTCTTTTTAGTTATTCTCTTCACACATACACATTCGCGGATTTTTTTTTTTTTTGGGTAGTGTTTAACGCCCGCTTTAACTACTTATGGCACCGCAGGCGGGTGACACTGATGATACATGAATGAAGATGGAGCACCGGTGGAATGCGATGGCGGGGGAAACCGGAGAAAACCCGCCCCAACGCCGCTTTGTCCACCACAAATCTCACATGCGGTCGCTTGGGATCGAACCCGGGCCGTCTAGGTAAGAGGTGAGTGGTCTAAATACTTGTTCTTTTTTAAGAATACCTTTCTCGATTCAAATATTAATGCGGTGAAAATATATATGGGACTTATGGGTGGAGTGCAATATCTTCTTCACGTGACAGTAGGTTAAAAAAATCCGATGTGTTCCATTCACATACTTTTCTCTACATCTCTGCAACAAATTATTGTTAAAAAGCTTATGTTTCTATTTACTTCATGCTCATTGAGAAAACATTAACAGAAATATTTCTTATTACTTGCTTCCTTGTAAGTAGGAGCGCAAAAAGGAAGTACCATAGGTTAAAGTGATAGTCAAAAGCTGGTTGCTATGTGACTGAAGTTTGTTTGTATGGACAGGAGTTAACAAATTCCTGTATGAGAAAAGTTAAAGTTTTTCAAGACTGAAACCAAAACAAGGAATAAATATAATATAAATATAATTGTGTGTTTTAATGTGCTCTACATGTTTTGTGTGGTATGTTTTCGTCTATCTCTTACGGTTTACAAAATTCCGTAAAATTCGTCCAGAATAAAGTGGTCTTCAGAGGGGCTATTTCCAGGAAATTCAAGATGTACATATTATGTCAGGTATATATCTTTAATATACGATATTTTAATCAAAATCGTTAGTACCATTTTTTATAAAATCAAAAATTTCGAAAATGTTTCCATGTTAAGGGTAGTTGGGGGTGGGGGATTTTCTTGAAAATCTTCGTGTTGCATCCTTGGAAGATACTGAACTTAAATATCAAGTTTGGTATTTAACGGTATTTTCGTTTTTGAGCTATGCTGCACACGCACAAACACAAACACACACACGGACATTTCTCTAAAAATGCTTTTTTTTTTTTTTGTATTCAGGGTGTCCTAAAACATGTATTTTCGGTGAAATCTCGGTATCAAATTTTTGGGTGCATTACAATACCTTCTCCATACACTATGTACATAGTACTATAGAGAAAGTAAAAATCTGATGTGATCCATTCATATGACTTTCTCTACCTCTTTGCAACAAATTATTGTTAAAAAAATTGTTTCTATATATTTCATGCTAATGGAGAAAAAAAAAATAGCAGAAATAGTCTTATTGCTTGGTTCCTTGTAAGTAGAAGTGAAATAAGGGAGTAGAATAGGTTAAAATGATAGTCAAAAGCTGGTTGCTATGTGACTGAAGTTCCTGTGTTTGTATGGACAGTAGTTGACAAATTCCTGTATGAGAAAACTATAAGTTTTTCAAAGCTGAAACTAAAAGGAAGGAATATCTCAAAAACGATCAACGCCACAAAAAAATTCTGCTCTACATTTTTTGAGTGTTAATTTTTGTTGATCTCTTACGGTTTAGCAGTTATGCAAAATTCCGTAAAATTCATCCAGAATAAAGTAGTATTCAGAGGCTATTCCCAGAAAATTCAAGATATATATTTTATTTGTCAAGTAAATATCTTTAATATTTGTCGATTTTAATAAAAATCGTTAGAGCCATTTTTAAGAAAATCAAAATTTTCGAAAAAAATCCCATGTAAAGGGTATTTGGGGGTGAGGGATTTTTCTGAAAAGCTTTGTGTCGCATCCTTGGAAAATATCAAACTTAAATACCAAGTTTGGTATTTAACACACGGACTGTTTTTTTTTTTTTTTTTTTTTCTTCCCTTCTTTCTTATAATCAGGAGGACTCAAAACATATATTTCCGGTGAAATCTCGGTACCGAATTTTTTGGTAGAATGCAATACCTTCTATATACACTATGTACATAGTACGTGTAGAGAAAGTAGAAATTGAAAATAAGGTGAAAATAAAAGTATGTGCCCTACACTATTACTAGAGTATGGAATCCACTGAACCGGAGCCGCTGTTGTAAACATGGCCCCAGGTAGGTTAGCTTAGCAGTCGGTCGTTGATCTAGTGGACTTGCTTTTGTTCCAAAACTGTTATTAATGAAAGGATGAGAGATCACGAGACGAGACGTCTCGTGCACGCTGATAGAGAGATAGCTA
The DNA here is from genome assembly GCA_030762935.1 of Hymenopus coronatus. Taxonomy (NCBI): domain Eukaryota; kingdom Metazoa; phylum Arthropoda; class Insecta; order Mantodea; family Hymenopodidae; genus Hymenopus; species Hymenopus coronatus. The sequence goes on from CM060882.1 coordinate 57,867,862, forward strand.
AAAGTTGGAAATGCCTTTCTGTGGCGGGGTTTGGCGAGTGCCGGTGGTCACGTAGGCCATGGTTACGTTAGGTCTATCAACCTTGACTTATTTACATTGGAGGGAGAAAAAAATGTGTAAATACAAGAAGTTTAGGAAGTGCGTTGGCGGCCAGTGTCATTGCTCGAGGATCTTTGGAGAGTAGCTCCAGGATTCAAGCTTTCTTCAGGGTTTTGACCCGTCCTGCTTGGCCATTTTATGGCATCTAAAGTAAAGATTTATAATTAACCAGTCCACAACGAGTAATCGTAATAGCAATAGCGTCATCGCTGAAATTTGCTGCGTCATGCGTCTAGATCTGATCATTTGACTGTCGCAAAGTTTTATCATATATATTCGTTCAAGCATATTCCTTTACACTGGCTTAGGAAAGGCAAGGCGATTCCTATAGAATTGTTGCAACCAAATGGAAGACAGAACGAGAATGGCTTAGTATTTCGGGAAACCAATTGGGTACCAACATCTTTTCAGAGGACGAAGAGACAAACATTTAGAGAGAGAAGAAAATTAAGAAATGTTAAATTCTAAAACGGAAAGGTATCAAGTGTAAACTCCGATATTTAAATTCTTTTCTTGTGGGAATCCGTTACTCATTTTGCTTTTGTTTTGCTCCTAGCCATGTAAAAGTCGAAAGTCATCACTTAGCGAGCAATTTTTACTTTCTCTAGCCCCGTATGTACAATGTACATAGGGATAGAGAAGTATTGCATTCCACCCAAAAATTCGATGTCGAGGTTTCACCGGAAATACATGTTTTAAGACCCCCTGTATCCATAAGCATTTTCAAGAAAAGATCCGTGTGTCCATGTGTCTGTGAACACGATAACTCAAAAACGAATAGTAGCTAAAATACCAAACCTGGTATTTAAGTTTAGTATCTTCCAGGGATGCGACACGAAGATTTTGAGGAAAATCCCCCCACCCCAAACTACCCTTTACATGGAACTTTTTTCGAAAATTTTAATTTTCTTAAAAATGGCTCTAACGATTTTGATTAAAATATCGTATATTAAAGATATTTACCTGACAAATAAAATGTATATCTTGAATTTTCTGGGAATAGCTTCTGAAGACCTGTTTATTCTGGATGAATTTTGCTTAATTTGCCATAACTAGTAAAGCGTAAGAGATAGACAAAAACTTACTGAACAAAAAATGTAGGGTTTTTAAAATACACAACTTATGTCATACATTTTTCTCGTGGAGCTTACCGTTTTCGAGGTACTCATTGTTATTAGTTTCAGTTGTGAAGTACTTACACTTTTCTCAGACGGGAGTGTCCGTTTTTCTTTTGTCCTACTCCTGGCCAAGAAAAGAAGCGATTTGTAATGACAATCGCCTAACGACAGCTTTTACAACATTTGACTATTGGTTTAGCCTAGTGTATTCCCTTATTTTCTTCCTACTTCTACGGAACCAAGTAATAAGAACATTGTGCTAATGAGTACCTCGATTAGCAAGGTGCAGAAAGAAGAATAATCTTATGTAAGAAGTTTGTAGAAGAGCTAGAGAAAGTCATGTGAGTGTAACACATCAGATTTTTAAAAGATACGATTCGCTTTCGCCTAGTGATATGCACTTATTTACCTTCTACTTACAAGGAACTAAGTAGTAAGATATATATGCTAATGTTTATTTTAATGAGCGTGGAATTGATAGAGGAACAAGCCCTCCCCTCTTTAACTTGGTAGGCTATATTGGAAGATTATTGAAAAGCGGTGAAATTATGCTCAAATGATCCCGGTCCATCCAGCTTACTTCATCTTCTCAGTATAAGGGAAATCCCTGGGATAAAAAACCCTCATCCAGGTAACTCACCCTAACCGAGATTCGAAGTCGGGACCTTTTGAATGCGAGTTAGGCACTTAACACCCATTCTAAGATTTTGTAAGAATATTTTGTTGCCGAATAGGTAGAGAAAGTCGTGTAAATGGAACACATAAGAATTTTAGAAAAAGATTTGTGTGTATGGGAGGGAGAGAGAGAGAGAGAGAGAGAGAGAGAGAGAGAGAGAGAGAGAGAGAGAGAGAACAGTATAACTCAAAAACGAAAATGCCGTTAAATATAACTTGATATTTAAATGCAGCAGCTTCCAAGATCCAACACACAATATTTAAAAAAAAAACCTGTTCACCCCAAATTATCATATAATTTAATTCTAATTGCGTATTTAATGGATACTTTTTCGAAAATTTTGATTTTGTCGTAAATATTTATGACAGTTCTAATTAAAATGCTATATATTAAACCTCGTCATTCTGGATGTCTTTTGCATAACTGGTGAAGTTGTGTGTGTGTGTGTGTGTGTGTGTGTGTGTGTGTGTGAGAGTGAGAGAGAGAGAGAGAGAGAGAAAGAAAGAAGATTATTACATAAAAATGCGGATCTCGCCAAAACGCACAATTTTTGTCAGATGTTCGATTTGGGGGGGGGCGGTGGTAACAATTTCCGAGATATTCGTTGTTGGTTTTAATCTTCCCATATTTACACTTTTCTCAGATGGGAAGTCGTTATTCGGTTTTTCCCCTGGTCAAACAAAGAAAACGTCATTTACAATCGCTTTAGCGATCTGCTTTTAAAAATGTTGACTATCACCTTAGCCCAGTGTAACCTTTATTTCTCTTTTACCTATAAGGAAATAAGTAATAGATTATTTGTCTTGATGAGCATGGAGTAGATAGAAGAACACGTTTTGTAAGAAAAAGCTGTACGAGGTAGACATAGTCGCATCAGATTTTTCTTGCTAAATCTGTGGAAGTAACAAGTACCAAGTTCGCTATTTATCAGACGTTTCGTTTTTGGTTATACTACACACTCATACGCGCCGAAACTTATTCTCACGTCTTTTTGGAACGTGTATATTCGTTGAAATATCGATATCGACATTGTTGGAAAGCAATACCTTCTCATGATAGAGAAAATAACAAATCGCTGATTAGCGCGCCTGGGTAATGTGGTGGTAGCGTGTCTGCCTCATATTCAACAGCTCGTGAGTTCGAATCTCGCTTAGGGTGAGTTACCCGGATAAGGGTTTTTTCGGGATTTTACCATACCCTGAGAAGACGAATGTCGAGTAACTTTAAGCTCCATGGACCCCGAGATCATTTGAGCATCATTTCACCAATTTCGTTCATCGTCCGATATGACCAACCAGGTTAAAGGACGTTAAATAAAAAAAAAAAAAAAAATCGTTGATTGAAATACTTTTTAAATAGATGTTGAAACCTCATTGAATTGAAATGTGGAATGAAAATTTGCAAATGGAAAACATGGCACTCGGCATCTCAATGATTTCAGCAATTTGTGTAAATTTGAATAAAAATGGATGTATGCGCATTCTTTTTTACACTGCACGTTCTTTATTTGCAGACGTGATACAGTACTATTGCTTTCTCAACATGTACTATGTACATAATGTATAGAGAAGGTACTGTATTGCACCCAAAATTCGATACCGAGATTTCACCAGAAATATATGTTTGGAGGCCTCCTGAATCCAAAAAGAGCACTTTTGGGAAAATGTGTGACGTTAAATTTAGCGTCAAAGTCCGTTTAATACCAAACTTAGTATTTAAGTTCAGTGTCTTCCAAGGATGCCACACGAAGATTTTCAAGAAAAATCTCCCCACCCCAACTACCTTTTACATAGGAAAATTTTCGACATTTTGATTTTCTCAAAACTGGTTCTAACGATTTTGATTAAAATATCGTATATTAAAGACATTTACATGACAAATAAAATGTATATCTTGAATTTTCTGGGAATAGCTTCTAAAGGAGTCTTTATTCTGAATGAATTTTGCATACCTGGTAAACCGTAAGAGATAGACGTAAACCTTCCTTACAAAAAATGGAGAGCTCTTTAAAACATACAACTTATGTTATATACATTTTTGTCATGGAGTTGACCGTTCTTGAGATATTGCTTGTTATTGGTTTCAATTTTAAAATACTTATACTTTGCTCATACGGGACTTTGTCTAACTCCTGGCCATACAAACAAAGGAACTTTAATTACATAGCAACCAGTTTTTAAAACATTTTACTATCGTCTTAGCGTATTATACGCCCTATTTCCATCATACTTACAAGGAAGCAAGTAATAAGAAAATTTCTACTATTTTTTTCTCAATTGGTGAGAAATAGAAGAATAATCTTATTAGTAACAATTTGTTGCGGAGATGTAGAGTAAGTCAGATTATTATTTTTTTTAAGGGAGATAGGACTTGGGGATGGGTTGGAAGCACGATTACTAACAAGGAAAACCTGGCTCCAGAACGCTATATACAGGCTCTTAACTGCTGTGTATGTATGATTACTGGCTTAACAGTCTCTGGCAAGGGGAACAACAGTTTTGGCAACAATTTTAGCTTAGTAGGTAAATAGTAGGTAGAAAATCTATTGTATTCTACTAAAAAATTGGATGTCAGATTTCACCGAAAATACATATTTTGGGGTACCCTGAACCCCCCTCCCAGAAGGCATTTTTGAAAAAGGTTTCAAATGCCAAACTTGATATTTAAGTATATTCCAAGGATGCGACACGAACATTTCCAGAAAAATTCCCCCATCCCAACTACTCTTTATATGGAACATTTTTAATTTTTTCAGAAGTGGCTAACGATTTGATCAAAACACCACACTTTAAGATATTTTCATGATAAACGAAATGAATATCTGGGATTTTCTGGGAATAGTCTGAAGAGCTCTTCATTCTAGCTTGCTTTCGTACAACTGGTAAGCATTAAGACAAAAACTTAAGACACAAAAATTGTAGATATCTTTAAAACCGACGTTCCTGGCAATGGGAAAGTAATGAGTAACTCCTTTTGGCTTCTTTATAAAATATCGCAGGTATACATAATGACCCTTTTATTGTTCCTCTAAAGTTTGAGAATAAATCCCCATAAATATTGCAGCAGAGGTCATGCATGCGAGGAAACTGATTTAGTGTCTAAGCTTGTTACAAGGATGTAGGTATAATGAAATACTGACATGTGTTGTGTAACAGCGGACATTATGGAGACAGGTTATCATGAATGTTGACATTGGTGTACGTGACTCTGCAGAGTTCCAATGTCTTCTCGATACCAACACCTGGAACAAGGGCGGCGTTTCCTATCAACGGGAAGGTCTCAGTTGCGTGTTCTTTACCTCGCTGCCCATTGCATCTCAATGTGTAATTATTCTGTTCCCTGCACAAAATTTGACGTTTAACAACCAGTCCTCCCCCCCCCTTAATACGGAAAACTCATTTATATAATAATCTGAGCCCAAACTTGCTCCTGCTGCTCATCTGTATCTCCATCCATGCCTGTACACGGTATACTAGTATGACATAACAGAAATAATTGGCGTTACCTGGGCTGGAGGAATATATCAATTTTCCAAATATTTATTTATTTAAATTTGAATGAAAGCAATTACAATATTGTTGGTGTTCAATTCTTGTAATTTTTCCATATCTTGTAATATTTTCAAATTATGCTGATTATCTTAATTGCTTCCTATCCCACATTTTCAAATCCATTATCCCCTTCAGGTGTGGTTTTTCGCATCGGGCTTAAAAATTTGTATAGATTTCATTGTAAATACATTTTGAGGCACTTTAAGTAAAAAAAAAAAATCAGCGTTACATTCATATGACTTTCTGTAATCTCTATCGCTTATCAATGGTATACAAATATTTTTTTGTGAAAGTTTATTACTTTTTCCACCAAGTACTGTGTATGTACATAGTAGGTAAAGAACGTATTTTGTTCTAAAATTCTTTACCGCTTTTACACAGCGCACATGTGTATGTGTCAAAAACAAAAAACCCGTTAAATACCAAACTTGGTATTTAAGTCTAATATCTTCCAAGGATGCGACAGCAACATTTTAAGGAAAATCTGTCCAACCCATACTACCCTTTACATGGACGATTATTCGAAATTTTCGATTTTCTTAAAAATTACTTATGATTTTTGTTTAAATGTCGTATATTCAAGATATTTACATGACAGATAAAATGCATATCTTGAATTTGTTGGGAATAGCCTCCGTCCTCTTCATTCTGAATGACTTTTGCATAGTTTAACAGTAAGAGATAGTCTAAATATTACACAAAAATTTAGATTTAAAACACACTTTATGCCATGTGCGTTTTTTGTAGAGCTAACCATTTCCGAAATATTCCTTGTTATTGGTTTAAAATGTGGAATACTTGAATTTTTCTCAAAAGGACTTACTTTTTTCACTAGGTCATGCAAAGAGAAGAGAATTTCAGTTGCAACACATAACGACCTACTTTTAAAAGATTTATCTATCGCTTTAGCCTAGTGTATCCCCTTATTGCTACTTAAAAGGAAATAAGCAATACAACAATTTACGCTATTTACCTCGAGTAGCACGAAGTAGAAAGAGCTTTTATAGAATAATTTGTTGCAGAGCAGGTAGAGAAATTCATGTGAATGGAATACAAACTTTTTTACTTTATATAGTACATGAGCAGAGAAGAATTTACATTCCACACAAAAATTCGAAACCGAGATTTCATTGGAAATACACCTTTTAGATCCTCTGGATTAAAAAGAATTAAAAAAGGTCCGTGTGTCTATGAACACGATAACTCAAAAATGACAAGTCGTTTAAATACCAAACTTGATATTTAAGTTCACATCGTCCAAGGATGCGACACGAAGATTTTCAAGAAATTCCCCTCGTCCCAAACAATCCTTTACATGAATATCTTCTCGATTTTTTTTTTTTTTTTTTCCAAAAATGGCTCTAGCGATTTTGATTAAAATGCCGTATATTAAATATACTCGTATGATAAATTGTATAACTCGAATTTTCTGTGACTAACCTCTGAACTCATTCTGAATTACTGCACAACTGGTAAACCGTAAAGAGGAAAAAAAAAAAAAAAAAAAAAAAAAAAAAAAAAAAAAAAAAAAAAAAAAGTACTACACAAAATTGTAGAGATCGATAAAACTTATAATTTATGTTATATACAATTTTTGTAGAGTTGACTTTAATCCGGATAAACTTTTTCGGAAATAGCTGCATTAGACAATTAGAGATACAAAGGTAATGGCGATAGTAAAATGTTTAATGATGGAGAGCTAAGTGTAGTATGCTGACCTTAAAAATCCATACTTTCCATACAAACACCAGAAACGCGGAATATTAAGTTTTCGTCTCGGAGTCTTAGATGAAAGGTTAAATGCATGTCTTGAATTTTCTGCGAAAAGCCTGTGGAGTCCCTTTATTCTCAATATATTTTACATAACTTGAAAACGAAAGTATCAGGCCAAAACTTGCCTCATTAAAATATATAGAGTTCGTGTGATTCCCCTTCTAGAGATTTGCTAGAACTTTGGAGCATTTTAAAAAACACACTTTTGATTAATTTTAATTGTTTTCTCACAGAAACCGTGTGTAGGACAGGAGTTGGATAGGTAGAGTCAGACCGAGAAATTCAATATCATAGCCGGTATTCAAACTACGGATCTCCCGGTCTCTAGCCGGTGGCTCTACCAATGAGCTAACATGGCAACATTCTGGCATAGCATTGAATTTCTTAACTGACTTGCATGTTTTCCGGTAAGCCCAAGGTGATCTCAAATTATTTTGAGATAACAGCCCCAATGGCGACTTGAAAGTACTTTGTCCCAGGATTCATAGTATAGCAAACTATTATGGACAATTATGATAATTTTAATTGTTTTCTCACAGAAACCGTGTGTAGGACAGGCGTTGGATAGGTAGAGTCAGACTGAAAAATTCAATACCATAGCCGGGATTTGAACCACGAATATCACGGTCTCTAGTCGGTTGCTAGAATGGTAGAGGCTAATATAGAACAAAACAACACGGAGAGCGAAAATTTCTTACAAAAGATTGTTATTCCTTCTACACAATGCTAAAAGAGATCATTAGCAGAATATTCTTACTTCCTTACAAGTAGAAGGGGACTAAAGAATGCACTATGCTATAGCGAGTCAAATGTTTTAAAACTGTCGCTATGCGATTGTCATTAAAACTTGCTTCTTTGCTTAGGCAGAAGTAAAATATTAGCATGGGCGATTTCCTGTCTGAGAAAGTATTTTAAAACTGAAACCAATGACAAGAAGTATCTCGAAAATGGCCAACTCCACGAAAGAAATGTATATTGCACATTGTAGATCTACATTTTTTGTGCATTAAGTTTTTGTTTTGTTTTGTTTTGTTTTTTGTTTTGTAGTTTAACGTCCTTTAACCTGATTGGTCATATCGGACGATGAATGACATTGGTTAAATGATGCTCAAATGATCTCAGGGTCCATGGAGCTTACTCGACATTCGTCTTCTCAGGATAAGGGAAAACCCTGAGGAAAAAAAAAAAAAAAAAAAAAAAAAAAAAAAAACATATCCGAGTAACTCACCCTAAGCGAGATTCGAACTCACGACCTGTTGAATATGAGGCAGACGCGCTACCCCACACTACCCAGGCGGGCTGTACTAAGTTTTTGTTTACCTCTTAAGGTTTACCAGTTATGCAAAATTCAGAAAAATTCATATAGAATAAAGAGGTCTTCAGAGGCTATTCCCATAAAATTCAAGAAATACGTTTTGTCATGTAAATATATTACATCTAAATGCTTTTAAACCGTTAGAGCCATTTTTGAGTAAGTATTGTCGATTTTTTTTATGTAAAGGGTAGTTGGGAGTGGGAGGATTATCTTGAAAATCTTCGTGTCACATCCTCGGAAGATACTGAATTTGAATATCAAATTTAGTATTTAACGGACTTTTCGTTTTTGAGCTATGCTTTCAACAGACAGACATACACACACACCCACACACACATACAGAGAGAGAGAGAGAGAGAGAGAGAGAGAGAGAGTGAGGGAGGGCACACAGAACTTTATCTAAAAAGTTTTTTTTTTTTTTTTTATTCAGGTGTTTCCAAAACATGTATTTCCGGTGAAATCTCGGTATCGAATTTTTGGATGCAATACAATACTTTATACACTATGTACACAGTACGCATAGAGAAAGTAAAAATATGCATATCTTTAAAACATGCTGGTTTTATATCAAATTGCTCTTTTTGTGTCATTGGTCATTTACGAGATATCTGTATGTATTTTCAGTACTTTTGTTATTTTAAAAGGCTGTTTCAATTTAGTTGCTTTTCGCGTTTCGCAAAGTTTGGGATTTTGGGCCAGTATACGACGACCTAGTTTTAACACCTGATTGTCAATCCAGTTTCCTCTATCCCATGTAGCTTTAAGGACATTTGTAATGAAAATATTTCTGGAAAAGTTTCTTATGATTAATATGAAATAGATAGCAAAATAAGCTTCCATAAGATAATTTATAGAAGCTACATAACAATAAATGATGATAGGTGAGACGTCATGTGAATGCATCATCAAGAATGGTCCCAGAACGTGGTTGTTCGTTGCAGTGGTACATGACTAATGAATCAACATTCATTTTTTTTATATTGCTGGAATAATCCTTCATTAATAGACATTCTTGAATAATGACCATCAGCTGCGCCTTTGAAAGTGAGAATGATTTAATTTACAATTCAGAAAACACAATCCTCTATTTAAATAAACAACCAATTTATCCATAAACGAAAGGGAAGAGCTATAATTTTCTTCAGGCGCAGTGATATCGGTGGAGAACAGTTCGGGATTACGTGTGCATGCAGCTTTTTTTCCTATTCGGATATTACGTAAGGCTGTCGAGGAAAAGATCTGCAATGAAACGAGTATTTAGATGTGAATACCAGGACTATGCCATTTTTATTAGCTAGTGTAATTGAAGGTTGTGGAGTGAAAATGTGACATCTCCACAGGATGTCCCTTCCCGGTGGGGAAAACGCCGGAACTTTCTTCTGAGATGTTTTATATTTATATAAGCATGTCCCCACCGGCGTAGCCAGCGGGAAATATATTAAAATATCATAAAAGCAATGCGTAACAGTGTGACAGACCTTTTCACGAAAATGTACATGTTAGTAGAGTTTGTTTGGTTTTAAATTGGCTAAATGCTGACGTAATATGTCCCTAATTTGTAACCCCATATCCATTATAAACCACATTAAATGAGCATCCATATACAATAAAACAAAATATACCAAACAATTTTAACGTTGAACGCTGTCTTTAATGCTGCATATTTAGTGGGATTTGAAATTGTGATTAGCTTAATAATAATAATAATAATAATGATATCTCGTTGATACTTTTAATTTAAATTTAGATGTTTCGCTACGGTGCTTGTAAAACCCCTTCAGTAGGCAGTGCAGCCCAGTCTGACATTGGCATGTTGAGGGCAGCCCGAATATGTGTGGAGTGTACATACCAATGGTAGTTTAATCTAGATGGTAAGAGGGTTTCAGGATGAGGGTGAAATGGAGGATGATGCAGTGAAGAGATAATAAATTGGCCTTCGACTGCTGTGAGGTCAATGTGCATGCCTGCTGCTATGAATTTTCTAAAAGTTTTGTTTTTAATTTTGAATCTAAGCATATCTTGGAAGACTGGCAGAGGATCTTTGTTGGACATGCTTCTGTGATATCCGAGGTGCCCGCATGCAATGCGGTATCGCCTCAAGTGGCGTCGGATATTACAATCCCCAAGAGATCTAAGGAGTCGCTTCGATGAAACGGCTTCATAGAATTTTGCGGCCCAGCGCCTAATTTCATCTTCCACGTAGGGGTGAGATGAGGGCTCATGTAGTCTTACGGGAAGGAATGGCATGCAGAATAAATGGTCCGGAAGTCCTTACTGCTGCAGCCATTGGAGTCTGCGGGCATGTCCCAGATCTCATAAGCATTGAATCAACAGTGCCCTGAAAAGATAAAACTTCAGAGGAACAGGCTCTCTGAACGGAGCATGGAATCTAATACGTCAGATACCATCTATTTTACGTGAGCCTACCGATTGACATCGCAACGAGAATTCAACTGAAGCTAATTTTCAAAATAAAACATTAACCATTGTTTTAGCAAACGGAGCTACAAACCTGTAATTAGTTTATAAAAGTCTTTAAGGGCGCAAATGTTTATGATATGACTTAAAGTGGCGTTGGTTAAAAATAAGGGATGCAATATTTCTTTGGCGAGATAAGATTGTGCTTTATCGAAATGGCCGACTCGAAAGTCATTCTATAGTGACAGAACTTTCAGCGAACTTGGTACTAATGTTGACTCAGAACTTTTTTTTTTGGGGGGGGAGGTTCTTTTTTTTTTCTTCTTCTTTCTTTCTTCCTTCCTAGCAATACTGTTGTCAAAATAGAACACTTGACGTTTCCTTTACACATTACAGAGTTGTAGATGCAGTTGTCATTTACACTTGACATGTACCTACATACATTTTGGCTCTTTGTTACTATTTCACTCAATTTTATATGAAAAAACTATTAAACGGGCTATGATAAAAAAAGAAACAGAATTAAATTAACAATGTTAAGCACATACAACTCTCTAAAAGCAACACCAATTTTCTTAAAAAGCTACAATGAACTTTATCGTGTTTGTTTACTCAATGCAAGATCATTGCTGCACTTTCGTATATCATAAAGTTTCCCAAATAATAAGAATAGCAATATCGACTGTGTTAAAATGAATGTGTCAGTTACTAGTGTTAAGTACAGAGTTCCAAAAACACTTTAAAAGCGCCAAAGCGCCATAAAGAAGCGATAAGAGTATCCGGAAAATGGGAGTATCCTTATTTTAGTCAACGTGCACGTAGGAATTCTTACTCCCACTGTAGATATGCAGATAACCTTCGAGATAAGCAATTCTTTTCTTCTATTTGCTCACTTTTGGTTGAGCTCTTTCATAGACAACAAATCCCTAGTAGCAACCTCGATAACGAGTTAATCCGCATGGCAATTCTGTTTTAAAATGAAGCTTTGTATGATGATGAAACAGTGCTCGGATTCAATTTGTTTCCCCCTTCTTTTGTCGTGAAACAAAAAAAAATCTGATGCGTTCCATTCACATGACTTTATCTATATACCTATCTGTAATAAATTATTGTTAAACATATTATTCTATCTACTTAATGTTAATAGAGATAAAATTGACAGAAATTGTCTTATTACTTGCTTCGTTGTAAGTAGAAAGGAAATAAGGGCGTGCCATAGGCTAAAGCGATAGTGAACTCTTTCAAAAGCTGGTTACTACGTGACTGAAATTCCTTTGTATGACCAGGAGTTGACACATTTCTGTATGAGAAAAGTATAAGTATTTTAAAGCTGGAAAAGCAAGGAATATCTCAGTCAGCTGTACCAAAATAACGCATATGACATAAATTGTGTGTTTTAACGAGCTTTGCATTTCTGTGTAGTAAGTTTTTGTCCATCTCTTACGGTTTACCAATTATACAAAACTCGACAAAATTAATCCAGAAAAGAGGTCTTCAGAGGCTATTCCCAGAAAATCGTGCGTGCATGTGTGTGTGTGTGTGTGTGTATAGATTTTTTTTTTTTTTTTGGTCATGGTAATATTATTGATATTTTAACCAAAATCGTTAGTGCCATTTTTGAGAAAATAAGAATTTTCAGGGGGGAGGGATTTTCTTGAAAACCTTCGTGTCGCATCCTTAGGAGGCAATAAAGTTAAATGCCAAGTTTGGTATCTAATGAGGTTTTCATTTTTGAGCTACACTGCCTCCCACCACACACACACAACACGCACGCTGACATTTTTCTAAAAATGTTTTTATTTATTCAACATGTATTTCTGGCGACATCTCGTCATCGAATTTTTTTGAGCAATACAATACCTGCTCTATGCAGTAAAATTCAGCAAACTCGTCCATAATGAAGAGGTCTTCAGAGGCTTCTTCCAGAAAATTCAAGATATTCATTTTGTCATGTAAATTTCTTCAATATACGGTATTTTAACCAAAATAGTTTGGACTATTTTTTAATAAAATCAAACTGTTCAACATTTTTTCCATATAAATGGATTTTCCTCGAAATCTTTGTCGCATCCTTGGAAGATACCTAACTTAAATACCAAATTTGGTATTAAACGGTCCGTGTGTGTGCGCGTTCGCGCGCCTGCCTGCCTGCCTGCCTGCCTGCCTTTCTGTGGACAGCATAGCCCCAAAACAAAAAGACCGTTAAATACCAAACTTAGTATTTAGGTTTAGTATCTTCCAAGGATGCGACACGAAGATTAAAAAAAAAAAAAAAAAAAAAAAAAAAAACACCACAAACCACCTTTACATGGAAAAAGTTTCGAAAATTTTGATTTTCTTAAAAATGGCTCTAACGATTTTGATTAAAATCCCGTATATTAAAGCTATTTATGTCCGAAATAAAATGTATGTCTCGAAGTAGGAGTTTTGTAGAGCAGCTAGAGAAAGTCATGTGAGTGTAACACATCAGTTTTTTTTTTTTTTTTTTTTTTTTTTTTTTTTTGTGTAGTAAAGTTTTGGCTGTCTCTTACGGCTAGCCAATTATGTAAATTTCAGCAAAATTCATTCAGAATAAAGAGGTCTTCATAGGTTATTCCCAAAAAATTAAAGATATAGATTTTATTTGCCATGTAAAAATCTTCAGTGCAGGGTATTTTAATCACAATCGTTAGCCATTTTTGAGAAAATCAAAATTTTCATTTTTTTTTCATGTAAAGGGTGGTTTGGGGGTTCTCAAAATCTTCGTGTCGTATCCTTGGCAGATACTAAACTTTAATACCAAGTTTGGTATTTTAGCTACTTTTCGTTTTTGACTTATCTTGTTCAACACACACGGACCTTTTTCTAAATATTTTTGAATGAGGGATCCTAAAACGTGAATTTCCGTAAAATCTCGGTATCGACTTTTTGGTTGGAATACAATACTATCTCTATGTACTATGCAGAGAAAGCAAACATTCGAGCATTTTGAGGGAAAAGTGTTGGAGAAAGTTTGCCAGAAAATGAGATTTAAAGTTGGTAGAGCCTAATAAAAGCATGTGGCTCTCCATTTATAGCTTCACATAATTGGTAGTTAAAGTGTACCAAGTGAGAGGGGAAAAAACGTTTCCTTAAAATTTGGAATTCTCATAATTGTATTGTGAAAAAAATATTTTAAAAACTTTCGCAATTTTTTGTTAAAATTCACAGACGTATCACCTTAAACAGTGGCTGAATTTTCCAAAAAATGCTTTACATATGAAGGAATGATCTTTGATATCACTAATCATTACCATTTCACTGATAATATTACAGGGGTTTGTGTTAGAGAATTATCCAAAGAGATGAAACGATTATTTTGTGTATAGAATTCTATAGAAGTGTTATCTTTACTCCGTATACTGCACTTAATTTTAATGTAACGCGCAAGAATAAGACAAACGTTCGGTTGATTGTAAGGATTTGTTTGCCGAAAAGTAGTTACACGGAAACAATTCTCATCATTTTATATAACGAACTTAAAATATTGAGTAAAGAGTTCCAGCCGTTGGTCTTCATTCGTAAATTCACATTCAGTTTTATTCTGTCCTCATTAAGATACTAGAATTTTCTGTTATTTTCCGATTGATGTTTCCCCATCTTCCCGTTTTCATTTGACATAGATCCTCAGTTTCTGAGCATTTATATAATTGTTACCTTCACTTCCAGCAACCAAGTAAAGTTTGTTTCTTTTCTTCTGTCACGAGAATGGTCTTGCAGTTTTATCAAGACAGTAATCCAGAGGGCTAGAGAGTTCGTTTCTTTTTGGGGATAATTTGTTCAGGGTCCACTCTCAACTCAGTGGACCTTGAGCTGTTTTGAGCATAATTCCTTCCCGCCCCGAGCTCTTATTCTTCTTTTTAAGTCGTGATTTAAGCATTAAACACACAATTTGAGACGACACCATAAAGGTGTCAATTTTTGGTCGTTAGGGAGGAAAAGTGATTTAGCTAAGGATTCATCAAGTCTCTTAATTTAGATACAGATGTTTATGCTTGAAGAAAACGACTAAGCAATAAAAATAATTGAGTTTAAAGAATAAAGAACTCGCTTAGCGACTGCCGCACGTGCAGTGACATTGCCCCCAAGAAGACAAAGTACGTGACATTTACTTCCAGTATTGGCCATGACTGGCATGAACGGCCACCTTTGAAGGTATTGCATTTTCTGCTCTTGACACATTAATGGGAACTCTTAGGAGGAAAATACTTACAAAGAAGCCTATTTATAATTCGTAGAAGATACATAATTTTTCAATCTGTGAGTCGTTTTGTTAAACGGAAGATTCTTTATCATCTGCGGTAAAATTGATATACAGTCATATAGAAATGTGTTCATACGCCGTTACTTAAGTAGAAAAACTTTATTAGAAAAAAGATAACAAACGAGGATGGTATTGTGGTAATCTAACAGTAAGAAATTTAATTCTAAATCTATGCAGACAAAAATATTAACAAAATTAGCCCTTGATGTGCTTTTCTTTCCCAAATCGATTTTTAACACGCGCGTACCCTACAGAAGCGTTCAATTTAGGATCTAATTCTTTTTGACCATCTTTATTAAAATATTTTCTTCCCTTTGCGTTAGCTTCTGTGGTGGACCTCACCTTTCACTAGTAACGTGAGTATTTCTTTCTCTATATTATAAACTGCGCAATTGCCCAGTTTCTTCCAATAATATCAGGAAGTTTTTAAACGATTTTTCTTTCCTCCATAATTTATCTTTGTGATCCATGTTTCTGTTACACATCAGAACCAACAAGCTAGGGTGCAGGCTGTCACTGATGACACTCCTTTGCTGCAAGAGATATTTAATGTTTTCTATGGGTTATGAATACTTTTCCCCTGTTAAATAATGCCAGACTGCGGTATCTTCTTGAAGCATGTTCACATAATATTCAAAATGATTTTACTATTATATTGATTATTTAATGGCACAAACCAATAAAAATCTTGGCGATATCCTTTAATTTAATTTGTAAATATTCTTCAATTTTAATTGTACTGTATGATTTTTTTTTTTTTTTTTTTTTCTGGTGGTATGTCCACATCTACACTATTGTGTGAATATTTTTGGTCATTCATTTATGGGGCGACGCCATTATTAAAAAAAGAAGACCATAATATCCATAACCGCATTAATCATTCTGGCAGATAAGACAAAGCATAAGATAAGCTGCAAATGGATTTCGAACTCAAGGGTGGATGCACATACCAGTCACGTTGCGATGATTCATGGATTGCATCATTCGTTATACAAGCGCCGAGCAGGAATTAGCACAGGGGAACATATTTGCCATAATTGTAGTAGTTGATAGGTGGGAATTTCACATTCCGATCGGTTTTATTACGACTTTTATTGTGCCCATAATGCGACGCAAATAATTAGCCACCGAATAGTTCATTAAGCCATCGTTACTCAGATTTTTATCAAGCTATTGACATTTTTGCGATAAGACCGGGTAAACCTCTGTTTCAAGATAATTTCAGAATAGATAAGTCCAAAGACAGTCATGGTATCATTTGGTATTCTGAAACACAGGACCACCATTTTTCATGTCATGCTCCGGAATATTTCCATTTCTGCTAAGCTTCCATAGTTATTCCTTGCTTTGTCAACCAGTCTTTTATTACCCTAAAGCCAGTACCAGACCGGCATTTCGGAAGAAATGACCAACCTTGAATCTTGGGGCTCAAGTAAGGTGTGCAAACTTTATACCATATATCACAGTTCGCACACAGGGTTTTGTAAATCTTTGCTGTCTGATCGACTAAATGAATCCAGTTCACTTTCTTTCTTTTTTAAAGATATCTAGCATGTTTGTTTCGCTGTGCATGTCGCCGCTGACGATTAAATTTGTTTGTAAGATTTGTTATTACACAACTGCATTAATTGGAACATTTAATGAATGCATCTGCAGGTACTTCTCCAGTACATTTCAGATCCTGCAAATTTTTAGAACGTAAATGTTATAGTTAATATTAATTTCTGTTAATGGCAGAGTATTTTAATGGAATAAATGACAGTGTAAAAAGTATCTGTTTACAAAAAAGAGGATGATCCAAAGGCATCGGTTAGTTAAAAAGGTTGTTTACAAAATTGTGGTAAACGTTTTTCTCCATCATTGTCTCTGTCCATCATAGAAGGCAGTAGAAGTGTTACATTTTAGCTCAAATGTCTCTGTCCATCACAGAAGGCAATAGAAGTGTTACATTTTAGCTCAAATTAGACATATCGACGAAATTGTTCTGTTCTGGGGCGGTTATGTGCATTGAAACATTAGCTTTGTGTAATTGTTTCAGTCATAAGTTATAGGCAAACTCAGATTTGTATATGTGCATCCTAACTGTGCTGTAACATTGTAGCTAAATACAGCTTTTTTGCATGTTTGTTTCCTTCCTTCCCTGTAGCTCCTGCGTAGAACACTAGTGTCTGCGCATTTCGCAAAAGGCGTGAAGACCATTTTACTTCGCTTCGAAAACACTTTTAATACATATTTGCTCGCACATCGCATTCAATCGCTGCTGCTTGTCTATTTGTTCAAGATACTCAGCTCAACTTTCTTTTTTGATCAATCAAGAGGTTCATTGTTTCACATCACGTAAGTGAGTGACTGAAGAAGAACTTGTCCTTAGACATTAGTTCTTTTTTTATACCTCTAGTTTCCTGGTTTGCAGAAGCTTTGATTTTTAGAAGGTTCCAGAGTAGCCATTCTGATCTCATCTATTTAAGAACCTTATATATCATCGCATTTTATCGGGCTTCCTTCTCATTGCCATGAATGGCACATTTGGTTAAATGTTTATGGTTCAAAGTTACAGATTTAATCCTGGCTTAAGGCATTTGCATTTAAATTGTTGTTATTGATTTATTCACTTAGTATTATTATTGTAAGTCACAAATAATTTTATATGAGACAGAAAAATAAATTAACGGACTGTTATTAAATCGCCTACACATTCGCTTCATAAACATTCTCGTTTTGTTTATTTAGGATTCAGGAGGAATTGAAGGGAAATATAAATGTTATTTTTAACAATTATATAGGACTAGTAATTGCATAGTATTACTCTATTTAAATTAGCGGATTTTTTTTAAATAAAACAGCTATTTTCATATCCATTTGGTCTGGATGTACGAGGGCGGTCAAATGATTACCCTATTTCAAAATAAATGGTGTTGCTAAGGCAAGTAGTGTTACCATCGTGCACTGTCATATATTATATGTCGCTAAAAGGAAATTTGGTATTGTTTTATAAGTTTACTTTTGGCGGACATTTCAGTTAGTCTTCAGCGTCTTTCAGCGATTCGCTTTTTACTTTTGAATGATGTTTATGGAGACTTTTCACCATCTATGGTAACAGATATCAAAGAGTTCAGTCTTTGATGAGGGGCGTCCAGGACGCAGGGCAGATGTGGTTACCGAGGACATCCACGATATGATTCTCGCTGTTGAACGTAAGTTTCCGAGGTGGCAGAATCCGCAGGCGTTTCGGTGGGAACGACAAGTAGGAAATAAAAAATGCTGACCCGTTGGGTGCCGCGATTGCTCACATTTCACAACAAGCGGGTGCGGCTTTCAACTTCGAAGTTCTGTTTGGAGCTATTGAAGCGAAATCCGAAGGACTTTTTGCACACATTGAAACCTGGATTCATTATACTCCATAAACTAAGCAATCAAAATAATTGGTTGCTTCCGGTTAATCTGCTCCAAAGAAGGCTAAAACGACTCCCATCGGCTGAAAAGGTGATGCTTTTTGGGATGCAAAGGGCGTCATACTCATTGATTTCTTAGAAAAAGGGAAAATGATTACTGTACAACTTTACAATGGATTATTAGTTCGATTCAATAAGAAGTTGAACGAAATATGGTCTAATTGCCGAAAAAGAAAGCACCCTTTTACCATAAAACGGAACCTGTACATTATCTGTAGTTGTCACTATCAAACTGCACAAGTTATGTTATTAATTGCTGCAGCACCTCCTATATTTGCCCAACCTTCTTCTTGTTTGCAAGCATGAGGAATTGGTTCCCAGGAACATAATATAGGTCAAATGAGGTCTTTGTCGAGACAGAGGCATATTTTGCAGATCTTGACAATTTCTACTTTTGGAAGGACTATAAAGTAACGGAATGTTGGGAGAAGTTATATCCCCAAAAGGGGAATATGTTGAGAAATAAACAATTCATGTTTGAAAAAAAATCTTTCTCTAGCTATTTCACAAACTTTCCTTATAAAAGATTATTCTTTTATCTACGGCTTGATAATTGAGATAAACATTAGCAGAATTGGTCTTATTATTGCTTGCTTCTTTGTAAGTAGAAGGGAACTAGGGGAATACACTAGGCTAAGCAATAGTAAACTTTTAAAAACTATTTCTGTTATTGAAATTCAGATCTCTTTTGCATTCTCGGTAATAAAACAAAAGAGATGAAACAAAAGTTGACCTCCCGCTTGAATAAAGTTAAATACTTTAAAATTGAAACCAATAACAAGGAAAATGTTAGAAATGGTTAACTCTACAACAAAAAAACAAAAAACTGTATGATATAATGTGTGTGTTTTTTTGCAGTACGTTATATCTCTTACGATTTACAAGCTATACAAAAGTCATCCAGAATGAAGAAGTCTTCAGAGACTATTCCCAGAAAAATCAAGCTATATATTTCGTTTAGCATAAAATATCTTAAACACATGACATTTTAATCAAAATCTTTAAGAGCCGTTTTTGAAAGAAAAACAAGTTTTTAAAAATTATTACCAAATTGTATTTAAATAACTTTTTGTTTTTGAGCTGCGCTGTGCACCGACAAGCTCATGTGCACACCACACATGGACATTTTTCTAAAAATGCTTCTTTGGATTCAGTGCAACCAAAACATGTATTTCTAGTGAAATCTCTGTATCAAAATTTTTGGTAGAATACAATACGTTCTCTATCTACTCTGTACATTGCAGATACATATTGGAGAAAGTAAAACTGGCATCTTCTTTTCACATGGGTATTTATTGAACTGCCCTCATACAGTAATTTATTCTTAGAAAGACTGTACCAAAACGTTCAGCTTTTTATGTGTTAATGCACAGGACATGAAGTGATATTCACTGTAAAATAAATGAAAAGTGATGAACTCTTAAACGTCATTTTCATATAAATCTGTAGGTTATAGACTAGGTTGTAAGTGTAAGCCAGAATTTGTGATGGATTTGATTTGGTTTAGGACTAATGATTCAGGAATTCATTTTAAATCTCTACCATACTTGGTATGTTGCATTGCATATTATAATGGCACAAAACAATGGCAATGACATGTTTTTATCTTTCATGTATGCATCAGAGAAGGGAGTGGAACTTAAGTATTAGGCTCAACTTGATATAAAGAAGATTCTGTATTATCTGGTAAGAAGAGTTAACAAGGGAAAATGGGGTGGGATTGTGGAGTACCACTTTAGCACCTCCGTTAGTGGTGGTTAATTTTATTGCTACGGCCAGAAGGGCTGCAGCATTAAAGAAGTTGGCTTTGCTAGGCTATAGTCATGACCCAAAGGCCCTGACTATAGCATCTGGTACTCGAAACTGGTAATACATTCTGTATGACTCAGTGTTGTATCCCTTCTTGTGTGGGAAAAGGATGAGGTATTGCTGAGCAGTTGCAATGTTAACTGGGAGGTTGGTGTTGGTTAACTGATGGTGCCAAATAAAGTCGATGCAGAGTTGACTTAGGTTTATTGTAGAAAATTTGGTAGTCATGTATCAGCCTAAATAATATCTATGTTGTGACATCAGCACCTAAGCCTTTGTGATGCAGAGTAACGTTACAGGGTGACATGCCCTGCCAATGTCCTCTCGTAGCGACCTTGCTACATCAATATCTCCACTGGCTGCACACCCTGACCAGAAAACTGACATAAGCTTCTAGAACCTTCTGGATGCTACATATGGTCAGTTTGTCTCGTACACAATGAACTTTCATCACATTTCTTACATAAGTGGTTAGGGAGTGCGATTCCCTATCACTGCTCCCAGTTTATCAATAGTAGCCATTGCGCCACGATGTCCCCTTAATTACACGCAGGCTTTATGTTCTGATGTCACAAGAGTACACAAGTAAATGAAATACAAGTGATGCACAATTATACACATCAAATATTTCAAATACCACATCATATTAATACAATTACACTTATACAACATCAGGCAATATCAAAGACTTACTATGTCTTATGGGGTATAGAAATAGATTTGAGTCCAATTCCATTTAAATATAATCTGAATACAAATTGAGATTATTTTGTATATGATAAGCTCAAGAGTAAATACATCAAGGTTTTTATGTTCTTCAATTTGAATGTACATAGGTGAACCTGTTAAACATAGTTCTGTGTATTTTAAGCAGATTTTGAAATTAGCGAATGTTTTTCAGAAGAACAAATTGCAAGATTATGGAAATTATAAAACATGGCTTTGTGTGTTTTATTATATATGTTTGTGGCCAGTTTATTTAAGAAAACAAAATGAGCATTCAGTGTGTTACAAAGAGTACAGTAGAATACAGTTTCTTTGGCATATTTAATAGAATTTGAATACAGAGGTATATCCATACAAAATATTTTGATCCAATCCCACTTTTTAAGAGGACCAGATCCAAGATTCAATATGATTTGAATCTGTATTTCCATGCAGTACTTAATACAGAATGTGTACTCAAATTGATTTCAATTAACATGTGGTAACTGATAATGCAACTTTGCATACATAGTATGTATAGTGTTACTGTTTGTATCAAGTTTGTGACTGTAAGTCATAAAATGTTATATTAAGAATTGGACATGGTGCATTATACATTTCTCCACCTATTAAAAATTCCCAGGTATATTGTATGTAGCATTCTTAAAAACATATCATCTGTCCATGCTATATTTTTGTCTAGAAATTTACTTAGCTATTTATAACATACACAAACACATTCAAATATAATGAAAACATGCAGGAATAAGTTTATAAGTCACAGGCAAGGGCCTTTTTGTGAAGGAAAATAATAAAGAATAATTGGTAACTTTCAAGCATCTTCCTTCAGATGACCCACATAGAGCAGGCATTTAAAAAAAAAATGTTTAATGCTACAAAAATAATATCTGATGTGTTCCTTTCACATTACTTTCTCTATCTGTTTTCACAAACAAACTATTCTTTTAAAAGATTATTTTATCTTTTTTTTATTTACATCATGCTACTCAAGATAAATATTAGCAGAAATTGTCTTATTACTTGCAGAAAGAAAATAAGGGAATATATTAGACTAAAGCGATAGTCAAATCTTTTACTAGCTGGCTCTATATAAAAAATTAAAGTTTGGTTCCCTTTACATGACCAGGGGTAAAATAAAGAAAGACAACTTCCCATTTGAGAAAAGTTTAATTAGTTAAAAATTGAAACCAATAACAAGAAATATCACGGAAATGGTTAACTCTACCAAACAAAAATGCATATAACATAAATTTTGTTTTTTTAATGAGATTTGCATTTTTTATGTAATAAGTTTCCCCCCTCCCTATCTCTTAGGGTTTACCATTTATGCAAAATTCATCCGGAATAAAGAGGTGTTCAGAGGCGATTCCCAGAAACTTTAAGAGTTTCATGCCATATAAACATCTTTAATATACACTTTTTGACCAAAATCATTAGCCATTTTTGAAAAAATCAAAAATTTTAAATATTACTCCATATAAAGGGTAGTTTGGGGTGGGGAATGTCACATCCTTAGAAAATATTGATCTTAAATGCCAAGTTTGCCATTTAGTGGTTCTTCATTCTTGAATTATGATTTCCTGCTTCTCCTGTGAGTGTGACACACACACACACACACACACACACACACACATGCACAATCATTCACTCACTCTCTCTGACCTTTTTCTAAAAAAGCTTTTTTTAAATTCAAGGGGTCCAAAAAATGTATTTTTGGTGAAATCTCAGTGTCAAATTTTCTGGTAAAATATAACACCTTCTCTATCTACTATGCACATTGTACATACATGTTAAAGTAAAAATGTTTGTCTATATATTTTAATATTTCTAGTTTTTCTAAAGCAATAGAGAAGGTAAAAAGAGAAAAGAAGTAAAAACTGGAAAGAATGAGGAGGAACACAAGTAAATTTAAAACAATTAGAATAAATTGTTCAAGCAGCTTTTTACTTTCTTTGATGCTTACATATGGTAGTTTGAGAAGCATATTGTATTCTACCCAAAACTTCAATACCTAAGTTTTTTCGTATCTCCAATATCCCCAAAAAATATTTAATCTATGATGTGTGAGAAAATGAAACATGGCTCAAAAATGAAAAACTGAAATAGTGCTACAACTCACAGCATCTTTTAAGAATATAAAACAAAGATCTTTATGCAATGTTTCTCCCCAATCCAATAAATAAAATCGCTCTTATTTTCTCTAAAAATAGCTCAAACTGCAATTTTGGTTAAAATTGACATTTGAAATATTGTCAAATCAAAAGGTACTTTTGAAACTTTTCCATAAATAGCTTATTTTATAATGAAATTTATTTTACCTTTAAAGTCATAAGGGACACAAAATTACTAATGTAGATCATATTAAGTTATACACTATATGTTCAAGTAATTTTTACTTCATCATCTAACAATTAGGTACATATTATAGGTAGAGGAACTATGAAGGGCTTTCAATAAGTCCTTAGAAAATCCAAGAAATTACACTCGTAGCATTGTAAAAAGTTTGCATTTGGTCTTTTACTAGATGAAACTATGAGTTTCAGCTGTATCCATTATGTGGTTTCGTTGCCATAGGCGATTGAATAACAATCTTGTGCTTATTTAGAACAATGGAAAAAACAAGTTTTGTGCGGTGATTAAACACTTATATTTAAAAGAATTAACACTGAAAGAGAGAAAAGCAGAGTTGGATGGTTCATGATACATTTGCTCCTGTGTTCGCAACAGTTTACAATTGGATAAATGAATTTAAATGTGGCTGTGCATTCACAAATAATGAACATCGTTCTGGACATCCAGTAGAAGTGACTTCCTCCTAAATTATTGAGTAAATTCACGATGTGGTTTTGAATGATCGGCGAATCAAAGTTTGCATAATAGTTTAGGCCACAGCCATATCACAAGCTACAGTGTTCTCAGTTTTGCACCAAAAATTAGGTCTGACAAAGGTCTTGGCAAGATACGTGCTGCGTTTGCTCTCAATGGAGAATAAACACAATCGTTTGATCAATTCAGAAGCTGGTTTGGCACTTTTATGTTGCAATCCTGATGAGTTTCTGCATGATACAAAACTGAGGATGAAACATGGATACACTACTATGCTTCAGAGACAAATGTACAGTTGAAACAGGGTTTTTAAAGGCAAACCGGCTCTGATGAAGGCAAAGATGGTTAGATATGCAGTCAAAGTGTTGGCCTCAATTTTTTGGGATGCATGCAGAGTCATCTAAATTGATTACTGACATAAAGGAAGACCGATAAATGGAGCATATTATGCATTGTTATTATACCAGTTGAATGGAGAAATCAAGAAAAAATGCTCTCACCTGGCAAAGAGAAAGATTCTCTTCCATCAAGACAATGCAAGGGGTGCACACCTGCGCAGATCTGATGGCGAAAATTGTAGAATTAAGGTTACAATTTCTACATTATTTCATCATCAGATTTAGCCTCCAGTGATTTTTTTTAAATTTCCAAACTTGAAAAAGTGTCTCGGAAGAAAAGAATCACGTCTAACTAAGAGGTCATCTCCCAAACAGATGCTATTTTGAGGATTTTCCAAAATCCTACTTTTTGGAAGGCTTAAAACGGTTGCAGAAACACTGGGAAAAAGTGTATCCAGCTAAAAGGAGATAATTGTGACAAATAAAAACAACCTACCAAAAATAATCCATTTTTCTATCTTTTTCTAAGGACTTATTGAATGCCCCTTGTATTGCATTCCATCCAGAAATTCAGTATCAAATTTCACAATTAATATGTATTTTGAGATCCCATGAACCTAAAAAAAGCAATTTTAGAAAAAGGTTCTTATGAGAGTCTGATCATGGACAAAAAAACTCTCTTCTTCTCAAAAATGGCTGATAATGATTTTGTTAAAAAGGATATTGTTTGTGAATTTTGTTTCTTCTGTGCTAGTTTTGTGGAGGACAGGAGTTGGCAAGTAGAATCACACTTAAAAATTCAATGCTAGATTCTCCACTCAATTACTCTAATCACTGAACTACCAGGGCAACATTCCAACAAAGCATGGTATGTCATCTCAAAATAATTTGAGATATCTGTGTGCTTTCCCATGAAACACACAAATCACTTTGGAAATTTAGTTCAGTGTTAGCATATCATTGTAGCTCTGTGGTTAAACTAGACAGAGACCAGGAGATCTGTGATTCAGATCCTGGACTTAGCATTAAGTTTTTCAGATTGACACTACCTTTCCTATTTATTGCATGTTTGACAAATTGACATAAAGGAATAAAATGTATACCTTGAATTTTCTGTGAATAGTCTGAAAAGTTCCCTTCTAATTGAATTTTATGTAATTCTGCATAAAAGACAGACTGAAACTATAGGAAAAAATGTATGTCAAATAAATTTGTTGTGACATTATTTCAGGTATTTATGCTAATTTGAGTTTCTAATATTTAATTTAAGCGCTGTCACTGTTTTTTAGATTGGACTATCCAATTAGCCTCCTATATCCCCTTTAAATACAATGAAATGTGTGACAAAATAATCTTTATAAATGTTTGTCTAGCAAATGTTTTTATTAGCAAGAAATAAGATTTTGTTATAATAGATTATTGGAGAGATATAAAAATAAACGATAGGTAGAAAAGTCATTTGCATGTGACACATCCTCTTTTTTTGCAGCAGCATCATCCATTTTAAAAACCATTTGTTGCGTGCTTTTCCCTGTGGAACTTTACTTGTTTTATTGAAAACATGGGATACATCCTCTCCTCCCTGCTGTCCCTGAGTTCAATACTAACAATAATTTATTTGTGATGTAAACAGTTCATACTGCTATTCCAATGCAAACCTTTATCGTGGATAACAAAATGGTTAGCAGAATCTCTTTTTATAAGAATAGTAAAATGGGTACCTGAGAGCTAATGGGTGGAGAAAATCATGTGAACTGTTCTAAAACAGATTTTTACTTACTCTACACATACTATGTACATAGTGTATAGAGAAGGTATTGCATTTTCACCCAAAAATGATACCGAGATTTCACCGGAAATAGACATTTTAGGGTCCCCTGTATAAAAAAAAAAAAACATTTGTAGAAAAAGGTCTTGTGTGTGTCTGTGTGAACACAATAACTAAAAAACTGTAAAATACCAAACTTGGTATATAAGTTTAGTACCTTCCAAGGATGCAACACAAATATTTGAGGAAAATCCCCTCACCCCAAACTACCCTTTACATGGAAAAAAGTTTTGGAAAATGTTGATTTTCTCAAAATTGCCTCTAAAAATTTTGATTAAAATGCTATATATTAAAGGCATTTACACAGCAAATAAAATGTATATCTTGAATTTTTAGGGAATATCCTCTGAAGACCTCTTTATTCTGAATGAATTTTGCGTAACTAGTAAGCCATAAGAGATAGACAAAACTTATACAAAAAAATGTAGATTGCGTTAAAATACACAAATTTATGTCCTATATATTTTTTCATAGAGGTGACCATTTTTGAGATATTCCTGGTTATTTGTTCCAGCTTTAAAATACTTTAAACTTTTTACATACGGAAATTTGTCAACTCTTGGCAATGCATGGAAATGGATTGCATCCACATGGCAACTAGCTTTTAAAAGATTTGACTAACATTTTAGCATAGTGTATTTCCTTATTTCCTTTCTGCTTACAAGAAAACATTTCTGACAATGGTG
Organism: Hymenopus coronatus; assembly: GCA_030762935.1. NCBI lineage: Eukaryota > Metazoa > Arthropoda > Insecta > Mantodea > Hymenopodidae > Hymenopus > Hymenopus coronatus. The sequence continues at coordinate 57,894,759 of CM060882.1, forward strand.
TATCTTGATTAGCATGAAGTAGATAGATGCATAAGCTGTTCAACAATAATTATTTGTTACAGAGATGTAGAGAAAGACATGTGAATGAAAGACATCGGATTTTTTCAAATATTAATGTATATTTAGATGGTAATAGTTCTTGGAAGTCTTGTATATAAAACAATATTTTCAAGCCTAAATGCCAATTTTGAAATTGGTTTCTGGACATATTGTTTAAAATTTTCAGCAGAAATATTCTAAATGAGTTTAATTTTTGTGTTTAGAGGAAAATTTCTTTATGTAAGTCATTTCAACACTACTGCCTCAATTCCAGTGATTAAATTATTTTGTAAATATTTGTTGTTCCTATAATTTTACATGTGATGAATTCTGCATGTCAAAGAATGTTATCTAATTTTACATGCATTAGCAAACAACTGTTATATTATTTTGTTTTTTAACAGGCAATGGTGGCATGTTATCCTGGCCATGGAACCCATTATGTCAAGCATGTGGATAATCCCAACAAAGATGGCCGTTGCATCACTGCCATCTATTACCTTAATCTAGACTGGGATGTCAAGGTAATGGAAAAGAGTATAAGCCATTAATAATGTACACAAATGTGATTTTTAACAAATTTAAAGTGTGTATTAATTTTTTAAACATAATGTGGAAAGTAACATTAAGAATGGCATTGTTACATCACAATACATCAATTGAAGGTATTTGCATAAAATTGTACTGTTTGGATAAAAAAATGACTAATAATTTAAGCCTGGGTTATCACTAAATAGCTTGATTCTAATTAAATATTGTTGTTAATTCTTATAATCATGTATCCTTAGCATAAAAGCATGAAAGTCCAAGGTCCATAGCTCTGCCAAAATTCAAAGATGTTCTTGAACTGCTCCACTATGTGTCACCAATTTTTCATGAATATTACAGAGGCCTTTTAACAACGTTCATGAACAAGAGCCACTGTTCGATTAACCTGGTTTTGATTGAAATAGGCCAAATAAGTTTTCAAGGGCAGTTTTTACTTTCTCTATACGTACTATGTACATAGTATATAGAGAAGGTATTGTATTGCACCCAAAAATTTGACAGTGAGATTTCACAGGAAATACATGTTTTGGGATCCCCTGAATCCAAAAATAAGTGTTTTTAGAAAAAAAAAGTGTGTGTGTGTGAGATATATATTTAACGAAAAGTTCATTAAATATCAAACTTGGTATTTGAGTATCTTCCAAGGATGTTGCACATAGATTTTCAAGAAAATCCTCTCTGCCCTAAACTACCCTTTACATGGAAAAAATTTCAAAAATTTTGATTTCATCAAAAATGGCTTTTAATTAAAATATATATTAAAGATATTTACGTGAAAAATCTAATGTAATCCATTCGCATGACTGTCTCTATATCTCTACAACAAATTTTTGTTAAAAAGTTTATGCTTCTATTTACTTCATGCTAAGTGAGAAAAAATTTGCAGAAATAGTCTTATTACTTGCTTCCCTGTAAGTAGAAGCGAAATAAGGGAGTAACATAGGTTAAAGTGATAGCAAAATATGGTTGCTATGTGACTGAAGTTCCTTTGTTCGTATGGACAGCAATTGATAAATTCATGTATGAGAAAATTATAAGTTTTAAAGCTGAAACCAAAAACAAGGAGTATCTCAAAAATGATCAACTCCACGAAAACAATGTATATAACATAAATTGTGTGTTTTAATGTACTCTACATTTTTTGTGTGGTAAGTTTTTGTCTATCTCTTACACTAAATTTCAGTAAAATTCATCCAGAATAAAGTAGTCTTCAGAGGCTATTCCCAGAAAATTCAAGATATACATATTATTTGTCAAGTATATATCTTTAATATATGATATTTTAATCAAAATCGTTAGTCATTTTTTAGAAAATCAAAATGTTCAAAAAATTTTTCCATGTGAAGGGTAGTTGGGGTTGGGGGGATTTTCTTGAAATTTTTCGTGTCGCATCCTTGGAAGATATGGAACTTAAGTACCAAGTTTGGTAATTAATGGCCTTTTCATTTTTGAGCTATTGCTGACCACAGACCGATAGACACACACACAGACATTTTTCTAAAAATGCTTTTTTTGGATTCAGGTGGTCTCAAAACATGTATTTCCGGTGAAATCTTGGTATCAAATTTTTTGGTACAATGCAATACCTTCTCTATACACTATATACATAGTACGTATAGAGAAAGTAAAAAATAGAATGTATATCTTGAATTTTCTGGGAATAACCTCTGAAGACATCTTTATTCTGAAAGAATTTTGTGGAATTTTGCATAACTGGTAAAACCGTAAGAGATAGACAAAAACTTACTGAAAAGAACATGTAGAGCTTGTTAAAACACATTAATTTTACATTTTTCATGGAGTCAATAATTTTTTAGATTCCTTGTTATTCGTTTCAGCTATAAAATATACTTTTCTCATGCGCGAATTTATCCATACAAACCAAAGAACTTCAATCATATAGCAGCCAGCTTTTGACTATCACTTTAGCCTATGGTACTCCCTTATTTCCCTTCTACTTACAAGGAAACAAGTAATAAGACCATTTCTGCTAATTTGTTCTCCATTAGCATGAAGTAAATAGAAGAATAAGCTTCATAACAATAATAGTTGTAGAGATGTAGAGAAAGTCATGTGAATGAAACACACCAGATTTTTTATAATTTATTTCTAATAATAGCTAATATAATCTAAATTTATTGTTTAAGGGTGTTCCTTTTTTGTTAATAATAGTTCAAATATATGTAGTCTAGTTATGCTTCATTCAGAACAAGGAACATTAGTGTTATCTTTTCTTTCATAAACACAATCAAAATCAATTAAAATACTTTAGACTTTGCATAAAATATAAGTTAGAGGTGGCTGTTTTAACCTGGACTCTTAATAAAATATACTACGGTGTCAACAAGTATTTCTTATTTTGGTGTGTATAAAACTTTATTTTTCTTAGTTTAAAAAAAGTGAGGTTTAGACCATATTATGTACATGCCTTCAATTATATCCCAGAAATTGTAGCGTGAATTTGACACTTCAGATACAATGAAAAGTTACATATTCTGAGGGTCATTCACATAATTGATTCTCAACGCCAAACTTTATGTTGCGGTTAATCGCGAAAACAACCAATGTTTCTGGTACCAAAAACAAAAAGGATCACAATTGTCAAAATTTTTTATTTTCTCAAACATTTCTGTTTTGATTAGAATATTGTAACAAAATGTATATTTTGAATTTTCTGAGGAGTAGCCTGCTAAGTCCTCTTCATTCTTAATGGTTCTGCTTAATTGGTAAATCATACAAATAGACAAAATCTTACTACACAACCATGTATATTTTGTTAAAGCAAATAATTGATGTCATATAAAACTTTTATGGCATTAACCATATTCAAGATATGGTTTATTTAAAAACATTGATTAATTTTAACTTTCTTATACCTACAGTGAAATGTATAAATATGTTTTAAAAGTTTATCCTACCTAACAAGATATTCTGTACTTCTTGTAAAAGATAAAACTACAGAGAGTCATGTGAATGCAACACATGTTTTTAATTTCTTTATGATGTATAAGTAGGGGAAGTATTGTACAAGGGACATTCAAAAAGTTTTGCAAGTGTCATCTTAAAAGTCCAAGCTAAGGATGGAATTCAAAATCTTATCCTCACAATCCTTCAAAGCTCTCTCCATTCTCTCTTCACCTACATTGCAGATGGTGTAACCATTTGCCAAAAGTACTGTGACACTCAAAACAGAGCTGAATATATAGCTTGAGCAAGGTCCTGCACTCGTTTAAAGCATTTCCAGCAATTTTCCAACAGGATTTCAATTGAGAAAACAACCAGAAGTTGTAAGGTGCAGGGTCAGGGACTGCAAATGGACAAGCAACTGGACTTCAGCAACTTTCACTTTGCTCTCATTTGCACCTGTTCTTTCATTGTCATGCAAAAGCAACAAAATTGAGGTTTCTGCCTTTGGATGCTCTTGCTTCAACTCTTCAAATCAAATAAATAATTCAAAACATAAATGTCATTGTGTTCTTCATTTATTGTCATTCCTTCTGGCATGCAGTCAATTAGTAATGGTTCTTCATAGCAAAAGAATGCAGTGAACATCAGTGATAAGAAAACTCTTGTTGAAGAATAAGATCTTGGATCATCCTCAGTTGTCCATATGCAATTCTGAGATTTATTTGGTGTGTTACAACAATAAAACTAATTTTTATCACCAGTGCATACATCTGTCAAATGTTTAGGTCCATTTAGAGGAAATATGCTCAAAAGTTTCTTTGCTCATTTCTTCATTGTTTAGAGAATGTAGAATACATTTTGTACAGATTTTTTTGCAGTTTTAAATGTTCATGAAATATATGGTCAATATTGCCAACACTGATATCAGCTTTCATACGTGATAATTCAACAGCAATAGAGCCAAGTTACTCTTTGAATTGTTCTCTGGTGCACATCTTCCTAAGGCTGGCTAAAGTGAGGGTGTCTTACAAAGTTTCTTTCCCTCCTTTGATAGAATCAATCCATTAAACAATGGTATCAAATAAACATACTTGATTATTATTAACGGCTAACAAGCCTACATTTTATAGAAGTTAGGGGTATGAGTCATAGACTTCAATTGGAACTTTCTGAAATGTAAGTTCCTGTACCATATTCCTGTATAGTGCATGGTTGCATAAATAAAAATAACAGTGAAATGTTTGATTGCAAATATATCATCACTCCTTTATTGATGTTTATTTCTTAAATTAGAATAGTGAGGTATACCTATAAAGTCATGGAAATACACTTGGCAAATGTGCAACATCAATGTATATGGTAGAGTGGAAGGTCAGGAATGTTGACGGTAAAACTACCTGCCTCAAGACCTGCACAACAGTTGGTTCTGTCAGTGCTTCAGATGTGTTAAATCATTTAGAACTATGGCGGTATTTACAAATCAAGAATATCTAGATATGCTTCTTGCTTATAGCAAAGCCAAATGCAATACACGTGAAGCGCAACTTCATTTGCTGCAGTAGCTCACTGAGAACAAGAATTGGGAATTGTGCTTCCCCAACTAAGGACCACAATACTTAAGAGGATAAGAGGAAGCAATTTTGCAGCTGGCGTTAGTAAATCCAGGTCCAAGTACATGAGGTATGGCATATACTGTGGGCGTATCAAACTGGACAGTTCATAGAACATTAACAGAATAATTACTTTGCCATATCATATTGAAAGAGTTCAGCACCTTGGAGTGAATGATTACCTACCTAGAGTAGCTCTCTGTTAATGGCTAAAGGAATCGTGAGTTCACAATCCTAATTTTTCGTCACAGGTGCTAATGATTGATGAAGTGTGTTTCATGCATGATAGTGTGCTGGATTTTCATAATCATAATACATGGGCCTGAAACCTCACACAGTGCAACAAGCTCACTTCCAGATGGAATAATTGGAGATAAATTAATAGGCTCTTTTATATTGCCTACAAGATTCATGACTGGAATAACTTATCAGAAGTTTCTTAAAAACTACATGCCCTTTCTTTTGGAGGATGTTCATCTTCAAACAAGGCAAAGCATGTGGTTCATGCATGACAGGGCATCCCCTCACATCAATAAAGTTGTTTATTTAAATTACACATTTCCTGATCAGTGGATAGGCAAATTTGGACCAGTGCCTTGGCATGCAAGATCTCCAGATCTCAATCTTTAGATTATTATTTCTGGGGACATTTGTAGAGTGAAGTGTACTATGAATTTGCATTGATCATGTGTGTTTGAAGCAGCCCTTGAGATTGGGCAGAATGCAGAAGCTGTAATGAGGGCAGGGCAAAGTTGGCTAAGAAGCTGCAGAAAGTGGCTGCATAGATTCTAAAGGAGCACATTTTGAGCACCTACTGTAACTAAACATATATTGTTGATGCTGCAGTTATTGATTATTAATAAATTAACTATTTAACAAAGATGTGGCTTTTATTTAATTATCCATGATATACCTGAATGGGTATTTCAATAATTCACATTTGAATTTGCATTGCCTTTGATCAGACTAAATTGTATGCCTCTTGCACAGCTTTTAATTCATGAATACAATTGGATAGCTTGAAAGAAATCCACCCTACCCCTCATTTCTGGCTGTAGCTGATAAACTCACAGGTACATGGCGAATTGGATATCAAGTGCTGACCTAGACTTTCATCTGTTGCAAGTGTGGATGCATGCTTGACTGCAAACCAAAAAAAAAAAATGTTGGTTGTTAAGTTCTATTCTCTTGTCAAACTGTTATATAATGCATTCAGTAATGTTCGATTATTTCCTTACCTTTCAGGATAGATGAAGTTATTGGAATTTATTATTCATCATATTTAGCTCTCCCAGCATGCAAAATCTATGCAATCATACCCGTAACACTCTGTATGAGTGTGTGTGTGTGTGTGTGTGTGTGTGTGTGTGTGTGTGTGTATATATATATATATTTTTTTTTGTAGGGGAGGGACTTTTTCACCTAGCTTGTAGCATCCATGATGTTTTACCAGCAGGAAACAGGACTGAACTTAACATACTGTAAGAAGTTTAAAAGAAAATTTAACTTCACACTTATGCATATTTTGATGGCTTAAAGTCTTTTGTTGCCAGCAGTGTTTTTACATTTTTTTGGCCCTCAATGAATAGGCTTTTTGAATGACCCTTGTATTCCACCCAAAATTTGATACCAAGATTTCACTAGAAATATATGTTTAGATGCCTCTGACCCAAAATAAAGCAATTTTAGAAGAAAGGTAAAGGGTATGCCACAAAAAAGTCAGTTACTTTGTATTTAAGTTCATCATTCAAGGATGCAACACAAAGATACTCAAGGACCCGCATCCCCAACACCCTTTACATAGAATATTCTACTCAACAATAGCCTCAATGGTTTTTATTAAAATTAAAAATGTTTTCATGATAAAAGAAAGGTACATACAGTCGAACCTCATTAATCTGGTCTAATTGGGGCTCTAATTTGTTTGAATTAATGAAAGTCTGGATTAAACAAAATAGCCTATGAAACGAGCCAAGGTACATATTTAACACATTGAAGCCCAAGCATAGCTCGAGCCTTGCAAAATGTTCATGCCGCCCATGCCTGAGTATAGCTTTTAATGCAATTTCACGACCTTAACTTGGTCTTGGGTTATGCAGCAAAGAACATGCATCGTTATTGTTTAGTTGTCTGATTTGTGCTACCATCTATCCTCGCTTTAGTCAACTATTAGGAAATTTAGGAGAGTTAGTAATTTTGGCTGCTCTCGGGTAGTCGTGCCATTTTCCTTGCTCTGTTACGTTTCATTTTCTTAAATGTTAAAAAGCTGCATTTTCCTCGATTCCTGTGAACTGAAGCTAAAATTCAAGATACAAATGAAGCTCTGAAAAATTCTCATTCCAAGGGAGAGTAAGTTGCTCTATGCCGATTTTTTCAAACTCATATTTGATACTTGTTGTAAATTTAAAATAAAATATTAATATGAAAGTTATGGCTATTTCCTTACTTCTTGAGAAATCCTTGAATACCATACTTTTAGATTGTACCAATACTTTTTGGTAGATTTGATTGATGTAGTAAATAATAACTCAAAATAGGCGTAAAAACCCTGGGTTTCTTGGCCATTCAACTAAAGAAACACCTGGGCTTTAATGTGTTAAACACTTTGTTCAGTACATTTAAGAAATACAAAGATTATTTAATATAAAAGATATCGCCGTTGCACAGCTCAGAATTAGAACATGGCAATCAAGGGACACCGTCATTGGTTACACTTGACACTTGATGGTTTGATGAAACTGCTGATCTTTTGGTGTCTTTCTTTGATGTTAATTTCTTTGATAATTAACTTGCGCAGATGCCTCAAATGTTCATAATATGCAGATATGTTTTCATCGTTATCTTCAAACTTGGGAAGGTCAGCAACCTCCATGGCACAAACTGACCATCTGAGGCTGATGAGCAGTGCAAGTGAAGGTAGTCATGTATTAAATGGCTGTCTGCATTAAGAGAAGTCCAGATAATGAGGTTTTACGGTATTAAATTTTTGGGAAAGGCCTCTGAAGATCACTTTATTCTGGATAATTTCTAAACTAAAAAAATGAGCATGTGAGAAATTGCTCCATTTAGCTTTAACATTGCCAAGGAATGGGATAAAAGTCATTAAATTAAAACTAAAGCTAATAAAAGTTCAAGCCAGAAAACCCCATGTCAAGAAAACCTGTGTTATAAGATGTGAATAATGTTTAATGAATTTTATCAATATATAAGACCATCTTCTATGTCTTAAAAAAAAAAAAAAAAAAAAAAAAAAAACAGTTGACTCTTCTTTCCTATATGTTATGCAACATTTTTTCTAAGTCCATGAGCGGAATATTTTTTTAAAGTATACAGCTTTACATTTTAATGTCTAATATGAATTTAAAATAATTTTTTACTATGCTTTCATACCTTAAACTGTTTTATTAACATAACTTAAGGTTCATAACTTTATTTCTTACAGTGTATGTAACCATTCTGAGGAATACAGTGCAGCCAAATTATCCATTATGATTCACATAACACAAAGCAGCCAGCAGTCTTTATCATAATAATATGAGAGCTCCAATTTGTTGCGAGTGAATTTATCTAGAAAAAATCTAATGTGTTCCATTCACATGACTTTCTCTACATCTCTGCAACAAATTATTCTTAAAAAGCTTATACTTCTATTTACTTCATGCTAATCAGAAAAAATAGCAGAAATAGTCTTATTACTTGCTTCCTTGTAAGTAGAAGCGAAATAAGGGAGTAGCATAGGTTAAAGTAATAGTCAAAAGCTGTTTGCTATGTCACGAAGTTCCTTTGTCTGTATGGACAGCAGTTGACACATTCCTGTATGAGAAAAGTATAAGTTTTTCATAGCAGAAACAAAAAACAAGGAATGTCTCAAAAGCAATGAACTCCACGAAAAAAAAAATATATATAACATAAATTGTGTGTTTTAACATGCTCTACATTTTTCGTGTAGTAAGTTTTTGTCCATCTCTTACAGTTTAGCAATTACTCAAAATTCTGTAAAATTCATCCAGAATAAAGTACTCAGAGGCTATCCCCAGAAAATTCAAGATATACATTTTATTTGTCAGGTAAATAGCTTTAATATACAATATTTTAATCAAAATCGTTAGAGCCATTTTTGAGAAAATCAAAATTTTTAAATGCTGCTTGGTGGAAAAGAAATACTGCCTATTGTGCAAAGTTGATGTCATAACTATTACATCAGAAAGGTGCGCTCTACAACAGTCCTTGAAAAAAGTTCTAATTAAAAGGTAGTTGGGGGTGGGGGGATTTTTCTCAAAATCTTTGTGTCGCATCCTTGGAAGATACCAAACTTAAATACCAAGTTTGGTTTTTAACAGTCTTTTCATTTGAGCTATGCTGCCCACAGACACACAGAGAGAGACAGACAGACATTTTTCTAAAAATGCTTTTTTTGTATTCAGGAGCTCTCAAAACATATATTTCCGGTGAAAGCTCATTATCAAATTTTTGGGTGCAATACAATACCTTCTCTATACACTATGTACATAGTACGTATAGAGAAAGTAAAAAGTTGTAGCTTGAGTTGTATTTAACAAGACTATTTTGTGAATAAAATAACAATGATTAGCTATATGGGCATGAAGAATAATATCCCAAAACGTTTTGGAACTTCCGCTATTATGTAAGGGAATATCACTTTATGCTGATACTATTATTATAAGACAAACATTGGTTCAGAGAGAAAGCAAATGCACATGGGTGTAATAATTTTAGAAAAACAATTCCATGTGGGTGTGATACAAAATGATTAAAATGCAGAGCTAAGTTCAGATTGGTTGGAGTTTTACGCGCCAATGTACTGGATTGGCCGCTCCCTACGATCACATGTCATGAACAAAATAGTCCTTGATAAATTACACCAGCACGCCTGGGTAGTGTGGTGGTAGCGTGTCTGCTTCATATTCAACAGGTCGTGAGTGCGAATCTCGCTTAGGGTGAGTTACCCAGATAAGGTTTTTTTCAGGGTTTTCCCTTATCCTGAGAAGACGAATGTCAAGTAACTTTAAGCTCCATGGACCCCAAGATCATTTGAGCATTATTTCACCAATTTCATCATTCATCGTCCGATATGACCAACCAGGTTAAAGGGCGTTAAACTACACAACAAAAAAAAAAATAATGACACCAGCTATTCAGTTTATCACTCTCTATTGCACTAACTATATAAGATGTACACTGTTTTTTTTTTTTTTTCCCCGTGGTGTAATGGTTACCATGCTAACTTCATATACCCAAGGTCGCGGGTTCAAACCCGGCGGAGGACGATGGATTTTTTTGGGTGTAAAAATCCTTAGCATGGCTTCCTTCGGAAGGGAAGTAAAGCCGTTGGTCCCGTGTCGTAGATTTACGGCATGTAAAAGAACCTCAAGCCTGATTGAGAGGCCTCTGAACAAAATTAAGTGGTCTTTCACACCCAATATAGAATGGGACGCTGAGAACCACAGCAGTTAAAGAGCGTCCATAAATACACACCATTTACTTTTACACTGTTTTTCCCTAAATTACTAGCTATGTACACTATACACTCCACTCACTTGTTAACTAAACCTGCCTAAACCTAATCTCTACACCACAGGGTACACCTGCTTAACATCTTACACAAGTTCCTGAAAAGGGTCTGCTAAACAATTTTTGGTGTCAGTATTTTCAGTTCCTAATTTGCATTTGTCGATTTGAACGTCATGGCTGGGACCTCCCAATTTTCCCTCTCAAAGTGTATTTCTAATTGTTAGGGACCATGAACACTTTGCGGCAGACCAATCAGATACTGTCTGCGAACTCATAGGTTGGCTACTATATGAGATGCAATACAGCTTTGGTTGGATGTGCATTGTCGAACCATCAGATTTGGAACAAATGTCGCAGTCACATGCTGTAAAGAACCTCCAAAAGTTTCCTAAAAATCAGAATGCATTTGGGGGGGGGTGTGAGGTTTTCTGTCAGAATATAATAATTGTGATTTTCATTACAGAAACATGGTGGTCTGTTGCGAATATTCCCTGAAGGCTGGCAGGATCAAGTAGCTGACATAGCACCAGTGTTTGATCGCATTCTCTTTTTCTGGTCTGACAGAAGGAATCCTCATGAAGTGCAACCAGCTCATAAGACAAGGTTTGTATCACACTGCTGAGCACCCAATTAGTTTTGCATTTAAAAATTTCATACTCTTCCTCAAAAATATGATATACTTTTAGAAGAAGCTTTAGCATTGTAAATTGTTGTAATCCATAAGTAATGCTTGAAAATGAAAAGAATGGCCAAGCAAGATCAATAGAAAATAGTTGCATATGAGAAAAAGTACTTTACTCAAATCGGAACATTTGGTTTTTAAAGGCTGGTCCTTCATTATAACCTTAGAACAGAAACAGGAAGCAAAACAGCATGCAACATTTTGGTGGACAATACACCAAGAACAAGAATGGGAATGCATACTGATAACCAAGTCATAGTAGTCATTTGTGCCTTGGGCCATTCTTTGTTTGCAACTGACCAATGATATCTCTTTAACTGTTTCCAATTCAGTCAACATAATACAGGTTAACTGATGTCAAAATGGGAGTTAAAATTTTCTAAATGCAGATGCATTAATATTTCTTATTCATCTAGTGAAATTAGCAAGGCAAGTGCATTTCTTTACTAGTAGCATACATTTAAGTTATTTGTTGTAACTTATTGTAGCTTTTGCTTTGTTGCTTTCTTTACCATGTATGTGATTTGTACACAGTAGATAGAGAAGGTATGGTATTAACCCAAAAAGTTGATACCAAGATTTCCTGGAAAACATGTTTTAAGACCCTCTGAATAAATAAAAAAAAAAACCATTTGTAGAAATGCGTGTCTGTGGGCAGCATAAATAAAAAGTCCTTTAAATACTTAGTATTTAAACTAAGGATGCAACACAAAGATTTCGAGGAAAAATCTCCCCAGCCCCAGCTACCCTTTATATGGAACATTTTTTGAAAATTTTGATTTTCTCAAAAATGCTCTTAACGTTTTGAATTAAAATATCACATGTTTTAAGATATTTTCAAGACAAATGAAATGTATGTTTTTAATTTTCTGGGAAAATTCTGCATTCTGGGTGACTTTTATATAACTGGTTAACTGTAGGAGATGGACATAAAACTTGCAACACATAACATGTAGATGTTGTTTAAAGTCCCAACATAATATACATTTTGTTTTGGTAGACTTGACTATTTCTTGTGTTGGTTTAAATTTTAAAATAATTAAACTTTTCTCTAACAGGAATGACTCACTTGTTTCATATCTCTTTTGTTCTATTCCTGACTGACATTCATTTCGCCTCTCTTTTGTTTTACTCCAAAGAGAACTAACTTTTAGTGTTGAACACACCAACAGCTTTTAAATGATTTGACTTATCACTTAAGTCTAGTGTTTTCCGATATTATCCTTCCATAAGGAAGCAAATAAGACTATTTCTGCTAATACTTATCTTGACTAGCATGATGTAGATAAGATATTTTTTTGTAAGTAAATAGTTTCCAGAACAGGTAGAAAAAGTCATGCAAATGGAATAATTAGATTTAATTTTTTTTTTTTTTTTTTTTTTTTTTAAGAAATGGCTAGCAAATAAATAAATGACGCTTTTGCTGGAATGAACACCAGTGAATCGGAGAGAGTCATGACGCACTTTGTCAGAATTTCTTCCAGCTTCGTTTTTTTAGCTTGAGACAAAGCGAGCTCTAGTATCTATTTCATGTCATGGCTGCCTTGAATAATTTTTACAGTGAAGCAATATAGATCCAGTGTGCCATTACCATAATTGTAAATGAAAATGTTAAACCTAACCTTGTCTTTTTTTCTGTTAAATGTGAATGATCACATTTTAATACAAACGTTTTAGCTTTATTGTTTAGGTTTCAGTTCCCAGTTAATTTGAACCAGCCTTAAGCTTGCAACAGAAATAGAAATGTTTTGAGGAAACTAAAAAACATAGCTGTATATACCCAACATTGCTTCTGGTTGCAAGTTATTATTGTTAGAAGCTCAATTTCAGTTAATGTATGCATCAAAGTTGCACATTATCTGTTCATTTTACTAATTCTTCAGAATTCTGTTCAGCAAAATTTAGACAGTCCATCAGTATTTCTAAAGATAATTTAAGGAGAGTGCTCAGATATAACATTTTAAGGTTGACACACAATGGACCATCACGATTGGAATGGAGATTTAAATGGAAACTTAAACACCTGCTGCTCAGAAATATTCCAGCAGGAAAATTCAGAAACATAGCAGAGGATAATCAAGCACAATCACTATTTCTCTTTGGATGAAAATAAGGAAACATTGTGATGCATGAAATAAAACAACATTTTGGAATGGAAACTTCCAGGGCTATGTGTAGGATAGCTCACAGCATTAGAAAGTATGAGCAAAATCTGGAATAAAACCTCACTGCAATTTGAACCACAGATCTCTTGAATGCAAGCCGATTCGGCGTTTCTTTCTTTAAGCACCGCAAAACAATGCGAGACCATTGGCCTCTCGACACTCCACCCTGTGCAAACAAGTATCTACATTGCAGGTTACAAACAAAATATACCCCATGTTCTTTTTGTCCATAAAAGTACTCACTTTGTGGTCAGAAATGATGCATAACAAAAAAATTGCAACATTAAAAATTATATTTTTAATGAATTTTTTGGAACAGTGCAAGAATACACAGTAAAGGAGGTGAGGTGTCAAAATAAAAAAAAAGTATTTTGGTACTTTAAGACATGAACCTCCAAACAGACCAGTATGTCAATACTCGCATACTATACCGTATATTATATGGCTATTTGGACACATGATAGCTGTAGTACTATCTGCTCTTATAATGCTGCATAATTTATATGAGTGAATTAGTTTTTTTTACACACACACACACACACACACACAAAAAAAAAAAAGTAAAAGAAAGAAAAAGTAAAATGCATGTATTTGCATTCAATCAAAACCCATGAGATAAGCTATGCCATCACATTGATTGTTTTAGCTGGGCCTTCCCTGTCTTTTTCCACAATTTCTCTTGAATTCAGAACATACAATTTGACTTGATTTGATCCCACAATCCTGTTCAATAGGTTGATCACTCCTGTTGTCCTTAAACTGCATAGCTATAAATCCAGACATTGAGGTTTATATTATCTGATGGAGTTATCAGATGTTATCTGAGGTAAAATGGGCTATTTAATAACAATAATGCACAGGACATGCATTCTGCTTGTGGCATTTTGGACAGACTTTTTAACACATTAGCAAATTTTAGGCCACAATATGCACAGTTGGCTATTTTACTTTTTGTAATGAATATTTACACTTAAAAATCACACCTTTTTCACATTTTTGACTAATGTGCTCCTAACATTTCTAGCTCTATTATCTGTGTCAAGTTAGTTCAGTCCTGATGTCAACACATGGGAGGGAAGAGAGAGAGAGACAGAGATACTGAAGCAAAAGAGCATTAGGCTGTTGATTAGTTCAGGGAAGGTAATGGGTGTTAACTTTTACGTGGATGCATATTGTAAAGCCTCCTAAAAGTACAGTACTGTAATAGTTTTCAGATCACTGCTCTAGGAGAGTTAGTTTCGGAGAGAAAAGTATGCAAATGCTTCGATTCTTATAAAAGGTAATAGCCCAACATTTTATCCATATCCGACACATACCAAGCAGATGGCTCTGGGTTCATGAATTCTGAAAGGAATATTTACAACAGACATACACATTCTATAAAAAACATATGATTAGACAGAAGGCCGGCGAAATTATATATTGACTTTAACTTATTACTGTTAAATAAAATGGAGCTAACTTATATTACTAAAGAACATTGGTATTATATACACAATAAGTTACAAGCCTGTACCAGACAGCTCTCTTAAACAACTGGTAATTCTCAAGGTGAATGCTGATTAAGCTGTTATTGTTTATAGTGCTGGGTCACTTCTGATAATGTGTGATTTAAGACTGTATTTCCTGTACATCTTGCATGCCTCACAAGCCCAAGGGACTTGCTATATGCAGTTTAAAAGCAATAAGCTTTTGATCATGGATGATTAGCCATAATAAAATACAACCAAGGCAAGCCTTTAAAAAGTGTCGAGAGGCCAATGTCTCGTATTGTTTCGCAGTGCTTAAAGAAAGAAATGCCGAATCGGCCATAAAGAATATCGAAAAAGAAACAGGTGATCTCCTTGGCGTTTCTGCATTTAGTGTGCATAGTGTTAGAATGGAACAGCAAGCATCCGGAAGCCTAAGAACACCGGGAAAATTGCGTAAATATAAAAAAGTTTGGAGAAATACAATGATTTTGCGAAAAGTGCTATTCGCGGTAAAGTTTATGATTGTTTTTTCAGAAATGAACCATCGACTCTAAATAAAATTTTGCATGCAGTACATTCTGACACAGAATTGCCACATTTCTCAAAAATACTCTCCACAGGTTGCTGATATATATCACTAGTGTTGCAAAACTTATGTGCGCACATATACCGTTAACACGCAGCGAGTTGAGCCAGCTCCGCCTTGTTGTTGACATCAGGACTGAGCTAACTTGACACAGACTAGTAATTACTTGATTTTTACCTGGATAGCCCATTTTGTTCCTATGTCCTCCCAGATAACGGCATAACTGATTGTGATAGTTGGCATCTACAGCATCATACAATTCTTTTATAATTTGCATAGACAATATTAACAACTTATCAATTGTTGCAGGTGCTTGGCTTCTGTTAATGTGGAAAATAGTGCATGTTGAGGGAATTGAGTGCATTGTAATATGAGCATTTAAGAAGGCCATTTCTCATATCAGAAGCTTCTGGGAAGGTTGTGTAGCAGGTACCCTTCTTGGAAGGAGCAGAAGGCGGCTGCTACTGAACAGGCTAATATGTGTTTGCCCATTAAATGTGAATCCAATCTTTGCAGAGCTTTTCTGCTTCATTCTGTTCTGATCATGACAAGCTAGTGTGTATTAAACTTTAAGCTACAATTTTAACTACGGATCTATGGCATTCTGTGCCATTGCAACATGCCAGTGCAGCATCTTATTTCCAAATTGACTCACATTTTTCCCAGTAAACCACAAGGTACTCAAATTCATTTTGAGATAACATACCCCAGCGGCTACTCAAGTCCTTGGGCTTCAGAGTTAATCACTATTCTTCATAAGCTGTGTGCAGGCTGAATTTAGAAAGGTAGAACCAGATTGAAAAATTCAAGCAATAGCCTTGGGAACAGCTGATTACTGCTCTATTTAATTTTCAACTTATTTGCCATATGTTTAGGATACAGTAGAGAGAATATGTATTTGTTTTGCTTGCTAATGGAAATTTTAATTTAGGAAAACAAGTTCACTGTACGCTGCATTGTAACTAACAAGTAACATTTTTACAGGTATGCAATAACATTGTGGTACTTTGATGCTGCTGAGAGAGAAGAAGCTTGCAAACGGTTCAAAGCAGGGTGTAAGTAAATTTTATATCTCACTAAATGATGGTGAAGAAAGTTATGCTTCTAATGAAATAGCTGGAAATCTCTTAACACTTGAGGTTAAATGAAATTTGCCCTTTCAGTCAGGAAATATTCCTCAGCTGTTTATTATGGAGACTTTATTAAAATCTTTCATGTTTTAATTCTTTTCTTCTCAGCAAAGTTTGTCAAATCTCACCTGAAAGCTATTGCCATTTGCAAAACTATAAAATAATCTTATTTAGTCAGATCATTGAGATTGTGTCATATTCTTTTATTCCAGTCTCAGCAATAAGTATGTTATCATTTTATTGATTTGTTTATAATAAACTTACTACCTCAGACATTTTCATACTAATGCATTGATTCATTTTACAGGTGACCTTCAGAAAAAGTGACCTTTGTGATGTGCCTGTACATACACAGATCTGTACATAAGATTCCTATGTAATTGTATGTATTGTATCCATGTACAATATGCTACATACTGATGTTTTTCCTTGCTACATATATAAGCAGTAAAGGAATTTTACATATTTGACTACCAGCACATCTTGTTTTACAAAACATGTAACAGTCCAAATATGTTTGCTCACTTGGTGCTGCTGCTATTATGTAGCCTTGCTTATCCTCCCAGAGATCAAAGAATTTCTGGAAATTTACATAAATTTGAAGTGATGAATGTTTTAGTTGAAAACATGAAAACAGTATGGCAAGCATAAGCTGATAGATAAATGAATATAATTTATCTTATTTTATAATCCATGTATGTATTGTAATATAAATTAATACAGACTTGTGCTAAAGTTTGTCTCATTAATATAACCTAAAAATATTCTTCCTTTCTTTCCTCCTTTATTTTCTCTACTTAGTACATAATACACAGAGAATGGTATTGCATTCCACCCAAAAATTCTGTACAGAGATTTCACTGAAAATAGATGTTTGTCTGTCTGTGTGATTATTTGTATATAGTCAAGTCAGTGAACATAATAACACCAAAAAAAAAAAAAAAAAAAAAAATTGATTCAATACCAAACTTGATATTTAAGTTCTGCTTCCAAGGTTGGAATATATAATTTGTCAAGAAAATCTCCCCCCCCAATCCCCAAACTTCCCATTTACATTGAAAATATTTTCTCAAAAACGGCCCTTAACAATTTTTATTAAAAACAGCATATTAAAGATACTTATATGCCAAATAAAATTTATATCTTGAATTTTCTAGGAATTCTGTTCATTATGAATAACTTTTGCATAACTGGTAAACTGTAAGAGGTGGATAAAAAGTTACTGCACAAAAAAATGTAGATCTCATTAAAACACAATTTGTCATATACAATTTCTGTGAAGTTAACTATTTCAGAGATGTTCTTTGTTATTGGTTTCAATTTTAAAAACATATCTCATATGGGAATTTGTCACCTCCTATCATGCAAAAGAACTGAATTTCAGTCGCATCTTATAAAAGCAACCACCTTTAAAAGATTTTACTATTGCTTAAGCCTAGTGTACTCCCATATTTCCCTTCTACTTATAAGGAACTAAGTAGTAAGACCATTTCTGCTAATGTTTATCTTGATTATCATGAAGTAGACATAATTTGTTACAGAGAGGTAGAGAAAGACATGTGAATTGGAACACGTCAGATTTTTAATATTAGAAGCTTTTAGTTTCTAGATTTTATATAACTTTTGTTTTAATGATTGCTCATTGATTATGTTCTTCAGGTTTATTTTGTTTAGCAGTATTAGTTAAAGGGAGGGAGTTTGGCTATGGGAGGTATCAGAGCATGTTATTGCAAAATACCAAATATGAAAATGATGTGGCTGAAATGGGTTGAATGATGTTTGGAGTGAAAGTGTAGGGTTTAGATGAAAGATGAAAGAATATTGATAAGAATTCATAAGGAATTTTGCAAATTAATATTAGGTTTGCCAAGAGCTTTACGGAAAACAATAGCACTGCTTGAGCTGGAAAGAAAAGGAAGTAAGGAGAAAACGACTGAAGGAGGATTAAAATATTTATATACAGGATGAGCAGAAAGTCCCTTTACACTACCATTGAAATCAGCATATTAGGAGTGATGGTTTGAAACACTGATTAAAATGCATTTTTCAGTTAATCATCATTTACGTGTCTACGTTTTTTCATATCTTCTTTCACAATATCAGGTGTGATGAGGTCAGGTCTTATTGCAAGCCAAGGTAATAGAGTTGGAGATTGTGCTGAGCTACGGGCAATCCAGCGATTTGGAAAACAAATTATCCAAGCATTAGCAGTTGTGGATGGCAAAAAGTCCTGGTGCCCAGCCAAGTTGAAAGAAGGCAGTGCCGGGAATTCATGTTGTCAATCCTGGAAGTAACTACTCTTTGATCATTTTCCAATAAGTGTGTTGATAACAGGGCCATAGAAGAAATAAGGACCCAGCATGTGATCCGCTGTCATCCTTGCCCAAAACATAATTCGAGTCAGATTATTTTGAATCTCTTCTTAAAAATATGCAGAATATCTTTCGCCTAGAAAAAAACATTACAGCCACAAGAGCTGTGATAAATCGCACACTTATCAGGAAATATGACTTTTTTGTCATTTCTCTTGGAAAAGTTTCAAGCAATAACTGACATGCATGTAAAGGTCAGCATCTGGCAATTTATTAACAGTGGTTGGATGAAAACATTTCAATTTTAAATCTTTCTTTGTGTGGTCTTGCATTGTCAATGTTGGAATGCCAAAATCTGCAGAACGTTTGCATAATGATTTAAACAGGGAATGTTCAAGTGATGCTTCCACAGCAGCACAAGTTTAAACTTGAATGCTTGGTCACCCACTACATTGAGCATTGAGAACATTTTTCTCCCACTGCAATAACATTGGATGTGACAATGGTTCTTTGCCAAAACACACCATGAAGTTGTTTTGGATATCCTGCATTGTTTGTTTGGTGTTTTAGCATTCCTGGACCCACATGGAAGCCACTGAATGCTTTTCCATGCTAAAAGGACTTGTTAATGACCAAATCTTTACCAGCCATTTTGAGTGAGTATTGTTGCATATTACTTCTGGTATCCGTAGTTGGATCTATTGGCCTATTGATAATGCATTGCACATTCAATAATTCATATTCATATCACACATTTCCTACCATCTTTGCTTCATAGAATTGGGAACTTTGCAAAGGAACTTTGTGCTTACCCTGAGAGTGGAAACATAATCAAGGAATGCCTGATTCAAGAAACCGCTGGCTGGAAGTTCAGTTGGTGTGCACAGATGAGAAAAATTTGGAAGAAATAGAAATGGGAACATGGCCATGAGAAAAGGTTTCTGGAGAGAAGTGAAAACAAGGATATAGAAAGGCAAGATTTGTTTTTTAGCTTAAGAGACAAACATTCACTGGAACTATACAGAAATCTAAAAACAGATTGGAGCAGAGAGAGTATACATGGAGTTTACATGATGAATTAGGGAGAGACAGATACTAATTTTTAAAGATTAAGAGCTTGTAACTGTGATAAGAAATCATTTAAATTAATGAGTTGGAAATTTGTAATACTACATCACAGAACATAACATCACAACACTTGAACACATTTCAGGAGCATGGACTTGTTACCATCTTCTTACTGTATTACCAACCCCTACCCAGGAGATGGTTGCAAATTGGTGTACTTAATGAGCCTCTCTGGTGCTGGTAATGAATCTCCAAAGAGTGTTGGGTGATGGTAATTTAAAGATCATTATGGTCTTGTGTTTCAGAATATGTATTTTCTCCCAAGGGTTCAATTCAGAATTTCAATGTAAAATTGCTAGGAACTGAACACTTGGAGAAAATATATGTACTGAAACAGAGGTTACATAATGAATTGTGAATTACTGCCAATTTGGAAATTTATCTTCCTAGTACAAGAGAACACCATTAAACACACCAATTTGCAACATCCATGAGACAGGAACTGACACAAATAGTGAAAAACATGCTGAAGATGGGAACAAGTAAATGCTCCTGAAACATATTCAAGTAGGTGTTAATCTGTGATTTAGCAGATGACTGAAAAGCAAGTAATGGTCTCTTAAACCACATTATAGTAATATAGCAATTACTTCTGATGAAAAGTAGATAAAAAATAACATTAATATGTCATATTAAAATTATTAATAAATTAATACCTCTTTATCCCACAAATAATACCCTACAACTCCCCAACTTATTTATTTAAATAAAAGAATAAAATATGTGTGGACAAGAACAGGTGTGTTAAAAATTAAGGGGCTCAGAGGAAGCACTGAATTGTGTCCTTAAGTGCAAGAAAGCAGAAGTATGGTGTTGTAAACTGAGATTTGATAAACTGATAAACACCTGGGCTGGTAAAATTAACAAGATCACAGGAAAAATCAACCTGGGTATGATGTGGCATGACAGAGAGATCAATGAAAGTGGCTTTTGGGAAGAAGTTAAACAAAGAATTGATGTGAAAATTCAGGAGAGATTAAGTAATTTCAGTTGCAAAGAATAAATTAGGGTATACAGGGAGTTAAAGAAAATATGGGGTAGAGAGAATTAGGTACATTAAGGTGACAAGTCAACAAGGGAAGGATCTGGATAGACCTGAACAGGGATAGTGAAATTGAAAGGAACAAGTGGAGGTTTAAATATTGAGGAATGTCTGATGTGTGAAATGCAAGACAACTATTGGTATGCAATCTTCAAAGGTGAAGAAACTAAACAAATGAGAGCAAAACTTAGAATTGAGAAGGTTCACCATTGGAGGTAAGGGGGGGGGGGGCAAAAGTTGGTGAATATGAAATCTAGGAAGGTTAAAAGAAAATAAAAGTAGGGAACTAGGCTGGCTTAAAACATAATTTAATATGGTTAGAGATTTCAATTTCAAAGGTTATTTATAGATGCAAGTTTGGCCTGATAGTTGAATAACCATAAGGTTGAAACTACTTGGACCACTTAGTTACACAGCAACTCAGGAGGGGTCATTAGTATTTAGTATTGCTCTATTTTCTATGGTCAAGTGATGTAAAATAGTACTATAGAAACTTATTATATTATTAAGGGGAAAATACAATTAAATCTCTAATTCTAAATTGGATAAACTAGGGATAAAGGAATTAGCTAAAAGAATGTTTAACAACAATAGAAGAAAATTTATTACAGCTTGCAAAAAATATTTAGGAAAGGAAAAGTGTAAAATTGTGAAACAATGCAACCAGGAAGAAATGAGCATAGGAGAGAATGGGATTATGTAAGCATTACCTACTTAAAAGAGGCATTTTCAAATTGCAATTGTTCCAGGTTCCCCTTTGGGTTATTTCTTATATCAGCATTTAAGTTATAATAAAAGTAATTCATATTCACTCCTTTATGTCATCAACCAATGAATTTTACTTTGTTTTCTAATTTTTATGCACCCAAAATATGTACAAGTCTATCTCTCCATCCCTTGGTTCCACGAGTGAGAATAGTTTATCACTTCTAACCAGGTATTTTGCTTTAATTATTTGGGTTTCTATATGCCTATCATGAGTAGAAAAAGGGAGCACAATGCTCTATATTTATATTATTTTTGTGTCCCCACAACAGAGAAGGAATCTAGGTTTTTCTTGGTTCTTTTTCTCTCACCTCCTTCCCAAGAAATATCTCATTTTTTGCCACCACTAGAATAAGCACAGCTTGAAGTTATGACTAAATGAGACTGTTGGAAAGATAAGCCTGTTTATTTGCTTTGATTTCATTAATTAGTAACTAAGTATATTCTGCAGCTTTAATGCTACTTGGTGCTCTGTTCAAACCTACATTATCAATTCCATCTTAAGTTTGCCTTTTGCTAAGAAAACAATGTGGATTTGAAAAATTGTTTTTCTAATCTGTGTCAGATGGGAAAGGAATGGCATAATCAAGATGAACAATGTTGCCCCCCCCCAAAAAAAAATTACTTTCCCTGTAATTCTCACCCCCATCCTACATTGTTGTCCCTATCTTTAGGAGGACACGGATGAGAATATATTATACTCTGATAGTGTACATAATTTATTCTATCAAAATCCATAGCCGTGATTAATCTTTAAGAAAAGGTGTTGATGTAAAATCAGTTTAATTTCTTAGGGGAAGTGAGGAAAAAAATTTGAGTGTTTGGAGGTTGTGTCCAAATTACAAACCACTTAAAAAGGAAGTGTTTGGTCAGAGCACTTACTGGTAATCTAAAAAGATACAAGAAAAATCCAGTCTTCTCTCTGAATATTATGGGAGAAAAAAAAGTTATAAAATTTAGAAAAGAGTTTCCTTAAAAGAGAATGAAATTTGATACGTTTTGAGTAATGATTTGTCCAGAAAGATTTCTGATGATGATTCCTTGTGCAAATAAAAATGAAGCAAAAATTGCAGATTACTGTACGAGACCAGGTTTGTCAGAAATTCCATGGTGAACTGTTATAACTGATGCAACAGATCTGAACATGTGAAACTCTTAATGAGAGCTAGGAAACGAGTTGTACTTACCAGATAAGCAGTGCATCAGTCGACTGCATTCATGCTGGAAGAGTACCTGTCACAATCAATGTCAAATATCTGTCGCCACTTACACACTGCACTACATGCTGCTGTACTGATAAACTTATATACTTTCACATGTATATTCATATCTTCAAACACCTCTGTATACATGGCCTAACAAAAACGATGTCAATCATCTGCCTCCAATTCTTCCACACCCAATAGTCCATCTTCGCTCATATCATTATCACTGCTATCACTACTTTCTGCACCATTATTCTGGATGAGAATTCTTTCTATTTGATTTTCTACAATTCCACTTTTTTGAAATCATGATTTTCAATGTTCTCAAGATGTTGACATACATTTTCCCATTTTGGCCTACCAATTTCTGCATGCCATCCATTTTTTGGCTGCCCAGATTAATTTGATTGGGTTTAGATCTGGGTGATACGGTGGCAATCTAAGTACATTATAGCCATATTGTTCTAGTATCTGATTAAGCATATAGGACTTTTGAAGTGGTTTGTTGGCTTTAATTAAGTCATATAGGTTTGTTTTACTCATGGCTTCATCAGATGCTATATCATGTCTAAACAGCCAAACTCTCATCTCGTCTTTCAAGATATTTGAGGTTTGTGGTTTCTCAATTTGAGTGTTATGATAAGAAGCATTGTCAATCAGAATGGATTCTAGCAGGCATATTAGGTATCAACATGGTGTTGATCCACCTCATATAATTTTCTGTATTCATTTCTTGATGAAAATCCGTTTTTCTGTTGTTGCGATTTGTAAATAAGAAGGGCATATGGAAAGAAGCCAAACTTTCCACCAGTATGAACAATAAGTCGTTGCCCTTTGGCAACAGGTGCTTGCAAAGCTAATTCACTATCGTCAGTCTAACTTTTAGGTGTGATGTTTTAATTTATGGCACATTGATAGTATGTATAAAAGCTATGCCATATCACTTGTTTGGAAAAAAGTTTACTGTTCTAGTACTTAGACCATAGCAGTAATGTTAAGCTCTTTAAATGACACCCTATTTTAATATTTGACTTGTTTAACAAAGTACATTAAAAAAAAAAATACAATCAACAGTTTTATAAATAGTAAAAAAAAGTTCAATGAAACAATGCATAAAAGACAAATAAAAATCTGGAAGACCAGATATTTATCTGTTGAATATCCACATAAATCCACTAGAGGTGTGTCACATGAATACAGCGAGTCATAAATTAATATGGAATTTGTTGAGATCACAGAAATGGCAAAATACAAAATTCAGCTTTTGCTAGAAATAGGTGAAGAAGATCAACAGAAGAAACCAGTTCTGTGAAAATCTAATTTAAATAGAACCATCTAACCAGGCTGAGGAATTCTCGAGCTGTTGACTTCATGTTAATTCATACTCCAAACAAAATCAATGCATAGAGAGTACATAATAGTACCATGAATTACTGGCAGCTGGTAAAATGTGGTCCCATGATTGGTCTGCACAGTTCAACCTAATTTCCTTTTGTCCTTGCTTTAATGTTTGGGAATTTGTAACATAACTTTCAACACTGGTGTCCTCGTAAACCTCATTGGATGACAGAAACATATACACAATATCCACAAGTGGAAATGGAGTTATTTTTGGACACTCTTTAACTTCTGTGCTTCTCGCGTCCCATTCTAAATTGGGTGTGAAAGACTGCTTAATTTTGCTCAGAAGCCTCTATCAGGCTTGAGGTTTTATCCTTTCTGAAGGAAGCCATACTAAGGATTTTTACACCCGAAAAAATCCATTGTCCTCTGCTGGGTTTGAACCTGCGACCTTAGGTATTTGAAGTTAGCATGGTAATCATTAAATCGCGGAGGGCAATACAGTCCCCAGGAAGTTAATGTATAAGATGGTTTAATTGGAAGCATCCTACAATGGCTGTCTCAGAAGTACCCGACCTGATATATAGATAGCAGTTGTTGTTTCAAACAACAATGGTAAGAAGTACCAACCTTAGAAAGCTTAAGTTATACAATTTTACATTGTTTAGCATTTGTTTGGCAGCCATCATTAGTGAATACTTACAGTGAATTTATAAACAGGGATAAAACTGCTCATCGTTATGTGATACAATACTTTCATTTGAAAGGTCTTAGTCCAACTAATATTAAAGATGAACTAGATTCTACTTTGGGAGAGTCTGCTCCTTTGCTTACAACAGTGAAACATTGGGTGGCAGAGTTTAAGCACAGCCAAGATGAACATCGCAGTGGTTGACCAAAAAAAAAAATTCACAAATGGTATTGGATGACTTTCAACTTAGTGTGCAAGCTAGAAGATATTGCAGGCATTTCAAAAAAGTTGTGTACATCACAATTGCAAATTTGAATATGAGAAAGTTGTGTGCAAGGTGGGTGCTGCATTTGCTCATAATAGAACAAAAACATCATTGTGAGGATGTTTCAGTCGAGTATTTGGCAATGTTTTGCTGCAATAAAGCTGAGTTTTTTTTGCGTCGATTCATAACAATGAATGAAACCTGGGTCCATCACTTCAAACCTGAGAGGAAGGAATGATCAAAACAGTGGATTGGAAGGGGAGAATCGGCTCCAAAGAAGGCAAAGACAGTTCCATCTGCAGGCAAGGTCATGGCGTTCTGGGATGCATGCAGAATAATTTTCATTATTTCAAAATAGGAAAAGTAATCAATGTGTGAATATTATGCGAACTTGCTACAGCATTCGAGTGATGAAATCGAGCAAAAATGGCCACATTTAGTGAGAAAGAAAGTTTTGTTTCATCAAGACAATCACCAGTTCACACATCCATTAATGCCATGGCCAAAATCAATGAGTTAAAGTTTGAATTGCTTCCTCATGCACCCTATTCGCCAAATTTAACCCCCTCTGATTATTTTCTGTTTCCAAACTTGCCAACAATGAAGAGGTAGAGTCTGCAGTTGATGGCTATTTTGCAGACCTTGATAGTTTTCTATAAACAGGGTATCGAAGCTGTTGAACATCACTGGGAAAAGGATCAAGCTGAAAGGAGACTATGTAGAGAAATAAAGATGTTTTGTCTCAAAATGTTTGTGTTCTTTATTAAGTTGGGTACTTCTGGGACAGCCCTCATATTTCATGCAACTAAATTTAAACTATGAAAAATATCTAGTGTTTTGTGTGATCTTATGCTGCACCAATGCATTTGGGGGTGGGGTAAGATATTTCTGTATATAATGCTTTATTTAAATAGATAGTCATCCTCCATGGTCAAGAGTAACACACTAGCAAATTAACCTGGCAGAGGGCAATGAATTTTATTTTTTTTTAAAATTAAAAATCCTTAGTATGGGAAGGGAAGTACAGCCTTGGTTCCATGTCATAGATTTAGAGCACATATAAGAATCTCAGGCCTGATGAAGAGGCCTCTGATCAAAATTAAGTGGTCTTTCGTGCCCAATATAAAATGGGATGTTAAGAACCATAGCAGTTAAACAGTGTCCATATTTAATTTATTTGAATAGATAAGAAGAAGGCACAGAATGGCCAACTATGTTGCCCAATCTGAACTCGCTGAATTTATTTCTTTGGGATTTTACCTGAAGCCTACAGTGCATGTGCATACCAATATATGTCAAAAGTGAATTTAAGTCCAGAAACTATAGGGTCATTAAATTATAAGGTAACTCCTCTCGCAGCCTCTCTCCGCTGCATGAGAGATCTGGGTCGCCAGGAAAGTGGAGCCAGCAAAGGTGCACTGGAGTCCTTACCTTAAATAAATGCTGAAAATGTTGACCATCTGCTCCCAAATAGGCAGTATAACAAGTTAAAAGATGTTCTTGCACATTCACCTAAGCTCATCAGAAATCCCTAAGTGATCTACAGAAACTTAGTGATATCATGCAAGAATTCATAAGGATTCCTGCTGCTAATCTTAGACGAGCGAGAATGTTTTAGCAAATTGTGCTGCCTGTATGTGAGCAGGTCAACATTTCAAAATTTATCTTAAGATACATATTTCGGTGTACCTTTGCCGGCACCATTTTCCCGGCAACTCTCGGATCTCTCGCAAAGGGAGAGAGGCCACAACAAGGTTTGCCTTATAATTTAATGACCTACAGTTATTTTCTTTTAAGTTTTACTTATAGTATTTTTCAAATTCTTAACATCACTTTCCTATCCCATAGTCTGTCGACATTTTAAATTAGGGTATATCTGGTCCCACCTGGCCTTTCCTTAAACCTGCATTAGAAACCTGCAAACGAGGGATTCTATTGTATTCACTAATGGCTTTACATCAGGGGAGAGGAGTGGAATGGGTAAGCAAAGTCTCACTTCTTGAAAAAAAGTTTGTTAAGATTCTGGACAGACAGATAATTTTATTAAATAAAGTATTTCAATAAGAAACCATTACCAGTTGGAATTTTTATCATTGATTTATTTATTTTCCATCCATCTATCCATTCATCCTCTCTCTCTCTCTCTCTCTCTCTCTCTCTCTCTCTCTCTCTCTCTCTCTCTCTCTCTCTCTCTCACATGCACCTTTTTTTGTTAAGTGCTTTTTTGCAGGGTGGGGTTAGGGGAACTCAAAATGTATATTTTCAGTGGGAGAACAAGATGATGAAACTTGAGTGGCCTCTATTTAGGCTCCTGGAGCCCTTTGTGTCTCATAAACTGGGCTTCAATCAAAATCAGTGACTCCCAATAAATTGGACTATATCCCTGATGTCTACCTTTTTAAATCCCTGGGCTCCAAAAATAAAGAACCCAGGATTACATATATGAATAGTGAATGTCTTGCATTGACATAAAATGTGCTGGGAGGTTTCAAAATCCATCCTGAATTTTCTGCATGGGGGGTCTTCAATAAGCCCAATTATGCATAATTGTCTTCTCAGAATGTTGTGCCAGTTTAATAGCCAATAACCATTCTCAGCCTGGCTCTAGTTAGGTTCAAAAGTGCCTGACTTAGTTTGCCATGGCTCAGGAATAAATCATGGTCCCTCTGATGGTAATTTCCTTTTCCAAATCTCAAGAAGACCCCTTGCTGTGAGCTGGGTTATGTCGTACCTAACATACTGGGAGACATGCTGCAAAAGAGCTGGGGTCCTACAACTACAAGACCCCTTTGCATTTAGCCAGCCATCTCATTACCCCTGATTCCAGCATGCTCCGGAATCAAGACAAGAGTAACCTATTCGTGGGCACAATGTCTATCCAATTATTTCCAATGGAATTTTGACATTCAATTTTTAGATGATATATACTACTTCCCATTAGTTAGTATATATGGTAGAGAAAGTAAATAAATAAGAAAAAAAAGCTTAACATTTAAATCTGATGACAAATAATAGTTCATACTTTTAGTACATGTATATATGAAGGAACTTAAAGAAATGATATATTAATGAACTTGAAATATAACACACATTATCAAGAAATTTACTTATCCTGCACTTAAAAAAATTAAAAACATCTTCCAAAATTTCAGAATTAAAATGCAAACATAAAATAAATATAAAATTAATAAACAATTGCATCAAAGAAGAAATTCAGGGGTTATCATAAAATGTGAATACAAAAGAAACACTTTGATTGAAATAAAGGTAAAACAGTAGTAAATTACGACAAACAAGGAATAAGACAGGATAGTAAAGTGATAACAATTAAAACATACTTCATGTAATATACCTTCTCTAGAACAAGGAAAAGTGTTGACAATTTTGAGAACTGCCTAAAAAATAAATGATTGCAATCTATCAAACACCACTGGGCAGCAAATATGGATAATTACAACCCAGAGAGAGAACATTGTCATAGCAGGTGGGTGTGAGAACTCCTGATGTCCTAAACAACTCAGATAAGTAAACTTTAATTTTAGAATCTCAATTGTTGCAACATGAAAAAAGTGTCAATGTTTTTAATAGTTCACTTTTAACTTGCTATATCTAACAACCTAGTTTGTACGAGGGGCATACTGAAATTCATGAGCAACACTGTTTTACAATCTTAATATTTATTTTTAAGCCAAACCAAATACATCATCATAATCTACAGACTTTCTTTCACTTTTCGACATAGTCTCCATTGTTTTGCACACATTTTTCCCATCGTTCTACAAGTTTGAAAATGCCCTTGTGATAGAACTCCGTTCCAGCTGCCCGCAGACCCTGACGCACTACTTTCCGAATATCCTCCAGTGTCTCGTAGCGTTGGCCAGGCATCTGCTCCTTCACAGAACCGAAAAGATGGCAGTCGGAGGGTGCCAAGTCGGGACTGTAGGGAGGATGTGGAAGAGTTTCCCACCCTAATGCCCTGATCTTCTCCATAGTGGCACGGGCAGTATGCGGACGCACATTATCCTGTTGAAGGATGATCCTCTTTCCAGGGCGTTTATCACGCAAAGCCCGACGGAGCTTCAGAAGTGTCTTGATGTAGCGGGCAGAATTTATGGTTTGTCCAGGTTCAAGAAAGTCAACCAGAATGCAACCTTGTGCATCCCAAAAGACACTTCCCATAACTTTTCCTACAGACTGCACTGTCTTCGCTTTCTTCTTCGATGGTGAGTTCAAGTGGTGCCATTCCATACTCTGACGTTTCGTTTCTGGCTCATAGTGATGGAACCAGCTCTCATCTCCAGTCACAATACACGTCAAAAATTCATCACCTTCATTATGAAATCTCTGAAGAAGGTTTTGTGCAATGGTTCTTCTCTGAAGTTTGTGGTCTTCAGTCAATAAACGGGGGACCCAACGGGCACAGACCTTTCGATAACCCAAGCTGTGGATCATTTCTTGCCCTGCACTATGTCCTATTCCAAGTTGCGCAGCAATTTCATTCACAGTGAAACGCCTATCTCCTGTAATGAGCTCATCAACTCTTTCCTTGTTGCGTCTGTAGAGGCAGTTCGAGGATGCCAGCTACGAGGCGCATTTTGCAGACTCGTGTTTCCATCTTTGAAATGTTTCAGCCATCTTCTAACACTGCTGGCACTCATGCAGACACCTCCATACGCACGTTGAAGATGAATTTCAGGAGCAGATTTTCCTTCTTTCACAAGGAATTCAATGACAGCACGCTGTCGAAACGAAACATCAATGTCAGCCATTTTTCAAACACCGTCTGTGGTCACGTGATAGAAGCTAATGACGTCACAATATGTTAACATGTGGCTTAAAGTCTGTAGATTACGATCGTGCAATTCGTTTCATTACATTGTTGAAATTTAAATTTTTACAATGGGTTGCTCGTGACTTTTAGTATGCCTCTCGTAGTTTTTCATACACATTGGTACATATTTTTTATTTCCAAAAATTGAACATAAAATGTTTTTGTTGAGAGATTTAAAGTTCATTTAATTATACTGAGTTTTGATAAAATTGAGTCATTTAGTTACTTGGAAATAACTACAGCCTTGAAGTTCTGGTGTTCATTTATATAGCCCCCTTTAACATCTAAGGTCATATTTGGGGGCTTTGCATTGCAAACAATTTGTTGTCTGTAGGTTCTTCAAGTTGGGTTTAAATCACTTTATTTTTCTTAAACAAACACACACACGCACTCATTCACTCTCACATACATACTTTCAGACACTGTGGGGGATAGGGAATAATTCTGGTTAAAGATACATTCCCTGCCCCAGCCAGGAATCGAACCCGGGACCTCTGGATGAGAATCTTACTTTTCTTGTTTACAACAAAAATATATGTTTTCTAGATATCAACTCATAATCAGCCACCTGTCAACGTTTTTCCACTTAAAAAGAAGGCTCTACTTCCATTTAAAATGACTAACTGTAACATATTAAAAATAACTATTATATCAGTTACAAGAGCTTTTAGTTTCAAAACATCACAAATATTTTCATGTTTTTCTAGGTCTATATAGTAATCCTAATATTTATACTTTTCATTAATGCTTTTTCCTTTTTCTTCTGATACTTGCAGCAGTTAATTACTGCAACCTCTAAGGTCACCAGTGTATTGCCTTTTTTCTTTTGCTTCCACACTATAATGAGTTGCTATAACCAAGTGTTCGTCAAACCACAACTTTTTTACCTTACAAACTAAGGCAACTCTGTCTACATTACAGCTTGAAGTACCTCATGTTTTGCCTTAATATTTGGCTGCAGTTGTATCTGGTGAGAACTGGTGCCATATCTTAAAAAGCCTGTATTCAGATGATTTTATGGAGCCAACATATCCATGGGTGTTTGAAGCTAATTTATCCATAGGAAGATACAAACTTACTTCTCAGCAATTCTGACTAAACATGGGGGAAAGAGGAACTTAAGGCTTTGGCTGCTTGTTAACTAAAACAATACTCTTCCATGGGTTGAAGAGCACAATGCAGCCCTCTGATGATACTCAGTTAAATACAATGATTGCTGTTTATTGACTATGTGACTCATTTATAAAATACTTTATATACTTTAGCATATATATATATATATAGCATAAAAGCTGAGACAGAATAACAATGAATAATTTTAAAGCATGATTCAGGAATTTCATTTGATATTTTATTTTATGAAATGTATATCAGTAAATGTCCTATCAAACTAGCAGGCATTAACATTTTTTTTCAAAGGTTGTATTACTATCTGTTTTAAATCTACAGGACTAGTTTCATAATTAAAATTATAAATATATAAATTAAAATATATTAATATAAAAATAATAGTTGCAACAAATCTTCACTTATCTTTTGGAATCCTTGCCTGGACTAGTTTCGCAACGATTTCATTGCATTATCAACATATCCTTTTGGTCTCTTTTTTGATGTTGTTTATTTACACTGTTATGGTTACTGCTACTAGGTGGATTGTGTACTAATGCATTGTTAACTACTGGAATCAAAACAAATTTGGTAAGAGTGTCAATTGGAGGTATATCAAAATTCATTGCATGATTTCTATACATTAATATAAATATTTTCTCCCAAACCATTATATCTATGGGCCCATTTAAGTGTTTTAATAATTTAACATCTGGATTGATTTATCAATTTGTTTGTATTTAATATTCCTAAAGTGTTCTTTTACTCTGGTTTCCAAATGACGTTTAGTCTTACCAATATAAACAAGGTCACAATTTAAACAGTTTAATTGATAAATGCCAGATTTTTTACTTTTTGAAATTTCATCCTTTTTAGAAAAGCCTAACAAATTTTTTATACTGTGTTTATTTTGAGGAACCAATATTATGCCATGCTCTTTGAAAATATTTGTGATTTTTTATTTGCCCAAGGGTGAAAAGTAAATTTTTTAAAAATGTAATTATCTTTTATTTTCTTAAGCGTAGAAATATCTTTAATAGCTTTTTGATATTTAAACTTCTCAATTTTTTTATATCAGTATTAAAACCATTAATTAAAGCGGTGTTAATAATGTGTTTATATTCTTTATAGAATTCATCTTTATTAAGGGGTAAATTAATTAATAAATAAATTAATTAATAATTCATGAAATAAATCCAGATGTTAAATTATTAAAACACTTGCCCATAGATTTAATGGTTTGAGAGAAAATATTTATATTAAAGTATAGAAATCATGCAATGAATTTTGATATACCTCCAATTGACACTCTTACCAAATTTGTTTTGATTCCAGTAGTTAGCAATGCATTAGAACACAATCCACCTAGTAGCAGTAACCATAACAGTGTAAATAAACATCAAAAAAAGAGACCAAAAGGATATGTTGATAATGCAATGAAATCGTTGCGAAACTAGTCCAGGCAAGGATTCCAAAAGATAAGTGAAGATTTGTTACAACTATTATTTTTATATTAATATTTGTGTTATTCTTCACTGTTACTAGCTTCTTTTTACATTTATAAAATACAATATATTATATATGTGTTACTTCACTGTTACCACCCTCTTTATTACAAAAAAAAAGCAAGATTTAGGTTAATGGTATTATAACAGAACACAGACAATATTCCAAAATACAAAGAAAACAAAACATGGAATTTCCAATGTCATGGATGAACAGGGAACTATGTGAGAGAATTTCATCTAATTCGATGCAGCATTTGAAAAATGTTAATGCTCTTAGTTCAATAACAAACCGTGTATGAACATAAACACTATAAGAAAATATTCAAATAGAACCTCTGAATCAGGTCTTAAAATTATTCTGTATTATTCTGACTCACCCTGTCTTGGTTATTTTTTAATTAAGAATTGAGAGGATTACTATCATTCGCACACTAAGTTATGTTCTTAAAACAAGTTCACTTCTGAAAATGAAAATGAACTTATTTTCAAAACATGTCCTCGTAATTTCTATTGTGGTAATGTGTTAACACAGACTCCCTCGTTCTATAATATATTTCTTACATTACGGAAAGTTTATTTCTTTTTAGTGTTTCATTATAATAGCCTCCTGTAACTTCTTGATTTATATGGAGACTGACATACAATTGAAAGCAACTGAAATGTTGGTAACTTGATGATAGGCTTTTAAAGTTGAGTTTTTCATTTTCATATTGAAACACACTCATATTTACTCCCACATTCATATTTCTGGCTACTGTAAAAGGAAAGGAAAGGAATGATTATGATTAAAGAAAATTAAAGAAAAACTCCCCTACCACAGTTGAGAACTGAACTTGACATCTCTGATTTGCAATACAGTAAAGGTTCTATTTTTACTTTCTCTACATGTACTATGTACATAGTGTATAGAGAAGGTATTA
This sequence comes from Hymenopus coronatus, assembly GCA_030762935.1. NCBI lineage: Eukaryota > Metazoa > Arthropoda > Insecta > Mantodea > Hymenopodidae > Hymenopus > Hymenopus coronatus. Next base: position 57,928,546 of record CM060882.1, read on the forward strand.
TCGCACCCAAAAATTCGATACCCAGATTTCACCAGAAATACATGTTTTGGGTTCCCCTGAATCAAAAAAAAAAAAAAAAAAAAAAAAAAAAAAAAAAAAAAAAAAACATTTTTGGAAAAAGATCTGTGTGTGTGTGTGTGTGTGCATGCATCTATCTGTGGACAGCATACCTCAAAAACAAAAAGACTGTTGAATACCAAACTTGGTATTTAAGTTTGGTATCTTCCAAGGATGTGACACGAAGATTTTCAAGAAAATCCCCCCACCCCCAACTACCTTTACATGGAACTTTTATCGAAAATTTTGATTTTCTTATAAATGGCTCTCAACGATTTTGATTGAAATATTGTATATTAAAGATATTTACCTGACAAATAAAATGTACATCTTGAATTTTCTGGAAATAGCCTCTGAAGACTACCTTATTCTGGACAAATTTCACGGAATTTTGCATAACTGCTAAACCGTAAGAGATGGGCAAAAACTTATCCCACAAAAAAAGTAGAGCACATTAAAACACACAATTTATGTTATATAAATTTCTTTTGTGGAGTTGATTGTTTTTGACATATTCCTTGTTTCTGGTTTCAGCTATGAAAAACATACTTTTCTCATACAGGAATTTGTCAACTCCTGTCCATACAAACAAAGGAATTTCAGTCACATAGCAACCATCTTTTGATTATTAGTTTAGCCTATAGTGCTCCCTTATTTCCCTTCTGCTTGCAAGGAAGCAAGTAATACAACTATTTGTGCTAATTTTTTTCCCGATTAGCATGAAGTAAATAGACGCATAAGGCTTTTAACAATAATTTGTTGTAGAGAGGTAGAGAAAGTCATGTGAATGGAACACACAAGATTTTTTCCTTTCATGTTGTAGGATTTTCTGGAAAGAGATTTGTAAAGGTAAGTATGTAAGTTAAGTATGCACAGCAAAAGTGTTATTTATTTTTACCTTATTTTCTTAGTATATACATAAAACTTCTGTACCCTCAGTATTCATTTGGAATTTGGCTGTCCTCTATTTTCTGAGTTGAAGGAATATAAATTTTAAAGGAAAATTCATTCTTTGGAAAGGATCCCTGAAACAAAAGAAGTTATACCTTTGTTGATTTTCTATATATATATATATATATATATATATATATATATATATAGCTTTAATAAGTTTAAAAATGTCAAAGCAAAAGCTTAACAAAATAGATTCTATCCAATATTGCAGAGGTATTGAACACATGGAACATTAAAGGTAACAAAAAACATCCCCTGCAAAAAATTGATTTTTCTTAAAATTAGGTTCACAATAACCCAAAAAGGCAAATCAGAACAGAAATGGAAAGGAAGCAAAATAGCACATAACATTTTAGTCATAGCACTCTGGGAATTAGAATGGGAATGCAATGCAGTGATGATTATCAAGAGCAAATGAATAATGTATTGCTTTTATGCATTGGGACATCATTTAAATAAATGAGTTGGGAAGTTGTAACACATCACAGATAAACACTTATTTAAATGTGTTTAAGGAGCAGCAAATTATCTTCACCATGTTTCCCATTGCTTGTGCCAATTCCTGTCTGGGGGCTGCTGCAGATTGGCATGGTTAATGATACTCTCTGGTGCTGGGATGGTAAATCTCCAAAGGGTGTTGGATGGTGGTAATTCAAAGTTCATTATGTGCTCCTTGTATTTTAGTTTATGTATTTTCTCCCAAGTGTTCAGTTTGCAGCAATTTTTATTGGTTTTAAAGTTTTATGATTACAGCACCAGAAATAGTGTAACACCCTGATTTATTTATTTGTTTTTGGTATAAACATATATCGTAACTGTTATTCCAACACCTCATAATGCCAGAAAATCCAATTTTTAAGTAGGAAGAAAAATGTTAATTGAGCTCAATATTTTGGAAGGAGTTGAAAGAAAATTATATATATTTAAACAATTATGAAATACTATTCTGGATTAAATGGATAAAAAAAAATAAAGAAAATGAATATACAAGGTTTTGTTATTAATATTGGAGTTAAGCATTTTTGGACTTCAGTGCTCACTTCCAAAATATTAATTTTTACTTTCTCTACACATATTATGTACATAGTGAATAGAGAAGGTATTGCATTCCATCCAAAAATTTGATACCAAGATTTCACCGGAAATTGAGAGTGTGAGAGAGAGAGAGAGAGAGAGAGAGAGCGCGTGTGTGCGTGTGCGTGCGTGCGTGCGTGTGTGTGTGTGTGTGTGTGTGGACAGCACAGCTCAAAAACGAAAAGTCTATTAAATACCAACCTTGGTATTTAAGTTTGGTACCTTCTAAGGATGCGACAAGAAGATTTTCAAGAAAATCCCCCCACTCCAACTAACCTATGGCAAATTTTTCAAAAATTTTGATTTTCTCAAAAATGGCTCTAACGATTTTGATTAAAATATTGTACATTAAAGATATTCACCTGACAAATAAAATGTATATCTTGATTTTTCTGGAAATAGCCTCTGAGGGCTACTTTATTCTGGATGAATTTTACTGAATTTTGCGTAACTGGCAAACCGCAAGAGATAGACAAAAAATTACTACACAAAAAATGTAGATCAGGATAAAACAAACAATTTATGTCACATATATTTTATTCATGGAGTTGATCGCTTTTGCGATATTCGTTGTGTATGGTTTCAACTTTGAAAAACTTATATTTTTCTCATGCAGGAATTTGTCAACTCCTGTCCATATACACAAAGGAACTTCAGAAACATAACAACTAGCTTTTGACTGTCAATTTAACCTATAGTACTCCCTTATTTCGCTTCTACTTGCAAGGAAGCAAGTAATAAGACTATTTCTACTAATTTTTTTCTCGATTAGAGTGAAGTAAATAGAATCATAAGCTTTTTGACAATAATTTGTTACGGAGATGTAGAGAAAGTCATGTGAATGGAACACATCAGATTTTTTTCATTTATTGGCATGCATTACTATGAACAGTTTAGCACCTATGTCCAAAATATTCTTTAGATTAGTCGAAGTCAGTGCCTAGAGGTTAATTTTAAAGAAATGTATGATTTCACAATGAAAAATGGCATTAAGAAATGCAGCAGCTTTGCATACATTTATTGTGATTTGAGCTATACATTAATTTTAATTTATATAGTGAACATGTTAATAACAGTATTGCAGGAAGTATGATTATAGTTCAAAATGTTATTAATTAAACAATAGTGCACTTTATATAGGCCTGGTATATTAAATAAATGCCTGAGGAAACAATTTATTTAGACACTTGTTACAATAATACTTAAGTTACAATAATTGAGTTCTGGTGAAATGTAAAAGGTTTCTTTGCAGAACTAGAGAAAGTCATGTGAATGGAACACATCAGATTTTTATTATTAGAACTAGCTGAGAGTGGGAGAACCATGTTCAAATCTCGGCTGTGGCATTGAATTTTTCAGCTGGTTCTAACAATAATAAATTACCTATAAATTTTTTGGAGTTTCTTCATAAAGAAGTACAATTACCATGTCCATACTTTTTCTAGTTTTACGTGTTGTTTACATCTTGAAGTTCTCCCCGATGATCACAAAGGTTGTTTGTATTTTATGGTGTCTGTAGGTAAGTAATGCAAATATCTTTTATCAGTGACTGTAGAATAGCCTGCTTTCACATTTGGGCAGATTGATCAAAATGTATTCAAGCATTGTATTTCTTGGAAAAAAAAACTGATGCGTTCCATTCACATAACTTTCTCTAGCTGTTCTGCAAACAAATTTTTCTTACAATATATTATTTTTTTATCTAGTCATACTAATCTAGATAAACATTAGCAAAATTGGCCTTATTACTTGCTTCCTTATAAGTAGAAGGGAAATAAAGGAAAAAATTAGGCTAAGGCGATAGTCAAATCTTTTTAAATATATGAAACAATCAAGGTACGGTTTGCTTTGCATGGTGCCGCTTGATAAAATTTTATTAGTTAAAAATTGAAAGCAATATCAATGAATATCTCGAAAATGGTCAACTCTACAAGAAAAATGTATGTATAAATTATGTCTTTTAACAAGAATTATACTTTTTGTTTAGTAGGATTTTGTCTATTTCTTACGGCTTAACCGTTATGCAAAATTCTGCTAAACTCAACCAGAATAAAGAGCTCTTCAGAGGAGGCTATTCAGTTCTATCTTCACGTTGTTAGTTGCACGTCCAATGTTTCAGTTTAGTTTTCTATTTATTTGTACAAAGTTAAATACGTAGTGTGCAGTGCACTATGCCACCCGAAAAAAGAAATGCCATTTCCTGGATAGCTGACTATCCAGGAACATTTAGTCATGATGGAAATAAGTTATACCTACTACCGAATTTGCGAGAAAAATGTTTGTGCACAAAAAAGTTTCAAATAGACCAATGTAATGACAAGTCTTCATATCGCAGGAATGTAAACAAAAGGTCCATGATTAACATTTTTAACAGCAGAGAGAGAGAGGGAGAGACAGAGAGAGAGGGGGGAGAGAGAAACGTTTTAATATGGATCTAAATGAAGCATTCATTGCAATTAATGTTCCTCTTCACAAAGTTACGAACCCTATTCTAAAAGGTTTTCTGCAAAAATATTGCTTAAATCAACATATACCAGATGAATCAACATTGTGCCAGAATTACATGCTGACAATTTATCTACATGATCTGAAGAAATGAAATGGCGTTTTATTTATGGACGCTCTTAAAAGTGCTGTGGTTTTCAGCATACCATTCTATACTGGGCCTGAAAGACCGCTTAATTTTGCTCAGAGGCCTCTCTATCAGGCTTGAGTTTCTTTTATGTGCTGTAAATCTACAACACAGGACAACGTACACGTTCTGGAAGAAATATACAATGTACAAGGATAAAATCATGTGGATTTCAGCTGATGAAACTACCAAAAATTGTGACCGTTACAGCAGTAATCTAGTTATTGGTGCACTAAAACAAATGCCTTGTTCTTTGGTGACCTGCAAAGAATTACAAAATATAAATCATTCTACAATAACCAGATTTGTGAATGAGAGCATTTAAAAGATATTTCCAGAATCTTCTGCAGATTTAAGGAGATGCTGCTCCCTACATGATCAAACTGGTACATCCCTCCAAGTATTTTACACGAATATGATTCGTGTGACGTGCTTCGCTCACGGAGTACATCACCTCACTGAAGAATTACAATCAATGTTTGAGAATGTAAACAAACTGATTTCATCAACAAAGAAAGTGTTTCTTATGGCACCTGCCCCCCTTACAGAGAAAAACTATGCCTTTACCTCCCAAAGCAGTAGTAACTCATTGGGGTACCTGGGTCGAAGCTGTGAACATTTTGAGACAATCTAAGATGTAGTAAATGACTTTGATAGTGCAGAGTCTTTGGCTGTTTGCCAGTGCAAGGAAGCATTTAATGATTCGAGATGAGATTGTTTTTATATCAAAATGTATGACGTTTTTGTTTTTTAGAATCAATAGATTTTCCTAAACTGTTATTCAATTGGATTCTATACTGATTTAAGTAATTTGGGTTCACTGTGAAAATTATGGCTTTGAACCCAAAAATGGTTTGCTACAATTGACTTATCTGTCAATGTTTCATATTCCTCATATGTTCTTTAAAACATTTCCCGATGTTCCTTTCTGTTTTTCCTATATACACTTTTTCACAGTCCTTGCAGTTGATGTCATATATCCCTGATCGTTTCGAGAGAGGATTTTATTTTTCATATTTGTATGAAGGAGATTTTTTAAACTGCTTGTTTACTGGGGCTAACTTGGTGTAACTTTTTTGAAAATCTTTTGGAATTGTTAGTGTGCCCAAGGGTGGTAAGTGAATTTTTTTAAGCTGGTTTCTTTTAGAGAGCTGATTTCTTTAATTTTTTTCTGTTTCACAAATTTATTAATTTTCTTATATGCTTTGTGTAGCTATTATTTTGTGCAATTTTTGTGATCCAATCAAGCTCTAGTTAGTAGGCTTACCAATCTGAATGCAAGGTGGTTGACCATGGCTTGCTTGTGTGAAATTGGATTGTAGCCATTGTTTATTATGTAGTTGTCCATCTGTTTCTTTTCTGTAGATTCCAAATTCCAGTCTGTTATGGTTCCTGAATGTGGTCCAACAAGGAAAACATGTTATTTGATTCTTTTTCTACTATGAATTTTATGGAGCTATCCTGTTGAGTTAGCAATTTAATGCTGTCCTTGACTACTTTTCTATTTACTACTGCCAATACGTCATCCACATATCGGCACTAGGTTTTGCATATTTGTGGGAAGGCTATGATAAATGTGGGTTTCTAAATGGTGTCAATAGCTGCTGAAACATGTTCAAAGTAAATTACTTATTTTAACTAGTGAAGTTTGAGTATGATGCTGTATTTTTACTCTTAAACTTATTTGTTAATATTTTGTTTTTTCCCTCTATTGTTTTTTATTATAAAGTTACATGTTTGCTGTTCATTATAGTGTTTGCTATTATTCTTAAGTGAAATAGCAGCTTTGACTTTTATGCAAATACACTACAGGTGATGCTCTGGCTAAAAGATCTAATGCTCAATGGATCTAAGGGAGTCAGGATGCACATTTACTGGAATATCTTCCAGTTTTATTTCCCCAGCTTGCAAGCTGGAGAGTGCTCCAGCAGCTATTTGACATTGTGTCTGTCTTGAATAATTCTTTCAGTGAAGAGTAATGTCATAATATAGATTTAATATGCCTTCCCCATGAACGGGAGTTAAGAATGTCAAAAAATTTGACCAAGCCTTCTTTCCCGTTCCCAGAATCCAGGAAAAGTTTTCTGTTAACTGTAAATGCTCACATTATAATACATGGATATTAACTTTGGGATTCACATTCTGGTTTCCATTCTTCGTTATTGTGAACTGCCATAAGTCTAAATAAAATAAACCATTTGAAAAATTCCCTAATGTGATTTGAATAGGGTTGTCATAAAAGTGCATTCTTTTTCTGCCTTTGAGATGTGGACACTATATGAGAGCTAAAATGTGACTTTTTTCTAATTTTTTTTTTTTTTTTATTTTTTTGAAGGTCCTTAATATTTTATAATTCTGAAATGTCCGTATACTTACTGGATTCATAACTTGACATTCCATGTATTTTGACGTGAATGAAGTACCTTGATCACCAACAACCACCACATTTGGTAAGGGATACAACTGAAGAGATGCATCAAATGACCAATAAACAGGACACACTGACAATGGTAATGGAGCCAGATGTGCTTGGCAGAGAATAGTTTTTGAAAACTGCAACAAACGAAAACCACTAGTAACAATTATATCATTATTGTACCATATGCATAAAATTTTGGACACTGAAAAGGAGAGGAGAGCTCAAGCTTTGTTTCTGTAGCCAGACTAGCAGTTTTTAAATGTCCTTTAAATGTCACCCTCTGTAGTGTAATGGTTACCATGCTAACTTCATATATCCAAGGTCATGGGTTCAAACCTGGCAGAGGATGCTGGATTTTTTCTTTGAGTCCCACACACTTAACACTATCAATTTTTGGTATATTAGTTAGTAAGTATTTACTTGTATATTAGTGGAGCCTATTTTTTAACACCATGTCACAGTTTAATTTATCAGGAATTAGTTTCAGGAATCATTGCTTCTATTTTCAATCCTGGGGGTCTTACTTTGTTGCTGGTTGTAGTTTATTCCAGTTTTCTCTCTGATGAACTTCCAATTACAACTAGTCGGTTCTGAGGCTGAAATGGAAGGAATGGCTCCCAAAACAAGTCCCTCATAAATTAAAATATAAGAGACATAGTGTTAAAAAGTCAACTCCACAAATATGCAAAATGATTTGGACTGTTACTAAATTTCTTTAAACATCAATTAATAAGTACAAATTTCATAGGCTATGAGAGCTGAATTGATCAACTGATTTTTCCTATCGTTTCCTTGATAATTATCGGTCTGTACCATGAATATTTGAAAAGAAAGGAGGTTGCAGTATAATATCCAAGGTGACAGTATTCTTATATTGGTAGGTTGGTAGTAATACTAATGCTGTAGACCCTACTTGCATTTTGCATAATACAAAACAAAGCTTATATGAGAGTAGTACAGTGCAATTAAATTTATTTTACTTAAAGCACACAGCCTCTGAAACTTATAAAAATTTGCAACAAGCATATGGCGAAAATGCACTTGCCTAGTGCAACAGTATTTAGATGGTTCAAGAACCTCAAAGAAAGCTGATGTGTGTTAACTTCTTCAGTGATGGCCATTTAAACCTTACATAGGCTGGGAAAGGGTACACAATAAACAGTGCAAGGCATTTAAATTGTTAAATGGGTTAAAATACACACTTGTATCCTTTACATTTATTTAGTTATGTTATTGAAACAAAAACTGGTTTAAAGCTCATTAAAGTCAGTATGCATATATGATGTCAACAAAGTATAGATTTTTTGAACAAAATGTTGAAATTTTATAATTTTGTTTCTCTGTAGCAAAAATCATTCTGTATGTTGAACACATCTGATTCATGAGTCAGCTTGCTTTATATATATACGAGGGGCATACTGAAAGTCATGAGCAACACTGTTTTACAATCTTAATATTTATTTTTAAGCCAAACCAAATACATCATCATAATCTACAGATTTTCTTTCACTTTTCGACATAGTCTCCATTGTTTTGCACACATTTTTCCCATCGTTCTACAAGTTTGAAAATGCCCTTGTGATAGAACTCCATTCCAGCTGCACGCAGACCCTGACGCACTGCTTTCCGAATATCCTCCAGCGTCTCGTAGCGTTGGCCACGCATCTGCTCCTTCACAGAACCGAAAAGATGGTAGTCGGAGGGTGCCAAGTCGGGACTGTAGGGAGGATGTGGAAGAGTTTCCCACCCTAATGCCCTGATCTTCTCCATAGTGGCACGGGCAGAATGCGGACGCGCATTATCCTGTTGAAGTATGATCCTCTTTCCAGGGCGTTTATCACGCAAAGCCCGATGGAGCTTCAGAAGTGTCTTGATGTAGCGGGCAGAATTTATGGTTTGTCCAGGTTCAAGAAAGTCAACCAGAATGCAACCTTGTGCATCCCAAAAGACACTTCCCATAACTTTTCCTACAGACTGCACTGTCTTCGCTTTCTTCTTCGATGGTGAGTTCAAGTGGTGCCATTCCATACTCTGACGTTTCGTTTCTGGCTCATAGTGATGGAACCAGCTCTCATCTCCAGTCACAATACACGTCAAAAATTCATCACCTTCATTATGAAATCTCTGAAGAAGGTTTTGTGCAATGGTTCTTCTCTGAAGTTTGTGGTCTTCAGTCAATAAACGGGGGACCCAACGGGCACAGACCTTTCGATAACCCAAGCTGTGGATCATTTCTTGCCCTGCACTATGTCCTATTCCAAGTTGCGCAGCAATTTCATTCACAGTGAAACGCCTATCTCCTGTAATGAGCTCATCAACTCTTTCCTTGTTGCGTCTGTAGAGGCAGTTCGAGGACGCCCGCTACGAGGCGCATTTTGCAGACTCAAGTTTCCATCTTTGAAATGTTTCAGCCATCTTCTAACACTGCTGGCACCCATGCAGACACCTCCATACGCACGTTGAAGATGAATTTCAGGAGCAGATTTTCCTTCTTTCACAAGGAATTCAATGACAGCACGCTGTCGAAACGAAACATCAATGTCAGCCATTTTTCAAACACCGTCTGTGGTCACGTGATAGAAGCTAATGACGTCACAATGTGTTAACATGTGGCTTAAAGTCTGTAGATTACGATCGTGCAATTCGTTTCGTTACATTGTTGAAATTTAAATTTTTACAATGGGTTGCTCGTGACTTTCAGTATGCCCCTCGTATATATATAAGTCATGAGCAACATATGCAGATATGTCATATATATGCAGATTTATTCAGCCTTTGGTTAAAATAAAATGTTTATTTAACATAAATTATGAGTTTTAATACAGTAAATCTTCTTTTCTTACTACCATAACAAACCACACACTTATTTTAAATGAAGATATATATATGTACATTTGTCATGTAAGTTTGTAAAATAGGGTAGCCATTTTTGAGAAGCCTTAGACTCCTCACCATTAAATACATCACTGGTGCTAGAATTTGGAAATTGATATTTCCAACCTGAACCATACCTTTTTGCTCTTCTGTATTTTATATTTTTATTGTTCCATTTACACCTTGCCTTTAACTGCAATGTATCAACAGCCTTTTACCTTTGGAATATATTGTCTATTGGCAATGGCATTAACTCATGTACAGTTGTCATTCAATTTCCGTTTTGTTTTGCTTTTTGTTTGATTTTGTACATTACATCATACACACACATTCACATGCTCATTCATACTTTCCAACTCTTGGGAACAAAGGGAATAAACTTTGCTAGAGTAAAATCTTCCCCCCCCACCAAGAATCTAATCCAGAACCCCTCGCACTCGGGTACCTACTAGTCATTTATCTGCACATGATGTCAATACTAGGTAGCAAGTTTATCACACATTACCTCTTGCAGAGGTCTAGCAAATAATGGGTAGATGCTGGATTTAAATAGTTTCAACATCACCTTAGTGAAATGGGTCTTGTATCATACCTTTCCAATATTTACATTTGGAACATTCACTTGCATCTCCTAAACTTGCGATCGCAGCAATTATGCTGATAGGTAACACATTCTTCCAGTTCAGAAGTAGCACTCAAGCATGAAATTCTGTGATCAGTGGTCACTTCCATCTCACATGAAAAGAACATACAAAATGTTGTGGTGAAAAACAGTTCTGCATCACTCAGCACCTCAACCTATTTTTGAAATTGGCAATACATGCAGTCCAAGGTTCAATTTATATATATATATAGCTGCCTAAGTGTTCTTTAGTTCAAGGTTTTATAATTCCGTTTATGCTACCATGTGATAATACTGTGTATGTTGTGAACCAGCCAAGCTGCAAAGAATGCAAACTACTCCCTCAGCATTTGTATGTACACCTTAAAATATTTTACAATCAGAGCTTATTGTAGACTTGCAGCTACTGTTTTCACTGTTATTTAGACTGTCTTGGTGTTCAGAGTGATTTGTTTTAGCTATCGGGTGTTAACTGAAAAGTACATTTGAAATTGTTAAATCTTATTGCTAACCTTAGCTTCAATTAATAATGCAGCAAATAAATTAGTTCACACAGTAAGTGTACAGGCTTCATAAAGTATTTCAGAAAATGTGGAGGACTTTGCTGTAAGACAGTGATTTGTTTATTTATGAGCAAGCTTTCAGATTTTGGGAGGGATATTGAGGATATAGGTAGCAGTGAGGAAGAAAATGACCCTCTTCTTCCAGCTGTATGTGAAGAATCGACACTGTGCAGAGGTCAAAGTAACTCTAACACAGACATTTCTTCACAGCCTCTAGTGTACAGCCCCAGACTCAGCTGACTTCTGACAACCGACAAATTGACATTTTCACATTTTGCTTGTTTGTTTATTTATTTATTTTTACTGCTGATTTAGTGTGTCTCATTATTATGGAAACAATTTTTTTTAATAGTATTTAATGCCCACTTTAACTGCTTGTGGCACAGCATGCAATGACACTGATGATACATGGATGGAGCACCGGTGGAATGCAATGGTGGGGGAAACAGGAGAAAACCTGTCTCTGCGCCACTTTGTCCAACACAAATCTCACGTGCAGTCGCTTGGTATGGAAACAAATGTATATGCAAGTAAGGTGAAGGAAGATCTGACCTCTAAAGGCAATTTAGGGCATAAGACTAAAATTCAAAAGTGGACAGAATGCTGAATGAGATTTATAGGCTACTTGGTCTAATTACGCTAATGGGTATTATTCGTAAACTTGCATTACACATGTATTGATCTACAAATGACATGCTAGCTACTCCAGTTTTTGGGAAATGCATTTCAAATAACAGATTTATTTCAATTTTGTGGTTCCCTCATTTTGCCTGTAAAATGTTTACAATCAGGGACAGAAAATCCTGGAGACAAAAATTTGGAGTTATCTGACTCCATAGTAATACACCTGATGGAACCTATACTTGGTGAGGATAGGACTCTGTATTTAGATAATTGGTACAAACCCCCTAAATTATACAAAATCTTATACAAAAGAAAAACAAATGCAATTGGAACATTTAAATGTATTGCTTTGTCAAAGGATGTGAATACGGCTCTAAGACCACCTAGATATAACCACATACAATTGTTTAATAATTTGGACAGCTCTAAATCCACCTACCATGACCTAACTGGACTTCTGCATGTCAATAGCTTGTAACCTAATTGAGCACTGAAACATTCAGTGGCCTCTTCATACAGGGGGTAAGAAATCCACAACTCCTGTATCCCTCAGACTTCAACAAAACACTCTCCAAAAAGCCTACCACCTGTGTCAAAAGTCCATTTCAAAAGTGTCTGGTGTGTTGCAATAAAGGAGTTCAGAAGGAAACTAGTATAATTTTCCGTGAACGTTTATCCATGTTTTGAGGTGTACCATTCAAGATGAAACCTTTAAAGGTAAGCCTTGATTTCTTATATAATTTATTTTAATTTATTATAAAAGAGAAAAATTTAAATAATAGGGTTAAACAAGCATTAATGGATGTATGCATAGGATGTCTATTGACTCCATATCACTTCTCCTTCATTTTAAAATAAACGTCATATGGCGTCCAAATTGCAGAAAGTGTTAAAACAAGGTGAACCTGGCATTTCAGGCCCTGCTGTAACAGAAGTCAAAATCAATATAACTGTTGTGAATGCCCATGAGGATTGGTAGATAACATTATGTAACCTCAGTGAAGTGTTGAGTTTCATATGTTCGTGCATGATCATCTGCATTTGACCCATGCCTATGCATATTTACCCCTGAACAAAAGACTATGCAAATGGAATCAATACTGTCAGGCGGTGAGCTGCTTTCTTGATGGGGAGAGTGCATTCCTGGAATCAGTTATCATTGGTAATCATTGGTTGCACAAATCACCAGGTTTCTTTAATACCAAAAAAAGTAAAAGCTGTTCCATCTGCAGGGAGGATGGTGATCATCACATTTTTTGGCTGATGGAATAATTCACCAGCATGCAGTTTATCCTTCTTACAGCAGCATACTCACATCAGTACTAGCTAAACTAAGGAAGCACCGAAAAAAAAAAAAAAAAAAAAAAAAAAAAAAAAAAAAAAAAAAAAAAAAAAACGATCACCACAACTTCATCAGACTAGGTGGAGACTTCATCATGACAATCAAGCCATAAAGTTTTTGCTTATATTGAGCATTAGCAGATCCCCAAAGAAAGCATCAGCTGATGAATGAGCACACCTTGCACATTTCAGACTGATAACACTGGCTTCTAGCTGGTTCAACTATCCACTTAACTTGGTATTGTTTATTAATTAACTACTAATAAATCATCTTCTTCATTTCTTTACTAATACTGTCCAGAATGTTTGTGCAACTCAATTTTGAATGCAGTACACTTCCTATGTGCAAACCACTCATCATTTAAAGATGAACATTTAAAAGAAAATCAGTGAAAGCCTTGATTTGGATATGTTGCAAGTTGCATTGAAAACTCCAATTATAGTCTCTTTCATCAGGTTGTTCATTTCATCAATTCCTTCTTCAAATTTTTTTTGAAATCTTATTTATAATGGCTTATTTGTTTTTATGGCACATCTTTTGTGATGCTGTGAGTTCATTCAAAGGTAATTTAATGCACAAAGTTTAGCATTGCACACACATCTATCCATCTATTTCTATTCTTGGTTACAATTTTGGCCCTGTTGTTAGCTAATACAATATAAATTCCTTTGCTTAGGATATTTTTAGCTTTGGAGTGAACACAATGTCTTTTAAATATGTGAATGAACATTAACTAGTTAAACAACTTCCAATAGCAAGCAATATCAGATACATAAATTGGCATTTGAAGCTCTCGTTTAATTAAACAAATCTCTGTGTTATTAAAAATAAAAAATGAAAACATTTTAAGTTCATGGTTGGGGCCTTAATGTTTGTCATACCATACAGATACCTGCGGAAGTGCTCCAGCACATTTACTACAGTCAGGAGCTCTCGCTGAGTAATGTCCTGGAGAATGTCTTGCTGTAGTAAATTATTATCTGGTAGTAGTATGCTGCTTTACCAGTGATGCTGGCGTCAGTGTCTACAATAAAATCACTGCCAGATTTGGAAATCCTAAAACAGGTCCACTCCAGCATCTGGAATGAGTTCTCTGCCTCTTCTGACCTATGTAAGGCTGGTACTCTTCCATCAATGAATAAGGGGTTTTATGATGTTGGAGAAAATCTCTGATGAACTAATGGTAGTAGCTGTATATGTCCAGGAAACTTTGCATCTCTCATTTGTCTTTTGGACAAAGCCAATCTTTCACTGCTCAAGCCTTCTCCAAGTATGTGGACACCCCAACTGGTGACACTATGTGGTCTAAGTAGTTCATTTTCTTACAGAATTGGCACTTCTTTGCATTCATCTTAAATTAGCTAGGTAGCCTCTGCAGAATCCTGGTCCGGCCTATAACAATAATATTGTCTGGATAGAGTAGCAGGTGTCATAAGTTAATCCTCTTATCATTGATTCCATGAGGCGATATAAGATGGCTGGCATGTTGCAGAGCCCAAAAGGCATAACTGTAAATTGCCAAAGCCCTTGCTTGGCCTGTTGAGAATGCAGACTTCTTCTTATCTCAAGGATCTAGGGCCACTTGCCCATAGCATGCCCATTGTATTGTCAATCCAGGGTAAGGGAAACAGACATTTCAGGCAACAGTATTCAGCTTTCTGTTGTCCACACAGAAGCATAACTTGCTATTCTTTTCCTTCACCAAGACTAAGGGGAGCAGACTCTCCAATGATTCCCCTAAATCTCATGTCCTCCAGCATGTCCTGTACCTCTGCTTGTTTCACATGACTTGGAGGTTGCCTGATAGGTCAAGTATCTCCAGTGTCAATATGGAGTATATGGTCAGTGCAGCCATAATTGCTGTTTGCTTGGCTAACAGATTGGTTTTTCTAAGTAGATGCTTTCTAGTTGTGAAGTGGTTAGATGCCCTCTTCAGCAGGCCTTTCAGCCGGGGTTACAGATCCTGTGACAGTGCTGGCTCTTTGGTTACTTCACCTGGTGACACACTCGCTGCTAGCTCATACTTCCCTACCTCCATACTGGCCTGGATGTCCTGATCTATGTCCACTGGATTCAACCACCTCACAGGCCCTTTCTCCTGAGGCATCAATGCCCTGCCAACACATAATCCATTCAATTGTGTTTTCTGATCCAAAACTAGGATTCTTTACCACTGGCCCTCAACCACCACCTTGCTTTTGTGGGCACATCATCATCCACTACAGTCACCTTGCATATTCCTGTTTGTAGGAGTGCCAGGCCACCATCTCATCTTGGTAAAGTTGCAAGATCCTCCTACCAACATCAACTGTTGTCTCATGGTTCTTAGGCCATTCAGGCCCAGCATCACATCCAGAGCTACCCTCGCAACAAACACCCACAGGCTCACAATGCTCTGTTCCAGTGTCAATTCCAGCAGGGCCTCCTTCTCCCCAGCCAAGTGATTGCTTGACACTATCACTAGTTGTTAGAGCCAACTGGGTTTTCATCTCAGCAAGTCCTTTGCCACGTTTGACTAATTACTTTCATGTGTCTACTAGTATCCTGAATAGCTTTTTGTCTGATATGAGGTTGTCATCCACTCTTCTGCCCAAAGTACATAGCATCACTCAATGGTGTGGTGAAGACAGCCTCAATGTGCACCTTGTCACACTGGTCATTTGTTTTTCCACCTGTTTTTCAAATTGATGTGGACAATGATGTGAAATAGATGACCTGGCTTGCCACACCACCAGTACACACTGCTTGAAGATCATCTCCAGGTTGTCTCTCTCTCCCTGTTGTAATGAATATTCTTGGTCTTCTAAGTGGCATAATGTATTGTTTCAGCTGCCTCCAGCTTCACTGCCGTTAATGCCTCATGGATTGTCTTACAGTTGCTGAGCTTTAGATGCTGTCTTGTCTCAGCGTCCCGTACCCCATTGACGAAAAAATAAGCATCTTCCTGGGACTACATAACTAAGTAGGAAGTTCACCAGGGCCTAGTTGTTTTATTGCCAGGGTGAATTGCTGCATTGTCATCCCTGGCTGTTGCAGCCTTGACTTCAGTTGACTGCGGCTATGTGATGGTTCCTGACCAGTTCTCAAGGGCCTTCCAGACATTGAAATCACATTTAGTACTTCTGCCGCCTCTTCCTGGAGGCTGGCTATCAGTTATGGATGGTGACAGTGAACTATCAGTGGAAGACTTTATAAGTTGATGTTCCGTCAAACTTGGGTGGCTTGATGTGTGCAGATGTTCTGAGCCATTTTGTCTTGCCCTTAAAATCTTTTGGCCTTCCATTCAGCATCTTTTCCAACATGATACTCAATTATTTGGCACTGCTTTCAACTTTCCCTTCCCTCCAGGGCATTAAGTTTGTTCCCTGAGTCTACTAAGGTGTTAAGCCATTCCACAATGTCCTTCAGTGTGCCAAAGTGTTGGTGAAGTTCCTTCATCCTTCCAATGAGCTCCTC
Source organism: Hymenopus coronatus (assembly GCA_030762935.1). NCBI lineage: Eukaryota > Metazoa > Arthropoda > Insecta > Mantodea > Hymenopodidae > Hymenopus > Hymenopus coronatus. The sequence goes on from CM060882.1 coordinate 57,945,163, forward strand.
CATGTCTTTGTCCATGCCAGCCTGTCATTCATCAATTTTGATTGATATCTCCATCATTTATTCCATTATCTTATCATACAGGTGTGACAATGAGTGCGGTTAATTTAAGGGAAGGCAACTCTAACATGACCAATTTGACAACAAGATATAGGCACCTGCATATGGATGTGCAGTCACAATATAATCAATCAAAGTTATAATTTGGAGATACTTATTATTTTTTTAATAATGAATAAAGAATGTAAGACAAGCTACTTAGTAAGTTGTGTAAACCAATCAAGATTTTTATGACTTGTGATTTTTACTTTCTCTGCAGGTACTAAAGGTGTAAATAACTTGGTATTTAATTTTGGTATTTTCCATTGATGTGACACAAAGACTTTCAAGAAAATACCTCCCCCTTCCCCATTCCAAACTACTCTTTACATGGAAACATTTTTGAAACAATTTTCATTAAAATACTGTATACAAAGATATTTACAACACAAATAACATGTATATCCTGAATTTTCTGGGAATAACTTCTAAAGACGGTTCATTCTGGATGAATTTTGTCGAATTTTGCATGACTGGTAAACCATAGGAAATAGACAAAAACTTACTCTACAAAAAAAATGTAGATCTCACTAAAACACACATTTTATGCCATATGTATAATATTGACAGGGTCATCTTTCATTTCATCTCTCTTTTGTTTTACTGGCAATGCAAAGCAAACTGAACTTCAATTGTTTACATATGGACCAGCTTTTAAAAGATTTGACTCACTTTAGCTTAGTGTACTCCCTTATTTCCCTTCTGCTTAGAAGGAAGCAAGTAATTAGACAATTTCTGCTAGTATTTATCTCATTTAGCATGATGAAGATAAAAGAAAATTCCTTTGTAAGAATTGTTTGTTTGCAAAACAGATAGAGAAAGTCAGGATTGTAGAGGGGTCCAAAATAAACACTATGAGATAAGGAATCTATGGGCTATGGGTTCTACATTCTTGGCTACAGCACAAAATGTATTAATGATTAGCATGCCACTGATCACTGTAATATGAGTACCTATATTTTAGAGAGGAGTGTAGATACAGCAATATTATTTAGCATTATGATTAGCATGTGGGCATCGCGTTATGATATTGAGGAAGCTGAGGATTCAGGCCTCCATAGAAACATTTATTTTTATATTGTCCCAGTTTTTGCATTTTATAATGAGCCATTTGTATTTTGCTGCGTCACTCAATATGATTTATTCATACTGACAAATAAAATAAATTTAATGTACGATTAGCATTTAGGTGCTACGTTGCTCGTAGGTGCGACGGAAAAAGGTTTCAATAATAATTGCATTCAACGCTTGAAGGGATACATTTATCTGTACCCATCTAAAGCTTTCTAAATTACAGTATATCACATGTGTTATGCACATTACAATTGTGGGCACATTTTACAATTAATGAAATAATATTATCATTGTGTCAAATGAACTTCAAATGAAATAAAAAGGAACAACTATCTCTGTTGTAAAACAAGTTTCTACATAAAACAAAATAAGAACTATGTACTATTCAGGAAATTGAATTTTACCTTTTCACCTCTGCATGAAAGGCAAATAGAAAGACTTAGAGAAATAATATAATATCCGAAGCACAAAATACAACAGGTAAGTAGAGGAACTTTTCGATGTGACTACCCACATCCATGCATAGAAACAAACCTCGCACCCTGTCAAAAACTCCAGGGTTGTTGTAAACTTCACCACAAGAAGCTGAAGTTTGTGTCAGTAATTGTTCAATTGATTCAATGGTAATCTGGTAAACAAGGCTCTTAAACATGCGCAATGATACCATGTGACAGCAAAAAGCACATGAGATCTGAAGTGCACAGCTTAGATTATCTTAGTCTGTATGCTCTCCATTTTGTACCTCAAAACAATTCATTTTCTTATGCATGTGTATTCTTTTATAATATGAACACAATGTTTAGCAATTCATGGTTCTCAAATGTAGTTATTAGACAAGATTTTTAGGACATTCTCACAGGACCATAGTAGCTCTAGGGTCAAAAAGCCATTATACCTACACATGGATAAACTCAAAGTACCGATGTTTGAAACCTGGCATTTTTTTATTCCACCACTAAAATCACAGTTCAATTACTACATTTTTAAGCATACATGTGAATGTTTTCAAAAAACCTAATTATTTTATTGCATTAATCTACACAGGTTCCTTGACAATCACTGCATTTAATATTGAAAGCTACTTAGATATCAATCACAGTCTTTTGAAAATAATTTATACTGAAGGGTTTATTGTTTTGGCTTCATAAATGTAAATTAAGCATATTAGTGCTGCTCTAATGATGTACTCTTTGAGAAAAACAAGAAAATTAAAAAACTAAAAAATGGAAACTTCAGAGTCTGGTGAGATTTGATGACTAGTGCTATATTGCCTCGCCCACTAGTATCTTTTGGCTGGGAGCTCTAGCAAACCATATATGATCTGAAATTAATTGTTGTTGTCAGAGGCATGCACTCCCTCAAATAATTGCCAATTTTGCCAAAGTTACAAGTCCAATAATTTTAAATATTGTATTGATTATGCACCAATACTGTATTCCTTTAAACACTAGCATACAAATGGGCATTTGAATGAAAATAGGACTCCATATTCTTTTAATTTTTGGCCTCTGATGTGTGATCCAGAAAACATGCCATAACTTTGATATTTAAAAAAAACAGACAATAGGTTCCTATCACAAATAGTTTATTTAGGACCCCTCTACAATCCTGCTAATTTGTACGGTCAAATTCTGGACCCCTGTATAAAATTTTCCCAAGGGGTGTATTCTAAAGAGTCAAGAAGTCCAAATGTAACTGACACAGATTTCAAAGCAGCACTCAAATATTTATTTCAACATTCAAATATTTATTTAGGACAAAGGAATAAATACAAAAGAAAGAAAAAAAAAATAAAGGATAAAAAAAAAGAGTGCAAACATTTAAGAATATTCTACCATATAATGACTTAAATTTAAAAAATGTAAGCATACAGCAAAGAATACTTCAAAAAATGCCTAGTGTTACTACATAGTTACCTCAATTTTTATATTGTAATGAGCTCTGCATTTTTCATGAACTACTTTCGTCCATCTCGAAACTAGCCGAGTCATCCAGTGTTTGAAATTGCACATGAAGCATTTATAATATGAAGAATGATAATCAAGGTTTTCATGAACTATAACTTATTTAAACAGAAATGGATACCTAATTCATTTCGTTCAAAGATTAGAAGTCATTTTTTTTTCTAAATATGTGAAAAATATAGACAACTGGTAACTTAGAGAAACAATTCAATGTACTTCTGTCTTTATCCAAAAATATTTTACATGTTTTATTTATAATGCTAATGATCTTTTGATCAAATCTCCCCTCTCCCAAAAAGTCTCTAGCTCCTACATTGTATCAATATAACTACAGTTCGCCTTCTTGTCAAAATATGCTTCTTAGTGCTTCCTGAAGTAGAAATCCTTTTCCACTGATATTACTTACATGACCAGGTATATCCCCAGAGGTAGGAAAGTGTATAGTGTTTCGGCACATTTTAGTGAACAAGTCTTCCCTGATGACAACAATCTCTTGTGTGCAGTATTGGATTCTGCAGGGATTTGTTGCAAAGATTGCTGCAGGTAGCCTTTGTTCCAGATCCTGTGTGACAAACTTTGGAAGAGGCAATCTGAAAAATAATATTAGCTCTAGAATACTGCTACTAGATATTTGGACATTTTAACTACTAAGGTATATATAGCAAGCAATTACAAAAATGTTTTGCCCTTAATCACTGCTTTGTGAATAACTGGTTTATGTTTTGTGCTAAGGCTTGCAGAAACAGACAATATAAATATTTTTTATTTAATACATTTCAATTGTTGGTAGCCACAAATGTTCATCGTATTTTTCTACAAGAGATTTTACCCATCATGAAAAAACAATATTTTTCAATTTGACCCAATTTCCAGAAGTACCCAAGATATCTAATGTTATTTCTGTAGTTAAGAAAAGTGATTCCTGTAATGTTGATAATTTTAGACTTGTATCTTTGATTACTTTCTGTTGAAAGTTTCTTTGAAGGAATTGATTTTTTATACGATGATCAGTTTGGTTTTAGAGCTGGAAAATCTACATCCTTAGGAATGGATTTATTATTTAACTTATTTAATTGTCAAATGTGTTGGGGGGAAAAGAATGCTGCTATCATTTATATTGTAACAAAAACTTCCATTTTCAACAGATAACAATTTTTTCCACAACTGATTGCAATCAGGAACTGCTCACAAATAACTTTCAATGCTTTTGTAACAATTCTGCCATATAGATTCTAGCTCTGATGTCAAAGAACCTTCGAGACAGAACACAATGTCCACTCGCACAGGTATAACAATCACAATTGCATTGTCAAAAGAACTTACCACCACCACTTGCCTAATGCATGTGTAATAATGGATGCCAACAATCAGCTGTGACTTACAAAGCAAGCCATACACACATGTTCGGTAATTAAGGCCGCAGGACGTAGTCACAATATATACAAACTTAGTAAATGCTTTTGACTGCTTATCACATGATATTGTATTGTGTAAATTAATGTTTTATGGAGTAGAAAGAAAGAAATTATTGTATTCTAATCTAACCTAAATTTTAAGTTCATCCAAAATGCTCATTCTTGTGTGATACCAGAGAGAGCCTCATCTATAATCTTCTTCTATTCTTTCTTATAACATATACCAAACAGAGATACAAATAGCAATAACCATATCCTCCACCATTTTGTTTGAAAGTTTGTTGTCCCAATGGTCAAACAATACAGATGGAATGTTACAACCAAAGACCTTGGAATTAATTACCTAGACACACCGCCGGCGCTAGTGTTGCCGTCACAAATTGAAACCTCTCGCGCATTCTCAACTGGAGAGCAGAGCATGCTTTTTTGCCATGTGTTCAGTACACTAAAACGGCTTTCAGTACCTCGAAAACCACATTTTAAGAACTTGATGGTAAACTTTTATGTAAAACTCAGGTGTCATCATGCAGCAAAATCTTACAGCAGTGTGCTGCACAAGAAAATAGTCAGACAGCATCTCTCTAAATCAATTTTGTTTATGAATCAATAGGTTAGTAAGAGTTTAATTATTTTTTGCATAAAATTTACTACATTAAGTAGTAATTAATTCTAATTTTATATTTATATATCTTATCCATCTAACACAAATATACTACAAATGCTTACTAACATATTGATTACAATTTACTGAAGAGGAATACAGGTAGCTAATTTCCCATTTATTTAATTTAATACTGTGCATATACTGTCTCTGTAAATCCAGTATCGCATGTGTTCTTTTATACTAAAGCGCTTTATTTATATTTGTTTTTATTTACATACGCCGTAGGTAATATGGCCGTATCACCATTTTGACCTTCTATAACTACTGCTTAAATTGTTGAAGTATACATTAAAAATGTACTTCTTGATTAACTTAACACACATTAACTATCGCATTCATATTTATAGGCTCTTGGAATAATATTTAAATAAGAATTCTTTCATCAGTTTTCAGTTTAGAATTGAGCGCAGCATATTTTGCATTTTTAATTCAGCATTTTGACCGCTTTACTACAGAGACACTCTTAACAACTCATGTTTATAATTCTTTTTGACGACTTTGTGTATTAAAGAAAAAATCTGATGTGTTCCATTCATATAAATTTCTATACATATCTTGACAAATTATTGTTAAAAAGCTTATTCTTCTATCTACTTCATACTAATCGATTAGCAGACATGATCTTATTACTTGCTTCCTTGTAAATAGAAGGAAAAAAAAAGTAAACGGTAGTCATATCTTTTAAAACTGGTTTCATATATATGAAATGCGTTTCTTTGTAGGGCTTGGTGTTGACCCATTCTCGTAAGAGTAAATATTTTAAAACAGAAACCAATAGTACAGGATTTCTCAACTCCACGAAAAAATGTACATGAAGTAAATTGTGGTTCTATCAAGATCTACACTTTTTGTGCAGTAATTTGTTGTTTTTTTTTTATCTCTTGCGGTTTACTAGTTATGCAAAATTCATTCAGAATAAAGAGGTCTCAAAGGCTATTCCCAGAAAATTCAACATACACATTTTATTTGGCATGTAAATATCTTTAATATACAGTATTTTAATCAAAATCGTTAAAGCCATTTTTGAGAAAATCTAAACTTTCGAAATTTGTCCACATAAAGGACAGTTTGGGCTGGGAGCTTTTGCCTCAAAATCTTCGTGTCGCATCTTTGGAATATATTAAACTTAAATACCAAGTTAGAGTTTTTACCAGTTTTTTGTTTTTGAGTTATCATGTTCATGGATACAAACACCAACACGGACCTTTTACTAAAAATTCTTTTTTTATACAGGGGACCCTAAAACATATACTCCTGGTAAAATCTAGGTAGCTTTTTTTGGGTGGAGTACAATACCTTCTCTATACGCTAAGTAGGTACATCACGTGTAGAGAAAGTAAAAAAGCAGACAGTATATATGGAGAAGAGAGAAGAAACTGCGAAAAACAGAATTAAAGTCGAATTATACTTTCGGTGATGCTTACATCCTATTTATAAAGCACTTTATATGCAAGTATGTGATATTCATCTTCAATTATAATATTTACTTTTGTTTTGTTCAGCTGTGGGATGAAATTCCCTCTAGTCAATGAAGTGATTTTATTCAATCCCCTACAGGACATTCAAGGACTAATCCCCGTGCATAAATGCTGATGATCATAAAGAACAGATTTTTTTGTATTATTATGGTCACAATTTTTACTAACATAATAAAATTAACTTACTAAAATTAACTTTGAAGCATCTAAACCTAATGAAAATGGAACACTGCTTTAATTCACTTAGTAGCTTCTCTTTAGCATAAGGCAGAAGCACATTTTTACTAAGGCCTTGCTTTTAACTTGGCTGCATCTACTTCGTTGGTACAGAAGAGTCTCTGAAAACATGTGGATATAATTTACTGTCACAATCTTGAGAAATGTAAGAATGGTTGATTCACACCATGATAAGTTAAAAGTAATTCCATTGCAGTGATTTTGTAATCTTCTTCAGAAAATTGTTTTGGTAAGAATTTAAGAAGAGATTGATTTTGTTTTTGTGTGATAATATTCGCTTTGTGTCTTTCTGATTGTAAATGTTTATTCATCCTTCATGCCATCATATTTAACAGTAAATGAGATACTGCATATTCTGCACTTATACATATACTTGTCACCATCAACTTTTTGTAACCACCCTTTATAATTTTCCTCCTGCAACCATTCTTTAAGAAACAAACTTAGATATCGCCTCTTCTTTTCACTGTTATTACTCACTATCACAAAACAAACAATAATTATTCTGAATTATGAAAGGCAGTGGTAGTCTATCCACTCACGATCTGAGCATTCCAATAATTGCCAGTAAACTGCTAATTGACAAGTGACAATGGACGAACCACAACTTGCCAGTGTTTCTTTAATAATGTGAGCTGAATATTACAGACGCAACAATGAAAAGTTGCCAGAATAAGAATAGAAACAGAGCGTTTTGTTACAATTAGAAATTAACATTCAAATCAAATTATTAAAAATTATTCATGAGTAAGGTGATATTCAAACGCGTAGATTAAAGTCATTGGCCCATATACCCAGAGAATTCATTCCAAACCCAGCACTCTGAGTGGCACCTGGAGATCTGGTAAACTGTTGAAATAACTTCAAATTTAGTTATTATTAAAAATCACGGATGTTTTTGTACAAGTGAAAGTTATATTGTTTTAGCTGTTAACTTGCACAACTTAGGAAGTAGAAATAATATTCATATTAAATACTTTCAACAAATAGCTTCCATATGGCACAAGAGTACATTATTAATGATTTATATTTATTGAACTTTGACAAGAGCCTATAATAATCTTCTTTAAATGGTAGAAATACCTTATTGCTCTTATTGTTATTATCAAGTGACATGCAGCTAGGAGACAATATAATTATGCCTTAAAAAACTAATGGGTTTTAAAAAATAAGCACAGATTTGCATAAATGCTTTGAACAGATAATATACAAACTATAAACTACATGCTTCTTGCATTTAAGCAGGATGCAAAATTTGAACATTCATTTTATTTGCTATTTGTTATTTATTAATTTTATTGTTTCCTGCTCAGTATTTTAAGTCCTCTTACTACTTTTAATGAATGCAAATTAGAAAAGAACTAAACACTACCTGGGTAATATATTTGGTGAAGCTGGATCTGATGGTCCAGGAATAAAAATGAATCTACTTTTTTCTAAAATTTCAGGAAACTGACATATAAGATCGCCAAGAGATTTGAGTTTTGCTTTTAACATGTGTGCATGTTGGCCACCATGCTGTGAAGATAAAAAGTTTCCCATAAACACAAATGCTACTGGTGGGAAATCTGCATAACCTGTAAAAAGTGCTCTCAGTTTCTCCATCACCTGTAAAATAATTAAGATGGGTATTAATGCAGTGCCCAAAATATAAAGCTTCAGAAACAATTATATAACTGAGAAATTTAAAGAATTCACCTTGAGAGAATCTAGCCAAACATCAGAAAGAAATACTAGTACTGCATCCTCATTTTCTCGCTCATGTTTGGAGAGTTCAACAGAGTATTTCAAACTAACTTGAGATGGTCCTCCAAAAGTGTTCACATTACCAAAATATGCTCTGAAATTTAAACAGTATTTTGTGTAATAATTGCACAGCTGTATCTGCCCATTAACAATTAGGTGTTTTAAAGTAGAAATGAGCAAAGTGCCAAAATCATCAAAAATAAAATTGTTACAAAGAAAGGTGCAATATGCCCAAGGGAATGATGTATAAAAGAGGCTGCATATCTACATGCTGATATTTTGGATGTCATGTTGGCAACACTGCACAGTTTGAGATGGCCAGCACCCTCTATGTTTGTGCTATTCTTTTCCACTGAAGAGTACGTAAAGTTTGCATAATACTGTATATATCATATTTCAATACATTTTCTAAATTCAAGTCACTTTACTAAGTACATATAATATTAATATTAAATAAATTATATATTATTCTGTTGAGAACAATACAAATATTACTGTTAATAGAACAAAAACAAAAGGGAGTAACAAAAGCATTCATTCCTAGTGACCTGTTTAAAATTGAAGGTCCTAATGCTCAAGATAGATTTCCTTAATATCCTATATATTTCCAACAAGAACCCCTGACAATTTCTAAGACATGTTGCATTCAATATTTATAAGCCTGCCTGAGTAGTGTGGGGGTAGCGTGTCTGACTTACATTTACAGGTCACAAGTTTGAATCTTCCTTACTGTGAGCTACCCAGATAAGGTTTTCTTCAGGGTTTTCCCTTATCCTGAGAAGATGCATGTAAAGTAACTTTAAGCTCCATGAACCCTTAGATTATTTGACATCATTTCATCAATTTCATTCATCATCCAATATGACCAACCAGTTTAAGGATACTAAGCTACCAACAAAAAAAAGTTATACACATTACATTGCATTCTGGACTAAACTTGTTTTTGTTCATATGCAATTTCTTTATAGGATATGGAAGTGAATTAAATAAAGCTATATCGTTGTAGTAAACCCCCTTTTGGATTGTCTGCAAATTATTTGTTGGTCTTTGTAAGTCCTGTCTGTGTCTAGTTTCTTATATATCTGCATTTTTTTGTAAACTTTTGTGGGTTATTTATTACAAATAACAATACAACTAGAAATACAAAAAAATATTTTCAGAAAAAATGTGTGTGTGCATGTGGGTGTGGGTGTGCGTGTGTGTGGAAAAAAAAATATGGAAAAAAAATTTCAAAAATGTTTATTTTCTCAAAAATGGCTCTATAAAATCAATATGGTGTTTCCAATTCATATTATGATCTATAATAAGACCAAGGAATTTTATATCGATAGCTTCTGCAATTTGATTACCTTCAAGTTCTATGATTTCAATAATGAAAGTAGTGTTTCCGTGAAAGAGTGATATTGGAGCAGTGCATACCATTAAAGTGCTTAAAAAGTGAACAAACATAAAGACATGCTAGCAGTGTTTCATGCTAAAATAATAACTAGGAAAACTACTGAAGAAAAGAAGAAGGATCACCAAGCAATCATTCCCTACCTTCCGTAGGAGCATATGCAATTCTACAGGCAGATATGTGAGTAAACATTGCTCCAGAATAGGAAACAAATGGTATTGGACTTTGTATCATTCTACAACAAAAGTACCCAATTCTTAAGCCTTTTCACAATTTGTCATATAATTATAAATCTGATATAACCTTTCTGCTTTAAAGTATCCAATTAATAAATAATCCTTTATAGTTTGTACTAGTTTGTAAACATTTTAAATTCACTTCAATCATTAAAAACTTCTGCCCTAGAAGAGCTCTTAAACTAGGTAATACAGACTTGGTTACAAAAACAACACCCCAAATTAATGTGTAATATTCTTTGGTAAGTCTTTTGAGAAAGTGGAAGGAGTCCACACATACTGGCATGAGCAACCTGTTTTTCTATCTTTGCCTTTTGTGCTCTCTGTACGGACTCTGACCGAAGAGTAAGTCAAACATGCTATACAAAATCTACAAAAGTAAACTTCAATTTGGAAAAATTTAAACCTGAATTAATATACACTTTATAAAAGGGGAATGCTACATAAGGTATTAACATTTTTTAATTTCTTATGGTTACCAGCTATGTATATGAGTTCTATGAGATGAAGAGAACCACACATGCCATTTATGGAAAATTCAAGATACGCATTTACGAAGCCTATAACTCAAACATATGATAATTTAAACAAAGTTTTTGGAAAATGAAAAATTATTTGTTCAATATAATGGGGCTATATAGGTTGGTAATTCTATGAAAATCATTTTGCATTCTTAAAAATGCTACCTGCTAGTTGCAGAGGATTCAGCTGGTGGGAAGCCCATTCCTGATACATGAAATATTTCCTCTTCATAAATACCTTCTGCAAGAACAAAACAGTTTTCACAATGAAGTCCAGTGTGAAAGGTGTTGAGTAAGTTAAGGAGACTATCAACAGCAAAAAAAAAATTAAACTAGTTTTTTTTAAATACTGTGTTGTCCAGATTTGAAAGCATAAACAGAGGCAGTGGGAGTAAACTCTTAATTATATTTAAATGAAGAATAGTTTAATAGGTTTAATGAAAAAGCACACTTTTCTGCTTTCATATCCTAGACAACTTACTGCAATCACACATGTATATCTCACTTTACACAAGCATTATATCATACCAAGAGAACAATATGGATGTCCAGCACTCAGATTAGGCCCCTATCACATTAAAAAATTAAGCATAGGCACAACATAAACTTAAAAAACTTGATATATAGTAATAGAACCATTCATGGAAACAAAAATACACATTGCATTAAATGTAAACTAACAAGCATGCAAGGTCCAAGCTTTCAAATTTTATGTCTATATCAAACAAAAAACTTGCCATTGAGAGACTAATTCTTGTCATGTAATCATCTCCTACCAGGATTTTCTACGCAAGTGTTGACTCGCTGTCTTTCTTGTAAAATTATGGACCAGGATTAATAATAGTAATAATGATAATAGAAAAATTATTATTATTATTATTATTAATAATAATAATAATAATAATAATAATAATGCCAGTTTACTTGATACACAACTTTTTAAACATGATCAGTCACTGTAATATCTATAACAATTGCAGAAAAGCAAATTGTGATTGTAGAAGATATCTTTTTGTGAGTTTAACATCCTTTAACAGGATAGCTAGCTCTTGATCATTTTGATATACATAGTACATAAACCATCATTTGTTGAAGAAACCAATGTAGAAAATCATAGGCATATTTCCTCATTGCCTGACTTTTAAAAAATTATTGACAAAATTATGTGCAATAGAATGTCCCATTCTTAGAAAGCCATAAGATACCAGAAACTAATTTGGCTTCAGGAAAAGAAAGTTAATCAACAGTGCAATTTTTTCCAACATAGAAAACATCTTTAAAGTTAAAAACAAATTTAACTAAAGCACTCAATAATTTGTTCATAATATTCTGATAAAGAGGCTAGAGTTCAATGGTGTTAGAGGACGGTCAACAAATTGTTTGCTTCCTATTTTGAATATAGGTATCAAATGGTTGAATTTGAAGGTGCACGTTCAAATCCTGCTGCTATAGAATCAGTTTTCCCCAGGGATCCATAATAGGACCAGTTCTATTTATGGACGGTACAAACATTTTTAGTAATGAAGAAAGACTTATGCAGGCAGAAATTAATTATATCATTGCAGAATTTCAGAAATGGATTATGACTTATGAGTAATAAACTTCATATAAATATAAGTAAAACTGTATCTCTTAAGTTCAATCTACAATTGGGAATTCATAATCCTGTTCAAATTTCAATATTTAATACATTAGTTGGTGAGAGTCATTGTACAAAGTTTTTATGGATTATTAATGACTGCCACCTGAGTTGGACAGAGCATGTCAACTTTCTAATAGACAAATTAAGTTGTATATGCTGTGCTCTAAGGCTATTAGCTAAAACGTGCAACCTAGATGTCCAAAAAATAGTGTATTTTGATTATGTATATTCAGTATTGATATATGGAATTCCTTCTGGGGATCTTCTACCAACTGTAATGAGGTATTTAAACTACAAAAAAGAATAATAAGAATAAAAAAGCAAGTATACCAATGTACTCCAAGTACTCCGATTAAAAACTCTAAATTTAAATGACAATGGAACTTAACACAGTGAAAACAAATTTAAGATTTAACTTTATGGAGGTGGAGTCAACTGAACACTCAAATTTTTCACTCACCACACAATAAATGTAGGCATGTTTTTGCCTACATTATCAACTGTTATCATCACTGGATATTCGAGCCAGTTGACAGCAGATGATAATGTAGGCAAGATCCTACGAAAACAGAATCTTGCATTTATTGTATGATGAGCGAAAACATGCCTGCATCTCAACAAAATTTAATCTTAAAAATTCTACCTTTACCATGCATTTACATCTTGGAGACAGTTTCATTCATACATACATGAAAATAAAAGTATTTTTAAGCTTAACAATAAATACCATTCATACAATACAAGAACATCAAGTGCAACCCATCTCCAACAATACAGATTAACCAAAAGCTTGAATTCACTTTCTCATAAAGGTCTTAATTTATATAATAAACTTCCTGAAGAGCAGAGCATTTAAGAAGAAGTTAAAAATCTACTCTTAAGCTGCATGTTTTATTCCATTGACAAGTTCATGAATACATCATATTTGAATTTGAATATTGATAAACAATCCATCCAGCAGCTTATCTGATTTTTATAAAATTCAACCACTGTTTGTTTCATGGGTCCTGTTCATCTGAGGGACATACTTCAGCTCAAGAGAAAACTGCCTTCAAGACTAGTAAGATAGCAATTATAACTATAATTCAAAATACAAATTGGTTAATTGGATAATATTGTAATAATATTAGCTGGTTATCTTCAAATTCTAATTATGTCAAGTGTATTTGTTTTGATCACTGTTATAAATATAATGTATATAGAACTGTAATTATTGTGTTAAAATATGTATTTTCTTTTTGATAATGCCATAAAATCATTCTTTTCCCTATGGTGAATAAATTTTATTTCTTTGAAGATCACCATATTAGCTCAGCTGTTTAATATCCTCTTGTGATTGGCTGTGCTAACGTCTGAATTTGTTTATTTGAATGACACATATTGAGACAAGTTTAAATTTTAGGTTGTTATGCTAATGCTTAATTTTTGCTGTGTAAAACAGTAGCCCAACCACAATCCAACAGCTTGTGGAGCTTATAGATGCAGTGAAAAATGGCAAAACCCAACCAAATCTTTTAGCACATTAGGCCTATTGCATCTCCTAACTAGGAACTAGGGAACTGGCAAGAAAGGAAAAGTGTGTTTACTTCCAGTTTCCCATAACCCCTAAATAAAAATGCTTGCCTTGCAATTTGGCATTTAAGTTAGTAAATTGAGGGAGGATGTTATTTTATAAGAAATAAATTTAATTAAAATAACTATTATCTAAGTAAATTGTAGCTCTTTGAAATTAAATATTCAAAGTCAGCAATGGAGTCCATTTACTTACAATCACTTGAATTCTAGCTCAAGTCATCTTTATTTCAGACTGCTTTATAGATTTGGATTTATGCACCTAACTTAAAAACAGTCTTTCTGGAAGCTTAAAGTAGTTATTCAGTGCCCAGTCTGAGGGCATGTCATGTCATGTTTTTATAAGAACATAGGACATAGCTCAAACATGACACTGTCATACTTTCCAATTTCAAATATGTTAACTTAACATTCTTTCCTCAAGATTTTTTAAGATTGGCAGGAATACCTCGATGATATTCAGTACTTATTCCATCCACATGTGCATGCTTTGACCTTTTACACGATAAAAGTACACATATTTAAGGAATATTTGGCATAATCATGTATAATAACATACACTATACTCAGTTTATATCATCCCCGTCCAACTCCATTGTCCGAATTGGACCCGTATGTGTTTTCACTGGCTGCCGTGTGAGAACAGTTGGAGGCGCTAGTGTGCATGAGAGAACATCCCATAATTACCCTTGTGCATTCTCATCTTTCTTCGTCATTGTTTTCTGTTATTCTGTGGATGCTGGGCCATATTTGAAATTATACAGGGTTACTACAAAAGAAATAGACAACTTCAACTGCCTGTAAAACAAAAACTATTAGAGATACCTAATTATTTTGAAGGTATGTTGAGAAACTCTCAAAGTTTCGTTTGTTACTATTGGTAACGCTGTAGTGTTTTGTTTGTTGTTGCAGAAGCTGAAATGGCGGAAAATCCTGTGGAAAAGGCATATTGCGTGTTGGAATTTGCTAGAACGCAATCAGCAACTGTTGTCCAACGACATTTTAGAACACATTACCACAAAAATGAAATGATGCGCTCAAAAAAACCAGCATTGTCTTCATCATGTCGCAACAGGTCGATGCAAAAGTCACGCTGTATGACCTTATCTTCTTCACTCAGAAACTGCAACATCTGTAATCTGTAAGGCATCATGTGCAGTTGCTTCCGCAAGATTTTCCATACAGTTTGCTGTGGAATTTGTAATTGCATGCTTGCCCTAGATGTTGATTTCCGTGGGCTTCTTATGTAGGCAGAACGAACACATTCGTTTTCTTCCGAAACTCTTGGTCTTCCCGAGCTCTTCCCTTTGCACAAACATCCCGTTGTCTCGAATTTTCTATACCAGTCATAGATTGACTGTCTAGTCGGTGGCGTTTTGTGGTAATGTGTTCTAAAATGTCGTTGGACAACAGTTGCTGATTGCGTTCTAGCAAATTCCAACACGCATTATGCCTTTTCTACAGGATTTTCCGCCATTTCAGCTTCTGCAACAACAAACAAAACACTACAGCGTTACCAATAGTAACAAACGAAACTTTGAGAGTTTCTCAACATACCTCCAAAATAATTAGGTTGCTATCTCTAATTGTTTTTGTTTTACAGGCAGTTGAAGTTGTCTATATCTTTTGTAGTAACCCTGTATTTGATACACAATTTCATTACTGAACTGCTTCATTTTATTCTTGCCATTTCTGTTATTTTCTAATTTATTTTTATTAGATTACAATTTTGTTTAAATAATTCTAGTAATTTTAAGTTCCTCAAAGTTCAGAAACTCCAAGAACTGTTGCAAAAATGGCAATAAATGACGAGAATGCAACTATGCAAAATGGTGAGAAAAATCTTGTAAGCACAAAAAATGTGGGAATAGTATCAAGATTAGCCCTAAGGTAAGTGACTACCAATATAATCTTACATTAATTGCACATTAATATGTATTTGAAACCAAAAGTGACAGTGCAAGTAGGTACATATTGTAAAGTAAACGTACATGTGCATATATCCACACAAATCACGCTTACTATCAATCTCTAAACTTGTTAAAGCTCACGCAAAACCTATTTATATTAAAAATATAAGCTGCTATGTGTTCATTCCATATAGATTGACACTACCTGCTCTGTTCACCATTATGTATAAGCTAATCAAAATTGAGTACCTTTGCTGCTGTTATAACAATGTAAATAAAGCCAGACAATTTAAGTGTTTATAAGCTGCATTATCTTTTAAATACACAGTTCAAAAAACAATACATATTTATCATTAAATATTTAAAAAGTTGCGCGCATTAATTAATGGCAAAAGATGCAGAAAGTGGTGTATTACATGAACAAGCATAACCTACATCACTGCCTTCCTTTATATTGCAACCTGATTAAAATAAGGACATGCTCTTAAAATAATGGGCAAAAAACTAAGTCTGAAATCAAAAGCCTGCAGCAAAGAGAATTTTTTAATATAATATTTGTAGTGCTAACTGAATGTAAGTGCCTACCGCACAGCATCTGACAAATGAAGTATTTTTTTCTAAAGTGCAGGTGCTTGAGAAAAAAATGTATACCTTTATAATATAAATATAAACTTTTTATTATAATGTCTATGTTTAAAGCACACTTCTGAATTTCTAATTCATGATGATGATGATAATGGCGGCATTACTTACAATCCTTTCTGCTAAGCATATTATGCATTGCTTTTCCTCTATTTCCATTTCACATGCTTGCCTCTTCCTTTTTGGAGGTAATACTACTGGAAGCCATGGATAACTACGTTCTAATTATTAATATTTTAAAGTGTTTATTCTTGTTTCAACCTTCTAAAATTGAATTTCTCACAAGTTTCCTAAAGTATTTCTGTCAGTCTTTGTAGCAGTCTGGTTGGTAGAGTTTACCCCTAAAAATAACAATTATTATTATTATTATTTATGAACTAATAAATGTAATATACTTGTTTCAGATATATAAGTGGCTATCAGGATCCAGAGAATACCACATGGTAAACTGTTATGTTGGAAAATAACTCATAAATTACTTTTTGTGAAGATAAGTATGGTCTTAAAGAGTGCCTTGAGTTTGTTAAAAATAAAACTCTTTGTTATCAGGAGGACTTTAGTAGAGCATGGTACAAGTGAAATGCTTAAGCAGTACTATACTACCTTGTAAAACAGTAATGAAAATTGAAATTAATTTAGAATCATTTTTATGCCTTACACGAGAATGCAGAAGTACTTCACTGAGCACATTTTTAAATATTGTGGTTATAAAAATAAACATAATAAATCTGAGGACAAAATATCAAAGCTCAAGCCTTATAAAATGCACATTTCCATACTAGGTAAGAAATTTCAGAAGCTCTGTTCTGTGGTTTGGAGACTAAGACAAAGTTCTCATATGTAGCTTTCAAAATTGCTATAATATTACAAACACATTTACACCATTATTAGATACAGAGTATCATTCTGGGGATCTTGCAAACATATGTGTCAACAATGGTTTTAAAATTAATTGTATGTGTACCTGTCATATCAGATAAATAACTTTTAAACAATTTGAGATTATGCCATTATAGTTATACAAATAAATAATTCATTAAAAATGTTTTATCTAAAAATTTAGATTTTTTTACAGAAAGAACTCCACTTTACTTAGTAAGCCAATAAGAACATACAATAATTTCTATTTAAATAGTTGCATATTACACACTGTCTAAAATAGTGTAAGTTTTTAGAATTTTAAATGATATGGTTTATAGAATACAAAATATTATGCACAAAACCCATAAATGTAATTCCTCAGTTTCTGTACATGAACTTATTTTCTCTGTCATTACAACAATAATTAATGGAACAGTATACATGTGTATGGAATAGCGAAACCATAAAAATGTTAAGATGTAAGTTTTGTGTAAGGATTAATTTTTCTAACCTGTAAAGTCAAATGCTAAATAAGAACTAATCATGAGCTGAAATATTTTTTAAAATCTTGTTTTATATTCACAAATTCTGCTGCAATAATTGGAATTACATAAGGAAATTGCCATTATTTTAATTATTATTATTTATATATATATACACATATTTGAAAGGATGCTTCCAATCCTAAAACCCTACCCTGGTTACTACCATGTGTGTATGAGAGGAAAAACAACTGTGGAAGAGTGGGTGAAATGTAGTGCATTATTTGACGAAAGCAATTATTTATTTAAAAGTTATAGAATAAAGAGGTATATACCTAAATATTACATTTAATGGATGTATCTATTTTTTAGTAAATTATTGTTTGTAGCATTACCAACATAACTGTTTCATATTCATATAGCTTTAAAATCCAGGTGTGTTTATTCTGTTATGAAGGAACCGAATGCCACCTAATTAATACCCTTTACATGTTGCGCAGAAAATATTGCCTTTATCTGATGCAAAATATTCATTAGGAAAAATGAATGTTAAGTTTAGAACATAATTTTTTCTCTGCAATGGTTCTTTGGATCCTTATCACTGTGTAATATGCTTTCAAATATCTCAATTTGCTTTTAATCAAAATAGAACTGATAGCATGAAACTTTATGTGGATTAATTTTTTCCCATACATTTGCAATTTTGGTTTCAGAATCAAAGATTTTCAGGAAATATTGACATTAGCACTTAATGTTTAATAAAAAACAAGAAAAATTATGGGCTACTGTTCAATTTTTCTCTGCAGAAAAGTGAATAGTTCTGAATAACTAACCTCATAATATGTGGCATTTTTATAAATGCTTATTTGCTACCTTCATTCATTTCCTTCTTACACTACTCCATATTCTTGTATTTTGCTGCAGTTATTTAGTTATTACATGTATGAGGTGTGGTACTTCATACACTTTTTAACTTTTGCTGTGAGCATCTCTTTGTTATTTTAACACACTAGTCACCTCAACTTAAATATTTTTGTGAGGCTCCTTATCTTGTTGTAGGTTTAGTTCAGTCCGTTCAGTGACCCAATTATTTGCCTTACAAGTTTATACCCTTCTGTGGGATGCTTAGACATTTCAAAGATGGGGTATCTATTTTTCTAGAGTTTCACACTCCAACAGAAGATGTTTTAACACTCAAAATAATTGCTACATATGCAACAGAAATAGTAATAAAATATGCCTTGAATATTAGTATTTCAATTCACAATTAATATATTTGCACGTAACATGCATATTAATGTGCTAAGAGCGTTAATAAATATATTTTTTAAATTGTAGGTATATTATTGCAAAAAATCTAGAAAAACAAATGCCAATTTATGGTTTATAAATTTATAGTGGTTTTATTTTGCATTTAGTAAAAGATGCTAATGATTGATTAAATTTCCATTTCAACAGTTTATGTGATAATTTTACATTCAAGCTAGGGAGTGCCAAGTACCCTACATAAACACAGATTTTTCGAATTAAATTTAGACACTTTAAATTCCACAATCCAAATGATAAAATAATAGTGTATGATTCATAATGGTAACTATTTAAATTTATCCTGTTAATGTTGAGATATCTACAGATGTAAACCACAAGTGGTTGTATTGATTTTATTTTGCTTTTAAACTGTTTGTTTGATGTTATTTGAACTGTGAGCAGGTAATTTATATTCCTTTCTTGTTATATTTTACATATCTGTAATTCCTTAACTTTTAATTGTCTCATTTATGTAATCCAATTCAACGTCTATGGTCATATCGGGGCTTTAACTTACGAAACAACTCGTAAACGTTGAATTTTATTAAACATTTTATTTTCTTCAAAAACACATGGACACGCTTTCAGAATCTGGGGGATAGGGAGTGATTCTGATTAAAGAAAAATTGGCCGCCTCAACCGGGAATCAAACCTGTGACCTCTGGGTGGGAAGTCAACTTGCAGTGCGGACCAGTCAAACTTGGAGTTGAATAATTTTTCCTGGGTTTTTGTCACGTATAGCTTTAAAGTAATATTGTATAGTTCTGTCATTAACTTTCGAAATATATTGTTTTATCATTACTGTATGTAATTTATTTTGGTAAATTTTCCTTCCACACACTCTCCATTTTTAAAGACAAACAAATAAGGAGAGGAAAAGAAGAAACAAATGTGTAGAAATGTCTATTTGTTAAATACGCTCTGTGTGTGGGTGTGTGCGTGGGTGTGTCTCAAGTAAACAATGATCAGAAGCTTTACAGCGGTACGTAGATTTCTGAGGAAAAGCTAGAACCGTTCGAAAAATTTCTGATTTGGCTGTAAGCTCAACAAAACTGGTTAAAATCCTGGAATGGATGGTTTCGTGAGTGGGCGGGGCAGAACACTACTTTGGTGATTGAGCTACCGTAATCAGTCCAGTTTCTGTGCTCTGCCATGTGAGAACAGTTGGAGTCGCGTCGATCGCCGGAAGTGGAATGCAAGTGCAATTTTTTAACATTAAGTTAACCATCTATTCGTTTATAGTTATCTATGGTTTATATGCTTGTTTGAATGGTTTTGAGTTTTTATGCTTTTATTTTATCTTTAGAAATTTGGAGTGAAAAGGAAAATAAAAATTAATATTAATAATAATAATTATAATAGTCATAATCTTAATATATAAAAGTCATAGTATATGTCATAAGGTGAGTCATGAATAAATCTTGCACATAGGTGAAGTTGGTTTCCTTCCCTCCTTTCTGCAATGGCTGAGAGGGGTAATAGATATGGCAGTTTGGCGCAAAAAACATAACTACAACAGCGTGCAGCGTTAAACAATTATTGCAGTTCACATGAATGTAACTCTTGGCATATATCGATAGTTAATAGCAAAATCACTTTGTTAAAAAGATAATTTTTATACATATACAATATGTCGTTAACAATATGAGACAGTGTTTTGCCTGAGGAATGTCAATAAATTTATTTTTGGTTGTGATCCAGCTTATCATACAATGACTTAGCAACCATGAACATAACCAATATTACTGCACTCACCACATGTTTCTACAAACATCTTCCCAATCCCATACATTACTCCATTATTTTGATCCTTAAAACCACCACTCATTAAGTTAAAAATAATCTCCTAATTTTTATTTGCATAAACACTAAAGAATGCTAACTAACACTAGCATACTTCACTTCTACACATGAAATATTTTGGCGCAACTTCTCCCACCATCAGCCCTTCAAGTAAAGACTTGCCACTGCACAACTTAATGTTTTGCTGTCTCGCTTCACAAACTATATGTATATATATATATATATATATATATATATTCTCTAAGGGTTCTACATTATATCCCGATTTTGACCAAAGGCAAAAATTACTAAGATTTGAAATTCCATCCCATTTCACAGGATTAATTATTTAATTTCATAAATTCCTACAAAAAACTCACAAGATCATCTACATTTTTTCAATGATCATCATAATAGCTCCAACATTGCCAATATAAGAAAGACAATTACATGCTTGGACTTTCATCGCACCACAAAATAACAGCAACTTCACATATTATTCATTAATCTACTATCTGACATTCATCATAGCGCAATAAAACAGTCAGATGATTACAAACAGCTAGGGGGGGTGTCTGCATGTGTGTGTATGTAGGTGCGTGCATGCACATGGGTGTATGTGTGTGTACAGCATAACTCAAAAAACAAAATGTCAATTTAGAACAAAACTTGACATTAAGTTCAGATTCTTCCAATGATATGACAAGATTTCCAGAAAACACCCTTTCAACTACCCTTTACAAAGAATATTTTCCTAAATTTTGATTCTCTCAAAAATAGCTTGATTAAAATACCATATGATTTATATATTTTTATCACAAGCAAAAGGTAATATAACTTGAATTTTCTGGGAATAGCCTATGAAGACCTCTTCATTATGGAAACCATAATAGATAAAAGCTTACTATATAAACAATGTAGTTCTCATTAAAACACACAAGAGTTAACAGTTTCCGAGATATTTTGAGTTATTGGTTTCAGTTTTAAGCTACTTAAACTTTTCTCAAACGGTAAGATACCTCTCTTTTCATCTCTTTTGTTTACTCTAGCAAGCAAAGATAGTTAAGTATTTCACATAGTGACTGACTTTTAAGATTAGACCTTTACTTTAGCTTAGTGCATTCCCCTATTTCCCTTTTACTTATACAGAAGCAAGTAATACGAGAAATTCTGCTAAGTTTATCTCGATTAGCATGACGTAGATAAAAGAATAATTTTTTGTAAGAAATGCTTGTTTGTGGAACAGCTAGAGAAAGTCATGTGAATGGAACACATCAGAATTTTTTTTAACTTCTAGGGACCATTCACAATGAAAATTAAACATTAATATAACAACTAAAACTTAAACATAAACTTAATGTGATATGCTGTTATTCAGAAACAGAATCATAAAGCAGCAATCAATTGCAACATTATGAAACAGCTCAAAGTGATCCCCAACAATATGCATGACAAATGAGGTTATTTACATATATCAAAATGAAGTTGAAAATGAAATGAGTTACTACCTACCTGGCTTAAGGACATTAAACCCACAAAAAAGCACCACTTAATATCACTATTAGTTTTGATGTGATTTTTATAGATATTCCAGTGATTTTACCTTACACAGAAAGGCAGTTAATAAGTTAACACATGGGAACAAAAAATCTGTTGTGAGATGGTGGAAAAATCATATAATGAGGATCGCTCTCCAACTGGCTACTTTCCTATTTTTTTGCATAAACTTTAAAACTTGGATCTTGCAAGTTTCTAAGTTTATATTTAATGTAAATGTTTATGTTTTCATGTTTTTATGTAATCTATTGTAAGCTGGTTTCTTACAATATAGATCATCTAGTTTTTAAGTTTATGCTTTGCTTACACTTAATTTTCAATTTGATTGGAGCCTTAATCCTTTAGTTACGCCTTCTGCTCAATGATAGCTATTGTTAATTCCGTTTTTAAGAAGTTTTCTTGAAATTATAGTCAAAACCTAAATGTTCACCTAAACCTTAGTTATGACATTTAACATTTAAGATCCAAAACTATTTAACTTTAAAGTAGATTGTTAATCATGTAAAGGATATTGTTTCAGACATGTCCAGTTGAATGATTCCAGTCGGGTCTTCTAAAAAATAAACTCCTTCTCGAAGCTGTGTGAGCAGACCAAGGATAATAACTTCTTTTCTTTTTCCAGTAGAGCTGAGTAAAAACTCTACTGATTCTAGTTTCCATTTTTGATTTGCTTCACTCTCTGCCATTCCCAAAGCAGGTGGAGTAAACAATTCATGGCGTAGAGTGCGCTGATGCAGAAGTATATACCTGTGAAAAACCAAGTGAGTAATTTTTTGAAGCATTAAATTAATCTCATGTTACAAGTTTTGACCAATTAAACTTTCTTTTAACCTGAAATTCTTCTTTTCGGCTTTGGTTATTAACAGATTTGTCCACTTAAACTTCAAATTTATACAAGCAGAGTTCCGAGCTTCAACTTGAATGCTTGAGAGCTGTTGATACTATCGATCATAAGGTTTACAATAAAGAGGAAGAAAAATATATAAAAAAATTATCAAACTCAAATATACAAAGGTAGGAACCCCATTTTCAAGAATAATTTACTCATGAAAAATGCTGAAAATAAATTATGAAAACCTTTAATCAGATATCTGTATATCACCAAATATGACAAGACCAAAATCATGAAATAAGTGAAATTGATGTGTTAACACAAAATAACATATAGTGAACAAATCATAAACAAACATAATCTTGTAACTCTTGGTAATGAAGACTTTTGTCCTTTTAGATAAGGAAAAAACCTTGGAGAAGACCTGATCCAGGTAATTGATGCATTCAAGATTCAAACTTGGGTCCTCTGGTAATAAATGAAAATTCCAAATACAAAAGATTAAATAGCATATCAACTTTCATACTCACAGCTGATAAGCATAGTCTCATTTGATGGAGTTTTGTTTCCCAGCATCCCAAGAGACAAAGTGTTACAAAAATCTTGGATAAACGGCTCTATCAGACAGACATTCTAGTAGTATTAATAGAAGACTATTCAGCTTAACATGATTAGACCAAAACATTTTAATTTTTATTAGGAGATACTTGAAGTGTGGGCAACCCTCTTTCTCCCTTCTTGGCAAACTTTTTATGAGCCAGTCTGAAATCGGGCCCATAAAAAGCTTCCCATACATCTTTAAGATCTGGTACCATTTTGTGGATGATGTACTTGCCATTGTCCTGACCAAAAGATTCCTGCAATATTTGCTGCAAATGTTCTACAAGATTTGTTGAAGTGTTGCACCTGCATAAAAATCAATTTTTTTCACAATGTAAGAAAGATGATAATATTTGCCATCTAAGACATCAAAATACTTAAAAAGCTGCAACAACTAACATTTGACAGGTACAGAAAATCAACCATAGACTTCATAAAAACAATAGTTTCAATCCTACATAACATAAACACATAGCTTTTAACAGCTTAGCTTAACTTACTATGTATTATTACATTGACAGCGCTACCACCGGGCCACACCCTAAGCAGTGAAATAAAGTATCTATCCATCTATCTATCTACTATCTATTGGGCGCATCTACATGAAATTGTAAGACAAGAACATCTGTAAAAATGGCTATCAACAATTACAATTAAGAAAATATAAAAAGATAACAAAATCCAAAACAAAAAAAATATATATAAACAATTTACAAACTTGACTATCCATAAAGAACTTCAGCAATATGGAAAATGCACTTATAATCTAAGAGCACATCACAAATTAAGCAAAATTTTCAACAATACAACATAAGCTTATCATCACAAAACAGATGTACATTTTGAATACAAAATATTGAGCAAAAATTTAAACCATTAACATCTTTTATACAATAATTTTGGTGACAGCAGCCAAATCTACACTGAGAAAACAAATAGAAGCTGAGAACATACAACACAAAATACAAACAATAAGGCAAATCTGCTGTAGTCCATTTCTGGCCAATCAATAATGAGACCGCACTTAACTTAATCCTCTAAAACAAAAAAACACAAGAATTACCCAGCTGAATTAGTTACATGGGAAAAATGTACAATTAAAAACCACAGTTCACCTAGTCAATTTTGATTTGCTGTCAACAAACCATTTCTGGAAGTTCATTTTGTTGTCAACAGATGTTTTGGAAAAAGTTATAATAGATTCATATCTATTGGTTGAATACTTGAGGTTGGGAAACAGCACCATGTCCATAACAGTTGGCCTCTTGAGTGGCTAAACAGCCTAGAAGCCCTTAACCTGGATCTTGAGCAGATACCAGACATGTTGGCAGGTGGTGAATAGTTGTGACCTGGCTGGTGGAGTCAGCTGACTACTGACTCATGGCCTCTGAATAATCAATATGAAACTGTGAACCAACTGTCCAACTTTAAGGTATTAGGCAACCTAAGCCAATGGAGTGCATGGCACATGGAGCCTCTAAGGATACCTGACTACCTCAGGTGATGGGCATTATTGACTGTTTTCAACAATGGAATTATTACAAAAGTAAGAAATGACAATTGAATAATTTGGTTTTCATTTGGATTTAAAAGTTATTTATTTTTGCAAAATGTGTGAAGTAGTAGCATAGGTAAGTTACTACAGTAACCAGTTTTCATTTGGATTTAAAAGTACTATGTATTAGTCATTCAACCCCCGACTTATACAAAAATACTTTAGTTCACATTATTTTGCAATATTAAAACACATAATTGCTTGGCAGTTATTCTCCAGTAATCAAAGGGATAATTAATTCCATGAATATTGGATTGTGAAAGCATCCTATTTCTCAAACAAACTAGCACATAAAACTTTGTAATGGAACTCTGTTTTTTTTAAATAAATATATATAAAGAATTATAATCACATTTTCAAGTTTATATGCTTTTGCAGTATTGTGTACAGTTATGGCTTCATAGTTATTTGAGGTTATATTGTGGTATGGGTTAGGATGGAGTCCTGATGTAGGGAACCATTTGAAATCATTATAGCCATAACACATACACATCTCTGGAAATATTGTATTATCCAAATGTTAGGAATACACACTAATAATACTCATTCCCATATACCGTGTGTTCATAGGTCAGTCAAACCATGCCATAGCAACCTTGGACTGGTTGAAGATTGGCGCACAGTTACATGTAAACAACCAGCAAGTCATGGGTACAGAACACTAACTACTGTAGTAATTATATTAGGCTTACCTGCATCACAACAGAAAGTAATGACCTTCAACGCAAAACATTCCCTTTATCTCCGAAAATAGGTAATTCTGGTTTACTCACAAAAGTTCATATTAACTGATTGCCTACATTTATCTCATGATGTTGTTCTTCAACTCTTGTAACATGTGTGATTTATGCATACACATTATTCTTTAGTATTCCCCAAAAATAAAAATTGCATGGAGAAAGATCAGGTGAACGAGGTGGCAACAATCCTTGACTAATTATTCATTCACCATACACACTTCCCAATTCATGCATAGAATTTACAGCAGTGTGTGCTATAGCTGAATTTTGCTCAAACAGCCACATAATCTTTCAATTCTTGTTAGTCGCAGGAAAAACTTATTTCAAATAGAATTTGCATAAACATGTGAAACAACTGTTGAGTTGAAAAATATGGCACTTCATGAATAATAAGGGGATTTTCAGTAGCCCTGTATCTATTGTTTTAAGTAGAAACATGACTTTGAAGATAAAATCATCCTTCATCAGTGAAGAACATTAAAAGTGGGTCCACATCGCTGTTATGAATGTACTACAAAAACCAATTGCAATAATTAACCCTATTCCAGGGTCTTATGATTGTAAAGCATGAACTAACAGTTACCTTATACAGCTTAAGTATCAAAAGTTACATTGCCACAAAAGTTCACAAAGTTGCTAACCTCTTACGCTAAATGTTTTGGGGCGATTGCTCTAACCGGGCCTGTACTTCATTAAGCTTCTCTTCTGTCAGCACAAGACATTGTTGAACACATTTCTTGTTCAAAAAAGATCCTGTATGTCTGACTTTATTGACAAGATCATGAATAATTGATCTGCTACAAATTCAAATATTTGAAATTCTCTATGACATCTTCTTGTAGAAAGGTATTTGACATACACATCATACAGAAAAATATGTTGTTCTAAACTATACTCCATCATTACTAATTGACAAATTATCACCAAGAAACAACACAATTTTACTCTAAACATGTACACAGACATCTTTCCTTCACGACAGATCAAATGTGAGTGACACATCAGCTGTATTCTGGCGGCAGGCACACCAACCTCACCTGGTTCAATGCTGCCATGGGGTGGTCTGGCTGATCTAAGAACATACTGTATTATCCAAATGTTGGGAATACATATCAGTAACACTCATTCTTTTATACAGGGTGCTCATATAAAGTATTACAGGTGAATATTTCTTAAACAGAAAAAAACAAATACCAAGAATTCCATATCCTGTATGACCAAGGGGCCTTCCGAATTCTGATATAGAAAATATTTTCATGGGGCCCCTGGGGCCCAACTTCAGAATTTTAAATGAAATCATGTTAATTATTTGTATTTTTTGGTGGCCCATAATAAACTAAGTAACGTCTAATAAAACATTTTTTTTTCTAAAATGAATTGTTGAACCGTTACAGGATGTTTTCATAGAAATATCTATAAATTAGCACAAAATAGTACTAAACAAATAAGTAAAATTACTCAAATGATTACTTTATTAAATGCTCAAAGTTGCCTCCTTAGCATCTAAACATTTGACAATTCTTTTGGAACTGTTTTCTGTTACAGGGGCTAATGGTGTGAGAAGCTTCATGCATTCAAAATTTCATATTCTGTTTGGTTGTAGGTGCTTTAAACATGACTTTCTATTCTATGTATCTCCATAAAAAGAAGTCCAAGGATGTTAAAGTCAGGTGAACAAGGACATGTGATAAGTCCAGCACATCAAATCCACCTATCACCAAGTTTCTCATTTAGAAGTTGACATGTGCATGTTGCAAAATGTAGTAGTAACCATCCTGCTGATACCACATTTCTCTTCTTGCACTGAAGGTCATGTTTTCGAATAAAGGAGGTAATTCAGTAGTTGAGAAAATGGCAATATGATCCACCAGTAATTTTGCCTTCAAAGTAAGGACCGATGACAAGGTTATCAAGAATTCCACAACAAACATTTAGCAAACAAATATGCTGAAAAGCAAAGTTCTCATCCATTGGGGGTTCTCAGATGCCCAATAATGCATATTATGTCTATTAACTTTCCAGTATTTGAGAATGTTGCTTTATTGGAAACTAATATGTTTGCCAAGAATGAACCATTCTCTACAATGACATTGGATAACAGCTCACAAAAACAACTCAATGATGAAAATCTCTTTGTATGAGCTCTTGATGCAAGTACCTATGATAAGGGTATTTCTGCCGCTTTAGTATCCACTGTACAGAAGTGCAGCTAATCCCACTGTTTTGGACAATTCACGTTAACTTATGGACTTACTTCAACGGCAGCAAGAATATTGATACTATTTTCACCACCCACTTTAGATTTCACCTTCAAGCGATTATTACTCTTTACATTTCCAAACTTATGTAGTTGCATTTCCAATCATTTGAATTTCATATGCAACATTTGCATCTCATTATCTCTCATGAACACTGCCAATATAGTTTGATAATTTCTCCTGCATTTGCCTAGTACTAAAATCATATCTAACTGTACGTCAAAATCTGCAACTTTTTTAATTTTGAAGAGTCACAGTAAATAATCAACATTACTAACTACATAGGGTGTTATATTTTAGGAGTTCAGGAGGCTTTTGAAACTCCAATATGCATGTTCTTTCATTTGATACTTTGATTTCTTCCTGAGTTCAAAGAAAACATCCTGTAACAGCCCGACAAATCATTTTAGAAAAAAAAAAATGTTTTAATAAAAGTTGATTAGTTTATTGTGGGAAACTAGAATAAAAAAAAAAATGACCATGGTTTCATTTAAAACTCTGAGGTTGGGCCCTTTAGGACAATTTGGAAGGCCCCTTACTGTTATAAGATTTGGAATTCTTGCCATTTGGTTTTTCTGTTCGTTTAAGAGATATTCACCTGTAACACTTTATATGAGCTTCCCTGTATATTGCATGCTGTAACACTTTTAATACTAAAACTTTTTCATTTTGGGTTAAACTGCTGATATACTACGTTTATTATTTTGTATATATTTGATTTCAGGCTAAAATAATGAGAAAAATTGATTCCATGACTGTATATACTGAGAGATGAGGCAAGTATGAGAGATTACCCATTATGGTAAAGTCTTGATTTATTCTTTAATTGTGGGGTGATAATTTGGGTTGAATTTAAGAATGTAATGCATAAGTAATGTGGCATCACATTCCAAGCTTATGTACTTCTTCATTTAAATACCCAGAAAAGGCGGGCTGTGGCTTGTTAATTTAGGCCTTATTTGGTATATTTGTTTTATATTTTTTCAAAATACATTAGTATCAATTCCCCTGTTTGTATAATGCACCATAATTCCACTTACTTCCTTATGTGATCCAGATTTGGTACTTTCATTATTCTGCCATTAGAGCCTCTTTGATGGAAATGAGGAGAATGTGTAGGGACCAGAAGGTCTGGAGGATCTGGTTGGAGCAAGGTGAAGCTAAGGGATGAAAGAAGAAGCTCTTTGAAGTCATTTATTAAACAGGTCTGTTGTTCATTTGTAACAGCCGCCATAAACTTCAGGTTCTTAAGCCGCAAAGCTAAGCCCAAGGTGGACGGCCCTAACCACAAAGCATAGCTGACTAATGTTTTTTAAAAGCAAAAGGAGTGGAGCAGTTGCAGCCTCCAGAGCAATGACAGGACATAGCTGAGGCATCTGCGAGACTAAAACACTAATTATTCCAAGGAGAAGTTAAAATTTTGGAAATCTAGCAAATTTCAACTCTTTCAAATCTGGGCCTGTAGAAGTTTTATCTATATACAGAAGGTGCTGAATGTCACTGGCTATATATTCCCCCTCCACAGGAATTTGAAATTTAATGCCATTGCTCATTTTTCTATGGTTTAAGTGACTTAAAAAGTGTTTGGGAGAATCTAATACCAAAAACCAATAGTAAAGCAATATTGCACAACTTGTAAGCAGCACAAAAAAGAATTTTAAAAACCAAATAGCTGATATGCAACTTTCAAATTCAATTGTTTTCATTCATTCGTACCCAGCACTACATAGTAGCATATCAAGACAGGATTTGGAGGTTGCAGGAACCTAGGTTATGACAAGTCTATATTATGAGACTAAACATAAATGGTTTTACTACCTTCAGCACCCACACCGAGGATAAATGAAATCATGTGTCTTTACCATACACTGAAACTCCTGGACCCTTCCAAGGCTTTCCATTGAAAGACTTGGTAACAGTCATGGAAGGTATGAAGAGGGTGGAAAACCTCGATTGTAATGGTCCGCTCTGCATTATTTTCTTTATGATCCCAAGATCCTCCTTCTCCTCAGGAGTTCCAGAGATCTTGTGAAACACTGTAAGAATAAAAACCTTAGCCTATTGATTGGCTGTGGTTCTAATGCTAATTATAGCATTTGGGATAGCACAGACATCAATACAAGTGCTAACTGTGGAAAGCTTTGATCAAATGTTTTAGTTTAACCAATCTAGAGATTGTGAATCAAGGAAGCGTTCCCACCTTTGTGAACTTCAGGGTGACAATGAAGCCTGGGGTCCTTCAGGATCCTAGAGGATGTGAAGGACCAGAGGGTTAGTTTGGCATCTTTGTTATCCAACCACAGAAATATCTGCTCCTATTTGGAGGGAACCCTTTACAGGAGCCCTAAAGGAACCAATTGAAACTCTTTTGGGGTGATCTGGAAGGTGGACTAAGGAATGGACTCCATATTGAGCTTTAAAATGCAGAGGAATGTTATGTGTTTTTTTTTTTTCACTGGCATCCTGATTTCTTTATAAAAGGAACTGCTCCCTCATACAGTAGGTACAAGTAAAGAGAGGCTGAGATAGAATTCCTTTACACAGGGCCAGTAATACTAAGACACATAGGCTTTATAATGCCTATATGACCAAGAAGTATCAGGTAACCTGGGAATCCCAAAGAATGTATAAAAGAGAACAGGGGGGCTTCCAAGGCATCTTGGAGGCACTTCTGTAGTAACATTCACAAACAATTGAGCACTGCTCTGATTCATAAATTGCTTGTCTCCTGTGGTGAGACAGCATGCTCTTATTGGAGGCTCCCTCTGGTGCAACCACCCAGTTGGAGAAGCTCTTGAGGCTGTTGCTTGAAACCTATTTTCTGGGGATCAGCATTATGGATTACAAGCCTCAGGGATGCAAGAAGTCACATGGGAGGGCTGGTATACAGCCTACGAGACTGTGACTTTCAAGAAAGTTAAATGGGCTGTTTTTTTCTTTTCAGCCCTATAAAATGCAGAAGAGGGTGGGGCTTTCTTGCTCTTGTTTAGGAGAGCTGAGTTTGTTTTTCTGTACTTCATCAGGATTTTCAAAAGTCTTGCCTTGCCCGCCTGGTAGTGTGGTGGTAGCATGTCTGCTTCACATTCAAAAGGTTGTGAGTTCGAATCTCGCTAAGGGTGAGTAACCCGGATAAGGGTTTTTCTGGGGTTTTCCTTATCCTGAGAAGACGAATGTCAAGTAACTTTAAGCTCCATGGACCCCGAGATCATTTCACCAATTTCATTCATCGTCCGATATGACCAATCAGGTTAAAGGATGTTAAGAAAAAACAAAGCCTTACCATGAGGTATGTTTTTAGCCTCTACAGGCAGGCCAAGGTGGTTTTTATACCTAAGGTTGGTAGACAATTGTACTGCAGGCCTAAGGATTTTCTGCCTATCAGTCTTACATTCTTCATGTTGAAGGTTTTAGATAGACTGGAAAGCTGGTTGAAAGAACCATATATCCTCAACAATATGCCTGTTGGCTAGTTAGATCTTAAAACTTCACCCCTCATAAGGGATATTCTCTGCTTCAAATGAATGAAGAGCTCAGCAGGAGAAAACAGATAAAAGTCATGCTACAGAAACTTAGCTCTGCTGCTATGCCTTAAGAAATTTCAAAAAATTATGATACACTAAATGCCTAAGATGTAGCATATTTTCCTACTTTCACTCCCTTTTGCACTATGGAATAATCTTCTGGAGTAATTCAGCACTCATAAATCAAATATTTATACTATAAAAAGGGCATACACATTACTAGAGGACCTGAACCCTGTCATTCATGTGGGCCCTAATTTAAACACCTATATCTCTCTTGAGCTATCTTGCAGATAATTAAAGTAACTTCATAAGAAATCACAATACACGGTATGCAAGTGGTTTGCATAGATCAGAATTAGCTTAAGCCTGTTCCAAAAAGGATGCTACTATTCTGCAATAAAAATGTATAATAAACTTCCATGTTGTTTAAAACTATCATGCAATCATACTCAACATAATTTTTTCAAGAAAGATTTAAAAATATGCTTACTCCCCCATAAACTGTAGAGGAATTGGAAGCTGGGAGTGATAGTACCAATTTTTAAAGGGAAAGGGGAGGTGAATAAATCAAGTAAGTACAGAGACATTAGTCTATTATCAGTGATAGGTAAAATGTTTGCAGGGGTACTAGCAAAGCGAGTACAGGAATGGACAGAGAGAAGGTAAATTATTATCTGATCTGTAAGGGGGGTTTAGAAAAGCAAAACTGGCAATTGCCAATACTTTTATAATAAGAACAATATTAGATAAATATCTAAATAAAAACAGAGATAAAGTACATTTATTTTTTGCAGATCTAGAAAAGGCCTCTGATTCCATTCAAAGGGATGCAATTTGATATAAGTTGAGAACAAAGAGAGTGAGCGAGAAATTTGTATGACTATTAGAGAGGTTGTATTCAGGTAATAAATCCTGCATTAGGCTTGCCAACACAAAGTAGCAGATTGAGTACTAAATACAATTGGTTTAAGGCAGGGCTGTAAATTAAGTCCCATTTTATTTATTTAATTTGTTTATCGATGACATACTCCAAGAAAAAGAAAATAAAATTCACAATTTCCAACAAAAATAAAGATATTCCAGGTCTGCTCTTTGTGGATGATTTAGTAGCAGCAGCAATCACAAGTGGAAGTTTAAAGAAAGCAACAGAAAAATACTGCAAAAAAATGGGTTTTAAAAATAAATAAATGTAAATAAAACATTATGGTTTATAAGAACGGGAATAAACTCAGCAGAGAAGAGAGATGCTGGTTAGAGGGGAGTGAATTCAAAGTTGTAAACAAGTTTGATTACTTAGGAGTAAGCCTAAATAACAATGGAAAATGGACAGAACAAAGGAAAATGTCAGTAGATAAGGGGAAATTAACTATTAATAGCATAAATACATGCTTAAAGAAAATACCAAATGTGAGAGTAAACTGGCTAGAGAGAATATATGCAGTAACAGTGGAATCAAGAATGATGCATGGAAATACAGATTTGGGGGACTGAAAAAGGGTGGAAATATAAGATCAAATTCATATGACCTTTTGCAAAATGATATTGAGATTACCAAGAATAGCTCCAAATTGGGTAGTATTAGTTGAATTGGGAAGAGCTGGGAGGAAGGGAGCAGTAGTCAAATGGATAGTGAAATATTGGAACAGGATCCAAGTAGTAGAGGAAGGAAATATTGTCAAATTGTTTTATGCACAAGAATCAGTAAAATGCGAAAGAAGTTGGATGTCAATTAAAAGAAACTGTAAGATAAGTTGGATTATGCTAACCAACCAACAGACAATTGGGTGACAAAAACTATGGAATAAAGTGAAAGCTAGGATAGACAATATAGAGAAACAAGAAATAATAGGTAGCTTAAGGAAGTCAAGAAAGAATGGGGAAGAGAAAAATACATTGATATCTGAGATAAAATGCAAAGAGAGGGTCTGGCAATGTTATTAAAGGTCTAAAAGTTGATAAAGATCTATGCCCAATATGTGGCAATGTCGAAAACAATACACTGTAAAATTGAGAGTGAGGAAACTAAAATGTGGAGAGAGAAAATATGGAATAAAAATTTGGAAAAGGTGCCACCAGAGATATTGTACTTAAAACTTTTTGGAAATAATAACAAAAAATCTTATGTGTTTTATTCACATGATTTTCTCTACATCTCTGCAACAAATTATTGTTAAAAAGCTTATGCTTCTATTTACTTTATACTAATCGAGAAAAAATTAGCCAAATAGTCTTATTGCTTGCTCCCTTGTAAGTAGACGCGAAATAAGGGAGTACCATAGGTTAAAGTGATAGTCGAAAGCTGGTTGCTAGGTGACTGAGGTTCCTTTGTTTGTATGGACAAGAGTTGACAAATACCTGTATGAGAAAAGTAAGTTTTCAAAGCTGAAACTAAAAACAAGGAATATCTCTAAAACGATCAACTCTATGAAAAAAATGTATTTAACATAAATTGTGTGTTTTAAATTGCTCTACATTTTTTGTGTGGTAAGTTATTGTCCATCTCTTACGGTTTAGCAGTTAATCAAAATTCCGTAAAATTGATCCAGAATAGAGGCTATTCCCAGAGAATTCAAGATACACATTTTATTTTTCAGGTAGATATCTTTAATATACGATATTTTAATCAAAATTGTTAAGAGTCATTTTTAAGAAAATCAAAATTTTCGAAAAAAAGTTCCATGTAAAGGGTAGTTTGGGGTAAGGGTATTTTTCTCAAAATCTTCGTGTCGCATCCCTAGAAGATACTAAACTTAAATATCAAGTTTGGTATTTTACCGACTTTTCGTTTTTGAGTCATTGTGTTCATAGACACATGGACAGACAGACAGACACACACACACACACACACACACACACACACAAGGATCTTTTTCTGAAAATAAGTTTTTTTTTGGATACAGGAGGCCCTAAAACGTATATTTCCGGTGAAATCTCAGTATCAAATTTTTGGGTGGAGTGCAATATCTTCGCTATACATTATGTACATAGTATGTGTAGTGAAAGTAAACATTTCTGAAACAACTAGGCAATTTCAGGGAACGTAAGAGAGAAATGGGAGAAGATTCTAATAACAGAACTGATGAGGGTTTTAATTTAGAGAAGAGGTAAACAGATTAAGTTAGTAGGGTATAAAAATGTACAAATAGAAAGGTGCATATACATAAATAACTTGGTGTTAACTGTATATGATACCAAAGTCAGCAACTCCAGGAAAGTAACCATTTATGTATGATGTTATCTATCTGCAGAGGAATTTTTAATATATCATGCAACAAGTAAATGTTCAATACACTGCATGTATTACTGATGTACACTTGTCCATTATTGTTTGTCCTTCATAATGCATGTTGAGAAGTTCAATCTTGGAATGGCAGTGATTTAAACATTTTCAACTTCTGTTACTATATATCACATGGTGAGGGGATGAGACAAAATTAGGCTTGGTGTTGTTATAGTTATGCTGCATATGTCTAATTGTGAGGCATATTCAATGTCCTGATCATTACTCATGGTGGGACCAAATGAAACACACAATGCCTACTTTCTATAATTTGAACTTACCTATCTTGATATAGCCTTGCTTTTGCATGAGGCACAGCATAGAGCTGAGGTGTATTTCCTGAAGTGAACTCTTGTTTAATAAATTTCTTTCTTTCACTGTTATATTCAAAACGAGGCACTTCAAATGTACTGATCACATTTAATACAGTCTCATTTTCACCCAAGCCAGTTCTCACACATTCCTAAAAAAGAAATAATTCACATATTATTAACGTTTTCATAATTATTACAGTCTGAGCTAGGCAGTTTAGCATTTAATCTTACACAAAAGCCATTTGGAAGATAATTAAAATATGTGTTTACATTAAAAAAAACCATAAGATATAATTTTCAGAAATATTAGAAACCTTAATTAAATACAAATATTAAAACTAAAAGTAATGATGATCATATACTGTCCGTAGATTTTGATTCAAGTTTTGAAAGTAGGTAGAGAAGGTACTGCATTCCACCCAAAATAATGATGATTCAGGGACGTATATAGTTCTTGTCTTAAGAATAACTGAATGATTAAAATTTAGAGTCTTTCAAATTTAAACTAATGCCTGTAGAGCTTAGTTCATACTGCTTAGAAAACAGTTCGGGTTGCTGAGGTGGTCAAAGGGTTGGATGTTATAGAACATAATTTTTATGATGTAGCTGTCTGTGTAATAATTTTATATTTTTGTCTTTCATTTTTAAGACCTGTGCAGTGATTTGCATACACTAGCAAAAACAAAACTGCTCCAAAAACGATGTTACTACTCTGAAATAAAAATTGTTAATAGCCTTCTATACAGCCTAAAACTATTAGACAATCCTAATCAACATAAAAGATTCAATAAAGTTTTAAAAATATTTTTATACGCTAACTCCCATACACTATGGAGAAATGTTTACTTTCTCTATACATACTATGTAGGTACATAGTGTACAGAGAAGGTATTGTATTGCACCCAAAAATTCGATACTGAGACTTCACCGGAAATATATGTTTTCAGACACCCTGAATCCAAAAAAAGCATTTTTAGAAAAGTGTGTGTGCATGTGTGTGTGTGTGTGTGCGTGCGTGCGTGTGCACAGCATAGCTCAAAAATGAAAAAACCTTTAAAAACCAAACTTGGTATTTAAGTTTGGTTTCTTCCAAGGATGCAACACAAAGATTTTCAAGTAAATCCCTCAACCCCAAAATACCCTTTAAATGGAAAAAATTTCGAAAATTGTTATTTTCTTAAAAATGGCTCTAACAATTTTGATTAAAATTTTGTATATTTAAGATATTCACTTGCCAAATAAAATGTATATCTTGAATTTTCTGGGAATAGCCTCTGAAGACTACTTTATTCTGGATGAATTTTACGGAATTTTGCATAATTGCTAAACTGTAAGAGATGGACAAAAACCTATCACACAGAAAATGTAGAGTGCATTAGAGCACACAATTTATGTTATATACATTTTTTTAGTGGAGTTGATCGTTTTTAAGATATTCCTTGTATTTAGTTTCAGTTTTGA
This sequence comes from Hymenopus coronatus, assembly GCA_030762935.1. Lineage (NCBI taxonomy): Eukaryota > Metazoa > Arthropoda > Insecta > Mantodea > Hymenopodidae > Hymenopus > Hymenopus coronatus. The sequence continues at coordinate 57,982,310 of CM060882.1, forward strand.
AAAACATACTTTTCTCATACAGGTATTTATCAACTCCTGTCCATACAAACAAGGAACTTCAGTCACATAGCAACCAGCTTTTTTGACAATCACTTTAACTTATGGTACTCCCTTATTTCGCTTCTATTTACAAGGAAGCAAGTAATAAGAGTATTTCCCTAAATTTTTTTCTCGATTAGCGTGAAGTAAATTGAAGCATAAGCTTTTTAACAATAATTTGTTGCAGAGATGTAGAGAAAGTCATGTGAATGGAACACATAAGATTTTTTTAATATGCAACAGTACTGATGGACATGGACGTATATTTTCAACAATCCAATATATTCTGATAGTGAAAGATGACTATCAAATGATTTAGCTTTTCATTTTGTTTATTTTCACAAAATGCATGAAGTAGAGACATTGATAAGTTACTTAAATAACCAGTTTTCATTCAGATTTAAAAGTACAACGTAATAGGCATTCCCACCCTTGGGTAATATAAAAAGACTTAAGTGCACATTATTTTGCAATATTAAAATATAATTATTTGCAGATATTGCTTAATAATTAAACCGATAATTAATTTGATGAACATCGGATTGTGAAAGCATATCGTTTCTCCATCAGACTAATACATACAATTCTGAAATGGAACTCTGCATTTTTAAACAAAGGTAAATAAAGACTTTTTTAAGGTTATCTACCCATTTCAGAATTAAGATCAGTTTTGGTTCAGTAAATTGAGGTTATGTTGTATTTATTATTTTGTATCCATTTGATTTGAGGTTAAAATGAATATGTCAAATATTAATCCCTCACAATATGGGGAGACCTTGTTTTAGCAATTAGTTCTCATTTATATTTGCAGCACTCTGTCCTAAATTTGGCTAAATGATATTTTAGGTTGAATTGAATGTAAAGCATCGCTAACATCCCAAGTTCCTTGTGGGCATGTGTTTCTTGATTTTAATACACAAACAGGTAGGAAGCTACAATAGTTTTTGTGGTGATTAACTAGCTAGGAAACTTAAAGCAGCAACATTACAACTTTATCCTCTCTGCAAAAAAGAAGGTTGGTTAAGGTTTGAAATTAATGGTTGGTTTCATTTATAGTACAATTATTGGCACCTCCCACCACTGTGTGACAACCTCTCCAGCAGCAATTTTTTTTCTTTTTTAAACATCTTTTGACCTTGCTGGTCATATGAGACAATGAATAAAATAAGTGAAATGATGCTCAAATGATCTTGGGGTTCATGGAGCTTAGTTACTCAACATTCGTCTTTCCTGGATAAGGGAACCCCATCCCTTGCCCAAAAAAACTTATCTGTAGTATCAACCTAAGCAAGGTTTGAACTAGCAACCTCTTGAATGTATGGCAGACACATTACTCGCACACTACAGAAGCAGGTTCTGGCAGTATTACCAATATTAATGCACATGTTTAGAACAAACTGTATGCTGGTACTGAATGATATTTGGTATGCCCTGGTACCTAGTAGGCCATTTGTGTATTTATATATTTTTTGCTTGATAGCTGCTATGTAGCATTCTTTACTGTAAAGTTTATATTGGTTGCCAAATCTGTAAAACAAAAAAAAATTAAAACATTTGATACATTATGCTCTCTGGAATGGTCTTGGCATCATATCTGCATTGGTTCTTCAATGAAAGCAAGTTGAAAAGTGAAAGGATATTGCTAAGCAACCAAGATAATTAGACAACTATTGAATATTTTGATAGCTTTCATTAGTACCCATCACTAAAAAAAAGGTAAATACAATATATAGGGCTGACTGTATGTATTGGTGATTTATATTTATTCATTATTGCTGTCCTATATTAATGCATATTGAGAAGTTCACTCTTTAGATGGTGGTTTACAAATGTTTATCTTCTCTTACATAATGTATGATGGGAAATAATTGACCTAAATTGTTGCTTTTTTAAATATAGACTCAAATGTGACCTATTATCATCCTTTTAAATTATTTAGAATATTATTCCCTAATAAATTTGTTATATAAAGCTTTACAAATTACTACTTGATTTTGCACAATATTTTAACACAGCATATTCAAAGGTTCACTTTCGATTCAATAGGTCAACTTTTAACTCTTGCTTCTGCTACTATAGTAAGAAACACTTCCACTATGCAAATAAACAGAAAATTACACACAATGTAATGTAACCTAAATATCACAAGGAGTATGGAACTGAGGTAATATTTACAATATTACACAAATTGTTAATAGGAACACGTATTTATAATGGTAAATTAAAGCTCAGAAACCTACGCTGCAAGATTATGCTTGCTTTCTTTCTTATGAATTATAAAACTCTGAAAATAATTAAAGCAAGACAAGAGCAGAAAATCAGTGAGAAACTTCTTTTTAATGTTTAAAGAAATTGTTCAAAATCTGCGCTTCTCGCAACAAACATTCGTTTTCTCCAATTCTGCTGCATTCTATAAAATATGTTCGGGTTGTTTATATCTTCCACTGCTTGAATTAATCCTTCTTGCAGCATTTCCATATGAGGCACTTCAGTAACAAATATGCAAGTTTCCATTACACTCCAAAGAAAAAAAAATTGATTGCATTAGATCTGGCAATTTTGATGGCCACCTTATTGGTCCATTCAAAGCAATCCAGTGTTCTTTGTAGGTGTTGTGTAATGGCCACACTAGCCCTTTTTATATACAAAGGTGCCATATGTAATAGCCACATTATCATTTCTTACTGCAAAGGGAACATCCTCAAACAGAACTGGTACCACTTCTTGAAGAAACTGGAGATCAAAGGCTCCTTTCAAAACCTGAGGAGGAATCCATTAACCGAGTAATGTGTTTCCTATGATTCCAGCCCAAACATTTACAGAAAATCTATGCTGAAAGCTGTCTTATCTTAATTTGTGTAGCTTGTGCTATACAGTAATTAGTTATTCCATTTCTGATAAACAGGCTTCTATTGCAAGCATTTTAAGCCGAAAGTTCCCTCCTTGTTGAGGAAACCATTTAAAAAATGTTAACCTTGGCACATAATCTGCTTGGGAAAAAATATAAATAGAGTTTTATTTATGGATGCTCTTTAATGGCTGTACTTCTCAGCACCCCATTCTATACTGGGCATGAAAGGCTGTTTAATTTTGCTCAGAGGCCTCTTTTATCAAGCTTGAGGTGCTTCTACATGCCATAAATCTATGAATTTTAAATTTTATGTCTGAAAAAATCCATTGTCCTCTGCTGAGTTTGAACTTGCAACCTTGGGTATATGAAGGTTCAGGCATATAATTGAAACAATTAAATATAGACAATTTATCATAGATTTATTTCCTAGCAAGTAGTAATAAAAGAAAGAAAAAGATTTTTTATATATATATATATATATATATAGCCATTATTCATACGATGGATGAAAGATAAAAGGTTAAAGTATGCAGGAAAGCCATTTCTTATGATGTCATAAAATGACCATGCAATTAATATACTTTGATTCATGTACATATGCATTTAAGCATAATATTTACAAATAACGTGTGCTACATCTATTTATATGTAGTTTTATATATTTGTATGCGCTGGCTAAGAAATGCTAAATATGGATGTAATGAGAGCCATAAAATTGAAAACACTGGAATTATATTTTAATACAGGGTATTTATGAGAGTTAAATTCACATCGAAAATTATGATATAAAAAAAAATATGTTAATAAATCTTATCTCACAAGGCACTAAACATGCCAGAATTGTATAGTAATTGTAATTAACAATATTATTTTCTTTAATTTGTATTTAAACATTTTAAGGGAAACTACATTATTAGACATTTGTTTGCTGTCATTACAACATAAAAAAAAATCTGATGTGTTCCATTCACATGACTTTCTCTACATCTCTGTAACAAATTATTGTTAAAAAGCTTATGCTTCTATTTACTTCATGCTAATTGAGGAAAAATTTGCAGAAATAGTCTTATTACTTGCTTCCTTGTAAGCAGAAAGCGAAATAAGGGCGTACCATACGTTAAACTGATAGTTGAAAGATTGTTGCTATGTGACTGAAGTTTCTTTGTTTGTATGGACAGGAGTTGACAAATTCCTGTATGAGAAAAGTTTGTTTTTTAAAGCTGAAACAAAAAACAAGGAATATCTAAAAAACAATGAACTCCATGAAAAAATTGTATATAATATAAATTGAGTGTTTTAACATGCCCTGCATTTTTTGTGCAGTAAGTTTTTATCTATCTCTTACGGTTTAGGAGCTATGCAAAATTTTGTAAATTTCATCCAGAATAAAGTAAGCTTCAGAGGCTATTCCCATAAAATGAAGATATACAATTTGTCAGGTAAATATCCTTAATATATGATATTTTAATCAAAATCATTAAAGCCATTTTTAAGAAAATCAAAATTTTTGAAAGAAGTTCCTTGTAAAGGATAGTTTGGGGTGGGGGGATTTTTCTTAAAATCTTCGTGTCGCATCCCTGGAAGATACCAAACTTAAATTCCAAGTTTGGTATTCAACGGTCTTTTCGTTTTTGAGCTATGCTGTCCACAGACACACACACACACACACACACACGTACCTTTTTCTGAAAATGCTTTTTTTGGATTCAGGGGATTCAAAATATGTATTTCCGGTGAAATCTCGGTATCAAATTTTTTGGTAGAATACAATACCTTCCCTATACACTTTGTACACAGTATGTGTAGAGAAAGTAAAAATACCATAGAGATAAACATTCTTCAATTTTTGTTTGTACATTAAAAAGATTTAGACTTCCAGATGCTGTATAGTGCCAGCTACACCAAAAGCTTACATTACATGGGAATGATCCCACTGGAAATAAATAAGAAAGAGGACTGGGAAGCCATCACATTATTTAATTGAATGAGTATTGTGAAATGATTACTCTAAAAAAGAGAATTCAGAAAATAAGGTAGCAAAATTTGTGTGTTTTTAAAAGTGACACCATCACATGGAAAATTTTTATTGTAATATTGGAAATAACTGTTTTTATTCATATATGTACTTCCACTACTGTCTTAAAACACAGGAATCAGTGACTCATGTGGGAAGGTTTCCTTTGGAGATAAAAGATTATTCTTCTTTGTACACAAGATAAATATTAGCAGAATGTTCTTATTACTTAGTTCCTTACAAGTAGAAGGGAACTAAAGGAATGTGCTATGCTAAAGTGATTATCAAATGTTTTAAACACTATCGTTATGCAATTGTCATACAAATCACTTCTTTGCTTGGCTAGGAGCAGAACAAAACAAAAGAAAAACGGACAATTCCTGTCTCAGAAAAGTACTTCACAATTGAAACTACAACAAGGAATATCTTGGAAACAGTTACCTCCGCAACAAAAATGTAAAGGATATAAATTGTGTGTTTTGACATATACATTTTTTGTATAGGGGGTTTTTTTCTATCTCTTATGGTTTAGCAGTTAAGCAAAATTCATCCAGAATAAAGAGGTCTTCAGAGGCTATTCCCAAAAAATTTGAGATATACATTTTATTTCAAACATAAGTAGCTTTAATATATGGGATTTTAATCAAAAGCGTTAAGAGCCATTTTTAAGAAAATCAAAATTTTTAAAATGTGTTCCATGTAAAGGATAGTTTGTAGTAGGGGGAGTTTTTTTAAAATCTTTGTGTCACATCCTTGGAAGATACTAAACCTAAATACCAAGTTTGGTATTTAACAGTCTTTTTGTTTTAGGGCTATGCTGTTCACAGACACACATACATGGACCTTTTTTTAAAAATGCTTTTTTTCGGATTCAGGGGATGCCAAAACATATATTTCCAGTGAAATCTTGACATAGAATTTTTGGGTGCATTACAATACCTTCTCTATCCGTATGTACATTGCATATATGGGGCTAGAGAAAGTAAAAAATATACAAATACAAACACACAAAACAAACATAAATTAAACAGTACTCTTAGCAACAGTTGTACTCTGTTAGCTATTGGCCAACAATTATATACTATCAGATCTAGCACTTTAAACTCAATGATCCTGCTAAAGAAATATTTTAGCAACAAATCTCCAAATTTGATATTTTTTTGCCTATAAAAATGTATTTGAAGTACTAAAACTATAAAGAGAAGAGATGAAGTGCAGGTGACAAATAGATGTCTTACAATAGCCTTAAATAGCAGTGCACATATTTAACTATTTGGTGATTTAAAACTCACTATATTCACAGATCTATTGCAGTAGAATACCAAAGTTCTAACTATGTGTGGCAAGGTCAAAATATACTGTCATCTAAGGAAAATTCCCAAAAGACTCAAAATCAGTATATGCACCAGGCATATAAAGTAATTTATTTTAAAATGTGAGGAATACACACTGATAATACTTATTCAGGGATACATTTGCTCTTTTAATTTATTTATAGCCAAAACTTTTCCCTTTTGTCACTGTTTCTCATACACAATAGACATGATACAAAAATGATGCATGTTCCTCCCAAGGTATCATGGGCACATTGCTTCTTCGGTCTTTGTCTCTCTGCATGATGCCAACGGACACAATATAAACATAATGGAAGAAGCCGCATTGCATAGCCAAGGGTAAAGAGCTCTCAAGCACAAAGCATAGTCCAGAGATCGAGAGGCCCTAAACCCCAGAGTGTAGCCAAGGGATTGAGGGCCCTAAGCTACAAAATGTATATCTGAGAGATGCCTTTTAGTCAAAGTATCTGTGAAGATAAACCCCAATGAACCATGGTTAATCAGGGGGACCTGAGAGGCCTTAATTAACCCAAATTATTGCAAATGGTTGACTTTTATTTTAGCAACATTTTCATACATTGACAGCATTGATCTACTGCTTTTTTTGGCACTCTTAGCAGACAATGTAGTTATTAATGGCATTACTTTGCTAGGTACAAGTGATGTTGCAAAGTTGGGCAGGTGAGCAATATGACTTTGTAAGAGCAACATCATTGCCATGCATATTCCTTAGTCTTTCAGGATTAAACTGGCTGATTACCGGAATCCAAAAGTATTTTGCAAGTACATAATTCATTACAGGATTTGGGACTGAAACCATTAATTGTATAACATGTTCAATGTTCATGAACTTTGCTCATAATATGACCAAACATACAAACAAATAAGTTGTGTAATACTTTTGGAGATTAATACCCAAAACCTGAATGGTGGGCCAGTTACATTTATTGTTTTATAATGTCATTCTTACCTTTATAGCAAGCTCAATGTGTTCAATTCCGATTACTGGTGAGTCAAGAGCTTGCTTTTGAATATGTTCTGCTATCTTTTCCAACCATTCATCTCGTTCCTCTTCATTAATAGGCAAAAGTTGAGCGACTAATACCTGGCACGCATCACTAAGAACATATAATAAATCAATTTGTCAATAAATTAGTAAAAGCAGAAAGAATTTAAAATTTGAGATATACTAAATATACTGACCATAAAAAGAGATTTGACTAGTTCATTAAATTTCCAATTCTACACAAACCTTTACAAATTTCATAAACAAAATAAAAAGACTACATAACACATATTAACATTTCAGGTAGCAAATTATGATTCTGGATAAACTCTATACCTTCCAAATAACACTACATTTTGGTTATGATTCACGCGAGCCCAACTTTCTTTTGTCTTCGGGGCTTATGCGTTGTATCAATCCCTTCCTTCTAATATAGTTACAACGGCTTTGTGTTCTAATTTAAAATATTACGTACCTTCTAAGGGAAAAACCATGAAGTTTAAAATTCTTGATTACTTTAATTTTCAGTCTTTCGGCCATGATCTTTTCCCGCGCGTTTTTATTAAATTATTTGAGTATTCAAAACAGCCAACATTTAGGCACACTATACTTAGGCTTACACATACACAAATAAAAAGTTAAATGAGCTATTCTTTATATTAATTTACTTAGCACAAATAACATATCAACTCATTATTATAAGTACCAATCATTAGTAAAAAATGTACATTCGTGTGTAAACAGTTCTGTGTGACTGCTATGTTGGCATTACCGTCGAAGAGCTATACAATGAAACAAACAAATGGATATGAATTATGATGTAATGTCAATTCTCGAGTATATATATATTCTAGATATAAATATTATTTATTTGGCTTGATATAAATTAATAATGTAATATCTAAGAAAGTTGTGAATGGATGTAACTCAATACGTTAAGCATAGTGTCGTAAACGATCGTAAATCAATTTGCCGAGTACGTATATTTTGGCAATAATTATGAATTAGAATAGATAACACTTCTACACATTAAACCAATGCCAGTGGCATGCTATTTTCCGTATTCTTTTAAAACATGTATAAACACATACCAACCTTCATTCTTAATGTTTTGGTACACCAATAACATTTATGCCTAAAAACACCCATTTTAACATAATTTAAATAAAAGTATTTTTTGAAGATTTGTGTATTCTTTCCTACTAAGGGGGAAAAAAAAAGAGAGAGAGAGGCGAAACTTCTACAGGTGATTTAGGTTTTAAAGTGTTGAAAACATTCCTTTGTTTGGGCATGAAATCTGCTAGATTGCTCAAGTTTTAACATCTTGGGTGGGGTTTTAGATTCTCAGTTCCCTCGGCTGCACCCTGTCGTCGTTTTATAAAAATCATCCCTTGGCTACGCTTTGTGTCTTAGGACCCTCCACCTTGGACTACGTTTTGAATCTTATGAACCTAAAAGCAGCTTTAATGGCAGATTAACAAAAGTACCAGATCTGGATCAGTATAGAAGTAGAGCCAAAAATGTTTAGAATAAACTTTACTTAACGAGAAGTTAACACATGCTGCTAAATAAAATAAATTACCACAGAATGTGCAAATCTTCCCTTCTGTATTCAGACAGGACTTTGTTTTCTTTGTACAAAGATCTAAGTGGAACTGTTTGCATTTTTAACCGCACAAAGAGTAAACACAGTCACCTTTGCACAATAGAAACCTGGCCTATATAGCTCTGGTGGATTGTCTTTAGCCTGCTTTTAAAAAAAAAAAATACAAACTGCAAAAGAGTTTCTCTTCTTCGCATCATCTTATATTTCTTCCTGTTTATTTTTTCTTCTTCCATGTTTTGTGCACCAAGATAGTGAGTGACCTTTAGACAGACACTTCACCCAGAAAATCCATGCAATTATCTACTGTGCATGCAGGTGGTCCAACAGTTCTTAGCTTTCCAAGGTAGTCAACCCATATGCGAACCCTGTTACAACCAGTGAGAGAGAAAGATATCATATAATTATTTCTTTAGTAAACTAAGAAAAATAACATTTTAGGCCTTTTATTTTAATGTTACAAGATTGGGTAAAGATATATGATGGTTGCAATATACACCCCGCACCTCTCTTAAGTAGTTTTAAGTGGTGGGTAAAACTTCTACTGCTGATCTGTATTTAAAGTGTTTCAAATATTAAGTGGTTTAGTTGTGAAAGTTGCCAGATTGCCCAAGTTTTGACTTCCTCTTGTGATTATTGGGGTTTTAGCATCACAGATCCCTTGAGTACTTTTTGTAGCTTAAGGCCATTAAATATTTATAACAGACCAAAAAGTTACTACAAAGCGGCTCTAATGACAAAATAATAAAAGTACCAGATCCAGATCACATATTGAAGTAATGCCAAGTGGTGTAACCAATGTATAGAAATAATCTAGATTGCAGTACTATTTATGTACTTAAAACTGCCATGAATTTTGACAAACCTTGTGATTTAGAAAGCATACATTTAAACACATCCATTCAACTCCATAACTTGTACAATAATGACAGTTGGCTTATAGGTAGTTTCACTCCTTTTATCTTCCACTCATGAGAACTTCTCTGGGAGGTGCAGGTACAATTCTCATTTTCGTGCAGCAGATTGTTATATGCATCCTCCATACACTGAAGGGGTTTTCTGCATTTATTACATGCACTATAATGAGCTCTAACCTGATGTTGAAAGTGGTGCCCATCTGCATAAGACAATCCAGGCATCTTTGAATAATATTTCCATTCACACACTCATAAGTTCTTCTTGTGTAATGTTTATAATCTCTGTTTTTATATCATTCTTAAGTTCATCCTTGGTATGGGAATGGTCATAGTAACTTAATTTTTTTAGGCTTTCCCAGAAATAGAAGTAGCACATATAAGATCCAGGAAACCAGGTGGAGGACACAATTCTTTAGAAATTACCCTGTCATCAAAAATGGACTTTATGTCTTCTAAGGAGTTTGAGCAGTATGCTCTGGCATAATCTTTTGGAAATATCCTATTCTCACACCTGATATTTGATAAAAGTGGTGTGAGAATATCTCTGTGATATCTATCAGAATTTATGCTATCACTGGAAAATATGGATCCTATTATCCATTATGCTGTTACAGTACACAATGCATCAATCGACATGCAATGAAACTTTATGAATAAAATGAGAATTCATTGTGCTCCAATACCTTTGTTTTGCGAGACAATATGACTAAATAAAACCACTCCTTATCTGCAAAAATTATTAAACGTGGGTCAACATTACCGTCAAAGATATTGTGAAATCCAGCTGATGCACCAATTTTGTCAAGTTTTTCCTCCATAAGGATTTGTTGTTTTCACTTCTAAGTTGCTTTCAACAATGCCAGTGCCTTAGACTTATTAACCAGACATCTTACAGTGTATTTACCTGAAGTTGGATAACCAGGAAATTTCTGCTGAAATTGTCTACTTGATTCATGTTTACATGTTCTTTGTTCAAGTGCGAATTTGTCATAGACATTTTACTGGATTACAAGACACTAACATTCTTAAGCAAATCACATATAATTGACTTGAAGAAGCTTTGGCCTTGCACAATGCACAAACTGTCTTTACAACACAAACACAAAGCAGCAACTAAAACACAGCTTATAAAGAAAACCTTGAACAATAAATTGCTGCTAGTTGCACAGCCCAAAAATGCCAAGATTACTACAGTACAGCATACTAATATACAGGTGGTTTTTAGCCTCACCATAAAATGACGGCACTGTATTTTAGATTCAGCAACTCATAGTTTCCAACATATTGATATGGAATAGGTACCTCTTATAAAACTTATGTGGTTGCAAAGCTGAATGCAAGATGTACTTATGGTCAACTTATATTTTGAATGTAGTTATTACAGCAATAATAATTACTGATATCTAAGTTATCAAATGGTTGTCTTTCTTGCATTCCTTTCTAGACTATGTCTCTCGGGCCTGTTCTCCTGAGTGATTACAGTGTACTATTGGAGTCTGGGTCCTATTGTAGCTCATAGCATAACGATAGCATACAAGTCCACGATGTGAAGAAATTGCTTAACGTGGGAAGAAAATTAAGAGGGAGATTAGTGAAACAGGAAAGGTGAAATAGTTAATTTAATTTGTGAATTTTTTTGGCGAGGCTCGGCCCCGAAATAAGTTCTTGAAATTTAGACGGCCAGGGGGACTTATGAAATATTAAGTATGGGACAGTAAAGGGCACTCAGAAACCAGTGAGAGAATTTCATTCAGCTTTTTCCCCACAAACCCTGAGATCATCATACCATTTCCTAATCTAGCCAGCAATCCAACCTTTTCCTTCTCCTCCTCCAAAGCCCCAAACCGAAACTGCCACATTTGTAACATTAGTAGCACTAACCAATGGTAGATGAACAGTTTTATTGATTCACTGATAAAGCACAATGTTAATATATGCTATATATTATTACAGATGAAGCTTTGAAAAAAAAATGGATCATTATAAGGTTGTGGGAAAGATAGGCGAAGGAGCTCATGGTCTGGTGCTCCGAGGTCGCCACAAACTTACAGGCCAGGAAGTAGCTCTCAAACGAGTTCTACTCAAGAAGCTAGAAGATGGGATTCCAAATACTGTGATTCGAGAAATTAAGGCATTACAAGAAGTTGACTGTGAATATGTAAGAAGTGCTGTATTATTATTTTTATTATTATTATTGTTATTGTTGTTGCTGCTGTTATTATACACTAGAATATGTATGCGTGCAATATATAGGATATATAGATTCCTATATATAGACATATAGGAACAATAGAGTTTGTCCAAATTCTTAACATCGCTCCTCCATCTCACGATCTGTTGACATTAAATTAGGATAACCTCTGGCCCAAACTGCCCTTTTCTTAAACCTGCAAAATGTGCGATTCTGTTGTACTCACTAATGGCTTTACACTGGGGTAGTGGATTGAAGGGAAGGTTAAGCAAAGTCTTACTTGTTGGAAAAAAGTTTGTTACAATTCTAGACAGACAGTATCCTTATCTTTCCTTCAATAAGACCAAGACATTTAGACGCACAAATTTTAATTGTTCTAGCTTCACTTTATACACCAAAACTTTAGATTTCTCTTTCAGCTAATAATCTGTGGACCAAAAATGCTTGCAACTCAACTGCTAATTTCTCATCTCTCAAGCATTCTTTAAGCCCACTTTCCTTTTTCTTCCTATGAGTATTCCCACAAAATTTTAAACCAGTTTCAAAAGACACCAAGTTTTCCCCACTGGAACTTCATATTCTTTGAATATTTTAATGAGTTTATGGAAGGCCCATTGGTGGAAGGTAAATGTTTTGGTCTCTCCCTCTCGGCACGTAAAAGAACCTTAAGCCTGATAGAGAGGCCTCTGAGCAAAATTAAACGGTCTTTCACGCCCAGTATAGAATGGGACGCTGAGAACCAAAGCAGTTAAAGAGCATCCATAAATAACACGCCATTTCATTTCTCTCTCTCTCTCTCTCTCTCTCTCTCTCTCTCTCTCTCTCTCTCTCACACACACATACACACTCTTTTTCTAAAAATGATTTTTGGGTGCAATACAAGACCTTCTTTATACATTATAGATGTAGAGGAAGTAAAAATGTATATAACATAAATTATGTATTTTAACAAGATCTGCATTTTTTTGTGTTAAGTTTTTGTCTATCTATTATGGTTTATCAGTTATACAAAACTTATATGCTAGTCATCCATAATGAAGAAGACTGCAGCAGCTATTCCCAGAATATTCTGTTTGGCACAAAAATATCTTAAAACATTGGCATTTTAGTCAAAATTGTTAGAGCCATTTTTGAAAAAATAAAATTTTCTAAAAATGTTGTATGTAAAGGGTAGTTGGTGGGGAACTTTTCTTGAAAATCTTCTGTGTTGCACCCTTGGAAGATAATGAACTTAAATACCAAGGTTGGTATATAACCGCCTTTATGTTTTTGAGCTATACTGCCCACGGACACACATACACACTGATATGTTCCTAAATGCTTTTTTTGGATTTGATGGGTCTTAAAAATGTATTTCCAGTGAAATCTTATTATACAATTTTTGAGTGGAATACACTACCTTCTCTATTCACTAGGGAAATTGTACTAGAGAAAGTAAACATGTAGATCTCTTTAAAACAACAATTAATTCCTCGTAAGATTTTTTGTGGCATAAGCCATTTCCGGGATACCGCTGTTCAAATTGTTCAATATTTGTCATTCTTTTAAAGTGCATTTGATGTTCAATTATTTCTTGCAGTTGCATGCAAACAGTATGGAATGTTAAGGCTGGTATGTAGTCCTCTTAAACATTTGACTGTTGCTATTCCCTTCATATCTATAATAAAAGGTGTAATGTAGCTATTTCTGCAAAGGTTTATCTCAACTAATACAAAGTAGATGGAACAATAAAAATTCATAAAGAAAAGGTTGTATACCAAATGATAGTGGACATCAAAAGTGGGAATGTAACATATCAGAATTGTAATATAGTTGGTTTTTTTTTATGCCAAAACTTATTAGATTCTCACTTCCCATGATTTTTATGTAAAGAAAGGGCGTATTGTTCTTGAATTTTGTTTATATTGTAAATTTTATTGACATGTTTTGCAAGATCATAGAGTATGATAAATAACCACACTGGAAGTGGTACACAGTGAAGCGAAATGATAACTTTTGAAAGTAACTTTGAGCAAAATTTAGTTCCTCAATTTTACTTTCAACAATTATCAGTAGTCACTAATGACCATGGCAGTTGTACATCCTGAAACCCCAGAGTTGTTGTTTTATTAACAAACTTCTTGTTTACTATGCAGAAATGTTGTCTACTTAACTGCTCCAGATACATATATGTGCAAGAGCACTTCTGTTACATGTACAGTATGTCATGTGAATTTTAAGAAGACAAATCTTACCCATGGGTCTGTGGGTCTAATACTACAACTCCATGCCTCACCTACTGCAAACACTGAGTAGAAATCATGCATTTCTGACCATGTCTGGATTCCTCTACTGCAAGTCAAACACACTCAGTGTGAGATTAGACCTTGGAGTGAATGTGTTGTATTTACACATGTTCATATTACAATATGGTTGTATATTCACAATGTGAGAGTGTGTACATGTTAAAAACACATTTTTAATAAATAAGAATCCAAATGAAGTTTTAGATTTAAATTTTCTGACAGACCACTTCCATGTAGAAATACACTATTGAACTTAGTGGAAAGGTTTAACAAAACAGGCTTGTGAATAACAAAAAATCTTACAAAACTGTCATGTCCATACTGAGGGAAAACTTGATGAAATCGGTGTTGCCTTGGAACGTAGTCCTAGAAAATCTTAGGCATTTAGGATAGCGGACAGGGATTTCAAGAGCACTAACTCAAGAGCAATGAAATTACTCCAATTAAAGCCTTATGCAAGTTCAATATCTACCAATTACAGTGTACCTGATTATAACATAAGACTTTTGTTATATGTAACTGGATGTTCGCAAAAGTCAATAGTGTGGAAATTGAGCCCAGGAAAATTTCTTTTCCAAAGGGCATGGTTTCATATAAATAGCCAAGTAGCCTCATATAGTAAAAGGTACTGGTCATCAGAGAAACCAGATATTATATATGAGGCACCACTGCATGATGAAAAAATAGTGTGGTGTACCATTATGCTAAAGAATTATTAGTATGTTTTTTTTAAACAATTAGCATAGATAGATAGGTACATAATCTAATTTTGGAACCATTGCATGATGAACTAATATATGAGAAATGTGAAGCAACATTATTTTCAGCAGGATAATGCCATAGTCATGCTGCTAATGAATCCATGAGGGAATTGCATCCTATATTTGGCCAAAGACTTATAAGCAAGAATTTGTGGCCTCCTCAATGATCTCACATGTTGCTATCTTTATTTCTGCAGAACACTAAAAAATAAAGCGTATGCCACTAATCCACATACGCTTGAGGAACTTAAACAAAATATTCTAATATAAGTTAGGTCCACTATTGTAGAAGAACTTGTGTTGTAAATAATAATTTCATGAGAACAAAAAGACTCTAGACATGTGTAAAAGACAAGTTGGCCAGCACTTCCAGCATCTTCTATGATAAGAGTAACAATACTGTTATTTAATCTCTTGTGTCTCCTGGCGCATACCAGACCTGCAGACCATTAGGTAACAGTTATCCCATCAACATTCACTGAAAAGTAATGCATTTGTAAGAAACGCAGGTAATGGTGCTGCAGGCTGGTGCATTTGCTGCAAGATGTCAGGCAGGCAACCTTTGCAGCCATGCTCCCAATAATATAATAGAAAATGAAGCTAGAGAAACTAAAACACCTAATTGTTTTGGGGGGGTGAGGAGAAGAAATGAAAATAATGTGAATAACTCCTGCAAACTGACAAGAGATTTGAGGATTAATAAATATAAAAAAGATATTAAATGGGGTAACTGTAAATAAGTTTATTAACTGTTATATAGTTACAAACATTTTAAATTCAAATAGTGATCTTTGGGCAAGTGAAAAAGCTTTACCAGTGCTAACCTTTAAGAAAAAGATTAAAAGCCTAATTTTTTAAAATTATTATTTGCTTTAAACCATCAAACACTCTCTCCCAACTGTAATGTACTGTTATTACATTGCTAATATGAAGAAGAAAAAAAGAAAAAAAAGGCTTACAGAGCATATTTCTACTGGAGTTAAACCCAGAGCAGAAAGCTAACAAACAGACACACGGTAAACAAAAGTTTTTCCAGATATATACCAGTTACCCTTATGAAAAGGTTCTTAATATTTTCACTTTAATCCAAAATGAAAAATCATACTTTTCAACACACAAAATTTAAGCACCAAAGACATAGTTCATTTTGAATAGGATTCAATTGAAATAAATACAATTTCTGTGTAATTCTAGGTTGTTCAACTGTTGGATGTGTTTCTCCAAGGCCTTGGGTTTGTGCTTGTGTTTGAATTCATGCCATCTGGATTGTGGGAGGTGCTAAGAGATGTTGACAATCCACTAATTTCTTCCCAAGTGAAAACTTATATGACAATGTTACTGAAAGGTGTCAATTATCTTCACCAACGCTGCATTATGCACAGGGTATGAATACTTATTTTTATTACTCAGGAAACATCTCTTTGGCACTGTTTACTTGCTTGAACTTAATCGTGATCTCTATATATAGGGCTCCATATTATGACACA
The DNA here is from genome assembly GCA_030762935.1 of Hymenopus coronatus. Lineage (NCBI taxonomy): Eukaryota > Metazoa > Arthropoda > Insecta > Mantodea > Hymenopodidae > Hymenopus > Hymenopus coronatus. The sequence goes on from CM060882.1 coordinate 57,998,798, forward strand.
CTTAAACCATTCCTTATAAAATTAGAACTATGCAATAAATTACAGAATGAAAAAAAAGAAAGGGTTAATAATAGCCATGGATTATAACATTGATCTTTATAAAACAAAGTTAATAGTAATGAAAACTTAAAAATCAATGCTCTTGGTGAGAAACAAAATAATTGTAAATTAAATAACATGTATATGAATATTGTTGCATCGCACGGACTTGAATTCAGGCATACTCTTCCTACACGTGTCACTATGTCATCAATAACTTGCATTGATCACGTATTAACTAATAAAATCTATGGAGATAATGAATGCAGAGTGTTTGACACTGGAGTGTCGGATCACAGAGCGGTTGTTGCAAGACTACCAGTGATACATAAAAATAAAAGAAAACCCAAAAAGAAAATTGTTAAACGTTTATACAACTTAGAAAACATTTCAGAATTTAAAGAAAAAGTAGGTAATTTAACCTGGACTTTAAACAGTGAGGACTCAGTTGATGCAAATTACAACTTTCTTAGGGAGCTTCTAAATTGCTATAATGAATGCTTTCCTAAAATCATAGGAACACTACTCACGAAAAAGTACTCATTAGACTGGTGTACAAAAGGAATTTGAATATCCAGTGCCCGTAAGAGATTGTTGCACAAAATGTTCAAGACCACTACTGATTTAAACTTCAAACAGTATTACAAAACCTACAGCAAAATATATAAGAGTGTAATAAAGAAGGCAAAACGAATGGCAATTGAAAAATTCATTAAAAATGCAGATAACAAAAGCAAAGCAACTTGGAAAATTATAAAAGGAGAATTGGAATTAAACAAATCAACGAGTAGAAACAATTTAGGTAATATGGATGCAAAAACAGCGGAATTATTAAACAACTACTTCATAAATATTGGGAATGACATCCGAGAAACTTCCCCATCAGTACAAGACTCCATGAACGAATTGTATAATAATAACTGTCTAATGTTAACTCCTTTGTTTGAATTTACAAGGGTTACTCCTGAAAAAATTACTGAGATAATATCAAAACTCAAATCAAAATCATCTTTCGGGTGGGATGAATTGCCTCCATTTCTTATAAAGGAAATAAAACATGAAATTAGTAAGCCAATTAGCGAACTAATTAATCAATCTCTGATGACCAGGCATTTTTCCAGAGAGATTGAAATATGCCATAGTGAAACTTATACACAAAGGAGGGAAAACTGAATTTAAAAATTATAGACCTATCTCTATTCTTCCTACCTTCACCACCATATTTGAAAAGGTTGTCCATTCTCAACTTATCTCCTATCTAGAACATTTTAGCAAGTTAAACAAATCCCAACATAACATGGATTCCGAGAAAATAGCTCTACAATATCTCCCCTAACTAAATTAGTAAATGATGCTTCGAAAATGATTGATGATAAGCAACATACTGCCATATTAATTTGCGACAACTCAAAAGCTTTTGACTGCGTATGTCATAATATATTACAAAAAAAAAATGGAATTCTATGGAATAAAGAACATAGCGTTAAGGTGGTTTGTAAATTATCTCAAAGATAGGAGACAGAAGATAGTTATAAATAACGAAATTGGTACGGTCCAATCTAATTGGAATCAAATAAAAACAGGAGTCCCACAAGGTAGTGTTTTGGGACCACTACTGTATATAATATACACTAATGACCTCCTTAACTGCGTAAAGGGAAATACAATTATGTATGCTGATGACACGTCTATCTTGCTAAATGGGTGTAACCTCGAGGAGTTACAGAATAATGCAGAAGAGACAATTACTCGGCTAAAGAATTGGTTTTCAAGAAATGGATTGAAGCTAAATACCTCTAAAACCTCCATTATGCAGCTCAGCACTCAAGAAAAAAATTGTGAGAGCCTCAGGACTAATTTAGTCAATCATAAAGAAAGTGCTAATATCCTCGTTGTCTTTTTAAACAAACAATTAAAATGGGACGATCATATCCATTATTTGTCCAAAAAACTATCTAGTGCATGCTTTAATATGACACAAACAGGAACAAAAGAATCTTGCAGAAATCTGTTCAAAAAATTGAAAATTCTAACACTACCATCCCTATTCCTATATGAAATAAATAAATACATACATGCAAACTTTGATGCCATGTGTAACTCGCAAACACAGCATAACCATGGAACAAGAACTAAAAATAAATTAAAACTACCCATGCATAGGTTAGCACTATACGAAAAAAGTCCACTGTATGCCAGAATAAAAGCTTATAACAAACTACCAACTAAAATCAGGGAAATAAAAAACAGGAATTGTTTCAACAAAGTATTGAAAAACCTATTAATTGACAAAGTGTACCACTCAGTCACTGAATATATGAATGACAAATCTTTTTAACTTTTTTCGTTCTGTAAGTTACATATTACATTATTGTTCCTAGGTTAGTACCATAACAGTTAAACACTGTTTGTATATATATACTGTACATTGCCAATTTATATTTATTGTAACTTAACTGTTAATTGTTCTTCATACTTGATGAGTCACCTGTTTATGGAGTCTTTACTCATTTATTATAAGCATATGTGACAATAAAGCATCTTATCTTATCTTGCAGCCAACCCAACTATCCCATTGTGTATAGCAAGTAAAGGCAACTTGAATATAAATTCGTAACAGTGTCACCTAACTTATATTATTTCTAAATATCCCAAACAGTACTTTTCTATGGCACACATTCTTCTGAATGTGCATGTGAATTCATGCATACTTTATACATTTTTGAGAGTTTAAGCAAAAAACAAATTACTTTACATTTTTATTCAGTAAAATTGGTTTTTCAGACTTGACACCATAATATAACTCCATGGCACGACAGCTCACATGGAACCTTGGCCTACTGCCCAACCACTGCATCCCCCATCTCGGTCCATGACAGACATCATGAAAGGGGTGCAGTATTGGAGGGTGAGACGTGGTCAGCACCTCAAACCCTGCCTGGCTGGTTAATGCGATCCTCATGACTTGGAGCTGCTACTTCTCGTAGCTCCTCAATTGGCCCCCTCCAGGGACTTCACAGCTAAGTGCACCCCGGATCAGCTCTCCCAGCAGGAGAAAAATCCCTATGCCAGTACCGGGAATCGAACCCAGGTCTCCATGCAAGATTTCGATCACTTATTTAGTTTGGAGCTCTCTATCTAAACTAAATTCTGGGGGCCTGCTAGCTCAGTTTTACATAGTAAGAAATTTCAAGAAACTCGGGTCACCATTGCTCATGTAGGTGTGACTGAGTAGCATGTAGGTGCAATAATGTGCCAAGCTATGAAAGGAAACTCCAACACATGGACAATTATAAATTATAATTTTGAAGCTGCTTACAGTGAAGGCATAATCAAATTAATTAATTAAAGTGGTATTGTTAACACACACTTCACTTACTTTTATTGAGTAGGACAATTGTTTCACGGACCGTTGCCTGCATCCTCAGCTGTTGAACCACTACTGCTTGGGTTTGGGTTCCAAGTTGTGGTTGTGGATGTGTTGGTTGTGGTGACATCTGTTGGGCGGGCGATGAGACTTGTTAAGCAATCCTTAGGGGGGAACTCCATGTTCATCAATGTGTGGCGGTATTTATGAATATAGATTTTTTTTTTTTTTCTTCTATATTCATAAATACCGCCACATATTGATGAACATGGAGTTCCCCCCTAAGGATTGCTTAACAAGTCTCATCGCCCGCCCAACAGATGTCACCACAACCAACACATCCACAACCACAACTTGGAACCCAAACCCAAGCAGTAGTGGTTCAACAGCTGAGGATGTGGGCAACGGTCCGCAAAACAATTGTCCTACTCAATAAAAGTAAGTTAGGTGTGTGTTAACAATACCACTTTAATTAATTCAACATGGACAATTATTCATGGTGACAACATACAGGTGCTAGCATTAAGCTTATAGTCACAATACACTAAGAATGTTTATATATGTGAATGTAGAAAGAGTTTTACAAAATCCGACTCAAATTCTTTTGATTTAATTTTAAGCACACTACTGTTACAAGCTTCTTTGCATACTTGCAAGAATAAAAAAAAAAAAATAGTACCTTAGTTTGCTTATTTTACAGGACCTGAAACCAGCCAATCTTCTCATTACTAATGAGGGCATACTGAAAATTGCTGATTTAGGACTAGCAAGAATGTTCTCTAATGACCAGGAACGACCATATTCTCATCAGGTTGCCACCCGATGGTACCGTGCACCAGAACTTCTTTATGGAGCGAGATATTACACATATGCTGTAGACTTATGGTCTGTTGGATGCATCTTAGGGGAGCTTTTAAATAAATCACCTATTTTTCCAGTAAGTTCCATATATTTTATCTATACAGTGAAAATGAAATACCATCTTGAAAATCCAAGACAGTGCATGTCAAAAATAAGCATGTAAATTTTTTCATTTGCTGAATGAGACAAATACAATTTCCATGAGTAAAACACTTATACATCCACATGTTCAAGCTGAAATTGTAACTTCCGACATACATTCATCAAACTTACTGATTTCCAAATTGTTCATTAGATACATGCTTGCATTACTTAATTATTTGAAAAGATAGATATTCTGTAACTTTAATATCTGACACTTCACTTAACTTATAGCTCAGAACTTGAAGACAAACCAAATCAAATATGGCTTACAACGTAGCTGTTTGTACAATGTGAACATCGGGTTGGGAAAAAAAGGAAATTGTTTTGCTGCTGCCATTATATGTGGATCATTATCTGCCACATATTATTTCTCTACCACACTATGATCTTCAAAGAAGACATTTAGCATTCTCCTGTATTTAGTAAGTTAATGAATGTTGTTATATTTATTTGATTTTATTAACATTTCATTGGCTTCCTTAGGGTGAATCTGATATAGAGCAACTAGCAATAGTACTGCAGACATTAGGTTCACCGACAGCAGACTCCTGGCCTGGAATGACAGAGCTCCCAGATTATAATAAGATTACATTCCCTGAGACAAAAGGAGTGAGCTGGGAGCAGATTTTTCCAAATAGTTCACAAGAAGCCATAGATTTAGTGAGAAAGTTTTTAGCATATGATGCCAACAAGAGAATAAATGCTAATGAGGTAAGCTAAATGTTGTTAAACTATAGAAGCACAATTATATCTTCATATTGACTCAGCATACATAAGACATGTAGGAAGAATGTCAATAGCATAATCAAGATATCATGTTTAAAAAATGTTTTTTCCATGTATTTTCAAGTGTCTTACCTTTATAAATACGATATTGCATTTGTACCATTTTTACTCTTATCAATTTATTTTATAGTTGTTTTATACCTATTTATTCTTTTCTATGTTTTGTTAAGCTTTGTCATTTTGGACAAAATCATAATTGGCCAAGTTAAATAAATAAAAAATAATAATAAAAATAAATAATAATAATAATAATAAAAAAAATGTAAAGAATCTCTCCCAGAGATTTCAATTAATTTTATCAGCAATATTCTTATCAAGAGCAGCCAGAAAAATAGCCAAAAGCTTCAAATTCAGTTTAGGAACATTGTTATAAATACCAAGAAAGCTTTACTACCATTAAACCTTGAATTATGTATTTTCTTTTAAACACAATTATCTATAATTCTCTTAAATATTATATCTGTTGCATTTCAGAGTGAAATAATCCTTAAATCTACTTTTAGTTAGGCAATCAATTTTTGTTTTCCTAAGCTGTTTAAACTGGAAAAGTTATAGTTGGAAATAGACTCTTAATGTATCAACAATAAAAATTTGTGTAAACAAATAAGAGATGTAGGTGCATTCAGATAGAATTGCTAGCATATATATTGTTGTTGTTATTATTACTATTATTATTATTATTAACATAGCATTTTCTGATACTATGTATTTTTCAGGCACTTGTGCATCCTTATTTCTTCACTTCACCATTGCCATGCCCTTTGTCGCAGATGCCAAAACCGAAGGAAGGGCATAGAAAGCAGTTTCGAGCTAAAGATTATGACACTGAAAGGCCTCTAAATGAAATGTTTAATGATCTCAGACATCTTTTGGTTCCTTGAAACCTACTGCTTTGGTTAGCTACATAAATTGAGGTCATATCATATTTTTGTTTTTTTTTTTTGTACAGGGTACTCCAAGTACTCTTTGAATAAGATGGTTTTTTTTTTGGGGGGGGGAGATTTTTTTTTAAAACTTGTAGAAAAATTTTCCAATTCTGATTTTGCATTTCTAGCCTAAATGTAACATTTAAATGGACATGCACAGGTTTGCGCGAAGAGATCTAGGATTCTTAAAACTAACTTGAATCAATTTGCACCAATAATTATAATTTCATTTACTTAAAGTTTGATTTCAGAATATGTTTCAGAAGCAATTGATTCTATCATCAGCCAACTTTGGAAGCATCCTTGCAGGTGTTGGTTGCAGAAATGGCATCATCTGGTTTACTAATGATGTAGTTGCTGAGTTTAAGGACAGATTAAAAAATTCAATAGAAACTGATGATGCCACCTCTACAACTAACACTAGTGTGGATTTATTTGATGAGTCTATTAATTACACTAAACAACACTTACACTAAACCAGCATACCATTAGATAAACTTGCCCCACTAATAGAATATTGGCTTAAATCAATTGGAATGGTACCATAAGAAATTTCAGAATATGCAGAACTTACCAAATAAAACTTTTTCCAGTTTCAGACAAGATTTTATCGCCTAACATCAAGATTAGCAATGGGCAATCCACTCTCACCCATATTAGCAGATGTTTTCATGAGCGCATTGTTTCATGTTTTCGGAATCACAAAAGGTTTCCCTTGGATGTTTAAAACCTGGCAGCGGTATGTCGATGACATCTTTGCAATAGTGCCAAAAAGTTTTAGAGCGATGATGCTCTAAAACTTTTGAACATCCAAGAAAAAAGTATAAAATTCACAGTAGAAATAGAAAAAGATAACCAGCTACCATTTTTAAATCTGAAAATAGTCAAATGTGAAAATAGAATAAACTTTGGTATTTACAGGAAACCTACTCAGACAGACAATTATATAAAAGCCAATAGTTATAATCCAAGGGCACATTAACAGGCAATCTTCAATAGCCTAGCACTTAGACTGGTAAACATGCCACTTCTAACAAATGAATACAGGGCAGAATACAACAAAATAATCAAAATTGCAAATAAAAATTGTTTCCCAAGATCCCTAGTAGATAAAGAAATAAAACTAGCTGAAAAAGAAGAAATTCCACTCTCACAGCAATAGAACATAAGATGAGCTTCAAGAAATTCACATACCATACAAAAAATTTTCAAATAATAATACAACATTCAGCTAGCACCAGTAAACCGTCATAGCATAAAAAGTGAATTAGGCTCAAATATCAAGGATGTCATCCCAGCAAAGAAAAAATTGGGCATATACAAAATAGAATGCAAGGATTTTAATCAGATTTATATTGGAAAAACAAAAAGAAATTTAGAAACAAGATCCAAAGAACACTTCAGAAACATAAATCAAAAGCAATTGGAAAAATTAGCAGTTGCCACCCACTTTTGGACAAAACACCACAACTCCACACACATATCAGGAAAACAAGAGCTGGCCACATTATCACACATCTTCACTGCAAAAAATAGAAACAGGGTTTTCAATGTCGGCATTCAACATTCCACAGAAGGAAGGTGTTTAACAAGTTCATTGAACCACCACCATAGCAGACAGCACTTTCAACCTTGCCAGCTTCACCACAAGGAATTAGTCAATGTCCAATTGAAAATAAGGGAAACTAGTCCTTCGAAACATGTTCTGGCAAAAATCCCAAGTAAGTGTCATTTAGTGTAATTGATTGACTCGTCAATAATTGAATATAACAACACTGTTTACAAACTTCCACAAAAAGAAAAGTGGACTAGCAAGGATGTCTATCATTAGCAGTTGAATCAAAGTGATGCCGGTCCCCATGGCCACGCTTGCTAAGGTGTCTAGCTTTGGTGCTTCGTGGGCAGGGGATCATGGGTTCGAGTCCCGCCTTGGGCATGGGTGTTATATGTTTGTGAAAAGGAACAGTAAAACCAGTAATCACACAGAAATCATACAGGGGGGAATGTAAATAGGGGATACAGCGCCTGAGGCCTGACCAGACTCCTGTACGGTTTAAAAAAAAAAAGTGATGGAAGCAATTGCTTCTGAAACTTGTTCTCAAACCAAATTTTAAGTGAAGTTAATGTCACAAACCAAATAAATGTTGTCCAAGTAGTTTCACTCCACTGTTTCCAACTTTTGACTTCAAAATCAATTGGCTCATATTTTTGCCATCAAAAAATCACTCGTGTAATTTTTGCTAAAAGTTCTTTAAAAACTGCAGTATCTCTCTTTGATAGCTAACATATCTAAAAATCTTTCCCTGATATTATCAAATAAAGTTTTGGATTTAGGATTTTAATAATATAATGCAGGATTAATTTTTATAAAATTAAAAGTGTTACATATTTCTGCATTTTTTCAAAAATAGTTTTAATGTTAAACAAAACTGAATCCTTGATTGTAAAGAACTACATTTTTTATTTCTTCTTTGAAAGAATTGGCATACAATAATTATAAAGATTCATTTTCTATTATAATTAGAAACAAGAATTCCAAAGAAGGCCTTAAAATACAAAACCATGGAAAGAGAGACATAGGATGGCCAGTTAAAAGATGGAACTAAGGGAGAAAAGGTCAATAGCTCTACACTGTGAAAGGAAGAAGACTTCTGGATGCCATGATTGATTTGAGTTTCCTTCATGTTATACTGTACTCTCCTTCTAGAAATGACTTCTATTTCTAAGTTTAAATTTGGAGCATCCAATTACCATACACAGTTGTGAAATTTACATATAAGGAAACTTGTGGAACAAATGACAATCTAGACAGCACTATACATACTGTATGCCTTGTGGCTTGCTTTGAAAGTCATAGCTAATTGTTGTTGTGCATTGTTGTACCTGCTGTGGTTTGCACATACAAGTACTTCTGGAAGTCCCTTGCCACTTCATTGATGGATATAAAAAGGAGAGAACAAGTCCTGGACAGAATAAGTTTCAACTGGGATTGTAGAGCATGCAACAGTTTTGATGGGAAGTTCAGAGCATGCAGTAGCCACCACAGCAAGCATCTAAAGAAAACTATATGGCAGAATTGTTGCAAAAGCTTCAAATAAAGATATCTGTTTAAAAACAGATTTTTATTACAATTGGTTGGAAGAAATAAGGAGTTGTTACAATACTCAATGGGATTTGGATAAGACCTGCATTTAAAAGGTCAAAATTCTATCTGACCTCCCTTGCTTTGTTTTTATATCGGCATTCCCCAAATTCTACTTTGTGAGCTGTGTGCTTGCTATGTTTTAACAGCTTTATTAATGTTTTAAGCATATTAGTATTGGTTTGACATCTGTTTCTAATATATAAATTTCATCAGAAACACCATATGAGCTATATATACACACACATATTTTAAAATTTCGTATATAAGTTTCTCAGGGCCTTAGGGGAAAAAAATGTGTAAGTGAAAGGTAAGGAAAAGGGGGTTGGTGGAGAAGAAACGAAAACATACAAACCTTAAACTAGCAAAAAATACTATAATACACTGTATAAGAAATAAAAAACAGTTCCGGATTCTGTGCAACAACTCTATTAATTATGTGCGCTAAATGAACTATCAATTTTAAAATGGTGTCTCTGCTAGATGCCAGCTGCTATGTAACTTACTAACAAACCTGTGTGACTTTTGTAAGGGAAAAAAGTAAAATATGCATAAACATTCACAGATTTAAAACAAAACATGTTAGTCTGTCAAAAATTACAAGATTGTGATAACAAGAAGAAGCAATTTCCTAAAGAGGTTCCTAAACCCTGTCCACAAACCTTGTATTTGTAGATTTGGGTCCCCCGCTTTTCAATCGGACAACATTTGACATTCTATGGTATCCACAGTATCATTAAAATCCATGGGATCCTGATTTTTATTGCTTGATCCTTGGGAGAGTAACACAAAGTGAACAAATAAATGACCATGTTCTTATTATCATGCTGCCCTATTTCCAGCAGGCAATGGGATGTTTGCTAAACAAGGTAGAAACAGCCATCTACCATTAACATTTTCTTTGCTTTCATTGGCTGAAGCAATATGTTAATTGGTGGAGTGTAAAGCATTGAGTATTTGTTATGGAAACAAACAATGCAATACATGTCTCTTGATTTCCGAGGATCAAAGGCAAACCCACACATGCAAGCTAGTATTTTCAGGTAGAAGTACAGTCTATTTCAAAGTTTACCATTCTCACCTAAAGAATGGCCGAGAATTCTACACAGGATTTTGGTTAAGCAAACATACTTTTATTGAATACTTTTTCATATTCTTGCCATCATATATGTATCAGAGTGCTTTATATTCCAGTAACATAGACCCATTGACAGAAACAATGCTTTTCTTGAGATTTTTTTCAGTATGTCAAAATCAAAGAACCCAGAGCTGTCAAAATTATTTCACAGCATTTTAATCGAGATTTTTTTCAGTATGTCAAAATCAAAGAACCCAGAGCTGTCAAAATTATTTCACAGCATTTTAATCCATTCTTTCTGCAGCAATATTTTCTGCTTGGCGACTTTTCAGTCATTTTAAGTAAATGTTGCTGGGTAACCTGTAAAAGCATATTTCAGGAGCTCATCATAGTCGATGCAAATACATATGCAAATATTCTCAGTGAAGACAACATGGTTGCCCAATTGTGGAGCTTGAAGAGCACAAACCATTGCATAAGCCTAGCTTTAGCAACAATGTCATTTATTAAAAGCTTAAACTGAAAAACTAGCCCTAAATGCATAATTGATGTTCTTCTAAGGACTTTACGTTTGATCATACAAGCACGTGAAACACACAAGTGAAAAACATAAATGAAACAATGAAACTTTAAAATATGCTGGAGTAATTTGAGCTGTTTAAAAATAGAACATTTGAAGTCTCACTTCTTTATTTTACTTAAGACATGTTTTGAGGAACCTTTTGTCCTCATCGTCAGCTAATCTCTACTGAAGCTTAGGGAAGAAGTTGTTGCTGATATGGTGATTGTGCTTATCTCTGGTTCTCTGGTGGTGAACTTGAAGAGGCCATCTAATGGCAGTAATTCAAAATTCAGGACTATGTCACTGGTTTTTAAACTTTGACTTTTCCCCAAACTGCCAACTTTGTATGTGTTTTAGATTTGTGATCTCTTCTTGAATGTTGTGCTGGGTGGTCCAACTATGGCATGCTACCGCGGATTTATCTGTTTGCTCTAACTTCAAGCTCTTTAAATGTTCCTTCAATTTTGTTTGTAGATTTCTTTAGTCTTTCCTATGTGCAACTTTGGGCAATTTTCACAGTTGATTTGGTAGATTCCTGATTTTTTTTGTTTGAATAGTTTTTATCACCCACTTCCACTACTTATGGCAATGCAGGCAATGACACTGATACATGGAATGAAGGTGGAATATGATGACTGGGAAAACCAGAGAACCTGGAGGGAACCCGTCCCTGTGCAGTCTTGCCCAGCACAAATCCCATATTCAGTCACTTGAGATCAGACCCAGGCCACCTTGGTGAGAGGCAAATGGTCTAACTACTCAGTCACAGCATAGCTGTGTGATTTTGTACTGTGTTTTTGAGAAGTTGGTTGTAAATTTCTAAGCATGTACATGTTGCATGGTGCCAATATTGTATCTTGCTCTTGGAAGATTTGGTAGGCAGGCTAATAAACAATATAAAATACAGAAAAAGATCACAGATATCGCATATAAAATTTGCCCAGTAGTGAGAAAAGAAATGCATATCGATGACATTTAGATTAAGTGGAAAGTTGATTTTGCAACTGGGCTTTCATTTGTTTCTAACCGGTCATGATTGTTAGCCAGTGTCAAAATTTGAAAGAGTAAACATTTTCTATATGTAGATCCATTACTATTTCCAATTCTGCCAGTTATACAAAGCTTTCATTTTATTATTAATGCATATGCTACTGATTTTTGAGGCAATAGTCATATAAACAAACTGCAGATGTGCTTTTGCTAAATGAACCAATGCTCAATGGATTTGGGATGTCAGGATTTTAGGTTAGAGTGCACATACCCTAGAATTTCTTTCAGTTTCATTTTCCAGATTGCTACTGCTGGCATCTGTTTCATGCCACAGCCACCCTGAATAATTTATATGCACAATATTGATCTAATATACTGTGACTGGGTACAAGGATAATAAAGTTAAAAATTTTTAAGTCTTCTGGCTTTCCGTCCCTGGGATCTGAGAAAACTTTATTCCCATTAATTGTGAATGCCCAAATTACATGTATCTCAACTTTATTGTCGTTACAATATTGTTGTTCTGGATACCCTTCTCCTTATTGTGAACCAGCCTTGAATCCTCTACCTAGCTGTGCAGATGTTTTCTGCAACTACCACAATGATGACTCCAAAATTGAGATATAATTGAATTGCTAAGCATTCTATATAAAAGATACTGTAATTTAAATTAAATTTTTAATGGAATTTATAATTTTCTTATTGTACTGTTTTTCTCCTTAATCTTTGACTTCCTATACTCATGTCATTTTCAAAGAGCGATGAAAGAGGAAAAGTTTGGGAAACTCTATATTGGAGCAATTTCTGAAGAAAGAAAAACTAAAGGTACTAATTTAGGAGAAAACACTCTAAAAATTTCTGTCTGACATTTCCAGAATGAGATTTTCATATAAGTTAATGCAGAAGACTTATTTAAGCTCACACAATTATGTATTGAACAAACCTACTTTACATTCAGAGGCAAATTTTATACAAAAAAAAGTATGGTTTAGCCATGGGAAATCCATTAAAACCAATACTTGCAGACATATACACGAGTAATTTAGAAACCCACATAACAACAGCCTTCCCACAAATATACAAAAATTGGTATAGATATGTAGACGATATAGTGGCAACAGTAAACAAAATATCTGATGTGTTCCATTCACATGACTTTCTCTATATCTCTGTAACAAATTATTGTTAGTAAGCTTATCTTTTAATTATTTCATGCTAATCGAGAAAAATTAGCAGAAAGTCTTATTTCTTGCTATATTGTAAGCAGAAGCGAAATAAGGGAGTACCATAGGTTAAAGTGAAAGCTAAAAACTGGTTGCTATGTGACTGATGTTCCTTTGTTTGTATGGACAGGAGTTGACAAATTCCTGTATGAGAAAAGTATGTTTTTCAAAGCTGAAACAAAGAAAAAGGAATATCTCAAAAACGATGAACTCCACGAAAAAAATGTATATAACATAAATTGTGTGTTTTAACGTGCGCTATATTTTTTGTGAGTTAAGTTTTTGTCCATCTCTTACGGTTTAGTAGTTATGAAAAATTCACCCAGAATAAAGTAGTCTTCAGAGGCTATTCCCAGAAAATTCAAAATATACATTTTATTTGTCAGGTAAATAACTTTAATATATGATATTTTAATCAATATCGTTAGAGCCATTTTTTAGAAAATCAAAATTTCGAAAAAAGTTCCATGTAAAGGGTAGTTTGGGGTGGGGGATTTTTCTCAAAATCTTCCTGTCGCATCCCTGGAAGATACTAAACTTAAATACCAAGTTTGGTATTTTACCGACTTTTCGTTTTTGAGTTATCGTGTTCACTGACACACGGACACACACACGGACCTTTTTCTGAAAATACTTTTTTTGGATACAGGGAACCCTAAAACATATATTTCCGGTGAAATCTCGGCATCAAATTTTTTGGTGGAATGCAATACATTCTCTATGCACTATGTCCATAGTGCATATAGAGAAAGTAAAAAGTAGTCGAGGACAGCCTTAAATTTACTAAATCTTTAGGACAGTTCTATAATAGAAAAAGAATCAAATGGAATGCTTCCCTCCTTGGACCTAAAAATAATCATGAAACACAACAAACTAGAATTTGGAATCTATAGGAAAGAAACACAGACGGAAAACTACATAATTAATAACAGCTACAACCCAATTTCACACAAACATACCATGATGAACAGCCTTGCATTCAAACTAGTAAACCTGCCGTTAAGCCAGATGAAATACAAATTAGAACTTAATCACACAAACATACCATGATGAACAGCCTTGCATTCAAACTGGTAAACCTGCCGTTAAGCCAGATGAAATACAAATTAGAACTTGATAGGATCATAGAAATTGCACAAAAGAATGGCTACACAGAACATTTGGTAAAGAAGATTAACAAATTTATGAAACAGAAGAAACTAAAAGAAATTAGCACTCTAAAAAGAATAAATGCAGAAACCAGCTACAAAAAATTCACTTACCACTCTTTTGATACCAAAAATTTCAAAAGATTTTCAAAAAATGGAACATCAGCTTAGCCCCAGTTAATAAGCACAGTTTAAAAAAACCTCCTCCATACAAACATAAAGGTAAAATCCCCCCATTGAAACAATCAGGGATATATGAAATCAACTAGGAATGAGAAAAAGTATATATAGGGAAAACGAAACATTGGACAACATTTTAAAGAACATATGAGATGTTTAAAATATAAACAGACAGATAATTCAGCTGTAGCACATCATTTTTGGACTCAAAACCACAATTTTCACAGTGAGCCCAAGTTATTAAAATTGGAGCAGAATCCAATTGCATTAACAGTTTGGGAAAATCTATTAATTTAAAAAAAAACAAACAAAAGGTCATAAATTTTGACATACCACAAACAAAGAGACTCGTCTCAAAATTCATCTATCTGGAAGAAAGACCTCCACAGGCTGCTACCATGAGTTCATCAGTGAATCTCCATTGAAAATCGTTGCAACAGCCACCGAAACATGTCCGAAGTAAGTTACTTTATTTCAAGAGTGAAGTTTGAGTGTAATCTATGTTTTTACTCCTATTTCCTATGATTTTTCTTTAAAATTGTAGTATCTCTATCTCATGCATAGTTAACTTGCTTTAGAATTTTATGGCCAAATGTATTGTACACCTGATGTAGATGGTAAAGGATATAAAATAGGTATGCTATTTACAGTAATAGGTAAAGAGATGCTGTTATTTTAAAATTGTTGTGATAATGACAAATGAGGATGAAGGATGTCAAATTACAGACACTTTTCACTAAGGCATTCAATGTAACACAGTATGTCTTATCATAAGACATTTTAAAACCCAACTTAATATGTAATTTTATTAACTATTGCTTTTAAAAATATAAAAAGAAACAAATGTGTGTTTGTACATGGTAACATTTCTTACAAGAAGCTTTCTCCATTCATTCCCCTGTCATGAACATATGCACATTCCTTTCTGAGTTCACCATCCGTGTTACTCGATCTGTACCAACAATTGCTGCTAGTCTCTGAACATCATATTTTGTATAGAGTACGGTTACAGTCATATTGCTCTCATTTCCAAATGCTTTGTTTTGATTTGCCTCCTGAAACAATATGATAAAATCTGAATTAGTGTCTAGAAGGTAGTTAAGATGCATACCATAAGAGAAGCTAATGATGTAAATTGAATAAATCATATAAAGCAATGAGCTAGTTGGAGTTGTAACCCTTGTATTGCCATGCTATGGTCAATTCATAGCTGAATGTGGAGCACATGCTCCTATAATTGTATGAAGTAAATTATTTGTATTCATTTCTTCATGTGAATACTTAAATGTTTGCAAAACTATACAAGGTATTTTCAAAGTTAGACTGCCAAACAGTATGATTGTAATAGTAGTCTTTTTAAAAATATTTTGGCTAAAAGTAACCTATGGACTGTGAAACTTTGCTTCAGTGTAAGTCACGAAGGAAATTCAGAACTATAGGGCCAATTTATTAATGTCCATATTAGACAAACTTTAAGAAAAAATTATCTTAAATGCTAGTCAAACTTTTTCTTGTAAACAATGCACTCATTCTGTGTCAGCATGGATTCCAAACTGGAACATTGGCAACTAAAAATTAGATTAATAAAATAAAAATCCACTTACATGGGTTAAAACATTTTTCTGGATTTGAAGTAACATTTAGGGACATGGCTTGGCTAGTGCAACTAGTGTTTAAAACTTGACCCAATCTTCTTTTCCAAACAAAGTAATGAACATAACTAACCAGTAAGTCCACAAATCTAATATCCAACACAAACATCCATTCTTAAATTTGGGTTACCAGATAGTATCAATGCAGAGCACTTAGAATTTACAGATTGTTAAGTTACAAAATTAATGCTCATGTGTTCTTGCACTGAACTAAAATTACAAATAAAATCTAAGGCACCACTCACAACCTCACTCAGCACTCTCCACTGTCAGCTCCATCGCTCAATAACTAACTCTTTAACTGTCTTAGCTGTTCACTTCTTGTTTGACCTCTCAAATAATTCTTCCTCAATGTTGAAAAATCTGTAAAAGCTACAGGACGTTTTTATAGGAAGGTGTGTAACTTCAGAATATTCACTTTGTTCAACAGAATAATGGCACAAATGAACCTTGACAAAGTTCTTCAAATAAAGGTGAACCACAGAAGAGCCAGTTTCTCCAAGTACAGAGTGAGCCAAAAATCTCCAAACCGCCTGCATGGTTTTTTCCACTGGTTGTGTGGACACACGATTCTGCAGTGCTGTTGTAAACAAGGTCACGCTTCTGACACAGTTTTGCTCTGCTCTGGAAGTGCAGTACCGAGTTGATAGTGATATGGCATATTTCAGTTATTATGAGTGATTGATTATTTTGTGTTGCCCTCCGTGGTAAATGGTTACCATATACCCACGGTCGCGGGTTCAAACCCGGCGGAGGACGATGGATTTTTTCGGGTGTAAAAATCCTTAGCATGGCTTCCTTCGGAAGGGAAGTAAAGCCGTTGGTCCTGTGTCGTAGATTTACGGCACGTAAAAGAACCTCAAGCCTGATAAGAGAGGCCTCTGAACAAAATTAAGCGGTCTTTCACGCCCAGTATAGAATGGGACGCTGAGAACCACAGCAGTTAAAGAGCGTCCATAAATAACATGCCATTTCCATTTGATTATTTTGTCCTGTATTTGGTCACAAAGCGTATTATGGCTCAGGATATGTTTTCTACTGCACAGCATATATTTAGTTATGATTTATGTGTGTGTTAACTCAGTCATAGATTTATACCTATTGTAATTGAATCTACTTCTGCTAATGACTTCATCAACTGAATTTCTAGTTTATATGAAGAATAACATCATATATTTAGTTATGATTTATGTGTGTGTTAACTCAGTCAGCTCACCAAGTAAAAGTAAGATATTCAGATGTAAAAGTTCCAGGTTGTACAATAATCCATGAATATTACAATAAATTTCAAACCACAGGAAGTATTCCGGCTAAGAAATATAAAAGATGGTGTATGGTTCTTACTGAAGAAAGATTAGATGACATCAGTCATCGTTTGGAGAATTCCCCCAAAATTCGCTTAGGCATCTTTCACAATAGTGTATATAATGGCAAAATAGACCCATATGAAATATTTTTTCGTGTTTGAAGCTTGGTTCCACCTTCAGGATGTGTGTGTACAAAAAATAATTGTTATATTGTTCACAAAGTACCCCTTCATGACGAAAAAATTGGTATGGTGTACAATTAGCACAGAAAGAGTTATAATTTTTTTTGAGTAAACACCCGCACATATGTGAACACAATTTTGCCCCCAATTTGTGATTTTGCCTTTTTTAAACAAGACCCTGCAATAGATTTATACAGCTAATCTTTCAATGAGAACAATTCAGATGCTGACTATGGCATTGAATTTTTTAATCTGACTCTACCAATCCAAACATACATCAAGTTGCAAGCATACCTAGCATATTCCATTAACTTGTTAACCTCTGCTGTTCTTGTCATTAATGCAGTGCATTTATTTATATGAATATTATACAGATGGTAATTGAATTTCAGATGGTAGTCTGTTTATTATGGAATTGAACTTTTTCAAATTACAGCGATTATCCTTGAATTACATGACAAGAGATTAAAATTGTCCAAAATATTATTTCTGAAAAGGAGGACTATTAATTAAAGTATATTCTTTCTATTTTAATTCATTTAGAAGTTCTGCAACATGAGAAATGCCCATTTTTGTTGGTTTAAATCTTATTTACATTCATATTTTCTTACAGAATGTATTGTATAAATACACACAGAAGCTAGCTGTGTGGTTTGTCATGACTCATGAGTATTAACATTAAACAGAGCATTAGAAATGAGAACTATAGTTGTAACTGATTGTTACATATAGCCTTTGGAGGTTACAATACATTAAATGAATGGTGGGGATTAAGACAATTGTGTTCTCATTAATGAACCTCAAGATATCAAATTTTCTTTAGTTGCAAGAACCATTATATACTAGAGAGGTTATGAATTACATAAGCTTTCTATTCAAAACATTTGGTTCATACCTAGTCAAGAAGTTGCTTTAATGGGCGTTGAAAAAGTGCACACATGCAGATAATATGTTTTGATATAGGTACTTGGATAATAATTGTTTACTGGTTTGGTTCTATTTTGTGGTTCATTTTGCACACACACATAAGCTGCTTTGATTTATGGAAAGCTGTTGTAGTAATAAACGATGCAACAAATTTTAATGCAAATATCTTTTATTAGCATGGAAACAGCCACTTATGTCTTACGTCTTATCATAAAATACAGCTTCTTTCCAACAATTGACGTGCCATTGAAATATATTTTGTTTCACTTAACATTATAGGAAAGTAGTTTTATCCTTTACATGTGACATCACACATACTCTTGGGCTGAAAGTTTGTGTAATTACAGGGAATTGCTTTCATTTATTACTGAGTTTTCTTGGTAAATTTATTTTTCTCGGACATCAGTGATGTAACAGGTAAGAAATGAGCTCGTTTTGCCTCTTTGTTGTAGTTCATCGTCTGACATAAATAATAAATTAGGCTCGACTGCCCCCGTGGTCGAGTGGTCAGTGAGCTGACCTCTCATCCGTAGGTCCCGGGTTTAATTCCCGGCTGGGGCGGGGAATTTTTCTTTAACTAGAATTATTCCTTATCCCCCACAGAGTCTGGAAGTATGTATGTGAGAGTGAATGTGTGTGTGGTTGAGGAAATAAAATGATTTAAAATCCAACGTAAAACCAACCTACAGACAAGTTGTTTCTAATTCAAAGCCCCCGATATGACCTTAGATGTTAAAGGGGGTTATATAAATGGAACAATACGTATAAAAAATAGGCTGCTCATGATAAGTGAAAGTAATGAGGTTAGCTCACTCTGATGCAATTTTGGATATCCAAAATGGTCATAAAATAGATTAAAGAAAAAAAGGGAGTTAAAACATCTATGAACATTTTAGGTTTTATTGCTGTAAAGTGATTCTATAGCTGTGAAGCTAACTCAATTTTATCTTGGGCCCTAAACTATGTCTTAAGATTTGGTGGAAACCTTGTTTTAACAACTTAAGCAGGGGTTAAAGTCAAGACCATGTATTAACAATCAGTCCCTTATGTTTGCAGTTTCAGTTTATGGAAGAAACTGTACCATAAGTGAGCCAAGTAGCATTCTCTTTTCCGACTTGTATCTGAATTTGGAGCAGAGGTATTTTCTACTAAATGAATGTTGTATTTTTGAAATTATTCATTAAATATATAATTGAAACTGAAATTAATTGATTTGGAACCCCCTTTTATGATATTTTTTCCAGTGAGTAGGCAAGTCTCTTTTATAAGCCTTCAACTTCCTAGCCCTACTCATCACCAATGATGTCCACTCACAGTACTGCTAATGTTTAAGTGGTATTACTTTTGGTCATTACACTAACTAAATTCCAGTCTCTATAGAGAAATGGGGAATAATTCTGGCTAAGGAAAATTTCACATCCTCCAGCTGGAATTGAACCCAGAACCTCTGGGTTTGGAGGTTAGCATGATAACCACCAAATTACAGAGGCAAACATAATGGAGTTATTTGCTTCATTATAGTCATCCACACAAATAAATATAATTTTAATGAAGACTTTCAGGATAACAAGTGAATTAGATTGGAATCACAAAGTTCTAAGCTTTCGATCATCTTAACTCTGTGATCTTCGTTAGGGAACTGGTAAAACTGGAGTGAAAATGAAATTTATGACTTAGAGGTGTATTTTTGGCTGTTCTTAATCCCAACCAATCAGATATGGCTTCCCGGCACAAGATCTGCAATAGGTTAACATGCAGCTTTCCTTATGAGTCTCTGAGGTTCACTCCTGGTGTCATGTAGTGGTCTTCCATCCAAGTGCTGACCATGACCAATACTGCTCAACTTTCTAAGCACGAGATCTGGTAAGAGGTCCACATGCAGCTTCCTGCATAATTTTCTCTGCAGCCCACTTCTGATGTTGTGTTGCAGTCACCCATCCAAGATGTTATAACATTTCTTTAAGTAAGACAAACTTTACCATTATGCTAACAACCATCCATTCCCATTAAACTATAATCTTATCCCAGTGTGATCTCTTGCAAGGATATGGGGAAGAGTAGGAAACTCTTAAATAGGGACCCTAACAGTGGCTGTAAACTTTAATTTGCTTAGCATTTTGATATAAGCACAAATACTTGATCAGTCATGTCTTCTGAATTACAAATATTTCATATTCTGCTTACTTACCTGCATTAAATTACACATCTCACTGTAAAAGTGAGGGAAAGTTGGAGGCTGGTAGAAAATGAGATGCCGGATCCCTTTAATGCGAGGTCTTCGAAAGAAATGAAATCTTTCACTATACAGCAAGAAATATGCATCACCATGGAAGAACATATCCCTTGCTCTTGCTATCTTGCCTTCCTTAAATTGAAAAACATTGAATTCAGTCATGTGAACAAACAAATCAACTATCCATTCTGCTACCAAGAATCATTTATAAATAAGGTGAAGGAATGCCAATACATGACAATCCACATCATTGTCAAAGCTTAATTTTCTCCTAACAAGAAAACAAGGAAATAAATCAGTTAATGCTTTTAGTGATATGATATTCTTAATTTTTTTAATCCTTCTCATTAATTCTGAATTTTCATTAGGTCGAGAGAACATCAGCAATCTAGGTGCATATGTTGCCATATGAAATGTTAAGTTTTAAAACTTTGGAGCATATTGAGCTGAATTAGCTATGACATGTGAACTTTTTCATTCATTCTGCATAAGTTTATTGATTTAGATATCCAGAAAAGTTTACCTCACATGTTTTAGCATAAATAGGTTGAAGCATAAACTAGTTATATGAAGATGATATAATAAACTTCTGATATATATGAATACATCTTATGCATACTTGCCAATCTGCTGAAACTAAAGCCTGCCAAACATTCTCCAGCAAAGCATAATAATTTTTTTAAAAACATAATGCATTAAATGTTCAATACAGTAAATGTACAAAAGGTAATGCTGCACAAATGGGAATTCAATCTTTGAAGACCAGATATTATTGCTTTTTTCTGTGACACATGCTGAAATTCTTCCTTGTACAACAAATAAACACATATTAAAAAGGAGCAAAAAATACAGCTAACTAGGCTACATGCAAATGTCTAGTCTTTGTTTTATGCTTAATGCATGAACTATTATAACCAAAACTTGTCACCAAATAAGTGAAATATATTTTGCAGCTATAAAATGCAAATAAAATAGTTTACTCTACAATTCACATAAAAAATTACTAAATGCTTGCATACATTACTGCCCATTGATTAGTACTGGTTAACTCTTGAAATCACTAGCGGCTCATTTAACATTTTAAATCCCACAAGAAGGTATGTATACATTTTTTGCTGAAGTCGGAATATAATAAATGATAGACACACAAATAAGCTCTGGCTTATCACAGAACAATATATTATTAGTGTGATAAATTTGGGTTGTAATCTTAAGATAGCAAGAAGTCACAAAAGAATTACAATATAAGGCAATAGAAATTAATGTTTAACCATGTCTATGATGAAAATTACAAAACCTAAAAAAGCCAATTGCTGTTAAGAGTCATAAAAAGCCTTATTTTCTGTACATTTTATGGGCAAACTGCAAAAGCTAGCAAGCATGCTTATGTAAAACAAAGCCTTTTGTATATTACAGGTCCAATAGCAACTTTTATCTCATTATCATCTTTATTTCAAACAGTTATAAAGCATTTTTTCTTCTCTTATATTTTACTGCAAATTTATCAAAAAATTTGCTCTGTGCTTATTAAAAATCCTGCTCATGGATTCTTCCCATCTTTAATTATGACATTTTTATTTCTCATTACTTTCTCAAAACTCTTGTTTCTTTTCACTCATTAATACTGAATTCTCATTCCCAAAATAGAAACAATCCATTGATACTTTCTCCCTTAAAACTCTTTAATTTCTCTGATCCACTTCTTATCCAAACATATCTTTCTTTCCCCTACATCTACCTCATCTTTCAGCAAACTCTTTAGCACCCCATTCTAATCTGAAAAATGTAATATGACCTTCATTCCTTAAACTAATGATTTATTCTTGCTTCTTAATGAAGTCTATCCTAAATTAACGTCCACCCTCAAAACTATGTTTATACCCAATTTTCCTCTAAAATGCTTTTTCATCCAATTTTCTCTAATATTTTTCACCATAAAGTTACTTACTTTGGAATATTCACATATCTGAACAAACTTCAGATCCTCATGTTTGAAGTAATTTCTCACTCGTACATAATCAAAGTATGATGGTATATATATGAGCACATGCTTCATTAGAGTATCTTTAAACTGGGTAAAGGTCTTCAAGAAAAATTCAAACCTGGCATCTATGGCATGGGTAGAGGAATGTCCTTCAAATCGATGAAAAACCTGCAAGAAAAAAGCTGATTTTTAATCACAAATATGGAATTACAGATTATGCTAATTGTGCATTTAATTACTTGGATTGCAAACAGATTGGTAGGAAGGCTTAAGGAGCAGAAAGGAGTTTAAGAGGAAAGGTAGATTTTCATCTATAGTTTTGGACTGATATAACTAAAGAAATTTAAGAGAAGTATCAGTTAGGATTATGCAATATAAGCGAACATTGTCAAAATGTTGCCATCAAAGGCTTTTGCATTTGATTGCACCAGCGCTACTTCCATGTTTCCTCATTACCAGACATACAAGACAGATCTTATCATCACTCCAATTGAAAGATGACAGTCATTTAAAGCGCTAAACACTGGAGTTGTCTTATTACTACTATCAATTTTCTTTGCACTAAAATGGACAGTTGGTCTAATAACAGGACAAGAAAAGTGAAATGACATTTTATTTATGGACGCTCTTTAACTTCTGAGGTTCTCAACGTCCCACTAAATTGGGCCTGAAAGACCGCTTAATTTTGCTCAGGGACCTCTCTATCAGGCTTGAGGTTCTTTTACGTGCCGTAAATCTACGACACGGGACCCACATCTTTACTTCCCTTCCGAAGGAAGCCATGCTAAGGATTTTTACGCCCAAAAAATCCATCGTCCTCTGCCAGGTTTGAACCCACGACTTTGCGTATATGAAGTTAGCCTGGTAACCACTACACCAAGGAGGGCGACTAATAACAGGACACTATCAGCTGCATAGGATCTCACAAAATTGGGAAAGCAGTTGATCAAGTATGTAGAGGATGCAGGAGAGCAAATGAAACTCTTTGCTGTGACTATGAAGCTCTCACAGCTCTTAGGGTTAAATACTTTAATGAGGAAATTATTCAATTCCAGAAATTTAAAAAAGTGCCTACTAAGAAACTTCAAACTTTAAAAAGCAAACTTCATCTGCTATGGGACCTAATGTTTGGGAGCTACCTCCTGTGACAGAATATCCTGCAGTCAAAGTGAGAGAGTGGACAAAGATCTGTTATGACTGACACACCAACAGCAGAGGTTTTCAGTAATGTGATCTGGGGCACTACACCTAGCTTAAAAACCAATGGCAAGGGCCATACCTCATGGTGAAGAGGATTAATGATATCTACCGCAACCAGAGGCTGTGGAACACTGAGATCATCAAGCCCACTACATGATGACCAGTCCCGAGGAGGGAGCAGTGTAACTACATGTCCATAAAAAGGTGCTTATACCTTGCCATCATGATTGTTGCATGAGCGCAGTCGGACTACTTTACATAGCCCAACTCATTGTTGCAGGAGCATTACATCAGCTCTGCATTAAGAAATGAAATGGAGCTTTATTTATGAACGCTCTTAAACTGCTGTGGTTCTCAGCATCCCATTTTATGCTGGGCTTGAGGCCTGATGAAGAGGCCTAGTAAGACTAGTTTGTATATGGAATGGCTAGAGAACATTATGTGAGTGGAACACATCAGATTTTTAAAAAACGGGTTGCTATATAAGCACTTTGAAATTCTAGTATTTGCATGACTATGAGAGAAAACAAATAGCAGACAAAAAAGTATGTGTTGTAAATCAATTACTTTACTTGAATTTCTATTGAATATAATAAATGTATTTTTCCAATGCTGTGGCACAATTTTTTCTCTCGCTGCTTCAGTGCTTATGCACGGCTAGGTAGTTGCCCTTCATGGTGTAATGGTTGTCATGCTAACTTCATATGCCCAAGGTCACGGGTTCAAACCCAGCAGAGGACAATTGATTTTTTTCGGGTGTAAAAATCTTTAGCATGGCTTCCTTCAGAAGGGAAGTAAAGCTGTTGGTCCCATGTCATAGATTTACTGCACGTAAAAGAACCTCAAGCCTGATAGAGAGGCCTGAGCAAAATTAAGCGGTCTTTCATGCCCAATTTAGAATGGGACGCTGAGAACCACGGTAATTAAAGAGTGTTCATAAATGACGCGCTATTTACATTTCACAGCTAGGTAGTTATTGCCTGTGATGGCCACGCTCGCTAAGGCGTCTTGCTTTGGTGCTTTGTGGGCAGGGGATTGTGGGTTCGAGTCCCACCTTGGGCATGGGTGTTATATGTTTGTGTAATGTGTATATGTTTGTGTAGAGGAACAGTAAAACCAGTAATCATACAGTAAATTTAGGGAGGAAAATGTAGACAGGGGATACAGCGCCGGAGTCCTGACTAGACTCCAGTACTGTTTAAAAAAAAAAAAAAAGAAAAGTGGAGTATAGGGCATTGTTATGATATTTCCGTGATCATATTTGAATTTATAGTTCATGAGTTCACCACTATGTGCCATGGTGACAAAGGATCAGCTTATTGCCCACTGTAGTATGAAATCACGACTTAGGGATGCGAAATAGTGGGATTTTGCCCAAGAACCTCCTTCTTTCAAGTTATGAGGATCTTTTAGATGCAAATAATTATTACACAGGACTATGGGCTTTATTTCCCTTCTGAAGGAAGCAATGCTAAGGATTTTTGCATTTGAAGAAATCCATCACCCTCCGCCAGGGCTTTAGAGGCTAGCATGACGTCTTAGCGAGCGTGGCCATCACTTAAGAGTTACAGGAAATAACTACCTAGCTGTGAAATGTAAATGGCGCGTCATTTATGGACGCTCTTTAATTACCGTGGTTCTCAGCGTCCCATTCTAAATTGGGCATGAAAGACCACTTAATTTTGCTCAGAGGCCTCTCTATCAGGCTTGAGGTTCTTTTATGTGCAGTAAATCTATGACATGGGACCAACAGCTTTACTTCCCTTCTGAAGGAAGCCATGCTAAAGATTTTTACACCTGAAAAAATCCATTGTCTTCTGCTGGGTTTGAACCCACGACCTTAGGCATGTGAAGTTAGCATGACAACCATTGCACCACGGAGGGCAACTAGCTAGCAACAAGAGAAAATGCTACAGCATTGGGAAAATACATTTATTATATTCAACAGAAATTCAAGTAAAGTAATTGATTTACAACACATACTTTTTGTCTGCTATTTGTTTTCTCTCGTAGTCATGCAAATACTAGAATCTCAAAGTACTTATATAGCAACCCGTTTTTTAAAAATCTGATGTGTTCCACTCATATAACTTTCTCTAGCCATTCCATATACTAGTCTTACAGAAGATTGTTTTCTCTACTTCATGCTAATCGAGATACACATTAGCAAATTGTTCTTATTATTTGTTTCCTTGTAAGTAGACGGGAAATAAGGGGGTACATTAGACTAAAGCAATAGTCATATCTTTTGAAAGCTCATTGCTACGTGAAACAATTGAGGTTCAATTCGCTTTGCATGGTCCTGTTTGAATAAAGTTGGGTAGTTTAAAATTGAAACCAATAACAAGGAATATCCCAAAAACTGTCAACTCTACAAGAAAAACATAACATGACATAAATTGTCTGTTTTAGTGAGATCTACATTTTTGTGGAGTAAACTTTTGTCTGTTTCTTATAAAGACAAAATCTAAAATATTAAGAGGTCATCAGAGGCTGTTCCCAGAAGATTCAAGATATATGTTTTATTTGTGATGTAAATATCTTTAATATACAGTATTTTCATAAAAATAGTTAGCCATGTAAAGGATAGTTTGTGATGGGGGGATTTTCTTGAAAATCTTTGTGTAGCATCCTTGAAAGATACTGAACATAAATACCAACTTTGGTATTTAACTGTCTTTTCGTATCCGAGCTATGCTGCCCACATACATGTGCGCATACTTTTCTAAAAAGGTTTTTCAAACTCAGGGGACCGCAAAACATACTTCCAGTAAAATTTCAACATCAAATTTTTGGGTGGAATACAATACCTTCTCTAGCTACTATGTAAATTTGAACTACCCTAGAATAAAATATGTAATAAAACCACTTCTGCAAATACTTATCTTGATTAACAGGAAGTAGTCACAAGGGTACACTTTTGAAAATCATTTTTGAAGAGCATAGATTTTTGTATGTTCGTAAATATACATATAATAAAGAAAAATTCTTCTTTTATACTCTTATTTAAATTACGTTAAATATATTTTTTTTATTTCTGTGGTAAAATAAAAATATGGAGAATTTCAATGAATGTATCACTTTTAAGTTAAAAAAGAAAGAACCCTGCATTATGAAACCCATGCAAGTAAGTATTACATTCCCAAGGAAAAATCTAATGAAGTATATAACATTCCACTCTCTGCATTACTTTTAGTATGAAATATCAATTAAATAAAAAGAATCATGCAAAGTGTATACAAGGAGTTTTTACATTTCTGGTCACTTTGAATATTTAAAAAATTAATTTAAACATATTTCTCTGAAGGAATAAAACAGGCAGGGTAATATACACAAAAGTCAACACTATTGCATTAATTTTAATGGTAAACTGTTAATGAAACTATAACATCAGTTTATTTCCTTTATATAATCAATCACTGATCCTTGCCAATGGTAAGAGGTAAACAACTACAACAAAACATGCAATGTTTCCATTGTTCTATAATATTTTGCTCACCTGTGGCAAGGGCACAACCACTTCACAAATTGAACCGCTAAGAATGGGATTCACAACTTGTATTTTCCCAGCATAATTATGACATCTCTTGTTAAAAAGGGCATTCAAATCTGGCAGAAACACTGATGAAAATAAAAGTGTTTGGCGGTAGAAGCGTGTCCAGCCATTCAAAGCCCAAGTACGGACACGAGAAAAGTCTGTGCCATGTGATTCCTGGGGCTGAAGATGGAAATGGTCCAGCACATGAAGAAGATGATCCCAATTCTGCAAATTAGAGACAAATTTACAGCTGCTGCAATAAAAATATTCAGATTTTAATGTATCACTATGGTAAAATGTAAAAAGATTTCTGGCAGAAATAATTAAGATTCTAACTTATAGCTTTAAAAATATTTTAATCCTTGAAGTGGTAATCAATTTGGTTACAATCTTTTCAAGGTCCATATGCTGTAATTAAAAATTTAAAAACTCACAAAGAATTAAAACATATTAAAAAAATTTGATGTGTTCCATTCACATGTCTTTCTCTACATCTCTGCAACAAATTATGGTTAGAAAGCTTGTGCATCTATTTACTTCATGCTAATTGAGAAAAAATTAGCAGAAATAGTATTATTACTTGCTTTCTTGTAATTAGAAGTGAAATAAGGGAGTACCATAGGTTAAAGGGTAGTAAAAAATTGGTTGCTATGTGACTGAAGTTCCTTTGTTTGTATGGACACGAGTTGACAAATTCCTGTATGAGAAAATTGTTTTTCAAAGCTGTAACAAAAAATAAGGAATATCTAAAAAATTATTAACTCCACGAAAAAAATGTATATATTATAAATTGTGTGTTTTAACATGCTCTCTATTTTTTATGCTGTAAGTTTTTGTCCAACTCTTACGGTTTATCAGTTATGCAACATGTCATTTAATTCATCCAGAATAAAGTAGTCTTCAGAGGCTATTCCCAGAAAATTCGATATACATTTTATTTGTCAGGTAAATATTTTTAATATACAATATTTGAATCAAAATCGTTAGAGCCATTTTTAAGAAAACAAAAATTTTCGAAAAAAGTTCCATGTAAAGGGTAGTTCAGTGTGGGGGGATTTTCTTGAAAATCTTTGTGTCGCATCCTCAGAAGATACCAAACTTAAATACCAAGTTTAGTATTCAACAGTCTTTTCATTTTTGAGACGCACACGCACACACACAGACATTTTTCTAAAACTGCTCTTTTTGGATTCAGGGAATCTCAAAACATGTATTTCTGTTGAGATCTCGGTATCAAATTTTTGGGCACAATACAATACCTTCTCTATACACTATGTACATAGTGCATATAGAGAAAGTAAAAATTGAACATAAAGAAAATATTTATGAAATTGTAATATTTATAGAAATATACAGGGGCAACACTGAAAACCAAATAAGGATTAATTTTAAAAAATTTAAATTATTATATTGTTTTTCAAAATATACCTCTCTAATATTGATACATTATTACATTCAATGAAACCAATCCTTAAAGCAATGAGTGTACACGTGCACTCAAGGCTTACTATTTACATCCAATGAGATTATGCTTATACCTGCATGATAAATATTTCTGCTTGATCCAATATCAGTAATTCTATAGAGGCAAGGAAATCAAAATCTCTTCCTTCCTCTCCTTCTGCTCCAACAATCACACGTAGACCCAGCGGAGAAGCTACAATTATGTCTGCTGAGTAAAAATCTGCGTATAGCTAAAGGAAAAGAAATTCATGCAATTAATAAATAATGATGTAACTGATTACTATCAAAATGTTCACCCTTTAGAACATAACAAAACTTTTTAATAAGAGAGTCTAAAACTGTACAAGAAATATTTCTATTACAGTAGAACTCCAATTATCTGAACTTAACATCCTGAATCACTAATTGTCCAGATCACTGAGGAAAAAAAAAAAAAAATTTGTATGAATAAGTTACTTGATTATGATGAAATGGTTTTGTATGATTTACATTACATCATTGTAAAGTGTATATTTCTGTATCATTCTAAATTCAATTTGCAAAGAATATACAAGGGTGATTCAAATATAAATGGTAATTTTGTTAAAAACATTTATTAATTAAATATATACACAAGTGACCATCATCATTTCTCAACATAGCCTCCTTCAAACTCTACACATTTTGGCAAACGTTTTGGAAGCTTGAACATTCCTTCTACAAAAAAGTTTGAGGGCGTGTCCTCAACTAATTGCACACATGCTCGATGTCCTCACTATTTTCAAAATGTTTCCCTCCAAGCAATTCTTTCATGGGTGCAATCAAAAAATAGTCTTGGGGGGGGGGGGGGGGGGGGGGAAGTCTGGACTATTGGGAGGGTGTTCAAGGGCTTCCCCGTGCATATCCACCATTGTGTCCATTGTCAAATGGGCAGTGTAAGGCGTAGCGTTGACTTGGAGAAGGATGACATCTCTGATGGGCATATGACGTCTTTTGCTTCGGCAGGCAGCTTTTATAGACCTTAACAATTGGCAATAGTAAGCTTATGATGAGATTTCTTTGACAGTGGAGTGGCGATCACCTTCAATATGCTCTCAAACGGCACAGATGTTGTCATATATGAGACTTGACTTTGGGCGTCGCACATTACCTTCGTTTTCCACAAATTTTCGGTCGCCCTTAAATTGTCTGGCCCAAATAAACACTCAATTCTGCAACAGTCCCCAAACTGTGCCTTTAAACGAGTTAAAATCTCCGAAGGTTTAACCCCTTCCTTGGTTAAAAACTTGTTAATAATGAGCTGCACAACACACGATGGGACTTCTTGCTCACTCATGGCTGTACTGATGCCAGAACCTAGCAAAGGGGCTAACAAAGCTAGTTCCCCCTTCCTTACACACCGACCTTCAACCCTCCCCCCTCCTGCTCTGAACTGCTTCCTCCATGATATGCAACAATTACTGTTTATATTTGAATCACCCTCATATTAAAAGACAAAAACTTCCAGCAAACAATGACTATAGTTAAGTTGCACATTGCTTTGTCACTTCTCTACAAAGTAGGACCGCAGTCAACGAGGCATTTACATTTCCTGACACTGTGTTAACTTGGGTAGAATGGTAGCCAGAGCATGAACACTTGCATCTACTCATTAAGTGGATCCAAGACTTAACTGTGCTAAAATGATTTAACACAGCTGATTGGATAATATGTGCTTTAAGTAACTACCATACCAAATAAAATGCAAACAATGTTGTTTTGTAGCCATTATATTAATTTTACAATATACACTATTTCATTTCAAGAAATGATCATTTTTCATGATTTATCCAATTATCCAACCAGTCTTAATTAATCTAAATAACTGGAGTTCTACTGTAATTGTATATAAAATCTAATATGCAGTATCTACATACCTCTGGTAAAATTAATTTAAAGCAGAGAACTACTAAGAAATCCAAATTCAAATTTCTTTACTGTTTGAAACTTGTAAATGCCATGCTTAAACATA
The DNA here is from genome assembly GCA_030762935.1 of Hymenopus coronatus. Taxonomy (NCBI): domain Eukaryota; kingdom Metazoa; phylum Arthropoda; class Insecta; order Mantodea; family Hymenopodidae; genus Hymenopus; species Hymenopus coronatus. The sequence goes on from CM060882.1 coordinate 58,029,721, forward strand.
GACTTGCATAAATTAATTTTTAATGCCATAATAAAACTCAATATAAAAATACACATCTATATACTATTGTTACATTGTGTGCCTATGGCTAAAATATAATAGAGTACACAATTGTTAAACATTTATTATAACAATCTACTACCTACTACTCTCTTACCTTATAAATAAGTTGGCTTGCATCTTAGACTGACAATTCAAGGCATAAGGATATTTAAAATTAAATAACTCAGAAGTTTGAGACAAGTGAAGTAGTTCAATAGTTGAAAATGAGTCAGAATAGTGACTCTCACCTCGCATAAAATTTCCATTACGATTACGAACTTCTGCTGAGAACACCAGATGTCTTCACCGTTACAGGCTATAGAGCACAAACTCCAGTCATTATTCGGACCTCAACTAAAGAAGAGGGCAAATGCCCTTGAAACGTATGCCTTGAAAATTTCATTTTAAGTGAGGTGAGTGTCACTATTCCGATTCATTTTCAACTATCATATAAGGATATTTTTAATTAAATATTTTTTAAACTCGTATAAGGATATTTTTAACTAAATATTTTTTAAACTTGTAGATAAATGTATTTCCATTAAGAACTTACAGCAGTTCTGGAAGTCCGTAAAATAAATTGCCCTTTTTACATAGGAACTATCTTCAGCCATTCTTAACATTCTATCATCTGCAAAAGTAATTTCTTGGTCTCATGTTATAATTGTGAACCTCTGTACAACACAAAAGTAGCCCATAGAAACGGTAAGAGTAAATCTATAATATGTTTGAGTTAGCATTCTTGATTCAATATAAGTAGCAATAAACTGGGAGACAGTTTTTAAACAAGTAATAAACATGAAAACTTGTCACCTGTGTATAGTTCCAAAAACTTCCAATAGCAATAAACTTTAACACCAATTATTTTTATTGCAAAATTTTGACCAGACTGGAACAAAATTGTTTTAATCAAAATATAATTTAATTTTGTGCGTGCTTCATCTTTTAATATAAAATAATCTTTTGCATTGGAAAAAAGCCCAGAAATATCATCACATACATACATAGAAAATAACTACTGCTATGCAGCTCTTTGTTGATGGTTAAGTCATACAACATAATATGCACTTGGAGCGCAAACAGTAGTATGTAACTCAGAGATTATACAGCAATAAATTTTGGTTATGTATAATCTGGGCATATGGAATACCATTTGGCGGTTGGGGGGAGCACTAATCTCCAGCGGTATTTAAACTACGAGAAGAATAATAAAGCAATCAAACACATTGTGTATTGTACACATGCAATAATGACCCCTTGCTTTTGGAATTTCTTACTACATGATCAGGGGATATCAAATGAAGTCAGCTAGGCCCACAGCAGTTCTATTTAGACATGCAACTTCACAGAGCAGTCATCAATGTGCACAAGTGTCAAAACAATGAAAGATAACATTGTGCTATAGCAATGAACTAAAGGCGATTTGCAAATTCTGAAATTGAAATAATAAAGAGATTTTGTTACACTGAAGTCAGGAGTAGGATCTGGGAGGCCCTTGAGAACCAGTTTGGGAACATTGCTTGGCCCAGTCTACCAGTCAGTAAAGCCAATGCTACAATAGGCAGGGGAGATGATACAGGAGTTTGCCCTGACAACTGAACAGCAAATGAACAGAGCCCTGGTGAACTTACCACACAGTTATGCGTCTCAGAAAGCTGCCCATTCCTTTGTCGACAGGGTGCAACACACCGAGATATGACAGCACCTGATTCTCAGCGACTATAACACAATCTATGACAGAGAGAAAAAAACCCAGAGACAAACTTTCAAGTGGTGTGTGCTGGGGCATGGTGGCCAGGACACCTAGTGAATACTGACCACAACAAGGTCAACCACCAGGCGAGAAACAATTGATGACTAAGTGAGAAGCACATTGGATCCCTCATCATCAGCCCATGAGCTAACCATGCCCACTGCTCTGGGATCATCAGCCAGCACTTCTGCAAGAGAGGTCAGCATATGTAAAGATCACCACACACTGTAGAACATGGCAGACTGGTAGTTCTTCCCCACAGAGTAGACAAATGGGAGCTGATTCACTCTTAAGAAGGTAATTATACATAAAAATACAGTGACCAATTTGTAATTGAGCCAGTGACACCTCCTCTCAAAGAGATACAGGACTGGAGGTTACTCAGTATATACGGACATCCTTTAATGCTCTAATCTTGAAAAAGCAGAGGTGTGGGACATACTAAAGGACATGAGATCTAGGGTAACCACTGAAGATTATGATGATGATGATGATGATGATGATGATTGGGGTTTAAGGGTTTTCAACTGCTAGATTATTAGCACCCTTAGAAATAAATACATGAGTAATCAGTAATCAAAATAGTTAAAAACTATAGATAAAGAAGTGTAAAAGCAAAAATAAAACAGACCTGGTAAAAAAACTAAAAGCAGTCTAGAAGTAAGGGAATGAGTGTCGATTAACTTAAAACAAAGCAAAGTTAATCGCGTCTAATATAAAAGAATTAAAAGCTACAGCTAGCATTCCAGGGACATCTGCCTAGCGAAATAAAAAATCACAATAAAATCAGATCCTTAATGGAAACGGAAACTGGGATAAAAATTTAAAAATCTGAGATATCGCTCAGTATCATCTGCCAAGATGTTCAAAATGTTGGCCAGCAGTTGGAGAGTGGATTTGGGAACCGTGGAAGATCTGATAGTCCTTGGTGCTCCCCTGTAGTCTTGCTGAAGAATATGAATGGCAAGCTATGCTTCTGATGGACTACAGGAAGCTGAATGCAAACACCAAAAAGGATTATTTACCCTTATCCAAGACTGGCAACATCCTGGTCACACCTTTTGGAGACCAGTGAGTGGTTCTTGATTTTAGACTTTAAATCAGGATACTATCAAGTGGCCCTAGATCCTAGAGATAAGGAGAAGACTGCATTCTCAACAGGCCAAGGGTTTTGGCAATTTTTGGTATACCCTTTGACCTCTGTAACATGCCAGCCACCTTCAAGCACCTCATGGAATCTGTGATAAGAGATTTGAATCTGACATCTGCCTTATTATATCTGGAAAATATCATTGTTGTATGCAACAACTTTGAAGACCATCTTAGAACCTGCCCAAGATGCTGTAGAGGCTGCAGGCAGCTGAACACAAAAAAGTGCCAACTCTTCTGCAAGGAGGTGAACTACTTGGGCCACATAGTCTCACCATCTGGAGCTGGCTGGACCTGGAGAAGGTTTGGGTAACAGGAGATTGGCCTTTCCTGAAAGATACAGCTACTATCGGCAGTTCATCAGAAGTTTCTCCAACATCACAAAACCCCTCATTAGTGTGACAGAAAAGTACTGGTCTTAAATGTGGTCAGAGTAGTAAGAGAGAGAATTTCAGGAACTTAAGTCAGGATTTCCACAAGCTAGCAGCAATTTTACTGTGAACACTGATGCCAGCAACACCAGTACTGGAGGCATTATACTTCAAGCTCAGGATGGCCAGTGGAGCGTAATAACTAATAAGCTACTATAGCATAACGCTCTCCAAGGCGGAAAAGAACTATTGCTGTACCTGGAGTGAGCTCCACAAGTGCCTGTACGGTCAGCCATTCAAATTGAGTACTGACCACTTCACACTTTCCTGGTTGTGAGTTTCAAGAACCTTGGAGGGCCAGTCAGCCCATTGGGTCCAGAGCCTGTTAGAGTACAATTTCACATCAGAGTATCTGAAACAAAGGAGTCACTCCTATGTGAATGCCATGTCAAGAAGACCCTGTTCACAGGAGTGCAGTCACTGCACAGGCCTATGGAGGGAGCAACTGGCAATGCTGACTTGGGACCACTCCTGAGAGAACTAGGGCAGGAACTAGATCAAACTTGGAGGACATCGCACCCAGAGATAGTGAGTATAAGTCCTACTGGGCCCAACAGGACTTGCTGAAGATCAAGGAAAATGTATATTTGGAGTTTGGGAATCACAAGAGAGGAAGGCAAGAGAGAGTAATTGATCCTTCCTTGGAGTAGGGTGATGGAGGTCCTTGAGGGAGTCGCCCTCATGGTCTAATGGTTACCATGCTAACTTTATATGCCCAAGGTCATGGGTTCAAACCCAGCGGAGGACGATGGATTTTTTTTTGGTGTAAAAATCCTTAGCATAGCCGTTGGTCCCGTGTCGTAGATTTATGGCATGTAAAAGAACCTCAAGCCTGATAGAGAGGCCTCTGAGCAAAATTAAGCAGTCTTTCACACCCAATTTAAAATGGGATGCTGAGAACCACAGTAGTTAAAAAGCATCCATAAGTAAAACGCCATTTTTTCCTTTAGGGAGTATAAGTGGAAACTGTGGGAGCATATCTTGGACCAAACCAAGCAATCAAAAATTCCAACAATGATACCACTGGTTAAGATTACAGGCAGACTTTGTGAGGTGGTGTTGCCAATGCACGTGTGTATAGCAAGTCTTGGCACATAGGCCAGTAGCGGAGGTTACATGCACGTATAACGTGGAAGCACCCTTCAAATGCATAGCCATTGATGTAGTTGTGCCATTTCCTGTGTCACACAGAAACAATAGGCATCTATTAGTAGTCATGCACTACTTCATCAAGTGGCCAGACACATGCACCATTCTAATCAAGAGTCCAAGACCATCACAAACTGCTCTGTCATTTGTACCATTGGAGTTCACTGTAATCAGGCACCAACTTTAAATCTAACTGATGGGGAAACACTGAAGCAACTTGGAGTGCACAAAATGGGCATAACAGCTCTCCACCCATAGTCAGATGACATATTGAGTGGTAAATTAAGACTCCAGAAGAACGTCTGAAGAAAGTCGTGGGCATTCACCAGGAGTTCCACTTTTCTTGTTACCTCTTCAACCCACTACACCATCAGATTGACAACAGACCCTTGGTCTTTGGCAGGGAGCTGCAATTACTAGACCAGCTAACCTTTGGGAGTCCCCCTGAGGCAGTGCATCCAGCAAAAACAGAATCTCACAGACCAAGTTCATAACATGTATGACATAGCCCATCAACACATCTAGATAACAAGCGACTAAATGAAGATTCTCTATGAGTGGCAGACCAACAGCTGAAGATTCCAGCAGGGTGATGCTGTGTGGTTATATCGCCTTGCCTGGACCAAGGAGCACTGACCCAAACTTCAACAACCATGGCAAGGGCTGTACCTTGTAGTGAATAGGATTTATGTCCTACATACGGCTTGTGTGAAAAAACAATTAATCCAAGGATTAATGTTGTCTATTACATTCAGAGGCTACCCCAAGGAAAGAAGCCAGTGCTATACTTAGACTGTTTGGCTATGATGGGACAACAGCCCTGAGGAGGGGGCAGTGTGACTTTGTATACATGTGCAGGCACATATACCTTGCCACTGTAATTGTTGCAGATGCGTCAGCAGCCACATCTAGATATAACATGGTCACACCTGCCTGCAATGTATACATGTAATAATGACCCTTTCTTCCTACATAATCAGGGGACATAATAAGAAGGCAATCAGGTCCTCAGCAGTTGAGTTTTGAAGACAACTTTGGAGAATACAGTTGAATTAGAAAGCAGTCATCAATTGTGCATGAGCATCAAAGCGATGAGAGAATAAATTGTGCCAGAGTATTGAACTAAGACAGTCTGTAACTTCAGAATTTGGAAAAATAAACAAATTTTGTTACTATGCATATGTATTAAGAGATAAACTTTGCAATGTATAACAACATGCATTGTTTTAAAAAAATATAAAGATAGTCATGCTTATAATGCATGTCCAACTAATTGATACATCTATATCATCATAGACTTAGAACAATGAACAGGATATCTCGCAAAGGAGTAATATTGAACAACAGGGTACTCAATATTTTCAAGGAATTATCAGATCTTAACATAAAATAATGATACTGAAATACAAGTATTATATGCAGATTGTTTTCTCAGACTTGAATTTAATGATTATTTGTAAAGATTATATATATGATCCAACGATAAATAAATAAAATGTAATCTGAGATTGAACACACTCTGCACTGCAAACTCTACACTGGTGTAACAAATTTTAGAAATTCTTATTAGATAATGAAGATTGGTAGCAAGAATGCAACTTGAAACATTTTCTGCTGAATACTGTGATACTTTTAAGCCATAAGTATCCACTAAATACGATTTCTGTAAAAATACAGCAATATTCTGCTGAACAAAAAAGACTTTATATTGCTTTATCACATACACCTTATGAATTCTGATGAATATTGATTTAAAGTAAACAAAATTCTTATTAAATTTGACATAAAAGAATAATCTGAATTATTACAGAGCTAAATTAATGTGATAGGTTGCATTTGACATTTGTTATATGCATTGAAGATATTGCACAGTAAATAATGCACTAAAAATATGGCATCCTTATACGTACCTTCAGACTTTTTTTGGTGACAGAAATCCCTATTCGGAATGTATCATCAACATTACCAGCAAAGGTTGCCTCATAATCTTCAGGTCGTGGATTTTTCTTTGGCATAGCAAGTTCATTACCACTAAACTCATCAAAAAATCTTTTTTTATTCATTATATTTGCCTTTTCATCTGGTATAAGAATTTCAATGAGCATTTTAACCACTCTGAAAGGGAAAAAAAGGGAGTGTTATAAAAACCAATATTTCACCTTCAACACAAAACAGCCAATTAGAATACATAAATTTACCATCTCTTGTATATAAAACACACTGTGCTTTAGTTAGATAAATTTTGTGGCAAATGGCTCATTATGTCTTTATATCCAATTAGGTTATGTAATGTAGCCCTCTGTGGTGTAATGGTTACCATGCTAACTTCATATACCCAAGGTTGTGGGTTCAAACCTAGCAAAGGACAATGGATATTTTTTGGGTGTAAAAATCCTTAGTATGGCTTCCTTCTGAAGGGAAGGGTCCTGTGTCGTAGATTTACAGTACATAAAAGAACCTCAAGCCTGATAAAAAGAGACCTCTGAGCAAAATTAAGCGGCCTTTCATGCTCAATATAGAATGGGATGCTGAGAACCACAGCAGTTAAAGAGCGTCCATAAATAAAAAGAAATTAAAAAAAAAAAAGTTATGTAATGTATATCGAATCAGTCACATGATAATGTGTCATATAATACCTGGTGAAGTTCCTATTACATTACATGAATTTTATGCTCCTTTTTACTTTCTCTACATAGTACAGGGTACATAGGTAGAAAAGGAACTGCACTCTACCCAAAACTTTAATACCAAGATTTCACCAGAAATACATGTTTAGGGGTCTCCTGTATCCAAAAAAAGAACTTTTTAGAAAAAGGTCCAAGTGTGTGTGTGTGGGTGGGTGAACAAATAACTCAAAAATGAAGTCGGCAAAATACCAACCTTGGTATTTAACTTTAGTATCTTCCTAGAATACAACACAAATATTTTGAGGAAAATCCCCCGACCCCAAAAGCACCTTTGTAGGGAAAATTTTCGAAAATGTTGATCTAAAAAAATGGCTCTAACAATTTGATTAAAATATATGTTAAAAATATTTACATGAAAATAAATTATACATTTTGAATTTTCTGGGAATAGCTCTGAAGAGCTCTTCATTCTGGATGAATTCTGCATAACAGGCAAACTGTACCGTAGACAAAAACTTGCTACACAAAAGAATGTAAATCCTGTTAAAACACACAATTTATGTAATATTTATTTTTTAATGGAGTATACCATTTCTGAGATATTCCTTGTTATTGGTTTTAGTTTTTAAATATCTAAAACTTTTCTCACACTGGAATTTGTCAACTCATGCAAAGAAATGAATTTCAATCAAATGGTAATCAACTTTTAAAAGATGTGACTATCACTTTAGCTAGTGTACTTCCTTATTTCCCTTCTATTTGCAAGAAAGCATTTCTGCAAATGTTTATCTTCATTATCAAAAAGTAGTTAGAAGAATAAGCTTTTTAACAATTATTTGTTACAGAGATGCAGAGAAAGTCATGTGAAAAGGTATATCAGAATTTTTTTGTAGCATTTCCCTGTTGTGTTATTTATTTAAAGACTCAAATTTAAATCTGTACTAAATTACTAAAAGTATTCCTAATAGGTAAAGGCTTATATAATATAGTATGAATGTAATTATTTTTGTAAATAACTTATGTATTCTGATTTTATAGCTAAGCCTGACAATGTCAGGTGCTCTTTCTTGTAAGAGTCTATTGACGGCAATTGTTTTTACTATTATTATTACTACTACTACAGATAGCTTGGTCATTTAACCATATTGTTCCTGATCTGTAATTTCTCTGTTTGTTTCTCCATGTAAGTAACAGTGTGACATCTGTGTGTCACACTTGAATCCATATTTATTATGATACTATTATACTTCCTAACCTGCAAATTGAATGTCATCTGCTTTTTATACTTTCCTCCTAAATAAATTTTTCATCTATTATTTTACTAGATTTATAAGAGATAATAGCTCTTGTGCTGTATATTGTTTACTTATATCTACTTATTAATATACATAACTTTTACTTTTTCTATCAATTATGTATTTATATAGCACGTAGAGCTGGTATTGTATTCCAAAATTTTGAAACCGATATTACACCAGAAATTCATGTTTTGAGGACTACTGAATAAAAATATTAAAAAAATAATTTTAGAAACATGTGTCTGTGTGCAGCATAGCTCAAAAATGGAATAAATAAATTAAATACTAAACTTGGTTATTTAGGTTTAGATTTTCTAAGGATACAACACAAAGATTTTCAAAAGAATCACTTACTCCTCCCCTCCACTTTAAACAATTTTTTAAAATTTTGATGTACTCAAAAATTGAGTCAAGCCTCTATAGATACCTTTATTTTTATGTTGTCTCCTTTGTATTTTATAATATGTGCTGCATTACGTAATATGATTTATTTGTTCTGACAAATAAAATAAATGTAATGTACAATTAACATGTAATTGGAATGGAAAACTTTTAATAACAATTAACATTTCTCCATACCCCTTGAAGGAGTTTCCAAAATACAGTGTACCATGCATAGATGTGTTATGTACTTACATATTACAATTGTAGGCACAGTTAACAATTTATGAAACAATATTTTCATAGTATCAAATGAATTTCAAATGAAATAAAAATGAACATCTCTGTAGTAAAAGAAGTACCTACTTAAAACTAATTAAGAATTATGTACTAGTCAGGAAAGAGCATTCAACCATTTCATTTCTACATGAAAGACAGATAGAAAGTGACTTTGAGAAATAATACAATATCTGAAGCACAAAATATAACAAGTCACCAGAGGAACTATTCCATATGACAACTTGCAACATCCTTGCAGAGGTTTCACTATGCAGAAATGAACCACGCACCCTGTCAAAAATTCCAGGAGCATTATGAACCTCACCAGAAGCAGCTAAAGTTTGTGTCAGTAATTGTTCAATTGATTCAACAGGCATCTGGTAAGCGGCGTTCTTAAGCATGTGCAAGGTGCCATGTGGCACCGAAAAGCATGTGAACCCAGTGGTTCACAGCATAGATTATCTCAGGATTATTAGTCTGTGTGATCTTTTCGCACCTTGTTGATACAATTTCTTTCCTTACACATGTGCATACTTTTACAATATGAACATAATGTTTAGCAATTCATGGTTCTCACATGTAGGATTTTTAGAAGCCCATTTTAGCAGTAGCTCAAGGGGTTATAGCAGCACAATATCTACATAATAAACTCAAAGTGCTGCTGTTTGAATCTAAGAAATAATCAGTTTTTTTATTCAACCCCAAAAACACTCAGTTCAATTAGTATGTTTCAAAGCACACATTACATAATGTTTTCAACAAACCTAATTGTTTTATTGCATTAATCTACGCAGGTTTTTGGACAATTACTGCTCTTAATATTGAATTTTACATAGATATCATTCACAGTCTTTTGAAATTAAAGTATACTGGAGGGTTTATCATCTTGGCTTGTAAACTAAGCATTTTTAAATGCTGCTCAAATTGTGTACTTCTTTGAGAAAAACATAAAAATTAGATAACTAAAAAAATGGAAACTTCAGAAAGCATTGTGATCTTAGTATCGTGGGATTCAATCACCAGTGCTATACCGACTCACCCACTAGTATGTTTTGGCAGAGCGTTCTCGCTAACTCATATGATCTGAAGTCAGCCGAGCTGTTATCAGTGGCATGCACACCCTCAGAGAACAGGCAATTTTGCCAAAGTTACAAGTCCAATCATTTTAAATATCCTATTGATTATGTGATTCTGCACCAATGCTGCATTCCTTCGACTTCTCATACAAATGAGGCATTATGAATGAAAATAGGACTCGCACTTCCACATTCTTTTAATTTATGCCCATTGTTGTGTGATCCCGAAAACATGCCATAACTTCAATATTTGGCAAGGTTCCCTATCTCAAACTGTTTATCGAGGTCACCTTTACAATCCTACCAACTTGTGCAGTTGAATTTTGGTACTGTGTGTGTGTGTGTGTGTGTGTGTGTGTGTGTGTGTGTGATTAAAACCATTTCTGAGATATTTCCTGTTATTCGTTTCAGTTTTAAAATACTTAAACTTTTCTCAAATGGGAATTTGTCATTCCTTTTTCTTCTTTTACTCCTGGCCATGCAAAGAGACCCAAATTTCAATCACACAGCAACTAGCTTTTAAAAGATTTGACTAAGGCTTTGGTTTAGAGTATTCCCTCATTTCCCTTCTACTTATAAGGAACTAAGTAGTAAGACAATTTCTTACAATGTTTATCTTGATCAGCATTAAGTAGATAGAAGAATAAGCTTTTGCAAGACTGGTTTATTACAGAACAGGCAGGGAAAGTCACGTGAATGAAACACATAAGATTTTTTATCTCTGAATTTGTTGATGCTAATGAGTAGTTGGATACTGTATCACTATCAGAGATGTAATTCATGACTGTTCCTTATTATGAGGCTAATGTCAACTTAGGACCTTTATGCAAATAAATAAAATAAAAATGTATACCTCTACACTGAGATATCGGAACTATCTCAGGGGACAAGTTATAATATGCTGATTATAATCGTTAAAACAAGAAATGGAATGTTTGTACGTGCACATTATAAACTGGACTGCAGTGCAACAAATGGAAGATATTATTCAGAAAGCATTAGATGAGAGAATCATGCTCATGGTAAATATGAAATGTCTAGCAGACAATCAATAGAAAAACAGAAATAGGACATCCTTAACTACCTTAAAAAGGAAGGACTCGTCAATAAATAACAAGAATATGTTAACTTATTCATGTCATAATGTAGGGAGAGCAATAAACTTAGTACTTATAAGAAATTTTGACATCCATTTGCATAGCTTAACAAGTTATCACATAGTGATGGCGCCTTACTTAGGAAGCACATGATACAACTAACAACACTAAGGTAACAAACGAACCACATAAAGCCCCAGTGGTTACAAAGACGATTAGACCTGAACTTACTGTATGAGAATGTGACCCATCTAGCAGGCCTTTGAAATCAGTTGAGAGGTGCCTAGATGAAGCTATGTCAAAAATAACATATTTTATAAAAAAAGGAACAATTTTAACAGAGAACATACACAGAGCACAAACCTGGTTAGACAGGGATTGCTATTGTTGAGGCAGAACATTATAAAGAAGCTGCATTTAGCTCAAAGAACAAGAGAAGTGAAAGAACTTGTATTACCAATTATAAATATTGCAAGAAGTAAGAATTTCAGAGAAAAGGCAGACAAGAAGCTCATTAAAGAGAGGAGAACCCTTATAAAGTGCTCAGGGCAACCTGCTTACCGATAATCACAATGGAAGCATTGGAAACACAAATGATGGGGTACTAGCGTCCAAAGAGATCAGGCCAGAGATAGAGAAGAGGTCAATGATGGAATGCATCAACATGTCAGGCAGGTCAAATTAATAGGGTACCACCAGGTGTGGATTGACTATGCACCAACACCTGAAACTGGACAAAGCTAATGAATCAGTGCCTAAAGTCAGGAAATATTCCTATCATGTGACATTATAAAATTGTATACAAAGGCAAGGGGCATGTGAGGAGACCTAAATGTTACGAGACTACAGTCCTGGAATCAGTAGCATTTAAGCTGCTGACCATGCTTCTAACCCTAAATGCACTGATAAGTCACTACTGTCAGAAGAGCAGTTGGATTTAGAAAAGCCAGATGCACACTAATGCCTGCTGAATGTCTCTTAAAGAAAACACAATAGAGACTTATAATTTTAAAATGTTAAAAAAGCCATTACATACAGTGAAGCTGTCAATTTTATTAAAATCTGGACATCTATTACCAACACGTGCTTCACTTAGTCAATAGATGTCCTGATTTTAATAAAATTGACAGCTTCACTGTATGTAATGGCTTTTTTAACATTTTAAAATATATAAAGCTAATAGGCTTCAAAAGCCAAGGAGGAAAAAGAACCAAGGTATGTGGATAAACCTTTTAAAATGGTTGAAAATGACCAAGTGAAGCACGTGTTGGTAATAAATGTCCAGATTTTAATAAAAGAGACTTATAAGTATGTGATCTTTATCAATTCTAAAGATCTTGACACAATCAACAAGAAGAAACTAATAGAAAAACTACTCTTAGATCACTCCAACATGACAAGATTAACAGCCAATATACTGGCTGAGAATCATGTACAAGTATGCAATGGAATATCACAATCAAATGGCAACCAACTAATAACTTGGAGTGTTACAAGGAGCTGCATTGAGCCTGGTGCTATTTAACTTACTGAGACACAATGTCTCAACAAAGTCAAGAAGGGAGCAGAAACCTAAACATCTACATGTATCCCACAATGCTGCTTTAGCTGATGATATATGTAGTACCTACATAAAGGACTGGATCTCAATATTCAATTAGCAAGTGCAATCAAACTGGTAATGATCATATCAAAAACAGAGCTGATGGTATTTAGGAAATAGATGCCCGTCAAAAACTGACTTCATGGTATGTGGGGGAGGGGGACATATTATACTGACACTGAAAAGACAGCCTAAGTTACTAGAGATCACATTGCAAATAACAAAGTCAACCTTCGTAGTTCACATAAAAGAAAGATTTGCAGCAATGATCAGAAGCCTGACATCAAACGCATACAAAAAATGTCAGGTAACATTACTATGGAACTCTTTCAAGTTAAAGTATTACTTTCCTTATATATGACTTAGAGCTCATATGGGAATACCTAACATGGAGACAGCTAAAAATGCTTGAAACCATATCAAGGTACCTGAAGAGGGTACTATGGGTCTTGAAATTTACATTATCACAATATATCTATGTTTATACTAGCAAGAGAAACCTTAGTTGAAGACCTGAGACTGAAAATGCTTGATTTAGAACACATGAGGAACTGTTGCAAAAGCTCTAAGTGAAGAGGGCTCAATTAATGAGAGTTCCTATAGAAGGAATGCCATGGTAAATAAAAAATGTATGTGAGCAGAGTACAAGCTGGGGCACGCATGATTACAGAACTAATGTCATGATGAGTGCATCTTTATTCTTGTCCATTGAGCACTTCAAATTAATTAATACTGAATTCAATCATTAAAAGTATTCATTAACAAGCATAATGAATACTTTATTATGCATACTGCAGTTAACATTTTAATGTTGTTACTAGCTAACTTTATTAAGGCAATTCACAACTGTGACCCTAAAAATAGGTACAAGTACTATATATTCTACAGATACACAAAGTGTCCCAAAATTAGAGTGACAAACTTTGGGAGCTGATAGATAATATTGTTTTAAACACTTTTCGTTGTTGCTGTGCTTCGTAAGCATTAGACGAGTTTAAGTTATTACTGCCTCCCACCAGTTTAAGTATTTATGGCAAAATCTACAATGCAAATTAGTATTGTATTTATGACATTAACTTGTCCAGCACTTAAATGAAGCTCCACAGCAAAACCTTTCCTTAACAAAAAGTGTTTAAAATACTGTTGTCTATGAGCTCCCAAAGCTTGTCAGTCTAATTTTGGGGCATGCTGTATATATGCATATTCCAACAGATGAAAGATTCATACATGTTTTAATTTTGAAACTACAGGTGGACTGTTTAGCAAATCTGCAACATCTATGGCCCTGTTGTGTGTTAAAACAGTAAGAAAGAAAGAATAGCACGTATTCACCATTACAAGAGTGATGTGAATACTTTGGCATCCTTTAACCCACTCACTCCTTTAGGTACACTTTTGTGGTTATAATACTGAGCAAATGTCAACAAAACATATCATATGGATGTTTGCATGAAGGGAATGAAAACATAATAAGGGGTAGAGAAACTACCAGATTAAGCGATTAAATATAAATGGGTACTTTTTAATGGAGCATAAAATGCTGTGACATTTGTTATACAGGGTGTATATAAATGAATATCAGGGTTTTAACTCTTTATAATATTTATTACATTCAACTTACAGCTATGAATGATATGTCAAATGAAAAAGCAACTCAAACAGTTTTACCAAGAAGCTTATAAATGTTCAATGTGACTACCCTTTGTCACACAGCACACATCAAGTCTATAGCCGAGTTCTTCCCAAACGTTGATAAGTGTGTATTCAGTAATTGTAGCAACAGCTGCTTCAATCTGGTTTCTTAATTCAGGGAGGTCAGCTGGTAGCGGAGGCACGTACACATGATCCTTGATGAAGCCCCAAAGGTAAAAATCACATGGCGTTAGGTCAGGAGAACGTGGAGGCCATGCATAGCAAGCCTTGTCATTGGGGCCCTTGCGGCCTATCCAGCGCTCGGGTACAGTGATGTTCAACCAATCGCGTACTTCGTTATGCCAATGAAGTTCTCTGGCTCATTTTCTTCCAACTGAGGGAAGAGCCATTGCTCTAGTGTACCAAGGTAAGAAGTGCCAGTTATAGTAAGTTCACCAAAAACGAAAGGCCCATAAACTTTTCGCCGGGATACGGCACAAAAACATTCACTTTAGGGGAATCTTGTTGCATTTGTACCATCTCATGAGGATTTTCTGAGCCCCAGATGCGCACGTTATGAGTGTTAACATGTCCACTAAGGTAAAGGTCGATTCATCACTGAAGACAACACGATCCACAAAATCGTCATGAAACAACATATTGTTTGCAAATTTGGCACGTAATCCGTGGTCTGTCGGCTTTAGAGCCTGTAATAACTGTAAACAGTAAGGAAATAGCTGTAAGTGTTTTCTTACAACTTTCCAAACAGTGGACACAGGAACTTGTAATTCATGACTAGCCTTCTGGACTGATTTCTTTGAGCTACGAGTGAACGACTCTCTCACTCGCTCAACAGGCTCTTCACTTACTCCTGGTCGTTCCATGCTCTTCCCTTTACAAAGGCAGCCGGCATCTTCAAAATCTAAGAATGTTTTTATCAGTAGGAGGATCACAACCGAACTTACTACGGAACACACGTTGCACAGAAACTACAGATTCGGTCTTTGCAAACTGCAAAACACAAAACGCTTTCTGTTTACTAGTCGCCATCTTTGCTACTACCGCTGTCTAGCGGATTGCGGCAGAAACATTGCACGCACATGCACACTTGTGCCAACAAACAAAACTGTTTGAGTTGCTTTTTCATTTGACATATAATTTATAACTGTAAGTTGAATGTAATAAATATTATAAAGAGTTAAAACCCCGATATTCATTTATGTACACCCTGCATTTTATCCTTTATCCTGCAGGGATATTTGGGGTTTAGTCTCACAGACCCCTAAGCTAAACCTTCAGCTTAGAACCCTCAATCTTGGGCTACGCTTTACAGCCTAGGGTCTATGGATCCTAGTATGGCTGTATTTATTAGTCATATGCATAAGTTCACAGCTCTGTGATTGCGAATATCAATAGTAGCACCTAGAAAGTACAAACTGCAGGGAAAATCAGCAAACTGTGAAAGTAGTTCAAAGTCATAGATACTGAAGGTTGTCCAACTGTATAGATTTGTATCCAGGATCAGTTATGAAATAAGTACATTTTTTTTTTTTTTTTTTTAGACATTTAAATAGAAACTTTAGAATATAATGGCAAGCAAAAAACAGTTTGCTGAAATTCCCTGCATATGCCCTTCCTAGCTACTGCTTTTGTCATTCACAGATGGCCAATAAATATGCCATACTTACATGTTGAGGTTCCTCGGCAGCAAAGTGTATCCCAGTGTTGAGGGCCATAAGCCAGGGATGTTTTTGAGAAGTAGAGGAATGAAACAGTTTGTGGCCGGGCACAACCAAGGAGTCTGTGCATTTAAATAGCAATGACACCTGGCAGTTTTCACTACCACTTTCACTGTTTTCAGACACTTTCTATGGAAATATAGGTAACAAAAAAATGCTGAATATAAGACTGGTTAACATCCAAGAGCTAGCTGAATTACCTCAAAGCAGAGTCTTTAAATGGAACAACAATTAGCACTTTGGGTCGCACTAATCCCTGATCCCTATATTCTTCTGGCATACTTTTGTTCTGTAACTTCTGATTGTGATGAAGAATTTTTGTTCTGGTTTTTAGAACATGATTAATAGCATGGAGACAATATATAAGTCTTATTTCTTCACCATTTTTTAGAGTTCGCTCTGGATAATAAATGTCTTGATAATTATTTATAACAGAAAACAACTCTTTCTGCAAAGGAGTCAGAGGAACATCAGTATTCATGCCGCTTGTTTCTGTAAGATTTTTAAAATTTGCCTTAGTGATGGTGGGTTGTATTTGAGTCTTAATATGCAAACTATCCAAGTTACTGCTATTAATTTGTTGTGGTATAGTTCCTGGCTCAGCATAGTATTTGTCATCTTCCAGTATTGCTTTTGATGGCTGCTTTGCTACTTCTGCTTTCCCTAATTTTGGAATATGAACAATTAATCGCCCGAGAATGGGCCAGGTACATTCTGTTCTAATCGTTGACCCTGGATTCGATGAAATTGCCTGAAGTAAGTTATCATCCAAATCAAATTGTAAGTGGCGAATAAAAGGGTCAAGAGATGAATTAATTTCTTCCTCTTCTTCCTCCGCTGCTTCTGAAGCAGAGTCACTGTCGTCTTCATTGCTGTTATTTTTATTTGTGATTTTCTCTTCATCTATACCTGTTAAGTCGCGACTTTTCGAAAGCTCTGCATTTTCGGATCCTGAGTTAGCATCATCTTCTGATGATTCGGACGAACTTTCAATAGCTCGTTTCTGCCTCTGTTGCCCATTTACTGTAAAACTCAGCAATAGTTCTTTGTAAGGGTCAATGTTTTCTTCCTCAGAAGTGTCGGAATAATTCTGAAGTTTACTTTCGGCTTCAGAATTTAATTTTCTTCTCTTTGCAAGTACTGGATCACCCTCACTTGAACTCGCTACTGGTAAACCTTTTTTTCTTAACTGAAAAGCCCTGCCTTTTTCAAATATATTCCACTTATCTCTCTTAAACACTCGCTTTCTTCTTTTCATACTTGTATGATGATTTTTACCACGTGCCATGATTATATATTTGCTTTGATATTGCTTGTCATTTGTTTCTTTTCTCTTCCTGTATTTCATCAGCTGTAAAGTACATCCGGTTCCGCTTCTGCGTACACATGCGAAACAGAAGACATGCGACAATTCGTGACCCCCTCCCAGTAGCAGTGGTAAATGAAAATGGCGGTGCAAGATGGAGGGGGAAAGGATGAGTTAAAAACACAGTTTATTACTAGAGAAGGAACTTATAGACTAATGACTCTTTCAGAATATTCAAGACCCAATAGGGTCGGATATACGAATACCCAAGGCAGCACTGCTGTTCGTGTGTCGTTTGTAACTTTACCAGATCCTAGCGGCAATGGGGATAGAATTTGTTTCAATTTCGGCAGGGAATTATATGTTTATGTTTATAAAGGCGTCAAAAAGGCAAGTAAATACAGGATATATGAATGTTTGTTGATTCACTGGTTTACGCTAAACGATATTAATCATTAGTGCAATTAAATTATTTGCAATACAATGTTTCTGTGACATCCTAACCTAAGGCAATGCATTACTTTTCAGGCAGCGGATTTGACCAAACCGGTGGAGAAAAAGATGTATAAGGGCACAAATCCCACCTGTCACGATTTTAATACCGTTACAATGACACCGGACAGCGTCTCTTTGGTAGTGGGCTTCTCTACTGGACAAATACAACTCATTGATCCCATTAAAAAGGAGCTGAGTAAATTGTATAATGAGGAGGTAAATAGCTTAAAAAGTAACATTATGATGTAGCAGCAAAGTAAAGGTAATGAAAAGGAATAGAACTGGTTAAGTAAGAATTGCCTGTGACATATCAAGGGCCTACTAATCTCTGCCTGCACCATAATTCTTTATTTAGAACCCTTTAACTATATGCTGAAAATACATTAGTAATTATGTAATGATTTTGTATGTCATTTAGTGCCTAAAAATTTCTATTAACTCCACTCTTATTTTGCTTTCAGAGATTAATTGACAAGACGAAAGTGACCTGCATACGCTGGGTTCCTGGATCGACAAATTTGTTTTTAGTCTCTCACAGTAGTGGCCAGCTATATCTTTATAATGAAGAGTTACCTTGTGGTACAGCACCACCTCATTATCAACCATTTAAACAAGGGGATGGATATGCAATTCATACATGTAAAACTAAGAGTACACGAAACCCACTCTATAGGTGGGTCATTGGATCAGAGGGTTGCTGTATAAACGAATTTGCTTTCTCCCCTTGTGGTGTGTATCTTGCCGTAGTTTCTCAGGATGGTTTTCTTCGGGTATTTCATTATGATACGATGGAACTATTAGGAGCAGCAAGAAGTTATTTTGGGGGATTTTTGTGTGTTTGTTGGTCTCCAGATGGACGTTATGTTGTTGTTGGTGGTGAAGACGATTTGGTTACAGTGTGGAGTTTTCATGAAAGGCGAGTTGTTGCAAGAGGACAGGGTCATAGAAGTTGGGTTAGTGTGGTAGCATTTGATCCATACACTACATCATACAGTGAACCAGATAGCACTGTGGACTTTAGTGGAGGTTCTGATGATGAAACACAACCTCAAATTCAACACAATCATGCTCCAAATCCAGTTCACAACTGTATGCTATCTGGTGGAAGCAGTGATCGTAGTTCAATGGTTAGGAATTCAGTATCTGGCAGTGCTGGTATTAACCAAGTCTCCAATAGAAACTCTTCTGGCTCAGACTTCAATCGTATGAATGCAGCAACATGTTACCGACTGGGTTCTGTGGGGCAGGACACACAGCTGTGTCTCTGGGATATTACAGAGGATGTTTTAAGACAACCGGTGAGCAGTAAGCTAAGGACTAGTGGCGTCAGTGGCTCAGGAAATCTAGGGGGCTCAGGAACATTTAGTGTAAATGGCTCAGCATCCGGAGGGGCCTATCATTTGAATTCTACTACTACAAAATGTAACAATATATCGTCTTCATCTCAGACAAACCCCATTGCAAATAAAGACAAGGAGTGCCTGGCAGATGGAAATGCAACGCTTCATGGAATGATTGTGCAAAATTCCTCCTCTGGTGTCACAACTTCATCAATCACACAAAGACTTGCTGGACTTGGGTTTGGAGATAGGAAGGATGGAAGTGGCACCCATAAACGTAATTTTAGCCTAGCGTCAAGAGGTGGAAGTGGTGAGAAGAATAATCTTTCATCATGCCGTGGAAGTGGAGCATCAAGTCGCAGCTCAGCAGATGATCCAATGAGACTTATTGGAACCGGTGCTTGTCCAAGATTCGATGAGTGTCCCGTCCTGGAACCTTTGATCTGCAAGAAGATTGCTCATGAAAGGCTGACAGCACTTGTATTTCGTGAAGATTGTTTTGTCACTGCTTGTCAAGATGGTTATGTATATACATGGGCAAGGCCAGGAAAAATGGTGAGTAAATCCATTATTACCTTTTATATCTATGTAATTCTATTGTTTAGAAAAATCAGATGTGGACTTGGAAAACCACCTCAAATTATTGCCATTGATAATGCAACATTAAATAAATTTTTCTCATTTCTTTTTGTTCTTCAGTTTATTGCTTCAGTGCAGTAATAGTTCATTTACTTTTTCAGTATTACGTAAATTAACCAAATTTTAATTAAATAAATTTATAAAACTAAACCTATTCCAGTGAATTAAAATTTTCTTTAAACAAAAAAAATAGTTTTCTTCTCCAATCATTTATAAATAGATTCTAAAAATTTAAACAGCATTATTTTGCATTATGTTGAAATTTTGCATAAGCCGTAGCTCAACAAGAGCAAAATAAATGTTTTGTTTTAAAGCATATTAATAATCTCATAACTGTTACTTGATGACTGATGAAATGCAAAGAGGTAAAAAAATCACAGAAGGAGGATATCTCCCACTTTGGACTTTTGTCAGATCCTGCTTAACGGGCGTTATAAATGACATTTTTCACACATTTATTACTCTTAACATAGAACTATAAAAGAATAGAAAATACCAAGATTACATGTCAAATCTAAATGTTTGTCATTTACACATTAAGTGTTTGCGACATCGGTATAAATGGTGGATGCTTATCTGTAAGTTTAAATTCTCCATATTTTATGTGTTTTAGGCACTAGGTAGTACTGCAAAAATCTTGTATTTAGTCGTTCTAAGCATTGAAAAAGTGTTTTTTCTGGAAAAAGCAAGTTCATTCCTTATTCAAATTTACAGGTAAAACAAGATTAAGAAACAAAAATGAAAGAGAGTTGTAGTACTTGCATATAGGTTGAATAAGAAAACAAATCTGTTATACCATTTTAACCATTCCAAGTGTAAAAGGAATTTTGTTCTAACCTAAATGAAGTCAAGACCATTCATTACCATCACATATTTTTCTAGCAATGGTATTATTTGCTTTGGCTACAGAACAGTTTCGTAAAAACACTAAATTTCATTGCTTTCTCAGAAACACCTAGAATATTTTTCTTAAATTATATTTTTAAAACTTCCAAACACAAGGTTCATTTACATTTAATTTTAAACTCTTGGCTTTACCTTATCTACTTTTAGAAAACTTCTCTCAGCTCCACTTTATGGTTGGGTCCCTTACTCCTGATTTAGACTTGAAATAATGTCACCAACTTACCTCGATCATTTGTCAGATACAAAGTCACAGTTGCTCTAAAAAGTGCACACATCCTTGCCAATGGGTTATATTTAAACTTGAATATGTATTATTCTGCTGTGTATCTGAAAACTCAATACAGCAAAAATAATTTAGCTTGGGACAACAATCCAGACACCATCATACCAACGTCTGGCTCCTTCGGCTGCTGTTAACCATCTAATGCCACCAAAACAACTTAGGAGCAAATCCTCAAATATTATTGCCATAACATTTCATACCATTAGACAGAACAAATAACCAATGAGATTATGGCATCGAACACCCAAAGCCATATGTTCACTCTATCACACAGAAAAATTTTCTAAATCCAAGAAATCTGCAAAAATTGTAAAAATCAAATTTGTGTAAACCAATCATTTCCGAAAAACAATCTACACACTAAAATATCTTAAATTAAGTGGTAAATACTTTCTAACATGGAAAATTAATAAATTTGTTATATAGGTAAAAGAAGTAATTATCTCATTACCTCAGCCCTGAATCTTTGCACTTGACAGTTTCAATAAAGTTAATACATTCAAAATCTTCTCGGGCTTCTAGCCAGGTAAAAACTTGGCTTGACACCAACGTTTCGAAGAAGTGCATCTTCCTCGTCTTCAGGGTGAACTGATGGTTTGAGCTTGCGGAGACTGGTATTTATAAGAGCTGGGATGAAGCTAACATCTGATTGGTTCGCGTGATATTATGGCCTGGTATTTAAGATGACTGAGACATGGGCACGGACTTCGTAGAAAACTATTTATAGCAGTTATTCGGCTAATGTTTTGTGTTTGAGCACGCACCTGCTAGAAAATAAGTCTTGGAAGACTGAAGGTAGAGGATTAGGTATTAAGGCTCTTTAACATTGGTGTCCATGCTGAACTTAATTGTAGGCCAGAATCGCGATTTAGATTATTTGTTTCAGATGAGATGGCTAAGATAGTGGCAAAGTGTTCGAACTACTGGGAAAGGAGAGTAAAAGAAGCTTTAGCCATCTCATCTGAAACAAATAATCTAAATCGTGATTCTGGCCTACAATTAAGTTCAGCATGGACACCAATGTTAAAGAGCCTTAATACCTAATCCTCTACCTTCAGTCTTCCAAGACTTATTTTCTAGCAGGTGCGTGCTCAAACACAAAACATTAGCTGAATAACTGCTATAAATAGTTTTCTACGAAGTCCGTGCCCATGTCTCAGTCATCTTAAATACCAGGCCATAATATCACGCGAACCAATCAGATGTTAGCTTCATCCCAGCTCTTATAAATACCAGTCTCCGCAAGCTCAAACCATCAGTTCACCCTGAAGACGAGGAAGATGCACTTCTTCGAAACATTGGTGTCAAGCCAAGTTTTTACCTGGCTAGAAGCCCGAGAAGATTTTGAATTAACACGTCGCCAGGAAAGCTTCAGTTCTTATTTTAAAGTTAATACAGTCGTAAAAAAAATAAATAAAAGAAAACAGATGAAAAGCTTTACTCCTGAACCAATCAAAGCAGTTGGTCAGCAAAAAAAAAAAAAAAGCGGCTCTGTTGCTGGATTTGGCTATTTCCAACTGAGTTATTGTTTATTGTTGATAGTGTTGGCTTACATATAATGCATTTAAACATCTAATTTTATATATGCAGAGTATTACAGAATTCAACTGACAAACCTTTAGGAGTTACTGAAGAATAGGATTACACTGAGATAGGACACCTGTGGTTGGTCTGTGACTACAAACTTAGCAGACAAGTAATAATTTTGCACTGGAGTATTCATACTGATAATTGCATATACATAAAGACTGAGTACACATGCAGTGCCGGCTTCCGTTAAAAACTATTTATTGTCTGCACCTCAAGCATGAAAATAGCTAACAATGTGGTACAAAGTTATGAGCTTTTTTATTCTGAAGAAAATGCTAGTCAGCAAGGGCCAGCACACTATGAGCTCGATTTTCACATTGTGAAAAACTGTAGAAATTAGAGAGGGAGGTTTTCTTATGTTTAGCAATAGAGCTGTCAGAAGGAAGTTCAGCTCCCAGTCTGATAGTCCTGGGTAGGCCTGCGTTCAAACCTCTCTCAAAGTGTAACACTTTTTTTTCCCCAAGCATGTGAATGATGACATACATTTGGAATGAACCCAATTTTTTTTTCTTTCTTAAAGTGATTTTATGGTGATACTCACATGTTAATGTTCTAACATATTAACAGTGGATTTTTCAGGCAAAAAATCCCTTAGCATGGCTTCCTTTGGAAGGGAAGTAAAGCCCAGTATAGAATGGGTTGCTGACAACCACAGCAGTTAAAGAGCATCTATAAATAAAACTCATTTCCATTTTAACATATTGCATAGGTAAAAGGAAAAATGTTTCTGTTCATGTTCATAGTTTGTAACATGATTTGCTAGTATCAGGTATGCAGATGTGAATGCATACTTTAAAGATACTTTCAGACATAGGATAGTGCAGGGCTATTTTGCTCATTTCAAGTTTGTACCAAAATTAGGCAATGAAGGAAACAAAAATGATATAATATTAATAGCTCAATTTGTTCTATGATTCTTATGAGTGTATTTTGTTAATAATTAAGTCACCTTTTTGCAGAAACAGTCCACAGAAAAATATTAAATTCAAACATGCATTAAGAAGAAAATCATAACTCACTCACTGCACTGGGCTATCTCGTTCAAAGTTTCTTCTGATAAAAAACACAGACACATGTCACAGGTAAACATATTTTTCTTGCTGCACCAACATACATTGCATGGTACCATGTTCCACATCTCTGACATATAATTCAGTTGCTTTTTAACATGGACTTAGATGACGTATCTTAAATTGCAATACCCACAAGGAATATTTTCTCTCTCAAAAACATGGCATATTTTCTCTCCTTCACTTGAAGGTTCATTGATTTTTATCCCTTTGTCTAGTGTATCCTTTCTCCATTTTCAATCTGCATTTAGCCACAACTTAATTTTCATCTGAGGTGAGATGTTTTGTCACTCACCTCTTTTGGTTTTTCTAATTTACTGTTCTGTGCAGCTAATCTTCAACCAGCTAAATATTTAAGCCTTTCATCCAGATTTTGCTTTTCATTTTTGGTAAAAGCGGTAGGGTACCTGATTGCTGGAAATGTAACTGTTTCCTAATTATTGTTTTTATTTTATTTACGTGGTCTCTGTCTGCTAATGGAACTGAGCTATTCATACCATAGCCATAGCTTACTCTTTTTTGAGCTAGTTGCTCTGTATTTTATTTATGGGGAGGCAGGAGAAAACTCACATAAAGCAACATGGCTCTATGCAATCAGATACCCTCAACCTTACCAGCCACATCATTCTACAGTCCAATTTATTCACCAGCACCTGCATGAAACTGAATTTTTAACTTTACATAGGCTTAACACTGTTGCAACACACCAGGGTTTGAAGAAGAGGTGCTCAAAAGGATTCACAACAATCATTCAACCAGTGCCTGTACCATTGCACATACTATGGGCACAAATCATGTCAGTATATTACAAGTGTTACAAGAAGATTGACTCTATACTTTCCATCTTCTTAGGTACAAGTCTTAACATCAGCTGACCACATTCCCTGAGTGCAGTTTTTAACTGGATCTCTGAGCGGCATGATGAACAATAGCTCTTCTTTTCCTGAGTGCTCTTTACCAACGAGTGTTGTTTCATAAAGGAAAGAATGGCATTAAACCTAAGAAACAGCCATTTCTAGATCACGTAAATCTTCATGTGATTGTTAAAATAGTCAACATGTGGGCTGGGCGGGCATAGTTTCAAATTACATAATCAATCCATACCCTTCTTCCACTGCCAGTTTCCAGTCGATGTGCTACCTGAGTTTCTGGGAGATCTCCCTCTTGATGTATGATGCTGGATATGGTTCCAGCATAATGCAGCTCCTGCTCACTTCAATAAGGTCGTCAGAGGCCATTTACTTCAACTTTTCAGGATGATGGATTGGATATAGCACTGTTATTACTGGGCCACCACGTTCTCATCTCACACCTCCTTATTATTTTCTGTAGGGACACAGATTCTTGTCAATTCTGATGAGGATTTGCTGGCAAGAATATTGCCTGCATGTGATGTAATTCGTACACTCCAGTCATCTTTGAAAGGATACACAATGGGTTTATTCAAAGATAAAGACTGCATGAAAGTTGGAGGACATCACTTGGAACAATTTCTTTAGTTCACCTTTGCTTGAAAGTAGAAGCTACAGGTTTGCTTTCGTTGTTTTTGTCCATGTTATTCTCAAATTCTTTAATTTAAGGACTGATTACAACCAAAAAAAACTTTTTCCATACCTCTGTGATAAAAGTAGTTAATTCTTATGGAAAAAGTTGTGCTGCTTTTGAAAATTTCTGCAGAAATCTCGTATCATGTCAGGTTAAAAAGATATGAAGACATTTAGATTCTCACCTAGGAGGTTTCAGACCAGATATTATGTTACATTTATTATTCTGATATAATGATATGTGGTATAGTACTATATAGCTTTGTGAATTAAGATTAATTCAAAATGTTTTACATGCATGCAATAATATATTTGGACTATATATTTAGAAATATACCTGTAACTCTGCTTAAAAGTGCTTGGTAGCATGTGATTATCTCTTGTATTCCTATCTGCTTTCCCTCACAAGAAACCAACAATAATCCCCCATCATTACTGGGTCCTTACTACCTTGGTTCCTCTTTTCCATGACGGAAATGTCTGGATAAAACCGTTCCCCTAGTTCATCACTAACATTACCCAGATTTTCCGGAGAAAAGTCTAGATGTGAATGGAAGAAATAGATTTTCAAAGACATTCTATAACCCATGTCTTTGTAGCCTTTCAATAAATTAAGACCAAAGTTTTATAGATTTTTCTTTCCTTTTTGTTTCCAAGAAAACCATGCACAACCCTTGTATATGATTGCCAAGCTGCTAATTTCACTGTTTGTAACGTTTTATCAAATATTTCGTGCTTCAAGACTTTTCAAATTTGAGGTCCAACAAAAATTCCTTCTTTCAATTTTGTGTAACTTCAGAAACTTGCCTTGCTACCATCCTTGTTGAGTGCCTTAATAAAATTCCTCATCAGCCCAAGTTTTATATGTAAGGGAGGGAAAAGAATCTTATCTTATTATTGTGATATAATGATATGTGGTATAGTACTATATAGCTTTGTGAATTAAGATTAATTCAAAATGTTTTACATGCATGCATAATATATTTGGACTATATATTTAGAAATATACCTGTAACTCTGCTTAAAAGTGCTTGGTAGCATGTGATTGTCTCTTGTACTCCTGTCTGCTTTCCCTCACAAGAAACCAACAATAATCCCCCATCATTACTGGGTCCTTACTACCTTGGTTCCTCTTTTCCATGACGGAAATATCTGGATAAAACCGTTCCCCTAGTTCATCACTAACATTACCCAGATTTTCCGAAGAAAAGTCTAGATGTGAATGGAAGAAATGGATTTTCAAAGACATTCTATAACCCATGTCTTTGTAGCCTTTCAATAAATTAAGACCAAAGTTTTATAGATTTTTCTTTCCTTTTTGTTTCCAAGAAAACCATGCACAACCCTTGTATATGATTGCCAAGCTGCTAATTTCACTGTTTGTAACGTTTTATCAAATATTTCGTGCTTCAAGACTTTTCAAATTTGAGGTCCAACAAAAATTCCTTCTTTCAATTTTGTGTAACTTCAGAAACTTGCCTTGCTACCATCCTTGTTGAGTGCCTTAATAAAATTCCTCATCAGCCCAAGCTTTATATGTAAGGGAGGGAAAAGAATCTTATCAGGCTGAACCAATGGCATTTGTTTTACATTACTCTCCCCTGAGATATATTCCTGCCACTTGCCTCACCGTTGTACCACATAATGTTTTTACATATCATGGCAGTCCCACAAACACAAAAAACAATAGTTTGCATAATCCAAGCAGCAAACCAATTACTTTAAGGTTACAATGAAATGTTTATCATTTTTAAGGATATCTAGTTTTTTATTAAACAAATTTAATTCAGGGAATATTGATTATTTTTTATTTAATTATTAGAATATAAAATATTTCTAATTTTAGAGGGGAATAACTTTTTAAAAAATAAAATTATAATAAGATTTATTATGTTTAGGATTATATGAATGTACCAAATGTTTTCCAACAATGAACCTCAAATTTTAGAACATGTACACTCTTGGCCATACTTTCATAATTTTCTATAAGATCTACAGAATGGAAAATTGTGGCAGGTGGAACTTCATTACCATGTTACAGAGTAGAAATAATTGTGAACTATTAAACCATAAACAATTGCCAGTCATCTGGTTATTATCACTCATTAAACCATTGATGTCTATACAGATATCCAAATTTCTGATGTCCATTTCAAAACTGTAATTTTTGTACTAGGTGCAAGTAATTTCCATTGTTGCAGCCTGGCCCCTAGAAGTTCAGAGTCTTCTTTTGACAAATTTAAGTTACATGCCAAATCTACTTGCTCTACAAAATGTCTCAGAATTTTCTGGTTGAAAGTCAAGATCTTTTGAAGTAGAGGCCTCTGGCTCCTGGTACAACTCAGCCTAGGAATCACTATTTCCTTCACCATTACTGTCACTACTCAATGTCTGAAGGGTTACAGGAATAGGTAATGCTTTGCTATGTGGAACATGAAGGAACATCATATTAACTTTTTCTAGACAGTCTAGATATATTTGTCATGCAGAAGTAACAATCATTGATAATATTTGTTGGTTCTTGACATACTATAGGAACAGCAAATGTTAATGCTTTGAGTATGCCATGTAACCATAACCAAAGATTTGTCGTTCAAGTGATTCAACATAGATGAGGTGACCGTTCTTTTTCTTGTTCACCAATTTGACAAACAAATTACAAAGAATATACATGTTGTGAAATTCAAATACATTTTTACTTTCTCTACACGTACAATGTGTGTAGTATATAGAGAAGGTATTGCACTCCACCCAAAAATTTGATACCGAGACTTCACTGGAAATATATGTTTTAGGGTCCCCTGTATCCAGAAAAAGCATTTTCAGAAAAAGTTCCATCTGTGTGTGTATCTGTGAACACGATAATTCAAAAACGAAAAGTCGGTAAAATACCAAACCTGGTATTTAAGTTTAGTATCTTCCAGGGATGAGACACGAAGGGTTTAAGGAATATCCCCAACTACCCTTTACTTGGACCTTTTTTTCAAAAATGTTGATTTTCTCAAAAATGGCTCTTAACGATTTTGATTAAAATATCATATATTAAAGATATTTACCTGACAAATAAAATGTATATCTTGAATTTTGTGGGAATAGACTCTGAAGACAACTTTATTCTGGATGAATTTTATGGAATTTTGCATTACTGTTAAACCGTAAGAGATGGATAAAAACTTACCACACAAAAATGTAGAGCATGTTAAAACACACAATTTTGTTATATACATTTTTTCACGGAGTTGATTTTTTTTTAGATATTCCTTGTTATTGGTTTCAACTTTAAAAAAACTTATACTTTTCTCATATAGGAATTTGTCAACTGCTATCCATACAAACAAAGGAACTTCAGTCACATAGCAACCAGCTTTTTTGTCTATCACTTAAACCTATGGTACCCCTTATTTCGCTTCTACTAACAAGGAAGCAAGTAATAAGACTATTTCTGCTAATTTTTTGTCGATTATATGAAGTAAATAGAATAATTTGTTGCAGAGATGTAGAGAAAGTCATGTGAATGGAACACATCAGATTTTTATGTATTAACTGTCCTTTCCTTACTCCTATCGTTCAAAATAAAGAATCAAAGAAGCTTTCTTGGCAATGAACACCTAGAGTACGTACTTATTTATTTGCTGCTAGATGGCCGTAATATTGCTCTATTTTGCTTCCCTATTCAATGCTAAGGGAATGCACCTGGTCATGGAATCAATGATGCAAGATAACAGTGAAAATTGTATTTATTTTTTATGTATTATCATTCACTTCACATTCTTTAAATAAAGAAATAAAAAAGTAGGTATTTGTTTTGCATATAAAGTATATTTTTGTTGTAATTCTTTAAAATGGACAAGTTATAAGGTATGCACTTAACCAATATTGCTTCTTGGAATCTGAAAAAGGGGAGAAATGACAGGAACCAGATAGTAAACCGTTTTAGGTTAACTTCCTATTGCAGATGTTGGTTATGTGATGTATGAGCTAAACCTCCGCCGCTGAATCCTTGCACTTGATAGTTTGGGTTGTTTTGCATAAGGTTGGCTATGCTGCCTTTGCAGCATTGCCAGAATAATTAGTAAACAACAATTGAGTACAAATGTCTCAATCGTGTGTAACATGAATATAAACAGTTTAAATAGTAAATGAATGTCGATGAATAATGAAACTAATTTGTTATTATTGATAACGGAAAATAAAAGTGATACTTTTAGCATGTAGCATACATACAATTTACGACAATATTGAACAAAAATGCAAAATAGCTTGTTACATGAGAGAAAGGTATAACAAAGTGATTTTCACTGGTTTAGAATTTTAATAGCTCAAATCCATCCATCCAGTCTGAAGCATCATTGTCATTGTCATCATCAACATCGTCATCACCAAGACATACCATTAGCGGTTCACATTCACTGATGATTCCGTCTAATTCCTCTGCTTTTCGTATTATTTTGTGAATATGATTCACTTTCTTCTTCCATGAAGCCGCGTCCACCCTCCCCACACCTCCCAGCAAAAGTTCACACCCTTATAATGGTGAAAGTCTTATGTTCCCTCACGTACAAACAAATACCAAAACACTATCGACAAATATAAATAACAACAAATAATACATATCTTGTACAGAACAGATCAGCGCACATGTTAGGAGTTAATAAACTGAGCACGTGGTTGGAAATAGCAAGATATTGCAACAGTTCGGCATCTTGATGCATTTCCGTTGTTCGACCGACCGGAATGCTTCTTTGTGATTCAGAAAGTCAAACAGGTAAAGCTATTCATCTATTTTCTGTGGATGTACCAACTTAACTCCTAACTGTCAAGTGCAAGGATTCAGCGGCAGGGATATAGCTAAAAGTGACTTCATCAGAACATGAAGATACCCCCATCACTGTCGCACTGCAATTGTGGTGCTCTTAATGCATTTGATCAAGTAATATTTTGGGTTAAATGAACTTTAATACACAAAGCTATCATCAAACAAAAACTACTTGCTCTTTGGTCAGTTATTGTTAGCCTTAAAAATGGCTGTTTTGACATATAAGAAAATAAAGAAAGAGGTGGAAAACATCAGGAGTAAAGAAACGAAAGAGATTCAGAACAAGCTTGAATGTTACTCTGACCTACTTAATGTAATTCATTACCTATTTCAGCGTTTACCCGCCACACAATGGAAGCGCTACCATTATGGTTACTATGCCAACAGTATCCTTGCTTACTAAAGCTTAACTGCATATGTCATCCTTTCCACACAGTGTTGCCAACACATTATTTTTCCGTCAGATCAACACAAAATTGCATCAGAATTAGAAGTTTCTGTATTTTCTTTCAAAATAAAAATTAAATTAAAACTCAATTTGTTAGTTTCATGGAAAAAATTTTGGTTAGATCTAAAAGATGATCAATGGATTTCATTGCACAGTGATTAACTACAATTAAGACCAGCTTCTCAGAAGCATGTTCATGCATTTGTTTGATAGGCTAAATTGGTAATTTGACTGTGAAGTTAAAAAGGGTTCAGCTGCTTTTAAATGTTTCTTATTTTTTCCATGAAAAAGTAAATTGACAAGCATACATTCACATTGCATTGGCAATATTTGCACTGTGCACTACTAGGTTCCCCAAGCAGCTCTATCAACCATTCCTTTAATTGTTCACTAGTTAACTAGTTAACCATTCTTTTCTGAAATGCTGCTTATCTTTCTATTCAATCAGGCAATTAAAAATAATAAAAAGCATATAAAGAACTGTGGAATGGAACAATGAATTAGCACTGTGTTCACTATGCTGCATTCAGAACTCTCACTGATTCATTTATGTGGCCATATGCCACAGTGTTATGTTTCGAAGTTGTTCAGTCAGTCAACATGTTTGTTACCATTAGCTCTAAATAAAAGATAGCTGTGCACATTGCTTAGTAAGACACAGTCTTGTAGTTGTACAACATTTACATCCTTGAGGATTTTCTAAATAAAACCAATATAACATTAATTAATAATTGCTAATAATATCCATAAAAAAATCTGCTATCCGTCAAAACTAAATTTTGCCCGTCAAACAACTTGAAAATTCATTGAGTTGGCAACCCTGTTTCCATACTACCTTATGGATGCGCTGACTTCCTTGTTTTTGTGTCGCCCTCCGTGGTGTAATGGTTACCATGCTAACTTCATATACTCAAGGTCACGGGTCAAACCCGGCGGAGGACGATGGATTTTTTCAGGTGCAAAAATTCTTAGTATGGCTTCCGTTGGAAGGGAAGTAAAGCCGTTGGTCCCGTGTCGTAGATTTACGGCACGTAAAAGAACCTCAAGCCTGATAGAGAGGCCTCTGAGCAAAATTAAGCGGTCTTTCACACCCTATTTAGAATGGGACGCTGAGAACCGCAGTAGTTAAAGAGTGTCCATAAATAACATGCCATTTATTTTTATTTTTTCCTTGTTTTTGCAATACTAACTATATATGCTACATTATGCAGGACATTGCGTTTTTCAGATACAAAAACATTATTAGACGTTGGCAATAGGAAAATTCCTGTTGACACTTCTACTCGCCTTATTTTGTTTCCATCCAATTTTTGTCACTTCACAACGTCAAAGGAGGAAACATCACAAAAACCATCCTGGGTTGAGCCAACGAATAAGAATGTAGATGATTTGAATATAAAAATTCAGAGTAAAATTGATGGACAAATGCATTCACGTAAGTTGATTGATTCCATTACCAATCCAAATGATATAGTCAATTATCCAACTGAATTCCTAAATTCATTGGTTTTGTCAAGATTATCACCACACAATTTACAGCTCAAGGTTGACTTGGTGATAATTATGCTATGCAATCTAAATCAGCTGAAATTGTGCATCGGAACAAAACTTGCTGTTAAAAACAGTATGAAAATTTTTATTTAAGCTACTATAATCATAGGAAAGTTCAAAGACGAGGATGTGCTTATTCCAAGAATACCATTAATGCCAACTGACTTTCCTTTTGAGTTTAAGCATATTGAGTTTCCTGTGTGCCTTGCATGTGCAATGACAATAAATTCCAAAGTCAATTGTAAGAAGTGTGTGGAATAAACCTAAATTGTCATGTTTTTGCTTGGGTAGTTGTATGTTGTGTGCTCGAGAGTAGGCAAACTATTTGTTTCTTCTCCGTAAGGAAAACTGAAAAATATTGCACATTACAAAGCATTACAATAAAGTATTGTCAAATTATCTAATTGTAATTTTATTTCATTGCAAGGTCGTACTTTAAACGGAAGATTTTGTCTCAGTTTTTTCATTAGATACGCAACCCTTTGAAGTCGGGACGGGCAGCTAGTATTAAATAAAATTCAATTCTTGTAATGACTTAAAATTATTTTCATCAGTATATTAGAAAGTTTCTTTGTTTACAATATTTCAAACATTATGTGCAGGCCAACAAGTCAACAAAGTGAAGCCAGAAACAAACTTCCAGGTAATAAAATGTTCGCAGAAGAGGTAAGGGAAGCTAATTTTTTCAACCGTAATATTTTCAGAACTAAAAGAGAGGTGAAGTATTAAATCAATTTCAAAACATAAGACTTGTTTTTGCTGACATCAAGTTCTTCATGATTTGCCATAATCAACGTTTAATACCAAATTTTGTTTGGTAAACAGTTAAAGATGGAAAGAAAAAGAAAAAAAGTAATCCAAAGGGAATGAGAAAAATATAACAACCTTAACAAAAATAGCCTTACCCTTAGTTTTATACAAATTGCACCTAAAATTAACTACAAAGTTAGGTTTCAGCACCTCTAACAATTTAGAGACAAATGTTTATGATAAATTAAATTATGTAACGAAGAAAAAATGCAATTAATGCTCATTAAAAAAACAGAGAAGCTATGTCTAGAACAAAACCACAACATAAATCATGATCCCGATCAGAAGATAAAGCCCACTAAAACAGATAACGTTATTAACTTTTCAAAGCACACTTTTTGGCAACAGAACTAAATGTGCTTAGTAAAAATATGAAAGCTTGAATTAGCATTCAGTAATTAATGGTGGTAGACATAGAAATTGTAACACAAAAGATACCAGAAAACAAAGTTGTATTTACAGATAAATGCACCAAACTGTTAGAAGAATAGAAATCTGTGGAGAAAAAAAAAATAAATAAAAGCCATGTAGGTAGTAAAAGGACTAAAAACAGCCAGTAGCATACCTTAAATCTGACAAGAGCAACAAAATCATCATATTAGATGATGAGTGAGTCAAAACTTTGCTCAACAAAGATTACATACAAATTGCTCACAGCCCTTTTAACTTATGCATGACTGAAATTAATAAGTATTAACAGAAGCTGCAATTACACCTACAAAAATCAAGCACTATTTGAAACCCAATAATTCTACCCTGACAAGGATTTATGGTTTATCTAAATTTCAGAAAGAAAACAATAACATGAGACCCATCATCAACAAAACTGATGCACCAACATACAATTTGGTCAAGTGGACAGTGAAGAAATTCAACACCTTTAATAAATTCAAATGCTAAAGCATAAAAAAAACTAATCAGAATGAATCACCAAGATAGAGAATTTGGATATAAGCCCAAAAGAAATCCTAGTTTTGTTTGGTGTAGTTTCTCTCTTCACAAGTATTTCTACTGTTAAAATCTCATAATTATTGGTAACTACTAAATGAATCAAAACCACCACCTGTACAAATTGAAGAACTAGCAAAATTTACAAGGTTACACATCAAACAACCCTTCTTCAGCATTAGTAACATTGTTTTCAGTAAACATCAACTCTAGCAATGGGAAATCCATTTTTGTCAGATCTCTACATAACAGCCTAAAGATCTATATAACAAAAGCCTTTCTCTTATTATTTAGAATTTGGTTCAGAAATGTTGTCAATATCTTTGCTGTTGTACCCAGGAAACTTTTAGATGATGCCCTCAGACTCCTAAATCTACAGGACCAGTCAATTAAATTTGCAGTAAAAACAGAAAAGGATGGATGGTTACCTTTCCTGGATCTCAAAATTATAAGACACATCAATAAAACGAAAGCCCCAAGGAAAATGATCACAACTATAGCCCGTTTAAAATTCAGTCATGGATGCTTCGCTAAACATCTCAATAGGATTAATAATAAGGATTCTCCTTTCTGCGATTATTGTGATGGACAGGTAGAAGATTGCGATCACATATTATTTTAATGCAAGAAACTATGGACAGCAATACATTTCCAGGATCAGATAGTGAAATTAGACATTCATCTTCCATGCACTGTTGCTCAATTACTTGCGACTCAAAATGTTCATGTATATACTGCTATGATAGCATTTTTAAACCATGTAAATATTAACATTTAAATGTAAATCTCCTGTGTAATGCTCTGAAATATGCTTGTAAACTACATTTGTTATTTGTAAATTTATTCTCAATTGTTATTGTCTTTGGCTGTATGGATAATATCTAAATGCCAATAAATTAATTTAAAAAAATAAATAAATAAAATAGAATTTGGAATTTATTGCAAATTCATCCATTTCGTTAGTTACATATAGAAAAAGAATCACAACCTGCCATATTCTTTAGTCTAGTACAAGGATCTCACAAAATTAATATAACAAAGAATACAAACACATACAAAATTTTGCTGTACAGAATAGTTTTGATGGTTTTGGTAGACAGGCTGATAATTATAAAAAAAAAATTCTGTATATTACAATACTTGGTAATGTTATCAATCTGCAGCAAAGAGACTGCAAATTTACATTCCATTTAAGCATTCACCATAATTCAGTAACATTTTCCAAGAACAGGATATAAAATTGGTGGCATGCAACAGATACAACCTTAAAATTTACTAAACCACCTTTTGTAAGGCACTGTACCAAATCCAAAAATATTAGGAATTTACCAAATAAACTGGAAAGACAAAAAGGAATCTGCATACTAAAGAGACATTTAAGAAATTTGCAGTTAAGGCAGGCAGACAAATCAGTAGTAGCACACTATTTTAGACCACCCAGCTTAATATTAAACAGGACATTAAAATATTAAACCTTCCAAAATACCTACTACACAATTGACAGTGTGGGAAAAATTGCTGATTTTAAAAAACTGTTACATAGTCTTGAATTTTGAATTAACACCAATCGATGACCTCTACAAGTTTGCCATCAGAGACTTAGATAGCAGCAAATCACAATATCAGCAGTAACATCTCTCCAACATCTGTAGACTTTAGTTGAGATACAGCTGATGAGGATGAAGGTTCCTCAAAAACGTCCAAATAAAATGTCTCAAAATTATTTTCTCCAGTATAGTTATTATTTATTGGCATTCACAGTAGCCCTCCGTGGTCTATGGGTAACATGCTAGCCTCTGATTCCCAAGCTTACTGGTTCAAACCTGGCAGAGGGCAGTGGATTTTTTTCAGGCATAATAATCCGTAGTATGGCTTCCTTTGTAAGGGAAATAAAGACATTGGCATGTAAAAGAACCTGAAGCCTGATAAAGAGGCCTTTGAACAATTAAGCAGTCTTTCACACCCAGTATAGAATGGAATGCTAAGAACCACATAAATTAAAGAGCATCCATAAATAAAACTCAATTTAATTGGCATTCATTACTATGTAAGCAACTTTAGACACGATAAAAAGGTTTACAGTCAGCATTGTTTAATAGCAACTCTACCAATGTAGCTACCTCAATATAACCAACAAACATTTCACAAATTCACCTGAACTGTCTAGTGCAAAGATTCAATAGCAGGGGTGTAGCTATTTCTAATGCTATCAGTAGCAAATAGTTCTTTATACCCCCTTTCTGCTTTTGCTAATCTAATAAAATACCAAACTTACTGACTGCTAGAGTAATTATTATATGGATGAATAAATAAAACATTTTTTGTTTTCAAATTTGTATTATCTAAGTGTATGAAACATCAGAATTTAGTTTGTTTTTTTTTTGTTGTTTTTTCTCATAATTTTGATGAATGTAATTTGTTTTACTTATGCTTATGGTTTTTTTTTTACTATAAAAATAACTTTTCTTGTATATGATAACTTTCAAAGTGGATATATGGAATAAGACAATTTGGGTAAATCTATATTATAACAAAACCATAAAATGTGATGTCCCACTTCTGTTTGAAGTTTTCATCCAAAGATTAGTATACTCATACCTATATTGAGGACAATATACATATTTGCTGGCTATATTTAGTAACTCAGAACAGCAAATTAGTGTTTATCAATTATATCATTTTTAAAGAGATAATATTAAACCTGAATTACAGGGTCTTCATTTCTTTGCACAAGATCTTGAGTTCAGCATGTGCCTGCATTTCTGTGTGTGATATATATTTTATGAACTGTGTGACTGAAGATGTTTTATATAGTATGGAACTATATGCAAACCTTAAAAAGTAATTTGTTCCATTATACATATGAAGCTAAATAAAATGTACAAAGTGCAAGGAGGCTAAAAGCATTCATGTTCTGTTAACAATAAAAGAAAAGTAAGGGATGAAATTTTTGATTTGCAGAGACAATTAAAATTCTTGAATTTTGCATTTGGAATGAATGAAAAATGTTTTCTCAAATTATAGCCAAAATACCATTTATTTTTAATAATGCAACTGGCAGTGTACAAGTTTCACACATAGCAGATATTGGATGGTTGAAATCACTCTGCAGTATGTAGCTTAGCTCATATGCTTACATATTATCTATTCATTCATTCTTATTTCACCAGCAATGTAAACAAACTAGAATGGATTCTTCTATGAACACATGAGCAAAGACTATTAGGTGGTGCAAAGCAGTATTCGTCTTCAGTTAAGTTGTAAGCTCATGTAAATTACATTTCATTAATTTGACTACTTTATTATGTACCCATATGATAATGATTAAAGCTATGAAATATAATAAAACAAATAAATAAGTATCCAATTGGGACAGCCATGCATTCCACAATGCTTTAATGTTCTGCCATAATATAATTACCTAGAAGAGCTAATCCGATAGATGGAAGTAGTTCCACTCCAATGTTTGGGCCATATGTTACAATTATGTACTTACTGCCTGAGCCATCACCGGAATTGATAATAATTGTTTGCTCAATAACAATGTCCACCACATCCTCAAATCCTACTCTGTTTGCTATTAGTTAACAATGTATTATACTGTGATACACATTCATTGTATTTTTAGTTGTCAATTGTTGAAAAGCTGCACAAAGTGTTACACCTCTGCTGCACAATTTATGTTGCTTTCGGAAACACTAGTAAACTCAGCTGTTAAGATGAGAGTCTCTCTAATGCAAGAGAAGGCCACTTCACAAAACTTATAATCTACATTAAGAATTCTTTTCACATCACTTTTTAAGAATTTTCCTGCTTATGTTTTACCTCATCAGTATTACATGCCTCTGCCATTACTTAAACTTCACTCTCTACATACTGACTGGAAACAGCCGTTATGATGAATTGCACAATGCATGACATTGTTAAGTAAAGGGACAGTGGTTGAAATTCAGTAAAATTTGTTCTTTAATCATTCGTACTGTGTTATTTAGACAACACTGCATAGTTAATTATGATATTTCTATACTTCTCTCTGCAATTTAAGAGGAACTTAATGTGATGAAGAAAAGCAGTAAAACATTCAGCAGCCAATCAAAGTCTTTGCAATCCGTTGCTTTTGTTTACATTACTGGTGAAGTAAAGAAGGATGAGACTAGGGTTACTTTGCAGCTCTATCTAACTTTATTTGGTGTAGTGAAACACATATGAAACTGTTAGTTGACAGTGTTTGTATCCAGTTATGGTACACTACAAAACACTTGTTTATTTATTGTATGTGGTTTTGCTTGAAGGAATCATGTGTGCACAGTCCGCTTGAATGTATTCCTGATGTTACATTCCTAACTAAACCTAGATTGAGTACCTCACACAATACTTGGGTAAACTCTGACACTAGTTGCATTTTTTGGCATGCATTTAAGTGTACGCAAGGAGTTGGCCCATCCAAAACCCAACACCTATACTTATCGTGCAAATATAGGGGAAACTCCAAGACTTGGATAGACAATATTTGTAAGGAAACATTAGATGAGAGATGGGCTGTTTTAGGAAAAAATCCAAGTAAATTGATGACCTGCATTTCATGTTTTTGTAAAAGAATAATTCACTGTTTGCTCTCCGGACCGAAGTTCAATTTCATGTGAAAGTGCTTAGAGATACAGTTTAAATAAAACATCTCTACACAGAAAAAATTTGAAGAAAGTTCATTTTCCAGTATTAAACCTGCAGGTATTTATTGTTTTCAGTAATGTGTTCGGTGGATGCCGGTACTATAGATGTATAGAGTTAGTGTTGTCTTTTATGTATCTTATTAAAGTTCTAGTCCGTGTATGTAAGTTAGTAATTTGTACTGAAGAACACTAATGAATGTATGTACATAAATGCTTAATGTACCTACACATTGAGTGCTATTCTTCTTTCATTCAAATAGTAAAAATATTGTATATATCTGTAAAGTATGTATAAATTTCTATTGCACCTCCTTTCTTTAAGAGCTTATTTGAGGTATCCTAATAATTGATTCACATAACCCAAGAATTGAAACCAGAATGGGAAAGCAAAGCAGGATACAACATTTTAGTATGCCTGGTACCCTGGGATCGAATATCAAAAGCAAAGCATAAAGTTGATTTCGCATTTTGGGAACTCATTTGTTTGTAACTGACCAATGATTTTTTTTTTTTTTTTTTTTTCACCTGCTTCTAATTCTGCCAACAATATACAGTTTAGCAAATGTAAAGCTTTGTTAGAGTAAATTGTCCTAATGCAGATCCATTACTACATCTGATTCCTCTAGTCCTACCAAGCTCCAAGTTATTTGTTAATTTCTTGTGTATGTTTTTTGTGGGTAGGGGTGGCATAACCAATTTTGATTTGTATATATATATATATATATATATATATATATATATATATATATATATATATATATATATATATATATATATATATAAACTACAGATAGTGCTTTTGCTAGAAGAACAAGTGCTCAGTGTATGTGAGTGAGTCAATCAGGATCTATGGTCAGCATGCACATTTGCTCGAGTTTCTTCTGTTCAATTTTCCCATTTATAATTAGCGAGAATTTAGCAGCTGCTTCATGTCATGGCTACCTTGATTAATTTTTCTCTAATGTGCACAGTATAAATATAAGATGTACCCATTAACAAGAATGTGAAAGTTAAAATTTGGCCACCTCTTCTTTCTTGTATCCAGGACCAAAGAAAGCTTGCTGTTAATTGTAAACACTTGCATTATAATATGTGTATTTTAACTTTCTTGTTCTGGTTTCTGTTCATTTTTGTGTCAATGCCTAAAGTCTGGAATAAAGTAATAGTTATATTATTCATACTGTTTAGAGCTTGCATTATGTGACTTGTTTCAGGGCCTTTCATCACATATCCCATCAAGCCCTACTACAGTGACAGCTGCAGCAGTTGGAGGTGGTGTTGGTCCTGGTGGTACAGTGGTATAGCCAGTCTCCCCCAGCCCTTGTTGTGCTGGGCTCCTTCTCCACATCTCCCTCCTCTTCACTGTAAGTTGGGACTACCATGGCATCCCTGATCATCTCTTTACCTTGTAAAACTAATGTGAGGAGATAAACTGAAACAAATTATTGTTCATTTATCCTATTATGTGTGCATCTGCATTATCAATTTTCTGAAAAGTTATATTTGAATGAAACCCATGTGCCATTCATTAAAGCCTCTCAAGTTGAAATAATTATGTTTAAGTATATTTTAAGTTATAATTTGTGTATGAGTGTTAGAATCACAGGATATCAAACTAGTGATAAAGGTTCTGTTTCTTTTTTATTTAGATGATTTTCAAAATTTTTGTATTAAAAATTATTGCAAAATATTTAATGCTGTATGCTCTCATTGGCTTTCTAACTAAAGCTCTGAACTGAGAGGGTTTGCCCATGTCTCAAGAAGTACTAGAGAGTCTTTACTGAAGTCACAGGTATAGTAACATTTAGTAATGTTTAAACAAACATTAAAAAAACCAAAAAACAGAAATTTAGAACATAAAGATAGATGATGTTATATATTGCGGTTTAGTTTTGCTCAGCTTCACTGTCATCACTAGCTTACAGCATATTATTTTCATTTTGTATTCTTAGTGGTGTACCCAGCGTGTTTTCGTATCTACATTAGGCATATTTTATTTAGGTCTTCTTTTTTTAATAAAATGAAGAAAGATAATTAGGTACTAGCATGTGAACGTCATGTTGTTCTTGTACAGAAATGCAGAAGTTAATATATATCAGCAATTGTTGTTAGAATCAGGATATAACTGCTGGTTTTACAACTGTAATGCAGCATACTTTAAAGGTATGAAATGTCTCATTAATTAGAGAAAATACTTCACATCAGTTTTATATTGTAAATTGGTCCAAAGTCCATATTGCCATCTGATCCAGTATTTTTTATTCTGTCATAAGTAGGACTAGCAAAATTGAAATGGAAGTGTTATTATATTGATAAATAAAGCGTGTTGAATGAATTGACCTTAATTCCTTGTCTTATTCTGAGAGTTGTCAGAATGCTGTCCACAGTTGTTCCTCTCAGTGCAGTAAATCTGTTCTTGTCAAATTTCTTGCACATAATATTCTCAAGTTCTTGTTCTTGTGACATAGGAAAAAGAAAACAGAATAGTAATGCTAATAATAATGTAAAATAACCTCAACTGACTTTTGTGGTGAAGAAAACCAGGATTGTTAACTTTATACATTGTATACTTTTATTTATTTTTGTTTCCTTTTCTTGATAACAGCCTACCACTTTATAGGTGTGTTCATTTAGAGGCATAGTTCAGGGGATGGAACATGTTCCACATCAAATGGTGTTTTGTAAAAAAAGGTAAAATTATAGACAATACAAAACTGAAACTGTTGTAGTACAGAAGGAATCTAGGGATGTTTTGTGTAAATATCTGGAACTGCTGGCAGATTGTTATGTGTAAAAATGCAGGAGAATATTTTCAGTGTTTATATCAAAGTTTACTTAGATTTTCTTGAAACAAGTGTAACTGGGCCAAATTATAGGTATCTTAATTTATTGTTGTAGCAAAGGAACTGCCAGAAATTCATTTCTGTGATATTTTAATTTTAAATTGTTTCAGTGTTCAGCATAAACCTAATAGCTTTAAAATATATTTACTTCTCTTGCCCTCCTACCTTTCTTTCCTATAAAGAAAAGAAAAATGATAAATGTTGCAAATGATGTTCAGCTATATCAGAAACAGAACATGTATAATAATAACTGGAATTGTGAGTGAATTGGTGATGCTTTAGTTTCACATACTAAACTTTCACTCAGAGTATGTTTCAAAGGCATTCATCTCCATCATTCAACTGGATGTCCACTGTGTCTGGAATGGGATTACTATTTGTGTTTATAAATACTTTTAATACCATAGTATATGTGTGTGTGTATATATTTTTTATTTTATTGTGGGATTTTTATGACTAGAGAAGTTGTCTTTTATTTATACCACCACATTCAGTAAAATGTAATTTGTTGATATTTAACTAGAAATAAAAATAATTTTGCCATAACATTTATAAATGGGAACCAATTTTAAGCAAGTTAAGATTTTACAGTCTTCATTTTAGGTCTTTAAAGCATATGACAAAATTCATAATTTTCTTACAAATTTTAATGAAACTAGTAAATAAATATAAATACAGTTTGTGCAGTATTATAATTTATCATAAAAACCAAAGAGCCACATATGCTTTTCAGTGTTCCCCATACTGAATTAATTGTGTTGTTTTCTACATTGAAAAACTTCTTTCCATAATACTCTATTGGTGCAAACTTCATGCTTGCAACTATTTCTAGTTTCTAGGGCAGAACCTTACTGATATTCTCTCCTCAAGCGTCTACAAATGAACTAAGTAGTTTCATAATCAGGATTTTGTTCCAAAACTAAATATTTGCTTTGCAAGCTGCACTTAAGATCTCTTT
Organism: Hymenopus coronatus; assembly: GCA_030762935.1. Taxonomy (NCBI): domain Eukaryota; kingdom Metazoa; phylum Arthropoda; class Insecta; order Mantodea; family Hymenopodidae; genus Hymenopus; species Hymenopus coronatus. The sequence goes on from CM060882.1 coordinate 58,072,194, forward strand.
AATCACCTTGAAACTGCAATGTTTAAAATGTAGAATGCCTTAGTGAGTGGCACTCCAATTTTTCCAATTCTGTAATGCAGGCAATAGGAGGTGGAAATTTCCATAGAGGAAATATTGACACACTTTCATGTTGAATTGCTTCTTTGCAGCTGTAATTGATTGTAACTTGGGTTCATCCAGTTTCTGAAGTAAATAAATAAATAAATAAATAAAAAGATTAAAAAAATAGAAGAAATTGTATGCAGTGCAAAGTTTGGAATAAAGTGATAATGGATACATACGATTTTCACGTTGTTGAAGTGTTCAGCATAGTAGAATGCTGCCTTGACCCATGCATGATGGTTTCCTCACCTCAATTGTAACTATAAATTGATAATGGATACATATGTTTTTCACGCTGTTGATGCGTTCAGCATAGTAGAATGCTGTCTTGACCCACGCATGAAGGGTTCTTCACCTCAATTGTAACTGTTTAAACTCTGTTGCAAAATAATGTTATTTTTAAATCAACACTGAAGACTAAAACAGGCACTTTTCGTCTAATGTTATTTTTAAATCAACACTGAAGACTAAAACAGGCACTTTTCGTCCAAACTTGATTTTAGGTTTTTATGGGAGTTTTAGGTCCTATAGGATTTGGCTGTTAGAATGCTGTGTACATGACAAGCAAAACATCTCTGAATGTTATATGTCTAATCCAGTATAATATGGTTTCCGGGCTTGTAGGCCTTGGTCCAGTAGATGAAGTATCATCAGATGTTTCACCTATGACTCTGCCAGGCATGTTCAGATAATGGCCCTTGCTGATTTACAACTAAAATGTCAAGATGATATTTCATCTCTGGACCATGGCCTACAAGCCTGGAAACCACATTCTACTGGATTACCAACAGTCATGAAACCCTAAGCATGTATTAGTATGTTTAGGTATAAGAAAGAAAAAAAAAAAAAAAAAAACATTCCATAGTTAAAAATAATATAAAGACATTTGCATTACACAAGTAAATGGCTATATAAATACAAAAGAATATTCAGAGTAAGGAGTTGAATAGTAAAATGAATTTGCAATGGAGGTAGAAGATATTTAGAAATGTTTCTTTGCATTCTAAGGAATTTGATAAATTCAAAAGAATTTTCAAGGTATACAATATCTAAAAATATACCTAGAGAAACTTGTAATTTGGTTCTTTGTGAAGTATGGTTTACATTTATAGTACTTCACTCAACATACTGTATTTACCATATTTAACTAAATAGCAATTAGTTTCTTGCCCAATTACCCCAGTTGTTATTTTGGTATTAAGCCCACAGAAGATAAGTGTGAAACATAGTAGACAGATGCTGTAACTAATTGACTCTTACTCTATAAGCAAGGTCTTCTGCACGATACACCAAGGTAATTTCATTGCAGAAGAAAGACAAAGAATGGCAAAAGATAAGGTAGAATAATCCGGGTGCTGAACTGTCAGTTATAGGCCAACAGTACAAGATTTTTAGTATAAATTGTACCTAGTATGAAATATTTAGTTTATTCATAAGCTTAAGTTTTCATGTACTGTAACTCAAAATCATTGCGCTATGCGATGGAGCATACAGCAAATAAATAAATTAAAACAAAACAATTTTGGCCTGCCTGGGTGGTATGGTGGTAGCATGTCTGCCTCACATTCAAAAGGTCGTGAGTTCAAATCTCACTTAGGGTGAGTTACCCGGATAAGGTTTTTTCTGGGGTTTTCCCTTATCCTGAGAAGATGAATGTGGAGTAACTTTAAGCTCCATAGATCCTGAGATCATTTAAGCATCATTTCACCAATTTCATTCATTGTCCGGTATGACCAACCAGGTTAAAGGACTTTAAGCTACACAAATAAAAAATAATTCCTATAAATAAAACAGAAACTTACATTAAATAGAATGTAATAAAATTATTACACTTGATTTTGAGGGAAATATTCAGTAAGAGAAATAAAATTTGGAAGGTGGAATCAAAGAATATTAGAAAAAAAGATCTGATATGTTAAAACAGTGCAAATTTTTCTCATATTTCTACTTATATTTCTCAGAGGAAATATAATTTGTAATTCATGCAGATTATATAAAAAAAAAAAAAAAAAAAAAAAAAAAGCATTATTATTATTATTTTCTTTTCTTTCCCCTCTTCTGTTAAACATGGCAGTATTATTTAATTTTATTGTAGCTACACAGGAGCATAGTATCAAAGTTGGATAAAAGCCACAAACAAAATTTTACAGGAGATGTATTTTTCTATATTCTGCATAACTCCATGGCACGACAGCTCACGGGGAACCTTGGCCTACCGCCCGGCCGCTGCGTTCCCCATCTCGGTCCACTACAGACATCATGGATGGGGTGCAGTATTGGAGGGTGAGACGTGGTCAGCGCCTCGAGCCCCCCGCCGGTTAATGCGGTCCTCATGACCTGGAGCCGCTACTTCTCCATCAAGTAGCTCCTCAATTGGCCCCCCAGGGACCTTATGAGGCTGAATGGACCCCGGGCCAGGTCTCCCAGCGGGGGAAAAATCCCCCACGCTGGTACTGGGGATCAAACCCAGGTCTCCCGCTTGGTAAGTAGCAACGCTACCACCGTGCTAAGGAGACGACCCTATATTCTGCATTTACACTTAAGTATAAACTTCCATATTTTTAACAGGTGACAATATGGCCATAATTAACATAAATAACACCTTTCCTGCTTTAAAAAATTGAAGAATTCAACAATATCTTGATTTTTATATTCAGGATTTTCGTGTTTGAAACATAGTTGGGTTTATGTCCTGTTTTGAAACAAAGTTATGTACTGAATGGCCCATTTTCTACACAGCTGAACTCGGTATAAAAGAATAATGATTAAACACTTTATATGCCAAATTTCTATGGCAACAGTTACATTTTACACAAGTACCATTATAACATCATGATTATCAGTTTCATGATGCAAGCATTCACACTCAGCATTATTAGTATTGGTATTGTTTGCATCTATAACTTTCCTGTACCATTTCAGGAATTAAATGTCCTTCCAGTCAGATCCATAGTGTTTGCACAGTAACCTTTCAATGTCATCTATTTTGGCTTGTTTAACTTTAACCCCTATGGGCATTTCCTTGGGATTTACTTCTGCCAGTATCTTTCATTTTTTTGTGATCAGACATTATATACCAGTGTCAAAATTGTAAGCTGCTTCTCCTCAAACAAGCACATTGGTTTTGCAAGTGCGTCTAAGTACAATTCTTTTGCACAGACTTATTGGGAACTGTAATTGAGCAGCAGCTTTTGCAAATTGCATCGCCTCTCCTTTCCAGTCATGAGGCATCCAGTCATATAACTTTAACAGTACCAGCTTTGGAAAAAACTGCATGATATTCACTCACTTGAATAATAGTATTCATTGTTTTCAAATCCTTTCTCTACTAGGCCGAATATTCGGTCTGATAGCAAAAACGAATGTCCAGTTACAGGAAATACAATTTCTAGTTTATTTAAGCATGGAGATGCATAACTCTTAAGCCATGTTGCACACATTAAAAGAACATTTACATTCTTATTTTGCCCACTACTACCATCTGCCACTAAACAAACTGAAGTTACATCATCAAGATTCTTGCTCTTCAGTTCGTTACACACAACTGAAGCTACCTCATTTGATGACTTTTTTGCTTCATTTTCAGTCCAAGATTGAGACATTTTCAGATTTAAGTTTATCAGTTGATAATCTTGTTACAACTGTCAAGCTGTAGCAGTAAAATTGTCTTGAATAATAAGCTGATTGGTCACTGAGTTTGGAAAGCACTAAATTTTTTGGCAGTCAAAAGATAGCAAAATACAATTATCATCCTTCTTTTTCAGGTCAAAAAAACACTTTGCTTGCCTTTTGTGTACAGTTTTTCTTAGCAGTAGGTCTACCTTTTTTCTTCTTCATTGTTTACCATTCGAAGGCATTCATTGATTTCCAAGCAAGTGCTACATTCATCAGTTGCAGGAGAAGCAAAACTAACATTGAAATGTGTATTGAAAATATTACGAAAGTACCACCCTTTCACATTTTTATCTTCAGGGACCCTGCTATTGTACATGGATCACAGTTTTTCAGTATTTAATTCAGATGGAAGATACAGACATGCACTTTTTGCTCTCTGGTAATGTGACTCAACTGCTTTAAAGCTTTTAATGAAATTTAATACTGTCTCTTTCTTATCTTTGAATAACTCATCCTTCCTAGATCCACCTCTGGTTTCAATAGGCACTAATGCACTGTGTTCTTGAATCGATTAAATACACCTAAGACACTGTTTTGTAATATTCAAAATGGTCAGAAAAGTATTTCTGCAAACTTTCAAGTTTACACCTGCAGCATTTGAAACAGTGTATTCAATTGATGTGCTTTCACCTTTTGGGAATCTTGTTTCCGGTACCTTTTAGGGTTGCTTACATGGCAAAATTTCAAAATGAAAGCGTCTTGTTTCATTTTGTCTGCCACAGAGTAAAATGTAGCATGAAAATCCTTTTGTCATTCATTGTTAGCAGGCTGCATTGCAAAACTCCTCAGTGATGGCAAGATGGATATTGTGATAAACCCTTTGGTGAGTACCTATGGGGAAATAAAAAATTGAAATATTAGCTTCCTAATAGTAGAATGCACATTTAAACTATGTACTTAAAAGCATTTCTCATATCATTGTAAAATTATTAACATTTAGGTTATGTCATCTTTCATATGCAGGTTTCTACTATTACTGAAGCTCTTTTCATACATAATTTCTCTATAAATATTTGCCAACAATATAATAAACAATATAAACAAATGGATATCTACCAATCCTAACAAAATTATAACAGTCCACTTAAACATCTACCATAACATTGAAAGTTGAGGGTGAGTCACATTCTTACCTTTTATTCTTTTATAAAGAACATTTCAGGATGGCTTAAACATATTCTATCTTTGCCAGTTGGAATTAGATTTATATTAAATTCAACGTAAACTTTCTTTTGTTACCATATAGGCACAAAAGTTAGAAAATAAGCTAGAACTTAGAGCAAACCGGTACAGCTTCAACAGATCTGCTGCCATATTGAAAATTATGACCTTCGAGCTTCCTGGTTGGCTGTAAAGTCAATGTCCGCATTTGAAACAAACTGATATAGGAAATGTCCAATTGTGATACAAAACCTCATATTTCAGATGCAAAAACAACTACTTTCTGGCCTTTTTTTACACAATCTAACTTTGGATTGTAAAGGTGATGAAAAGTTGTACTAGAATCAACTACACAAAAGTGGCATATGTCTGACCTTGATATTGGGCTCCTCATATGAGGCTATACTCCGTCCAGCTCAAGAAAGCATCCTGATGCAATGCCATATTAGCAGCACACCTTTCAAGCGAATGAAAATAGTCTTTTACTACATTTCATGTATTAACACCCTTTTGTACTTCAATAATAAAGACTGAGAATCATAATAGTATTTTAATAATCATTTCATTTAATCATAGCTTAAATACTTATCTTCTATTTATTTACAGTCATGCAGACATTGATATTCCCTCATTGTTTACCACACCAAAGTAACAGTCATGCTAATCAGAATTGTTCATGTTGAGATCATGGCAGTGCATAGCTAGAGAAGGCAGTATAATTAAATGTAAAGCACTTAAAAGTGGTTAAAAATAGAAGTTTTGGTGTATTCAATTTTTTGTTTAGCTTAATTATACCCTTGCTGTTATGGATGTTATTAAGTTGATATGGGAAGATATCTGCGACTTAAGTTGTAGACAGGCGGATTATAATCCTGGAAGGAACATCAAATGTCATCACCACAAATGATTACAAGCTGGGTAACATGCTAAAACTGAGAGGATACCGATTAACAATAAATTTTTGCTAATATAACCTTTTTCACCCAAGTTTGAATTCATATATTTAGTTTAATAAGTGTAAGGGTACATACAATGCCTTATTTTTTACTCGTGACTGCCAGCCGGCGGGAAGTAGCTACTGCTGCTGTCAGCCAAGCCAAATTACTCGCAGACCCTGAATCAAGCGCATAGATTTACATGCATACAATTACCACATACCTTTATCACAGAAGGTGTTGGAAATTATGTCCTTTTACTGACATGCATCTCTCTCACCTTTTAAGAAGATATCCTTAACTCACGTTAATTCTTCTCCTGAAATTGCAATAATTTCTCTTCTAATATTGTCTTTCAGTTCTTCTAATGTATGCAGGTTTTTTCAATACTCTTTATTTTTTAAGCTCCCCCATAAATAAAAGTTGCATACCGTAAGGTCTGGAGAGCACAGTGGCCATAGTGCTTTACTGATGATGCTATCTTAAACAAATTCCTCAATTAGTTTCAACGAGGGATCAGCTGTATGTACTGTAGCAGAGTCTTGTTGAAAATATGCCCATGTGCACTCAATGTCACATAAATATTCCAGGAATGGTTTGATTACTGTATTCCTGTACCTCTGTCCTTTAACTGCATCCTCTAAGAATATAGGCTCTGTAATTCGGTGCACATTCAATGCACACCAAACACCAATTTTCTGGTCATGTAATTACATTTTGTATACAATATCAGGTTTTTCTGCATTCCCAATATCTGTTGTTTTTGGGTTGATACATGGCCATTCAAATAATACCATGTTTCATTTATGAAAAAAAATTAACTTTGGGTCCATAGAGTCATCATTAATTTTACCCAACACCCAATTGCAGAAATTTACTCTACTCACAGTATCACAGGGTTGCAGTTCCTTTCAAGTTTAGTGGCTTTCCAAGATGAGAATTGTGAAACTCCCATTTTCTGTAATAACATACTTAAGAGATTTTCTTGTGCTATGTTCTAACTTTTGTCCTATCTCATTGAGGTTTTTCTCTTTAAGCACACTAACATAGAGAAACGCGGGAGCCAGAATCGGTTAGAAGCGCTGTGCGCTCAGAGCTGCCTCCTGTCAGCCGGCTGACCATGAACCAAAAATAAGACCCTGTATTTCTTCAACACTCAGAACTGGTTTAATGAAAGATAACAGATGGTTAAGGTAACATTGGCATGCTTCATGAACCAAAAGTAAAAAGCTGACCAGTTAATGAGGGGGAAGAAGGGATTTTTCTCCATACATTTATAAAACATCAAGTGCTTAAATGTTACATACATATACATAGTCTTACCATAAATACTGCCACAAAATTTTCAATCAATTTACACAATGTGGTTTGAGATGTTTTAATATACTGATAATATTAGTTACATGTATGTTTTAAGAATCAAACTCAAAAAATTATTCAAAATGACACTTCTGGCATGCACACAGGCCTTAAGTTTTTGTGGTCACTCATCTATTGAATTATGCAACGTTTCCAGTGGGAAATCTGTTGCTGCCTTCCTAAGAGAACGCTTTAAACTTTCAATATTAAGATGTCTCTTCTTGCAAGCCATTTCTTGAAGCTTAGACCACAATTTGTAGCCCAGGGGGTTCAGGTCAGGACTTGCAGAAGGCCAATCTGAGGTCAAAATAAAGTCCGGAACATTAGCCCTGAGCCACTCTTGGGTTGTCCTTGCCTTATGCGCTGGGGCTGAATCTTAGTGGAAGCTCCAGTTTTGCCCGTGGAAGAGTGTGTTGCTGAGAGGCTTGGGCACTCTCTCCAGCACTGTCTCCTGGTACACTTTGGCCGATGTTTTCACACCTTTTTCCAGAAGTGGAGCTCCGTGGTTCCTTTGTAGCTCACACCCCACCAAACCATGACAGATGCAGGATGATGGCCCCTCTGGACCCTTGGAGCCTTTTCAGCAGCTTCTTTAGATGATCTGGCATATACTCGGTCGTTTTGGGCATTGAAAACCTCCTCAACACAGAACATTTTTTCGTCAATGAAAAGGATTCTTCTGTGACCATTTGCTGCATAACGTTGTAATAACCGTTTTGATTTAAGAAGCCTCTGGTGCTTCAGCTCATTTGTCAGGAGCTGCCCTTTCCGCCGTTTATAGGCGCACAGACCCAGGTTACTGTGCAATGTGCGCAACATAGACATTTTAGAAATTTTCTGTTTCTGAGCCATCACTGATTGTCTCCGTATGGGATTTCTTCGGATGCGAGCGGCACTGCTTTTACCAACTTGGAGTGCACACAGTGCATGGTCTTCCTTGCCTATGGTGGACTTTCACAGTTCCAGCCTCAAGGAAGCGATGGACAGCGTGGTACATGAATCTCTTGCTTATTTCCAACTTTTGGAGAATTTTGAAGATCTCGCCTGGGGATTTGCCCACCTTGTGCAAGGCTACTACAGTACACGATTTTCGTAATTGACCCATTCCACTGTGGCAACTAACACAAACAACCTTCTTGTTCTGCAGTTGTATTCTCAATGACTCAGTGCTAAATAGCACAACAAAGGAATGTGCAGGAGGTACAACTACTCTCAAAAGTTGTGACAATATTTATGGTAAGACTGTGTACAGATAATACCCGTTTATATTGTTTCCAAAGCAGAACATGCATATGCATTGTTGGTAGAATCTGATGGGCTTAAAATAGAATCATCAATTATTATTATTACATGCATATGCATTGTTGGTAGAATCTGATGAGCTTAAAATAGAATCATCAATTATTATTTTTACTGGTGTCTTGAAGTATTAACTTTGTAAACACTGCGCAGAAAATGTAGTCTCTTCTCTTTCATTTTGTAACACCTAACTTAAAACTGTGTAGTATATGATAGTTACATTTATAGATCCTGCATATTTCCATATGACTAATAAACTTAAAGGTTTAAAAAAGTGGAGGATATTCATATTTCATCATTAGAAAGTTAATGCTTTAGAATTGTCAATAAAAATTGCTCAATCCTGCAATATTCAATATTCAACAAATTAATAAAAGAATCAGATGGGTAACATTCATATTACTTTCTCTACCCTTTATTGTTTATTAATAGGTATACAAACCATCCTAACAAAACATTATAATCGCCTTTGCATAAATAGCTACATTACATATTTTGTTACAGAAATAAAGAGATTAGTAATAATCAAATTTAAAGAACTGCATGCAATATACTGGCCTTAAAATTCCTTACAATGGTGAGAAACAACTGAAAATCATTAAAATTTTTAAAGAATGGCAAAGCATTCAACAGTTGGAACCCATTTAATTACAGATATCTTGAAAATAGTTTGGTCACCAAAAAATTATTTGGAATAAATTGTGTGTTTTATAGAAATCTACATTTTTGTGCAGTATGCTTTTATCTATCCCTAAATGTATACTAGATTATGTAAAATTCCTTCCAATGAAGTGGATTCCACAGGCTATTCCCAGAAAATTCAAGATACACATTTTATTTGTCATGTAAATATCTTTAATATGTGGTATTTAATAAAAATTATTAGAAAATAAAAAAAAATTAAAAAATGATCCATTTAAAGGAACAATTTTAAAGGGTAATTGGGGGCAGGGGAATTTTCCTGAAAATCTTTGTATTACATTTTTGGAACATACTGAACTGATATATCAATCTTTGTGTTTATCCAACTTTTCATTTTTAAGCTATACTGTTCTCAGGCAAACACACATAACTGTATCACATTTTTTGGTGAAATGCATCAAAAAAGAATGAAGGAAGTTGGCCTCACTAAATAACTCCTCTCTAGCATTTATTTTGTTGCCATTGATTAATTTGTTTGTGGGCTTTGGAATCATAGAATTGCTGCTCTGTGGGTTTTGACACTAATCAGCATAATGCCAAACAAATTATTTAAGTGCATATTTGTCTTCCCATGCCAACCTGCATATATGGCTTATGTTGCGTTGTCTTTGGATAGTTTCCTTTGTTTACTGTCTATATTATCTCTATTTCCTATAATATTAATTAGCAAATGTTTGCATCATAATATGGAAATGCCTAATCAGGCATATAGGGGAAACTGTCATATATAGGGACATTTTTAAATACTGTTTTTGTAAATACTTGTATGACTAATGAAATAATCCTTGATCTTATTTTAAGAAAGGTGCATGAGTCAGCAATATGTTGCACAGTGCAAAGTTATACTTATTACATTCTACAAAATTCTATTTTATAGTACATATTTATAGGTGTTGCAGATGTTTCTAAATGCATTGTAGTGATGTACCTAGGAACAGTTTAAGAGAAGTGAAAAGAAAACTGTGTATGCTATGAACTCCACCTATAATGTTCAGTGGCATGTGCAAACCTTTTAATGTCAATTTATTGCGGAAAAACATAGGGAGTCCATAATAAGGGACATTAACAAAGACAATCTAAGGATAAGGTAATGATTTATATCAAATAAAAATAAGTATTTTAGACAGTGGAGCGCCATAATTAAATTTAAATGTAATGAGTCACCTTTTAACACTTTTTGCTCCAACTTTGCCTTCATTTGGGAAGACCAGTTTCAAGGCACTTTAACCCTATCTTCAGTTCGTGGGATGATTGACGCTACATGCAACAGGTTGTTGTGTGCAGCCTGGTGTTGTGTTGCCCTCTACTCTTCTTAACAGGATGACGTCATCAACGGCAGGGACCTCAAAATTCATAAAGAGAGTTTTCTTTGGTGATAAAGATATTTTCCCAAATTTGTAGTTCTAAAGGTTTCTTTACACATTTAATTTTATTGGTGTTACTATTTATTTTTACTACTACTACTAATTACTACTTTACTAATTACACTATTTCTTCCTTTATGTTATGCTTTTCAGACCAAAAATTATGTGCTACTGCAGATTTGTCTAAATGCGTATACCTAATGCTTCTCAAGTGTTCTTTCATCCTAGTTTCCAAATTTTGTTTTGTTTTTTCAATACAAATCTTATTGCAGTCTTGGCAGCTCATTTTATAAATTCCTGATTTTTTAGTGTTCGGTGTGGTATCTTTCAAAGGGTGATTCAATAAGTTCGAGATATTATATCTATTTTTAAGGGCCAGTTTTATATTAAAGTCTTTAAAAAAATCCTTTTGAAGATAGGGTTAAAGTACCCTGAAACCGGTCTTCCCAAACAAAGGCAAAGTTGGAGCAAAAAGTGTAAAAAGATGACTCATTACATTTAAATTTAATAAGATAATGATTATTTATTTATTATTTTCAATGAGCATAGTGCTCTAGGTAGTGAAGCAGTAAACAAATTACAAAGAATAAAATATATATATATATATATATAAAGCGTACATAAGTTTTTTTACCTATTTTGTTTGGGTGTGTGACTAATCTTATTAATGCAATATTTCAACAAACACCATAAGGCTTTTCTGTTGCCATATTGTTAGGAAATTCAGTATTGCTCAAGTAGGTATTTGAAGAGTTGTTTTTAAATTGGGATAAGTTTAGTGATTCTTTGATGTTTTGTGGGAGACTGTTGTATGTTTATAAAATATGTTTTACTCCATATTTGGTAGAGCTAAATGATTCTATGAAAATGTCATTGGCTGCCTTGTTTTGTAAAAGTGAATATCTTTTTTGTGTTTGATTATCGAGCTGGTACCTAAGAGTTTATTTTCAGTTTTGTACATTAATGCACATTCACTGAATTTATAGAGATAGGAAAATGACAGTATGTTAGTTTTCTGAAATACTTCTATGAAAGGCTTTAAATTATTGAAGCCATGAAGTATTTTAATAGCTCTCTTTTGTAGAATTTTTAAACAATTTAGCTGTTATTATTATTATTATTATTATTATTATTATTATTATTATTATTATTATTGGACCATACTGCATTTAAATACAGAAAAGTTGGGTGCAAGAGAGTAAAATAAAACTTCTTTTACAGCTGTTATCTAAGTCTAAATTTTTTAGTCATACAAAATAGAAATAGAATTTGTTTAGCTGACAATGGGTGGTATGAATAAAGATGAGATGTGTCTCAAAACTTGCAATTTTTGAGACACGTCTCACTTTCGTATGAATAAAACTCAACGACTCAAGACGGAGGTGACCTTGATCGTGACCGTCTCACCCATGAGATGATCTCATGATTTTTTAAGTCACCTCAGAAGGTGTCTCAACACGTGAGACACAGCTTCTTATAAAAAATTATAGGCAGATTTGGTATCAATTTTGGTGTTTTTAGTGCATAAGGTAGCTTTATAAATCAGGAGGGATTCTGAAGAATTAAATTATAACGAACTTCAAGATTAAAGCAAAATGTGCAGTGGCTTGTACAACATTTTCTTCCTGAAGCAACAGAAACAAGAGATGTAGCTTTTCGCAAAGGAGCAAAGATTAGAATATTATTGTTATTATTTTTTTCATTTATATAACTTCTGTAGTCATGTCGAGGGTTTTAGTTTAGAAATAACTGCTGGTGATTTTTCGCTGAACTGTAGGGTTCTTAACTCCATTTTTTTAGTTGTACACACATATTAAATAATAATAATAATTCTTTATTGCCTGTATACTTGAGGATACAAGTTATAAGCATGGTCAGTCAGTATTACATTATAAGTATTACAGTATAATTATTAGTTACAAAGCTATTTCATACAAACACACTTTCTCTCTCACACTCACACATGTAATCATTTGCCATGCGCACTCGCTCGTTCACTCACTCACACACACATCTCAGATCAGAGTTCATTGAGTCTGTACAGAGGTTTGTTAACAAGGTATTTCTTTAGCTTAGCTTTAAAAGATTTAATTTGTAGAGTTTTAAATTCTATTGGGAGTTTATTATACAAAGTTGCTCCTATATTCATTGGATCTTTGTCAGAAAACTTTTTTGTATGTACAGATCTATATACATTACTCTGACTTCTAGTACTGTGCTTGTGCACCTCACAATGACTTGTGATGTCTTTAGATCCATGTATTAGGAGTAGTACACGATATACATACAGTGATACAACAGTGTGAATTTCATTTTTTATAAATAACTCTCTGCATGGGTGGTCAGGTCTTACATTTGAAATTATCCTTATACACTTTTTTTGCAGTGTCAACACCCTATTCATATGCACTGCTGCAGCACCACCCCAGAGTTCTATACCATACAGTAAATGAGGATATATTACACCATAATAAATTGTGCGTAATATACTTGGGATTTTATGTCTAGAAAAATATCTTAACAAATATCCTCCTTTACTAATTTTATTACAGACGTGTTCAATATGTCTGTCCCATGTTAGATGTTTGTCGAATATTATGCCCAGAAAAGAGGTCTGATCGCTTTCAACAATATGTTCGTTACCTACTTTGGTTTTTAACTGCTCACTTTGTCTTTGGGAAATTGCAAAATTTAATATTTTAGTCTTACTTGTATTACATCCTAAGTTGTTGGAGTTGAAATAGTTCAGTAGCTGGGTTGTATCAACTTTTATTTTTGCAGCAAGATCAACTATAGAAGTGTGCCAACATAACACAGTTGTGTCATCAGCATAAGACAACAATTTTGAGTTTGAAATACTAGGAATATCGTTAATGTATAGTATAAAAAGTAGAGGCCCAAGCACCGAACCCTGTGGGACTCCATATTGCACAATTCCCTCCTTAGACTTATGCATGCGTTTACAATTACCCTTATAACTTGGAATTTCTATGCACTGCCCTCGATCAGTTAGATAGGATGATATTAACTGTTCTGCCAATCCCCTTATTCCATAGTTGTTCAACTTCAGCAGTAATATTTTGTGGTCAACGCAATCAAAAGCTTTTGTAAGGTCAAGGAAAATACCAGCTACTTTATTCCTATCTTCTAGTCTAGTTATAATATCTCCAAGAAATTCAGTTGTGGCAGTAACAGTTGAGCGGTTCTTTCGAAAACCATGCTGTGTAGGTCTAACAACGTTATTTTCAGCTAGAAACTTGTTTATCCTTAACTAGTAGTATTTTTTCAAACAGCTTGGCTAATGTGGACGTTAACGTGATTGGGCGATAGTTTGTTACTTGGGTTTTGTCTCCTTTTTTAAATATAGGGCGCACTATACTTGTCTTCAAACAGTTTGGAAACTCCCCCTTTGCTATAGAGTAATTTATCAAATGTACCAATGGCATAGTTATTTCTTTTTTACATTGTTTTAAACATTTAGGTGTTATTTCATCCCAACCACTAGATTGTTTATTATCGAATGTATTAATAATTTCTATTACTTCCTTTTCATCAGTTGGTTTTAAGTATATACTACCCCTTATGCTTTGTGCTTTATTGCCAATTGGCAAAACCTTGTTTGCTTTGGGAGTTTTTGCTGCTGTAACATTTAAAAAGTGTTCATTAAAAATACTGCATATAACATCTGGATTTTTCTCAATTTTCCCATGATTATTTATCACAATATTTTCATTCTTTTTTAGTTTTAGTTTTACCTTGTTTATGATGTTCCAGGCACCCTTAGTAATATTATCGCAAGTATCTAATTGGTGTTTATATTGCAAAGTTTGGATTTCAACTAAATATTTACGGAAATCTTCTTTCAGTTTTTTATACCTATTTTTGTAATGTTCCCATCCTGTTGATTTGTACCATTCATATGCATCCTTCATTCTATTTCTCAAACATACTCCCTCAGCATTTAACTTCACCTTTTTACTTTTACAAGCATTCTCCCTTTTTGTAATAATTGGACATGCTTCATTAAAATGTATGTTAAATGTTTTGTAAAAACTTTCCCACTTTGCGTTAACTCCTTCCACTGAGTACATCGTCTGCCATGCTTCATGTTCTAGTGCATATTTGAGTTTAGTAATATTTTCATCATGCGTTTTACGGTAACTAACAGACCCATTTTTTTCATCCATATTGACAGTGATGTTATCTATTTGAATGATTTGTGCATAATGGTCTGATAGATGATAGTTACCAACTTCTGATGAGTACCCAGTTTTAATGTTGGTAGACGAGTGGGATGTAACTCTAGTTGGAGTGTTTATCACATCTTTTAGATCATATGTTTTTAAGCAGTCCATTAAATGTACATATTAAATACACATGCGCATGCGCATACTTAGAGACTCTGTAGGGACAGAAGATGGTTGTAGTTAAAAGAGAGTTCCCAGCCTCAGCCAAAAATCGAACCCGGGAACTTTGGGTGAGAAGCTAGAATGCTGACCATTTGACCACAGGTAGTAAACCCTGGGTTTCAGTACGGCATTGCAGATACAGAGGCCTCTCAGCATTCAGTATTCATCACCTTTTGGAAAGTTTGCTGCAAGTTTGCAAGGGTACGAGCATTTGATTGGATCAAATTTCTGGTAAATATTGCTGCATTTAAAATAACTATATATGGCAAGAGTACAATACATTCCTGATGCAGTTATTGGAGCTTTAGATTATACACTATCGTAGTAATAAAAAACAGAAATTTCATGTAGACGAAATAATTATCAGGAAAGGCGTTTGGCCACGCCATGGCCAAGTGGTTAGACCACTCGACTCTCACCTAGACGACAGGGGTTCAATCCCAAGCAACTGCATGTGAGATTTGTGGTGGGGCGGGTTTTCTCTGGGTACTCCGGTTTCCCCTGCCATCGCATTCCACCAATGCTCCATCATCATTCATGTATCATCAGTGTCACCGCCTGCGGTGCCATTAGTAGTTAAAGCAGGCATTAAACACTACCAAAAAAAAAAAAAAAAAAAAGGAAAGGCATTTTTTACAAGTGGCATGTTTCTATTCAAGAGCAAAATTTTGATGTCTGCAGAAATATCCATAATAATAATAACAAGAAGAAGAAGGGGCTATTTCTTAAAAATTGGAGTTATGGACATCATATACCCCTATGTAGGTATCTCGCCAAGGAACGTGTTATAATACACAGATATTTTGGTCAGGCAAAAGAGTTTTAAAATAATTCAGTAACAAGCAACGTTAGCTATTTATTGTTCTCCATAATAAACATTTGCAGGAACATGATTACGAGATTCTTGGTCCAAGACTATGGAGAGGAGTAAGAGCAGGAAGACCAGCTTATAATGGTGATCATGAACATGAGGTTGATTATGGTGATGATGGAGAGGAAGCAGGTATATTAGGGAAAGGGAACCCAAATAGCAAGAATAAAAAGTGATTACATAAGTAGGCTTTAATAACCAAAGCAATATTACAATAATATATTTAACAGGAACTATAAGTATTTAATAAGTACAAGTTTTTGAGTTATTTCAATTAAGTTATTATGAAGGTTATTAAATTATTAATTTCATCAACACAGTTACAAAATGCTCACATTAGTCATCTTTGTCTTTTATGGCATGTGAGATATGATACTTGTTATTATGTTCCACAAAAATAGGTTTTTGCACTCCATAACACAGTGGAATTTTTATAGAAGCATGTCTATTACAAAGTGACTAAATAAATAATAGATATGTAAAATAATACTCTTTTAATGTTGTATTTTTAACTTTCACTGTTTTCAGAGGATTTGTTTCTCCTATCAAGATTAAGGACCTTCTTTTCTATTTTTTCGTGTATATAGGCGTGTTGTCCTTTGTAAAGCATTTGCTTTTTACTTTCGCTAGCATGTATGTACATATAAAGTACATAGTAAGAAGAGAAGGTATTGTATTCCACCCAAAAATTTGATGTTGAGATTTCACCGGTAATATGTTTTGAGTTCCCCTAATTTCCAAAAAAAATTAGAAATAGGTCAGTGTGTGTGTGGGGGAGGCAGCATAGCTCAAAGGAATTTTTTATTCATTGGAATGAATTAAGAATTTTGTGTATTAATTATTAAATTAAATAAATTAAAGTAGAAATTGTAAATATCAAACTTGGTATTTATCTTTAGTATCTTCCAAGGGCGGGAAATGGAGTTTTTGAAGAAAATCCCTCCACCCCAAACTATTGTTTACGTGGAAAATGTTTGAAATTTTTGTTTTTCTCAAAAATGGCTCTAACAATTTTGATTAAACATACTGTATATTAAAGGTATTTGCATAAGAAATGAAATATAGATCTTGTATTTTCTGGAAATAGCCTCTGAAGACTTCTTTATTCTGGATGAATTTTGCATAACTGATAAACAGACAAAAACTTAAAATAAGAACTATAGCTTTCCTGGCGACGTGTTAATTCAAGATCTTCTCGGGCTTCTGGCCAGGTAAAAACTTGGCTTGACACCAACGTTTCGAAGAAGTGCATCTTCCTCGTCTTCAGGGTGAACTGAAGATGCACTTCTTCGAAACGTTGGTGTCAAGCCAAGTTTTTACCTGGCTAGAAGCCCGAGAAGATCTTGAATTAGACAAAAACTTACTTCACAAAAAATGCAGATCTCGTTAAAATACATAGTTTATGTCATATACATTTTTCTTTTAAAGTTGACTGTTTTCTAGATATTTCTTGTTATTGTTTTCAATTTTGAAGTACATTAACTGTTCTAAAACGGGAAGGATACTTTGTTTTGTCTCTCTAGTTTTGCTGCTTGCCATGCAAAGGATCCAAACTTCTGTTTCACATAACCATCCGTTTTTAAAGGTTTTGACTATGCTTTAGCCTAGTATATTATCTAATTTCCCTTCTATTCACAAAGAAGCAAGTAGTAAGACTTCTATTCATCTGCTTATGTTTATATTGATTAGCATGATGTAGATAAAAGAATAGTTTGTGTGTGGAACAGCTAGAGAAAATCGTGTGAATGGAACATCATATTTTTTGTTTTATTCTGTTTTTCACATTATTTATTTTCCTAAATAAATTTCATTAGAATCCCTGACAAGAATATTTCCTAAATCTTGTATATATCTGGTATTTGCAAAGTTGTAAATTTCTGACAATTACAATTTGATTCTGCAAAACACGATTATGTAATGTTTCCTTCTCCATGTTGACAGTATAAGTTGTATAAATTGATTCATGTGCTGAAATAAACCCTTTCCATTCATGCAACAATACATTGTTGACCTGTTTACACAAAGATAACAATGGCCCGTAAATGAGACGCAAGTAGCACGTCTCATTTCGGAGGGGAAACTTTTATTCATACAAAATTAGCTAGACATGTCTCGAGACTAGCTGCATCTCACATTTTCTGCTAGTGGTGTCTCATAAGACGCGTCTCATTTTTATTCATACCACCCAATGTGTTCAATATGGTATGACCATGTCAGAGATAAGTCTAATATAAGTCCAAGGTATATAAAACTGATTACTCTTTCTATGGCATTATCTTTTATGTTAATTACATATTTCTTGTAACTGATCTAGAGGGTTTGCGAAAAAGCATATATCTATCTCTTTTTTTTTGCATTAAGGATTAAGTTATTTGTGAACCATGTCTGTAGTGTTGTCAGTTTGCATATCTTTCATTACTTGTAATTCAGATTTATTTTCATGAAATAGGAAAAAGTAATTTGAAGTATCAAGTGGCCCAACAATACTGTATTTTATGTAAGCAGATAACCCTTCATGCATTATGAAAATTGCAAATTCCACGGAGTAAATCCAAGCATATGCCTGTCAGTAGCATTGTAAAGGCTCACTCCCACTTATTGGAAGCATCACAAAGAGAATTTTCTTCACAATGTATTTAAATGGGAAAGAAAATTGCCGGCACACAGAAGTGTCATGCACAGAATTAGAGAGCTAGAAAGTTTATTCCAACGTGAGAGCGGAACTTCTGTTTCGGATGTAATCGTTTGCTCTTGAGACTAATTGGAGAAACATAGATTTTGAAATTCCGTGCTGTTTTCTTGTCACATAAACATAATATAGAATAGCAAAATAACCTCAAGGCATCTTTTTTAATAGGCCTACACTTAACTGATATTATGGATGAAGAGAAATTTATAAATTTAGTTCAAAATTACCCATTTTGATTATTATATGATAAGCATCAAAAATATTATTGCAATAATGTTGCTTGTGAGAATGCATGGAAAGAAATTAGTGAATTAATTGGAACCATGCGAGATAAAACTGAAAACTCACCATGTGTATCCTTTTAAACAGAATTCATAAATCCAGAATTTCCTTCAGCTGTTATTTGTTTTAGTTTCTTCATTTTTTGCTTCTTCACATAAATAAGCTAATACTATCAAGCATTAGAAGCTTTGCTTCTCTTCCTTTCCCTTCGCTTCCAACAAGTGGAATCTTCAAAATGTGTGATGCTTCCAATAAGTAGAAGCCAACCTCAAGAGAGTGAGCAACCTTCTTTCTTCTCCTCTTGCATATCAGTATCAACAGTGAAGGAATCACTGCGCTCATTGTAAGGCTTGTATTTGAGTCCAGGATGATTTACAAAACACACAGAGAAAGTTAACTTGCTTTCCACGTTAATTACAGAGCCTTTATTTTTTAAAGAGTACAGTCACTGATTCATGAGTAAATAAAAAGTCTATTTCATCTATCAAATCCCACCAATAACTAGTTTTGTAATTTTGTAATAAGCTGTTGTTATTTAACATTAAAACCTAGACCCATTATAGGGTTAAATCAAAACATTAAGGTGCTTTAACAAAAACCATCCATGAGAACACATAGTGTTTCTCTGTATTATTATTTATTATTTTTACAATTATACCCTAGAAGAAAATCAAAACATCTAAGCATTGCAACAAAAACTTGCAAACACCAAGACAAAGTTTCAATGTACTGTGTGCTCTCATGATTGCATATTCTTTGTAATGAATATTTCATGCTTTATTTTTATTCTGCCAAGCAAATCAATAATTATGAGGATTATGATGATGATGATAATAATAATAATAGTACAGTACATGATCTCGCGCATGGTTTTTGTTGCAGCACCTTAAAGTTTTGATTTATCTCTATAGTGGATCTAGTGTCTAATATTAAATAAGAGCAGCGTATTACACAAAACTAATTACTGGCATATATTGATAGGTGAAATAGATTACTTGTGAATCTAAAAGGTGACTTATTTTCTAAAAAAGATAATGGCTCTGTAATTAAAGTGAAAATCATGTTAACTTTCTCCATGTGGCACTGTTTTTTTTATATCAGCTTGTATTTTAGTACAGCTGCCTCTCAATCAGTGCAGTGATTACTGTTTATGCTGATATGCAAGAGTAGAAGAATGAAGGTCGCTCTCTCTCTCTCTCTCTTATAACACCACTTACTGGCGTATGTTTGGACTTACCCCGTGGAGCTCTGCAATTCTGTAATGCACAAAGGCTATGTGTACATGCAAAATACAGCACTGATACCTGGTAGAAATATTTGGCATTTCCTATATGATTAATAAAGATAAGAAAATTGGATCTAACACTGTTTCTTGTGGAATTTCACATCTTATTGTTAGTGTAGGGCTGGAATAATTGTTGAAGCTGACATTATGCTCTAAGGAGATAGCTTCTAATCCATTTCAATGCAATTCCTCTTATATTTTGTTACATTGAAAGTATAAACAAAAGGACATCTGCATTGACAAATATGGGATTTAGGACAGTTGTATTAGGTTGCAATCAACATGTAAGTAAATAGAATACAGAAGAATAAACATGCAATGATAAACATAGTAAGTTAATCTGCCAATTAGAAGTGTATTTTCTTTCGCATCTGTCAGTAGTATGGGTTCTTTCATTGTCAGAGTCTGCTGTTGCTGTACCTGAACTATCTGTATCAATATATTCCATGAACAACAATAAATCTCTTGTCAGAGTTACAAGAACACAATTTGCTTACTCTGCATATATTTACTCATACTAAGTTTACATGCATATAGGATTCATCTAAGTAGATGACATGATGAGTTTTTTCCTCTTCTTTTTTCTTTCATTTCATGACTTTTAAAAAGTTTGTATGACAAGCTCTGTGGTTGGTTCCAAAGCATGGTTCCTGTAGAATGAAATGTCTGATTATCTTGCCCAACCATCTCTGAAATTTCATCCCACAGGAATTCTAAATGTTGGTGTACCAGAATTTAAAACTCCTGTGGAATGAAATTCTGTCACCCTGGTGGCATTAATATGATCCTGTCATCACCAACAAAATAAATCTTTAGCTATCTGATCAATCCATTTAAAGGAATAAGTTAGATTTACTGTAGTCAATCCTTTGTGTAAAAAATATATAATTTCAAGTAATTTACCAGAAGCCTTACCTGTTCACTACATACTTTTCACAATTCAAGTTTTCGTACTGTTGATCCACAGCAGAGTTTGCTACACCACACATTTGCAGAATGAATTGACATACATACATGCAAACATTGCAGTCTGTAAATCCTATTATGAGATTAGTCTATGCCCAAACTCTTAGGATGTAGGTCATGTCAAGAATTACATTTATTTACAAATAATAACTCTGACAATGAGTTTTCAGAGATGTTAGTTTTGCATAATATACAATTACATGTCTGTTTCCAAAAACCTAGTCATACACATGCATTCTTAGAATATTCATGTTTATTATATTTATAATGTTACATTATTACCAGTATTTTTTGATTAAATGAATTCCTCCTCTGTATAGAAGATGTGAGTAATAAGGTATCTTTTTAATTCTGATCTAAACTTGTTTTTGCTCATTTGCAATTCTTGTACAGAAGAGGGAAGTGAATTAAACAAAACTATTCCATAGTAGTAAGCGATTTTGGAATAGCTTCAAATTATTTGTTGGTGTATGTAAGTCTGCTTATGTCTGATCTCTTTAGAAATGCCATAACTACAGAATTGCTCCTTTTTGGCAGGATCACAAAGCTCCTAAAGGAAATTAGTTTAAGTGGGATACCTAGGGATGTCCCTAGGTACCTCAGGCCATATCTATGGAAGAAAAACAATGGGTGCTGCTATTTATGGTTATGTATAAAAAAATTTATAACTGGAATTAATAACTTGATTCGTAATTTTTGTATGCCCATGAATGTTTTATACGAGTATAAAAAGAAAGTTACAGATAATCATTGCTTTTATAGGATAAAACATTTGGCAGTAATGTTTAGGAGTAGCATAATGGTTTTCAATATAAATGAAAATTTCTGAGATTTTTTCTTGATAAGAAAACATCCTTAGATATGACAGTTTTCTAGGAAATTAATTGAAATTATCAAAACTCCCAGTCAGATTGGCCTGCTGTAATTGAACATGAAACCACCTGTGTTTGAGCCACAAATACTATTGTTGGAACCATCTTGCTGGCTAACAATCTGTTTTTAACCCCTTCAAGTAACTTAGAGCAAGTTTTTGAAAACCTCATCAGGCATCCAGATGTATGTAGCAGTTGAAAATGGAGGCAGTGATTGTCTTTGAAACATGCTCTAAATAATATTGATTCATGTAATGTTAACTGATTTATACAGCTTATAATGTCATTGGACTGGTCAATCAGTCTTTTTAATATGAATTGGAAGACAGTATGAAGCTAACTTTAACATTAAACGTTCATCCTCTATTGATAAACTGACACACATTAGAAATAGATGCTGGAAACAGTTCATTGAGCAGCAACCATAACATTACTTTTATATATGAAGAACTTCTTTTGCATTTATAGCTTCCTTTTTCCAGTAATCCTTAAGAGGCCAATGGCTGTGTGAGATAATTCAGTACAGTTTCAGATAAGAGTGGGCTAGAGAATGAAGGGGTGTACTAGTGGGAAGATAGCATACGGTGTTTTGGGATCTTGTTATTCATTATCAGTACCAATTGTATCTGGCAGTTTCTTTGCAGGAGGAAAGTTAAATAACTTAAGCATTGTAAGCTCATCTTTTATTTTGTATTCATTTAATAATTATCACTATTTTTAATCACTTGTGAAGTGTTTGTAACCAAAGATATCATAATAAATTTGATGTCCTACATTGTTTTGTAGAATACAACTATAAATAAGGTATGGTGCATTCCAATACTAATGAACAGTATTGTGTAAGAAGGTTACGTTAATCTTATTTGTTGGATTTTTGTTATAAAATCTCATTTGTATCATAAAAGTTGATTCAGGCAGCTTGGTGATAATTTGGCCTTAAGGCTGTCTTTTTAAGAAGGTATGTAAATAATAATTATTGGAAGAAATGAACATACATAATTTATATTACTAAGAGCAACTGACACTGTCAAAGATAGTTTGTATAAAGCAGTCATTATGAAGCATTACGTATACAAATGTAATATATGTCTTTAATTAGTTAGAATGCCTGCACTATAGATGCACTGAATGCTACTGGTATTTGGTTCAGTGATAAAGTTTGGTAATGTATATATAATATGTATATATCTGTATACACACTCCCAAACATAATCTTAACCAAAAATGTTTTAATTTATTTTATGCTTTTTTTAGATTGGAATGTAACATGCATATCGTGCGCTTATATAAATAAAACATTAAACATATGTTTGAAATTTTGCTCCTATATTTGTTTTTGGCATGTAAAGAGAAATTATATAAACATGTTAGTCATTCATTTAAAGCCAATGATCATGCATATAAACTTGCATAGTTATGAAACTGCATGCTTTATAATTTAGAGCAGTTGTATTACATTTAGCGCTGATAATGAGAAGCAATTGGTTTTCCATTAACTTTAAAAATAAAAATCTATTAAAGTGCTTGTTAATTTTCCATGAGTTTGTGTTTGTTATTTTTCCATGCCCCACCCACACTCCTTTCTGTTTTGTTACACTGCTTGCTGTATCATTCCCTGTATTTTCTTTACTTTTCAGGGTTTAGGTAAGCATGCATTCAGATTGCACTGAAATATTCGGGATTACGAAGCATGTACAAAGTCTCCAAAATGCAGAAGAAAATATTGACAAATATATTTAAATATTATGATGACTTTTAATGGGTATTTTTCAAAAGTCATGTGCAGCAATACCTCTGTAATGATAGTATAAACAATCTGAAAGTGGTCGCAAAAACTTTTCAATAAATTACTGGTCTGTCATAAATTATGCATGTTTCAAACAACCAACATTTTGAGAAACATAAATTGCTTCTTCAAAAAGAGCAACTGAATTATGATTGAGATTCAGTGAACACCACAAAAACAATCATCAATAAATTTATCATTTATGTTCTGATTTTAATTTCAATACAATTGTAAATAAATGTCCGAAGTGGACAAGACACAGCCTAGGGGTAAACATTTCTCTGAACCAGGATAAACAGGTTTTTTTTGTCCCCCTCCCTCCGGTTTCAATCTCAGGTGAACTGCCTCATCAGGGGAAAGTGAAGATCAACTATACACTGCTGTGTTACTCATTTACTGAACATGGCACAAGTCAAAGCATGAATTTTTTGCATATGATATGGGTACAGTGCTGTGTGCAGCTGATCATTGTTTATCAAAGAATGCTCAGGCTCACTGTTCCTTACATGTCGGGAGGTCACACAGTTTATCTTCTATTGTGGTTCCAATTGTCCTGCTTCCCTTAACTGTTGGAAAAGTCTTGATTTTAAATTGGTAGAGTCAGACTAAAAAATTCAATGCCATTGCCAGAATTTGAACCACAGATTTCCTGCCAATTGCTCTAACTGCTGAGCTACATTGACCACCTTGTGATTTACTGGGAAACATGCGAGACAGTTGGGCAATTTAATGCGTGTTGGCATGTTGCCTTGTAGCACAGTGGTTAGACAACTAGCTGAGGACTGGGAGATCCATGGTTCAAATCCTAGCTATGGCATTGAATTTTTCAGTCTGATTCTATTTCAACTTGTGTCCTACGCACATATTGTGTGAAAAACCAAAGTCTTGATTTGTCTAATGTTTTTATGTGGATACTTGGCCCTATACAGCCTTTATGCGCTCCCTACTGTTTGGTTTCGCTTGTCCATATGCAAACTTCAAGTCTGTAAATTTTGCAATTGCATTTCACAGCATTTGTTTTCCTACTGAATACAACATGTCAATGTATAAGCAGAGACAGCAATCTGTTTAAGGACTATGTGTCAGATACCCATTTGTGACATCACATTACTGTTATCCTTGTCATGTGGTTTAATTTATAGGCTTAGCTAACCTGGCAGCAGTGTAATATTGCATGTTCTATCAGTACATGAACACAAGGAAAGTTAATCTAAGAGCTTTTTATGAGCACTCGCTATTAATGAAGTAATACATAACTAATCTTTGCAGGTGCAGCTTTTTACTGCAAAGAAACACAATTATTCTGTCACCTTGTATTCATCATTGTTGTCAATAATTGCCCTCTAAGAGTCAAAATAATAAGCTTTGCAACTGCCTCCATGGTCGAGTGGTCAGCGAGCTGACTTCTCACCTGGGGATCCTGGGTTCAATTCCCGGCTGGGGCGGGGAATTTTTCTTTAGCCAGAATATAGTCCCTATCCCCCAGAGTCTGGAAGTGTGAGTGTGAATGTGTGCATGTTTGAGTAAAACAATATGATTTAAACCAACGTAAAAAGTACCTACAGATGAGTTGTTTCAAGTGGAAAGCCCCCGATATGACCTTAGATGTTAAAGGGGGCTATATAAATGAAACAATAAAAAAAAAAAAAAAATAAGCTTTGCCTCTGTTTTTTATAGAAGTGCTACTAGGTTGTTGTTCTGAAAATTTTGACACTGGATTTAGCAAACATTCATCTATACAACATACACTTTCCAGTTCAACACCTACTTGTGTTACTGGTATATCACAAAATAATCCAAAAGATAGCTACTGCAAATACTGCTTCACATTCAGGTTACTGTGTTTATAGTGTCAAGTGTGAATCTTTTGTTATAGGTGTTTTGTTGAGCACAGCATTCTTCTTCTTCTTAGGGTGGGGGTGATTTAACATTTTTAACCTGGTAGGTCATATCTGACAATGAAATGGGCACAATTATTGCTCAAATGATCTCAATATCCATGTAGCTTAAAGTTACATGACATTCATCTTTTTGGAATAAGAAAATAAAGGGAAAAAAAAAACACCTTGTTTGGGCAACTTACCCTAACCAAGATTTTAATTCAGGGTCTTTGAATGTGAGGCAGATTTGTGAACAATTATTTATTATATGTAATCAAAGTTTAAAATGCTTGTAGAAAATAAACTAACAGTACTAAAAACAGAGTTTTTACCAGTATGCACAGAAATTAGTGATCTCTCTTTACAGAACTCACATTTTTCCAGATTAAACATTTTACATGACATGTAATATTTTAATTACTTCACTCAAAGCTTTAATGCCTGTATTTAACTTGGCAATGCAGCTAGAACCTGAGTGACTAAGAGTATTTATGAACTAAATGTTCTGACAAATATAATGTAAGATAAAAACTCATGCCATTTGCATTGCATCAAGTTTTAAAATTACACCATATTTTATATAAAATACTTTATAATAAATACACTACTATAGTTACAAAAAGAATTCTGACTGCCAAAAGGAAATGCTGGAAGGAATTTATATCTACTATCCACTACAATCTGGAAATGTTTAAAATCCCTAGAAGGACATAGCTATGAACAAATAGCTCTCTAAAGTGCCAAGATAGTTGAACATATAAAATTGATATCAAAGTTGCCAATCTAATGGCTTCCCTCTATGCACAGATCTGGCCAGGAAAAAACTACACAAATTCTGGACAAAACAGATCCATCTTGTAATATTCCTTGTTTTTATCCTCAAAGACATTGTAAATTCTTTTATCTCTGGACAAACTAAATCTTGCATATCCAACCTAATAAACCTTGCAACTAGAGAAGATTAAATATTTAAATATGTGATCTCTAAAATAAGAACTGAAGCTTTCCTGGCGACGTGTTAATTCAAAATCTTCTCGGGCTTCTAGCCAGGTAAAAACTTGGCTTGACACCAACGTTTCGAAGAAGTGCATCTTTCTCGTCTTCAGGGTGAACTGATGGTTTGAGCTTGCGGAGACTGGTATTTATAAGAGCTGGGATGAAGCTAACATCTGATTGGTTCGCGTGATATTATGGCCTGATATTTAAGATGACTGAGACATGGGCACAGACTTCGTAGAACACTATTGATAGCAGTTATTAGCCGAATAACTGCTATCAATAGTTTTCTACGAAGTCCATGCCCATGTCTCAGTCATCTTAAATACCAGGCCATAATATCACGCGAACCAATCAGATGTTATGTGATCTCTAATTTATCTGAATCAATGCTCACCAGACTACTTGTATTATTCAATAAGATATGAGCCACTGGCTTATATTCCAAGAAATAGAAAATATTAACTATAGTTCCTATACAAATCCCTAATAAAGATAAATGTGATCCAAATTCTATAGAGCCATTTCATTAACCTTCTATTTAAGCAAACCTCTTGAGAAAATCATCAGCAATAGATATGTATAGAGATTAGAACACTATAATCTTCTTAATGATAAACAATAGGGAAAAATGTAAGTATGTTAATTATGGACACTTTAACTGCTGGGGTTCTCAGCATCCCATTCTATACTGGGGTGAAAGATCACTTAATTTTGCTCAGAGACCTCTCTATCAGGCTTGAGGTTCTTTTATGTGCCATAAATCTATGACACAGGACTAACGACTTTACTTCCCTTCCAAAGGAAGCCATGCTAAGGATGTTTCACCCAAAAAAAAATCCATCCATCATCATCATCATCATCCGCCAGGTTTGAACCTGCACCTTGGGTATATGAAGTTAGCATGGTAATCATTACACCACGGAGGGTGACAACCAATAGGGATTCAGGGCAAAACATGACATAATAAATGCTCTTCTTAATCTAACTGAAACAATATATAAGCAATTATGAGAAAGCTGAACAACATTCATGATAGCCATAGATCTCAAAGCATCTTTTGATAAGACTACATTAGCATTTATTACTTTGAAGTGTGCCAAAATTGGAATTAAAGGCAGAATATTCAAGTTCATACAATGTTTCCTATAAAATAGGCAAATAAAGGCATCTGTTAATAACTTAATGACTAATGGAATTCCACAGGGATCAATCTTGAGCCCAACACTGTATAATATGCAGATACAGTGTTACGTGGGCTATAATAAAGGAAATATGCCCTGCTTACTAAGATTTTTTTCTCCATATATTACATTAAATAGCACCTTTTTCCATTGCAACAATAATCCCAAAATACTTTGCCTTATTATGAATAGAAAGCTAAGCTGGAAACTACATAATTGAAATAAGTGATCTAACCACCAAAAGAGTAAGTCTACTAAAAATGATTATTAAAAGAAGAAGGGAAGCTGATGCATTAACACTATAGCAATTTTATTTAAATATGAGTTCTAAAATTATGTATACTTGTGAGACATGGAGCTCAGCTGCCAAGAAGAAAATAAAATTTATTCCTGCCCTTAGGAATATACTTAGGCTCTTCCAAAACTGCTTCAGTACAAGCTATGGAAATTGAAGTTAATGGCCATTCTCTCAGATTATATTTTCAAAAAACAAATTTTTGTAAAGTGCATGAAAAATACATCCAATAATTGAAAAATAATTGACTCAAATCTTAGAACACAAACAGTCATGTAATATTGTATCGAGCAAAGAAATTCAGTATCATTTGACCATCCATTGAGAATTCCTATGGTCAGTTCAATACCTCCCTAGAAAAAGATAACACCAAATACGAACATTGGTACCTATGTTTAATAGGAAACATAAAGATACTTAACAATATCTGATAGTACATCTGGAGGTGGCTTCCTTTAAAAAGAAAAATATATTTCATCCCATGTAACTTATTCATTCAATTTAGACAAGAACTCGTGGCAATTGATGCAGCCATTACATCCACTAAATCATATATATATAAATAATGTGAAAACTAAAATTTGCATTCTTACTAATTAAAAATTGGCTTCAGAACAAATTCCATCCTTCAAAACCGTTTACATTTCACATAATAAAAATGTTGAGTTACCATTTCAGTGGATACCAGGTTTCTGTGACATGTATGCAAAAGAAATTGGTATACGAGGGTCACTTCAAAAGTTTTGAGAATGAACAGCAAGCAGCCTCTCCTAACCAGGTATTGCTATGACATATGCTAGGATGTATCTCAAATAAGAGCATTTCCATGCTATGATTTTCTATGACTATGTTGGTCTGTGTGACTCAGTTTGTTAGGTGCCGATCTTTTGATCCCAAGGTTGTGGGTTCAAACCTTTCCTAGACCAATGGTTCTTAGGAGTACTTAAAAGTGACAGTCTCATGTCAGTAGATCTACGGGCTTATAAAAGAGCTCCTGCAGGACAAAATTCTGGCACATTGGCCACATTGACATGATCAGCAACTGATAGCATGTTAACAAAAGGAATAAGTTTAATTCTATGACTTTAAAGTCAGTTTAGGGGAGAGAAATTATATTGTGCATTTTGGGATCTTTACCCTTGCAATCCACCATTTATCAACAGTATGTAACTCCATGGCACGACAGCTCACGGGGAACCTTGGCCTACCGCCTGACCGCTGCGTCCCCCATCTCGGTCCACTACAGACGTCATGGATGGGGTGCAGTATTGGAGGGTGAGACGTGGTCAGCGCCTCGAGTCCCTCCCAGCCGGTTAATGCGGTCCTCATGACCTGGAGCCGCTACTTCTCCATCAAGTAGCTCCTCAATTGGCCCCCCAGGGGCCTTACAAGGCTGAGTGCACCCCCGGCCAGGTCTCCCAGCGGGGGAAAAATCCCCACGCAGGTACTGGGGATCAAACCCAGGTCTCCCGCTTGGTAATTATCAACAGTATGCAGAGTTTAAAAGAGGAAGGGATTCTCTCAAAGATGATAGAACATGACAGCCAGTTACAGTAACAATGGATGAAAATGTAGTGAAACCAGAGTGCACGTTGTAGAAAGATCATCATTGCACATATGGCCAGATTCAAGAAATTCTAAATATTTGACTGGCAGTTGTGAAAACAATCCTGAAAGAAAAGACATTAGGAAGCTCCAGTTGCTGTCACCCACCAATTCACAAATGAGCAGAAACAAAAATGTGTGCAATGGTACCAGGAAATTAGTGAAAAATTAAATGGAGGAAGATCCAAAAAATGTTTAACATTGTAACAGGCGAAGAAAGCTGGATTTACCAGTATGATTCAGAGTTTGAATAGTAGTTGCCAGTCTAGGTCTTCCTAGGAGAAGATCCCCCAACAAAAGTGAAGGAAACAAGTATTGAAAGAAAATGATCTGTTTTTTCTTCTATCTTGTGATGATTCCACTTGAGGGATAAAAGACTGTTATTGCTAGATGGTACCCCACAAAATATCTGCCACAAGTGTACTGAGAAAAAAGTGTCCTAAGACTGGTCTGCATGGAATTTTGTTGCACAATGACAATGCCTCTGCCCACACATCACAAGAAACAATACAATTTCTGCAAATGTCAGGAGTTGGATATTTGTCCATCCTCCCTACAGTCCATATCTGGCCCTATGTGGCTTTTTCTATTCTCCCAAAATAAAAGAAAGAATTTGAGGTCAATGATTTGAGTCACCTGAAGGTGCAGCTGCTTATGAAGAATGCATTTGTACTCTCTCCAAAGAAAAATGGTTTGAAAAATATTTTGAAGAGATGCAGTGATCAGATTTACATTTTTAATATTTTAATGTGTCATTGATATCCTGGTCTGGAAAAGCTAAAGAAGAGCAAATGTGAAAACTGTAATGTCAATTACAATCTTGGTTCCATTTAAGTATAAAATATTCTAAAAAACATAAGAGAGGCACTCTCATATTTTTATTGAGATTTTATTAAGCATATGTTTAGAACATAAATTGTTCTAATTGTAAACTGGTTGAAGGTGCAAATAGTTAATTTCAAATTGAAATAACAGAGACTATTCCAGGTTGGAATCTTTGCATTTCATTGCATGATTACAATGTTTATAATGAAAAATCCTTTCTCACAAGCTTGAAGAGTTGCTTCTTTTCCAAACCATAAGTGGACTGCTGATTTCATTCTTGGGTTTATTAATAACACCCCTATTGGTGTTGTATTATTAATATGACACCAAATAAAAATTTGATGTGTCCCATTCACATAACTTTCTCTAGCTGTTCCAAATACAACTATTCTTACAAAAGATTATTGTTTTATCTACATCATACTAATTGAAATAAACGTTAACAAAGTTAGTCTTATTACTTGCTTCCTTGCAAGTTGAAGGGAAATAAGGGAATGCATTATGCTAAAGCGACAGTCAAATCTTTTTAAAGCTGGGTGCTATGTGAAATAATTGAGGTTTGCTTTGCTTTGCATGGTCCCTTTTAAGGAAAGTAATGTAACTTAAAACTGAAAGCAATAAAAAGAATGATCTCAAAAACGATCAGATTTACAAGAAAAACATATATGACAAATTATGTCAATGAGATCTAAATATTTTGTGTATTAAGGTTTTGATTATCTCACAGTTTAACCATTATGCAAAATTCTGCAAAACTCATCCAGAATAAAGAGGACTTCAGAAGCTGTTTTCAGAAAATTCAAAATATGCATTTTATTTGTGATGTAAATATCTTTAATATACAATATTTGGAGCATTGGAGCCTTTTTTGAGAAAACATTTTCAAATATTTTTCGATGTAAAGGGTAGTTTATGGTTGGGAATTTTTTTTTTAAATCTTGGAAGATACTTAACATAAATATAGTTTGGTTTTTAACAGTCTTTTCATTTTTTAGCTATGTTGTCCGGATCTTTTTCTAAAAATGTATTTTTCAGACTCAGGGGACCTCAAAACATTTCCTCTGAAATTGCGCCACCAAATTTTTAGGTGGAATACAATACCTTCTCAAGCTAATATGTACACTGTTTATACATACATGCTAGAGAAAGTAAAAATATGCATTATGCAACCTCAAAACAACACTGATAAATCTATGACTTATGAGAATGTGCAAGGGAATTAGAATATGTCAAATAACAAAAGAAACAATAATCTAAAATGTAGCAATAGCATGATTTTCCACACCAGAATTTTCATGTATTTACTCAGTTTACAGTTTATTCAAACAAATCTTACTTTTCTATCCTTTTCCTGTTAATGGTGATACCTAATTCAAGATCATAAATGTGTGCTAAGGATGATTTTAATACATATGACATTAAATATCCAAGTAAATAAAGAACACCAGGGAAGAGACTACAGTTAAAAATCTAATGTGTTGTACTGTCATGACTTTCTCCACTGACTCTTGTACGAACTATTCATACCACTTTTATTCTTCTATCTACTTTATGTTAATCAAGATAAACACTTGCAGAAATTGTCTTATTAAATATTTCCTTGTAGGTACAGGGGGATTTGGGAAAACCATGGGTTTTAAGCAATAGTAAAGTCAAATTAAATAACTCAGTAGTTTGAGACACCATAATGGACTACAGATCACAAATTCCAGCCATCAGTCGGACTTCAACTGAAGAAGAGGGCAATTGCCCTTGAAACATATGTTTTGAACATAATTACATATAAGTGAGGTGAGTGTTACTATTCCGACTCATTTTCAACTATCAAATAGTAAAGTCCTTTAATATTGGCCACTATTTAATTCTGTTCTCTTTGTTTGGACAAGGTAGGAAAAAATCTGATGTTCCATTTCACATGACTACAATCTACAATCTATTCTTACAAAGGAATATGCTTTTATGTACATCATGTTAGTAGCTGAAAAATGTCTTGTTACTTAGCTCCTTATAAATCAAAATGAAATAAGGAAATTCACTAAGCTAAAACAACAGTCAATCTTTTAAGAGCTGTCATTATGCAATTGTCAATGAAATGAAGTTCTCTTTGCTTGACCAGGAGTAAAACAAAAGGGATATGAAATGGATGGGGGCTTCCCATTTGAGATCAGTTTAATAATTTTAAAATTTAAAACCATAACAGGGAATATCTCTAATGTAAAAGCTTTACAAAAAAAAAAAGTGAATGTGATATAAATTGTATGTTTTGTTGAGATCTAATCAAATATTATAAAAGCTGATCTTTATGTGAAATGACCCAGTCCCTTTTAATAAAAGTTAGGTAGTTTAAAACTGAAAGCAATAAAAAGGAATATCTCAAAAATCGTCAAATCTATAAGAAAAACATATATGACAAATTATGTGTTTTAGCGAGAACTAAATTTTTTTGTGTTGTAAGTTTTGTCTATCTCTTATGGTTATGCCACGGGCTATTCCCAAGAAATTCAGGATATACTTTTTATTTACCATGTAAATATTTTTAATTTATGCCATTTTAATCAAAGTCCCTGAGCCATTTTTAGAGAATAAAAAGTTTTGAAAAATGTTCCATGTAAAGGATAGTTTGGGATGGGGAGATTTTTCTGAAAATCTCCATATCATCTCCTTGGAACATACTAAACTTAAATACCAAGACAGAAACAGACATCATTGTGATCTTTTTTTAAAAATACTGTCTTCGGATTCAGGGTTCCTCAAAGCATGTATTTATGGTGAAATCTCTGTATCAGTTTTTTGGGTGGAATGCTATATTTTCTCTACTTACTATGTACATTGTACATATGTACTAGAGAAAGTAAAAAGAATGACTTCCCATTTGAGAAAAATATTAAGTACCTATTTTAAAATGAAAGCTAATAACAAGGGTAAAGGGAAAAAAAAGATTAATGGCTTTCCATTTGAAAAAAGTGTTAATTATTTCAAATGCAAATCAATAAAAAGAAAATGGTTTACTCAAAAAAAAAATTATTTGACATAATTTTGTGGCTTAACAAACCCAACATTTTTTATGCAGTAAGATTTTGTCTATCTCTTACGTGTACCAGTGCAAAAATCATTCAAAATGAAGAGGACTTCAGAAGCTAGACCCAGAAAGTTTGAGATATACATTACATTTGTCACGAAAATATCTTAGATATACAATATTTTAATCAAAATCATCAGAGCCATTTCTGAGGAAATTAAAGTTTTTTAAAAAAGGTTCAAAATAAAGGGTATTTTCTTGAATTCTCATCCAGTGTGCCAGTGCAAATCATTCAAAATGAAGAGGACCTCAGGGGCTAGTCAAAGAAAATTTGAGATATACATTTCCTTTTTCAGAAAATGTTTTAAATATATGATATTTTAACTAAAATCATCAGAGCCATTATTCAGAAAATTAGTTCTCAAAAAATGTTCAAAATGTGGGGTATTTTCTTGAATGGGAAATTTTCTTGAAAAACTTCATATAGCATCCTTAAATACCAAGTTGGGTTTTAAAGGACTTTTCATAGACAGACATATACAGACCTTTATCTAAAAATGATATTTTTTAGTTCAAGGTGCCTCAAAACAGATTTTCCCAGTGAAATCTTGAAATTAATGTTTGGGATGGAACAAATTAATACTTCCTCAACTCACTACATGTAGTACAGAAAGTAGAGGAAAAAAGTTAAATATGCAAACAAAATAGATATAACATTTCAAAAATGTACTGTTTAAAATATTTTTACAATTGAAACAAACAACAGGTCACATCCCAAAAATGGTTTGACACTACTTCTTCAACTTGCTATATGTAATGCAGAAAGTTAGGGAAAAAGTTAAATATGCAAACAAAATACATATAACATTTCAAAAATGTACTGTTTAAAATATTTTACAATTGTAACAAACAACAGGTCATATCACAAAAATGGTTTGACACTATTTATGTATGTACTTTAATGTGTGTTACATTTTTACTCCTGTAAGTTCTGTCATATTCTTGTGGTTTCCCAGTTATAAAAATGCCACTAAGAACCAAGAAGATCTCAAAGAAAAAAAGAAAAAAAAAATATATATATAAAATTGAAAATACACATTTGTTTGTCATGTCAAATATATGGTACTTGAAAGTTCATTTGAACTATTTTAAGAAATAAAAGTAAC
The DNA here is from genome assembly GCA_030762935.1 of Hymenopus coronatus. Classification (NCBI taxonomy): domain Eukaryota; kingdom Metazoa; phylum Arthropoda; class Insecta; order Mantodea; family Hymenopodidae; genus Hymenopus; species Hymenopus coronatus. The sequence goes on from CM060882.1 coordinate 58,106,921, forward strand.
TAAACATTTTCTATGTAAGGTTTGTTTGGAATTGGGTTGAACTTTATGGATATTTTAAGCCTGCATTCTTGAAAATCCATTTCAAAATGTAAAAATCCAATTTCTTGCTTTTAAGTTATGCACTTCTCTCATCTTTTTTAATCTTTCACTAAAAATATCTTTTGGAAGGGAAGTGAAGCTATGGGTCCTGTATCGTAGATTTACAGCATGTAAAAGAACCTCAAGTCTGATAAAGAGGCCTCTGAACAAAATTAAGCGGTCTTTCATGCCCAGTATAGAATGGGACACTGAAAACCACAGCAGTTAAAGAGCATCCATAAGTAAATCGCTATTTCATTCACTAAAAATGCTTGTTTTAGGTTCAAAGGACCTCAAAATATTTACTTCCTATGAAATTCAACACCAGATTTTTGGATTAAATATAGAATTTCCTCTGCATATTATGCATCTGAACAGTAGAGAGAGTAAAAATTTGATGTGTGATTTTCTCCAGGCTTTAACACGTCAACTTAGACTATTATCTTGCCATATTCAAACCCAGGTTTTCCTTAATATCTAAATAATTTTATTTTAATAGTTATACATGTAATAATAATAATAATAATAATAATAATAATAATAATAATAATAATTCGTAGTTGGCTTACTCTCCCCGTATTTAGGACTGACACCTCCCTAAGATTTACAAGCAGATGCCTAGGGATCAGAAGCCTGTCGGGGAGCCAACAGCCACAGAATGAGGAACCTGGAACAAGTGGTCAGTCCATAGCCAGACATGAGCATGAGGAAATGGATGCTAGGATGGTGATGGGGTAATTGTTGGAATGAGTGGCAGGGGAAACTGGAAGACCTGGAGAAAACCCACCCAGACACTGCTTTGTCCACCACATATCCCATATGTGGGTACTTGGGATTGAACATAGGCTGCCTAGATGGGTGGCGAGCAGTCTAACCACTCGGCCATGGTGCCGCCAGTGATAATAAATAAATAAATAAATAAATGAGCACGATGTTCAAGATAGTCATGTTCAATATTTTATTTTTACAACCTGTAAATTCATATTTCATTTGGCCCACTTGTTTTATTAACCACAACCATTTCTTTTTGACTTAGTGAAGTACTCACCTACCTTCTTACTATCTTCACTAAAAAGTTTAATTAAGGCTATATAATTCCAACCATTTCCCATTTATACACTCTTTCCCTTTGCATTAAAAATGATATGCTTCATATCTTCCTTTCCTCTGCATATTGGATACTGAATCTGTTGGAGGCACACCCACTTGTGCCCAAGCAATACTCTCTCTCTTTGCTCTTATGTGATCACTCCTTATATATTTCTATTCATACTCATACAAAAAAAAATTAAAATGTTTCCTAGAAATAAGTTAAAATTAAGCAATAAAAAGTAAACCAAGCCAAAAGTTGATATAAGAGGATAGAAAGTATAGGACTGTAAGCATATACATCACATTTTATTTATCATATTTGACTGAGGCAAACTGTAACATTGTAGAAAGGCTTTAAAAAGAAAGGAAAAATACATAATTACATGTAAATTAACATGGGACTTAGTTACATTTTATATAGCATTCTCCTGTTTATGGAAAGCAGTTTGTGCTATTAATGAAACAATAAAAAAAAAAAAAAAAAAGAAAAAGAAACAGGAATTTCAAATTTTCAGACATATTCCATTGTATAACACCATATAATATACTTTTACTGAAATCATAAACATATGAGGATTATTTCATATACTGCTAATGCTATGAAACAATAATTTGACAATATTGAGTACTTTATTGGATTTTACATGCTGTTTGTTATTGGTGGATAAACAGTATACTTCATAGCTATAACTACTAAGTCTTTTACTGACTCTCTTAACTCTACACTTACCTTCTGTGGTAAGAATAAAGCATTTTCTGAATACAAATCCTAAGGAATTTCTACTTTAGTCATCAATTACTTTGAGATTTTCTAGTTAATTACCTACCTATATGTAGAGAGTGATCTAAGGCAGGCTGAAATATTTAGGTTTTAGACATGCTATTATTTATTCGTAGGTTCATTTTGATAATGAAGGTTTTATTAGAACAATTGAATCAGAGGCTATACTATGTATTAATTCAACAGACTACCCTATACTTATTGTTTAAATAAAGTATTGTTTCTCTAAAGTAGAGAAAGTGAAAATATTTGATTATGTCTTAAGCCAATTATACTCACTTATTCCCTTGTATCTACAACAGGCTGTCCCAACTCTGCTCATCTGAGCCAGAATACTTGTACTTACTCACCACAAACCTTAGAGTATGGATAGAGAAGAAGGTGATAGCCTGACTATATAATGCTTGTGCTTGCAGAAAAAAAGAATGATGTGTTATTTATGGATGCTCTTTAACCTCTGGTTCTCAACGTCCCATTCTAAATTGGGCGAGAAAGACCGCTTAAATTTGCTCAGAGGCCTCTCTATCAGGCTTCTTTTACTTGCTATAAATCTACAACACGGGTCCAACAGCTTTACTTCCCTTCCGAAGGAAGCCATGCTAAGGATTTTTACACCTGAATAAAATCCATCGTCCTCTGCCGGGTTAGCATGGTAACCATTACACCACGGAGGGTGACTTTTGTACTTGCATTCCAACACTTAGTTCAGCTTTGATGATTGGTTGCCCTCAATTCAGAGGCATGTTGCATATTGCTGACATACCCTCGTGAGCACACATCCAAGCTGGAACAGCCTGATCTACAAGGAAATTAACACATTTAGAGTTATATTATGTTTCATTTTCAGTTTCTCTACTTTAGAGAACAATAATTTATTTAAACAATAAATTTTATGGCTAAAAACAACAGATATGTGTAGTTTTAGCAGAGGATCAACCTATTTTCTATTTTGCTGATCAAAATGCATTGTTGCTGTGTGAAGCTGAAGTAGTTAGTTTTCAATTAATAGTAAGTAAGTAAGTAATATCTGTGGTCATTCATAAAAACATAAAATATTGGCATCTTTTCTTCTTATGAATGTCTCTTAGTCTCTAAAATCCTGTTCATTTTGTAGAAATTTTAAGGGTATTTTTCTTCTTTTTCCCTTAAATGTTACTACAATGAGCCACTTGATGTATACATTTCTTTCCATTAATTTGTCTAGTTAATCTTTGAAAATCCTCTTGATGATAAGACTCAAAAGACTGGAGAAATCAGCAAAGCTAGCATATAACTTATCCCCCCTGGAGTTACTATAGCCTGTCTTATCATTTTGGAACACTTAATGTAATGCAACTGAATTTCCTGAAGCTAAAAATAAGATGTGTCTCTACTAAATTTTAGTTAGCCTTAAAAATTACCAGATTATCTATCTCGGATCACCTAGTGCAGGAATTTCCTCATAAGTCTAGAAATTTCAGAGGCTTCCTGTCTACTGTTATCTTTCAACTGGAGCATGTTTTTAATAGCAGGTGTTTCTTAGATGTGTTTATTGGGTGAATTTAAAGTTGGTATATAATGGAAAATTGCTATAATATGTCCCACACAAGAATATTCCTGATGTCAATATATGGGAGGGAAGAAAGAGAGATAAAGATGATGGCAAGAAGCACTCTTGGGCGACTGATTAGTGGAGCAAAGTTCATGGGTGTTTTCCATTATTTTTCTACCTTGTAATAACCACTTCTAAAAAGTACAGCACTGTAAGTAGTTTTCTAAGCCTGCTCAGCACAATTTGGTTTAGAGGAAGGAAATTTGCACAAATGTTTTCATTTCTCTGCATTCTGCATATACACCACAGATGTGTCCTATGCTCATGAATGCCAAAAGGAGTGTTTACAAGCATAATAATATACATTACACAAAAGACAGTAGAGATATTCAGTATTAACTTGTTATTGTTTAATAATAAGTAGTTTAATAATACATAGTTTAGCTTTATATTACTAAAGAAGCTGTATTATAAGTTGTATTACCACAACATATGAACATTCTCGGAACAAAGATGATCTCGAGGTGAAAAATGCTGATTCAAATGCTATTGTTTATTATGCATAGTTGCTTCTGATATTTTAGATTCCTTACTATGTATGCCTCATGAGCCCAGTACATTTGCATGCAATATAAAAGCAATCAGTGTATCATCACAAAGCAGATTTATCAATCTGTTGAAGTGAAACAAAAGCAGTGCAAATCTTGACAAATGGCGGGAGGCAAATGAACACACATTGTTTTACAATAATTAAGAGGAAAGATGGAAGTCCCAAAGTGTAATAATTATGCTACTGTACATTAATCATATAAGATTTAATAAGTTAACTTGGAAATATCGTTCTTGATTTATTGCCAAGAAGTTAGTGCTGCTACAATTAGTGTTGCAAAACTTATGTGCTCATTATAGCATCAAACATGTGATGAATTGAGTTCATTCTCCTTGTTATCTACATCAAGATCATTCTAGTCTGAGGCAGAGTATAACATATTGATATCTTTAATACATAAAAATATGCCAAAAAAGATTTTAAATGATGTTACAATAACACAATCTTTTTTCCAACAATAAACCCATTAATAGTTATAGTAAGTTAATGCTAAAACACAAAGAGAAAACTTATGTGTAAGGGCATGTTTTTACTTTTATTTTGTTAGTAGTAATTTATGTTCATTTTTATTAATTATTACACAGGCGGTGGACACTGGTGATACATGATATTATTATAACGGGAAAGAAAATATTCCAGGTTTAAGATTTGGTCTTGTGATGTTAATATTTAATAGAATGGATGGAAAAAAAATCCTTTCATATCTTTTGCCAGTTAATGCTATTAACTGCAGATTTACAAGCACTCGTTTACCAGCTTTTATTTATTTATTATTTTTTTTCTTTGGCAATATTATAGTTTATTATTATGAGTTTAAAGTACTTCTCTTGTTGTTTGCTTCCCTATTCTCACGCAAGTCCAAGCACCCAGTTTTTTAATTTCGCTACATGTACTATGTATACTGTGTATAGAGAAGGTAGTATATTTTACGCAAAAATTTAATGTTGAGATTTCACCAGAAATATATGTTTTGAGATCCTCTGTGTTCAAAAGAAAGCATTCTTAAAAAAAGATCAATGTCTGTGTATATGTGTGGTCAGTATAGTTCAAAAACTAAAATGCCATTAAACACCAAACTTAGTATTTAAGCTAGCATCCTTCAAGAATGTGACACAAAGATTTTCAAGAAAATCCCCCCTCCCAAAACCACCCTTTACATGGAAAATATATATATATTTTTTTCTTAAATGTTCTAATGATTTTGATTAAAATACTGTATATCAAAGATATTTACATCACAAATAAAAATGTATATCTTGAATTTATTGGGAATAACAACTTCATTATGGATGAATTTTGCTGAATTTTGCATAACTGGCAAACGGTAAAGAAATAGACAAAAATTTACTCTACTACAATGTAGAGCTTGTTAAAACACACCATTTATGTCATATACATTTTGTTGTAGAACTGACTGTTTCCAAGATATTCCTTGTTATTGGTTTCATTTTTAAACTACATACTTTTTCGCAACTGGGATCATGTTTAGTTTAGTTTTCTAGCTCTTTTGTTTTTTGTTGACAATGCAAAGGGAACCGAACTTTAATATTCAGTTCAAATAGTGACTGGCTTTTTAAAAAATGTTACTATTGCTTTAGCCTATGCATTCCCGTATTTCCCTACTGCTTAGAAAGGAGAAAGTAATAAGACAATTTCTGCTATACATATATATATATATCTTGATTAACATGATATAGATAAAAGAATAATGTTTTGTAAGAATAGTTTATTTACAAAACAGATACAGTCATGTGAATATAACATATTTTTTTTTAAATGGTGTCCTATTCTGCCTATTCATAAAATCCGCCACGCAGGTCGTAAACAGCGAAGTCTATTGAGTTGGTATTACAATTCATTTGATACTGCGTGAAAGATAGTCATACGGCGCCATTTAAAAGTACTTGTATGAACAAGTTCGGTGTTAAGTGAAATAATTATGTAAAAGTGTTACAATAGCGTTCATGAAAATGAAGGATATTTGCCTTATGCGAGAAGATGTAACAGCGGCGCCTATCAAATTATGCCTCGGAGAAGTTGTCATAGGCAGAGGGCCGCTTCTCGAGGTAACAATAAATTGAAATAACAAGGAGAAATAGTTTATGGTGTTTACTAAGATTTCCATTCACGAGAAAATCGATGTTTAGAAAAGCAAAACAGCAAGCATTGGAAGCGTCTAATAAAGAGCAATATTTCTGATTTGCAGAGGTAGTAGCAGCGAAATTTGTTGCAAATTAAAACATTAACTTTCCGTTGACAAACGAATTAGCATACGTGCATTGGAATAGATTAACTTTCCGTTGACAAACGAATTAGCATACGTGCATTGGAATAGAAACAGGCCCAAAAAAAAAAAAAAAAAAATGAAAAGCAGTTCTTGGAAATACTATATAAGTTAAGGCATCAAGATCTAATCGCAGAACATTAACTTGTTGGGTTTTTGTTGTTATTACGGATATCCTAAAAAATTATGATAAATTTAAAGATAAGTTGATTCAACTCGAAAACATTTCTCATTTTTCTACATCAAAATGGTCACATAACCTATATGCATTCCAAGTTTCATACCAGAATCAGTATGACTGATGTAAATTCCATTTTAAATGCATATGCTGCCTTTAGAAGAAACGCAGTAACGCATTCAATGTTACAAGCTCCCATAATATATTTGAATCCACGTATTTCCATACATGATCCGGAGAATTTGTACTTTTCATTATTCTGCCATTAGAGCCATTTGTAGTTACTGGTCTGTTATAAATCTTTAAGGTCCTGAGCCGCAAACTGTAGCCGAGGGATCTGTAAAGCTAAAACCCCAATGATCCCAAAAAGAGGTCAAAACTTCGGCAATCTAGCGGGTTTTAAATCTGGCATGCTGATATATTCCAAACTTTCAAATTCGGATGATTGCCTGTGAAAGTTATACCATTTCAATTATCAACGTTATCAAATACTAGGCATTATCCTTTTTTTAATCATTTAGAGTATTCAGTATGATCCAGCAAAAATAACATAAATGAAATTTGAAAAAAAATCTGATGTGCCCATTCACATGACTTTCTCTACATTTCTGTAACACACTATTGTTAATAAGCTTATTCTTCTTATCTTATCTTCTATCTACTTCATGCTAATTGAGATAAATATTAGTAGAAATGGTGTTATTAGTTCCTTATAAGTAGGAGGGCAATAAGGAAATACACTAGGCTAAATCGACAATCATATGTTTTAAATTATGGTTGCTATTGGATTGAAATGCATATCTTTGCGTGGTCAGGAGTTGACAAACTCCTGTATGAAAAAAGTTTAAGTATTTTATAACTGAAACCAATAACTAGAATACCTTGAAAACGGTCAACTCCATGAAAAAAATGTATGTGACAAATTGTGTTTTAACGAGATCTACGTCTTTTGTGCAGTAAGTGTTTGTCTATCTGTTACACGTTACACTTATGCACAATTCAGAAAAATTCATCCAGAATAAAGAGGTCTTCAGAGGCTATTCCCAGAAAATTCAAGATATACATAATATCTTGAACATATAAGAGATTTTTAATTAAAATCATTAGCCATTTTTGAGAAAATCAAAACTTTCGAAATTTTTTTCACGTAAAGGGTAGCTTGGGGTGGGGAGACTTTTTTTTTAAAATCTTCGTGCAGTATCCTGGGAGGATAAAACAGACTTTTCGTTTTTGAGCTATGCTGCCCACAGAAAAAAAAAAAAACACACATACATACACATTCTTAAAAATGCTTTTTTTTGGGGGGGGGGGATTCAGTGGGTCCCAAAACATTTATTTCTGGTGAAATCTTGGGTATCCAATTTTTGGGTGCAATACAATACCTTCTCTATACACTATGTACATTGTACATGTAGAAAAAGTAATAAATGTTATTAGAAAAATTAAGTTAAACGAATAAAAGCATACCTCAAGGTACATCACCTATTTTGTTTTATAGCAATTTCTTTAATATAATTAGCTCAGTTGGGTTCCAACAAAGTAAATTTTTGCATTATACATGGTAATGTCCATTTTCTGCAGCATGTCTTCTGACATTTATGAATTTTCGTTCAGATTTGATAGAAACAAACCAACTGACTTTGCAGGATGTGAAATAGAATCTTCTGGGAACATTTGCCAAGAGTCCAGTTATTTTCTGTATTAACAGAGACCCCAACCTTAGTAACCATACTTGATACTGTCTTATGTTACTGGAGCAGAAATATAAACAATTAACTAATGATACTGTCTATGGTGTGCTATCATGCTCAATGTTTGGAACAGCAACAACAAACATACTGACTATACATTGACTGTCCAACAACATTTTAGAACACGTTACCACAAAAATGAAATGATGCGCTCACAAAAACCAGCATCGTCTTCATCATGTCTCAACAGGTCGATGCAAAAGTCACGCCGTATGACCTTATCTTCTTCACTCAGAAACTGCAACATCTGTAATCTGTAAGGTATCATGTGCAGTCGCTTCCGCAAGATTTTCCATACAGTTTGCTGTGGAATTTGTAATTGCATGCTTGCCCTAGATGTCAATTTCTGTGGGCTTCTTATGTAGGCAGAACGAACACGTTCAACGTTTTCTTCCGAAACTCTTGGTCTTCCCGAGCTCTTCCCTTTGCACAAACATCCCGTTGTCTCGAATTTTCTATACCAGTCGTAGATTGACTGTCTAGTCGGTGGCGTTTTGCGGTAACGTGTTCTAAAATGTCGTTGGACAACAGTTGCTGATTGCGTTCTAGCAAATTCCAACACGCAATATGCATTTTTCACAGGATTTTCCGCCATTTCAGTTTCTGCAACAACAAACAAAACACTACAGCATTACCAATAGTAACAAATGAAACTTTGAGAGTTTCTCAACATACCTCCAAAATAATTAGGTTGCTATCTCTAATAGTTTTTGTTTTACAGTCAGTTGAAGTTGTCTATTTCTTTTGTAGTAATCCTGTATATATATGCTAAATATCTGACATTTTGTTTGTAGACCTATCTATTGAAGCGAAAATGAGTCTTGTTTGCCATCTTTAGTAGTGTATCTAATCATCTGTGTTTATTATTTACATCTCTAATATATCCAAAGTTTGTAAATGTTAAAAACAGACTAACTATGAATATTGATAAGTTCTCTCACACTTCATACATTTTCAGGAGTATGGGTGTGGCTCTGCAGCAACCTGGATGCTTTCCTGATGCAATTATGAAAGCTCTGATGAGCAATTCGAGTGCTATGGGTGGGAAACTTGGACAATTGTTTTTACATTTTATATTTATAAAAAATATAGAAAATTTTAATGTAATATTGTTTTAAGCAAGTAAATGATCTCTTTAATGCAAACAAATTTAGTGTTCTAACATAGATATTAAATTGTGTGATACATACAAGGTCTGTTCAAAAAGTTTTGGAACATTTGTAATTTCGCGTCAATGGAATATTGGAGTGAAATGTGGTTGGCATCTCTGTACACACCTGTGTTTGATGTATAACTGCCGAGTTTCTTTGTTGTATGTCTGTTATTGTTCATGCTATATTGAGTAGAATGTTGTGTTCCACAGTTTGCAAATTTTGAGATGCTAGAGTTAGTGGAGCAACGCGTCTGCATTAAATTTTGCGTGAAAATCAAGAAAACTTTTACTGAGAAACACAATGATGCAGGAAGCCATACTCAGTTTTACGAATGGTTCATGTGGTTTAAAAATGGCTGGGCGGAAGCTAAAGATGACTCTCGTTCAGGACGCCCTTTGATATCTACCAACAATGCTCAAGTTGGAATGTCAACAAAATTGTATATATATATATATATTTTTTTTTTTTTTTTTTGGTAGTGTTAAACACCCGCTTTAACAAAATTGTGTGTGCCAATCGAAGACTGACTGTACGAAAGATTGCAGAAGAATGTAACATTTCAGTGGGATCGTGTCATGAAATCCTGACACAGTATCATGGAATGCATCATATTGCCGCAAAGTTCATCTCACAGCTCTTGTGTCATTGCCTTGCACTCTGTGAAGAGCTTTTGGATCGCGCAAATGAGGATGAGATGTTCCTTAAGAGAATGAAAACTGGTGATGAGACGTGGGTCTACAGTTATAATTTTGAAACCAAGATTCAGTCTTCACAATGGGTTGACAAAGATTCTCCAAGACCAAAAGAAGCTCCTCAGATCAGGTCAAATGTCAAAGCCATGCTGATAGTTTTCTTTGACTTTGAAGGATTAGTTCATCATAAATTCATGCCAGAGGGACAAACTGTTAATCAATGGTAGTATCGGGACGTGTAGCGACACCTGCAAGAAAATGTGAGAAGAAAGTGGCCTGAAATGTGGCAAGGCAATTCATGGCTCTTGCATCATGATAATGCACCCGCACATTCATCCCTGTTGGTGCATGAGTATAGCACAAAAAATGATATCACTGTGCTGCCTCATCCTCCGTACTGTCCAGACTTGGCCCCTGTAGACTTCTTTTTATTTCCAAAGTTGAAAACCCCGTTGAAAGGACGAAGATTTGCAATGATAAGATAAAATAAATTCGCAAATAGTGCTTCGCATGATCCAGAAAAAGGTGTACCAAGACTGCTTCCGGAAGTGGAAACAGCATTGGGAGCGGTATATTGATTGTGGAGGAGAGTATTTTGAAGAAGACCATGCACAATAAGTAAAAGGTAAGCTTAGAAACATTTTGTGGAACTTCTTGAACAGACCTCGTATTCAATAAAAGGCATGTTTCGGGTGGGACAAGCAGTTTTTATGAAACATACCAATTTCAACTTCATAAAAATTTTGCTTTCATCGGCATTGCATTTGAGCCAAACTCCATTCAAATAAAATTGCCATTGTTATACTACAAAAATATCTAATTATGAAAAAAAAAATATTATGAAGAAAATTATTATATTAAAGAACACAGTGCCAGTCAGCTCCCCAGATTCATCTAATAAAATCTTCAACAGATAAATAAATAATTGGTTTGAAAGTAATAAAATTTACATAAACTTTGAAAAAACTAACTACATTAATTTTTGCACAAAGCATAAAAACATGAATAAGCTTATAACTAAATTATTGTTGATAGAGGATATTATCTCAAATTTTAATAATTTAAGGATTTAAAATATAATAAAGAAAGTATAAGATGGTTGAGACTTGTCCTGTTAAAATATAAGGATCTTCAACGGGACGAGCTCCAATTCAATTTTAGATCTAAGGATAGAATATGAAAATAATCAGTTTGCAGAAGCCCTGTAATACAAAATTTCTAGGTCTTATGATTGGACGTAAAATGAATTGGAAACACCATATTGATCATATCTTACCCAAATTGAGCTCCGCATGTTTTGCAATCCAATCTTTAATTCGGCTTATAAATAAGAGCAGCTTAAAAACAGGTTAATATGCATATTCACATTCATTGATGATCTATGGAATAAATGGTATAATAGTTTAGGGAAATTCAGTAAATGTTAAAAAAGTATTCATTGTGCGAAAAAAAGGTACCTAATAAGATAATGATAGGGGCAAGACAATGAACTCACTGCAAGCCACTTTTCAAAATGTTTGGAATTTTACCATTGGCATGTGAATATATTCTAGCCATATTGTTTTTTGTAATAAATAACCCAGAAAAGTTCACAAAAAGTTCCTAACAAAGAGACCAGACATAAGCATGATTTACATAGCTACAAATAATTTGCAGTCATTCCAAAAAGGGTTTTACTACAAAGGAATAGTTTGGTGTAATTCACTTCCCTCTTCTATAAAGGAATTGCAAATGAACAAAATTAAAAAGAGCTTATTACTCACACCTTCTATACAGAGGAGTATTATTCAATCAAAAAATGCTGGTAATAATATAGCATTGAAACTATAATAAACTTAAGTATGTATGTTTATGAGTAGGTTTAAGGAAACAGACATGCATTGTGCTTGCAAATAGAGTGAACACTGTCAACATGATGCACAATGGCATAAACTGATGCTGAGGCCAGCCAGCAATTTGCAACAATGTAACCAGTACCAGTCTGTCCTGCACCATGATAACATGAGTATCGCTCCTCATGACGCATACTGGAGATAAAAATAGACTAAACAATGTCACCAGTAAATTACAAGCAAACACCAGAAGTGATTGCTAATGTGTATCGATTCATGATTGACAAGGCTGCAGAGGGGACTCCTATTGAATTCAAGTCTGCACAGGAATATAAAGGCAGCAAGCCGTTTTGTCGTTTAGTTTGGTATTAAATCTGAATTAGATCGCATTCATTTAGGCAAATACTCTCAACGCCTCGTAAAGAAGTACCCAGCACATTCTTACAAAAGATTTTAATTTATCTACAACATACTAATTGAGATGAATATTAACAGAAATGGTCTTTTGACTTGCTTCCTTGTAAGTAGAAGGGAAATAAGGGAATACATTAGGCTATATGATTGTCAAAGCTTTTAAAAATTATCTCTTTATGAAACAATGCAATTTGGTTATAGCGCTGCTAGTAGTAAAACAAAAGATGACTTCCCATCTGAGAAAAGTTGAAACAGCTTAAAACTGTAACCAATAACAAGGAATATAGTGGAAAGGTTAACTACACACACACACACACACACAGTTTGTGACATAAACCGTGTGTTTTAACGAGGTCTATATTTTTTGGGTAGTAAGTTCTTGTCTATCTTACAGTTTACCAATTGCAAAAAAGTCATCCAGAATGAAAGGGTCTTCAGAGGCTATTCCCAGAAAATTCTAAATATACATTTTGTTTGTCATGAAATATCTTAAACATACAATATTTTAATCAAAATCATTAGTGTAATTTTTTGTTAGAATATAAAAAAAATCGAAAAATTTTCCATGTAAAGGTTAGTTGGGGGTGTTTTTTTTTAAATCTTTGTGTAACATCCTCGGAAGATACTGAACTTAAATACTAAGTTTGGTATTTGAAGTACTTTTTTGAACTGTTCTGGCTCCCCCCACCCACACACACACCCTCCCCCACACCCACACATGCACACACCCACATTTTTCTAAAAAAATATTTTTTATGGATTCAGGGGAGCACAAAACATATTGAGTTTTCTCTATATACTATGTACTTATTATGTGTAGAAAAAGTAAAAAAGAGTAACCTCTGTAAAGGGAGGCATGTGGTGAGTGTTTTATTCACACCCTCGGTTCAATGGATCTCATTTTTGGTGACATCTGAATATTGGCATATATAGTGGGAAGGGCAGGTTTCACCCTTGCCACTAAGCATGCTAGGGAATATTAGGTCAGTGTAGGAGTATTATTTACTGATTTTTGAGAGAAATTGTTACTTTTATGAATAGGACGGCCAAGGGAATGAAATCTGGAAGCTATAAATAAGATACACAGGGTAATGGAGGGACACTTGATGGAATATGATACATGGTTGTGGAGTTGAGAAAACTAAAGAGTAGTAATCCTTTCGCATCACTCACCTTGTATATCTACTGTGCTTGGATTTACACATCTTGACAAAAAAAAGCCCTAGCTTTTTAGGTTGCTCAATCTGATGCAACTTTGCCTCTTGCTTAGTGAAGTCTCTAATTTACATAAAATGACCATTGAACCCTAAAATATGAATGGTTTTATAGAATTCAATACTACCTCTATCTACCATAGGTGGTGGTAGAGAAAGTAAAACTCATCTTATTATATAAATAGTTATTTTTGTTTCTGTTTCATGCATGCATCAAAATCAGATTGTTTAATTTCTAGTGTACAGTAATTTTATTCATAACACACAGAATTTATCAGGAAATTCGTTTAATAGGAAACAAATGTTTTTAACTTCTGCTTGCTAGTGTAACATTTTGTTTTATGAGGAATACCATTCTTAGCTCGTCTTTACTCAAAGGGCATAATTTTGGAAGTGGTTAATTTAATTATCTTTTATCCTTATAAATGTGAAGTGAATGGAAGAACATTTTTATACATCTGTATAATATCTTAAAACTTTATAGAATGGAAAGGCAGTAGAAAAAAGTCTGTGTTCCATTCACATGACTCTCTTATCTGTTCTGCAAACAAACCATTCTTATAGAAGATTATTCTTTTATCTGCAGTACACTAATCAAAATAAACATTATCAGAAATGATCTTATTAGTTCTGTATGAGTAGAGGGGAAATAAAGGACTAGACAGGTTTAAAGTGACAGTCAAATCTTTTAAAATCTGTTACTATGCATTTGTGATTGAAATCTGTTTCCCTTTCCATGTGCAAAGGGTAAAACAAAAGAGAGATGACTGCACCTGTGGTCGAGTGGTCAGCGAGTTAACTTCTCACCCGGAGGTCCCAGGTTCGATTCCAGGCTGGGGCGGGAAATTTTTCTTTAGCCACAATTATTCCCTATCCCCCACAGAGTCTGGAAAGTATGTATGTGAGAGTGAATGTGTGTGTGTTTGAGGAAAATAAAATTATTTAAACCAAACATAAAAGAATCTACAGACAATGAGTTGTTTCAAGTGCAAAGTCCCCGATACAACCTTAGATGTTAAAGGGGACTATATAAATGAAACAATTAAAAAAAAAAAATGCAATGGTTGAGGACTTCCCATTTGAGAAAAGTTGTATTTTAAAATGGACACCTATAACAGGGACTATCTCTGAAATGGTTAGCTGTAAAATAAAAAAGCTATATATAACATAAATTTTGTGTTTTACTGCGGTGTACATATTTGGTGTATTAAGATTTTGTTTACATCTTGGCTTAGCACTTGCACATAAGCCTCCAGTATGAAGGGATCTTCAAAGTATATTCCCAGAAAATTCAATGTTATGTAAATATCTTAATCATTTTAATAAACATTGTTAAAAGCCATTTTTAAGAAAATCAAAATTTTGAAAGTTTTCCACATAAAGAGGATTTGCCAGAAAATCTTCATGTTGCATCCTTGGAAGATACCAAACTAAAATTCTAAGTTTGGTATTTAACCAATTTTTCAGTTTTGAGTTATTGTGTTCACAGACACACGGACACTTACACAGACCTTTTTCTAATTTTTTTTTATTCAGGTGCCCCTAAAATTGTGTTTCTGGTGAAACCTCAACGTTGGACTTTTGGGTGGAATGCAATACCTTCTCTACCTACTATGAACATTGTACAGCATATTAGAGTGAGCAATAAGCATTTTGAGATGAAGAACAAGGAATTACAGAAACTTCTTTATTACCAATTAAATTTGCTATGTTGGAGTTCCAGTTTGTGAAACCTTTTTGTATTAGGTATGTCAATGTAAAATGTATGCACTCTGATATAGATAGATATTTCTGTCACTAGATATTTCTGATGTGAAGCCTATCTTGTGGTGGAAACACCAAAATCTCATCTTTTTCAGTATAAAGAATACACTGTGGTATGCACATTTGATGGTTAGTTTCTCATGCACCAATACTCATTGACATGGTACACACATACCAGTCATGTAACATTTTATTTTGGCAGTGAAATGAAGATGTTTCTTAAAGTCACATTTCAATGTTCATGCAGTACTCCTATTATTATATGCATCCACTTGTACCTATTCTCAGAATGCTTGTTTTGGTATTGCATCTCTACTCTACAATTTTCTGTATTATATTTTCATACTCAGTGTAAGGGCTCTGTTATAGATAGATTGTCATATAACACTTTTATTCATATACAGTTTTATTATTTTTAATTGCAGTGCATAGACAAAAGGGTGTCACGCAACCATGGTCTCCTAAAGCTTTCAGATGATGGAAATATTCTCTTAGTGGCTGTAAGTATCTAAATATATTTACAATAATAATGCTAAACATTTATTTATCAATAAAAATATAAATGGTATTATACGAGGTACGTCCAGAAAGTAAGTTCCATTTGGTAATAAAATTAAATTGTGTACAGATACAGAATAATTATTTATTGCACAAAATTCTACAACTCTTAAACTACTTTTCCACATAACTGCCGAAATTTTCAGGCATTTGTCATAGCGTGGCACAAATTTTTGTATACCTTCTTCATAGAAGTTTGCCGCCTGTGTCTTCAAAAAGTTGGAAACATTTTCTTTCATCTCTGCGTCATTGTTGAAGTGTTGACCGCCAAGGAAAGACTTGAGATGTAAGAACAGATGAAAGTCGCTAGGAGTGAGGTCAGGTGTGTACGGAGAATGGTCAAACATGTCCCAGCCAAATCCCTGTAGGAGGTTTTTCGTCACATTTGCAGTGTGTGGTCGTGAAGAAAAACACCTTTTGACAGCAATCCTTGGCGCTTAATCTGTATTGCGCGGCGCAATTTCCTAAGTGTCTCGCAATAAACATCTGCTTTAATTGTTTGACCACGCGGTAAGAAATCAATGAGTAATATGCCTTTCCAGTCCCAGAACACTGTGCACATCATTTTTCGAGGGGTCAAGATTTGTTTTGACTTAACCTTTGCTGGGGATGAAGTGTGCCTCCATTCCATTGATTGCCGCTTACTTTCAGGGGTGTCATAAGAAACCCAAGTCTCATCTCCTGTGACTATCTGTGTCAGAAATTCTTCGCCGTCTTCATCATAATGGGTTAAAAACTGAAGTTTTGTTTTGTGTTGCTCAGTAAGAATCGTTGGTACCCAACGTGAGCAAAGTTTACGAAATTTCAGTTTTTCGGTAACAATTTCATGAATTAGTGATCGTGAGCTTTGGGGAAATTGCATAGCGAGAGCACTAATTGTAAACTTGCAGTTTTCCTGGATCTTGTCATCAATCACGTGAACCAGTTCTTCTGTAACCAAAGATGGACGTCAACTTCATTCTTCATCATGCACTTCACTCCGTCCTTCATTGAACTGTCGGACCCATCTTCTCACCATTGAATCACTCATCGCATTTTGTCCGTAAACTTCGCAAATTTGCCGATAAATTTCAATTGGTTTCACTTTCCTAGCATTCAGAAAACGAATCACAGATCTGATGACACAAGTGGCGGTATTTTCAATCAACACCGACATTGTAAACAAGCACAACAAAGCGTATGTGGCTGACAGATATCTTAAGTCAATTATTAAACATAACAATAAAATGGAAGATAATACTCTAATTGAAGCTTTAAAATCTAATATTATTCTCCTTATTGGCATAGAGGCATTCTGAAAGTTGAGATTGAAAATCCATTTCCATGAAATCTCCTCAATATGATTTATTTACTAATAATATAGTTCATAGTTTTATTATTATATTACTCATTTTAATATCATTGTCAGATTCTTAAATAGTAAATTGTGCATTGAATTTGGCAAAGGGAAATGATAGCCATTGTAACTATTATGGGAAATATTCAATTTTATTTCATATATTGTAAATTCATGTTCAAATGTGTTCGGCCATTGGAAGAAGCTTTGGATCTGTTAAAGACTTTCATATGGTTAAATTTCAGCGAAGCCGGATTGAATTTTAGTAGAACGAGCTGCAGGAGTGGAAGTTAGCGCATGGGTCACGCAGGCTGTTCGCTGAGCCAACCGGCAAAAAGCCAGGGTTGGTGACTGGTATATGCCCAGTGGGCTACTCTTATGTCATGCAGTCTTGTAACTGAGTAGTGGGATTAATGGAGGTTCGTTGTTAGTTCGCTGGATTAAGCTCGTTCACTCTGTTTTAGGACAGCGAAGCTACTAGAAGTGTTTATAGAAGTCGGCGCTAAGCTCACGCGAGTAGCCACGTGTGCAGTGGGGTTTTAGGAGTTAAAATCGCATTAGCTTTATTTTGTGTTGTTCTATGGGGATGTGGCCTAGAAAGATTTAATGCGGCAACTAAATATTCATCCACATTTTACTAAAGTAGCAATAAAACTATAATTTATCAAGTGGGTCTTGCTATATTTCATTTAGTATATATTCACAACACCTCCACAACTGCTGGGATTACCTTTTCTCTCCCAACCCCAAGATCGCATAGTTTCAAACGCCCAAAACTGTAAAAGCCATGCTAAACTTAATGATAGCTAGTCTGGGATGTGGGGTTGGAACCGGTAAGTAAATCCAGAAGTTCTAGGTATCTGCCTGGTATAGAATCCAAGGACATCGCAGCACCCTCCGAGAACCTCCTCATAAAGTGGGACAAACCGCCTCAGAGTTCTTAGCCTGACTCAAAGATATTCTCAATATTGCCTGTTTACTACGACAGTTATTAAGTATAATTCTTTAGATGGCATGCCATAAAGTTTGACATATACCTTGACTTTTAGCTATTGGATGGGGACAGCTTTCCAAGCGGATAAGGGTTTACTAGTCGAAGGAAATACTGTTTACTGGTAGCACAAGTTCAACATACTGTGTGATAAGATAAACCACTGCACTGCTAGCTAAAACATCGCTGAAGAGACAGTAGTTTGTCACTTGTTTGTGATGTTCATGTGACAGCTAATGTTAACATTTCCTACAAAATTTATAAAGCTGAAATACAAGCTGTGATAAAAGTACTTCATTTTTAAGGGTTGAACACCAACAAAAATACAAATGAATTCAACATTGAAGGATTTCTTGAACACTGGACTGTGGAATTTAAATTGTTCTTAAAGTTGAGATAGTGACCAGTGGACCAAAACTGCATTTGAATTAAAATTTCTCAATTCCAGAGAGTTTTCATTGGCATTTCATCACAGATGAAAATTGATTCATCACTACTCACTGACGCCCTCCAGTCTAGGGATACCATGCTAGGCTCTAGTCCCCAAGGTCATGAGTTCAAGCATGATGGAGAGGGAAAAATTTTTTTTTAGGTGTACAAATCTTCCGCGTGGCTTTCCTTGTAAGCTTGTTCCTTGATCTTGTGTCATAGATATATGGCACTTAAAAAAACCTTGTGTCTGATGAAGAGACATCTGAGCAAAATTTCTGATCTTTTAGGCCCAATAGAATGGGATGCTAAGAACCATAGTAATTAAAAAGTGTGTCCATAAGTAAACTTAATTTCATTGCTGTACACCAAAGATGAAGGAACAGCCGAAAGTATATCAAAGAAAACAAAAATGGTACATTTGCAGCAAAAGTGATGACGTTTTTTAATTCCTATGGTGTGATGCTTATGTAGAAATGAGAAGGTTATAACTATCACTGGGAGTATTACATTTTACTACTGGTCCAATTGAAGGAGTTTATTCATGCTAAACATCCACACCTGGAAAAGGAAAATTCTTTTTCTCTGCAGTAAGTTTATTGTCCTCTCTGGTCATGGGGTAACATGCTAGTCTCTGGTACCCAAGATTGCTGGTTCAAACCCAGTGAAAAGCAATGGATTATTGAAACGTAAAACTCCTTAGCATGGCTTCCTTCGAAAGAGAAGTAAAGCTGTTGGTCCTGTGACTTAGATGTATGGCATATAAAAGAACCTCAAGCCTGAAAGAGGCCTCTGAGCAAACTTAAGTGGACTTAAAAGCCTACTATAGAATGGGTCGCTAAGAATTGCAGCAGTTAAAAAGCGTCCATAAATAAAACTCAATTTAATTTTTATTCCTTAAGCACCTTCACACGCATCTGAGATTATTGCTGCAAAATTGTATGACTTCAATTTCCAAGCAGTTCCAATCTGCTACATTTGCCAGATTGTCTCCTAGTGATTATTGTTTGCTCTCAAACCTGACAATTCACATCAAATGCTGAGAATGAAGTTGAAATACACTCTTAAGTTGAATAATTGAACAAATCCTATTTTACTGAGAGTATTACAAAGTTGGAAAGTTGTTGGATTTCAAATCATGTCCAGATGAATGGGTTTTAAGTGTGGTTAAAAGCAACAACCATAGCCACATCAATAGATTTACTAGTATGTAAAATAACTTCTGTGGGACAAAATTCTGGTACACTGGTGGTGATAATATGATCCTGGCAGTTAACAGCACCATTAACAAACAAAATCATTTTAATTTAACTATATTGAAAATGAAAACAATTTTTCTCTTAAATGTTGTACTTTCTTGGTTAGGTCAAGAGCTTTAGAATGCCCAAACTTTAAAGAAACTTATATTAGTTATGTTTATCAACTTTTATGAAATGCATCCTAAACATTTTGTAGATTAGTATCATTTCTTCTTAACTTTATAATATTGCATTCAGTTATATTGTAATTCAACTGATGATACAGTTTGTGAGTGATCAAACAAGGAAAGTTCATTGTTTGCATTGTTTAGAGAACACTAAAGGTTTTAAAACCTAATTAGCAAGTAGCATTAATATTACCTACTTTTTCTCAACTTACTATTAACTTTTTACACAAGATAACTTATGTGAATTATTGCTTTATTTCTTGCAGACTCATACCAGCCCATTTTATTATACATCTTCTGAAAATAAAGCTAAAGAAATAATTTCTCAAGGTAAAAGCATCACTTTGCAGTGTGGCGATAGATTTTCACTTTTACCAGATAGTTATTGTTATTCTGTGATATTTACTGATGATAAAAAAACTGAAAATGAAGACATTACAGAAGAAGAAGAGAAATTAAACCACTCTCTAAATGTAACAGAAAATGATAAAACATGGTGTGAAACCCTTGATGAAAAGGAAGATATTAAAAATAAATCACATAAAACAATTGGAACAAATTGTCATGCTCTTGAAAAGAATAAAATTATTGAAAAGACTAATTCTTTGCATGTGCGTAAAAGAGTATTGCCCTCATGGATGTTAGAAGATAATATAGATATAGCAACATCAAAAAAGTCAAAAAATACACAGCCCAAAACAAAGAAGAAAGAAGCTGTCCCCAATATAGAAATTAAGAAAAGGCAAAAGCAGCAGCAAATTTTGGAGGAACCAGATCCATCAGCCAATATGAATGAGGAAGATCAGCTGGAAAGTGCAGATATTGCAGACAAAGTACAGACTAGCAGAAAGTTGCACAGCATCAGTGATGATGAGCAATCTAATCCAGCTACTTCAGAAAACCAGGGAACTGTTCAGAAGACAAGACAGCATACCAGTGACAGTGAGCAAAGTGATAATGAACAGTTAGATGATGTACAGCAAGAGAGCAGAGATTCTGCAGGAACTGTGGGAAATCAGCAGCAAAGCATGTCTACCTCTTCTGATGTAACACAGCCAAAGTCTCCAAATGTTACAATGCAAAAGCGACAGCAATGCAAATATGGAGCTGCATGCTACAGGTAAGGATTTTAACAAGCTAACAAGCTTGTACTTTTAACAAGATACCAAAGTACAGACTGGACCTAGCACAGTAGGTAAAAATAAGGTAATAACTAATTTATGCATTTAACAAAACTTGGGATTTGCTGTGTGACAAATACCACATATGCAAGGCATGTGCATTCAACAGCCTAGAATAAGCGCAGCTTATGTATATATGGCACAAAATAGGTGCTGCAAAGTTAATAAATGGAGTTACGTGCAGTTTAATATACTGCTAGTTTTTCATGTTACCCTTCCTTCTTGCTTTTGTTTATGTAAATCTCTTAAATTTAATTTTTAGTGCTCAATAATATTGTCTACTTTAATTAATTGAAGGGAAAAGTGAAAACACAGTTTTATAACAACTAAAACATAAAAGTATTACAACTCAAGGTTGTAGCCAATAATGGGCAAATGATGCAGTGCATAGAAAAAAATCTGTGCTATTCCATTTACATGACTTTCTCTACAGCTCTTTAACAAATTACTGTTGAAAAGCTTATTCTTTTATCTACTTTGTACTAATCAAGATAAACATTAGCAGAAATGGTCTTATTACTTACCTTCTTGTAAGTAGAAGAGAAATAAGGGGATAAACTAGGTCAAAACAAAGCCAAATCGTTTAAAAGCTGATTTTTTTTGCATAATCAGGAGTTGGCAAATTCCCACATGAGAATGATGAATTTTTGCATATTTGCAAAATTTCAAAATTAAAGTATTTTAAAGGAACATCTCAGAAATGGTCAAATCCATGAAAAAAATGAATGACATAAATTGTGTTTTAACGATATCTACATTTTTTGAATTAAGCTTTTGTTTATTTGTTATTGTTTACAAGTTATGCAAAATTCATCAAGAATGAAGAGGCTATTTCCAGAAAATTCAAGATATACATTTTATTTCCCATTGTAAATTATTTTATATACAGTATTTTAATCAAAATTATTTAGAGCCATTTTTGAGAAAATCAAAATTTTCGAATTTTTTTCCATGTAAAAGATAGTTTGGGGTGGGGGGATTTTCTCAAAATCTTTGTGTTGCATCCTTGAAAGATATTAAACTTAAAATACCATGATAATGCCATCTGTGTATGTGACTGCTCTCACATTTGCTTTGGTATGCGATGGTGGAGCTAGAATGTGGTAAATAGGGAAATATAGCATGATGGTAATTGGAACCTTTGGAACGTGACTCACAATTCTTCTAAGCTTCCAGGAAGTTCTGTGACATTATTTTCTAGTTATAAAAGGAGATAGAATTGCAGTGCAGTGTGGTGGTTGGCAAGTCATGAGTGACAGGAGTGTTAGCTTGCAGTGGTGTGCGAACCATGGATGATGTGCAGCCGTAAACTGTCTATACGTCGAAATGTCAGGTGAATTATTTGCCGCAATGAATTTAAGACTATTTCTAAACAATTTTTAAGTTAGTAAACACATTTGTTACACTAGCGTCAGAAGTAGGATATTTACGCCAAGATGGAGATGATGAAAGGTTTGTTGGTTGAAAATAAGAAAATGACGACAAAAATGAAATCCCGTATGGAGAAGATGAAAGAGAAAATGGAATCTGCAATGGAAGAAAGGAAATTCGGAATGGAGGAGAAAATGGAGTTGGCACTGGAGAACCTGAAAATGGAACTTTGTACCAGAATTGACGATCAACTGGTTGGTGTGAAGAACGTGGAAGAGTTTGGAAAAAAGGTGGAAGAGCTTAATGGAATGGTGAAAGACCATGACCAATGCCTGGATATGGTTAGGGCTCATCTTAATAGCCTGGAGGGAAGAGTCGACAGCAGTGTCAAGGAACCAAATGCTATGATGGAAAAATCTGCTAGATGGATGGTCAAAAACTTGTAGGCTGAGATGTATGGACAAGACACAACATTCATACTCCTCAACTATCCAAATCTGATGGGATGTCAACTTTCAAAAGCTTCCGCGGTCAATTTGCCACAGACACCATCTACAATTGATGATCATCAGAAGAAAAAGCTACAACTGATAGCAAGCCTCTAAGGATGGGCAGCAGAAGTACTGAATGCTACCCTGACGCCAGCAAAGTCTGGAAAGTACTAGAAGTCCCTCGAGAACCACTTCTTGCTTGGCTGCAGCCTATCACAGTCAGCTCAAAGTGAGGCTCCAACAGCCAGGTGAGATGATGCAGGAGTTTACCCTAGCCTTAGAACAGCTTGCAAACAAAGCCCATCCAGTTATGTGGCTCAGGAAGCTGCCTACTCCTTCGTCCAGGGTGTGTGATGCCAAGATATGATAGCATGATGCAACGGTCGACATCGGCAGAAGGGTCTTACAACTCCGCAAAGATGTGGTGGTGCTCCACAATTCCAACAGAGATCTTAGAGTCAACAGGGTGACGTGAAGAAGGGTGTGGTGGCTGCTGGGACACATTTGGTAGACTGGCTATTGAAGGACCTCGTAAACCGTCCATTTCATCAACACGGAGACCTGTTGGAACCTGTCGGATGAGGGAGCAGTGTGACAGTGCTGTCCATGTATATGACCGCTTTCATGTTCACTCCGGTATGCGACAGTGGAGCTAGGATGTGGTAAACAAGGCATTGCAGCATGACGGTAACTGGAACCTTTGCGCTCGATTCTTTTCAACTTCCAGAATCTTCTGGGAACTTTTCTGGTGTTATTTTCTAGCTATAAAAAGAGGTAGAATTGGAGTGCAGTATGGTTGTTGTGTTATGAATTGTGAATGTAGTGTTAGCGCACAGTGGAGTGCAAGCCATAGATAACATGCAGCCATAAACTGTCTATGCATCGAAACGTCCAGTGAATTATTCGCAGCTGTGATTTCATTCATAAACAATTTTTAAGTCACTAAAGATATTTGTTACAGTACCAAGTTTGA
This sequence comes from Hymenopus coronatus, assembly GCA_030762935.1. Classification (NCBI taxonomy): domain Eukaryota; kingdom Metazoa; phylum Arthropoda; class Insecta; order Mantodea; family Hymenopodidae; genus Hymenopus; species Hymenopus coronatus. The sequence continues at coordinate 58,131,052 of CM060882.1, forward strand.
CAGATGATTTGTTTTGAGTTATCATATTCACAGACACACATATACACACATGGGCCTTTTTCAAAAAAAAAAATTTTTTTATATATGGGATCCTAAAACATGTATTTCTAGTGAAATCTGGGTATCAAATTTTTGGGTTGAATGCAATACCTTCTCTACCTGTGTACCATTTACTATGTAGAGAAAGTAAAAATAAAGTGAATATAACAATCCATATATAATTCTGTAGCTTACACAAAATTTTGAGAAAACTATAGTACATATGACTATGCCAGATATCTCATTTGAAGTGTCATTAACACGAGAGTTGGCAACATTACTGAAAGACTCAAAATTTGCACTTTTTTTAAAACTGAAAATAAATGAAAAATAAATATCACAGCAATCAAAACACACAGAGAAATGTATCACATACTTTTTCAGGAGGTGATGCTGATTGCAGTTGGTTCATTTAGTCTTGTTGGTCTGGGTTAGCCTCTGGCCTCCTGATCCCAAGATTGCAGGTTTTCAAACCTGGCCCAGACCAATGGTTTTTAAGTATGCTTATAGTGTGCAAACAAAATGTTTTAATCAGCGTTTGAGTAATACATTGTTACCAAATAAGTCTCAGTGTTTGTTTTATGGGTGTCAAATGTGAAGCTGAGGTAATTAAAGTGTAGAGACATGTTTTGTGATTAGTGCACAATGGAATGAATAGCAAGGTTGAGGTGCATATATATATATATATTATTGTAAACAAATTTAAACATTCATCTTGAAAGTCTAGAAAGTGTAGCATAACAATCAAGATTGCTCCATCTCTATTATGTTGCAAAAGTATTAAATTCTAATTAAATTGTTAATTATCGGAATATTTGTAGAATATGCATTCACAGGCTATTAGCCTTTAAGGTCATAACCACCTGTATTTGTTGCAGTCAAACAAAAGAAAGTTTTTAATCACTGGTACATTGATTGACCACAGTGTTACTAACAATATCACCAAATGTTATCCACTAAAAAGATGATGCCACAAATTTAAAAGCATTACTACATAATTTTCTTCTGTTGTGTTATATTACTTTGTGTGCTTTATTCTGCGTTCATGTTCTGTGTTTTAATGAGTCATTGTTGAAGATAATGTATAGTACTAAGGAATTCAACAGAAAATGCCAGAATATGAATGATGGTAAAATAAATAAATCCACAAACAATGGATATTTAACAAAGGGTATAGTTTATGGTGGAATTAAGTATATGAACATTCATGATACCTAATTACATACATTTCTGCTTTCAACAATTGCAGTCTTTTAATTCGTTACAAAAAATGTGATGGGCCACTAAAATAAATATGTAAATCCAAATTAAATTACATTTTCTTTATTGAGATAGCAGCATTTTTGCTCTGCAAACTTCAAGTTGCTTTCTAAGTATCACACAAGTTTTAAAGATGGAACTAATCATATTTTGATTTGAAACATTCTTAAGTGGGTTGTGTAGTTTAGCAATTACTCTTTACATCATTCAAAGTTTGCATTCCAGTGTTAAAATCTTCAAGTTTCACACCCCTCTGTCCTTTTTCAAGTTTTTTAATTAAATCTAGCATTTGTTAACCCTTAGTTGCTAGCATCTCTTAAGCAGATAAAAAGTTTCTCAATGTTTATTTGGCACACATGTATTGTTAGTTTCATCTGATACTTCAGCTATGCTTCAGTCGTAAATTTTGTGTTGTAAGTTGCCATTGTTCATTTTCTGTAATAATAGTGTTTTTACAGTGTGCACACATAAGCCACATTTTCTCACAGGTGTATACACCATAAAGGTAAGATGTTTTTCTACATCTGATAGATGGATATTACCTTAATTAGCTTTTTGTTGTTTTACTCCTTATCTTTAAAATATTTCATTATTTGTAGATGGCTATTAGTAACATATATCTTTTATTTGTTTGTAATGTTCTAGTTTATCTATAATGAAAATAATTTTTTGAAACTGAACTGTAAATATTTGTAAACAGTTCAGTACATTTAAAAAGAAAAAGAAGAAAAAAGTGGCAGTATACCTCATAAATTACAAAGAAACAAAAAATGCCAAGAGCAATTTGACGAGAGTGATGATAACTATGATTCAGAAATTCTTATAATCCTGAAGAGAACACGTTAGATTGAGATCATGACAATGATTCTGCACTAGATGTGAATGACATTTTCAGCATGTGCAAGACTAAAGAAAACAGTATCAACTTTGTTCAGAATAGGGAAACTGGTGATATTGAAATTGATTGAGCTTTTCATGGTGAGATAAACTGCTTCACTTGAAGTTCCAGAGAACCACAGAAGAATATTATAAAAATTAGATTGTCTTCCTGGTTAGGGGGTGCCAATCAGGTAATGATTTAGACCCAGAAGAAACATGGCATGTTTTTCAGCACTGAGATTATGGATGAAATTGGCATATGCCAACTGGTCATTTTGTAACTTTTGCATATTTTAATGCAAAATGTGTAAATACCATCAAAATATTAGAATTAATAATTCATCAATCTCTTAAATTGTATTTATTTTCAGAATTCTTTAAAATGGACATAAAAGGCAAATTTGGTCATCTTAGTCTCTCAGACAGATGTGCCAATTTTCACATGTTACCAACTAAGGGTTAAAACAATTCTCCTACTTTGTTGTCTGGTTTTCCCATTTCAAAGATTCACTGTATGTTTCCATACATGTCTTATAATCTGCTCTTATCGCCCTCCATGGTGTAATAGTTACCATTCATACACCCAAGGCTGCGGGCTCAAACCTGGCAGAGGACGATGGATTTCTTTTGGGTGTAAAAATTCTTAGAACGGCTTCCTTCGGAAGGGAAATAAAACTGTTGGTCCTATTATTATATCTTCCCCATCGATTATGTATGACAGCAATGATCTTTCTTATATGATGTTTAAAGCACACTTTGTTCACTTCTTTTGGTGTAACACAGGATGAGTTTTAAATGTATGTAAATAAAATGAGGTTTTTGAAATCAGTGCATGGATAATCTGCATAATGATATAGCTACCCATTAATAAACAGTGGAGGAACTAACAGTCCAGAGAGTATTGAATTTTAGTGAAAAAAACTTATTAATATATGTATTCTATTGTGAATCCTAATCAAAATAGCAGGTTGAGTCTATAAGATTTATATTATTTTAAACTCTAAAAAATAGTTTTCGCACTGGCAGACATTTCTATAAGCTATATTTTTGTAGATTAAAATGAATTGATAAAACATTATCATAGTGTTACCCCTAGTTTAGTTGCATTCCAGCTTTCCTTTTGCAACCACTATGTGTCACAACCTTGACTGGAAATATAATTTATAGAGATGGGAAAATTTTGTTTAAACTATAAAACCAAAAAACATTAAAATCATGAAAATATAGTGGGAATATATTTCAAACATCCAAATACGGCAGAATTTGGAAATTCTAAATTTCAAAGTTGGGGTATTTTACAAAATACTGTACTTTGTGCAATTTTATAAGGATATGAGATTTAACCAGGTAAAAAAAAAGACAAAATTTTCACTCAAAACTGATTTACCAACATGAAGTTTGGTGCCGGTATAGTACTACAAATACATTCTGACAGAATAAATACTGTATTTATCCAGAATTTGGGTCGTCTTGCATTCATGATGTTTTCCAAATTGCATGTGGCAAAAAGTACATTTCAAACTTCATGGCTACAAAAGTGGGGGACCCTGGGGGAAATGGTAATGCTTACTGCTAAGGTCATAATGTATGCAGCATATATTGTGCCTTCATTTTGCACCAAAAGGTTTGCTGTTAATGGGCTTATAAGCATTCTTGTTAGGAAAAAGATTTCTCTTCAAGACTAAAATAAAAATAGGGGTCTTTCTTTTGCATCAGCAGCTGTGCATAATGTTGATTGGGAGCCAATGTCAGCACAAAGAGATCGGTTTAGCTATGCATTTACCTCCTCCCACCACACATACTCTTAATGCATTCCATTTGCTCTTCTATTTCTCTCTGCCACCCACAACATGAATTTACATGCAAATTTGAATTAGGTAAAACCATAGTAAAACTTATTACAACAATGTGTTATATTCAGTTATGTTGGCTAAATAGAAAATTGTATTCATCGTCATTACAGCTAAGCTCCCTCATCACCACCATGGCAGACATAGTGATACATTTCCGCTCTTCTCTGTCTCTCTCCTGCTCACAATGTGAGTTTCACGGAAATTCAAATTAGGTATCTTTTACAACAATGCATTATATTATATTCCGTATGCTGACTAAATAGAAATCATTTCCATCATCGTAACAGATATGCTGCTGCTGCTGCTGTCACATTCTCCCATTACAGACATATCATACATGTCTGTATTCCCCTCTCCATCTCTTATGTACTCAAAACGTGAATTTCCATGCAAATTTGAATTGTTACTTTAGGTAAAACTTTTTCAATGATGTGTTATATTAGGTATGTTTCTAAATAGAAAATTGTATCCATTACTTGTTAGTAGTTATGCTGCTGCTGCCATTACAACCTCTGATCGCATACATAGGTACCGGTAATTTATATTCTCCCCTCTCCCTCGTACCCACAGCATGAGAACAATAAGGAAAACAATACTTAATCAGCTTAATTATACCTCAGTTTATTCAAAATATATGCCAAAACTTTAAATTTCATTTAAAAAGTAAGTTACATTCTTTTTATATAGATAATATGCTTAGTTCCTAAAGTTAGTTGTGAAAAATGGGGATTGTCTTGTATTTGAGGTTGTCTCATATTTGAATAAATACGATACATATTCAACAGTTGGCTGGCTATTTAGCAACATAGTTAATATTGCAATTTCTTCATTGCACTTTTTAGTGTTGCTAAGGTATTTTGAACTATCCTGGTGACAATTTTTATAAAATGTGATTTTCAGTTCTTCTACTGAGTTTTAACTATTTGATGTTTTTTTTTTTTTTTAAGTTTATTGATTCGACTTAAGTCTGGGCTTCGACTTAAGTTTAACAATTTGACTTTAACACTGTTAAAATTGAAGCAGTGTTTGTTTAAGGAATGTGCTAATGACCTTAACAGTTAAGCACAGTTTCAAATTGATCAGCCAGGGAATTTTTGAAGGTGAAATAAGTCAACTTTTAGTAAGTGTTGGCATCCAGTTCCTTCAAGTAGAAGTTAAGCATTCTCTCGTGTGAATAGGCTTACATCTTCGAAATAAACTCTCAGAACTTTTCAGTTTTAATTCTTCAAATCTTGTGTTCAGCAATGCTGAATAAATCTTTTAATCTTTAGAACATTGTGGTAAATGCTTTAAATGAAAGTGTCAATTGCTGCTTCTAGAATGCGATCACTCAGTGCAGTCACAATTCTGAAAGTGTACAGGCAGCTACAAGATGCAGTCAAGTTACTACTTTCATTTGAGAAGGTTGACATTGTGAAATGGCTATTTGCAATGAAGTTAGATAACCATGAACTTGCAGCTGCAGCTCTACAAGCTGTATGGATTCCAAGTTCCAATGCAGACAGTGAAGGACACAGTACAGTAAGATTCTGGCTGATCAAAGACACAATCTAAGCGAAAAAATTTGGAACTCATGACCTTGCTAACATTTGAAATGTGACTCAGTGATCCATTTGGTAAATATGTTGTGAAGAATGCGTTTCATAGTGGTTGATAAAAGTGCAATTAAAATGCAAGTAAAACTGCATCATAATTCTTGAATAGTTTGTATAGTTATGTAAAACTAACCTGCTTGCTTTTATGACCTGATACATAAAGTGTTTGTATTTAAAGAACTTATATATTAAGTAATTTTCATTATAACCAAACTTTTAAAATGATGCATTGCAAAAATGTCTCCAAATTCAACTACGCCCACTGAAAAATAGCACCAAAAATAATACTGAAAACCATAAAAAATAAAAGAAAATTTTCCTATCCCATATCCCTAATATGGTTGCATCACCATGATATCCTATAAGGGTAGTACTAAAAAGTAATTTGACACAACATCCCAATGACACCAAGGCCTATCACACATCTGCTGAATCTATACATATGGATATGTCAGTCAAAGCACATAATAGGAGTGGCAGATGATCAGTATCTGGCTCCCCCACTGAAGTCATTTCATACTTGCTAATTGTAGAATTTACAGGCTTTTTATGATGCCCTTTTCTATATTTCTTTTTTTTGGGGGGGGGGGGTGATTCAAAGTATTAGACTTTCGGCACAAATATGACAAAACTTTAATTTCTGTTGCATTATACAGGGTGTATATAAATGAATATCAGGGTTTTAACTGTTTATAATATTTATTACATTCAACTTACAGTTATGAATGATATGTCAAATGAAAAAGCAACTCGAACAGTTTTACCAAGAAGGTTATAAATGTTCAATGTGACTACCCTTTGTCACACGGCACACATCAAGTCTATAGGCGAGTTCTTCCCAAACATTGATAAGTGTGTATTCAGTAATTGTAGCAACAGCTGCTTCAATCCGGTTTCTTAATTCAGGGAGGTCAGCTGGTAGCGGAGGCACGTACATATGATCCTTGATGAAGCCCCAAAGGTAAAAATCCCATGGCGTTAGGTCAGGAGAACGTGGAGGCCATGCATAGCAAGCCCTGTCATTGGGGCCCTTGTGGCCTATCCAGTGCTTGGGTACAGTGACGTTCAACCAATCTCGTACTTGGTTATGCCAGTGACGTGGCACACCATCCTGCTGGAAAATGAAGTTCTCTGGCTCATTTTCTTCCAACTGAGGGAAGAGCCATTGCTCTAGCGTATCAAGGTAAGAAGTGCCAGTTACAGTAGGTTCACCAAAAACGAAAGGCCCATAAACTTTTCGCCGGGATACGGCACAAAAAACATTCACTTTAGGGGAATCTCGTTGCATTTGTACCATCTCGTGAGGATTTTCTGAGCCCCAGATGCGCACATTATGAGTGTTAACATGTCACTAAGGTGAAAGGTCGATTCATCACTGAAGACAACACGATCCACAAAATCGTCATGAAACAACATGTCGTTTGCAAATTTGGCACATAATCCGTGGTCTGTTGGCTTTAGAGCCTTTAATAACTGTAAATGGTAAGGACGTAGCTGTAAGCGTTTTCTTACAACTATCCAAACAGTCAACACAGGAACTTGTAATTCACGACTCGCCTTCCGGACTGATTTCTTTTTGTTGCATCATTGGACACCTCTAGTGATAAATCAGCAGTAGCCAACCGGTGAGCAGTAAATGGGTGCAAACATCCATTTAGAAATGAACGATGTGAATTGTAAAGTCAATTCTCTCTCATAAATTATTTATTTTCACATTCTATGGCTATGGGATGCAAGTTTCACATATTTTGTGACATGTTTGGATATAGTTTGTTATGAAGGTAAAAATATGGACCAGAAATTTGTGTATGGCCTAGGAAGAGCTGTTCTATGCTATCACATAATATATATTTATCTGTGGTACAAGGAGGAATTTCAGCTTGTGTAAAAGAAAGAAGAGTATTACCACTTCTTCAAGGATTCTTATAAAATGGAATCCCTATTTATTTTACATGTTATTTGATATATTTACAGCACTGAGCATTTTAAATATTCTAAATTTCATGTCATCACAGAATTATACATTTTATTGAATGAGGGAAGGTTTTAAGGGTGTTTTCATTTTTAAATTTGGCGTATATGTTATTTGAAGTTTGTTAAACTGCGATCACTACTATTTCATCAAGTAGTTCCTCAATAATTGGTCCTAACAAGGCTCAGTGCATCCCATAATAATGGGTTTTAGCCATTCAAAAATACCCATTCCAGTATTGGAAATTGAAACTAGATTCCCTCACATACAGGTTGCAATGCAACACAACACCACAGTGCTATAGGCAGCCTTAATGGTGATACAGATTATTATTGGGTAAAATAAGTGAGAAAACCAAACAAATGTGATTCTTATTAAAGTTAGTAAATGTTAGAAAAAGACCGACTATTTATTGCCTTAATTATATTATCTGCCTCCATGGTCGAGTGGTCAGCGAGCTGACTTCTCACCCGGAGGTCCCGGGTTCGATCCCGGCTGGGGCAGGGAATTTTTCTTTAACCGGATTTATTCCCTATCCCCCACAGAGTCTGGAAGTATGACTGTGAGAGTGAATGTGCGTGTGTTTAGGAATATAATAATGATTAACCTAATGTTCTAACCTACAGTAGTACGAGTTGTTTCACAAGTCATAGCCCCCGATATGACCATTGAAGTTAAAGGGGGCTATACAAATGAAACAATAAAAAAAAAAAAAAAATAAATAAATAAAAAAATTATATTATCAGCACAGACACATGTCAGAAATCTGTGACTAAGAAGAATGTTAATGACTGATTTATGGCCAGAAGGCAAACAGGTCACTAAAAGTTCCCTCTTGATGTTACTGACCCTTGTCAAACAGTTGACAGCACTGGGATTTAAACATGAATGTTCTAAAATTGACACTTTTTGTACTAATTTCAAAAGCATTTATAAACCATCTTTTTACATTCTGTAGCCCATATGTACAATGTACATAGAGAATAGAGAAGGTATTGTATTCCACCCGAAAATTTAATGTCGAGATTTCACCAGAAATATATGTTTTGAGGTCCCCAAAGTTCAAAAAAACATTTTTAGAAATAGGGTGTGTATGAGTGTGTCTATGGACAGCATAGCACAAAAGTGAAAATACTTTTAAATACCAATCTTGGTATTTATCTTTAATGTCTTCCAAGGATGTGACACAAAGATTTTCAAGACACAATTTTTGGAAAATTTAGTTATTCTCAAAAAATGGCAAAGATTTTGATTGAAATACTGTATATTAAAGACATTTACATCACAAATGAAATTCATATTTTGAATTTTCTAGGAATAGCATCTGAAGACCTCTTTATTCTGGCTGAGTTTTGCAGAACCATTAGAGATAGACAAAAATTTAGTACACAAAAAATGTAGATCTTGCTAAAACATAATTTATGCCATATAAATTTTTTATGTAGTTGACTGTTTCTGAGATATTCTTTGTTATTAGTTTTAATTTTAAACTACTTAAACTTCTCTTAAACGGGAAGTGATATGTTTCACCTCTTTTCTTTTACTGCATGCCATACAAAGCAAAACAACTTTCAGTTGTATAACGTAGGATCAGCTTTTAAAAGATTTGACTATTGATTTAGCCTAGTGCACCTTATGTTCCTTCTACTTACAAGGAAGCGAGCAAGTAATAAGACAATTTCTGCTAACATTTATTTTGATTAACATGTCTTAGATAAAATAGTAATCTTTTGTAAGCAAAGTAGTGTGTGTGTGTGTGTGTATATAAAGAATGTCATGTGAATGGAAATTATCAGATTTTTAAACTTTGTTCATTTGTAGGTCACATTTGGAAACCTTAAATCCCTAGTAAGTCACTATTGAAGTACTTCTCTTCAGAGAGAAGAAATTAGCAGAGTTCATAAAGAAGTGAAACAGAACCTTATGAAACATCAGTAGTAAATAATATACTTTTGTATAATAATCTGAAAACCTCTTTGCAGAAAGAATCCTCAGCACAGAGAAGAGTTCTGCCATCCTGGTGATGAGGAGTTTGAAGATGATAGTGACAAACCAGAATGCCCATATGGTATATCATGTTATCGAAAAAATCAATTGCACAGACAGAATTTCAAGCATACAACTACTCCAGCTAAGAGAAAGGCTCAGCGACAAAGGAAAAAGAAAGGTAAAAATTCAAAGGAAAAGGATTTTTGCTCCATGTAATAGAATCATTTATCCTGCATTATTTTCAGACATTCATTGAACATAGTTTTGGGATTACATATTGAGGCACATGCATTCAATAAATCAGGTTCAACATGTGCCCTCATGCTGATCCCTCCCCTGGCCCAGTTCATGGCGCATCAACATATCACTTGAAGCTGTTGTGAAAATTCATGTAACACTATCACACCAAAGGTGAATCCAAAAGTTGCATCGGTGAATCTTAATTCTTTAATACAAGGTATTATAAATGAATATTTGGTCAAGGTATTATGTCTCAAAATTTGCTTTTTTAGTTTCAAAGCATACTGTGAGATAGGTATTGAAGAAAACACTGCTACATTTAACAAAAAACTTTCTACCCATCTGCTATCGCTTTCCATCACAAAATGCTACAGCTTCACAGGCTGTAGCCATGACAGCTGTAGTTGTTAGCATTTGCATTGCACCAGTCTGTAATAAGTAATGATTCAAAGAATCAGTTTTCTCAAATGAACGTACAGTTTAATAGAAATAGTAGGGACAGTTTCAGGTTTATAAATTTCAGGTAAAAGGAATATTGTAGATGGTTAAAAATAATGTTTTTATTATTTAGGGGACCTGACAAGTTATGTTGGTGGGCTGTTCATTCATAATGAATTCCTTGGTAATCCTCCCACATTTGTCGGAAATTACTCATTGTTTGTAAAATAATAAAGGGAGGAGGGGAAATATCATGAAATTGTAGTATAATTGTATATAGGCATAATGATATTTCATTGGCTAGGTGCTTCCAGATCTCAAGTTGGCAACTCCTACATCATTTTATAGCTGTCATTTGCAGTTAGCTGGCTTGGGTGATGCAGTTAATTAACCATTGTTTTCCTGTGCCTGAGGTTGCAGGTTTGATATTTCAGAATAGTATCATTTAAAATGCCTAATTTAAAGAGAGTCATATAAGTAGAACAAAAAACCAAAGATTTACAGACATGGAAAATAGTATTCAAAATAAAATCTGATGTATTAATCCAAATCTGCCTAGCGGTACCGTACAGTACCACTAGTACATATGATTATTTAGAGCTCTGTGTTTACAACAATGGTCATTTTAAATGTGGCTCATTGTTTACATTAGCCAAGGACACTGCAGACACTGCATTGTTTATCAACATAAAATTTGATAGTTATATGGCACATTGTGATAGTAGAGTTCGTCAAATTATATGCTAGTTCCTGAATAGCTCTAAATGGATGTCCGTTTCAAGTAAGTAATTGAATAAATTAAATTGGGACTATTGTTTGCAACAACATTTGGTGGAATATATTACAAAAACCTTACAAGGAGATATTTAATTCATGTTTTCACTTCAAATAAACTAATTGCCAAATATGTAGAACTTAGATTTAGGCTAGGCAGATGCTATAGCATTTTGCAGATAACCAATTTTTTCTCTTTATATCAATCATACTTATTGTATATTGTTGTTCAAAGGGCATAACACTTGCTGAAGCTATGCAAATATTAGATGATGATGATATAGATTTGGATGCTATCTATATTGAATCACCAGATGGACGTTACATTGAATTCTGACGAAGATTCAGGAAAGGAAGGTATTAGCAGTTTACATGATACCTTTCAGTTCAGAAATCAGTTGCAGACAAAAGCAGAAGTTGTGTGTAGGCCTGAAAATTGTGCAAATGAACTATGTGACATGATGAAGATATTTACAAAGCAGAAGAATACATAGAAGAAACAAGACAATGTAATGTATCCTTTACTTCGAAGAAATGAAAGGTGACAGGCTCAGAATCAAGATAAGAGGAGGCCCAGTGGTTCAATTTTGTGCTCTGGCACACCACAGAATGAAAGTACAACCAAGAAAAAGAAAACCAACTGAATGAGATGTAAGAGATGAAAATCCAACTATAAATGGAAGTTTTCCTGAAGCTGACTACTCATCTTATAGAGACAAATCACCTACACAGTTATTTGAGTTATTTATTGACAGTGATATTAATTTTCTTGTAACAGAAACCCAACGCTATATTTTATTTCTAAATGACTAAGATCCATAAATAATAGGTGAAGAAATGAAGTCCTTTATTGATATTCTTCTTTTGAGCGGCTACAATGTTGTACCAAGTAGGAGATGCTACTGGGAAAATGCTCTTGATACACCCAATGAATTAGTAGCAGTGTCGCGTCCATCTGTAATTGGTGAATATAACAGTTTCACGGGTAATACAGACAGAATGGAGGAGAGTGTGTCTCTTTTCAGAATCGGAATATGAGGAAAGAAGGGTAGTCTATTTTCTCCTGATTTTGGATACAGCTGTCCATAATGCATGGAACCTCCATAAAAAATCTGAAGGGCAAATGAGTCTGCTAGCATTTTGGAGATCAATTACATTGCTACAGCAATGCAATCCACCCAAGGGTCCTGGAAGAATACCATCATCAGCAGGAAGCAACACTAGCAGTTAGTAAGCATATAGAGGGATTTAAAATATAAATGTTCAAAACCATATGAAATATAATAATGATGTTTTTATAGGATACTAGTTGACCTGAGGTATGATCGTATGCACCATTTGATCATTGCATGCAATAACGCAGAAGATGTGTGGATGTCACACACACCCACCCACCCAAGCATGGTCGCCTGCACCATTGCACGCACACAATGTGTTAAGTGTGAAGTGGAACTCTGTGTAATGTAAAATCTTAAAAGTGCAGTAGAATGAGATTGTTTTTAGTAGTGTTGAAAATAAAATGTAGCTTAATTATCAAACAAAATAATAAAAGATTCTGCAGTAAATTGTATAGCTCATCAGGTGTGCAGTGAGTAAGCAAGAGGCACTCATTCCATTGTTATAGCAAGTTACCTTGTCCAAGAAAGCTATAGGTATAGTTTGGGGGGAAATCAGCCTTTCCAGCATATGAATAATACAAAAGATTTTGTCAGGATAAGAGGTTGAAAAAAAAATAAGCCTTAACATTGAAAACAATTGACAAGCATTACGAGAAAATTAGTTGAAACTCTTTTTGGGATGCCAAGTGATTAGAGCTGCCAAGCCAAATTAGAACAGTCGTGTTTATTTTTTTGTGCTTTATGGGTCAAACAAAATATAACAAAATGAGATTTAAATGGTTATAAATTTTATTCTGTGGATTAACATGTGTTTTAATGACCAAAACAACAAGGATGTTCAAGAGATCATCGTTTTATTTAATCTTGAGGGAGGGGTAGGGTTCTAAGGATTTTAGGGGCAATATCTGACTATTAGCATCAATGCAGAAATTACTAACTCCAAAACTTGGTTTTGAGCCAATTTGGCCAATTTAAACTGTTAAACAGCCATGAAAAATAGTAAAAAAATGGTTTACAGACTTTTTTTCTCAGGGAGTGTCTTAAATGATGCATTTATAACATATTGGCATGAAAAATAAGTAATTTTAAAGTTTCATGGTTAACTGCTGTAAACACTTATTGAGAAACTTTCAACTTAGTGATTTTTGCTTGCCAATAAAATGTGCTTTGATGCATGACTTAGGCTCAAACAGTAATAATTGAACAAAATCTGTTTTCTTACTTCTTGAATTTTATTATTAGTTTACTCAATAATTTTACAAAAATACAAACAATATTAATGATCAACTTCATTATATTATTGCATATTTATCTTGCATTGTAAAGAAAAATTGTAATGAAGTGAATCAGAAAGTAATGATCGTTATACTGAATAAAATTATTTCATTATAGCTTTTCTGACTTGTTCCTGGATCTAAGTTATTGATTTTGGGATGGTTATATACCAAGAATGAAACATTTGTAGTATTACCCCCTTATCACATAATTACATTAATTCTTGATACTTCTTTTCAAGCAAAATGTGGGTTGTGGGCCTTTGAAATGTTCACAACACACACATTGATTTGAGATCAATTCTCTGAGTGACCTATCTAAAAAAAATCTGATGTGTTCCATTCACATGATTTTCTCTACATCTCTGTACAAATTATTGTTAAAAAGCTTATGCTTCTATTTACTTCATGTCAATCGAGAAAAAATTAGCAGAAATAGTCTTATTACTTGCTTCCTTGTATGTAGAAGCGAAATAAGGGAGTACCATAGGTTAAAATGATGGTTAAAAGCTGGTTGCTATGTGACTGAAGTTCCTTTGTTTGTATGGACAGGAATTGACAAATTCCTGTATGAGAAAAATACAAGTTTTTCAAAGTTGAAATCAAAAACAAGGGATATCTAAAAAACGAAAAAAAAAATATATAACATAAATTGTGTGTTTTAATGTGCTCTACGTTTTTTGTGTGATAATTTTTTGTCCATCTCTTATGGTTTAGCAGTTATGCAAAATTCCGTAAAATTGATCCAGAATAAAGTAGTCTTCAGAGGCTATTCCCAGAAAATTCAAGATATACATTTTATTTTCAGGTAAATATCTTTAATATATGATATTTTAATCAAATTGTTAGTCATTTTTAAGAAAATCAAAATTTTCAAAAAAAGTTCCATTAAAAGGGTAGTTGGGGAGGGGGGATTTTCTTAAAATCTTCGTGTCGCATCCTTGGAAGATAACAAAATTAAATACCAAGTTTGGTATTCAACGGCCTTTTGGTTTTTGAGCTATGCTGTCCACACACACACACACAAACCTTTTTCCAAAAATGATTTTTTTGGATTCAGGGGGACCCAAAACATGTATTTCCAGTGAAATCTCGGTATCAAATTTTTGGGTGCAATACAATACCTTCTCTATACACTATGTGCATAGTATGTATAGAGAAATTAATGAGATACCAAGATGTTCCTTTTAAAAGGGAAAGCATTTCACTGTTAACCAATTTACTTTATTTTCTTCAGTGTCTATTTTTTATTCCATAAAAGATTTCATTATGAGTTCTGACAGATCTACTGTATATGGCAGTGTATTCTGTTCTTTCATTCTTAGCTGAACTTGCTGCCTTATGGATAATGATCCATTCAGGCATTGTATACACTTCATGTATTACTTTCCCTGCAGAGTACTATGTACGTACCCAAAAGTTGATACCGAGAGTTTACCACTAATATAAGTTGTGAAGACCCTTGAAAAGAAAGAAAAAGTAAGCATTTTTAGAAACAGCACCGTGGACAACATGGCTAAAAAACTCTGTTAAATACCAAAATTGATATTTAAGTTTGCTGTCTTCCAAGGATGCAACATGAAGTTTTCAAGAAAATCCTGCAACCTAAGCTACCCTTTATATCGAAAAATATTTAAAAATTGTGGTTTTCTCAAAAATGGCTAACGATTTTGATTAAAATACTGCATATCAAAGATAGGGCAGTGTCATGATTAGATTGCTTGCCTCCCATCTAGGCGGCCGGGATTTGATCCCAAGTGCCTACATGAGGGATTTGTGGTGGACGAAGCGGCATCTGGGCAGGTTTTCTTCGAGTCTTCCCGGAATAATAAAAGAATCTCAAGCCTGATGAAGAGATCTCTGAGCAAAATTAAGCAGCCTTTCTTGCTCAGTATAGAATGGGACGCTGAGAACCACAGCAGTTAAAGTGTATTCATAATGAAACTCCATTTCATTCTTCCAAAGTATCCTATTTTAAATTAGCTGTTCCCTGATTTTGTTCAGCTACTCTTAGATATAATACTCAAACTTTCCTCTTGAAATATCAAGCGTATTTTCACTAATTCTGTATTAGGAAACCCTTGAACTCAAAATAAATATTTCAGAATTTTCTCCATCATTAACTCTCACGCTTACCTTTCCTAATTCTAATAACGATGCTGCATTTGCAGTATTAATGGGAACTCCCAAAATTAATTTACAGAAGCTTCTTAATACAAAATCCCTATTGTATCAACCCTCAATTATTCTCTAAGTTTCCCATCTGTAACTCTGTTGGGACTCAACCAAGGCAGAATAAAGCCTTTCAAACCTCTTAGCACTCATTATTGGGATCATATATGAACATTTTTATATTGCTTTCATGGTTGTTTTCCCCTTAAGCATGGACTTTTGTTCTGTACCTCCCAGCCTCCATTACTTTTCAGCTTGATACCCAGATATGAGACCTCATTGACAACTTCAAATCTGCGTCTGCCATGAACCACTTTTCATCTTTACATGGTTTATTCTGCTTCTTGAGCACTATAATTTTGGTTTTTTCCAGATTCACCTTCAGACCTCATTTTTTGCAATATCTGTCAATCTCACCTATAGCTAACTTGAAGCAATCATTGATATTGAACAAACCTCTAGATCATCAGCATAAAGTAACCCCGGGATATCTACATTTATATTGCAGGCATAAAAATACAAGCATGCTGCAAACAGGCCAAAATTATCATAAATAATCAGATTAAATAGAATGGAGTTCAATTTACAACCTTGTCTCAGCCTACTTTCCCAAAGCCACACTTGATCAAAATCTGTTCTGATAGTATAACTCCTGTAGAATACTGACCACTTAAACCCTTTTCTTTTAATTTGTGTCACAGCACTTCTCTATACACCCTATCATAAGCTTTTTTTATGTCAATAAATATACCATACAATTTACCCCTTTTCTTTCCTAGATATTTATATATCATTATTTTAATTATGAATATATTGCCCACAGTCCTTATCCAAACCTACTTAGTATTGAGATATCTTTGTTTACTTCAGCCCAATTAGTATTTTCTCTGCAGCATCCCTGTAAAATTTCCCCTAAATTGGATAATAATATAATTCTTCTATTGTTATTCAGGTTTGTTTCATACCCTTTCCCTTTATATAAGTTGATGCACGATTGCTACACACCAATTATCTGGCACCTTCTCTTTAATTATATTCATATATCGTGTCATGCATGTTAGCCTGTCTGGATTTTCACACCAATTTTGAAAAACCCATAGGTGGACCATCAATTCCTACTGCTTTGTTATTCTTGAATTTAGAAACTTCACTGTTAACTTACTTCTGCCTCTTGTTTCAGCAATGCATAAACTCTGAAAATACCTAACCTATTCATTAGGACTTAAGTTGAAATTTCTCCTCTTGTCTGTCACACATGATTAATATAATCTATCAAGTTGCTATCTCCCATCTGAGTCCAACTTTTGCTCAATGTCCACGGCTCTAGCTCTTGAGGTTAAGTGACCCTCTATATCTCTCATGCAATTGCATCATAATGCCCCAGTGTATTTCATAATTTCTCTCTCTCTCTCTCCCTCTCCCCCCTCCATCTTACCACTGTCTCTCTTGCCATATTTCTCACCCCTCTACTCTACACTTCTTGTCAAACCAGTGATCAAACACCTTTTTATACCCTCTTTGGTTTACCATCATATCACCTCTGGCTCATTTAAGGATAAACTTACACAACTCTATTGCATCACCATTTTTGCCAAAAGAAACCATTAAATTAACTCCATACAGACATAGTTTAGCCATACATGAGTCCAGCATCCCATGAAACCCATCGACCCTTTCTTAATTCCCTCCACACATCACCTCTTCAATATTCAAAGCTCTCATTACTATGCCAAGACACCTTAAGTGGAAAATGTGATCTTGTTTCACATATGTCCGTTATCTTAAATTCACAATTCATACAAAATGATGTTACTACACAAGACATAATCTACCATACTCTGTTCCAATGCACTTGTAAATGTAAATTCATCCATTTTACCTTCTCCCCATCAGCCATTCAGCATTAAAATTCATTATTCTCACAAAACTGGATTAATTTTAGCCCCTGCTCATTTACAACCTTGTCGGCATTTAATTCCTTAATCTCTAACTCACCTACTCATGTTTAAATCTCTCATTAGTATAAATTCCAGTAAGGGAAATTCTATTTTTATATTTATTAATTCTTTTCATAAGGTCCAGGTTGTAAAACCTGGAATTTCTGGCAGGTTATACAGTACACCAATGCATACATTCCACTTGCATATTAGCACCTACCTCCTAAATTTCTTATCTCCTCTCCTTCACTTACTCTGTAATTTTCCATCAGTATACCTATACCTGCAAGATGATACCCTTATTACTTTCTAGCCAGGTCTCAACTAATGCTAACAACTGCATCTTATTCAAAATTTCCGTGACAAAACTGCCACTTAACCCTCTATGCAACACTTTACAATTTCAAAAACTAAGTTTCACAACCTTCCCTCTTTCCCTCAATTGTATTGTGAGCCAGAACAAAATCTAAATACATCCAGTTTGCTCTTTCTCCTCAACATACTCCCACTATTATAATGTGTATCAGCATGTGGTAGTGCCCAATGTTACTCCTCCATCACAGCTTCATGTTCATGATGCTCATCAGTATCTCCTTCAACATTCCCCTCGGTGTGGATATTAATGCTTGATGAACTCAACCTTGATTCAACTAGTACTGTTCTCCACACATTTGACCTAGTTTCTCTCGCCAGCTGAGTCACCAAAGCTGATTGATTTACTTTTGTCCAGGGATACTATCCTTTTCTGACATCATCCTCTCTCCTTCACTTGTACATGGGTTCTCATTCTCTCTCCTATCACCAACCTATTGTTGCTGCTTTGAATTTCCTGATGTTTCATTTCTCATTGATGTAGTTACAATTTGCCAATTCATTTCCTCTGCTGTCCATTGGAACATTTTTGTCCTCGCCTAATGGTCGTCTGTCAATCCATAGTTGTAAGTTGCATATGTATGCATGCTTACCCTCCTATCTAGCTGTTCTCATCTGTTGAACCAGTTCTTTCTTAGGGCCCTGCTGCATTAATAAATCTCTGTTTAATAAATATATTCATCCCTTTTAATATCTTAAATCATTTTAGTACTTCATAGGCAAATTGCATGGATATAAATCTATTATCATCCTTCTTCTTGTATTCCTTCCATGTCGAAAGGCTTCAGGATATTCCCATCCATTTAGGACCATCTCTAATTTCTCTTCCAAAATATCCTTTAATTCCTGAGCGACCCATACTCCTCTGCTGCCATCTACTCCTATTATTACTAGATTGAATTTTCGGATTCTTTCCTCCAAGGTTTCCACTCTTCTTTTAATGGCTTGAACTTCTGTTTTCATATTTGGTATTTCAATTTTGGTTTCTTCTTTAATTTCTCTCCCCACATAGATCATTTGATTTCCCAGCCTTTCTTCCATTCACTGTAATTTCTTAAAAATTTCTTCACCAAGCCCATGATTGCCATTAGGTCCTGAATTCATCTCCACTCCTCCAATAATTAATAACATGCTGATTACACACACAACTACAACAGTGCTAGTTATTTCCCGATGCTGAACATTATTCTTAAACAGATTAAATTTCCTTCTATAGAATAAGCTAATTCTTGCTCTGTAGATTACTATGCCAATTCCCATTATCAGCTACTTATGCTACTTTTCAACTTCTTCCTGCAGCTTCCACACAACACAACTCTTTCCTCTACCGTTAGCTTAGCACTTTATTACCTAAATTGGAATATAGCAAAGCGTTTTTGGCTATATTGCACTGCCGTCTACACAAATAGTCATAAAAATTATTATAAAGTACAAAAATGAAACAGAATAAAGCTCTGCACCATTATGAAAGATTAAATGCATTCCAGATATGTTAATTAAAAAATAAAACAAAACCTTGCCTTCAACCTGCATATTTTTTTTTTCAGTCACCATTGAGAGAATATTGGCTCTCTCCTTTACCTTCTCCATCTTTCTTTCTTTTGATAGTGTTCAACCCCACTTTTACTACTTATGGCATCCCAGGCGATGACACTGATGATATATGGAATGAAAATGGAACATTGGTAGAATGCTTTGCAGGGTAACAATTTTATCATTGATAACAAATAAATTTATAGATCGATATGTTATAGACTGTCAATATCTAGAAATTCTTTGAACAGTTTTGGATCAATTATTTTTTCAGGTTTGTGATTTATGCCTTTAATTTTTACTAAACCCAGAGAAAACCTGTCCCTGCGCTGCTTTGACCACCACAAATTCCACATGCTGTTGCCTATGATTGAACTCAGGCCATCATGCATTTAAACTCTCACTGAAGCTAATAGCTCCATTTCCTGTTGATCTGAATGCAATATTGTTGAGAATAGAGTGATGAAGGTAATTTTTATAGCCTTGTTGTCCTAAAATAGGAAAATGTGGCATGAAAGCTAATAACATTTCAGCATATACTAAAATATGTATGCATATACTAAAATATGTATGAACTTATAGTGTTAATATCCAGATAAGCCAGGTTTATCTTCTGTCACAGCTCCACTTACATAATACTGCAGGGCGCATTTCTGTCAGGCAATGTGGCTCTTCACATATTACCAATCATTGCAAATGAACATAAAATTAATAGTAGACACTAACACAATGTGTTTTCTGAGGATAATAGATTATGTTAAAAAAAATGTAAGACGACTATTAAGTAAAATATTGTGCTATTAGTGCATTACTACATATTAAAAATAGTGCACACACGCTAATTGGACATTGATGTTAACAATCTCTTTAATGATTTTTATTTTGATCCTGGCGAGCCAGGTAAAAATCATTAAATACACTTTAAGATTTTTTGGGTCAATAACAGAGCATACAGGACTTGGTGAAAAATGGATTCTAACTCTCCAACAAAAATTCAAGGACTTTGTTAACTTTTGGCAACTAGAACATTGATTGGGGAATGTTGCCATAGTATTTCAAAAATCAAATTTTTGGACTTAGTGGCTTCTGCCGGAATGCCCACTATTTATGATACATCAGGACTCTACCATGTTGTTATAAGTGTTTTTTAATTCAACCATCGATACACAGCAGAAAAGAAATATTAGCATTCAGTGTAGAATGTATCACCAGTTATTACTTTGTCTCGTTCAATGAGCAAAAAAAGTAGTACTCACAGCAAATGTAGAAAGAAAATTATGCAGCAGAATTATTGTGAAAGCATTAAAGAAAGACATATTTGTCAGCAGGTTCTGATTGTAATCAGTTTGTGGAAGGAATAAAGAGTGTTGGAGAAAAAACTGATGTCAACAGTGGGATTTAACATCATGATGGACATGTCAAAAACTTTACTTCCTGAAATCAAGGAAATGAAGACAAATGAAATTTGGAACAGGAAAAATGCAACTCAGAGTGGATGAAATGAAGACGATGCCCATAGTTAGTTTCGACTGGAAATTCAGAGCGAGCAGTAGTAGTCATCTTGAGGAACGTTAAAAGGAAACTATATGGCAAAATTGGATAAGTAGAGTCAGACTGAAAAATTCAATGCAATGGCCATGGATCTCTTGGTCTCTAGCCGATTGCTCTACCATAGCAACATGCCAACATAGCATTGAATTTCTCAACTGACTCCCGTGTTTCCCGGTAAACCACAAGGTGATATCAAATTATTTTGAGACCACCTTGTGGAAACATGCAAGTCAGTTGAGAAATTCAATGCTATGCTGGCATGTTGCCATGTTAGCTCAGTGTAGAGCAACTGCCTAGACACTGGAGATCCGTGGTTCAAATCCTGGCTATGGCATTGAATTTTTTCAGTCTGGTTCCACCTATCCAACTCCTGCCCTATACACGGTTCTGTGAGAAAACAATTAAAATTATATGGCAGAATTGTTGCTAAAGCATTGAAGAGGAATATATTTGTGAGCTGATTCCTATTGTAATCAGTTTGTGGAAGAGTTTTTGTTACACTATTGTATATATGGTTTTTATTAATTGGTTACACATTGTGATATTCAATGATGACTGTAAAAACAAGCATTAAAAATAAATCTATTAGGTCACATCTTTTCAATTATATTTGTATTGATATAATGTAGGGGTAATTTTATTAAATACATGTTCTGTTGTTACAGATGAAAATGATTATGAAAGTGATGAGGATTCATATGATGAAGAAGATCCATTTATAAACAATGCCAGTTCTGATGATTATCAACCGACTGATTCTGAACCAGGCTCTGAAAGCCTCTCTGATGGAGAGGAAGAAGAAGGTACTAGAAGAATGTTCAAGGAAGCTAAGAGATTTGTGAAGAAAAAATGAGTTATCTTTGTATATTACATGCATACTGATAATTTAAGCAAAGTACAAATAATATAAATGTACATTGATTTGCATTGTAATAAATTAATAAATTTTATATTGTCTCAGTTGAATTAAATTTGTATATAATATTTTGTGTAAAAACAGATTTTTATGTTAAGAAATAGTAAATGAATATTTTTAACAATAATTTTTTGAAATTATTTCATCTATAGTCACCTTAAACTATTGCAATGATATGGGCAACTTTAACCTGTAAAACAATGGTAATGTTGAATACTCATTTTCATTGAATTAAACATTTGTTATATGTATTACTTTGTTTATACCTCAAACCTTCACAATTATTAAGGTTGGGATTAATCTTATCTAAAGAAAAATTCTGCCTGTCGGCCAGACATTGAAACTGATGCATTTAAATTTAGAAGCTAGCACATGACCACTAAGACGTTTATGCATTTATTTTTAATTCCTCTCTCCCATGGATTAAACTCTATATTACAAGTTGCATATTATAGTTATGGTTTTATAATTTACAAATAATTAAAATAATTTCATTACATGAGTACATTTTACAATTTTAATGTTAATAAATTGTACAAAATACTTGTAACATCTTCTACTAAAAATTTTACACAATGGTTTTGTAAATTCTACGTTACAATTATCTAAATGGAGTTTCAAACAGTATCTGCTGTACATAGTCAGAGGACAATTGAAGAGTAATTGTTCTACTGTTTGTTTCTTCCTTTCACAAGGGCAGTCGAAATCCTTTTTTATAATAATATGAAACTGTTGAAAGTATGTACCAAATTTGCTGTGACCAGAAACAAATTGATAAAATCAGGGAAGAAGTCTGCATTTTATGCAAATATGTACATAAAGGAACTATGTACGGTACGCCAAGGCTCCCCGTGAGCTGCCGTGCCATGGAGTTAGTTACATAAAGGAAAAATGTGTTTATTGCTACTGAGACTTTGTTGCTATTTATCCACTGAGAATTCCATGTATTTATTGTCTGCATTTATTTTTTTGACTTTATTTTTGATATTGAAAATTTGTTGTAGGCATAATAATTATTGCAAATACTGGAAGCTGTTTCCTTTGCTAGAATATCTGCTCTTTCATTCCCAACATTACCAATGTTTTCTCATATACATTCAAATAGATATGATTATCATATGCTACAAGTTTTGATCTAATTCCTGTGATTAATGAGTAAGTAGATATCCAAAACACATCTAACAATACATCTCTGGTTTTTCTCTGTGTAGATGTGAAATTCATAGTTAAGATTGCCTTTAGTTTCTTAACAGACTGGAATTCTACTCTACTGAAAATATTCTCACAAATACGTATAAACATGCAAAATGTTTTAAATATCAATCTTTAGTACCTTTCAAAACAAATTAAAAATGTATAATAAACTATTTAGATTTTAGGCACTTGACTCTATGAACACAGATATGCAGGCAAGATAACAAAATAATTGCTTAGTAATAAGCTTGGAAGCCTTGATTTGCCTCCCCCATCAATTCTACTATAAGTAATGCTTGAGGATGGAACACATCACCTCTACAAATAATAATATACAAAGCAACTTAAGCCTCTTGCAACCATATCCAAAATGGATATGGCACTTTATTTATGGATGCTCTTTAACTGCTGTTGTTCTCTACATCCCATTCTATACTGGGCATGAAAGGCTGCTTAATTTTGCTTAGAGGCCTCACTATCAGCTTGAGATTCTTTTACATGAGTACGACATGGGTCCTACGGCTTTACTTCCCTTCCAAAGGAAGTTATGGCATCCATATCCACTTGCACCATTTGCTTGATCAGGAAAATGCAATCTTACTACATTTTTTTTATACATCTATCTTCTCCTCCAAACCAACAAATAAGTTATTAGTTATTTGAGAAGAAATTTGATGTTTGTAAATAACTGTTAAATGCAATCAAGTTTAGCTTAGTCTAAAATTCTTGTTTTCTTTTTTTTTTTTTTTAAGCATCTCACAATAGCAAATCTGGGGATAAGATTGGTGGATTTATTAAAATTCCCTCAGCTAGGTCTAAGGTTGCCCATTGATTAATTGAGGACTGTTTAAACAAAACTCAACAAGTGCCATTTTTTTCAAAATGCAGGTTTTGACAGATTCTGGTTAATTGTAATGAGAGGAAAAGAATGCACTTTTCATAACATAACAAAACTCAATTTTGAAAAGAGTGTTTCAATATAGAGCATTTTCACGAAGCTCAACATCTCACACTTTATCCCATTATCATCAAATACATTGTTAGAGCAATGCCATGCATTTGTTTTTTGACAACAATGGCACAGCTGTTGGAAGTTTAAGCAATACATATTTTATTTTCTGCGTTAATTCAGTGTATTTTTGGCTGCTATAGTGAGCAAATGTGTTCTGTAAGTAGTGGCAAAAATGAATAACAGTCCTGAATATACAGAAGCCGTTCAAATGACTGAAAAGGGCAGGAAGAGTAAGAGTAGAGTATGTCAATCTAAAAGTGGCAGATATACAGTTGCCCCTAAAAATGATGTCTTAATCCCAACTGTAAACATTTAGAACAGGGAAAAGGAAATGAATGCACTGCCGGTTCTTTCTGCTTAAATGGTCTATTTCATTTTCGAGACAATTTATATAGAAGCAGTACAAAAGTGGAACAGGATAACTTTTTGCTAAGATATGTGAAAGTTGTTTACCTAACTGGCGTAGAGTAAAGGAGGACTTCAAAAAGATAAAAAGAACTGTCTGTTTCATATTTCATAAGAGGTGAAAATGGATGTGATTTTCCAGTATGTGCTGCTATGTTTAGGAAAGTGACAGGTACGTTATTATGACGGTTTGTAATCACAAATATATATTGAATATCTGCATTGTTAGTAACCAACAATGTATTTTTTGGCAGGTGTTTCTGGAGATAGATTAAGACGTATTGCTAAAAGATACAAACTGGAAGGTCTTGCACCAAAGGAAAACCGAGAAGGGCAAGTTTGGATACTTTGTGAGAGGAATGAAGAGCAGACCGGGTGTATTAAGCGAGATATACTGAAATGTGTCATGCAGCACATTATTCAAGAAATAAAATAGTATGTTCTAATCTTCCACCAGAACTGAACTTGAAAAAAAAAATGTATCACTGGTCTCTAGGATGAGAAAAGGGCATATTTTAGCAAGTACAAATCTGTTTTTTTTACAAACATTTCAATTTAGGCTTTGGGAATCCCCATACTGACACATGTTCGTCATGTGCAAAACTTTTAATAGTAATAAAACTCTCTTTAGTATGTCTTGAGAAAAAAAGTAAAGCAAGAACCTATTACAGGTTGCATAAATTAAGGGCAAAAAAGTTTTTCACTATTTTAAACGACAATAATTATAAAGATAATGTATTTGTTTGCTTGATTGCCAACAAAACCAGCCACTGCCCAAACTTTCAATAGAAGATATTTTCTATTCTCACTAAGTATGGCTATATAATTGTAGAATCTTACAGCATTCACAAAAAAAATTCCAAAATATTGTGAATTATATCTGGCTTGAAACAGATGCTGGGCAAGGTGAAAACGAAATAGCCTCAGCATTGAGGGACTACATAGGTAATTTGAATTACAGATCAATCCAGAAATTTAACCCTTAAGATTGTTTTCAGATTCTTGTGGGTCTCAAAATAAGAATTACATAATTTTGGCTATGCTTGTTGATTATCTGGAAGGCTCTTAAATTTTTAAAGAAATTAAACATTTCTTTCCGATCTGAGGGCATAGCTACATGCCTCCAGACCGTGTGTTCAGTTTGATAGAGAAAGAAATGAGAAAACAAATTGATTGCATTGTCATCTGAGTATTATGAAATTATGGGGAACTTTGGGAAGGGAAAAGTTTTGGGTAAAGACTGGCATACCTATGATTTAAATTTGATGACCTTGCCTTTTAAAATTACAGAGGTGAGAATAATTACATACAAAAAAATTTGTAATAATCGTGTACTGTGTTACATACAAAACTTATTTTTTTTGCACAATAGAAGTTTTAATCCAAGGCAGACAACTTCTGTAATGTCTAAAACACCTGAACTAATCCTACATTGAAGTTTTTCTGTATATCAATAATTAACTTTGAATAAATTATGGTTCAATTCAGCTGTATTCAAGCATCATTATAAAACGTATTAATGATTTTGATGAGGGTTTTGCCAGCTGTGAATGAAAAATAATTAAACTTTTTAAGTTATGTGCATTTCAAAAAATGATGCTGAGTTTTGTAAAATTCTTACGTTTTGTCATATTTTTTCCCAAATAAATAAAATAACAAAAATAGTTGTACTGCCTATCAATAAATACATCTCAAAAAGAGAAACACTAACCCTTTTTTACAGAGTTATTATGTTAAAAACCTCAGAGTACACTAAAAAGTAATGTTTCCTGTAAAATATTTAAAATGGCATTTGTTGCGTTTCGTTAGAACAATCTTCAATTGACAAGTGTCGTCCTCCAAAAATACTGGGAGTTATGTGTCGAAGTAGTTGCCAAAATGTAACTCTTAATGCCCACCAAATTGACTAGCTGTTATTAATGTGCTTCCCCTAGAACACAACTCTTAAAAATAAAAAATGTACATATTATTTTCAGATCTAGGAAACTAGAAGAAAAACGACAGTTGTGAACCCCTGAGCATTTATTAAACATTACCTGCATATGCACATACACATGTGCACATAACGTCTAATGCATGCACTTGCACACACACCGTTTCTCTCCTTGTTACATTATTTAATTAATATTTGAAGAAATGAAGTAATGGTGGTAGCTCAGATTTATTCCTCCATTAGTACAACAGCACAAATTATGCATGTTCCTAGTGATCACCACTTAAAAACTTGAGGATTTTGTTCACATGTAAAGCTTCGAAGTACATTGATTCTTGGACATACTACTACCAAGGCCTATATCATTTCTGTGCTTGATTATTTTATTCACAAATTTTAATATCTTTCTGTAAAGACCACAATTTTTACATTTTGGCACATTCTTGAGTGTTGTTTGAAATAATTTGGTGCTTCATCTACACAGTTTTTTCTTCATACTGTTACTTATTGGTGTTAACTGGCTAATCAATTGGAAGGGTAAATAGTGATAAGGAGTACTTTCTCCCTGATATAAATTCCAGAAGCACTATCAAGAGACATCAAGATTTTTCTGAAAACTTCTGGCCTCCCTTCTGAGAATTCTTTGCAAAACTCCAGCAATTATATTTCAAACTGTTTGTGACAGATAGTGAATTGTTCTTGATTATAACAAAGTTTTGGTTCTACAAGTGAGGTTATGTTGACAGCTGTGATCTTTGAGCATATATAGATAGATGGCCCAACCTTTCCCTTCCTAAGAGTTGAAACCAATATCAAGTCACATGACTAAAGCACAAAAGTGCAAGATCTCTCATAAGCTATAATAGAAAAGTCTGACGAAAACGTTAAAATAAAGATGAATTTTCATATCAACAAGTAAATGGTGTAAATGCCAGAGTTCCAACTGATACCTCAGAAATATAGAGCATTAGATAGCATACATTCTATTGTTAAAACTGGTGCCTGACCTAAAAATCTAAAAAGGTGAAAGATAGGTTATGTAGTTGTTATAAAATTTGTTGTTTTTAGTGAAGATTTAACTATATACAATGATGAAGAAGCTGTTTGTGTTAAACTATATTACAAGATTGTAACTAATTAGCATATTAGTGCGTTAAAGTGTGTGTGTTGTAATTGCTGTGGAAATATTCTTGGACATTGGCAAATGTATTTTGTAAAGTTCATGTCTTGTGGATTGCATAGTGATAACTTAAAAGTTGACCTTATGTAATATTAAAGATAGGGCTCATTCCCTAAATGTGATTGTCTCCTACATGTGATGAAAAAAGTGAAACATAGTAATCTACAAAACTCTTCAAATGCTAAACCATGTAAACTTACATAGATATTCCCTTACAGTTTT
The DNA here is from genome assembly GCA_030762935.1 of Hymenopus coronatus. Taxonomy (NCBI): domain Eukaryota; kingdom Metazoa; phylum Arthropoda; class Insecta; order Mantodea; family Hymenopodidae; genus Hymenopus; species Hymenopus coronatus. The sequence continues at coordinate 58,158,910 of CM060882.1, forward strand.
TATATGAAGGCTATTATTCATCACTCCTACTTCTACCCAACATTAATCCAGAAAGGCCTAACCTGATTTCCTTTCTATTTATATTTTTAATTGCAGAATAATTTAAGAACACAAGTGACCAGTCATAATTTTTGGTAATAAATGCATTAAAAGATAATATCTTAAAATGAATTAGTGTTATTTATGTGTATTGTCTCACTGCGTTAAATTTAATGGAACTTTAGGAAAAAGTTCCATGCTAAAGCTAGGCCTGCATTCACTGCTTATACTGTCATCAGCTGATCAAGATCTTGGTTTCAAGTATGTGACACATTGCGCTCTCTATTAATATATGCTTTAAGGTTGTCTTACAGTAAGTGCCGATACTGTGAGAGATATTGTGTTCAATGCTCCAGCAAGGAAGAACAGGCTGCTTCACACATGTTCCATTATGCTGCTATAACAGAAGCAAAAGTAAAAATCTGATGTGTTCCATTCACATGACTTTCTCTATATCTCTGTAAATTATTTTTGTTAATAAGCTTAACTTTTATTTATTTCATGCTAATTGAGAAAAATTAGCAGAAATAGTCTTATTTCTTGCTTTATTGTAAGTAGAAGCGAAATAAGGGAGTACCATAGGTTAAAGTGAAAGCCAAAAGCTGGTTGCTATGTGACTGATGCTCCTTTCTTTGTATGGACAGGAGTTGACTAATTCCTGTATGAGAAAAGTATAAGTTTTTCAAAGCTGAAACCAAGAAAAAGGAATATCTCAAAAACGATCAACTCCACGAAAAAAATGTATATAACATAAATTGTGTGTTTTAACATGCTCTACATTTTTTGTGGGTTAAGTTTTTGTCCATCTCTTATGGTTTAGTAGTTATGAAAAATTCATCCAGAATAAAGTAGTCTTCAGAGGCTATTCTCAGAAAATTCAAAATATACATTTTATTTGTCAGGTAAATAACTTTAATATACGATATTTTAATCAAAATCGTTAGAGCCATTTTTCAGAAAATCAAAATTTTTGAAAAAAGTTCCATGTAAAGGGTAGTTTGGGGTGGGGGGATTTTTCTCAAAATCTTTGTGTTGCATCCCTGGAAGATACTTAACTTAAATACCAAGTTTGGTATTTTACCGACTTTTCGTTTTTGAGTTATCGTGTTCACAGACACATGGACACACACACACACACATGCATGGACCTTTTTCTGAAAATACTTTTTTTGGATACAGGGGACCCTAAACATATATTTCCGGTGAAATCTCGGTATCAAATTTTTTGGTGGAGTGCAATACATTCTCTATACACTATGTACATAGTGAGTATAGAGAAAGTAAAAATTGAACTAGGTCACATTAATAAAATGACAGACCTGAAACAGTCATACTGGTGTCAGATGGAGGATTTAGGTGACATGATGGAGAAAATGCTTCAAAACCTATAAGCTGGAATGGGGGAGAAATTGAAGTAAAAGAAGAAATGAAGAATGAAATCAAATTTGAATAGCAGTGGATCCATGTAGATCTATGAGGGGCTTGGCAGCTTTGATCTGAATTCAGTTACTTTAAAACAATAAACCCTGATGTGGTTTAAAAAAAAAAAAAAACTTCAAAAGGTTTCTAATTTACTGGGTGTGGGCACCTTCAGATTTTGGTAAGTTGAAAGAAACCCTCTGTCACAGAGAACTACAATGTAAATTATGTGTATTAATGTTGTACCCAGGTTTGTTGTGTTTTACTTCTTATAGCATATGTTTGTACTGCTCACATGAAAATAATGTGTAGTTAATTGGTTTCTTTGTATTTATGTTTACGTATTAATAATTATGCTGAAATAGGTTAATAAGTGATTATCTTTATATTTATTCTTTAACTCAATTATTATTATAAAAGCATCATTAAAACAGCTGAGTTTGGTAAAAATAACACCACTTTTCACCAAATAAACACACCTACATGTCCCAACAAATAGGGCATTAAAATACAACAATTTAGAATCAGGAATAATATGTACTCTTCTGTTAACCAGGGAGATATCACACAAAATGTTGGTGTAGAAATCAACCATAGTTCCATTTCTAAACTGAATAGTCACATTTCAATTTTTTCTTCAAATTTATTTCTGTATTATCTGTAGTGCACTGAGGAAATATCACATTTTCTAACCAAAAATTAGATACCATAAATATGTTCAGATTACAACCAAAAATAGAATTACTTCTTGCAACATAAAAGTCTTAGGAGTAATAAAATATATACACACTTATTTAAATAAAAGTGGAGACCACGTACAAATATCTGCAGATTCTGTGATACTACATTTCATTTTTAACCCTTTCCCAGTGTGGGTTGTTTAAATATCATTTTTATCCTGGTAGACTATTTAAATCTTAAATCATTTAAACAGATAAAATAATACAACTTGCAAGACTGATTATGCAACTTTTCGCGAGACTCAGGAGTCTTGCGCGAATCGAAACTCTCAAGACTCCTATATACTAACTGGTCAACTTCTCTCATGCCAGCTATGCATTCAGCTGCATCTACTGACTGCTAGAGGTGACCTAAACGGCAGCGAGGAATAAGCGAGACTGCAAGTTGACTTGACCGGTTCTAGTCTCTAGCCTCCTCTGGTTCCCCTTTAATCGCTTCCTTCTGGGGGCTGTTAGCCACAATAGATCTGTATCAGTTACAAAGGAAGGTATCTCCCTTCCATTATCTAACTGTCCCATACCTATGAAAAGCATGAACCCAAGTGACTTTTATACCGAGATGGGAAGATTAAAAATGTAAGTTTGAAGGTTTTCAATTTTTTAGAAAAATGTGCTCCTGTATAGGAAATTCTTGTTTTGAATGCTCAGACATTGCTTAAAATGAGTAATTTAACAGTATTTTTGTTTTCATAAATTTAATTTAAACAAAACATAAGAACAGCCTACTTATTCTCTTGATGTCATCTGATGTGAAAGAACCTAGACATTAGTGAAGTATGGTAAAAAAATGTGAAATTTATTTTCTATTATGCCTTTACTTTTATGCTACACAATTAATTTTTAATATCAACAATTTTAAAGCAACAAGTAGCTATTTAATCAGTCCATTACCAGTTGAGTAGAGTGCCACATTGTACTTTAAAACTCCTATTTTTCTTAATACCTTCTTTTCAGCATTTTGCACAGTTCATAATTTAATTGGTTGAAATTGTTATGCTAGCTTCAGAAATAAAGGATTATGTTATACACTAATTAAAAAATATAATTAATTCAGTTTATATTATTTTCTATGACTTAAATTGAAAATATAGAAAAATTCAATAACACGTACACTAATTTTTTTCCCCTTTAAATTAATTAAAATTAAGAAATGCCTGCACAATTTAAGTCTGTATACCAGTGTTTCCCAACCTTTTGAAGTTCACGGCACCCTTGGGAATAACATTAAACACCAGGGGCACCCTTCCTTGAATTAAAAGAAAATTAAGCTTAATATGTTAATTTATTGAAGTATTATATAATAATAACGTACACCATAACATAATACAGTAAACTTTACTACAATCACTGAGTAAAAATACATCAATAAATTTTGTTCGATTAATGATTAATGTGAAACTTGTGATTGATGCTTAGAGCACAGATATGTGATGTCGGGTCTTACAGTTGACAGTGAAACACGCAAATCGTCCTCAAGGTTATTCAGTCTATTTCTTGCTTTGCATTTTATTGTCACCGTAGCAGAGAAGGCTTGCTCGCATAGATAGGATGTTGAAAAGGGCAAAAGTGCGTTAATTGCTTTCTTCATTAGGTTAGGGTACTCCTCTCTCCGTTGAAGCCAAAAACTAGCCACCGACGCCTCACTCTTGGTGAACTTACCTTTGAGTGTGGAATCAGCGTAAAGATCAATAAATTCATCTCGTTCGCAAGCAGTGAAATCTATTTCCTCTGACTATCTACGAAATCAAATGGTGAGACAACCCAGTCGAGATTCGTAGTGGAAATAGTTGGAAAGTACGCACCTATTGCATCTTGCAATCTTGATAAGTGATCACAAATGCGGTCTTTCAGTTTACCCAGATCTTTATCTCCTGCCACATTAAGAAGAGATGGAAAGTTCGACAAATCTCCTTTTTGAACTGCAGACTTCCAAGAACTAAGTTTTCTTTTAAAACCTTTCATTTTATTGGTTGAGGAGGTTATTGTTTCATGTCGACCCTGCATCGAAACATTCAGTTCATTCAGCTTATGAAAAATATCTGCCAGATACGACAGTTCAAAACACCAAGAATCACTTAGTAAGAGCTCATGAAATGTGTCTTGATTTGCAACCTTAAAAAAAGTTTTTAGCTGTTCCTTAAGTTCGAGAAACCGGTTCAATACACGACCCCGCGACAACCACCTTACTTCTGTGTGAAGTAACAAAGAGGTATGAGCTGCATCCGTTACGCGACATAACTGTACAAAAATTCTCACTTTAAAGGTCGAGACTTCATATAGTTCACCATTTTCACAACTTGGTTAAACACTTCAGCAAAATCTTCATTACACGCTTTCACGACTAATGCCTCTCTATGCAGAAAACAGTGAGTTATAATAATGGATGGATTTTCATTGAGAGCTCTGGCAGTAAAACCTTTAATTTTCCCAGACATAGATGGTGCACCATCTGTACATATACTACAACAGTCTTTCCATGAAAGATCATGGTTATTGAGATAGGAATTAATAGAAACGAAAATATCATGGCCTGTGGTTGTAGTCTCCAGCGGTCTACAGAACAGAAACTGTTCACTAATATCTTTTTCATCAATATATCTGATAAAACCAAGGAGTTGCGGTTTGTCACCAATATTGAGACTCTCATCTACTTGCAAAGCAAATGTTCTATAAGTTTTTATTTTCTCTGTGACTTGTTCGTTGATATTGCATGACATTTCAGATATCCTGCGGCTGATTGTGTTGTTGGACAAAGGAAGTTTCGAAATTTGATTAGCTGCTCCTTCGCCAAGTATTGTTGAAACTATAACTTGACATGCAGGGCCAATGATTTCCTCTCCAAGAGTATGAGGTTTCTTTTTTTTTAGCTATTCTGCTACTTTAAATGAGGCTTCAAGAGCAGTATCACCTATGGTCATTCTCTTTACCATTCGCACAGCTGTTTTCTTCTCCCCTTCTAATATATGTGAAAAATACATTACACTTTTCTGTGACACACTAGGATGCTTTGTTGTAAGATGCTGCTTCAGTTTGCTAGGTACCATGGCCTCGTTGCTAAGTGTTTCGACACAAACTAAACACACAGGGATAGGATTTTCCTTGTTGTTATTCCACTTAAATCCATACGCTAAGTAACTGTCCTGGTATGTTCTTTTCTTTCGTTTGTCTTCTTTACGTGGTGAATTCGACGGTCTGGGAGAAACTGTAAGATTTGGCTTCTTAAAGCAAGCAGTAGGAGCCGACGGTTCACTTTCACTGTCCTGGCATTTACGTTTAACAATGAATTTATCCATAGCTAAACATTGTGAATCAACGCGAAGAATACAACTGAAAGTGCCAAGCGGCATACACTTTTATATATTCATGTCGAAGTCTTGGGAATGTTCGTGAGGAAGCGAGTAGTCTCGGGAATGTTCGGCAGGGTATAGCTGTAATGCCATCTATGGGATACTAGTATAACTGAATTATTGAAATGAATCGACCACTATCACCATCTGCTGTGCATGAGAGTAATTAATTTGACTTATTTTATTTCAAGACCTTACAAGACTTAAGGCTTCAGTAGAAGGTATTTTCTTTTTGTTTATCTCAATATCTCGCGGCACCCCTTAGCCAATCACACGGCACCCTAGGGTGCCGGGGCACACCAGTTGGGAACCGTTGCTGTATACTTACGTCAATTTAAACATTTAGAAACAATACAGTAAACTGCAGGATCAAAAGATTATTTTATATTGATATATTAAATATCTGATGTTTTCCATTCATATGACTTTCTCTATAATTATTGTTAAAAAAGATTATTGTTTTATCTACATCAAGCTAATTGAGGTAAACCTTAGAAGAAATGGATTTATTACTTACCTCCTTAAAATAGAAGAGACATTAAGGTCTATAGTAGGCTAAAGTGATAATCAAATTGAAATTTGGTTCTCTTTCCAAGGCCAGGAGTAAAATAAGAGATATGAAATGGATAAAGACTTACTGTGTGAGAAAAGTTTTAAGTATTTTAAAATTAATACCAATAAGAAAGAATATCTTTGAAATCATTAACTCTACAAAAACAAAATAAACACAAATTGTGTTTTTTAACGATATCTATATTCATAGATTAAAACTTTCTTACTTAAAAAAAAAACTCACAAACAAATATTAACCCATCAGAACTATTTGTTTGATATTGAACACTATATACACTTAGGTGAAGAATTTACTAAATCTGAGACCTCTTCGTGTGTTCTGAAACAAATGACACTAGAAATAGTAAATTTAAGATATCTTACCAATGAATGGCTACATGTTAATACTGACGGTTCCAGCTTATCAAATAACAGTGGTACTGGCGCAGGTGCAATATGCCCTCTCTTCTCTTTCTACAAAGGATTAAGTTTAAGTACCACAAATTTTGATGGAGAGATTTTGGCAATACTTTAGAGCTACCAACTATATCATATAAATAAATTTGAAAAAGTTGTATTATTATCTGACTCTAAAGCAGCTATAATATCCATAACATCTGATGTAACTCCTAATAACCTAAATATTGTTGAATGCCACAAAATCATAAAACAACTAATTAATTTAAATAAAAGATTAATACTTCAATGGATACCAGCACATTGCAGAATACCAGGTAATGAAACAGCTGACTTTTTAGCCAAGAAAGGTAGTAAAATTACATCAAATTGATCTGATCCAATAAGTTATCACTCTATCATAAGAATCATTATATCAATATATAATAAAAAAATTAATAGATAATATATTGCAAACAAAGGAAATCCATGGGAAAATTTAGTAATAACATGACCAGAATCACTACGCTAACAAGAAAATCCTTTGTAGCAACGTTTAGACTCCTAACAGGCCATGTCTCAATAAACATTTATTCAAGATTGATATAGAGAGATCTCCTCTATGTGCTTTCTGTACACTTAAAGAAGATATTGATAGAAACCACCTACTCTGCTGCCCAACCTTTAGTAAACACGATAACATAACATCAAAATACTGGAATGCATGAGCACAAATGGCTTCACTACCAACTGCCACTGCAACATTAGATACCAACCAACCAACATTTTTTGTGTAGTAAATATTTGTATATCTCTTGCAGTTTACTAGTTATGTAAAAGTCATTCAAAATGAAGAGAGGGCATCCCCAGAAAACTCAAGATATACACTTTATTTGTCATGTGAGTATTTTAAGGTATTTTAATTAAAATCATTACAGCAATTTTTGAGAAAATAATTTTTGGGGTGGGGAGATTTTCTTAACAATCTTCATGTCACATTCTTGGAAGATTCTGAACTTAAATATCAAGTTTGGTATTTACAATTTTTCATTTTGGAGCTATCTTGTTTAGAGACATACAGAACTTTTTCTAAAAGTTTTTTTTAGACTCAGGGACCTCAAAACAGATTTTGGTGGAATACAATGCCTTCTCTACCTACTATGTACACATGTGCTATAGAAGGTAAAAAGTGATTAATTATGAATAAAAGAATTAATATCTTATGCTATTTAAAAATTTGCATGGACTGTATATTTTATGTTCTGCATATATGATAAAAAGCAATCAGAAGAAAACTAAATTTATCAATTCATGCCTGAAATGGCATCATAATTTCAATGGCCAGTTAAAAAGCAATAATACTTAACTGCTCCCATTCTATGTATTAGTTTATTTTAACAGTATAAGCTACTAAATTGTACATAATCCCATTGAATTTGTACTACGTCTTTTGAAAACATTTTGTGCAGATCATTAATGAAGATAGTGTTAATTTCAGCAACAAAAAAAGAAGCTAAGATTTTAAGAAAAAATGTCAGCCTTCAAATAATATTAATAGCATACTACTCTCATATACATTTTATTGTGACATAAGTAATAACATTTTGGGGAATCACAGAAGCTAAGAAAGTATTTCCTAAAATATTCAAACCAATGAAAATGTTTAGATACATTATACTAGAAATAATCAGAACATTCACATAACCCATTCTAACTATACTAAGCAAAATGGAGTCTAACACTACTTTATAACAAAAATCTGATGTGTTCCATTCACTTGACTTTCTCTATCTGTTATGCAAATGGGGACTTCCCGTATATGGCTATATTTTAATATTGAAATCAACAACAGGGTAATATTTTGGAAATGGTTAATTTTACAAAAACACTGTATATGATATAAATTGTAAGTTTTAATGGGATCTACATTTTTGGGGTGGTTAATTTTTGTCTATCTCTGTTTACTAGTTATACAAAGCTATTAATAATGAAGAGGACTTCAGTGCCTATTCCCAAGAAATCAGCATATAAATTTTATTTGTCATGTAAATATCTTATCAAAGTGCTTAGAGCCATTTTTAGAAGATAAAATATTTTGAAAAATGTTCTATGTAAAGGGTAGTTTTAGGTGAGGGGATTTTCCTGAAAATCTTAAATAACAAGTTTGGTATTTAACCAACTTTTTATTTTTGAGTTATACTGTCCACAGACAGACACACACACAGACCTTTCTTTAAAAATGTTTTTTTCGGATTCAGGGATCCTCAAAACATAAATTTCTTGTGAATCTTGATATAAAATTTTTGGGTGGAATACATAACCTTCTATACCTATGTACACTGTTCATACATGCTAGAGAAAGTAATATAATTTCCTAGTTCTATGAAACATATAGAAAACTATAGTTTGCTTTAAATCAGAGTTGGACAAAGCAACGCAGGGGAGGGTTTTCTCCAGGTTCTCTGGTTTCCCTTGCCATCACATTCCACTGGTGTTCCATCTTCATTCCATGTATTCATCAGTGTCATCATCTGCAGTACCACAGTAGTAAAAGCGGGCATTAAACACTATAAAAAAATCAGGGTTGTAATTTGGGGAGGCAAAAGGTTTAAGCATTACTGAGTTTTCTTCTTCAGTTTTCCTACCATCCATCTATTCTATTAGCACAGCATTGCCATAAAGCTTGACCACTCCAATGCACAATGCTGCAGGAGAATGACATCAAGTATCACAAAATTACATTCCACGATAAAAGTTTCTTTCAGGAACCTTGCTTTTACACCATAGACAAATGCCTAAAATTCAACTAATATCCCTAAGTATAAGTTATAGAATATACATATCAACTTGTACTCCATTATTTCCTTTATCTTTCTCCTATTAATTTTATATTATCTATTAAATATTATAATGTAAAAAATGTTATGCTTATTGTATCCATGTACCACTTACCACTTACAAAATTTCATTTAAACCAGTCAATAAAAATTGAACTGAATATAATGAATTTCAAACTTAAAGCATATTCATTTTTCATTATATCAATGAATTTTGTATGGTTATAGTTATACAAAAAAGCTGAATGCTATTGAAGAAAGCTTTGACTACCACTGCTTATAGGTCACTATGATAATCCAGTACCATGATCCAAATTACCTTTGTGTCAACAATGTTCCATCAACTTGCATGCCAATGTTATTTCTACTTCAAATATGTGTGGGGAAAGGATAGCTCCTTTAGCTTGCTTCCAAGAAGTCAATTTGGTGATAGGTTTATGTAAGTTTTTTCTTTATACAGCCTCAAGGATACTTAAAGGAGGAATATCACAGGATACACATTTAAGGTGGTCCAAAGCACCTAAAACAACAGATAGGTTTAATCTTCACCAGCTTGTATAATTTGCCAGTGTCAGGGTAAAGGGGTATATGTCCAAAAATGTAATTTTACACTAAACAATTTCAGATAAATCTCGCATTTAGCTGCTTCACATTTCAGTAACTTTATTGTCACCAGGTTTAGGTTAATAATTAGTATGATAAGTGAAAGCTGTCCACAACCAAGATCGAACTTTTCCTGGCTTGATTCTGAGCATGCAATACAACATGTGTAAAATGAAATTTTTGGACTTATGCCCCTTTCCCCAGTAATGGCGAATTAATAACATTAACAAACTTTCAGGTTGGTTAAACTTATTTTACAATAGGTACAACCAATTTATAGTCATACAGCATTACATGTTTCTCTCTGAAGTGATAAAAAAGAGTGGATATGAAAAGCAAGTGAGGAAAACAAGTATAGCACTATGAAAGGAAAAGCTAGTGCAAAAGCAAAATGAGCAGTTGGGCTATTGGTTTGTTTTCTCTTACGTTACACAATTGCTCTGATGTCATAAGTCATTCAGTTCACTGATCCTAATGTACATATAAGCTAACTGTAATTTTTATTACTTTGCTACAAAAATTCAAGTAGCCAATCTTTCCTTCAACATTTTATTGGATTTACATGGCTATAGGGCCCCTGTTTTTTCCTATTTTTAAATCCAAAATGGGGGAAGGTCCTATATGCGTGAACTTCATAAAATCAATTGGGTTGGAGAAGAGTACTTATTAAAAAATAGCTATTTTATTTTAATAATATTTATTAGATATTTATTTGAAATACCTAAACAAAGTTATTTATGTATTTAACAATTCATTGCTTTAATAGTATACTTTCTTTTAACATAAGTACCATCCAGCAATAAGCTCCACAAAGTTGCATAATGAGGTGGATGGGCCTGGTGTGCACACAAGGAACACATTTAGTTTGAAATTTGAATAACAATTAGCAATATATAATACAAAAATCCTTATTTTTAATACCGGCACAGATTATTGTGCTAATTATGTTTGTGCTTCCCAAAAATATTTAAGGGAAGAGTAACATGGTAGCTACTGTTATGGAATCACAGGGCTATCCTCACTGCTTCTTCACTGCCAGCATCATTGCTAGGGTCTGTATCTTTTACCATGCTGTTTGCTTGTTACAAAAGCTAATTAGGCAAGATTGTCAGATTTATGTAAATTGAATCAAGTATGGAATTCATCAATTTCTAGAATTTCAACAAAATTAAAGAAGTATTATAGACAATGCAGTCCTATAGCCAAGTAAATATACTATTTTCTTTGAGCCTTCAGTTATTTAATGAAAAACAAAAATTTTATTTTTTAGCCTTCTGGAAAATAACTTTAAATAATTATTTACTAGCCCATAAAAGAATTCCAACAATTACCAGGAAGTCCAATTTTGGTCAGAAATTGGATATTTTCAAATGTGATTTAAAGAAAATGCACACATGTATTTTGTAAGTTTCTAGCACAGATAGCTAACAAGATGGAACGTTACTGCAGAATCCTAATACCACAACTCCTCTCACCGCTGCATGACTTTGGTACATATAGTTTATGAGATACTAGTGACTACATTCTAGCATACCTTTTCAAATAATCTTATGTGTTCCATTCATATGGCTTTCTCTACCTGTTCCACAAATAAATTTCTTATAAAAGATTATTCTTCTTTCTACTACATGCTAATGAGATAAGCACTAGCAAAATGATCTTATTATTTAGTTCCATATAAGTAGAAGGGGATATACTATGCTAAAGCAATAGTCAAATGTTCTAAAAGCTGCTGCTATGTGATTCTTATTGAAATTTGCTTATTTGCATGGACAAGAGTAAAACAAAATAAACATGGACAATTACCTGTTTGAGAAAAGAATAAGAAGTTTAACACTGAAACCAATAAGGAAAAAGTTAACTTCACAATAAAAATGTAAAAGACTTAAATTGAGTGTTGACGAGATCTACATTTTATGTGCAGTAGTAAGTTTTTGTCTTTCTCTTACAGTTTATCCTAGTTATGCAAAAGTCATTTAGAATGAAGAGGACCTCAGAGACCATTCCTAGGAAATTTAATATATACATTTTATTTGTCATCAAATATCTTTAATATAATTAATATAAAGTGTTTTAATCAAAATTGTTTAAACAATTTTAGAAAAAAATCCAAATTTTTCCATGTAAAGCGTAGTTTGTACCAAGTTTTTTTCTCTCTCGGTCTCAAACATGCGCACACATGCACTTGTTTTTCTAAAACGGCTTTTTTTATAGATTCAGGGGATCCCAAAGCATTCATTTTCAATGAAATCTTGGTATCAAATTTTTGGATAGAATACAATACCTTCTCTACCTTCTATGTGAAGAGAAAGTAAAAAGGGGTGATAGTTGAAGTGATTTTTGATAAGAAAGTTAACAGATTCTTATAAGTATACTTATTTAAGTGAAGAGGTGGCTAGTATTAGGTACATGCTGAAAAAAGTATTTCATACTTTTCACAATGTAAAACATTTGTTTCTCTTACATCACTATTTATTTCAAATATTTTATCCCTTATGTCCCTCTACATGTCATAGACATCTCTTCAGCTCCCAGCAGTACATTTCAGCCTGGTGTCAAATTTTAATGGAACAGCTAAGCCCTTATTTAAAGTATCTAGCAAAATATTAGCATTAGGATGATGCAAAACAGTGCTTCTGATATTGTAATTTTGTCTAGTTTTATTCTGTTGAAGACATTGGGCAATTACAAAAAAGCTTTTTACCAGATACACATTTTTAGATAATAACTGTTGCACTACATATTGAGTAACTATGCATATTCCCTCCAATGTAAGAGAGGTTAAAATTAAACTTACTTTTATTTCTCAGACAGTGTTACAGGCAGAAAAGATGCTCTAACAAAATTTACAACCTTTATTTGCAAATGTGCGCAAGAATGCATCTTCCACTTATGCTTTAGTTCACAGTTTAATAGAATCCTTCGTCTTCATCTATGAACTCTTCCTGGTTGCTACTCAATACATCTGCCAACATGTGCTTAGGAATTTCAGATCCTCTCACGTGTATTGTGTAACAAGTATTTTCCATTTTGCCAAGACTTTGCTTCAAAGTTACAAGTTTACGTGAAAGTTCCCGGTACCCAGAACAGGTAATACCAAGGAATCCAGTATATATTTCTCTCACAAATGCACAGGTTTGGTAACAGCCTTCTATATTTCCTGATCCCAGGTTATTTATGCATTTGCGCATGAGTTCGCCAGTCAAATCTGCGACACCTAAGATGTACTCCATTTGTGGTACCAGAGTTTGCACAGTAGCAGGGAGAGATTTTTCCTCTGAATTTTCTTTACTCTCATCAGACAAATCATCTTTATAAACAAGATCTGACTGTATTGTGTTCCAAGGCTGAAGACTGCCACTCTTCAAGTAATAATAGAATGTTATAGCTTCTGTGAATTCTTGAAGACCTGAAAAATAAATGAATGTATTTGTTTTTATCTTAATAATGATGAGAAACAGTTCCCTGCAAAAGGTTGATACTATGATGCTGGCTAGGAAAGCGCAAATAAGTAACAAGCACAACAAGATCCTGTGTAATTGTGCAATGTTGATATTCATTGGTAACTTTAATCTAAGTACTGCTTGCCTCACTGACTGGTAACAAAGTCTGTGGTTGCAATGCGATACATTTAAGCAACCTCTTTAAAAGATAATGAAGATAAAGAACATAGAACACAGAAAATAATGAAGTCATGCTTACAATACCAACTTTATATTTCTGCAAATTATAAAGTATTCAAACAGCTTTATGTCATTTTAAACCAAGACTTTATAGTGCTTCTAATAAATTTGCTGAAATAAGACCATTACAATGTTTGGCAAGCATATTCTATTAGATTTAGCAAATTTTATTGCAAGCCCAAGGATTCAAGATGATTTACATCCCTTGTGATTAGTTTTTTTTCTTTCTTTCATTAATTTCATTAATTATTATTAGTATTTTTTGATTCAATGAAATCCTCCTTTGTATAAAAGGTGTGAGTAATGAGGTATCTTTTTAATTCTGACTTAAACTGTTTTTGTTCATATGCAATGAATATTCACATATATTATAATTACAACAGTGCATTTATTATTAACAGTATTTTTGATTCAATGAAATTCTTCTCTGTATAAAAGGTGTGAGTAATGAGGTATCGTTTTAATTCTGATCTAAACTGTTTTTATTCATATGCAATTCCTTTATAGGATATGGAAGTGAATTAAATTACATTATGCTGTTGTAGTAAACCTCTTTTTGGAATGTCTGCAAATTATTTGTTGGTCTGTTTAAATCCTGTCTGTATCTAGTCTTTTGTGTATCTTTATTTTTTTAAACTTTTCTGGGTTATTTATTACAAATAACAATAAAGCTAGAACATATTCACAGGCTAATGCCAAAATTCCAAACATTTTGAATACTGGTTTACAGTGAGTTGATTGTCTTGTTCCTGCCATTATTATTATCCTTTTTTGCATAATCAATTTTTTTTGGCATCAATCGATTTCCCCAGAATAGGTAATCAATGAATGAAAATAAGCATAATAAACTGTTTTTAGAATGCCCTTATTTATAAGCTGAATTAACAATCTGATAACAAAACATGCAGGGCTCATTTTGGATAAGATATAATCAATATTAGGTTCTAATTCATATTATAATCAATAATAAGACCCAAGAATTTTAAATTGGTAGCTTCTGTAATTTGAGTACTTTCATATTCTATACTTAAGTCTGAAATGCTTTTTTGTTTTGTGCAAATATTAATGTAGTTAATTTTTTCAAAATTTATACAAGTTATGTTACTTTCAAACTAATTATTTACTATGCTGAAGGTTTTGTTAATTGAGCCTGGGAGCTGACTGGTTTTGTGTTCTTTAATTATTATTCTTGTATTATCTGCAAAAAGAATGGGAGAAGTATTCAATTAAGAATAAAAACACAGTATTACGCTCAAACTTCACTATGAAATAAGTAACTTACTTCAGACATGTTTTGGTAGCTGTTGCCACCATCTTCATCAGAGATTTACTGATGAACTCATGGTAGCACCCTGTAAAGGTCTCTCTCCGAAACATATTCAAAGTAAGCTACTTATTTCATAGTGAAGTTTGAGTGCAATACTGTGTTTTTGCTCTTAATTGATTAGTTACTTCACTGTGCATTCCCATTAATTCAATTCAATTCATTTATTGCTCATGAAACTTTTAGAAGCATGGAGCATTGTCAAAAATTTAACACACATACACTCCAAATTGTACACAGTCATAGTTACAACTCTAAAATTGACATCTAATAATAAATAGCTTGTTTTACAAAATGTACTTATAGTTTAAGAAAGATTTTGAATTTTATACCTGTACAAAACATTGACTAATAAAAAAATATATATATATATATATATATATTGTGAGTGCAAGTTAAAATCAAAGTCTATTTGTTATTTACACATTTTTACATAAAATTATATTACATTTTAATTTAATTTCTTATCTCTCTTTTAATCAAATCTCACCATAAAACAGCATAGGTTTTCTTGAATCTACTTTTGTCAATTTTTATAATGTTTACTATTTTAATGTAATACGTCTTCCAGTTTGTATGGACACTTCTCAATTAGATGCTTTTTTAATTCTTTTGCAAAGGTATTTTTCCCTGAGCACTCCCTAATTTTTTTGGGAGAGCATTATACAGCATCATTCCCATAATTATAGGATCCTTTTTTGTTAAGGCCCTGTTTAGGTGTACTCTGTAATAGTTTGCCTTTCCTCGAGTGCTATAGGAATGAATGTATTTTTGAGGAGTGGTTTGTTTTGAACCAGTATTATTATTCTGTATGCATAAATGCCAATAATGGTTAAGATATTTATTATTTCTAAAGAATGGCTTACATGTATCAGCAATTTTTATGTGATAAAGATAAAGTATGCATCTTTTCTGTAGCAGCATTAACCTATTTAATTTTGTCACACCACATCCTCCCCATATTTCTACACCATATTCCAGGTGGGTATATATTATTCCATAATATATAGATTTAAGTTGTTCTACATTTAGGTAGTTGGCAAAATATTTTAATAGGTAAGCATTTTTTGTAATTTTTTTGCAGACCTTATTTACATGCTTTTCATAATTTAAATGTTTGTCTAAATATATTCCTAGAAGCTTTAGGCTAGGCACCTGCTCTATCTTAATATTTTCTAGTGTTACATTTATGTTATTTTGTCCTTTATTTCTATTTGATTGGTGTCGAAAGTGAATAAGTTTAGTCTTTTTAACATTTAATTTTAAAATATTGTTGGACAAGTAATTTGAAACCCGAGAAAGATTCTGAGTAATTCTATCCTCTAGATGTATCAAGTTTCTACCCTTACAGATCAGTAAAATGGAAATGGCGTGTTATTTATGGACGCTCTTTAACTGCTCTGGTTCTCAGCATCCCATTCTATACTGGGCATGAAAGACCGCTTAATTTTGCTCAGAGGCCTCTCTATCAGGCTTGGGGTTCTTTTACGTGCCATAAATCTACGACGCGGGACCAGCAGCTTTACTTCCCTTCCGAAGGAAGCCATGCTAAGGATTTTTACACCTGAAAAAATCCATCGTCCTCCACCGGGTTTGAACCCGCGACCTTGATTACAGATCAGTGACGTATCATCCGCATATGATGTAACTTTTAGCTCACTGGATTCTGCCAAATCATTTACATATATAATAAAAAGTAATGGTCTTAAAACAGATCCTTGAGGAACCCTGATTTTACATTTTGAGTTTCTAATTGAATAAGCTTTATTTGGTTTCCATACTGCCAATAAAGTTCACAACATTGTTTGCGATTAAATAAGTACGACTGCAATTTTTCATTTATTTGACCTCTTAAGCCATAAGTTACTAGTTTTTTTAATAATAGCCCATGTGATACACAATCAAACTCTTTTGATAAGTCTAAAAATAAGCCTACAGTATTTACACCTTGTTCCATGTTTGTCATCATTTCATGAATAAAGCCAACAGTCGCAGTAATAGTTGAGAATCCTTTATGAAATCCATGTTGGGTTTGTTATTATGCTATTTTAATTTAAGAAACTTACTATTCGTTTTTCCAGCACTTTTTCAAATAGTTTTGCAAAAACCGATGTTAAAGTAATGGGCCTATAATTAGCCTCGTCCATTTTATTACCACTTTTATAGATAGGACGAACCATACTAATTTTCAGCATTTTAGGGAAAGTACCTTCATTTATAGAGTAATTTATTAAATGTACCAGTATATCTAATAAAGCATATTTACATTGTTTGATCATAACAGGGGAATAATCATCCCAGCCAGCAGATCTCTTGTTTTTTAAGCTATTTATTATACCTTTTAATTCACTTGCATTTGTTTCAAATATGTACATAGTTTTGAATATATTCTTATTGTGAAATTCCACATTATTTTGGTCTAAAGTATTTCCAACATTAACAAAGTAATTATTAAATATATTACTAATTTTTATAGGGACTGCTATCACTTTCCCATCCCTCTCCAGACAAATATTTTTATGTTGTCTTTGTTCCTGATTTTTGTGATTATTAATGATTTTCCACATTGTTTTAGTTTTGTTTTCTGAATTTGTAATTTTATTTGCATAAACATTTACTTTGTTTGCTTTTAATGCCAATCTGTAGCGTTTTTTATATTCATTATACAGTTATTTATATATATCTTAGCTTTGTGTCACTATAAGATTTATGCATATCTTTAGCATTATTTCTCAAATAGTTTTCTTCATAGTTAAGTGTTTGTCTAGGTTTAACATTACCGCTATGTCTTCTAACTTTTTTTGTCTTTGCACACAACATTTAGGTAATAATTAAGAATATTAAAAACCGCATTCCATTTTTCTTCTGTACTGTCTGCACCGAACACGTTTGCCCAGTCTTCCTGTAGTAACATTTTGTTTAGCTCATTTATTTTATTTTCATTTGTGTCCCTTATCCATGCGTAATACCGTTTTTCACTTTTAGGTTGGCAGTTCCAAATATCTATTATTTGTGCTGTGTGATCAGAAACATGAAATTCTTCATTTATTGTATTATATTTACTTTCTTGTACATTAGTTATAATATAATCCAAAGTAGATCTTGAATGACTTGTAATTCTGGTTGGCCCTAGATAGGATGTAGCATCATATAGGTTAAAACTTTTTAAAAGGTCATTAAAAGCATAGTTTCCTACATCTATTTATAGATCCCCTAGAAGAATAACATTTTGATTGTGCTCAAGTATTTCATTTAGTAGCCCTTCAAGCTGAGTAAGGAAATTTCCCACTTTTGAATTGGGTGATCTATAAATCCCTATTATAATTATACTCCCAGTTTCTGTAGTTAGTTTAACTCCAGCAATTTCAAAGTCCATCTCCATACTAAAATTTGATAGTTTATTTATTGGTTTACATTTAATTTCACTCCTAGTATAGATGGCAATGCCTCCACCTTTGTGTAATTTTCTACAGAAAAAAGAGCTGAGGTTATAATTACTAAAACTATGTATCTTTAGTTCATCTTCCTTTAGACCATGATCAGAGAAAACCATTATCTGAGGATTAAGTTTCACTAATATACTTTCTATTATTTCTATCTAATTACTAATATAATGTTTTAATGGAGAAGTATTGCTGTTTATTACTGCAGGTAGATCAATAATGTACAGTAAAAATAAGAGACCCAGTATAGAACCTTGTGGCATGCCATGCATTATTTCAAACCATTCAGAGTATACATTTCTGTTATTTGGAGTGTTTATTATAACCTTTTGTTTTTTGTTTGATAAGTAAGATGCAATCCATTGATACCCTTTGCCCCTAATACCATAGTGCAATAATTTTTTATAAGTATTTTATGATTAACACAGTCAAATGCATTTGATAGATCACAGAATACTCCTAGTGTATTAAGTTTGGCATCCAAGGATATAAAAACCCCATTAGTTAACTTAAAGATGGCATTGTTGGTTGACACGTTCTTCCTGAATCCAAACTGTTCCTTTGCTAAAATTTCATATTTACCTAGATGGTGATAAATTCCTTTAAATATAGTTTTTTCAAAGATTTTGGAAAAAGATGTAAGTAAGGATGTTAGTCTCTAGTTTAACATTTGTGAGTTTTGTCCTTTCTTCTATAATGACTAACAACTGCATATTTTAATCTGGGAATGTGCCTGTAAAAATAACATGTTACATTTATGACTTAAAGGTTAGCAAATAATATCAGAATACAGTTTTAATATTTTTGTGGCTATTTCATCATATCCTGTTGAATTGTTACTTTTGTGGGATTGTATTACTCTTTTTATTTCAGTTACACTTGTGGGTACCATCTCCAAAAATGTGAACTTTTCCAGACAGGATTCCTGAAGGTAAAAAAAAAAATGGATCTTTCATATGTTGATTCTTTGTCAATAGGTTTTTGTTACTTTAGTGAAATATTATTAAATGCAGTTAATGCTGAGGATCATTTATGGTCCCTTAATTTATATTAATTTTTTTTAATACTTTTCTGAGTAACACCTACCAGTCTCTTTTTAATAATGCTTCAAATGGTGCTAGGCTAGGTCTGAATTTGTTTTTCATAACAACGCTTTTTCACTGAATTTATGATCATTTTTAGAATTATGATGTTTGTCTATCACAGTTGCTTTCCCTGGTTGCTAAGTAAAGTTCTCTTTCATGTCTGCACAATATTCTTATACCCCCTGTTAACCAGTCATCTTTTTTATGTGGGGTGGAAAATTAGAGCTATGGATTCTTATAAAAGTGTTTATGGAGTTGAACTTGTTATTTGCATTATTCAATTTGTTTATCTCTTACCACGATTCTTCAGGCAGTTTGGCCTTAAAATACTCAATGCTCTCTTTATTCATGATTCTAAAGCTAGTTATGTAATTTGCTTTTCTGAAACTGAGAGTACAATAATCAATTTTTATTAATTGTTCATCATCATCTGAAAGTCCATTAACAAAGCGTTGTATTTCATGGTAATCCTTTTTAGACAAATCTATGAAAATATTGTCTATGGCTTTTTTGGAATTATTTAGAATTCTAGTCGTAAAATTGACTGTATGCATAAAATTATATGATCTTAATAGTGAATAGTATTTGTTGCTTTTGATTGCTATTTATCAAGAAGTCAATGTTTAAGTCGCCACACAAAATAAATTGAATCTTCGGTTTAAAGAATACTTTTAGAATAACATCTAGATTATGCAGAAAGTATCCAAGATTTCCAGTGAGAGCTCTTGATACTGATATAATTATTTTGTTTATTGTAAAAGAACCTGAAGGCTAATAAAAAGGCCTCTGAGCAAAATTAAATATTATGTCACACATAAGATAGAACAGGATGCTAAGAACTACAGAAATTAAAGAATGTTTATAAATAAAATTCAACATAATGTTGTCTTTAATTAAAAGTGTCAAGTATAAATATGGTATTTATCTAACTTCTGGTTTTGAATAAAAAATGCCAGGAAAGAGGAGAGTTAAATCATATGAATTTTTTCTGAATCTGCTAACCAAGACATCATGTATTTTCAACAAAACATTCAGGTGCATTACTTTCCTGCATTATTTGACTTGGTAGAAAAGCAGTAAATGAAACTCATTAATGAATACCAAACCTGCAGTATATGCTCTCAAAAATTGGTAGGGGTCTTCGCCTTGTAGTTCCTTTGCTATACTTCGAAAATGTGACTTAGCAAGTTGAGATAAACGCTTTTCTGCTTCGTTTAATATAGAGGCTGCTTTGCTTTCTCTGAAACAAAAACAGTAATAAATAGAAATTAATTTACATGTTCTAAATGTTAATCTGCTTCTCCGCAATGAATGTCTAATTAAGTATGTTGCAAGAACTACATGTATTATGCATATAATAAGTAGAGAAGGTGTTATATTCTTCTAAACATTTTTATGTGATATTTCACCAGAGATATATATTTTGAGATACCTTAAATCCAAAAAAGCAGTTTTAGAGAGAGAGAGAGAGAGAGAGAGAGAGAGAGAGAGAGAGGGAGAGAGAGAGAGAATGTGTGTGTGTGTGTGTATTTTTTACTGCGGACAGCATTGCTCAAAAATGAAAAGACTTAAATTAAACTCGATATTTAAGTTTAGTGTCTTCCAAGGATGCAGCACACAAATTTTTAAGAAAATTCCACCACCTGAAACTACCCTTTCCATGGAAAAATGTTTGAAAATTTTGTTTTTCTCAAAAATGGTTCTAGCAATTTTGTTTAAAATATTGTATATTTAAGATACTGACATGACAAATAAAATATATACCTTGAATTTTCTGGGAATAGCATCTGAAGACTTCATT
Source organism: Hymenopus coronatus (assembly GCA_030762935.1). Classification (NCBI taxonomy): domain Eukaryota; kingdom Metazoa; phylum Arthropoda; class Insecta; order Mantodea; family Hymenopodidae; genus Hymenopus; species Hymenopus coronatus. The sequence continues at coordinate 58,180,179 of CM060882.1, forward strand.
CTGGGTGATTTTTATATAATGGGTATAAACTGTAAGAGATACTAACTGAATACTTTTTTTTGTTTTTTTTTTGTAAAGTTGACCATTTCCGAAATATTCCTTGTTTGTGGTTTCAATTATAAACTGTATAGCTTTTCTCAAACAGGAAGTCACCTTTTGTTTCAACTTTTTTTTTTCATCTCTCTTTTGCTTTATTGTTGGTCATTGAAAGCAAACCGAATTTCAGTTCAAATAGTGACCAGCTTTTAATTGATTTGACTATCACTTTCGCCTAGTGTATCTCTCCTTATTTCCCTTCTGCTTAGAAGAAGGCAAGTAATAAGACAATTTCTGCTAATGTTTATCTTGATTAGCATGGTGTAGATAAAAAATAGACTTTTGTTAGAATAATTTTTTGCAGAGCAAGTAGAGAAAGATTTGTTTTAAACCTCATGTTATAGAATAATTCACCATGTTTAAACTTTCTTCGACCTCAGTTGCCCCCCTTATGTAAATCTTACAACCAACCCCCTTGAATAAAGAAACACAAAAAATCACCCTTGTCAAGTAAAGAAAAGGCTGCAGAGTGAAAGTTCAGATTATTCCCAATCATCAAGCATCCACTTTACACCCTTAACTTCAAGTAATTTTTGGCTGTTTCTTCAGCTAAAGAAGTTACTAGATAATGAATATATAAAAATAAGTATAGATATCACTTTCTTCAAAGGGGTGTTATTCTATGATGAAGGGATATGAAAACCTGTGTCCATTATGAAATTTTGGAAATTATGTGGTGGAATACGTATACAGAATCTATTGAAATACAATATTTTAATAATTTTGAGTACAACATTTTCGTAGCTTTCCCTACCGTCTTCATTTTCAAATATATTCAGTGGCGGGGACAAGAGCATGTGAACATCCTAACTTTTGACACTTCAGAAATTTATTGAGTTTTCTTTGTATGCTATTAAACTGAACATATAATGACTGTAATTTACAGTCTAGAACATTTAAATTTACCATGCTAGTCCTCTAAAGATGAAATGTGGCAACAAGGTTGGTATTACATATTGACTTAACACCCTTTAGGAGACTTTGCACATGCACAACTGGTATCACATAATTGTCTTATGGGCCAAATACTTAAGGATTGTATACACTTGAAGGCATGCATGATGATGAAGTTTCTTCTCCTGCACTGTGTCTGTACTGCCTCTACAATTTTACATTAATGCCAGTAGGCAGTAACTCATCTGCTGCAAAAGTCAAGTCACTAGATTTGCTTCTTAAGCATTAACTTGCCATCTGATGACCTTGGCAACTTAAATGAGCTCAGAACTGCATATTTCAGATTACCCATATTCTCAAATGCAATTTAATTTACACATTACTTTGTTCTTATCTTGGAATGGCTGTATTTAATGATTATATAACAAATGTCCACAAAAACTACCCTTTCTTTCATTTAAGACAACTTACAAAGTTATACATCATTATCATCACTGTTTGTTTCGATTAGCTGCAGTTGTATAAATTTATTGATAATCAAATAGCAGATGCTATTTCACATTTCCAGGGCTATCCAACTTAAACTTTTATGAATCCCAAGATGTATACTTACAAGCTGTTACTGAGCATATTCAATAAATTATCCATCCACCTAGCCTATTTTTACTCTCTCAGAAATGCATGTTTTGAAGGCCCTTAAATCCAAAAGGAAATGGGGGGAAAACCTTTTTTGAGATAATGAGGGGGGAAGGGAGGGAGAGAGAGAGAGGGGGGAGAGAGAGAGAGAGAGAGAGAGAGGGAGGGAGAGAGAGAAACATACAGGTGTCCCAAAATTCAACTGCACAAAATGGGGACAATAAATCCTTGAAACATATCCTGTCAATAATTTGATAAGGAAAGCAGAGTGTTTAACAGTGATAAATTGGTATTTAAGTTTAGCAAACTAGTTTCAAGAAAATCTCTCAACCACAAACTTCATTTACACTGCAATTTTTTTTTCTAAATTTTGGTTTTGCTAACAAATGGCTTTACTATTTTGATTAATATACCATTGACTAAAGATATTTACATGACAAATAAAAAGGATATCTTCAATTTTCTGGGAATAGTCTGTGAAGTCCTCTTCATTTAGAAATAATTTTGTATAATTGATAAATTTTAAGAGATAGGCAAACATAATATGCAAAAACAATGTAGATTTCTTTAAAACACAAAACTTATTTCAAATAACTTTTTTTTTTGCATTAGTATTTCCAAGGTATTTGTTATAAATAGTTTGCACTATTCAATATACTTTGTCATGGTCAAATGTTTTGTGTAATGTCATGCCAAGAGTATGCTATATATATATATATAGGCCAACATATCACAACTAGATTTTAAGCATCTATAAATTTGATTTTCTCGATTCCCCTTGTATCTGCAATGAAATGCATAATGATGCTATTTCTCGAATGGTTTATCTCTCGCCTGCGGTGTCAAAGCAGTAAATGTGGGCATTAAACACTATCAACAAAACAAACAAAAAGGTTTATCTCAACATGAAATATACTTAGTATAGTATACTACTTTTGTAAGTAGCTATTTATAGAATTTGTAATTTATAGAAGCTATTTGAATACAATTAATGATAGTGAGTAGAAAAAGTCATGTGAAAGTAACATATTGTAGGGAGGGTTGGAGATTTCCCCCCCCATATTTACTTCACGTTAATCATGAAAACCAGGAATGTTTTTATTGTGATATGTTATGGTAATACAGATCTTGCAAGTTGAGGCAAGACTCAAATGTTGGTCAATTTATTTCCATGATATTTCATGTCCTCTGTACAACCTCATCAGAGTCAAAAGAACTGCCACCGTATTACTTAAAATACAGAAAAATTCAAAAGAACAATAACATATATTTTGAAAACGTATCTCTTGGTGCAAAATGTCAGGTTCTTGGAAATGACACAAAATTTTTAATTAAGCTGCATATCTTTTTAAGATGCTTGATTTGCCTGAAGTATGATTTTCACTATCTCTTAATGTTTCTCATTTATTTAAAACCTCATCTGAATGAAGAGGACAATGAATGCTATTCAGAGAAAATTCAAGATATACAGTTTATTCATTGTAATATTTAAAATGCATGATATTTTAATCAAAGTTATTGCTATGAGTTATCTTGAGAAAGAGAGCAGGAAGCAAAAAACCAGGAGTCTCCAAAAAGCTGCAGTGCAAAAGGTGGTTTTTATAGTGAATTAATGCTAGCTATCAAAAAAGCATGTTTACAAGTTTAATTTCAATATGTAATTGCATTTTTGAGGTATTAATTTACATTGATTTTATTCACCAAAATAAAAAGGGTGGTCCTCTCGCAAAGCATCAAATGTTTTTACTTTACTTTCTAAGTGCCTCTGTCCATCATTCATTGAAAATAAACCAGTAGTTTAAAAAAGACAATATTTGATATTTTAATGTACACAGTCTTTCCATAAATACTGTCACAACTTTTGAGAGCAGTGGTTGAATTAAGTAAAATTAAACAAAGGCCCTTCCTCCCAAAAAAAGAATTTTGCCCAAAATTCAAACTTTTAAGAACAAATGAAAACATTGGTTTCATTTATATACTTTTTAGTTATTTTTATACTCATAGATTCCATTTTTATATACCTCCTGCCTCTGCCTGCCCGCACATTCCTTTGTTGTGCTATTCAGCGATGAGTCATTGAGAATTCAACTGCAGAACAAGAAGGTTGTTTGTGTTAGTTGCCACAATGGAATGGGGCAATTACGAAAATCAAGTAGCTGTAGTAGCCTTGCACAAGGTAGACAGGTGAGATCTTAAAAATTCTCCAGAAGTTGAAAATAAGCAAGAGGTTTGTGTACCGCACTGTCCAGCACTTCCTTGAGACTGGAACTGTGAAAGACTGCCATAGGCAAGGAAGACCACGCACTGTGCGCACTCCAGAGTTGGTAACACAGGTTGCACAGTAACCTGGGTCTGTGCGCCTATAAACGGTGGAAAGGGCAGCCCCTCACAAGTGAGCTGAAGCACCAGAGGCTTCTTAAATCAAAACGATTATTGCAGCGTTATGCAGCAAATGGTTACAGAAGAATCCTTTTCATTGACGAAAAAATGTTCTGTGTTTAGGAGGTTTTCAATGCCCAAAATGACCGAGTATGTGCCAGATCAACTAAAGAAACTGCTGAAAAGGCTCCAAGGGTCCAGAGGGGCCATCATCCTGCATCTGTCATGGTTTGGTGGGGTGTGTGCTATGAAGGAACCATGGAGCTCCACTTCTGCGAAAAAGGTGTGAAAACATCGGCCAAAGTGTACCAGGAGACAGTGCTGGAGAGAGTGGTCAAGCCTCTCAGCAACACACTCTTCCACGGGCAAAACTGGAGCTTCCAACAAGATTCAGCCCCAGCGCATAAGGCAAGGACAACCCAAGAGTGGCTCAGGGCTAATGTTTCAGACTTTATTTTGACCTCAGATTGGCCTTCTGCAGGTCCGGACCTGAACCCCCTGGACTACAAATTGTGGTCTAAGCTTCAAGAAATGGCTTGCAAGAAGAGACATCTTAATATTGAAAGTTTGAAGCGTTCTCTTAGGAAGGCAGCAGCAGATTTCCCACTGGAAACTTGTGAAATTCAATAGATGAATGGCCACAAAAACTTAAGGCCTGTGTGCATGCCAGAGGTGGTCATTTTGAATAATTATTTGTGAGTTTGATTCCTTAAACATACATGTAACTAATATTATCAGTATATTAAACCATCTCAAACCACATTGTGTAAATTGATTGAAAACTTTGTGGCAGTATTTATGGTAAGATTATGTAGAAAAAGAGTATTCACATGACACATAATTATGTAAATTATTTTTTTAAAAAAAAATTATGTGTTACATTCACAATACTTTCTCTACTTATTCTTCAACAAACTATTCTTAAAAATGTGTATCTTTTTAACTACTTCACATTAATCCAGATAAACACTTCCATAATGCTTTTATTAAATAATTCCTTATCAACATATTGGAATTAGGGACCCCGCTAGGCTTAAGAGATAGTAACATTTTTTAATACCTGTCGCCCTGTGATGCCTTTGAAATCCTATTCTTTTGCTTGACCAGGAGCAAGAAAAATGAAAAAAAAAAACAAAAAAAAAACCCTATTTGAGGAACGTATAAGTATGTTAAAATTAAAACCAATAAAAAATATTATTTTGGAAATAATTAACTTCAAAAAGAAAGAAACATTGAGTGTTTTAATGAGATCTACATTTTTTGTAAAATAAGTTTGTGTTTATTTCTTATGGTTTCCCAGTTATCCAAAAGTCATCCAGGATGAAGTGGACTAAGAAGCCAAGAAAAGCCAAGATATACATTTCATTTGTCATCTAAATATATATAATATATATGCCATTTTAATAAAAACCATTAGTGTCTCCAGCTTTGAAAAAAATAAAAATTTCAAAAACATTTCCATGTAAACAATAAATCCCATCCTGTAGTTTGGGATGTGGGATTTTCCTGAAAATCTTTGTATCAGATCTTTGGATGATGTTGAATATGAATACCATGTTTAGACTTAGCCAACTTTTTATTTTTGAGTTATGCTAATCACACACACACACATATACATGGACCTTTTTCTAAAAATGTTTTTTTTTTTTGATTCAGGCATTCTAAAAACATGCATTTCTGATGATGTCTTAGTACCACAATTTTGGTTGGAATGCAATAACTTCTCTACATACTACGTATACTGCACATGGTAAAGTATGAAAAATATCTTATGTGATTCATTCACAGAACTTTCTTTAGCTAGTCTGCAACAAATTATTTTTACAAAAACTTAATTATTCCTTCTTCTCCATTTGAAACAAGATAATGATTAACAAATGTAGTCTTATTACTCATATCCTTGTAGGTACAAAAGCAATAAGAGAATACACTAGACCATGGATGCACAAACAGCGCTCTTTGAGTGTGAATGCTCGGTAGGAGCGGGTGAGCTAATATGACAGCTCATAGAGTGCTGACACTATGATAGAGAAGAATGACATATGGCAGTTTTAAAGAAGTTGTCTGGTGGATTGTATGTTGTGTGCAGCCGGTTGCTAATGCTCCCTGCTTATGTATCATTTTCTATAATGGAGGAATCTAAAAGGCAGAAAAGTGACCATCAGGCAAATACTTTCTATGTTACATGGGAAAGCAATTACTTTTTCATAGCAGCTGGAACAAATTCTCAGTGCCTTACGAAGTGCTTGTGATGGAATGGTGTTCAGTGATTATATTGAAGTATTAATTGAAATTCAAAATGAATTTGATTCTAAATTTTAAAACCTTGATTCACTTGAGAAAGAATTTCAAATTCTCGCAATTCCTTTCTCAACATCAGTTGAAACAGTGTCTCATGACTTGCAGCTTGAACTTATTGATTTTCAGTATGACATAAGAGCTAAAGATTGTTTCAACAATATCACTAACCTGAATGATTTTAACAAGAATGTGCCTCAACAAAAATATCCACGACTACACAGGCTAGCTGCGAAAATGATCTCCATGTTGGTTCAACATACGCCTGTGAACAACTGTTTTCTATCATGAACTTAAATAAAAACAGGTATCAAACATATATGACTGATGTTTCATTAAGGTCAGTACTATTTCTTTCAGCTGCCAATCACATAAAACCACATTTTGATGTATTGGTAAAGAGACAAAACATATAACTAGTTTGTACACAGATTTAATCTGCTATAGAAGGCAATAATTTGTTTAAAATAAATATTTTCCTAGCCATAAATTATTGAAATAAAATTTTGAGAAATCATTTATGAAAGCTTGCACTTTTTTTCGTCTATGTACTGCACAATACCTCTCCTCTCTGTCCACTTGTAAACAAGAACGCTGCCAGTATCTGTACTCTGCTCGCGAACTGCGAGTCAGCTTCGGAAGCATAAACTCTGTGCAGGGCTTCACTGGACTAAAGCTATAGTCAAATCTTTCAAAGCTGGTTGCTAAATGATAATTGTGAAATTTGCATGGTCAGATGTAAAAAAGAAAGAAAAATGAATGATGTCCCATTTTAGGAAAGTAAAGTTTTTTTTTAAAATTGAAACTAATAACAGGGAATATCATGGAAATCGTTACCTAATAATAAAAAAAAGAAAGAAAAAAGAAAAAGAAAAAAAGCTGTAATTACTGAAATATAAATTTTTTACAATTTCCCAGTTATGCAAAAGTCATTCGGAATGAAGAAGGTTTCATAGGCTAATTTGTCAGTTTTACAGTTTGTCATTTAAATATCTTTGATATACATATGTAATTTTAATTTAGTAAAATCATCTAGTTTGGGGTGGGGAATTTTCCTGAACCCAAATGCCAATTTTGTTACTTAACTGCTTCATTTTCAAAAAAAAAAAAAAAATAAATGAAAACACACACACACACACACACACACACCCCACCCACACACACAGAGTAGTTTTTCTAAAAATGAATTTGGTTTTAGGGATGCTCAAAACATGCATTTCTGGTGAAATTTTAGTACTGAGTTTTTGAGTGGATGCTATACCTTCTCTACCTATTATTTACATTGTACATGCTAGAGTAAGCAAAACAATGTTTTACATTCACATGACTTTCTCTTACCTTTTCTGCAACAAACTATTCTTTTAAAAGCTTATTCTTTTATCTGCATCATGCTAATCAAGATAAACTTGAGCAGAAGAAGTTTTATTATTTATTTCCTTGTATGTACAAGAGAAATAACGGACATTAGGCTAAAGCAATTGTCAAATCCTTTAAGAGCTGCTCGCTGTGGCTCTGAAATTCTGTTCTGTTTATAAGTAAAAGAAAAATATATGACAACTTCCCATTTGAGAATGGTTTAAGCATTTGAAAATTTGAACTAATAACAAGGAGTATCTCCAAAATAGTTAAACCTACAACAACAACAAAAGAAGAAGAATAAGAAGAAGAAGAAGAAGAAGAAGAAGAAGAAGAAGAAGAAGAAGAAGAAGAAGAAGAAGAAGAAGAAGAAGAAGTAGTAGTAGTAGTAGTAGTAGTAGTGTACAGGAGATAAATTGTGTGTTTTAAGAAATCTACATTTTTTTAAGTAAAATTTTGTCTATCTCTTACAGTTTACCGGTTATACAAAAGTTCTCCTGAATTAACAGGACTTCAGAGGCTTTCCAGAAAATTCAAGACATACATTTTATTTGGCATGTTGGTAATTTTAATATATGAAATTTTAATCAAAATCATTAAAAGATCAATTTTGGGAAAATCAAAAAGTTTCAAAAACTATTCTGTTTAAAAAATAGTTTTAGGATGGAGGGATGGATTTTCCTGAAAATCTGTATGTTGCTAAACTTAAATGTCATGTTTGCGATTTAACTGATTTTATGTTTTTGTTATGCTGTTCACAGAAACAGACACACACATGGATCCTTTTCTAAAAATTATGTGTTACATTCACATACTTTCTCTACCATTCAGCAACAAATTATTATTACAAAAGCCTATTCTTCTATCTACTCCATGCCTATTCGCATTAGCAGAGCTAGTGTATTATTTTTTCATTGTAGGTACAAGAGAAATAAGAGAATACACTAGACTAAAGCAACAGCAAATCTTTAATATATTTTAACTCATTTGTATGGTCAGAAAGAAAGAAAGAAAAAAAAAAAAAAAAGAACAGCAAAGAAAAAAGATGAATAAAATCCAATTTTAGATACTTTTTAGTATTTTAAAATTGAAACTAATAGCATGGAATATCACTGAAATCTTGAATTGCACAAAAAGAATGTATTTGACATTAAGAGACCAATTTTGTTGTTGTTGTTGTGAAGCTTTCCCTGTTATGCAAGTCATCAGAATAAAGAGGGCTACAGTTTCATGTCATTTAAATATATTTAATATATGGCATTTTAATTAAAAATTGTTAGAGCCATTTTTGAGAAAATCAAAAATTTATAAAAAAAAATTTACCATATAAAGGGTAGTTTGGGGTTTTATGTAACATCATAGTTTGTTACTATTCCAATGTTTCATTTTATGAGTTATGCTGGTCTCATATACACTCCCATACATACATACAAGAACCTTACTCTAACATACTTCTTTTTGGATTCAGGGGAACCCAAAAGTGTATTCCCAGTGAAATATTGTATCAAGTTTTTGGGTGGAATATAATAATTTCTCTACCTACTATGTATGTGGTAGAGAAAGTAAAAATGCTTTTTTTTGAGTTCTGGCGTATACTTCTAGTGAAATCTCTGTTTCAAATTTTTGGATGGAGTGCAATAGCTTCTCTATGTACTATATACATTGTATGTGGTAGAGCAATAAAACTAAACCAAAACTTAAACCAATTGTAATAATTTATTCCATATATTTGAAAGTGTATTATAGAAAATTTTAGGATCTTTTATCTTTTTATGTGGGAGAAGAAAGATTTTAAAAATAGTATGAGAATTGAGCCTGAGAAAAAAGATCAAAATTTGTCATGCAGAGTTATTAACTTAGCACAGCACTTAGAAATGAAATCCAAAACAGGTTTTTTTCCTTTCTCTCTCACTCAAGGGGCAGAGGGATGAGATGGAAGATCCAAAGGGTTGGTGTCTGCCTAAGTAATAGTAGGTACGGATATTGGGTACTCTAAAAGTTCACAGATGGTACATCCTGAGGTACCTCAGCTTTCCTGCTGATGAAGGTCTGAACTGCCCTGATCCATACTTGAGGAGGAGGAAACGATTAGAGCAAATATCTACTGTGCAATACACATCATCAAGCCTTGAAAGGGGATGTGAAATGAAATGATGGAGAATAAGGGACCAGACAAACTAGAAAGCTAAACCAGCATTCACCTGGTGACAAGGGTTAAACCACAAAAAAACCTAAATTAGAGTGGGTGGCCAACAGGGATCGAACCTGCAACCTCTCAAATGCAGGCCACAAATAAAACTGCCTGAGCTTAGCAACACATGAGTTACCTCTGCCCTAAGGTAATAAAATTTTGCAAAAGTGTACTTTAATCTGTATTTTTTTATACTGAAAATAAAAAAATCACATGTTTTAAAAATGAAGACAAACAAAAAAAGCGTAATATCCTCTTTCCTCTTTGGGGAAAGAAGGAACTGAATTTTTCTCTTTCTCTCTAAATTTTACACAATGTAACTCTATCTTAGATATTCTCACTGGTGAAAGCACACTTCCTGTAGAAATGTAATAAATAAAATAAATTGACCACTTCCACAACCTTTGAATAAACTTAGAACCAAAATTATGTTAGAGATGCAATGTTTTTAGAAGACATCAAACCACATATTTTGATTACTAGATACATTACATTTTAAAAAAAAAGTTTGGCTTTAATTAAAAAATATTCCATAATCCTAAGTAATTTTACAATTGAAACAATGCCTAGAGATTTGTCAATTGTAGAAATTCTGCAAAACTAATCCTACCCTATTATATGTGTAAGTAGCAGTAATCATAAAACCCTTCTCATTTCAATGTTTCAAAATCTTTTCTATTTTCTGATCTGCTATAACTTTTAAGAAATGGCTATGGTTAGTTCTAATAAAAATCATAGAATCTCTTTGTCTAAAATGACAAGCAATTGAATCCAATTAACCAACTTCAAGTTGCAGAAAAATATACCTAACTATTTCTACCCTGGTTTAGTTTATTACCTGTCAAGGGAGTGCAGCAAAAAAATTATCCTTTTGCTTTCAATGGTAATGTCTCTGCTAATTTTGACAATTCGTTCATATTTATCATGTTTAGCATCCAGCTCCGCTGAATATTGCTGAAAACTTTTAATAACAGGTGAGTCTGTATCAATATTTTCAAGGATTTGTCTTGCTTTTTCTCCTACATAAGGTTTCTTGCCTCCACCATGAAATTTGCGATCTGAACGTCCTCTTCGGTTGTGTCCTGCAAAGAATGTAAAAAGTTAGAAAAGGTCCTTTAGCTTACACCATATTCACAATATATGTAACCTAGATGTGTCACAGTTAATTAAACATAGCATTACCCTTTGTTTTTCTATGGATAAAATTCTATTCACAATCTGCATTAATGAATCGTTATTCATGCATAAGCAATGTTAATACATGGGATGAAAGACAAGATCAAGTGAAACTTTTTTCACATCAGCTTGGGCCCCGTGCTGAGAAGGCAACATTTATCACTCCGTAACTAGACAGCATAATACCAAAAACTTCCCTTATACTAGTGAAAAATACACAAATGCAAGTGTAATTATTTCTTGAAAATACAATGTGTTAACTAAGGTTCACAGATTACCCTTCACCTTTGCCAGTATAAAATGCTATAGCGACTACATGCTAAATGCACATATCTATTCCTTGCTACCCTGAATTTCTGCACATGTGAATGGCTTGCTTTTCATGGTTCATAGCTCATTGTTGTAGATGTGCATGACACACATGGTGCAAGTAGGTGGTTTACTTCAAAACTTTGCATTGTTGCATCTTGGTGTAACATGATCACACCTGTGAGTGCTGTACATGTTTAACAATTTTGTTTTGGTAGGTTTAACACCCACTTTTACTACTTGTGGCACTGCAGGTGATGACACTGGTAATACATAAACTGAAGATGGAGCACTGGTGGAATTCGATGGTGGGGGAAACCAGAGAACATGGAGAAAACCCACCCCTGCGCTGCATTGTCCACCACAAATCTCACATGCGGTTTCCTTGGGATCGAACCCGGGCCATCTAGGTGATCTAACCACTCAGCCATGTTTAACAATGACTTCTCATTTCTGAAAATTACTTGGTACATAATCAGCAAGTATAAAAGGGAGCTACCAGATCCGCAGAGTTTAGTTAGATCAGAGAGCCCTAAAAGTGCATTTGAATTAGAGAGTAATTATCAACCAGAAAGGACCATTTTCTCTTATCCCAGATTGACAATACCCAACTCACTTGCTGGTGCCCAGTGGTTTTCAACTTTGGGCTTGAAATCGGAAAACTGGCAGATGACCTTAGATTCCAGAGACAAGGAAAGACTGCATTCTCTACAGGCAATTTAAGGTTAGGATGTTTGGCCTCTACAATGCACCAGCCATCTTTCAGTACCTCATAGAATCATTAATGGAAGGAATGGCTTATGCTGCCAGTCTACTATATCCAGATGACATCATGGTAGTAGGCAACAACTTTGAACACTACCTGACCAAAATAACAGGCTGCTAGCCTGAAGCTAAATGCGAAAAAATGCTAATTCTTTTGCAAGGTTGTGAACTACTTGAGCCAATTAATGATTAAAAGATTAAATTACCATAGGGTTAATAGCATGATTTCTTTTGAGAGTCCAAATCCAAAAGGAGATTGTGAGTCTCATCACCTGAGACCTGGAGAAGGCTCAGAGTGTGAAATTGCCTCACTCAAAAGATAAACAGGATCTATGAAGTTTCTTCGGCCTATGCAGCTAACATTGTCGTTTAGTCACAGGGTTCCCCAACATCATGAAACCCCTCATTGTCTGAGAGAAGAGCACTGGCTTTACACTTGGTCAAAAGATGATACTTAAATCAGCACTCTGAAGTGCACCTGTTTTAGGATTTCCACAACCTGGCAGCAATTTTATTGTGGACACTGATGCCAGCAACACCAATATTAGAGGCATTCTATCTGAGGTTCAGGAAAATCAGGAGGGGGGGGGGGTAACCTACTATACCAAGATGCCTCCAAGGCAGAAAAGAACTACTGCAAGAGCTCATGGCACTGGAACACTTCCACATATATCTGTAAGGTTAACCATTCCACTTGAGGACTCATCACTCCTTCATTTGTTGAGTATCAAGGACCTGGAGGGCCAGATAACCCACTGGGCCCAGATGCTGCAAGAGTATAACTTCACATCAGAATATTGGATAGAGTATCAAGAAGAGTGTGGCCAGTAAATAGCTACAAAGTGGCTCTAATGGCAGAAAAACAAAAGTACCAAATTTGGATCATGTATGAAAATAGAATACATATTATGAAGAAAAAATTTGATGTGTTACACTCACATGACTTTCTCTAGCTGCTCTACAAACAAACTTCTTACATAAGACATTTCTTTTTTCTACACCATGCTAATCAAGATAAACACTAGCAGAATGTTCCTATTACTTAGTTCCTTATAAGTAGAAGGGAACCTAAGGAATTTGCTATGCTAAAGTGATAGTCAAATGTTTTAAAAGCTGTCGTTATGTGATTGTCATTGCAAATCGTTTCTTTGCTCGGCCAAGAGTAGAAGAAAAGAAAAACGGGCATTTCCTGCCTTAGAAAAGTATAACTACTTTATAATTGAAACCAATAATATGGGATATCTCGAAAATGGTTACCTCCACAACAAAAACATAAAGAACATAAATTGTGTGTTTTGGCGAGATCTACATTTTTTGTGGTGTAAGCTTTTGTCTATCTCTTACGGTTTAGCAGTTAAGCAAAATTCATCCAAATAAAGAAGTCTTCAGAGGCTATTCCCAGAAAATTCAAGATATACATTTTATTTGAAATGTAAATATCTTTAATATACAGGATTTTAATCAAAATCGTTAGAGCCATTTTTCAGAAAATCAAAATTTCCGAAAAATTTTCCATGTAAAGGGTAGTTTGTGGTGGGGGATTTTCTTGAAAATCTTTGTGTCGCATCTTTGGAAGATACCAAATCTACATGCCAAGTTTGGTATTTAACGGTCTTTCGTTTTTTAACTATGCTGTACATAGACGCACACAAACAGACAGACAGACACACACACACACACACACACACACACACATACACATACTTTTTCTAAAAATGCTTTTTTTCGGACTCAGTGGACCCCAAAACATATATTTCCAGTGAAATCTCGAACCTCAAATTTTTGGGTGAAATACAATACCTTCTCTATCCACTATGTACATTGTACATGAGACTTGAGAAAATAAAGTTTCCTTTGTGTTCCTATCACATTACTTTCTCTACATCTCTGCAACAAATTAAAGCTTAATCTTCTATCTACTTCATGATAATAGATAAACAATAACAGAAATATTCCTTAGTACTTGGGTGCTTATAAGTAGAAGGGAAAAAATTCTAATGTGTTCCATTCACATAATGTCCTCTAGCTGTTTGGTAAACAAACATTTTAATCAAAAGATTAATCTGGTATCTACATCATGGTAATCAAGATAAACATAAGCAGAATTAGTCTTATTACTAGCTTCCTTGTAAGTAGAAGGAAAATAAGAAAATATACAGGCTATAGCTATAGTCTTGTCCTTTAAATGTTGGTGGTCGCTATGTGAAACAATTGACATTCCAAGCTCTTTGCTTGCCAGGAATAAACGAACGAGAGAACAGATGTCTTCGCGTTTGAGAAAAGTTTAAGTGGCTTAAAATTGAAACCAATAATCCAGAATATCTTTAAAACGTTAACTCTACCAAAAATGTATATAATGGCATAAACTGGGAGTTTTAATGAGATTTATATTTTTTGTGTAGTACATTTTTGTATATCTCTTTCGGTTTAGTAGTTATACACAAGTCATCCAAAATGAATCATTCTTCAGAGGCTATTCCCAGAAAATTCAAGATATACATTTCGTTTGCCATAAAAATCTCTTATACATAAGATACTCTAATCACAATCGTTAGAGCCATTTTTTGAAAAAATTAACTTTTCGAAAAATGCTCCATGTAAAGGGTAATTTGCAGTAGGGGGATTTTCTTGAAAATCATGTCACATCCTTGGAAGATACCAAACTTAAATACCAAGTTTGGTATTTAATGGTCTTTTCGTTTTTGAGTCACGTACGCACACCAGACTTTTTTCTTAAAGTGTTTTTTTTTTTGGTTTCAGGGGTCCCAAAACTTGTATTTCTGATGAAATCTTGGTATCAAATTTTTGCATTACAATACCTTCTCCATATACTATGTACATAGTGCAGAGAAAGTAAAAATGAAGTTAACTTGTGCAGCATTTGCAAATGGAGAACCTTAATGTACTTTGCATTTAAACATATAAAAAGTAATAACAAGTAATTTTAAATAAATATACATGAAATTAAACTATAACCAAGAAAAATTACGCATATTAACATTTTTATACTAAATAAAATTTGGACATTCTTCAATACATGTCGCAGCGAGCTGAAATAGTTTGTTGAAGTTCCTATAGATGTGCTTCCTGGGTATCGCAGATGTCAATAAATACAACCATACTTTGTTGAGGGTCCTAAGCCCCAAAGCATAGTCCAGTGTTGTGGGCCCTAAGCCTCAAAGCATAGCCAAGGTGTGCTTTTAAAAGTAGGGGAGTGAAGCAGTTTGCGGTCATAGTGACGACAAAGCATATCCGAGGGGCCTGCACGTTTAAATCCCAATGATTCTTGGCAATTTTCACTATCACTTTGTGTTTTCATGTATTTCTACAGAATAAAGGTATCAAAGAAATACTAAAGATTCCTTCTTTACTAGAAAAGGTTACTAAATAGCATATTAATAAACAACTATAATCGGCCTCTGAACTATCTGACTGCATACTCTTACTTTTTAAAAGTAATCTATTTTGTTACTGGGAGACAGAAGTTTCTGGTAAAACTTCCCACCACTTAAACTACTCCTTATGAACATTGTGTGTGTCCGTCCGTCCGTCCGTGTGTGTGATGCATACATCGTATACCTTTACCGATGTTTTTTATAAGTCGAGGACTGGGCAGTTGGGGCCAAAGGCTGAGACCGCTTTGTTCGACAGCGTAGCCGAGGGATTTATGAAGCAAAAACCCGAATGATTTCAACTCGCAATCTAGCGGACTCCAAATCTGGAATATTAATATATTCAATATCTTCAAATCGAATCGCCTGTGGAAGTTTCACCCATCCCTTCACTACGCTTTGCGGCTTAGGGTCTCCTCTCCATCTTGGGTTACGCTTTGCGGAGTAGGGTCCTTAACGTTTGTAACAGACATAAATACAAAGCGGTTATAATGGCAGAATAACACTTCATATCTGGATGATGTACGGAAATGGGTAGTTTCCATTCTTAAATTTCTCCGAAAATTTTATCCTATTATACATATACTGTAGCTGAAGAACCTAATCCAGCCATTTGATGTAACCTGGTACAATGCCAAGCTGAAGGCTAGCATTAACTGGTTGATACTAAAAATTTATAGATGAAGGGCTTTTCAGGTTATTTTTAAAACTATTTTAACATTAGACCCAGTTTTTATATCCCATTCAAACACAGCCTGAACCCTGTTACCTTTATCTTGGTCTGACATTTTATTTTCTTTCTTGAACAATATGGTTTAATAACCTTTTTATTTGTTTATAAACAAACTTTCGAAACCTTTGCCATCTGCTTATGTTATCACTAATTTTCTCAGAATTACAACATCACCGCGTAAAATTCCCCTTACTGTGCTATATATCTCAAGGCACTTTAATAGTACGGTGTGGTTGTGATTATGGGACGTTTCGTAGTTGTCAACGGTGATGTTAAATACGTGGCATAAAGTTAAATTTAATATGCATGTAAGATTTTATTCTTTATAATTTTATGATCTGAGAAAAGAGATGAATTTCTACAGCGTGTAACTACACTTTGATTATCACTTGGTCATTAGAACAGAATCTGAACCGAAGCAAAATGGGCCTCTGCAAATGCCCGAAAAGAAGAGTTACAAACCAGTTTTGTTTTGAACATCGTGTAAATGTGTGTGAGCACTGCATGGTGACTAATCATCCTAAGGTATTTGAAAATACAAAACTATTCATCTTATTTTCTGCCTGTTGTATGTGTTTTGGAAACGTTGAGGTTATGGCGCATTAACTTTGCAGTATTGTATTTTGCAGTGCATCGTGCAGTCTTATCTTCAGTGGCTCCAGGACAGTGATTATAATCCGATTTGTGAACTCTGCACAAAAGAATTGGCAAATGAAGACTGTGTTCGACTGATATGCTACCGTAAGTTGCAGCGCCTATTATTGATTTCATAATCACATGTTACTTTTGGGGAATATTTTTTTTAATATCTACAATGTAATGTCATCAGAGGGTAGTGTTTTCACTTAGAAAATATTGGGGTAATTTCCGATATTTGTCGCGCTATTTGGAGTGCATTTTAGTGTAGCTTAATAGCGAGGGACCTAAGCCGCAAAGCATACACCGGTAATGTTTTTTAGCCGATTTGTAAAGCAGTAGAGTGCGACAAATAATGGAAATCTATCCATATATCGGATTAAACGGCCAGAAAACAAATGGTCAGTTGTTTAGTTACATTTCGTTAATTTGGATAATATTTGAAAAATTCAGCTTTGTAATTTTAGCCTATCCAAGTAGAAAATTGAAGGAAATATATATTGATATTCACAAATATCTGTTTAGGCTAAATTAGCATAAAACCTCTAAACACTCAGTTTCAGCAGATGTGCAAATTAAATGCATTTCTGTCACTTTTTCGAAAACATTTGTTGTTTATGTTGCTGTGTAGATGTGTATCACTGGGCATGTTTGGACCAATATGCACGCCAACTACCACCTACAACTGCACCAGCTGGCTACACTTGCCCATCCTGTAAAGTGGGACTTTTTCCAGCAAGCAATCTAGTGTCTCCTGTTGCTGATGTTCTCCGTGAGAAGCTTGCAGGAGTTAACTGGGCTCGTGCTGGTTTAGGATTGCCATTGGTAAATACTTATGAAATATTAGTGTTGGTAACATTCCATTTTTAGCATAATGAAGCTCTTAAAGAGCTTTTTAACCTCTTTTCTATACTTGATTTTTCTGAAGTTCAAAGATAACTGATATTGCAGGAATGCTCCTTGCATCAGGGGAAAAAAAAATTCCAAATAAATTCAGGAACATTCTAGATGTAATGTAATTGTCATAAATTAAAACATACCTATCTCTTTCAAAACTCATAACTCAGATAAATGGAGTGCTGAAAATTTGAGACCACCCTACCCATCTGTGAAGCAGCTTTTGACACAATTAGGCAAAGGGAAAGGACTAAGTGAGGAGTATAAATGTGCTAGATTATAGGGAAAACTTGATTAGAAATATGGCAAGATAATAGCCTGGGCATATGTATAGCCATATTCTTTGTATGGGTGCTTATAAATAAATTATCAAGTGAAGATTTATATTTAAATATATTCATAGCTTGGCATGGCTTAAAGAGTATGCTGATTACATTAAAGAAAACTGGCGATGTGGGAAACAGAAAATAAACTCCACATAAACAGGGAAAAAATTGTACAACTGACTTTTTGGATGGGAATGAGAGTGGCCAAGAAAGAAGAATTGTATCATAATAAACAACCATTTAGAATAGAAACTAGTTTTGTGTGTTTAGTAGTTTTACTTGAGACAACAGAGATCTCCTTTGCAAAACTTAGCTATAACATTGATCAATTTTTCAATGCTAGGATCTGTCAGTCCCAATAACTGTCCCACGTCAACATGTTGACTATTGTTATAAGTTGAATCTCATATGGAGTCTTTATCAAAAGCAACCTGCAATATGCTGCATTTATCTAAACTTGTATATCATATTATATGCTACAAAATTCTTGGAGAACCTCTACTCTATATTTAAATATTTATAGCTTTCAAAGACCTACAGATAATTACAAATAGAATTCGGGAGAAGCAAAAAGAGATGTGGGAAAGTTACACAACAGAAGCCATGATGAGTCAGAATTAAAATTTATTCACCATTAAATCTTATAGATATCGGCTTAATCACAGTCACTATTTACAATATTTGTCTTATTCCTATAATTTATTTACATCATTTGTCTTATTCCTACAATCCATTTACAACATTTGTTTTATTGCTATTATCTATGAATATTTACAATATTTATTATATACTAGGGTCTGCTGATAAGTCCTGGGCCTCACACAGGCCAGTTAGATGGTAGCATCATATAGTTTAACTCTAGACTAGCTTGTATCCAAAGTTACAGGTCAATAGCTTGTTTAGTTTTCGAATGACAGCAGTTTAACTCTAGACTAGCTTGTATCCAAAGTTACAGGTCAATAGCTTGTTTAGTTTTCGAATGACAGCATTTTAAACAAGACAACTTTATAGAGTTTTCATGAAAATGGAGGATTTGGAAAAACGAACAGGGATTAAATACTTCCATTTGAAAGGCTTAATGCCTAAAGAAATCAAGGAGGAAATGGACAGTACATTGAAAGACTCTACCCCTTCATATTCAGTCATTAAAAGATGGATTTCAGAGCTTAAAATGGGACGTATGAGCACTAGTGTTGAGCTTGCTCTGGACGCCCTGTAGAAGTGACAACTCCAGAGATCATTGAAAAAAATTCATTGTTCAGTACTGGAAGACCACAGATTAATTGTTTGAGATAGCAGAGGCTGTAAACTTATCAAAAGAACCTGCAGGTAATATTTTAAGTAATGAAACTTGGATACATCACTACACTCCAAAAAGTAAATCATAGTCAAAACAGTGGATTATGGTGAGTGTTTTCTGGGATGCACAGGGAATTATTTTTATTGATTACTTGGAAAAGGGTTAAAGTATCACTGGTGACTATTATGCAAGCTTACTGTAATGTTTGAGTGATGAGGTGAAAAGAAAAAGACCTCATTTGGCAAAAAAAAAAATCTTGCTTTATCTCGACAATGCTCCGGCCCATCGTTCAGTCATTGCAATGGGAAAAATGTGCAAATTAAAGTTTAAATTGCTTGGACATCTGCCCTATTCGCCAGATCTAGCACCCAGTAGGATGAAGATTTCACAGTAACGAAGAGGTTATTGATGCGGTAAATGCTATTTTGAGAACCTTGATAAATCACACTACAGAGATGGTTTAATTAAATTAGAGCACTGATATGACAAATGTCTGGGGATTATGTTGAGAAATAAAGGAAAATAATTTTTTTTAAAATGCTGTTTTCATTGAGAGGCCCAGGACTTATCAGCCAACCACCGTAGTATATTTACAATGTTTGTCATTATTATAAACCTAAAGTTTAACAAAATTACCAAAATTATACAGTTATAAATTATCTAATTCCTACTATCACAAATACAATAAATAATCCATACAGCAATCAAAATATTCATGTATATTACAAAAAGCTTTTAGCTTTAGTATTGGGTAATTATGCATTTTAAACATTTAGTACTAATTATTGGTGGTTTTTGTGGGAAGCTATTATAAAGTTTAATACCATATATGCATAATGATGCTGATTTGTTGCTAATCTTGTAGTATTGTCTATACATTTTTACTTTCTCTACACCCATTATGTACATAGTGTATAGAGAAGGTATTGCACCCAAAAATTTGATACCAAAGTTTCACAGAAATATATGTTTTGAGACCCTCTGAATCCAAAAAAAAAACATTTTTAGAAAGCACCATAGCTCAAAACCGAAAATACCATAAATATCAAACTTGATATTTAAGTTCTGTTTCTTCCAAGGATGCTACACAAAGATTTTCAAGAAAATCCCCCTACCCCAAACTAACCTTTACATGAAAAAATTTTAAAAATTTTGATTTTCTCAAAAATGGCTCTAACCGTTTTGATTAAAATCTCTTATATTTAAGATATCTATGTGACAAATAAAATCTTCAATTTTCTGGAAATAGGCTCTGAAGACATGTTTATTCTGGATGAATTTTGCATACTGGTAAACCATAAGAGATAGACAAAAACTTATCACACAGAAAATGTAGAGCTCGTTAAAACATACAATTTGTTACATACATTTTTTTCATGGAATTGACTGTTTTTAAGATATTCCTTTTTATTAGTTTCAGCTTTAAAATACTTATACTATTCTCATACAGGAATTTGTCAATTCCTTTCCATACAAAGGTACTTCAATCACATAGCAACCAGCTATTAAAAGATTTGACTATTGATTTAGCCTATCTTACTCCATTATTTCCCTTCTACTTACAAGGAAACAAGTAATAAGACCCTTTCTGGCAATTGTTTCTCGATTAGCATGAAGTAAATAGAAGAAAAAGCTTTTTAATAATAATCCTGCAAAATTTAAATTTTTTTTGCCGGTTTGCATCTGAAAGGTGATATTAACTAACTTTGATGTGCTAAATTGAAGGGTGCTTTCTGTTTTTCTCTATCACGTAAGGTTTCCTCACAAGTCACAAATTAAGGATTATGAAAATACTGTTTCTGATGTAAAAAACATGTGTTATAAAATAAATACATAATGCAAAATTTCTCTGTAATAAATACATCACAACACCTACATACCTGCAAAAGAAGGCATGAAGTTACTTTTTCCTTGGCCAGAAGGATGGTTGCATTGAATTACGTTAATGTAGTGGTTGAGAAACTTCCCTTTTCAAGCACCAACAGTAGTCTGCTAACATCGCAATGCTCCACCAACCCTGATATCTCCTCTCCATCTTCTTGATTTCTTGATGAAATCTTTCACCTTGTTCATCACTGAGGAATCCCAAATTATCAGGAAAATAGTCTAGGAAGAATTCAAGAAGTGAAGCTTTAAACTCATTTTACATCCAAGAGCTCGCAGCTTTTGTAGCATATTTCGCACAATTTCTTCATATCGCGGATCTTTTATATTTCCAAGAAATTTATTCACAACCACTTTGAAAGCACACCATGCTTGCAGTTCTCTATCATTCATGTTGTCCAAAAATGTGTTATCCTTCATTAATTGTCTTATCTGAAGTCCATCAAATATACCTTCTTTTATCTTAGCTTCAGACATCACAGAAAATTTACTGCTCAGGTATGTGAAACACGAACCATTCTTGTTCAGTGCTTTCACGAATTGTTTATAATACCTAATTTTATATGCAAAGGAGGCAATAACAAAAATCTTCGGATCAACTAGACTGGCACGACTGACGTTTTTTCTCCTGGCGTTAAACTTTTTCTCTTAAACCACTCTCACACTGTCCAGTGTTGAACCCGTTTCTACTGTCCCATTCGCACAAAAAGCATGGATGTTTTGTATATCCTCCTTGTTGCCCTAGTATGATACTGAATACCTTTAAGTCTCCGCACAATAGCCATTGATGTTCCTTGTAATTAATTCTTTCTAAAATGGTTGAAGATTTTCATGTGAATCTTTCAGAAACACAGAATATGCAACAGGTATTGAGGGAAATTCGCTTCTATTGTGCAATAAAACAGTTTTTAGACTTGTTTTCGAAGTGTCAATAAATAAACGCCAATCTTTATTATCATATGTTGGTATTCCCAGTTGTAGAATTAAACCTGGTATATCACAACAATAAACAAGTAGATCTTGCATCCTAAAGAACTTTGTAAATTCTTCGTCTATTCCTATACCAGGAAAATGTGGTGTCTGGAGCCAGCATTTTCTTCTCTTTCAACCTTGATCCAAGTAATTCGCTCTTCTCTTTGGTAAGACCTAAATCTCTTTCTAAGTCGTTCAACTCTCCTTGTGTAAAATGCTGTGGCTTGTCTTCACCAGTGTGTGCTGAGAAATCCTCATCTGTATTGGAATTTTCTGTTGACCCAGAGACTGAACTCTCAATATCCTTTAGTTGAGCTGGTGGAATAAGAATAGGGACATCTGCTCCATGTGACACAGGTCTAATAGCTGAAGCAAGGTCATCTGGATATTTAATTTTTGTTTTATTTGTCTTATTGTACCTCGATACTTTACAAAGGCAGAAGTAACAATCATCATAGTGATTTTTTTGTTCACACCACATCATAGGAATCCTCGAACTTTATTGTTTTCTGTGGTACCACTGTCTTAGCCCTTCACTACATGTTTTGCAAAAAGTATGCGGAGCCCATGTTAGACTTTGATCTCCTAGCTTAACTTTAAAATATGCAAAATATACTTTCTTCAAAAACGGTGTAATGTTAGTTTTTTGTCTCGGCAACAAGAAAAAACCACATATGTAACAAAAGTCATTTGGATTGTTCACACATTTCGTCCTAGAAGTGGTAGAAGCCATTGTGAACAGTATATAACTACACAACACGTACTAACAATACAAAATAACAATGAATGTTTTCCGGAAACAGCAATACCTATCACCACGAGTTATAGAAAGCAACTAAAGTTCTGAGATTTTAAGACGCATAAGCCCCTGAAGAGTGGGTGTCAGGTGGATGTAAGTGTTGTATATTAGTGTAATTTATTGCAGAGATATAAAGTCATGTGAATGGAACACATCAGATTTTTTTTAGTAAATACGAGGCTCTTGACAATTTAGTACATATTTTTTAGTGTGTTCATTCCTTTTGTTTTCCATCAATATGTATTTCTAACAATTTTAAAGATTTATTCTCTTGGTCCAATTTGGGTGTGTTTCTTAAAGTGAAATCAATTTGTTCAGTTTGTTAACATAAACTCAGTGGTAGATTTTTTAAGCATTATTTTATTTTGATGCTCTAAGTTCTTAAAATTCAGAATCAGAATTTAAAAATGTTGTATATAACATATATAACTGATTTAGAAG
Source organism: Hymenopus coronatus (assembly GCA_030762935.1). Lineage (NCBI taxonomy): Eukaryota > Metazoa > Arthropoda > Insecta > Mantodea > Hymenopodidae > Hymenopus > Hymenopus coronatus. Next base: position 58,203,659 of record CM060882.1, read on the forward strand.
GTAGGTAAAATGGTAAATTATTAATGTAAATAATAAATAAAAGAAGGTCACAGCACTGAAAACTTAGGTGTATTCCCTTCTTTATTTTTATAAATTCAGATTTGTGTTCACTATTTATTAATACTATTTATTGCTTATTAGTTAAATAAGATTCTATAAGGGCTAATTCCTGATATCTTATTCCTTAATAATGAAGCTTTTCTATCAATATAGTATGTGATATAGTATCAAGTGCTTTTCTCAGATTTCTTAATGTAGTACAAGGTCTTTATTTTCAAAACTATGAAGTACAGTAATTATAAGCCTACTATAAACTGAGACAGATTGTCACTTTGCACTTTGTATGTAGGGCCAATTTCACCAACCAATGTGACATTTTGACACAGTGTTAAAGTAATTTAATGTTGAAGTTAATGCAGATTCTGTTTCATCGAAAAATGTTAGAAATTACTTCAAGAAACATTTAATCTGTATTTGTTAAAATTTGATCATCAATCAGTAACAACACTATAATTTCAAAGTAGTGTCCACCAACAGTTTTAATCCATTCTAAACAGTCGTTGCACTTGGTATTTTTGATGCTGCATTTTATGTTAGCATGATGTTGCGCTCAGTAATTCCTCTGCACTTAGCAACCAATTCTATAATTAGTGTCTTTTTGAACACAAAACATTAGTTCCTCTGCACTTAGATTTTTCAGTAGACTGCTTATTTCTGGTCCCACCGTGAGCAACATAATAATTGTCCATGCCATTTCAGTAGCAGTTTATGTGCAGACAAAACACATTGGAATATGTTCAAAGTTTACATGTCTGAAAAGTTGCCGTTTGTAGTTGTCTTAGATGTTATCGATTCTCTATAAAGCTTGATGAAGCACAAGACTTAACATGTCAAAAAGTAGCTTTAACATTTATGAAATCAGCCCTTCTACTTCTTCTTTTATTTTCTTATAATAATAATAATAATAATAATGATAGTGACCATCATTATTATTACTATTCAATACAATAATTGTTTAGACTGCCTCCATGGTCAAGTGGTCAGCAAGCTGACTTCTCACCCGGAGGTCCCGGGTTTGATTCCTGGCTGGGATGGGGACTTTTTCTTTAATCAGAATTATTCCCTATTCCCCCACAGAGTCTGGAAGTATGCATGTGAGAGTGAATGTGTGAGTTTGAAGAAAATAAAGTGATTAAAACCCAATGTAAAGAACCTATAGTTAACTAGTTGTTTCACCCTGAAGACGAGGAAGATGCACTTCTTCGAAACGTTGGTGTCAAGCCAAGTTTTTACCTGGCTAGAAGCCCGAGAAGATTTTGAATTAACACGTCGCCAGGAAAGTTTTAGTTCTTATTTTAGTTGTTTCTAATTCAAAGCCCTCGATATGATCTTAGATGTTAAACAGGACTATATAAATGAAACAATTTAAAAAAAATAAATAATAATTCAATTATTTTAAGCTCATTTTAACCCCCTAGAAGCTCTACAATAATATGGTCAACTTTGATGTTGTAAAAGATGGCATTGAACTATTTATCTTTTTCAAATGTCACTCGTTTGGGGATTCATCTCCCAAATGCTAAACCCATGATCATGTAGTTTTCATAATCTTATTCTATCACAGGAGGAAGGAACTGAATAAATAAAGAGTGATGAGAACATGTTAGTGTTTCAGCTTACCATAAAAATATCATTGGCTCAAACAACAAGAACTAACAAGAATATTAATTTTGAAAAATTTTAACCAAAAGCTTTGCAAAATTAAATTGAATAAATTAAGAAAGGCTTGACATATTAAAGTGAAAATATTTTAACAGATTAAAGTTTTAAAAACCATGTAAGTAAAGTAATTTGAAAACATTTGCCTGCAAATGCAATACAATTTAGTTAAACTGATGTCTAAAAGACACACAATTTTGCAGTGTACATACAGTAACTAAACAATTACATGCATACTAGTGACAGTGTTCCAGTAAAGCATTGGAGCATGAAGTTTCTGTTTTCCCAAAACAAACTCACATTAACACTTATGTCAACCTCTTCTATAATTCCCAAGCATGCACTCACAATAGAGATCATTACCTATATAATCATACAGTACCTTTTAGGCCATGCAATGGCCAAGCAGTTAGATCACTCGCCTCTCACCTAGATGGCCCAGGTTCGATCCCAAGCGACCGCATGTGAGATTTGTGGTGGGCAAAGCAGGGCAGGGGTGGGTTTTCTCTGGGTTCTCCGGTTTTCTCACCATTGCATTCCACCAGTGCTCCATCTTCATTCCATGTATCACCAGTGTCATTGCCTGCGGTGCCACAATTAGTAAAAGCGGGCATTAAACGTTACCAAAAAAAAAAGTACTTTTTAATAACTTAAAAGCATGGCAACAGTGAAAGCAGAAAAATAATTTTAATGAATGATCACGAAAGAGCTCATTGACCTTGTCTAATCTCTTCTACCTTCCCCTACTTTGCTTTACAAAATCAGGCATACCAACTCATATACTATAACACATTCATTCTGACAGATGCATATTCTGAAGGCTTAATTTCACAATCCTTCATATATGTTGTATATAGGAGAGGGAACCACCCTAATCAAAGAAAAATTCCTCCTTCCAGTTAAGCATTAAAGGATCTAAAGGGTAGAATACTGATGACTGAACCACCAAGACAAACTGAGAAAGAAGTTAGTTTTCTCTTTTGTAGTAATGCCTTCGTTTGTTTATACTAATTATGTAATCAGTCAATTTGAAAGTTAACCATGCACATTTAAAAATTTCAGTATCAAAAAGAACTGCAGCTGAATAAAACACATAAGGTGCTTCAAAGAATAGGGAAGCATGCATGATTATTACTTCGTAGAATTATATTCAACATGATGCTGGCTAATAACTTCAGTATGTATTAACCAAGTGTATTTGCAAAGAAAGCCTTGGTCTTTAATTGAGAATGTCATGCAATAGAAAATAGCTATTGTTATTTCATAGAATATAAATAGTTGCTATACTTTGCAAATATAGAAATAAAAGTCAGTTACATTTTATTGTAAGGAATATACATAGGTGGCCATGATGTAACACTCCAGAAAATAGAAGACAATACTTTTAAAAATCTGATGTATTCCATTCACATGACTTTCTGTAGCTATTCCACATACAAACTATCCTTAGAAAAGGTTATTCTTTAATCTACGAGGTCTGTTCAAAAAGTTCCGGAACATTTGTAATTTCATGCCAATAGAGTACTGGAGCGAAATGAAGTTGGCATCCCTGCACACACCTGTGTTTAATGTATAACTACCTAAAGTTTCATTGCTGTATGTCTGTTAGTTATTGTTCAGTGTTGTATTGAGTAGAATATTGTGTCGCACAGTTTGCGAATTTTGAGATGGCAGAGTTAGAGAAGCAACGCGTCTGCATTAAATTTTGTGTGAAACTCAAGAAAACCTTTACTGAGACACACCAAATGATGCAGGAAGCCTATGGTGACGGGTGCTTAAGCTATACTCGGTGTTACGAATGGTTCACACGGTTTAAAAATGGCCAGGCGGAAGTTAAAGATGACCCCCGTTCAGGACACACTTCGACGTCTACCCATGATGCTCATGTCAGGAATGTCAATGAAATTGTGCGTGCCAATCGAAAACTGACTGTCTGAGAGATTGCAGAAGAATGTGAAATTTCAGTTGGATCATGTCATGAAATCCTGACACAGCATTTTGGAATGCATCATGTTGCCGCCAAGTTCATCCTATGGCTCTTAAGCCAAGACCAGAAAGATCATCGCCTCGCAATCTGTGAAGAGCTTTTGGATCGCACAAATGAGGACGAGATGTTCCTTAAGAGAATCATAGCTGGTGATGAGACGTGGGTTTATGGTTATAATGTTGAGACCAAGGTTCAGTCTTCAAAATGGGTCAACAAAGATTCTCCAAGACCAAAGAAAGCTCCTCAGGTCAGGTTAAATGTCAAAGCCATGCTGATAGTTGTCTTTGACTTTGAAGGATTAGTTCATCATGAATTCATGCAAGAGGTACAAACTGATAATGGATGGTACTATCGGGACTTGTTGCGACACCTGTGAGAAAATGTGAGCAGAAAATGGCCTGAAATGTGGCAAGACAGTTCATGGGTCACGATAACGCACCCGCACATTAATCCCTGTGGGTGCGTGACTATTGCACAAAAAATAATATCACTGTGCTGCCTCATCCTCCATACTCTCCAGACCTGGCCCCTGCAGACTTTTTTATTTCCAAAGTTGAAAACCCTGTAGAAAGGACAAAGATTTGCAGTGATAGACGAGATAAAAGAAAATTCGCAAACGACGCTTTGCGCGATCCAGGAAAGAGGTGTACCAAGACTGCTTCCGGAAGTGGAAATGGCATTGGGAGCAGTGTATCAATTGTGGAGAAGAGTATTTTGAAGGGGACCATGCACAATAAGCAAAAGATAAGCATAGAAACATTTTGTGAACAAAATTCCGGAACTTTTAGAACAGACCTCGTACATCATACTAATCAAGATAAAATTTAACAGAATTGGTCTTATTTCTTGCTTCCTTGTGTGTAGAAGAGAAATAAGAGAAATCACTACCTAAAGCTATAGTCCAATCTTTTAAAAGCTGGCCGTTATGTGAAACAATTGAAGTTTGGTTCGCTTTGCAGGGCCAGCAATAAAACAAAAAAGATGAAACAAAAGATTACTTCCTTGTGAGAAAAGTTAAAGTAGATTAAAATTGAAACCAATAATAAGGAATATCTCAGAAATGGTAAACTCTACAAAAGAAACATATATAACATAAATGTTCCGTTTTAATAGATACAGTTTTTGTCTTAAAAGGAAAGAATCTGAGTTGGTGTTTGTAACAAAAACATACATAGTAATTACTTAATAGGACCAGTTTCAGGAACATTTGTTTCCCATTTTCAACCCTTTCCAACTGAATCTCACTTTGTTAATACCAAGTAGAATGTTAAGAGAATGCAGCTGGTTAATGTAGTCATTGTCACGAGCTGTCAGCAGTAGGGCACTATTTTCTTTTACATAAGTACAATGAGTCTGCATTCTTAATGAAATAAATGTGAAATAAATAATGATGAATACACAAATACTAAATGTGAGTTGGAAAAAATGAGGAACATTGTTTAAAATTTTTTTACTGTCCCTGTGCTTTAAAATTAATAAGTTATAATGTGTTCACATTGTCCAATAATTTCTCTTGGAAGTTGAAAATGATGGAGAAATTATAGGACCTGCATAGTATAGGATATAAGGCTACCATTTATTGCAGAATTGTGATTATGATTTGCCTTTTCCTGACATTTCCAGAGTGCATGCATGGTCTTAAGGGAAGTTGAAAATGACAGAAATGATGGGGCCTAAATAGTATATGATTTAAGGTTAACCTATTTATTGCAGAATTGTGTTTATGATTTACCTTTTCCCAGCATTCCTAGTGTATATGCATCAAAACACTATTAACATGGTCAGAAGGGAAGCTGAAAATTGAGAAGCGATTGGACCCAGATAGTACACATTTTAAGGTTAACTAGCTAAAGGTGACTTCATCAGAATATGAAGATACCCATCCCCTTCTCTGTCATACTGTAATTGCATCGCTTTTAATACCTGCATGCTTAATTTTGTTCATTTACATGTTTTCCCACCTTCCTGTGGCTGTGGTAAAAACAATGATAAGCTCTCCCTAATGCATATTGTTACATATTTCAACATTTCCCTACCTTCCTATAGCTGTACTGCCTATCCTCCCTAAATCATTTCTTTACACATTTACATATTTTCCTGTCTTCATATATATGTGTTAAATAACAATACAATAGTACCATCACTATATGCTTTCTGTGCAGTTCATTTTAATCATTGCATATTTCAGCATTTTTTTTTTCTTTTGTGCAAAGATTGCCTGCCCTAGCGTGCATGCGCTGTTATGCATGCACGCACGCACTCAGCTTCTATGGGACAGACTAATTCACCAAAAAAAAAAATGTGATGTGTTCCATTCGATTGACTTTCTCTACATCTCTGTAACAAATTATTGTTGAAAAGCTTATTTTTCTATTTACTTTATGTTAATGAAGATAAACATTTAACATTTTATTACTAGTTCCTTCCAAGCAGAAGGGAAATAAGGGATACATTAGGCTAAAGCAATAGTCAAATCTTTTAAAACTGGTTGCTATAAGATTGAAATTGCTTTGTTTGTATGACCAGGAGTTAAAAAATTCCCCTATGAGAAAAGTATTAGGTGGTATTTTAAAGCTGAAACCAATAACAAAGTACAGTGGTCAGCTGTACAAAACAAATGCATATGACATAAATTATGTGTTTTAACAAGATCTACATTTTTTGAGCATTAAGCTTTTTTCTATCTCATATGGTTTACCAGTTATGCAAAATTCAGTAAAATTCTTTCAGAATAAAGAGATCTTCAGATCTTGAAAATCTTTGTGTCCCATCCTTGGGAGATACTTAAATACCAAGTTTGATTTAAGTGAATTGAGTCACCTTTTTTATACTTTTGGCTCTAACTTTGCCTTCATTTGGGAAGACTGGTTTTAGGGTACTTTAACCCTATCTTCAGTTCCAGGGTTGACTGACTCTACATACAGCAGGTGGTTGTGTGCAGCCTGGTGTTGTGCTACCCTCTACTCTTGTCAACAGGTTGACATCATCAATGGCAGGGATCTCAAGATTCATAAGGGAATCTTTTTCTTTGGTGATAAAGATGTTTACCCAAATTTGCAATTCCAAAGGTTTCTTTACAAATGTAATCAGCTCTATTCCTTCTTTATGTTATGATTTTCAGACCAAAAATGATATGCTACCTCAGACTTGTCTACATGCTTGTACCTAATGCTTCTCAAGCGTTCTTTCATCCTAGTTTCCAAATCTCGTTTTGTTTTAGCTTCGGCAGCTCATTTTATAAATCCCTGATTTTTAGTGTTCGGTGTGGTACCTTTTAGGGTGAATCAGTAAGTTCCGGTAGATATAATATCTGGAACTTATTGAATCACTCTTTATAGCACTCCACTGTCTAAAATACTTCTTTTTATTTGATATACCAAGTTTGATATTTAATGGACTTGTCGTTGGTATGTGCAGAGAAAGTAAAAGGATGAAAATAATTTTGAGGGAGGGGACTAAAAAATAAATTTAAACAGTTAATGCATTTTATTCTGTGATTTGTGTTATTAATGACCAAAACTACATGGATGATCAAGAGATCAAACATTGATTTTATTTTGAAGTAGAATTCTAAAGGTTTTTAGGTGTAGTTTCATATGATACTTCAGGAGTATATTAGTTTTTTGAAGTTTTTTAAATTCATCAATATACAACAGACAGAGATAGAAAAAATATTAGCATGCAATGCAGAATGTATCAAACATGATGCCATGGCTATCATTACTGTAATTTGCTCAGTGAGCGGAGGGAAAAAAACAAAATATACGATACCTATGGAAACTAGTGTTGCCCTGTGGTGCAATGGTTACCATACTAACTTCATATACCCAAGGTTGCGGGTTCAAACCTGGCAGAGGACTGGATTTTTTCGGGCTTAAAAATCCTTAGCATGGCTTCCTTTGGAAGGGAAGTAAAGCCGTTGGTCTCGTGTCATAGATTTACGGCACATAAAATAATCTCAAACCTGATAAAGAGGCCTCTGAGCAAAATTAAGCAGTGTTTTACTCGCAGTATAGAATGGGACGCTGAAAACCACAGCAGTTTAAAGAGTGTCCATAAATAAAACTTCCATTTTATTATGGAAACTAGTGGTTAGAAAGGGGTAAAGGGGAGGATTAGCTATAAAACCCCTCTAGATCATTGTATAATAATTGCATAAAGAGGCAGCAGGTAAATTAAATTAGTTTTCCAATAGAATTTAAAAAACTAACCATGGTTGCTAGTTCTATATATCCCAACAAGATTTCAATAGTTATATATTCCCTACAGGTCTCCTGAGACATACCTGAAAATTGTTGTTTTAATCTGATCCAATGGCTAAACCATATGTTAATCAATCTTTCTCTCTTCTACAATGTAATCTTTTTGTGTTACTACCAGTTGATGGAAGACAAGGAAGAAAAACCATCTGGAGAAAAAAGAAAACTTGTAACTGAGGATGTTCCCACTTCTGCTGAAGATATTCGACAAACTTCAGTTTCACCCACACCAACATCGACATCACATCATATTGCAAATCAGAGACAGAGTACACCCAAACGTACCAGTGTAACAAATTCCTCTTTTGAACAACACAATTCCGCTCACAATAGCATGTTGGATGGAAATCCACATTCTGTGGTTCATGTTGAGGATACTCCTGCTGCATTCAGTCGTACAGAAAGTTTTCCTGTTTCAGGTAAGCATAATCATGCATCACTTTTCTTTCTATGGAAGTTGCATTGCTGACCATAAAAAAGTAATGTATGAATTTTACTTAAAGAATGCTCTTTCTGCATACTTAATAATAAATTTCGAGTCTCATAAACCGTCATTAAAAATAGACTTAAATCAAAGGTATTTGTGTGACTACACTTGAATTTATTGCACAATTTTAACTGTCTTAGGTGGTAGCTTTATAATTCATTTTTCTTTAAGGTCGAAGGGGAAAGATTATGAGTTAAATCAGGAATCTATCCTTTCATCTGAGACACATAATGTTAATTAAATAACAATGTAAATTACTAATTGAAAATAATTTAATGTATGTTAAATAGGACAGATGCCAAGACGTGTTTTTGAAGCATTGGATGAACCAAAGAATGTTTCATTTGATCATGATGAAAACAAATATAAAAGAAGATCTGCAATGGAATGGTTTTCACGGTGGTGGAAGTGAGTACATATTTTTACATGTTTATTTAATTGTAGAAGATGACCTAATGCAAACAGAAACTATGGATCCCCATGAACATGGAATTTAGGAATATCTGTGGCTATAATAATGATTTATTGCCTATATATTTGTTTGTGCAAATTTGAAGCATTGTTTATGCAAAATTTAGCTTTGGACATATAGATTTAAATTCATCAAGCCTATATGCTGCCGTCCCACCTTATGTTACTGGTGGCAAATGCTTGCACTAACTCTTGCAACATACATTGGACAGGTGCTGTGAAAAATCAGTGTGCATTACATGAGTTTTCGAGTACAGAGGTGTCTTGAATGACTGTGTTCATACATCGTGCACAATTTCCCATTACAACAGTGCTGACATTATAGTAATTATATTGCCAATTGTGTGGTGTTAATGACCTAAATGCTGAGCATTACACGACAGACTGTAAAAATCAGTGTGCATTACATGAGTTTTCGAGTACAGAGGTGTCTTGAATGACTGTGTTCATGCATCGTGCACAATTTCCCATTACAACAGTGCTGACATTATAGTAATTATATTGCCAATTGTGTGGTGTTAATGACATAAATGCTGAGCATTACACGACAGACTGTACCATGGCATTTGATCTCTGCAACTCCCCGCATCTGCTCACTAATCTGTAATCATTAGTCAACAGCAACACTAGCGACACTGTCCTCAGCAATAGCCTGAGCTGGTATGGGCTATAAGTGTTTGCAATGAGGTACCTAGTTCAGTTGCTTCCTAAATTTATCACTTTGTTTAAATAAGTCTTATAGGTAGTTTATTTTAAAAAAATAATAATAATAATAATAAATTCAGTAAATGGATCCTTTTCTGTTGCTTTTTTGTTTACACATATTCTGTGTAGATTAAGATTAGCTGTAATATTCTTCTTATAGTTAATAAAGTAAAAGTTGAAAATAGTGATAGAAAAGCAAATATACAAATTATAAACAAGGAAAAGAAATCTGATAATGTGATCAAACTGCTACCCCCCCCCCTAATACGTTTATAATAGCAGTTCTTGTTAAAACTGTTAGTATGAGGGTGAGTTAACAAGTATTATGTTTTGAAAAAGAATTTACATGGAGTTCTGTTCTTAATGTTCTGTTACAACTTGTATATATATTGTATCCAGTGGCAGCTGCTATATAAGAGCACAAGAGCACGTGAACACCTTAACTTTTAACATCTTGTGGTTTTATTGTAATGTTTGAATGTTGTTAAATGTAACATGTATATGGTAATTTAAAATATGTTGTAACAAATGAAAACACCTGTTTCTGTTAAACTCACTCTATTGGTCACTAGAGCACTACATGTGACACAACACTTACACTTTTAGCACACAAATAACTGACTCACTGCATTCACGTTACTTTCTTAGCAAGTGTCATTCACTAGATTGATCTATATCTTACTTCACTTGTCAGCCACTTATATAGTCTATGGCCGGGCTTCAAAAGTTCCAGTCTTAGAAATTAAGGGAACATTTTGTTTTGTCCATTTAGAAAGAGATTACTCTGAAAGAAGAATGTTCTAGACCTGGGGATAAAGAAGGTCCGATAATCTTGCAGGGAGATACTCAAAGGCTATTGTGTGTGTTCACTTGTTGATCCCCTTTCTCCCTGACACTGAACACCCCCAATCTTCTTGGTTGGGACAGTTGTTACCCTGGGAACTGTTGCTCCCTCCTCCAGCCCACGCTCTCTCTTCTATCTGCAAGTACCACCTGTCCATCATCTTGATGCAAGCAGCCCCATGCTAGATGTCCTGGCTGGCCCCAACACAAGCTACTGAAAGATCTTTGCTGACGTCCCTGGACTGAGTTTCTGCCCCCACTGTAGTATGGAATACCCCTAATTCTCTGGTTGAAGACTTTTGTTACTCTGACTGCCTCCATCCTCAGCAAAAAAATAAATGGCGTGTTATTTATGGATGCTCTTTAACTACTGTGGTACTCAGCATCCTATTCTATATTGGGCCTGAAAGACCACTTAATTTTGCTCAGAGGCCTCTCTATCAGGCTTGAGGCTCTTTTACATGCCATAAATCTATGACACGGGACCAATGGCTTTACTTCCCTTCTGAAGGAAGCCATGCTTAGGATTTATATGCCTGAAAAAAGTCCATCGTCCTCCGCCGGGTTTGAACCCACGACCTTGGGTATATGAAGTTAGCATGGTAACCATTATATCTCGGAGGGCAACATCCTCAGCAAGGCTGTTAGCATCTCATTAATGGTCTTGTACTTGCCGAGCATCAGACGTTCTTGTATTTCTCATCATGAATATCATCAACAAAAGAGCGAGTGGCTTCTCAAGTGATGTAACTGGGTGGGAGGTCCACCAGAGCTTTGCTCGCTAATTGCTCGATGGCCAATGCAAACTCCTACAGTGTCTCTCCTGGTTGCTGTTACCTCGATTTGAGCTGACTATAATAAGCTGCAGCTAAGCAATGGTTTCTAAAGTAGTTCTCAAGAGTCCCTCAGATGTCTCCGAATGACGTGAATGTGGAAATTGTATTCAATACTTCTGCTTCCCACCCCTGAAAATGGCTATCAGCTTCTTCCTCTTCTGCCGACCAACAGTTATGAGTAGTATCAAATGCAAACTGTTGGTGAAGCGTCGGCAGAAAACATTGATGTACCGTTATTCTTTGGTGGCTTGGTGCACACAGATGTTGCATCACTCTCAGGCTCTCACAAACTTCATGTCCCTATGTCTTCTGCTAAGCATTTTTTCTACCATAGCGTTCACTTCCTTAGCATTGCTGTCAACTCTTCCTTCCAGTACGTTAAGTCATTCTCCAAAGTCTTCCAGGGCACTGTGTTAGCCAAGGTTTTTCACTTTCTTGCCTAGCTCATGTCTTTCTCCATGCTGGCCAGTCATTCATCAAGTTTAGTGGATAGCTCCATCTTTATCCTCTCCTCTCCATCTTCGCCTCCATGTTCTCTATTGCCGACTCCATGTATCTTCCATCTTCTCCATTGCGGCTTCCATTCCGGTCTCCATTTTTTCTTTTACATCCTTCAGTTTGGTCTTCATTTCCACCTGCACCTTCTCTAATAAAGAATTCATTGTTGTCATTTCACTTCCCATCCTGACCTTCTTCAACAATTTTTAAGCATTTCCTTCATTGTAGCTTGTTCTTACTATCCCACTTCTGACATCAACAAAATAAATGAAAACATCGGTTTCTATTAAATTAACTTTATTGGCCACTAGAGCACTACATGTCATACAGCACTTACACTTTCAGTACATAAATAACTGAGTCACTGTGTTCACATCACTTTCTTAGCATGTGTCACTCACTAGATTGATCTTTAACTCACTTCACTACCTTGACTTCATTTGTCGACCCCTTTATTAGACTTTTAAAGTTCCAGTCTTAGAAGTTACATTTTATGCATTTAGAAAGGTCTGAGAAGGCTTGCAGGGAAACACACAAAGGCATTTTGTTTATCTGGCTATTGTGTGTGTTTGCTTATTGCTAATCCTGGTAAGGCAATCCCTTCAGCAGTTGCTCAGGTCCACATGCTGCCATTACAATATGGTTCCTTACTACTGCTCTCAACTCAAAATGTGGCAGCAATGTTGCATTCATGTCATGTGTTGTGCACATTTTAATAAGCTTTTGCACATGCATGACTGATATGACATAATTGCCTTACAGGCCAAATACATATGCACTGTACACTCTGGAAAACATACATGAATGACTAAGCTTTTTTCTGTGCTCTATCAGTACATAACACCAGATGGTAGCTCACTGCAGTGAAATCAAGATTGCTAGAAGACAGAAAGTTAATGCTTCATAGTATTGTACTTCTTAATGTAATGCAATGGCTGTAGTAGTGTGTTCATCCTTCCATCTTTTGACATTGGTAGAAGTAGGTAAGGTATTTGCACAGAACTGCATATTCTCAACTGCAATTCAATTTTCACATTACTTAGTTCTTGCCTTAGAACATTCAGGGCCATCAGCTCCCAACATAACAGTCTTACTTTACTGTGCTTACTGCTATTTCTTCCCTTTAAATGCCAGTGTTTTACCAGCCAGAACACTAAAGGACAGTGCAGTTTCATCAATATTGAAGACATCATAGTTCTTTATGAGCTCTTATTGCTCCCTATTCACCCACCCCCCAGTTTCATCTGAGACAGAAGCATATTCACCACACGCAGTTTTATAAGTGATGTATAAATCTATCTGTCTGCCTATTGAAGGTGGAGAAGTTTTCAATTGTGATTTCTACCTAAGTAGGATTCTGTGCACTGGTTGTTTCAAACCAGCTTGTAATGGTGTCCTTAAGTTCATCATATTTTGAATGACTAATTACTTCCTTTTTTCCAATATGGTCCACAATCCAAAGGACTTTATAAAACATCTGAGTGGAAACACTGACGCTAAATTTGTGTACTTTAGCAGTTTCAGTGAATGAATAGGTACTCACATAAACAGAGATACAGCCACAAAAGCAAATCAAGTGTACATTCATTGGCTGCTGCCACATGTTACAAGGTATAGTATATAACCAAGCTCCGTGCGGCTGGAAGGAATATGCCTGAGTTTGCATTAAGAGGAAATTATGCTATGGGGGGAGGGGAAGGAAGGCAGCTGGTAATCAGTGGCGTGCCAGAGTTTTCAATGAAGGGATAAAAAAACAAACAGTGCATCTAAATGTCAAACCTCATTGTATGGTGCTACTTGTATAAACATGAGTATGCTATATCATTTTAAGGTAGTGATGGGTGAAATTTCAGAAATATTCAGTTTTTTGGGAGATACTAAACATATTAAAATGCATATTTGCAAAGTTTCCAAGTCCTTTGATGTTTTAAAGTTGGTCTCAAACGTAAAGATCTGGCTATTTAAATACCCCTTAGTAGGGTATTTAACTCTTTTTTCAAGACTTAATTTTTACATATGAACATTCTTAATTTAATCTGAAAAATACGTACTACAAATTTGAAACTTTTACTGGATCTTCCCAAAGCCATTCTTAATAAAAGTATGATTTTTTTATTAGAGCATTCATTTTTAAAATAATAAATAAAATAAGTGACTAAATAGTAAAAGGTTTTGACATTTTTATTTCCTCTATCATGTATGTACAATGTACATAATGGGTAGAGAAGGTACTGTATTCCAATCAAAATTCAATACAGATATTTCATCATAAATACATGTTTTAAGGTCCTCTGAAACTAAGAAAAATATCTGTGCGCGTGTGTGTGTAACTCAAAAACGAAATGTTGGTTAAATATTAAACTTGATATTCAAGTTCAGTATCTTCCAAAGGTGTGACACTCAGATTTTCAGGTAATTCCCTGAAGCTCAACTACCCTTTATATGGAACATTTTTCGAAAATGTTTATTTTCTAAAAAAAGCTTTAACGATTTTGAATAAGATACCATATACTTAATATATTTTTATGACAAACAAAATGTATCGAGTAGTCTCAGAGGACATCTTCATTCTGAAGGGCTTTTGTATAATTTTTTTAAAACTGGTAAACCATGAGAGATAGACAAAATCTTACTACACCAAAACTGTAGATCTCATTAAAACACAAAATTTACATTATTTAAATTTTTGCTCTAGATTTAACCGCTTCCAAAATATTCAGATAATTGAAACTTTTCTCAAACGGGAAGTCATCTACCTTTCTTTCTGTCTCTCATTTTTTTTCTCCTAGCAAACAATAAGAACCAAATTTCAATTGTTTCATATTGGGACCGGCTTTTAAAAGATTTGGTTATCGCTTTAGCTTAGTGTATTCCCTTATTTCCCTTCTACTTATAAAGAAACAAGCAATAACATCAATTCTGCTAATGTTTATCTCAATTAGCATTATTTAGATAAAAACAATAATTTTTTGTAAGAAATGTTTGTTTGCTGAACAGCTAGAGAAAGTCATATGATTTCAACACATCAGATTTTTTCTTACTCTGCGAACAAGATATGGAAAATCTGATGATTGAATCTTTTCTATATGCTTCGATGATACTGACAAAAAGTTTAGTGATTTTACTCAAGAACTGTACAAGACAAATTTTAAAAAATGCATGTTTTTTTATGTCTAAGGAAGAAATGTCTCTTTATACCCTGTTGTGAATAAAAAAATGAAGTCTCTAGTAAACAATTGTGGAAAACAATAATTTAATCCATCATCCACCTTAAGGGTAACAGTTTTATTGTGATGTGCAATTTAATATGCTCAGAAGTGACAGCATCACCCATGGACATGTAATTACAGGAAACACATTCACAAGCATCACGTATCTTTCTAATTCCTCCCCTCTTAATCTTCTTCCCCTCCTCCCACAAACACACAGAGCTTGGTCACTAACAGTACATCAGTTACAAAGTAGTTAGCTGACTACCAACAAAAACTACTGGATCCTCTCTGTATTACATAAAAACAGTATGTTTAACATTTATTGCATAGAATTGCAGCAAAATGAATCTAAAGTAAGCAATCATATTAGACTTAACAGCAAGCAGCATGTGCAGATGGCCTTCTGCTGGTAAGCTTTAGAAGCAGCAAGGTGAGACCGTTAGTACCTAAACCAGTTAACCTAAACCATCATGGTGAATAAATACAGTTTGTAAAACATTGCAGAGGTAAGCCTGTAACAAGTGTGAGAAAGTTGCAATTTTGAATTGTTTCATAAACTGTGAAAGGTTAAATGCAAGCAAAGTTAACCACACTTGGAAAATCAAGGAAATGTAAAAAGCCAGTGGTAGAAGTTCAGTGTGATGAATTTCTTAGAAGTGGAGTGTGTCAAAAGGTTCATCATTTCTTCCACATTAATGAGCCCATACACTCAAGAAATACTAGTGTTTGTGAAGGGTGGCACAACATTCCTCTGTGCGAACAAACATCTTTTTATAAGCTGTTACTTGACATTTATTTTGATTTCCAGAAAAGAAATGATAAGAATATCATTGTTGACCATGAGAATGCACTGTTAAATTCCTGTGTACAGAAAGGAAGGTTGGAATCTGTATTTTCTCAATGAAACAAAGGCAAATGAATGCCACACAATTTCCCAGATATAGATAGACACCACCATTAAGAATAAAACGCAAGTTGAAGAAGATGAAGGGAGAGGGGAGGAGCGGAACTCTATCTGGATGGAGCATAACTCTTTCAGATTTGGATTGTTTCGTATTTATTTTCATATAGTGATTTTTATATTTCTTATTTTATTACTTTTTCTACATGTATTATGTACATAGTGTATAGAAAAGGTATTGTAATGCACCCAAAAATTTGATATCAAGATTTCAATGGAAATATATGAAATATATGTTTTAGGACCCCCCTGAAACCAAAAAAAGGATTTTCAGAAAAAGGTGTGTGTGTGCATGCGTGTGCGTGGCCGCGCATAGCTCAAAAATGAAAAGTCTGTTAAAGTCCATTTGGTATTTAAGTTCAGTATCTTCCAAGGATGGGACACAAAGATTTTCAAGAAAATTCGACCACCCCAGCTACCCTTTACATGGAAAAATGTTCGAAAATTTATATTTTCTCAAAAATGCCTCTTAACAATTTTGATTAAAATACTGTATATTAAAGATAGATACCTGACAAATAAAATGTATATCTTGAATTTTCTAGGAATAGCCTCTGAAGATTACTTTATTGTCGATGAATTTTACAGAATTTTGCATAACTGGTAAACCATAAGAGATAGAAAAAAACTTACAAAACAGAAAATGTAGAGCTCGTTAAAACACACGATTTATGTTATATGCATTTTTTTTGTGGAGTGAATCATTTTTTAGATATTCCTTGTTATTGGTTTCAGCTTTAAAAAACTTTTCTCATATGGGAATTTGTCAATTCCTGTGCATACAAACAAACGAACTTCAGTTCACATAGCAACCAGCTTTTAACTAATACTTTAGCCTATGTTACTCCCTTATTTCACATCTACTTACAAGGAATCAAGTAATAAGTCTATTTCTGTTAACTGTTGTTGATTAGCATGAAGTAAAAAGAAGTATAAGCTCTTACACAATAATTTGTTGCAGAGATGTGAATGGAACACATCAGATTTTTAGAAAAAGGCGTGTGGGTCTGTGGACAGCATAGCTCAAAAACAAAAAGGCCGTTAAATACCAAACTTGGTATTTAGGTTTAGTATCTTCTAAGGATGCAACAAAGATTTTCAAGAAACTTCCACCAACACAAACTACTCTTTACATGGGAAAAGTTTTGAAAATTTCAATTTTCTCAAAAATGGTTCTAATGATTTTGATTAAAAACCTGTATATTAAAGATTTTTACATCCCAAATAAAATATATATCATGAATTTTCTGGAAATAGCCTGTAAAAACCTCTTTATTCCAGATGAATTTTGCCAAATTTTGCTTCACTGCTAAATCATAAGAGATAGACAAAAGCTTACTATACACAAAATGTAGTATAGTTTCATCAAATGTAGATCTCGTTAAAGTTATGTCCTCTTTTTTGTAGAGGTAACCATTTCCAAGATATTCCTTGTTATTGGTTTCAATTGTAAAGTACGTATACTTTTATCAGACTGGAAGTGTCGTTTTTCTTTTGTTCTACTCCTGGCCAAGCAATAACAATCGCTTGACAGTTTTTAATACATTTTACTATCACTTTAATCTAGTGCATTTGCTTTAGTTCCTTTCTACTTATAAGGAACTAGGTAATAAGAACATTCTCCTAATGTTTAACTTGACTAGCATGGTGTAGAAAGAAGAATAATCTTTTGTAAGAAACATGTTTGTAGAGCAGCTAGAGAAAGTCATGTGAGTGTAACACATAAGATTTTTTTTTAGTTTGGAGTGCTATACGCCATGTTACCTACTCACTGGCAAGAGATTAGCATGTAGAAGGAAAGCAATGACAGTTCCCAGTTCCAAGGTTTTACATGGTTATCTCACTTGGCACCACATGGTTATGAAAGTGGTCCCATCACCCCTCCAAACAGATCAAGAAAGTGGAGGAGTACATTTTGTGCTTTGTTTACATGAGGACAAATTCATCCAGTGAAAGGGTCTAGTGCAGCACATGTCCCATGAAACAAGTCCATAGTATCCAGTATTTTCACCCTTTCTTCACTGGAATAAAACTTCCTTCCCATTTTCTTCTTCATTGCTAAAATAGCATGAGCAGTAACAAAGAGAGTAACCAGAAGAGGAAAAACAGAAATTGAGGTTGCAAGACACAAACCAAACATATGTAACTAAAACATGACTATGAAAACTTTCACATTAAACAGGGTAAAAAGAGTAAAACCAATAGCCATAAGTAGCACTAATAAAGGAATAACCACAAAAGAAACAATTAACAGAAATTGTGGTTGCAAATTCAAACCAAACAAATTTAACTAAAAACAATGAAAACAAAACCCTAAACAATGTTAAAAGAGTACAAACGCCAACTGTAAACAATGTAACAAGAATGAAAACCAGACTAATAATAATTGAGTATCAAAATCTGACAAATTTTGGGAAAGTAGAACACTACTGCAATTTGCTACAACTCAAAAGTGAAGCATAAACAAAACAATGAACTCAGAACTGAAAGTTCAACCATAAAGAACCATGAAAGCTGTTATCACCAGATAGCGCAAATAGCAGGAAGTCAAGCTGTAGCCTTCTTGAGAGGTAAACTTAAAGTTGGCATGGTCAAGCATTACTATACCAAAGACTGTAGTTGTATCACCATTTTGCATATGCGCTTTGTCTCCAGGTATCCATGATTCTGTCATGACATGGATATCCTCCATATTATTTTGTACCAGAGACCAACACCTGACAAAGCATGATGTAAACAGTGGGGAATCTTAAATGTCATAAATGTAAAGTAAAAGCAACAATGAGTGTAGGAAAATTGAAGGAACCTTAAGAAATAGTTGTAAAAGGTGGTAAAACATAGAGAGCAGGAACGTACATAAATTGAGGTAATCTTGTACTAGTTTTCTCCCTCTTATAAATTCGTCTAACTGATAAGTTTTAGTCTCACTGAAAATAAATATTTTGTTTGTTAATGATACTTAATTTCCAGGATCATATCAGTGCCACTGGTGTACTGGAATTTCATCCTGCAGGAGTTCTTTTCCATGCCAGTAAAAAATCTTTAAAAAATCACCAGTCTGGATTTTTAGGCTATCTGGAAAGGTGTCTGCAGTTGTGAAATGTTTATAAGTAAAGACAACAGTTTCACAAGAATAAAAACTAGAGCAATAAGAAAAAGTCAAAAAAATAACTTTACTATAATATGAGCTTTTACAATTAATGCAAAGGTTTCCCAGGTCCTAGGAACCAGAAAGAAGATTTGGTAAAATTTTAAATTTCTCATGCCTGTTCCCGGTGGCAGCATATTAAAATTTTCACTGTAGAAATTACTCAAAACATTGAAGCATGAAAAGCCATAGCTCTCTCTAGTTACAAGCTTGGGAAAATAACACAAAAGAAAAGAAAAAGAAAACACCAAAAGAGATCTAGTTCTTCTGCAAAAGCATCATTGATAGTTTGTTTATATGCAATTCAAAACTGTTGTCTCAATAATTGGAGAACTTAGCAGAGAAAAATATAATTATTATTATTTATAACATAATAATTAGGATAATTTAAGGTGAAATATATATTATTGGGAGCTAATTTTGAATATGATTTGAAAAAATTATTACTTTATCTACATTAAAGAACAACTTGCCTGCTTGGGTAGTGTGCTGGTTGCATGTCTGCCTCCCATTCAAAAGGTTGTGAGTTTGAATCTTGCTTAGAGTGAGTTACCCAGATACGCTTTTTTTCGGGGTTTTCCCTTATCCTGAGAAGACGAATGTCGAGTAACTTTAAGCTCCATGGACCCCAAGATCATTTGAGCATCATTTCACCAATTTCATTCATTGTCAGATGTGACCAACCAGGTTAAGGGACGTTGAACTACAAAAAAAAAAAGGGGGAAAAAAAAAAAAAAAAAACCAACAACAATAAATAACAATAAACATTATTAGTGCATTACTATTAACTATTCACATTATATCACTTCTAATTCATTATTATTATTACGTGTTATTATTATTGTTGTTATTACTATAAATATTATTAACATTCTAATACTAAGATTAATAGTATATGTATGTATGCTATTACGAAAGGAATGGTGCTTGGTACAACTAGAATCAGAAATAGTAATGGATATGCATATAAAAAGTGTTTATTCTATCAAATTTTGACATTGGCTAGCCTACATTATGTTGGCTGGATTGGAAGCAGGTAAAAAAGTTTCACTGGTCAGTTACTAACAAATGGGATCTCAATGTGCAAAATCAACTTCTTATTGGGGTTTGATGAACAAAAACAGTACATTCTGTTTTGCTTCGCATTCCATTATCCATTCTATTTTCCATTCTCCAATTATTGTTAAAAGCCTTAATTTGCAAGCACTTAAGGTGTGTATCAGTGTTCAGGAAAAGTTGTATGGTTGCAATCCCAAACTGTTTAAATGTTCATAGTAAGAGTAATGCAATTTCAATAAGAAATGTTTAGCTTAATTACTGGAGCATTACAACTTGAATTAGGGACACACTTGCTTCATTGATACAGGACATGTTTCGGAAGCCTTTGTTTCCTTCATCAGCTGTAAGTAGACTGGTAACACTGGTATCTTCTTTGTTCTGGTTTTGTGTTTGTAGAGGGGGAATATCTTCTCTCAGGCAGCAAGTTTTAGATGGTTTATTTGTTTTAACAATTAAGAGCATCTATCTATTACGTGGTTGATTTTACAAAACTGTGCTGCAACTGCTGATTTGTATGTCTATTTATTTTTTATGTTCCGGTTAAGTTCTATGGTGCAGATGTTTATGTTGTGAAGGTTTTTCAAGATGTATTTATTTTCGGAGGTGGAATTATGTTGTGTTTTCTGGAGAGTTTTTGGGGACCTATTATACAGTAGTGATTGAAATGTGGATTTTTTTTTCTTCCTGATTTCCAATGATGTTAGGATAGTGCTAATTTTGATTTCTACATTTTTTCCTTATCTGCTTGTCCTTCTGTTTATCGTTTGTGATTTAAATCCACTGGTAACTGCTATTTTGAGATCTGCAGGCATTTCTTGAGTATTCTTTGCTTAAAGGGAAAATGACTAATCTTTGACTAAACTATTGAAAATTCCAATCTGTTGTGGCTGTGGGTTATAGATAGATAGATTTATTATCAGCATGAAGAAATACAGATTCTATGGCATCATCAAAATATAAATAAATTTTGTTACATTTGAGTTTAAATATATACAGAATTTGTAAAAAGAAAAATCCAGAATAGTTTTCTGCCAGCACCAGGCTCCTTCTAGTTCTGCAGAATGGGACCTTTAATGGGACACAAAGCGGCGTATCTGCACAAGAGAAATATGGTTGCAAATGTAATAATAATATATAAATAATAATGATTTATAGTTATTTACGAGGGGCATACTGAAAGTCATGAGCAACCCATTGTAAAAATTCAAATTTCAACAATGTAATGAAACGAATTGCAGGATCGTAATCTACAGACTTTAAGCCACATGTAGACATATTGTGACGTCATTAGCTTCTATCACGTGACCACAGACAGTGTTTGAAAAATGGCTGACATTGATGTTTCGTTTTGACAGCGTGCTGTCATTGAATTCCTTGTGAAAGAAGGAAAATCTGCTCCTGAAATTCATCTCAGACTTCAACGTGCATATGGAGGTGTCTGCATGGGTGCCAGCAGTGTTAGAAGAGGGTGAAACATTTCAAAGATGGAAACACGAGTCTGCAAAATGCGCCTCGTAGCGGGCGTCCTCGAACTGCCTCTACAGAACGCAACAAGGAAAGAGTTGATAAGCTCATTACAAGAGATAGGCGTTTCACTGTGAATGAAATTGCTGCACAACTTGGAATAGGACATAGTGCAGTGCAAGAAATGATCCACAGCTTGGGTTATCGAAAGGTCTGTGCCCGTTGGGTCCCCCGTTTATTGACTGAAGACCGCAAACTTCAGAGAAGAACCATTGCACAAAACCTTCTTCAGAGATTTCATAATGAAGGTGATGAATTTTTGACGTGTATTGTGACTGGAGATGAGAGCTGGTTCCATCACTATGAGCCAGAAACGAAACGTCAGAGTGTGGAATGGCATCACTTGAACTCACCATCGAAGAAGAAAGCGAAGAGAGTGCAGTCTGTAGGAAAAGTTATGGGAAGTGTCTTTTGGGATGCACAAGGTTGCATTCTGGTTGACTTTCTTGAACCTGGACAAACCATAAATTCTGCCCGCTACATCAAGACACTTCTGAAGCTCTGTCGGGCTTTGCGTGATAAATGCCCTGGAAAGAGGATCATCCTTCAACAGGATAATGCACGTCCGCATACTGCCCGTGCCACTATGGAGAAGATCAGGGCATTAGGGTGGGAAACTCTTCCACATCCTCCCTACAGTCCTGACTTTGCACCCTCCAACTACCATCTTTTCGGTTCTTTGAAGGAGCAGATGAGTGGCCAACGCTACGAGATGCTGGAGGATATTCGGAAAGCAGCGCGTCAGGTTCTGCGGGCAGCTGGAACGGAGTTCTATCACAAGGGCATTTTCAAACTTGTAGAACGATGGGAAAAATGTGTGCAAAACAATGGAGACTATGTCGAAAAGTGAAAGAAAGTCTGTAGATTATGATGATGTATTTGGTTTGGCTTAAAAATAAATATTAAGATTGTAAAACAGTGTTGCTCATGACTTTCAGTATGCCCCTCGTAATTTGTATTCTGTGGAACAAGTTAGAGTTTCTGATTGAAGTATTCATTAATAGTGAGTGGTAAATGACTTTTGAGATTGTTCTTAACAGCCGTTCTAAATTTTTTGTGATTAAGCTCTTCAACACTGTTGGGAAGATGGTTGTATAAATTTATATCCTGATGTGATATAGACAAAAAAACAAGACACCTGGTGAGCCTCTATATTACTGCAGGTTCTCGTATTGTAGTCATGTAGGGCCACGTTTCTTTTAAAGAGATCCAAATTTTGATGTATAAAAGAGACCGACTCTAAGATATACATACATGGTAAGGGTAATATGGATAGTTCTTTGAATATTATCGTACTATCTGATCATATTGGTACCTGTTTTATGATTTTTACTAATCTTTTCTGTATCTTAAGTATCTGCAAACTATCCTATTATTCCATATTAGAGCAGTGAATGGACATATCCATAGTATGCTGACTTTAAGCCCTCCAAGGATACTTTTGAGAGGATTCTAAATGCATAGCATAGACAGATCAGTTTCCTGCTTAGATGTAGTATGTGTTTTTTATTAAAATGTTAGATAAAATTTTATAGTTTTGGAAAAAATGATTTAATTTAACTTTAATACTTAACTAAACCCTTAAAAGAAAATTTTTAATCCTAATGTCAGGTTTGCTTCTGCCCATATGCCAAAGAATTTTGTGGATTCTACTTCGGTAATTTGTGCATCATTGAAAGAAACTTGCATTGGGTATTGTTCATAATTATTGAACTGTATATACACAGTTTTTTCAATGTTAAGCTTGAGCTTATTGGTTGATAGCCAGTTTTCTATTTGTTTTAAAACCTTGCTGGTTTTATCCTGCAACTTATTTTTGGCAGGGTCACTAATTGTAATACTTGTCATCTGCAAATAACACTCTTTTTGCTTGAATAATATTGGGAGGGAAATCGTTTATTTATATAAAAAAGAGTAGTGGACCTAATACTGAGCCTTGTGGGACTCCATGCTTTATAATAACATCATTCGATTTAGCTGAAAGTACTTCAACAGACTGATATCTGTTACTTAAATATGAGCAAAACCATTCTTCAGCTAATCCCCTCACTCCACATTTGTTAAGTTTGTGAATCAGTATTTTATGGATAACCATGTCGAAAGCTTTGCTAAGGTCTAGAAAGAGCTCAACAGTCTTTTCTTTGCCATCTTGAGCTTTGAATATTGATTCTAGGAATGAAAATATAGCATTGCTAATGTTTTTACCTATACGAAATCCAAACTGAAACTTACTTAAAATGCTGCATGCCTCAAGGAAAGGCATTAACTTGTTGTACATTACTCTTTCAAGTATTTTTGCAAATACTGATAGGAGAGATAATGGACGATAATTTTCTATGTAGTCTTTTTCACCCTTTTTAAAAATTGGGCAAATCTTTGCTGTTTTTAGAAGTTCCGAAAATATCCCCATAGCCAATGATGAATTTGCAATAGCCACAAAAGGAGTTAGTAGGTGGAATGCTGCTTGTTTTACAATTTTATTTGGGATGTCATCATTTCTACTTGAGTGTTTGTTTTTTAAGCCTTTAGTTATTGTGATCATTTCTTCTGATGTTACTGGTTGAAACTATTGTATTTGGTGTAATTTAATTTGAATAGGGTATATAAAACTGTGAAAACCAAAGTTAGCTTTCAAATGAAATTGTCATATAGTTTATATATGATTATAGGATATAATCTCATCTATCTTACAATAATTATCTGCATATTAACCCTAGCTGTTTTATATTGTAAACAAGTTAATATTTTTGCAGTAAACTGTAGTTTTTTGTTTTTTTAAGTAATAAAGAACAAAAGCCATGCAACTGCAGTCAAATTCAACCCTGTCAACATCCAAGCATGCCATCACACTGGTTATTTTACTTGGGCCCCCTCCTTCCTTTACTACATGCACATTTGATTCCAGGAGCTAGGATTTGAACTCGCGACATTCAGCTTTTAATGGATGGCCAGACCACTTCGTATCACACTAATGATCATGACTATTCAAGTCGCTTCAGTTGTGGTGTTGGTGAAAGCGAAATAAAAACTGGTTTGCAAATTAGAGGAAGAATGGCATATGTAACAAAATGATTCATGCAATAGAGCAGTGTTTCCCAACCTTTTGAAGTTTATGGCACCCTTGGGAATAACATTAAACACCAGGGGCACCCTTCCTTGAATTAAAAGAAAATTAAACTTAATATGTTAATTTATTGAAATATTATATAATAATAATGTACACCATAACATAATACAGTAAACTTTACTACAATCACTGAGTAAAAATACATCAATAAATTTTGTTCGATTAATGATTAATGTGAAACTTGTGATTGATGCTTAGAGCACAAATATGTGATGTCGGGTCTTACAGTTGACAGTGAAACACGCAAATCATCCTCAAGGTTATTCAGTCTATTTCTTGCTTTGCATTTTATTGTCACCATAGCAGAGAAGGCTTGCTCGCATAGATAGGATGTTGAAAAGGGCAAAAGTGCATTAATTGCTTTCTTCATTAGGTTAGGGTACTCCTCTCTCCGTTGAAGCCAAAAACTAGCCACCGACGCCTCACTCTTGGTGAACTTACCTTTGAGTGTGGAATCAGCGCAAAGATTAATAAATTCATCTTGTTCGCAAGCAGTGAAATCTATTTCCTCTGCACTATCTACGAAATCAAATGGTGAGACAACCCAGTCGAGATTCGTAGTGGAAATAGTTGGATAGTACGCATCTATTGCATCTTGCAATCTTGATAAGTGATCACAAATGCGGTCTTTCAGTTTACCCAGATCTTTATCTCCTGCCACATTAAGAAGAGATGGAAAGTTCGACAAATCTCCTTTTTGAACTGCAGACTTCCAAGAACTAAGTTTTCTTTTAAAACCTTTCATTTTATTGGTTGAGGAGGTTATTGTTTCATGTCGACCCTGCATCGAAACATTCAGTTCATTCAGCTTATGAAAAATATCTGCCAGATACGACAGTTCAAAACATCAAGAATCACTTAGTAAGAGCTCATGAAATGTGTCTTGATTTTCATCCTTAAAAAAAGTTTTTAGTTGTTCTTTAAGTTCGAGAAACCGGTTCAATACACGACCCCGCGACAACCACCTTACATCTGTGTGAAGTAACAAAGCGGTATGAGCTGCATCCGTTGCACGACATAACTGTTCAAAAATTCTGCACTTTAAAGGTCGAGACTTCATATAGTTCACCATTTTCACAACTTGGTTAAACACTTCAGCAAAATCTTCATTACACGCTTTCACGACTAATGCCTCTCTATGCAGAAAACAGTGAGTTATAATAATGGATGGATTTTCATTGAGAGCTCTGGCAGTAAAACCTTTAATTTTCCCAGACATAGATGGTGCACCATCTGTACAACAGTCTTTCCATGAAAGATCATGGTCATTGAGATAGGAATTAATAGAAACGAAAATATCATGGCCTTTGGTTGTAGTCTCCAGCGGTCTACAGAACAGAAACTGTTCACTAATATCTTTTTCATCAATATATCTGATAAAACCAAGGAGTTGCGGCTTGTCACCAATATTGAGACTCTCATCTACTTGCAAAGCAAATGTTCTATAAGTTTTTATTTTCTCCGTGACTTGTTCGTTGATATTGCATGACATTTCAGATATCCTGCGGCTGATTGTGTTGTTGGACAGAGGAACTTTCGAAATTTGATTAGCTGCTCCTTCGCCAAGTATTGTTGAAACTATAACTTGACATGCAGGGCCAATGATTTCCTCTCCAAGAGTATGAGGTTTCTTTTTTTTAGCTATCAGTTCTACTACTTTAAATAAGGCTTCAAGAGCAGTATCACCTATGGTCATTCTCTTTACCATTCGCACAGCTGTTTTCTTCTCCCCTTCTAATATATGTGAAAAATACATTACACTTTTCTGTGACACACTAGGATGCTTTGTTGTAAGATGCCACTTCAGTTTACTAGGTACCATTTTGCTAAGTGTTTCGCCACAAACTAAACACACAGGGATAGGGTTTTCCTCGTTGTTATTCCACTTAAATCCATATGCTAAGTAACTGTCCTGGTATGTTCTTTTCTTTCGTTTGTCTTCTTTATGTGGTGAATTCGACGGTCCGGGAGAAACTGTAAGATTTGGCTTCTTAAAGCCAGCAGTAGGAGCCGACTGTTCACTTTCACTGTCCTGGCATTTACGTTTAACAATGAACTTATCCATAGCTAAACACTGTGAATCAACGCGAGGAAGACAACTGAAAGCGCCAAGCGGCGTACAGTTTTATATATCCATCTGTCGAAGTCTCGGGAATGTTCGTGAGGAAGCGAGTAGTCTCGGGAATGTTCGGCAGGGTATAGCTGTAATGCCATCTGTGGGATACTAGTATAACTGAATTATTGAAATGAATCGACCACTATCATCATCTGCCGTGCATGAGAGTAATTGATTTGACTTATTTTATTTCAAGACCTTACAAGACTTAAGGCTTCAGTAGAAGGTATTTTTTGTTTGTTTATCTCAATATCTTGCAGCACCCGTTAGCCAGTCACACGGCACCCTAGGGTGCCGGGGCACACCGGTTGGGAACTGTTGCAATAGAGGGTTAAGAAGGTCAAAAGTTACTGCAGGAATGTAACCTTGAAATTACTTCTACAGTAACTCCATCTGGAAATGGAATAAAAATTAAATCCATAGTTACTTTGTTTAGAACTTAACATGCTGTAAAAAATGTCCACAACTTGCTATGCATTATAATAGAAACAGAAACTGCCAAAGTATAGAAAAACTGATTGGTTGAATTATCAGTAAATATAACTTTTTACATTTAACTCCATATATGTGTCTTTTTTATATGTAACACCACATATGTGTTGCTTCCAAATAATTATTTTAATAATTCTGACTTAGCCATGATAGATTTGAAAGATTTATTTATTTGATCTATTCTTGAATGGTTGAGCCAGGTTATACATCATAGCCAAATATATATTATCGTGCATTACCATCTGGATTAATAAGGTACAAATTTCCAGGTACCATGAATGTGAGTCAAGTATAAACCAGATGCTTTTTATATACTACTAATTGCCCGCCCCGGCTTCGCACGGGTGGTGTACTTAAAGAAAAAAACTCGGACAAAATCTTCCGTTTACAGTACGATCATGCAATGAAATAAAATTACAATAAAATAATTTGACAACACTTTATTGTAATGCCTTATGATGTACAATTTTCCTTCTGGAGAGAAAAAAATAGCTTGGCATAATAATAGTAATAGTAGTAGCCATGCCGTGGCCGAGTGGTTAGACTACTCACCTCCCACTTAGACAGCTCGGGTTCGATCCCTGAGATTTGGGGTGGACAAAGCCGGCAGAGGGTCGAGTTTTCTCTGGGTCCTCCGGTTTCCCCAGCCATAGCATTCCATCGGTGCTCCATCTTCATTCATGTATCATCAGAGTCATGCCTGCTGTGCCTCAAGTAGTTAAAGCGGTCGTTAAACACTACCAAAAAAAAAGTGATGGTAGCGCATGCATAGTGTGGCGGGTATACGCTGGCATAGGTAATGAATTACATTAAGGAGAAAGTCACAAATTAACATTCATGCTTCTTCCAAATCTCTTTCTTTCCTTTACTCCTAATGTTTTCCACCTCATCTTTATTTTCTTCTATGTCAAAACAGCCATTTCTAAGGCTAACAATAACGTAACTAAAGAGCAAGAAGATCTGCTTGGGCAATTGATAAGCTTTTATTTGATGATAGCTTTGTGTGTTTTAAATTTCTCCATTTAACCGAAATTATAACTTGATCAAATGTATTAAATGCACCGCAATTATACTGTGATGGTGACACGGGTAGCTTCCTGTTCTTTGCTAGCTCATGTACCACATAACTCAAATACCGCCTGCGGTGCCATAAGTAGTTAAAGCGGACGTTAAACACTATAATAACACTATTCATTTTAAAGAATTACTACAAAAATATACTTATTTCTTTATTGAAACAATGTGACCAACATAATACATAAGAAATATATTAGATTTACACAGTTATCCTGCGTTACAGTTACCGGGTGCATTCCCTTAGCATTGAAGACGAAAAATAGAGTAGTAGGAACTACGGCTATCTGGTGGCAAATAATAAGTACATATTTTAGTTATTCGTCGCTATGAAAGCTTCTTTATTTTAAACGATAGGAGTAAGGAAAGGACAGTTAATAAAAAAAAAATACATTTGAATTTCACTGCTGCATTATCTCATTTCAATAAACTGTTGCGTTACATTAACATTGGATAGGGAGGAAAAATATTACTATAGCCATCTAGTAGCAAATAAAATAAGTACTTACTCTAGGTGTTCGCCGCAGAAAACTTCTTTGCTTCTTTATTTTAAATGATACAAGTAAAGAAAGGACAGTTAATACATAAAAATGTATTTGAATTTCACTACTGCATTGCGTCAATGTCTTGATAAACTGGTGCATTGCCTTAACATTGAATGGGAAGGGAAATATATAGCAGTACTACGACCATTTAGCAACAAATAAGTTGTACCGCTGCCATCTGGCGGCCATTAACTGAAATGAATTCACTTAGCACAGTTTTTATTCATATTATGAGATTTTAAATACTTTCCCGTATTATTTTTAAACATTTTCATTTCTACAAACCTTGTTGTGACAATAACGAACACAATAAAAAAAGAATTGTTCAATTTGATGCAGTCGGGAAGTGATACGCGTACATACATTTCAGCGATTCATTTTTATATATATAGATTATTATCATGAAAAAAATACAAGTGAAACCTCCAACTTTTCTCTACATAGTCTGCTGAACATTCTATACTTTCCATGCCATTTTGGACTTGTCGAGCCATTCTTTAAAGAAACTTTGGGGTTGAGTTGTCCACAATTACACGCATGTTCTTTGATTTCTTGGTTTTCTTAGGTCGTTCCCACTCCATGTTTCTTTCAAGGATACAGGGGAACACATGGTCTGTAGGGTGGTGTTCAAATGTTTAACACTTTTAGTCTGATCCCTTTTTGATTTTTGGTAACCTCAGAAGCCACTTGATGTAGACATATTTGGATCCAATACTCTGCAATGATGGTATGAGCACTCCCATGGATGATGCCCATCTGTAAAGTGATTTCATCAATAATCGACTGGCAGTCACCTTCTACATGGTCACAAACTATACAGATGCTATCTCATGTGAGGAATGCCCTTGGGTATCAATCATGTCTTTCATTTTCCACAGTTCCTCGCCCACCTTGTTGGCTCAATCATTTGAGTGCAAGAAACATTACCTCGATGTTGTAACAAAAGCTCTTTTTATTGCCCCAACAAACAACCTTAATTTCTTCCACAAAGTGATTGCAATCAGAATGTTCTGTCTTTCTTCGATGTACGACTTCCATGCAAAGAACTTGCCAACCGCACACATGTCCACTCACACAGGTGTAACAATTGCAGCTTCAATATCAAAAGAAGTGCCAACAGCACACATGTCCACTAACACAGGTATAACAATGGATGTTTACAATCAGCTATATCTTACAAAGCAAGCTATGCACACATGTTCAGCAATTATTACCAAACACAAGGTCACAGTATTGTTATAAGTTAATATATTTAGTGTGAAGATCTTTAACTATCTCTTTGAATTTTTTGTTTTTTATTTAGGTTTAAAGATTTTCTTTTAAAGGTTTCGTTAAATGTCCATGAATTTGAAAGGTTTCCAAATTGTGCCATTTCAAATTTCTATTTAAACTTTCAGATGGTTTTATACCTTCCTTCATTAAAACCTTTATTATAGTGCATTAAACAATGGGTGATAGAACCTCTTGCTCACTCATGACTTTACTGAGGAGGAAAGAGAGAGAAACAGCTCACCAAGCAAGTTGCTTCATTTACAATATTTTGACCTCCAACATCTCACATTACATTTCTGTTTGGGTTGTTTGAGAAGACAAGGGGCTAGTGTGGTTTATATTTGTTTCACTCTTGATTAATCTGCTACTCTACTTGCCATTTCATTAGGTTCATTTCAACAACTCTTTCACATGTAGCAGATAGTATTCCAACTAACTTTTTCTGCAAGAATCTGTATGTGAAATATAGTATGTATTGACTCTAGCCAATGCAAAATCAATTGGATCAAATGTCATTGGGCAATTATGCACGTTATATAAACTGATTAAGATCACAAACCATATGCAGTATGTACTACCTTATACATAACACACATTTAGCTGTAGCAGCCATACTTGATTAGTTAGCGAGTTTACATCAGGACACCCGTGAGCTTTGGTAACTGTAAATACAAAAAGAAAAAAAAAATATGCCTATACCTCTTGTATGGCATTTTATTATTACTATTTAGGCTTTCAAATATTTTGCAACAGTTATGTTGAAAATGCATTTTAGTACATATTAAAATCTGGGTGAGCTAACCAATGACATAATGGCAAGACTATTTGAAATTCTGACAATTCAGAGGTGTTGAGACAAAAAAAAAAAAAAAGCATGAAAATTGACAATATTTGAATGTACTTTTTGAACACTTTAGAGAATGTGTTTGCATAAAAGTTGCATAATTCACACAAAAAATTTGCTTATTGGAAATGTGATAAATAAAGGTCCTTATCACAAGTAAGAAAGGACCTGTTGCAAAATCATGTGATTGACCTTGTATTTAAAGTGATGATGAGTAAGGCAAATTTTTAAATGTCCCATTTCATAAGCAAGAATTAAAGATTGTATGAATTGGATTATAAAATTATATTGGTAGTGATACTGTGTATTTAAACATAAACAGTGATTGTATAACTCTTTTACTCTTTCTTTACATTCAGGTCAATGTCTGGGCCTCCTTCTCGAGGACACAGAACTGGTGGACATTTATATCGCCGTTATTGGATGGCAGCAATTCTCTTTGTTGTGGGTCTGCTCACTCTTATTGTGATATTTTCGTGGCTTGGACGAATAGCTACTGCAGATGATCCTAGCCTTGATCCTCTTCAGAACCCAAATATACGTATTGCAAAACATCATGAATAAGACTTATGGGAAATGTTTGCCACTTCCATTAAGAGGCCTTTGTTTATGTACACAAGTGTATGCATATATATACAAATACAATGTATATTATACATAGCATAGCACACCAAATCAAAGATCATCATCAAGAACTTTATAATTTGTTATGTTATCAGAGAAAGAATTATTTCACTCTACTCTCTTTATGATTCCTTATTTATAGCTTTGAGCTTAATTTGTGAGAAACATGAAGCCAGGGAATGAAAGTAAATCTAATAATATATCAGTGTCAAAAGTAAACTAAGCTGAGGATGTAAGTTTGGTGGATGCTAAAATGTGCTGTATAAATTTGATAATAAATGATACTTCTGCCTATTATGAATATGTTGCAATTAGTGAATTTGCTTATGTTTTGTGCTAATATGTATGACAGTATGTATACATTTTAATGAGAGATTGTAATATATGCAAATATTTATTAACTGAAATATTAAAAAGAAATTATGATTGGTTCTATGGTCATGTCTTTCATTTTAAGAAAGTATTAATCGGTTTATCTTATTTGTGATAATATTTTAAAGGTTTGTTACATATTATAATGTGTATGCAAAAAGTTACTCTATTAGTTTGTCTTTAATCACAATAAATTATTTCAAATGTAGCTACATCTGTATCCACATGGATGGATGTAAGATATAGATGTCTGCTATTTGTTACAGATTAGTTTTTTTTTTTTTTTTTTTTTTTTTTTTTTTTTTTTTTTTTTTTTTTTTTTTTTGTCATTAGTTTATGGGAAAAAAAAGGGTGGGGGAAATTTCACAGGTTTAATCAATCATATATAGTGACCAGTATAGACTCCAAATAAAACAAAAAGAACAAATATATTGAAAATGGCTAATGGTACAATTAGAATGGTTTGGCAGAAATGCATGTCTCCTTAATTTCTGCAATTTTAGTTTTTCTATTCCTTAACTATAAGTAGAGAAAGAGTTGCATTTCATCCAAAACGTTGTATTGGGATTTCACCAAAAGTGTGAGGGAGATTCAATAGCACCTATGCTAGGAATAGGACACCATTTTTTTTTAAACACAAATTAATTATTTCTCAACATAGTTTCCTTTTAGGACTGTACACTTTTCCCAGCATTCCTGCCACTTTTAAATCCTCATAAGAAAATAGGAATTGTCAAGCTCTGCAAAATATACCTGTATCTTGATGACCTCATTTGAACTAAATTTGTTCTTACTTTGGTATCCTCAAAACTTAAAAGGCATTTGTAGGAGGGCTGTCTGTACCTTCAGCGAATAAATACTTTCCCCTACTACCAGCACTGCCACTTCTGGTATAAATATCTTATGTGTCTGGATTGAGAACATTAGCTTCATTAAACGCTTGGATAAATATTAGCAAATGATAGATGCTAATATTATAATTAGACAGAATTTTACTTTTGGATCATGGCCGGACAAAAATCCTGTCTCTATGATACTTAGGATGTGAGCTATGCTTCTTTTAACTTCACATGGTTACCGTCACTCAATATCCATTTTATTGTAGATAGACCAAAAAACAATACCAAATCCTTCCTCACAATGCTTACCTTAAATATAAACATACAATGCAGTATAATACACAAACCACACAGTTTGAAAAGGAATGAGTTAAAGTTCAGTATGTTTGCATAGTAATGGTGTGTTATTTTATTATTAAAGTGTACGGGCATGTTAAGTTATGTTATGTTAAATCTTGTTAATATACAAATGAAATTGTTTTTTGATTAACAAATGTGAAGTGATTCATTCTCAGGGCTGGGTTGTTCTCAGTAGCAAATAGAAATACTACTTTCAAATTTAGATAATCTTATGTACAAGGCAATACACAGTGTAATGCAAGATGACTGGGTTTTAAAAGTCAGGCATGCAGAACAGCTTCAAGAAATTGCCAGGGACCACACTATGGAGTCCACTTCCATTAACTTAAAGGAATTTAGTGTTTTTGAAGCCGAAGTCACTCCTGAACTTCTTACTGCTCCATTGATGTAATGTCTATTATGGGTTAACATCATCAAGGTAAAATTTTAATGTTTAATATGTTGTGAAACTATGGATGGCGCTATGACTGGTGAGTGAAACATCTCTAATGTACAAAGTTACTACCGGTACACGCCCGTTACGTTTGACACTGTGCTCTGCACGAGCATTGGCCAATGTTCATATCCCTTTAAGTATTGTGATGATTATAGCCATTATTTCATGTTTGGGAACAAGAAGAAATCACAGGGAGCCATTTCAGGCAACTATAGGAGATGAGGCAACAATACATAATATAATTCGTGCAGTTTGGCAGTACAACTTCAGATGAATGTGTTGGAGCATTGTAATGGTGAAACAGCACTTTCTTCTTCCCCAAATAGGGCCAATAACTCACAGTAGTATGGGCAGTAACCATTTTTTTTCTTTTTCTGAGAAGTCAATAAATATGACACCCTTCACATCCCAAAAAATCATTACCATCACTTTGCCAGCTAATGGGACCATTTTTGTCTTCTATGGAGTAGATTCACCAGAAGCAATCCATTGTTTTGATTGTTCTTAGTTTCTTAGTATAATGATGAATCAAGATTTAATTGATAACAACTTGATATAAACAGTCCTTCATATTTTGCTTGAATAGCTCCAAACAGGTTCAAAGTTGAAAACTGCATCAGCTTGTTGTCCACAGTGAAGAATTGTGACACCTGCTTTTTTCATCTCCAACTTACCATGCTAAATATGAATTGCCATTCTCTTCAGCACACCTATGGCCTGTGCCGCTTTACAAACTTTCGTTTAATCAGCAAGAATCATATCATGGATTTTTTCTATGTTTAGCAACTAGAGAAAGTAAGTGTGTTAGACATAAAAAAACACTATAAAAGTACTGCAGAATTCTAAAAAGGGTTATAAATGCAGCTAAAAACTTTGTTATGAAAAACAAATACAGTCTTCTCACAATAAGCCTAGCACTATATGGAACATTATTAAAAAAGAGACTGGTAAATGTCAATTGAAAAATGATATGAAAGGAATTAAAGTAAACCAAGGGACCATAAATGATCCCTAGCAGATAGAAAATGCATTTAATGAATATTTCATTCAGGAGGCAGAAAATTTACAGACAAAGAAACAGCCTAAGAGAGATCCAATTTCATACCTTCAGCAATCTTGTATGGAAAATTTTACCCTGAGAGATAGTCTGCACAAGTACAACCAAAAAAAAAAAAGCAATACAATCCCTCAAAAGCAAGAATTCATCACGATACGATGAAATAAGCACAAAAAAATTAAAGATATAAGCTGACATTATTTGCAAATCTTTAAGTCATTATTTGTAACATATCCATCTTAACAGGGACGTTCCCAGACAGATAAAAATATTCAGTCATATCAAACTATAGACCAGTATCTTTATTTACAGCTTTTTTCGAAAATTTTAGAAAAAATTATGTTTAAAGAATTTATCATCATCTAGATAAGTATAATATTTTAGCAAAAGAGCAGTTAAAATTCAGGAAGAGCATATCAATTAGTGATGCCATTTTCAAGTTAACTAAAGAAGTTTTCAAGTCATTGGATGGCAAACTTAACACACTAGGAATGTTCTCCAATCTATCAAAAGACATTTGACTGTGTTAATCATGAAATACTTCTAGCAAAATTATTACACTATGAAATTAGGGGCAAAGGGTATCAATGGATTATATCTTGATTATCGAAAAGAAAGGAAAAGGTTATAATAAATACTTCAAATAATAGCAATGCATATTCTGAATGGAGTGAAATAAAGCATGGTGTCCCACAGGGTTCTATTCTGTGGGTCCCCTATTATTTTTAGTGTGTATAAATTATCTACCTGCAGTAATAAACAACAATGCCTATCCAGTTCTTTTTGCAGATGACAAGTATCATAATTAAAGAATACAAAGTCAGTCAGCTCCCAGATTCATCTAATTAAAATCTTCAATACACTAAATAATTGGTTTTAAAGTAACAAAATTCACATAATATTTGAAAAAACTAACCACATTAAGTTTTGCACAAAGCATAAAAACATCACAGACCTAAGGATAGAATATGAAAATAATCAGATTGCAGAAGCCTGTAATACAAAATTCCTAGGTCTTATGATTGATTATAGCTTACCCAAACTAAGCTCTACATGCTTTGCAATCTGATCTTTAATTCAGCTAATAAATAAGAGCATTCTAAAAACAACCTGTTATGCATATTTTCATTCATTAATGACCTATGGAATGATATTTTGGGGAAATTTAGTAAATGCTAAAAAAGTATTAATTATGCAAAAAATCTTATGTGTTCCATTCACAAGACTTTCTCTACATCTCTGCAACAAATTATTCCTAAAAAGTTTATGCTTCTATGTACTTCATGCTAATCGAGAAAAAAATAGCAGAAACAGTCTTATTACTTGCTTCCTTCTAAGTAGTCCAATATGTAAATAAATACAAACAAAAAATATTGAAGCGAAATAAGGGAGTATCGTGGGTTAAAGTGGTAGTCAAAAGCTGGTTACTATGTGACTGAACTTTTTTTGTTTGCATGGACACGAGTTGACAAATTCCTGTATGAGAAAAGTATAAGTTTTTCAAAGCTGAAACCAAAAACAAGGAATATCTAAAAAAACAATCAATTCCACGGAAAAAAAATGTACACAACTTAAATTGTGTGATTTAATGTGCTCTACATTTTTGTGTAGTAAGTTTTTGTCTAATCTCTTATGGTTTAGTAGTTTTACAAAATTCATCCAGAATAAAGTAGTTCTCAAGATATACATTTTATTTGTCAGGTAAAAATACCTTTAGTATGTTATATTTTAAGCAAAATTGTTTAGAGCCATTTTTGAGAAACTCAACATTTTCGAAAAAAGTTCCATGTAAAGGGTAGTTGGGGGTAGGGAGATTTTCTTGAAAATCTTCATGGCGCATCCTTGGAAGATACCAAACCTAAATACCAAGTTTGGTTTTTAATGGACTTTTCGTTTTTGAGCTATGCTGCCCACAGACACACACACAGACATTTTTCTAAAAATGCTTTTTTTTGGATTCAGGGAGTCTCAAAGCATGTATTTCTGGTGAAATCTCAGTATCAACTTTTTGGATGCATTACAATACCTTTTCTATACACTATATACATAGTACGTGTAGAGAAAGTAAAAAAAATAATAAGAATAATGACAGGGGAAAGATGATCAACTCACTGCAAACCACTTTTCAAAATGTTTACCACTAGTCTGTGAATATATTTTAGCCATATTGTCATTTGTAATAAATAACTCAGAAAAGTTAACATAAAATTCAGATATCCATAACAAAGAGACCAGACATAGGCAGGACTTGCATGGACTAACAAATAATTTGCAGTTATTCCAAAAAGGGGTTTATTACAAAGGAATAGTTTTGTTTAATTCACTTCCCTCTTCTGTAAATGAACAAAAACAATTAATTCAAAATCTTCTCGGGCTTCTAACCAGGTAAAAATTTGGCTTGATACCAACGTTTCGAAGAAGTGCATCTTCCTCATCTTCAGTTTGCGGAGACTGGTATTTATAAGAGCTGGAATGGAGCTAAAAAGGATCCTACCAACTCTGTAGAAAGACACACCGTCCAGCTAATTAAGAAATCCAGCCTTCCTCCTGATATTCAAAAGATGGTCTCACCATCTGCCTCCATACCTCCCAGATTATATGGTCTCCCGAAGATCCATAAGCCTGGGATACCTCTAAGGCCCATAGTGGACGCTATTGGCAGCCCTACCTATCGCCTAGCTCGTCATCTGGCAAATCTGCTGCAACCAATAGTAGGTAAGTGTGTACACCATGTGAAGAACTCTATGCACTTTGCTGAAGTTCTTGACAGCATCAAAGTGAAGCCATCGGACCTGTTAGTTAGTTTCGATGTGGTATCTCTCTTCACCAGAGTTCCCCTTGCGGAAACAATACAACTACTGTCGGAACACTTTCTACCTGGTATTACTGCACTGTTTAGTCACACACTTACTTCCACTTATTTTCTGTATGACAACATCTACTACGAGCAGACAGACGGTGTTGCCATGGGCTCTCCTCTGTCACCAGCTATTGCCAACTTCTATATGGAGTTTCTGGAGCATGAAATACTTAACACAGCCCCATTAAAGCCTATACATTTTTTCAGGTATGTAGATGATACATTTGTGATTTGGCCGCATGGACTGCACACTCTCCAGATTTTCTTGCACACTTAAATAGCCTCAGATCATAAATACAGTTCACAATGGAAGTTGACAAAAACGCTTCCCTCCCCTTCTGGACATTCTGGTTACCAGAAAAGTGGACGGAACCCTTGGTCATGCCGTCTACCGAAAACCTACACACACGGATCTTTATCTCAACGCAAACAGCTTCCACCATAAGTCACAACGAATGGGCATTCTCAACACATTGGCACATAGAGCACTTTCTGTATCAGACCCAGATAATCTGCAAACGGAATTTCAAAACCTAAAATTCACACTCCAACAAAATGGATATTCAGCCAAGGACATCACATCTGCGCTGAAAAGAGCCGGATGAAAAAGAAACCCCAGCAAGAACACTCAACAAAAAGACAAGCCAGCCGCCATAGCCTATGTACCGTTTACCAGCAATTTTTCGGGAAAGATTAGTAGACTACTCTACAAATATGTCAAAACCATCCATAAGCCACCACCTAAAATCAAAAATTTGGTCAGGCCAGTTAAAGATAATTTAGCTCTAAGAGTACCTGGTGTCACATTCCTTGCAAATGCAGCGCAGCATACATTGGCCAAACAGGACGCACTATTGCCACACGCGTTTCTGAGCACCAAAGATCAATAAGGCTTATGCAACCCGAAAAATGTGGACTGGCTGAACACTGTATAGAACAAAGCCACAGAGCTAACTTTACCAACACCAAGATAGTGGCAAAGTGTTCGAACTACTGGGAAAGGAGAGTAAAAGAAGCTTTAGCCATCTCTCCTGAAACAAATAATCTAAATTGCGATTCTGGCCTACAACTAAGTTCAGCATGGACACCGATGTTAAAGAGCCTTAACACCTAATCCTCTACCTGCAGTCTTCCAAGGCTTATTTTCTAGTAGGTGCGTGCTCAAACACAAAACATTAGCTGTATAACTGCTATAAATAGTTTTCTACTAAGTCCATGCTCATGTCTCAGTCATCTTAAATACCAGGCCATAATATTACGTGAACCAATCAGATGTTAGCTCCATTCCAGCTCTTATAAATACCAGTCTCCGCAAGCTCAATCCATCAGTTCACCCTGAAGACGAGGAAGATGCACTTCTTCGAAACTTGGTATCAAGCCAAGTTTTTACCTGGTTAGAAGCCCAAGAAGATTTTGAATGAATATGTCGCCAGGAAAGCTTCAGTTCTTATTTTGAACAAAAACAAGTTTAGATCAGAATTAAAAAGCTACCTTATTACTCACATCTTCTATATAGATGAGGGTTTTATTCAATCAAAAAACACTGGTAATAATGTAACATTGTAAATATAATAAACATGAATATTCTAAGAATGCAAGTGTACCAGTAAGCTTTTGGAAACAGACATGTAATTGAAAATCACGCAAAACTGACACCTCTGAAAATTCATTGTCAGAGTTATTATTTGTAAATAAATGTATTAATAAGTATGAATAAATGTAATTCTTGATATGATATACATCCTAGAATTTGGGTTTTGAGTCTAATCTCATAATAGGATCTACAGATTGCAAAGTTTGTATGTATTTTCTTCAATAACCTCTGCCAGGTTCCTGGACATTCCTCCACAAAAATTGATATGTAATTGTGTTTAAAGTCATTAAACCAAAATAATTTGTAATAAAACTTCACTTATCTCTTTTAAATATTAAATAAAAATAGATTGATGAATCTGCTATGGCAGATCATTTTTAGAAATTTAACCATGAAATAAGTACTGAAATCAAATTATTAAAATACTTTAATGGATCCATAGATTTAGCAGTTTGAGAGAAAACATTATTTTAAAGAATAAAAATCATGCAATGAATTTTGATATATCACAAATTGATTGTCATCAATTTTTTTTTAATTCCAGTAGTTGGCAGTACCATCATCTAGTAGCAGTAACCATAACAACGTAAATAAACAACAGCAAGTCGTTAAGCTGAAGATACAATAAAAATGTAATAGCAAACCTAGCAATTTAAAAAAGATAATGAAGTTTTGTTGCAAATTATTGTTATATTAATATTTGTGTTACTTCACTGCTACTACTTCTTTTTAACATATTATAAATGTTGATATGTTGGACTTAATGACGTTCTCTACCCAATATAATTTATTTTTGTATATCTTCTACAAACATTCTTATTAAAGCTTATTTTTCTTTCTTTCTTTTGAGATAAACCTTAACGAAATAATTTCATTATAGAATTTGTTGTAGGTATAAAGGAAACTAAACTGATAAATGTTTAAAAATGGGGCTCTATATACTTCTACTTATGAGGGTGGTCTGAAAAGTTCTCAGCCTCACCCAGAGATTGCAGCACTACTTGCATGATTTTTTTTCCTTATGTTAATATAGATGTTTACCCTATGTAAAACTAAAAGTCATTCCAGGCAGTAGTTGACTGTAGGCAGTTGATTGAAACAGTGGAAATGTGCATTGCTTTGAAAATGAAGAAATTTGAGTATCGTGCTGTGATAAAATTTTTCGTAAAAGAAGGTTTAACACCTTCAGAAATTCATTTGCAGATGTGTATGGTGGCTCTTCACCTTCAGTTTCCTTTGTGAAGAAATGGGCGGCCAATTTTAAACATGGCCATGAAAGCGTCCAAGACGATCCATGTAGAACATCCAAAAACTGTAACTGTAATCATTGAAAAACTGCATGACATAATTTTGGAAGATCGGTGTACAAAGGTGCGTGAAATTGTTAGTGCTCTTGGAATTTTA
This sequence comes from Hymenopus coronatus, assembly GCA_030762935.1. NCBI lineage: Eukaryota > Metazoa > Arthropoda > Insecta > Mantodea > Hymenopodidae > Hymenopus > Hymenopus coronatus. The sequence continues at coordinate 58,244,384 of CM060882.1, forward strand.
AAGGGACATATTGATCACATCTTGCATCAGGAATTAAACATGAAAAAGCTTTGCGCAAGATGGGTGCCACGTATCCTCACTGTGGATAACAAACACATTCGCACGACACTTTCTGAAAAGTGCTTGGTGCATTTTCAGAAGAACAGAAGTGACTTTTTGCGCCAATGCGTCACAGTGGATGAAACATGGATTCACCACTTCACACCTGGATCCAAGCAGCAGTCGAGGCAGTGGACAGAAGCTGGTTGTTAAGCTCCAAAGAAGGCGAGGATGGTGCCATCGGCAGGAAAGATCATGGCATCAGTGTTTTGAGATGCCAAGGAAATTTTGTTTATTATCTCGAAAAAGGTAAAACCATTCCTAGAGAATCCTACTCTTCAACTTCTAACCAAACTGAATGCAAGCATTCTGAAAACAGACCTGGGTTAAAAAAGAAATAAATTGTTTTCCATCAGGACAGTGCACCTGCACACAAGTGTTTTGGCAATGAGGAAATTGAGAGATGAAGTGCTGGAACATCCACCCTGATCCCCAGATTTGGCGCCCTCGGACTTCCATCTGTTTCCAAAAATGAAGAAATTCCTTACTGGTAGACACTTTTTGTCCAATGAAAATACAATTGCGGCTGTAAATGGGTACTTTGCAGCACTTCCAGAGGAACACTACAGAGAGGGGATAATGGCATTGAAACACTGCTGCACAAAATGTATTGATATTAGTGGAGATTATCTTAATAAATAGAACTACTTTGAAAGCATGAATTGTATTTTTCACTATCAGACTGAGAACTTTTCAGACCACCCTCATAATTAGTTTACCCTGCCGATATGGAGGACTTGCATATGAGTGGCTAGGATCAGAAACCTGTCAAAAAGCCAATAGACAATTAACCATAGAATGCAGAATGAAGGATTGACCCATAGCCAGGGATGAGAGTGATATAGATGATTGGAAATGGATGAAAGGAAAGGTAACGATGGAGCAATTTGGGAATGAATGATGGGAGAACCTGAAAAAAAAGCCCACGCTGATACTACTTTGTCCACCTCAAATCCTACATGCAGTCCCCTAGATTGAACTTGGACTGCTTAGTGTGAGACGAGCAGTGTAACATTCAGCCTCAATGCTGCTGGGGATGCTATATGCTGGCCTTAGAGTTCCATTGCCTTTTCAAGACATTATTGTAAGAAATGACAGAGTAGCAACACTACTTTAAACTTAGAATAGTAATGAAAAATTCAAACAAATAATAACAGAGCTTGAAAATGGTTGGTGCCACAAGAAAGGTTATTTGGAATAAATTGTGTGCATATTTATCTGTAATATATCTTTGTCTCTTATGGGTTACATGCTTTTCAAAATTCTTTCCAAATGTAGAGGTTTTCTCAAAGATTTCAAGAAAATTGCAACTCAAATTACCATTATGTGGAAAATATTTCCTTATTCTTGATTTTATAAAAAATGGCTCTTATTAAGGTTTTGATTAAAATAAAGTTTACGAAATATCTGCAGGCTTCCATGGCAATGTCCATTGAGGTTATGATTTTCGGTGTAGGCTACATCATTTCTTAAACTATTCTCCGCCGACGTACATAGTGTATAGAGAAGGTATTGTATTGCACTAAAAAATTTGATACCAAGATTTCAACAGAAATATGTTTTGGGACTCCTTGAATACAAAAAAAAAAAAAAAAAAAAAGTATTTTTAAAAAACATCTGTGTGTATGTGTGTGTGGGCAACATAGCTTAAAAACGAAAAGTATGTTAAATGCCAATCTCTTATATTTAAAATCTCTTGCAAGATAAGACCAAAGGCTCAATCTGGAGCAACAGTTCAAGTTCTGGTAGATGTCTAATTCCGTGCATGTTCCGCCATAAGATACCCATTATTATGGGATAAGCTCTAAATTGAAAGATGGTTCTTCATATTGGGCTGTGCTGGTCAATTTAATTTGTTCTTTTTCACTGTTGGACTAACACTTGAGTGATCCTGCCGCTTATGCACTGTCCATCTGGCAGTGAGGGCAGAATCCTCCTGTTCCATTTCCTCTAGGGGGAAGAACCCCTTTCCAATAGAAAATTTTGGTTTGAGAATCTTGAACCAATTAAAGGTACTGATTGGTGCCTATCTGTGCTCCCCCCCCCCAGAAGATTGCTCAGAAAATAAATAAATGGCGTGTTATTTATGGACGCTCTTTAACTACCGTGGTTCTCAGCATCCCATTCTAAATTGGGCGTGAAAGACCACTTAATTTAGCTCACATGCTTCTCTATTAGGCTTGAGGTTCTTTTAAGTGCCATAAATCATGGGACCAACGGCTTTACTTCCCTTCCAAAGGAAGCCATGCTAAGGATTTTACACATCATCCTCCGCTGGGTTTGAACCTGCGACCTTGGGTATATGAAGTCAGATTGCTCAGAAGAGGATCTACATGAATGCTGTGGACTTTTCCTTCCCTTAGATGTTCTGGAAACAAGCTTTACATTCTCTTTTAGGAAGTTAGTCCTGACATTACTTGAATGTCAGGAATGTTTATGCTGGTTAAGACTACACAACAGTTATGTCAGTCTTATTGCCTGAGGTCAAAAGTTTGGATGACGTTTTTGCTGGACTACTCTTTAAGTTGGTGGATTTGGAAGATAGTGATGTAGGCCTAGCCTACTTAATGTTAAAGGCTTTGGCAGTTGTCTGGCTTCAAGAGTCTTTTCGGTGATGGAGGCCCCATTTATATCATTGGTGTGAATTGCAATTTCCCGATTCACTACTGCAATTGAGCTATAGGTAATGGATTTTGTGACAGAGGATTGGTGGATGTGCAAAATCTTCTGAGGACACCTTCTCTCTCACCCGTTTCTCCTGAATAGTTCTCTCCTCTGAAAAACTGGGGCAGTCTTGGGAACTAGATGGATGTCCACCACCACTGTTAATGCAAGATGGAGTGGATGTACAAGCTCCATAGTCCATGATGTCTCCACAGAAGGTTCATCTAGACTGACCAGTACAAAATTTGCTTAGGTGTCCAAAGCATGACACTTGTAGCATCTGAGTGGGTCAGAATATAGGGCCTAACCTTGATGGCTTCATACCCTGGCTTAATCCCTTGATGGAGATCCACCTGATCAAAGGTAAGGAACAGGGTACAGATTGGCACAAATTCACCATACACTTTCCGCTGAACCTATAAGCAGACTTGCTCTGCCAGATTATCTTGAATCTCCTCAGTGGACAAGCCACCAATACATGGTTGGTGACAACACCTCATGTGGTCTTACACATCTCGACATTAATTGGGTAGCTGTGAAACATATGGTTCTTAGTAGTAGTAAATGTTCAGCCTTCTTCTGTTCTAGATATCACTAAGTAAAGAGATCACTAGACTCAACTACTTCTTTTCCAAATACATTTATTTTTGGTCTGATTTTTCATAGAAGAGGGAATAAATTCATCCCTCAGTGCTCCCTATGCACCATGAAGCCCAACAAGGGGTCATCCCACTGGTGTGATAGGGCTACACAGGGGATATAGCGGACTCATCATCTCACCCATCCTGAAGTTTGGTATAAAACCTAATCCTGGCTGATTGGCTAAGGGTGGGGTTAGTCCCTAATCACCCATTTAGGTGAAACAGAAGCCATAGCGGTGTATTAGGTTGCACACCCTCCCTGGTCACTGAAAAACAGAAGGCTCAGATGTGCAACTCTCAACCAACCAGGATATACCTTTCCACCGACATAGATGGGTGTTTCTGCAACTCCCTCACACTCAGAGAAACAGCATCAAGGGAGTCAGGGTTGGCTCTTGGCCCCAGGTGCACCAAACCTGTGTGTACCATATTAGGCTCCTGGGAGGAACTTTAGAGAGGAAAAGTACTGAAATATTTCTATCCATCTCAGGTGGATATCTTTTCTCTTATTATTTCAGTGATAAATTTTGTCTGCAGTAAAAAATTGCTTAACATAAACAAATTTGCTGAAAATAGCATTAGCATCAACATTTGATTCACCAGATATATTTCAAATCTTGGTATATTTATTTCAACATCATTCCATTTTCAGACATTGGGAAGCTCGATCCATACAAATGTTTCATACACCTCAAATCTTTCAGTCCAGACTATTAGATATTGAATACAAATTTTTCAGTCCAGATTATTAGGTATTGAATACATGAATCATAGAAACCATTTGCTATATTTTGAAAATCCTCTACTTTCATGTCAGTGTGGGTGACTCAGTCGATTGGGTGCTGGCCTTCTGATCCCAAGGTCACAGGTTCAAACTTGTCTCAGCCGCTAGTTTTTAAATGTGCTTGAGCTGTATCACCAAAATACATTTTGTATAAGATGTGGAAGGAATGAATTGACAAAGGAAGTCGAGCAAGAAAGGGGCTTAAGACAGGGGTGTAAACTCAGCCCAGTGCTATTTAATTTATTTATTGATGATATTTTGGATGAGGTTAAGTTAGCAAATCCCCATGCGCCAGTGGTTAGTAACATAGAAATCCCAGGTTTACTATTTGCAGATGACTTAATGGTGGGATCAATAACAGTAAGGGGTCTAAAATTGGCCATTAGTGCAATAGAGCAATTTTGCAATAAATGGGGGCTGAAAATGAACCAAAGGAAAACAAAAATGATGGTGTTCAAGAAAGGATCAAAATTGAGTAAGGAAGAACAGTGGTTTGGAGAAGGTGGAGAAATTCAAATTGTTAGTGAATTTACTTACTTAGGGGTGAAGTAGTCTAGCACAGGCAGGTGGGACAAGCAGGTAAGAAGTGCCATGGCAAAGGGGAGATTGGCTATGAGCGCCATAAGAAGATGCTTGTATATAGCAACAACAATCAATAAGTGTAGAATGGTTTGAGCGAATAAATTGTGCTTTGGTAGAGTCTAGGTGGATATATGGAATTGAAATTTGGGGGCTGGAGAAGGGGTGGGAAAGGCTGGATTTGGTGATGAGAACATTTTGCAAGCTCATTTTGAGAGTACCACAGTGTACAGGTAATGCAGGAGTGATGGCAGAACTAGGGAGAGTTAGTACTAGAGGACAAATAATGGAGAAGGTACTCAAGTATTTATTTCGTATACAGCAGTTGCCAGAATCAGATATTATGAAAGTATGTTTAAGGTTTCAGGAGAATAAGATGGAATGTAATACGTGGTTGAGTAAGATCAAGGAGCAGTTGATCAAGAACGGGCTAGGAGATTTGTGGGATAGAATGAACAATCTAGATAGGGGGTTGTGGAAAGAAGTGAGGGACAGATTAGAGGATATGGATAGGCAGAATCAAAGTGCACAAATGAGGGAGAAAAAATCGTTGCAATGGTACAATGAGATGGAGGATAGTGCAGGAAAGGAGGAATATCTCAAAGTGTGCAATAGAAACGAGAGAGCAGGATTGTCATGGTTCCGACTAGGGATATGGAAGCTGAAAGGGTTGAGAGGAGGTATGAGGCAGGGGCTATGTCCAATTTGTGGGGAGGATGGGGACGAACTGCATATAATGTTCAAATGTAAAGGGTCAAATGAATGGAGAACAGAGTTGATCAAACGGAAGTGGCTAAGGAGGAATAACGAGCTAGGGATACGAAAGATTTTTAAGGACAAAGGACAATTAAGAAGTTTAGGGGAATTCTTATGGAAAGTAAAAATAAAATGGGAAAGAAAAAAAAAGAAAACAGAAATAGATTATTAAAGGAAGATCACAGGGAAATAACAAAATGGTAGAGGTAATTTATAATTAAGCATGTATGTTAAAAATAGTTGAGTGGCATACCCAGATAAGGTTGCCACTACTGTATGGAACTTAGCACTTAAATAAATAAAATGTGCTTAAAAGTGACTCCCCCATGCCAATAGATTTACTGGCTTGTAAAATAACTCTGTGGGACAAATTTCTGCCGCGCTGGTGGTGCTGCTATGGTCCTGACAATTCACAGTGTCATTAAAAGACAAACTAAGTTTAAATAAATCAACTTTCATTTCGTAATTTATGTAAACCACATTTTACAACATGTGGGATAAATTTGTTCTTCTTTTTCCTCAATCATATTTACTTTCAACTTGAAAAGTATTATAGCTACTTCACCTGTTGTTTAGTTCACCTTTAACCCGGAGAACTTCCTGGTAGAAAACTGTGGAGAAAAAGAGCAACTTTCACCAACAGTTTTTCAAAAAAGGATTTAATTTTCAATGGGCATTTTTACTGACTGAGAAAACAGGATCTCAGTTCTTCAAAAAGTGCAAGTACTCTTTCCAGTGTTGGCATTAATACTAGCCATCTTATGTTGCTAAAACATAACTAATTACTGTATGCAAGCTCAGCAAAGCTGCAGAAATACTTTGCTGATTCTACTTTCATGGTGTATGCGTATAAGCGGTAGTAAATTTGTGAATAACAAATTCTGCATCAATAGGTAAAGAATCTTCAGCAGTCTTAATTGTTAAGCTAAACATGAGTTGAACTTAATTTTAAGCTTTGTTATTTTAGGTATTTACCTAGAATGTGTTTCTCACATTTTCAGCTAGAGTCAACTGTCTGAGGAATTTGAAAAGATTTTGAAAACAGCAGAGCCCAGTGGTTTTAGGAAGCATTTTGTGGATAAAAAGATTAAAAAGTTCAGGATCAAGAAATTGCAGCAGCAAATCATCACACTTTCACCCAAGAGCAATATGCTACATTGTAAATATCTTCTGTTCTTCCAGCTGTAAACCATGTTATAACATTTTAAAAATACTTCCATGCCCCTGTGTTTATATTTATGAAGTCTTAGATTTGAAAAGATCTTGGATTTCTCAATTTAAAACAAATTCACAAGTGCATACTCATAACACAAGAAGTAAAGCAGTTGTATGTATTATAAGCCACAATGCAACTTTATTTGAAACAAGACAGTTAACATTAAAAATATATCTTTGGAAAAAAGGTATAAACTGGCTCTAAAAACATTTTTAATGGAAGGCTGCTTTATTCATTAGAAGAATATATAAATCACAGTTTCTCTTGACAATGCTTTCTAGAATTTTGTCTTAAATAAATAATTAATGCACTTTTATGTGTTTGGTTTTGTATGTTTTGACGAAGCCTATATCCTGTACAAAATTTAAATGGTGAATAAAATATGATTTAATATGATAACCAGTTTTTAAGGAGTGCCAAAAAGAAATTTCATAAAAATTTCAAGAATGACAGCATTGGTTTGGCTTCACAAAACAAATTTAATCTAAAAAGTCTGCTCAACTTTAATAAAATAGACAGAAAATGGGCCAAAGAAAAATTAGATGTCCATTCATAAGAAAGAGAAAAATAATCACCATGCTAAAAGAACATTGTAGAAGTTTGCAAATAAGAAAATAGACAAGTCTACTGTTGCCAATCATTTTTATAAAAATCACCACAATATAAGAAGTATATTTATACTAAAATATGATGTGTTCCACTCACATGACTTTCTGTACATCTCTGTAACAAATTACACTACTAAACAAAAAAAATTTTTTTTTCCATATACCCGAAACAAAATAGGCCAATTCTTATGTAAACTGATCTGCTGAATCCAAAAATTCCCCTTAAGTATTCTTATTTTTTTTTATGAAAAATTATAGAAATATAGTGTCATATTTGCTTAATTGAAAGTAATAGGCATTTTATTATCAAAATAAGATTCAAAATTATAATTATTAACCAACAATAAGTCTTCCGACATGGCAGAATCCCGGCAACCCTAGTAACGTCTTCCCATCTCAGAAATGTCCTGGTGGAAAAGCTCACCTTGCTCATCACCTACAGCTGCTATGTTTGTAGGGAAACTACCAAGGTAGAGAGTGCAAAAAGTGGATCTTAAGTGACATTCGACAACCTATTTCTTTGTAGCTCCTTAATAGCTCTGAGACTAAAGTTTCATAATTGTTTTCTTTGTTACTGCCCGTGAAGCCATTCAGCACCGATTTAAATGATTTCCATGCTGCCAATTCAACACGTTTAAGCTTAGATTCAAAAACCCTGTCTTTAAGAAGTGGTCTAATTTGAGGACTGAACAAATATACCTTTCTTTAATTTAAATTTACTTATTTTGGGAAAGATACTTCTTAAATACTAAATGCATTTCCATTTTTGTCCAGAATTTTAACATTTTTCATTAACCCAAGCTTTATGTGAAGTGGGGGAAGAAGAACTTTGTTTGGGTCTACTAGAGGCAAATACTTAACACTACTTGCTCCAGGTGTATAGTTCTCCCTTTTACCCCACTCTTTTATTATAAAATGCTTGTCAATTGACCTACTGTCCCATAAGCACAAAATACAGCAACATTTTGTGAAACCTCCCATTAGTAATGCAACTACATTTAGGTCACTACAAATTTCCCAGCTATGGTTTTGATAACCAATAGCATCTAAAATTATGGACATGGAATCATATGTCTCCTTCATCACTATGGCATGAAATAAAGGTATTCATGGTAGTAAATTGTCATTATGTAGCAATACTGCCTTTAAGCTGTATTTAGAAGAGTCAATGAAGAGGTGCCAATCTTTGACAAAATGCTCTATACCTAATTCCTTCATTAAACCATTAATATTTAAAGCAGAAACACATGTTGGCATTCGTTGTGAATACTGTTTATGTTGAGATCAGTAAAATGCTATTTTAGTCTCTTTTGCCAGGAAATTCCACTCCTGCAGCTTGGAATCCAGTAATTCTGATGCTTTTTTAACTAGTTTCAAATCACTAATAAGATCGCTTAGTTTTTCTTGAAAAACAAAATGTCTTTCTTCACTTCTTCACATTGATATGTAGGGTCTTGGGATGTTCAGGGTTCACTGTCAGCTACATCATGACTTGAACTTGATCCATCATATTCTTCGACCCATGTTTTTGGAGAATCAGGCACCGGAAAATCTTCATAATGGGGAACTGGTCTTATTGCTGATGAAGCAATAGGATATTTGACACTCAACTTAATTTTTCTAGAAACACCTATATCTTTGTATTAAAAATATAAGTCATTTTAATGGTTAGATCATTCTCTGCACACAGCAGAGAACAGCAAAGATTTGATATTACTGTGTAGCCATTAAGAACCAGTTTTACATGATATGCAGCAAACATGGGGTGCAAAATCCTTATCTTGATCACCTAGGCCACAACCAAACTGTAATGAGTATGCTGTTTTAGTAATACTTGCTATTTATTTTTTGCTGCGATTTAGGAGTGAATTATCCATACACATAACAAAAGCTATTGGAATCATTGGTACGTTTTCTACGCTGCTCTCATCCATATCTGTAAGCTTTCTTTAGCACTGTGAATTAACTACATTACACTTTATCAGCTAATTATGAACTGAAAGAAGAATCCAATACAAAAAAACACAGATGAAAAACGACCATCCAGTGGAGTACTCAAGATAACGTATCTGTTTATTTACTCAGTGAAATGAAAGACATGGAGAGGAGGGTGATTAAGGAGGGTTGGCTGTGTACCTGAGGGACATAAATTGATTAATGCACAAGATAGGAATCTTTTCCATTATAGAAAACAATTTACTGATAAATCTTATGTGATGGAAATTCTTTCTAGTTGTTTTGAATAATATGCATTTTCTTTACAGGTAAAAAAATCTGATGTGTTCCATTCACATGACTTTCTCTACATCTCTGCAACAAATTATTGTTAAAAAGCTTATGCTAATATTTACTTCATCCAATCGAGAAAAAATTAGCAAAAATAGTCTTATTACTTGCTTCCTTGTAAGTAGAAGCGAAATAAGGGAGTACAATAGGTTAAAGTGACAGTCAAAAACTGGTTGCTATGTGACTGAAGTTCCTTACATTGTATGTATGGACAGGAGTTGACAAAATCCATATGAGAAAAGTATGTTTTTCAAGGCTGAAACCAAAAACAAGGAATATCTCAAAAATGATCAACTGCACGAAAAAATGTGTGTATCATAAATTGTGTGTTTTAATGTGCTTTACATTTTTTGTGTGGTAAATTTTTGTCTATCTCTTTCGGTTTAGCAGTTATGCAAAATTCCTCAAGAATAAGGTAGTCTTCAGAGGCAATTCCCAGAAAATTCAAGATATAGATTTTATTTGTCAGGTAAATATCTTTAATATACAATATTTTAATCAAAATCGTTAGAGCCATTTATAAAAAAAATCAACATTTTCGAAAAATGTTCCATGTAAAGGGTAGTTGGGGGTGGGGGGATTTTCTTGAAAATCTTCGTGTTGCATCCTTGGAAGATACCAAACTTAAATACCAAGTTTGGTATTCAACGGTCTTTTCGTTTTTGAGCTATGCTGTCCACAGACTCACACACGGACCTGTTTCTAAAAATGCTTTTTTTTGCATTCAGGGGGACTCAAAACATGTATTTCTGGTGAAATCTTGGTATCAAATTTTTGGGTGCATTACAATACCTTCTCTATACACTATGTACATAGTACGTGTAGAGAAAGTAAAAATCTGATGTGTTCCATTCACATGACTTTCTCAACATCTCTGCAACAAATTACTGTTAAAAAGCTTATGCTTCTATTTACTTCATGCCAATCGAGAAAAATTAGCAGAAATAGTCTTATTACTTGCTCCCTTGTAAGAAGTGAAATAAGGAAGAGTTAAAGTGATAGTCAAAAGCTGCCATGTGACTGAAGTTCCTTTGTTTGTATGTATGGACAGGAGTTGACAAATTCCTGTATGAGAAAAGTATGTTTTTCAAAGATGAAACCAAAAACAAGAAATATCTCAAAAACAATCAACTCCACGAAAAAAAATGTATATTACATAAATTGTGTGTTTTAACGTGCCGTATATTTTTTTGTGTGGTAAGTTTTTGTCCATCTCTTACAGTTTAGCAGCTATGCAAAATTACATAAAATTCATCCAGAATAAAGTAATCTTCACAGGCTATTCCCAGAAAATTCAAGATATACATTTTATTTGTCAGGTAAATATCTTTAATATATGATGTTTTAATCAAAATTGTTAAGAGTCATTTTTGAAAAAATCAAAATTTTTGAAAAAAGGTCCATGTAAAGGGTAGTTGGGGGTGGGGTAATTTTCTTGAAAATCTTCGTGTTGCATCCTTGGAATATACCAAAAATACCAAACTTAAATACTGAGTTTGGTATTCAATGGTCTTTTTGTTTTTGAGCTATGCTGTCCACAGTCACACATACACACGGACCTTTTTCCAAAAATGCTTTTTTTGAATTCAGGGAGACCCAAAACATGTATTTCTGGTATCAAATTTTTGGGTGCATTACAATGCCTACTGGCATTTTTCCAGATAGAATGAAATATGCACTTATTAAACCCATTCACAAAGGGGGAAGTAATGAATTTAAAAATTTTAGGCCCATCTCGATACTTCCCGCTTTTGCAATAATCTTTGAAAAAATTGTTCACTCACAGTTAATTACATATTTAAACCACTATAGCAAACTAACGGATTCACAACATGGATTTAGGGAAAATCATTCAACAATATCAGCACTAGTAAATCTCATGAACGACATATCTCAAAGACTGGATGAAAAAAAATCTGCTTCATTGATCATATGTGACAATTCAAAGGCTTTTGACTGTGTAAATCACGAAATACTGATAAAAAAGTTAGAATTTTATGGTATAAATAAGATGGCATTAAAATGGTTCCAGTCTTATCTTAATAATCGCAAACAGAAAGTAATTCTAAAAAGTAGTAACGGTGAGGCACACTCAAACTGGAGCACGATTAAAAATGGGGTACCACAGGGAAGTGTTTTAGGGCCATTACTGTACATATTATACACAAATGATCTCCCGGAAAATATCAGTGGGAAAACAATAATGTATGCAGATGATACAACAGTTCGAATAAATGCAGTAACTAACTTAGAGCTGAGGTAAAACACGGTCGAAACAATGACTGCACTAAAAAAATGGTTTAATAACAATGGACTAAAACTGAACACATCCAAAACTTCTGTTATGCACTTCAAAACACAAACAAAAGTAGATAATAATATGTTACCTGTTACCACCATAAGTTCTACTACCTCAGCAAAAATACTTGGAATATATGTAAATAATCATTTAAAATGGCAAGAACATATACAATACATAACTAAAGGATTAAACAGTGTCTGTTTTAATATGTTCTGCCTTTCCCAAATTACAAACTTAGAGACTAGGAAAATAGTATATTTTAGCTACTTTCATTTGGTTATGACATATGGAATAATTCTCTGGGGTCAGGAAACAGGTTGGGAATCAATCTTCAAAACTCAGAAGAAAATAATCCGTACAATAACACATACAGGGCCAAAAAAATCTTGTAGACCACTGTTTAAAAATCTAGAGATATTAACCTTCCCATCTCAATATATACTGGAACTCTGCAAATATATACATGTAAATTTCGATACTCTATATAATACTCAAAATCAACATGGCTATCAAACTAGAACTAAAGGCAATTTAAAACCACTAGAACATAGACTAGCATTATTTGAAAAAAGCCCACTCTATGCAGGAATAAAAATGTATAATAAATTACCCACTAAAATAAGACAAATAAAAGATATAAAATCATTTGCCAAAACCATCAAAAACATATTTGCAAAAAAGTCATACTATTCGGTAAGAGAATTTATGGAGGATAGCTTATAAAAGTTAAAAAATTGTATTAATTCAATTTTATAAGGGCTTATTGCCCTAAATATTGTAACTTCAACTGTATATATTTCTCATTGTATTTCGCTTGACGTGTCACCTGTTTACTGAGCTCTTGCTCACTTTGTAAACGTTTGTGATAAATAAAGTTATTCTATTATTCTATTCTATTCCTTCTCTATACACTATGTACATAGTACGAGTAGAGAAAGTAAGGATATGATTTAATAATTTATTTTAAATTAAGTTAATATGTGTTATCATACTGCATTTCTGTAAGTTTCTATAAAAGAATAAATCAAAAACATTATGTGATACAGCATTTTAAGAGGCATTTTTGGAATCGGCGAGTCATTTTGCATAAGAATTAGCCTATTTTGTTTTGGGTACAAAAACCGTGTTCCCTAGTATTATTGTTAAAGAGCTTATACATCTATCTACTTCATAATGATCAAGATAAACATTAACAGAAATAGTTTATATTACTTGCTTCCTTGTAAGTAGAAGGGAATAGGGAATACACTAGGCTCAAGCAATAATCAAATCTTTTAAAAGCTGGTTGCCATGTGATTGAATTCTGTTTCTCTGAATGGCCAGGAGTTTACAAATTTCTGTATGAGAAATGTTTAAGTATTTTAAAACTGAAACCAATAACAAGGAATATCTCAAAAATGGTCAACTACATAAAAAAAATGTATATGGCATAAATTGTATATTTTAATGGGATCTACTTTTTTTTTTTTTTTTTTTTTTTTTTTTTCCTTCCTATCTCATACAGTTTACCAGTTACGGAAATTTCAGCAAAATTTATTCAGAATAAAAAGGTTTTCAGAGGAAATTCCCAGAAAATTCACAATATACATTTTGTCATATAAATATCTTAAATATACAGTAATCAGAATTGTTAGAATCATTTTTGAGAAAATAAAAATTTTTACATTTTTTCCATGTAGAGGGTAGTTTGGGGTGGGTTTTTTTTCCCTCAAAATCTTGGTGTCGCATCCTTGGAAGATACTAGATTTAGATACCAAGTTTGGTATTTTACCCACATTTTGTTTTTGAGTTATCGTGTTCACAGACACAAAGACACACACAGAGCTTTTTCTAAAAATTATTTTTTTTTATACATGGGACTCTACATGCATTTCTGGGAAATCTCAATATTGATTTTTTGGGTGGAATGCTATACCTTCACTATACACTATACAGATTAATATGTGCAGAGGAAGTAAAAAGCATATGGAACCACATTCAGTTTAAAACCTGGGAGAAAATCTATATGAAATATGAGTAGCAATTTCAAAGTAAATATGAAAGAAAATCCAAACTATTGGTTCAGCAAACCACCACCAGAGGATGTGACTTCCAAGCCCTATTCTCACTGTCAGACAGTCAACTCTAGCTGAAAATGTAGGGAACAACCTGTGAAACGTGTTCAAGGTAAATACCTAAAATAATGAAGCTTAAGAGAGTGTGACTCATATTTAGTTTAATTTTTGAGCATTGTTCTGTGGATTCCCATTCTTAATTCGGTTAATTAGTCTTAATTGTATTGTGTACTAAATGTGCTGCACATCCAGCTTCACAGTTTTTATGATCTAATACCATTTTAAGTTTTGAAAAACATTTTTGGTTACCTTACCTATGTTACTGCTGGTATTACCACCACAGAATGCAATTATCTTACTATCTAGATTATTTTTTGCAAGCACATCAGTCAAATAATTGGTAACAATATCTGCTGTTTCACCAAGATGTTCATCAAGTTCCAAAATTTGAACACAGAGACTGTGTAGCAGTAAAAATAATTGATATAATCATAACAGGAAAAATTTTTCTCTCCCTGTAATTAGAAATATCTGTAAACAATTTAATATAAGTGACTTCATGCAAGTGTTCAAAGCATCTTCTTACTAGTTTTGAAGCACAGCCATTTGAGCAAAAATTAAGATTTTCTTCAACCATTTGGTAAGCCCAGGATGCTGTAATTGCAGTCAAGTGCTATTCAACGATCTGTTGCTAAATTTGGTCGTAAAATGAAGTTATACTTCTGGATGACATTGCAGTAATTTCTGTGTTTTTATGTTTACTTGATTTTAGATGTTCCTTAACGTCACTCTTCCCTCCATGGGACACGCACAACTTGATGTTACAAATGTTCAACAAACTTCAGAATTGGACCAAATTTTCTTTATGAATGCATACCTATTATAGAAAATGTGGACAAGTATTTGTTGATTTATCTATAATCAATTAATCACTGGGAGCTGAGTTTAAATTTCACCTAAATTTGCTACAAACAACATTCCTAAGTATAGGCTAAGATACTTAGCTTACCTGTAACATAGAAGGTAACACACATTTTTGTTTTAACATTTTAAATTTGATCACAGAACTGCTGAAACAATATACACTCTGACCATTACTGAGAGAATGAAATTGAATTATCAAAGTGAAGAATGGGAAACAAAAGAAATGCTGGCATTGTAGGCATCATATTATTTCCATAATAATGATGTTTGTAATGAATGTTCTTCAATTACATAACATTACTTCTTAACAATATGGACATAAAATTTTAAAATACTGTATTTAATATTATGTAGCATACAATAGAGAAAGCATTTTATTTTCTAGCATAATGGAATAAAGAGATGTCCTGACAAAATCTATCAGGACACCAGAACAAGTTGAAAAACAGTACTGTTCCATTCATAACGAGATGCCTAGTCAGTTTACTTTATGCTGAAGGGATCCTGGGTTCATTTGAGCATTTCATTCATTCAACATCTGATATAACCTACCTGGTTAAAGGATGTTTAACTTCAAACAAAACAATAAAATAACGAATTTCATTTTTGATAGTGTTTATAATTTACATTAATAAGAAACTGTCTTAATTTTACTGTAATAGGGAAAGTACATTGCACTATGACATTAAGGAGTTAAGTTTTACAGAATTAAGAAAAAGCTAAAAGTTACTTCTGAGATGCTATAAGATGTATGACAAGTATACTCTTAACAGTATTATTTTGCATTGATATTTTGAAAAAATAAACTAATTAAATACTAAACCTGGGCTTAATAGGATCAGCTAAATAATTAAGGCATTCCATTACCAATGTTAGTTGATTCAAGTAGTTAGGGTTATTCTGAAGTCTAAGAATAAACACATACAGTATAAACAGCAGCAATTTCACTTACTATACACGTGAAAGAAATATTGCATTATCATGTAAGTTATAAACTAGGGTTGCCTAAGAATTTTTAAAATCATTTATAAAATGTGTCCATATGTAATGTCTGGAAACTGCATTGTGATGCAAAATTAGTATTATGAATTGATAAATAGTAGTCAGTACTTAGACATAAATATATTTTGTTATGGAAGTTACCTTAAAACAGTGAAATTAAAGTAATAACTGCAACTTATTACATCATTAATAATTATTGAGAAAGTTCAAATCAGACAGATACACTGCAGATCATTATATAACCTATTGATAAGGAGCAAAAAAAAAAAAAAATATTTTATCAGTAACTGTCATTGGTTATTAATCAAATGAAACAAATAATGCTCAAATAACTAAACACTTTTAATATATATGAACTACTTCTGTTTCCTGAATTGCAAAGGGATTCCTTGCAAAAGCACACAGTGGTCACTTTATCTCCATGTGTTTTTATACATCCATCACGTAATTCAATACCCTTATCATCAGTTGCACCACTGCAACCACGCACAGTTGTAACAAATGTATCTTTCTGAATCACTTTCTTGACACAGAAATCACTATATGTGCGTGGACATTGGAATTCTAGATTTAATCGTTCTAACTTAGTTGTGACTTTCCAGAATTTAATGTCACACAAGGGTATAACATCATGGGAAGTGGACTGGCATTGGTAACATTTTAATGCTTCTAACTTTCCTTCACCCTCTTCAACTGCATGTTCACGAATCAATGGAATACTTCTCACTGTTGCAATAAGCTGAACAAAAAGCAGATGGCCATACATTCAACACTCTTCTGTTGGACCACATCCATAAATCCCTGAAAATGATAGGTATCAAACAGGAAGTAATAGAGGGCTAATGCAAATTTAGAAAGAAAAGAAAATCTAATACAATAAATTGCTCCCTTCAGCTTAAGTACACTGAGAGGGAATATTCCTAACAGGACAATCATGAAATACAGAAGATAAGGGGAGATGTGCAATTGAAATAAGCAAAGCTGTATTATTTTAGTTAAACACCAATTTATCTTAAAATATTGCAGATAGGCTCAACAAAATTAATATGCATGTTTATAATGTCTGCTACACACACAAATGGTATAATATTTGATAAGATTAAAAAATAAAAGAAAGCTTAATATTAAATCTATTAAGAATAAAATTTTATGAAACTTAAATGCTTTTTCAAATATTCCTTAGAGGAGATTGAAAGATAAAATTTTCTGCATGTTTAAGAATGATTATAATATACAAAATGGTTTATTTACTACTGCCAAGTACCTTGAAGTACTATTCATTTATGGTGAAAGATATTGTAATGTGGCAAGAAATTACTAAGAAAGATTTCCAAATAGACAAGCACCACATCATAGGATATTTGTTTTTGTCAAAGATTTCTAGAAACAGGAAGTATATCTTGAAGTTTGTCAAAAAAAAGTTGTACAAGAAGAAGGAATCCTTAATTTGGTGGAAAAATATTATGAAAGTGCAGCTGTGGTCTAGCTCGCACTACCAGTGCATCCCACATAGGACTGTTTTTATAACATTTAAAGAAGTTCTCATTGTTTTTCTGTTTTCTTGTTTTAATTATTGAGTTTTATAATTTACAAAGAAAGGAAGTGTAATTGAGTAGCTTATGTTTTTCAAACTTTGATTTGCCTTTATAAATGTTCCAATTAATAATTTATATAATATTGTAAATGCTTCCTCAGTTTTAAGTTCCTTGTGAAATTTAAGTTATGTTGAAATCATGTATTTCCGTACCCTGTTTCTTACCTTTGATCTCCCACAAAGGGTCTGAATTCATCGAGGTTAGACTGTATATACCAACCTGCTCAGATGTTACAAATTTTAGTGCTTTGATCACACCAGGAATTCTACCTGCATAAACTATGGTGATATCTTGCTCTCGGAGAATGTATGTCAGCTCCAACGTGCATTAACTGCAACTGTGAACTTCCATTAAGTTTCCGTAATTGTCCCCATTAGAGGAAAAGGCAATCCAAGAGATTTGGCTTAAAGAGGAGGTGTTTTACAATGAAGTCCAGAAATTCATGCGAATCCACAAACTCTCTATCCTGAAGCCGGGTGCTGCAGACACTGTTGCAGAAAAAGCTCTCTCACTTTCTAAGCCTTCGATTCAACAGCCAAGTCAATATCATTGCAAACTAAAAAGCACTACAGATACATCACAACAATCGACATCAACCAGTAAGACTGGAAAGGTGATAATATATAATGCATCTGGAATAGCTCAAGACCAACTATGAGAGAACCGACTTCCACAAAGAAAGTATAAAGCCTGCTTCCAAAATAATGAAGGAAAACAAAAATCCACATAAATCTTCACGCAGATCCTCTTCTGAGGAATCTTCTGGGAAGGAAGAGTTCAAGGTCTTGTGCACATCACCATTCACTGCATAGCTGGCTAACATATTGGCCTTAAGTATGAGTATTTTCGCAACCTATGATGCTGATTGTGCTTCTACCAGAATTATGCCACTATGGGCTCTAATGCAAGATTTTAGTGGACCAGCAATTTTATCACGATCCTTTTAGATCCTCTGTTCTATTTAAAATCTAGTGGTGAGGGCCACAACACTCAACTTTTATTTTCCTACCTTTATACCATATTTAATGATTTTTTTTTTTTTTTTTTTTTGGGCCATGAGCGTTTTTAAAATTGTTATTCTCCAGTGCTCTCCACCCACCACAGATCCCGCAGGATCACCCCACTGGGATGCCAGGGCTACACAGGGGATATAGTGGTAGGTTATTCCCTAGCCTACTATTTAGGTATAGCAAAACTAAAGCGCACCCTTCCTGATCACTGAAAAGGCAGAAGACCCACCCTCAGATACGCAACTCTCAATCAACCAAGATACCCCTTTCTATAGACATTGGTCTCCACTCACGGCCTACTCATGGGTGGGTGTTTCTGTTGACTCCCTCACCTCTCAGAGGAACCTATACTGAGGGAGTCAGGGTTAGCTCAGGACCCCAGGTTTGCCAAACTCATACCTATGGCCAAAGGTTTACACCCAAAGGACCAAACATTTTTTATTTCAACATACCGCCTCCATTATTGGATATTCTTGAATGGGTTAACTCTATGGTTCTCAGCATCCCATTCTATATTGGGTATGAAGACTGCTTAATTTTGCTCAGAGGCCTTTTGATCAGGCTTGAGGATCCTCTATGTGCTATAAATCTATGACATGGGAGGACCACCTGTGTTACTTCACTTCTGAAGGAAGCCATGCTAGAGATTGAAATCAACAATAAGAAATATTTAGAAATAGTTAACCACAAAAAAAATGTATATTACTTAAATTGTGTATTTTAATGTGTTCTGCAATTTTTATGCAATATGATTTTGTCTACCTCTTACAGTTTACCAGTTATATAAATGTCCTCCAGAAAAAAAAGGGCTTCACAGACTATTTCCAGAAAATTCAAGATATAATTTTATGTGCCATGTAAATATCTTCTGGATTGAGAGGATCTCAAAAATATATTTCCAGTGAAATATTGACATCAAATTTTTGGATGGAATACAATACCTTCTCTACCTACTATGTACATAATGTGTTTAGAGAAAGTAAAATTGACATTACCTGGTTCTGTTGCACGGAATTGCTTTAGCATGGTACCCCACATATCTCACATGTCAGAGGATAGGAAACCCGAAGTATATAGAAGCAAGCCCAAAAAATGGAAGGTCCCTGAAGCTATATCAGGAAGACAAATTGGGGAGAGAAAGAGGTAAAACATGAAAAACGTAAAGAATGATAAGGGTTCAAGTAGAGTGGAAGAAATGGATCAAGGCTAGTACTCCAAGCTAACATAGTGAAGGAGTTAGGCAAAGAAGAAGAAAAAAAAATAATATTCTTTACTAATAATATTCACTAACATATGAATTCAAATAGACAGATGATTGTAGTTCAAAATAAGCAAGCATTATGGTTGCATGTTCCTGTAAGTTTCACTACGATGGTCCACTAATTTCAGAGAAAAGGGTACATACAGCATAGAAAATATAATGTAGAGAAAGGTCAATTTAAAGTGTAGGTGTAGTAGGCATCGCTACCTATTAAACAGCCAATCAAGGGCACAACCATGTAAACTCATATATTATTCTGTTCAGCTAGAATTGGGAACATGCACGAGTAATAAAAATATTTGGGGGTGGAGGTGTGGTAGGCATCACTACCAATTTAACAGCCATTCAAGAGCACAGCCATGTAAAGTCCTATATTATTTGGTTCAGCTGGGTGTGTATTGATTGGTTTTCAGATGATAACTGTAAAGTATAGTAATTTGCAATAAAGTGAAGTACATCTCATTAAAACTATTTTTTCATTAGACTAGCAGATTTTTTACTCATTAATTTGTGTTACATAAGCATAGAATGTTGCAGGGGTAAACGGGGAAAGAATAAACATAGCTACAAGTTGTTAACACAAAGAAACTGAATTGTAATGCTAAAAGGCTCTAATTGTAGTATCAGGATAAGATTAAAAAATAGCAAATGAATTAATAAACAGCTTTTTACAAAAAAATTGAATCATAACGATAGTAATGATAACGAGAAACATCCTTAGGATGAACATATGTTTTGATTTTTGCTCCATGGCTTTATAATTTGGTATGAGAAAATGTTTGGATAATATTGCATTCATTACTGCCTTCAATCAAATATGTAATAAAATGTCATCCGAAACATTAAATGCAGTTCTTAACCATCATGTGAAGTATATGCATGACAATTTTGAATTATTTGTCTTGGATATGTGTTTGCAGGTAATTTGATGGCTTCACTATTCCACAAATTTGGAAATAATGGACAAAACATATCTTACAACACTTCTTGTGCAAGCACAGCAGCAATGTTCTGAATTGAATGCAATTGTTCTGATGCCTTCAGCTGAGTCTCAAATCATAAAGTGGTAATGTAATCAGACAATAGGGGTGTTGATAATATATTAAAGAAATTAAAAGTGACAGCTGTATCTTTATGACAAACTGACGATAGAAACACAGTAAGTATAACAACATAGAAAAATGGGTAGTTATAGTATATGTTTTATTAATTTGTTGAGTTGGTTTTTTAACACTACTCAACTACTTGACTACACAAATCAAGTACAGGATTATATTGCAGACATCCAAATCGCTACAAAAAACTTAAAGGAAGAAGATAAAATTATAATAAAAAGTAAATGTTCAAAAATAGTTGATCAGATCAAAAATGAAAAGAAATCCAAATGCAATAGCCAAATATTAAAATCACTAAAAGACAAACCGGTCATATACACTAAAGCAGACAAAGGGAACAACATGATAATTTTGGACAAAACAGAATACATAAACAGAATGGAAAATTTATTACAGGATGACCAATACATCACAGTGGAAACCAACCCACTAAACTCTTGCATCCAGACATTAAACAAAGCAGTAAAAGAAAGTAAAATCATCAAAAAAGCAGAATCATATAAAAAAATAGTAGACAATCCAACATTACCCAGAATTTATGGCCTACCAAAGATTCACAAAACAGGAAAAACAATGGGACCAATCACCAATAGTATTGATTCTCCAACATATAAATTAGCAAAGTGGTTATTGAACAAATTTGATTTGTTTCCAAAATTTGAAAGTTCCAATCTAGCAAACTCTTTGGAATTAGTTGAAAAAATCAAAGATCTAAAAATAGACACAGAAGACACATTAGTTTCATTTGATGTTACAGCATCCCAACACAAAACTGCAAGACCTATTAAAAATGGCTAAATACAACAGAAATAGAACCTGCAGAAGTAGAAGATTACATACAACTAACAAGTTTGTGCATTGAACAAAACTACTTCACCTTCAATAGTAAATATTACAGGCAAAAATCAGACTCTCTATGGGCAACCCTCTATCTCCATTTTTGGCAAATTTATTTATGAGTAAATTCGAAACGCACATGAAGAAAGCATTCCCATGGATTTTCAAGGTGTGGTACCGCTATGTTGACGACATATTTGCAATAGTACCAAGTAGACATTTAGATGATGCCATAAAATTATTAAACATACAGGAAAAAACAATAAAATTCACAATGGAAACAGAAACCAATGGAGAACTCCCATTCTTAGACCTAAGAATCATCAGAAACAACACAAAAGTAAACTTTGGAATCTACAGAAAACCAACTCAATCAGAAAATTACATTAAAAATGAAAGCTACAACCCATTTCCACACAAACATGCAATAATAAACAGCCTCACACATAGATTAGTAAATGTACCTATGAGCACAACTAAATTCAACAAAGAGTTAAAACCATAATTCAAACAGCAGAACAAAATATCCATAGCAAGAAGTTTGTATACAAGGAACTAAACAAAGCAAAGCAGAAAAAAACCATAAAAGAAATAAATACCCTACAGCAGGAAAAAACAATATAAACACATTCAAAAAATTCACTTACCACCCCCGAGCATTTAGAAAATTCAAAAAAATCTTCAAAGAACAAGACATCACCCTGGCTCCAATAAACAGATTTTCTGTCATAAAATTACTAAATTCAAAAATAAAAGACGAAATTCCACCAGAAAATAGCTCAGGAATATATCAAATTAAATGCACAAATTGTGAAAAGTTCTACATAGGACAAACCAAAAGAAGTTTAAAAATCAGAACCAAAGAGCACTTTAGAAACCTAAAATTGAAACAAGAAGATAAATCGGCAGTAGCATTTCACTTTTGGAAAGAAAACCACAATCTAGATCCAAATCCAAAATTGCTTAAAACCATGTCAGGCCACAATGAACTCACAACCTGGGAAAACATCCTCATATGGAAAAACAAAGATCGCCTAATAAACTTTGAAATCCCGCCAGTAGACAGCTTAGTTAAGAAGTTCATCATTTTGCCACCAGAGAAGAGAGTATAAGCAAATGCAGCCAGCAATGGCAGTTGGACCCATGAGGTTGAAAAACTAGTCCCTCATAATAACAAGGTAAGTGACGTAGTGTTAAAAAACCAACTCAACAAATTAATAAAACATATAATTTGACTGTCACTGTTACTAAATTCCTCCAAACATCAATTAGTTATAATATGTTTAATTTACATCAAAATGATCCTCGCAAAAATATATTGTAGATTTTTTCAATATATTGAACCAATATGTTTAGTGACTCAAAAATCCATTACAAAATAATTCTTTAATTCACTGCTGCACAACAATTTACTCCATGCTTCAATGCATAAACAGTTGACAGCTCTCTCACGCTGTTGTGTGCTAACACTCCACTCAAGACTGACTAACTTGGCTTGCAACTCTTCCATACATAGCTGTAGTCATAGCTTCTAGCATGTGCCAGTTGTGTCAATGGAATTCCAAGGCCTCCAGCTCTGCTGCATTGCATACCAAGGCAGATCTGAGCATGGTTGCACGTGGTACTGTCACACTGCTCCCTTCTCAGGGCTGGTTGTCCAGACTAATAGTATCATAGTAGGCTAGATAATTTAAATGTACTACCAGATTTTTCCCTCTGAGCAGCCTCTGGGTGTGGTAGATGACATCATTTATTCTCTTCACCATAAAATATGGCCCTTGCCATGGTTGTTGGACTTTTGGGTGCATCCCTTGGTCCAGATAGGGCAATATAGCCATTCCAGATCACCCTGCTGGAAACCTTGCTGTGGTCTGCCGATCGTAACGTGTCTTCATCCAATAGATTGCTACCTGGATGTTTTGATTGGTCATCTCATGCATGAACTGAAGCTGATGTATCAGAGGCTCCATGTAGTCAACTGCTGGCTGTTCCGCCCCAGGAGGACTCTGAACATCAAGTTGTATGGTACATACAGCTCTCTGCCAAAGACCACATTGGCTGGTATCAATGTAGTGGTATCTCAGATTAAAGAGCTGTATGCCAGCAAGAAAAGTGTGATCCTCACATCCCAGTTTCTTGATAATTGGCCACAACCTTCCTCAAATGTTCGTCTAGAGTCTTGATGTGCTGCTCAACCATGCTGTCTGACTGTGGGTAAGAGGTATTGTGCGTGTCATGTGCATAGAGTCCCTCCAGTATTTCCCTCATGAGGTTAGACTCAAAATTGGTGCCTTGATCACTGTGGAGCTCCATTAGTACCCTATAGCAACAGAATAGTTCTACGGCAGTTCACGATGGTATTGCCCGCCTGCTTAAGGATGTTGCACACCCCCTGCCTCTTGTGAAGTATTCCATGGCAACCAACAGATACTTCTTGCCTCTAACAGAGAGAATGGCCCATCATTTCAATGGCTATAATGGTGCTCCCAGGTTATATTGCTGCATGCGACCCCAGCTCCTGGTCTGTGGGCTGTGACTTGACATACACACATGACATTGATAGCACCATGTGTCAGTATCTGCCTATAGGCTCAGCCAGTAATACTGTTGTAAGAGCTTGTTGATGAAGTTCCTGCATGTATTTCTTCCAGGACTTCTGTAACCTTACTCCAAGGGAGGATCAGTTGCTGTCTCTTCCCATCAGATGACTCCTATACTCTGAACAGTATTCTTTCCTTGATCTTTAAAGAGTCCCATTGGGCCCAGTAGGACTTGTACACTTTGTTGATGTCCTCTCAACTCAGTCTGTTCCCTGCCTCCATTCCTCCCAGGAGTGGCCCCAATTCCTCCATCTGCTCCCTCCTCAGCCATATGCTATCCTATACAGCTGCAGGCAATGCTTAAATTATATGGACAACTGCAGCAAATGTTCTGGTGTAAAGTTGTGCTCTTGCAGCTTTTTGACCCATGGACTGTCTAGCCCTTTAAGTTCTTGAAATTTAACCCTATATTGCATGAATTTTGTTACATATGTCATTCTTTTCCCAGTTCATGGCTTTTACATCCCTTTCACTGACATCACTTGAATAGCAGTGATAGTGCAATACTAATGGACTGACCATCCATTCAAAGCCAAACATCACAAGTTTGATCCTAACAACTGCAGTCAAATGTGCCTGTAGTAAAGGAAGGGGAAAGCCCAAGTAAAATGGTCGGTGTGATGGCACACTTGGATGCTGATGGGGTTACATCTGAATGCAGTTGAATTGATTTTTATCTTTATTATTAAAAAAAAAAATTATAGTTTTATTGCAAAAATGTTAACATTTTTACAACATAAAACAGCTGTAAATAGCCTATTTGTATTGTCGAAGTTTAGTGTAATATGAAATTAGAAAATAAAAAAAAACAATAAAAGTACCAAATGGCAACAACATGCAATAGAGGGTTAATAGCCAGGTGCTCTATTGCCAGGAGCTCTTGCCAAATAACACAGTAGTTCATTTCTGATTTGGAAAGCATCTTGTAGTAGCAAGTACCTGCTCCTGGCCATCCTGGACCTAGATAAAATGCCACAAGTGCTGGTGTCACTGGATCTGTGTCCACAATAAAGTCGCTACCAGGTTGTGGAAATCCTAAAATATTACTGCAGAGTGCTGACTTAAGTGCCTGGAACATTTCTCAGGACATTACTTTGTGGTGATGAGGATAAATGAGGAGTGTCATTGCAAAATGTATTATGTCCACTCTTGGAGAAAATCAAGTTTTACATGAATTCCTATTGATTCTAACATGCTCTTTCATGCTGTGAACTCTGTTCATATGAAATCATATTTTGTCCCTGTGTAATTGGCATGTGAAAAGTGGCTGTTGCAAACCATGTTATGTCCACATTTGGATTGCTGCAAACCATATTATATCCAGGCCCATTTTTCTCAGAAGGGTTACCCTGAAAGTGATTAGCTGTTATGTTAAACTTATGTCTTGATCAGCATTAAGTTTAAGAAGCATTCTTTTAGTTTTGTGTTGCATATTCTGTTCATTTGTGTTGCTTTTTGCAATGGATGAAAATGAACTTGTGGTGGCAGAGTCCAGAGGAAACCAAAGGAAACAAAAGCAGCAAGAGTAGGCAAGGCAATTGCAATCTGAGGAAGGGTATGTGTTGAATAACATAGCAATATTAGTAATCTTTTTGTTTTCATGTTATTATAATGTGATATACCACTAGTGTGTTACGAAACACACCTTGAACTGCATCTTTCCCTGGAAATAAATCTATGCAGCTGTGCACTATGGCAAATAGCAACAAGCGTGAGGTGAAACCAAAGGCTTGTCCAGAACTTATACATCTATCATAGCATATATTTTCAGTTATTCATTGTATTATTACATTTACTGTATTAGCTCAAAGCTTTTGCATAACAGCAATACTGCTGAGTGAACATTATTAATTTCTTCTTCAGGAATTGTGATAAGGCTCTGACTGGACTAAATTTAAAGCTCCATGCCAGCACAAAGAGGGTTGCCTCTACTGTAGTAGTATACTTATATCTTTTCTTCTCAAGGCCAAAAAGAAAGTGAAATAAAAAAACATAACAGAACAAGATCGTCGACTTTCCCTGCTAATTTCTGTATCCACTCCTATGGAAAGGCAGAAAAGAACCCTCACATCAATAGTAATAAAGTACTATTATTATTGTTGTTGTTATTGTTATTATCATCATCATCATCATCAATAATTATTTTTAAATATCTTTCAAATATTGGTGGGTATTTTATTGAGTTAAACAAATCTCTTGTTATAGTTACTGCAAGCAACTAAATCTTTTTACAAGAAACATGTATTTTAATACAATAAAATATGTTATTAGCCATAAAGATAAACATACATGATTGTAACTTATTTTATTCATTCAAGAGTAAGCGTATCATGTTTTACATAATACCTATATAAATAATTATATAAAGTTTTCAGTTTGAAGTAGTTGCTTTCTTATTTACAAATCTGTAGATGACAGTAACAATCCATATTAGTATCAATATTAATTCCCTAATTTCAAAGGCTTGAATTTTTAAAAAATATATATATTATATTTTAAATATATTGAAATACAATTATACAATTCTATTTGGGACATGTAGAAAACAAGAATTGTGACTGTTAGTTTTGAAATGTCTCCCATTGCATAAGTGTAATTCATTTTTGGCTATTCATGTAAAATTTTCCTTTTTGGACATAATGTGTTGCAATGATGTCAAGTAATACATCCTCAAATGGTGCCATCTACTGCATCCGAGGCTGCCCCGAGGAATAGGCTGGTAGTACACTTAGAGCATCTAGCTCATTACAATACTGCTGGTCAGGATGACAGCCCTCAGAAGGGAGAAGTGTGACAATGGCCTGTGGCTGCAATCACCACACGTGTATGAGCAGCTTGCTTTGGATATCATAGCTGATTGTTGCCATGCATTGTTTCACATGCATGATTGGACACATGTGCTGTTGGTGAGTTCTTTGACATTGAAGCTGCAATTGAGTGTAAACTTGTTAAGAGTGGACACCTGTGCTATTGGCAAGTTCTAATATCAAAGCCTAACATTGTTAAACCTGCATGAGTTAGTGACACCTGCAGTGGTTTACATATGCAACTGCTTCTGGAAGTTTCTTGCTATGCAGATATAAAAGGAGAGAACGAGCCTTGCAGAAAGTTCAGTTTCAACTGGGAAATGCAAAGCATGCAGCAGTTGAGTCAGTTTTTATGGAAATTCATAGTGTGTAGTAGTAGTTACTGCCACAGTGAATGTCAAAGGAAAACTATACAGCAGAATTGTTGCAGAAGCATCAAACAAAAACATTTATTTGTGAACAGATTTTCAATTGTAATCAGAGAAAGATATAAAGAGTTATTTGTAAGAGTAATAAAGAGAGTTTGTGTTAAATATAACACACAGAAATCAGCAGATAATGTGATATGAGAAATTCTATCTGAAAAGTTTGTAGCTCATTGTGAAAAAGAATTAGGAATTTGTAAAGTGGAGGCAAGAGAAGAAAGTAAAGAAGAACAGTTCTTCTAGCTTACCAAAAGTTTACAAACCTTCAATTTTGTGGGCTAAATTTTCAATGAGCTGTGAAAGAAAATATAGGCTAAATAATTATTCTTCATTGAAAGGCTCTCTTAAAAGAAAAAATGTTGATTACAGACCTAAGAAATAAAATGTTTTTGTTTAGTTGAGGTTAGCATATTTTTACTGATGCACCTGATAAAATATTCTTATTATGGAGGCTGTGATGATTTTTATATTATCTTCTGCCAGCCCAGGAGACGAATTTTCAAAAATGATTACAGATGATGTCCAGCATAAGGGGTCCTTTATTATTGTCATAATGCCTGTATTAAAACAAAAGTGTAAAGAACCTTCACAATTCCAAGTAGAAGTAGACTTAATATAGCTGACATTTGACAATATTTCACTTTGGCTCTAGACAGCAGGATGAGAAATGCATTAACAATTCAATTCCCAATATTCTCCCATTTTTCAACTGCATTTTACAAATTATTATATTGTGTATTCTAATTAATATTTTCTCACAGAGTAATCAAATAAAATTACACAAATATACTGTTTTATGATTTCCTTAAAAAAAACTATGCACCTTAATCAAAGTCAAATCTTTTGAAAAGGTAGCTGCAATGTGAAACAATTGAAATTTGGCTTTACACGGCCAGGAGTAAAACAAAAGAAGTAAGAAATGAAAGATGACCTACTGTTTGAAACTAAAACCCATTACAAGGAGTATCTCAGAAATGGTTAACTCTACAAAAAAAAAATGTATATGATATAAAATGTTTTAATGAAGTCTACATCTTTTGTTATGTAACTTTTTGTCTATCTTTTATGGTTTACCAGATATGCAAAATTCATCCAGTATGAAGGGATCTTCAGAGCTATTCCCTGAAAATTCAAGGCATATATTTTATTTTAATGTAAATATCTTTAATATAGGTATTTTAATCAAAATCATTACAGCCATTTTTGAGACAAACAAAATTTTCATAAAAATTTCCACGTGAAGGGTAGTTTGGGGTGGAGATATTTTCTTGAAAACCTTTATGTTGTATCCTTCGAAAATATTACACATAAATATCAAAGTTGGTATTTAATAGTCTTTTCGTTTTTGAGCTATGCTGTCCAGACATATATTTCTGGTGGAATCTAGGTATCAAATTTTTGGGTAGAATACAATACTTTCTCTATAGACTATGCACACAGTACTTATAGAAGACATGAAAAAGCTTCATAGACACATTTGAATTGAAATTGGAAATGATGTTACAGATTGCTAGAGGACTGATCATTGACAAACTTTAAGAACAAAAAATATACTCTAAACATCAGGATGAGTATGCATGATGAAATGAGTTGCGAGAGCAAATGGGTTTATTCAAAGGGTATTTTTTAATTTATTTCCAGACTGCTTTTGTCCCAAAAATTGCACACCAAATTAACATTAGGATATTATTTAATGCATATTAAGCTTGATTTAAAATCCTGCAATCACCAGGTGGTAAAATTGTTAGCATTCAGGATTTTTAATTAAAGGAGCTAGCACTGAAATTTAATAATTAGCAGACAACTTTCAGTCAAACCTTAATGTATCACTAAACATGGTTTGAAACCAAGAAATCACCAGATACTAAAATAAATGGTAAAGCTATACGAGAGTACCATCATATAAATATATCCTTAAGAATTGAAACTAACCTTATAATCCACTTCAGAGCATCAAGGAGCTAATATGTTTTCATCTAGAATATCCCACCGCTCCTACCGTGAAAATACTCTTTCTTAAATAGCAAAATTCACGAAATTATCATGGTGGGGGAAGATTTAACAGCTGTTGCTAGGCGGGAAGTAAGTATTTATGGTCTAGAAACAATGAAATGTATGTGCTACCAACGTAGATAAAGTCACCAAACAAGAAAAAAAAAAGTGAAACTCAAAAGTCACCAACACTCACACATTAACAATGGAGTGTTAAGGCTCAGTTGGTGAAACCGGTGGAAATTATTAAAACCAAAGTACAGGAAAGTCAGTTTATTGATACACACTAATCTAAACCTAACACACTTAATGTTTCCTTCGCTCGCATGCTTTGGTTGGAACAATCGAAATGATTAAAACCAAAGTAGACAAAAACTAAGTAGTACAGTCAGTAATACACTAACCTAAACCTAAGACAGTGCATGCTCGCTCCGCTCGCATGCTTTGGTAACACCAGTGACAATTATTAAAACCAAAGTACATGAAAATCAGTATATTTACACACACACTAACCTAAACCTAACACAGCACACGCTCGCTTTGCTCGCATGCTTTGGTGAAACCAGTGGAAATTATTGAAATCAAAGTACAGGAAAATCAGTTTTTTACACACTGACCTAAATCTGTTACAGCGCATGCTCGCTTCGTTCGTATGCTTCGGTGATACCACTGAAAACTACCAAAAACAAGTTATACAAAAATGACGTATTTACACAACAATTTAAGAAGTGGATGAATTTAAGAAGTGGAACCAAGATATAGTAATAATAAATAAATTATTACTATTAAGGATATTTAATTAAAATTGTTAACACTGAAGTTCTTATTACTATATCTTGGTTCCACCGCTTAAACTACCACTAAAGCTATTTAGGTACTAGTTTTTTCACTTTTACTCACCGTAGCATTGTATTACTAACTTTTAAAAGCATATATTGTTTATTTTTGGACTTTAAATTTCAACAAAGTATGCGATTTACATTAAAATATACCAAAAGTATTCCTTTGCTTAACTTTTTTACAACAATTTCTGTTGTTTCACTAGCTGTCAGACAGGTGGTGTCTAAATCGTTCATAGTTGACGTTCATGTTGCAAAATTCAGAACTACCAATATTTGAAAACTGCTTATCACTAGCCATTAAAAGGTTGTGGAACCATCATTGTTGGTTTGTTAATAGATCACTAGAGTCGCTTTATAATTGATTTTAAGGCATGAGCTGTCTTTTTTTACATCATGACGATCATTTACAACATTTTTACAAAAAATACAGCGATGTGCCATCCTGCCGATTCTAAAAGTGATTCTGTGTTTTTAGAGTTCTGAATCCATTATTGTTGTGTAAATACGTGATTTTCGTATAACTTGTTTTTAGTAGTTTTCATGGTATCACCAAAGCATACGAACGAAGCGAGCATGCGCTGTAATAGGTTTAGGTTAGTGTGTAAAGAAACTGATTTTCCTGTACTTTGATTTCAATAATTTCCACTGGTTTCACCAAAGCATGTGAGCAAAGCGAGCGTGCGCTGTGTTAGGTTTAGGTTAGTGTGTGTGTAAATATACTGATTTTCCTGTACTTTGATTTCAATAATTTCTACTGGTTTTACCAAAGCATGCGAGCGAAGCGAGCGTGCGCTGTGTTAGGTTTAGGTTAGTGTGTGTGTAAATATACTGATTTTCATGTACTTTGGTTTTAATAATTTCGATTGTTCCAATCAAAGCATGCAAGCGAAGGAAATATTAGGTGTGTTAGGTTTAGGTTAGTGTATATCAATAAACTGACTTTCCTGTACTTTGGTTTTTAATAATTTCCACCGGTTTCACCAACTGAGCCTTAGCACTCCATTGTTAATGTGTGAGTGTTGGTGACTTTTGAGCTTCACTTTTTTTTTTCTTTCTTGTTTGGTGACTTTATATACGTTGGTAGCATACATATTTCATTGTTTCTAGACCATAAATACTTACTTCCCGCCTAGCAACAGCTGTTACATCTTCCCCCACCATGATAATTTCGTGAATTTTGCTATTTAAGAAAGAGTATTTTCACGGTAGGAGCGGTGGGATATTCTAGATGAAAACATATTAGCTCCTTGATGCTCTGAAGTGGATTATAAGGTTAGTTTCAATTCTTAAGGATATATTTATATGATGGTACTCTCGTATAGCTTTACCCTGAAGTTTTATGTTTGATACCTTTAGGTAGGTCGAGTTGAAGAGAAGAAAAGGAATGGTTAGAGTAACATGTTTCATTTCCAAAGTTAATCTTTTGCATAAGAATTATCATTGGGCAATCATATTAAACATGGTTTAAAGCAAATCAATCAGTAAGTGCTGCAGACAAATAATCTCTTACAAAAACCAAATTTGAGCATACATATTAATCCTTTCTGGCCTCTCCTGAAAAGGTACCAAATGGAATATAATAACCTTTTCTTGCAGAAATGTTTCAAATGTTTCACACAGCACATTTGCTTTAATGCTGCATATTCCTATTACACTGTTGATAGTTTTCAATCAGCAATGCAAAGAAAGTAAATTATAGCAAAAATATGTTAAGAGTAAAATTAAGTATGTACACTCAATATTTAAGTAACTCAAAGATATTAAATTATTTCATTTGACTACTTCTCCAAATAGAGTAAAAACATACTTTCAAAGGTTCATTATTTAAAAAAAAATGTATAAAGAACAGCAACTATTTTTACTCATTTAAGGATGGACATTTCTGGGTTTTATTTTATATGTACCTCATCCATATCCACTATTGCAACAACAAAGGCTGAGAGAAATTTGAAATACTTTAATACCTACCATTAAGAGTGACTGCTGATATAGCATATATATAATTCTATTTGCCTCTGAATTCATTTGTCAGAGAAATGATATTAATATGCCATGTGGCTTCATTTTTTTATAAGCTTCAAACAATTTAGATGAATGATATTCTTTTGTCTTTAATTTTTTTTTTTTTCTTTCATGGGAACCATAAGGAAAACTGATAACATTATCACCTCTCTTTTGTTTTTTCCTTCTTTACATATCTTCAAATTTTTTTATTTCCTACTGGAAATAAAGTAAACTCTAAGGGCTCTTATAGGGAAAAATATAGCCACTGACAAAAGAAATCAAGTTTATTTGCATATACCTTCTTAATTATTATTGAAGTGCTAAGAACATCACATGTATTCATCCTGACTACTGTTGAGGTGAGCAGTTTACAAATTACATTGTACATTACCACTTTGCTTCTTATTTATGTACCTACTCATAAATTAGTGTTACTTTTCTCTTTTAAGAGTTAATTTACATTTATTTTTTACTCTTTCTAAATATTACCCCAATGCTCTTACAGTTTTGGTTTAAAATTTGTCAGTTTTCCTATTCTATCTTAATAATGCCTATTTTTTCTCCAAATTATCTATTTCCCAGCATTCTTCCTTTCCCCAACACAATGGCCATTCACATTATGGTTAGCCATTTCATAGACCTTTTGACCTTCAGTCCCCTGCTTTTACCATCTTTCTTCTTGATTGGTGTTTTTTATATAGCTCTTTCCGAACTTTTCTCATTGAAACAAATTTACATGAACAATTTTTGCATCTCAATATCCCATATTATTACTATGCAATAGTTACACCACTTGGCATTTCTTCAATAAAAATTTTGTTATTCTGTCATTAGAGCACTTTGCAGTTACTTACTGGTGTGTTATAAACATTTAGGGGCCTAAGCTGCAAACTGTATACCAAGGTGGAGGGCCCTAAGCTACAAAGCATAGCTGAGGGATAGTTTTTATAAGTAGAGAAGTGTAGCAGGTATAGCCGAAAGCTGCTACTGCGGAAAGATGACAGGACGTAGCCAAGGGTTCTGTGAAGCTAAAACCCCAATGATCCCAAAGAGAAGTAAAAACTTTGGCAATCTGACAACTTTCACATCTGAACATCTTAATATTTTCAACACTTTCAAATAGGGGTTGCCAATGAAGTCACTTAAACTACTTCTTAAGATACTTCTTAAGACAGTTTTGTTTGTGTGTGTGTCCATCTGTCTGACCATCTGTGGTGTTTTGCAATCATGCATAGTTTAAACATAGATATTTGTAATTCATTCTCTGAGGAAGTCATCATAGCCTAGTCGTCAGCAAGTATAATTGCTTTTAGTATTAAAATTGTTTAAAGTCAATTGCCATTTCCTGACAACTTTGTGTGTATAAATTAAAGGGACTGGGTGATAAAGGACACCCTTGTCTTAGTCCCTGATTTATTACAATCTCGTGATTTGATTTTTTATTTCCAGTCTTTATTTAAATGTTAGTATTTACATATAAGCTTTGAATAGCTCTAATAATATGTTTTGGAAAGCCTGTATTTGTTAATTTTTTCACAGGACAGCCTAAATTAGACTGAACCAAACTCAGTGATGCAATATCCTGAAGCCGGGTCGAGGCCTACCACCTGACCGCTGCATCACCATCTTCTGCTCATTACAAGTGTCATGAGTTTGTACTGAACCAGTAGCTTGAAAGTTATTTGCCAGATCGTGAACTGAAGTTATGGAGGAGACAATTGTGCAGTGAACTTAGAATGAAATCTTCACGAGCGCGACGAGCCGATTAGCTAATTGGTTAAAAAACCTTACATCAATATAGTGTTTAATAGAATGTAATAACAAAAATATTACATCCTGAATAAACCTCTATATAAAATCCACTCTCTGTCAAGAAAGTACCAGGAATTGATCATTTAAAAATCCTGTTTAAAAGGGGATTCAAAATTATTGTTGCTAAATTGGTACAACTTTCCTCTATACCCACCCGGAGTTTGATCGTCATCTGTCATCTAGTTTGTTTACAGTATGCAATTTTGTTAGTTCATGTCAAAGGTGATTTGTGGTTTTACGATGGATACAAATATTTAACAAAGAATCTGTCTCAAATTTTGCATTGCAAATGGTATTTCGTGTGCCAAATCACTGAAAATGTTACAGAGGGCTTACAATGAATCAACTTTATTAAAAACATGTGTATATGAGTGGTCGAGATGTGGTCGAAGATTTGCCTCGCTCTGGTCGGCCATCAACGGTTTCAACTGAACTGAACATCACTAAAGTGAAGAAAATGGTGTCTGAAAATCGTCATTTAGGTCTGAGAGAGATTGCCGCTGAACTTTCTGTGTCTCACAAATTGATTTGTACCATTTTAAACGATTGTTTGGGCATGACACGCGTTGCAGCTTGGTTAGTTCCGAAAGACTTGAATTTTCTACAAAAACTCAATCGTGTAAGGATTGCTGAAGACATACTAGAACGAGCCAGTTCCGACCCCACATTCATGAAACACATTGTAACTGGTGATGAGATGTGGGTTTACGAGTTTGACACTCAAACAAGTCAACAAGCTTCCGAATGGCGCCTTCCAACTGAACTGAAACCTAAAAAGGCACATCAAACTTGATCAAAACTGAAGGTCATGTTGACAGTTTTTTTCAATTATCGCGGTGTCGTGCACTCAGAGTTCTTGCCAGAAGGTCAGATGGTAAATAAAGACTATTATTTGAGCATTATGCTGCATTTGAGAGAACAAATATGGCGAAAAAGGCCAGATTTGTGGAACGACAACTCATGGATTCTGCACCACGATAATGCACCAGCTCACAAGGCTATTATTGTGAATGAATTTCTGGCCAAAAACTCAACAAATTTCATCGAACAACCACCGTATTCACCTGATCTGGCTCCTGCTGATTTCTTTCTCTTTCCAAAACTCAAGTTACCACTTCGAGGCACCCGTTTTCAGTCGATAGAAGACATAAAGGAAAATTTGCGGTGACAATTGACATTGATTCCTAAAAGTGTCTACAAAAAATGTTTTGATGATTGGATTATTCGTTGGCATAAATGTATAATTTCAGAAGGGCCTACTTTGAAGGCGATAAAATAAAATTGGATGAATAATTCATTTTTTTTTTTTATTGAAAAATTCCTGGAACTTTCTTGACACAGTAGTATCTAAGAGTGAATGTGTATGTGAAGAAAATAAAATGTTTAAAAAAAAAATAAAAATTTGTGAACCTACAATCAATGAGTTGTTTCACAAGTCAGAGATACCAATATCACCTTAGATATTTAATGATATTAAAAATAAAAACTTAGGAATTAGAGATATCCTGTGAAATACAATACAAAAGGAATATAAGTTATTTGCTCACAGCACAAGTAACATCAAATGACCAGTTTAAAAGCAAAATAAAATCAATACAACCACTTGAGTTTACACCTGCATATACCTTTATATTAATAATATAAAATTAAATATTTAATACTATGAATCACACATTATTATCTTATCCTATGAAATTTCTTATGTAATATGGAAATGTGCCTTTTATAAGGCTTGAGGTTTGATATTTTGTGCTGATATTTATTAAGATTATTTTTATAACCCTAATGTTTGTAATATGTAACTATTTAATATAAATTGTTGGATATTGTTATTGGTTTACTAAGTAAAGTGGAGTTCTTTCTGTAAAAAATCTAAATTTTTGGATACAACATTTTTTAATACATTATGTATATGTATAATTAGAGTAGCATAATCTGAAATTCATTTAAAAGTCATTTACCTGATATTATGATGATACACATATAATTAATTTTAAAATCATTGTTGATACATATGATTGCATTTAGGGAAAATCTCCAGAATGGGTTGCCTTCCGTGGTGTAATGGTTATCATGCTAACTTTGTATACCCAAGGTTGCAGGTTCAAACCCGGCGGAGGACGATGGATTTTTTCAGATGTAAAAATCCTTAGCATGGCTTCCTTCGAAAGGGAAGTAAAGCTGTTGGTCCCGTGTCGTAGATTTATGGCATGTAAAAGAACTTCAAGCCTGATAGAGAGGCCTCTGAGCAAAACTAAGTAGTTTTTCATGCCCGATTTAGAATGGGATGCTGAGAACCACAGTAGTTAAAGAGCTTCCATAAATAACACGCCATTTACATTTATTTTCTCCAGAATGGTATCTAATAATGGTATAAATGTATCTATTATATTAAAGAACATTTTGAAATCTGTTTGTGAGAACTTTTTCTTAGTCTCCAAACCATAGAACAGAGCTTCTGAAATTTCTTACATAATATGGAAATATGCCTTCTATAAGGCTTGAGTTTTGATATTTTGTGCTGAGATATATTATGATTATTTTTATAACCATTAATGTTTGAAAATGTGCACAGTGAAATACTTCTGCATTCTCATTTAAGTCATAAAAATGACACTAAATTAATTTCAATTTTCATTACTGTTTTATGAGGTAATATAGTACTACTTAAGCATTTCACTAGTAACATGCACATTAGTCATTTACCTTAGAGCTAATCTTGATACTTTTTCCACATTCCTTTGGTGCTTACAAGATTTTTATAGTCATTTTGTGATAGTTTAATCCTCGTCATCTACTGTCATTTTTGGATAGTTCTTGGAGTTCTAAGCCTAGGCTACTTAAAACTATTAGAATTATATAAACAAAATTGTGACTAATAAAACTCATTAGAAATTAACAGAAATGATAAGAGTAAAACGAAGCAGTTCAACAATGAAATATGACCCAACATCCAAAGAATAACAGAAAACAATGACAAAGTATGATGAGAACGTGCATGGGTAATTATGGGACATTCTCTCAGGCACACTAGCACCTCCAAGTGTACTCATACGACAGGCAACAGAAACATACACAAGTCCAACTCAGTTCATGGAGTTGGTGTCTACCATATGGCTTGATGTTTGTAAGTCTTCCTGAGTCAGAAGAGTCAGCAGTTGACTACATGAAGAATCTTGTAGATCAGCTTCATGACGTGCATGTAATGGCATGTCAACATATCCAAATAACGAGTGACCAGATAAAACCATTATGACTGGCAACAGATGAGTTTTCCAGTAGGGTGATTTGGTGTGGCTATATGCTGTCAGAAGGTTCTTTAACATTGAAGTTGGGCATTGTTACATCGGAATGAGTTTGTGACACTTGTGACTGTTTCTGGGAATTTCCTGTCACCTGATCAGGTATAAAAAGGGGAAGAAAGCCCTAGCCAGAGTTTAGTTTCAATGGGAAATTCAAAGCAAGCAGTAGTACTCATCTCTACAGTGAATGTCAAATGGAAATTACATGACAGAATTGTTATGAAACCATTGAAGAAAGACTGTTATTTGTGAGCAAATTTTAATTTGTAATCAGAGGAAGAAATAAATTTGTTAGTTGGAGTAAAAAGAGAGTTTTTGTTATAATATATAGAAGACTAGAGAATTCTTTTTGTCTGCCTCACTAAATATTTTTTGTATTTCTGTACCTTTAAATCTCTTTCCTGCCTATTTCTAAAAATTATGCATATTGTTTATTTTTTGTATTTCTGTACCTTTAAATCTCTTTCCTGCCTATTTCTAAAAATTATGCATATTGTTTTCTCTTCTTCTCAATATCTCCCCTAACCCAGTACTTTCCAATTTATTTCCAAGACAATTATTACCCATCCACTTTATTTTAAGCTTTTCTCTTAATGTTTTATCAAATTTCTTTCTTCTAAGTTCAAGATTCTACACCAAAATTTCAGTGTCCTTCCATTGCCTTTCCTTTACAAGTCACTCTGCCCAATTCTATTTGTGTTAACTGCCTAGCAGTTGCAATTTGTAACCCAAGCACTTCTCTACAGAATATCCTGTGTACCTCATCCAAGACTTCCCATCCTCTTTCTAATTCCCATACTTCTATCCCATACATCATTTTTGCAACCACCATATAATATACTTTTCTAACCTTTTAATACTTATATTTGGTATGCTGTATTTGCAGTTCTTAATAACTGATAAGGCTCCTTTTCTTTTTGCTAGTACAAGTTTCTTTTGTTTTTCTCTCTGCCACCGTCTAGAATAGATGCATTCTCACACCATCTTATACTTTGTATTTTCATATTTATTCAACTTCCCCATTTCTTACACCTTGTGATCTGTGTCTTATCTTGGTTTCTGTTAGTCTCCATTCTTTACAATAATTGTCTATTTGTTGCAATGATTGTTTCAAACCATTAACTGTAATTGCACCTACCACTGGATTTATTATACTAAAGAAACAGAAAACATGTTTTTGGGAGCTACTTATTCCCATCATCAGTATCTGGTCAACTGCCGACAACATTCTTCTTGGTGGTTGGCTCTCAACCTAGTGATGGTTGGACATCTGCATTATTTGGTCACCTGACAGGATTTCAAAATTGAAACATGGGTTCCTGTTTTTTCAAATAGAAATATTATCTTGGGATTGGATGAGAACTTATATGACAAAATCTGACCTATTTTATTAATTAAATGGTTTATTTAAAATTACATTTAATGATTATCTGTTTCTAACCTCCTAAAGGTTAGGTTTCTTCTTGCTTGAGATGGTTACCTCTTAGTTAACAATAACTAAATGTCACTAATTTAGATTAAATCGCGATTCTGGCCTACAATTAAGTTCAGCATGGACACCGATGATAAAGAGCCTTAACACCTAATCCTGTACCTGCAGTTTTCCAAGACTTAATTTCTAGCAGGTGCGTGCTCAAACACAAAACATTAGCCGAATAACTGCTATAAATAGTTTTCTACGAAGTCCGTGCCCATGTCTCAGTCATCTTAAATACCAGGCCATAATATCTCGCGAACCAATCAGATGTTAGCTTCATCCCAGCTCTTATAAATACCAGTCTCCGCAAGCTCAAACCATCAGTTCACCCTGAAGACGAGGAAGATGCACTTCTTCGAAACGTTGGTGTCAAGCCAAGTTTTTACCTGGCTAGAAGCCCGAGAAGATCTTGAATTAACACGTCGCCAGGAAAGCTATAGTTCTTATTTTAAATGTCACTACTTCACTTAAAGTTGCAAGTTTGTAAAAATCAGTCAAAAACACTAAATATAGATGCTCTGTATTTGCAGAAGAAAGTGATATTAAACAGCGAACTTCTCAAACTTTGAAGTTGAAATTATGAGTGGATTGGTTACACTTTAGTTACCTTTACTAAATTTTTACTCAGAACAGGTTTTGAAGACATTTGTCTCCATCCTCATGCATGAGTAGGACATATAACTGACAATGAAGACAAGTGTCCTGAGTTAAAATGTGTTAAGTGAAATTAAGTGTTAACCAATCATTTACAGTTTCAATATGGAGTTTAACAAATATTTCCAAATTTCCTTTATACAGAAACATTTAATAATTGATAAAATGTTTTAAATAATCACTGCTGTTAATAGTGGTATTAGCTTAAATGTAATGAATTACAAATATGAAACAATACAAAGTTTCTATTACTAAATAAAGTATTTTCACTTTCACTCTAATGCCATACTGGTGCCTGTGTAAATTTTAGTATGAAGTAGTCACGCAATCTTGTTGGTGATATTTTAAACAGAAAATGGTACCATCTATATCTCAGTGGGGCAGTTTCATAATATGCATGTGGTGTGCGTGACAAAAGAGCTGAATAGAAGTTTGAGTAAACTTTCCTCTCCTTTAGCAATCCAGACATTCTTGTACTTGTGACTGCCTTAAGATAACCACAGTATGTCTGAAAGTAATTGTCATAAAATTTCTTATCTTCTGAAGACATTGCTTCTTCCATCTCTTGCAAATATCTGTCCTGCTGTGCCATTAGATTACTGCACTGGAAAAAGGAACCTGAAAAAAAAAGACACTGATATTTAAAATATTTACTTTATTATTTCATTTTACAATATTCCTTAAGAAGATTACCACCCCTTAAATGTAAACAGAGAGAGAGAGAGAGAGAGAGAGAGAGAGAGAGAGAGAGAGAGAGAGAGAGAAAATAAAAGAAAAAAATATGAGAGAGAGAACCAAATGGAGTTTAAGAAAATTAACATACCACTCAGGCTTTTTCAAAAATTTCATGACATATTCAAAACCATCATACTTTGACACCATACACAATTGAGAGAGTCAAAATCACCAAAATAATTTACAGACCACATACTCTTCAGAAAAAGAAAAAAAAAAAAATTAATCAGCTCTACTAAAGACATTCTTTTGACTGGAGTATTACATGCACTGAGAAAGTCCTCAAAATTCGTAATTGTGTATTCCTATGTTCAATTCTTTGGATATATTTTGGATGTGTGGCAAAGGATTGATTCTTGGAGAACAAAATGGCCAAGGATATTTTTTTGTATTAGAAAAAAAAATAGTTTTACTGTATCAATGGACATTTCCTTTAAACCTGTTAATTTTAGGATGGGATCCATAAAAAGTTTGTAATAAGGTTTATGCATTTGGATAGAAAACCACTGACTGATAGGCATCCCACATTGATGCGCTAACAAGTGTGATGCTGGTATGCATAAACATGTTCAATTGTCATTCCTGGCATTCTGCATAGCATTTTGCAGCAATATATTATTCTGAGAACCCTGTCTCAGACTTTCTTATCTTAGTTTTCACATAGTTTTCATATCTTTGTTCAGTTTTAAGCATAAGTTCACTTTTTAAAGCACCACACTGAGCAAACTGAGTGATATTTAGTTTAGTTTTGCTAAGCATAATATAAGGCATAAATCATTAAGACTAGTTACTTCTGAAATGCTTGTAAATATAAAAATGGAAATTTGGCAACAGATCAAAAAGTATGTGATTCATGTTGTAAAAGGGTTGCAAACTCGACCACTTCTAAAATGATTGCTAGAAACTACCAGCGCTGTGAATAATCCAGAAATTTTTAGTGTTACAAGAAACAGTGACATTTCTTCTTTTGGTAATCTTTCTAATTTAGATGTGAGATTTTAAAAGTGAAAGAAAGCTTACCAATTTTGAATGAAATGACTATTATGCAAAGAAAGCTAGCTCAAGTGCAATATCAGCAGCAATAGGAGTGCTAAGTCAGCAGTGACAGAGGAAGGTTGTGTATTAGAGGTACTCCTGTGTGTGAAGGAAGAAGGACCTAAGTCACAATGGGAGCGGATATTACAGTGTATAAAGCAAGACTTGGACAGTTTAGGAATATAAAAATTTGTGAATTCTAAAAACAATTTTCGAGAGAAAATGAGAAATATATTGGGCTTAGCAAGTGTGATAACTTTCTTCTTAGTGATTAGAGGAATTGAGGTTAACCCCGGCACTGCACATATTAAAACAATGCTGGAAAACCTAACTGAGAAAATCAATAAAACAGAAGGCATGGAATAACGAATAGTCAAACAATTGGAAAAGATGGCAATGGATATCAAAGATGTCAGAGCTGAGGTGCAGGAAATAAGAGAAGTTGGATTACTTAAGTAAAAAATGGAAAGATTGAAGGAAAGGGAGTGAATATTTAATTTAGTATTTTTAGGAGTTAACGAAAGAAGGGATAAATGGCCAGCAGAAGAAATATTAGAAACAATTAAGGAAGAGCTGGAAATGGAATTATATGTATGGGAAATTATTGAAGCTTATCGAGCTGGAAGACAAGTTGGAAAGAGAGCAATCATAGTGAAATTTGCAGCATTCCATTTAGTATATGAGGTACTAAACACAACTTAGGAATTAAAGAGAACAGGTCTTTTCAATAAAGGCTTATCACCAAAGGAGAGAGTTCTGCTAAGAAATTTTGTACAAAAAATGAAAGAAACAAGAGACCAGGGAAGAAGAGCGTATATTAGAAATGTTCAGTTGTGGCACCAAGGTATAAGAAGGAGCTAAGGGAGGATCGATTTGCTACAGAGGAAATTACTCGGCAGATGTTAGCACTGACTTTGGGAAGCAAGATAGGAAGACTAAAGCCCAAGCAAAAAGAAACTGACATGGGTAAAAATGGAGAAAGAGAATGTTTGAACCAAAATTCACCTGTCAGCATGGACGTGAGAACAGCATATGCAGATAAGACATCATCCAGTACCCATAGGAGAGAAGTGACAGCTGATGAAGTAATGGCATCAACAGAGGGAGCAGCGATGGTGACGACAGGAGGAGCCAGAGATTTCAACTAGTAAAATAGTGTCCCCA
The DNA here is from genome assembly GCA_030762935.1 of Hymenopus coronatus. Lineage (NCBI taxonomy): Eukaryota > Metazoa > Arthropoda > Insecta > Mantodea > Hymenopodidae > Hymenopus > Hymenopus coronatus. The sequence goes on from CM060882.1 coordinate 58,286,966, forward strand.
AGAAGAGGGGAAGTGATAGTAGCATGTAATTTGCATTGAAGGACAAGAGGGCGTGGCAACAGAGTAGCAGGTAGAAGACAGTATTGTATCATCTGAATGTGGTAGCATTTTAGTTTTGGATAGAAATAAACCCTCTTCTTTGAGAGAAGATTAGATCAGGCTCGCAATAGGGAAGAGCAATATAAGGAGCTTCAATTCTGTAATTGTGAGGGAGTAAAAGACAAAATATATGCAGGGAGTTTGATTACTTTGCGGTACTGGAAACAGTTAAAAGAGGATCAGATTTATGTAAAGGAATTTGATTACATACGGATAAAAAGAGATATGAGAGCAAGAAAAAGGAGGGCATCAGGAGGTATAGGTTTTCCTGTAAGGAAGGTGTCAAGTAAAGGAGTTAAAGAAACTGGTTGAGAAGGAAAGAGATACATGGGTTATATTAAAGGAGAAAACAAATAGAAGAAAATTTTATATGAATAGGAATGGTATACAATCCCCCCTTTTCCATTGCGCTTTCATAATCCAGACCTCCTTAAACATCTTGAGCTAGATATAGAAAATTTAAAGGAGGAATATGTAAATTCTGAGGTGATTTTAATGGGACATCTTAACATCAGCATTGGAGAAAATGGTGTAAATGGATGGAATAGCTGGATGAGTAGTGATATATTGGAGATACCTTAGAAGATTAGATACAGGAAAATAAGATAGTTGATAAGGGGTATGAGAAATTAATAGAATTCTGTGAATTAAATACCTTTGATATTTTGAATGGGAAATATGGGGAAGATGTGAATAGGGAATATACATTTGTTAATAATAATGGGCAAAGTGTGATTGATTATGTATTATTGCCAATTATCATGTTAACATTTTAAGGAATTTTAAGGTACTAAATTTAATTTCTTATAATGGACATTTTCCATTGCTACTGAACATAAAAAAACACACAGAGCAAATTGTTTATAATCTAAAAGAGAAAAGTGTAACATAGAAGAATACAGTAGATATAAATGGAAGGAAGAGTATTGTAATAAATTTAGGCAGGCACTAAATTCTAATTATGGCCAGTCATCTCAGGGTGGAATAAATTTTGCAGCAAAAGAACAAGAAATTGAAAGTGCTATAAATATTCTAAATATCATTATGGCAAGAGCTGAGGAGGAAATGAAAATGAAAAAGAGAGTTTACAAAAGAGATGAGGGCTGGTTTGATGAATGTAGAGTAACTAAAGTAGAGGGAATCAGGAAACATATAATTAAAGGAAGTGCATGCAAGGGAGGGATTTATATAATTCACTACTAGGACAGAGGAAAATAAGCTGGAGGAAAAAACATGAGTCTTAAATGAAAATAACGTAAATGAGATATAGAAGGTTATAAAATCAATGTATAGTAAATATGTATAAAAACCCAGTATAAACCAGGAGAATGGATGGAATATTTTAAAGAATTGTAAGAGGAGGAAGAGTAAAATTGAGATATGAAATTGGGAAATATGTAATAACTATGTAGATATGCTGGATGATGAAATAAGAAGTAAAGAAATAACACAGCAGGTTAAATTAATGAAGAGAAATAAAGAAGCTGGAATAAAGGTACACCAACAGAATTCCTTAAGGCATGGTGCACTGAAATAGAGTTAAGATTCTAGTAGACTTAGTTAATACAATTAAAGTGAAGGATTATATGCCAGAAAAGTGAAGGAAAGCAATCACACATACAATCTACAAAGGCAAGGGTAGTGTTGACAAACCAAATGTCATTGCAATACTATCAAATACAGGCAACATTTTTACTGGTATTATGTCTGAAGAATATAATATTCTCTTGGAATTTCAGATGGGCTTTAGAACAGGGAGAAGAACAGTTGATAATTTATTTATTATAAAAACAAGTATTTATTATAAATACTTGAAAGACAAGAGAGGAAAGTTATACATAGCTTGTTGATTTAGAGAAAGCATACGATCAGATAGAGCTACAATTGTTATGGCATAAACTGTTGAGCAAAGGAGTGAGTAAACAAATGGTGCACATCCTTAGAGCATTATATAAGGAAAATACCTTTCATATAAGAGTGAAAGAATGGGTTATAACAAGAGAAATCTAGCAAGAGAAAGGCCTTGGGCGTTAAGTCAGGACCTATTTAACTTATATATAGATGATGGCTTAATGGAAATTGGGAGGAATAATAATTCTGTCTTCTTCTTCTCTTCATGGAGTAGGACTGTCTCCTATTCTGTCCTCAACTTTCTACCTTGCTCTTGGTTGACTGATATCTCTTCTCCCTTGTGGCTTATAATCGAAAACCTGTTCCGGTAGTTGTTCCTTGTTTATTCTTCTTAGATGGTTCGACCAATGAATTTTGTATTCCTTTATTTTATCAATAATTGGGAACAGGTTTACTTCATTTCTTATATCATTGTTTCTATATCTATCCAATTTTGTACATCCTTTTACTCTTCTGAGAAACTTCATTTCCCCTGAATGTATTCTATTAATATAATTTTTCTTCAAGGTCCATACTTCACATCCATATAGAAGAGTTGGTACAGCCATTTTCTTATAAAATTTTATGTGAGTATATTTCCTTGTTTTCTTCTTTAAGTTCTTGGCAATTGTGCCTGGAAGCATTGTGTTTTAATATTCACATCCTTATCATAATTGTAAGTGATATTGCAACCTAGGTACGAGGGCAATCCAGAAAGAAACCGCCATTTGTCCGTAGTGCAGGAAGTTGTGGGAGTAGCGCCATTTTCTACACATCAGTGTGCACAGTGGTCAGTATGCTTCTAGCTGTCTAAGGAAGAGCATTGTACTGTTGCGTTTTTGAGAGATAAAATCTCAAAACATGAGCGCCGCAATAGAAAATCCCGCCAAGTGTGAGGTGCGCGGTGTTATAAGATTTCTTTTGGCAAAACATCACTCAGCAACCAAAATTCATCGTGAATTGTGTGCAGTATATGGTCCTAACATTATGAGTGAAGGTGTTGTCCGTCAATGGGTACGATTTTTTAAAAATGGAAGAGCTAACATTCATGAAGAATACAGGAGTGGTAGGCCTACTCTTGTCAATGATGACCTGGTGGTCAAAGTTGATGGAAAAGTTCATGAGAACCGTTGGTTCACGATAACGGAACTTTCCGATCATTTTCCCGAAATTTCTCAGAGTCTTTTGCACGAGATAGTGACCAAACACCTAGGCTATCACAAGTTTTGTACTCGTTGGGTACCAAAACTGCTGACTGACGACCACAAAACCAAAAGAATGAGTTCTGCCATCGACTTTCTTTCTCGGTATGCCACTGAAGGAGAAGCATTTTTGAACAAAATCATTACTGGCGATGAAACTTGGGTGGCCTACGTGAATGTTGTGACAAAGCGGCAGTCAATGCAATGGGGACATACCGCTTCTCCAAGCAAGCCAAAGAAAGCCCGTCAAACTTTGTCTGCGAGGAAAGTCATGGCTAGGGTTTTCTGGGATGCTAAGGGCATCTTACTCGTTGAATTTATGGTATGTGACACGACTGTCAATTCTGAGGCCTACTGTGAAACGTTGAAAAGAATAAGAAGGGCAATCCAAAACAAGCATCGTGGTCTTCTGTCATCTGGTGTTGTGTTGCTGTATGACAACGCTCGCCCGCACACAGCTCGAAGAACAAATGAACTTTTGGCCAGTTTCAAATGGGACGTTTTTGACCATCCCCCCTACAGCCCGGACTTAGCTCCCAGTGATTTTCATCTGTTCCCATACATGAAACAGTGGCTTGCATCTCAGCGTTTCGGCAATGATGAAGAGCTTCATCACGCCATGACGGGTTGGCTTTGTTCACAGGCGGCAGAGTTTTATGCAGAGGGTATTTCAAAGACTGTTAAAAGGTATGATAAGTGCTGGAATTTGTTCAAAGAATATGTAGAAAAATAGAAAAAATGTTGTATTTTTCATATATAATAATACAATTTTTATATCTCAAATGGTTTAATTTTTATTTCCAAATGGAGGTTGCTTTCTGGACCGCCCTCGTATTTATAATAGCTCACCTGTTCTAAAATGATATTATTTATTATTATTTTACTTCTAACTGGATGTTTTCTCTGAAAGCCATTACTTTTGTCTTTTGTAATGAGATTTTAAAATTATATTTTCCACATATAGTATTTAATTTGTGTATGGCCTTTTATGAGTTATTTTCGCTGTCCTGGATAATTATCAGGTCATCTGGGAATAAAAGAGTATTTAAAATAGTTTGTCGATTTAATAAGATCCCATCAGTAGTACACTTCCTCCATTCTCTAAGAAAATTGGCTGATAAGTCTCTGGCCTCACACAGATATGGCACCACTAGGCCAGTTAGACGGTAGCATTGTATAGTTTAACTCTAGATTAGCCTGTATCCATAGTTACAGGTCAATAGCTTGTTTAGTTTTCGAATGACAGCATGACTGGGTGCTAAATGTGGCGCATTGTTGTGATGAAACAAGATTTTTTTTTATATATATATTAAAAAGACTAGCTAGAAACTTTTTTTGGTAGTGTTTAACACCTGCTTTTACTACTTATGGCACCACAGGCAATGACACTGGTGATACATGGAATGATGATGGAGCACCGGTGGAATGCAATGGTGGGGAAACCCAGAGAAAACCCACCCCTGAGCTGCTCTGTCCACCACAAATCCCACATGCGGTCACCTGGGAGCAAACCTGGGCCATCTAGGTGAGAAGCAGGCAGTCTAACCACTTGGTCATGGTGCGGCTGGCGAGAAGCTGCATCCTTGTCTGACACCTTTACTAATTATAAATTCTTCTGATAGTTTTCCATTTATTGATATTCTTTTCATTGTTTTGGAATAGATTGATTTTATAACTAGTAGTAAGTGCAGCAGAATGCCTTTTCTTTCCATTATTTTCCATAATGTATTGTGATGTACAGTATCAAAGGCTTTTTCATAATCAACAAAGCCAATATGTGTTTCTAAATTGTATTCTCGTCACTTCTGTATAATCATGTTAATTATAAATATGTCATTCGTGCAAGATCTTCCATGTCTGAACCAATTTTGTTCTTCTAACAGTATTTTATCAGATATAATTGAAAGTCTTTTGTTCATAATTTTTGTATATATTTTATATGCAACACTTAATAATGTAATTCCTCTATAGTTTTCTGGTGAACTTCTGTTACCTTTTTTAAAAACAGATATTACCATTTATCTGGTATTTTACAGTTCTTACACAGGTTCAAAATATTTATTTTTATTTATTTACATCGAATGTCTCAATGAGCACATTACTCTAGGTAGGGACTGTCCTTTAGTGAGGCGGTATGCAAAATACAAAGAATAAAATAAACACATGAACACATATAAAAAGGAGTACATAAGTATACATTTTATACATGTGTGTGTAAAAAATAAATGGCATTTTATTTATGGACGCTTTTTAACTGCTATGGTTCTCTGCATTCCATTCTATACTGGGCATGAAAGACCACTTAATTTTGCTCAGAGGCCTCTCTATCAGGCTTGACGTTTTTTTATGTGCCGTAAATCTTCGACACGGGACCAACAGCTTTACTTCTTTTCCGAAGGAAGACATGCTAAGGATTTTTATGCCTGAAAAAATCCATCATCCTCCGCCAGGTTTGAACCCGCGACCTTGGGTATATGGTAACCATTACACCACGGAGGGCGACTATGTGTGTGTAATTTTTTTTACTTATTTTATGTGGGTGTGTAAACTTAGTACAATATTTCAACAAACACCATAAGGATTTTCTGTTTTCAAAATGTTAGGTACTACAGTAATGCTTAAGTAGGTATTTGAAGAGTTTGTTTTTAAACTAGGATAAATTATATGATTCTTTGATGTTAAATGGCAGACTGTTGTATGTTTTGGTGGTACTATGCAATATACTTTTTATTCCACATTTCGTAGAGCCAACTGGTTCTATGCATATATGATTGGCTAATCTGTTTTGTAGGAGTGAATATCTTTTTTGAGTTTGATTACAGGGTTAGTACAAGAATAAAGATTCACTGTATTTACAGAGATAGGAAAATGGCAGTATGTTTGTTTCCTTAAGAACTTCTATGGAAGGCTTTAAAATATTACATCCACAAAGTATTTTAATAGCTCTCTTTTGTTGGATTTCTAAACAGTTTAGCTCCTCTTTATTGTTATTGGACCATACTGCATTTAAATCCAGAAAATTGGGGTGCAACAGTGCAAAATAAAGACTTCTTTTACTTCTTTCAAATCTTTTAGTCTATACAATATGTTTGTTTTGCTGATAATGTGTTCAATGTGGTATGTCCATGTCAAAAATAAGTCTAGCCCAAGGTATGTAGCTCTGTTAACTCTTTCTATGACATTATCTTTGATCTTAATTAATATATCACTTGTAATTGGTCTAGAGGGTTTGTGAAAAAGCTATATTTAGCTTTTTTGGCATTAAGGATTAAGTTATTATTTGTGAGCCATGTCTGTAGTGTTGTAAGGTCAGTTTGCATATCTTTCATTACCTATAATTCAGATCTATTTTCATGAAATAGGAACCTATCATCTGCAAATAGAAATATTTTACTATTAGTTTTACATTTCCTATATCATCAATGAAGATAAGAAATAAAATTGGACCTAACACTGTACCTTGTGCAACTCAACGGTTTATTGTTAAAATTGGGTCAGAAAATTGTTTAAGCTGACATATTGTGCTCAAAGGAGATAGTTTCTAAACCAGTTAGAGGCAATTCCTCTTATTCCTCACTATGCTAAGCTTTTTATGAAGATGATGATGGTTAGTGTTTATGGGCGCTCAACTACAAGGTCATCAGCGCCCTTATCAAACAAATCATGGCAAAAGCCAGAGATAAAGCCCAATAAGAAATATTATAAATAAGAACGAAAGATTAATCTAAAAATTAATGTATAAAAGTAATCATAGAAAAAGCCACAGATTGGTGATTTGAGAAAAAGAAAAGAAAAAACAATCAAAATTATTAGAAAAACAAGGATAAAAACAACTAAATCCGAAATTTGAAGGGTATCTTCGACAAAAATTTAAAAATCTTAACTACTGCTCGACTATCATCCGCCAGGACTTCTGCAAGATTGACCGGCGGTTGCAGTGATTCCTGAATATGTGCTAGATTAACACAATCTTTGTGCCATCACGAAAGTATCGCCATGCGCACAAGCTTAAAGTCTTCCGATGTTATACAAGAAATTTTCGTACTGGGCTCGGTGGTTGCCGTCTTTGCTGCAAAATCTGCCAGTTCATTCCCCAGCAAGCCAATGTGACTAGGAATCCATGCACACTCAAATTAACCCAGGAGGTATATAAAGCGTGGAGGGCATCCTGGATACACTGCACAATAGGATGATAGTTGTAGAGATCACCAAGGCTCTGAAGGGCACTCAGGGAATCACTCAATATAAAACAGTCACTAAAATTTTGATGGCTAACATGCAGAATGGCTCGATATATTGTGTATAGCTCCGCACTATAAACAGATGTACCACTATGAAAACCGAATGTATATTGTTCGGTATCATAAACAAAGGCACACCCAACACCAACCGTGCACTTACTTCCGTCAGTATATATACAAGTTTAGTCATTGTAGATTGACAAAAATTTTAAAAAACATCTACGGAGACTAGAAAAAGGCATTGTAGACTTTCAGTATGCCGTCATCCCGAGGTTTACATGGGATGTTGTAAGTAACCAAGGTGGGTGCACCCTTTCCCCCTTGGGAAACATTCTTGGCATTACAATATTGTGCTTATGAAGAAGCATTCAGAAGCGAACACCTGGGGGCCGTGGACTAATTGAGATATTTCTATAACGCTCGTCCAGCTCGGTGTTAAAAAAAGGAGTGAACCTTGGATGTGAAGCCATGCACTTTAGCCCACAGCCATAATTTGTTAACAGGATATTGCGCCTACACTGCAGAGGGGGTTCTGTCGATTCAGCATAAAGACTGGCTACTGGACTGGTTGGAAAAGCTCCAAAAGCCACACGAATACCATGATTATGGACAGTATCTAATCTTCTAAGCACCAATGGTCTTGCCGAAGAAAAAACTATGCATCCGTAATCTAACTTAGCTCGGATCAGTGCGCGATAAAGTCGCAGCAAGACTGTCTGATCCGCTCCCCAAGATTCGCCACTTAGTATCCGTAGAATGTTCAGAGAATGGTTACAGCGCGCTTTCAGCTGTGCTATATGTGGTGATCAACAAAGTTTTCTATCGAATATCAACCCAAGGAATCTCGTCTCATCTGCAAATGGTAGTAAAACTCTGCCAAACCGCAGCGAAGGTGGTAATCGCCTCCTGCAGCGCCAGAAGTTCACGTAGAGTGACTTCTCAGCAGAGAAACGAAAGCCATTTTTAGAGCTCCAATCTGAGAGTTTGTCGAAACACCGCTGCAGACGGCGTTCCAAAAAAGGTGTGTGCTTAGAAGTACAATAGATGGCAAAGTCATCTACGAATATGCAGGACGATACTCCTGGGAGAATACATTTTGAGATAGAATTAATTGCTATAGCAAACAGCGTGACGCTTAGTACCGATCCCTGTGGCACTCCGTTCTCTTGAACAAAAATATTTGATAAAACCGAGCTGACCCTTACTCGGAAAACGCGGTCCCTAATAAACTCCAGAATGAATAACGGAAGGCGTCCACGTATGTTCCAGTTGTATAGGGAACGTATTATTCCTGCCCGCCAACATGTATCATAAGCCTTTTCGAGGTCAAAGAACATCCCAACGGTTTGACAGTTCTTCATGAATCCATTCATTATCTGCGTCAAAATCAAGACTAGGTGGTCAGGGAACTGGACTGAACGACGTCGAAAACCGCACTGGGTGTTGGTCAGTAGGTTGTGATTTTCCAGCCACCATATCAACCGTCCATTGATTGTGCATTCCATCACCTTGCAAACGCAACTGGTGAGGGAAATTGGCCGGTAGCTGGATGGAAGAAAACGGTCCTTTCCAGCTTTCAAAATAGGTACGATGGTGGCCTCTCGCCACTTTTCTGGAAAAGTGGCGTCTGGAAAAGTGGCGTCAACCCAAACACGATTATAGACCTCGAGCAGGAAGGCCTTACCTTCAGGAGAGAGATGTTGCAACATTTGGATGTGTATTCCATTAGGACCTGGTGCAGAATTTCGCGAAGATGATAGTGCATGGTCTAACTCCCTCATGGTGAAGAGTCAATTGTAATCTTCAAGATTTTTAGAACGATTCCACCTGAGCCTTAACGGGAAGAAAATCAGGCGAATCATTCTCTGAGCTAGACCATTGAGCGAAAGCACTGCCAAAAGTGTTGGCCACGTCAAACTTATCAACAACATCTCCTACAGTTGTTTTAAGACCGGCGATTGGCGTATGAGTCGTTTTCCCGTCCACGCGCCTTAACTTATCCCTACGATAGAGGAAGGTGTATGTCGATTGAATGACACTACAAACTTGCTCCATGATGTCTTTTTGCTATCCTTAACAACCTGCCTAGATTTGGCACGTATTTTTTTATACTCAATCAGGTTATCCAGTGTTGGGCAACGTTGGAAAATCCTGCGAGCACGAATGGCATTCCGGCATTCATCCGTCCACCAAGAAACCGGAACTCGACGACAGGTTTCGGTCGTCGACAGTGGAATAGACAGCTCGGCAGCATCAAGAATATTTTTGTGAGGTGCTCCACTAAGACATTCGCAGAGTTGTGTTCGTTGTAATAAAAGACAGCCGATCGGGAGTAAAGGTTCCAGTTGGCTTGATCTATGTGCCATCTAGGTAAACGTGTGGAACATGTATCTTGTGGCAAGAGACTAATAAGACATGGAAAGTGGTCACTAGAATGCAAATCAGAGATGATATTCCACTGTAAAGAAGATGCTAATGGTGGTGAACAAACTGCTAAATCCAAGTGTGAAAAACTGTTGAAAGCATCAGAAAGAAATGTAGGTTCTCCGGTGTTCAGGAGAATTAGGTTAGAATTATTCAAGAAATCAGCAATTAACTTACCTCTCGCACAAGCCCAAGGTGAGCCCCAAAGTGGATGTTGGGCATTTACATCACCTACCAAAAGAAAAGGTGCTGGTATTTGAGAAACTAAATCCCCTAAATCAGTGAGCGAGTGGTAGTCACTCGGAGGAAGGTTGTTTATTACAAATGGTGAATCTGGAACCTGTATTAACATTAATGGGGCAATTTTTTTTATTGATAAGATGATAAAACAATTTATTCAGGAAAGTCCTAATTTAATTAGCATTTTATTGGGATGAGATGGTTTAAGTTTGGGTTCATACGCCATCTATAGATTTAATCTCTCTTTTCTAATGCCCAATAATTGAACAAAAATCCTCTTAATTTAATCCTTACAGCTACTGACTGGATGTCGGACTGTAATGATACTGATTGCGCGAATATATCATCTCTGATGAGCATCATAGTGCCTCCGTGCCAGGCACACCCTCTTCCGGTAATAGATCACACCTTACAGGGGTGGACCATTTGATTTTGAAGCTGTCTTGTGGACAGAGCTTAGTCTCTTGTAAATAATACGACCAAAGGACCGTTCTGGTTAAGCAGCAGCTCAAGCTCAGGTCGATGTGTTCTTATTCCACGTAAGTTCCATTGTAGAATAGCCATGTTCTTTATAATGGGATAAGTTGTACATTGTGGTTGTTTCTATTTTGAAAGCTGCGGAGGTCGGTTGAATTTAATCTTTTTAGGTGTCGGGAAAACACCTTCTATGGGAGGATGGTACTGCCTCTTTGTCACTGTCCTTCTGGCAGTGAGGGCAGTATCACCTTCCTACATCTTCTCCACTTAGGAAGACCCCTTTCCAATTGAAAATTTTGGTTCGAGTACCAGACGAATCCTCAGAAGAGGACCTCCATGGACTCTTGTTTCCCTTTGTTGCTTTGGGAATAGACTTTACGCTTTGCTTGAGGAAGTCAGTTCTCTCATAGGTGTTCTTGAACTTTCTTTCTGGTTCTTTATATATCATTAGCTTGCCAGACTTGTTGGTCGAGGTCGATTGCTTTGGCGGCGATTTAATTTTAGCACTTTTTACAGTTTCAGATGTAGGGGATGTTGCTACTGACTTAGATGTTGAAATCGAAGGCCTAGGAAGTGAGCTGGCTGTGAGAATGTTTTCTGCAATCGTGACTCCATTTATATCGCAGGTTTGAGTTGTGATTTCCCGACTTTGTACCGATTTAGCTACAACTGAGCTATAGGTACTATACTTCGGGACAGAGGGTTGGTGGATTCGCAAGAGTTTCTGGGCTTCCAAGAAGGTCACCTTCTCTTTAACCCGTATCTCCTGGACCGTCTTTTCCTCTGCAAAATGGGGACAACTAGGGGAACTTGATGGATGTTCACCGTTACATTTAACACATGTTGGAGCTGACGTGCATTCTCCGTCATGCTAGATTTTGCCACAGTTCACACAGGTAGACTCGCCACTGCAGAATTCACTGGTGTGGCCAAAGCACTGACATTTATAATATCTGAGCGGGTTCGGTATATACGGTCTTACCTCAATGGATTCATACCCTGCCATTATCCTTTGTGGGAGATCTACCCGATCAAAGTTAATAAACAGGGTACGGGTAGGGACGAATTCTCCATTTACTTTTCTTTGAACATGATATACAGAGCAAGATTTTCTTGAATTTCCTCACAGGTCAAACCGTCCAGTGCGCGGGTGTTTACCACACCGCGTGAGGAATTTAAGCTTTTGTGTACATTGACCTTTACTGGATAGCTAGCTAACATTTTGGCCTTTAGTATTTTTGCAGCCTGGGATGCTGATTCTGCTTCTACCAGGAGCGTGCCATTATGAGCTCTTATATAAGCTTTTACAGGACCAGCAGTGTTATCAAGACCCTTTTGAATAACAAAAGGGCTTATGTTAGAGAACTTTCTTCCTTCCTCTATTCTATTAACAATTAAGTAGCGAGGACCACAACACTTGGCTACTTCCTTTCCGAACTCAGTACCATATTTAATGGATTTTTTGGATTTTGCCATGAAAGTAAATTTTAATTTTCATCCCCCGGTGCTCCCCACCCACCACGGAGTCCAACAAGGGGTCACCCCACTGGGATGACAGGGCTACAAAGGGGATATAGCAGGCTCGCCATCCCACTCATCCTGGAGTTCGGTATAATACCTAGTCCTGGCTGATTGACTAGGGATGGGCTAGTCCCTAGCCTCCCATTTAGGTGAAGCAGAAACCAAAGTGGTGTATTAAGTTGTCACTGAAAAGACAGAAGGCCCAGGCTCAGATACACAACCCTCAACCAACCAGGATATTCCTTTCCACCGACACGGGTCTCCATGCACAGCCTACACGTGGGTGGGCATTTTGACCTAGTGACTCACTCACCACTCAGAGGTTGCCCACTGAGGGAGTCAAGGTTGGCTTGGGACCCCGGGTGCGCCAAACCCATACCTACCGTAGTAGGTCCCTGGGGGAGCTAAGTTTTTTTAGAAGGAGTTCATGATTGACAGTATCAAACACTTTATTTATGTCAATGAAAAGTCCACATGCAATTTGTTTGTTATCTAAAGTTTTTTGCAATTGGTTAACTACATCAGATGCTACTGCTTCTGTGCTATATTTGGGTTAGAGTCCATATTGGAATTTAAAGAAAAAAATTTATCTGTTCCAGAAAGTTTATATCTGTCTTTTACTACCTGATTCCAGAACTTTTGAAATATTGGACACAATACTTTGAGTCTATAGTTGTTCGGAGAGGATTTATCTTTTTTGTGTATTGGTATTATTCCAGCAAGCTTACACATGTCAGGCACTGTACTACTATTTAGAGACAGATTAATTAGATCTGAAAGTATGGGTGTTAGATGATAGTGACAATTTTTCAATTTTACTCACTTCTTTTGTATCAGTTGGTTTAAAGAATAATTATTGTACTGGACTTGTATGACTACTTCATTACATATGGGGGAAGGGAGATCCTTCACCATACTAATCCACTACATGTACAAAATATTTATTGAGTTCATCCACAGATCTCATCATTTTTTGTGTTTTTTTTCCTTCATACTCAATTTCTGCTAGAGAGGGAAGTGTTTTAGAATTAGTAAAAATTTCCTTTACACCAGTCCACATTATTATTGTTTTTTCGTTTTTCTATTTGTTTGGAATTGTATTCTTTCTTTAATGTTTGTTTTAAATTATTTTCTTCTTTGCTGCATGCTTTGTTCTCTGTATTATTTCATGGGTTGGGTTAGCAACCTTAGTTTTTTACTTTCTCTAACCTCATATGTACAATGTACATAGGGATAGAGAAGTATTATATTCCACCCAAAAATCCGATGTCGAGATTTCACCAGAAATACATGTTTTAGGACCTCCTGAATCCAAAAAAAGCATTTTCAGAAAAAGGTCCATATGTGTGTGTGTGTGTGTGTCCCCGTGTGTCTGTGAACACAATAACTCAAAAACGAAAAGTAGCTAAAATACCAAACTTGGTATTTACGTTTAGTATCTTCCAGGGATGTGACACAAAGATTTTGAGAAAAATCCCCCCAACCCAAACTACCCTTTACATGGAACTTTTTTCGAAAATTTGGATTTTTTTAAAAATGGCTCTAACGATTTTGATTAAAATATCATATATTAAAGATATTTACCTAACAAATAAAATGTATATCTTGAACTTTCTGGGAATAGCTTCTGAAGACCTGTTTATTCTGGATGAATTTTGCTTAATTTGGCATAACTAGTAAACTGTAAGAGATAGGAAAAAACTTACTTTACAAAAAATTTAGGTCTTGTTAAAATACACAAGTTATGTCATATACATTTTTCCCATGGAGCTTACCGTTTTCGAGGTATTCATTGTTATTAGTTTCAGTTGTGAAGCGCTTATACTTTTTCCAGACGGGAGTGTCCGTTTTTCTTTTGTTCTACTCCTGGCCAAGAAAAGAAGCGATTTGTAATGACAATCGCATAACGACAGCTTTTAAAACATTTGACTATTGGTTTAGCCTAGTGTATTCCCTTATTTTCTTCCTACTTATATGGAACTAAATAATAAGAACATTGTGCTAATGAGTACCACGTTTAGCAAGGTGCAGAAAGAAGAAGAATCTTATGTAAGAAGTTTGTAAAACAGCTAGAGAACGTCATGTGAGTGTAACACATCAGATTTTTTGTATAAGTTATTCTTTTGATTAATTAACTCAAAAAGTTGATTTGAGACCCATGGATTTAACTTAGCATTTGCTTTTGAAACTTTCCTATGTGTAACCTTATTATCTAAGTTTGCCAGGCTTGTTGGTCATGTTCCAATTGTTTGCATAACCGACATTTCACCGAAAGCTGCATTCGGCATCATTAGGGTAAGAATATAGCTCCATAGTCCAGGCAAGACTGGAAAGCTGGTAACTGCCACTGTATATATAATTGTGCGCCAAGGGAGGGCGTGGCCAGTTAGGGGTGGAGGTCAATTGGTCAATGGCTGTCACCTGACCGAGGTCTGTCTTTGCTTCGTGAATAAAGCAACGAGCTTCCCTTTGCTCAGGTTTCACTCTCGCTCTTTCCAGAACCGGAATCCAAGCTTTGCTTATTTGCTGTCTTTCTTTTTTTCGATTGAAAACGTTTTTGTGTTTGAATATTTCAAACCATGGCCAACAAGCCCGGCAAACTTAGATAATATGGTTGATAATGCTGGCCGTGAAAGCCTAAGCCTCTACTTTCCTATGTGCTTTGTACAGTTTTTAATCCTGAGTTAAAAAAGTTGTTAATTGATTGGCAAGTGTCATTTATATCTGTCGTTAAAGTGGGTTTGCCAGTTGCAATGGAAAAAATTATTTACCTGTCCAAAGTCTGTTTATGTTTGATAATTATTTTTACTTTCCTTTGTTTCATAAGTTTTTTCATGTTTTGGGGTATGATTTCTAACACTAACAAATTATGATCAGTAAGGTCATTAATTGTATTAAAAATTCTCTAATTATAATTAGATATGTTTAGTAGGCATGGTCTATAAGTGTTGCAGTGTTTTCTGTTAATCTGGTTGGTAGCTTTTTGTTGTATAATTCATAATTATAGCTCTGTAGTGTTGTAGTATATAACAATTTATTTTTGTTATTTTCCGAAATATTAATATTTGAGTCTCCAATGAGGATGGCATTTTTATGTTTTGTGTCTAGCATTGGTTCTAAGGTTTCTAAAAATTCATTATTATTACTCTCTTTGAATATAGAAGCCAATAATTTGAAAAGTTTTGTTATGTTTTGAAATTCCTGATTTAATTTATGGGAACAACGACACTATTAATAAGCTTTGAATGCCATCTAGGTGACACACAGATTGATAATCCACCTGTATGACCCTCTTGGATAGCATGGTGGGCTATATAATCTGGTATATTAAAATATTGCACATTGTTTTTATTTAGCCACGTTTCAGCTATTACAATTATATCTATAAAGTTTATTTTTTCTATAATTAATCTGAAGCTATTAAATTTATTCCTAATGCTACGAGCATTAAGATATAAAACGCTTAGGGCTGGAAGTGCATCACAGTTTAAGACTTAAATTTGTACTCTAGCAGGCTATTACAGCTAAATTCCAAGGATTGAGTCATTATATTGTTTTTTGAGACTTGTTTATTTATTTGGACTACTGCAGCAGTTTCTTTTCCAATTCTTGCAGATGTTTTGATTTCTTACTGCAATACTTGCTCTTGCACAAATATCTTGCAGTTCCTTGTCTATATTGACTAATTTATGACATCTCTTTGCTAGAGCTCATTTCCTGGTGACAGTTGATCATTGAGATATAATATGTTGGCTGTCTGACACTCGAAACCAATGTCTCTTGTTGTGACACACCTTTTTTAGATGATTTCTTCTTTTTTCCAACTATTGATGAGTCTGAGCACAATTTTCTGTGGGCCTAATGTTTTTTGATGGTATGAGATGTGCTATGTCAATGTCGTAGTCCAAGGAGACACCAAGGGACCTAGTTGTTACCTCATTTTCAAGCTTTATGAAATTTTCAAACTGATCATTCACAAGTCAGCTCTTGACTCTTGACATTTCATCTAGTACTACCATTTTTACTTCTCTTTTACTTTGGTCACAAGGTTTGTTTGAAATCTCTTTCCATCGTTTCTTTGAAGTTTGGTAATTTCATGCAGTCGGATCGTTTACATTGCCATTGTAGGTTTTGATCCAAAGCTAATTTCTCGAAATCAACACTGTTCATTTTTTACACATTTACTATGAAACCATCTGTTGCATTCTCCATCACAACAAATCCCTTTATCAGTGGTTTTAACCTTTTTGCCACACACCATACACATTGGCTTACCATCGCCATCTTTAACTATATGTAATAATCTTTGTTTTAGTAGTATTCCTGAATTTTTATCAACTATAAATTAATTTCATCAAATCCTGGAGCCTTTCTTTTTTGATTTCTGTAGTACTTCTTTGAATTCATCCATGGTGAGTGGGTCAATTTTATAGACTTCATATGGAGTTGGGTCCTTCTCAATTTCTGGATCATACCATAATTTTTTATAATATTCCAACCATTCTTTCTCTTTAATAATATTTAGTTCTGCTTTATCTTTTTCTTCTGTATTTAGATGTCTCATAATTTTTTAAGCTATTTCTCGTCTTCCATGAATATAATTTTCTATGTTACGTACCAACCATTCCCACGATTCTTTATGTGCTTTTGTTACTAGCTTTTTGAATAGTTTCTTTTTTGTTTATATATCTCTTTCGTCTTCTGTATTTAGTTGTAGCATCTTTTTATGTACTTCCTTCATATCTTCAGTGGCTGTGACTATCTCGGGTGTCCAAATTCTTAAGTTTCTCTTTCTTCTGGTTTTAGTTCAAAGCTTCATTTGCTCCTGCTTTTATGATTCCCTTTATGTTATTCCATTCCTTATTTATTTCCAAATCTATTGGGTTATTAGTTGCAAATGAATTTATTCATGTCTGATATAAATTTCTGACACTTTCTTGATTCCAAAGATAGATCTTGTACATTTGTTTTTTAATACTTAGAACAATAACAATTTAATTCAAAATCTTCTTGGGCTTCTAGCCAGGTAAAAACTTGGCTTGACACCAACGTTTCAGCCAGTCCACTGAACACTGTATAGAACAGAGCCACAGAGCTAACTTTACTAACACCAAGATAGTGGCAAAGTGTTCGAACTACTGGGAAAGGAGAGTAAAAGAAGCTTTAGCCATCTCATCTGAAACAGATAATCTAAATCACGATTCTGGCCTACAATTAAGTTCAGCATGGACACCGATGTTAAAGAGCCTTAACACCTAATCCTGTACCTGCAGTCTTCCAAGACTTATTTTCTAGCAGGTGCGTGCTCAAACACAAAACATTAGCCGAATAACTGCTATAAATAGTTTTCTACGAAGTCCGTGCCCATGTCTCAGTCATCTTAAATACCAGGCCATAATATCTCGCAAACCAATCAGATGTTAGCTTCATCCCAGCTCTTATAAATACCAGTCTCCGCAAGCTCAAACCATCAGTTCACCCTGAAGACGAGGAAGATGCACTTCTTCGAAACGTTGGTGTCAAGCCAAGTTTTTACCTGGCTAGAAGCCCGAGAAGATTTTGAATTAACACGTCGCCAGGAAAGCTTCAGTTCTTATTTTAATAACAATTTGTTATTTGGACTTGTCAATGGTATAAATATTCCACTAATTTTATAAATGTGTACAGTAGTATTGTAGCTAGATGATAATACAATAAGCAATTTTCAATTACACATCATTAAGTTATTAAGAGCTAGTAATTCACATATTTTGAATACACACTATAACACAGACTTATTCACTCATGGTATTTTTACAATATGATATATACTCATCTATGGAATAAAATGGGTGCAGTAGTAGGAACGATTTTAAATGTTTTTTAAAATGGTGGATTTTAGTAATTACTTTGATATTCTGAGGCAATATGTTAAATAGTCTAATACCCAAATTCTTTACATTATTTTTAGTTATGTTGGTTCTACAGAACTGAATATGCAGTGCATTCTTTTGTCGAGTGCTATATTGATGGAGGTTTTGATTTATTTCAAGCTGATTGTACATTTTTTTAATATAAGTTGATGTCTCCAATATAAATACGCAAGAGGCAATATTTTTTGTTCTTTGAAAAGAGCTCCATGAGTACCAACTATCCTTGCCACTTATTATTCTAATTGCCCTTTTCTGTAGCTTAAATATTTGCTCACTCTCATAACATGTTCCCTAGAAAATTATGCCATAGTGAATTAGGCTGTGAAAATTTGCATAGTAAACATTCCTTTGGATATTTAAGTGTCCTTTATTTTTAATAGATCTTAGTAAGTAGCAAGCTGAGCTCAATTTAGACGCTAACTTTTCAATATGGTTCTTCCACTTTAGGTTCTCATTTAAAATGATTCACAAAAAATGTGTATCTTTCCATATTTAATGTTGAGATTGTTATAATAAATTTGGGGTACAAGATAAGCTTTATTTTGGTATGTGTGGAAGGATATCACAGAAGCTTTGCTTTCATTTATTACTAGTTTGTTAACTTGAAACCAGGAATATAATTCTGCCATTACCTGATTTACTGTTTTTTATAACTATCTTGATTGTTACCCTTTATCAGCACATTGGTATCATCAGCGAAAAGAATTATGTCCCCTTGTTTGACAGATGATGGCATGTCATTTATATAAATTAAAAATAATAACGGACCAAGGGTAGAGCCTTGTGGCGTGCCTATATTAATTTCCCTATCTTTTGACATATATCTGCTCATTTTATTACCTTTCAAGAATTCCAATTCTACAATTTGCTTTCTATTTGTTAAATATGATTTTAATAAGTCATTTATTTTTCCACGAAAACCGTATTTTTCTAATTTTGATAACAATATATTGTGGTCCAAAACATCATAAGCTTTGGATAAATCCAAGAAAACATAATGCTTGGAAGTTTTCTGTCGACCAACTCTTCTACTATATCTAATGATTGATAAATTGCTGATTCTGTTGACCTGGTTTTTCTAAAGCCAAACTGTGCATCTGAAAGAGTATTATATTTGGACAAAAAAGAGACCATACGCCTGCATATTAACCTCTCAAAAATCTTAGAAAACATTGATTATACGGATATGGGTCTGTAATTCTCCATTTCTAACTTATCCCCTTTCTTGAACAAAGGCCTTACTTTAGCAATTTTTAGCTTCCGAGGAAATTTGCCTGATTCCATTGATAAATTGTATATATTTGCTAATGGACACTTTATGTAATTAGTACATTGCTTAATTATCCAGTATTTGTATCTCTGTTAGTAGTTCTTTTTTTAATTTTTTTTTTTTTTTTTCCATCTGGCCATTATTTGGATTTTTGACATTACTAGGAAATGGTCTGAGTTGACATCATTTCCTCTTTAAAACATTGCATCGGTTATTTGTGATGCTATTTTACTATTAGCAATTACATAGTCCATATGGATTCACTTCCTCTGGCGCTCCAAGTATATTTATGAATATCTTTCTTCCTGAAAAATGTATTTAGTATTTCAGATTATATGTTACAAACTTTCTTAATTCTTCTCCATTTTTATTTATAGCATTTTCTCCAAATTTTCCCATTACATGTGGAATACTTATATTTCAAACCATAGCATTTAAATCTCCTGCAGTAAGATAATAAGATGATCATTTTATAATTCTGTCAATAGCATCCAAATTCCAGTATTACTTTTTGCAGATGATCTAATTGTAGGTGCAATTACAGTGAATGCTTTAAAACAATCCTTGCAAGCATTAAATAAATACTGTAAGGAATGGAGCTTAAAAGTGAGCCAGACACAGATCATAGGTTCAAAAAGGGGAAAAATTGAGCAAATATGAAAAATGGAAGAATGAAAATAAAAAAAGAGTATAGGGTTGTGACATATTTTATTTATCTAGGAGTTAAAGTAGACAGTGGTGGTAATTGGGAAAAACAAAAGAAGCTTGCATTGGCAAAAGGAAGAGGAGCTTTATCAGCTATCAGAAATTACAAATACAAAGTACCTAATATAAATATTAGATAGGAAAAAATATACAATATGGTGTTGAGGCAAAAATGCTATATGGGATAAAAGTATGGACATTAGAGGGAGGATGGGAGGTCATAGATGAGATGCATAGGACACTTTGTAGAGAAATGCTTGGGTTATCAAATGCAACCATTAGGCAGGTAGCACAAAGAGAACACAAAACATTGCAATGGATAGAATTTTCCAATGAAAAACCAATAGACAATTCCAATATCAAACAATAGCTATAGATATGTAGCTGATGAATATTTAAAATTACAAACACTCTTTTTGGAGACTGGCTATTTGAAAATAATTCATCCATGTTTTTATGCAAGAGAGTTAAATAATTCTGATGAGTGTATCCCAATTTTTGTTGATAATAAAACTGCAATTCCTGTTGCTAGTAACTCTGGATATCATGACAGAGCTACACATATAGAATATTCCTCACCATTTTGTAAAGCAAATAATTAAGGATAAACTTGTAAAACTAAAACATCCACAGATATGAAAGTGGATGGATTCACAAAATCGCTCACTAGAATTAAGCATTTAAAGTTCTTGTCAGAGGGGAGGTTTGAAATTAAGTAATTCAAACATATGCCAACTGTAGAGGGCAGTTGTACACTGTTTTGTTTCTCGTCTGGCAGTAATGTGCAAAATACATATTTGTATTTTTCTGTATTCACTGTATGTGTGGCATTGGTTCTTTCTGTGTGCAGCAATAAAATGTATATTCCTGTGCTGCAATGAGCATGTTTTCTGGTATTTATGCTGATCAATTATAATTTAAATCTAAGAGGTACTACCATCTATTATCATTTGCTATTTGTATCTTGTCTACTAATTTCTTCAGTTCATTGTCTAATACCTTCACAACTTGCACCACTTCATCACAATATTTTGCCAAATTATCACTAAGAAGTTGCACATTTTGTACAATTTGGATGATATAAGTGTCACATAGATGCATTTTACTCCAATAATCACCTTGTTTTTATACTGTTTGCATGCTAATTGCATGGCATTGACTTGGTTTCTGCCCTTGCAGTGATCAACAAAACAGGCCAGTCCACTTCCAATGTCAAGTGGTGAAGCTGAAACTTAGCCCAGCAGCATACAATTTAATACAAATTGAAGTTTTTCAGTGAGCGATCCACAGAATTACACAACCTTAATAACAAACAAATAAATAAATAGTGAGGGTATTTTTTAGAGTCCAAATATAAACCGATGCAAGTGAATCCATACCTGGTACAAATGTAATAACATGCACTCCAAATTTTGCCTGCTCCACACGTAGACCATCCGACCATGCTTGTAGTGCTGCTTTTGTTGCACCATAAACTGCAAGCCCAGGAAGTGTCGACAAACCACAATGACTAGTCACTGTAATAATTCGACCTAAAAGCAGCATTTAAGAAAATAAGTTAACTAAGATCATGCAGCTTTTTAGCTCATTTTATAAACATTGTTTACTAAACATCTCATTTGAGTACATGGTAAACCAGGAGTTGTTGCAATTACACAATTAATATGCAAGCAACCGAGCAGTAAATACTTAGTGTAGATGAGCAAGCTAGCTTAATATTAAATTTAAAACATTTGAGTCAGTTTTTGTAACACAAAACATCACTTAATTGCTTACTGGGGCCATTTTTAGAACACTTGTTTCCATTTTCAACCCTTAATTCTGACTTCTAGCTTAATATTTTCAAATGCTATACAGGTTAGAGTGTATGTAATCTATGTTGTGGAGTCTTTGGGAGTGTTGAGAAATAAACATTCATTCATTTGTGGTCTTGTTAAAGGCTGGTTCACAACAATGGTAACAGTAACCAGAACGAGAACAAAGTTGAAGTACATTATTTCAATGAAAGTGGTCATAATTGATGGGAAAGTCTTCCTGGGCTCCAGAAAAGGGAAGCAAGACTTGGTCAAGTTTTAACTTTCTCCTTCTCATTGTCAGGCAGCATACATTAGATGCATATTGTGCATATTTGACTCTTTGCTGTAGAGATTACTTTGGTAATTGTGGATAAAAAAAAAGACACTAGAGCTCACGCTAGTCTGAATTCTTTCAAGTTTTGGTGTTGACTAACACACATTTTTTGGTTAAAAAATATAATTTGTCAGTTAAAAATAAATAAAATCCATATACTCAAAATTGACTTTCCACTTTAGATCGATATAGTTATTGATATGCATTTCCATTCTTATTACTGAGCTGTTGTAACCCAAAATCTTGCATTCTGTCTATGCCTTCCTGTTTTCATTTTTATTTTGGTCACAATTCTTGGTTATTGGGAACCAAATTATTTGTTGTTGTATGTTGAAGTTTTCCTGTTTTTAAACATAATTTTCTTGCCAATTGTAAATGCTGGAACATGATTCTTATTTGCTTTCTTTTTCACAATAAACAGACATGAAACCATGATACAACCAGCTGTTATTTCCACTATTTATATATAGTGAATGCAAAACGTATTTATACACCTGAATACCTTGGAAGCTGGGTCAAACAGGAATGTGGAACAGAATAAGGAAAACAAATAACTAACTCATTTATGAACCAGTTTGAACCTTAATTTTCTTTGTGTGTTGTAAAAAATAAGCACAATAAACTTCCATTTGTTAAACAGAAATTAACTGCTTGCCTTCTTAGGCACAAAAAGTGTAGCTCTTATTTAATTAGTTTAACAACAAATTTTCATAATTTAATACTTGGTAGGGAAGCCTTTTGCCTTAATTATTGCCTCTAGTCTCTGGGGCATGAATTCTAGAAAATCTGTTGCAGTTTTCAATCAATTGAATTTCATTGCTGTTAAACAGCTTGTTTTAAGCCTGCTTTAGTAGAAAAATTGTGTTCTAGCTTTCCCTCTAGAATGGATCATAAATGCTCTATAGGATTGGTATCAGGAGACTGAGAGAGTATATTAAGTTATTTTGGTGTATTATAGAGCAAACCATAATTGAGTATTTATTGCAGTAAGCTTGAGATCATTGTCATGCTGAAATATAAGGAATTTTCCAGCCCCACATTTTGTGCACTTACATGAGGATTTTCTTTTAAATCGTCCATATACATTTTGTGATCCATATTTCCATCAATAAAAAGTGTAAGCTATCCACTCTTGAAGCACTCATACACCCCCATACTAGCACTGAACCACCTACATGTTTTACCATAGGTAAAAGATTTCATGGATCCAACCCTGTATACTTTTCCCCATATATCATTTGTCTACCATCAGGACCAAAAATATTGATCTTTGTTTCATCTGAAAATATTACCTTTTTCCAGAAGTCTAGTCATTTATTTTGGTACTTTCTGGTAAATTTTAACAGCTTCACATGTTTTTTCTTACTCACCCAAAATTTCTTCCGAAATACTCAAACATGAAAGCCTACTGGTTGATACTTTTAACCCATGTCTTTCTAAATCATCTGCTAACTTAACTGCACAAACCTTTGGGTAATTTTTTATTTCCTTGCATATTGTTTGTTTATCCTTCGTGCACAAAATAGTTTGCAATCCCATTGTTGGCCCATTTTGCACTGTCTTAAGTGTGCAAAGTCTGTAAATTATTGGCTGCACAGTTGAACGAGGTCTACCAACAATTTCGGACGTCTTTCTCAAAGACTTACAAAGATTGTGCAAAGTAATAATTACCTTTCTGGTCTCCATACTGTTTCTGTTCAGCTGCTCATTTTGACAGTACTATGTTGTGTTGTGCTAATAACTGGCTACACTATGTCTTGGTAGTGCAGAATAAGGGAAGATTATAAGAGAAGGTTGTCAAAATCTTGCTTTGAAATCTTCTTTTCATGTCATATTTCCAGGTGTATGGTCACTTTTATGCCTAGCCTGTTCGCTTTACCTGGATTTATTTATAGCCTACACATATTATAATTTATTGGAAATTCCCCAATAATTATTAGTATGATTTGCATTTTAATATTCATATTTTGTACAATTATATTGATTAGACCTCCACTTTTACATATATAATGTAAGATTTACATAATACTAAAAGTGTACAAACACCTTTTGCATTCACTGTACAATTAAGCATCTTTACAGAAATCCTAATATATTTTCAAGTTTGAAATATTTGGAATGTGTCCAAGAATCTTAGTACTAACATAAAATTGTTGATAACTCTATTACTTCAATGCGCATGAAGACTGCTATTAGATCTATTCTTAAAAGGAAAATTGTCCTATACCACATCCTGAATGATACCACAGTCACCTGTAGAAAAATTATAAAGAAATGAAAATAACAGAAGTTAAAACATCATGAATCCTATAAGAATTTCATTTACCTTTATGCTTTCTGATAAGTGAACTGAAGGCCTTTGTTAATTGGATAGTACCCAGCAAGTTAACATTAATCTGATGATTTATGTGTGTATCTGTCAACCACTCAAATTCACCAAAAACCATTACCCCTGCGTTATTCACCAAAGCACGGAGACCTATGGAAAAAAGACATGTATTAATAATAACAATCAGCAATATGCAACTCTATTTACCCCAAAAATGCTGGAGTCAGAAATTTATTCACTCTGTGATTAGTTTTGTTACTAATTATGTGGCAAATTAATTTCTTTAAGACAATACATCTGTGAAAATAAAAAATCCAGTTTTCTCCGATTGTTTTTACTTTTTTACTTTATAGGTACCCACTCATAACATAAAATGTATAGTGTACATTAAATTTTAATAACTACATTAAGATATTATTTAGATTTATTAGATTTTTTTAATGAGTTAGAGTGGATACTAAGTGAGAAATTGTGAAATGGTAGATGGTAACTGGTGGCTGAGTATTAGTGACTATGCTCGAGATAGTATATACACTTAAACAAAAGAGGTGTTTTTACTTTTAGTAACTTGTTGTGTAATGCTATCTCCTCCATGAAGTGCAAAGGAAACTGAAGGTAGGTAATGTGAATGTTAAATTTAAGTTAGAAGGAAAATGTAATATTATGATAAGATGCAGGATAAAATGAGATAGGATCTGAAATTTTGCTCGGAAATAAGGTTAAAAATGTAATCCCATAAGGTAGGGTTAAGGATCAAATAATAATAATAATAATAATGACCAGATTTTAGGTGAAATAATGCATAATAGTGATGCAAAAGAAAATATCCTGATTTATTCCTGAGTAAGAGTGGAAAAAACACAAATGTAAAAGATAGGACAGTGGATCGGTCAGGTATGTCATTAATGAATCTCACTCTACTTCACCATAAAGTACAGACCCTATTGAACAAATAGATGAGTTGGAGATACTGCTATCAAAGGAATTACAAGATATACCTGTTCTTTGTCTGACAGAGCAAGGGCTCAAAAAATAAATTTTGGAAAATCTTGTTCAAAATTATTCACCAGCTAGCCAATTTTGTAGAAATAACCACTTCCATGAAAGCTCTTCTATATATCTCAAGACAGGGATTTGTTTTAAATTGTTTGCTGCACATCCAAAATATCTCAAAAGAATTGAACATAGAAATATCTCCAGCTGAATGCATAGAGCAAAATATAAATATCCTATGCATATATAGATCCCTTGATGAAATTTCAGCCTTTTCTTAAATATATTGGAACAATTAATAGTAGTATGTGGTGATTTTAATATAAACTTTCAACAACATAAAGAAATTTGTTGAACTTAATTAATCTCATCAGTACTTTTGGCTTGCAAACAAAAGTAACCTTCGCAACTCAGGTTAGCAAACAATGCCTCTACTACAGTTGATCAAGTTTTTGTTAATAATAATGTTGAATATAACACAAAACCATACACTACAGGATATTGTGAGCATGAAGCTCAAATAATAACTGTTCCCTTTAAAATTAAACAGCTTAAAGTTGAAAAATAAGTATAAATATTTGATGATAGCACTTTATGATCACTAAACCAATTACTGCAAAATGAATCCTGGCAGGAAGTCTAAGTAGAAAGTGACCCTGATTGTAAAATTAATAGTTTGATAACAACTTTCAAGTATTTTTACTTTCTCTATCTGTGCTATGTACATAGTGTATAGAGAAGGTTTTGTAATGAACCCAAAAATTTGATACCGAGATTTCACCGGAAATACATGTTTTGAGACCTCCTGAATCCAAAAAAAGCATTTTTATAAAAATGTGTATGTGTATGTGTGTGTGCGTGTGCGTGTGTGAGAGAGACTGTGGGCAGCATAGTTCAAAAACGAAAAATCCGTTAGAAACCAAACTTAGTATTTAGGTTTGGTATCTTTCAAGGATGCGACACGAAGATTTTCAAGAAAATCCAACTACCCTTTACATGGAATTTTTTTCGAAAATTTTGATTTTCTAAAAAATGGCTCTAATGATTTTGATTAAAATATTGTATATTAAAGATATGGGTCGTCTCCTTAGTGCGGTGGCAGCGTTGCTGCTTTCCAAGCAGGAGACCCCCAGTACTGGCGTGGGGATTTTTCCCAGGCTGGGAGACCTGTCCCGGGGTGCACTCAGCCTCGTAAGGTCCCTGGGGGGCCAATTGAGGAGCTACTTGATGGAGAAGTAGCGGCTCCAGATCATGAGGACCGCATTAACCAGCCGGGGGACTCGAGGCGCTGACCATGTCTCACCCTCCAATACTGCACCCCATCCATGACGTCTGTAGTGGACCGAGATAGGGGACGCAGCGGCCGGGCGGTAGGCCAAGGTTCCCCGTGAGCTGTCGTGCCATGGAGTTATTTATATTAAAGATATTTACCTGATAAATAACATGTATATCTTGAATTTTCTGGGAATAGCCTCTGAAGACTACTTTATTCTGGATGAATTTTTCGTAACTACTAAACCGTAAGAGATGGACAAAAACTTAACACACAAAAAATGTAGAACAAGTTAAAACACACAATTTGTTATATACATTTTTTTTCGTGGAGTTGATCATTTTTGAGATATTCCCTGTTTTTGGTTTCAGCTTTGAAAAACTTATACTTTTCTCATACAGGAATTTGCCAACTCGTGTCCATACAAACAAACGAACTTCAGTCACATAGCAACCAGCTTTTGGCTTTCACTTTAACCTATGCTACTCCCTTATTTCGCTTCTACTTACAATAAAGCAAGAAATAAGACTATTTCTGCTAATTTTTCTCGATTAGCATGAAATAAATAAAAGAATAAGCTTATTAACAATAATTTGTTACAGAGATATAGAGAAAGTCATGTGAATGGAACACTTAAGATTTTTTTGAAATAGCATTCCCTTTATAAAAGTAAAATTATTTCTAAGAAAAGAAGAAATATATAGATAACTAAAGGGGTAAAAATTTCAATCAACAGAAAAAGGATACTGCATGAGTAGCAAAAATCAACCAGTCTCCATACAATATCAAAATTATTTAAAACATTATAAAATGATATTGAAGTCAAGCAAACAGGATGGCAAATATAAGTACATTCATACTGCTCCAAATAAAATGAAAGCCTTATGGAGAGTGATAAAGCATCAAAAAGTCTGGGATACCATGCCAGAAAATGTACATTTAAAAGATAATGGAACCATTATTACTGATACAAAATTAATTAGAGGAAGAGTTTAAAAACTTTTCAGTGGGTTCATAGACAAGCATTATTTTAATAAAAAATAATGTGATAGATAACAGGAAAACAGCAGAAGTGCATAAAACTATGTAACTTTAACCTACATATGCAGCTGAAATTCAGAATATTATTTATAAGTTAAAATCTAAATTTTCCTATGGTATAAATGGTATCCCAGACATGGTGATAAAACATTGTGCAGAATAAATGGCACAAACCCTGGTGGATATCTGTAATTGTTCATTTCAACAAATATCTTTCCACAGACATTTAAAATAACCCAAGTTAAATCCTTGTCTGAAAAGGGCTACAAAATTGAAACAAATAACTATAGGTAAGTTTCCCTTTTATCTGGATTTGCAAAGATCTTAAGCAAAAATCTGATGTTATCCATTTACATGACTTTCTCTACATCTCTGTAACAAATTATAGTTATTCTTCTATTTACTTCTTGCTAATTTAGAAAAATTAGCAGAAATGGTCTTATTACTTGCTTCCTTGTAAGTAGAAGCGAAATAAGGGAGTACCATAGGCTAAAGTGACAGCCAAAAGCTGGTTGCTATGTGACTGAAGTTCCTTTGTTTGTATGACAAATTCTGTATGAGAAAAGTATAAGTTTTTCAAAGCGGAAACCAAAAACAAGGAATATCTAAAAAACGATCAACACCGTGAAAAAAAATGTATATGACATAAATTGTATGTTTTAAAGTGCTCTACATTTTTTGTGTGTTAAGTTTTTGTCCATCTCTTACGGTTTAGCAGCTATGCAAAATTCCGTAAAATTCATCCAGAATAAAGTAGTCTTCAGAGGCTATTCCCAGAAAATTCAACATATACATTTTATTTGTCAAGTAAATATCTTTAATATTTGACGTTTTAATCAAAATCGTTAGAGCCATTTTTAAGAAAATCAAAATTTTTGTAGTTAAGGGTAGTTGGGGGAGGGGGAATTTTCTTGGAAATCTTTGTGTTGCATCCTTGGAAGATGCCAAACTTAAATACCAAGTTTGGTATTTAACGGTCTTTTCGTTTTTGAGCTATGCTGTCCACAGTCACACACACACATAGACCTTTTTGTAAAAATGCTTTTTTTTGGATTCAGGGGGACCCAAAGCGTATATTTCCGGTGAAATCTCGGTATCGAATTTTTGGGTGCAATACAATACCTTCTCTATACACCATTTACATAGTACGTGTAGAGAAAGTAAAAATGCTTTGCAGAAGATTATTAAGTTTCATAGAGGAAAACAATCTGCAATCAGATAGTCAGTATGGTTTTAGAAATTCTAATCCACATAAACTACTTTGCACTGTTTTG
Organism: Hymenopus coronatus; assembly: GCA_030762935.1. NCBI lineage: Eukaryota > Metazoa > Arthropoda > Insecta > Mantodea > Hymenopodidae > Hymenopus > Hymenopus coronatus. The sequence goes on from CM060882.1 coordinate 58,315,987, forward strand.
TTAATAACATTTTAAGAGCACTTGACAAAATAAATATTCCAGGGATTTTTATTGACCTATCGAAGGCATTTTATGTATTAAATCATAATAAACTGTATAATAAATTGGAAAAAATGGTTATAACAGATAATGCTAACTTGGTTCAAATCATGTCTTGTGGAAAGAAAGCAACTGGTGGAAACAAGTTTTGAAAAAAATGGATATATTAAATACTGTTAGCCCGCCTGGGTAGTGTGTAGCATGTCTGCCTCATATTCAACAGGTCGTGAGTTCAAATCTCGCTTCAGGTGAGTTAACTGGATAAGGTTTTTTTCAGGGTTTTCTCTTATCCTGAGAAGACGAATGCTGAGTAACTTTGAGCTCCATGGACCCATGAGCATCATTTCACAAATTTCATTTATCGTCTGATATGACCAACCCGGTTAAAGGACGTTAAGCTACAAAATACTGTTAATCAAACATACAAAATATAAAACATGGTATTCCACAAGGCTCCATCTTGGGTGCTTTGTTGTTTTTATTATATGTAAATGATTTTAAATGCAATATTTCAGCAAAATCCATTCTTTAATATGCAGATGATACAAATATTGTGGTAGAAAGTAGATCTCCTGAAAATGTGTTATTATTACTACAGCAGAAGCTCTTAATTGGTTTAATCAAAATTATCTAAGAGTGAATACAAATAAAACAGTTGCAATGCACCTTCATCTCACACAACAGAATAATATAAATGAACCATGGTAATTTTCAATGACAAAACAATATTAAAGGTTAAACAATTAATATAGTTTCTTGAGGGTATGGATTGAGAAAATCTAAAATGGTACAAATATATTGAACACCTAATAAATAAACATAGTAGTATCTGCTACATATTTAGAATGTTAAGTAAAATCATAAATATGCTAAATGGTTCGTATTTCAAAAGAAAATAATAAAAAGTAATGTTTGGAGTAAATCATGTTGTAAGTCATAGTTCAAAAAATCTCAAAATTTTACATTACCATGTACCTATGTATATTTACAAATGCATAGTAACCTCAAAAATAGTTGCAGCACAGATAATGAACATTTTGTACCGAAAGAAGTATACATAATTCGAAAACATATTACATACATGCACAAAGATTAAAAACAAGCATATACCAAAAAAGTTTTAACTACATGGCAGTAAAACTTTTTAATAAATTGTCAGAAACTATTTAAAGACAAACAAAAGAGACACATTTAAAATTCTGGCAAATTATGTATGTAGCATGAAACAAATTAGATAAATTTCTCAAAGAATATTATGTATATATTGTGTGGGTTGTATTTCAGTTTTAAACATTTTAGTTTAAAGTATGTTTGACTAATCACCTGTTTATGAGCATGCTCAAGTATGTAAATGTGAAGTGTGACAATAAAACTACTACTACTACCGTAAAGCAGGGAAATATTGGACACTGGGGTAATTTCGGACGGGAACAGTAGATATATTTCTTTTCTTACATTGGTATCACTGAAAGTCAGCTGTTATACCTTAAGCATGTTTTGCTGCTTACACTTTGCACATTGTCCAGCAGATTCACACATACATTGTCGCACTTGAAAATTTATAAATGTAACTCCATGGCACAACAGTCCGCATGGGATCATGGCCTACTGCCTGGTCGCTGCAGCCACCATCTCTGCCCAAAGGCATCATGAATTGGGGTGCAGTGCTGGAGGGTGAAACGTGATCAGCGAGCCCGTTGATGCAGTCTTCTCAATCAAGTAGCTCCATAATTGGCCCCCCAGAGACCTCATGAGGCTGAGTGCACTCCGGACCAGTCTCCAGCAAGGGAAAATTCCCCATGCCGGCACCTGGAATCGAACCCAGGTCTCTTACTTGACAAGCAGCTGCACTACCACCATGCTAAGGAGACAACTGTGATGTAGAATAACAATTTTATACTGTACTGAAAACTGCTAGTTATCCTTACCTGAATACTTTTGTTATTGTATTGGAAGTAAAAAAAGAGGTAGGCATAATTTCCTTATATTTTACTTATTTGAATGTTAAGGAAATGTGAAAGTAATTATTCCTGTATCTCACTTCTGCTAATGTCTAGTAAACTATTTACATTCATGCATTGGAGGAATATCGGACAATGCTGCAGACTTATGAAAAGAGGCTTGGTACTCTTCCATGGTGTAATTATGACCCTCAAAATCTTGAAAAAGCATTGTTGCTATAAGACAATCAGAAAAGCATCAAGCAAATTTAATATTTCACATTCAATGTTAGAAAATAAGGCTAATAATAAAATCCCTGGAATGATTGGATGACTTTCTGTCTTAAGCATCACTGAAGAGAATACACTAGTCCATGGTATTCTACTACTTTGGGACTTTCTTTTTATGTCTGATGATTTAAAATATATAGTGAAAGGATGTGTCAATAAATGTGGATCTCCCTACATTTGAAGACTGGTTTATTACTATTGTGCTGCCTGAAACCAATGGAGGAGGAGAAAGTTATGCTAGTAGACAACCTCTCAAGTTACATTTTGCTGAGAGTGATTGATGAATATCAGAAGAATAAAATCTCTTTCATTTTGTTGCCATCAAACAGCACTCATCTCTTATACTCATTAGATGTAGGTTTCTTAATACATTTGAAAGCTGCATGGCAGGCAGTATTTATCAATGAAAGAAATGCTCCCATGGGCCAATATCAAAAGATGCATTCCCCCTCACTTTTGAAAGAAACTCTTCAAAAAAACATCAGAAACTGAAGAAGACAACATAAAAAGTATTCTGTACAGTGGGATTAGTTCTGTTTAAGCCTAGAAGAGTACTCAGAAAATTGCCTGAATGGGAAAATTCTCGAACAATTCTTTGGAAGTCTGGTCTTTGAGTTTCAAAGAGATACTTTAGAATGTTTGATATGGAGCAAAAAATAAAGTAAATGCCCAATGAAAACGAAAATTAGATGTTTCTCCAGGAAAATTATTTTAGGCATTGATATGAGAAATAGTGATAATGCTGAATCAGTGCCTGAATTGCTCTCACCCACTGGTGAAGAAATGGTCAGAACAAAGGAAGTAGTTTTAGAAGTGAAACCTTTTGTCCTTGCTCATTATCCACACATGATTGGAGGAAACTGCTAAACAGGCAGTTTGTCAGAATCGTAACAGAAGTGGAAGTCAAATTTCTGCATCCATATCAAGATAGCACATCTGTGTTTTAATTTTCCTGAGAGAATCTAGATGATGATACTGTAGACAAACACCAAATTTTTAGAGTGTTGCCGACTCCTAGAAAAGAAAATGGAAAGTTTTTTTCTTTACTGAGAACATGTTGTACATTTAAGATTTATGCTATGAATAGATTGGTATCATGAATAAAATCATTTCTGAAGCATAAATATTTTGTAAGCATGTGTCAATTTTTTTTCTAAACATGTAAAATAATTTCTATGCAAGTTTATTTTTTAAAAAGAGGGTATGCATCCAAAATTAGTGTGAAATACAAAACTTTGGATGGAAGTTCAATGAGCGTCCAAGATTACCCTGTCACAGGGGGTAACATCAGACAGTTTTATTGTTAGTGTCTGGTCTTAAATCATATTTTTGGTTCATGTTCTTTGATTAGAATATTCTTCAATGTCATCTCAAATGTCTTTTGGCATGTGAATTGAATATTCTTTGCAGAGCTACCTTACAGAATATTAAAATTCTGTCTGATATTACCCCATCTTACAATATTTCTTTTTTTTATCCATAATTAATCACCTTTTAACATAGCGATATAAAACTCTCTTTAGACCCAATGGTTCATCATATCATTCCCAGGTTTTGAATTTAGTACACAAATATAAAAATAAATATAAAAAATTAGTTGAGAGAAATCATAATTTTGTTTTCAACTTCTCAACTTGATTAATGGACAATAATAATTATTTGAGCTGAACCAAATTATGTCTTAAAATGTCCAAAGAACATTTCAAAATGTGAAAAAAAGCAATTGATTATGGAATTTTAAGCTCAATGAGGTGCTTTACCCAAACAGTACAGAACTAATTAAACAGGCATTCATGGCTTTAAAATGCATATTTTTTGCATTTTTATCATAACTATATGATAAAATATCATATGATAAAAACACAAAACAAAAATGTTCACATTTATTGGCAAATTTCATTGGTGCATACAAAAACAAAAATGTTCACATTTGTTGGCAAATTTCATTGGTGCAATGCCATAAACAGCCCATATTTCATCTGTTGCATTAAATAACCTTAAAGTCTATTTCAACTAACTGAATTTAGAGATATTCTGTGAGTGTAGACTTGACACACGTCCCATATTATACAGGATCTCCCGTATTCAAGAAGGAAGAAAAGTGACTCGAATTACCAACATATAGGACATATAAAATCCTGTATTTCATTTTGTGCTTGCATTCTGAAATATGCACATGTTCATTCATTATATTGGTATTGGTTCATTATTGGTCATATTGTGATGCTGGACTGTATTGCTTCTGTACAAGGTCACATCACAGAGTCAGGTGACAAGTGGTGTACATACCCTGAAAACTGCAAAGAGGGTAGATGTCTACTGGGTTTGTAGTTCTTATACTTTTGATTTCTAATTATTGAAACAAAAAAGATGACTTCTGACCAAAGAAACGGTGACTTTGTGTATATTTAATAAAATGTAGAAGTTGAAAACTATTCATGGTTATTGCCCCGAAAAATAGGCTTTAAAGTGTGATGTAACATTTATAAGTTTTCTGATGCAAATGGCAAGAATCCAATTTAAAACTCCTCTACATTTCTACAAATGATCATAAAAATGCATTGCAATCTTCTTCTAAGTAAAAAGAAATAATTTCTTTATGAGGAAGCAAATTAAGGAAAACAGTTGGTTACAAATAGAGAAATTGCAGTTTGAAACACAATCTTAGTTATAATAGTTTTGATTGTAATGTGTAACTTATTCAGCATGTGTTTGGTGTTGATTCTAGCAAAATAATTGAACTACTTGTGGTAAAACCAAGCTAGAACCTTTGGTATTGAGAAGAATAACCAATTTTTATGAAGATTTTCTTTTTCCCTAGGTTTAAGGGTGTTAAATTGACCAAAATTTGAATTGTCTGAAAAGAAAGTAACATTTTTCAGCCATCACATTTAATTATTGTCCCAATATGAGTATGTTAACCTCATGTATGCTGAGTGTTCCGGGCTTAAATGACTATGTAGAGAGAGTATTTTCAATTTTGAATAAAAAAATCTGATGTAATCCATTCACATGACTTTCTCTATATCTCTGCAACAAATTTTTGTTAAAAAGTTTATGCTTGTATTTACTTCATGCTAAGTTAGAAAAAAATAGCAGAAATAGTCTTATTACTTGCTTCCCTGTAAGTAGAAGCGAAATAAGGGAGTAACATAGGTTAAAGTGATAGCAAAAGATGGTTGCTATGTGACTGAAGTTCCTTTGTTTGTATGGACAGGAGTTGACAAATTCCTGTATGAGAAAAGTATAAGTTTTTTAAGGAATATCTAAAAAACAATCAACTCCACAAAAATATGTATATAACATAAACTGTGTGTTTTAATGTGCTCTATATTTTTTGTGTGGTAAGTTTTTGTCTATCTCTTATGGTTTACCAGTTACACAAAATTCTGTAAAATTCATCCAGAATAAAGTAGTCTTCAGAGGCTATTCCCAGAAAATTCAAAATATACATATTATTTGTCAAGTATATATCTTTAATATATGATATTTTTATCAAAATCGTTCGAAAATTTTTCCATGTGAAGGGTAGTTGGGGGTGGGGGGGATTTTCTTGAAAATCTTCATGTCACATCCTTGGAAGATACTGAACTCAAATAACAAGTTTGGTATTTAACGGTATTTTTGTTTTTGAGCTATGCTGCCCATAGACACACACATACACACAGACAGATACACCCACAGGCATTTTTCTAAAAATAATTATTTTGGATTCAGGTGGTCTCAAAACATGTATTTCTAGCAAAATCTGTGTATCAAATTTTTGGGTACAATGCAATACCTTCTCTATATGCTATGTACATAGTACGTTTAGAGAAAGTAAAAATGGAGCATTGAAAGTAGTAAATCATTTAATTAGATAAAGTGTGAAATTAAAATCACACTGATTTATAGTGTGATTGCCAACATTTTTATGACCTTATTAAGAACGGTTCAAGCTTTTTGAACAATGTAAGGAAATATTACAATATATTCTGTCAGGAAATCATATGACTAATTGCATAGGTACCTTTCTAAAATCAAAATAAATGTAGTGTAAAATAATTATTTTTTGAGTGTATATATCTATTTCAATGTAAATTCTAGCTAGGTTTTAGTGCAGATTTCCTGTTGCTAGGCAAATGCTGGGTTGGATAATTTGATCCACAAATTTTCCTCTCATGCTTTTCATCTCTACATTTCACTCCCTCTTCTTCATCACCACAGCAGGCATTAGCTTAGCATAGATATGCTATAATTCAATATTGCTTGCTCCTCGACAGACAATTGACCTAGGGCATTGGCTTGTAAGTCCTTGGGGGTACAAGTCCAATAAATAGGAAGGTAATGCAAGAAAGAAGATATATATTGCTCAGAAATGAAGGTGGCAGAGAAAAACTTACCACACAAAAATATAGATTTTCGGATTCTATGTTTATCATGCACTAACTGATAAAGTAAAGGTCAGAATAGCTAGAGGTCTTAGCTAGAGGAAACTAAAGTGCTAATACCTGCCTAGTTTGGGCATTCTATCTTTAAGATGAACATTATGATTTTTTAAATCAAACATTTTTGGAAAATTCTATATACAGTAGAAAAGTCAAGTAGTAAATAACTGTTTTGTTACTTGGTTTACAAGAGGACTAAACAAGAGAAAATGTTCATAAGGGTTTGAGAAAGTTTTTAAAATAAGCCTTTAGGTTCCTGAAACTATGGTTCAAGAAACCTATTTGTTATTGGATTTACCATGGAGATCAAGTGAGAGAAAATGTTTAAACAAGATTTCCAGCTTCTTTAGCATTTTGCATTCATTACCTATGACATCCATCTATTCAACTCCCAGGTGTGAGGCGTGAGGCAGAAGGCAGATGCTGTGCTTTTGGTAAAGGTTAAAATTAAGTTTCTAATGAAGTGTTTATAGTGCATGGAACATTATGAAGTTTGATGTAGGTTATTTATTTTGTACTTTATGTAAATATTTATAGTTATGAAGTTACAGATGCTTGGAAGGGATAGAATATTGGCAAACTAATAAACACAAAATAATAAATGCTTTTCATCACAGAAGATTACAGTCTGCCACCAGTCAATGACTTTGCTAAGATACTCCTTCGCAAACTAGTGCCTTTTGATCCTCTTTATTTTACTGATATAGAACCTTCTTCTTGCAGTTCGCCTATGATAATCATTCCTATTTAGCATCCTACGGATTGTACTTGCATTGATGTTCTTTCCAAACTCATTCTCGGCCTCAGCAGCAATAGCAGTTGCAGTAAGATGATTTTTGTTCACTTTTCTTATTACTGCCCTTTCTTCCGTCCTAGTAAGGACTCTCAGGCGACCAGTCTGTGGCAAGTTTTCAAATCTATCATGAAATTTGTATCAGCAAATAATGTTGTTAACTGTATTTTTTTTCATGTTCAGCAAATCTGTAATTTGTTGACATGTTTTTCCTTTATCATGGTGAGATATAACTAATTTGTCTTTGCTCAAATATAGTATTATTTCCTCTGCATCCCATTTCACTCTGAATGTTTGCGTTTGCTTTGTGTATATGAGAAAGATACTAACTGGACCTCCCTGCACAGCGCATAAGTGCAAAGCAAGTCTTGAGTGGATAAACACCTCCTATCCGAAAAATATTGATGAGCAAATTTTTGTATCTAAAGCAAGTAACAGGTATTTCTGCTTTGTAATAAGATCTACAAATCAAAATTGCATTATTACAATACATTAGAAGTGCAGAGAATTCAGAGTTTAGCAATTTCAAAATATTTGCCCACTTTTTTCTTTAATAATAGGGATTTTACATGTACAGACCATCCTGTCCAAAAAATTTGAATGGTTCTATAAATGTCATTTTGTCAAGAATAAACAATGATTATGTCCTACAAAATTAAAACTTTTGTCATTTTATATCTCTATATTTTATATCTTTATTATGACTATAAAACTGTATTTCCAAATATCCACTAAAAGTTTAAAGAGAAGAGATAAAATGCAAATGAAATGCAAATGAAAAACAAATGTCTTTCAATAGTCTTAATTAGCAGCACATGTATTTCACTACTGGGTGATGTATATAGGCAAATGTTTTTGTTTTTAACAATAATTGGGAAAGTTGTTGAATTAAAAACAAAATCTTTTGTATGCATTTAACACAATTTTGAAATTATGTATAGGCTTGTTTTTACATGAAGTTCTAAGAATAATATATTTTAGAGATAAATGAAAAATATATTTTATTACTTGGTTTCATATGCTGTCATAAATTCATAAATTAAATTTAGTAGATTAAATATGACAAAAAAATTGAAGAGGTAATTAAACAGGTTGTCTCAGGACTAATGGATGTATTCCAAAATGCATGAAAATTAAAAAAGTGATATGAAGCTGTCTGAATCACTATTTTTACTCACATGTTGCTGTATGTTACCCTCGTTCCAATCTGAATCCTTACTACTTTTATCTCGAAAAATACATTGTCACAACATCCTCTTCTAGCCATGTAGTTAGTGTTCTCTCAAAAGAAGAACTTGAAGCATACAAACAGCAACTGATTGAAAACCACCCAAATTTATAAGCTAAATGGCTTCCATTGCCTGGACAAACATGATCTACCTGGTTTAATTAAGTAGTTTGCCTTGGAAGCTTTCAGTCCTGCACTAAATTTATTATATGCAGTGGTATACACTGTGGGCTTTCAAAGCAATTACTGCAGCCCAAGTCTAAAGTAAATTAGAAATTAATATTAATTAATAAGATTAATAAATTTAAACAATATTAATAATAATTCCAATAACTGCCTGTTTCCCTCATGGAAAATTAGCTTGTTGCAAAATGAAATGAAATGACTGTTTATTTATGGACACTCTTTTAGCTACTAAGGTTCTCAGCATCCCATTCTACATTGGGCGTGAATGACCGATTAATTTTGCTCAGAGGCCTCTATATCAGGCTTGAGGTTCTTTTACGTGTCCTAAATCTAGGACACAGGACCAACAGCTTTATTTCCCTTTCAAAGGAAGCCATGCTAAGGATTATTACGCCCGAAAAAATCCATCATCCTTTCTGGGTTTGAACTTGCGACCTTGGGTATATGAACCGTTACTCGCATGGTAACCATTACACCATGGAGGGCAACTAGCTTGTTGCAGGTGGAATATGTCTTATTCTCTGTACTATCAAACCAAGAAGAGAATAAAGTGTTGATATAACAAGCTATAGCTCTACACCAAGATTACAGTAAGATAAAGGCTCAGGAGGCTAAATACAAGAATCTGCAACTGGTTTGTTTCCTTGTTTGGAATTCTGCATAGCATGTGATGTTAAAGGCATAAAAGAGTGTGTTGTGTTTTCAACTGTGGTTATTGAATGATTATTGTTACGGCCCTTAATGGTTATGAGTGTTAGTATGCATTAGTATTATTCAGTTCATAGTGCACAGTGTACCAAGACAATTGCCAGCACTAATTCTTCCAAATGGACGAATAATATGTAATTAAACAATAAACAAACCATTCTCACAGTTGAAATACAAGGATAAATTGGCAATCGTCAAACAGGGGAGGCCTATACCAGTTCTTTTGCACTTACAGTATGAGCAGGAGAAATACATGAACCCCTACAAAAAGTATTTTAATCTAAACAGTTATGAAAGCTGTGTGCTTCATGTGAACTAAATATATTTTATTGCTGGCCAGCTTGTTGTTTGCAAAAGAGAAAATATGGAATATGACAGGTTTCGCAAATTTGACATACTTCATCATAACTGTGGATAAACATAGATCAACAATGCATATAAAAAAATAACATTTAATGAAAAATCCCTTATATTGTCTGCCTCTGGTAGGTCTTGTGATAGCCCAAGTCATCCCAGTATAAGCCACGGTTTAAATGTTATTTTAGCAATATCATGTGCTGTGAAGTTGTAAAAATTTGATGTGTTCCATTCACATGATTTTCTCCACATTTCTGCAACAAATTATTGTTAAAAAGTTTATGCTTCCATTTACTTCACGCTAATCGAGAAAAAATTAGCAGAAATAGTCTTATTACTTGCTTCCTTGTAAGTAGAAGTGAAATAATGGAGTACCGTAGGTTAAAGTGATAGTCAAAAGCTGGTTGCTATGTGACTGAAGTTCCTTTGTTTGTATGAGAAAAATATAAGTTTTTCAAAGTTGAAACCAATAACAAGGAATATCTCAGAAACAACCAACTCCACGAAAAAAAAAAAAAAAAAAATATATATATATATATATATATATATATATTTATGTTGTATATATATATATAACATAAATTGTGTATTTTAACGTGCTCTACATTTTTTGTGTAGTAAGTTTTTGTCCATCTCTTACAGTTTAGCAGTTATTCAAAATTCTGTAAAATTCATCCAGAATAAAGTAGTTTTCAGAGGCTATTCCCAGAAAATTCAGGATATACATTTTATTTGGCATGTAAGTATCTTAAATATAGGAGATTTTAATCAAAATCGTTAGAGCCATTTTTGAGAAAATCAAAATTTTTGAAAAAGAGTTCCATGTAAAGGGTATTTGGGGGTGGGGGGATTTTCTTGAAAATCTTTGTGTTGCATCCTGGAAGATACCAAACTTAAATACCAAGTATGGTATTTAACAGACTTTTCGTTTTTGAGCTATGCTGTCCACAAATACATACACTTGGATCTTTTTATGGATTTAGGGGGACCCAAAACATGTATTTCCAATGAAATCTGGGTATTGAATTTTTGGGTGGAATACAATACCTTCTCTATATACTATGTACATAGTGCGTGCTGAGAAAGTAAAAATATAGGCACATTTGTTTCTGAAAATTGAAAGTTGGTAAGTTCCAATGTTAGAATTTCAATCTAAAGAAAAACCTGTAGCTCATCTTGTTTTATCCCAAATCAACTCACTGAGAGCCAAATATGAAATATTAGAGAGTGATCACTTTAAAAGCACTGTAAGTCAACTTGAACACATAGATCCCAATGTTAAAGATACAACAGAAGACAACTTAAAAGTTTACTGCTGTAAGACTCCATTATGGTAACAGAAACTAATAATATAATACAATAAAAGCTTTAAAACTAGTTTATTATTGTGATTTTGTTCTTTGTTACAAATCACCCTGTGCCACTGTTGAACACTTAAGCCATGGTAATTCAACAAATTAGTCCTTAATGGGGGTGACAGCACTATTGACATTAAAAGCAAAATGTCAATCTTACCACATTTTCTGTCAAACATTCCTTTATTATCCTGGGCAGATACTTAGTTTTCTCGACCTATAACTTAATTTTAAAAGACAGGACTGCCATGAAAAACGAAAATATCAGAACTTGTGATATTTGATTATATTCTAAATAATTATATGAAATAAAGTTTTTTTGGAAATAAAGGGTTTTTAACATTGTCAATTAAGCTGTTAATTTTAATTTCAGACATGTCATTACTCATTAACTCTGTCCAAAACTTAGCATGAAATTAATATAAATTTATGATAACATATTCAACACAAAACACATTAATTAAAATTATTAATGTAAATTTTTAAAATAATTGTCAGCAAATAATTTGGTGCCTTTGGTGATATATAATTCACAAGATGACATGGTCAGTCGCAGCTGAGCACCAAAGTTTGGGCATAGGTATAGTGCATGTGGCAACAGTGTGCTCCATTAACCAATGAGATGCGCTTAAGTAGAGAAAGACATTTCATTCTCAGAAATTGAGATTGTCACATGCTAAAAAGAAATAAATAAATAATAGCAATAATAATAATAATAATAATAATAATAATAATAATAACTAACAATTAGAATTAGAATAGCTATAGCAGCAACAGTAATAATAAATAATATAAATAAATAAGATTAAAATAAATAAATAATATTAAATAAATAATAATAAATAATAATATTAAAATAATAATAATAATAATAATAATAATAATAATGATAATAATAGAGATCTGAAATTAGTGAGATTTGTAAAACTTTTACTTACGTAAATTGTCATCTTTATCCAAAAGATCACATACTGACGAAACTGTTTCCTGGATACTTTTCTGATTCCGAAGGTCCATTGACAGAATGTGAAGGCCGTCTCCGCAGAGCTGTTTCAGACTGTGGGCACCTTCTCCGTCTGGTTGTAAACATGTCGCGACCACGGTGAAACCTAACTTGCGTGCAAAAACAGCTAAGGAGTATCCGAGTCCGGAATCACAGCCCGTGATCACTACCAATTCAGAAGCTCCCGCTTGATCTGCCGGCTTGCGTCGTAAAATGAATAACAGACAGACAACATGCACTACTCCCACAACTGGCATGTAACTTGCCGGAGTATAAAACATAAGACCTAACGCAATCGCTACGCAACAAGCGATAATCTTTCTATCTACAAACATAGAACTACAGGATTCTATGGCCTCTTGCATTTCCCTCGGTATAGACATTATAAGTGCGTGTTGTGCACTCTCGTTAGATGAACGGACAGTGGTGACTTCTTTAATGTTACTTGGACTTGGAACTATACGGTCTACAGTAATCACACAGTGCCAGCAGCAGACGGTCGCGTCCCGCGTGATGATTGGACCTGGCGTTGCCAGAAAAAGGGCACCTTCATGACCTTGAATAAACTGTCAACAATAAATTTTCTGAAGGAGGGATAATTTCCCTCAGAGGGTTTATGTAAGAAAATCTGATGTGTTCCATATACATGACTTTCTCTACATCTGTGTAACAAATTATAAAACGCTTATTCTTCTGTTTAGACAAAATTTGCAGAAATGCTTTCTTGTAAATAGAAGAGGAATAAGAGATTAAGCTAGCTAAAACGATAGTCAACTACTTTAAAAGCTAGTTGTCTTTGTGGATGAAATCCATTTCTTTGCATTGCCAGCAGCTGACAAATTCCCGTGTGTGAAAAGTTTTAAGTATTATAAAACTGAAACCAATAACAAGGAAATCTCAAAAATGGTCAACTCAAAAAAAAAAAAAAAAAATGTATAAGACATGACATAAATTGTATGTTTCAATGATTTCTACATTTTTTGTGTAGTAAGTTTTTGTGTCTCTTACGGTTTACTAGTTATGCAAAGTCCAGCAAAATTCATCCAAAATAAAGAGATCTTAAGGGCTATTCCCAGAAAATTCAAGATATACATTTTATTTGTCCTGTTAATATCCACTATTTTAAACAAAATCGTTAGAGCCAATTTTGAAAAAATCAAGATTTTTTCCATGTAAAGAGTAGTTTGGGGTGGGGGGACTTTTCTCAAAAGCTTCGTGTCGCATGTCTGTAAGAAACTAAACTTAAATACCAAGTTTGGTATTTTACCGACTTTAGGTTTTTGAGTTATCGTGTTCACACATACACACACACACACCGGCAGAACTTTTTCCAATTGTTTTTCTGATACAGGGGACCCTAAAACGTATACTTCCGGTGAAATCTCGGTATTGAATTTTTGGGTGGAATGCAATACCTTCTCTATACACTATGTACATAGTATGTGTAGAGAAAGTAATAACAAAAATCTGATGTGTTCCATTCAAATGACTTTCTCTACATCTCTGCAACTAATTATTGTTAAAAAGCTTATGCTTCTATTTATTTCATGCTAATCGAAAAAAAAAAAAAAAAAAAAATAGCAGAAATAGTCGAAAGCTGGTTGCTATGTGAATGAAAAGAAAAAAATGTATATCTAACGAAAAAAATATATACACATAAATTGAGTATTTTAATGTGCTCTACATTTTTTTTATTATTATTATTATTATTATTATTATTGTTGTTTCATTTATATCATCTCTAACATCTAAGGTCATATCGAGGACTTTCTACTTGAAACAACTCGTTGTCTGTAGGTTCTTTTACGTTGGTTTAAATCATTTTGTTTTACTCAAACACCCACTCACATACAAACTTCCAGACTCCGTGGAGGATATGGAATAATTCTGGCTAGAGAAAAATTCCCCGCCATAGCCGGGAATCGAACCCGGAACCCCCGGGGTGAGAAGTCAGCTCGCTGACCTCTCGACCACGGAGGCAGTCACGAAAGATTATTCTTTTATATACAGCATGCTAATTGAGATAAACATTACCATAAATTAACTTTTTTAATTTTTCATTATGGCTTCACGGGTGATCAGCCGTGTCAGGTGTATAAAATCCAAGCTTTCGACCATTGCACACTCCATGGTCTTCATCAGGGACGGCTCTTGAAAGCTTGGATTTTATACACCAGACACGGCTGATCACCCGTGAAGCCATAATGAATAACATTCGCCGTGAAAGCTTCAAGTCTTACATTTTTTAATGTTATTTGTTAAAGGCGCTGTCAATTGCTAGGATCATATCAGCGCCGCCGATGTGGCGGAATTTCGTCCCGTATAAGTTATTTAACATGCCAGTACTGACATGGATGGGGCTGTTGCTTTTAAGCATATTAAAAATCATCGGTCTGGGCCGGGTTTGAATCCGCGACCTTGAGTTCAGAAGGCCAGCGCTTAACTAACCGAGCTACGCAGGCCGACCATAAATTATCTTATCTTATTGCTTAGTATTTATACCTTAGATTTTAGAGCCTTAGCAGGGAAATAGAAGAATACACTACTTAAAATGACAGTCAACTCTTTTAAAAGCTGTCGCTATGCGACTGTCATTGGTATGCGGTTCTCTTTCTATAGCCAGGAGAACAAAAGAGGTGAAACAGTTGGGAGCTTCCAGTTTGAGACAGTTTTAAGTATTTTAAAATTGAAACTAACAGCAGGGAATATCTTTGATATGATTAGCTCCAGAAATGATGATGATGATAATAATAATAATAACAATAATAATAGTAGTAATAATAATAAAAAAACTGTATACGACAAATTGTGTGTTTTAACGAATTCTACATTTTTTGTGAAGTAATTTTTATCTATCTGTTACGGTTAACAGTTGTGTAAGTCATTCAGGATGAAGAGGACTTCAGGGGCTAATCCCAAGAAATTCACGACATCCATTTTGTTTGCCGTGTATATAACTTTAATACCTATACAACATTTTAATCAACATCGTTAGGGCTTTTTTTATTATTATTTTCCTTATTTTTTAGAAAATTGCATATTTGGAAACATTCCATGCAAATAGTAGTTTGGTGGTTTCCCTGAAAGCATTCCTTTCTTTTTGGAAGATACTCTATTTAAATACCAACTTTGGGATCTAAGCGACTTTTCTTTTTTGAGTTATGTTATCCACACAATTGTCGTCCTCCGTGATGCTTGCTAGCCTCACACGTTTGCGTGTTGCAAATCCGGCGGAGTGCGATGGAATTTTGCGGCTATAAAACTCCTTAGCATGACTTCTCACTGAAGGGAAGTAAGGCTGTTGGTGTCGTAGATTTACGGCACGTAAAAGAACCTCAAGCCTGATAAACAGAATTAGGAAATTCGTATCGTTCGCCATTTCTATATACAGTTTGCGACCGACCGTCTCACCGCATCAAAACAAGTCATTAATAGAACGCAGGAGGGAGAAGTAAATAAAACCTGTCAAGAAAACAGTACTTTTTTCCAGAGAACAAGAAGATTTATGAGACATTCGTATAAGCACACCTTTTCAGATAATTAATTATGTACAACATAAAATTATTACCTACATACTTAAGGGTGACTCTGATTTCTATATATGTACATTATGAAGACACCCAAGCAATTATACCACGGATTAAAATACTTTCTGATCCAGTGTTAAATAATTTCCAAATAATAAACTTTATTTCTTAAATATCTTCAGATGCTTACTAGGTTTAAAAAAAAAAATAACAACAGGAATTACACTAAATCTTTAATCATCTGCAGCTGTATTACTGAAAACTATATGTTCTTCTGAAGCCTTTGAAATGGAAAGATCATTCTAGTTCCGCCAAACAAATCTTATAATGCGAAAAATTTGATCGGGGCATATTTGAAATATTTTATTAGTTCCGTTTCAGTATCACCAAGCAAATGACATTAGTTGGGATCTAAAAGTGCAGCTTATATACGATACATCACACTGAACCCTGCATTCTTTTCAAATTGCACTTTTCATTTTCATCTTTATTTCAGGTAGAATGGTCGTGGTTTGGTAGATCCATATATACGCTTCTTCTACATGCCGCACAGATTCAGATCAGCTCCATACCTCTGGACTGTAACAGTGTGATAGTTGTAGGTTAACTCTTTGAATAAATTTGCAATTAATAATATACTTCTGTAAAGCTGTTCTGTTATTAGACGTTTAACAGTTTGCCATGGTTTCTAAATAAGTATATTAACAAGTACACTGCTAGAAGTCTTACTATGGTCGTAAAACAAATTAATTTTGCTCACATTTGAGCAGAACAAGATGTTATTCGAACGCCCTCCTACCGACGTAGTTTTGTGTTATGCAGCGATAACTGGTTTGCAACAATGGGTTGCACTCTACGTTAACCTTTGCTCACGCAAGTAGCACCGCATGGTATTGCCAAGTGTGGCCGCTCTTACTTTGCATAAGGAAATTGGTAGAACTTCCCAGCTCTGCTGATAAGGAAGCCTCTGAGCAAAATTAAACGGTCTTTCAAGCCCAACGTAAGAGCCGCAGCCATTAAAGAGCGTCCATAGTAAAACTCAACTTCAATTTTAGTCCACACCGACTTCTTCTTTTTATTTAAGGGTTCTCAAAACATGTATTGCCAGTAAAATCTCAGTATAAGATTTTTGGGTGGAATATAATATCTTCTCTATCTACTATATACATTGCACATACGTGCCTGAGAAAGTAAGTATAATATTTTATTTAAGAGACAAAATCCAATACTGCAAATTTCAACATTCATGAGGCTATTTAAAGGACTAACAAGCTCGTTGCTCTGCCTCTGCTCGTTGTTGTATTAACATTCTTCTGCTCCCTCTCACTCTTTCCATGCTCACTCTCTCATCTGTCGCCTTCTCACCGTTTCTCAATGTACATATATGCCAGATGACTATTAAAAACCGGTAACAAAACTTATTTGTTCGGGTGCTATTTAATGATACCATGCAAATAAAGGGTTTAAAAATTTCCTCCGCAGTCGAGTGGTAAGCGAGCTGACGTTTCACCCGGAGGTATTCTGGGGCGGGGAATTTTCAGTCAATCAGAATCATTCTCTATCCCCCACGGAGTCTAGGAGTATGTATAAGAGAAAGTTTAAAATACGTAAATGTGTAAAAATATGTCAAATGCTATTGTATTACAAACATTAAAAATAATAATGATAAAGAAAGAGCTTATTTATTAACTCGTGCCTTTTTCAATTATTATAATTATTATTATTATTATTATTGCTGTGACTTGACTTTCTGGGAGGAAAGCATGCTAGTCCCTGTACATACCCCCTAGATTGCTCCAGGTGTCTGCAATCCTTGGATCCAAGTGCAACCACACGCTAAAACAAGCGCTTTTGTGTGCTTTTCCGCAGTCCAGGAAAATTTCTTTGCAGTAGGTTTGAGAGAAGCCTCTGATAAGAACATTTCACCTTTATTGTGGAGACTATATAAAAAGGAGCTGCTGGGACCGAGGGAAAATCAGTTGTAACAGAAGTCTGGGAGTTCACTTGAGCTAGAGAGACACACGAGTGCAGTTGAAACCTTTGTGAAGTTTAGTACAACTGAGTAGCTAGACGACGAAAAAGCTGCTTATTATAAAAAGGAGCTGCTGGGACCGAGGGAAAATCAATTGTGACAGAATCGTCTGGGAGTTCACTTGAGCCAGAGATACACGAGCGCAGTTGATACCTTTGCGAAGTTGAGTACAGCTGAGTAGCTAAGTGACCAAAAGCTGCTTGGAAGCAATTAGAAATGTCATTTTGTTACACTAATGTCAGGAGTGGGATGTGCGTCGCAATGGAGGAGAAAAAGAAAGCATTACCTGAAATGACAATGAAATTGGAATCGAGAAAATGAGAGCGCCAAGCCATCCAAATACGACGCTACGTCAACCTCGAAGTCAGATAAACCGGTGGTTAGTAGGAGAGGAAGTCGCACAGCTGATAGCCGCTTTCATGGACGGGCGGCAGAAGTTTTAAAGTGATTCAGATATCGGCGGTGTCCGGAGACACGTGGGAGTCTCTCGAGAAACAGTTTGGGAATTATCGCGTCTGGTGTTTGGCAACTGAAATACAATCCAGATAAAGTAACGGCTGTAGTGAGGTTAGAGTCAGGGCAACAGCTACCACCACCTCGAATAAGCATTCGATAAGATGAGAACAGAGGATCAAACCCGAAAAGATGACCATCTGCAAATTATATTTGTAGTCAGGAAACCTAGCGAAGGGCTGTATACAATCAGGTTGACGAGCGACAAGTGGTGTGTGTTCGGGACACCAAGAGAGAAACTGTCCACAACCAAGCAAATCAGCAAACGGGAAAAGCATCAGAACCGGCGTGATGAAAGGCACGGGATCATTATCACCATCTCGATTGACCCTGGGTCATGAGACAGAATAGTAAATACATCAAAGCTTTACTGTGTCAGATACTAGTGGACACAAGTGCAGCAGTGACTAATAATAAACTTATGCAGAAAAGGATTTTTCGTCGAGGAAACCGAATTGGCCATATAAGCTAGTGAGGGTGTCGGGCGATACATCATTTGTGGAGGAAATCCTACAGGAGTTGATCTTAAGGCGGACCACTGTGAGCCTGTGGGTGTACGTCGCGAGGGAGAGTGACGATGTGATTGAGTTTGATGCACTCAGTAGCCATGGAACTCCCGACCACGGCAGGAGGATCTTGCAACTCGGTTGACGAAGTGACACTTCGGAACCCCAACCAAAATCCAAGAATCTGAAGGGTGTTCCTGATGGAGAATGTGGTTGTGCTAGCAGGAAGCGAAGAGGTGGGGGCAGTGCTGCCTTGCCGAGAGGGAAGAGCAGCCTATGAGTCTGTATCCACCGGACAACGATCAGGACATCCAGGTCGGAAACGAATGGGGTAATACGAGGCAGCTGCGAGAGTATCGCCATGCGACTGATCCAAGGAATCAACTGCGTCGCAAGGTCTGGGTCCCGGCTGGAGCAGTACTGAAGAGTACGGCGATTGCAGCACAATTGGAAGCTCCGGCATCTAGTTAAACAATACCGGCTGCCTTCAGCCAATGTAATAGCGATTACATATTCGAATAGTTCTGCAACCACCAAAATATGTTCTGCTGGCAAAGCAAGCGGAGGTAAGGTCATGCTGGAGGACACAAGGGGGATCATCGAATATCCAGACAGCCGTTGTTTCTCTTTTGTAGTCTTAATTAAGAACTACAATCTGCGCTTTTGCATGGACTATAGGAAGCTGAATGGCGTCACCCCCCTAAAAAAATAAAAAACTGTTTTCCCTTACCACGAATTGACGACACCCTGGACACTCTTGCTGGGTTTTATGGTAATCAGCTGAACAACAATAGAAACCTTCAATACTGCTGGCACCTTGTTCTGGACATTGTGTTTGGAATCGGGATACAAGTAGGAGCTCTGCATCCCAGAGACAAGGAAAAGACAGCACTCTCGACACACTAAGGACTTCGGCAGTTTACTGTTATGTCCTTTGCTATTTGCAACGGCCCACCCACCTTCATATGTCCCTTGAGGTTAGTGATGAAGCGGTTAGTTAACACAGCGCCTGCTTGCTATATCCGAACATCATCGTCGTTTGCACCAACTTCGAAGACCATCTCAAGAACCTTACTAAAATATTGCAGGCAGGTGACCTGAGCCGCGAAGCAGTGCATGGAGATTAACTACTTGGTTCTCACAGCCTTTAACTGCTGGGGTGGTCACGGTTCCGGCAAAAGGGCGGGATGTGAGACTAACCTCCTCTGAAAGATAAAAGAGAGTTGCTCAATTCTCTGGTACTATTTAGTTCCTATCGCTGGTTCGTCAGTTTTCTTGGTATCGAGAATCTTCTCATTCCTTTGACGGAATGCCGAGGGCGCATTCCAATCGCTAGTGCTTATGAGCAAATTGCAGTGCGCCTTTCTTAGATTTTCCACAACTGAGAGTTATTATCCTCCGTGGTGTAAGGGTACCATGCTAGTCTCTATTCCCCAAGGTTGCAGAATCAAACCCGCAGAGCGATGGTTTTTTCGGGCGTAAAATCCTTAACATGAATTCCTTTGGAAGGGAAGTAAAGCCGGTGGTCCCGTGTTGTAGATGTATGGCACAAAAAAGAACCTCAAATTTGATAGATGCCTGTGAGAATAGTTTCTGGTTTTAACGTCCAATTTAGAAAGGGGCGCTAAGAAGTATAGTAGTTAAAGAGAGTTCATAAGTAAAGATCAATATCGTTTCACTAACGAGGTCACCGACGCCAGTGACACCGGTATTGGAAGCATATTATGTCAGGTCCAGGATGCATAGAAGGGCAATAGTATCTACAGTAAGACGTTCTCCAAGGCGGAAAAGAGTTACTGTGTTATCTAGCGGAAGCATCTGGCATTAGTGAAGACTGGAACACTTCCACAAATATTTGTACCATCAGTCTTTCCACCTGGGCCTGACCAATCTGCCCTCACCTAGTTACTGAATTTCAAGAACCTGGAGGGCGAGACAGCCCACTGGGTCCAGAGGCTGCAAGAATACAACATCAAGAAGATCCTTCCTTGAAGAGTGAAATCACTGCACTAATATGGAAGAGTAAGAAGATGTCATAGCAATTGATGTGATTTCAATGGACTGTAAATGGATGGGATAGCACAGGCCTGAGGAAGGGGCAGCTGTTGGATGGCTATTTTAGGCCTCTCTTGCAAAAAGTGGAGATAGGGACAGACCAGCCTTGGAAGATGTCACATACAGGAATAATGTGCATGTCATACTTGGGTCAATGTATGTTGTTCAGAATTTGGGAGTCATTTAATGAATCCCTTGGATTAATAGATTAGAGGTCACAAAGCGGCCAAAAGGTATGCCAAGACAATGGCAAATTGCATGGAAAACCTCACTCTCCATCCCAAAGCCCCTTGGAACTGAAATGCAGGTGCACAGTGAAACGTGGTGCAAGTGCACCAAGGATGCAGTAAACTGTATCACTGTGCACACCAACTGGCCTGCTGCATGCAGCGTGGAAGTTGCTTTGCCACTTTGTGGTACTGATGAAGCTCATGAGGGTACCAATTTCTTGCCAAACCCGATGATGGAAGCAGTGGAGCTACTTGGAGTGCACCACATGGCATGACCGAGCAGTGTATCAAGACTCTAGAAGAGAACTTGAGGAAGGTCAGCCAATCATTGAAGGGACCTGGATATCAGCATGCTGCTTTAATTGCTGGTCTAACACTCATTACTGGGTTGGTATCAGTCAGCTCTGTCTTTGGTAGGGAGTTACATGTACCAACAATCCAATGTTTGGGAGCCCCCAGGGGCAGAATAGTTAGCAATCAACTACATGGAGAATCTCTTCATGGATGGTCTTCATCACGTGCATGAAATGGTCCATTATCACATCAAGGTAGCAATCAATTGGATAAAAATCCATTAAAACCAAGAGGCTCTTAGCCAGCCAGGTTTACTAGCAGAGTGATCAGGTGAGGCAATATGCCCTACCCAGATCATGGCATTTTCCCAAGCTTAAACAGTCATGGCAAGAGCGATATCTTGAGGTGAAGAGGATCAATGATGCAAGCTACTGCTCCAGAGATGGCATCAGGGAAAAGCATGTCGGCTCCTTATATAACTGGCTGCCACCTTAGATCAAATTAACACAATCAAAAATGAACTTGAAATGATGTTTGTGCACACATTCCTACTTTGGCAGCAGGTTTGAGAGAAGCCGCTCTTCTGAGAACATTCTGCCTTTGTTTTGGAGACTATATAAGAAGAAGCTGCTGGGACTAGGGGAAAGTCACTAGTGTCACAGCCATCTGGGAGTTCAATTGAGCCAAAGAAACAGACAAGAACATTAAACTAAAAGAGTGAGAAATTGAGTACAGCTGAGCAACTAAGCAATGAGAAAGTTGCTTGGTAGCAATTGGAATAATTATTTTGTTACATTGGTTATAATATATCATATTTACTTTCTTTACATGTACTATGTACATAATGTATAGATAGAGAAGGTATTGTAATGTACCCAAAAATTTGATATCAAGATTATATCGGAAATACATGTTTTGAGACCCCCTGAATCCAAATTTTTTTTTAAAAAAATTGTCTGTGTGTGTGGGGGGGGGGGGCAGCATAGCTCAAAAACGAAAAGTCTGTTAAAAACCAAACTTGGTATTTAATTTTGATATCTTCCAACGATGCGACATGAAGAGTTTTAAGGAAATACCCCCACCCCTAACTACCCTTTACATGGAAAAAATTTCGAAAATGTTGCATTTTTTAAAAATAGCTCTAACGATTTTGATTAAAATACAACATATTAAAGCCATTTCTATCACAGATGAAATGTATATCTTGGATTTTCTGGGAACAGCCTCTGAAGACCTCTTTATTCTGGATGAATTTTGCTAAATAATACTGCTAAACCGTAAGAGATAAACAAGAACTCACTACACAAAAAATGTAGATCATGTCAAAACACACAATTTATGTCTTCTACATTTTTGTTGTGAAGGTAGCTGTTTCCAAGACATTCCTTGTTATTGCTTTCAATTATAAAATACTTAAACTTTTCTCAGTCAGGAAATGTCCATTTTTCTTTTGTTCTACTCCTGGCCAAGCAACGAAGTGATTTGCAATGACAATCGCACGATAGCTTTTAAAACATTTGACTATCACTTTAACCTATTGCATTCCCTTAGTTCCCTTCTGCATTTATGGAACTAAGTAATAAGGGCATTCTGCCAGTGTTTATTTTGATTAGCATTGTGTAGAAAGAAGAATAATCTTTTGTAGGAAGTTTGTAGAGCAGTTAGAGAAAGTCATTGGAGTGTAACACATCAGATTTTTTGTTATAATTCACTTCATTGGAGACAAACAATTTTATTTTTCAAGTTTCACTACAAACTGAGCCATTATACTGCTTAGAAACACCACAATTCAAACACAAGCTCTATAGATTTTTGCAGTACATTGCAGTAGACAAATGATCACTACTCTAACAAAATAACACAAATTGGAGTTGCTTCTCAAGTTATCCCTACTATATTCCATATTAAATCCTGGAATTCAGAGAATAACAATAAATATAACTACTGCAATAAAAGAAATTAATCTAAAATATAGGTTAATTTCTTTTATTGCAGTAGTTATATTTGTTATTACTCTCTCAATTCCAGGAGTTGGCAAGCAATAGTGCCTACATATTTTGACAAAAGATCTTCCATATAAAAGGTAGTTGGAAGGATTTTCCTGAAAATCGTAATATCACATATTTGGAAAATACTAAATATAAATATGTCAAGTTTGGTGCTTTATCTGATTTGATGTTTTTGAAAAATCACAGACACACACTAAGATCTTTTGCAAAAAAATGATCTTTCTTTTTTGAACCAGAGGTTCTCAAAACATGAACTTCTGGTGAAATCTTGATATAAAATTTTTGGATGAAATATAATACCTTATTTTCCTAATAATGTGGTAGAGAAAGTAAATGACGAAGTATTGAAAAAATCAAACCAATAATAACGGACATCCCAGACACCACAAAAATTATATTTGAAATGAATCTTATTTTCCTCTCCACTTTATGGATTAGGCAAATTCCCTGTTCCATTTTATCATAGGCTACCTGCTGATGTGGATGGTTCGGTTGGTTAGGTACTGGTGTTTTGATCCTAAGGTTCCAACCCAGCCCAGACTGATAGATTTTAAGTGTGGTTAAAACAACAGCCCTATGTCAGTAGATTTACTGGCATGTTAGAGAAATCTGCAGGAGGAAATTTCTGTAGCAGATATAATCCTGGCAATTGATAGCATCATTAACCCATTCAAGGATATCCAATAACAGAGGTGAGGTGTTCAATTAAATGAATAAAAAATCTGATGTGTTCCATTCACATGACTTTCTCTACTTCTGTGCAACTAATTATTGTTAATAAGCTTATTCTTCTATTTACTTCAAGGTAATCAAGAAAAAATTAGCAGAAATAGTCTTATTACTTGCTTCCTTGAAAGTAGAAGCGAAATATGGGAGCATCATAGGTTAAAGTGAAGTCAAAAGCTGGTTACTAGGTGACTGAAGTTCCTTTGTTTGTATGGACACGAGTTGACAAATTTCTGCATGAGAAAAGTACAAGTTTTTCAAAGCTGAAACCAAATACAAGGAATATCTAAAAAACGATCAACTCCTCGAAAAAATTTATATAACATAAATTGTGTGTTTTAATGTGCTCTACATTTTTTGTGTGGTAAGTTTTTGTCCACTTCTTATGGTTTAGCAGTTATGCAAAATTCCTCCAGAATAAAGTAGTCTTCCGAAGCTACTCCCAGAAAATTCAAGATATACATATTATTTGTCAGCTAAATATCTTTAGTATACAATATTTTAATCAAAATCGTTAGAACCATTTTTGAGATAATCAAAATGTTCGAAAAAAGTTCCATGTAAAGGGTAGTTGGGGGTGGGGGGATTTTCTTGAAAATGTTTGTGTGGCATCCTTGGAAGATATCAAATTTAAATACCAAGTTTGGTATTTAACGGTCTTTTCATTTTTGAGCTATGCTGTCCACAGACACACACACACTTGGACCTTTTTCCAAAAATGCTTTTTTTTGGATTCAGGGGGACCCAAAACATGTATTTCTGGTGAAATCTCGGTATCAAATTTTTGGGTGCAATACAATACCTTCTCTATACACTATATACATAGTACGTGTAGAGAAAGTAAAAATATATACTGCATAGCCTTTTGAACACATGATAACTGTATTATCTAATCTTATTATGCTGTGCAATAATGTGAATGAATTTTTTTACAACAAACAAAAAGTGAAATGGATGTGTCTGTTTTCCATTGAAACCTTTTAGTATCCAACCATGCCATCACATCAATCATTTTAGCCCTTCCTTTCATTTTCCACAGTTTCTCTTGAATGTAGAACATACATTTTGAATGTCGATATTGCGATCCTTGATTTGATAGGTTGTCTACTCCTATTGTGCCTATACTGCATGGCTATAATCCAGATATCGAGGTTTGCATTATTTAATGGAATTATCTGATATTATCCATTGGTAAAATGGGTTATTTAGCAGTCATGCAAAGGATGTCATATCACATCCATATTGTTGAAGGGGCTAAAAGAAAATATTTTTATTTTATTATAGGTTTCCTAAATTCCTTTTAACCTCTGGTTTATAATCATATGATGCTTTGGATGTCTTAGCACCATTTTGTGATATTCTTTAATTTTTTCATTTACTGAATATGAATTTAATTTGTTCTTATATTTTCATTACACACTTTATCCAATTTGTGCAACCTTTGTTCCATCTGATAAAATTCATTTCTAGAGCCTGTACTTTCTAACTTTTTTGTCAATATCCAAGTTTTGTGCCCATAAAGCAACATAGGAACAGATATAGTTTTATAAAACTTTAACCTTATACCTTGTCTGGTTTTATTTTTTTAAGTTTTATCAATAGTTCCACACATCATTTAGAATTTAGGTACATTCGCATTTAACTCCTTTTCTGTCTTTCTATTTATACTAAAATTATTTCCTAAATAACTGACTGGACATACTTGTTGTAGAATTTTGTTGTCAATACTTGCGAATAAACATGTTCATTGCCTAAAAACCTATATTCCACTTTTTTCTTTAGAGATTTTAAAATTATATTCTTTATATACATTTAATTTAGCCTATAAAAGGTCTTCAGTACACTATATTCACCTTCTTAAATTAAAACATTGTCATCATTTGTTACAATACATTAGCTAAAATTAATTTTATTCTTGTTTGTTAAAGAACTTTTTCATTTCTAGATGATATTATTCAAGTGTTAATTAACAAGAATAGAAGAGATATGCACTTTGTCTTACTCATTTGTTAATTAATATTGGCCCAGTCTTAGATGTACCTGTATCAATTATAATTTTGCAGTCGCAATATAAAATGTTAGTACATTAAATTAATTATTTTGTATATTCTTGAGTTTCTATAGTAATTTTACAATTTAGTTTATTGTTTATGTTGATTTACTTGATTGCAATTGTGTGCTTTAGAAAGATCTTTGTCTTTTAGTTTTGGTCCTTTTAACACTTACCAATTGTTGAAAGTTAATAAACTTCCTTCTCAATCAAGAGGCTATTCCCAGAATTATATATTAAATATTCACAGGCTATTCCCAAAAAATTCAAGATATACATTTTATTTGTATGTAAATATATTAAACACAGTATTATAACAACATTATTAGAGCCATTTTTGAAAGCAACATTTTAGATATGCTATTCATGCAAAGCCCCCCAGGGGCCTACTATGGTAGGTATGGGTTTGGTGCACCCGGGGTCCCAAACCAATCTTAACCCCCACATGTGGGCAACCTCCGAGTGGTGAGGGAGTCAGTAGGTCAAAAAGCCCACCCACATGTTGGCTGTGCGTGGAGACCTGTATGGGTGGAAAGGAACATCCTGGTTGCCTGAAGGTTGCGTATCTGAGCCTGGGCCTTCTGTCTTTTCAGTGACTAGGGAGGGTTCACAGCTTAATACACAACTTTGGTTTCTGCTTCACCTAAATGGGAGGCTAGGGACTAACCCACCCTTAGTCAATTGGCCAGACTAGGTAATATACTGAACTCCAGAGAGAGTGGGATGGTGAGACTGCTATATCCCCTGTGTAGCCCTGTCATCCCAGTGGGGTGACCCCTTGTTGGACTCCGTGGTGAGTGGGAATCACCGGGGGATGAAAATTAAATTTATTTTCACGGCAAAAACCAAAAAACCATTAAATATGGTACAGAGTTTGGAAAAGAAGTAAGCGAGTGTTGTGGTCCTCGCTACTTGATTGTTAATAGAACAGAGGAAGAAAGAAAGTTTATGGCATAAGCCCTTTTGTCATTCAAAAGGGTCTTGATAACATTGCTGGTCCTGTAAAATCTTGCATAAGAGCTCATAATGGCATGCTCCTGGTAGAAGCACAATCAGCTTCCCAGGCTGTGAAAATATTAAAGGCCAAAATGTTAGCCAGTATCTAGTAAAGATCTACATAAAACCTTGAGTTCCTCACGCTGTGTAATAAACACCCACGCAGTGGACAGTTTGACCAGTGAGGAAATTCAAGAAAATCTTGCTCCACAAGGCGTCACATCTGTGCACTGTTTTCAAAGAAAAGTAAATGGAGAATTTGTGCATACCCTTATGCTGTTTGTTACCTTTGATTGGGTAGATATCCCACAAAGGATAATGATGATGATGATGATGATGATGATGATGATGATGGTTAGTGTTTAAGGGAGCTCAACTACAAGGTCATCAGTGACCTTATCAAACAAATCATGGCAGAAGCCAGAGATAAAGCTCAATAAAAAATATTATAAATAAAAACGAAAGATAAATCTAAAAATGAATGTATAAAAGTAATCATGGAAAAAAACCACAGATTGCTGATTTAAGAAAACAAATATATATTTCAAAACTAATATAAAACAAGGATAAAATCAAATAAATTTGTAATTTGAAGGTTATCTTTGATAAAAATGTAAAAATCTTAGTTACCGCTCGATTGTCATCCACCAGGACTTCAGCAAGACTGACCGGCAGTTGCAGTGATCCCCGAATATGCTAGATTAACACATTCTAGCAACACATGATGGGCAGACAAAGCTTCTCCACATAGCGGACACACAGGGGCACATTCACTCTTAAGTATGAAACTATGTGTAAAATTGCAGTGGCCAGTACGCACACGAGCTAAAATCACTTCCTCCCGTCGAGATTGACGAGATGAAGTTACCCAGTTTGTTGGAAGGTCCTTCACTACTCTAAGCTTGTTTCCGCGGAGAGCTGACCATTCTTCGTGCTAGCAGGAAAGTATTGCACTGCGCACAAAAAGCTTAAAGTCTTCCGATGTTACACAAGACATTTTTGTACTGGGTTCGGTGGTTGCCATCTTTGCTGCAAAATCTGCCAGTTCATTCCCGGCAAGCCATTGTCACTAGGAATCCAAGCACATTCCACACTAACCCGGAAACACACAAAGCGTGCAGGGCATCCTGGATACGCTGCACAATAGGATGGTAGTTGTACAGCTCACTCAGGCTCTGAAGTGAACTCAAGGAATCACTCAATATAAGGCAGTCCCTCAAATTTCGACGGCCAACGTGCAGAATGGCTCGAAAAATTGCGTACAGCTCCGCACTATAAATGGAGGTACCACTATGAAAACCGTATATATATATATATATATATATATATATATATATATATATATATATATATATATAGTTCGGTATCATAAACAAAGGCACACCCAACACCAACGGTGTACTTACTTCCGTCAGTATATATACAAGTTCGGTCATTGTAGTTTGACAAAAATTTTAAAAAACATCTACGGATACTAGAAAAGGCGTTGTAGACTTTCGAAATACCATCATCCCGAGGTTTACGTGGGATGTTGTACGTAACCAAGGTGAGTGCACCCTTTCCCCCTTGAGAAACATTCTAGGCATTCCGATATCGTGTTTATGAAGATCTCGGAAGCGAAAACCTGGGGACCGTGGACTAACAGATATTTTTATAACGTTCGTCTAGCTCGGTGTTAAAGAAAGGAGTGAACGTTCGATGCGAAGGCATGCAATTTAGCCCACAGCCATAATTTGTTAACAGGATATCACGCCTACATTGCAGAGGGGGTCCTGCCGATTCAGCATAAAGGCTGGCTACTGGACTGGTTGGAAAAGCTCCAATAGCCGCACGAATACCCTGATTATGGACAGTGTCCAATCTTCTAAGCACAGATGGTCTTGCCGAAGAATAAACTATGCATCCGTAATCTAACTTGGCTCGGATAAGAGCGCGATAAAGTCTCTGCAAGACTGTCCGATCCGTTCCCCAAGATTTGCCACTTAGTATCCGCAAAATATTCAGAGAACGGTTACAGCGCGCTTTCAGATGTGCTATATGTGGTGACCAACAAAGTTTTCTATCGAATATCAACCCAAGGAATCTCTTCTCATCCGCGAATGGTAGTAAAACTGTACCAAACGGCAGTGAAGGTGGTAATCGCCTCCTGCGGCGCCAGAAGTTCACGCAGAGTGACTTCTCAGCAGAGAAACGAAAGCCGTTTTTAGAGCTCCAATGTGAAAGATTATCTAAACACCGCTGCAGACGGCGTTCCAAAAAAGGTGTGCGCTGAGATGTACAATAGATGGCAAAGTCGTCTACGAATAAGCAGGACGATACTCCTGGGAGAATACATTTCGAGATAGAATTAATTGCTATAGCAAACAGCGTGACGCTTAGTACCGACCCCTGTGGCACTCCGTTTTCTTGATCAAAAATATTTGATAAAACCGAACTGACCCTTACTCGGAAAATGTGGTCCCTCATAAACTCCTGAATGAATAACGGAAGGCGTCCACGTATGTTCCAGTTGTATAAGGAACGTATTATTCCTGCTCGCCAACACGTATCATAAGCCTTTTCGAGGTCAAAGAATACCCCAATGGTTTGACAGTTCTTCATGAATCCATCCATTATCTGCGTCGAAAACAAGACAAGGCGGTCAGCTGTTGAACGACGTCTTCGAAAACCGCACTGAGTGTTGGTCAGAAGGTTGTGAGTTTCGAGCCGCCATATCAACCGTCCATTGATCATGCGTTCCATCACCTTGGAAAGGCAACTGGTGAGGGAAATTGGACGGTAGCTGGATGGAAGAAAACGGTCCTTTCCAGCTTTCAAAATAGATACGATGGTGACCCAAACACGATTATAGACCTCGATCAGGAAGGCCTTACTTTCAGGAGAGAGATGTTGCAACAATTGGACGTGTATTCCATCAGGACCTGGTGTAGAGTTCGCGAAGATAGTGTATGGTCTAACTCCCTCATGGTGAAGGGTCGATTGTAATCTTCAAGATTCTTAGAACGAAAGTTGAAGCCTTGCGATTCCACATGAGCCCTAACGGGAAGAAAATCAGGCGAATAATTCTCTGAGCTAGACACTTGAGCGAAAGCACTGCTAAAACTGTTGGCAACGTCAAACTTATCAACATCTCCTACAGCTGTTTTAAGACCGACGATTGGCGTATGAGTCGTTTTCCCGTCCACGCGCCTTAACTTATCCCATACGATAGAAGAAGGTGTATATCGATTGAAAGACGCTACAATCTTGCTCCATGATGTCTTTTTGCTATCCTTAACAACCTGCTTAGATTTGGCAAGCATTTTTTTAATACTCAATCAGGTTATCCAGTGTTGGGCGACGTTGGAAAATCCTGAGAGCACGCCTGCGAGCACGAATGGCATTCCGGCATTAATCCGTCCACCAAGATACCGGAAATCGACGACAGGTTTTGGTCGTTGACCGTGGAATAGACTGCTCAGCAGCATCAAGAATATTTTTCGTGAGGTGCTCCACTAAGACATTCAGAGTTGTGCTCGTTGTAATAAAAGACAGCCAACCGGGAGAAAAGGTTCCAGTTAGCTTGATCTATGTGCCATCTACGTAAACATGTGGAACATGAATCTTGTGGCAAGAGACTAATAAGACATGGAAAGTGGTCACTAGAATGTAAATCAGAGATGATATTCCACTGTAAGGAAGATGCTAATTGTGGTGAACAAACTGCTAAATCCAAGTGTGAAAAACGTTTGAAAGCATCAGAACTAAATTTATGTTCTCCGGTGTTCAGGAGAATTAGGTTTAATTATTCAAGAAATCCGCAATTAACTTACCTCTCGCAAAAGCCCAAGGTGAGCCCAAAAGTGGATGTTGGGCATTTACATCACCTACCAAAAGAAAAGGTGTTGGTATATGAGAAACTAAATCCCCGAAATCAGTGAGCGAGTGGTAGTCACTCGGAGGAAGATATACATTACAAATGGTGAATCTGGTATGTGACAATTTAATCCTTACGGCTACTGATTGGATGTAGGACTGTAATGATACTGATTGCACGAATATATTATCTCTGATGAGCATCATAGTGCCTCCGTGCACACCCTCTTCCGGTGATAGATCACACCTTACAGGGGTGGACCGTTTGATTTTGAAGCTGTCTTGTGAACGGAGCTTAGTCTCTTGCAAATAATACGACCAAAGGATCGTTCTGGTTAAGCAGGAGTTCAAGCTCAGGTCGATGTGTTCTTATTCCACGTAAGTTACATTGTAGAATAGAAATGTTCTTTATAATGGGATAAGTTGTTCATTGTGGTTATTTCTATTTTGAAGGCTGCGGAGGTCGGTTGAGTTTATTCTTTTTAGCTATCGGGAAAACAACTTCTACGGGAGGATGGTCCTGCCTCTTTGTCATTGTCCTTCTGGCAGTGAGAGCAGTAACACCTTCCTCCATCTTCTCCACTTGGAGGACCCCTTTCCAATTGGAAATACAGACCGGCGAAGATGACAGTCGCTAACCTGAGTCCTTTCCAGACGAATCCTAAGAAGAGGAACTCCGTGGACATTGTCTCCCTTTGTTGCTTTGGGAATAGACTTTACGCTTTGCTCGAGAAAGTCAATTCTCTCATAGGTGTTCATGAACTTTCTTTCTGGTTCTTTATATGTTATTAGCTTGCCAGACTTGTTGGTCGAGGTCGATTGCTTTGGCGGCGATTTAATTTTAGAGCTTTTTACAGTTTCAGATGTAGGAGATGTTGCTACTGACTTAGATGTTGAAGTCGAAGGCCTAGGAAGTGAGCTGGCTGTGAGAATATTTTCTGCAATCGTGACCCCGTTTATATTGCAGTTTTGAGTTGCGATTTCCCGAATTTGTACCGATTTAGCTACAACTGAGCTGTAGGTACCATATTTCGGAACAGAGGGTTGGCGAAATCGCAAGAGTTTCCGGGCTTCCAATAAGGACATCATCTCCTTATCCCGAATTTCCTGGACCGTCTTTTCATCTGCAAAACGGGGACAATTACGGGAACTTGATGGATGTTCACCGTTACAGTTAACACACGTTGGAGCTGACGTGCATTTTCCGTCATGCGATATTTTCCAACATCGCGCAGTATGAAAAGGAGCGTGCCAAATCTAGGCAAGTTATTAAGGATTGCAAAAAGACATCATGGAACAAGTTTGTAGCGTCATTCAATCGGCATACACCTTCCTCTATCGTATGGGATATATTAAGGCGCG
This sequence comes from Hymenopus coronatus, assembly GCA_030762935.1. Taxonomy (NCBI): domain Eukaryota; kingdom Metazoa; phylum Arthropoda; class Insecta; order Mantodea; family Hymenopodidae; genus Hymenopus; species Hymenopus coronatus. Next base: position 58,348,469 of record CM060882.1, read on the forward strand.
TGGACGGAAAAACGGCTCATACGCCAATCGCCGGTCTTAAAACAGCTGCAGATGTTATTGATACGTTTGACGTGGCCAACACTTTTGGCAGTGCTTTCGCTCACGTGTCTAGCTCAGAGAATTATAAGCCTGAGTTTCTTCCTGTTAAGGCTCAAGTGGAATCTCAAGATTTAAAATTTCGGTCTAAAAATCTTGAAGATTACAATCGTCTCTTCACCATGAGGGAGTTAGACCATGCACTATTATCTTCGCGAAACTCTGTACCAGGTCCTGATGGAATACACGTCCAAACGTTACGTCTCTCTCCTGAAGGCAAGGCCTTCCTGTTCGAAGTCTATAATCGTGTTTGGGTTGATACGACTGTTCCAGTAAAGTGGCGAGAGACCAACATCGCACCTATTTTGAAAGCTGGAAAGGACCGTTTTCTTCCATCCAGCTATGGTGCCATTTCCCTCACCAGTTGCGTTTGCAAGGTGATGGAACGCAGGATCGATGGACGGTTGATATAAAAAATGAAATTGGCTTGTTATTTATGGACGCTCTTTAACTGCTGTGGTTCTCAGCGTCCCATTCTATATTGGGCGTGAAAGACCGCTTAATTTTTCTTAGAGGCCTCTCTATCAGGCTTGAGGTTCTTTTACGTGCCGGAAATATACGACACGGGAACAACGGCTTTACTTCTCTTCCGAAGGAAGCCATACTAAGGTCTTTTACGTCCGAAAAAATCCATCGTCCTCCGCCGGGTTTGAATCCGCTACCTTGGGTATATGAAGTGAGCATGGTAACCATTACACCACGGAAGGCGACAACGGTTGATATGATGGCTGGAAACTCACAACCTACTGACCAATACCCAGTGCTGTTTTCGACGACGTCGTTCAGCAGCTGACCACCTTGTCTCGAGTTCGACGCAGATAAGGAAGGTTCTCGGTGGATTGTGAGTCTAACTTCGGTAGCGCACACGTCACGTAAGTTTGCTCCGCCAACTTCGATCTTCAGAGGGCAAATACAGCTTTGCCCGTGCAAAAACATATGTGGTCGAGTTGAGTGAGTGTTCCTCCTCCCACTATAGCGTTCGCGCTTCGCTGCGTGCGGCATTTAGTGCAAAAAGTGTTGTTTCTTGTGTGACAATGTGCGTACTGAACAGTGTGATAAAACAATACCTGTGAGGTGCTCTATCTACAGTTCGTAAACACGTGTGTAGTGTCAGTGTTTCATTTGCTGTGCTAGTGAGATAACTACTATAAAACAGTCACACAGCCAGCACGAATCTCCCGTAGCGTCAGTCATGGCTGCTAACGTGACTCATGCTGCTGCCACAGCCTCAAACCTTCATCTCCCCCTCCACTCCCGACCAGCACTCTCCTGCCAGCCTTCCCCTCTCCTCCCAACAGGCCACTGCTACTAGCTTGCAGCACGGCCCGCTGGACTCCTCACTTCAGCGCGCTGCCCAGCGCTCCCCACCCTCCGAAATGAAGACCACCGCTCCGCATCGTCATGCAGTTGCCTCCTCAATCTCCATGATAAACGCTGATGAGGACTTCCGCCGCGCCGCTCTGGGCTACTACACAGACGGCGGGGACATCACCACCTTCCTAGGCGAGGCTCTGGTAACAGATTCTGCATATCCGCTCCAAAAGGACCACCACACTCTTGTCGTTCTGGAGAAAAACGCCCGCCTCCAATACATCCAACACGCTGAATCCATGATTCCCCTCCTTCTTGCAAATGGGGCCTACGGCAACAACTCTAATATAGCCTCGGCCGAGTTCCAGAAAATGGTGCGTCACCGCGCAAGGGTGGACGCCATCTCCTGCTATCTCGCCCATCACGAGACGGCCCTGGCCTCTGAGTGGAAGCAGGTGCCGGTCAAGGGAGGCATCCGCTCTAGAAGACCTGCAGCACCACAGCATCCTCCTACCGTGGCTGTTCTAAACCGGTTTTCTCCGCTGGAGACACTTCCAGGCCCACAAGTCACCACCGGCTGCTTCCAATGGAGGTGCAGTGAAGCGCCTGTGCACCGGCGCTCCCAAGGATTCTCCCAGGGACGCGACTACCATCACAGCCGACCCAGCTCTACCTTCCGAAGCCGCTTAGCAACCTCCGAGAGCAGCAAAACCCCCTATCTACCTCCGGCTCCCAGAGGATGGATGGAAACTCTCCGGCTACCCAGGAGACGGCGATGGGTTCACTGTGCGAAAACTCAGGAACACCGTGGCCCTCCTCCCGGTGGACCCCTTTACCCTCCGCCAACTCCGCAAGTGGCTGGAGGATCAACGCATCCCCTTCGTGGCCACCCTGCTCCCAGACGAGAAGAAAATGCAGGTCCCCATTAAGAATCTCCCCCAATACATCACCGCGGAGGAGCTCAAAGAACATCTGCTGTCCAAGGGCTTGCCCGTGGACAGCGAAATGGAAATGGCGTGTTATTTATGGACGTTCTTTAACTGCTTTGGTTCTCAGCGTCCCATTCTATATTGGGCGTGAAAGATCGCTTAATTTTGTTCAGAGGCCTCTCTTATCAGGCTTGAGGTTCTTTTACGTCCATGGACAGCGTCAACCAACTGCGGACCGTGAGAGGTCCCTACCCCGGCCCCCTGCCTCACTTCCGGGTGGCCCTGCAGAAGTCCGACGGAGCAGAGGAAATCTACAAGATCTCGAAAATGTTTTCGGTGGTGGTCACCGTCGAACCATACAAGCCACCATTCCGCCCACAGCAGTGCCTAAACTGCCAGCAGTTCTTTCACGGAGCTGATAGCTATAGGCTGACACCCGTCTGCTCGCACTGTGGAAACGCTGGCCATCTGCGCAACAAATGTACCCGGGTGGGCGACACCAAGCCCACGTGTGCTAAGTGCGGTGCCGGCCACTTGTGTCGATGTTCCAAATTGCCCTGACTGGCAAGAGGCCCGATACGAGTTGGAAAGCAACAAGAAGGGTGGACGGCGATCTCAGGTGACCGCTCAACCCAGGGTGCCCAATCCTCATGGGATCCCCCGGGAGGCCTTCCATGGAGCTCGATTTCCGGGACTTCCATCCCGCAAGACATGGCAGTTCCCGTCCTACGCGGCGGCAACAACAAACTCCTTGTCCGAACCTCAACTGCCCCTCCCCCCGCGGTATCACCAGCCGCGCTTCCTACCCCTGCTCCAGTGCCTGCAAAGCTTCCGCAGGCGTTCTCTACCTCTACCCCACCTCTCACGCTCTCAACCATCCACCAACGGCTAAAACAAGCCGCCCCCACCACCAACCATCCCCGGAAACCAGCGCCAACAGGTGCTCAGGAAGCCATCAACCAAGGGTGCAGGCCCGATCGCCTCCAGCGCCAGCCTCCACTCCCACCACTGACATAGCAGCCTTCAGCGCTGTAACAGACCGCATTCCGCAGAGGCTGCAGATCCAGTTCGCAGCTGCCTTGATGGAGGCCCTCTTGTCCCGGGCGTCTACATCAATCCCTGAAATGGTCCGATTCAGACAGTCTTTACCTTCTGCACCTCCAATGGCTTCTAATCCTCAGCGGGCCAAATCATACTCCACCCTGAGGATCTGCTACTGGAACGCCAACGACCTCCGCAGACAACTTGCGGAGGTCGCCGACTTCTTGGCGGTGCAGCGGGTGAACATACTCCTGGTGCAGGAGACCCACCTATAGCCTCATCAGCGATGCAGCCTCCCTGGGATGCGGTCCTACCGGTCCGACCGGGATGATGGCTTCGGCAGCACAGCCATATACGTATACCGCTCCATCGACCATCAACAGCTCTATATACCCCGGACAAACAACAGGTGTACGGGTAGAGACCAACAGAGGCCCTCTGCTGCTCTACTCTGCATACCTTCCACCTGCTAAACCTGTACTGGCCACAGAACTGGACCGCATCTTCTCAACACCTACTGCCACTGTTGCTGCGGGTGACTTCAACTGCAAGCATCAAATCTGGAATTCCTCTATCACCATCCACCGAGGTCGCATACTCCATAACTTCCTAACATCCAGGAAGGTTGTGTCTCTCGCACCAAGGGAACCGACCATACACTACGGGGACCGAAAGCCCCCAGACTGGCTGGACGTTGCCCTGGTGCGAAACGTGCGGCCTCATATCACCCTCTTCACAGTTCCTGCCGTCTCATCAGATCACTACCCTGTCCTTCTATCCTTCCGCAACAAGCCAACATCCAGGCCACCAAGGCCCCTCCCCTCTCCCAGGACAACAGACTGGGAAACCTTCATCCGCATCATGGAGGAGACTCCCCCACCCCAGCAGCTGGAGCTTCGAGACTTCCGGAACGAATGCTGGGAGGAGCGGCTCTCCACCTTGCGTGTGGAGGACATATCACTATGGCACATTGCCAGGACACTTCTGAACCTCCCGCGTAAGGACCCTCCACTACGTCACGGACTAGCCCTGGCCCAGTCCGACATGGAGAAGGCAGAACTCCATGCAGCCTTACTCGAGACGACCTTCACAGCGGCGGACATAACCAGACATCGACCACATCCACATGGTTGAGCGCCAGGTTCAGTCTTTCCTCGACCAGCCGAAGACGTGGGACCTTCCCGAGCCCGCCTCAGCAGACGAAGTCCGAGGCATCATCAGCTCCCTCCGGCCCTACAAATCACCCGGGTTTGATGACCTCCCTAACGCAGCACTTAAAGCCCTTGCTCCTTCTTGGGTGGCTGCGTTAGTGGATCTCTTCAATGCCATTATGACCTACGGTCACTTCCCGATGGCGTGGAAGCATGCAAAGGTCATCACCATCTGCAAAACCGGGAAGGATGCAGCTCAGCCCACCAGTTACAGCCCAATCAGCTTGCTATCTACCTTCAGCAAGCTGTTGGAAAAACTGGTGCAAACGCGGCTGAGAGCCATCCTGGAAGAAAACAACGTCGTAAGGCCGGAGCAATTCGGGTTCCGGGCTCACCACTCCACCCAACAACTACTTCGGCCTTGTTTCAATGGAAAGCAGTATACCTCAGCTTTACTCCTGGACATCACCAGAGCCTTCGACAGCGTGTGGCATGGACTCCTCTCCCGCCTTATAAATTATGCAACCCCTCCCTACCTAATCCATCTCATTCACTCCTACCTCCAACAGAGAACGTTCTCCGTCTCCCACAATGGGAGACTCTCCTTACCCCATCCCGTAAAAGCTGGTTTACCTCAGGGCAGCGTCCTGGGACCCACGCTATTCCTTCTGTACATAAATACCCTACCTTCGTTGCCACGATGCACGCTTTACTTGTTCGCCGACTACACAGCGGTCACCTCCTCATCAACGCAGCTTGACACTGCAGTCCGAAGAATGCAGCAGTACTCCGATCTCCTCACTACCTGGTTCAAGCGATGGCGCCTGCGCATCCATCCTCAGAAGAGCCAGGCAATAAACTTCAGCCGGCGCCACCTGAGGGACGTAGCTCTCATCAGGTTGGCTGGCGAGGAGGTCCACTGGAGGACGTCTGTCCAGTACCTGGGACTACTTCTGGACTACAAGCTGACCTGGAGGGACCACATTGACCTTGTGGCGAATAAGATCAACAAGAGGATGGGGATGGTATATCCCTTGTACAATCGTGGCTCGATGATGTCCGTAGACAACAAGCTGCTGCTCTACAAGCAGGTTCTCCGACCTGCAATCACATACGCCTGCGAAGTCTGGGGCGCTGCTGCCAGAACTCCCCTAGACCGCCTTAAAACCCTGCAATCCCGCCATCTGCGTATAGCCACCAACTCCCCATGGTACCTACCAAACCGCACAATCCGTCAGGATCTGAACATCCCGACCCTAATGGAACACATCCTGCGCTTAGCCCGATCCTTCTTCCAAATAATTTCCATGCCCATATCCGCGGTCTAGGCGAGTACGACATTGACCCAGGGGAACGCTACAAACGCCCCAGACTCCTCCTGGGCACCTAACACAAACAAACACACATCCAAATCTCCTACATAACCCCAACAAACATAACATCCTCTGCATTTATCTTATGTAATCAATATCCTCCAACATTTCCTCTTCCCGCTATTCCCGTCCCTGAACAAAAACCCCTTCACCTCCAGTAGAGGGCCTAGCCCAGATCTGGAAGCAGACGAAAGGAGGCTTGCCTCCTTCCAACGTTAACTCGTTGTTGTTGCTGCAGATAAGGAATGGATTCATGAAGAACTGTCAAACCGTTGGGGTATTCTTTGACCTTGAAAAGGCTTATGATACGTGTTGGCGGGCAGGAATAATACGTTCCCTATACAACTGGAACATACGTGGACGCCTTCCATTATTCATTCAGGAGTTTATGAGGGAAAGCGCTTTCCGAGTAAGGGTCAGCTCTTTTAAAATTTTTGATCAAGAGAACGGAGTGCCACAGGGATCGGTACTAACCGTCACGCTGTTTGTTATAACAATTCTATCTCGAAATGTAGTATCCCAGGAGTATCGTCCTGCTTATTCATAGACGAATTTGCCATCTGTTGAACTTCTCAGTGCACACCTTTTTTGGAACGCCGTCTGCAGCGGTGTTTAGACAACCTTTCAGATTGGAGCTCTAAAAACGGCTTTCGCTGCTCCACTGAGAAGTCACTCTGCGTGAACTTCTGGCGCCGCAGGAGGCGATTACCACCTTCGCTGTGGCTTGGTACAGTTTTACTACAATTCGCGGATGAGAAGAGATTCCTTGGGTTGATATTCGATAGAAAACTGTGTTGGTCACTACATATAGCACAGCTGAAAGCGCGCTGTATCCGTTCTCTGGATATTTTACGAATACTAAGTGGAAAATCTTGCGGAGCGGACCGGACAGTTTTGCTGCAACTTTTATCGCGCACTAATCCGAGCCAAATTAGATTATGGATGCATAGTTTATTCTTCGGCAAGACCATCTGTGCTGAGAAGATTAGATAATCTGTCCATAATCAGGATATTCGTGTAGCTGTAGGTGGTTTTCCAACCACTCCAGTAGCCAGCCTTTATGCTGAATCGGCAGAACCCCCTCTGCAGTGTAGGAGTGATATACTGTTAACAATATTGGCTGTGGGCTAAAGTGCATTCTTTTGCATCCAACGTTCACTCCTTTTTATATCATCGAGCTGGACGAACGTTATAGAAATATCTCAATTAGTCTAGGTGTTCGCTTCCGAGAGCTTCTTCATACGCATGGTATCGTAATGCCTAGAATGTTTCCCAAGGGGGAAAGGGTGCACCCACCTTGGTTACGTACAACATTCCACGTAAATCTCGGGATGACGGCATACCGAAAGTCTGCAATATCTGTTTCTAGTATCCGTAGATTTTTTTTTTTTTTTTAAGAATTTTTTTGCAAATTACAATGACCGAAGTTGTATATTTACTGACGGAAGTAAGTGCACCGATGGAGTTGGGTGTGCCTTTGTTTATGATACCGAACAATATACATTCGGTATTCATAGTGGTGCATCTATTTATATTGCGGAGCTGTAAGCAATACCTATATCGAGCCATTCTGCACATTGGCTGTCGAAATTTGAGTGACTGCCTTACATTGAGCGATTCCTTTAGTGCACTTCAGAGCCTTAATGATCTGATCCAGGATGCCTTCCATGGTTTATATGCTTCCGGGTTAATGTGGAGTGTACATGGATTCCTAATAATATTGGCTTGCTGGGGAATAAACTGGCAGATTTTGCAATCACCGAGCCCATTACAAAAATTTCTTATGTAACATCGGAAGACTTTAAGTTTGTCGTGCACAGACAGATACTTTCGTGCTGGCATGAAGAGTGGTCAGCTCCCCGCGGAAACAAGCTTAGAGTAGTGAAGGACCGTAACGTCCTCTCGTCAATCTCAACCAAAGGAAGTAATTTTGGCTTGTTTATATATTGGTCACTGCAATTTTACACATAGTTTCCTTCTTAAGAGTGAATCTGCTCCTTTGTGTCCACTATGTGAAGAAGATTTGTCTGTCCATCATTTGTTGCTAGGGTGTGCTAAACTAGCACATATTCGGGAATCACTGCAACTGCTGGTCAGTCTTGCAGAAGTCCTGGCAGACAATAATTAGGCAGTAACAAAGATTTTTAAATTTTTATTAAAGGTAACCTTTAATCTATTGATTTAGTTGTTTTTATCCTTGTTTTTGCATCAGTTGGGAAATATTTTTTTGAAGTCAACTATTTGTGGCTTTTTAGTTTTATATATTGAATTTAGATTTAAATTTCATTCTTATTTATAATATTCTTATTCAGCTTTATCTCTGCTTTTTACCATGATTTGTTTGATAAGGGTGCTGATGACCTTGTAGTTGAGCACTCCTAAACACTAACCATCATCATTATCATCATCATCATCATCATTTACATGTAAAAGGTAGGTTGAGCTAGTCACATTGTGCCACATCTTTGTAAGATACTCAGCTTAAATATCAATTTGGAATTTATTGAACAATTTTTGTCTGAATATTATTTGTTTTTAGTTTCTCTACACATACTATGTACATACTGTACAGAGAAGGTATTGTATTCCACCAAAAATCCAATACCGAGATTTCACTGTAAAGACAGTGAGCCCTCCTGAATCCAAGAAAAAGCATTTTTAGAAAAAGGTCATTGTGTGTATCTGTGGACAGCATAGCTCAATATGGGAAAGATTGCTAAATACCAAATTTGGTATTTAAGTTTAGCATCTTCCAAGGATGCAACATGAAGATTTTCAAGAAAATCCCCCCACAAACTACCCATTACATAGAAACTTTTTTGAAAATTTTGTTTTTCTCAAAAATGGCTCTAATGATTTTGATTTAAATAGGTACCATATATTAAAAATGTTAACATGGCAAATAAAATGAATATCTTGAATTTTCTGAGAGTAGTCTGAAGACCTCTTCATTCTGGATGAATTTTGCTAAATTTTGCATAACTGGCAAACTTTAAAAGATAGATTAAATCTTACCACAGAAAAATGTAGATCTCGTTAAAACACATACTTTATCTCATTTACATTTTATTTGTAGAGTTAATCATTTCCAAGATATTTTTTGTTATTGGTTTCAATTTAAAATACTTAAACCTTTCTCATATGGGAATTAACAACTCCTGGACTCACATAGAAATGAATTTCAATCACTAGCTTATAGAAGATTTTACTATCCTTTTATCCTTGTGTATTCTTGTATTTCCCTTCTACGTATAAGGAACTAAGTAATAAGACCATTCCTGGTAATGTTTATCTCGATTAGTTTGAAATAGATAGAAGAATCAGCTTTTTAAGAATAATTTTTTTATAGAGATATAGAGAAAGTCACATGAATGAAACACATCAGATTTTTTTTTTATTCAGGGGGTCTTAAAACATGTACTTGTTGTGAAATATCATAAAGAATTTTGATGGAATCAAATAACTACTCTACTTAATAGATATGTGGTATAGTAAAATAATTTTAAAACTGAAAAACAAAAAAGTTAACATCATTCATTTTTAATATTCTATAAAAGCATATTTTTTTATTTTCTTTTAATCAGTGTGAATATTCAGAAATGGTTCTGGTTATCAATATATGGTAAAACTTGTAATTTAAGATGACATTCAGCTGTTTAAAAAACGGCTGATAATTACATATTAAGCATGATATTACACGCTCTTTGGATGTACTAATGAAAATAAAAGAATAGCAATATCATGAATTAAAGTGTAGTATATAAAAAGCGGAAAATTTCAACTGAATAGTGTAAAACCCCTAAAACATCCTCTTTGAAATTGTGTATACCTATTAATGAGATCCATAATTTTCCTATAAGTCACTACCTTTCTTTTTGGGTTTTGCATTCCAAAACTTATACTTTTTATTCATAACTTATACGTTCTCATAAAATAAAGATGAATATAAACACTGACAAATGAATTATCTTCCTCTAGATGAAAGAATATTTTATTAAGTTAACTTCCCTCCAGCTGAACAAACAATGAATTTACCTAAATCTCTAAATAATAAATATTTCCTGTCTGTGTTTTATGGTTTTGCAACTCACAACCTTTACATATTATTATTCATCACCCCAATATCTTAAATGTACAATATTTTAATCATAATTATTAGATGAATAATTCTGAAAATATAAAACATGAACATTATTCCATATAAAGGTGTGTCTGGGTTGGAGGAGTTAAGACATTTTCATCTTGTGTTCTTAAGAGATGACACATGCAAGTACACATATTTACAAAATCATATTCCCAGTTGTATGCAATAAATGCTGTGTCTGCTGTACAGAAAATAGGGAGAAAGAAAAGCTCCAAAATTTAAACTAAGGTGCAAGAAAAAATTTAACTTCTAATTTCAAGGGAACAAAACAGGTAGCATACAAATGAAAAAAACATTAAAATACACAATATATCCTCTCAATAACTTAACAGAATTCCTTATATATTAGTACTGGCTCCTTTATCTACAACAGGAGACTGATTAAATGCAGTAATGTTATAAATGCTTATCACTTCATCTAGTTGCTTTGTAATACAAAAGTGACCTTATTGTGTCCGTAAGTCTGCATTTGTTTTCTGGAATTCATTAAGTACAGTATGCTCAAAATTTCTTCCACTCAATGATGCTACACAAAAGAAAATAAATGAAGATAGGGCAATGTCTACATGTTCTATACATAAGAAATAATTATAAATATATTTTAAACTAATATTTCAAAGAGAAAATATTCAAGCACTAAATTGATTAAAAATTCTCATATACTATTATGACCATCAGAACTTCATAAACTCTACTGTTGTAGTTTTGCTAATCCATAAACCTCCTTTGGTATGATAGTAAACATATAAAGAAAGTTTTTGTGCAGATCATCCATTATCTTTTGGTAAACAGAGTTAAATTTTGGGGTTCAGGCTATTTTTTAAATTTGTTAAGTATGATTTTTTTTTTATTTTTTATTTTTTTTATTTTTGCAACTCTGCCTATCTCTTAAATTTATTTGAATTTGCAAAACTTTTTCTTTATTCTCTCTAATCAGCAGCAGTAAATGTGATAAACACATTCTTTTATATGTGGTATTAATTTGTTGAGTTGGTTTTTTAACACTACATCACTTACATTTTTATTATGCTTTCATTTTCAACCTCATGGGGAGCAGTGAGCATAGGCTTTCGAAACTAGTCCCTCATAATAAAAATGTAAGTGACATAGCATTAAAAAACCAACTCAACAAATTAATACACGTATAATTTGACCGTCACTGTCCTCCAAACATCAATCAAACATTCTTTTATTCCCAAATTGAATTTAAAACAATTTCATAATATATCTGGCCACTAAAATTTTGGTCATGTACCTAAAAATATGAGTTTAAATTTCTTTCACTTTATTAACAAAATACATCTTTGTCCATGAAGTTAAGTTTACTGATGTTCTCTCAAAATAGTCGACCTTCGTGGTGTAATGGTTACCATGCTAACTTCATATACCCAAGGTCGCAGGTTCAAACCCGGCGGAGGACGATGGAGCAAAATTAAGCGGTCTTTCACACCCATTTAGAATGGGACGCTAAGAACCATAGCAGTTAAAGACCATCCTTAAATAACACGTCATTTCCATTTTCTCAAAATAGACATGCAAATATATTCTGTATGGGTGGCATAGACTCGTATATAGACTATGGTGATTGTGTGGTTGAAATTCAGTTCTCTTTGCAGGGACACAAGTAAAAAAAAAAAGAGTGACAAATTCCCATTTGAGAAAAGTTTAAAGTATTTTAAAACTGAAACCAATAACAAAGAATATTTCAGAAATGGTTAACTTTATGGGGGAAAAAAATGTGTATGACATATGTAAGTTATGTTATGACAAGATTTTTATTTTTTGTACACTAAGTTTTTGTCTATCTCTTACAGTTTACCAGGTATGCAAAAGTTATCCACAATGAAACGATCTTCAGAGCTATTCCCAGAAAATTTGAGATATATGTACCTACATTTTATTTTTCTTATAAATATCTTTAATGAACCCCATTTTAAATCAAAATCATTAGAGCTTGTTTTCACAAAATCAATATTTTCAAATATTTTTCCATGTGAAGGGTAGTTTGTGGTGAGTGAATTTTCTTGAAAAATGTTATGTCGCATCCCTAGAAGATGCTGAAATTTTAACCAACTTTTTGTTTTTGAGATATGATGTTCACACACTTTTTTTTTTTTCTAAAATTGCCTTTTTATTTTTTTTTTAATACAGAGGACCCTAAAATGTGTATTTTCAGTGAAATCATGCTATTGAATTTTTTGGGTGGAATGCAATACCTTCTCTACTCAGGTACTCTATACTAAATAAAGTACAAGGTGAAGGAGAAAGAGAGTGAGTGAAAGAAAAAGAGGGCATATGCTTTAATTAAAACAATCAAAATGTTCTAAGCATGTTTTAAAGGTGAATTACATTTAACATAATATCTATAAAACCAATTAGTCATTCTTTAATGACTATTAAAGAACATTGTCACATTGCGGAAGGTAGTTTTGACAGTTGCAACTTCTGTGTTAATATACAGAGAAAACGAATATGTTTGAGAAACATATTTTGTAATTTTATTGATTGGGGTTGTGCTAATGTGAAAATTAAGTCATTCTATGAGGAAGGATCAAAATAATGCACAATAATTTTTTTACAAAAAGGTTAAACAGTTAGAAAAAACAAAACAAATCACAAATGAACTTACCTTCTACCTACTTTTCGACATAGTCACCAGCTTTCTCAGCACATGTGTCCCATTGTGATACCAGTTTCAATATGCCCTGTTTGTTGAAGTCAATTTCCCTGGAATATGCCCATCTGCAGACTGCTGATATCGCTTCCACATCTGCCGCAAAGTGCTGGCCAACCAAGAATTTCTTCATGGGACCAAACAGATGAAAGTCCAATGGTGCAAGGTCTGGCCTGCATGGTGGATGCTGGAGCACCCCCCAACCAAAATTGGTGATTTTCTGACAAACAGCAGCAGAAACATATGGGCCAGCATTGTCATGAAGAAGTTTGACATTGTCAGCATAAATGTTGTGGCATTTGTCACGACGGGCATGACATTACTTCACCAAAGTTTTAATGCAGATTGCAACATTCACAGTGATCCTGTGTTCAACAAAGTCCACCAATAAAATGCCATGCATATCCCAGAACACTGCCACAAGCCTTTCCTAGCAGATTGAGTCATTTTGAATTTCTTCTTCACTAGGGAACCAATATGTTTCCACTCCATGCTTACCTGCTTTGTTTCAGGCATATAGTGGTATGCCTATCACCAGTGATGATTCCTTTCAGAAAGTCATGCCCTTCTTCAGTGAACCGCATTAATGATCCAAACTTGTCATCATTCGCTGGCCTCTGTGGTTGTCTGTCAGGTTCTTAGGCACCTAGCGAGCATTACTTTATGAAATATCAATGTGACATGAACAATATCGCACACAGCAATATAGGAAATGTTGAACTGTTGTGAAATGGTTCACAGCTGCACACACCGGTCATTCAAAATTATCACCCTAATGCCTCTGACATTCTGCAGGGTTGCAGCTGTTATCGGCCTTCCGGAGCATGGCAAATCACTAAGATTCACACAGCCCTCTTGGAAGAATGCACACTACCTGGAGACATTGCTATGGTCCATAAAAGCATCCCTATACATGCCACGCATATTCCTGTGAATTTCACTCGATTTATACCCTTTGGCCCACAAACATCAAACCACACCTCTCTGCTTTTCAAACATGGACAACAGTAACATGCATGCCATCTTTGTTACGTGGTTCACACATCTCTCACTAGAGCTGGAAATGAAACAAAAAATATCCCTGTAGTGAAAAATTCAAACTATATCTGTGTGAAATTGCAAATTACAGCTGCAATACCAAGGCAGAAAAAAAATTATTTTACATTACTTTTTGATCCGCCCTTGTATATATCAGGCGAGGTAGGATGAAATGAAGTGAGCTTTGAGAGACACAACATATTTCTCATTCATAAATTCCCTCTTTCAAATCAGATGATGATGATGATGATGATGAGTGTTTATGCGCGCTCAACTACAAGGTCATCAGCGCCCTTATCAAACAAATCATGGCAAAACCTAAAGATAAAGCTCAATAAGAAATATTATAAATAAGAACGAAAAATGAATCTAAAAATTCATGTATAAAAGTAATCATAGAAAGAGTCGCAGATGGGTGATTTAAGAAAAAGAAAAAAAAAAAAATCAAAACTAATACAAAAGCAAGGATAAAAACAACTAAATCCGAAATTTTTAGGGTATCTTCGATTAAAATTTAAAAATCTTAACTACCGCTCGACTATCGTCCGCCAGGAGTTCTGCATGACTGACCGACAGTTGTGATTCCCGAATATGTGCTAGCTACACATGATGGACAGACAAATCTTCTCCACAAAGGAGCACATTCACTCTTAAAAAGGGATCTATGTGTAAAATTGCATTGGCCAATACGCAAACGAGCCAAAATTACTTCCTCCCGTCGAGATTGACGAGAGGAAGTTACCCAGTTTGTTGGAAGGCCATTCACTACTCTAAGCTTGTTACCGCGGAGAGCTGACCACTCTTCATGCCAGCACAAAAGTATCGCCCTGCGCACAACAAGCTTAAAGTCTTCCGATGTTATACAAGAAATTTTTGTACTGGGCTCGGTGGTTGCCGTCTTTGCTGCAAAATCTGCCAGTTCATTCCCCGGCAAGCCATTGTGACTAAGAATCCATGCACACTCCAAATTAACCCCGGAAGTATATAAAACGTGGAGGACATCCTAGATACGCTGCACGATAGTTGTAGAGATCACCAAGGCTCTGAAGTGCACTCAAGGAATCACCCAATATAAGGCAGTCACTTAAATTTCGACGACCAACGTGCAGAATGGCTCGATATATTGCTTATAGCTCCGCACTATAAATAGATGTGCCACTATGAAAACCGAATGTATATTGTTCGGTATCATAAACAAAGGCACACCCAACACCAACGGTGCACTTACTTCCGTCAGTATATATACAAGTTCGGTTATTGTAGTTTCACAAAAATTTTAAAAAACATCTACGGATACTAGAAAAAGTCATTGTAGACTTTCGGTATGCCGTCATCCCGAGGTTTACGTGGGATATTGTAAGTAACCAAGGTGGGTGCACCTTTTCCCCCTTGGGAAACATTCTAGGCATTACGATATCGTGCTTAGCAAGAAGCATTCGGAAGCGAACACCAGGGGGCCGTGGGCTAATTGAGATATTTCTATAACGTTTGTCCAGCTCGGTGTTAAAAAAAGGAGTGAACGTTGGATGCGAAGGCCTGCACTTTAGCTCACAGCCATAATTTGTTAACAGGATATCGCGCCTACACTGCAAAGGGGGTTCTGCCGATTCAGCATAAAGGCCTAGCTACTGGACTTGTGGGAAAAGCTCCAACAGCCGCACGAATACCCTGATTATGGACAGTATCTAATCTTCTAAGCACAGATGGTCTTGCCGAAGAATAAACTATGCATCCGTAATCTAACTTGGCTCGGATCAGTGCGCGATAAAGTCGCAGCAAGACTGTCCGATCCGCTCCCCAAGATTTGCCACTCAGTATCCGTAGAATATTCAGAGAACGGTTACAGCACGCTTTCAGCTGTGCTATATGTGGTGACCAACACAGTTTTCTATCGAATATCAACCCAAGGAATCTCGTCTCATCCGCGAATGTTAGTAAAACTGTGCCAAGCCGCAGCGAAGGTGGTAATCGCCTCCTGCGTCTCCAGAAGTTCACGCAGAGTGACTTCTCAGCAGAGAAGCGAAAGCAGTTTTTAGAGCTGCAATCTGAGAGGTTGTCTAAACACCGCTGCAGACGGCGTTCCAAAATAGGTGTGCGCTGAGAAGTACAATAGATGGCAAAGTCGTCTACGAATAAACAGGACGATACTCCTGGGAGAATACATTTGGAGATAGAATTAATTGCTATAGCAAACAGCGTGACACTTAGTACCGATCCGAGGCACTCCGTTCTCTTGAACAAAAACATTTGATAAAACCGAGTTGACCCTTACTCGGAAAACGCGATCCCTCATAAACTCCTGAATGAATAAAGGAAGGCATCAACGTATGTTCCAGTTGTATAAGGAACGTATTATTCCTGCCCGCCAACACGTATCATAAGCCTTTTCGAGGTCAAAGAACACCCCAACGGTTTGTCAGTTCTTCATGAATCCATTCATTATCTGCGTCGAAATCGAGACAAGGTGGTCAGCTGCTGAACGACGTCGTCGAAAACCGCAATGGGTGTTGGTTAGGAGGTTGTGAGTTTCCAGCCACCATATCAACCGTCCATTGATCATGCGTTCCATCACTTTGCAAACGCAACTGGTGAGGGAAATTGGACGGTAGCTGGATGGAAGAAAACGGTCCTTTCCAGCTTTCAAAATAGGTACGATGGTGACCTCTCGCCATTTTTCTGGCAAAGTAGCGTCAACCCAAACACGATTATAGACCTCGAGCAGGAAGGCCTTACTTTCAGGGGGGAGATGTTGCAACATTTGGACGTGTATTCCATCAGGACCTGGTGCAGAGTTTCGCGAAGATGATAGTGCATGGTCTAACTCCCTCATGGTGAAGAGTCGATTGTAATCTTCAAGATTTTTAGAACGAAAGTCGAAACCTTGCGATTCCACCTGAGCCTTAACGGGAAGAAAATCAGGCGAATACTTCTCTGAGCTACACACTTCAGCGAAAGCACTGCCAAGAGTGTTGGCCACGTCAAGCTTATTAACAACATCTCCTACAGCTGTTTTAAGACCGGCGATTGGTGTATGAGTCGTTTTACCGTCCTCGCGCCTTAACTTATCCCATACGATAGAGGAAGGTGTATGTCGATTGAATGACGCTACAAACTTGCTCCATGATGTCTTTTTGCTATCCTTAATTACCTGCCTAGATTTGGCACGCATCTTTTTATACTCAATCAGGTTATCCAGTGTTGGGCGACGTTGGAAAATCCTGAGAGCACGCCTGCGGGCACGAATTTCATTCCGGGATTCATCAGTCCACCAAGGTACTGGAAATCGACGACTGGTTTGGGTCGTCGACCGCGGAATGGACTGCTCGGCAGCATCAAGAATATTTTTCGTGAGGTGCTCCACAGAGAGACATTCACAGAGCCGTGCTCGTTGTAATAAAAGACAGCCAACCGGGAGTAAAGGTTCCAGTTGGCTTGATCTATGCGCCATCTAGGTAAACGTGTGCAACATGTACCTTGTGGCAAGAGACTAATAAGACGTGGAAAGTGGTCACTAGAATGTAAATCAGAGATGATATTCCACTGTAAGGAAGATGCTAATGATGGTGAACAAACTGCTAAATCAGGCACCTAGTATGAGATGTGCCAGTATTGCTCAATTTTTTTACTTTCTCTACGCATATTAGATAGTACATACAGAAGGTATTGTATTGTACCAAAAAATTTGATACAGATTGAAAATAAAAATAGTATTTTTTTTTAGAAAAATGTGTGTTTGTCTATGGGCACCATAGCTCAAAAACAAAAATACTGTTAAATGCCAAACTTGGTATTTGATGACAAGAAGATTTTCAAGAAAATCCCTCCACTTCCAACTATTCTTTACATGGAACATATTTCGAAAAGGATTTTGATTAAAATTAAATTTAAGATATTTACATGACAAATATAATGTATATCTTCAATTTTCTGGGAATAGCCCCTGAAGAGATGTTTATTCTGGATGAATTTTGCATAAATGGTAAACCGTAAGAGATACACAAAAACTGACCGCACAAAAAATGTAGAGCTCATTAAAACAAACAGTGTATGTTATAAACATTTTTTGTGGAGTTGACAATTTTCGAGATATCCCTTGTTATTAGTTTCAGCTTTAAAATACGGCTTTTCTCATATGGGAGTTTGTCAACTCCTGACTATGCGAATAAAGGTACTTGAATCACACAGCAACCAGCTTTTAAAAGATTTGACTATCGACTTAGCCTATGGTACTCCATTTCCCTTCTACTTACAAGGGGGCAGTTAGTAAGACCCTTTCTGCTAATGTTTATCTGATTAGCATTAAGTAAATAGAAGAATAAGTTTTTCAACATTAATTTGTTGTAGAGACGTACAGAAAGTCAGTGAATGGAACACATCAGATTTTTTCTTCCTTACTTGCATATTATGCTGTTCAATGGTTACTTTGCTAGTTTATACACAGAATTTAAATTCTGCAGTTTGATCAATCATTTTTGTTCTCTTTTTGCAAAGAATGCAATTACAAAAATATTTGTTCTTTTACTTATTTAAATATACGAGGTACGTCCAGAAAGTAAGTTTCGTTTCAATTTATCTCCGCTGCAGCGCTGCGATCGCAGTTCCGCACATGCGCGGTAGACGCTCTGTATCAAGGAGAAGAAAGGTGCGCCATTTTGAGATCGCTGTCAGCCACATACGCTTTGTGCTTGTTTACAATATCGGTGTTGATTGAAAATCCCGCCGCTTGTGAAATCAGATCTGTGATTCGTTTTCTGAATGCTAGGAAAGTGAAACCAATTGAAATTTATCGGCAAATTTGCGAAGTTTACGGACAAAATCCGACGAGTGATTCAATGGTGAGAAGATGGGTCCGACAGTTCAATGAAGGACGTAGTTAAGTGCACGATGAAGAACGAAGTGGGCGTCCATCTTTGGTTACAGAAGAACTGGTTCACGCGATTGATGACAGGATCCAGGAAAACAGCAAGTTCACGATCACTAATTCATGAAATTGTTACCGAAATTTCATAAACTTTGCTCACGTTGGGTACCAAAGATTCTTACTGCGCAACACAAAACAAAACGGATGGGTAGTGCACTTCAATTTTTAATCCGTTATGATGAAGACGGCGAAGAATTTCTGACACAGTCACAGGAGACGAGACTTAGGTTTCTTACGACACCCCTGAAAGTAAGCGGCAATCAATGGAATGGAGGCACACTTCATCCCCAGCAAAGGTTAAGCCGAAACAAATCTTGACACCTCGAAAAATGATGTGCACAGTGTTCTGGGACTGGAAAGGCATCTTATTCATTGATTTCTTACAGCGTGGTCAAACAATCAAAGCAGATGTTTATTGCGAGACACTTAGGAAATTGCGCCACGCAATACAGAATAAGCACCGAGGATTGCTGACAAAACGTTTTGTTTTTCTTCATGACAACGCACGACCACACACTGCAAATGTGACGAAAAACCTCCTACAGGGATTTGGCTGGGACGTGTTTGACCATCCTCCGTACAGCCCTGACCTTGCTCCTAGCGACTTTCATCTGTTCTTACATCTCAAGTCTTTCCTTGGCGGTCAACACTTCAACAATGATGAAGAGCTGAAAGAAAATGTTTCCAACTTTTTGAAGAGACAGGCAGCAAACTTCTATGAAGAAGGTATACAAAAACTTGTGCCACGCTATGACAAATGCCTGCAAAATTTCGGCAGTAGTTTAAGAGTTGTAGAATTTTGTGCAATAAATAATTATTCTGTATCTGTACACAATTTAATTTTATTACCAAACGGAACTTACTTTCTGGATGTACCTTGTATTTTATTTGGCTTACTGCTTATGGTGCAAACCGACTTTTCCTTAGAAAAAAAAAAGTTATGACCAACAAAACAGTATATTTAGGGTCCTACAACCACAGAGCAGCAATTCACTTTTATACAGTACAGTTTATATTTATAGTATACATTTTTAATGTTATATTTAGATAATGTTTCGGCTCTTGCTTTAATTATATTTCATTTTGCAGTAAAACTAGAAAGAACTACTCTCTCACCTTGAGTTTGTTGATGCACATCAGTTGGATTACACATTTGATGCACTTGCTTTGTGCAAAATGGAACGTTCTGTCTACAACCATGTTTCCCTGGGCTAGTTTACGGTTCTGTGTCTTATGGTGGTGCATCCAGATGCACTTCAGCCAGGTATGTACTCTGATCTTGTTTACTTTGTGGATTTTTTCTTATCGTTAAATGCAGCATAATTTAGTTTAAAAAGTTCTCAGGAAGTTAAAGGGACAAAATTAACTTCCACCATTAAGAAAATTAATTATTTATTAAACCACCTGAATCTTATCAAACAAGATGTATTCTGCCTTATTACATCCATTATGCATGCACATTGTTTAATGAGACTGGTATGGGCCACGAAGGAAATGCATCTACATGATCTTTCTCCATGACTGGTGTGATAAACTGAAAAGTAGGAAGAACCCTTGTTCAAAACATAGTTCTCAACAAGATTATATCAAAAGGAATAATGCAGTAGAAAATTGTAAACCAAGGTAAACTGCTAGGGTATGTAATACTTCACTCATATTCATTGACACTAAGACACTGTCTGTATGTAGCAAAAAGATTTTTAGTGCTGTACATGAAAAAGTTGTGATATTGCTTGGTATACAGTTCAGTAGGTGCTTAGATAGACTAGACAACTGTCCTTGACAACATTACAGAATTGGGCATCTAATAATTAAATGAAAATTAATACACAGAAAACAAACTATCAACTATTTACACTAGGGAAGAAATCAATAAATATTTCCCTTCAACTAAAAGTAAAACCTCTCACAGAAAAATGTGAAGACAAATATTTAGGTACTGTTTTTTATACAAAATTAATATGGAAAAAACATATTGATAATATATACAGAAAACTAAGAAAAAAATTCCACTATTAAAAAGACTGGCAGTAAAGAAATGGGGAAGCACTACACAAACTTGAAACACTTTTTACAAGCTATATATTAAACAAACATTTAAATAATGTGAAGAGATTTAATAACTGCAAATATAGAACAACTTAATATTCTACAAAATCAAATTCTTTGCCTAGTAACTAGAGGTGTTAAAACTATCCCAGTACTTGTTCTACAAATTTTAACAAATACTCCAAGATTTGAACTTGACATTGAACAAAAAGCCATCTTACAATATGAAAAATTAATTATAATGACTGGGAAAAAAGAAACCCACAAATAAACCTAAAAATTCAACAAGGTTTCATTACTAAAGTCAAAGAAATCAAACAAAGATTAAAACTTCCTTTCTTAAAAGAAAAATTGCAAACAAATATTAACCTGTTAGAACTTTTGATAACACTATCTACACTTAGCTGAAGAATTAAATTTACAAAGTCTGAAACCTCTGCATGTGTCCTGAAACAAATTACACTAGAAATAAGAAATTTAAGATACTTTACCAATGAATGGCTACAATTGGCTGTTCCAGCTTACCAAATAACAATGGTATTGACCCAGGTGCAATATGCCCTCTCTTCTCTTTCTACAAAAGATTAAGTTTAAGCTCCACAAATTTTGATGGAGAGATTTTCGCAATACTTTAGAGCTTACAAAATCTATTATATCATATAAATAAATTTGAAGAAGTTGCATTATTATCTGACTCTATAGCAGCTATAATATTTAAAATATCTGATGTATCACCTAATAACCTAAATGTTGCAGTATGCCATAAAACATAAACCAACTAATTTAAATAAAAGATTAACACGTCAATGGCTATCAGCATTTTCAGGAATATAGGGTAATGAAACAGCTGATTTCCTAGTCAAGAAAGGTTACTATTAGATCTAATCCAATAAGTTATCACTCTATCAAAAGAATCATTATATCAACCTATAATAAAAAAATTAAAGAAGATAATATATTACAAACAAAAGGAAAACCACTGGAAAATTTACGTGATAACACAACCAGAATCACTACACTACAAAGAAAATCCTATGTAGCAACTTTTAGACTCCTAACAGACTGTTAGACTGTGTCAAACATTTATTCAAGATTGGTATAGTGAAATCTCCTCTGTGTCCTTTCTGTACACTTAAAGTAAACATGGATGGAAACCACCTACTCCACTGCCCAACCTTTAGTCAACACGATGACATAACATCAAATACTGGAATGCAAGAGAGCAAATGGCTTCACTGGCAACTGTTCAACATTAGATACCAACATTAAGCATTCAGATTGCTCCACCTGCCAAATTACTGACACCAATGTTTCTGTGGGAGCAATAGGCCCTGTCAGCAAATTGGTAAAATGGAGCAATATGAGTGCTGTAAGTCAATTTATCGATTAGTTTTTCAGATATAGGTTTACATTTTTTCTAAGTTACGGTTTGTTGAAGTTGTGGATGCGGTGGTTAGGTAATACACTACTGTAAGTAAACACCGGTCACTTGTTAACAACTATTTATTAACTATAATGAGGCATACAACTTGACAGTGTTGGAATGAAGAAGCAGGTAACGACTTCCTGCTATGACCTCAGCTGCCAGACTGACTGTTTATTTGCAGAGATGCCAAGGGGTACTTCGAGTATTTTGGCTACCGAACCATGCTGCCCTCTGGTGGTAGAAGTCTTGGGTTCTGTTCTGCTGTCAGCAGTGGTGGCAAAGTCTTGAATTTTGCCACACCAGACCCCCAGGGAGTAAAAAGGCTTATGGCTCGAAGAAATCTGGGAATCGCACTCTTCTTCTGGAGTGCGTTCTGGTTTCGCCGTCTGCTGTGGATGAAGACGGTGGAGTCATGGCTGGTGATGTGGGAGTTTCATTTTGAGAATTATCTTCAGAGGTGCTTGGCATATTGCGTGGTGACGTGTTCCAAGGTCTGGGTGGTTCTAGAAGAAGGAAGGCTAGTTTTACCCGATCAATGCTGACCCGATTATCACGGATTTGTAATGTAAGCATCTTTCTATCGCGTTCCAAGATTTTATGCGGAACAGTGTAAGCGGGTTGAAGGGATCTTCTTACTGTGTCGTCTTGCAAGAACACTTGCGTGCAGTCTTTCAAGTCCTTAAAAACGAAGGAATCATGTCGTCCGTGGTGTGACGCTTGTATAGGGCAAAGCCGTGAAATCTGTTGTCGGAGTTTCACGACAAAATTTGTGGCGTCATCGTGGTTTTGATGTTCCGTTGCACACATAATTTCTCCCGGTAGGCGGAGTGGTTCCCCGTGTACCAATTCTGCTGCAGAGGCATCGGTCTTCTTTGTATGCGCTGCGCATACCGAGTAGGACGATTGGCAAAGCCAAGACATGCAGGGATGGCACATTATGGATGCTTTCAATTGTCTATGGAAGCGTTCCACCATGCCATTGGAACTTGGATGGAAGCTGGTTGTACGGGACCTTGAAGTACCAATTATCATTCCCAAGTTTCGGAACAACTGAGACTCGAACTGACTCCTTGGTCTGCCGTAGTGCGAGCAGGTGCTCCAAAACGAGAAATCCAACACTCAACGAAAGCCTCAGCGACTGCTGTGATATTCTCGAGGGGCCGGACTTCTGGCCAACGGGAGAATCTATTAACTGCTGTAAGACAATATAGGACCCAACTGTGGGGTAAGGGCTGATCCGATCAATGTGTACGTGCTGGAATCTTGCGGATGGTGAAGTGAACTTGACAACTGGTGCTGTGACGTGGCGATGGACCTTCGTTCGCTGGCACGACTGACACGTTCTGGTCCAAATACGACAATCTCGCCGAATGTTTGGTCATACGAATCGTTCTGACACCAGTCTCGCAATGGTCCTGGTACCAGGGTGACTGAGCCCATGTAGACTCGAAGACTTGCAACTGGAATGATGAGTCGCTGTTCAAGTGGCGAAGGAGTTCTTCGTCCTCTTGTTGCGACGTGGCCAGGGCTGAGAAATCCAGATTGTTACTGGATACCGCTTCGATCCGTGAAAGTACATCTGTGACAACATTTGAGTTTCCATTTATGTATGGGATGTCTGTTGGAAACTGTGCAATGAACGATAAGTGGTTCAGTTGCACTGGAGGAAGCTTGTCTCGTCGTTGCTGGAATGGTTTGTGGTCAGTGTAGATAGTGCAGTGGTGAGCTTCCAAAACGTGTCGGATATGTTGCACTGCCTCGTATATTGCGAGTAGCTCGCGGTAGTAGGCGGGCCACGTAGCTTGTTTTGCGGTAAGTTTCTTGGAGAAGAAGGTCAGCGGTACCCAACTGTCGTTAGTCAGTTGCTGGAGACTGGCACCCACTGCAGTTGTTGATGCGTCCGTGAAGAGTCCTAATAATGCTTCTGAATTGGAATGTGTCAACAGCGTGGCGTTAGCCAGGCTAGTTTTAGTGTTAAACGTGTCTTCGAGTTCCTCAGTCCAGAGTATTTGCTGCGAACCACATAGATGGGATATGGATGCGTGCTGCGAGGCCTGATGTTCAGACGCTGATGGCAGGCAACGTCGATAAAAGTTTACCATTCCCCGAAAGCGTTATAGTTCTCAATCAGTTTTCGGTAGGGGGAAATTGGCCATGGCAGAGATGCATTCTGGTAGAGGACGAGTGTCTGCTACAGAAATCTCGTACCCCAAGAAGTTAATCTTCCGGTAGCCTAAGACGCTCTTGCTGGCGTTGACGAGGATTCCGTACTTCGAGAGGCGGCTTCATCTATGAACCTTTGAAATGTCTAGCCAGCATTGCGGAGCCCGAACGTCATAAATGGAAACTCAAAGAGCCCAAAAGGCGTTAAGGTGGCTGTCTTCTCAACATCACTTGGGTTAACTGGAATTTGTGTGTAGGCTAGGTCCACAATTGAAAAGATGCTACACCCCTTCAGTTGATTGCTGAAATCATGATATGACGTAGAGGATATCTGTCAGGAATGGTTCAAGCGTTAAGAGAGATGTAATCACCGCAGGGACGCCAACCTTCAGACTTCTTGGGAACCAGGTGGAGTGGTGATGCCCAGGGGCTTTCCGAGCGTCTCGCTGACTCATCTTGCAACATGGCGTAAACTTTTGTTTCGCGACTTGAAGGCGATCTGGTGCAAGGCGTGGGCCTGGAGTGGTGCGGATGAAGTGCATGGTGCTGTGGCATACTTCTCGCGGTGATCCAGAAGGCCGTATTAATTCCGGAAACTCTCCTAGTATGTCGTGATATGCTGACGAACGGTTAGGGCTTTGATGCTTGGCTGCGTCATAATTGCTTGCTGAACAGATACAGATAAGCCCTTAACGCGTTTGTGTCTACAATCTGGAAGGAGGTTGTAGTATGACAGAAAATCAGAGCCAATGATTGAGATTCCAACGTCAGCGATGACCAATCTCCATGAAAATTCCCGGCTGATCCGAAGTTGAGTTTGAGGAACAGAGCACCGTATGTGTGGATGGAGAGTTGTTGGTCGCGACTAATTGGTAGTCTGTGTTGGCGGTGGCCTTTCAGGAATTTGCGTGGAAGGCAGCATAAATCAGAGCCTGTGTCGATGAGAAATCTTTGATTTGTATGCCTGTCAGTTACAAATAAGCGGTTTTTTTCCTGTTGGGCGACCGTCCACCACGATTACTGGTCGCCGTTGGTGTTGGACTGAAAATTGCATGGCGGTGTGCATTTCTGAGCATGTTTACGAAAACGGCGAAGATACCAACATGTGGCTTCGTTGCTGGTTGCAGGACGTGGTGAAGTATGGCGGCGGCGGTCCTGTCGACTGCGAGAGTGAGATCGTGAGGGCAGGGGCGCCCTTAGGGCGGACATCTATCGGGTGAGTTCGTCTACGCGCTTAATGAGTTGACTTGAGCTCGAACGTTTGAGGAACGTGGATGGCGCTGACGGCGGCGTGGATGGACGGTGGGGTGACCTCCAATATTCTGTCTGCTAGTATGGCAACCTTGTCCAACGGAGTCTCCGCTTGTGTCTGCAATATTGCCTGAACCTGGGGCGGGAGGCGCTGTATCCACAGTTGTCTCAGGAAGATGTCTTGCACTTGGGTACCCCCCGCTAGAGATCGCTGGTGACGCAAAATCTGTTAAGGTTTGCGATCGCCGAGCTCCTCCTCCATTAGGAGCTGCCGCACTCGCTGTTCCTTTGCGAGTGACAGACAACCTTATCAACTCAGTGCGTAAGCAGTTTGTGTCGGTGGATTGATAATGTCCTCTACCTCTGCATATCGGCTGTCCAGCTGGGAGACGATATACGCGTACTTTGTTTAGTCCTGTGTGATGTTGGCAACACTGAATTGTGTGTCTGCTTGTGCAAACCACAGCGCCGGTTTATCTGGCCAAAACTGGTAACGTCACATTGACACGGTTCACTGAGGCAGTAACCTGTGTATCTGAAGTGGGGTGTGTTGTCTGTTGTTACAGTTGGTGTTGTAATTCTTGTTGCAGAATGGTGTTTTGTTCTTGAAGGTCACATAGTTGCTGTTGTATTTGCTCCATTGTTTGTTAGTCGAAGTTACCAATATGTGGAAGCGGTGGTAGGTAATACAATACTGTAAGCAAACACTGGTCACTTGTTAACAACTATTTATTAACTATAATGAGGCATACAACTTGACACTGTTGGAATAGAGGAGCGTGCAACGAATTCCTGCTATGACAGCAGCAAGACTGACTGTTTATTTCCAGGGATGCTAAGGGGTAGTTCGAGTCTTTTGGCTACCGAACCGTGCTACCCTCTGGTGGTAGAAGTCTTAGATTCTGTTCTGCCGTCAGCAGTGGTGGCGGAATCTTGAGTTTTGCAACAAAGTAATATGTTTGAAAATTCTTCTATCTTTACACATAAGGTAACAAAACTGACTTGTGACATAAACCACTGAGTGTTGCCTGTGTATCCTGTATCTATAATGAAGTCCATGTTCTATGAATAGAAACTGAGTTGGATTAAATACAAAGTACATCACTTAAGGTACCTTTCTGTAACAGGCTATTACAAGCATTTGCTTCCATCAACCAGATACTAATGGCTGCTGGACAAAAACACAAAAATGGTCCTGTAATGTGATGTTTCAAAGAATCTTCACCTTAGATTGTCTCCAATAGGTATCTTGAAATTAAATAAATGGTGTAAATATCTTCCATATTAAGCATTTTCTGTTGTCTGTGATATATTTTAACAGTTCTGGATATGTTTCATATATGCCTGTCTTGCTCTTTTTTTTATAGTGGTATTTAATTGCAAATACTGTAGGTTTTAATAGAGTAATTGTTCTTCAGTGTCAATATTACGTTATGTTCCTTAAAGATTTTCTTAAATTTGTTGTGACCTGGTGGATGGTATCTAGGTGACTCTGTTAATGTGCAGAGGATAATGATTTCAATTAAATATTTCTGCTTCTCAGCTTTTTGTATTTTCTTTCTTATACTTGTGCTGTTGAATCCATTGATTGGTGTAGCTTTCATGTGTTGTTTTTCACTTTGTCAGAACATTTACCTGACAGTATATGAGGATGTTGAATATTGAGATTATTGAGGTGCATTCACATTGAAGCTATTGTGTTAATGTAATTGTCAGTGTGAGTTGATTTCCTGCATATACAAAAACTAACCTTATTGTTCTGCTTGATAATTCTTAATTTTTTTTTTTTTTTTTCCTTATATGAATTTGATGGATTAGTCTTGCAAGTTAAAACATTTCATTGCCTGTTTTGGGATGATTGCAAAGATGTTATCAATGTCAATGAAGCAAATGTTTTTAACATCCATGGTAGCTTTTTATGATTTTGATTTCAAAAACTCATGTCATGTAATCTGCCAAGAATGGGTATAATGGGTTTCCTGTAGATGCTGAAAAATGAGATGTTAAAGAGTTGTGACTGCATTGAGTGATTGCATTCTAGAAGCAGCAATTGCACAATCTTCACAAGACCTTACAGACAACAGCAAGATGCTGTCAAGTTATAATTTCCAATTGAGAAGGTTGACTTTGTGAAGTGTCTACTGGCAATGAAATTAGATAATCGTGAATTTGCAGCTGCAGCTTCACAAGTAGTATGGACTCCATGTTCCAATGCGGACAGTGTACGACACAGTACAGTAAGATACTGACTGAAGACACAATCTAAGTGAAGAAAATTTGGAACTCATGACCTTGCTATCATTTGAAATGTGACTCAGTGATCCATTTGGTAAATATGTTGTGAAGAATGCATTTCATAGTGGCTGATAAAAGTGCAATTAAAATGTGAGTAAAAGTGCATCACAATTCTTGATAGTTTGTATATTTAGGTAAAAATAACATTCTTACTTTCATGACTTGATACATAACGTATTTATATTTAAAATAACTTATATATTAAGTAATTTTCACTTATAACCACACTTTTCAAATTATGCATTGCAAAAGTGTCTCAATCAACTTTATTACACTAAAACCCACTGAAAAATAATACCGAAAAGAATGAGAAATAACACCATAAAACCATAAAAAAATAACACCAAAATGTTTCTAAAAAATAAAACAAAATTTTCCCTTCACTATGAATTTACTGCAAACTAGCAGAATTATTAAACAAAACACGGCACTCATATATGTGTGTAAACTCTGGGATCCACAAACAGAATGGAATCTTAGAACTAAACCCACTACAGTGCAACTACCAGTCTTGTTAAGTGAAAACTTTAAAATAATAACGTAACAAATTTAGGCAAACGTTCTGACTGGATTTATGGATTAGGATCCTTAAATAATGATTTGAATACGTTAATCACACCAATCAATAAAGTGTAATATTTTATTCTCTTACACTTTTAACAGTTGTTTTCCATGGACATGAATTTACAGAGGCAAACATTCAAACATGGTAAAACATATATACAGAGAAAGATATGGCAAGAAACAGATTATGATAACATTGCTGTAGTGTACATATATACATAACAATGGAGTTTAAGGTATTATACAATAGATGTGATGATTTAGGACAAAAATCACGTTTATATACAACAAAATAAAATAAAATTACCATAAAAATCACTATCTAAACTGTATTACTTCTTTTCACATAAAAAAGAAGTGTTTCTTGCAGGTACCAAATGAGTTTTTTTTTTTTTTTTCTTCTGACTGATATTTATAAAATTACATTTTCAAAATATGGCACAGAGCCAGATCTTTCCTTCTCTTACAAAGAACTCTGTCATTATAAAGAATTGTGCACATTCTGACAGCATAAATTGTGATGTATATTTTTGGCTGTAATATCACTCTTATATGCATAATAATGATGTTCTAATAGTGGTTTTGTTTCATTAATATAATTCATTCAGTTTCTTCATTTCAAAGAGAAAAAGTATTTTATCTGCTATTTTTGTTCTTACCTTGAAAACAGATATTGTAACACAGATTTCTTAACAATGCAAGGGTAGTAAGAACAGCATGTTCTTATATTTCAGATGTAACAAGAAAAATTACCTCAAACTAAATACGCTTGCTTTACAAAAATATCATTCAAGATATAAATTACTTTATCATAAAACTTCTTACTCTTCTTTGAACTATATGGATCCTTTCCAACAAAATTATGAAAACTAATACTACACTAGTTTTTACTTCTTGTAGAAAAGCAAAACATAATGGTCATCAGGTAACTATGTAAAGAGCAGCCCTCAACTTTTATATCTGATATTTGAAGTACAGAAGTTGTAGCCTGACAACAATAAAAGCAACACAAATAGTTAAAAATATTTCTAGAATATGTTTACACATGTAAGAAGGAACTATTTGATATTTTTTTAATATTTTAAATTTGTTAAAAAATTCTTCCTTTTTCTTTTTGGGTAGATTTAGCATCCTTTAACAACATGGATCTATGAGCTGTTCATGACTGAAAGAGTAAAACATGCTCATTTGAGCATGGAGCTTAGTATTAAAGTGAATTTATCTTCAGAAAATAGGAAAAAACCTTATTAGGTAATCTAACATAAGCAAAATACAAACTTGAGACCTCTTCAATAACACAGCTATCCTACCCCCCATACCATAGAACAATTCTCCAATTGAGCTACATAATATTGTATGTAAAATACAGTCTGCACAGACCTAGAAAGGGTCCAGGTAAAAACAATGCACACACTTTCATTTTAGCTCATTTTTCTTTCAAGCCAATGAAAACAGTTATTACAGTAATGCACGCATATTTAAAAAAAAAAAAAAAAGAAAAAAAAAAAAAAGAAGAAGAAGAAGCGGCAAACATTAAGGTTAAGCACAATACAATTTTTCCCAAAATGAATTATGATTCAACTTTTTAGCTTAAAATTAAGTGATATTTGCAACAACTATTTTAATCATATTTTCCAAAGTTGTTTTACCACTATAGGGTGATTAGAAAATAAGTTAGACTCTTAAATGTTTTAATTGTTTTATTTAAACATAAACTTAATTAGCTTCAATGAATTTTTTGCTGTTGCAGTGAAAAATTGCACATGTTTAGGATAAATTAGTTGACAAATAGATGGCGGGGGAGGTAAAGAGCATTGGATACTAAGTGTGTAAGGGACAGAGTGATGTGAGAATAATTTCCAGCACATTCCTATTGCTGAGAGTGTGCAAACAGTGGAATGGGGAAGATGAAAGAGATATAAAGAGTAGAATGATGGGTGTATTATGTGCAGACTTGCTCTCTGACTAGGACAATAGTAAAAATGCAGCAACAGTTTTAAAAATATGCCAAATTTCTATAAAATGGAGTGAAATTTCTGTAACCAACATATCTACCAGTAAACATTGATAATTATCACATTTTAGCCAGATGTGACTTTCAATTTATGTACTCAAAAAGAGATTTGCTCTCATTGTTGTGCTGTATGCTAAGAGAAATTGCACTGTTTTACAAACAATTTTAGTGATGAAGTGAAAATTAATTACTTCAAAAGGAACTGGATGAAATTTGGGGATCCTGCAGGACTATTTACTGTTTCATAAATGAGTTTAAAATGTGGCAAAATATGTACATAAATTAAACTATGCTCAAGATGTCCATTTGAAATCACTACAAGGAAACATATTACAAATATATATATAATATTTAAATGCAATATTGCCCTATAAAAGTGTATGAGATGTCTAAAATTGCAGATACATTAATTCCTCAACATGAAAGATTGTAAGTGAAAATATGTGGTTAGCAAGAGTGACATATTACTGCTAAGTATACACCAAAAGGGTACCAAATAAAGCTTTCAAAGCAGCAATAAGATGTTTAGACTGGAACAGTAGTTCAGTTGGTACAGCCCCTGCCTGCTGTACCCTGAGATCCCAAGTTTGAATCCCAGCTGGGGGTGGAAATGTTTCTTTAACCAATAATCCCTATCCTTCCCAGAGTCTGGAAGTACGAAATAGAGTGTGAACTTAAAAGTAATAATTATAGGCAAGTTCATTTAACATAAACGAGAAAACTGTTGAATCAAATAAAATAAAATAAAAAAGAAAGAAAGGACCATTGACATCAATTTGAAATGTTGTATAGGCTTATTTTATTGAACCAGAATTATTCCCTATGCCCCACAGAGTCTGAAAGCACGAATATGCATGAGCTTCAAGAGATAAAATTGTTAATCTAATGCCAATAACCTATAATATAGAATTGTTTCAAAAGTTAAAAGCCCCCAATATGACCATAGCAGTTGAAGGGGGCTATACAAATGAAAAAATTAGAAAACATCTTTAATTGAACATTTTTATATCATACCATGAAGCCAGACGTGAAACTGTATTTAAAATTTCAATGAAAAGAAATTAGCAAGATATTAAAATAAGGCACCAAGCAAGAAAACATCTGCTCTAACATTAGACAAAGCCATTAATGCATACTTGCATGCACAGAAATAACTAAGCAGAGCTAACAATAAACTTACATCACTGCACATTCACTGGTCTGTGAACTGAATACTGGGCACATCATAGCAAATGATTCCTATTTATGCTCACTTAAAGATCCTGAGTAAAATAGGTTCTTGGAAACAATTGCCAGAGATTGTATTGTTGTGAAAACATTCTCCTTGACAGAATACCTACATGTACTTACGAGTTAAAAATTAAACATGGTAAGGCATAGTGAAATTAGCGTGAACAATATTGGTGTTGAACAATATCAAGAAGATGATTTTGTGAGTTAATGATGGATGTGCAAATTCTGTAGCACAAAATTGATGGCATGATGCATATAGCATAAAAACATAAAAAACCAAGGGTTCTTTGTTACAAAGAATTTCATGCCATTGTGAATAACTATCCACGGTGGTGATAGCAATAAATTAGATGTAGTATCGACACTTTGATACTGAAAGCAAAAGGAGAGTTTTACCATGTTTTCTGTGAAAAGTCCCTTTAATGTTTGGCTACCAATATCAAATGCTGACTGTGAGAGTCTACTTAGTTGTAAGAATCAGAAGGACAACTATTAAAAACAAAAATGCTGCAACTTTTTGTATGTTTGATATGTGGTATTTGACTCTATTCATGATATTGGTTTGAAATAAAAGTATTAATTTGGAAATAAAGGGTTTTAATATAATGTGACGCTAGATAATTTTCATTTCAGTCATGTCATTATTCTTTATTTCTACCCAAAAATTAACATGATATCACTGAAAATTAATGGTAAAATATTCAACACAAAACCTTGTCTCTGAGGTTAATGATGCAAACAGTAAATGACTGATTGCCATGAGCAATTGTTCCAAAGAAAGCCAAGTTGCTTCCATACAGGGGGGGGGGGGGAGATGTGTAATGACAATCTGAAATTTTTTTTGTGGATTTATTACTAGGATTAAACATGAACAAGAGCTAGTTAAAAGTGCACCAAAGATGTTTATGAGCTAGACCATAGGATAGGGAAAATTCTCGAGAAATTATTGCTATATAAACTGCCAAGAAAAAAAAAAACAAAATCATACATTTAACCATTATACAACATGCTATTTCATGTAGAATATATATTTAAATGAAATATGGCCAAATTACATAAAAATATGCTTTTCTACCAAATAGTGATAGATATAATATTTCAAGCCCATGAATTCTACTCCAAAATGATTCCTGATGCACTTATCCTCCAGATTTACATCCTATTGACTTCTTAATCCCAAATTAAAAATTTGACTTAGTTGAATGACATTATTAGACCCACAAAAAATATTTTGTTGAAAAAAAAAAAACAAAAAAAAAAACAACTTATTTTCAACAAAGTTGCCTATGTGTGTAACCATAATTGAAAGTAAGGTTACAAAACTAAAATATATATATATAAAAAGAAGCATATTTAATTTGAATTACTAAACTGCACAAAACATTTAAGTGAAATTTTCATAAAGTAAATCTTTACTCGTATTTACTGCCTTGAAGGTTTAAAATTCCAGTATAGGATTGACAACATTCAATATTGTATTACACCATATTGCTAAAAATGCAGCAGTATCAAGATGTGTATTATAGCTAGCTTAACATCTTCTGGTTTTGTTTGTTTCCACAGCTATAAAATGAAACTGTATTTATTACTAAATGGCACACCTAATACTGAATAGTGGCTTTTTAAATCTCAAATAATGATTTTATTGACTATCCCCCTTACTCTTTATGAAGTGATTTTACAATCATCTTGAACTTTTTATAAAGAATCCTAACCTTTACCTCTTAGAACTGTAATTTCATAAAGCTCCCATTCATAATAATGGATAAAAAAAATAACAGCAATGTGAAAAACATCAACATAGATGTATTTCTTATCTTAGTCTCACCACCCCAACGATGTTCCAAATGCATTTAATCTAAAAATGTAAACAATATGTGATATGACATAAGACTAAAAATTAATATTAATTGCATGTGCATATTTTAGTAATTTGAAATATACACTTTATATATGCAGTTTTGAAATGAGGGCCGTTCAGAAAGTAACCTCCGATCGGTCACAGTGCGAGTAGTGGGGGGAGTAGCGACGCCATCTGTGCATTCACGCACTCAGCAGGTCAGTCGGCATCAAGCCGTGGTCGAGTGAAAGTCGTACCTGCGCTAGTTTAGTGTTTGTGGCCGTTTGAAATGTGTATTGCAATAGAAAACCCCGCCAAATGTGAAGTGCGTGCTGTTATAAGGTTTTTTACAGCCAAAGGATATTCTGCAGCAGCTATTCATCGTGAGCTTTGTGCCGTGTACGGACCAAGAGTTATGAGTGAAGGAGTGGTCCGTGAATGGGTACGTTTATTTAAAAGTGGACGAGAAAACGTTCATGATGAAGAGAGGAGTGGTAGACCATCATTGGTCACGGACGAACTCGTTCAGACAGTTGATGCAAAAGTTCGTGAAAACCGACGTTTCACAATGTCGGAGTTGTCTACTGATTTTCCACAGATTTCTAAGACTCTCTTGTACGAGATAGTGACAGCAAGATTGGGTTACCGTAAGTTCTGTGCACGATGGGTGCCCAAAATTCTTACCGACCACCACAAAACTCAAAGAATGGCCTCTGCATTAGACTTTCTGTCACGTTATGAGGCCGAAGGTGAACCATTGTTAAACAGAATCGTGACCGGGGACGAAACCTGGATTAAGTACGTGAACCCTGAGGCAAAAGAACAATCAAAGATGTGGGCACATTCAAATTCGCCTACCAAACCAATAAAAGCCCGGCAAGATTTTTCTGCCCGAAAATTGATGGCAACGGTGTTTTGGGATGCAAAAGGGGTGTTGTTGGTTGAATTCATGGAACGTGGGACGACCATTAATCAAGACGTGTACTGTGAAACACTAAAACAATTATGACGGGCTATACAGAACAAACGCCGTGGTATGCTGACTTCCGGTATCGTTTTTTTGCACGATAACGCCCGTCCTCACTCTGCTCACAGAACAACAGCCCTTCTTGAGTCCTTCAAGTGGGACGTTGTCAACCATCCACCTTACAGCCCAGATCTGGCGCAAAGCGATTATAACCTCTTCATGCATATGAAGAAATGGCTCGGGTCCCAGCGGTTTGATGACGACGAAGAGCTCAAAGATGCGGTCACAGGCTGGCTCCAGGCACAAGCGGATGATTTTTATGCAGAAGGAATTTCAAAGCTTGTGAACAGATACGATAAGTGCCTCAATCGTTATGGAAACTATGTAGAAAAATAGTGCAAAGATGTAGTTGTAAGATGTATATATTAAAATATCTTGGTGAATTTCTTGCAATCAACCGGAGGCTACTTTCTGAACGGCCCTCGTAATAACTAACAATTTAGAAAGACATTGACAACATTTCTGTATACATAGTTAGTATTTTCAGAATTCAGTTCTTAACATTAAATCTGGACACCTTTGTATATAAAGATGTAAAGCATCAAATAGTGAAATAATCGGTAAATGCCAAGTGATATTGAAAGTTTGAGATATTTATTATTAGTTGCAATGCAAAAACTTTAAATGTTGTATACTTGGTATATTTAATTTTGTATGCTTTGACTTCTTTCTTCAAAGCCTGTTTGGCCATAATGAACTTACAGAACACAATCTCATCTATTGTATAATCTGTAAAAAAATTTTAGGATGAAAGATTATCCAATGCTTGCGTCAGTGTAACCTATCTATCTTATGACTGAGCTTTCGTTTTGTATTGTGTCACTACTGCTTCATCACTACACGATATTACTATAAGATTAAAGGAGGTAGTTCAGAAGAATCCCAGTTAAATAAGGTAGTAATTGCTAAAGATGTGGTAAAACTGCTGTTCAAATTCATCATCAGCTCTTTTTGGACTTGCAATGGTGGCAAAAATTACCAAACCACCAGTGTAAGTCATTTTCCACACAAGTAGATCAGCCTGGATTTTTGTGTCAGATGGAGTTGAATGGCCAAGCCAGTGTGAGAATTAGTGATGCTAACATTATACCAAAAGGCTTTGCACATTCTAGAGCAAATGTACTTATATGAAACTATGTGAAAACATTGCACGGTTGTACCTAGAAATCTGTTTTGTTCACAACCTAAAAAAACTTTCAAAACATACAAATGAATCATATTGGAGCAATATTGTATATTAAGGAAATTTAAATAAAGGTCAGCATGAAATGAAGGGGAAATGTTTAGAAATACCAACCTCCACTAATTTAATATATCAGACATTCTTAATGGGTGATTTCATAGATAATAAATTATGGAAAAGCAGATATAAAGCAAAACAATAATTTGTTAAAAAAATAATTTACTTGACTAACAAGTTCCTCCAAAAACCAACTGTCTGTAACTTTAGTCTGAAATAAAGAAATGTTATATGGATATTTCATTCATGTTTTTCCTTTATGTAACCACAAATTCCAGTATTTCAGTATATCCAGAAGAAGAAAAAAAAAGTACCTATATTTCCAATATCAGCAGACACCCTTCATTAAGATATTTGCATGTAGAGGAAAGAGAGGTAGATAATATATAAAATATTGCTTGAGTTATAACCATGTTACTTCAATGTGGGCTGCAACTTACACCGTTGTTTTAAGGCTAGAGTGCAGTGAAATGCAATGTCTGCAGACATCCAACATGTATGTGTGCATACCTTAATTTATTCAATTCTTTTTATATTGCTGTTTCAAATAAGGTTTTCTTCTGTTTTTAAGTTTATAAGAAAGAAAACATACAACAACACATATTTTGGAGAAGAATTAAGCAAATTAGTTGGCTGAATCTATTGAAATTTTAAAAAAACACATAGGCACATCTAGGGAATGACTGAAAGAGGCTATAAGCTATAACACCTCCCTTAAACAAAGAATATGACATTTTGTTATACATTATACCACATAAGGTTACAGTGTTGCTTTGGTAAAATAAAACCAATGCTTTTATTTCTGACCTATTTGCTTAAATCAGTTCAACATCTATTAGTTAGCCAGTGAGTGAGTTTGTTAATAATAGGCAATATCTCAAAAAGATTCTATTAGGAAAATAAACAGACTGCTGAAACAAATATGCTTTAAATGTATTAGTAAGTACTTCTAAATAAGAATAAAGCTCTGAAACATAGGAGCAATCATTTCAGTGATCAAACTACTTAAATATCATATTTAAACAGGCATGTTTATTTAATAAGTCTTTTTATAAAGTTTCTCAAAATTTAAATTAATGTTTGCAAAAAATGATACATGGGTCACTTATGTGATGTCTGAAAATCAAGAAAGGTAAAATGTTCTTACTGACAATGATGCGCAGTGGTGAGGTATGTTTCAAAATGCACTAGTCCCCTCTTAAAGGAATCCTGGATCTGCCTCTGAAGAAACATACACTTAGGTAGTGCAAAAATTGTTTGTCAATTGGAAAAATAAGAATACTTAATTGAGTTTCCACACTGTATAGCTATGGAATGATAATATTGTCTTATCTGACTAGCAGTGTAACTTACAGCAAGGCAACTCTGCCAAAAAAAAAACAACAAAAATTTGCAATTTTAGAAGGGGATTGGTGACAAAGGCATCTATATATCATCTGTCGCTCTCCCAAGCTTCTACCATTATGTCCCACATTATTTAATAGCCTTTCATCTAAAATGTGGTAAGGAGGCAAATGAGTGACAAAAAAAAAAAAAAAAAAAAAAAAAAAAAAAAAAAAAAAAAAAAAAAAAAAAAAAAAAAAAAAAAAAAAAAAAAAAAAAAAAGGAAATTAGTGAATCTCCATATAAATTTGGAAGACTAAGCAAAATCCCTGATTAAAATCCAGCCAGGCAATTTATCGCAATAATAGAAGTAATTAGATACAATCAGCAATTTTTTATCTAAACAGATAGTATCTAATAAAATGGAGTCCTGAGACTCATTAGTTTAGGTGACAGTTATGAAAAACAGGAAGGAAATGTACAATAAACCTAAAATTTCAATACAGGCAATCAGGGGTTTGTCCCTGTCAAATATCTAATCTGATCCAACAAGGACTCATTTGACCTGCAGCCAAAGAGATAAGAATATTGGCCTTATATCATCATGTGATTTATATTTATCATTAACTACAATCTCATTTTAAACATTTCATTTCATATTGGCAAAATGCAGATATGCTTAAAGCTTAAGTCTCATTATAATCTGTATATTTAAAAAGGGTATGAAGTTCATTAAGCTTTCATCAACATGCATTAAACTTCTAGAACATATAATGGAATGCAAAAATAAAACCTAGCTATCATGATATAACTGAGACAGAACTTATTTTCAAGAATGACTGTCAAAACATATACCAATTAAGTTTCAATCAGCTCCTTACTCATCTGTGAACATACTCTTAAACTGCATAACACAGTATGCCACTTTAAAATATCTTACTTGAAGCATATTTTTCATATTTTTCTTGGTAGACTATGAAATGTACTAAAAAAAAAAAAATGCATTAACTTGTTTATACTATAACTGCAATATATAATTGAATAACATCAAAATTAAAATTACATATAGATGTGTTCTTAAAAACAAATCTCAAAAATAAATACATATAACAAAAGTGAAATAAATATTCTTCAAATTGTTTCTGTTATATCAGGTAATATCAGAACATAATCTGGGTAATGTACTATATGCGCACCTTTACTTGGGCACTAGTTTTACAGGGAGGCAAGGACTGAAGAAGAGAGAGCTTGCCTGCCAGTCTTTCCAACTGTTGTCAAAATCTAAAAAGTTTCTTTCTTTGAGGCCCTCAGCATGTGCGTGAACTCTGGAATCTAGAGATAGAATGAAACCTCAGCATTGAAGCCTCTGGGTGTATAGCATACTCTGCTTTGCTTCCGAAATTCCACAAAACATACGGAATGAAGACTAAGGAGCCAAGTGCCAAGAAAAGGTGCATGCACAGTAACTTAACATTTTCCATCAAAGTTCAGAAAGATTCTGCAATCAATTTCCAATACAGAGTGAAGAAAAGGTGTGCAGCCTTACTTATAACCTTAAAACTTGAATGTTTCTTAAATATGTGAAACACTAAATTTTTGTGATGTACGTAACTCAATATTCTGTGCATAGTGTGAAGAATTTGCATTATCAGATCTATAGCACTTAATTGTGCTACTCATTCTTAATTGTGCCAGACTATTGTTTAAATGTAATACTTCTTTATGAGTTATCTTTGCATAGAGGAATTCTTGGATTCAACCCAAAAATATGATGATTTTTCCACAAATGAAAGTTTTAAACTTCCCTGAATTTTATTAAAAAGATGTTGGATATATATTCAGTATCTTACAGAGATTTTCAAGAAAATCTGCCCACTCCAAAACATTACATGAAAGGATTTTTGCAACTTGCTATTTTCTCAAAAATGGCACTAATAATTTTGATTAAAATATTGTGTTAAAGATATTTACACAATAAATAAAATGTATATATTAAGTAGAATATTTTTGAGTTGGGTTTGTAACACTTAAGTATCACTTATGTATAATTCTTCCAGACCGGTTTCGATGGTTGAGTTGGAAACCATTGACAATGATGCCCACATGGCATCGAAACCAGTCTGGAAAAATTATACGCAAGTGATACTTAAGTGTTACAAACCCAACTCAAAAATATTCTATTCATACGTATCACTGTTCCAA
This sequence comes from Hymenopus coronatus, assembly GCA_030762935.1. Taxonomy (NCBI): domain Eukaryota; kingdom Metazoa; phylum Arthropoda; class Insecta; order Mantodea; family Hymenopodidae; genus Hymenopus; species Hymenopus coronatus. Next base: position 58,387,774 of record CM060882.1, read on the forward strand.
AACACCCTTTCATTAAAATTGTTCGTATATCTTAAAGTTTCTGGGAATAGCCTGTAAAGTCCTCATTTGGAAGAAATTTTGTATAATCTTATATAACTGGTATACACTAAGTGATAGATGCAAATGTACTGCACAAAAAATGCAGATCCTATTAAAACACACAATTTATTCCAAACAACCCTTTTGACTGTACCATATGTCATTTCCAAGATATCCATTATTAATGGTTTGAATTGTTCAATACTTTGTCATTCTTTTAAGATCCTCTGAATATTTAATTGTTTCTCATCATTACATCACTACAAATTATCACCACTACCATCTTTGTATGTATAATGTTGTAATGAAACTATTTCTGTAAAGGTTTATTTCTATTAAAATGAATTAGACTGAAAATAAACTTTGTAAATAACAGTTTGCACACCTACTAATAAGCAATAGATGCTAGAGAAAGTCATGTGAAAGTACATCAGATTTATTGACGAGGGTATATTTTTTAGTTTATTTATATGAATGCTCAAAATATCATATACACCTAAAGGAATATGTTTAACTATGACATCTGATTAAAATTATATATTGTGGTTATTAAAATAAAAAATAAAATATATATCTTGAATTTTATGTAAGAATATCTTTTCACTCTAATTTAACTGGGAGATCATATGGAATATATTGTAGCTTACTAGGGGAAAACAGCAGACAGAATTTATTAAAGCAAATAATTTCTATTCTCCTAGTTTTAGCCATTTTTGGATCATTATACATTTGGCAGTGGTGAATTCTTCTATACACAGCATACACTACCGATGTACTTAACTTGAGAGGGTTCAAAATAATCTCTCAATAAACATGCAAAATAATCAGAATTTTTTGTATGTTACTTCAGTTGAATATGAAATGATTGCAAGTTTGTGCACTTAAAGTTTCCTCTTTTTTTTGCAATGGTGTGCATGCACATCTACATCACTGCAAGTTAAAACAATAGCCATGCTCCCACTATTCTCCGCTAGCTAGGCAAGGCCAGCAATAGTGTGCGTGCTCATCTACTCCATCACAAGTTGAAGTAATGGCCATGCACTCCCAATTCTCTGCTAGAGAGGCGAGGGGAAACAAAGCTTAGTTGCCAGCTGTTAGCTGTCGAAATGCACCACTAAATTTTGTGATTGACAATTGTTTTTGGTCTGTATCAGTGTTGTTTTGCTTGTAAATTTTTGTGGAAATGACCAATTTAAGTGTTACTAAAGCTAGTTCATGGGCTTTACAGACGTCAGTGCAGACAGTTCTGCTGAGGCATTTTACAACGTAATTACAACAGTTAAAGATTTTAACATTTGTAAGAAACTTGTCGCTGAGACATGATGGTGTGGCCATAATGTCTGCTCAATTAGGTGGTCTGCAATCTAAAGTAAAAGTGGTATTTCCACAGGCATTATTTGTTCATGCTACTGTCATATTCTGAATTTGTTTCTGCAACAGGCAGAAATGTGTATTGATAAGTGCAGAATTTTTTTTCAAAGTCTATCAGGGCTCTCTAATTTTTTTTCTCATTCCACTAAAAGAACGGAAACTCTACATGCTTTTATGAATAAAAAGTTATCAAAACTGGCTTCAATGCGCTGGAACTTCAATTCACGCCTTGTCAACACTGTACAAGAGCAACGAGATAACATGATTTTATTCTTTGAATTCATGATAGAAGCAGAAAACAATGTTCATTGGGAACCTGATGCATTGTTTAAAGCACAAGGTTTTCTTTATTTTTTGACTCAGTTGAATATTGTCTTCCTCCTCAAAATGTTTTCAGCAATATTTGCTCATACCGACATTCTCTTCAACGTACTATAAGACAAGTCTTTGGATATCGCATATTGCCATTCAAAAGTAATTCAGACTAAAAACACTTTAGAAGAGCTAAGAAAAGAAGGGTTCCAAAATATTTGGTGAAGCATTTCTACTGAAGTGATAAATGAACATGCACAAAAGAAAAGGAAGAACAATGAACCAAGCGAAGTTACTCAAGTTATGTTCCGGAGGATATGCTATGAAATTTGGATAATGTGCTTAATCAAATACAAAATAGGTTTTCCAACTATGAACATTTTAATTTCTTTGCTCTCCTCGATTCCTCAAAATTCAAGAATTACAGAACGTCTTTCCCTGATCACCACTGCTCAAAATTGTTGGACACCTATGGCTCAAATTTTGATTCAGTAGTCTGAAAAATAAACTTAGTGTTGTGTACTCTTTTGGAGATAAAGCTTTTTAAGGAAAGTCAGTTGGTGAAATAGTAATCATGAATAAAAAAGATCTGGCATGGGTTGTGCCTGAAGTTTACAAATTAGCTTGTTTAAGTAAGTGATGTAGTGTTACAAAATCGACTCAACTAAATTTTAATAGCTTGTTTAATTCTAACTGTACCAGCAACTACAGCTTCTGTTGAACGGTCATTTTCCACATTAAATTGAGTAAAATCTCACTATAGGTCTATAATGGGCCAAGATGATGTCTCTGTCAATGATGTCCATAGAAAAACAGTTACTTTGTCCACTTCGGAAGAATGTTCTTGAAAATTTCACGCAAGCTGTTATGGAACTATTTCTGAAGAAATCTCATCGATTAGAGATGACATTCCAGTAAACTGGCAAGTACTACTACTAAAATTAACAATAATTTACATATTCCTGCATTAAGCAAGTAATTGGTTCTCATGAATTATCTCGTAACACAAAAAATGCGTAAAGTGAAAGTGATAGTGATATGGGCTATTTCAAGGTAAACATGAAAAAAATTAGTCTTAAACAAATGCATCTATTTATGTCATTTTTACAATGTTAAAATCAGCATTTTTAAAATCAGTTTAAGCGAAAAAGCGTAAAATGAGATCCTGTATAACAAAGGATGTATTATTTTATAGACTTAGAAAAATGATGACAAAGGGAGCAATGTACCTAAATTACTGACCACGAATTGCTGCTGACATTTGGGTATTTTTTTTCTAATTGAACTTTACTACATTTTGGCCATGTTTGGACACTTGTATGTTTGGGTTTGCCCTGATTGAGTTTACTATGGGGTATTGTTATGTCGTGTAGTGAAATAGTTATAGCTAGAGAAACTTGAATGAATTATACAGGTAAGATGTTTTAAATTCTCTCCTTTTGTTTAAAGTGGTAAATTAATATAAATAGAGCAAGAAGATAAAGCATTAAGCCTTACTCACTATAGAATTATTATACACAGGGCATTTGATAAATTTTATGACAGACTTGGACACTGACTGTAAATAGTGGTTGTTTCAAACCTGTTATAAATGTAAGAGCTGTGAGAAAGTCATACACAATAACATACATGATATGATAATGTAGTAGAGAAAGTTCACATTCCTCCGAAAAATTTGACGTTTAGATTTTATCAGAACTGCATGCCATGACGTCCCCTGAAAAAAATATAGGGTGTGTGTGTGTGTGTGTGTGAACTGCAAACCTCAAAAACCAAAATGCTGAATAAAAACACCACATTTGGAATCCAAATGAATAAATGAAGCTGGGCGGTGACTGTAAAAGTGTGAATCCCAATGTTTTAGGCAAACTTCACATTTCAACTTGGCATCTTCAAAAGAGGCAACACAAAGCTTTTCAAGAAATTCTAAAACTATCTTTGGATGGAAAATGAAATTTTTTTATTTTCTCAAACATGGTATAGCAATTTTGAATAAAATAATGTATATTTAAGAAATTTATATGAATTATAGGAATTTTATTTAATTTTGTGTTAAGGGCAAACCATAAAAGATAACAAAAACTTACAAATAAAAATATAAATCTCTCTAAAAGACACAACATATTTACAATAACATTTTTTGTGGCACCAGCCATTTTGAGGAATCCAATGTTATTTGTTTAAATGTTGCACTTTTTGAAGTACTGCCAACTTTGAGTTATTTCTTGAAATGTCAAATTATAATTTCAAAGCCAGTTTGAAATATTTGTTTCTAAACATTTGACTACTGCTATCTCCTTTGTACCTATAATAATATAATACATAAGATTTTTAAAATTAGACTTAAGCACACTACTTTTTGCAATTGTATGTAAAACATGAAGTGAAGTACCTCCACATTTAACAATTTTAAGAAACATTCAAATTATAAGCTTATATTAATTTACTGTTTGTTCATCCCATAATATTGAACCAGCCTTTTACAGGGAAATATTTACAAGTAACTAAATCCCATTCTAAAATGGCATTAATTCATGTATCGGCATTCATCTGTTATTCAGATCTTACATATATGTTCCTTAAAAGGACAACTATAAGAACTGGATATTCCCAAGAACTATTACGCTGCTTCCAATTTAGAAAAATGGGGAATGTATAAGTTCCAACTATGCATGTATAGGCTCTTTCAAAAGTCTTAAAATTCTAAAGCATACTAAATCTAATAATATTCAAATTGAAATAAAATTATAAAAACATCACTGTGTAGCATAATTAAATGACATTTTCTCTTATGTTTATCTGCAAAGTTAAATCTGAGAGATTTGCTGCATTTCACTGAGTTTTTATCCAGAATTAGTTTGTTCTCTTCATTATCACTTGCCTCCAATTGTTCTACTTCCATTTTTCCTCTGGTGGCATATGTATTTATTTTGTGATTAGGCTTTCTTTATTGGATGTATTGAAATTCATTAAATTCTACTTGCACAAACATAAACAAAGGTTAATACATTTTGATACAATGATTGAAGAAAGCTTAATCACTATATTCATCTACCACCAGAGCAAGAATGGAAGTTACTGCAGTTAGTTGATGAAACATGTTCAGGATAAAATATGCAAGGATTGAAGTTATAAAGTCTGTCTATATTTATTAATGGCATTTTGTTTTAATTACTTTCTCTACCAGCTACTTATGATATGTAGAGGAAATTTTGATTTTCATATTTCACCATAAAGACACATCTTTGCCTTCCAAAATAACAGTAATTTTAAAAATGTCCAAATTAAGTGTCTCTATAAACTGCATAGTTAAAAAATAAAGTTTGATAAGACCAATTTCATTAGTGTAAAGATCCCTCCAAACTAACTGAATTTGCACAGTTTTGTGTCAATGGGATATCATTAAACAGATAAAAACTTACTGCTGGAAAAGTGTAGACAATTTGCAAAAAAATATTTTTTTCTAGCATTTGCTCTTTTCTATCCTAAATACATCTAATGAACAAGTGAAGCCAGGAGCGTATTCTGTGGGCTATTAGGCTAGCTGCGAAGGCCAGTAAATTTGTGAAAAAAGAATTTCTATTACATTTATAAATAACAAAGAATTTATTTGTATTCTGCAGGTGTTTGTATTCTAGCATATTATTATGGTATGAAATGGACTCCATAAGATAAAACTTGAATCTGCTCACAATGTATTTAGCCTGTCTTCTGAGGCAGGAGTAGCATGAGTGACCAACATGGTATAATGGGTATATTTGTGAAGGGGGAGATCAATACTACAAAACTCTCTTATGCCTTGCAAAGCATAGTCAGTAGTCTTGAAAACAGCTGAAGCAGCTCACAAGGTGTGTTCAGTAAAACCAGTATCGTGAGTTTTACTGCTGAAGATAGGGATTCTTAATTTGGTTTATGGAACAAAATCAGAAGTTGCCCATTTCAAAAATAGATGGAGGTGGTTATTTTAAAATTTAAAGGTCTAGTTAATGAGTAATTATAATTGTTATATTCTTATGCAGGATAACAATAATACAGGAAGTAAATTTAAGCAACATGCAGGTTTAACCCCATGATACTTTGTGGGGTTAGATGGACTTTTGCAGTTTGTTTTTGTGATATTAAAGAAAATAAAGAGTTCCAGTCATGAGGAAGAAGTTGAGAAAAATATGCTCTCTCATCTAGGGACCATCAAAGAGATAAGCTGTTAAGTATTCTTTTATTTTCCACAAAAAATGGAAATGGAGTGTTATTTATGGATGCTCTGTAATTACAATGGTTCTCAGCATCCCATTCTATATTGGATGTGAAAGACTGCTTAACCTTGTTCAGAGGCTTCTTTTAGCTGGCTTGAGGTTCTTTTACGTGCCGTAAATCTACGACATGGGACCAATGGCTTTACTTCCCTTCTGAAGGAAGCCATGCTGAGGATTTTTACACCCGAAAGAATCCATCATCCTCTGCTGGATTTGAACCTGCGACCTTGAGTATATGAAGCTAACATGGTAACCACTACACCACGGAGGGCAATATTTTCCACAAGATGTGAACTATTATAATTAAGTATGGTTCATTAATATTATGAGGCAAAACATATAACTGCTAGATCAGATAAATAAGCTTACCTCCAAGTTAAACAAAGAGGATTTGTTGTTTTTGAACAATGGAGAGCGCATCCTGAGTTTTGTTTTTAATACTTTGCGCTCTCTAACTGGCAACACAAAAAGGGTGAGTGTAACAAGACAACTGTGAAACAAATTGAAAGTGGAATAGGCAGCATGAATAGCCAACAATGATCATAAAACTTACATGTCCAGTTGTCTTCAACCCTCTAAATCACAGAATCAAATGCACATGCTTGAAAGTTTCGATCCCCCCCCCCCCCTTCTGCAAGAGCTTGCTACTATAGCTAAACATTTGATTGCTGTTTTCATATATTTTATTTCAAAATAATTCCCAAGTAAAACTATATAATGAATATATCATGTTTAGATAAAGTGGTGTGTGTATGTGTGCATGTGTATGAGCACACATCTATCCCCCTCCTCCCATTTTTTTGCAGTAGCATGTTTACCATTTTAATTAAAACTAGTTTATTTACTATTATAAACAGAATTCTTAAGAACATTTTCTATATATTTGGTTCAATGCTAACATAAAAGGTATCTTATCCATGTTAGAGAACATTTATATATTTAATATTTTTAAAGAACTAATATTCAATTTATATATTCCAGTCTTGCAAAACAAATTATTACTGCAGACACATCTCATCAACTTTCACAACCTTATTACTGCAGACACATCTCATCAACTTTCACAACCTTAAGGCTTTACCGCTGGGTTGCATTAAGCTTCAGCAGCTATAGCAAGAAATAATAGAAATTCCAAGACTAGTTGAAAATTGGTGTGCATACAGCTTTAGAAAGAATAGTGCTCTAAGGATAAATTACAACATATTATCAAAGTTTTGTGAAAATTATATCCCATGTTTGGTTAATAAAGCCATGTTTTTGTTTCCTTCTTATTGAATATTTAAAATGCTTTAAAGTGACTTTTGTAAGATCCTATATATACTGATGCAAATATGTATATACATACACATGCTGCAATCAATAATTCTCAGGTACCGCAGCTGCTTTTATATTATGCTTAGTTAGAAATAAGATCTAATGGCTAAGCCAACTGTGCAAAATTTATTACAGTTAGTTTTAAAATTTGCTCCTGTAAAATACTGAACATAAAAATAGCTACATTAAAATGAGATTATAAATTATAATGCTTGAGTATTGTGATATCTTTCTTATGTCTTCTTACTTTGTAATCTGAATTTACCCAGGGAAATTTTGTCATTTTATAAACAGCATTATTTTTGTTCCACATGATTTCATAAGCTTTGCTTATCTATGAATGCTTCTTTTCTTTGAAGATTTGCACATGTAATGTAAAACAGGCATTCAGATGTATTAATAAATTTGATAAATAAAACAAGTTGTGCTAGCAATTCTTCTAACATCAGGTCATTTATGAGGCTAATTGGTCATTTAATCTATTGCCTCAAAGACCAACTAAATATGAGCTACTATTATCAAATGCCCATAAAAAATGTACTGTGCATTTCTGTTGGTATTAGTGGGGCTCCAAACAACAATAATGGAGACAATGGTATGGACGAGAGGAAACACCTACTAATGAATTGCTTCTTCTTCTTGTTTTTCCTCCTCCATCACTATCACTGCTCCGACGTCGTTGTGACAGTCTCTGCTGCTGCATTGAAGATTCATCCAAGGCCACCTATGAAACACAGTAACCTATGATTACAAGTATTTTACACATGTGATTCTTAAGATGTTTGTGGTTTATACAAAATAGATCAAATATAAAAAAGATATTTTTGGTTATTGCAGTGATAATGGTGGAGTATCTTATATTTAATCCATTTGAAGAAGCATCTGTTAAACCGTTTAAAGTTTAAAGTAAGAGCTGAAACTTTTCTAATGTCATATAAACTCAGACTAGTGGCCAGGTAAATATGTTACGAAGATGTGCATTATTTTTAAAGTCAATCATGTATTTACCTGGCTAGAAGCTTGAGAAAATTTATAGTTACTTTTAAAGTTTGTTGCTGCTTAGATTATACCACTTTCCTTTTCCTCAAAGACATTTTGTTAGAGATATTAATGTGCCTCATGCATTTTATTAATACCTTTCACACATCTAAATATAATCAAATGTACTGGATGAAAGCTTTAATAAACTATTTTATAAGATTCTCAGGCAAAGAACTCTGCTAATTTTGAGTTGATGTCTGACAAGTTGATGGTCAAATTCCAAACTAAGGTACAATGTTGCTGATGTGTGCAGTAATCTGAATTGTGTATATATGCAATTTTTCATAAGCTCACAAATAATGCAACAAATATAACCAAGTAGGTAATAGCATACAGGAAATAGCAGAAAAGACTAAAAATAAAATCAAATGCAAGTTAAAAATGTGTGACTCAAATCATGGATGCAAGCAACGAATGACCATGGGTAATATGGCATCACTAGAGCCCCTGAAATTTCGTGAACGCATTTTTTTCGCAAATTCTTTAAAATTGACAACAGAAGGTTTTTTTTAATGCCAGCAGGATCTCTATGTTTCAATGAATGAATTGTATGTAAACTACATTCAACAAAATTTCGCGAATAACATTTTTTTCGCGAATTTTGAGCATGTTAAGTTTTGTGCGATATTTTGCGCGAAATAGCACTTAAAATTCTATTTCCGGGCATTAACTCCACCAAAAAGCACATTTTACGTTCGATACAATATTCAAAATCAATTTATATAGAATGTGATCTAAATTCGGTATTATCCCATATACAGCACTGTTGATGTTGAACAATGAAACTAAAATTGATTTTAATTGATGACGTAATTGCCTGCAAACAAAGCCCTACTCTCGACCTTGAAGTCTTATCTCACCCGCCTGGGTAATGCGGTTACAATCAACAGGTCGTGAGTTCGAATCTCGCTTAGGGTGAATTACCGAATAAGTTTTTTTTCTTTTTTGGGTTTTCCCTTATCCTGAGAAGATAAATGTCGAGTAACTTTTAAGTTGCATTGATCCTAAGATCATTTGAGTATCATTTCACCAATTTCATTTATCGTCCGATATGACCAAAGAAGAAGTGGCAAAGGAAGAGCAAGATCACAATATATAAAACAAATTATGGAAGATATGAAATGCAGTAAATATGAAGAACTCAAACGGAAAGCAGAGAGAAGATCTGAATGGAGAGTCGCTGCAAACCAATCCAAGGATTGAAGACTCCTAACATAACATGACCAAAGAACGTTAAGCTAAAAAACAAAAAAGGTTTCATCTCATCCATCTGATGATGTTTGCCTCCTAATCTGAAGCAGGAAATGTACTAGTACCGCTGGATGTGTTTTTAAACCAAGCACATGCTCGTATGTATCCACCAGAAATTCATTGTACGGTTTTCATGGTAAGTTGAGTGTATATTCTGTGTATAATTTTTAAACTCATCGCCGAGATCCATCAACTCCTTCCTATTTTCAGCGTAGGATGGATTGCTTAACCATTAGTTGCATCGTCCTCGAGAGATGAATGAAAGTGATAGATAGTCCCTTAACGCAACTAAATTGTAAACAATCGAGCTGTTCTTCATTTCAGGGAAAACAGAGATCGCAAATTCCATTGGTGCACTCCATCGCTCATCGGTTCAATGAATAAAAAATTTGCCCGCCTACGTGTGCGATAGGTGTAATCAACTGCAGCAGAGCTTAAACAACAATGATGGATGATTTTCTTTTAAGACAACATTACTAACATAATACATTGTTGAATTTTCGTAATGGTTTAGGGAGAGGAGAGAACAAAAATTTCCCGCTATGTATGCGATGGGAGATAACAGCAGCGGAGCTTCAGCGACGACAATGCATACATTTTCTATTAAGACAACATACTTACACATTGTTGTAAACATTTTAGGTTCGTATTTGCACAGAAAATCACATAACATATGTGTGCGGTAGGAGAAGATAAGCACACAGGTTCTTTTACCGTTTCACCATTGGCAGCCGATACATTAGGCAAAATAGCCGATGTAGAAGGAAATCCTTTATATATATATAATTTTTTTTTTAGTTTCGAAAAGAAATAGAAATGGTGCCTCATATTTTTGTTTGTATTCATTTAGTTCCTAGATGAATAAAAACAATTTCTTTTTCAAAGAGAATGCTAATAGCAAACATTATGGAATGAAATGAAACACACAAAAACCTGTTGTATGCATCACGACCTTGGTCATACAATTTCTGCTGTGATTCATCACTGCAGTACCTGCAAAGTTTGAAACTTACTTTTTCTCGTATGCTGTTGGGAAAGTATAATGAGAATGCAAGATGATCCCCCCCTCCTCCCAGTTCTCAATATTAAAATTTTTGGAAAAAAAAACAAAAAACAAACAAACAAACAACATTGTCTTGTATTTGAATAAATACTGTACAACTTACTTTGATCTCTGGCTTAGGCACTGATAATCATTATTTGAACACTATGTCGTTTAAATATCTCAAATTAAATATAAAATGTATGCTTCAATTGCTATTTATGGTGCTGAATTTTAAGGACTTATATTTTGGAACTGATTTGGAGATATTCCCACAACATAAACCTGTAGAACACAATGCTCTGCATGTGGTCAAACAGAAGAAGGAGGAAGTAAAATTGGCTGTCAATGACCAAAAGATGTCCATTATGTGTCATTTTGTGTTTATTGTGTTACTGAGGTTGTTGAGCTGTGCTGCTGAACAAAACATATTTCTTGGTGGCATCAAGATGCTACAAAATGCATATACAACAGAGTGTTCTAGAACAGTATTGGCAGTCCTTCAATATTTTGACATTCAGTATGACAATGTTGCTGGCCTTGTCACAGATTTTGCAAGGTACATGACTTCATGTGCACAAATGTGTGACATGCTCTGCCCTGCAATGATCCATGTGCAATGTTGGGACCACAAGCTGAACATTGTGGCGAGCATATGGTCCACACAGTTACAAGAACTAAATAAATGTGTGACAAATGCAAAGATGCTATTTTTGAATGCCAGGAAAAGGAAACATTAATACATTTCTTTTCTCCAGGACATTACTTGGAAGAGGAGACGAAGATAACAGTTTTTCCATCACCAGTGATGACCAGATGGAATCCTTGGTATAAATCTGTGTTCTATGTAGTAATCTTCTATACAAGATTTGGTCAACTTCTGCAGGTCAATGGCCTTGCCAGATGGAAGTACTGCTGTGCGCTTTTTTTCTGAATTGCAAAATAAGAAGGTTACGATCATCACTGCCATTGCTACCTTCCTTAGAGAGCACAACCAGATGATTATTGATGCCATAACCACCTTAACAGGATCTTCATATTCCTTTTGTCACAAAAACTACAAAGCAGAATTGCTGATATTCTCAGCAACTTCATATTGGCTGTTTGATCCTATAACAGCTGCAGCCATCAGTATTCTCAAATCTGAGGTAAGGAAAGCTGAAATTAAGCAAACCTTTGAAAATGTGAGGTTTCTCTGCGAGACAAAATTGACAAGAATTGCAACAACAGATCCTGACCAATTACTGAGAACATGGGTAAACTGTTTGATGAAAAAAACGTTGTCAGAAACAATGAAGCAACCATATTGAAAATGTCAGCTGCTATGGAACTTCTTAAAAATCTGGCCAGTCATGTGTTACTTTCTGGGTACTTGTGCTTTCAGACAATCATTAAAGGGTGAAATTGTGAATGTGCTTGACATTTTGCTCAGCAAAAAAGGAGAACATTGCACATCTGTTGAATGCTGTGTGAAGGCATTATGGGTACCATACTCAAATGTAGATAGTAAATGTGCAACCTCCTCATGTGGACATATTTTGTCAGACTTGAGAACAAGTGCCTCTCCAGAAACTTTGGAAGTGTAGTTGAGTGTGCATTTTGGATCTGAGCAAAAAAGCTTGACTTTTGAAGTGTGTGAGTGTGTATATAATCCTTTTTAAGTTATGTGGTATTGCAGTATTATGGTAACTTAATGTGTTTTGTTTATGGAATTTAATTTTGAATATGCACGTTTTGGTATGGGGTGTTTCTTGTGTGTGCAATTTAAGATATAATTATGTATATTAAGGTTGGATTTGTGTGTATTTAAATAAATAAATATGTTTTTTTTATTTACTGCTACATGAGAGTATTAGTTGTTTTTAACCCGCTGAGAGCTGAATTTTTATACTGCTTTCCTTTAAATTTATTTACCATTTTTCAGGGTCCCTAGGCATCACTAATGCCAGCAACACAACTGTAGACTGCACTTACTCATTTATGTAATCTCAATTATGCTAGACCTTTGCTCTCAAAATTACACTATAAACATTCACACTTCATTAAAAGATCATAGTATCATCTTATCCAAAAATGAAGAAAAACTTGTAAACAAGTAGTGTTACAATGGATTCCAGCCCATTATGAAATACATGGAAATGATAGGGCTGACAACAAAAATCATGAAGCAGAATTAAGTAGAAGGAAACAAATGCTTTTTCAATGAACTAATAAAATCGTCAAGAAAAAACTGAATGACAACTGTAGTGCAAAACTAACTAAAAAAAATTGGAAACAACAATATACTAAAAAATATTAATAGAAATTCCGGATCTACCATGAAAATCTGAAATTGCTATTATGAGAATTACCACAGGGCAATACTATCTGGGATGGCATTTTTACAGAACTGGAATGCTTATATCTCCAAATTGCACACTGTGTTATGTGAAAATGGATAACATCTAGAAAATTGTGCAGTTCTTCAAGACTATCAACATCTGACTGGTAAATATTTGAGAAGCATGAAGGAGAATGACTTTATTGTTAACTCCAGAGCACATCCATACAGATTCTCTCTACACTGCCTTAAACTTGATCCCTCATACGAAAAGATGTTTCTGTCTGAGTTAGCTCAAAAACCAGTAATTTAACAGCTTTTCTTGAGATATCACTAACAATTAAATATAATAAAAAGGCTAAAAAGCACATTTTTTTGTTTTACTTAACATCTTTTAACCTGGTTGTTAATATTAGACAATGAATGAAATATGTGAAATGATGCTCAAATGATCTCAGAGTCCAAGGAGATTAAAGTTACTTCTCTTTGTCTTCTTAGGATAATGGGAAATCTTGAGAAAAATCCTATCCGGGTAACTCATCCTAAGCGGGAACTCTTGAATGTAAGGCAGACACGCTACCCCCACACTACTCAGATGGGCTTACACAAATTTATATCTGTTTTTTTACTTGCCATACTTTCAGGACTGTATCATTTCGTTTGGCAACCATAAAACACCAACAAATAATCTAAGTAATAGAATGGCTTACAAAAGTTGAAAGAGATTGAGTTATAATCATTATTCATTATGATGTGATTATTTAGGTTGAAAGCTCTAATTTAACTTATGGAAAATGGGATGATTACTAGAGCATTCTCATACCAGTTTATGAATTCACTTAAATCAGCAATATCAACCCAAACCCAATTTTGTAACCTGGGCATGAATCCCTAAGCTAACACTGTAGTATATTCCAAGGTACGATGGCATTAAGAAAGCACTGGTGTTCACAGTCCAAGAGAACATGAGATATACTCTTTGTGTTACTGTGTTTTTTCTTGTTTGTCAATAGTCCAAAACTAAAAAATCTGATGTGTTACACTCACATGACTTTCTCTAGCTGCTCTACAAACTCCTACAAAAGATTATTCTTCTTTGTACATAATGCTAATCAAGATAAATGTTAGCAGAATGTTATTACTTAGTTCCTTATAAGTAGAAGGGAATAAGGGAATGCACTATGCTAAAGTGATTGTCAAATGTTTTAAAAGCTATCGTTATGCGATTGTCATTGCAAATCACTTCTTTGCTTGGCCAGGAGTAGAACAAAAGAAAAACAGACACTTCTTATGTAAGAAAAGTTTAAGTACTTCACAACTGAAACCAATAACAAGGAATATCTCGAAAACAGTTCCCTCCACAACAAAAACGTAAAGAACAAAAATTGTGTGTTTTGTCATGAGGTACATTTTTTGTGCAGTACGTTTTTTTTCTATCTCTTACGGTTTAGCAGTTAAGCAAAATTCATCCAGAATAAAGAGGTCTTCAGAGGCTACTCGCAAAAAAATTGAGATATACATTTTATTTCGGACATAAATAACTTTAATATACGGGATTTTAATCAAAATTGTTAGAGCCATTTTTAAGAAAATCAAAATTTTCGAATTTTTTCCAATAAACAGTAGTTTGTGGTGGGGGGGATTTTTTTTTGAAAATCTTCGTGTAGCATTCTTGGAAGACACTAAACCTAAATACCCAGTTTGGTATTTAATGGTCTTTTTGTTTTGGGGCTATGCTGTCCACAGACACACACACAGATCTTTTTTTAAAAATGCTTTTTTCAGAGTCAGGGGACCCCAAAACATATATTTCCGATGAAATCTCGGTATCAAATTTTTGGGTGCATTACAATACCTTCTCTATTCCTATGTACATTGTACATATGGGGCTAGAGAAAGTAAAAATTAAAATCCAAAACAACACGGACTGTCTTATAATATAGACACTCTAAACCTAACTGCAATATATAACCTTCACTTGTGTTTATACTTTGAACCCTAAGCATATATTACTAATGCCCATTTTGCGTTCAGCTGAGACACATACTTGCACTGATAGACAACAACTGACACTGTCTTAGATTGGTAGGATTTCAAAATTCTTTGTTTATTGCTTATATTTTTATGGTAATGAAGATATTTTCTCATGTTGTACATAAAATGATGCTGGGGTTTTGATGTATTTTAGGAGTAATAGTAATACTGTATTACTTTAAGTTTGATCTCATGTGTTTGGTCCAAAAACTTCGTAAACTGCACTTGCATGAAAAGTTATGTTTTTAAATTTTTCTGGATAATGTTTTCCCTAAAACTCTATAATAAGCAATTTAAGTTACATTTTCTTTCTTAATACACAACCAAAGTGATATACATAACCTATTTTCCATGTGAGTCTTAATGTATGTTGCATTTCAAGTTTCTTTGGGGCTGCTTCAGTCATGATGCCTGAGATGGACTGGGGGGGGGGGGGGAGGCACTCAATTTTAAAATGCTTCACAGTAGATAATTATAAAACAGTTATACACACTCATAAGTGAAAACAGTCCATACTTTACGCTTCATGACATTAACTATAAATATACACTGTCACAAATATATATTCTGCAACCATGTAATATGAATAACAAAATCAATTTAGCATGCAAGATGGCTTTACAACTCATGCTATCCATTACTAAGTGTTCGTGCCATTTACTATTACTGGAAGCCGTAAGTAATGCAATCAACAACACTAACATCACTCTCAAACACAAACTGGATGTAGAGAAAATTCACCTACCATCCTCAGGCTTTTGGGAAATTTGAACAAATCTACAATTAAACATAAGACTAGCCCCATAAAACAAATTCAGCCTGCAGAACTTGCTAAACAACAACTTAAAAATACACTTCTGAATATATAAAAATCTGATATCTATCAAATCAGTTGTGAAAATTATGAGAAATATTACACAGGTAAAATGAAAAGAAACTTGGAAACTAGACTGAGAGAACAACAGAAAAACATAAAACTACAGCAACAGACAAATTCATGGTATCACACCATTTTTGGACAGAAAATCACAACTGCTAAAACCACTTATGTCACCAAGAATTGTACATTTGGAAAAAAATACATATAAAAAAATAACTACAATGTAATTAATTTTGGAAGTACCAACATTGAACGAATTGTTAAAACTTTGCACCCCTAACCTCAGATGGCAACAGTATCAATTACAGAGGAAGAGGAAATAAGAATGAAGGAGTTTCAGTCACCCTGTTGCTGAAGATGAGGACAAATGTCCTTGAAAATGCTTTTATGTTTTCCAACATTTAAAAAGTGAAGCAACTATAAATAAGTATGACTCATCAATAATTACATCATAATGCAATCAAATTTTAAATCTGTGAGCTATGCATTTTTCTGCAACTCAGTGGAGGGGTGACCATGATCATGATGAAGCACAGAATAACTGATATGCTCTGACCCATGATAGCACTGTATACAAATTAGCATTTATATCAGATCTTAAGATAGACTATAATGCTATAGCATTTAATGTTTTGCCTTGTCCATGGTAATGGTTAAAATTTGTCCACTAAGCCTTAAAATCATCTCTTTTGTAACAAGGCTGCATATTCCCATACATTTTCAGGCAAATTTACGCACTTATACAGGCAAGAATATGCATTTATGTCAATTATTTATCCAAAATTAAATATTACTCCAACAATTTTGATGTTAATTACATTAAAATATACAGTTTGAATTATAAATCCATGAAATTTTAATTTTAATCTAAAGAGATAGTTTCAGGTACCTCATCTCACTTAGTCCCATCTGGACCAGTACTTGAAGATTTGCTGCTGGTCTTTCCCATGCATTTAAAGCTACGTTGTTTGGCAAAAGGTGAACGTCCTAGGGAGCCAGCAGATCCATCCGAACAGCCAGCCACATCCAAAACTGGTTCTTCACAAAAAATATATTAATAAAATTGCTTTTGGAATGAATGATCAAAGTAATAGGTTACTCTATTTAGAACTAGTACTAGAAACTCCCTTGATGCACAGAATCACATAACAGAAAAAAAACTGAAGGTTAAAAACTAGCAGCCCAATATTTTGAAGGAAAAGATTAGATTAGATTAGAAAGCATTCTGTAGGTTCGTTTAGGCCAGAAAGCCACTGAACATAGAACTTGTCAAGCCATATACATATGTTTATATACTATATACTGTAAAAAAAAAATGTATAAAGCTCTAGTGCTAAAAGCATAGGTTACAAAAACAACAGAATACTTTTTTTTTTTTTTTTCTGCATGCACATGAAAACAAAGAGTATCAAAATATAGTGTTAAAATGTATAAATAAATAAGTAAATAAATATAATTTCACTATATGTAAAACTAATGTTATGTCAGATGATAGTTTTCAAACTATCGATATAATAGTTACTAGTAGTAATTATATAAACTAAAACATGATTATTGTATTATGTACTCTTCATAACTAACTAACTCCATGGCACGACAGCTCACGGGGAGCCTTGGCCTACCGCCCGGCCGCTGCGTCCCCCATCTCGGTCCACTACAGACGTCATGGATGGGGTGCAGTATTGGAGGGTGAGACGTGGTCAGCACCTCGAGCCCCTCCCGGCCGGTTAATGCGGTCCTCACGACCTGGAGCCGCTACTTCTCCATCAAGTAGCTTCTCAATTGGCCCCCCAGGGACCTCACGAGGCTGAGTGCACCCCGGTCCAGGTCTCCCAGCGGGGGAAAAATCCCCACGCCGGTACTGGGGATCGAACCCAGGTCTCCCGCTTGGTAGGCAGCTGCGCTACCACCGCGCTAAGGAGACGACCGTACTCTTCATAAATGTCAACAAATTACAACACATATTTACAAATGTGTTATAGAATTTCCAATGCAAAGATTTACAATTATGTACTAAGCAGTGTTTCCCAACCTTTTGAAGTTCACGGCACCCTTGGGAATAACATTAAACACCAGGGGCACCCTTCCTTGAATTAAAAGAAAATTAAGCTTAATATGTTAATTTATTGAAATATTATATAATAATAACGTACACCATAACATAATACAGTAAACTTTACTACAATCACTGAGTAAAAATACATCAATAAATTTTGTTCGATTAATGATTAATGTGAAACTTGTGATTGATGCTTAGAGCACAGATATGTGATGTCGGGTCTTACAGTTGACAGTGAAACACGCAAATCATCCTCAAGGTTATTCAGTCTATTTCTTGCTTTGCATTTTATTGTCACCATATCAAAGAAGGCTTGCTCGCATAGATAGGATGTTGAAGAGGGCAAAAGTGCGTTACTTGCTTTCTTCATTAGGTTAGGGTACTTCTCTCTCTGTTGAAGCCAAAAACTAGCCACCGACGCCTCACTCTTGGTGAACTTACCTTTGAGTGTGGAATCAGCGCAAAGATCAATAAATTCATCTCGTTCGCAAGTAGTGAAATCTATTTCCTCTGCACTATCTACGAAATCAAATGGTGAGACCACCCAGTCGAGATTCGTAGTGGAAATAGTTGGAAAGTATGCATCTATTGCATCTTGCAATCTTGATAAGTGATCACAAATGCGGAGTTTAAGTTTACCCAGATCTTTATCTCCTGCCACATTAAGAAGAGATGGAAAGTTCGACAAATCTCCTTTTTGAACTGCAGACTTCCAAGAACTAAGTTTTCTTTTAAAACCTTTCATTTTATTGGTTGAGGAGATTATTGTTTCATGTCGACCTTGCATCGAAACATTCAGTTCATTCAGCTTATGAAAAATATCTGCCAGATACGACAGTTCAAAACACCAAGAATCACTTAGTAAGAGCTCATGAAATGTGTCTTGATTTTCATCCTTAAAAAAAGTTTTTAGCTGTTCTTTAAGTTTGAGAAACCGGTTCAATACACGACCCCGCGACAACCACCTTACTTCTGTGTGAAGTGTTAAAAAATTCTGCACTTTAAAGGTCGAGACTTCATATAGTTCACCATTTTCACAACTTGGTTACACACTTCAGCAAAATCTTCATTACACGCTTTCACGACTAATGCCTCTTCTCTATGCAGAAAACAGTGAGTTATAATAATCGATGGATTTTCATTGAGAGCTCTGGCAGTAAAACCTTTAATTTTCCCAGACATAGATGGTGCACCATCTGTACATATACCACAACAGACTTTCCATGAAAGATCATGGTCATTAAGATAGGAATTAATAGAAACGAAAATATCATGGCCTGTGGTTGTAGTCTCCAGCGGTCTACAGAACAGAAACTGTTCACTAATATCTTTTTCATCAATATATCTGATAAAACCAAGGAGTTGCGGTTTGTCACCAATATCGAGACTCTCATCTACTTGCAAAGCAAATGTTCTATAAGTTTTTATTTTCTCCGAGACTTGTTCGTTGATATTGCATGACATTTCAAATATCCTGCGGCTGATTGTGTTGTTGGACAGAGGAACTTTCGAAATTTGATTAGCTGCTCCTTCGCCAAGTATTGTTGAAACTATAACTTGACATGCAGGGCCAATGATTTCCTCTCCAAGAGTATGAGGTTTATTTTTTTTAGTTATCAGTTCTACTACTTTAAATGAGGCTTCAAGAGCAGTATCACCTATGGTCATTCTCTTTACCATTCGCACAGCTGTTTTCTTCTCCCCTTCTAATATATGTGAAAAATACATTACACTTTTCTGTGACACACTAGGATGCTTTGTTGTAAGATGCCACTTCAGTTTGCTAGGTACCATGGCCTCGTTGCTAAGTGTTTCGCCACAAACTAAACACACAGGGATAGGGTTTTCCTCGTTGTTATTCCACTTAAATCCATACGCTAAGTAACTGTCCTGGTATGTTCTTTTCTTTCGTTTATCTTCTTTATGTGGTGAATTTGACGGTCCGGGAGAAACTGTAAGATTTGGCTTCTTAAAGCAAGCAGTAGGAGCCGACTGTTCACTTTCACTGTCCTGGCGTTTACGTTTAACAATGAACTTATCCATAGCTAAACACTGTGAATCAATGCGAGGAAGACAACTGAAAGCGCCAAGCAGCGTACACTTTTATATATCCATCTGTCGAAGTCTCGGGAATGTTCGTGAGGAAGCGAGTAGTCTCGGGAATGTTCGGCAGGGTATAGCTGTAATGCCATCTGTGGGATACTAGTATAACTGAATTATTGAAATGAATCGACCACTATCACCATCTGCTGTGCATGAGAGTAATTGATTTGACTTATTTTATTTCAAGACCTTACAAGACTTAAGGCTTCAGTAGAAGGTATTTTCTTTTTGTTTATCTCAATATCTCGCGGCACCCCTTAGCCAATCACACGGCACCCTAGGGTGCCGGAGCACACCGGTTGGGAACCGTTGTACTAGAGTGTAAAATATCAAAACATCAGCTTTACAGACCTTGTGTCATTGCTAAATACTCAAAAAAAAATTCATTTGACACATTCGTGCAAGTCAAAGTATAAATCAGTTTAATTTTAATATAAAACACACACACTAATATACACAAAATGCAATACATTGTAATACTTATAAATAAAATGATTATTAATGGTATTGTACGACAGATTTGTCACTTAAATATTCTTCTACAGAGTAAAATGATTTACTGCAAAGGTACTCCTTAAGAGAGGCCTTAAAAGCCCTCAATTCCCAACATTTTCTTTGAGATTACTGGGGAGAGCATTAAATATCCTGATTGTTTCATAATATACACCTTTCTGAAAGCAACGAAGATTGGCATTGGGATGATGAATCAATCCCTTTTGTCTAGTATTAATGTTATGAATTTCCATGTTTGTTATAAAACTATGTCGATTAACTGCATAGAATTTTAAAATGGATAATATATAAACACAAGGTAAGGTGAGTATGCCCTATGTTTTAAATAGTACTTTGCATGACTGTCTGCTATAAGCATTACAGATTATTCGTATAACTTTCTTCTGCATCCGGAATATGCATTTACTATCTACTGAATTACCCCAGAAAGGTAAAACTACAATACCTAGAACTACTTACACAAATCATCACTCTTTTATTAACGTATATTAGTTAAAATTACAATATATGGTGCACTTTGTGACAGTTATTGAATTTAATTAGAGAGTCAATTTTTGTAACAGTACATCAAGAATAGTAAAAAAATAATAAAAGATGTAGTGTTACAAAAATCGACTAATTAAATTCAATGAACATATATTTATTACCTTTATGCAAATGCCAATTATTACATATTTAACAACATGCCCAAGCACAGAGATAAGTATAATGAAACATACCCTTTTCTGTGGGGGATCCTAAAGTCAGACTTGACATTGAAGAGCTGAGATTCATGTTACTAGACACACTTAACATGGAGGGACACTGTGCTAATTCCAGTTCCCCTTCTTCAACAGGCAAGCAAGTTTCTACCATAGCTTCCAAGCAGTTCACAAACAACTCTGCACTTTCTGCTGTGCAGTTACTCTAGAAAAATGAAACAAGCAATTAATAAACAAAAATATTAATGGGCAGCCATCATGTGCATACTGCACAAGCACACATGCATGCTATAAGCGTGAGGTAAACTTATTCACCAACTGAGCATTTGTGTAAATACATTGCAAAACCATCAGATGTTCAGCATTATATAAGGATGCTATTTGTAGCCAGTTAAATATATTAAAAGGGTAACTTTTAAAAGTAACATTTGAGTCAAAATTAACACATTGAAGCTTCACTAATATTAATTACCTATGGTACATAGGCTTCTGGCATCTTGAGGCTCACCCACTGAACATATGAATCTATGCCGAGGGTTGTATTTGGTTGAAATTTAAAAAAATCATCAAAGTTGACTCGTATTTTTTTAAAAAAAAATATATTCTCTCAGGCATCCAGGTTGGCTGGTCATTGCACATGTTTCAGGAGATGTATGCTGTTAATAATGTTATGGTTGGAGTTTCAAAAATGGTATGTTATTGCTGATATTTTTGTATGAGTAGTTTGTGTGCCTAAGGTGTTCCTTAGCTGTATATCTTAAATTTTCTGGGAATAGCCTCTGAAGACTTCTTTATTCTGGATGAATTTTGAGGAATTTTGCACAACTGGTAAACCGTTAGAGATAGACAAAAACTTACTTAACAAAAAATGTAGAGCTCATTAAAACACCTAATTTATGTTATATACATTGTTGTGCAGTTGGTTGTTTTCAAGATATTCTTCGTTATTAGTTTCAGTTTAAAAATACTTATAGTTTCCGAGACAGGAATTTTGTCAACTCCTAGCCATACAAACAAAAGAAATTGCAATCATATAGCAACCAGTTTTAAATGATTTGACTATTGTTTTAGCCTATGGTACTCCCTTATTTCCCTTCTACTTACAAGGAAGCAGGTAATGGGACCACTTCTGCTAATTTTATCTTGACAGAGAAGAATAGGCTTTTTAACAATAATTTGTAACAGGTGTAGAGAAAGTCATGTAAATGGAGCACATAGGACTTTTACTTTCTTTACATAAATTATTTACATAGTGTATAGAGAAGGTATTGCACTCCACTCAAAAATTTGATACCAAGATTTCACCAGAAATAGGCATTTTAGGGCCCCTGTATATATATATATATATAAAAAAAAAAAAGCATTTTTAGAAAAAGGTGTGTGTGTGAACGTAACTCAAAAATGAAAAGTCGGTAAAATACCAAACTTGGTTTATAAGTTTAATGTCTTCCAAGATGTGACAAGATTTTGAGGAAAATCTCCCCACCCCAAACTATCTTTTACATGGAAAAATTTTCAAAAATTTTGATTTTCTCAAAAATGACTCTAATGATTTTGATTAAAATATTGTATGTTAAAGACATTTACATGGCAAATAAAATGTATATCTTGTATTTTCTGGGAATTGCCTCTGAAGATCTCTTATTGTTAGATGAATTTTGCTGGATTTTGCATAACTTAAAAACCATAAGAGATAGACAAAAATTTACTACACAAAAAATATAGATCACGTTATAACACACAATTTGTGTCGAATAGACTTTTTTTTTTTTGAATTGATAATTTCTGAGATATTCCTTCTTATTTGTTTAGATTTAAAATACTTTTCTCACCTGGAAAGTTGTAAGCTCCTGACCCTGCATAGAAATGGATTTCAACCACATGGCAACCAGTTTTTAAAAGATTTGACTACTGTTTTAGCTTAGTGTATTCCCTTTTTACTTTCTCTATACTCACTATCTACATAGTGAATAGAGAATGTATTGCACTCCACCAAAAAATTTGATACCAAGATTTCACCGGAAATATATGTTTTAGGGTCTCCAGTATAAAAAAAAAAGTATTTTCAGAGAAAGATCTATGTGTGTCCGTTTGTCTGTGAACATGATAACTCAAAAACGAAAAGTCGGTAAAATACAAACTTGGTATTTAAGTTTAGTATCTTCCAGGGATGCGACACGAAGATTTTGAGAACCTTTTTCGAAAATTTTGATTTTCTAAAAAATGGCTCTAACGATTTTGATTAAAATATCGTATATTAAAGTTATTTACCTGACAAATAAAATGCATATTTTGAATTTTCTGGGAATAGCCTCTGAAGACTACTTTATTCTGGATGAATTTTTCATAACTACTAAACCGTAAGAGATGGACAAAAACTTAAACCACAAAAAATGTAGAGCACGTTAAAACACACAATTTATGTTATATACATTTTTTTCCTGGAGTTGATCGTTTTTGAGATATTCCTTTTTCTTGGTTTCAGCTTTGAAAAACTTATACTTTTCTCACACAGGAATTTGTCAACTCCTGTCCATACAAACAAAGGAACATCAGTCACATAGCAACCAGCTTTTGGCTTTCACTTTAACTTATGGTACTCCCTTATTTCGCTTCTACTTACAATAAAGCAAGAAATAAGACTATTTGTGCTAATTTTTCTCAATTAGCATGAAATAAATAAAAGATTAGCTTATTAACAATAATAATTTACAGAGATGTAGAGAAAGTCATGTGAATAGAACACATAAGATTTTTTACTTTCTCTAGCACCGAATGTACAGTGTACATAGGGATAGAGAAGTATTGCATTCCACCCAAAAATTTGATACCGAGATTTTACCGGAAATACATGTTTTAGGACCCCCTGTATCCAAAAAAAGCATTTTCAGAAAAAGGTCCTTATGTGTGTGTGTCCATGTGTCTGTGAACACGATAACTCAAAAACGAAAAGTAGCTAAAATACCAAACTTGTAATTTAGGTTTAGTATCTTCCAGGGATGCGACACGAAGATTTTGAGAAAAATCCCCCCACCCCAAACTACCCTTTACATGGAACTTTTTTCGAAAATTTTGATTTTCTTAAAACTGGCTCTAACGATTTTGATTAAAATATCATATATTAAAGATATTTACCTGACAAATAAAATGTATATCTTAAATTCTCTAGGAATAGCCTCTGAAGAGTAGTTTATTCTGGATGAATTTTACGGGATTTTGAATAACTGCTAAACCGTAAGAGATGGACAAAAACTTACTGCACAAAAAATGTGGAGCACGTTAAAACACACAATTTATGTTATATAAATTTTTTTCGTAGAGTTCGTCATTTTTGAGACATTTCTTATTTTTGGTTTCTGCTATGAAAAACTTATATTTTTCTCATACAGAACTGGTCAACTCGGATCCATATAAACAACGGAACTTCATGACACAGCAACCAGCTTTTGACTATCACTTTAACCTATGGTAGTCCCTTATTTCGCTTCTGCTTACAAGAAAGCAAGTAATAAGACTATTTCTGCTATTTTTTTCTGATTAGTATAAAGTAAATAGAAGTATAGGCTTTTTAAGAATAATTTGTTGCAGGGATTTAGAGAAAGTCATGTGAATGGTACACATCAGATTTTTTTCCTTCTACTTACAGGGAAACAAATAAGAGACAATTTCTGTTAATGTTTTTCTCGATTATCATAAAGTAGATAGAAGAATATGCTTTTTAACAATAATTTGTTAGTGATATAGACCAAGTCATGTGAATGGAACACTTCAGATTTTTTATTAACTATTGCAAAGCTATTGTCAACATATCGGAACCAAGTCTTGAAAAAGTGAGTGAAAGAATGGTGATTTGAATTTAAAAAAAACTCATAAAAATCAGCTAAAAGAGGTGATAAGGACTTCACATCATTAAACCAGCATTTTGTTTATATATTTTACCTTTAAAGGTGAATTCCATTTAATTGACAATTATGTTTACTAGTTTGATGTATTCTTAGATTCTTGCTTTTTCTATATCTAGCCAGTTTTAAAGTAATACATTAATTTTGCTTTGTAGTGTGCTGAGGAATAGTGAATTTACATCAAAAGACACAAAATGTCTGTGTGACATGTGTTTTTTAATGAGTTGCAATCAATTTTCCTAAATTCCTCAATTTCGCTGGCATCTGCTACATTTACAATATATTTTGTGACCATTATTACAATTTTTATACTATTAAGTGCTTTCCTATGGTATATAATTTATGAAATTCATTTTTTTAGATACTTTTGAGTACTATTTTCGTACTAATGCATTTGTCTTTTTGCATTACTGCATGATTAACTATAAGAGAAAGTAATCATGCTGAGTTCACTCAACATTTCTAAAGATTTTATTTTCATTTTTGTGCCTGTAACATTTTAATTACCTTTTTATCTAGTGAGACCTTCTAACTTGAAGGAGATATAAATGCTTCCTTATATCCATTATAAGCTAATATAAACATTAACAATGCATGGGCAATCCTTTAACCTGATTATTGTATTCAAGAATTATTAACAGGTGCGTTTGAATGTGGGAGTTCAAAAGAAAATATTGATTTGGGAGGAATGTTTGCCAGTTGAGGTAGGCATATTTTCTTCTTTTATTTGCAACATTTACAATTGTTTTATAAAGCATTCAGTTGTAACACTTCAATTGTATTGCAGTGTTCATATGATGCCAAATATTACAACACTATGTGAAATAAATGTAACCATGTAATTTGGTGCTCTAAGGGAGAAGTTTTATCAGAAAGAGGTTCCATTAATGTGTAAAATTAATATTTGGTATAGATCACATACATAGATTTGCAAGGGGGGAAGCATTATACAAGGTTTAATCCACCTTCTGACTTCCCTGGTATTCGGCAGACATGCCTTAAATTCTTTGGCCATTCTAGTCGCAAGTATGACTGTTACCGACTAAACTTATCTTGGTAAGCAAATTACCCAACACTAGGAACGTTTTACATCAGATCCACTACTTAATTGAAACACAATAACAGCACATTTTCTGCAGGTATAGTGAAATGAATTTGCAAAACCTTCCTGTTCATATACAATGATTACTGAAATATTGACTTCCAAACCTGTGAGATGCGCTGATAGCTGCTATGCCCTCTTGAACATGAAGGGAAGCATATGGCAAATATCATTCTATTATCTATGCAGGAATACTGAAAACAAGATGACCCGTTGCACATTCAAACATTCTGGATGACTTTGAATAACTTTTGTATGATTGGTAAACCGTAAGTAGTTGGCTTACCCTCCCCAGGACTTATAAGCGCATGCCTAGGGATCGGAAACCTGGCAGGGAGTCAATGGCATGAAACCTCAGAATAGAGAACCTGAAACAACTGGTCGGTCTGTAGACAGGCATGAGTGTCCAGAAGTGGATGATATGAAATGCAAGTTAAATGAATGATAGGAAAGGTGATGAAGGAGCAATTGGTGAAATGAGTGGCGGAGGAAACTGGTGACCCATAGAAAACCTGTCCAGATGCCGTTTTGTCCACCACAAATACCACATGCAAGCACTTGGGATCAAACCCAGGCCACTTAGGTGGGACGTGAGCAGTCTAACCACTCAGCCACGGTTAGTCAAAACTTGCTATATAAAAAATATAGATCACATTAAAACACACAATTTATGCCATATGCATTTTTTTGAACAGTTTAACCATTTCCGAGATATTATTGGTTTCCATTTTAAGCTACTTAAACTTTTCTCAACGGTAGATCACCTTCCTTCATCTGTCTTTTGTTTACTCCTGGCAAGCAAAGAGAATGGAATTTCAATTGTTTCACATAGCAACCGGCTTTTAAAAGGAATTGACTATCACTTTAGCCTAGTGCATTCCCTTATTTCCCTTCTGCTTACAAAGAATCAAATAAAAAGACTAATTCTGCTAATGTTTATCTAGATAAAAGAATAATCTGTTGTAAGAAAAGCTTGTGTAACAGGTAGAGAATTTCTTGTGAATGGAACACACAAAATTTTTAACCATGGGGAGTTAACTCCATCTTTTGTAATTTAAAAATAACTTCCCTACATACATCGCAGAAGTATTTGGGCATTTAGTGTATTTAACGAAATGTCTCTTTTATTTTGAAGTTATTGAAACATGGTTTTATACTCTCACAACGTAAATACTGAGTTGCTACAGATATGTCAAGCTGACAATTGGCTTCTACCTACTAGTCATAAATCAACCATCACACTTCCCTTTCAGGTTGTTCCAAAAATATGTACTTGAATTAATTTCTAATAATAAATTGAAGGCTAATGCAAAAGTCTGAACTTTGTTTTGTAGAAATGAAAACCAATCAACAAACATAAAAGGCATTTTTGTATTTAGTGGCTAATTTTATCTTGGATACATTTTGGCTGTTGACTAGTTTAAACAGCAATGACAACAATGGGGAGTGCAAAGAAAAAATGCACAATTTTGTGTTTTACTATGTGAATGTTGAAAATTAATAGGAAGCTTTACAGAATCCAGGAACAGGAGACTTGGAGAAGCTTCAATTCTGCCACTCTCAAAGAGTTTATTGTATTCCTACTGTACTTAGTTTCCCTGTAAAAGTTGGTAGAAGTTGCCTGAGGAGGCCATCACTTAAGTTATAAGTTGCAAGCTTGGAAAAACACAATATGTGAC
Source organism: Hymenopus coronatus (assembly GCA_030762935.1). Lineage (NCBI taxonomy): Eukaryota > Metazoa > Arthropoda > Insecta > Mantodea > Hymenopodidae > Hymenopus > Hymenopus coronatus. Next base: position 58,415,690 of record CM060882.1, read on the forward strand.
ATATTGTATGTTGAATTGGGTTTTTAAATAAAGATGGTTATTAATATGGAATTAAGTATAAGCCAATGTAATGTTAAACTAGATATTAAAATTGTGCTCTGTGAGGCAGAGAATCCACGATCCTCACTGACTTTCATTCAATTTACATTTATTATTAAGAAATTCAATTTATTCACATGTATATTTATTTAATTCAATCATTTGCTTCATTTTATATTTGTATTTTGTTAATTATTAAATTTTATATTTTGGTAATATTGGCTTATTTAAATACCATTAAGGATATTTTATTTTTTGTATGAGACATTTTTGTGTCTTGAACAATATTTCCTGTATAAAATGTTAAAACTTGTAAAAGCAAAAGTGACTGAAATTGTGCTCAAAGCATGTGGCCGAGTAGCATCAGTAAACAGGGAATTCAAGAAATTTATTGTACGTAAAATTGTATTCATCAGCTTAAAATTTCATTGTTACCAAAAGTTATTTTGAGATGGCAATTAGGTTACCAGACACAAATTCCAGATACCAATTACTTGCATGTTTGCAGGTGTATACAAGCAATCATGAGCAGCCAATTGCCTGCAGAGTATAGGATCATGTGGATTTTCAGAGTGGTGCCACCAATTGAAATTCATTATGCCGGTGATTTTTGGTAATACTGGGGATGATTTGGGTATTGCAAGATGGCAGAGCTTCATTTCATGACATAACTTGGGAGACTTTGAGTTCTAACTTGGGAAGAGCCACCAGATGAGTTTGTTTTAGCGGGAGATTGGGATACTATATTCAGATGGGGAATTTTAATGCTGCTTAATTTATCATAAGTCACGGTAAATACTCTGCATATCTTTTACTTATTTGGGCCACTACATCTTATCTAATATAGAATATACAATTATTATGATAACTGTTAAAACTTGCATTTAATTTACAGATTCCCATTTGCCTCCCGAACATGTGCCAGATTGCTAAACTCTCATTCCAACCCTGAGAAATAGTAGCGCACAAGAAATCATACTCTATTGTTAAGTTAGCCTTGGGGTGAAACAGTTGGGCTCAGGTAGAGGGTGCTAGGGCGAGCTACTAGAACTGGACTCACATCTGATATGACAACTGAGAGACGATGTGGAGCAGCCGCCATTCTAGCTTCCACTGAAGTGCCTCCTCATCTGGCATAACTGTTGAGCTAAGAGTCTTATCCTAGGTCATGGTCATAAGAGTGCAAAATAAGTCCAATGATTTTCAATTACCATTTTTACTTTCTCTACTACTTATAATAAGCAGAGAAAATATTGTATTCATTAAAAAAATTTGATAGTAAATTTCATCCAAAACACACATTTCCAGACTGCCTGAACCCAAAGTATAACTTGCCAGGAAGGCCATTCAACTCTACAACAGGATATGCGAGAAAACAAAATACTTGTCGATTCTTGCACCTTGGATTGGTGGTATCAGGTGGTCAAATAACAATAAGGGATCCCTCGGACCATCTAATATAAAAAGGGTGGCAACTAGGAGCAGATCACAGCATCCCTGAAGATGACACCAACAAGAAGCTGAAACGTTGGTATAAACAAAAAAATAGGAGGAACTGGCATCAACCAGAAATGATATTAATAACACTGGTCTTGGAAGCCTAAATAACCTCTCACCTTGCAGATTTTTAAACCAATATTACAGGAAACATTGTAAACTAACAAGCAAATATTGAAAATTCAACTTCAATTCACCTGCAGAAAATGTGTTTTGATTAAGTAGTGGACCTGAAGTAAAATGCTTCTAAACCTTGTTTTTTGTATCCTTACTCTGCATGTAAACACACCTAAATATATCCATCCATGCTCCTTGATTGGCTGAGGTTATTCCTGTCATAATTTTGGCTTACACAGCATGTTGAGTGTACAGATGACATAACTTAAATGGAGATCTTAAAAAAACATGCATGATTCATGTAAATTAAGATTGCAACAAATTTATAAAGAACATTTAACTCGCAATGAGTATCTGGGAACGGAGCAATCCCTTCCATATTGGAATCTGGTTCCACGATGTCAGCTTCGCCGTCAAATGAACTTTTACCAAGGTTAATGACGATGCTCTCAATAATATTGCTCCTTTCTAATTGGTGTCATTAGTCTGCTGCGCTCTTGAATGTGGTGTTATATCTTGCCATGAGCCAGTTTTCACAAACGTATCACATCACTCTCTAAATTCAATACACTCGCAGAGTATGGATATATTCTGCTTTTCTCCTTCTTGTCATTATGCATGGTTTGCTTCACGAAATAACAAATACATACTTTTTACTGTCGGTGAATAGCAATGATGTTAATGAACTGAAGCTTGGTCAGTGAAGATGCAGTAATGAAGTTGCACAGGCTGCTGTTATAAACAATTCAGCACTTGATATCTTAGAATAATAATCTACAGATGCAACATTGCTTGAAAGGACTAATTTTACTGAAAAACTCTGAATACACAGAATAAATTATTATTTTAACTAGGGAACTAGTTTCTATTGCAGTAAGCAGTTATAAGTCCAACAGCCAATAAGAGAGGACAAAAGCATGTCATACTATTGACATGCAGGGAAGATAAGAAAAAAACAGACTTTAGTGTTGGGTGCTTTGCTAACAAAGTTAAGTTTAATCAGTAACAGTGGTACCTGCTGGATTAAAATAGAAAAGTGGTTAAGGCATGTTACTGCAAAATATCAGAGTAGTTGAAAGGTGGATCGAATCCTATGTAATACCTCCATTTTTTTTATATAAGAGAGTATTATTATTTTTATAACCTGTGTGAAATACAAATTTGACAAACAAATGGAACCTCTTTCTGATGAAACTTCTCCTTTAAAGCAAAAATTACATTGGTAACTTGCAGTAGGATCACTCTAGGTCCTGATTTTCTATATTTTTTTTATGTTACCATCATTATTACAATGTATTAGTGAATTATTTAGTCCAGTTCTCAGTTGAGTTCTTTAGGTAAAGCAAGTATCCCTAAGGCCACATGATAGGTAAAAGGAATTATTTTCATAGATAACACATGTCATTAGGACTTTAAGATTGAATATTTATTTCAAACTTTGACAAAGAATATTAACAATTATTATACACCTTTATATACAAAGATCCCAGCTGAAACTATGCTATCTAATGCCCTACACACGCATTCACAAGTGAAGTTTGAGATATAGCATATCACATTGTACATAAATAAAATATACATAAAATCTAGCAAAGTTTGTGGCCAAACTGTCAAAAGAACTGGCGACGAAGTAGTGTGAAGAACTAGTGGCTTGTATCTCACCTTTTTACTTTCTCTAGCCCCGTATGTACAATGTACATAGGGATAGAGAAGTATTGTATTCCACCCAAAAATTTGATACCGAGATTTCACCGGACATACATGTTTTAGTACCCCCTGAATAAAAAAAAAAAGCACTTTCAGAAAAAGGTCTGTGTGTATGTGTGTCCGTGTGTCCGTGAACACGATAACTCAAAAATGAAAAGTAGCTAAAATACCAAACTTAGTAATTAAGTTTAGTATCTTCCAGGGATGCGACATGAAGATTTTGAGAAAAATCCCCCCACCCCAAACTACCCTTTACATGGAACTTTTTTAGAAAATTTTGATTTTCTTAAAAATGGCTCTAATGATTTTGATTAAAATATCATATATTAAAGATATTTAGCTGACAAATAAAATGCATATCTTGAATTTTCTGGGAATAGCTTCTGGAGACCTGTTTATTCTGGATGGATTTTGCTTAATTTGGCATAACTAGTAAACCGTATGAGATAGACAAAAACTTACTATACAAAAAAAGTAGGTCTTGCTAAAATACACAAGTTATGTCATATACGTTTTTCATGTGGAGCTTACCGTTTTCGAGGTATTCGATGTTATTAGTTTCAGTTGTGAAGTATTTATACTTTTCTCAGACAGGAGTGTCCGTTTTTCTTTTGTTCTACTCCTGGCCAAGAAAAGAAGCGATTTGTAATGACAATCGCATAACAACAGCTTTTAAAACATTTGACTATCGGTTTAGCATAATGTATTCCCTTATTTTCTTCCTACTTATACGGAACTAAATAATAAGAACATTGTGCTAATGAGTACCTCAATTAGCAAGGTGCAGAAAGAAGAATAATCTTATGTAAAATGTTTGTAGAACAGCTAGAGAAAGTCATGTGAGTGTAACACATCACATTTTTAGAGTATATACCTAACACCCCAGATCTGCTTAAGCAGTAAAACTAAGCTCTGGTTGGCTTATTTTGGCACATTTGATCACAACTACTTTCTTTAGCAACTCAGAGCAATTTTAGCATTTATTTTAGGTGCTAACACCCAAGTAAACTTCAACTCCTATGAGAGTATCATCCCCAAAGCTATCTTACTATCTTTTTAGCTCAAGCACTTTCTTTTGTATCTTTCACACCTCTCTGTGAAACTATTGTCCAAAATACCTTGCAAACGATTTCTTTATCCCCCAACAGTTTCAGTTTTTTCTTTATTCATCTCTATAATGAAGCTATACTATCATGCACCTGATAATATAAATTATCCTATATATTATAGCTGTTTTTGTACATTAGATTATCTTATTATTTTACAGCTTCTTCTTGCAACCATATTACTGCCTCAAGTTTTATTTCACATAGCATTGTAATAGGCCTTGTTACAATGTTGTTGCATGGGTTGACAGTAGCAAAGATGGATGAAATCATAGGGCACCTCTCTTGTTTCCCAGATCTCTAGAGAACTTGCATTACAAAACATGGTTCAAGACTAACATAAACTTGTCTTTTATCTTTGTATTAACACTCCTATTGGATATAATACAATTCTGTTATTTTATAGATGAATGGCAAGATGACTGACTTATTATGAGTACTCAAAATAAATAAATTGAGATATTATTATGGAAATTCCAAAAAATACAAGGTAACCTATTCATTATAAACAAGATTTCATTTTGACTTCTTTTGCAAAGAATCACTCTGCTGCTACATTAAGATGGAGGGTTTGATGAAGGTAATATTATTAAACTATAATACTTATTAGTATATTATATTTTTAAGTTTATAACGTAAGTAGTACCTAAAATCCCCATGTATTCAGTATTCACCTCCATCATGTATGAACTTGAATCTGAAGGACAATATTTCAATTTTTTTTCCACACAAGCTGTAAGGAGATTAGGAATTGGATAAAGCCAGACTGAAAAAATTCAATTCATAGTGGGATTTGCACAGGGAGATCCGTGGATCAAATCCTGGATATGGCACTGAATTTTTCAGTCTGGCTCTACCTATCCAATATATATTTTCAAATCCTATCACTGGGAATAAGTAATAACTATTATATCATTTTAAGTAATTCATCTTCATTTTCTGTTATTAACAAAGCTACTAAAAACTTATACTCCACAATGAAAATTGTGATACTCATGTTTTATCTAGATAATCTACTCCTTTCATCCCCTAAATAAATATAAATGAATATCTAGAAACAAAAGCAAAATATTTACATCATTTAACAGGTTACTACAAACTTATGCCTTGCAAGGAAAATTATTGCCAAATTAGCAACGAATATTCAGTGAACAGAGTGCAAACTCCCACCTAAGGAACCTGCCAGAAGGTGGTGGTTCGATCCTCACCTCCCACATGCTTACTTTCTGAAATGGAATATTGACAAACATTTTATACATTATATATCATAGCAAAGCATTTAATAGTATAAAATTGTACACAAATGTATAGCTAAAAATAGTGAATGCCAGCAAATAAACTGTTAATGGTACTCGTAAATGAAACAGCAAAATACAGTAATGGATTACTTGAACTTGAAGCAACATTTACATCCAACTGAAAGTCATTTGTTTATTTCCCAACTTTATACCATGTTGCCAATAATTGGATGTCTACAATTGGATAGGTAGAGTCAGACTGACAAAATAATTTGAGATCACCTTGTGGTTTACCGGGAAACATGCGAGTCAGTTGAGAAATTCAATGCTATGCCGGCATGTTGCCATAGTAGCTCAATGGCAGAGCAACCGGCTAGAGATCAGGAGATCCATGGTTCAAAAGCTTGGCTGTGGCATTGAATTTTTCAGTCTGACTCTACCTATCCAATTGTAGATATCCAATTATTGGCAACATGGTATAAAGTTGGGAAATAAACAAATGAGTTTCAGTTGGATATAAATGTTGCTTCAAGTTCAAGCAAACCATTACTGTATTTTGCTGTTTCATTTACGAGTACCATTAATAGTTTATTTGCTGGCATTCACAATTTTTAGCTATACATTTGTGTACAATTTTATACCATTAAATGCTTTGCTATGATATATAATGTATAAAATGTTTGTGACATTTTTGACTTCTACTCTCACATAGCTTTGTATTTGTGTCACACTACTGCATAATTAACTATGAAGGAATATAATCAAGCTGAGTTCACTCAACATTCTACATAAATTATTTTTGTTTTCATGTCTAACATTTTAATATTCTTCTTGTCGCATGACTCCTCCTAACATGAAGGAGATATAAATTGGTCCTTAAATCCATTGTAAGCTAATGTAAACATTAACAATGCATTGCCAAAATAATTCCTTTAACCTGATAATACTGTTTGAGATTTACAGACAGAACGTGGGTGTTTGAAGGTATATATTGATTTCTGGAGGAACGTTTGAAGTCATGGTAGACATATTTCCCTGTTTTATTTGTAATTTATATTTTATAAAGCATTCAGTTGTGAAATCTTGGTAACAGATTTTTGGGTGGAATACAGTATCTCCTCTACCTACTATGTACATTGTACTATCGTTCACAAAAGTAAATATTCAACTTCAAACTTCTCAAAAATGTCTCTATGATTTTAACAAAAATTAAAATATTTACATAGCAAATAAAATTTCTTGGGAATAGACCCTGAAGTTCTCTTTGTTCTGAATGGTTTTTACATAACTGGTAAAGTGTAAGAGATAACTTACAACATAAAACATGTAGATGCTATTAAAACATAATTTATTTCACATACAGTTTTGTTGGGGAGTTAACCGTTTCAGAGTTATTCTTGGTTATTGTTTTGAAAGTTAAATGTTATTTGAATGTTTACCAAACGGGAAGTCCTCATCCTTTTCATTTTTCTCTTTTTTACTTCTGGTCATGGAAAGAGAATAAAATTTTAATAACAATCACATAGCAACACCTATTAAAAGATTTGACTGCAGCTTTAGCCTAGTGTTTTGCCTGATTTTGCTTTTACTCATGAGGAACTAAATAATAGACTATTTCCAGTAATGTTCGTCATGATTAGCATGGTGTGTATAAAAGAATAGTCTCTTGTAAGAATAGTTTACTTGCAGAACATAGAGAAAGTCATGTGAATGTAACACATCAGATTTTTTGTTTCCTTTCCATTTCATTTTAACCTTTTTTAGAAATGTGATCAAACACGCTAACTCATGTGATACATCAATTTAGTTAGTTTAATTTCCTCACCTTCGTAAATGGTCCAGCAAACCTCCACAGTCCTCCAAAGCCACAACTTTGTAGGTAATGCAACTGTTGCTGATTAGTGTCCTCACTAGCAATCATGTTTTGTATGATGCTTTGGACTGCGCACAGGATTACATGGTCATGGCACGTTTGAAGAACACTTGTAATCTTTGCATCCAAGAGGCTGTGTCTGTTTAAAGGAAAGCACTTAGTGAGAAATGATAATGATAATAGGGTAGATTTAAGTCCATTTGCAAAAGATGAACATACATATTAGTGATTCACATACAGAAAACCCAAAAGTTTACTCTGAACGTCACTAATAAACCAGAGATTTGCTGAGCTTCCCTTTTAACTTACCAAATTCTTGAAAAAAGTTCACCTGGTAAACAAAAGTTTTTTTAATATTTGCAAGAAAATGGTGATGCTGATAGCAGTGTAGGTAGTAAAATTTGATAAGCTGGAGGAAAGTGTTTTGTACATTAGCATTCAGTTGCTATTTCACAAATTTATTCCATCTTTAAATTAGATTTAGTGAAGATTTGTTAACTATTCCTTTTTTAAATGGGAATTCAAGTGTAATATTAAGTTAAGTGAAAATGAAAGCCGAAGAGCAAAGAAAGATGATAAGTGCTTTCCATATACAAACATGCTCAAGAGCGGAACAGAACAATCTAACACAAGAGAGAGAGGGAGAGAGAGGGAGGGAGAGATAGGGAGAGAGGGAGGGAGAGAGAGGGGGGAGGAGAGAGGGCGAGAGGAGAGAGAGAGAGAGAGAGAGAGAGAGAGAGAGAGAGAGAGAGAGAGAGAGAGAGAGAGAGAGAGAGAGAGAGAGAGAGAGAGAGAGAGAGAGAGAGAGATATTTAAGGAGATGCTTTACAATTCTTCAGTTATGGTTCCATTAAGGGCTTACTGGGAATTGAGTAAAAGTTTATTTGATTAACTAATTGAAAGTAGCATAGGTAGCAGTTAAGAGTACGGACTTGGTAACTATACAAAAACGGAAAAAATAATATTTTATAACCAGGGAAAAGCCAAAGAAAGGGTTGTATGAAGAAAAACTTAAAAAATGGTATAAGAAGTCGAAAATTGTAGGATATCTTTATTTTGCTTTTAAATTTCCTGTATTATTCTTATAGCTTGCTGATCACTTAATTTTATTTTATTTTTCTTTTAACATATCTGGCAGTAGTATTTGCTTAAATATGACCAACTGCAATCCACCCAACTATACTTTAAAAGTATACAGCAAATCTTTAGACACCAAAAATTTATTTTCCTATTAACCTATTGGAAGTTTAAAGTGAAAACTCATACTATGCATGTGATTTATACCTATTATAATTGAATCTACTGCTGCCAATGATTTTATCATATGAATTACTAATTACATATTTTCTTGGGTGCTAGTTTTATGGGAAAGTAAGGTGACACACCTGCCTCTCTTTCCACAGTGTTGTTAACCAAAGGAAATGTCTTTCTTTGAGGCCCTCAGCCATTATGGTGAATAGGCTATCTAATTCACCATAGAAAACTAGCTGAATTATTACATAAAACCCAGTGCATATGCAGGTGCATAAACTCTGGGATTTACAGAGAGAATGAAACGTTCCTACTGAAGCTAGTAGATGTCAAGGTGTATAGCATATATGTCTTATTGCTGTAACTCTGATCTGCTTTCAAAATTGTGCAAAACCTACCAAATGAAGACTATGGAGCCGAGTCCCAAGAAAAGCTTCACACATACTACAAAATCTCCCAACACATTCCCACAATTATTTATAAGTGTATTATTGATGAAATCCTATGTAACAAGCTTTCCATTTCTTCTAAACATAAGCCTTAATATTTTCTCTGAAATATTCTAATCCAGCAAAAGCCCTACATTATTCTTTTGCAACAATGTTGAGAGTGAAATAAGGAATATTACATAGGAATAAGATAACAAAAAGGTAAATTCTAGCACAGGAATAAGGAAATTGGAAATTGATTCAGAGTAATGAAAACTGCTTTATAGCTTTGTTTTCTATCACTATTATAATTTCTGGCAGCATGACCATTCTTCTTGGGTGTATGATTTTTCCTCAATTTAACACACCTGTGATAGGTTCTGTTTCTTAAATTAATTTGCACAAATTTCAGTGTACTGGACTAAGCCTTATGACTAATACTTCTGTATTCTTAACACCTGGCAGAAATAGAATTGGCACAACACATATACATTGTGTACAGCCATAGCAAAAAAATAAAAAGTCATGTCTGGAACGTCAATTTGTCTAAGTTCTACATGGCTCAGCACCTTGGGTACACCATCTGTGATACAGTTGTGTAGTGACACCAGCAAATTGTCACAAGTTTCAAATCTATTACTAACCCATATGATCAATATAATGATCAAACTTAAGCTTCTTCAGGAACAAATTATCAACATTAATGCCACAAAACAGGATACAGTTTGTATTGTATGGCATTACTAAACCTGCCACCTTCCATGTGTTCACTTCAGCACTGTGGCAAAAAGTAGGATACTCCTCTACTGAGGGTCGTAGGTTCCCTTCTCGCAAGTAGCAAACATTTTGTTCTCCTTCTCTTAATGTTGTTGAATCAACACATAGTGGCTATTTGTTTTAGACACATCCATTCTATACACAACACTCAGTATAGTTAAAAATATGATAGTGATTATGATGCTTCTTTAAGGATTTATTCTACTGAACAGCAAACACAAAAGCGTGTGGTGCGCAGAATGGTATGCAAACGCATCAGGCACAAATAATTCTCTCTCAATGGTTCAAAAAAATAAATAAAAAAAAAAAAAAAAAAAAAAAGAGGAATCTGTATGGTGTGAAAAAAGGCTTTAAGTATTGTTAAGTAAACTAATGTTTTGAAACATTTTTGGAATTCAATTTTGGAGAAATTTTATTTTTTTTTAAGAGGTAGAGAGACCTTGTTTTTTTTAAATATAATACTCAACCTACTCTTCACAAACCGATCCAACAGGAAGATGTTAATGACAACTGGAATAGCCATATTAAAATTATTAATAAATTAATATATCTTTGTTCCTAAAATAATACCTCTAAACTGATTCATATTAATTTCATTTTTCTCAATTATATTGATTCTGGTTGGATTTGTAGGTATTTTAATATTTTATTTTACAAACAGAAGAACCTGAAATAATTCAGTGGTATTCTCAGAAGAGGTAAAAGTTTCTTCCACATGTAAGGGAAAGATGATAGTCTATCTTCCAAAAGGGTCCCGATACAATGCAAAATACAATATTCCATCATAGTCGCACATCTGTATCATTTTGGGGCTGGATATTAGGGATGGTCTAGGTGTAATGTGGTAGCTTGACGATACACTGAATAGTGTGCAGTATACAGTGTGCACAACAAGCTTTAAATCTTCTGATGTTACACAAGAAATTTTATACTGGGCTCTGTGTTTGCCATCTTTGCTGCCAAATTTGCCAGTTCATTCTACGGCAAGCCAATGTGACTAGGAATCCATGTGCACTCCACATTAACGTTGGAAGATATAAAGCATGGAGTGCTGCATCCTGGATACGCTGCATGATAGGATCACTAAGGCTCTGAAGTGCACTAAGGGAATCACTCATAATAAGGCAGTCATTAAAATTTTGACAGCCAACATGCCAAATGGCTCAGTGTATTACATACAGCTCTGTGCTATAAAAACCAAATGTATATTGTTCGGTAGCATAAACAAAGGCACACCCAACACCATCGATTAACTTACTTCCATCAGTGTCTATACAAATTTGGTTATTGTAATTTGACAAAAATTCTAAAAAAAAAAATCATTGTAGACTTCCAGTATGCTGTCATCCCAAGATTTAGGGGGATGTCCACGTAACCAAGGTAAGTGCACCTTTTCCTCCTTAGGAAACAAGCTTGGCATTTCGATATTGTGCTTCTGAAGAAGTTCTTGGAAATGAATACATGCAGGCCTTGGACTAAGTGAGTTGTTTTTATAATGTTCGTATAGCTTGATGTTGAAAAATGAGGTGAATGTTGGAAGACATGCACTTGAGCCCATAGTCATAATTTGCTAATTCTGCCGATTAGGCATAAAGGCTACCTACTGGACTGGTTGGAAAAGCTCCAACAGTCACACAGATACCCTGATTATGGACAGTGTCTAACTTTCTCAGCACAGATGATTATGTTGAAGAATAAACAATGCATCCATAATCTAATTTGGATCGGATCAGTGCAAAATAAACTTGCAGCAAGACTGTATGCTCCACTCCCAAGATTTCCACTAAGTATCTGTAAAATATTCAGAGAATGGTTCAATCATGCTTTCAGCTGTGCTATATTCTATTGAATATCAACCCAAGGAATCTCGTCTAATCTGTAAATCTGTAATAAAACTGGACTATGAGTCATTTTTCCATCCACATGCTTTAACTTATTCTATACAAAGAGGAAGGTCTATGTGAAGCTGTAAACTTGCTTCATGATGTCTTTTTGCTATCCTTAATAACTTGACTAGATTTGGCATGCATCTTCTTATACTGTATCAAGTTATCCAGTGTTGGGTGATACTGGAAAACTCTGAGAGCACGTCTGCGAGCATGAATGGAATTCTGGCAATCATACATCCATCAAGGTAATCTGGGAATCAATGATAGGGTTGGACAGTCAACCGCGTAACAGACTGCTGATTCAATATTTGTCTCTGTGAGATGTTCCACTAAACATTCACAAGTCATGCTCGTAATAAAAGACAGCTAACCGGGAGCAGAGGTTACAGTTGGCTTGATCTAAGTACCATCTAGGCAAACGTGTGGAATATTTTTCTTATATTAAGAGTCTAATAGACATGGAAAGTGGTTACTGGAATGTAAATCAGAGATGATATTCCACTGTAAGGAAAATGCTAACTGTGGTGAGCAAACTGCTAAGTGTGAAAAACTGTTGAAAGCATCAGAAACAAATGTAGGCTCTCTGGTGTTCAGGAGAGCTAGGTTATAATTTTTCAAGAAATTGCAATTAGCTTACCTCTTGCACAAATCCGAGGTGAGTGCCAAAGTGGATGGTGGGCATTCCTATTGCCTACTAAAAGAAAAGATGTAGTTAGGAAACTAACTCTTCTAAATCAGTGAACGAGAGGTCATCAGAAGGAGGCAGATATATATTACAAATGGTGAATCTGGGGGATGGCAGTTTAATGCAGCGACTGACTGGATGTCCTATTGTAATGATACTCATACAACATTTCATCTCTGATAGGCATCATAGTATCCCCGTGTCACCTCTTACAGTGATAGATAAAACCTTACAGGACGTTTGACAGAGCTTAGTCTCTTGCAAACACACGACCAAAGGACCATTCTGGTTAAGCAACAGTTCAAGCTTAGAACAATGTGTTCCATTATAAGACAGATGTTCTTTATTGTGGGATAAGTTCTACATTGTGGTCTGTTCTATTTTCAAGGCTGCAGTGATGAGTTCAGTTTATTTTCTTTTGGTGTTGGGCTAACACCTTCTACAGGAGGATGGTCCTGCCTCTTTGTTACTGTCCTTCTGGCAGTGAGAGCAGTATCTCCCTGCTCATTCTCCTTCACTAGGGAGGACCCCTTTTCAATTGAAAATTTAGGTTTGAGTGTTGAAATAAAGATTGGTGTAGGTGATTGTCACCAATCTGAGTCCTTCATAGAAAAATCCTCAAGTGAAGATCTCCATGGAGATTTATATTGACTTTTGCTTCCCTTCAATGTTTTGGGAACAGGCTTGAGCACTTGAGGAAGTTGGTTCTCTCATAGTAGGTCTTAATAGTTGAACTTTCTATCAGGTGCATTATATATTATCACTGTGCCAGTCTTTTTGTTTGATGTCGATTGCATTGGTGGCAATGTAGCTGTAACACTTTTTACAGTTCCAGATGTTGATGTCAAAGGCTTATGGAGTGATCTAACTGAGAGAATCTTTTCTGCAATAGTGGCCCTGTTTATATAACAGGTCTGAATTGTGATTTCCCAACTTGGCTGCAACTGAGCTATAGGTACCAGACTTCGGGAAGAGGGTTGGCGGATTCATAAGATTTTCCAGGCTTCCAAGAAGTACACCACCTCTTTAAACCCAATCTCTTGGATCACCTTTTCCTCTCAAAACAGGAACAATTACAGGGATTTGATGGATGTTCACTGTTAATGTAAGGTAAGTTGGAGCAGACATACATTTTCTGTCGTGTGAGATATCACCACAGCTGATGCATGGAGACTCGCTGTTGTAGAATTCACTAGTTTGGCCAAAGCGCTGACATTTATAACATCTGAATGGGTTCGGATGGATTCATATCCTGTCATAATCCTTTGTGGAAGAATTACCGATCAAAGTAAGAAACAGGGTAGGGGAAGGCAAATTTCTCCATTTACTCTTTGTTGAATACCATGCACAGATGTAACGCCTTGATGAAGATTTTTTTGAATTTCCTCACTGGTCAACTGTCCATTGTGCTAGTGTTTATCACACCACATTAGTTCAAGGTCTTGTGCACACTGACCTTCACTGGATAGCTAGCTAATATTTCGGCCTTAAGTACTTTTGCAGCCTGGGATGCTGATTGTGCTTCTACCAAGAGCGTGCCGTTACGAGCTCTAATGCAAGATTTAACTGGACCAGCAATGTATCACAAAAGGGATCATGTTTGAGAACTTTCTTCCTTCCTCATTCTATTAGCAATCAAGTAGCGAGGTTCACAATTCTCGACTACTTCTTTTCCTAACTCAATACCATATTTAACGGAATTTTTGTTTGTTTTTGCAATGAGAATTATTTTGAATTTTCGTCCCACAGTGCTCCCCACCCACCCTGGAGTTCGGTACCATATCTAGTCCTGGCTGATTGACTAAGGGTGGGTTTGTCCCTAGCCTCCCGTTTAGGTGAGGTAGAAACCAAAACAGTGTATTAAACTATGCACCCTCCCTGATCATCGAAAAGACAGAAGGCCCAGCTTGGATGCACAACTGTCAACCAACCAGAATATCCCTTTCCAGTGATATGCAGGTCTCCACACGCAGCCAACACGTGGTAGGGTGCTTTGGTGGAACAACTCCTTCACCATATAAAAGTTTACCCACACAAGGAAGGGTTGGCTTGGTACCCCAGGTGCTTCATACCTATACCCACTGTAGTAGGCCCCTGGGGGGTATATGTACTATGAAGAGAGACATTTCCAGGATGAGGAAGAACCCGATCTTTGCCAGCACGATGCTTATGATTGTGATTGCACCAGCTAGCCGCATTACTGTCCACTCAATTACTCCGTCTAAGCCTCTAAATAATCAGGAATTTAATATGTAAAGGTTTACACAGTGGATTAACAGCAGGAAGGAACAACATGAAAAGCTTTGGAGGTTCATATTAAATGAGATTTAATTTGTCTTAACTAGTTGAGTGTTCGTCTTAAGTGTAAACATGTAAACAAGGTTTTGCTATACATTATTATGGAACTGTTCTAGTAGAATCATATTTAAGAAACTACTCACTTTCACAAGAAGTTTTGATACAATGATTCATACTCACAACTTTATACACATATACAATTATATTCTTTGGTCACAGACTTTTAAGACAGTGGAGGGGGACATATGTAATCGATCTAGGCATGAGCAATTTGTTTATGTACCTTGCCCTCTGCACTGTTTCAGAAGTCTCTAGCCAAAGAATAAAAATATTTGCCTGAATTTTAAACATGATATTTTAATTTTACATTGAACTGGCAAGCTCATTATTTACATTGAAAGTGAACATTGACAATATTGTTGTCTATATTTAAATAAACAATTTAAGAAGAGAGATATATAAAATTCTACTGTAAAGAGTAATTAACTGATTTGTGATTAATAAATAATAGTGAGAAATAATTACTTGAAGCATCAATATTATTAATTAGTTTGAATCCTTATACAAAATAGCAGAGTATAAAGTTTTGACAATTTATATCTGTTCTTGTTATAACTTGATTGATAAATATGGAAATGTTATAACATTATAATCTTTAACTACTATAAACAGAAGCACTATTAACAGTGAAGTATTCTTCATGTTGGAGTTATATTGAGTCACACTTATTTACACTTAAAAATCTCCACTTAATATGTTAAAAAACACTGAAACATTTTCCAGGACATTTGCCCTCTTCTTCAGCACTTTGGTGACTGGCGTTCCTTTCCCTTTCTCTCTTCCTCTTCTTGTATCGGATCTTGTTGCCATCTGGTGTTGGGAGTGCAAAGTTTTAACACTTCATCCAATGGTGGGATTTCAAAATTTAAAACGTTATTGCTGTTTTTTATAATGTGAATTTTTTCCCAGATGTCTAATTCTATTAGTGACTCTAATGGTTTCAACAATTTTATATTTTACCCAATGTTGTGGTTTTCTTCCCAAAAATGATATGAAACAGCAGATTTGTCTATTTGCTTTAGTTTTATGTTTCTCTGATGTTCTTTTAGTCTAATTTCCAAGTTTCTCTTTGTTTTACGTGTGTAGAATTTTTCACAATCTTCACAGCTGATCTGGTAGATTCCGGATTTCAGTGTGTTTTGAATTGTATTCTTAAGGGGCTTATTCAGAATGTTCTTCACGTTGAATTTGTTTTGTGGCGCTAGTTTTATTTTGAGTTTTTTGAAGATTTTTTCGAATTTTTTATAAGCCCAGGGGTGGTAAGTGAATTTTTTGAATTTCCAATCATTGTTTGAAAGAGGTGTTAGAGTTGTATTTAGCACGATATCTTTGAGTTTTTCTTTCTTTTTGATCATGTTCCTAACGAGGTCAGGGTTGAATCCATTTTCCATTGCTACTTCTAAAATATACACTTGTTCTTTTTGAAATTCCTCCTTGCTCAACAGAACACTGTATAACCGTTGGATCAAGCTTCTGAAGGCAGCCAGTTGGTGTGAGGTTGGGTTGCAACTATTCTTTTTTATGTAATTGTCCACATGTGTGGGTTTTCTGTGCATCCCAAATTTAAAGTCATTTTGTTCTCTAATGATTTTGAGGTCTAGAAAGGGTAGGGTGTTGTTAACTTCTACTTCCATTGTAAATTTAATGTTGCTATCCTGTAGGTTCAAAAGTTTTAGGGAATCTTCTTTTAATTTTTGGGGGATGATAGCAAAAATGTCATCTACATATCTTCGCCAAAACTTATATATTTGGTGGAAGGCTTTTACTATATGGACCTCGAGGTAGCTCATGTACAACTCTGCCAACAAGGATGAAAGTGGGCTGCCCATTGCTAGGCCTTTAGACTGTTTGTAGAATTTTTTGTTGAACATGAAAAAATTCTGTCGAAAGCATAACTCTGTCAGGTTTATAATGTCATCTATTTCTGTGGAGTCTATTGTGGTTAAGTTCAGCCATTTTCTGAGAAGATTTGGTATTTTTTCAGTCGGAATCTTGTAAACTGCGACTTGACGTCAAAAGAGACCATTATGTGGTTGGAAGGGATATTGTAGTTCTGTAGGTGGTTTATGAGTTCTAAGGAGTTCTCTATACCCAAACTCTAAAATTTCTGGTATGATAATTTAATAACTACCCACTTAGCAATATGGTAAGTGGGTGAGTTTATGCCATTTATGATTGGTCTCATACTGTTGTCATCCTTGTGTACCTTTGGCAAGCAGTATAATCTCGGCAGTGTGGGATTGGCAGATTTTAAATTGCATTTTTCAGTTTCCGTCAGTGTGTTGTTGTATGTAAGAGTTTTATTTGTTAAGTTGGTGTATGTATTTAGAGGGTTTTTGGGGATTTCTTTGTAGTCCGCAAAAACCCTCTAAATACATACACCAACTTAACAAATAAACCATTGGAGTCACCAATAGAATTAGACATCTGGGAAAAAATTCACATTATAAAAAACAGCAATAATGTTTTAAATTTTGAAATCCCACCACTGGATGAAGTGTTAAAACTTTGCACTCCCAACACCAGATGGCAACAAGATCCGATACAAGAAGAGGAAGAGAGAAAGGGAAAGGAACGCCAGTCACCAAACTGCTGAAGAAGAGGGCGAATGTCCTGGAAAACGTTTCAGTGTTTTTTAACATATTAAGTGGAGTTTTTTAAGTGTAAATAATTGTGACTCAATATAACTCCAACATTATAATCTTTTTTCAACAAAGGAGTGAATAATCATGAATAAAAAAGATATATCATCTATAGTAAGTATTTTGAATCTATTTAAGCATTTTTGTGTTCGGAATAATTGACCTAAGACAAATTAAAAGTTTTCATTGCCACTCTACTGATTGACAGTAGCCTTGGCACATAATTTAAAATTCTTCATATTGAGGACATCACTGAGGCCATACTAATAATTTAAAACTTAATATAATTACAATCTATAGCAAAATAAAAAATGAAACCATTGGTGCAAATACTTTGTAGACTAATATTCAGCAGACAGAAATTGTACACAAAAAAATAAGATTTTATTGGTATTTTGTTGAATTAAATTGAATTTATTTTAGTACCAATCATACATAACTTGCTCTTTGAGCTTCAGATTCTCCCTTCCTGTTATTGGACAGCCCTCTACATATTTTACAAACAGTTGCAATTTAAGGCTTTTACACATGACATCCTTACTGTTCATGGCTCCCTTTGTATTTGATGTCTTGTTTTGGATTCCTTTTATTACCTTTTTCTTTTCAGTTTCTGTTTACTCTATGATCAACTTTACTCTTGTAATGCCTAATTTAATCTTTCTTGACACTTTAACTTCCCCTTTCTCCCCTTTTATTCTTGCAACTAACCTCTTGCTACTTTCCACTTTTCTTCACTTGACTCACACTGTTCTTGCCTGTAACATTGTTCTACCCTTTTTTTTCTCCATCTATGTATTTCTACCTTTTCTTCTGCCTGGTCAATGTGTCATTCCAATTTCCTCTTTGCTGTTCTGAATTCGCACGATATGCATCTCTTGCACCCTTTTACCTTCCATATGCCTGTTCTTCATCTTTCCACATTTGCATTTTCTTTGACCTTTCCTTTTCCCTCAAAATACACCCAGTTGACATCCATTTTAAGAATGTTCTTATATTAAGAGATCTTCTTTCAAATATCTTGTATTCTGCCTCTCCCTCTCTTCCCTTTGCTAATAATTCTTCTAGCTTCACTGTTCACCTGTCAAGCCTCTGCCTTTTGGTGTGGGCAGCTTACTGATCTATTGATGTGGTTCATCTCCCCTACCCACACCACCTTTTTCAGAACTTTCTTCTCTTCTCTGCAGCTACTCCTTCCCATTTTTTCTTCTATCCCTGATATTACCAAAATGTATCTTCTGCTCATATCCTCCATGATTTCTCCCATCTCCTGCTTGTTTCTTCTTCTTTACTATTATTTTTCTTTCCTATACTTTGCTCCAATATTTCCTTCAAATTTTCAACCTCTCTATTACTGATATCATTTTATCTCTTTGTTACCATGATTCTTATTCCCTTTTTCCTCTCATCTATGGAGCTGCTTTGGCACATGACTGCTTTTTACTTTCTCTACACGTACTATGTACATAGTGTATAGAGAAAGTATTGTATTTCAACCCAAAAATTTGATACCAAGATTTCACCGGAAATATAGTTTTGGATCCCCCTGAATCCAAAAAAGGCATTTTTACAAAAAGGTCTGTGTGTGTGTGTGCCTGTGGACAGCATAGCTCAAAAACAAAAGACTGATAAATACCAAACTTGGTATTTAAGTTCGGTATCTTCCAAGGATGCGACACGAAGATTTTCAAGAAAATCCCCCCCATCCCCAACTACCCTTTACATGGAACTTTTTAAAAAAATTTTGATTTTCTAAAAATGGCTCTAACGATTTTGATTAAAATCTCTTATATTTAAGATATTTACATGCCAAATAAAATGTATATCTTGAATTTTCTAGGAATAGCCTCTGAAGATGACTTTATTCTGGATGAAATTTATGGAATTTTGAAGAACTGCTAAACCGTAAGACTCAAATAAAAAGTTACTACACAAAAAATGTAGAGCACTTTAAAACACAACATTTACGTTATATACATTTTTTTCATGGAGTTGATCATTTTTGAGATATTTCTTATTTTTGGTTTTAGCTATGAAAAACTTACTTTTTTCATACAGGAATATATCAATTCCTGTCCATACAAACAAAGGAACTTCAGTCACATAGCAACCAGCTTTTGAATATCACTTTAACCTATGGTGCTCCCTTATTTCGCTTCTATGTACAAGGAAGCAACTAATAAGACTATTTTTACTAATTTTTTCTCGATTAGCATAAAGTATAAAGAGGCATAAGCTTTTTAACAGAGATGTATAGAAAGGCATGTGAATGGAACACATCATATTTTTTTCCTGCTAGTTTTGCACCAACAATTTGTTGAAGAGAGATAAAAATAAACAAATGGTAGAATAAGCATAACACTTCTGATTTTTAAACTTTTAATAGAATATACACAGTCCAAGCTTTCTGAGAAGAAATATAAAATACTCACATTACTGGAAACACCCTGGGGAAGACCACTGAAGCTTCTGCGAGGTACTGGTATAGGATGCGAGTCTCTCGCTCATCTAATGTATATTTTACAAGTGTTGCAAGAACAGTAAGTACCAATGCTTGAGTTGAGAAATCTGTGAGTACTTCTGGATCTAATAAGATGTTGTTTTCATTGGAGACAGAAATTCTGGCACTACGATCCTGTGTCAAACAAATAATATTGCATTTAAATAACCAGATTAATTATAAACCTGGAAATAGTAATAAATTATTTATTTGTGCTTTTGGCTATTTCAATTTATTTACATGCAATGATTTCCTACCTGCAGAAGTAGGTTGCTGACCTATCTTTCATGTTGTGAAAGAAATAGTGCCACATAATCATATTAATATTTTAAACAATATATCTTACTAAATAAGAAGGAAGACATATATTTTTGCCAATCTAATATTAAAACCACATAAAGTTAACTGTTGCTCTATAAAGCAAAATTATAGTTATCAACTTATTAAAATGGTGTAGGTGCTTTAATGCAAAATCCTTCCAGTCATTGCTGTAATTTCTATTTAGAAACTTCAAGGGAAACTATCCTTTTCATATGGTCATGCTAATTTAAAATTTTGTCTCGGATAAAGAAAAGGTACCTCTCTTGAAGTTAAACTTGATACAGAACTTAGAAAAGCATAAAATTGATAAAAGAATAAACACCAGAAAAATGGTGATGCTAGCAGCGTATTTAAATTTTTAAACTTTCTCTAAAGTTAACTTTAATTTGAAATTAATCTCTCTTTCATCTTAAGCAGAAGACATTATAGTCAATTTAATAGCCAAATTTGTACATATATGCACATTTATAAGTCACTGAATGACAAATTCCAAAGCCTTAATCATTACATTTGTATAAATACAGAGTTAGGATGACATTTTTATTATAAAACAGCTATTAAGTACAAAAAATCTTTTTAAAAATTGTTTGTTCATAACAATTTAGGATTTAATTTGTGAAAACATTACTGAACATCCAATAGCAATTTTAAAAATGTTCTCATATTAAGAGACCTTTAACTTTACACAGTCAGAAATCTCTCACATAAAATAAACCAGTGTTCTTATAAGTACTATACTCTCAAATTCATACTGATATTATTTTGTTAAAATCACTTACATTCAGTATGCTGAAAAGGTAGATTAAGATATATATCTATATTTGTATCTATATAAATCTATAAATGGTTTGCTAGGTGACTTCATGCATTCTAAGCCTTTCAGCACTAGCAAAGAAGCATAATTGATTGCAATGCATGTTGTTTGATAAGCTATGGATGGGTGAATAGAATATTTTCCCAAATGTATTTGAAAACTATTATGACTGACCAAAAACTATGCAGCAAAATATAGTCAACAAAAATGTTAAATAGGAAGAAAATGTTTAAATTGTTGTCATATTTTTCAATAATAATGTATTTTTTTTTTTACATCAATGAAATGTAAAAGCTTAACATATTTTAAACAGGTATATACTTCCACAGAAAAAGGAAAAGATGAAGATGAAGGAGGAGGAGGAAAGAAAAATTAATACTAATAATGAAGTTAAAAAGAGGATGAATAACACAGAGGAAAAAAAGAAGAGGAAGAATTATTGTGAAATGATGATGATAATAGCAAACAAAAGATTAAAGGTTCAGAAAGAACAAAATATACGACTAATGAGACAAAATATGTACATAAGTGATTTTTCAAGCTCAGAGTTCATATACATTGTTTACTAAAATGTTTTCTGAAACACACAAACCAAAAACATACATTGTGACCAATATGTTAACATTAAAATGCATTTAATTGTATAGTCAATTCTCTTTAATTACCCCTTGTGGTTTATTTTAAACAAATGAGACCAGAATTTTGTGATATGCTCATTAAACCAAAATATCAGAAAATGCATATACATCTAGATGGCAGAATGCTGTACAATTATTCGAGCTGTCTTTCCTTAAGAAAATACTATAACCATGCCCAAATACTAAATAAAAATGTTGCTCGTGTCTGATGAAAATGGACAAACCAAAATGTGAGCTTTATAAAGAAATATTTTGCTTTGAGCATACATTATAATGCACTAGGAGTCTTTGGATGCCCACATGTTTTTTCAGAGATAGGATATAAAATGGATATGTTCCTCTAAAATTATTCCTAAGGGAGAACATAACTGGATTCTCTAAGGTGGAGTTACACCAAAACAGCAATGTTTAATATGTATTGCACTTAAAAAGACAGCTGCATACTGCTGACCATTAACTGGACATCATAGGCTCTTACATTAAGGATGATACAAAACTAAACTACAACTATTTGAGTTTGCAAATGGTTGTTGTAGCAGCAACATTTCTGATTATGGATGTGCAGTTGAAAGCATGAAATCATGCAGATTTAGTATGCAGTGATTTATGCTGGTAAGGAAATAGTAAAAGCACTTTTGCCACATCCAGTCCCTACTCCTTGATTGGTTCTAGCACTCTACTTAATATTGTCTTACTGCACCCTTTTCCTTTATTTCTAAGGCTAAAACCAAACTATTTATATGTCAATATTTGAGTGCCCGACTTGAGATATCAAACCAATCGAGACAAACTCTCCAGGGGCTGGTATGCACTATCATTACAAAGCACGTCTTCCAGCCAAACAGGTAAAATATTTCTGAATTTCTTCCCTATTGCTGCTCATTTAGGTCGTACCTTTGTTTTTAAGCTAATGCATTCATGGAACACGTGTGATATGGAGTTTCTGCCACCATTACTTAAGAAAACATCATAAGAAACCAGCAGCATTAGCACACACCCATGCATTCAACTATATAGGAGCAACAAAACTATGTATGGACCCAAGGAAAGATAAATGCTTCATTCTTGGAAGTGGGAGTTATTTTCCAATGAATTAAGAGGCCATGAATTAAGATGTCATCATTGCTTATTCATTAATAACTTTGTTCAAAAGCTACTAATTCAGTGACTGTGCTGAATTTGACCAACATGTATCTATTCTTTTTAACTGTGAAAAAGACCATTATTTACACCTCTCTACTGGATGTAATATGAACTTTTCACTTTTAATAGTGAATTTTTTTTACCTTAATTTGTATAATTTTTATTGCCTAGCTTCTTGTAAGAAGTAGTGATAATTGCAATGGCTGTGCTTAGCAACCACTCTTTCTTTGTGAAAATTAAACTATAACAGGATAATAACATGGAGCATAATCACAGGGTTTATGAAAACATGCCTTATCATACCCAAAGTACAAAGTAGTTATCTATAATACACAGATGCAATGGGATCAAACTCCTGTGACTGCATGATGTATCATATCATATAGCTGCTATTACTGCAGCACATCTACAGAAGTGAATTTGGGAGATGCATGTCTCATTTCTGTTCTGTCATGCTTCACAAGATACTGGCTTCATGAGATTGAAGATTCCTAACATTCAAAACATCTTAGCAGAAACAGGGATATCAATGACTTTATCCAGGAAAAAAAACTGCTAATGGTGCTCACCATCTTCCAACAGCAAGTAGGTGTAGGAACTACAGGAAAATGGAAATCCATACCCAAAATATTGTTTTTCATACTTAATATTGATTTAGTTATTACATAACCTTTTATTTTCAGACTGAAATGAATTCTGGAGCTTTTATTTAGCTTTCATTTCCACATCACTTCTTCTACACCGCTCATCTGAAATATCTCTTTCACACTTTCTTTGTTTTAGATTATTTTTTAATTCTCGAGTATATCAGATTTTATTACTGAATTTTTAATGCATTATTTTCTACATACATAAAAATGCAACGTAAATGCACATATGACTCAAGAATGGAGATGTAATTTACTTACACCATTAAGCTAAACAATTCAAGTAATAGCTTAAGATTAAATTGTTGTTGAGAAGTCACACCACAACTTAGCACCTCAAATTCTAGTCACATTCTTATATCCTGCACCCAACTGCTTTGGTGTAATCCTGCCTTAACAGAGTTTTGGGAATGGGGCATTTATGCCTAGGAGAGATGTGGATGAAGGTGAATGGGAAGTCTTAAACCTACAGGAATTTAAACAAACCAGGCCTTGATCATCACAGAAATCATCCCAATCCATCATAAACTTCCCTGGCTCAAGGATTGAACCCAGTATCAACAGCATGTCAGCCAGACATTGGAACTGGCCTAAATTTATAAGATTGTTCCAGAATAATTGCTCCAAGATTACAATAATGATCTATGTAAGCAATGCAGTAACCAATAGCAAGTTTTATTTCATATAAGTGATCAATCTGTCACATATTTAGGCTATATTATGTTTCTTTTCACAATTTGCACAGCATATCACTATCTATTGTTTGTACTACAACTGTGATAGGATGCTATAGATTATTGGTTATGGAGAAGCATAAAGAGTATTTCATTCAGACCCACTGGAAAAAAAAAAATAGTCATAACTATTAGGCCAGATTGAGTGTGGAAGAGAATGGAATACTGCTGTATGACAAGATTTGTATATCAAGCACTTATAATCATGAAAACTTTAAAACAACATTTTTCCATTTCCACTTACTGTATTGTCTAGCATAAATAGTTAGAAACAAAGCATTTTAAAATTTCATTCTGGAGTATACCCTGATATTTTATTCACATTTTCTAGCCTTTGTTGTTACCAATCAAATGGCTATATAGTATTCTCTTCAACATCTAAGGCTTCTTGTACATTCAATGTTATCAGTTTTTTTATTTATTTATTAGATTTTTTCTACAATACAATAGTTATCCCTGAACTTTTCAGTAGGTTTTTTGTTCTACTGATCAAAGTTATTTTGATTCCATGCTGCACTGCTGCCTTCTAAACCAAGGCAGCACCCAGGTTTAATTTCTGGCTAGAGAGCAGATTTTTCTTTAACATTTGAAAGTATGAGTATGAAAGTAAATATAAATGTATTTCAACACTGAAAATTACTAAATTATTCAACTCTGTATGCTCTTCCGAGTGCTAAATAAACTGAAGGATGTTATATGTTACTCAACTCCAATTTACCAATATAATTAAAACATCATTTAAATTTATACCAATAATTTTATCTCTAAGTGAACTACAATAAAAATCATCTGCTCCTTTTATACACGGAGAAACAAGTTACAATATATGAATTCTGGACAAAATACATAGTTATTCTTTTATGTAATACAATGGCAAGTTGAAATCTACAACTATCTCAGCAAATACACTTATAGAGTCATCTGAGATGCTATTCACATCATGTCATAAACATACAGTATAACCATAGAGAATTCACTTGCAATATATTTATATTGCAGAATATATTTTATATTTCTTCACAGATTAATCTTGTTGGTTAAATGAATGATAATTGCTGCATAATAAATGTGCTACAGGTGCAACATTTTTATTCTTACACCTAATTCTTCTAGAGAGAGAGAAAGAGAGAAAAAAAAAAAGCATGTGACATCTGCTAAACATTAATTTAACTGTAATTGCTAACATCACAGTTCAGAAGCAATGCAACATAACACTTGCAATGTACATTCAAAGAACATGCACCCTGAGGCATGCTCTTTCATTGGCTACTGTAATGCTGAAGCATGGAATTGATATCTATTTAAGTATACAAGCCATTATGTTAAGGGTATTACCATTAGCTAACACTTAACAGGTTATAAAATATCTGTCTCATTTGATGGATGCTGAACATAACCTAAAACTGTCATCATGCAAATGCTTATCTTATAATACACTTGGTGCAAATTAAGGTTGTGATTGCCAGAAAGTTCTAGTTCTTGTAAATAGGTTTGATGTGTAGATTACAAACATGCAGTACTTCAATTGCACTTAATTTACTGAGCATGTCAATCATGTACATCTTTACATATGGTGTTTAAAATAGGTTTACTACATCTCTTGGTAAAAGATTATGAGGATAAAGAAAAAAAAAAAAAAAAAAAAAAAAACATTGTCTAATCACAACAGAAATGTTTCTTGAATGCATTCTTCTTGAAAGTCATTCTTCAGTATTTACCTAGTCTATGATTACTTTTTCTTTGTTGCTTACGTAATGCACAGAAAGTATTGCACTATGAGCCAACACTTCTCTATATCAAGATTTCTCTCTAAGTACATGTTTTTGTCTCCTAATACAATAAAAGCATTTTTGAGAAAAGTCTGTACATATAAACAGCCACATAAATCTCTCCCCCATTATCATTTCAATATATTTATTCTACATATAGTAGAATTCAATTTTCTTGCTGCAAACTTTTGCCTATCTCTCTATTTTTTCTACCAAATTCAATGAGAATGAAGAGAATTACAAAAATGATTTATGGAAAATAAAAGATGTACATTTTATTCCTTATTCCAGGTGATACTTTAACCAAAACTCTTATGAGTAATTTTTGAGAAAATAAATACATAATACAAATGCTGTATGTGAAGAATGCAGGACATTTCTGTCTTGTATCTTTAAAAGTGACCCGACTTAGTTTGAATTATGTATTTAACCAAGTTTTGATTCTGAGTTATGATCTTCAATTGTTCATCCAATCTTACCATGACATTTATTTTTTCCTTGAACTGAAGTTACTTAAAAACATGGATTTGCAATCAAATACAGAGTTAATTTTTAGCATAAAATAATTTTTTTCTACAACAAACTTTTTTTATAATGGTTTTGATAGGGGACCTATGATATTACATTAACTGGTGTCTATGCATTTCAAATTCCATTCTGAATCAACCCACTTAAATATATTTATAGTATGCTAAAGAATTGCAGCCACTGCAGTATGATATTAATCCTGTAAGTTGTAACTAATAATTAATTATGTTTTGCATATTTGTAATCTATGCATCGTATTTATTTGCATGAACCGAAAGTCTTGCATCCACATTTACAATTTGCATTAAGCCCCTTGTTAGACAAGAAGCCAGTACGCCACAAAACCCACTAGGTTTGTAAAGTTATGCAACAGATATTTTACAATTATTTTTTATTTCTCTGTCTATTTCAATTTGTGAACTACTATGCCATAAGCACTAGTAAAGCACACACAGTATTGCACTACCTAACCTAACCACCACTGCCTACCTTTATTTCTGTTTCATCACCCGACTTGGGCTCTTTGGTTGTTGGAACGGAGAAAGAACGCTGAGTTCGGAACAGTACTCGTGCACTCGACTAAGATGTACCAACGTTGGATGATCAGATGGAATGGATGTCACCCAACACAAATGCAACAAGCAAGGGAGCAGAAACAGTAGAGGAAAAATAGGAAGAGAAAAGAGATAAATAAAACTTATCCAAAGGCAGGCAAAAACAAACAAAGCAGAAAAACAGAGGAGGCTGTGACGATATCGCTGACTGAGTAGCATTGCCATGTAATATGGAAGTAATGCATTGTAGTAAAAATGTAAGTTATTTATATACCCAGAATTAACATCCAACATTTAATCATTCTACTCACATTTATATATTTTGTAGTGTAATTCTTTATTCTTATATGTATTGACATTTAATTCTGAAATAACTCTGTTACAGCTGAAGCATTTTATATTATGCAGATGCTAACTCCTACAAACAGATGTGTTACAGCAGTGATGAGAATGAAAACAATGTATTCAAAAGTTTTTCCCAACATAAAATGACTGTCCTATGCTATTAAAGGGCATTCTAATTTTCCTTGAATTTATGTAAATGTATTCTAAAGGATTTCCCAACATAAAGTGACTGTCATATGCTATTAAAGAGCATTCTGATAACCTTTGAATTTATAAAGCTGAACAGTTTCTTTCTGTTTCTGGCAGAATTTGTTCTGATATGTTTGAAAAGATGAAACTATACAGAAAACACAACACTGTTAAACAAAAACAAAAATTAACAATCTTGTTTAAGTTAACAAAAACTTGTTGCTTCTATTAATAGTTTACAGACAGCTCAAATAGTTTTCTATTAAAAGAAATCTCAATATTATAAAAATATACTACTACAACCTACTACTGAATTTCACTAAAGTAATATTGTTTTGCACCTGTTGTTTGTTTATTTTTTGACTTTCATTCCCTGTTTTTGTATACATTTCACAGTTAGTTGTACAGCATTGCTAGGTAGGATATTAGTAGAGGGGGATCCAAACAGCTAGGGGCAAACACAGGTTTTTAAGTAATTAAGGAAAAATTATAAATGTTATTGTTTATTATGTATATCTTTTGGAAGAAAGAAAAACTGTTGATAATGCTTATACATCAGCTTTATTTCATTATTAACTAGTTGTGGTTATTGTAGATGTATTATTTTTATTACCAGGGTAAATTCTTGTGCTTTTTTCACTAATTTTGATGTCAAGAATGATTTATTAAAATAGATCAACATTACAGTCATTGAATAGGACTTGTTAATGACCATGAAAACACACATATCTGTAAACAGAAAAGAATGACCAAAATAGCAGTAACTGTCAAGATTTCACACATGCCAAATTGCTGACCAATTTATTTTGACTGATCCAAACAGCTAGGGGCAAACACAGGACCATATTAAACTTCTATAAATAAGAGAAACAAATTGGGAGAGGGAAGGATACATAGGTAAGGCTAATAAAGAGAAAAGGGAAGAACTTATATGAATAAAGCTAAGTGTATGGAAACTGAAAGGATTAAGCAGTAGTTGTGAACAAGGTTCTGATATCTAATATGTGAAAGGAAAGAAAATATAGAGCACAAAATATTTTACTGGAATAAAATGAATTGAATGCATACATTCATAAAGATAGAATCCTCAAAATATTATAGCAAGCTGGGACAATTTATTTATGGGTACAAACTTAAAAATGGATTTAGATAGTTAACAGGAAGTGTGCATAAGGCTGAAACCACTGGTAGTAGTTTGGAGGTTAGTGTTTTGACTGACAGGTTATTATTATGTGGTGTTGTGTAAAATTCATGTGCATAAATTATAAACATTAGATAATTACAAAACTGGTGTGTGGTCCAATAGCTGAGAAATCATACTGGAGATACTTTGCTTATCATATTAGGACAAATGAAAATAAACAAAACCATGTCTTGAGGTAGAATCAAGACTCATCCTGAGAACTACACCAGACACCTCCATAGACACTTATATCCTAATTTCAGATTCTGATAACTGTATGTGAGCACAAGACAAAGCAGATCAATCTCCATTCAAGACTACTAATAAGTTTTGCCTTATCACTAAATTTATGAAAGTGAGTAAATAAATAGGTAAACCAGGTTTCTCTAACGAAAACAGAATTGGAAGCATGAAAAACAGCAATTTGATATTCAGAATTTTGAAATAGGCAGAACCTTAGAGTCTTAAAGAATGTTTTGCTCCTTCTGAAAAATTATTATTGATATAACTCTATTATAGAATGGGGGTGGTTTTCAGAAAAACTTAATGCAATTTCAGTTCTTATTTTAATGCAATTTTCTCATAAGTCCAAAGAAATTGTGCATTTGTCTTATCACTGTAATACTCAGTACTTAAAACAGCTACAAAATGCTTGAAATAATGGTGGATATTATAGTTTCACTGCTCTGTCTCTGACCCTGATGTTTTGTGGAAGGCATTGACAAGCTATAATGTAAATAAGATTCTTCAATTTTGCAGTTAATGACAGTATTTCACTACATTTTAACCAATAATTAGTAAGTTTTGGCACCATAGATTTGTTGCAACATTTTTAGTATTTGCTACTATGAGATTCAAGCTATGTTATATGCAGAAAACTCAACCATGGTTTGCAATATTAGGAGAGATCCATGCAGCATCAAGGGTGAAAATATCTGCTAGCACCAGTCCTCTCCTCATATGTATCTTTTGCTTACCATGCCATGTTGCCAATACTTCTATAAAAAGCATATGATTTTATGTTACTTCAACAAAAGTGGTTTCTTTCATATGCAAAAGATTTATCACATTATTGTTATGATTAGAATTATAGCTATTATTTGTATAATATAAATAAAATGTATATTAACAAAGCATGTATTGATTCCATGTATTAATATTTAATGCAATGCTGTAGCTCTCGGTCAAAGAGACGTCGGTCATAGATATAATGGGTAGACTTTAATGCTTTTAAGTAACATATTTCCATCAGTAAGTTTTTGAAGTGTTCTTTTTTGCTTTCCTGTCAAATCTTTTACTCGCTAAGTTGATTTTTAAATTATATTTGCTTATGTGGAAAAATCTTAGTCTGTAATGATTTGACTAACGCCTTCCTCCCTCACTCCTTTTCCATCTCATCACTTTTAGCCAAGCATCCTAAGTTACACTATACACTTTAGTAATAAGATAGAACACATGGCATGAAACAGCCACCGGAAATGAAGTCATTCATTATTTCAAAAATCAAGTCAACAATAAAAATGTTGAAATCTTTCTTGCAATGACATCATGATTAAACCAACATGTGTTCAAGTTAAAAAATACTTGAACATTACTATGGTAGAACCTTCATGGCTTTGCAGCAGAACCAGGTACACATTTTTCCAGAGTAACATAATGACAATGTTTACTAAGCTTGTGGATATTAATTAAGAAGCTGCTGATGAAAATGTAAAGAACTGTGATCATGAAAGCTAAAGTCAATGCACTGGTTAGTCTATGACAATCGCGAGGTACATTTGAAGTGTGCACTTTGTCAATTTTGATCCAATTCTGGGGCACCTAGACAAATCTGATTCTTATGAGCTTGGCTGGAGAACATAAAACTATGGTGCAACATTACTTGCTTTTCAAATTCTCTAGTTTCCATTTTTTGATAGATGATATAATGTATACAAAATACGCAATGCCAGAAAAAAAAAGGAACTGTTCTACAAGAGCTGAGTTGTATGCAGTTACTATACAACCTATTGTAAATTCGCAACCTTAAAGAGCATTTTAAAATCCTGAAACATTAAGTGCAAACATAGAAAAAAATTAAAAATTGGGATTTTCGCTCTTCATCCTAATTTATATGATAAGAAATTTTAAGTTCCAAAAGATGAGGTAGAAACATCTAAGTCTGAATGTTTTTGGTAACGATTGGTAAATCCCGATTTAGAGAGAGTTTCAAAATAAAACGGGGTATTGCTCTCTTATAATTCAGTTTTACAAATGGTTAATGCATGTTCTAATCACCTTAGCAAAATTAGACAAAGTTAACATCCTATCCTTCACTGATGTCCCTTGTTAAGTTTGTTTAAATGTTTGTCTGTTGTTTCACCCTGAAGTGTGAGTCTTGCTCGATATCGTTCACAGTACATTTCTGAGAAGAGAGAGATGGCATTATCCAGCAGCCAGCATCCAATTCAAGTGCTGTATGATATGCGTGCAGCAATCATTTCTTACTTTTGTAACAGAGGATTCCGCACCAGACTTTGGGGCTGGGACTGACGAAGATCGCTGTGTCCTGAATGAAGGCCTTGCACCTGAAGAAGCAGACTGAGGGGGTGGGGCCTGGGGTCCCAGGTCCAGGCTGCGCCAACCTTTACCCTCCCCCTCACTTGACTGAACCTAAATACACACACTCCCCAACTTCATCAACTGTTAGTTGCAAAGTGCACCTCATGCTTTAAAAATCATGTGGATAAAAACTATACATGTTTTGTTAATAACAAAACCACATAATTACTTTGCTGAGGTTATAATGCATCATTATTAGTGTTTTCAACTCTCAGAGAGCTAAAAATGAGCAAAAATAAGCTGTAATGTTATGATCCTTGCATTTAAGCTTACACATTATTGTACTTTTAATTGTATTTAAAATGTTGATATTGATTTTATCCTACATTAATATTTATGTGAATTTTTAATTGATTGTATTACAGAGCTGCTTTTCAATATTTCTTTACAGTCCTCCTTGCACTTGCTTACAAATGTTATCAATATACTAAAACTAGTATTTATACAGTTTTATAAATCTTACATTCTCCACATACTAAACTTAAATCTCAAAGATATAAGTATTTCATATAATATGGAAAATACATCACAGCAAAGTATAACGCCACCTTTATTTCATCCCACAGAATCCAAGTTGAAGATAAATATTGTGCAATACATTTCCCCATTTCAGCACAAAGAATACATAGTTTCTGTGCTAGTTCAGTGAGACTCCATTCAAACACTGAACTGTAATATTGGCTGATGATTCTTATGTGTTTGTCAGTAAATTGAGGTACATTCTAGGTGCATATGGCAGTCAGTCTCTCGAATAGTTACAATATTTTAAAAATCACACTATAAGGCTATGACAACTTAAAAGTAGAAGTTTTTAAGGGAGCAAGTCCTAATACTGCGCCTAATTTTCATACATTATATATAAAGTATTCCATCAATATTTCTGAAACAGTAGTTCTTTGCATATATATTAGATTCAAACCCGACGGAGGATGATGGATTTTTTCGGGTGTAAAAATCCTTAGCATGGCTTCCTTCGGCCTTCCATGGCCATTGGTCCCGTTGTAGATTTATGGCAAATAAAAGAACCTCAAGCCTGATAGAGAGGCCTCTGAGCAAAATTAAGTAGTCTTTCATGCCCAATTTAGAATGGGACCACAGTAGTTAAAGAGCGTCCATAAATAACACGCCATTTACATTTGAAATTCTGCAAGTTAGTTATGTAACTAATTGCTATTGCAGTTTTCTGCTACAGGAGCTAAAAAATAGTATATTATGAACAATTTTAAACAACAAATAAAATTGTAATGCTAGTATCCAAATATAATTAGTATCAGATATATGTATATCCAATAGCAATTAACAATATATCTGATAGCAATTAGTTATATAACTAACTTGCAGAATTTCATCAATTAACCATTTTCAATATATATGCAAAGAACTATTGTTCCAGAAATATTGATGGAATATCTTACTTTCCATTATTTCACACATTTGTCCTATTCTCTTTTGTAACTTTTACAAGAATGATTAGGAATCACAGATTAATTCTCTTGCTTTTTACAAAACTACTTCTGGTAAATAGGATATTTTGTATTAGCCAGAGATGAAAATAAAATAAGATTGCCTCTGTAGGTGAGGGTAGCATGTGTGCTGCAAATTCACGAGATCCCAAGTTTGACTCTTGGTCAGAATCATATGACTGGAAGGTTTTTTCCAGGGTTTTTGTTATTAAAAGATGAATATCCAGTATCTTTATGTCATTTGAGTATCATTTCACCCATTTTATTCATCGTTCAACATGACCTACAAGGTTAAAGGACATTAAAAGAAGCAACAAACAAAGAAACCACTAAAAGTAAACAAACCTGTTTCAAATCACACAATGCTGTCTTAATGACAGAGGTACCTTTTTATTTTCTGCCGTAATTCAGCTGTCATTATGCAAGACATTTTTTATGCAAGAATAATTTTAACTGTTTTTAAGCCATGTAATGCAGCACACCAAAAATGGCAGTAGGATTCACATGTCTATAATGAAAATTATTTCAACAGACTATTTCACTGGAAGATGAGAACATATATTAGTATATACGGGATATTTGACATGTTCAACGCATTAGATAGGAAACATTTGAAAAATAACCTGTCAGGTTCAATTGTTTGTTCATCTGTTTGAACAGATTTTGGATATTCTGCATGTAAGTAGACAATTAGGGGCAAGTTTCTACAGCCTCAAATGCAGGACATTCCTTACAAAATCAGATTTCAGTTACAAATAACCAAAATCAAGTTGATAATTGTTTTAGAAAATGGTGTACACCTGAGTTCTATTTTAATTACATTGCAAATTAATATCCAATTGAAAATTGTAAACTCTAAAATAGGAGAATCAGTTGGAAGCAAAGTATGTCTTTTATATGTCCATAGCATGGCTTGAATTTTTGCTGATAATATAAAGCATTTTTACTGTATAAAGTATACTTGAACATATTCCCTCTTTGTATTAGTACAGAAACTGACACCCTTCATTGTACATGCCATCCCTGCATCGACTCTGGAGTAGGATATTTATGTTGTAACACCATTTGTGTGCATGCATATGCTAGTCAAGTGAGACTTCTTAGTATTCACCAAATGATGAGCTCATTACAGTAGTTCAATCACTAACAACCCCCCAAAATTGCCTATCTTTGAATAAGATAATGCCAATAAACTAAACACAATATTCTAATGAGATTGCCTCCATGGTCGAGTGGTCAGTGAACTGATTTCTCACCCGAGGTCCCGGGTTCGATTTCCGGCTGGGGCAGGGAATTTTTCTTTAATCAGAATTATTCCCCATTCCCCATAGAGTCTGGAAGTATGAATATGAGAGTAAATGTGCATGTGTTTAGTAACATAAATTAATTAACTTAATGTTCTGAACCTACATTTTCACAAGTCAAAGTCCCCGATATGACTATTGAAGTTAAAGGGGGCTACACAAATGAAACAATTAAAAAAAAAAAAAAAAAATCTGATGAGCCTTCATTTGGACACATGGCAACACTACCATAGCCCTGCACTTCACTATTTCTAGCCAGTTTTTCACATTCCATTTTTCCTTCTATCCAGTTAATCACTTGATGCACATTCTTTGTATAGAAGCTGATGTGTTTTGAGTCCATATGCTTCAGTATTATACAGGGTGATTTATATAGAGCTGACACATTTATTTCTTTCTTTAATTGTTTCAAAACGAATTGTGCTAGCGACAACTTATTATACCTAAATTGTAGAGGAATTTTGGGAGATTATTTACCTCTATAGCAAATGTTGAAAATGTCCATCATCCTGCATAAGGCACAACTCAAAACATTGTTCCATGTTACTGGCCACTCGGAGGACTCTGTTGGCAATAGCTTGAATCTCCTTTGTGATGTGCTTCAGATCGTCCAATGTCTGGGGACGTGTGGCGTAAACCCTGTCTTTTAAGTAACCCCCATAGAAAGAAGTCTGGCAGTGTCAAATCTGGAGATCTTGCTAGCCACAGGTTCCTGGAAATTATCTGGTCATCAAAGAAGCTTGCAATTAGGTACATGGATTCATTTGGTGTATGGCATGTAGCGCCATCTTGCTGAAAATATCCTTGACTCAGCTCTACATCCTCCAGTTGCTCAACAAACTCCATGAAAATCACTCAGTACTCTGCAGTGTTCAGTCTGGTTAAAAAAAATTGGCCTCACTATTCTCTGTGCGGATATTGCGCACCAAACTCCAATAGTGCATAGGTGCTTCATGGATGACATGTTGATTTTCGATGGCCCAATGGCATGCGTTCTGTGAGTTCACATAACCAGACAACCATGCTTCATCTGTGAACCTGTGATGGACAATATGGTAGGTTTTTACACAATGAATGTCTGAAACCAATGACAATAATTCAATCTTTTATCCTTATCTGGTACCTGTAGCTGATGAACAACCGTAATCCTATATGGCTTTAGGCCTGCACTTTTCGCAGCTCTCTGACACATTGAGTAGGTGTACCCTGTCTCTACGACAAACATCTTAATGATTTTTTGGGTGACTGCTCCAATCATGCTCTTACATCAACAAATGTGGGAAGCCTAGATGAACGATGCTTGCCTTTTTCACTCAACAGAGATCCAGTTGTTTCCAATTTGTTTATCAGTCCCAGTATTGTGTTTCTTTTGGGAGGATGTGAACACCAAATTCTCTCTGGTATGTCCTTTGAGTAGCTGTAATTGAATTTGTAATCCAGTATTGCTTCACAAGGAAGAGTCATTGATTTAATGTGTACTGCATTTTCACGTTGATTACAAGAACAAAATGTCGAAACAGCTGCCAACAATACAATTAGGAATAAAACATAAACATCTGCGCATCTAGTGACAAGGAGTCAAAACTCTAGGAATAAAACATAAACATCTGCACATCTAGTGAAAAGGAATTGAAACTCCAGGAATAAAACATAAACATCTGCACATCTAGTGACAAGGAATTAAAACTCCAGGAATAAAACAAACATCTGCACATCTAGTGACAAGGAATCGAAACTCTAGAACATTCTGCTTAATTTGGTGCTAAAATTGGGTCGTTGAATGAATTTCCAACGGAATAATTAAAGAAAGAAATGTGTCAGTTCTATATAAATCACTCTGTAGAATGTTAGTACTGTTATGCGATATTTCTTTAGCACACAGAATCTTTATGTATGACTCCTATGTGACAACAAACTCTTTTATAAAAGAGAGGCAGCAATTTATAAACATATTCTCTGCTATCAGAGAATCTTAGCATATTTATAAAAACAAGATCTATTCTTGATAAAAAGCTGAAAATAAATCACCATGTTTCATAGAGTAAAAAAACTTGATGACATTACAGAATAGTTAGAAGTACTAAGAAGTCTCTGAGAAAGAAATTAACAAACCTTAGCTTGGAATGCCACAACTTTTAAAATTAAAATGCTTTGAGATAACTATAGTTCAGGAATTACAACCATGTGAAAATATGAAACAGAGTTAATTTCTGCAATTGGGTGTTGGATAATATCAATAATTGAACTACTGACCTGTGCCAAACACTTTTTATGGATGAAGCATGGTTTTATTTACATGTTATTAAGTATTAATGTGTGTTAATGCAAATTTTCTTGAAAGGTATGATAGGTGTTTGGCAGCAAAGGGACATCATATCTAACATCATCTAAAATGAAGGTACGTGATTAATATATTTATAACTTGGATGACAAATCTGTGATTTAATTTAAGGGGCTATGTATATCCGATTGTTAGCAAACATTACACTTCCTGGTGCCAAGAAAAGTTCACTCTGACCCCATGCATTCAAACAAAAGCTCTGTATAATGCATACACAAAGTATGAAAATTGCATCTGACAAAACCTGAGCAATGCTGAGTATTTGGACTGTCCATAAATGGGGCTTAAAATGCAGCATTTTGAGATCAAGAATTCTCTTGTGAGTTAAAACAAAGTTTATCTTCATTAATGAAAGTGTTTTCTTGTCAAAAAATACTACTGTTACTTCTACTATAATCAACTTTTAGCAAGTGATTTCCAATACTATTATTCTGGAACCAATGCCACTTATTTATCTGACTGGAAGAGGTTGCAGTGACAAAGAAATGCACAGCACAAATGATCCTGTACAATAATTAACAAATCTGTGTACATAGATATTAAAATGTTGTACACAGGTTCTTAAATATCAATGAGTATTTAATAGATTTTCACCATCATTAACATTTATCATCATTTACAATAACATTTTTAAAGGAATTCAGAAAACATTACACTACAGAAATTGGAAACATAAAGTCATCATTGCACCTATTGACTAATGAAGGGAGTACTTGAATGCAAAATGTCTAAATAATTGACTCGTGGATGCTCTCAAGATATTTTGAATTCTACACTAAAATGGGTGCAAAAGCACAGGTTCTAGTTTGATAATGCCCTGAATGCTGTACACGGATAAGTGCAGATGCAGCAAATTGAATTGAGTTCTTGTCTTGAGGTGGTGCTAGCATAGCTTTACATAAATCTGCTTATACCCTTGGGCACTTGCCAGCACAGAACAGGTAACAGCTTACTGTGAAGAGAGGAAGAGTAAGCTGACTGATAGTAAACATCTTGACTTGTGAATAATTAATTTTATTTCATAAAAGAAGTTTCAGATATTCAATTCCTATAGTTTATAATGTTTTATATTTCTCATTGTCAGTGTTCATAGTAAATGTAAACATGCAATGACTGTATCAAATTAAAATTAAGTATGTTCATATTTAAATAGCATCTTTAAAATTATGTTAAAATTTGTTTGTTCCTGCCATGATTAGCTTTAGAATAACTGCAGTTCAGCATCTACACATTCAGAACAAAACAACTAGTTTATGTGCATTGTTTAGGAGTAAACAATTCTAGGTTACATTTTGATGAACAGCACAGCAATACAAGTACCTATCCAACATCTGTGTCATCCAACACTTCCTGTGTATATGGAGAAAATAGTAAACCTAGCACCTACTTGTCAGCACCTAACTG
This sequence comes from Hymenopus coronatus, assembly GCA_030762935.1. Classification (NCBI taxonomy): domain Eukaryota; kingdom Metazoa; phylum Arthropoda; class Insecta; order Mantodea; family Hymenopodidae; genus Hymenopus; species Hymenopus coronatus. The sequence continues at coordinate 58,453,772 of CM060882.1, forward strand.
TTGTAGTATTTTTCATCCAACCTTTGAACTGAATGCTGTATTTGAAAACCATAGTGAGAACTGAAAACATTACTCGAGCAACAAAGTAGCATCTGAGAACTTGAATAAGAATACAGGCTGATTTCAATTACCGAAAGCATTAATGAGTGATTGTATATAGTATTCAGGAACTTGTATTTGAGTGCAAGTTTTGATTCCTAAAAGTATTTGAATACAAGAGTATTTGATTCTGCCCATCACAATTATTTACCATCTGATATGACCTATCCAGTTAAAATATTTATAACCAATGTTCTATAAACTCTTATATGCAAAATTTATACCCCCTTATCTCTAGTGATTCATCGAGAAAATGTAATTTTTGGGAAGCTCCTTTAATATACTACCTTGATCTAATTTTAACCAAATTTGAAAATGAATTGGACAAAGTACCTAAAGCTCTTATATAAAATTGTAGCTCTGTACAAGCAATAGTTTGCCTGAAAATCTTTCTTCAGAAGGCCCTTAATTTTGGAATTACTGACTGAAATATGTAAACAATTTTCTTCAGTCTCTTCTTTATAATGTTTTATCTTGGTTCATGCTAAGTTTATGCATGCATTTTGACAGGTACACAAAAAAAATTATGCTTATAAATGCTCTGCAGAGTGTAGTATCTAAAATCTTCTAAACCCCCGCCTCCCCACACACCACCATTACCTCTACCTAGAAGGCATAATTAGGTACCCATATTAACCCTATTTTAAAGCATAACATTCACACTGCAGCTATATGAAACAAATGGCTTACTTTTTCATTAATTATTTCACTTAATGATACTATAAACAAAAATGCACATGTTGTAGAATGTAAGGGTAAATGTTGCTGATAATTGTTGAATCTGAAGTTTGTATTTTAATTTTTATCAATGTCTTAAGACTTTTAAGTTAAACAAACCAGAACAATTCAACTAAGTAGATGCTCAGCTGTTAAGAAATGGTTCTATATTGAATTATATTCTACTGCTGACGTCTCCAAAACTGTACTCGCAAATACAGCTCCTGAAAGAGGGGAGATTGGTGTAGGGTATGACATAACGTCTTCCCTGAGACGAGCAGTTGTGGACTGTTTGTCGTAGTGATGTCTGCTGCAAATCATAATGAGAATCTACGGGAACTTATATGCATATTTAAGGATGAATGGGAACAACAATTTTTACTTTCTTCACAAGTATTATGTACATAGTGTATTGAGAAGGAATTGCATTCTACCCAAAAATTTGATACTGAGATTTCACTTGAATTACAGTTTTGGGTCCCCCTGAAACCATAAAAAGCATTTTTAGAAAAAGGTGTGTGCATGTGTGTGTGTGTGTGTGTGTGTGTGTGTGTGTGTGTGTGTGTGTGTGTGGTGGGTTGTGGTGTGTGTGTGTGTGTGTGTGTGTGTGTGTGTGTGTGTGGACAGCATAGCTCAAAAACGAAAAGGCTGTTAAATACCAAACTTGGTTTTTAAATTTGGTATCTTCCAAGGATGTAACATGTAGATTTTCAAGAAAATCCCTCCACCCTTTTCATGGAGTTGATCATTTTTGAGATGTTCCTTGTTATTGGTTTCTACTTTAAAATACTTATACTTTTCTCATACAGGAATTTGACAACTACTGTTCATAAAAGAAAGGAACTTCAGTCACATAGCAACCAGCTTTTGACTTTTTTTACCTTAGCCTATGGTACTCCTTTATTTCGCTACTATTTACAAGGAAGCAAGTAATAAGACTATTTCTGGATAGGTAGAATTAGACTGAAAAATTTAATGCCATAGCCGGGATTTGAACCACAAATCTCCCGGTCTCTGGCTGGTTACCCTTCCACTGAGCTATCATGGCGACATGCCAGCCTAGCACTGAATTTCTCAACTGACTCGCACATTTCCCAGTAAACCACATGGTGCTGTCAAATTATTTTGAGATGACAACCTCAATGGCGACTTACAATGTTGCAAGTATTTTAAGTCCCAGGATTCATAGTATAGCCAACTATTATGGTCAAGGGTATTGGTTTAATTGTTTTTTTTTTTTCACACAAGCCTGACACAAGCCTCAATCTGACTCTATCTATCCAACTCCTGTCCTACACACGGCTTGTGTGAAAAAAAAACAATTAAACCAAGACTATTTCTGCTAATTTTTTCTCATTTAGCATGAAGTAAATAGAAGCATAAGCTTTCTAACAATAATTTGTTGCAGAGATGTACATAAAGTCATTTGTTCCAAGAGTTTACGGGAGATATACGAGTATAATATAAGACTTCTTACATTAAGTATCATAAAGAGCACATGAACATTAATTTTAAAAAAAGGAATCATCAAATGTAAGTATACTGACTGTCATATCCAATCATATATTATTATCATAATAACAATTAGTGGTAGTGGTCTCATTGTGAGTATGTTAGTAGATATAATTTAATAAATTCATTGAGTTTTAAACATACTTTAGAAGGTATTGTAAATGGAAGCTTACAAGTTTCTTTGGGATGTAGAACTGTGATAATGGACAAAAATGTATAATTCATAATCATGCTACAGGGATGGAATGTGCAAAGCAACTCCAAGAACTGAGGAATTTTTCAAAATTGAAAGAATAAGATCAGATTCACATTCTCTTAGATTTCTGCTGCAAATCTATGTTAAAAATAGTCACACATGACAGTGAAGCAAATTTGAATACTTTTATAATTCCTCTACCAAATTCACTCTTCCCTGTGACTTGTGGCAGGTATTTACAGCACTGCGACTCTATCCCCTACTGCCAATGAACCCAATATCTTTGTAGTGCAGTTTAATATCTCTGGTGATGAAGATGCCTATTCTAGTGCATGATATAATTCATCTGTGGTCAGAGATTACATCATATTATTATTTGCATCAATAAGTAAATATAATATCTAACCAGCATTCAGTAAGCCTTGCAACTGATGAAACTATATACAAACTTATCTTTAAAATTGTTTCTTTCAAAGGGCCAAAGTTAAATTTTAACTAATTAAAACTTTACTACTTGGAATATGTGTTAAAATCAGGCATCTATTATCTATTCACTTTTAGGTTGATCTGTGGCAAAACAAAATACAAACAACTGGCTCACTGTTATAATGTAGCCTTCTGCCACTCATGCCCAAATATTGTCTTATTTTAAAAGCCATGTGCCGAGTACATGCAGCAGTAATATATTGAGCCCTTATTCTGACAACTTAAATGGCGACTGTCTGTTATTCTGTTGATAATATGATAGTTAAAAACAAAATAAATTGGTGAAAGAAACAAGTGAAAAGAAAGTAACAAGTATCTGATAAGTTACATTTCTTTTGACAAATTCAAACCCAATTTTGCATATCGGCATATCCAGATCAAAATTAACTTGCTGTAGCATTTTGTCAACTGTTAAGTAGTATTACAGCAGGCTAAGCCTACCCTAATAGCTAAAATGAATTGTTTCCACTTAAAAAAACAAAATAACATATAAAGCGTGTAATATTAAATTACATAGATTTAGAAGAATTTAAATAATGGGAATCTTAAAAATTCGGTAGGTCTGCTTTCTTCTGGAAGGAAAGGGAAATCTTTCAAATGAGAATATGCTATGTACTGGAACATAAAGGAAACTGTCGCTTGTCTGTGAAGGGCAGGCGCATCCTTCTAATGTCACAATCAAAGTTTCAAGTAGTTGGCACCTGGAAGTAATCATTAGGGTAAATGCTGGAGTGGCACATGCATTGTACATGAAGACAGGCAAGGCAGTCAGTAAAGTTGCCTGCCCTGTTGACAGTCTCTCCTGGAGTCGCCCAAAGTCAACTAGAATGTGTGCTCGAAGTTTATTGTGTACAATAACAATCATGTGTTTGGAAGAAATAGAGAATTGGAAGTAAAATTCCTTTTGTAAGTACGAGGGGCATACTGAAAGTCACGAGCAACCCATTGTAAAAATTTAAATTTCAACAATGTAACGAAACGAATTGCAGGATCGTAATCTACAGACTTTAAGCCACATGTTGACATATTGTGACGTCATTAGATTCTATCATGTGACCACAGACGGTGCTTGAAAAATGGCTGACATTGATGTTTCGTTTCGACAGCGTGCTGTCATTGAATTTCTTGTGAAAGAAGGAAAATCTGCTTCTGAAATTCATCTCAGACTTCAACGTGTGTATGGAGGTGTCTGCATGGCTGCCAGCAGTGTTAGAAGATGGGTGAAACATTTCAAAGATGGAAACACGAGTCTGCAAAATGCGCCTCGTAGCGGGCATCCTCGAACTGCCTCTACAGAACGCAACAAGGAAAGAGTTGATGAGCTCATTACAGGAGATAGGCATTTCACTGTGAATGAAATTGCTGCGAAACTTGGAATAGGACATAGTGCAGTGCAAGAAATGATCCACAGCTTGGGTTATCGAAAGGTCTGTGCCCGTTGGGTCCTCCGTTTATTGACTGAAGACCACAAACTTCAGAGACGAACCATTGCACAAAACCTTCTTCAGAGATTTCATAATGAAGGTGATGAAATTTTGACGTGTATTGTGTCTGGAGATGAGAGCTGGTTCCATCACTATGAGCCAGAAACGAAACGTCAGAGTATGGAATGGCACCACTTGAACTCACCATCGAAGAAGAAAGCGAAGACAGTGCAGTCTGTAGGAAAAGTTATGGGAAGTGTCTTTTGGGATGCACAAGGTTGCATTCTGGTTGACTTTCTTGTACCTGGACAAACCATAAATTCTGCCCGCTACATCAAGACCTTCTGAAGCTCCGACGGGCTTTGCGTGATAAACGCCCTGGAAAGAGGATCATCCTTCAACAGGATAATGCGCATCCGCATACTGCCCGTGCCACTATGGAGAAGATCAGGGCATTACGGTGGGAAACTCTTCCACATCCTCCCTACAGTCCCGACTTGGCACCCTCCGACTACCATCTTTTCGGTTCTGTGAAGGAGCAGATGTGTGGCCAACGCTACGAGACACTGGAGGATATTTGGAAAGCAGTGTGTCAGGGTCTGCGGGCAGCTGGAATGGAGTTCTATCACAAGCATTTTCAAACTTGTAGAACGATGGGAAAAATGTGTGCAAAACAATGGAATCTATGTCGAAAAGTGAAAGAAAGTCTGTAAATTATGATGATGTATTTGGTTTGGCTTAAAAATAAATATTAAGATTGTAAACCAGTGCTGCTCATGACTTTCAGTATGCCCCTCGTACCTATTAAATATAAATGCACATTTTTAGGTCTAATAATTACTGCATTACATTGTGAAGTAATATTTCAACTACCTTTAGAAAATGCTTTCCTGCCATGGAGATAGTTTCATTAAAAATTATTACATCTACCCTGAAAATATCACTGCAAGTCACCACTACATTTACAGGGCATAAATTCAATGTAAAATATCAGATAGTTGGCAACACAATATCTTTTTCTTTCTTTTTTCAGGACTGATTTAACACTAAGACTGTACCGGTCATTTTGACCATTTAACATTCTTTAAAAAATTATAGATCATTGAGGTATTGTGTTATTGCTTTAATATGACTTTTAATGAATTAGAGAGAGGTAATTGCCTAAAATGTTTAAGCTTTTATAGTAGGTTTTAAACAAACTACACATACTGGGTTGTAACTGGTCATTTTGATAGGTGGGATTATTTCATGGGTGTTGTAAATGAACAATGTCAACAATGTGTTTTGAAAGTTATCCAAAGCTTTAGGTCATTGTTGAAGCCTATTTAATAATGTTTAGCATAAGAGTATGTTATAAGTATAATAATGTTTAGCGTATTGTAATTAAACAATGGTAATAATGTGTTCCGAAAGTAATTCAAAGTTTACGATCATTGCAGAAGCAGTTTAATAAAGTTTGGCTTGAGAGCAGACATGTTTTAGTTGTTGTGACAATATATTGATTTGTAAAACATTTTTTAAGGTCATACTTTATCAGTGCCATATCAAACCAGAATTACCACCGTAAGTATCTTCAAGATGATGAAATGTTGAATCATTTCCATAATTTACCAGACGAGTCAAAAGCAGAGCACATGTTTAGTGATGATGCATTATCCCATAATGATAATGCTGAATGTATTCCTATCAATCGGATAAGTGAATTATCTGAATCAGAAGTTGGTGATAATACTATGATTGAAGAACCTGTAAAGGAGCAGGCAAATGACTGCTCTTGCCAAATTGTCCCAAGTAGAACTACACGACCCTGCCACATGCAAGCAAGGGAGCTTCAACTAAGGACATCAAGCTCCACAAGAAACAAATTTTCCAGCTGTGGGAGTTAATGAGTCTGCTGTGTATGGTACAATGTGGACAAGAATTGAACCAGAAAGTACATGTGAAAGACATGGGCTTCATATTGTTCTAAGGTCAGGTCCTTCAGGCCACATGAAGAAACTTATAGTTCAAGGAAACAATGCCAGCCTATGATGGATGCTAACATTCTCCGGATCATAAAAGACTGCACCAAAATCAGGGCTTGAGAAGACCTTCAGGACAATTCTTGGGTTCTTGAGCTAGACCACCTTGAAGCAACTATAGCCATATTGTATGCCCATGGACAATATGGAGGGAAGATTTCCCCATAAAAGTTCTATGGTCACAAGAGTGTGAACTGACATCTTTCTCTCATGTTATGAGAAAAAAACAAATTTATTGAGATCATGAGGGTCCTCAGATTTAATGATAAACATAAACACCACAAACTGAAGACTGATGGCTTTGTAGCAGTCACTCCAACCTGGAGCCCATTTGTATACAGCTGCATATTGAGCTACAAACCAGATGCAGTTATTACTATAGTTGATGTCAATATATGAGTAACAAATCAGATAAGTTTGGTTTGAAATTCTGGCTTGCTGCAGCCTCTGAAACAAAATTTATGATAAATGGGTTTCCTTATTTGGGAAAATATGATGAACGGCCACCTAAAATATCAGTACCCAAGCACATGTCACATGATTGATACCTGTCCCTTCAAAAGAAAAAAAAAAAAAAAAAAAAAAAAAAAGAAAAAAAAAAAAAATGTTGCTTGTGACAAAAATCTTTCTGATCAGTTGAAACGGAAGAGCGCAATTATGCAAAATCTATCCCGGGGGTTTGTATCGCACCATCTTGTGTAAAGCTTATATTACTATCACATCATAACAAGGAAAGCAGAATGCATTTTTCTGCTAAATTGGATGCATCAGTCTGTGAAAGTTGAAAAAAAAACACAGAAGAAACTTCCAGAAACTGTAAGCTAATATAACTTCACAAAATGTGGGATAGACATTCTAGATCAAATGTGTCACCTATACACAGATAAGTTTGGTTGCCAGAGGTGGCCAATGCATGTTTTCTTCAACAAGGGAGTCGCTGCCGAGAAGTGAGAGGAGATGGATGTGTGGGACAAGTGCTAGCAGAGACAAAGAATGGGAGTGCAGTTGGAAAGTTTATACAGCCAGAATAGGCTTATTTAATAGTAGAGCATGTAATTTGGGAAGTAAGAGTTCAGAAGAGATAAATGCAGTGATGGAGTGGTAAGGGTTGGAGATAATTGTTATATTAATAAATGGAAGAGTGGAGTTAAATCCAGGACTGAAAATGGAGCAGGTTATGGAAATGCTAAATAACATCGCAGAAGAAATGACAAATTTTAAAGGAATGGAGAAGAGAATTGAAGATAAATAACAGAGCAATTTGATGGCATAAAATCTACATGGGCAAGCTTCGAACATGAGGTGAATAAAGAATTTGTGCAATGTAATACAGCAATGTCACAACTGGAGAGAGCTGAGGAAAGGAAGAAAAGAATGAATGTCAATATTTGGAATGGATGAATCAAGAAGAAAAAGAGTTTGGGAGCAAGTGGAGGATATTTTTCAAGTTATATTAGAAATAAATCTAGATGGCTGGGAAATAATAGACACCTTTAGAGTGGGAAGAAGAGAATGAACTCAAGACCGGTAATAGTGAGGTTGGCAACAGTGAAAATAAAATGGGCAGTCTTAAGTAGTGTTAAAAAAATAAAAGAAACGAGACTATTTGTGGAACAAGATTATGGGAAAAAAGAGAGACAATTAAGAAGTGATTTAATAAGAGCAATGAAAAGGGCAAGAGATAGAGAAAATAAGGCATATGTATGATAAGACCTTTGGATCAATGATATGAAACAAGATATCCACCAAATAAGTTGGAATGGGTCTTCAGAAAACTTACACAGTAGAAGACAGGAAGATGATGTCAGAGGAAGGAAAGTGAGTGGAGGAAGTAACTTTGATGGAGAGTCAATGAGAAGGGAGCAGATGCCACCGGGCGAGCAAGATAGACCGAAAAAATAGGTGAGAGATGGATAGCAGTGGGGACAGTCTTGGAAGAGGTGAGACAGAGCTTAACGTATTTTCATCACCAGGAGGAGGTATCATACAAGTGGAAGAGGGAACGGGAGGAAGGAAACCTGTGGACAGAGTACGATTGACAAGGAGCAGGGCAAAACTACAGGAATTCAGGTATGAAAGGAAGAGTTCAGTATAGGAAAAGGCACAGGGGTTATATTTTTGAATGTGCAAGGGTTGTTTGAAAGACTAAAGAATGGAGAAATAATGCAGATACTAAGACTGGAGGATATGATAGGGGTGGCAGAGACTTGGTTGCCAAAGGACTTCTCTGTGGAAGTAACTGAATTAAAATTTTTTGGGAAAGGTGGAATATAAAGAGTGAAAGAGGATGAATATCAGAAGGGTTAGATTTATTTGTTAGAAAAGATTTGAAATTAAAAGTGGAAGTGTGTAAGGATTTGGGAGAGAACTCAGTGTTGTGGTATATATTAAGTGGAATAGAGGAAAGGAAGGGATATATGTAGCAGCAGTATATAACCCACCCAGTGCCTCGGACTTCTATAATCCAAATGTATTTAATTTGATTAGGCAGGATATTGAGGAGTTAAAAAAACAGACACTTGGACAGCAGCTTTATAATAATGGGCGACTTTAATGCTACAGTAGGATTAAGTCAAATAAAGCTAATAGATTCTGAGTATGAGATAATGGAGGGAGAAAAAGAGATGAAAGAAGTTGATAGAATTTTATGAGGAGATAAATATGGTGATGTGTAATGGAGTAAAGAGGAATGGGGGAATGCACCTGCGTTAATTATAATAGAGTGTGGTTGATTATATGTTATATTCAGAAGGTTAGATATAAATTTTGTGGATTTTGGATTTCCGAATATAATAATATATCATTTCCCTTTAAGGGCAAAGTTTATAAGCACATATAAAAAAGAACAAAACTGAGAACACAGAGGAGTAAAAATTGAAAAATATAAATGGTTGGGAGAGAAGAAGATAGAAGCCTTTCTAAAGGAATTAGGGTCAGGTAGAGGGGTATTAAGGGAGGAAGAGGTAAAAGAAATGTTGAAAGAAAATAAAACGGAAGAAGCGGTTCTTAAGTAAGAAATGTTAGCAAAATTTGCAGGTGCAAGGACGAAAGTGAAGGACTGTGAGAAACAGAAGAGATGGTATGATCAAGAATGTAGGAGGGCAAAACAAAGAGTATTAAGGGAATTACGAAGTAGAGGCAGAAAAAAGGACAAAAGGAAACAGAAGAGTTTGTGATTGCAAGGTGGGGATACAGAAATATGTTGGAAGTAAAGAGGAGAGAATGGGTGGAGAAAAAGAGTAAAAAGTTAGATGAGGCAGCAATAGCATAGGATATAAAACATTAGTGTGTTGGTCAAAAAAATGTATAAGGTTAGAGTAAGAGAAAACAAAATAAGTTCAGAAGAATGGTTTAAATATTTTTAAAATTTGCTAGGGGGGGGGGGGACAACAGAATAAACAAACAATTTTGGTAAAGGAGAATTGCAATTATGTGGACTATTTAGATAAGTTGATAGAATTAGAGGAAGTAAGGGAACAAATCAAAAGATTAAAAAAAGACAAGGTATGTGGATTAATGGCATACCAGGGGAATTCTTGAAAGTGTGGAGTTTAAATAAAAACAGATTAAAATTGTGGATTAGGATATTAAATGCAATTTTTGAAGGGGGTAATGTACCTAGGAGTTGGGAAACGGCAATAGTGGTACCCATGTACAAGAATAAAGGTGAATAACCCAGCTCATTATAAGAGGATAAGTTTGTTAGGAGTGTTAGGTAAAGTTTATACAGGGATCTTGGCGGAAAGAGTGCAAAGTTGGGCGGAGGAGGAGGGAAAAATATCAGCTTTACAGGTGGGTTTTAGGAAAAATAACGGAGTAATACACAATATGTTTGTAATAATTTCATTAGTAAATAAATACCTTGCAAACAAAGGGTGAAGATTGTACATCCTAGTTCTGGATTTTGAAAAGGCTTTTGATACAACAAATAGCGAAGCTCTATGGGCCAAATTGAAGATGAAAAAAATGAGTAATAAGTTTATAAGACCAGTACAAAGGATATATGCAAATAATCGCTTCTGTATATAAGGCTTGATAATAATGACATAGGTTTAAGGCTTCAAGTTAAGTCCTATACTATTTAACTTGTTCAATGATGATATTCTAGAGGCAAGTTAGAAAATGGTCAATCTCCAATAATTAGGAATGAGGAGATACCAGGATTATTATTTGCAGATGATCTGGTTGCAGGATTAATAATGACTGTGGGTCTAAACAAGTAATTGGAGCAATAGAGAGGTTTTGTAACAAGTAGAGCCTTAGAGTTAATATAAATAAAACAAAAATAATGGGCCCGCCTGGGTAGCATGGTGGTAGCATGTCTGCCTCACGTTCAAAAGGTCGTGAGTTCGAATCTCGCTTAGAGTGAGTTACCCGGGTAAGGTTTTTAATCGGGGTTTTCCCTTATCCTGAGAAGACGAATGTCGAGTAACTTTAAGCTCCATGGACCCCGAGATCATTTGAGCTTCATATCATCAATTGCATTCATCGTCCGATATGACCAAACCAGGTTAAAGGACGTTAAACTAAAAAAAGTTTTTAAAAAGGATAACAAATTAAGGAAGAATGAAAAAATGGAGTTGGAAAGGAAATGAAATAGAGGTCATAAGGATTATTTAGGAGTAAGACTGAGTAGTAATGGGAAAGAATAGTGAAATACTGGTGGAGAGTTAAGGAATTAGAAAATAATAATATGCTAAAGTAAGTTTAGAGATTCAAAGAAAGCTTAATAAAGAGGATACTGGTATAAGTGAGTAAAAAGAACTTTAGATAAAATAGGGTGTGGGGATATTTGGAAGGACAGACAGGCAGGTGAAAAGGGTGTTGGAAAAGGGAGTTACATTGAGAATTGAAGATTTGGAAAGACAGGAAATAATTGATAGTTTCAATTCCAAAAGTACATTTTGTATATATAGGGAACTTAAAATGATATGGGGTAGAAAAAATTATGTTGATGTTTGTAACAAACCAGCAAGAGAGGGTTTTGTAAGGGCTAGAACAGGGATGGTAAGGTTAAAAGGCTTAGGGGAAGGGGCAAACCAAGGTAAATGTCTATTGTGTAATAGGAAGTTTAATGGTTATTGGCATTTAATTCTAGAATGCGAAGGAACAATAAATATGAGAGAAAAATTACGAAAAAACAATTGGTCTAGTTTACCAAATGAAATTATAGGTAAAAGGATTTTAAGAGTTAAATCAAAGGAAAGTTTAAATAGGAAAATTAGAAATAAGGAATAGGAAGAAATGTGGATTGGTGAAAGGAAGAAGTAAATAGGACCCAATAGCTAGGTAACCATGTTGGATACTATTGGTCCTCAGAAATGCAGTAACTCAGTGAAGTGAGAAAATGAGATGTAATAGATAAAATGTAGGGATAGAATTTAAGTATTATAGAATTGTAAGTGTGAATTAAACCATGTGATTAACCAAAGTGAAATAAATACCTATCTATCTGTCTTAAACGTACTGGACAGCTGGAATCAAAGCATGAATCCTTTACCAGAATTTCAAAGGGGAAAAAATAAGTAGGCAGGAATTTCTTTTGAAGCTAACAGAATAACTCTCATCTCAATATATGCTATCGAGGAAAAGACCATCAAATGCAGTCATTAGGGTCACATGGTAGAGTACGTAAACATGTAAAATCGGAGGATACAAAGCTCCTAACAAAACCAAGAATGTGTGTATGAATGTAAGAAATAATGTGGCCCATGTTCAGTATGTATGTGCTAAGTGTTTTGACCGAGATGGTGGATTTGACTAACATAAAACATTAAACTGATTCTGTGATGGCTCAACTCTACTGCATTGTTACGAGTCTTAAAAATTACTTCAGTATGCTAAAATGTGATGCAATTAAAAATATATATCATGTATATAATTCCATATTTGCAAGCTGTGTACTCTATGGATAATTGATTCACATTCTTTATTAAGTAAATAATGTGTACATCCCTTTAAAATGTAAACAAAAGTACTATTTCATGCATAAAATACCCTGAATTAAATTACATTATAAATGAAACAGTTAAAACAATTTAAATTAAGGTACTGCTAATGACTGCGGTTCTTTTAGGTAGCAAGGAAATGTCGGTCCTTCTAGTGTTGCACAAAATTTTAAAATTGATCTCTTCTCACAGAAACAAAAAAAAATAATTTAATATAGATTAATTACATAAAATGTTAAACTATCTAAAAATAGATTCATATCCATGCTGAAGTATATCTTTATACAGAAAGCTTTAGTGATGTCACGTACTTTCAGCTTTGATGGAGAAGTAAAAGTTGTTTTCACATTGCATATAAAAGAGGATGTAGTGTGGCAGCAGTGTAATAGCAACCAAATGGCAGAGGGAATTCGTTTCTACAATATATCCTTGCTGGTTTCCAAAAAAATATAATTGGACCCAAATATGCAAGAATGCCCATATTTTGAAAAAGAGGTACAAATTGAACAGTAGTTTTCAAGAAGTGATCAAGGAGCCTTCCATTGTTGGTGTTTTAGGAACATAGCTGCCATCTTAAACTTTACCATACTGGATCAAAGTTCAACTTTTAGATAGAAATAAAGACTGTTTCACACTAATCTAGAACAGAAACCAGAATAAGAAATTAAAATACATTTATAGTGCCTTTCCCTCCTATTGGGGTCACTGCACAGCTGCTCATTTATGGCCATTCCAACTTGGACTTTTGTCAAGACAGTTATAACTACCACAATTTCTCACAATTTGTTACAATTATGATCATAAACACATACCTTATTGTAAGAGATATTGTCCATCTCCTCAGTTCAATGTACAAAATTTAGCGAATTTCTCATCTGATGTTTTATTTTAATTCTTCCAAAGTATGGAGATTAGTTGCATAAGCTTTATTTTTCAAGTTTCTATAAATAAAAATAATACAGTTTAAATCGCAGGGTCATGAGGGTCATAATCTTTTTACCAATTAACTTATATTTAAAAAATCTCTGGAATTAAGTTGAATAACCTATCAGTGGTGTGAACAGTGGCAGCCTTGTTATAAAAATCCAGCCTGACAGTCACTGTTGGTCAACTTTTCAAAACATTGCCTCTAAGTTATTCCTGTATCTCTCTGTATTTATTACTTCTACATAAAATATACATCCTATTATTTTGAATACATTTACTGGATATCATACACAGGAATATCTGTATCATGCACAGAAATTGGTGTGTGAAATTGAATTTCTTTGTGAGTGCCAATATCTGGTATTTTGTGACAAAATATAGCCACTGAAGTGAAATCATGCTTTGTCAGAGATATTACGCATGGGTAAATTATTTTAACATTGATATTTTACAAAATCCAATTACATAAATGCATCCATTTTGATGAAAACATGGAAAATAAAGTGTACGCAGCAAACTCAAATACAATGGAAAAACTAAAACAACACATCATGCAAGAAATTCTCTCAATTTCAGATATTGAACATTTGAGTGTGAATAAAAAATTCCTGTGAGATGCCAGAAATGTTTGGATAGTAAAGGGCAACATTTCCAGTCTCTATTATGATAAATTATGCACTTATCATTGTCACAGTAACAATGCAAGGTGATTGTGGACATAACTGTTTTGCCAGGAGTCCAATTTGTGGTGGGTGGCATACGAGCAGTCATGTTATGGCTTTAGAAATTATTCTCAGCAGTAAGGACATGAAACAGCTGCTAGAGCAAGCTGGTAAAATGAAACCAGAAGAAATTCCAGCAAATGTGTGTCCTGAATCCCTCTGATTCATTGAACATTGGTTTTTCCAGCATAAATGCCATCTGAAGTTATGTGCAATTTAAAACTGCAAAAAAGCAATAATTGCAAAAACTACATAAAGAACTGGTAGCTGTTAACAGAGCAATAAATACCTTTAATGCACATTATTAATAAAGGAGTGACTTATTGAGACTAGAGGAATCGGAAATAGTAAGGAATCTGTGTAGATAAAAAATTTTTACTCAAACGTATTTTAATGTTGGTTCACTTGTATTAGGTTGGCTTAATTGCAAGCAGGTGAATAAATATCATTAGTCACTTACAAACAAATGCACTTTGCAATCAATATGATCATCAGTATACATTCCCATTCAAAGTTCCAGATATTGTGAGCCAACATAACATGATGCAAACTTTTTGCTCCATTCTCGTTCTATCCTGGTTTCTCTTCTTGGCCTATTATGAACCAGCCTTAAGACCAGAATTAACTCACGACTTATTATCTTGCCCAGGATTTGACAGCACATCTGTTTTGGCTAAAAATTGTTTAATAATGTTTCATATTCCTGCCTCATGTTGAACATGTGTGAAGACATTTGATCTAATCATTATGCACTTGTATGTGTATTCTGACAGGTCTACAGGAAACTTTGCTCTAGGTGATTATGGCAGATTTTTATAACATACATTAGCTGTTCAATACAATCCTTAAGGAAAAAGTAGATTGAGGGGCCAAATTATGCCACCAAGAGAGAAAATCTACAAGCAGGAAAATGATAGTGCAGTGGAACCCCATTCTGTTGAAAATAAATTACAAGTGACAGAAATGTCTGCTGTAGCACTTCCAGAATACCCTTGCACAAAATTATTCATCATATCATCATTTTATCACTCACTTCACTGGGAAGCTTCCATCCGGTTAAAATAACTGCTGCTCCAGCACTTGGGTTGTGACAATTCATATAATAACACTACCAACATTTTCATAAGTTAAATAAAGAATATGATGATAAAAGCAATAAAAGTTAAAACTGCTGCTGTTAATACTGTCAAAGGATTTTTAGTCATTGAGAATTCCATTGATAGGCTAAAGTTCTAGCACATAACATTTCCATCCGCAGCCACCAGACATAAAGTTTATCTTAATCCTTTATCATAGAAGCCATTCATTCACCATGTAAATGACAACACATTTTTGAATCACAACACATATATAAAATCTGATTATGACAATGAATTTCTCTGTTAATTCTTGTCACCCTTATTATACCGATGACTAATTTTGAAGTTACTTAATAATCTAACATAGTATTTGAAGAGATGATCATATTTCATCTACACAGCAGCAAAGGTTGGCTCTCTGATCTGTTCTTTGATGTGGAACTCAATAATCTGATTTTTCCTTCCATTTTCACATAATAAGTTGTTCTGGGATTTTTTTATTCATCCTGTTACACTGTTTGTCTGGACATTTATTCTCTATACTGAGTTCTTTTCATTGCAATGTCATCATGTATTATACACTTGGATGCAAGCAGTTCATCTTGAACATATTTTCGGCGTGGGAGTTGTGTCTAGTTTGCATCCCTAATTAGGGTCACTGCATATTGAATATTAAGACTTTGAAAATCTGTAAACCACCTTTTAAACCTTCTTTCCCAGAAGTCTGCAATCTGATATTTAATTTTACTGAACTGCTTTATATCTCACCGGTCTTGTGTTTTCTGAGTTTCATCATGACATATTTCTTGGCCAGCTGATTGTATGTTCATTGTTATTTTTCCTATGGATAGACAATTATATAGAATAATTACACTGTATTGATTTTTGTCCATAAAGTTAGTGCTAATTATAGTAAATACTCAGCTATAATAAAAGTAATGATCATTACTTTTTATATAATTTTCACAAATAGGATGACGACAATGATGATGATTAATAGTAATAAATGGCACAGGCTACTGGTTCTCTGTAACTTTTGAGTAAAAGTTAATAATTTTTCAAACTATAGCTCCTCATCTCAAATCAACTTCCTTATTCTGCTACATTATCATTGAAAGTTTTGTCATCATGAAAACACCCTATATAAAACTTAACCATCAAACATGCAAAGTTTTTAAGTTTACACAAATTAATAGCAATGTACTGCTGCAGTATCTTTATTATCCAACACCACTGTTATCACTATTAAATCAATATATAGTGACATAATGAACCCAGCATACAACAGCAAAAGCTTTACAGCCACAACATAACAGCCTGTTTCACAGATTCCAGTAGTAAAGAGCTACTTTGAATAACTCTTTGCAGTATACAACAACAAAGACACATATTTACATTAAGTGACATTTACACAATTCATTTATCCTCAATATAACGCAACACTGAAACACAAAAGCCAGTAAAACAACAACACAGTTCTCTAAAGTACTGTACACCACAGATTAACAAAAATTGTACAAACATAGTCTTTTTGCAGTTTTGTTATATTTTTGGAATTAAAATATTTCTTACATCAGTAATGGGTTTAAATATGGTCTGTGATAAATCAGAAATAATAAATAACCAGATGAACAATACTTACAGCAAAACATTAATATTAGTTTTTAAAACATCAATTTTCAAGTTTCCATTTTTGAGACTACTTAATAAAGTTGAAACCCTTGGTCTTCCAGCAAAATCAATGTAAATGTGAAGAATGTAAAGTGATAAAATAACTTTTTTTTTTTTTTTTTTTTTCATGAAATTCCACTGTGCACATATAGAGTAGAAGGTTTTATATATGCTATAACATTATGACATAAAGTGCATGGTATCTCACTGTAGTTATTGGTGAATGCTAGAAAAAATTAGATTACATTTAATGTTATTAAAATCCAAGAAGCAATACAGGTGTAATCAGACTTCAAAGATGATTTCAGGAAGAAGAATTGAAAGGTGGGCACACTCACTGAGGTGTTCATACTGTAAGCCATACAATTGTGTGTTACACAGAACATATTATACCATTCCTAAGTATAATGTGTGCAACACATAATGTTTTGCATTGCAAGTACAATGCAAAACTAAAACTATTTCCAATGATTATATATGACTTCAAATATGTATACCACCTTAAAATTGCTCTCAGATGCTTGGAAGTTTAAAAAATTGCAGGAATTTCAAAATTATGTATTTGTAAATCTGGTTTAAATATAGGAAAGTCAGAAGCTATAAAAGCATGAAGTAAATGATTCAAAATTGCTAATTTTAGATATAGTATTTGATAAATAAATCAGAATTTCTAAATCAGTTATTACATGAGTTGGTTTGTTGTTCTGGTAAGCAATTCTAATACACTGTTTTTATTATAATATATAAATCAAACACACTTTGATATCACTTTTAAAAAGGGATGTTACGAATTTCAAAGTCTATCCACTGCATTAAGTTGGCTGAATTTCAAACAACTAAATATATCTTTTTTACGTTTTTTGATACTATACTGAATATGTAAAAAGAGCTTTCCAATATCTATGAAATTACATTGTTTCCAGTTTATTGTGAATTAAACCACCTGTAGTTTTCATTCTTTACCATCAATGGTTTATTACAGACCAGTCATAAATATATGTTTAACCAGTTTTTGGGTTTCCTACTAGCAGTACTTAGCTTGTTTATTTATAAATAATATAGAGTTAAAAATATAGAGTTGTATTCATAGAATTCATCTTTATCTGATTATCTTTGCACAAAATAATACATTTAAAGACAGTACAAGATTATTGTATTCACAAATGCTGAATATGCTAGGGGAGGATTATTGCATATCAGTTTATCCGGTCATGTTACTTACAAAGCTCATTTGATAAGTTTTCAGAACCACCAACAATGGTCATCATTATGCAACGCAGTACTGATGCAATAATTATTGCATCTTTTATGAGCGCACAGGTGGCATTTTGGTGCTCTGGGTGAGATCTGTTGCATATGACATATTATTGTTATTCCTGTGTAAGAAATGTAAGAATATGGGAAAAAGAGAGTTTTAAGCAGTGATAAATTACACTTTTCATGTGAAACGGCATATCACATTTTGACTGAGGAATTTCTGAACATTGCTTGGTCCATTATCAGAAAAACCCACCAGAGTTTTCTGTGTTGCCTTGTGATCACAGATTATGCATCCACACTACTATTCACTAGAAACAAAACAATTGAAACAATGCTGATTCTCCTCCTACAAAAAACAACAACAACAACAAAGGTAGTACAGTTGTCCAGAAACATCATGGCACCAGTTTTATGCAATGTGAAGGGGATTATGTTCCTAATGGTCAAACAATTATGGGAGAATACTACGCAAACCTCTTCACCAACTACAACAAAGGTGCACCACAAAAGACTAGATTTAGCAAGGAAGAAAGTCATCTTCTATCAGGACAATGCACATACATTGTTGCCATGGTAAAAATAAACAATTTGTATTCACCCTATGCTACATGATTTGTCCCTAAGCTTAAAAATTTCCTTGATCGATGGAAATTCTTTTCAAATGAAGAACTGATACTTGGTATTGACAAGTATATTTCAGCCCTGGAGGAATTTTATTTTCAAGATGGAATAAAGGCATTGGAACATCGATGGACCAAGTGCATTAGAGAACAGGAAGATCTGATGTATTCCATTCACATGACCTTCTCTAGCTTTCTACAAACAAACTTTTGTTACAAAATATTATTTTTTTTACCTACATCATCTAATTGAGATAAACATTTGCAGAAATGTTCTTATTACTTGTTTCCTTGTAAGTAGAAAAAAAATAAAAGGCTAAACTAGGCTAAAGCAATAGTCAAATCTTTTAAAAAGCTACCGCTATAAGAAACAATTGAAATTTGGTTCTCTTTTGCACTCCCAGCAATAAATTAAAAGAGATGAAATCAAAGCTTCCCAGTAAGTAGTTTAAAACTGAAAGAAATAACGAATATCTCGGAAATAGTCAATTGAATGAAAAACTGCAAATGACATAAATTGCAAGTTTTAACAAGATCTACATTTTGTATGGTAAGTTTGTGTCTTCTCTTATGGTTTACCAGTTAGGAAAAGTTATCCAGAATGAGAGCTCTTCAGAGGCTATTCTCAACATTCAAGATACACATTTTATTTGGCATGTAAATATCTTTAATGTACAGTATTTTAACCAAAATCATTAGACAAGAACCCTATTGAGAGAGAGAGAGTGAGAGAGAGAGGGAGAGGGAGGGGCAGGGGAGGGGGAGGGGGAGGGAGAGGGAGAGAGAGATCCAAAATTGACTTCCATTTTACAGAGTATGCTTTCCCCCTTCTTTATAATGCCTTTAGCATCTCTTAAAATTCAGATATGCAGAATCTGTGCATGGAATAGGTAAAAGGATGCTCAAATGAGCCAGAATTTAATGAGCTGTGACCCCCAAAACACCTCATTGACAGCACAATCCAAATAGATTGAAACTTAGATCTGCAGGTTAGATGATACTATCTATGATGAGGGCATTTTTCCTGAAGGACTAAATTTTAACCTCACTACAGCATTTTTTTACATTTAGAATACAATGTTTACGAATATAAAAAAAACTAAACTAGATGTATCTTTCAGGGTGAGAATTTATGGTCTACTTGTTCTGCCATTTCATTCACAATTGCAAATTCAGACATCATCAATGGTGCAGTTGGATTCTTCTTTCAGTTGTAACTGACTCCTTTGCTGGAAATGTTGAGGTATTTATGTGACATCTACCTACACAGGATTGGTTCGGCTGGATTAAATAGGCTGACTAGGGCAATATTTGTGACTCTGGTGTCCTATTTGTTCCTAATTGGTTTGTATTTCTGAGGGTTTGTCTCAGTTTAATGAGTAAAATTATTCAGTTTTAGTGACTTCTTCCATCCTGTTGAAGTTGTTAAAGCGTTTATAAATATCTTCAGCTTCATGCTGAAGACATTTATCTGGTGGTAGTATAGTATATTATCATGTATTCAATGTGTTCTCTCTTTGCCCATTTTGCATGTTATTTGACCACAATCAGAAATCACACAAACCAAACAGAAGTAAGTAGTTTCATTAGTATGTGTAAGTCTGCTATACAACTCTTTTAGTCTGCCCATATAATCTAGGCAGAATCATGAGCAATTGGTATAAACACACAGCATTTTTATCAATTATGACTAAATTTCATCAAGTCTCTGACCATGCCACACATGTCTATTGCAGTTTTGAATAAAACTTCTGGATGACAGACCATGGCTTCTCAGCCTGGATACTCCTAGTTATAATTCTGAATCCAGATATTTAAGCTTATGCCTACTTACGACAAAAAACTTAGTCCACTGTTGATACTTTCACCATTCAGACAATACTAAGAATGTCTATGAATACCACTCAAAATGCTCTACAACAAATATTATATAGGCAATCATAAAAAATAAATAAATAAATTAATAGGAGCTGAATATTTAACCTGAATATTGCAATTAAGTTAATATTTTTGTCATTCTGCTGATACAGCCCATGGAACTCAAATACAAAATATATTAGTATTTTAAGCAGCTGCAATAGTATAACTTCTTAAAGTGAAATGAAAAACATAAATTGATAATTATCCTACAGTACACATTTTGAAAAGGTAAGCTGCACTCACCTGTGGTTGTGCTGGACTAGGAACATGTTGTTTTTGTTGACGAGCTTGAGCAATGGCTGTTTGATCTAGTAAATCCCAGGACTTCTGCCTGCGGTTGGTTGGGGTACCAGCCCCACCGACCTGAATATGACCATTTCCTCCATCACTACGAGGAGATGGACTTGTGGTCACAGGGGTACCAACACCAGCAGATGGAACACCAGGCTATAAAAATAACATTATATTTTGTAGTCACATCAGAGACAAAACCAATACAGTTGAACCTGATTTGTGTGCATATGAAGGGAACGAGAGAAGATTATTTGTAACTCAGAATTACTTACAGCTGGTTTTTGATACATATTAAAAAAGAAAAGACAATACAGTGGGCATACATGTGCAAAATTTTACAAACAACAAAGTTATGTACAAAGAAAACATTATTTTGAACTTGGTCCTGCTTTAAAGAAATCAGTTAATTTTGCTTGTTTCACTTTTCTTGCACTAAGTGCATAAACCTCACTTTGCAAACTTATTAATGAATTTAGACCTTTTCCACTACCACTTTTAGCACTGATGTAACACCTACACATATTTATTGCACTTAATCCACCTTAGGTGTTTCAAGATTTGAGTCGTCATCCACATTACTGTCAGGGTCGCTTGAAGCTGGTCTACTTTCTTGATCACCACCATGTTTTTGGTACACATCAGCAATAATCTCCTCATCCTGTAGTTCCCCATACACAGCTAGATTATCATCAAAATGCACAAAGGTATCAAAATTTGCACCCTCTATTAGAGCTAGCTCATTTATGGGCTCATCACTATCAATAACATCACCATCATCAGAAACAGCCTCTTCCTGTAAGACACCAAATTTAATAAAGTAGTGTTTGCTTGTGGAGGATGACACCTGCTTCCAGGCAGCCGAAATAAATTCCATGGCTTGTAATAAGTTAATGGCAAGATTTTCATTTCCTGCATCAGTCGGTGTTTTTAAATGTTGAATCAGCATTTTTCTATAATGAACTTTGAAATTTGCAATGATGCCCAAATCGAGTGGCTATAGAAGACTTGTACAGTTAGGAGGGAAAAATTCCACTCAAACATTTTCCAAAATTATTTGAGGTGGATGTGCTGTACATCGATCCATAAATAGAAGGATCTTCTTTTGTTTCTTTTTCATTTTAATGTCCAATTTCTTTAACCACTGTTACATTAAAATCATAGCCATCCAAGACTTCCTATTGGATTTATATTCCATATGTTTTGTTTTCACACCCTTAAAACACCTCAGATTCTTGGATTTTCCTATCACAAGTGGGGGAAGTTTGTCTGATCCGTCTATATTGGTGGCAAGAAGAACGTTACACAAATTTTACTTTTCTTCCTTCCATGGCATGAGTCACCCTTTTCAGTTAATGTCTTGCTGGTGAATGAGATTGTAGAATAGGCCAGTCTCATTACAGTTGTAGATGTTTAGAGGCTGATAATCCCTTTCCTGGTAGAACCTCTTTCTTCCAGTGTTGAACCGCAATGTCATCCACAGCATTTGGCTCGCCGCAAATTGTTTCCCCTGTGATTCCATAATGATCTTTAAATCCTTGCAACCATCTTGATGAAACCCTGAAATCAGTTGTGATGTTCATTATTTTAGCTAAATCTATCGCTTTTGCTTTCAGCATGTTGCCACTGATTGGTAGAGCTGCAGCCTGTTTCTGTTGGAACCATGTGAAAAGTGCCATTTTCAAATCAGCATATCCCCCTTCCTGCTGATGGCTGTATTTTATTGATTTGGCACCCAACTTTAAAAACTCATTCAAAATAAAATTTTTGTTACTGATGACTGTACATGGTGTGGACTAAGCAATTCCTAAGTCTGAAGCAATTTTGGTTTTGGTTTTGTGTGGATTAAGCTCCACCTCTCGTATGAATTTTACTTTCTGATCTAGCATATAACATTTCCTTTTGCTGTTTTCCTTGGCTGATTAAAAGCAAGTGAGAACTGAAAGACAAACTGCTGTTTAACAATAAACATCAGACACTGAACATTTTTATCTTTATTTCTCGTTTGTTGCTGCATTGTCGCGCTCTACCAGCAAACGTATTATTGTCTTTTGTTTCCGAGGCTGAATGCCACCTGCTCAGCTTGCGTCTTTGTCAACAGAGAGAAATAAAATACCCTCAAGTTTCTTTTAAGATAGTGTATGCCATATGCTCATTATAATTACGCAAAACTCAGTTGTATTTCACTGAAATTTAATACGTATAACAGCAAATTACATATAAATGCATTACGTATAAATAAGGTTGTGTTAACAGGTTTCTATATTACATTTTGCCGAGAACTATGAAAATTTACGTATAAATGCCAATTACTTACAACTGGTTACATATAAAACAGTTCAACTGTAGTACTTGCTTCACTCTATTCATTCAAGTATAACAACAACTCTATTTAAAATATTCTTTGCATTTTGTGTTCCAAGTTAAACACAATCTTTTCACTATGATAGCGGATTGCTATCCACTAAAACTAAATTATTTAGGCACTGAACATTATGTAGATGTGTAACCCAGTATCCTCAGCCACCTAAGGAGGAGAAACCTCGGCTCTAGAGGAGACAATTTTTTTTTTAAATTCTGTTACTTAAAAGAGTAACATTTAGATCACAAGGTTCAAAATAAATAAAACATATTTTAAAAAGATTATAATCTAAGAAAGCAATATAAAGTCCAAGGAATTTTATTAACTCACAGGCAGAGAATTTATACATGACCTCCTTACTACAAGTTTAAAAATCTACTTGTTCTTTTCACAATGTGTAGGCTAAGATTAGAAACATAGAATCAAACTGAAAAAGTCAATGCCATAGCTAGGATTTGAACCACAGATGTTCAGCTTTCCATGTTGTTGCGGTATGCCTGTATGGCATTTAATTCTCCAACTGACTCACATTTTTTACAGTAAACCACAAGATGGTGTCATATTAATTTTGACAAAACATAAATCAATAGACGGTTTATGTCCTGGTTTTCATAGTTAATTACGATTAGGTTAATATCTTTCACCTGTGCCATATGTAGCTAATAACAAGAACTTGTTATATTGGTAATGTTCCTCCTATATTTATGTTACACTAGGTAATGCATTTTTATTATTAGAACCAGCTGAAAAATTCAATGCAATGGCTGTGATTTGAATACAGTTCTCCCGCTTTCTGTAAGGTTGCTCTAACCATTGAGTTACTATGACAACATGCGGATATGACATTCAATCCTCCAATTGACTCAAGTGTTTTTTAGCTGGTCTTCCTTCAGAGAATACTTTAATAGCCATTTACATTCATTAGTACTGTATTTATCTGAATAGAGGACAATTTATTTTTCCAAAATATTAATGTTCAGAACTGAGGGTTGTCTTGCATTTCCAAATACCATGCAGGAAAATTAAGTTTTAAACTTTGCTGGTATACCAAGACCGTGAAGTATGTAGCAGATATTTCTGCCAGTATATTCTGTTCTTCTTTTTTCAGCTCTCTCCTGATCACAATGTTCTACCAAATTAGGTAAAAAAAAAAAAGAAAAAACAACGATGTGTTACATAAGTATGTTGTCTAAATAGAAAATCTTATCCATCATTGTCAGTACAGTTAAGCTGCTGCCACTGCCACTGTCATGTTCTACCATCACACATATAACATACATTTTCGCACTCCCCTCTTCATCTCTTCTCCTCAGAATATGAATTTCTGCACAAATCAAATTAAGGAGAAAATAAGGGGGTCGAGGGCTTAATCAACTGAAGTGTCCCTTAATTTCTTCAAAATACATATTGAAACTTTAAATTCATTTAAAAGTTAAACTATGTCTTCTTTATATATAGATATGCTTAATTCCCAAATTAAGTTCTGAAAAATGGCAGCCATCTTGCATTTGAGGTCGTCTTGTTTTTGGATAAATACAGTAGTTCATATCCAGGTAATATTAATATAGTTATTACAAATTAACAAGCTATTCTATTATATTGGTATATTGGCTCCTCTTATATTTATGTCACACTGGGTTAATGTTTTTTCTTATTAGAACCAGCTGAAAAATTCAATGCTCAGCTGGGATTTGAACATGTCTCTGCTGCTCTCCATTTGATTGCTCTAACCATTAAGCTACTGTAAAAACATGCTGGTATGACATTCAATCCTCCAACCAATTCATGTGGTTTTTACACAGTCAACCAACTGGTATGTTTCCCTTCAGAGAACATCTTCAAAATGAGCGATTATTGTAAGTCAAAATTTTTACTGAGGTGCAGCAAGTCTATGGTAAGGTCAAAGCGAGCCCATGTAAGTGATGATTGGGATTTTTGGATGTTGAAGCAACTTTGCTGTATGTGATGAAATACTTGTTTTGCATTTATATTAATAAAATAATCTGATCTGATATTTTCTAAGTACTACAATTTAGTTTTTATTCTGAAACAAGCTTATTTTTTTAATCATATTGTGCATATGTGTGTGTATGTGAATGCGTGCGTGTCTCTCTCTCTCTCTCTCTCTCTCTCTCTCTCTCTCTCTCTCTCTCTCTCTCACCTACAATAAGCTAACCTACAGTTCAAAGAGTAAAAATACCATTATTTCATGTAAAAGATCCTGATGTTATTTAGAGTCCCCCCCCCTCTCAATGTATATTTTGCCTCATGTAAGAAGATACTTTTCTGTGGGCTTTTTATCAACATTATCTCTATATTATTGTTTTGCATATTTACATTATACACATAAGCCATTTTCAAAATGAACCGTGTGTTCTTACTCAAACATATTTACTTTACACAGGATTCAACAAAGGAATAGTTGAGCATCACACTGAGATAAGACAACTATGGTCTGTGACAATAAACTTTGTGGTTAAGTAATGATTTTACACTGGAATATCCATATAATAATTACACATAGATAAAGATTGAATACACATAGATAAAGATTGAATACACATGTGGTGCAGCTTTCCATTCAAAACTAGTTATCTTATATCCCCCCCAAGCGTGAAAATAACTGCCAATGTGGTATTTTTGAAATTATGAGCTTTGCTATTCTGAAGAAAATGCCTTGTCAGCAAGGATTAGTGCATCACTGAGGTCCAGTTTCACATTGTGGAAAAATGTGTAAGAATTAGAGAGAGGTGTTTCTTTAAACTAAAGCAATAGGGCAGTCAGAAATGAACTCGTTCCCATTCTGACAGTCCTGGATAGGCCTGCATTCAAACCTCGCTCAAAGTCTTAAATTTTTTTTCCATGCATGTGAATACATTCAGAGTGAACCCACATTTTACTCTTAAGGTTTCTTTAAAATAAATTTTTTTTCCATGCATGTGAATACATTCAGAGTGAACCCACATTTTACTCTTAAGGTTTCTTTAAAACTAAGTGATCTTACGAAGGTACTTATGCAAAGCATTAACATATTGCATACGAAAACGGAATGGTTTGTAACATGGTATGCCGGTATTGGATATGCAGATGTGAATGCGTGCTTTAAAATACTTTCAGAATAATAGCTTATATGTGTCACTTCATCTGTTACTCGAAGTAATTACTCTCTACAGTGGCATAGTCAGTAGTATGTTCTGCTTTCAATTAGATGGTGCAGGTTCAAAAGCATGTTGAAACTGTTAATTTTTTTCCCCAAATCATTGAATGGTATAAGTTTGGGGTGAACCCAATTTTTATTTATGGTATTTTTCTCAAAATATACATAAATTTTACAGAGGTATACTCAAGGGCATGCCTTGTAGCATGAATTAATGAGCATCCATATTAATAGCACATGTGTTGCATAACTGCTCTGTCTGCTACTGGAGCTAAGTTATTCACACTGCAGCCATGACATACTCTTTTTTAGAGTTAATTGATCTGCATTTTTTTTTATGAAAAGTTAAAAGAAACTCTTTTTAAAGCTCAATATTATAATTAGTTTTATGATTCACAAATAATAATTAAAAGATTAAATTACTTAAGGAATAACAATATTACTCCAATGCCAGAGAGGCAGGAGGAAATTTGCATAAAGCAGCACAGCTTATACAGTCAGATACACCAGCTGCATCATTCTACCTTCCAGCTTATTCATCACGCCTGCGGAAAACTGGTTCCCTGGCTGTGCATAGACCTAATGCAGGTGCAAGATGGACCTGTCGTACACCAGGTGCTCGAAAGGATTCACAAAGTTTGTTCAACCTGTACCGGTGGTATTGCATATATTATGGGCACAAATCATGTCAGCATATGGCCAGTAGTGGTATTGCATATATTATGGGCACATGGCATTAAACCAAACAAACAGACACTCCTGGGATCATATAAATCCACATACGATTGTTGAAAAAAATTATCAGCATACGTTAAGAGTTAATATATGGGCTGGCATAGTTTCAAATTACATAATCGGCCTGTATCTTCTTCAAACAAGGTTAAATGGGAACATGTACTGCCAGTTCCTAGTTGATGTGGTACCTGGGTTTCTGGAACACGTCCTTCTTGATGTATGATGCTAGATGTGGTTCCACCATGATGGAGCTCCTTTTCACTTTGACAGAGATGTCAGAGGTCATTTAAATAACATGTTTCCAGGATGTTGCATTGGGTGCGGCACTGATATTACTCAGCCACCATGTTCCCTTGATCTCACACATTGTGATTATTTTCTGTGGTGACACATCAAGAGCCTCGTATATAAAATTCCTGTCAACTCTGATGAGGATTTGCTGGTGAATATATTGGCTGCTTGTGATGGAATTCCTAACACTTCAGGCATCTTTGAAAGGATACAAAACAGATTTATTTGAAGATGCAGACTCTGGATGGATTTTGAAGGACATCATTTTGAACAATTTCTTTAGTTCATCTTTGCTCAAAAGTAGGAGCTACAGGTTTGCTTTTGTTATTGCCAACTTATGATGATGCTTATTATTGTTGTTGTTGTTGTTGTTGCTGCAATTTGAGGCAGGAATAAGCAGCTTGATTTTCTTTATTCTTTTGTGTTAATCAGGAATATCATTAACTTACAGTGTGAATGATTCTAAATTTGGTTTCTCTTTTGTTATGCCAAAGTTTCTTCCATTCTGAGGTGTGAGGAAGTTTGGTTTTCTCTCCTTATTTATTTTTCTTCTTCTTTAATGTTTGCATCCCCCCCAAATTAAAGGAGCAAATACAAAAGTGAATTTTCTTATTGTTTATGAATGTTTACATGGGATGTGCAGATAACGGAACATTTTGCTTATTACCTACTCTTTATCTCTCTTGTATCCATGTACATATACCATTTTTTTTATAAATGAGCAAAAAATTTATTTATGTGTAATGTTCCTTCATATTTTCTCTGTCCTGAGGTGAACACGAATACAACTTAAATTTTGTCTTTTCTTTCCCTAGTACCACTCTTTTGCACCCAAAAACAAAGATTATGATGTTCATTACTCTTTAAAAT
Organism: Hymenopus coronatus; assembly: GCA_030762935.1. Taxonomy (NCBI): domain Eukaryota; kingdom Metazoa; phylum Arthropoda; class Insecta; order Mantodea; family Hymenopodidae; genus Hymenopus; species Hymenopus coronatus. The sequence goes on from CM060882.1 coordinate 58,482,080, forward strand.
TATTTCCTCTGTAAAATTTAATATCACTGGTCAGCACATGAAATGGATCATATTCGGTGTTGCAAGATACATCAAATCTAAATATGATTAAAAAGTATATAATCCTTTTGCAATATGAACCTCTGACAAACAGCCATGTGAACGACATATGGTCTCTGTAATTTTATTGTTCGCTTTGCATGGCTATGACTCCCTGCAGTTAGCAACAACTCAGAGAAGTTTTATTAGTGGCATATATACTCGTCATTGATTTTGATCTATTGCAACCAACTGTTATCTTAAAAACCATAAATGTCCTATATCAAAAGTTCACCTAACGCTCCTCTGCAATCCCCAATGATTTTTTGGTTGAATTCCGTAACATCCTGTATGTACATATACATATAATGAAGCAACAGTTAATATTTAAGCTTCTAGAAAGATTTTTCGACACATCCTCTAAAATTACACTATAAATACATCTTATTAATTTTTTCTGCAATATTAATATATCATATGTATGATACATACTCTCTATTTGTGCATTTAACATGTAATATATGTAGTGGACCAGGTCTTACTGAAAGTAAGGACGAATTAATCCATAGTATATTAAGATTATATAATTGAAGTTTAGCTATTACTTCAAAATTCTTAATAGATATAAACAAGAGCTAATATTCTTTTACATAGAGGTTCAATATGATATTTGAATGTCATATTCTCATCAATGATTATTTCAAGGAATTTTATATTCTTTAGCTGCTCTCAATATATCCATCTTGTGATTTTAGAGTCACTAAATTCTCTAGAGTGTGTATATCTTTATTTGCAAGTATCATAGGTTTATTATGATACATGAAAATAAAATTCTTTACTACAGCCAGGATATGGACTACAGAACTAACTACAACACACATTTTGTTGCAGTTATATGAAGTAGATAGATCGCTAGTGTGACACTCAAATAATCAGATAGAAGCTTACTACATTATTGCTGGACTTCACATTTTGAATATGCTTTGCATTGTCTGATGAGAAACAAAACCACGTGAAGTTATAGCTGAAACTTTAACTTCCATCTAGTAAGGGACGACGGTTATTAAATACAAACTTTTTTCGATGCAATAAGTGTAATTCCTTGGACTTTCTAAGGACTTATTGAATGCCCCTCATAATATTTAACAAGCTTTAATACATGGTGTCAAATCTGGAAAACATTTTTGGTTAATAATATTATAAATTATATATAATATATACATTTTATATCTAGAAGATTCAGAATTATTAGAGGGGTTACATGTTAAACACAACTTAGGGAAGGCTATTAACCAAAATGAAACTGGGAAAGAGGGCAATACAGAAATTGCAAAATGGGTACGTTCTGAGGAATTTGACATTTCATGACAGCATCATTTGAATGGAACCCCTATGGAATAATACAAAGAGGAAGCAAACTCAAAATTGAGGCATAATGTGGTCAGACTGAAGCCACAGAACTAGGGAAGAAAGCAAAATATTGACAACTTTGCATCCCAGAGAAGCAAAAGGATGCTACTGCTAAGAACAGATATGCTACTTTTTAGAAAGCATGAATAATTATTTATTATAATAGAGTTTTTTACATGTGTTTTCTTTACATTTTACTCACATGTGGCAGGAGATTCAGGTGTCCATCAACAGTAAAGTTGTCACTTGAACCTGATTCTGGTATCATTCTTGTTATTGAATGTTTGACATGACATCGGCTCCTCACTTCTTCTGACACTGACACAAGTGCTGAAAGGAAAATGAGATATGAAATTTCTTACTAGGTAAATACACCACATTCCATTTATTAGCAACATCTGCCATTTATTTTTCCCAAAACATTTTCGAAGCTCATTTTTAGAGCTCAAAATGTCAAATATATTAATGTCAATGTTCTAGCTTCTATTATATTCAGAGATCCCAGGTTTGACTTTCTTTGATTAGGATAATTCCAAACTCATAAATGAGGGAGTGAATGTTACTATGTTTTGCTACAAATGATTGTAACTCAATAAAAAACAATATCATGAGGCTTTCTCAAATCAAAGCCTCTGATATGACAACAGAAATTAAGGGAACTATTGTAAATGAAAATACACAAACAAATACTATTGATTATTTCAAATTATAATTATGATTTCTTTTACTATCTCTTTTGTGCAAGTGGGGATGGATGGAAGAGGTAGATTCTAAAAGATCCTATTACTCTGACCTCAGATAACTTTTGTATCTTCCTTTTTAGCCCAGCATGCAATGATGTCTTTATTGACAGAAATTAAAGACAAGCTGAATTTTTATCAGTTGTTTGGAGAATTTTTGTGTATTTTTTTTTGGGGGGGGCGGCTTATTTGAGACAATATTCCAAAAGAGTCCAAAACAGTTTTCAAGTTTCCAAACTATATGTATATAGGACACAATAGAACTTAACACTTTTGCTACCGTGCATCTATCAATTCGACAGTAATTGCCCAGCATTTAAATGTCATTTTAAAACTGGCAGTAAGGGTGAAAAATGCCAGGCTTCTGTCTTAAAATACTAACCATTAGAAAAACACATCAAAACAAATGTAATTTTAAAGCTAGAATGATTATTTAAAAACTGAATTTTGCATATTAATTTCTGTTCAATAATCTACTGGTTAGAAGAATTATTGGAAAAAAAATTAATATATCCAGCACATATTCAATCAAAACAACAGAAAATAATAATTTTCATATTGTAATTCGAGATGAAATATCACACACTTCTATCAAGATATCGGAACAATAGTTTGCACTGTAAAATTATATTCAATTGCAATAAAATAAGTACCATCATACTATTTTAGTTATGGTTATGGTTTTTCCACACTAATTTTAACACTATACTTTGGATATTACAACTTTCAACTTACACATGTACATGAGATAATTGTAATCAGTCATTTATGACCATTAGAAAATTAAAAATCTGACATGTTCCATTCACATGATTTTCCTTAGCTATTCTGCAACAGATTATTCTTACAAAAGCTTATTCTTCTACTTCATACTACACTTCAAAATAAACATTAGCAGAAATTGTCTTTATTACTTGTGTCCTTGTAGGTAGAAGGGAAATAAGTGAATACATTAGGCTGAAGCACTAGTCAAATCTCTTAAAAGCTGTTGCTATGTGATTGAAATTTATTTCTTTGCATGGCCAGGAGTTGACAGTACCCATATGAAAAAAGTTTAACTATTTTAAAACTGAGGCCAAAAATGAGGAATATCATGGAGATGGTCAACTCCATGAAAAGAGTATATATAAATTGTGTGTTTTAACGAGCTATACCCTTTTTGTGTGGTAAATTTCGTATCTCTTACAGTTTAACAGTTATGCTAAAATCATCCAAATGAAGAGTTTATCAGAGAAGTTTACCAGAAAATACAAAATAAACATCTTGTTTGCCATGTAAATATCTTTATATATGCTATTTTAATCAAAATCTTTTAGAGCCATTTTTGAATTTTTTTTTCCATGTAAAGAGAAGTTTGGGGTGGGAGGATTTTCCCTCAAAATCTTTGTGTTGCATCCTTAGAGGATACTAAACTTAAATGCCAAGTTTGGCATTTTACAGACTTTTCATGTTTTAGTTATATTCTCTCTCACACACATGCACGCACACACACACACGCATGTGTGCATATACCTTTTTCTAAAAATGCTTTCTTTGGATACAGGGAACCCTAAAAAATGTATTTCTGGTGAAATCTTGTATCAAAATTTTGAGTAGAATGCAATACCTTCTCTACCTACATTGCACACACACGCTAAAGAAAGTAAAAATTACTCACTAATTAGAAAACAAATCTGAAACATTTCAAGTGGCGAAAAAAGGGCTATACAAAAATTATAAAAAAATCAGATATGTTCTATCCACATGACTTTCTTTACAACTTTGTAATAAATTATTGTTAGTAAGCTTATTCTTTTATCTACTTAAGCTAATCGAGATAAACTTAGCAGAAATGTTTGTATTACTTAGTTCCTTGTACGTAGAAGGGAAATAAGGGAACACACTAGGCTAAACCGACAGTCAAATGTTTTAAAATATGGTTGCTATGGGATTGAAATCCATTTCTTTGGATGACCAGAAGTTGACAAGTTCCCGCATGAAAAACATTTAAGTACTTTAAAACTGAAACTAATAATAAGGAATATCTGGAAAACAATTCACACCTCCAAAAAAATGTATATGACATAAATTGTGTGTTTTAACAAGATCTACTTTTTTTTATGTAAGTTTTTGACTATCTCTTACGGTTTACCAGCTATTCCCAGAAAATTCAAGATATATATTTTATTTGTAATGGAAATGGCTTTAATGTATGGTATTTTCATCAAAGTCATTAGAGCCATTTTTGAGAAAAACAAAGTTTTTGAAAATTTTTCCATGTAAAGGGTAGTTTGGGGTTGGCAGGGATTTTCTTGAAAATCTTCATGTCATATCCTTGAAAGATACCAAACTTAAATACCAAGTTTGGTATTTAACAGTCTTTTCGTTTTTGAGCTATACTGCCCCGCCCACCACACGCACACACAAACCTTTTTCTAAAAATCTGATGTGCTACACTTAATTGACTTTCTCTAGCTGTTCTTCAAACAAAATTCTTACACACCATGCTAATGAAGATAAACATTTGCAGAACGTTTTAATTACTTAGTTTCTTATAAGTCAAAGAAAACTAAAGGAATACACCTGACTAAACCAACAGTCAAATGTTTTAAAAGCTGTCATTAAGCGATTATAATTACAAATCTCTTCTTTGTTTGGCCAGAAGTAGAACAAAAGAAAAACGGACATTTCCTGTCTGAGAAAAGTATAAGTACTTTACAATTAAATGAATAGCAACGATACCTCAGAACCAGTTATCTCCACAGTAAAATGTAGAGGACATAATTGTGTGTTTTGACAAAATCTACATTTCTACATCTCTTTCGATTTAGCAGTTAAGCAAAATTCGGCAATTCATCCTGAATAAAGAGGTCTTCAGAGGCTATGCCCTGAAAATTCAAGATATAAATTTTATTTGGGATGTAAATATCTTTAATATACAGTATTTTCATCAAAATTGTTAGAGCGATTTTTGAGAATATCAAAATGTTCAAAAATTTTTCCACGTAAAGGGCAGTTTGTGGTGCGGGGATTTTCTTGAAAATCTTTCTGTTGCATGCTTAGAAGAGACTAAACCTAAATATCAAGTTTGGTATTTAACAGTCTTTTGTTTTTTAGCTATGCTGTCCACAGAAATACACACACACGAACCTTTTTCTAAAAATGCCTCAGGGGCTCCAACACATATATTTCCATTGAAATCTTGACATCAAATTTTTGGATGGAATACAATATCTTCTTCTCTTTCCACTACATACATTGTACATGTGGGGCTAGAGAAAGTAAAAATACTTTTTTTTTTTGGGATTCAGGGTGTCCTAAAACATATTTCCGGTAAAATTTCGGTATCAAATTTTTGGGTACAATACAATACCTTCTCTATACACTATGTGCATAGTATGTGTAGAGAAAGTAAAAAAAAAAGTTAATTATGACTTTACTTGGCTGCAAATCATTAATTCTTTTCTTTATTTGGAGCACTTATGCAAATTTTACACACACTGTAAGCAATTTTTTCTTTGTTGCAGTGTATAATACACAGTACATCTCACACCTTATATGTTGAAGAAGAATTATCACAATTAGCATATAGTACAATGAAACAAAATCACAAAATACTCTCTTCACACTAAAGAATTCTAAAGTTTTAAGTGAGATCACAACTAAAGAAGTTAAATTACTGTGAATAGCGCTAGATAAACAACTGTCATGGAATCTGCACATAGATCTTATATGCAGTAAATTGTCTCTATTGTATTTTTAATAGTGAACTTAAAAAAAAAAGAATCCTCTAGAGGATTTTATATAAACATCTTATTTTCCTTTCTTTCAGAGTATATTTAGATATAGGTTAATTCTATAGGGTAGCAGTTCACGTGTATTAAAAGTGTTAAAAATTCAAACAAAGGTTATGAGAGTTCTATCAGATGCTAAAAAAATCTGATGTGCTCCATTCACATGACTTTCTCTACATCTGTGTAACAAATTTTGATAATAGGCTTACTCTTCTATCTATTCAATGCTAAAACATTAGCAGAAATGTTCTTATTACTTAGTTCCTGTATATGTAGAAGGGAAATAAGGGAATATACTAGGCTAAACGGACAGTCAAATGCTTTAAAATGTGGTTGCTATGGGATTGAAATCCATTTCTTTGCGTGGTTAAGCGCTACCAAGTTCCCTTATGAGAAAAGTTTAAGTGTTTTAAAACCGAAGTCAATGACAGGAATATCTTGAAAATGACCAATTCCACGAAAAAATTGTATCTGACATAAATGATGTGTTTTAAAGAGATCTGCATTGTTTGTGTAAGTTTTTGTCTCTTTCGTATGGTTTACTAGTTATGCAAAATTTAATAAAAAATCATCTAGAATAAAGAGGGCTTCAGAGGCTCTATTCCCAAATAATTCAAGATATGCATTTTATTTAACATGTACATATCTTAAATATAGGAGATTCAATCAAAAGTGTTAGAGCCATTTTTTAGAAAATCAAAATTTTCGAAATTGTTTGCATGTAAAGAGTAGTTTGGGGTGGGGTGAGGGGATTTTCTTGAAAATCTTGTGTTGTATCCTTGGAAGATATCAAACTTAAATACCAAGTTTCATATTTAACATACATACCCACGGACCTTTTTCTAAAAATGCTCTTTACTTTCTCTACATGTACTATGTACATAGTGTATAGAGAAGGCATTGTAATGCACCCAAAATGTATTACCAAGATTTCACTGGAAATATATGTTTTGTGTCCTACTGAATAAATAAAGAAATTAGAAAAAGGTTCATGTGTGCGCACGCATGCATGTCTGTGGTCAGTATAGCTCAAAAATGAAGTGTTCGTTAAATATCAAACTTGGTATTTAAGTTCAGTATCTTCCAAGGATGTGACATTAAGATTTTCAAGAAAATCCCCCCACCCCCAACTACCCCTTACTTGGAAACATTTTAAAAATTTTTGATTTTCTCAAAAATGGCTTTAACGGTTTTGATTAAAATGTTGTATATTAAAAATATCTACCTGACAAATAAAATGCATATCTTGAATCTTCTGGGAATAGCCTCTGAGGACGACATCATTATGGATGAATGTTGTATAATTGGCAAATCGTAAGAGATAGACAAAAACTTACATAACAGAAAATGTAGAGCTCGTTAAAACACACAATTTATGTTACAGGCACTTTTTTCGTGGATTGGATCATTTTTGAGATATTCCTTGTTATTGGTTTCAGCTATAAAGAACTTATACTTTTCTCATATGGGAATTTGTCAACTGCTGTCCATAGAAACAAAGGAACTTCAGTCATGTAGCAACCATCTTTTGACTACTTTAGCTTATGGTACTCCCATTTTTTTTTTTTTTTTGATTAGCATAGAGCAAAAAGAAACATAAGATGGTTAACAATAATTTGTTTCAGAGATGTAGAGAAAGTCATGTGAACGGAACATCTAAGATTTTTTTTTGATTCAGATGGACCCAAATTTCCGGTGAAATCTTGGCATAAAATTTTTGGGTGCAATACAATGCCTTCTCTATACACTATGTACAAGTACATGTAGAGAAAGTAAAAATGGATAATTGTAAAATACTATTTGTAATATCAAAAATGTTTACAATTGCAAATTATATATATATTTATGTTGTTCTAATATAATATGTAAAAGAAAATATGCATAATCATAGTGCAAAAAAATAAATACTTAATTACAGCACAAGAAACAAACAAATTGGATATGCCTTACCATAGCCTAAGTAAATAATATAAAATAATAGTTATATAACTTTTTAATGCACTACCAAAGTAGAATATATAGCGTTAATCTTCAGGATTTTAAGAATAGAGTCTATACATGGCTAATGGAAAATCTTGTATTGAGTATGCAAGAATTTGAAGAGCTGGATGATATAAGCTGAGTTTTGTTCTGTATATGTATAGCTAGGAAGAAAACTGTGGTGTAGATGGATGTAAGTGTTAAAGTATTTATATTTGTATTTTACCCAATGACTGATTAATAAATTTAACTCTTAATTTAATTAATTGTATCATCAGTCATCTCTCCTCTCTTCAGAAATCACTAAGAGCTTATATATTCAATTACTGGAAAATTAAATTGAAATCTGGTCATTTTCTTCTTGGTAATATATTCACAAATTTAATAAATATCATATAACAACCTCCTCCTTAAATGTGGTCACCACTGAGGTGTATTAAGTACACAATCATTACTGTTACTGTCACATTGTTTGCATTGATATTATACTCATCTAATATGTCAAATTTTTATTCACCCTGATTGGCACATAAACGTTCCTGAAGAACTTGTCATGTACACTTTTATATATTAAACACTGAAGTGGATTGGACAAGGTTAAACAAAACTACCAGAGCTTGAAATAACAAAAGACATCTCTGAATGCCTTTGAAACATACCATTAAAGGTTTCCTCTTTCCAATGATAGGAACATTCTCCATAAGGTAATTCAAAATGGGTTTACAATCTCTCAAACACTGTGTTGATGGGATCAACAGTGGCAGCCTTTGCACAGTGTAGTACAGCTAACTATAACTCGGATGGCAATTTACAATTGAAACCATTTAATGACTTTGGTGGCAAGAGGGTTAATAAAATATGAACCTTTTACATATGCATTTAAGACAAAAATTGATTTTCTTTAAGTTTTTGCCAGTTTTGGTTCCATGGAGCTTTGCCCCTAAGCTTAATATTCAAGTTCATTGCTTATCCACCACCTATGAGCCTGTCGTGTCTCGTACTGGCAAAACTGGAGAGTTGTTTTTACTTATTTTAGTAATACTAACCAATGCCATCCACAACATTGTGGACCTCCCACCCACTAGTTAATTTGATCTTTTTATGTTTCTCATTTTCTTGGTTTTTTTAACTCAACAAATAGTTAATGTTTGCATATCTTTATGTTACTCTGATTACTATTTACATCATATGCATGCATCATCAGCAATTGTATATTGATCAAAGTCCACAATTAGTACATTTTATATGAATATCCACTGCAGTAATTGCACATACCTAAACAAAGCAAATATGATTTTCTACATTCCCAAAATTCTGATAAACAAATTTACTGGAACACAACATTAAATGTAAAAGATGTTTGGGTGCAAAAGGCTTTAAAGCAGTCAATGGTTGGAGAACCTTCTTTTCTCCCCTATTTTCATTATTGACTCCAACTTCTCCAATATTTCTACTCATCCCATATAGCTCTAGTGTAAATTTTCCCTCCTAACTAGCAAATTTTATTTTCATATGTTTTGTTGCAAAAAAAATGAGCTTTTAGCCAAGCTTTTGTTGAATTTTAAGTTTATTATATAATGGTAAACATTGTATATATACTGTATAACAAATACTGTAAATAGATTATACGAATAAGACAAATATTGTAAACAGTGACTGTGACAAAGCCAATATTTATAAGATTTGATGGAAATAAACAGTTTAGTGGAGTGATAGCTATTGTTTTGCTTATGAAAATTGATTGCCTTTTCCCCGGATATAGGCCACTAAAAATCAGTATATCTGAATCTACAACATTCACCTTAGAGTTCTCTTAGGGTATTTTATAGCAACATTCACTATCTGTATCATATGAAGCAGTTCCTGACAAAGTTGTCTAAAAGTAGTGGGAACATGCTTAAGAGATGAAAAGATAGAAGTAAATAAGTTTGTTTATGTGGGGATAACGGGAGAAGTGATAGTGAGGAAGGGAAAACCATCAGAAGGTATAGGATTCTTCATCAGGAAAGATTTAAGTAAAGGAATTAAAGAAGCAATGGAGGTTATAACAGAAGACAAGACTTTGGAAGGTAATTTTTTGATAGTGTTTATGGAGCACTGGTGGAATGCAATGGCGGGGGAAACTGGAGAATCTGGAGAAAACCTGCCCCAGCACTGGTTTGTTCACCACAAATCTCAAATGCAGTCGTTTGGGATCAAACCTGGGCCTTCTAGGTGAGAAGCGAGTGGTCTAACTACTCGGCCACGGCGTAGCCACTTTAAAAGGTAATATAATCTGCATAGGAATAATTTAAAATAACCCTAGTATATAGTGGTTCCATAACCTGGACCTATTCAAGCTCCTGAACAAAGATATTGATAGATTAAGAGAAAGATATGCAAATGTGGAGGTGCTGAGAAAGGGAGTTTAATACAAGAAAAGGGGAAAGTGATGTGGTTTGCAAGAATGATTGGGTGAAAAATGAAATTGTACTGGAAAGACAAGAGTTCAGGCACAATAAAGATAAGACAGCTCATAGAAGTTGCGGAAAACTAATTGCATTTTTTCAAAATCTTCTTGGGCTTCTAACCAGTTTTTACCTGGTTAGAAGCTCGAGAAGATTTTGAATTAATACGTCGCCAGGAAAGCTTCAGTTCTTATTTTAATTGAATTTTGTGAATAAAATTCACTAGACATCTTAAATGGGAAATATGGGAAGATAAGCGGAGAGTTTACACCTATAAGCAATAATGGACAAAGTGTATTCAAGTTCTGTGGCCAACTAATATTATGTGTGTGTTAAATAATTTTAGGGTATTTAATTTAAGCAGCAGTAGTGGACATTTTCCCTAATTGTGGAAATTAAAGTGCATATGGAAGGGCAGACAGTAAATCTAATAAAAGGAAAGTGCTACCAAGAATATAGCAATTTTAAATGAAAGGAGGAATAATGAAATCAACTCGGATAGTGGCTAATTTCAATTTATGGTCAAATCTATCAAAATGAGATAAGTTAATGGGAAAGGAGTATGAATTTCAAAGCACAATGGAATTTTAATATTCCTAATTCATAGTGAGGTAAAAGAAATAAAAACAAGAAAGAGGATATATAAAGAGCTGAAAGACTGGTTTGACAAAGATTGTAGGAAGGCAAAACGAAGTACTGGAAGATTTGCTGTTTAAATGGAGAGAAGTAGGTGGAGAGGAACACAAGTTAAAATACTTGTAAGGGAAAAGTGACTATAGCCTATTACTAGAACAAAAGAAAGCAAAATGGAGGAAACAACAGGTAAACTAGTTAGGATTCTAAAAAAAATTATGGTAATAAGGTGTGGAGAGTTAAAATCGACCTACAAAAAATATATGACTAAACCAAATATTGGGTCAGGTGAATGGAAAGAATATTTTAATACTTTATACAGGTGGATGTGATATAATGTCCATACTATGGTTGGAAATTAAAAATATATGCAAGTACTGAATGACAAAATAAGAAATGAAGTAATAAAAGAAGTTAAGCTAATGAAGAAAAACAAAGTAATGGGGATAGATGGTATTCCAACAGAATTCCTTAAAGAATTGTCTTCAAATGAAGAAAGAATTAAGAATCTTTTTAGTACAATAAAAATCAAAGGTTATGTACCAGATAACTGGAGGAAAGCTATTACTCACCTAATATATAAAGGTAAGGGTAATGTTCATAAACCAAATAGATACTGTGGTATAACATTATTGCCAAATACAAGAAAAACCTTCACTGGAATCTTGGCAAGGAGGGTACAGAGTTTAAAATGGATTTCAGAAGGGGTAGAATAAATATAATATAGTATAAAAACATAAGTGAATTGTACAATGAAAAATGTATGTATAATGCCAAACATGTTTAAAAATATAAAGGGGAAGTTTTTAAAGTCTCATAATATGAATCAGCATACAGTGCCAAAGTAACGCATTTTAGTTAATAGCCGCTACAGTTATTAGTTGCTAAATGGCTGTAGTAATGCTATATTTTTTCCTCCCAATTCAATGTTAAGGTTACGCACCAGTTTATCAAGACAATGATGCAATGCAGCAGTGAAATTCAAATACATTTTAATGTATTAACTGTCCTCTCCTTACTCCTATCGTTTAAAATAAAGAAACTTTCCTGGTGACGAACTCCTAGAGTAAGTGTTTATTTATTTGCTGCTAGATGGCCATAGTACTGCTCAAATTTTCCTCCCCATTCAATATGAAGGTAACACAACAGTTTATCGAGACAATGGTGCAACACAGCAGTGAAATTCAAATACATTTTTATTTACTAACCGTCCTTTCCTTACTCATATCACATAAAATAAAGAAGCAAAGAAGCTTTCTTGGTGACAAACACCTAGAGTAAGCACTTATTTATTTGCCGTTAGAGGACTGTAGTACTGCTCTATTTTTCCTTCCTATTCAATGTTAAAGGAATGCACCCAGAGTCAATGGCACAAGATAACAGTGTAAATCAAATATATTTCTTATGTACTATCGTTCCCTTGGTCACATCATTTAAATAAAGAAATAAGTATATATTTTTTTGTAATTCTTTAAAATGAACAAGTTATAATCTATGCACATACCCAATAATCCTTCTTGGAATCTGAAAATGGCAGAGAAATGATGGGACCCGGATAGTAAACCATTTTAGGTTAACATTCTTTTGCAGATGATTATTTGAGGTTATGTGGTACATGAGCTAGTTAAAGGTAATTTCATCAGAACATGAAGATACCCCCGTCAGCATCACACTGCAATTGTGGTGCTCTTAATACATTTGATCAAGTAATATTTTGGGTTAAATGGATAACTTTAATACACAAAGCTATCATCAAATAAAAACCTATCACTTGTCCAACCAGATTTACTTGCTCTTTAGCTATGTCATTGTTAGCCTTAAAAATGGCTGCTTTGACATAGAAGAAAATAAAGAATGAGGTGTAAAACATTAGGAGTAAAGGAAAGAAAGAATTTCGGGAGAAGCATGAATGTTACTTAGTGACTTTCTCCTTAATGTATTTCATTACCTATTTCAGCGTTTACCCGCCACACTATGAAAGCACTGCCATTATTGTTATTATGCCAATGGCATCCTTGCTTACCCATGCTATTAACTGCATGACATCCTTTCCACACTACCTTATGGATGCACTGACTTTGTCCTTTTTGCAATAGCAACTATATATGCTACACTGCACAGATCATTGCGATTCATGTACTTTGCAGAAGCACAGGCATTATTAGCAATGGGAAAATTCCTGTTGATACTTCTACTGGCCTCATTTCGTCTCCACCAAATTTGTGTGACTTCACAACGTCAAAGGAAGAATTAATATAGAAAGTGTTTCCAAATATTGGTGTAAATTACAAAAACTATGCTTGGTTGAGTGAATGAGCCATTTTAGCAGCAACTAATAAGACAGAGTAAAATTTATGGACAAATGCATTTAAGTCAATTAATTCCATTACCGATCTAAATGAAGTCGTCAATTATCCATGTGAATTCCTAAATTCATTGGATTTGCCAGGATTATGACCACACAATCTACAGCTTCAGGTTGAATCAGTAATAATTATGCTATGCAATTTCAATCAGCCAAAAATTGTGCAACAGAACAAGACTCGCTGTTAAAAAAATCATGAAAGCCAAAATTGTGCAACGGAACAAGACTCATTGTTAAAAAAATCATGAAAAGTGTGATTTAAGTTACTATAATCATAGGAAAGTTCAAAGGTGAGGATGTGCTTATTCCAAAATTATGACTAATGGCAACCAAACTTTTCTTTTGAATTTAACCATGTTCAGTTTCCCGTGTGCCTTGCATTTGCAATGACAGTAAATCCCAAGGTCAATCGTTAGAAATGTGTGAAATATACCTTGAATTGCCGTGTTTTTCACATGGGCAGTTATACGTTGCGTGCACGAGAGTCAGCAAACCATCAGCGCAATTTGTTTTCTCTCCGGAAGGGAAATTGTAAATTACAAGGCATTGCAGTAAAGTATTGTCAAATTATTTAACTGCAATTTATTTCATTGCATGGTCATATTGTAAATGGAAGATTTTGTCTCATTTTTTTAAAAAATGAATCAAGCTAAGACTCAGCTAGTAGTAATTAAGAAATGGGAAAAATTAAGCAAATACCAAAAATGGAAGGAAGAGGCTAGATTATAAGGTAGTAAGAGAGTGTGTATACTTCAGAATCAAAATTGTCAGAGGATGTTCATAGGAGAAACAAAAAAAAATTAGCATTAGAAAAAGGGAAAGTAATTATGGAAATGCAAAAGAAGAACACCAGAGGTCAAGTGGTTAGAGAGAATTTATAACTTGGAGGTAGAGGCTAAAATGCTATATGGGATAGAGTTTGTGGGCTGGAGTATAGTGAAATATAAGGATTACCCTGCACAACTGTAAGGGAGGTAGCCCAAATTGGACAGGGAAAGAGGCAAAAAAATGAGTAGTGATGGAAAGAGCAATAAAATACTGGTACAAAATCCTTAAATTAGATAAAAACAATGTTTTAAGACTGCCTCCATGGTCAAGTGGTCAGCGAGTTGACTTCTCACCCGGAGGTCCCAGGTTCGATTCCCGGCTGGGGCAGGGAATTTTTCTTTAGCCAGATTTTTTCTCTATCCCCCAGAGTCTGGAAGTATGTATGTGAGAGAGAATGTGTGTGTGTGTTTGAGAAAAAATGATTTAAACCAATGTAAAGAACCTACAGACGGGTTGTTTTAAGTGCAAACATTAGATGTTAAAGGGGGATATATAAATGAAAAAAAAAAAAGTTTTAAGACAATGCTTAGAATATCAAAAGAAAAGTTTAAGAAATAGTGGATGGCCGGTCTTCAAAATGCATGGAAAGTAATGGCCTAGGAGAAAAATGGAGAGGGGAAAACAATGGGCTCTGTAAGGCTGCAGGAAACGTATAATTGAGGACACAGAAACAAAAATTCTTTAGTTCAATAGGAGATGAAAGTTTCTTGACTTTCTAATCCAGTTAAAAAGGTAATGGGAAAGGGAAACATATAGACAAGGTTAACAAAGAGGAACAAGAGGGCAATGTATGGTTAAGATCTGGCATATGGAGACTAAAAGAATTTGGAAATGGCATACCACAGAACTAATGCCCCCTATGTGGTGATAGTGAGGACATTGAACATACAGGGAGCAAACACAAATGATGGAGCAATTTAAAATCGTTGCTGTAGTTTTTTTATTATTTGACTTATTACTTCAAAACTTGTATAGTCAGACAGCATATAAAACTTTTTAAGAGTTTACAAGTGCTCAATATGCTCTCCACGAATGACTTTACATCAATTGTATACTCAAGTTTGGCCCACACTCGAAGTAACATGTCCCTGCTAATTTCATCAAATGTATTGATAATGCCGACCCATAGTTCTTGCATATTAGCCAATAATAAAGGCATGTAAACTGCATTCTTCTCATAATCTCATATGAAAAAGTCGTGAAAACACATGCATACACATGCATGGCTCCACGCTATGACACAAGTATTATCCTCACTGCCAGTATGACCTATCCATCAGTCTTGAAGTCCGGTGTTCAAGATGTCAGGAACATTAAGGTGG
The DNA here is from genome assembly GCA_030762935.1 of Hymenopus coronatus. Classification (NCBI taxonomy): domain Eukaryota; kingdom Metazoa; phylum Arthropoda; class Insecta; order Mantodea; family Hymenopodidae; genus Hymenopus; species Hymenopus coronatus. The sequence goes on from CM060882.1 coordinate 58,497,596, forward strand.
AGCATCATCCTATTGGTAGATGACATTTATGATATTGATCTCCAGCTGCGGCATGAGCAGTGACAGAAAACATTCAGTTTGGGAGAGTCACAAACATGCAGCACATTGGTATGCGGAGGTTCAGTTCCCCAAATTCTTAGATTGTGCCAGTTCAATTTACCACAGAGAAAGTATGCTGCTTCATCACTGCAAGCTTTCTACAAAACTCATCATCTTCCATCCTCTCCTATAAACTGCAACAAAATAATGCAAAGCATTTCTCATTGTCCTCAGTTGACTATGCCTGTAGCAGCTACAAACTATAAGGGTGCATCTCTTTTCTGTAAAACTTTCCAAACGGTCGAATACAGCATGTTCAATTATCTTCTCGCTCGACAAGTTGACTTTTGTGGACTATGTTATCCAGTATGATAACACTTGATCTGATGACTCACGAATGAAGTTGGCACTCGGTGGTTGTTTCCAGAGCTTTGCTCTAAAGTTTGGTCGCATGGTTGTCACAGGTTTACTCAAATGAAACTCAACAACAGCATATGTTTTTTCACTATTTTGTCACCATTGCCATCTTAAAAATCATAAAGCTAGTGGTCGCAGGAGGAAGCATAAGTTACAACTGTGCTCTTGCAGCCATAAGAGGATGCATAAGGTTTTCTGTTATTTCAAAAGAAACTTTCAGAGATCGCTAACTTACATCATCAAATACAATCAAAATATCTCTAATAATGACTATTAAAGCATCACGCTCTCATTGCCTCAGGTGGAATGGCCATCTTCATTCAAAAGGACATACACCACTACTCGGTCTTGCTACACCAACTAACTAGTGTCGAAGCTTGCGCAGTTCAAATACCCATACAAAACTCTAAAACGACAATAATTTCAAGCCACCAGGACTTTGAGTCAATGACCAGGGTATTACTACTATATTCTCTGACACAGTGTCAACCCTTCTCGTGGGAGATCTAAAATAGTAAGCATGAAACATGGGGATGCCGTGAGACAACTCCAAACGGAAGACGATTATTAACAGCAGCTGAACGCAATGCAGTCAACATCCCAGCCCCACCTGGTCCTACTTTCTTTAGACAAAATGTAGCACCTGACATACTAGACATAGCACTTTACAAAAATGTATCAGGTATTCTCATCATGGCTGTTCTATCTGTTGATATCATTTGACGAAAATCTGATTTTATGTCCACTAGGAGACTCAGCAGAGATTTCATAAACTGAGAAACCTTCTACCATGTAATTGATAACAAGCTAAAACCTGCATGCAATCTGAAAACTCCCAGTGATGCAGAGGCAATGAGTTCTTGTGTTCACAAAAGTCATAACTTCAGCTATAGAGATATCCACAGCTCCAGCCAGACCTCAGCAACAAAGAAAACCCTATCACAAAACTTTGCCCTCTAACATCAGATATCTCTTGAAAGAAAACCACAAAATGTGCTGGCTTTGGCAGAAGTACAGAGAAACCTGGCAACTTCATCATTTGAACCAACTCACGAGAGAGGTATAAAAACAATTGGATGAGTACTGGTATCCAACTTGCCAATGACACCTCTCCAGCATTTCACCATAAGATTCATCCTTGTGGAAAGAAACCAAAAGAGCATTAAAAGAACCAACGCTATTTTCCACCCTTAATACAAGTTGGGAAACACTACATAGCCGACTTTGAGAAGACAGAACTATTCGCAAATACTCTACAAAGTATCTTTAGCCCAAACCCAGTAATTAAACAAAGAAATCAACCACAAAATTTAACGTTTTCCTGATCCTTATACCACTACTCCACTCCCCATTGACTTCACCTCATCAAAAGAAATCTTGTTCATAATCCAGCAACTACCAGCAAGGAAAGCGTCTGGTCATGACCTAATTCCAAATTTTGTATTAAAACATCTGACTCGCAAAGCATCTGACGCAGATCCAAACACTTATCATCCTGTAAGTCTGCTACCAACTCTATCTAAAGTCAAATGAAAAAATTATACTGAAGCGTTTAGCCAAATTTCTCAATGAAGCATCAGCATTACCTCCTTTACAATTCGGTTTTCGTCGCAAACATTCAACCACCCATCAAATTCTCCAGATTACAGAGCAAGTGGCACAAGGCTTCAAGAAGAAAGAAAACACAGCTGCAGCTTTCCTTGACTTCACTCAGGCATTCGACAGGGTTTGGCATCAGGGTCTTCTATACAAACTGTTCAGCAATGGCATTCCAGACTACCTCTATAAAATAATTTCCTCATTTCTGTCACAATGAACATTCTCAGTTCGCATAGGTAGTTGTCACTCTTCTACCAAACCTAAAACAGCCGGAGTTCCTCAAGGATCTATCCTGGGACTAGTTACCTCTGATATGCCTGCAACACCTACAGCTCAAATCGTTATGTATGCGGACGATACTGCCATCTTGTCAACACATTGTTTTATATATTCACACTGCCAGAAATCACCTTAAAGAGACCTTAAACTTAATTATACCCTGGTTAGACAACTGGCGTATTTCACTCAACCAGCAAAAATGTGAATCAATGATCTTTACACTATGCAGACAGAACTATCCACCACCAGTAACGCTCCCTGTGAAACATATACCCTGGAAAATTAAGACAGAAACAGTGAAATATCTCGGTGTACTCCTGGATTGAGGACTCACATGGAAACTACATATAAGCAACATACTTAAACTAGCCCGAGCAAGACTGGCAAAGCTCTATCCTCTCCTCAACAAAAGATCTTCATTCAAACTAAAAAACTGTACACTACTTTACATGACTCTATTAAGACTACTCCTACTATATGCTTGTCCAGTGGGGAGGAACCAGTCCTTCCGAAATCAAACATATCCAGACATTTCAAAACAAAATATTGCAACTCTCAACGAATGCACCATGGTTTGTCAGAAATAGTCAACTACATAGAGAAACTGGAATCAGCATCATTCAACAGTCAATTTCTTCACAAGCCGAACAGTTTTACAGCAGGCCAAAAGACATCTCAGGAGCTATTCACTATTCTCTTGGCAGAAAATCTAGCTATCCAACTCGCATCAAGAGTTGCCTACCACTGGACCAGCTCTCACAACAAGACTTTCTGTAAAATAAAATAAAAAATGTATCTACTTATGACGGGCCCAATCAGTGTTCAGTATCATGCATGTAAATAATGTCTAAAACCAATGGTCTGTAGAGCACACATGCACTGATCGATCATTAAAAAAAAAGGAATGTCTTGAAAACATCCAACTCCACGAAATGAAATGGCGTTTTATTTATGGATGCTCTTTAACTGCTGTGGCTCTCGGTGTCCTATTCTATACTGGGCATGAAAGACTGCTTAATTTTGCTCAGATACCTCCCTCTCAGGCTTGAGGTTCTACGACACGGGACCCACGCTTTACTTCCCTTCTGAAGGAAGCTATGTTAAGGATTTTTACACCCGAAAAAAATCCATTGTCCTCCTTCAGGTTTGAACCCACTACCTTGGGTATATGAAGTTAGCATGGTAACCATTACACCATGGAGGGCGACAAGTCCACAAATAAAATGTATATGACATAAATTGTGTGTTTTAAGTAGACCTACATTTTTTGTGCAGTACATTTTTGTCTATCTCTTATGATTTACTAGTTATACAATATTCAGAAAAATTCATCCAGAATAAAGACTTCTTCACAGGCTATTCCGAGAAAATTCAAGATATACATTTTATTTGCCATGTAAATATCTTAAATATAACATCATTAGAGTCTCTAAAAACCCTTTTGAATTTTACTTTTGCTGAAAAGTAAGTTTGCAAAATTTCACGAGTTTTTCCAGAGTGGTGAACTGGAAAAACTGGATAAACCAACAGTGAAATTTTGCAAATTTACTTTTCACCAAAAGTGTTCTGTAAATTCCAAAGAATCTTTAAAGGCTTTAATATAAAACTGGCTCCTCAAAATAGATATAATATTCAGAACTTATTGAATCATCCTTTGAAAGGTACCACACTAAAAAATTAGGGATTTATAAAATGAGCTGCGAAGACTGTAATAAGATTTATGTTAGAAAAACAAAACAAAAGTTGGGAACTAGGATGAAAGAACACTTAAGAAGCATTAGATACAAGCATGTAGATAAGTCTGTGGTAGCAACATTTTTGCTCTGAAAATAATTAACATAAAGGAAGAAACAGAGTTAATAAAAATTGTAAAGAAACCTTTGGAACAGCAACTTTGGGAAAACATCTTTATTACCAAAAAAGATTCCCTTATAAATTTTGAGGTCCCAGCCATTGATGACATCATCCTGTTGACAAGAGTAGAGGGTAGCACAACACCAGGCTGCGCTGTTGTATGTAGCATAGTCAACCACGGAACTGGTTGAAACTGGTCTTTCCAAACGAAGTCAAAGTTGGAGCAAAAAGTATAAAAAAAGGTGACTCAATTTTCATTTAAAAATTTATTTTGGTGCTTAAAGAATAAAATTTAAAAATGAATAACATTGGTATCTTAGTATAAACTTGGGAGAAGATCTTCATTTTAAAGCAAAAACCTAGCCTGATGAATTTTGGAATTCCTGCCGATGACAACCCGCTCTACAAGTTCATCTATTGGCCACCAGAGAAAGGTGAGGAGTCCACAAAAAATACCAACAACAGGCCGGCCAGTCAAAATCTGTTGATGATGTAGGTAACACATGCCTTCGAAACACGTCCAGGTAATTAATTACTTAGTGAAGCAATTCAAGTGTAAATTCGACTCATTTTTCCAATGTGTAAACTTGGTAGTTGAAATTTTAACATAGTTATTTCACAAACATATCACAAATGTCATTTAAACAAATGCATTTAACATTACAATTGTATTTTCCAATAACAGGTATTCAGAACTACACACAGGACTTGTAAATGATTATTAACAATAATTAGAATCAGTTCAAACTAGTGGCAGATGAAGCCTGATGTGCAAAAAAATGTGTTTTAAATTTTCACTGCAATCTTGTATGGACAGGTGAGAACATGCACGCATAATGGTTGGCAAGTGCATTTTCTTAACAACTTGCAACAATTTGTATCAATGTGTCATATATTTTATGTATCACACACACAATGCTAGATCTTTGAACCATATACATACCACATTCTGCCATACAAATAATAGTCACAGTAGCATTTCCCATTGTGGAACCAAGCTGTACAATATATTACCAGGACATTATAAAGAACTGGTCTACAGAAAATTTAAACATTCAATAACTAAAGCTCTCTTAGAGCATATACCCTTCATCATTCAAGAATTTAAAAATATAAATTTATAAATACTGTTACTTGTACATACTACTGTAAATATATATATGACAAAGCCATGATTTATGTATAAATCGAAAGGTGAATAAAGATTATTATTACTATTATTATTTTTTAGTAAAGTGCTTATTAAAAACAAACTTGAACTTTTATATTGCTTTATAGCATACATTTATCCTAGAAGTGTTTTTTTTTTTTTTTTGGTAATATAATCACTTATGATTACATTTCAGCATAGACTTATGTTGCTAAATATTGTTTTGCAAATTATTTATTTTTGGTGAAATGCTTGGAAGTGCACCAAAGGTTATGAGAATTTTTGGCACCTTTTAAAGAGTTTTGTTTAAAGGTGGACATCTCTACCCTCTTCCAATGCATATACACTCACTCACCATTGAAATGTCCAGAATTGTTCAAAATTTTAAAAAAAATATTCTTTGTTTCTTAAAAATGTTCCTTCTTTCCTTTTTATACATGCTAGTAATTTAATGAAATGATGCAGTCCAATAACTTACAGAAGATTTCAATTGCCTGGATTTAAAGGCTTTAATATGAAAATTGTGTTCACTCTTGAAGGTCGTCATATTCTCGTGATACATTACTCATATAAAATGCTTGCTAACAATGAGGAAAGTGCTTCTTGCATTCAAATTCAGTTACCTATATTTCTTTTTCTTCCTTATAAATTTGTATTTAACTTTCATAAAATGTTGTTTACTAATTTGTTACTTAGTGTTATAAAATGTGTAAATGACTTCAAGTAGTACATACCAGCCAGGTACGCCACAGTTTCTGGGGTTACTTCAAACTTGTCTCGCTTATGAGGCTTGGCAATTATACCCAGCAACATGGTCAAAATTCTTGTTGTGCGGGAAATAGTAGTTGGTGTTGGATGTCGGAAACCTTTGAGCAGGTGTCCCACCAGAGCAAAATGGAAGTTTGCTGCAAACACAATGTGCAGGGTTCTTCTACAAATTAAAAATATGAACAATCACACATACTATTAACATGCAAAATGAAAGAAAATGATACATAATTAAAGTTTTACAGCATGCAAAAAAAAACAAAAAAAAACATCATATTAGAGTAACAGAATTATTTCTTAGTGAATTTAAGGGAGGTTATTATTAAGTATTGTAATATGTACTACTGTTCATTAAGTAGAATTTATAACAACTATAATATATATGCCTGGTCCAAAATGTAAGTAAATACAAATAAATAATATAGAGGCACCCTCGACAACTAGAACTACACACTCACTCACTATTCAGTTACTATTTTCAAATCAAGACATGTTTGTTAGCGGTAGTGTTAGCACTTCTGTACACTTGTAGACTGCAATTAAAAGATTGCTCAGAAGTGCATATAAAGTGATATTAATACTAGAACATGTTATTTGAGTCTGAATTGGTAACATGCACTACATTTCACATTTATGCAACAATTATAATGAGTTTACAAGGTTTCATCAAGTATACAAAAAGTTACAATTCAAACATTTTTAATAAATTAACCATTATTTGGTTTTGCTATTTTATATTATTTTATTGCATAGAATGCATTCATAATAACACAAGGCTTTTATATTGTTTGTTTCTTAAACTATTTCTTTAATTTTGTGAGCTAATTGACTGCATTGCTTTCAATACATTTATTTTCTGAGCCACTCTAACTTTTGAAAAGCTATTAATACCATCAAGAACAAAGAACATCTACCAGTCTGCAAAACTCTCTAGAAAATGCTTAAAAGCAGAAGATTTAAAAGTAAGTAAATACTATTCAGAAGTCCTAAAGCAAATAATGTTAAATCAAAAGCTCCAGAAAAAAGTGACTATTTTCTAATGAGCCTCTTAATATGTTTCTAAAGTAGTTTTGCTTTGCTTCAGTGCTATGTACATGAATATTAATATTATCTTCTTTTTGGTTTTTACAGGTATCTTTTGGGTATTTTTAACAATTTGTATTGCTCTTTACTGTAACCTAAATATTTTTAATATTGTATGTTTCTTCCCGGCTCTTCCCCATTAATATTGTATGTGTTTCTTTCCTGCTTATTCCCATAAAATAAACCCATAACTAAAATGTGAGTGTATGCGTAGGTAATATACTTGTGTCATGATATTCATGACTTTTCTTCACTTGTTTAGAATTTATATTATACTTTTTTAGTTTCTTAAAACATTTTCTATATATCTGTTCCATTTCCAACTGTTATTTATGAATATCATAAAATTTGTTTGTAAAACTTGTCTTATTTGCCCATTTTTTTATTTTATTTGGGTTTTGTTACTTATACTGATTAACATCCACTATGTTTTATTTGTATTCAATGTCATTCCTAATTCATACAAATATTTACTAACTGTCTCTAAGTATTTGCTTTACTCTGGACATCTGCCATTGTACATCTGTTACAGCCGTTGTAGTGTCATCTACATATCCCTCCTACTATTTTAATTTTTTTAAACAGGCCATTTTGTATAAAATCCATCTTAACTAATCTGGTAGGATGCCCATAATGCCATAATTTTCAAGTTTTCCCATCAATATTAATACAGTCAAATGCGTTTGACAGGTCAAGAAAAACTGCTACCACAAATTATTTTATATTTCTGATAATAATATAATTTCTTACTGATTGTATACATTCAATATTCAACTTAATTTTTTGAAAGCCAAACTGGTACTCTTATATTACGTGAAATTTAATACGATAGTTCTGGAGCAGTTCTAGAAAGACTCCTTCCATTATTTTGGAAAAAACAGAACATTAAGACTTTGGCTGGTAGTTTTATATTTGTTTACAGTCTTTTATTTGTAGATTGGCCTATTATTTGTACAAATGTATATATGAAATGACGTGTCTAAAATCAATGTATTGATAAACTGGACAAAATAAATATTATTATTATTATTATTAAGTCCAAAGGCCTCAGCTAGTTCATATTTGTAATATTTTATCACATTTTAATATTATCTAAGCCACTAGATTTCTTATATTTAAATGTCTTAATCTGTTTAATGACCTCTTCTTTTCTGACTTCCCTAATTACCAAAGAGTTACATATATTTCTTTCAGTTGCAGCTTAGGCTCAATTTCCATATTTATTATTATACTTACATAATATTCATTAACTTATTATTTACCCCTATTAGGTTTATTATGGTGCCATTTCTTACATTTTTTGTTTTCTACCCATTTCCATGCAATGTTTTCTTTCTGCAAAGTACTTAGAACGTTTCATACTCTTTTTTAATTTTGATACCAGCTCTCTGGAGAAGACTTCTGTTGTGTTACCTCCTTGCATCATTCTACTTTATTAAGCATCTTTTTGTAACACTCTATGTATGCACCTATGTGACATATTGTTTAGAATAGGAGATTTTAAGCTCATTAGGAACTCCATTCTTGTTTTATTTATAGCTTTTGTAGACCATTGCTAGATTTATATTTGTTACATACTACCTAGCATAACAGAAGTGATTTCTCTAAATACAATGTAAATGTATTCATAAAGAGCTCAAATTTATTTTGTACATTTGCCACTTCATATCTACTTCTTCATACTATGTCATTTTATTTACAATTCCTTTATATTGCATTAATCCTTTTATGATTACTCACAGTATTTATTTTTTCATTTTCATTTACTAGGATGGTTAAAAAATTATGTTGCTAAGGCAAGCTAATGTTACCACCATGTACTGTCAATTGTTATATGCTGCCAAAAGAAATTTGGTACTGTTTCATAGGTTAGTTTGTATTTGCAGGCAATTCAGTAGTTGTTCATGTTTTTGCTAAAATGGAATAAAAACGCAGTAACATTCACTGATTTGCTTCTTAATTTTGTATGGAGAATTTTTCAAGGAGATAAAGTAAATTGGGTGCTGTTTAGGGAGAAACTTTCACCATCTATGACAACAGTTACAAAATGGTTCAACAGCTTTAAATGTGCTCAAACCCCATTTTTGATGAAGAGTACCCTGGATGCCTGGCAGATATGGTTACTAAGGAAATCATTGAAAAAGTCCATGATATGATTCTTTCTCTTTCTGATCATCAAACGAAAGTTTGCAAAGTGACAGAGGCTATAGTTGTGTTGATGGGAATAGCAATTCATATTTTGCAGGATAAGTTAAAGATGAAAAAATTGTCAGCCTGATGGGTAACACAATTGATCAAAGTTAACAAGTGTGGCTTTCAACTTTGAAGTTGGGTCTAGAGCTTTTTAAGTGAAATTCAAACAACTTTTTGTGTTGAGCTGTCAACATCGGTGACACCTGGAGACCATTATACTCCAGAAACCAAGCAACAATCAAAATAGGTTGTGAATCTGCTCTAAAGATGGTCCCGTCAGCGGTGATGATTTTTTGGAATGCAAAAGTCATACATTGATTCATAGAAAAAAGATTACTGGACAGTAATAGAATAAGTTATTGGGCTGATTTGACAAGAAATTGAGGTAGATATGGCTGCATTTGGCAAAGAAGAAAGTAGTTTCACAATGCACCAGCATATTATCTGGAGTTATTACCAAACTGCATGAATTGAATTATGAAGTGCTGCCACACCCCCTATATTCACCTGATTTTTCTCCTTATTCATGAAGAAACTCCTTGCAGGAACAAAATTTAGATCAAATGAGATCATTATCGAGACAGAGGCATATTTTGCAGAGCTCGACAATTTCTATTTTTTTTGGAAAGGTTAAAAAAAGGCAGGAACAGGAGTAATGTATATTCTTAAAAGGGGACTGACTATGTTGAGAAATAAATAATATCTGTTTGAGAAAAATGGCATCTTCATTCCTAATAGGGGTACTTATTGAACTGTCCTTGTAAGTCACCAAAATGGTCAACGAGTCATCCCTTAATTACGGATACTTTTAATTGTTTCCCTTCTAAAATTTGTGTACACATGATCAATACAAATAATTGAGTAATATGTTCCAAGACAACTAAGAACATTCTTAATAAATAAATGCTTATATAGACTGGATGAATTGTAAATATTTTGTAAATAGATATTTAATTTTTGACGATGTTTGTATCCTGTACAAGTCTATAGGCTTATAAAGATTATTGTTATTATTATTTATTATTTATAATTATTATTATATTATATAGACCAACAACAATAATAATAATATTATTTCCTCAAAACAGTAAATAAATGTTAAACTTACATTTGAAGCTGAGTCCTACAGCATGGTCTAGCTGCTTGAAATGCCATTCCAGAGGTTCTCTTGTTGCCATCATCACCTGTTCCAGGGACTGCAATGCAAATGTAGGAATGTGCAACTGCTGATTGATGACATATTATATAGGAAAAAATTCATTATATTTAATTTTACTCAATTCCTTCAAGTGCTTCAACTAGGAGATGAAGTGTAGATATCTAAAAGTAATGCCCTTTCTTATTTCATTTAGACAATAGACATGCCATTTATTGGAGGGAGAGAGTATGATTGATAGCTTATTTCTGCCAAAATAGTTAAATTAATAAAATTAAATACTAATAAAATTATTTTAATACCTGGTCCTCTCATACTAAGATAGCCAACAAAATTAAAGATAGAAACCAACCTGGCTTATGCCAGTTTAAACTCAGATAATGTAAGATTTTAAAGGTTGACCAGACCTAGTTTATGAACATCTACGGCTTTATTAATACATTTTTAAAAGGTATGATGAAACAAATTGTTATTCATAACTTTGTTTCATAATTGATCCTAACTGCCAAATTACCAGGAACCCCTCATGGTACTTTAACAAACAAATCTCATTTATAACGCATTTGCATTTACCTTGGAAATAAGGCACTTTCTCAAAACAATTACATACGAAGATATTTCCTACTATTTCCATTTTACATATTTCCAATGTTTTCCATTTCCATGGTGATTAGTTTCCAAATAGATATAGTCTGATTTATTCAGAATTTGGAGAAACTTTTGAACATGTGACACAAAAATTTTCAAAGTCCGAAGATTCACCAATGCGTAACACGAACAGATGGAAACAAAAAATGTTGGTATTCCTTTCATTATGCAGTCAACATGCACAACATTTGTAACAATTGCATCCAACATCTACAAAAAAAATGTCCTGACATTGCAAGAGAATTGAATAGTATACATGTAAAATTAGGAGCTGGCAATTTTTTGAAATGCTGACCACGCTGCTTATATGTAAATGAACTAGTTCGTTCACAAAAAAAGTATTGCTGAACAAATAGTATTGCATACAAACAGTCATATCATGTGGCAATGATTGATTGCATGGTAGATCAATGTATGAACTTGCAGATGGACAGTTGCTGTCATAAAGTATGTACGATCTTCAATAACATATATTGCAGCAAATGTAAGAGGTATCCTTTGGAATGATAGAGGTGAAAAAAAATCAGATGTGGGTGATGAAATGGTCGAATAACAACAGGGAAGCAAACATGCTCTACATTTTAACTGCGGAGCTCATGAGCAGCAACAAGAAAATCTGGTTACTCACATTTGTGAGTGTATGTGGTATGGTGATGCAAGAACCCTTTAGCAGACCCTTTCCAAGAGCTTATAATATAGGATATCAAGGCAGATCTATCCTTCAAGTGAAGCAAAATGAATTTGGCTACATTGCATTCAATATGGCTTAATATAGAGTAGGTAAGTAAATAGTTATATGCTTTAGTTATGCAAAGAATCTAGCTCCAGCATCAAATTATACTAAAAAGCAACTCTAAATACATATTTGACCACACAATGTCAAGCTGCACTTGGAAAAAATATACACTCATGTTAGATATATAAAAAATCTCCTGTTATATGCTGGAAAGCTGAGTTCGGAATTGGATTTAGGTAAATTTAATTGTACAAGGGTATGTGAAAAAATGGCAGAAATAACTTGTTTTTGTTTAAATACATGAAGCTAACAGTCACAAACTGTTGTTGTGAAGAGATATATTGAGTGGCATGGCATGCATACTTTCCTCCCTTTAGCAATTCAGTTGGTAACAGGAGGCATTGTGAAAGTATGTGGGTCAATGTGTACTCACATGGACTTGAGGCTACAAAATTGTGTATTCTTTTGAACACATCAGTCACTGAGGCATTTACAAATGATAAAGGAAGCTTATAAAGACCAAACTGTATTAAAAGTACATGTTTTGAATGACACAAATAATTCACAGATGAAGAAAGATATGAAGATTCTCCATGTCCTTCATATATTGCAAGACATAAATAATAGGTAATAATAAGAAAGTTTGTAATTACAAGAGTCACTAGATAAGTATTTAGACATGGAATATTCGCCACCCTTGGAGAAGGCATTATTGCAGTTATGTCAAAATTAGCTGACTCATCGGTAATGCAATGGTAGCAGACAGAGAATTGTTGCATCATTCATTTTCCCTAATTTTATGTCTGAAGTCTGGAAAGAGTCAATGTTCTTGCAAGTGTAATGGAGATTCAGAGAGGGCATTTTTGTGCAATGATTTTGTATGATTTCAAAAGAGGTTTAAATGCAACATAGGCACTTGAGGGTTTTTGGAGATTATTTTCTATCACATGCCATTGTGTTCTGCTGCTTGCAGAATTCAAGAGGGGGCAGCAGAGAAGAGTGGTAGAAACGACAGTAGTGAGTGAGAAAAGTATCACCAATGTGGGTTACGGAAGATTCAAGATGAACCTACGAGGGGATTGGACTGACATTAGTGATTACTTCACGGAGTGTCTCAACCAACCTTCATAAACATTTCTTCAAATTTGTTAATTTATTCAAAGCTCAGATATTCCAAAGGGTGGAATGGGGTTACTAATTATTTTTCTGCATTTTTTCTTTTCCTTTTAAAATTTTTTTATTCATTGGAATAAATTTAGATGTTTGTGTATCTATTACTAAATTAAGTAGATATAGATACAAATGCATATTTAATTTCATTTTTAGTTATTTTGGCTGGAATAACTAAAAGATCTCAAATTCTTTTTCCATCACGATTACCAGCTGCTATGGCAGCTCCTACACCTGTATCTGCCAAGAAATGCTGCAAAGATTTAATTGTGGAAAGTCTTGCTGATATTGTTAAGGGTACCAAAACATGGACATATCAGTTTGACTCAGAAACAAAACATCAGTCCTCCATTTGGTGCTCCCAGATGACCATCAAGGTTAAGAGAGCAAAAAGTGTCAGAATGAAACTGGTTGTCTTTCTTCTTCTTCTTCTTCTTCTTCTTCTTCTTCTTCACAAGTGGTCATTTGGCAACAGTTTAGCTCAAAAATAAAAAAAAGACTTAAATACCATACATAAGTTTGCATTCCACGAGTTTTTAAAAAATCCAAGGCATCCAAGGGCAGGATTAAGGGGAATTTTGTTGCATCATGACAATGCCTCAGCTCACATCACTAATGTAACAGTTCTGCAAGGAACTGAGACAAAACTATTGACTCATCCACCTATAGTTCTGATCTGGAACAATGTGATTTCTTCCTGTACCCTACAATGAAGAACTGGCTTTGAGGTCACCGATTTTCTAGCCCTGAAGAAGTTGTTGCAGTATATGAAGAGGTTATCTGCAGTGTCGGAAATTGAATGCCATAGATGAATCCAGAAGTGCTTCCAGAGAATGGAATGCTGCATACAGCTCCAAGCAGAATACTCTGGGAGAATACTCTCAGAAACTGGGATAAACAAAACATTTCTACAAATATTCATTATTTGCTGTCTGAATATTTATCAGTAGCTCTCAAATTATGTACATTTTATTTGGATCGCCAGAAGACATAATTCAGAATGATTTTGGCTCCATAAAAGCTGCAGCAAACTGGGTTCAACGAGACTTTAATGAGTAACAGAAGTCTCACCATGGCTTGCCAGCATTGGATAGCAGCTTAGGGGTAGCAGACTTCCTGAACAAAATATCATATGTGATGAGAGCTAGTTTCATAAATATGCTTTGGAAACAAAACAAGCAGAGCACAATGTAGATATTTTTCCAGCTAAAGGCGAACAAACGTGAAAGTGAACCAACTATAGCAGTCATGCATTATCTTCTTTGACAAGGCTGACATAATTTATGATTGTTTCCATGACTGTCTCAATAAACATTTATTCAGGATTGGTATAAGTGAGATCTCCTCTGTCTCCTTTCTGTACACTTAAAGAAGATATGGATGGGAACCATCTACTGCACTGCCCAACCTTGAGATGACATGATAATATGACATTAAAATACTGGAATGTAAGAGAGCAAATGGCTTCACTGCCAAATGCTCAACATTAGATACCAATCAACCAATTTTGTGCTCGGTCACATCGGACAATATGAATGAATAAAATGGTTGAAATTATGCTCAAATGAGCCAGTTCTATTAAACTTAAAGCTATCTAACATTCTTCTCCTCTGCACCGGGAAAATGCTCTTCAAGCTGATATCACAAGAAACCATATATGAACAAGGTATTGATAATGAGCTTACTAGTGCCATTTGGAGTGTACTGATCAGTGTTACAAATGCAGGCTTCAAGGAACATATTTAAAAGTGAAAAGAACCTTTGAACAATCATATCTCATCAGAAGAGGGGCTATTTTGAAAGCTATAATTTAATTTAAAAAATAATAATAATAAAAAAATCTGATGTGTTCCATTCACATGACTTTCTCAATATCACTGCAACAAATTATTCTATTTACTTCATCTAATGGAGCAAAAATTAGCAGAAATAGCCTTATTACTTGCTTCCTTGTTAGTAGAAGCGAAATTAGGGGGTACCATAGGTTAAAGTGATAGTCAAAAGCTGGTTGCTCTGCGACTGAAGTTCCTTTGTTTGTATGGACACGAGTTCACAAAGTCCTGTATGAGAAAGTATGTCTTTATAGCTGAAAAAAAAAAAAAAAACAAGGAATATCTCAAAAAACAATCAACTCCACGAAAAAAATGTATATAACATAAGTTGTGTGTTTTAAGGTGCTCTACATTTGTTGTGTGGTAAGTTTTTGTCCATCTCTTACGGTTTAGCAGTTATGCAAAATTCCGTAAAATTGACCGAGAATAAAGTAGTCTTCAGAGTCTATTCCCAGAAAATTCAAAATATACATTTTATTTGTCATGTAAATATCTTTAATATATACAATATTTTAATCAAAATCGTTAGAGCCATTTTTTAGAAAATCAAAATTTTCGAAAAAAGTTCTATGTAAAGGGTAATTTGGAGTGGGGGATTTTTCTCAAAATCTTCATGTCGCATCCCTGGAAGATACTAAACTTAAATACCTTTTTCTGAAAATACTTTTTTTGGATACAGGGGACCCTAAAATATATATTTCCGATGAAATCTTGGTATCAAATTTTTTGGTGGAGTGCAATACCTTCTCTATACACTATATACATAGCAGGTATAGAGAAAGTAAAAATAGAATAGAAAAAAAAATATAACACCCATTAAAGTCTGCACATCCTCATATTTGTACATACGATACTGTGACAATGCCATCGATTGTGGCTGCTGTCATGTTTGCCTTTGTATGTGAGTGGCTATTACTACTTGATTATCATGAAATAGGGAATAGTAGTACTTAACAGAGAATGCATGTAAAAACAAACTGCAGTTACATTTTATTCCAGGCAATACATACATACATACATACATACATACTTTATTTCCTTTATACTTACTCTAGCGATAATGATATACATTTGAACACACATAAATATCAATTTTTTGTGGTGTATGTAGGGGAGGGAGAGAGAGGGAGAGAGAACAGCATAACTCAAAAATGAAAAGTCAAATAAAATTTCAAACTTGATTTAAGTTCAGTATTTTCTTATAGTTTTCTCAATTGACATTTTTTATCATGCAAAGACAACAGCATTTCAAAGTCATCACTTAGTGACCAGCTTTTAAAGATTTGACTATTGCTTTAGCCTAGCATATTCCCTTTGGAAGAGATATAAAAGCGAGTTTAAGCTTTCTGTCACTTGTGTACATGCATTATAATAGGAGTCTTCACAATTAATGGGAAGCTTTCTTGTGTCCAGTGAACAAAAGACTTCATCAAGTTTTAATTTGCTCATTCCCATTCCCAGACATGGAATATTAGAACCATATTCTGCATGTTAGATTCTTCACTGTAGAAATTATTCAAGCAGTGCTAGAGCTTTCTCTAGTCGCAAGTTGGGAAAATTAATGTGAAAGAAATTCTAGCACATGTGCATCCTAGCCTAGTCCCTGACAATCCACAGAATCATTAAACATTGGCTCTTCCAAAGCTACATCTGTAGTTTATTTATGAACTCAAAACTGGCTACTGCCTAAAAAGAATAGCAAGTCTACAAAGAACAGCAAAATCTGGTAGAAAAAGAACATCTTTAATCTATGCTGTTAACAAAGCAACGAAAGCTTAATAACACTTGAATCAGAAATAGGTTGGATCTGCATTTAGAAAATGTTTACTCTATTTGAATTAGCTAACCTGCATTAAGTTGGCTGAATTGGAAGGATGTGGAGAAGAAAAAAAACACACACACACACACAGATGTATTACATTCACATGGCTTTCTCAACCTATTCTGCAACAAACCATACTTATAAAATCTTATTTTTTATCTACTTCACTTATATTGATATAAACATTTGCAAAAATAATTTAATTACATACTCCATTATAGATATGTGGGAATAAATGAATACGCTAGACCAAAACAATAGTCACATTTTTTAAGAGATGATTACTATATAATGCATTGATATTCCACTCTCTTTACTTGACCAAAAGAAAATTGAATAACAATTTTCCATTCCAGAAATATATAAATTTTAAAATTGAAGCAAATAACTAGGAATATGTATTTGTCACAATTTTCCATTCCAGAAATATATGAATTTTAAAATTGAAGCAAATAACTAGGAATATGTATTTGTCATAGCTTGTCTGTTTTTTGTGTAATAAGATTTTTCTCTATCTCTTATGGTTTAACAGGTTATGCAAAAGTCATCCAGCATGAACAGCACTTAAGATGCTATTCCCAGAAAATTCAAGATATATATTTCATTTATCATAAAGATATCTTACACATTTTTAAGCAAAATTGTTGGAGTGAGCTTTTTTTTTTTTTTTTTTTTTTTTTAAAAATAAAAAATTTTGAAAAATGCCCCACCCCCACATATATTTCTAAAATTGATTTTTTCATGGATTTCAAAGAAAGTATTTTTGGTGTAATTTTGGTATTGAATTTTTGGGTGAAAAACTATACTTTCTCTCCTTGTATATACATGGTAGTGAAAGTAAAAATATCAGTGATCAATTAGGAACAAATGAAATCCCAATTAACAAAACCAATTTTATATTTTGCTTTTGATATGGCTATCATCATGCATTCCCAGTTTTCCTCCCTGGGGTACTGTGAACCAAGATTTGTAGTCTGTTTTGCTTCCCATTCTTCTTTCTACTTTGGTTTCCATCCTCGGGTTAATGAGAACCAGGCTTAATGGACACCTTTAAGCTAATTGTTTCTTTTTTGAAAGAAATACATATAGAGAGAGGGAAAGGAAGGGGGCAAAGGTTACCAAAATGACTGAAGCATTGAAAAAATAAGGAAGAGACCAAGTGTCATGCACTATTAAACATTCTTGTTTATTAAAAGCCCAGAAAATTCAGTTTTCTAAATATTTCAGGACTTGTGTTTTGCACATAGAAAAGGAGGTAGAGAGAGAAATTGAAGAGTTGGTAAAAGAAGAGAGTAGAAAACAACAGTGGCAGAAATAGTGTAAGTGAATGAGTAATGAGAGAGAAAGAAAGAATTGGAGGGACTGTTTGTGGGGGAGAGGCAATGAGAAGATTAGGGGTAAGAGAGACAGAATTTTTTTAACAATTAATGCAAAGAAATGTGCTAATTCTGCTGTTGTAAACATAACCACAACCTTTCTGCAATTTTAGAATAGACTTCACATATTTAGATCCTTTTGGGCATCCAAAACATTCCAAAAGGTATCATACTGACAAGCAACTTATGTTACCTATTGAAAATAGTATTAAATTATATTTAAATAATTGATCTTACTGCTCTATGATTGCTGACATAAGAAAGTTAAGTCTATAGCAACATTTAATATTTTATCAAAGCAGTAATCAAAGGTCTTAAAAGTGAAATTGTAGTACAGTGGTAAGAATTCCTCTGTGATTCTATAAAAGGTGATCAGTGATCTCTCTGATTCTATAAAAAGATATTTATTCAGCCCATATTAATTTAGCTTTTTCCAAAATACTGTGAGATGTGTATGTTTTCTATCACCAACTTTTCTTCATAATAATCATCATCATTAGATTTTCAGTCCTTTCAGTTTCAATTAAACATATATATTTTAGACTGATATTACAAATAAAAACAGTTTCTTAAAATTGAAAGAATTAAACTGGTCTTTAGAGCAATCAAATCTTTTGTATGATACAGGTGAAAGTTGCATACAATTAAAGGAAATGACTATCTTTTAGAAAAATATCTGACGTGTTCCATTCATGTGACACTCTAGCTGTTTCAGGAATAAATTTTCCTTACAAAAGATTATTCTTTTGTCTATGTCATGCTAATTGATGCAAACACTATTACTATTTCAGAAAATAAAAAGCAAAAACATTATATGCAACATAATTTATATATAACATATTATTTTTTGTGTAATAAGATTTTGTCCATCTCTCATGGACTTTGAGTTATACAAAGTCATCCAAAATGAAGAAGTCTTAAGGGACTATTCCCACAAAATTTGAGAGATACATTTTGTTTGCTATGAAAATATCTTCAACATATGGCATTTTAATCAGAGCCATCTTTGATAAAATCAAAATTTTTGAAAAATGTTCCATGTAAAGGGTAGTTTGGGGTTGGAGAGGGGGGATTTTCTTGAAAATTTTAGTGTCTTGGAAAATGCTGTACTGAAATACCAAGTTATTTACCTGACTTTTCATTTTTGAGCTATGGCATGTGTGCATGCACACCGCATTAACAGACGTGTTTCTAAAAATGTCTTTTGGGATAGTTCGTCTCAAACCACGTGTTTCCCAGTGGCATCTCGGTATCAAATTTTTGGGTGGAATACAATACTTGTTCTATTTACTATATACATTGCACATATGTATGTTCTAGAGAAAGTAAAAGTCACATTGCATAGAAGAATGCCTCTTTTGTTTCACTTTTCTGAAAAGGGATGAGGGATTAGGGCAAATACTATGTGTGTTTGTCATTTATTTTTCAAAATGCATTTTTCAGAATGTGCAATGCAGCTTCTGCTATATTTTCATGAATTGCTTAAAATATATTTGGTATTACAATACATTAGAAAAATTGTTGAGTTGGATATTGCATTAATTTTACTTGATTAAAATTGGTTTAACTACATTTTTCATAGGCAACTTCTTCATCATCAGCCTTAATTTGATTGGTAACACTGGCAATATCACTGGTTGCAGAGATAGCATCATTTAGTATTATTAAGCTGCTTAGGTTACTTAAGGATGGGATTCCAAAAATCAATAAACATTCAATATCGGACTCAAGAATCATACTAACATTTTTTTTTTTTCACTGCTTCCAACTTCTAATTTACCAAACTAATTGCAATACATAACTAAAATCTGGTTTTCTTTACCTTACCCCACATGTTAATCTTTTAATGTGCTTATAGTCCTCTATTATTGGCTGCAGACTTTATACTTATACCATTGTAGAAATGAGTTCCCTAGTTAAAATAGTTATTTACTGCATTCAAAGTATTTCTTTTATTATTTCTTTTATTCATTCTTCATCATTCTAAGTTATTCAGGAGGTTAACTCTCTTGTTGTCACTGACCAAACTGAGTTGAAGCTTCAGTTTATTAATGCTTACTGTTATTCACAGATGGTGAAAAGTGTGTTTTTATTATTGCATTAGCAAATGGTGCAGAATAGCAGAATCTGCACGTTCTTCTGAACTCAAACACCATAAGAGAGTTGTTCCATGTCAAACTGAACAAATTCAAAGAAAATTTTAGCATCCAATTTGTGTCCAAGTTTTATTCAACTTTTTTATTCCACAGAATGTCTGAAAACGCTCCATAGTTATATTTTTTATCTTTAAACAATATGACTACTTTCGCTGATATTCAATATCAAAATTTGTGTAATTGCATGCACATCTTTATATTCAAACAGGTCTTTCTCCACTCTCAATTATTAAAAATGATTAAATTTCAGCTTATTTAAAAGGCTTGACTATAAGTTACAGAATATTTTGAAAAACTGAGGTCAGAATTCTGTCCAGTTTGATGTGGAATGACTCAAGGAGAAACTGCGGGAATCCTTGTTGAGAATTATTTGTTTTTTGCTACTATAATACTTTTTAATGCACTTTCAGAAAGAAACTCTTCTCTTCCAGTAAGGCAAATTGAGGTTCATAGGAGCTTACAGGTGTTAGCATTAGCAACATCAGGAACTCTTGATGAGAATAAAACAATGGGCAAGCTAACATCTCAAGGCAAGAAGAGGAAGAGAGGAAAATATCTGCACTCAGCAAATGTAATGAGTTGGGGATGTGATGACTTGATGAGTTTGTGAAAACGGCTTAGGAGTTGGATGGTTTAATGGACAATTATACTATGTGGGAGCATTGTTGGTATAATGCCTTCGATATCTGAATCCCAGTTGAGAGATGTTTTCCCAATTTTACTTTTGCTGCAGACTCTTTTATAAATAATAGGGCTCATTTAATACTGCAGAATTGCATGTGATTATGCTTTATTAATTATTTTAGGTTATATTAAAAACTGCCATCTGTAATAGAAAGTTTAATTTAATATTGCAGAATTGCATAAGGTCATGCTTTAATTATTGTTTTGGGTTATGTAGTTAACAGCCATCTGCAATTCTGTTGAGAACTTAAATTAGCCATATTTCATCATTTATTCTTTGATAAAATACTTGGCCAGCTATTGTTGATTTTCTGCTTTATTCACCTTTTACAGAAGCTATGCATTTATGATACCAAGTTCATTTCCTGAAAGTAACATCATCTTGATTTGGTTTTTTCTAGGTTGCTTGCCTGATGTTACACAGATCTATGTGCAAAGGATGCAACATTACTTTGAATTGCAAGGAAAAGACTCACCTGTATTCAAAGCTTTCCATTTCTGCTGCATGCTTGATGAATAGGAGAAGGTAATAGCTATATAGGGATTTCAGCTTACATGAAACATTTATAATTTCACAAGAGTTTAGAGTTATGGAAAAAGCAGATGTTTAAGCTATAAATCTGAGGTATAATACTAGAAAAATTAAAACCAATAAATATGCTTTGGTACCTTTTCTTCAAATGTTCCTTGTGATACCAATGTATGCAGATTTTGTTCTAGGAGAGCAAGACCTGATGCATATAAAGACGTTTCATCCAGCTGCAGAACTGATACAGCCACCCAAAATAGAGCACGATGAATTGGAGATTCCTATATTACAAACAAATATGTTTTTGTAACAGCTTTTAGCAAAGACAACTTACATGCACCTATAGTTAATGACACTAAAATATCAGCATTACTGTTTAAAGATGATTTTGTAGCTGGATTCATTTCAATAAGATGTAAAAAAATGACAAGAATTTGTGATTCATGGAGCATAAGTTTTAACTATTAAGTATTTGTTTTACATTATACCTTACATGATACCTATTGGAGAATATAACTTGAAAAATTATAAAGTACAAATGAAAAATGAACACACAGACTGAAATTGATTACTAAACAAAATATATAGTATAAGGGTGAGGGATGGCGAGAGGGAGGGAGAGAGAGCTAATAAGTTATAAATTAAATGTCATATAAATTGTAATATATGGATTATTAAAATCAATCAATCTTACTTTAAAATTTTGGAAGCTATAAAAATTATATTTTTGAAAATATGTATGAAACCTTTCAAATACATACTAGGTTTCTATAATTTTTAAACTGAAGACATTTACTAAACAATGTATCATGCACAATTCAAAATAAGTGATATTTCCAACACTTCCATATGCATGAAAAAGTTTAGAGACTGCCTCTATAGCTGAGTAGTTAGCTGTTAACCTTCAAATATGTAGGTTTGATTCTCACTCTGGCTGCAGGATGGATTCTCCCATGAGCAGTTGTTCTGAAGATAAAGCTCCTGATATAGGACTTCAAAGGTGGAATACAAATGTAATTTTGTCAACAAGTAAGTTATAAGTGATAATTAATAGATAGAAAATGATCTATTATAATGGAGTTGTTGATATAAGCATATTGAGCAAAGCAAAAATATGGGACTTAGCTGATACTGTGTTTTACGGTCTGTAAATTGCCTCCAAAATTTAGGAGTGTCTTATACCTGACACTGGTTTCAAAATGTCCAGAGATTGATTTAAAATTCCCACCAACTTAAAAATGGCTATATATTCGATGCTGCAGGAAACCTATCGTTATCTGGCAACATTGGATTTAGTTGGCAGCAGCCAAGCACCGAAGTGATGGAAAAGAGTTGCAGTGATTCACAACAATACTAATTCTGTCACCCTCCTACAATGAAAAGAAATGACATTTTATTTATGGACGACACGGGACCCACGGCTTTACTTCCCTTCCGAAGGAAGCCATGCTAAAGATTTTTACGCCTGAAAAAAATCCATTGTTCTCCGCTGGGTTTGAACCCACGACTTTGGGTATATGAAGTTAGCATGTTAACTATTACACCATGGAGGGCGACAAGTCATGTACACTGTTTGTTATTGTAATCTGCAGTGTCAGTAAGCTTGAATTGAAAGTGATTAGTGTTATAAGAGACTGCAATATTTTTGCTAGTTTTGTCATGGCAAAAAATAAAAAGACATTCATATGATGCAAGCAGAAAAACTGAAAGTAACAGCGTATGCAGAACATGGAAACAGAGCAGTTGAGCAGCATTCTGGCCAATCACCAACAGAAAAAATCATTCTCAATTGGCAGGCTAGCAAACAAGAACTAAAGAAATGAGGAAGACCAAAAGTGCAAATAGAAGATTGAATGCAAAATGGCCCAAAACTAGAAGATGATGTACTGAAATGGATTCAGGAAATGAAATTAAAATGCAAAAATGATTTAAATAAGCTAGCACTACATATACGAGGTCTGTTCAAAAAGTTCCAGAACTTTGTTCATAAAATGTTTCTATGCTTACCATTTACTTATTGTGCATGGTCTACTTCGAAATACTCTCCTACACAATTGATACACTGCTCCCAATGCTGTTTCCACTTCCGGAAGCAGTCTTGGTATACTGTTTCTTGATTGTGAGAAGCGCCGTTTGCAAATGTTCTTTTATCTCGTCTATCGTTACAAATCTTCGTCCTTTCATTGGGGTTTTCAACTTTGGAAATACATAAAAGTCTATAGCGGCCAGGTCTGGAGAGTTCAGAAGTTGAGACAGCACAGTGATATCGTTTTTTGTGCAATAGTCACGCACCAACAGGGATGAATGTGCAGGTGCATTATCGTGATGCAAGAGCCATGAATTGTCTTGTCGCATTTCAAGCTGTTTTCTTCTCACATTTTCTCGCAGGCATTGCAACACATTCTGATAGTATCATCAATTAACAGTTTGTCCCTCTGGCACAAATTCATGATGAACTAATCCTTCAAAGTCAACGAAAACTAGTAGCATGGCTTTGACATTTGACCTGACAAGCCTTTTTTGGTCTTGGAGAATCTTTGCCAACCCATTGTGAAGACTGAACCTTGGTCTGAGCATCATAACTGTAGACCCACATCTCATCACCAGTTATGACTCTCTTAAGGAACATCTCGTCCTCATTTGCGCGATTCAAAAGCTCTTCACAGATTGCGAGACGATGATCTTTCTGGTCTTGACTCAACAGCCGTGGCAGCAACACGATGCATTCCAAGATGCTGTGTCAGGATTTCATGACATGATCCAACTGAAATGTCACATTTTTCTACAATCTCTCGGAGAGTCAGTCTTTGATTGGCATGCATAATTTCGTTGATGTTCCTGACATGAGTGTTGTCGGTAGACGTCGAAGGGCATCCTGAACGAGGGTCATCTTTAACTTCCACCTGGCAATTTTTAAACCACGTAAACCATTTGTAACACCGAGTACAGCTTAAGCACTCTTCACCATAGGCTTCCTACATCATTTGGTGTGTCTCAGTAAAGGATTTCCTGAGTTTCATGCAAAATTTAATGCAGACGCGTTGCTCCTCTAACTCTGCCATCTTGAAATTTGCAAACTGTGCGATAAAACATTCTACTCAATACAGCACTGAACAATAACCAACAGACATACAATAATGAAACTTTTGGAAGTTTTATATCAAACACAGGCATGTGCAGGGATGCCAACCACATTTCGTTCCAATACTCCATTGGCGTGAAATTACAAATGTTTCGGAACATTTTGAACAGACCTCGTAGCTTAACAGACTTTAAAAGTGGAGTAGGTTGTTGCTGCAAGTTTATGAAATGTCAAAGGCTTAGCTTGCAAACCAAAACCAAAATAAGAAGAAAATTCAGATGATGGTTTTTTGGGATTTTAAAAGTGAGTTTGGTTTCATAAACTAATAAAATTATATATTTTTTAGTTCCAGCTGTGTAATCTAGACGATGGTAAATACTTATTTTTCAGAAACATTGCTTAAAAATTAAGATATGTCTTATAGTCTGCAAAATACAGTTTAAGAAGTGATAAAGACTTTATACACATATAATTTGTAAATCAGTTCTAGTCCCACCCTAATGAAATTGCATCATCAGAGGTCAAAGAATATGGATAAAAGTAGAAAGAGCCTCTAGCTACAATAGCATTTACAGATCTATGATAGTAATAAGATAGGATGGAAACTATAGAAATTGTGCTATAAATGTGCACAAAAACATAACAATCAGTTTTAATATATTCCTCTAAGAAACAGCACATGTATCCACTTGAAGACCAAGCAGTACTATCTGAAAATAAAAATTAGACTATTTGCTTAAAAAGGCAAAGAAATCTATCACAAGAAGAGAGAACAACTATTTAATAATACTTACAGGACGAAGTAATGGCTGCAGCCTTGTTAGACAAACAACTAATGCTTCTAGTAGTACTATATCATTAAAGCTTTCCAATGCTTTCACAAGTATCCTCAGAAGTTGTTTTATATCTTGGTCTGTAATACTCTTACCTGTGAAACAATGCAAAACAATATTAATTACGGTAAAGTCAGACACATTGAACAACAATCATTATAACGGATATAAAGTTAATGAGTCAACTTTCATACTTTTTATATCCACTTAACACATTGTTGCAGCTGATGCAAACAGAAGAGCAATAAAAGGGTATGGGAGTTGGTAAAAGAATATACAGGAAAGAGTAGTAGAAAAAAATGTAAATGGAGAGGCACCTTGAAGAACTACTAGGAGGAATTAACTTGGTAATTCAGGCAAAAACAACATGGAAGATCGCAAATATGACAAAGAACTGGGCTGTGAAATAGCAGAGGATTACAGATTAAATCAAATTGAAAGATACAAAAGCTAATAGAATTGATGGAATATTGTAGTGTAGTATGAGTACTGGAAGGAGGGAATTGTTAGAAAAACTGCTCAATGTTACTAG
The DNA here is from genome assembly GCA_030762935.1 of Hymenopus coronatus. Taxonomy (NCBI): domain Eukaryota; kingdom Metazoa; phylum Arthropoda; class Insecta; order Mantodea; family Hymenopodidae; genus Hymenopus; species Hymenopus coronatus. The sequence continues at coordinate 58,523,534 of CM060882.1, forward strand.
ATGATGGAAAGATTTGACAGAATTGGAAGCTGAGAATGATAATAATAATTTTTAAGGGGAAACGGGAGGTCATTATAGCAGCATTAATCTCTTGTCAATAATAGGAAAGGTGTCTATGGGAGTGATAGCCAAGAGATTACAGGAATAGGTGCAAAGATCTTGATTCCAGGGGTGGTTTAGAAAGGGGAAATGGTTAAGATAACATTTTATATTACCAATTATAATTAAATACCTAAGTAATAAAAGCGGAAGGTATATTTGTTTTTGCAGATCTAGAAAACACCTTTGCTATTATAGACATGAATTTTGGGAGCGAGTGGGAAATTCACAGGACTAGTATATACGCAGGATGTTTTCAGATAGTAAATTCTGCATTATGATCACAGACAATACCGTAACAGAATGGGTACCTAATACACTAGGAAAGAGTAAACATATAGGCTACGGTTGAATCAAGAATGAATAATGGAGTAGAAATCATAATACCAGAAAAGGGATGGAAACATATATGCCAAATTCAAAGAACATTTTGCAACATAATAGAAGTTACAGAGCAGCACCAAATGGGGTAGTCCTAACTGAATTATAAAGAGTTGGCAGGAAAGGTTTAGGAGTAAATTGGATAATGAAATAATAACCTAGGATCTAAATATTGGAGGAAGCAACATAAAAGAAGGTTTAAAGGTATATGAAAAAAAAAAAATTGAAAAGAAACTAGTTATTGCAATAAAGGAAATAAGCAATTTGCAGATCATGAGAGGATAAAGGCCATAGATTAAAGTGAAAGCAAAGGATGGTGATATAGAGAAACAAAAAATATATGGTAGCTTAAAAGATAAGAACACTCTATTATATTATTGTGGATTTAAGAAAGAATGGTGGTAGGAAAAATGCATTGATGTATATGATAAACAGGGTTGGGAGGTACTGGCATGGGCAAGATTAATATGCGCATACCTTTTCTTGGGTGCAAGTTTTAAGAGGAAATGAGGGCTGGGGGAAGAAGAAAGAGGTTGCCTCCTCTCTTTCTGCAGTATTGTAAACCAAAGAAACTTTCTTTCTTTGAGGACCTCAGCCATTATAGTAAGCAGATTATCTAATTTACTGCAAACTAGCTAAATTATTAAACAAAACATGGTGTACATGCAAGCTTGTGAACTCTGGGATCTACAGACAGATTGAAATCTTAGCATTGAAGCCACTATATGTCAGGGAGTATAATGTACTTGATGTCTCAATGTTGTTCTGATGTTGTACGAAACCTACCAAATGAAGACTAATAAGCTGAGTGCCCAAGAAAAGTGTGCCATGATGTTAAGAGGCCTAAAAGTCATTAGAATTCTACCCACTATGTGACAATGTAGACAAGAACTTGCACTGCATTACAAGACACTACGGAATGAAGGGAGGAAATTTAAAGCAAAAAGTGGCATAAGTTACAGTCAGAATTATTGACATTAAAACTTTTTGGGGAAAATGGAGAACATTTCTTAAACAATTAGGCAATTATATAGGGAAGGTAAGAGAGAAGAGGTGGAGGAAAATTATTAAAGACAGAGAACTCAACAGCACAGAAGATACTGAAAGTAATTTATGAAGGGGGAGGGGGGGATTAGCAAAATCACAGAATGAAAGCAAGGATGCAGTAATTTATAAAAGGAAGTAGAATAGCTAGAAATACACATTTGTCAAAATATACAAAATATTTTATAAAATTCTTAGGAAACTAAGGTGGTGATTTATATCTTAAAATGTATAGCTACAGTTAAGCAATATGTATTGCGCATAACCAGGGTGTCATAGTGCAGGATTGTGAAATAGAAACTAAAAAATCTGATGTGTTACACTCACATGACTTTCTCTAGCTGTTGTTCACATGACTTTCTCTAGCTGTTGTACAAACTTCATACATAAGATTCTTCTTCTTTCTGCACCTTGCTAATCGAGATACTCATTAGCACAATGTAGTTATTATTTAGTTCCGTATAAGTAGGAAGAAAAAAGGGAATACACTAGCCTAAACCAATAGTCAAATGTTTTAAAAGCTGTCGTTATGCAATTGTCATTACAAATTGCTTCTTTTCTTGGCCAGGAGTAGAACAAAAGAAAAACGGACACTCCCGTCTGAGAAAAGTATAAGTACTTCACAACTGAAACTAATAACAATGAATACCTCGAAAACAGTAGGCTCCACGAGAAAAATGTATATGACATAACTTGTGTATTTTAACAAGACCGAAATTTTTTGTATAGTAAGTTTTTGTCTATCTCTTACGGTTTACTAGTTATGCCAAATAAAGCAAAATTCATCCAGAATAAACAGGTCTTCAGAAGCTATTCCCAGAAAATTCCAGATATACATTTTATTTGTTAGGTAAATATCTTTAATATATGATATTTTAATCAAAATCGTTAGAGCCATTTTTAAGAAAATCAAAATTTTCGAAAAAAATTCCATGTAAAGGGTAGTTTGTGGTGGGGGGATTTTTCTCAAAATCTTCGTGTCGCAGCCCTGGAAGATACTAAACTTAAATACCAAGTTTGGTATTTTAGCTACTTTTCGTTTTTGAGTTATCTTGTTCAAAGACACACACACACACACACACACACACACACACACACAGACCTTTTTCCGAAAATGCTTTTTTTGGATACAGGGGGTCCTAAAACATGTATTTCCAGTAAAATCTCGGTATCCAATTTTTGGGTGGAATACAATACTTCTCTATCCCTATGTACATTGTACATAAGGGGCTACAGAAAGTAAAAATTGTATAACATATTGAAATTATGTATAAATGTGGAGAAATAAATAGATCATTCTTTGTTGCAGCTGAAGATGCAACTTTCAATTAGAACTTAAAGAGTAATAATGTTCACTTTATGTCTAATCCCATTATATTCATTATTTACTTTTTACACTTATTTCGAAAGAGACTGGAAGGAAAATTTGAAAGTTGCTGATTTTTGTTGTGAATAAAATAATATTTAGATTTTTCAATTATATGCCTTTTTTAATACCTTATTAGTTTGCAAAGCTTGAATTAAGCACTAGGTATTGGCTGAATAAAATGCACATACAATATTCCAAGAATTATATTTATTTTTGGTGCACATTTTACAATTAAGACTAGTTCACAATAACAGAGAAAGGAAACCAGAATAAAATTACATTACATGAAATAGCCATTAAATCACTCTCTTATCACAAGCTGGGAAAATGAAACCAAAAGGAATCCCAGCAAAAATGTGACCTCATTCCCTCAGGTTCACTGGGTGTTGGTCTTCTAACATAAGTATCACTAGTAGAATGTTTATATGAAACTCAAAATTAGCTAAAGCTTCAAGAAGCAATAGCAAAACTCACCAAGAGCAGAAAAAACAAGTAGAAATTAACAGAGAATAAAGAAACATCTTCAATATGGTATTAGTATAGGAATTAGTTGGTATGATAGGAATCGGAAACAGTAAAGGCTCTGTATTTACAAAAATGTTTTAAGTTAGGCTAACCTGCAATAATTTGGCTAAATTGGAAACAGGTGCAAAAATATCACTGCTCAGTTACAATGGACGTCTCAATGTGCAAAATTGATTTTACACTTTGCTATCGATATGATCATTGTAATGCATTCCTATTCTTGTTCCTGGGATATTGTGAACCAAAATCTGGAACCCTGTTTCGCCTCCTAGTCTTTTACTCCAGGATTATTGTGCACCAGCCTTTACATGTAATGAATAACTATGGAAAATATTTTTAAGTATTTAGAATAAATTCATGTTATGTTCATAGCAGCAGGCAGATATCTACTCTTAAATACAGCAGTATTGCAAATAAGTGCAAAATTGGTGAATTTTAAACTCAAATTTTGCTGCAGATATGCACACAAATATGTTTGAAAAGCCACTTGCCCTGTGACCTCATTTTCAGTTGCGAAGCACTGAGGAGTTCTGGATTCCAGGACATACAAAAAAAAGCACCTTAAATAAAGTGTGAATTAACAAATAGAAAAAAATTAATTGAGCAAAATCTAATTGCAAGAATATATGTTCTTCAGAGGTAAAAGTTATAATAGTATTAACAAGATACTTAAACTGCCTATAGGTGACTCCTTGTTGTCTGGATGCATCTTGTATTTCAAAGTGTTAGTATTTGTTTTGTAGTATGAAAATCATCTCCCATATAGATGTTGCTTTTTGTAAGCTTTTGAATCTGCAGTGATAATGTAATGCATTGTTACTGACTCTCTGCCTGTTGATAGTAAATGTTTTGGACAGGAGCTTGTAATCGTACACCAATTTTCTTCTGATTTTGCTAATGTGTAATAGCCTGCAGTCCACACAGCTATTTCTATAACTTTAATATGTTGTATTTTAATCTTTGTGTTCCTCTGTAGTGTTTCAAGTTGTATAGATTCTTAGGTGGCAGGTTGATGTTTCTGCTGCTGAAAATGCCCATAGGTAACACTAAATCTGAATATATTGTCTTCATTCAGGGAAATAGCTGACCATATATGGAAGTTCATCAGTGGATCACAGCTGAATTTAAGGATGTTTTCTTTCTGAAGTTGATAGAGATAATTTTTTCTTCATTTTATGCTTGTTCCCAATAAAACATTTTGAGAAGCACTGCTTAAGTATCTTTAAAAATAGCTAAGTCCACTTCTGTAATATGAAGGTAGCATGTTTGCCTCACATTCAAGAGATTCCAAGTTCGAAAATCAGTTACGGTGAGTTATCCGGATAAGGTATTTATTCCAAGAGTTTCCCTTATTCTGACAAGACAAACTCTAAGCTCTATGGACCCTGAGCTCATTTAGCATCATTTCATCTATTTCATTCATCCATATGACCTACAAGATTAAAGATAAAAGGGGGGGGGGGAAGGAGAAGCTGATGCTGCTGTATTACTTTTGAGCAAACAAAACAGGTAACAGGTGCGAGAAGAGTAAGCTTTTATAAATTTTCCTAAACATATTAAATAGCTGGATGGATCAAGTTGGGATTTTCAAAATCAAGAACAGCTCATTGGAAATGGGAAAAGTGATACTGGAGCGAATATAATAATATGAGGTAAGGCTTTAGATGAAATGTTAGCAATTATTTGAGGATATGGAAAGAATCTGCGAGCAATAATGAATGGGAAAATCTATTTGGAAATGATTATATGCTCATAATATAAGAGACTACAACCTTTCTTAGAATACGTAACTTGCTTGTATCCTGTTTACAACTTGGTTCTTAATACAGAAGCCAACATTAACCTGAATATGTTAAAACTTATATATCTCTCTGATATCTTTCAAGGGGCAACAATTTTTTTGATGTTCTTTAAATACTGTGATTCTTAGCATCCCATTCTATATTGAGGTTAAAGACCAGAAATTTTGTCTAAAGATATCTATCAGGCATTCCATCTTCTTTTTTTCATGCAAGACATGGACAGTAGCACAGATGGCAAGCTAAACCTTATTGTCAATTAACTCATTGGCTCCATGATTAAGAGAACCTTGCTTTTGACTTTCCAATATGACAAAAATCTCCCATGCACGTAATAAAGTTGCCCCATTCAGGCAGCAATGCTATGTTACCATAGGAATGGTCACTTAGTCTTATGCAATGTTATTAAACACAATATACTTACTGATGCAACCAAAAACAATTAGGGCTCTTGGTTGTAGTGCTGGGTTATAGCAGAATGCAAAACTTTTGGCAAGATCTGTCCAACACTGTAGCCAATCACAATCTGGAATATCTCGCATACAAGCCTGAAAGTAAATTATTATGTACAGCTGTGAAAAAACTTCTAATGATATGTAACTATTATAAATTACAATTTTATATTATACAAACCAAGTGAATTACATATTTAAAACACACGGAATCAAAATTATATTGAGTGGCTAGATACAGAAAATTATTTCATATTTGTCAGTTTCTTGAAATTTACGATATAAAATTTTCTCTCATCCAGCATAGTATATTAATTTTGGATAACATGACATTTTGAATGTGTAAAATGCTCAGTGCAGTAATGCACAAAAATTACATATACTATAAATGGGAACCAGGTGATACACAGGCTTAACTTCTTCCTTAAACCACAGATAAGTATTAAATAGTAGGAAAGAACACCACATCCTATCCTATACACAAATTTCTAGTCCATTTGATTTAACTGTTTTTTTTTTCTTTCTTTCCCCCCCCCCCACACAAACCATGTGTAGGACAGGAGTTGGATAGGTAGAGTCAGACTGAAAAATTCAATGCCATAGCTGGGATTTGAACCATGGATCTCCTGGTCTCTAGCCAGTTGCTCTATCACTGAGCTAGCATGACAACATGCCGGCATAGCAAGTCAATACTAATTGACTGTAATAGTTGGCTATAGAATGAATCCTAAGACTTAAAGTACTTACAACATTGTAAGTTGCCACTGGGGTATATCATCTCAAAATAATTTAAGATTACCTTGTGGTTTACCAGGAAAACATGAGTCAGTTGAGAAATTCAATGCTATGCCGGCATGTTGCCATGGTAGTTCAGAGGTAGAGCAACCAGCTACAGACCGGGAGATCCATGGTTCATTCTCAGCAATGCCATTGAATTTTTCAGTCTGACTCTACCTATCCAATTTCTAGTCCATATTTTATCTAAATAATATGTCCATGGTAGTAGTAGTAGTAGTAGTAGTAGTAGCATTTATTAAGTTTACAATAATACAAGATTTGCATTGCACAGACACATAGGTCGGGTGACCGTATATGCTGTGTAAAATACTTGAATTTAAAATATTACCTACATATCCATTTTACATATTTTCACAACACTGGAAATACACACACACATTACTACAACAGAACAACGCCAATAAAAGAAAGAGCATACTGATATCATACACACACTGGCATTCACAACTACACCCACGAATTCACACATATAGATTACTCAAATGGCAAATATGTCTATATAATATTTTTCACAAATATCTTATCTCAGTGCACGTACTTCCATTTAGTATGTGCCCAGGCTTGGCTAGTTTTGGCTGTTTAGAATCAAGTCCCAGCATGCTGTCCTCAGTCTGTTTGAAGCTAAAAATACTTCCAGCAATAACTTTTTCGCAACATCTTCCATCAGCACCCAATCTGCCAAAATATGCATCCAGTCTTCCTGATCCCCCCCAAAGTAAGGCATAAATTCATGAATTTTGATATTCCTTTGGACAAAAACCCAAATCTAAAGTTCGTCAAATCGCCATGAGAGAAGTCACCAGAGCCTGTAAAAACAGGAGTCCAACAGAAAGAGCTACAATGAAGTCGCTTAACTAAAGATGCACGTAATGGACGTGCAAAATATGTTTTAGGTAACATTTATTTTAAGCAGCATGACAGTGCAGGTGAGTCATATAATTTTAATTAAATAAAAACATATTGGGGACAAAAAAAAAAAAAAAAATCCTTGCTGAAAGAAAAAAAATTTAAACTTCAAAATGTACATTGCATTAACATTCTGAGGTTCAGAGCATTTTTAGACACTTTTAAGAATGTCTTATACCAAAGAGAACAGGGTTACAAAAATTCATTAATAATACACAATCAAGAAAATCTGTTCCCATACCTCAAGAGAAAAGAGTCAGAATCTACTAGATATATAAAAACTGTGAATGTACACATTTCAAAAACTAAAAGGAACATAGTCACTCGCTTTGAGGAACATGGGCAGTGCATCAAATGGAAACAAATTGATAAATCAGCAATTGCATCACACTTCTGGACCCAAAATCATGAAATAAGAACCAACATCAAATTAATGAAGCCAACCCAAAAACTCAAAGAGCTTTAAGTATGGGAGAACATTAATACAAAGAAATTTAAAAACTGCATAATGAACTTTAATTTGCTAAAAGTAGACAATCCCTATTCAGGTTCAAAATATGCCACCAGAGAACACCCCAGGCGATCAACAAAACTACTCAAGAATGGGTTTGGCAGTAAACAGGCAGCTTATGGTTGCAATCTAGTTCTGCTAAATAAATGAGTAAATCAATGAAGCTGTCAAGACTACATCTTTCTTTTTTTGAATTGCTTCACTATGATTTTCACAACAATTATTGGTTAAGTTTTATGTAATTAAGCTAAAAGTAATGTTTCTTTAAAATGTCAAGAATGCCTTAACCTGACAACTCACCTAGGTTGTGGGGATAGCATGTCTGCCTCACATTTAAGAGGTTACAAGTTCTAATTTTGCTTAGGGTAAGTTACCCAGATAAGCTTTTTTCTTCCTTTTTTCCCCAGGGTTTTCCCTTATCCTGGGAAGAAGAAAATCGAGTAACTTTAAGCTTCATGGAATCTGAGATTATCTGAGTATCATTTCATGGATTTCATTCATTGTCCAATATCACATAAATAAAAACACGACATGGAGAAAATCTAGATTATAAAACAAGGGATGTGCAATAAATTTTCAATTATAACAATGGGCAATCTGTAGAATTTAATATATATCCCAGAAAGCTCTATCTTCAATTTATAATCTAACATAATTCCTATTGGATCCTATCTGAGAAGAGAGAAATTCCCACCAAAAATCTTATACAGTTTAAAAATTAAGAGAAGTCTATAGATGAACTCAATAATTACCCCTATTTGGTTTTACTTCACTGTCTATGTAAAATTTGTATTTCAAGTTTATTTTAGTTTTTGATCAAACTTACTGCTGATTGGTCTCACTGTTTCAAAATGCATGTTAAGTGCATATGGAGATATTATACAACAAATTCAAATCACACCTGCACAATGCAACAGATGTCCCAGCAACTTCTGAGGTAGTCAGAAAATACACAATACTCAAAAAAGATATCAATGTACACAACATACTATAATCAAAGAGCTGCCAGAAAAGAGCAAATAAAACAATTAATTCCATAATAAACCACAGGCATCCACCAAGTTTCAGAGAGCATGTTAAGAGGTTTTTCATTGATCTATAGTTTTATTAAGTTCTTTTTTCACAATGTATAGATACCAATGTATGCCATTTCAAATGTAAATTTTAACTCATTAAGAATTTTTACAGTGAAAATATTCATATTTACCAATTTCCAGAAGTTTATATCCTGGAGTTCCTTTGCCCAGCTGAGCTGTTTAGCAACCACAGCAGGAGTTAATTTTGGTTGCTTGGCAGGTCTGCAGCCTTCTAATTTAATTTCTGAAAGTTTATACCTAATAGTTCTTTCAGATAAACCAATTCCACTCTCTTTGTTCTTGAATTTAATTTCTTTTGCACCAGCAAATCTGTTTCTTTCATAGATGTTTTTAAGCAACACACACCTCTTGGTGTGAGAATCTGTTTTTGCCCACATTTATTCATCTGCTGTGGGTTTAGGCCCATACCAAATTTAATTTCCTTTTTAATTTACCTCACAGATGATTCAGACATTGAGAAATCTCTTGAATTGAAAACAAATCAGTTTTAATCAAGGTTTTTTCCTTTGAAACTTTTTGAGGTGTCAATCACATGATTTGCCCATTATGTTATGAACAGAGAACACAAAATCATAAAGTTCACCTTTCAAACCACAATAACCTGACAAATTTAAGTATTAATAGCACAAGCTTATAATGCCCCTTCTCCTTTTGTTAGCACTACTGCAACTAATGCTTGTGAAGCAACAATTTTAACTTTTACAACACAGAAACTGCATAACATACTTTCATTGTAGACAACAATAGTCCCCTAGTATTATCCAGTGAGAATCACAGTGATAGATGAGCATTGTTGTTACGCTAGAATTCAGTTAACTGGGAAACAGCCTAGGTGCATCTAATAATATGGCCAGGTACTGTAGTAGGAAACTGAATTGTTAATTAGGTTTACTAATTATTTATAATTCAATTATGTGTATAAATAGATAATTCTCAAATGAATTGCTGGCAATTATATTTTATTTGACAATGTCATGAGAGTCTTACAAATTTCCTGTTGGTGAATAAAGCATACATGATTCTGACAAAAGCTTGTAAATGGACCACTCAGAAACTATTTGTCAGAACAAAGCTAATATTTTTAAACTATAAACCCATCACTTACTAATACCTTTGACACTGTAATTTGCAGTTATATGAAATTAATGATGAATACTTGACTGTTAATAATTATTCTGATTTTAATATTTAACTTTGTCTCTGTTAAGCGTGCATCTTTTTTGTTATTATATATACTAGCTATGAAGATGTAATTATTAAGAGTCTAGAAGGCCTAATGTACAACTATGACAAAAAAAGCATCATCTCCAAATTCCGTGTGCTGGTCAGAGATTTTTTTTTTTTTTTTAATATAGTTTAACGTCCTTTAACCTGGTTGGTCATATTGGATGATGAATGAAATTCACATACGCTACCACCACACTACCAGGCAGGCTCAGAGAGATTCTTGTACCTTTACAACAGCCGAGTTCACAATTCACATGCAAGGAACTGTAGAATATTCAGCATTAGATGTTATTTTTTATTTTATCCTGCATGAATTTAACAATTTCGTTAGGATTTCTAAACCTCATAGAGGAAATATTCCCAACTATTATATATAGTAGAAAAGAGTAATTAAAGATGATATAAGAATGGTAGATGTAAATATTATAAGATTCTGGGCTATCACCAAACCCTCCAATTATATTAGGTATAACTATAAAGAAAATTATAATGAAAGCGTGAGCGTTTACATTATAAATTGGAGCATATATTTTGTACTGTTCATTGTGTCGTCAAATTTCCACAACACAGTCAGGCTGTCCCTTGATATACAGTCCCAACAAGATACAGATATGCAACTAATATGAAATTATTAAGCTACATATTTTACATCATATCAACACCTCTTAGAATGGCAGACAATTAAGTTTTCCTTACACAAAAACAAAATGCCACCTAGTCTGAGAATATTATGTTATTCCAGTCATGGTTGGCATTTTCCTCTGCACAAGCAAGGTGAAACAATGTGTGTTATGTTGCTTTTTAGCTACCATTCATGCAAGAAGACCTGCATTGTTTATACATCACAGATATGTTCAAACTGATCCAGGGAATTGTGAATGTGTCTTCAATTCAGTAGTAGTTCGGAAGGGTTCCTCCCTGCTACTGCAATTAAAGCTACTTCCATCTCGGGAGTGCACACACATCTTTTTCCTGAACCAGGACAATGGTGTTCCACCCATTCTCTGGATAATCTCAACCACTTCTGCACTATAGTTGCAGGAACTCCAATATGAACTGCAGCTTCTTGAGCAGAAAAGTCTGCTGTATTGACTAGTTAAATTACTTTCTTGTGCCTATGTCTAAGTGTGAGGATTCTGCCACTGCCAAACCAGAAAGAGAACATGTTTAGCCCCTATGCATGCCATCTGCAGAATATTGCAATTAAGTAGAATAAGCCCTAAAAGAAGCATTACAATAATTCTCAGACTGCCTCTGCGGTCGGGTGGGCAGCATTCTGGTTTCTCAACCAGAGGTCCTGGGTTCAATCCCTGGCCGGAGTGGGGGATTTTTCTTTGAAAGAATTTCCCTTTCCTCCACAGAATCTGAAGTATGAATGTATGTGTGTGTCTTATAGTTTTAAACTGAAAAAGAAGACAACAATGTTAAGAAACCCTACAGTTCGAGAAAACACTAGCAGTTCTCAAGTTAAAGCCCCCAATGCTCATAGAAGCTGCAGGGAGTTATATAAATGTAACAATTAAAAATATAATAAAAACAATTAAAAATATAATACAAAAATTAAAAATATAATAAAAACAATTAAAAATATAATACAAAAAATTAAAAATATAATAAAAACAATTAAAAATATAATACAAAAAATTAAAAATATAATAAAAACAATTAAAAATATAATAAAAACAAACCATTATTTTATTACCTTTACAGAAAACTGGGTATGAAACACAGTATATAAAAAACAAGTAGCTGCTATGCATTGTTTCAACATCATTAATAGGAGAAAAAGAAGTGTTTCCTACATGTGAGAAGTGAACCTGCATCATAATACTGTGTCAAGAAAGTTCCGGGAATTTGCCAATAAAACACAAAAAATGAATTACTCATCTAATTTTATTTTATCGCCTTCAAAGTAGGCCCCTTCTGAAATTATACATTTATGCCAACGAATAATCCAATCATCAAAACATTTTTGGTTGGCACTTTTAGGAATCGATGTCAATTGTCGCCACAAATTTTCCTTTATGTCTTTTATCGACTGAAAATGGGTGCCTCGAAGTGGTAACTTGAGTTTTGGGAAGAGAAAGAAATTAGCAGGAGCCAGATCAGGTGAATAGGGTGGTTGTTCGATGAAATTTGTTGAGTTTTTGGCCAGAAATTCGTTCACAATAATAGCCTTGTGAGCTGGTGCCTAATCGTGGTGCAGAATCCATGAGTTGTCGTTCCAAAAATCTGGCCTTTTTCACTGTATTTGTTCTCTCAAATGCTGCATAATGCTCAGATAATAGTCTATTTACCATCTGACCTTCTGGCAAGAACTCTGAGTGAACGACACCGTGATAATCAGAAAAAAAACTGTCAACATGATCTTCAGTTTTCATCAAGTTTGACGTGCCCTTTTAGGTTTCGGTTCAGTTGGAAGGTGCCATTCGGAAGCTTGTTGACTCGTTTGAGTGTCAAACTTGTAAACCCACGTCTCATCATCAGTTACAATGCGGTTCATGAATGTGGGGTCGAAACTGGCTCATTCTAGCATGTCTTCAGCAATCCTTACGCAATTGAGTTTTTGTAGAAAATTCAAGTCTTTTGGAACTAACTGAGCTGCAACTCGTATCATGCCCAAACAATCGTTTAAAATGGTACGAACAGATTCGTGAGACACAGAAAGTTCAGTGGCAATCTCTCTCAGACCTAAATGACGATTTTCAGACATCATTTTCTTCACTTTAGCGATGTTCAGTTCAGTTGAAACTGTTGATGGCCAACCAGAGCGAGGCAAATCTTCCACCACATCTTGACCACTTTTGAATGCACTGTACCACTCATATGCAGGTCTTTTAGATAAAGTCAATTCGCTGTAAGCTCTCTGTAACATTTTCAGCGATTCGGCACATGAAATACCATTTGCAATGCAAAATTTGAGACAGATTCTTTGTTCAATATTTGTATCCATCGTAAAATCGCAAATCACCTTTGAGATGAACTAACAAAATGACATACTGTAAACAAACCAGATGACAATCAAATTCCGCGTGGGTATAGAGGAAAGTTGTACCAACTTAGCGACAACAATAATTTTGAATTCCCTTTTAAACAGGATTTTTAAATGATCAATTCCTGGTACTTTCTTGACAGAATGTACAACAGAAATATCCTATACTTTGTCACAGCACCACAGAAAAGACACAGAAAAAGGTTATGAAGTTTTATTTATGGATACTCTTTAACTAACCTTTGTTAAAAATACTAAAAACCCATAGGAAGGATTCAGTTGATTCAAAGGGAAATGCAAACCAAAAACTAATACAAAAGTCAGACAATATGTGTAAGGCTACATGGTCAATCATAAACTCTGCAACAGGTAGAGATATCAAAAGTGACACTCATGGAAGCAAAACTCCTAATAAGTTTAATCATTTATTCTTGAGGTCAGTTGAAGAAATAACTATACAGGTAAATTCTTGTCCAGACACTGCAATTTCTTAAATGAAGTAACACCAGATAAAGAAAATGATGATTTTTCTCTTAAAGAAATAATATGTAATGAGGGCATGAAAGTTACTAAAAAATTAAAGAATTCCAAAAGCAGGGATGTTTACGACACATCTAAAATTGTTATTAAAGAAGTAATTCAGTATACTCAAGCCCCTATCACTTTTTGTATGAATAAATGTTTCAATGAGGGTGTTTTTTCAAAAGAGCTCAAATTTTTCAAAATTACACCGATATATAAAAAAAGGTGAATGAGAAAGCAAGACTAGTAAACCCATCTCAGTTTTTCCTACAATGACAAAAATTATGGAATGTCTGTTAAAAAACTGAATGCCAGAGTTTTTGAAATACAAAACTTATTTTTTAGTAACCAATTTGGATACTGTAGAGCAAAATCAACAATACTAGCAGTTGATGCATTTGTAGAAAAAAATATATTAAAATTTTGAAGATGGTGGTTTGGCTCAAGGTACTCTTCATGACTTAAGTGAAGCTTTTGATTGTGTGCAACATCTTGTGGGATCAAAGGACAAAATTTAAATATATTTAAATCTTATTAAGATGGTCGTAAACAGCTAGTAACAGGATGGAAAGCAATCAAGCTTCATCAATGTAAAAATTGGAGTTCCGCAGGGCTCAGTACTGGGACCCCAGCTATTTCTGGTACTGGTAAATGATATATCTAAATGTTATCCCTGTCACATAGTTGTTTATGGTGGTGATACATCCTTCCTTAATATCAATAAAGACTTGAACTTGCTGACACAGTCTGTAAAATGAAGCCATGCAGCAGCTCAAATTTGGTTTAGAAATAAATGCCAGCCTTATGAATACCAGCAAATTGCAAACTATAATTTTCAATTTAAAAAATGTAAAAGCTGATTGTAATAATGTGAAACTTCTAGGTATTTTGATTGATAAACTACACTGGATTCCACATATTGATTTTGTATGCAATAAGCTATCACATATGGTATTTCTCTTAGCTAACTTAAAAAAAACAGTGGCCAAAGATTTTCCTCGAATGGCCTATTTTTCATTCTTTCAATCTATATTTAGATATGGGATAGTATCATGGGGCAGTAATCCAGAATAGCAGAGGTATTAAAGATTCAGAAAAAGCTAATAAAGTTCCGGATTTTAATGACATGTCATCTTTTCTTCCTTAAAATCCTTAACATTAATCTCTGGTTATAAATATACTGATTTTATTGGTCATTTTTTATCATATTTTCTGGTTTTTAAGTTTTAAGTCATTATTTCAATTTGTTGTATTTTACTTCCTTGTCTGATTCTTTTCTTTCTTTTTTGCAAAAAATTAGACTAACTAAAATTATTAAATTGCTTAATATTTATTTTTAATCTATCGAAATAAATGGATATTAGAACAGTGGGTCGACAATGCACAAGTTGGGAGCCGGTTTCTTACCTATACTGTGCATATTGCTGCAGCAAGCAATTCTCGTATTTCCAACATGCCTGTCAATGTAAAAATAAAGGCTGCTTGACAATGTACAGTTTAAAGACAAGCATTTTATCCATTACTTTCATATTGTCACAAGTTTAGTTAGTTACAGATTCTCTGAGAGGAAAGTTTTATGTTCAGTTTTGTTAGTTCCATTCAGCCATGTCTAAAGTAAAGACATCTAAATCTTGTCATTTAAGACACATCAAATCTGAATTTGGAGATATTATTTTCTCTATAGATGATGAAATGTTATTTTGCAAGTTGTGTGAAACAAAGGTATCGCCCAAAAGAAAATTCACTGTTCAGTAATATATGAGTTGTGATAAGCATGTATGGGCAGTGCAACTCACAAGTCAGAAGAAATCCACCCAACTTTTTCTGCAACAAAGTTTATCCATGAAGGAGAATAAACCATGAGATTTTTACACAGAGACTTTAGTAAAGCTTTAGTTTCTGTAAACATCCCATTTTGGACATTGAACAATGCTAAATTGAAGAGTTTTCTAGAACTGTATTTTGGATGTCCTATCCCAAATGAATCAACTCTTCGGAATGTTACAACACCATTAGCAAGATACAGGGAAAAATACATGGAAAGAAGATTTTTGTATCCATTGACGAAATGAGTGATGCAGAAAAACATTACATGGCTAACATAATCATTGGCATATTGGAGATTGACGGACCAGGAGAAAGTGAGGTATTAGAAACTGTAAATCACTCCACAATTTGTAGACTCTTAAAAAGTCTATGTTTTTGTTTTGGCCTGAGGGTATTAAAAATGACGACGTTCTTGTTTTTTGAAACTGATGTAAAAGCTAGAAATTCAATACAATCTTTTTATCCAAAAATGATGCACATTACTTGCTTGGCACACGCTATGCATAGGGTGTCAGAAGAAGTTACAAAACATTTTTCACAAGTGGATTGCCTGGTGTCAAAGACAAAGAACATTTTGTCAAGGCTCCCCCCTCATAAACTGCTCTTCAAATTTATGGCTCCTGTATTCCACTTCCACCAGAAGCTGTCATCAACCGATGGGGCACCTGGATTGATTCAGCAATTTATTATAGCAATAATTTTTCCAGATAGTGAAACATGATATCAAAATACTGAATCCTGACGATGCTACTGCAATTGATAGACTAAAACACTATTTTCAAGCAGTGAAATTGAAGGACAGCTAGCCTTTATAAAGAAAAAGTTCAGTTACTTATTAAGGGAATCACACGTGCATTGGAGAAAGGTTTAAGTCTGGAAAGTCCTGTAACTCTTAACAAACAAAACTAAATCTAATTTAAAAAGTGTTCCAGAAGATGCTGGAAGAAGGATATCTGAGAAACGAGGAAATAGTTCTTGATAAAAATTCAGGATACAATACTTTGTGCCATATTTCTCCAGTGCTAACCGATGAAACATTTGATACTTCCTGCATTGAAGATCTTAGTGCCAGTGATTTTGCATATTTAAAGTATGCTCCAGTTGTATTAGCTGATGTAGAAAGAAGTTTCTCACAGTATAAAAATGTGCTTTCCGACAACAGGCATTCCCTAACTTTCAAGAACCTGCATCTACTGCAATATTTCTGAATATGGTAAGATTTTTTTACACGTTCATCTTCCTACAACATAGAAATTCATGGGTTTAAATTAATATTAATTTTTAATTCAATTCTACAGATGTAAGAATTGTGCTGTACTCTCACACTCTGAAATGAAATGAAGAGACATTTTTAAAGTAATTTTTATATAATTTTATAGATTTTTTTTAGATAATTTTAATGACCAATTTTAGATACTTTTAGGACATCAAAATCTGAGGCCTGGTAATAAGAATTATGACATCATCAAAGAAACTTGAACATTGTAAACCGCATTTACAGAGTTAGAAATCCCTACTGAGATTAATTTATATTTTTATGATGTGTTGGTCCAAATAAAAGAGAATTTACATACTTATGATGCATGGAGGGATATACATAAACATAATACACGTAGAAAGAATAAAGTTGATATGCCATACAGACTGCAAAAAGACTTCATAGTATTACAAAGCAGTAGGCATAAAGTTTTTCAATTCACTTCCTTCAAAAGTAGGTTAAATGATTAAAAGAGTGCGTTTATAAATAGTTAATAAAACATCCTTAGTACAGTATACAGGAATTTGGCATGAAAGGTAAATGTGATATGTAAATATTATTTAGTAATCATAATGTAATATATTTTACACATTTTTTAAGTCTTTTCTTGACAAAGTCTATTGTAATTATCAAGTGGTGAATTATTATTATTATTACTGTGGTGTTCAGCATCCCATTCTATGTTGAGCATGAAAGATAGCTCAATTTTGCTCACAGGTCTCTTTATCAGGCTTGAAGTTCTATGACACGGGACTAACGGCTTTACTTCACTTCCAAGGAAGCCATGCTAAGGAAAAAAAATCTGTTGCCCTCCACTGGGTACTCTGCAACCTTGGGTACAAGAGGCTAGTATGATAACCACTACACCACCAAGAGTAATAGACACATGGAAGGTAGAATGTTTACTAATGCTGTACAATAACTTCCTGCAGTGGCTACATTGCTATAAGGAATATTCCAAAAGTAAGTTTTCCCATTTTTTAACACATAGATATTTTATTGCCAAACTAAATATTCCATATTTCATGAACTATACACCTTGCACAATTTTTCAATGTAGTCACCCTGACATTAAGACATTTTTCCTGGCATACAATTATTTTGAAGAAACCGCTCTTGTAAAACTTGGTGTCCTGCGATACAAGGAATTGTGGCACACCCTGCTTCATCTCAGCACTGTTTTAGAAGTTATTTCCTGAAATGGCAGCTTCAATGCAGGGGACAGTTGAAAGTTTAATGGGCAAGATCGGGGCTGTAGGTAGGGTGTTCCATTCTCTTCCATCTAAAGAGATAAATCTGATTTTGTGTGAGCCTTTACCAAAAGGCTTGTCCAAGAGCATAACACCTTCACTTAAGAACCCTAGTTTATTTTGTCGAATGGCAAACCTGAGTGTGGTGAGGCTGTCACAGTAGCATGACACATTGATTTTCCTTGATAGAGAAAATTGAGGAGAATCACATGTTTCCCATCCCAGAACACTGTAGCCGTAACTTTTCCTGCGGAGAGTGGCAGTCTGAATTTTTTCTCGCTGCTTG
The DNA here is from genome assembly GCA_030762935.1 of Hymenopus coronatus. Classification (NCBI taxonomy): domain Eukaryota; kingdom Metazoa; phylum Arthropoda; class Insecta; order Mantodea; family Hymenopodidae; genus Hymenopus; species Hymenopus coronatus. Next base: position 58,541,877 of record CM060882.1, read on the forward strand.
GGATGTTTCCACACCATTAAGCAGCCTTGGTTTCTGGGCTACAGTATTGCACCCATGTCTCTCACCAGATGATTCTGAACAGGAATTCATATCCCTCTCATGCATAACGCATTAAGTGATTGAGTGTGATTCTCATCCTTGCACTCTTGTGATTTGGGGTCAGGTTTCTTGGCACCCATTTTGCATACACTTTATGGTAACCCATCACATCATGGAGCCTGAGCATGACCAATATGCAGTGTGGATTCATACATGTCTGTCCGTTAATACAGGTACAGGTCCTGTACTACAGCAGTGTTGTTTTCATTCATGGATGAGGAGGGATACCCACTTCAATCTTCACACTCTGGCTTCCTTCGCTGAACATGCAACACCAGCGACCAACCATTTGACAACATATGACCTCTTCACCCTGCACAGTCTGTATGCACTCATGGATGAAAGACACACTGGTCCAATGTGCCCATTCATACTAGATAACAGCACTTCTGACAACAACTTTGTCAGTACACAGTCTGCCATTGGCATTTGTACCCCAGTAACCTCAGGCATGCCAGTCAGCTGCTCCTCTCTGTTCTTTGGTGGTCTGCACATATGTCTTATATCCTCTGCTGACGCTCCATCCATGTTGAACCAACAACAGGTCTGGATTCTTATGGTGATTGTTTGTTTCACCTGGTATGCCATCATACAAATGACAAAACTTACTGATAAATGACAAAACTTACTGATAATACTTCCCTTGTATATTGTGTATAAAGTAAAATGGCACTGTGGTAGGACTTAGAACAATTTAGCATTCAAGATGATTATTTTTGACATGGCTGTACAATATACTCTGTCCATACATAATAGAATTCTAATAAAATATATTTAACTGAACTTACTTTCTTCTATGAAACCAATAACTAACCTCCATTATTTCCAGTAGGGCATCAGTAATTACTTCCAAGGAAGTGAGGGATAACCTATCTTTTTCATTGGATGTACCAGAGAAACTTCGTTCCTGTCCATACCTGAATGTAAAAAAATTGATCATGAGAAATAAACAATGATTCAATATGGGTTTCCAATTTAATGCCTTGTCATACATACCATCGTTCATTAGGATGACGATAGCTAGAACGGAAGGCAGTTACTGCTGCAGATTTCACCTTGCTGATTCCAAACAGTAAATAAAATTTGGGAAGGGAAAATTCATCCAAACTTAGCCTTAAAACTCGTTGTGTTTCCTCTGCAATAAATCAAACCATAAGGTTGTTCATATTTGTTAAAATTCAACAGCATAGGCACTTCAAAACAACTGTGAATGAGGAGCAAAATAATAAAATATTATTGTGGCATTTCTCTATTGAAATAAGTTGATTTATACTCTGTGCATCTCAGCTTTTCAACGTGATACTAATTTAAACATAAAACAATTAATATTTTTTTAGTCAATATTAAGCAGAAAGACACTACAAGGGACACTAAACAGTTCTGGTCACTATAAACAGTTCAATAAGTTGATTTTTCATGATTTATAAATTTGCAATTATTTTTCACTTCCTAAAGCTTTCAAATAGTTATTTACCTTATAATCCAAGATGCATTATTGTATACACAGCAACCTTGTTAACAGAATGTGCTAGAAAGCCTTTTGATAAGATTGATTTTATTAAGTATCACAAGTTTACATATAAAAATCATTATTTTTAATTTCAAGTAAAAAGCCTTAAAGTATTAATTTATTTGTTTGCTTTATTACAGTGAAAGCAGAAGACCACAACAAACCCAGTCAGATGTTTCTAATTTTTAAAAGTTAAAGATGTGTTAAATGGCGTAAGTAATTATTTGATATTTAATGAAATTATACACAAATAAAATTGCAGCATTTCTGCAGATGGTAAAACAAATAACAGAGATCCAACAACAGCATTATCCCATTTCTGTCTTTTCTCAGTTGTGACCTTTTTGCATGGAGGGTGAGACACATCCATAATATATTGTACACTGATTACTGAAACCATTTTTAGAATAATTCTAACTATGCTAAGTACTAATTCCAAGCCTACAAGCAATAAAAGAATTTATTTACTTATTTAGGACTTACCACTGAAAGAAGGTTTTGTGCAGGTACAAAGTGAGTGGATAATATTGATCACTAGCCCATGAGTGGAGGCACGCATGCTCAATGATCCTGAGCATACCAAGAAGGTCACAGCATGAAAGAGATATGGTAGGTGCCGAGCAACATCCAGACAATTGTTGAAAGATAGCATCAGAAGATAGCGAGCAAGAATTGCAATATCATCCCACATCATATGTTGCTCAAGAAGTGGAGTTGGAGATGTACAGGTTTTATCTAACACCTGAAAAAAAAAAAAAAAGTTTATATTAAAAATGTTCATTTTTTCTAGTTGCTATAGATATACTACCTTATCTGGAAGGAATTATATAAGATATTAATTAATGTCTTTCTAAAATAAGTTACAAACATGCTATTTAGCTGTGTTAACAGTGTTGCCAATTCAGTAACAAGATTATAAAACGTAACTATGCTGTTTTTAAAGGTGTAAATGGAACTTCTTATGTTTTAGAATATTATATATATATATATATATTTTTTTTTTTTTTTTTTTTTTTTTTTAGAAGTAGTGCTATTGCAGAGCCACTATTAACACACTGTCAATCATCTGTCTATCCAGCCATCTTTCAGTAATAGTTAAACAATTTACAGGCTGCTAGACATTTAGAGCCATCATTATACAGTATGGAAGGTGAGCTATTATCAACCTTTTAAATTCAGACGAGCACATTGATTCAAATGTTTTTTCTTAAAAGTTTTTTCCATAAACTTCCCATTTTTGAGATAATTACTAGGCATTTTATTTTATAATAATAATAATAATATTCAATATGCACACTTTACATTCAGCATGTTAACTTTTAAATCTTCAGCTTCTGCTACTATGGCAACAATAAAATAATTACAGTATACAAATAAACAGGAAACAACACACGATTTTAATGTAACTAAATATCATATGGAATGGGGAACTTAAGTAGCATTTACAATAATGCAAATTATTAATAGTAACACTTCTTTTTCTTCTCTTCATGGAGTAGGAGAGTCTCCTGTTCCGTCCTTAACTTTCCACCTTGCTTATGATCGACTAACATCTCTTCTCTCTTGTGGTTTATACTCTTACACCTATTCAGTAGTCATTCCTTGTTCATTCTTCTTAGATGGTTTGACCAAAAAATTCTGTATTCCTTTATTTTACCTATAATTGGGTTTAATTCATTCCTTATATTATAATTTCTATATCCATCCAATCTTGTAATCCTTTTACTCTTCTGCGAACCTTCATTTCCAATGACTGTGTTCTACTAATATAATTTTTCTGTGTTCTACTAATATAATTTTTCTTCAATGTCTATACTTCACATCCATATAGAGGAGTTGGTACAGGCATAGTCTTATAACATTTTATTTACATTTCTTTCCTTATTTTCTTCTTTAAGCTCTTGGCAATTGTTTCACACAAGTCTGGAAGTGTTGTGTTTTAATATTCACATTCTTATCATAATTGTAAGTGATATTGCAACCTAAGTATTTAAATAACTCACTCGTTCTCAAAGAGTTTTATTTATTATTATTATTTTACTTCTAACCAACCAGATGTTTTCCCCTGAAAGCCATTACTTTTGTCTTTTGCAATGAGATTTTTAAGAAACTGTTATTGGAACATTTCTCATACCGACAATCCTCAAAAAATGAAATCGGATGGAAACAATGGTAATGGCCATAGCAAGAAATGAATAAATAAAAGCTTGAGAAACCTTATAAGTTACACAATTATTCTTCCTTTCTTTGTAAATTATAAAACTCTGTGAATACCTGAATAAAATAAGACAAGAAAAGAAAATTAGTCAGAACTTCTTTTAAACTTTCAAAACAGTCATTGGGATATACTGATAATGCCCACTATATCATAGTCACTACTTCAGGATCTTACATCAAGTGAAGGATTCCTTCTTTTTCTTCCACTTCTTCCTTTGGCCAACTCCAACATGAAGAGAAATGCTTCCTGTATCTATAACTCTTTGGCAGATGATAACAAATGTCCTATGATGTGGTGCTCCTCTACTTGAATCTTTCTGAACAAATTCTTGCACAGCTGCTGCATTAAAATGTGTTTCGTAGTAAATGAGTACCACTTCAAGATCCTTAGCATTAGTAAAGTGAACGATATTGTAATTGATAATCCAGTATTTTGAAAACAAGCCATAAGCATAGTAAACAAACAGCTGAAGTGCATTTCTTTCTATCTTACAGTGCTTTATGTTATATAATCTTCATGGTTAAAGTGTAGCTTAAACTGAGACAAATTTTGAAAGTTTATAACGAAATGAATTTAAACATTCAGAAAAATATTTATCTTTCAATCTCCTCTAAGAAATATTTGAAAAAAGTACTTCAGTTACATTAAATCTTCATTTAAAATACTTTATAATAAACAATATTTGTTTTTTTCTCAAAAACTACTTTAAAAACAGCAAAATTGCACTAAGGTTTTTTTGTTCTCTTCATTACGAGCCATCCAGCTCAAGGATGATAATACGTTGCATTTCACCTTGTATATAGAAGAGTTTGAAATTAATTTGATGATTGAAACCTGTAAAAAATTAAAAATATTTCTTAGGTGAATTAATGTTTATTTATTATATATTCTTTTTTATTTATTTCTTATAGCAAAACAGAGAAATAACATTTTATATACAAATAAGGTTTGACTCATTTCAAGAAAGATTTATATTAGCATAAAATTAATTGTAGTTTATATGGAGAACCACTCAATTTAGATAATTCTGAATCTGTGATTCTTAAGAGCCTCCTAAACACCACTGTATTCCTGAATAAAACAAATGCACTTGAAATTTACTGCTATGTTTGCATTCACAACTTTTAATGTTCTGAAAACTGTTCAGACTGTTAAAAAATTATGTTTTTGCTTCAATAAGCAAAGTTTGTAGTAAAGAGGTAATGAGAGTGGTATACTTTGGATATATACATTCAATAATTTCATTTGGAATACTCTTTTGGGGGAACTCTACCCAATCAAATATAGTATTTAAAATACAAAAGAAAATATTAAGAATAATGAATCAGGAACCACCCCATGCTCCAAGTAAACCTATCTTTGAAGAGCTTAACATACTCCCTCTACCATGTATATATATCCTAGAAACAGTCTCCTTCGTTCATAATAATATGCAATGTTTTAAGAGAAACAAGGATTATCATGCCCATAATACTCGAACAGCTGAAGCAATACATCTACAGTGTCATCGACTTAATAAAACTCTCAATAGTGTATCCCACAAAGGAATAATTTTATATAATAAGATACCCAAATCTTTAAAAGCTGTGCCAGGAAAATTCTTTAAATCTAAAATGTATAAATGGTTATTAAAACACAAATTTTATGGCATAAATGAATTTCTTAACTTAGATATTTTACTACTTAACTGTATTCTGTCACACCTGTATATTGCATATTTATATTTCTTATAATAATTAAGTAAGTCTTGACGAAGCCATATGTACAAATTGTATATCCTCGGTGAATAAAAAATTGAATTGAATACATAATAAGTTCAAAACCTTAAGCTCTGTCAATGTTTTCTTACCCGACAAAGTCTGCCAATCACTTTTTTAGCTACAAGCTGGACATTTGCTGAAGCCAAAGCTACAGCAGTATCAGCCATTATCTCCACCATGGGAGAGCCCAAACCACTTGCTACAGAGCGATGAATAAAGCTATCTAAAACCATGTCTATCAACTCTGGCACCTGTGAATAGAAAGTTATACTTAGTATACAATAACTGAACTAATACATTCTAGTATTAAAATTAAGTATCAACAACACAGTAGAGAACTTTAATTTATAAAATATCTGTTTCACAATTTTACCTTGCTATTCAGTTAAACTTATGACTATTTCTCAGTACATGTTTTGAGGTCATTGTAACTGGCTATCAATGATCCAACTTCTGTAATGGAACTGAAGAAAAACTCCATTTATTGAAATCAGCTGTATGAATTGGTATTTGGTAAAATATTCATATTAAACAAGCCTTCCTTCTTGAATTTTCCGACATTCTTAAAGTTGATCACATTTAAAACAATACAAAATCCTCCAAGAGGATAAAATAAAAACCTCACGCAAACCCAACAAAAAAATAGCCAATTCACATGCAACTAATGATGGGGCACTGGCCTTCGAAACAAGTACTGAGAAATAGTGGTAGGTGAAAGTGTAAAAAACATGACTCTCCTTTAAGTTCCCCATGAATCTTTTTTTTGGAAAAGCGCAGTAATATATTTTTTTTTACGTTTATATCCCCAAATTGAGATTTTTATCACTCTAGCTTCACTTTTGATACCAAAGCCTACTGGGACATGTTATGGAGACTATCGTCTCCAAGATCAACCTAAATTTGCAATATATTGCAAGACAAAACTGCTCTTTAATAACAAACAACTCTTTATTTCTTCTGCTAATTAAAAATAATAATCTGTTTTCAACTAAATGTCTTTATTCAATATTTTTGTAACAATTCTGCCAAGCAGTTTTTCTTTCAATGCTTGCAATGGCAGTGGCTAAGATTGCAAGCTTCAAACTTGTTGTCAAAACTGATGCAAGTGCCTGACGCTGTGCATTTCCAGTTGAAATTGAGCTTCTCCAAGTCTCTCCTTTTTATACCTGTTGACGATGTGGTCACACATACAAACCAAAACATTTGACACACGTACACACACACACCACAACAATCAGAGCTTCGATGTAAAGTACTTGCCAAAGGCACACGTGTCGATTCATACAAAAGTAACAATGCACAGCAAAAATCAGTTGTGACTTTTGAAGCAAACTGCTCACATATGTGCGCCAATTACATCTGCAAGGCATAGTCACGTATTGTAAATAAATACATTACAAAAACCTATATTCATCCATTTTTCCTCTTGTAACTTAAACATAGTGTTTTGTGGCTGAATCAAGTGTATGATGAGATCCTTTTTACATAGGATATCAAAGATTAATAAATTAGTTTATTCTTCTGTAAAAATAATATTTCCCGAATGGAGTGTTCTGCTGCTTTTCTAAAGATCTTTAAAAAATTTAAAAATTCACTTTCCACTTATAGTTCTTCCAGATATTCAAGAAAATATTCAAAGAACTTAGCGTAATCCCAGTCCCAGTTAAAAACACTGGTAAAAGATATACTCAGGACCGACACAAAGGACAAAATTTTGGTATAAAAAGCTTCCCATTTGGGAAAAATTATTCATCAATAAAAATAAACACAATAAAATTTATTAATACTTGATGTAAGAGTTGAGCTGGTTTATAACACCAAACACCATTTAAAAATTATTTACTAGGACTTGTTTCAGGTTTTCAATCCCTAATTAGTTGCACTCCGTGGTGTAATGGTTACCATGTTAACTTCATATGCCCAAGGTCACGGGTTCAAACCCGGCGGAGGACAATGGATATTTTTGAGCGTAAAAATCCTTAGAATGGCTTCCTTCGGAAGGGAAGTAAAGCTGCTGGACCTGTGTCATAGATTTACAGCACTAAAAGAACCTCAAGCCTAACAGAGAGGCCTCTGAGCAAAATTAAGCGGTCTTTCATGCCCAGCATAGAATGGGACGCTGAGAACCAAAGCAATTAAAGAGCGTCCATAAATAAAATGCCATTTCCATTTCAATCCCTGATTTGAGTCAGAAATAAGGGTTCAAAATAGGAACAACATGCTGACCCAAAACACGTCCCAGTAAGTAATTGTTAAGGGATGTTAGTGTTACAAACCAACTCAATGCTTACCATTGAGTATTAATTACTTTGTCATTATAAGCTGTTTTACAAATTACAATTTATTAAACTTAGATGTCGTATGCGAAAAGGATCTCATACAGTATGTTCAGAGAGCATATGCCATCTATAAGCTGCAGGAGGAACTGTAGCAGTGAATCTACACAATGATATAAACAACATGCTCCAATAAGTTCTGGTATAGAAAGTGAAGCTAGAATATTTTAAACATCCTTTTTTCCCTTAAACATATTCAACATAATATTTGTTTTCATCTATGTGTTGTGTAACATACAAAAAACTTGCTGCTCAATAGCTGCATTACATGATGACTGAGATTACAGATTTGTCAATAAACATTGTCTCAATTAGAAGAGTCTTTGAAGAAGAAAATATTGAATATAAACTTCTCTATTCTGAAGTGTTTGATACCATTGGACGTAATATTTTAAGATAATTCTAAATTGAAAACTCTCAACTTATTGTCACATGAAAACTATGGACCAGTTCCCCAAAACCAGTTTTCAAAGTTCTTTATATGCATACGGACAATGGCAGTGATGTGATCTATTCAAATGAAATTAATTTTGGTCAATTTTTGTAACACTACAAAGTAAGTGATGAGATTACAAAAAGTCAACCAAAATTAATTTCAAAACGGAAAGTACTTTGACACCATTTGATTGGGAAGAGAACTGATTGTAATGTACAGTGCAAGATTTAATAATGAAGCCCTGCAGAAACTTGAGAAGAAAAGGGACAGATCAAAAGAAACAGAAAATTAATAAATTTGCTTCCCAGGAGAGGATGGGTTTTCAATTCTCTTGATCTTACAGAGGTGACTACCAAAATGTGAAAAGTGAATTTAAATCTAGAAATCAGCTTTTTTCTGTTAAATTTTACTTGAGGTGACTTTATTAAAAATAGTATTTCAGTAACTACTCTTCCAATTTAAACCATTCCAATTGCAATTTTTATCTCTAATATGTATACCTTCAATTTAAACTACTATCCATTGTGTTTTTATCTTTAATGTTTATTCTTTTGATTTATACTATTGCTGGTTATGATTTTTATCCAGGCAACTCTGTTCCTTCATTTATTATTGTTTACTTAAAAACTGTAATATTCATTGCTTCAACTATCTGAATGCTTCATTCTATACACCAGGCAAATGCTATGCTAGTAGCATAGTCCTAAGCAAATGCAATGCTAAAAGCCATAGCCATAATGGCTAAGGTCTGCCAAGCTGTTACACTGTGCAAAAGAAAGAGCCGGCTTGTTGTAGTGGCAATAGCAAATGGATAGAACACTGCTTATTGAATGTGGCAGTGTTTTATTATTCAATAAAATGTGTATTCATAACTTCAGTGAATAGAAACAATACCTATCTTACAAGCTGTTTTCAAAACCAAATTTGAGGTACAATCATTGTGACCAAAAGTTCATTTATATTATTTTGTATTAAGAATTAAGATTCACTGTTACAACTTTTGCCAGTGTTTGGATGCAACTAATTGCCCTATGTTTGGGGTGATAGTATTTAATGAATTCTCAAAATAGCTTCAAGTGAAATGTTAATGTGCCATGGCCCAGGTGGGAGAGTTGTAGTGCCACAGCCAAAGGGGGGCACTTGTTGGATCAGCTGATAAAGACCTCTAAAAAGCATGAAAGGATAGGTTTGTTAGAGTTAGCTTAGAGTTGCAATATAACAGAGTTGTATTATAACTTACCCCTTGAGACATATAAGTAAAAGTCACGTCACTGCACCCCATTCCTGTTAATACTGCTTAACACTCCTTCTTGCTCTCTGCCTTTCTCCAGCACGAAGTAACACTTCCACTGTTTACGAACCTATTTATAGTGCTGCTGAAGTGGTCTCATGGGGCAAGTTGTAATATTGTGATTATATAGCCTAACAGACTCTGTCATTTCACAAAAAAAACATAGCAGAATGTGCACCTTTGACATTTTTTCAGCAAAACACCTAGCTTTCATGATCTACCTAGGGTCTTTGTGAAATAACAAGTTTCAGCAAAAGTCTGCAGTGCATATATGCATAGTCCTTTTCAAAAAAAAACATTAAAAGAGGATAAAAACAATTATGTTACCAAAAGTAAAAATTAAACTAATGCCCACTGATAGCATAATATCTCCTAACAGTGCTGAAATTAATAATGCAAACATTAAAATGTGTGTTCATTTGACTGGGTTAGTGTTTCTGGTTAAAACCAATAATTTAAAAATGAGTTTCCAAATGTAAATACAGATACTTAGGATAATTATGAGGTGCATTCAAAAAGTTTCCAGAATGGCTTCACAACAATGTTGCCAATGAGCTGTCTTTAATTCTTACACAGACTGTGCTTGCAGCATTCCTTCCTGATAAAAATCTGATGTGTTCCATTCAGATGACTTTCTCTATATCTCTATAAATTATTATTGTTAATAAGCTTATCTTTTATTTATTTCATACTAATCGAGAAAAATTAGCAGAAATAGTATTATTCCTTGCTTTATTGTAAGTAGAAGCGAAATAAGGGAGTACCATAGGTTAAAGTGAAAGCCAAAAGCTGGTTGCTATGTGACTGATGTTCCTTTGTTTGTATTAACAGGAGTTGACAAATTCCTGTATGAGAAATATATAAATTTTTCAAATATGAAACCAAGAAAAAGGAATATCTCAAAAACGATCAACTCCACGAAAAAAATGCATATAACACAAGCTGTTTTAACGTGCTCTACATTTTTTGTGGGTTAAGTTTTTGTCCATCTCTTACGGTTTAGTAGCTATGAAAAATTCATCCAGAATAAAGTAGTCTTCAGAGGCTATTCCCAGAAAATTCAAAATATACATTTTATTTGTCACGTAAATAACTTTAATATACAATATTTTAATCAAAATCGTTAGAGCCATTTTTTAGAAAATCAAAATTTTCGAAAAAAGTTCCATGTAGGGATAGTTTGGGGTGGGGGAATTTTTCTCAAAATCTTTGTGTCGCATCCCTGGAAGATACTAAACTTAAATACCAAGTTTGGTATTTGACCGACTTTTCATTTTTGAGTTATCGTGTTCACAGACACACGGACACACACACCCACACACACAGACCTTTTTCTGAAAATACTTTTTTTGGATACAGGGGACCCTAAAACATATATTTCCGGTGAAATCTCCGTATTGAATTTTTTGATGGAGTGCAATACATTCTCTATACACTATGTACATAGTGAGTATAGAGAAAATAAAAATCAGAAGTCACATGACTTTCTATGACTTTGCAGTAAAAATGAAACTATTGCCCAATGATAGCATAATATCTACTAGCATTTCTGAAATTGATAATGCAAACATTAAAATGTGTTTATTCATTTGATTACATGAGTGTTTCTAGTAAAAACAATTATTTAAAAGAGTGCTTCCATACATAAATACAGATTTATACTTAGGATAATTTGAGGTGTGATCAAAAAGTTTCCAGTATGGCTTCACAGCAATGTTGCCAGTCAGCTGTCTTTAATTCTTACACAGATTGTGCATACATTATTTCTTCTTGATAAAAATTACAGGTCACTTGCAATAAAGAGGTTAGAAGCTCTGAAGTCAACATTGTTTTGCACCTGCTGCAATTTTTCTGTGTAGCAATAATCCCAGTTTATGAAGAACAAAGAATAAACATGAAATTTTGCTTTAAACTTAATAAAATTGCAATAGAACCCTATGAGGTGTTAAGCATGCTTATGGGGAGGAAGTAATGGGCAAACTCAAGCTTTTCAGTGGTTTTCAAAATTTAAGAGTGGTGTAACATTAGTTAAAGATATAGATAATTCAGGGTGATCCTGTTCCAGCAAAACTGACGAAAACATCATTCAGGTGAGGGAAATGGAATTAAATGCTGGTCCATTATAATAAGAGAACTTCCTGACTCATTAGTACTCTCCTTTGAAAGTATCCAAAGCATTTTAAAAGACGACTTGGACATGAGAAGAATTACTGCAAAGTTTGTGCCCTGCCTCCTTTCAAATGAACCAAAGGAAAGTCACATAATTACTTGCACAGATCTCAAACAACAGCTTCAAAATGACTCACAGGTTTTGGAGAAAGTTATTACTAGTGATGAAACATGGATTTATGCATACAATCCAAAAATTAAGCAACTATCTTCATAATGGAAGAGTTCATCTCCATGCCTCAAATGATGAATTTTTTTTTATTACACTAAAGGAATTATACATAGAAAATTTGTACCACAGGGTCAAACAGTGAATCAAATGTACTACAAACAATAATTGTAAAGATTAAGGAAGAGTGTGCGACGCAAATGGGCAGAGAAATGGAAAACAGTGACCGGTTCCTGCATCACTACAATGCGCTCACAAATCTGCCAATTTATGGATAAAAATAAGATGAAGGCTGTTACCCACCATGCCTATTCTTCAGATTTGGCTGCAGCACAATTTTTTCTTTTCCTGCAACAGAAAATGTGGCTCCAGGAAACATTTTGAGGACATTAATGTTATCTATTGCAAATCGTTGAAGGCTCTGAACACGTTTAAACAAATGACTTCCAGAGGAGATACTTCCAACAGTGGCAAAAGCTCTAGGTCAAGTATATCAACTCCCAAAGAAACTACTTTGAGCGTAACATGTAGAATAGTCAAATCAAAGTCTAATGTTGTGTTTATGGTCTTATTCCGGAAACTTTTTGATCACACCTCGTATTTCTCTTTTTGATCATATTCAATAATAGAATATTAACTATTTTTATACAAATTTGATTCAGCAAAGCTCATCTGATCCTGGGAACGCAGAATCTGGCATAAAATTGCAACAATCATGCTATGCTATCATGACATAATGTTATCGTGGGAAAGAGTCTAAATCTGCTATAACTTATCATTAAAATCTATAGATGCTTTTCAAATACATCTTAGGATCTTTCATTACAACTAATTTTCTTTCCTGAGTAAATGTTTATGTAAATGGTGTCAAGCATTCTTGAAAGAATCTATATTTCTGTGTAGATATGCACTTAACATCACATCTTCTTTATAGGATTGAAATATAAAATGGAAGTTTTATTCAAATGTAATGTACCTACGCATGATAAAATACTGATATTTGTGATTACCAATATAAATTATTGTTACAGATTATTGAGACATTATGAAGCTACTCATAGCAGCTTGAGTGAAGTTTAGTGTTAGAAATATTCTTTCTCCTAATCATAATAGATTATATTAGATATAGATAGATATAATAGATTGACTATATAAAATCAATCACTATTAAAATATATAACATTGGAAGAAATCATATAAGCACATTAAACTGTTTTATTCTAACATATTAAACTTCCTTTCACACAGTTTAGAAACATGAAATACAGTAATTATGGATTTTTCTTATGGGACTATTGCAATAATTATTATTATTATTATTATTGTTATTATAATATTTATTATTATTTTGCAAGGTGAATTTGCTCATATGAGTAATATGACAAATAACACCGACTTGAAATAACAGCACTATTACACTATAATGTTATGGCTGGCCTATAAGATCTTTGCAAACATGTAGAATGCTAAGATACTTTGCCAAACAGTGTAAAACAAAATGTGAAACAGTACTACATAAAATGTTAAACTTGTCCAGTACAACTAAATTAGAAGAAAATACAACTAAACGTAAGGCAAATGATTGTACAAACTTCACCACACAAAATCTGTTAGGTCAAAAAATTAATTTGGCAACAAAAAGTAAGGGTAAAAATAAATTTAGTCTGTATCATCAAAACATTCAAAGTATTGCCAATAAAAGGGCACTTATCGAGCAAAACATTCTAAATATGCAACCCGATATTATAATATTTACAGAGCATGGTCTAAAAATAGAGGAATTAAAGGTATATAATTATGAAAACTACTCATTGGGGGCTAGTTACTGCAGAAATAACCATAAAGTGGAGGGGGTGGTAATTTATGTTAAACAAGAAATTAAATACAAAGAAATAGATTGCAAAAAATTCTGTGAAGAAATGTGCAGCGAGATTGCAGCAATCGAAATAAAGCAAAAAAGTAAAAACCTCATAGTAATAGGGATTTACAGTCCTCCAAATGCAAACAAAGTAATTTTTCTCGAGAGATTAGAAGAATGTCTCAACAGTATAAGTAAAAATAGAGACAATAGGAGATTTCAATATAGATGTTCTAGTGGAAAACAAAAAGAAAAGGCTATTATTAGAAATGCTAGTAAGAAATAATGTTGCACTGGCAGAGACAGAACCAACAAGAGTAACTAAGTATTCAGCAACATGCGTGGACCTCATGTTCTCAAACCTAAATAGGGAATGTTATGAAATTAAAATAATAAAAAATGGAATAAGTGACCACTATGGCCAACAAATAGTAAGTAAAACATTAGGTAACTTAAGACACAAAACTAACAAACTAATAGAGGCCAAAAGAATAGTAAACAAAAACACACTAGAAGCATTACGATACTACATCAAAGAAGCACAATGGGAAGAAATCTATGAAAAATATGAAATAAATGAAAAATTTTAATGTTTTGCTAAAATCTTAGAAAAATGCTTAAACACAGCAATACCTATATGCAAAATAAATTGTGGTATGCAGAAAAGTAAAAACTGGTCAACCAAAGGTATAAACATCTCAAAAAAATGCATGTAATTCCTAAACAGCTTAAAACATCCAAAACTAGACCATAAATCATACACATATATAGAAAATTACAAACAAATGCTCAATAATGTAATAATTGAAGCAAAGATGCAGCACAACAAAATACTGATACAAAATGCAGAAAATAAAACTAAAGTAGCATGGAATATAATAAAAGCATCACATAAAGAAAATAAACAAAAATGGGTAGAAAATATCTGTATTGAAGGTTAATAGAAAACCCAATAAACATGACAAGTTTAAAGTAAAATATTAGTTTTGGGAATTAATGATAAGAATTTCTTCCCTTTGAAGTTTTAAAAGTAAGAAGACTTAATTTTGGTTTACAAGACCAATGAAAAATTTAATGATTATTACATCAATATTGTAAAAACTTTAGGCCTCAGCCAACGTCAAAACCAGCAAACAACTGAAAACAGTATATGTAACTCAATGGTGTTACCAGAAATAATAAATACCAGAAATAAACACATTAAAATATAAATGATCTTTTGGGTTAGATGGACTTACAAATGAAATGGTTAAGCATGCACTAAAAAAAGTAATAGTAAGACCAATATACAAGAAAAAAAATTCAAAGCATGCAATGGAAAATTATAGACCCATATCATTATGTTAAACATTTTCCAAAATAATAGAGGGATTGTTTTTAACTCAACTGCAGAGCTTCTGCAGTAAGTATAAAATAATATCAGAGTACCAATTCGGTTTTCAAAAAAAGAAATCAACAATACAAGCTATCTGTAAAGGAAATGACATCCTCATAAATGCAATAGATAGGAAAAAATATGTAATCGCAATCTTTCTTGATCTTACTAGCATTTGACTGTGTAGATATACATAAATTAATAACTAAAATAGAAAATTATGGCATCCGGGGTCTACCATTAAAATGGCTAAAATCTTATCTACAAAATAGAGAACAATGTGTGGAAATTGTATACAATTCAAATGGTAACCTAAATAAAATCAGATCATCTTTTAACAAAGTGACTCACGGTGTTCCACAAGGATCGAAACTAGGGCCATATCTATTTCTTATATATATAAATTGCTTATTCAAAATAATAAAAGAAGCAGGTGAAATAGCCATTGGATATGCTGATGATACCACAATTATAGTAAGGGGAAATACAGAACTTGAAGTACAAGGTAAATCAAATATACTGCTTGAAAAAATTAGGGAAGAGCTAGGAAACCTAGGGATGGTAATAAATACAAATAAAACAGAATGGATGCAAATCAGCTTAAAAAAGAAAATCCCACCCAATATTCAATTAGTCCTAGACAAGAAACAAATACAACAAGTAACAGAAACAAACTTCTTAGGATTAATAACAGACAACAGATTAAACTGGAAAAAACATATTGAAAAAATAGCAAAAAAAATAAATACAGGACTATACATCTTAAAACAAGCAGCGCAACAAATGGATAGAGATAGCTTAATACAAATATACTATACCTTCATACATTCTCATTTGAGCTATGGGATTGTATTATGGGGTAATGCACAGAAAAAAACAATGCAAAGAATATTAAGACTACAGAAGCATGCCATTCAAATATGGGTAAACTAAAGAAGACAGATACTTGTAAAAATTCCTATAAAAAACTAAATATATTAACATTTCCGGCACTGTATGTATATGAATGCATTAAATACTCAATAAAAAATCATAGTAATCAAAGTAGAAACATGCACATACACGAACATGACACAAGAACGAAACAAAATTATTTCATTAACAGACTAAGAGGAACATTAAGTAACAAAAGTATAGAAAGTAAAACCAAATATTTGTACAATCATTTGCCTAAACAAATAAAACAGATAACTGAAGAAAACTGTAAACTTAAAGCAAAAAAGTATCTCTCAGAAAATGTATTTTACTCTTTAGAGGAGTATAAAATGTTGAATTAAGTAAGTTATGCTGTATGATGGTACCACCTGTAATTTTTTTTTTATATATACATATATATATAAAGTATATATACTCATGTTATTATTTATACTATATGTTTAGTTTTGTAATCAATCTGACGATCCTTGTAAATTATGTATTACAAATGGAGATAATAAAGAAACAGAAATAGCAATTTGCAATGCACAAAGAAGTTTTATGAACAGAGGGGTGTTTGCTGCAAGGCAAGCATTTAATGAATGAGGAAATCAAATCATTTGGAAAGCATATTTAGACAAATTTTTCCATGCATTTTAGATGCATTTCTTACAAAATAAGCTAACTTACCTCACCAATTGATCCCCAAATTTTAGCTTGAATTGAAGGGTACATTTCTACTTCTTCTATAGTTAATATAATAAGCTTTTCCAATATCTGGGCCACTTTCTGTTGACGTTTACTTTCATCTGATGGCTTGCAGAACCTAAAGCAGAAGGTTTACAACAGCTGTGTTATATGGCTGAATCATGGTAAACACAAATCATAAGTACATGTATTATGTATTATGTGAGACTAAGAAAGCAAGTTCTACATTGCTGCTGTGCAAAATTAATACCCTGGAGACTATAACAATATGCAGTTTTCAGTCAAGAACAGTGCAATTGATAAAATGATACAAAATAGTGTCATTTATCAGTAGTTAAAGAGAAATGTTTTATAAACTGCAGAATATTAACCCATTTAAATTAACTGACATCTTCAACAGCATTTGTTAGTAAATTTTTACTCTGAACTAGAACAATCTCAAAATGTTGCGACAGCTTTTCTCAGTAGCAAAAGTATGCCAGTTAATGACAGAAAAGAAACAGTTTAGCTTGATGACATATTCTAAAACAGGTACTTGAATTTATGACATCCTCGTCGGTAGTGGTGGTGGTGGTGGTGGTGGTGGTGGTGGTGGTGGTGGTGGTGGTGGGGGTGGCAGCAGCGGCGGTAGTGGTGAAAAAAGAAAAAAATTCTAAGTCAATGATTTGAATCACCTGAAACTGCAGTAGTTGCTTATGAAGCATGTATTTACATTCTTTCTAAAAAAGAGAGGCTCTAGGCGTTTGAAAAATGGTTTGGAAGGAAGAGACATTGTATAGAATACAATGGACAATACTTTGAGAAGATACAATGATCAGATCTAAATTTGCATTCATTCTCAAAACTTTCAGAGATCCTCATATCACATTGTTATATCAGCAACAAATAAATATGGCACCCTCCAAAGATACAACAGCATATTACAGATTCAACACAATGGCAGGTTGTTGCATGCATCTAAGGTAATGAACTAGTTTGAACTTTCCTTTAAACAGACTTCCATGTGACATACTTATTTTAATTATATAACATGCCACATCACGCAATTAAGCGGAATATTCAGGGATACTGTATGAGGTGCCACAATGTTCAGTATGGGTAGATCTCTATTATTCACAGTTTAGGTAAATGATTTATTTATCTCCACTAATGTTAGAAATATTCCTATTCTAAATAGCACAATATTGCTTAACTGAAGAAATTCAATACTTCTTTATTACAAATGCACATATTTAATTCTTGAATATCTTGCATTGCATAAATAATTAAAAATACTGAAAAGACCAATTTGCATTATGCTTTTAACTTAAAATTACAAATATAGTGGACTTTATCACAGTGGAGGATTCGGTTTTCCATGGTTCATCTAATGCAAGGTTCATTAAATCGCCAGCAAGGACAAGGCAACCATCGCAAGGGATGATACTGGTAGTTGATTGGGAACTGATGATGGGAGCAAATAGCTCCCAAAACATTTTTCCATATCCCCAATAACAGTAAGTGATGAAGTATCAAATAACTCAGTAAATAATCCCAATTGCAATATGCTGTTGAAGTTGGAAGTTAAAACAGATGCTATTTTTACTTTCTCTACATGTACTATGTACACAGTGTAAAGAGAAGGTATTGCACTCCACCCAAAAATTTGATACCTAAATTTCACCAGAAATATATGTTTTAGGGTCACCTCTATCCAAAAAAAGCATTTTCACAAAAAGGTCTGTGTGTGTGTGTGTGTGTGTGTGTGTGTGTGTGTGTGTGTGTGTGTGTGTGTGTGTGTGTGAGAACACAATAACTCAAAAACGAAAAGTCGGTAAAATACCAAACTTGGTATTTAAGTTTAGTATCTTCCAGGGATGCGACACAAAGATTTTGAGAAAAATTCCCCCACCCCAAACTATCCTTAAATGGAACTTTTTTCGAAAAGTTTGATTTTCTTAAAAATGGCTCTAATGGTTTTGATTAAAATATCATATATTAAAGACATTTATTTACCTGACAAATAAAATGTATATCTTCAATTTTCTGGGAATAGCCTCAGAAGCTTACTTTATTCTGGATGAATTTTACGGAATTTTGCATAGCTCCTAAACCGTAAGAGATAGATAAAAACTTACTCCAAAACAAATTAGAGCACGTTAAAACACACAATTTGTGTTACATACATTTTTTTCATGGAGTTGATCGTTGTTTAGTTATTCCTTGTTTTCGGTTTCAACTTTAAAAAACAAACTTTTCTCATACAGGAATTTGTCAACTCCTGTCCACACAAACAAAGGAAATTCAGTCACATAGCAACCAGCTTTGGACTATCACTTTAACTTATGGTACTCCCTTATTTCGCTTCTACTTACAAGGAAGCAAGTAATAAAACGACTATTTCTGCTAATTTTTTCTTGATTAGCATGCAGAAAATAGAAGCATAAGCTTTTTAACAATAATTTGTTACAGATATGTAGAGAAAGTCATGTGAATGGAACACATCAGATTTTTATAAAAGCAATGTCTAATTTTTGTTTGTGCATTAAACACCAGTCTCACATACACATATGTTTTATAGTTATTTATTGTATACTTATACAGTAATATAATATATATATATATATATATATATATATATATATATATATGTACACCAGAAATACAACAAATGCACAGGGAAATTAACTTGCATAAGAATTCATTTACCACAAGCTAAATGCTTTTATTAAACTGCTTGGTCCATTAAAGCATTAACTGGACCAACTCTTGCAAAACAATTATGGAAATATTTTATTGAAAACATTTCTATCAACCACTTTGAGATCTTTTGGTGTTCATCATTTTTTTTTTTTAATTTAATAACTTTCAATATGAACACACATAAATATGATAAGTAAACTTGCAATGATGGACTGACAGAGTGAAATATAACAATTTTCAAACATGCTCTGCTTAAACCAACTGGACACCAAGTTCATAAGTACAATGGTTAGCTATGTAGTGAACTAATCTCATTTCCCAAATACTGACCTGACTAAATTTGCCAACCAAGGTGTCATATATTCCAGACATAAATGTTTTAGCTCAATGGTAGATACTCGGAAACCTTGGATACATTCTTCCAAAAATTCCAGTGTAAGATGAGGTTCATTCCTAGCTAATGTTTCACTAACAGACTTGATAAATATGGTATTATTAGATGGAATACATAAGCCTGAAACAGAAACATTCAGTAAAATTGTGTATATAACAATGCAATTTAAATAAGCCATAGAGATTGACTGAATGCACCAGTTTTGCAACTGATGGATTGCAAAACATATTCTTCATGTGAATTTACTTGCCAAAATAAGTTTTCGTCACAACATATTTCTTGTTATATTGATTGTTTTGTTACCTATGATGGTGTGAAGTGAGCATCCTGCTTTGTTCCTGCCCAATCCATACTAAGCATGAGGCCTTTCTACCTTTACTGTCATTGAATTTCATTTCACCTAAGATCTAGCAACAATATAAGGGGCGGGGGGGGCAAAAGTTGTGGTCGGTAATTTTCTAAGTTTGTTTATGCAATAATAAAGTGTCACAAGTGATGTAAGAATGACATTTATAGATTGTTGCACTAATAAAGAATGGAAATATAACAGATAAACATAACTGGGCCAATCAGTGTCATTATTAGACATCTGATATTTTGGTGTGCACCATCATTGTTAGCGCACAATTGAATGTGCCGCCATGTCCATCTGCTTGACCGCCTGAGCATTTCGGGAGTGATCGTTCTGAAGATGCAGATGTTCAGTTGTTCAACAGAATCCATCCAAATCTTTCCAAGATTTTATTTTAAGTAGGACCACAGCCAGTTGTTGTATGTTGTCAGGTCGGGGCTTCTTGGGGGCCAAATAAGAGGTCCACCTCATACATCCATATAGGAAAGTTGATACTTAAGCATTCCTGAACTGGAGCCCAGAAATGCCCTGGGGCTCCATTTTGTTGAAGAACAATGATGTTAAGAACACCAACTCTGTCAAGTTCCAGAATCAGCCATTGAGGCAACATTTCGAGGTACATTTTGCCAGTCACAGAGGTTTCAAAGAAATATGGTCCGATAATAATTTCACTGGTAACACTGGCCCACATCATGACACGAGGGGGATATTATTGAATTTCTTCAAAAAAGTGAAGGTTATGTTTGGCCCACACATAAACATTACGTGAACAAGAGTTGAGATACATGGCACATTCATCAGTCATCAAGACATTATGACAAACCGCTAAGATGGGAAAAGCAAAATAACATTTCACATGCATCATGTCGTGTTTCCATATCCCTGTCACTTATTCATTTATGGATGATAACCCTCATTTTTCATCCAACAGCACAACGTTCTTGGGATCTGCATTTCTGCCGATCGTTTCCTTATTGATTTCTTCGGCGAATGCTTCAATGATTCAGAAAAGATTACTATCATCATCACAGCAATATTTTTTAGGCCTTCTGCTATGTTTGCATCCAATACAGAGTCTGTTGAGAAAGTCTTCTTTTCCAGTTTACGGAGATTGGCTTCACTGGGAGCTGCTTTATTGAAACAAAGAAAGTAGTTTTCTCTGGTTTCTTCATACGTTTTGCCAGTTCATACTTTTTCATGAACCCACACACTAACAATGAGACGTTCCCAAATCGTATATTTGTTTGTATCAGCCACTGCTTACAATACAAATAGCGTTTCACATTGACATCAACAAATAAATCCGCAAAAGAAAACATTAGCAACATCAACAAATAAACCCACAAAAGAAAACATTGACAACATCAACAAATAAACCTGCGAAAGAAAGCATAACAATGTCCTTGCTCTATCAGAAAATTGACAAACGAAGCAATGAAAAGCATATGAAAGGCAAAAATATCCCTCTCAATCTATGAATAGTTTTTAATTAGTTTTCAGTTTTGGAAAAAGTGAGCTATTTCAATATAAACATTACCCAACCACAACTTTTGCCCCCCCCCCCTCCCCCGGTCCACATTTTGGTATAGTTCAAATGTCCTGTATAGTTCAATCCAATGATTTTGAAATCAGGTTCTAACACAGACTCCATAATTATAGGAAATGGAGAAATTTGCTCTTATCTCTTTAAGAAATAAATGTAATTACTGCAACAGTGATAGTTTAAAAAGGATTATGAAATATAAGCAGAAAAATACTGTCATACTCCAAAACTGGCACCACATCACTTTGATAATCTTATTTTAAATGAAATCACTGATATTCAAAAGAAAAACTCAAATATTTTTGTGCATGTCAACAATGGATGGGACTACAGGAATCAAAAACACAAACTAAATTCTCTGTTTGTGATTAGTCAATATGGGTTCACTGTTGGATATTTAGCAGGCATATTACATATGAATGTTTGCCTTAAAAATTGTTTTAAGAGGTTTTAAGGAGTTATGTCGAACCCATAAGAACATAGTAGGTGTTCTATGGAATATCACAGCATAATCTGGTGCAGGCTTAGTATGCTTTTAGGCGAAGGTTGCAACATCAAGCTGTCTGCCTTGGTAGTGCGGAGATAGCATGTCTGTCCCACTTTAGAGAGACCACAAATTCAAACCTCACTTAGAGTTACCCAGTGAAGATTTTTTTCAGGATTTTCCCTTATCTTGAGAGGTCGGATGTTGAGTAACTTTAAGCTCCATGGATCCCAAGATCATTTCAGTGCTTTCATTCATCATCTGATGGCCAACCAGGATAAAGGATGTTAAATTAACTTTTTTTTTGATGTGGTACCATGACTTTGTGTATTGTGCTTGCATATGATATCAAAGGAAACGCTATTCAGAGAGACAATGTGGGAATTGTGCAACAAGTGTGGGAGGCATTTGTACATAGTCCTAAGAAGTCTGTCTGTACAGCTAGTCAGCAGTTAACATCTCTAAATTCACTGTATCTGATCCTGTGTGTGCAGCTGAAGATTCATCCATACAAACTGCAATTAGTGCATAAGTTGAAACCTGATAACCGTACAAAACTATTAGATTTCTCTGAACATATTGGTACTAATAGAGGATTATGAAAATCTGCCACAAAAAATAATTTTCAGTGATGAAACAACATTCTACATTAGTGGAAAAGTAAACATGCATAATGTCAGGATTTGGGGAGCCAGAATACACATGCCATTTTGGAAGTTGGAAAACACTCTCCTAAAGTGACTCTTTAATGCTGTATCAAAAGGTCAAGTCTATGGCCCATTTTTCTTCCAAGAGGCCATTGTCAATGATCAAACTTATCTTGACATGCTTGCTGAATGGTTATTTCCACAATTGGAAGAAGGCAACAAATTTATTTCTCAACAAGATGGAGCACCTCCTCACAGGTATTTACATACTCAGGAACATTGGAATAAGCTGCTTCCAGATAGATGGATTGGATGTGTCGGAAATAATGTCTTCTACAAGTGGCCGCTAAGGTTCCCCAACTTGACGGTCTGTGACTTCTTGTTATGGATTACATGAAGAATTGACTATGTACCCCCATTACCTCAAAAGCTGCAAAATATGCAATTGTTGCCATCCAGTCCATTTCATCATATATGTTGGAATATTTGTGGCATGAATGTGATTATCACCTTGATAACTGCAACATCACTCATTGGGGCCACATTAAATGTCTGTGAGGTATAATAATAATAATAATAATAATAATAATAATAATAATAATAATAATAATAATAATAATTTATTTTTTTCTTTCAATGTCTATGAGATATAGTAAAAATATTTGAGTTTTTCCTTTGAATGTCACCCACATCCCTCAAATAAGACTATTCAAAGCAACATAATACCTGTTTAAACTATAGCCATATTTTTATGACCACACTGTATTTTAGAAGCTGGAGAAGGGCAAATTGCAAATCTCTCACTATCTTAAGGATGCCCCCTGTCTTTGGAAAGCAATGCTGCTATTTCTCACATTATTCAATTTAATCTTTGTATCTCTCATTTAAAGAGTTTACATTGTAACCCACCTGTGCACATTCTGAGGCCAACTGCAAACAATCATGGTGATAAAAGGCCCTTGTAAAATAATAAATATTATTTAAATAAATGTACAGATTTTGAGATCCACTGCAAATAATCATAAATGATAAATAGGTAAGAAAAGGTACCTTGTAGAATAATAAATGCTTTTATTTCTAAAGGCTTTCTTTGGTATTTCATCTTTTGCATGAATTTTTTCAGTTGGGAAATAATGCTTTTGGTCACAAGTAATGCTTGTTTACATCTAGAACTCAGAGGAAAGGAACTTGAGCAAAATTGTGGGTTATTTTCTTATGCAACAAGTGTCAGCTTCCCCCTAGTGAACTGATTGAATTAATGCTCACCAGCCATAGGAATTTCCAAGCACTAAAACCAGAATGAAAGGAAATTAGGTTGAGCTGCTACCAGGCTTTGTGCTGTGATGTCCTGCCATCCCTTGTAGAGTCTGTTAATGTATGCAGACTATCATTGGACTGCAATTTACCTGCAGCAGTGACTTATGATCGCTATTATGCATCTTCTTATGTGGTGATGATGGTTTGAGTATGGTTATCTTGAAGCCAATACTTAAGAATTTCTAGACTTGTTGGTCACTGCAACAGGCAATGACTAAAGGCTAAGCAACTCAAACAGTGCAATAGCATGCTTAGTAGGTGTTCCAGCTCGGGTGCACTCCAATTTACAGCAGAGTACACACAGGGTGACTTCACATGCAAGTTCAGCACTACAGCAAGCTGTCATCACAGCTGAAGGAAGTGTTTTACAATAACACAATAGGTTTCATTTCAGCACCTTTTGACATACAAAACACTGTGGAAGTCCATCCTTTTCAATAAACAGTATTTATTCTTCCCGAAAAAATAGCCAGACTCTCCAGTTTAACATACTGAAAGATGTTATGTGAAATGACACATCAAGACAAGCAGTAAGTGACCTATACTAAGTTACATATTTGCTATCACCATTCACCTTCTCAGCAATGTTGCTGCAATGCATGAGTACTCTCACTCTGCCAAATAATACTGGAACATGCTGATGTGCAGATATTACAGTTCATATTGTATGCCTGAAAATCTGCTTGTTTTGAGGCAGAAAAAAATGGATTTTATATTTCAGGAATCATAAAATAGAGAAATTCATACCTGATGTCTCCAAAAGCTGCCCCTCTATTTTTAAGTCGAACGTGGCTGTTAGTGCACAGAGATGATTATAAGCTGCCGTTCTTAGATTTGGATCTGATGATCCCAGATTTAGTAAAGCCATATTTAGCAACGTTCCTGGAACATCCTTCGGCCTGATCTTTTGGTGAACTGTTACAGTATCCTGCAAAAATATGACTAATTAAATGCAAAATCTTTTTTTCTTAATATTTCTTGAATAAACTGTTAAGAGATGGCAAATATGAGGGCGGTCCAGAAAGTAACCTCTGTTGGAAATAAAAATTAAACGAGTTGAGATATAAACATTTTATTATTGTATCTGAAAAATACAACAATTTTTCTATTTTTCTACATATTCTCCGAACAAATTCAAGCACTTGTCACACCTTTTAACAGTCTTTGAAATACCCTCTGCCACCTGTGAACATAGCCAACCCGACACGGCATGATGATGCTCTTCGTCATTGCCGAAGTGCTGAGATGCAAGCCACCGTTTCATGTATGGGAACAGATGAAAATCACTGGGAGCTAAGTCCAGGCTGTAGGGGGATGGTCAAAAATGTCCCATTTAAAACTGGCCAAAATTTCATTTGTTCTTCGAGCTGTGTGTGGGCGAGCGTTGTCATGCAGAAACACAATACCACATGACAGAAGACCACGACGCTTGTTTTGGATTGCCTGTCTTTGTCTTTTCAACATTTCACATTAGGCTTCAGAACTGACAGTCATGCCACGTTCCATAAATTCAATGAGTAAGATGCCCTTGGCAACCCCAAAAAACCGTAGCCATGACTTTCTTCACAGACAAAGTTTGACAAGCTTTCTTTGGCTTGCTTGGAGAAGCGGTATGCCGTTTTGTCTCAACATTCACGTAGGCCATCCAAGTTTAATTGCCAGTAACAATTCTGTTAAAAAATGCTTTTTCTTCAGTGGCATACAGAGAAAGAAAGTCTATGGTAGAACTCATTCTTTTGGTTTTGTGGTCATCAGTCAGCAGTTTTGGTACCCAACGAGCACAAAACTTGCAATAGCCTAGGTGTTTGATCACTATCTCATGCAAAAGACTCAGAGAAATTTCAAGAAAAATGATTGGAAAGTTCCATTATTGTGAACCGACAGTTCTCAAGAACTTTTCCATCCACTTTGTTCACCAGGTAATCATTGACAAGAGTAGTTCTCCCACTCCTGTATTCTTTATGAATGTTAGTTCTTCCATTTTTAAAAAATCATAACCATTTAGGTACAAGACCTTCACTCATAATGTTAGGACCATATACTACACACAATTCACAATGAATTTCGGCTGCTGAGTGATGTTTTGCCAATAGAAATCTTATAACACTGCACACCTCACACTTGGCAGGATTTTCTATTGTGGTGCTCATGTTTTGAGGTTAAATCACTCAAAACATGCGACAGTACAATGCTTTCCCTTAGACAGCTAGAAGAACACTGAGCACTGTGCACACTGATGTGTAGATGACTGCGCTACCCCCACCACTTCCTGCGCTACTCACAAATGGCGGTTTCTTTCTGGACTGCCATCGTACATACTCTTGGGAAATCAACATGACTTCTCTTGATAAAATAGTGAAACTTTATAGTAAGAAGAGGTCATCGTCAGGGCAAATTATTCAGTGTCCCCAATTTGTCACAGCTAATGCTGTCAAGAGAATATGCCTATTTTCAAGCTCAGTTTTGCATATTCTGACCATTTTAAAAACCATGATTTTCAAAATGGTCCACAAGAAAAGCAACAAGAAATTCATATTTGTTCACAATTTTTCAAACATTTTCTAAAGTATTGCCTCCTACTACATTTATTTAGTCATTTATTTACTTATTCTAGCCTGCTTGAACAAGTACATGTGATGGGAAATGTTAGGTTCATATTTACAGGTTTGTAAGATTTAAATTACAATATACATATTGTGACTATAGGATGAAATATCGGTTGGCTGCTTGGAGCTATGGAGCATGTGTGTGGTATTGTGACTTCAAGTAGCTGCCAGAATTGTTGGAAAAGAAAACATTGCATCAGCATTAGAAAAATCTTATGTGTTACACTCACATGACTTTCTCTAGCTGTTCTACAAACTCCTTCATAAGATTATTCTTCTTTCTGCACCTTGCTAATCGAGGTACTCATTAGCACAATGTTCTTATTACTTAGTTCCTTATAAGTAGGAAGAAAATAAGGGAATACACTAGGCTAAACGATAGTCAAATGTCTTAAAAGCTGTCGTTATGCAATTTTCATTACAAGTCGCTTCTTTTCTTGGCCAGGAGTAGAACAAAAGAAAAACGAACACTCCCGTCTGAGAAAAGTATAAGTACTTCACAACTGAAACTAATAACAATGAATACCTTGAAAACGATAAGCTCCACAAGAAAAATGTATATGACATAACTTGTGTATTTTAACAAGACCTACATTTTTTGTATAGTAAGTTTTTGTCTATCTCTTACAGTTTACTAGTTATGCCAAATTAAGCAAAATTCATCCAGAATAAACAGGTCTTTAGAAGCTATTCCCAGAAAATTCAAGATATACATTTTATTTGTCAGGTAAATATCTTTAACATATGATATTTTAATCAAAATCGTTAAAGCCATTTTAAGAAAATAAAAATTTTCATAAAAAGTTCCATGTAAAGGGTAGTTTGGGGTGGGGGGATTTTTCCCAAAATCTTTGTGTCGCATCCCTGGAAGATACTTAACTTAAATACCAAGTTTGGTATTTTAGCTACTTTTTATTTTTGAGTTATTGTGTTCACAGACTCACAGACACACAGACACACACACACACACACACATGGACCTTTTTCTGAAAATGCTTTTTTTGGATACAGGAGGTCCTAAAACATGTATTTCTGGTGAAATCTCAGTATCAAATTTTTGGGTGGAATACAATACTTCTCTATCCCTATGTACATTGTACATATGGGGCTAGAGAAAGTAAAAAAAGCATCCTTACTTCTTTATATTATGTTATACTGGTGTCAGGGTGGTGTCACTAAACTGACTGACATCACAATAGAGGAGAAAACTTTACTAACAGAAATAAAAAAAAAAAAGAAATCCAAAATGGAGATGAGAAATGGAATAATGACAATGAATTCCACGATGGAGAAAAGCTATCGACCAAAATCTATGAACAACTGCTCAACATGAAGGACATGGAAGCTCTTGATGGAAAGGAGGAACACCTTGGCATATGGAATAACAGTCTGAAAAACCTTGGGAAACACGTAAGTGTCTTGGAAAGAAGAGGCGTGGCAATGCCAAGGAACTGAATATGATAATAGAAACAATGAGACATCAACCTTCAAAGTCTTCTACTGACAATTTGCTGCCATCGTGCAATACAACCAATGGTCTGGAGGGAAGGAAGATGCACATCTGATAATTACCCTTTAGGCTCAGGCGACGGAAATTTAAAATAGGATTCTAACGTCACCAGTGTAGTTCTGGAAGACTCTCAAAAACCAGTTTGGAAACCACTACTTGGTTGCAGCATACCACAATCAACTCAAGTCAAGGCTGCAATAGCCAGGGGAGATGCTGCAAAAGTTTTCCCAATTGAACAGATGATGAACAAAGGCTTGGTGAAACACATGCTTTAGTTACATATCCAAGGAAACTGCACACTTTCTAAACGAGTGTGTGACACCAAAATACAATGCCTATGCTCAGAGGCTATAAGACAATTCATGAGGCACTAACGACTGCAATAAAGATGAAGCTAGCCAAGCCTCCATGATTAAAACTCTAGTAGACTGGGCAACGCGTATTTGTGAAACACAGCATTTACACCAGGAACTTCAACATCTGGAAAAGCTCTTATAACAAACGGCTATTCAAAACGTGAAATTAGAAGAGCCTTACACCCTAGGAGAAGCTCTACGCAAAAAGCGAGAGGAAAGGTAAAGTTTTCCTCCCCTATATTAAATCAGTTACTGACCGAATTGGCAAACTACTCCTACGCTACAACTACGACACGATCTACAAGCCCACTAAACAAATCCGAAACACACTTCATTCAGCCAAGGATTCCAGGGACCCTCATCAACAGCAGGTGTTTACAGAATACCGTGTTCATGCAACAAAGTATACATAGGAACCACACAGAGAAGCATAAAAACTTGCGTTAACGAACACAAAAGAAATTGTCGCTTGGGCCAAACAAAAAAGTCAGCAATAGCAGAACACGCTATTCTTGAAAAAGGAGAGCACGTCATTCAGTTTGATAATACAGAAGTACTGGCTTCAACTTCACACTATCATTCTCATTTATACTGAGAAGCCATTGAAATATACAAACATGAACCATAAAGAAGAAGGTTTGAAACTAAACAGAATATGGACAACAGCATTAGCAAAGATCAAAACCAAGGATTCCTCCTGCAACAATCATAAGTCAGCAGAACGAAGCACCGCCCGCTGTCAGGTCCAGCCCACCATCAACCCGAACCAATCACAGCCAGCTCTCCGGCCAGCCACCGGTATAAATACCGCAACCCATGGAGCTAACAGCACAGTCGCAGTTGAGACCTCCACCAGGACACTTCTATAGCATTGCCACTGAAGATGTCTGCTGCAGCCGCAGATGAAACGTCTGGGAAGATGAAGAAGGAGGAGCCCAGTAGACCACAACCTACAAGCCCAGATAATAATTTTTCTTATACTGATACCGGCCGTGAAAGCCTAAAAATTTCAATCAATCATTTAGTGTTTTGAAAATTTTATTAGATGAATTTGGGAACTGACTGACATTGTGTTCTTTAATTATAATACTTGTGTCATCCGCAAAAAGAACTGGATAGGCATTGTTTATTACTGTAGGTAGTTCATTTATATAAACTAACAATAATAAGGGACCCAGAATAGATCCTTGTGGGACACCATGCTTTATTTCATACCATTCAGAATATACATTGCTGTTATTTGAAGTATTTATTATAACCTTTTGCTTTCTTTTTGATAAGTAAGATGTAATCCATTGATACCCTTTGCCCCTAATTCCATAGTGTAATAATTTTGATAGAAGTATTTCATGATTAATGCAGTCAAATGCAATGCATTGAGATGCCTGAACTATCCAGCAATCAGCAAGGCATATTCTTTTGGCTAAGGAAGAAGAGGTAGAGGACATGAGATCCAGTGGGATTATAGAAATTTGACTGCCCTTAATACTCCCTGCAGTCTTGGTGAAGAAGTAGAACACAAGGTTAACTTCTGGTGAACAATAGGAAGCTAAATGTCTTCCACAACGTATGTTTTCCTTTACCCCAGATTGAGCACACCCATGACACTCTAGGTGGTGCCCAGTGGTTCTTGAAGCTGAAATCAAAATACAGACTAGTAGGCCTAGATCTCAGAGACAAGGGACAGTTAGTCCTTTGGGTTCTGCAATGCACCAACTCTCTTTCAGTGCCTCATGGAGTCAGTGATGAGAGGATTGTCTTATGGGACCAGATAGCTGTAACTGCACATCATTATCATTGGCAATAACTTTCAGATTGTCTTGAAAACCTGACCAAGATGTTACAGAGGGTGCAAGCAGTGTACCTGAGGCTGAATGCGAAGAAGTGTTCTCTCTAATGCAAGGAAAAAAACAAAATTATTGTTTGTTTACAATACTGTCAATTGCAGGAGCTCCATATCAGTGTCACTGGTTTTCCATGACAGAATGGAGATTTTACGGTGGATAGTAAGCTAGCAACACTTGGATTGGGAAGCATACTACCCCAGGTACAGGTTAGACAGGAGCAAGTAATATGCACTAAAGCAAGATACTCCAAAGTGCAAAAGATCTACTGCATTACTTGGCACTAGCTCCTGGCAGTAGTGAAGACATTGGAACACTTCCATAAATACCTGCATGGTCAGCCATTCCACCTGGACTTTTCACACTACCCTTACTGGCTTTAAATGTCAATTAACTTTAGAGGCTTCAAGAATGTATACTTTACATCATAACATCAGAAAGGAAGGAACCACTCCTAAGCAAATTCCATGTCAACAAGACCCTATCCAGGAATGAAACCACTGCACTGAGGAGGAAGAGAAAGAGGGTGCTGCAGCTATCATGCGATTTCAGCATTGCCTGCATGATGGGATAGAGAGGCCTGAGGAGGGAGCAGCTGGCAGCTGTTGACTTGGAATTACTCTTAAGAGAAGTGAAGGTTGGTATTAGGCTGAGGCATAGTGGTATATTTCCATTCTTCTCCATCTCACTCATATGAGTTTCTGCAAATTCGAATTAGGTAGCTTTTACAGCAACATGTTATATTCAGTATGTTGATTAAATAAAAAATCTGATGTGTACCATTCACATGACTTTCTCCATATCCCTGCATCAAATAATTCTTACAAAGCTTATACTTCTATTTACCTTATGCTAATCAGAAAAAATTAGCAGAAATAGTCTAATTACTCGCTTCCTTGTAAGTAGAAGCGAAATAAAGGACAACCGTAGGTTAAAGTGATAGTCAAAAGCTGGTTGCTATGTCAATGAAGTTCCTTTGTTTATATGGATAGGAGTTGACAAGTTCCTGTATGAGAAAAGTACACGTTTTTCATAGCAGAAACCAAAAATAAGTAATGTCACAAAAACGACGAACTCCACGAAAAAAATGTATATATCATAAATTGTGTGTTTTAATGTGCTCTACATTTTTTGTGTAGTAAGTTTTTGTCCATCTCTTACGGTTTAGCAGTTATTCAAAATTCAGTAAAATTCATCCGGAATACACTACTCTTCAGAGGCTATTCCCAGAAAATTCAAGATATACATTTCATTTGTCAGGTAAATATGTTTAATATCCGAAATTTTAATCAAAATTGTTAGAGCCATTTTTGAGAAAATCAAAATTTTCCAAAAAAGTACCATGTAAAGGGTAGTTGGGGGTGGGGGGATTTTTCTCAAAATCTTCGTGTCACATCCCTGGAAGACACTAAACTTAAATACCAAGTTTGGTATTTTACCGACTTTTCGTTTTTGAGTTATCCTGTTCACAGACACACGGACACACACACACACACACACACAGACCTTTTTGTGAAAATGCTTTTTTTGGATATTGGGGACCCTAAAACATATATTTCTGGTGAAATCTTGGTAACAAATATTTGGTGGAGTGCAATACTTTCTCTATACACTATGTACATAGTGCGTATGGAGAAAGTAAAAATTGTATCCCTCATCGTAGACTACAATTGCAGATACGTACAGTTATGCTGCTGCTGGCACATTCTCCCACTGCACACATACCATATATTTCTGCATTCTCCACTCCATCTCTTTTGCCCAAAACAAATTTAAGTTATTGATTTAGGTGAAACTTTTTACAATGGTGTGTTATATTAGGTATGTTTCTAAACGGAAAATCTTATCCATTATATTTTAACAGTTGTGTTGCCATTACCTCTGAATGCATACATAGGTACTGGTAATTTCTGCTTTCCCCTATCTCCTATCCACCACATGAATTTCCGCACAAATTCAAATTAATTAAAAAAAAAAAAGAAAAAATACTTAAAGCATCGTAAGTGTCCAAAATATATGGCAGAATTCCATTTCAAAATTAAGTTATCTTTTTTGTTTTATATACATAGATGATATGCTTAATTTCAAAACTTAGTTCTGAAAAATGGAAGTTATCTTGACTTGAAACCTGATGTCATGCAGCTCTGGACACACACGCACACACACACACATTACACAACAGGGATAGTTCCAAGTGAATAAAGTTGAATATACGTCCTGAATAGCAGGTGTTCCCAATTTTGCAAATATGATGTTATTTCATTTAAAGACACTTAATGATTCCTACAGACATAACATATTATGATCCACCAGATTGAGTGCTTTTGACAAATCTAAAAATAAACCTATGCCAACTTGTTTCTTATGTATTGCTTCACAGAGATGCTTTAAGAAAATCTATTAACAGTTATTATTATTCTTTTTCTTTCTCATAACCCATATGATAATGTGTCATAGTTTTTAAAAGTGTTGATAATATGTAAAATTTTCTCTAATATGTTTGAGAAAACAGATGATAGTAAAATTTCAGTATCATTTCCTAGCTTTTGTTCTGAACTCCTTTTGGGATGATTTTATTTCTCCCAATAATAATTGTGACTGGTACAGAAATTATCCTATAGTTATCTGGATTTCTGCTTTATAGTAGTAGCAATGAGGCTCAGCTTTACACAATATAATACAAACTATATCATCATTGGCAAAGTTAAAAATTCTTAAAATGGTTTTTCCTTTTTGAAGCTTTGAATTCTACTTTGCAACCATAATTATTTCTCATCCTATCTTTCTTTTACATTCCATTAGTCCTATAGTGCTTTTCATTTGCTCCATTTATAGTGCTATTGATCTTTAATTGTGTTTATCTATTTTCATAAATATTTCTCTCATGGCATAAAGAATCTTATACATTAACTGTTAATACATATATGAAAGAGTAATAAAATCAAACTTACAGGCTGAGATAGTTCCCAACGATTCCGTATGTGTATAATTGCTTGAACTATATTATCACAGTCGTTATGAATGAAAGATAATGGTCCTGATTCATATGCTATGGTCAGAGTAAATTGATTATCATCAACCAGACAAACTTCTTCAATCTCTGATGCATAATACACATCATTGAGTAAAACTGAATGAGAAAGCACTTTAGTTTTCTCTGATGAGGTAATTTGAATGGCTGTTGGACCAACCTGCAACAAACAAAACACTTTTGAATACTTCAAATATCCTTTACATCTTATCAAAGTAAAGAGAGATCCTATTCTCATTCATGTTAATCTATTTTTCTGAGAATACTTCTTAATAAAATTACACTGTTGAGTGCTTTTCTCTTAATCTGAAGTCCCATTCCCACAAAAAGCATGGACATTTTGTGTACCCTGCTTATTGGCCCAATAAAATACTGCACACTTTAAGATCACCGCACAAGTACCACTTCTGTTCTTTATATTTAACTTTTTCCAGGAGAGTATACAAATTTTGGTATGTTTTTAAGGGATGTAGAGTGAGCTATTGGAACTGAAGCTATTGTGCAGCAGAACATCCTTTCAGACTTCTCTTACTTGAGTCATAAACAGACACCAATCTGTCATTTTGTAAGCCACTCCAGGATGACTTATCAGGTTAGGGATACCACAACAATACACTAGTTCTCCTTCTATTACAAAATATTTATTGAACTCTTCTTCTCAATGTCTATACCAGCAGAAAGTTGCTCCAGGTGTTAAAAGGTTGTCTTCTTTCAGCCTTGAACCTAAAAGTTCACTTTTTTCATTGGTAAGACCCAAATAATTTTATTTTGACTGACTAATTGGATTTGAATTGTTATCTTCTAAGTCTGGGGATCAATTTATTTCATCTTCTACACTCAAATTAATGCTACTTTCTGGTAAAACCATAGGTGGTGATGGAACAGGAACATCAGCTCCATGAGGCATAGGCCTAATTGCTTATGGCAAGTTTGGATATATAATGCCAGACTTGTTTTTCCTATTGAATTCAGATGTTACACAAACAGAAATAACAGTCATGAAAATGATTTTGTTGTTAGCACCACACCATAGGAACACCAAAGGCATTGATAAATGAACTCCCATGTACCATTGTCTTAGATTTTCTACACAACTTTTACACATAATATGAGGAGCAAAACTTTTGTTTTGATCTCCTAATTTCATTTTAAAATAGGCAAAATATAAACTCTTGATAAATGCAGTAATGTTTCTTGTCTGTTGCTTTATCTCCAAGATGGCGGACAAGTGAAAACAAGTGGATAGTGCCGCGTCGGTTTTCAGTGTTTTATTAAAGTAGTATTTCACAAAGCAAGGCGAAAATAGTAAAATGGGGTGCATCAAACTGAAATATAGTGGTAGAAATAAAGACGAGAGGTTTATCAGTCAGAAACAGCTGCAAAAGGTGATCATATATATGCCGTAGAAACAATGGCTACCTCGTGTTGCAATAAATAGAAGGAATGTGTGGCGTCACTTCAAACAGTGATGCAGCTACTATAGAATGACTTGAAGAATGTGCAGAATTTAGCTGAGAAATGGGCAAATGAAAATAAAAGTCTTTCAGATCACCTAAACAACATAAATATTGGTACAGTGGAGCTTAGCGATAAAAAATACAGGAACGGGCTATGCATTAAAGAAAAAATTATTTCTCTGCTTCATGGCAAAGTGGAACGATTAAAAGAAGAAAACGAGAAGCTAGCAGCAGCTAATGAGCGCCTGGGAAAGGAACTGTGGAGCCTGGAGGAAACTTATTTCTCTATGGAGACTCCAAGGAGGAAATGCATAAATTCAAAGCAGAGAACCCAACGGTCTCAGAAACACCATCTAACAAATATGAATTATTAACTGAATCAGACGGTGGTGAGTACCCTCATTCTTCTAGTACTCCATCCTTTACTACGAATTCCAGGTGCCTGCAACATACTAAATATAAGAGAGTAAGGAACCATGCTCCGGAGAAGAACATCTTTTCGACAGAAGTAAACCAAAACGTCACAGAGGAAGAATGAATGAGTAAATGATGGTGATATAAATGCGACGGACGATGATGTAATATATCTTTATTTTATTTATATTAAGATCTTATCAAGTAAAATTTATTTAACATTCTTCGTATACATTACTACCTGGTAATGGGGGATTTGATATTAAAACATGTAGAAGTAGAAGGTGCGCTAGTGGAAGTGTATAGTGGTATCAAATCCTCACAGCTTAAGGACAAGATTGATCAACTGAGTACAGAGGAGGCCCATAACCTGAAAACTGTGGTACTTCCTGTTGGTACTAATCACATTCATAGGAATAATCCTGCTGTAAAAGTAATGGGAGAAATATGCAACACCATGAGAGCAGCAAAGAAGAAGTTCCGTGGAGCAACTGTAGAGGTTAACAGTGTAACCATAGGAAGAGAAGTGTGTTCTGCATTTATACAAGACATTAATTCAAATATTCGATGGGTGTGTGATGCTCTAGGAGCCATATTTTGTGATGTAAACTGGTACTTAGATATATCTTGTCTAGGAAAGGATGAACTCCAGTTAAACCATAAGGGGTCACATCAACTACGCAAAGTCATTAGTAAAATAATTCAAATGTGCAAAAATCAGGGAATCGGACAGACGGTTTAGATGGTGAACAAAATCTTGAAAATAAATCAGATTTTTTCCCCCAAATCAGGGCAAGTAATGCTACTTCAACTTCAGGTATGGTAGGGAATGTGCAGAAAAAATTAACACTCTTACATTTAAACATGCAATGTCTAAAAAATAAAATAGATTAATTAGATGTATTACTGGCCTTACAATTCAAACAAGGCCATTTTCTGTGCCTTACTGAACACTGGATACATGAACATGAAATTCTATTATATAAAGTCAAAGGGTTTGGAAATGGGAATGCATATTGTAGAAAAATATTTCAAAATAGGAGAGCTGCTATATTGGTCAAGGATGGCATATAATTTAAAACAATAAATAAAACAAGTTATCTTAATGAAGAAAAATGTTTTGAACATACAGTTATTGAAGCAAACAGTAAGAAAAGTAAACACTTGCTTGTATATACAGGGCTCCACATGGGTGTAAAAAGCATTTCTAAAGAAATTTGACACATTATTTGTTACTCTGAAAAATAAATAAATTAATTATATGTGGTGACTTTAACCTAAATTTTCTATTAAAAGATAAGTATACAGCAGAAATGTTATCTATTATTCAATCACATAATCTAAAAACCATAATTAACACATCCACTCATATAACAACCACTTCTGAAACATGTCTTGATCAAATTATAATTGAGGAAAACTCCACCCCTTACAGATGTGAAAATATTGACACTGGTCTTTCAGACCATAATGCGGTTCTGCTGCATATGCACATTAATTTAGAAACTGCATCACCAGAACAAATAACATATAAGAAGATATATAGTAAGGAAAACTTAAATTATTTGAATTTCCTGCCAGGTAAACAAAACTGGGGTTACATACAAAGTTCAAGACATCTCAATGAAAAATGTGATCTGTATCTTACCATATTTAAACATTGCTTTAATCTTGCCTGTCTGCTAAAAAGGGTTAAAAATTGTGAAAACAAAATATCTGGATGGCTCACAAAGGGGATATTAACATCCTGCAGTAGGAAAAGATTGCTTAGCCAAATAAATAAAACTTCAAATAATGAGATTTTTAAAAAATACTACAAAACATACACATCCAAACTTAAAATATTAATGAAACTAAAAACAGTATAACAAAAGATTTATTCCAAATGCACCAAACAAAAGTAAAGCTCTCTGGCAGATAGTAAAGAAAGAAATCTAATAATTAAATCTAATAATGAGAAAATTTCTTAAGGGTGTCCAGAAGCCAACAGATATTGCAAACGCTTTTATGAGCCATTTTTCAAACATGGTTGGCAACTTAAACTCCCTGCAACCTACACACAAAGAATCCACATATATTGGTAAGGAAAACATCTACTCGATCTATCTGAGTCCAGTAACAAAAATTGAAATTATTGATGTGAAAAAACTAAAAAATAAATATTCATGTGGCTCAGATGGTATACGAGAAATGGTAATTAAAGCCTGTGTAACATATATTGCTGAGCTGTTAGCAGATATATGTAATGCTTCATTAAGCTCTGGAACTTTTCCCCAGGTATTCAAAATATCTAAAGTACTTCCCATTTTCAAAAAAGGAGACAGAGATAATCCTGAAAATTATAGACCTATCTCAATCTTGTCTGTGTTCTCAAAGATACTTGAACGGATAATGTGTAATATCAAGAAAGAATAAAAAATCTTGAAAAATGCGATATTACACTCTCTCAGTTTGGTTTCCAAAAGGGTAAGTCCATTATGAATGCTCTAAACTTGTTTGAAGATAATATCCTTAAAGCAACAGATCATCACACTCTCAGTTTGGTTTCCAAAAGGGTAAGTCTATTATGAATGCTCTACACCTGTTTGTAGATGATATCCTTAAAGCAACAGATCATAATCAGCGAGCAGATGGTATATTTCTAAATCTTTCAAAGGCTTTCGATACAATCATAAAATATTATTGGATAAACTACATAAAGTTGGCATAAGAGGCATAGTGAATGATTGGTTTAAGTCCTATCTAAGCCAAAGGGTACAGTATGTGGAAGTTAACGGTTGCCGTTCTATTTCAGCACCTCTAAAAGATGGAGGATCAAATTTGGGACCTATTTTGTTATTAATTTAATATCTTGAAAATATTGTAATTGCCAACTCCTTTTTATTGAAATAATCTAAATACTTTTACATAATCTTGGAATGAAGACATAAATCCCATATTAAGTTTTATTTAACTTAAAATAAGTACCTTTTTCAATGCAAAATATAGATATTTCTCATTTATCACTTAAAAAAAGGTATCAAAAATATTGAAATTCTAAAAAAATTGTGAAAAAAAAATAAACCTATACATCATTTCAGAATTATGTTAAATGCATACAAAACATTTTTTTTTTAATTTAACAAATTTCTGAATTATCATTAGAAGCCAAAATTCTTACCTATGTTGGTCAGAAATATTCACTGAATAACTTAGTTATTTAATCATTTATTTACTCAAAGCATGAGAACAAAACTAACAAAATAAAACTCTTCTAGGCATTCTTACCTTGACTGATACTTTTGTGTCCTTGTGAGACAATTTAAGCGCATTGTTGAATACTTTAAGGTCTTCATCCAAAGACAATGTGGCTCCAGGAAGCTTTTGTTGGTCTGGATCTATGAAGTCATTCAGTTTTGCTGGTGCTTCAATGAAGATGAGTTTTCTATTGCCCTGGAAAAAATATAAGCAAAAAATTGATACATTTAGAATATAAACTCCCCTCCTGTGGGTTTTAATGGAAATTTTGTTATTCCAAATTTTATTTGCATATTCTGTATCTCTATAAACAACCCCATATTATGCATGGGCTACAAAGACCCAGGCAAATTTTTAGTCACATTTTCAATCTTGGGGAACAAGCATCTCATTCTAGGGAGAGGAATGACAATTTGAGAGATGTTCAACTGTCTTGTTCAAGAACAAAACATTCTAGGAGTTTTATCAGTATTCTTGAAAAAAGCAAGTAAAATTCTTGCATTTACTCTATCATTGCTATGCATTATTTGGTAATGTATCACTTTTCTTTATTTTTAGTGAATAAATTTTGTTTAGAAACACACTTTTTTTTATTCCAAAGCTTGTCACTCTTTCATTAAAGATTA
Source organism: Hymenopus coronatus (assembly GCA_030762935.1). NCBI lineage: Eukaryota > Metazoa > Arthropoda > Insecta > Mantodea > Hymenopodidae > Hymenopus > Hymenopus coronatus. The sequence continues at coordinate 58,581,221 of CM060882.1, forward strand.
ACCTCCTCTTTTTTTCTTTGCAACTGAAATTAAAGAGGATGAGAAAGTGCACATTTGTGATCAATGGGAATATTACTGCCTTATCTGAGCAGTAATCAAAATCATAAAGCAAGGTGTAGAGACCATATCAACAGCATTCTATGCATTCCAAGCTTATATTGTGAAGCTGTGACAAAGAAGAAGTACACAGGCAGAGGTAACCATTGTTGATTTACACAGACATTCATAAATGTATTTTTTAACTGAAGACAACTTTATTTTATATTTACTACTTTACAGTTCTGCACATTCAATGATAAGATAGACATACTTGAAACATAGTAAGGAACCTATCCAGTAATAACCCTCATAATTAGTGTATAATTAGAAGTGTGTAATGTTTTCTTTTTAACCTTATTTCTCTTCGGGTTCAGGACTTGTGCTGAACAGTGGATTGGAGAGGCGGCTGAATCTGTTATAGAGTATGGTACTGTAGTCTTGAAGAGCAAGGGTACTAGTGGCATCTGGAGATTCTGATGGACGGTTGTATCGCAAATATTACATACTGCATTTGTCATGACCCAAAGGAAGTGATTTTGAACTCTCTACTGGTTTTACATTAAATACTGTAATTTATGGATTTTGTTTCAAATTTTCATTAAATCAGTATTGTGTGATATCCATGTAAATTTAATATTTAATGTTAGTTCAAGGAACTTGAATGAATCACATTTTGGGAAGTCCTCATCACAAAAGTTTATAGTATGTCTCAGCACATTGGTTTCGTAAGCAAATTGCACTAATTTTGATTTTGTTGCATTTTGTATTATCCTCCACTGGTTTACACCATTCTTCAATTTGACATATGCAATCTAATTGAAGATGAGTTGCTGTCTCCTTGCTGAGAATAACCACATTATTATGAAGTCACATCGTCAAATCTGAGACATAGATAAAATACAATGTCGGGTCACATACCCTTCCTTGAGGAACAGCAGACTTTATTTCACTGGACTGGGATTGAGAGTTTCCAAAATTAACTGAAAAAGTTCTGGATTAAATGATGTTGCATAATATGCCAGGTAATCTAGACAAGTTTATAAAGTAATCCTTTATGCCAAACCTTAATGAAAAAGCTTTCTCAGTATCCAGAAACAAACCTTGAAAGTGGCTTAGAAGTGAAAATTTGCTTAGAAGTGGCAAATGTAACTGCTGTAGGCAACAGCATCTGCCAAACTGGGTATCTGGGATTATGAGTTTCAATAACTGTGAGAGAAAAAAATCTTCCATTTAATGCATGATGTACTCCTGAATATTTCATGAAGAATTCAACTTTATCTTTCTTCATCCCTAAGAGGATCTCTGTTAACAACATGTAAATAACTGATGAAAAATAAGCAGAATTGGAGAGCAACTACCAAACTCATTTAAATGATACTAAACTGATGCAAAAAGTAAATGGATAAGAATATGTGGTAGCTGTATTTGATCTCCAAGCTGTTTGACTTGCATATATGGACAAGCTTCTGCTTTTTATTATACTACAAATTGAACATCTTCAATCTCAACAAATACAAAATCAAATCTAATAATACTGCGTGTTACATGAAGGGGAAGAGGAGACAGTGACATAAATTATTTCAAAGTACCTTGAAAGTTTTGAAACACTTCTCAGGAATTCTTGCAATTTCATAGTCAGTTAACTGTGCTGGCCAGCAGAAAAATCAGTTTATAATGCGTATATAAGTGTGTGCGTGGGTGGGTGTGGGTGGATGGGTGTGTGTGTTTGGGTGTAGCGAATATATGAGCATTGGTGACATGGGGAGGGAGGGAGGGTGTTTGCTGTTCCAATCAGTGAGTTCTGTGTTTGAGGTTAGAAGACGAGTCTTGTGTGTAAGACATCAGTGAACAATTGGGAAAGAAAGACACTAGAAAGCAAGTCCTGTGTTTGACATATGAGTGGATCACTGGGAGAAGAAGAGAGTTTTGCACTGTTAATCAAAATACAGTGTGCATAAAGAGTATCTAGATGAAAACTGAACAAAGTCACATTCTATTCCATTAGCATATAAAGGTGTAGAATTTATTTTATTAAGTATATAGAGTCAGATATAACTTAAGCTTATTATCAAATGTGATTTTTACAGGAACATGACCTGAATATTTATTTGTGCTCAAAGTTTGTTATTACACCACCATATCAACACTTTTAATGCAAATAAATGTATGAAGTTATGATTCCAAAGTAAAACCACAAAAGATGTATGTTTTATTACATTTGATGTGGAAGGTTAAAATAAGATTTCAACAATTCATTATCAGTGCTGGGAACTTAATTATGGATTTTCAGCTTTCCTTTTCAAAATGCTACCTCTGAGCAAGCAGGGCAAGGTAGATAAATGTGCTTTAAACTTTCCCAATGCAACTTTCTGTATTCCAGTTAACCTACAAGGTAATCTCAAATCATTCAATGTAATCAATAATCATTTTGAGAAAAGTAACTAATGAAAACTGAGTTTTATACTCAATAAAAGGTATTTTAGCTTGCTAAACTTATGATAGTTGATGGTTACCTTAAGTGGTGCCAATATCCTGTCATGAAACTTGGTATATTCTCGTACCCAGCTATTGCAATTATAAATGTATGCTGCATGGATATTTTCATATGCTACTTCTGGTAACACATAAAACCATTTTTGCAGAAACTCAGTCCTAGCAACAGAAAGAGCTGTCGTTAATGTTGATAAAAACTATGACAGCATAGCTGAGTCTTTTATTTATGTTTATATACTCTATAAACACTACAATAATCTATAAGATTTTTAAAGTGTTATTCTTTGTTTCATTTATAATCTCTACAAACATTTTTAATATGTGGAAATAAATTTGAAATTTCAAAGCATCATGCTTAACTTAAACATTCTCGAAATATATATGTACCATTATGATACATAAAACCTTTATGTTCCCTTATATGCAAATGAGAAAAGACCTGCATAAAATACTTACCGAAATCTATTGTCAGAACATGTATGTGTAAAATCTACAACAAGTTCAAAGGGTGAGTGACAAAATGGTTTTAGTGTCAAAATCACATGATAAATTAGTAGATCTCCATTTGTTTCTCCTATTCTGTGGAAAGAGGAATAGAAGTAATATAATAAATGAATAAAAACATTTGGGAAACCACAAATACTTCTACACATCCATATTATATTAAAATTCAAGACTACAAAAGAATTAATATTTATCAGAAGGGTATAACTGCAGAATATGGGGGTATAACTTTTGATACTTGGCTATATGCAATATTTTACACACATCTTTTACAGGAGATTAGATTTATTTTAGCTTTCTAATTTTCAGATTATGTTTTTAACTAAAAACATGCATATATAGCATTCAAATGTAATACACCCCTATATAGTGCACCTGTTCCCTCAGAAATTTATATATATTACTTTAACTACTTAATAGTATAAGAGAATATAAATGTGAATGCATTACCTTTCATTAACATTTACTCTAACTACATTAAAAAAATCATGGATGCTGTAAAAAAAGAACTGCAGTTACTTAAAATATTCCAATAAAATATCCTTTAATCTGTAACACAAGACACATATATCTATATATGTATGGGCAAAAGTTTAATTCTATTACTTTAAGGCTTTAAAAAATTGCAATTTCTCAATTAATGATAGAATATGCATCCTTCCAGAAGAACAAACTATTCAATCAATTTCATTCTCTTACTTGAGGAATTCCATGCTTCTGGCAGTACTAAGAATATCACTACGGTAATGGCTGAAATTTGCTTTTAGTGCACCAAAAATGTATGTTCTTAGGTCTAAAAATTGAAAACAAATGGGAAAAGATACTATAGACATTTTATAGCATTTGGAATATTGATAATTATTTTTTAATATTGTTACTGTTACAAAGACTTTGCAACACTACACTGCTTACTTGTAATTTATAGAACAAATTTCAGAAGTTAGTTGCTTCTATCATCAGTTTCAGGTTGGCACTCAGTGTTCCTCTCTGGTGGTAGTTAGAAGTCACTGGGCAGGATACCCAAATTGATAATGGGATTCTTGTTTTGTTTTTGAAATTTTGAGTTTCCATTATTGGTTTTATTTCCAAAATTGCTGGGCTACTGTTATTACTTTCTCTAACATGTACACAGTCTTTTAATTGAAGGCTTGTATGAATGGTTGGATGGGGTGAATTCTATTTTATATTTATTAAATTGAATACAATAAAGGAGATTGTTAATATGATTAAGGATATAAGAGTTAAAATTTGAATTATTTATTCTAAAAGGTAAAAAAGTAAAAGCATTCCACCAACAAATTTCATACAGAAATTTCAGAAGAAATAAATGTTTTGAGAGAGAAAGAAAGAAAGAAAGAAAAAAAAAAAAAAAAAAAAAAAAAAAAAAAAGGTACATGCATATGTAGTCTGTGAACAGCATTACTCAAAAATGTAAATTAAGATAAGTACCAAACTTGGTATTTTAGTTCAGTATGTTCCAAAGATGCAATATGAGAGTTTTCAAGAAAATCCTCCAACCCCTAACCACCTATTATTACACGGAATATCTTTTTTAAAATTTTGATTTTCTGAAAAATGGCTCAAACAATTTTTTTTTGGCTTAACATCATTTAACCTGAAAGGTCAGAAGGAACAATGAATGAAATGAGTCAACGATGCTTAAAGCTGTGGCTTGACATTCATCATCTCAGGATTAGATAAAACCCCAGATAAAACTTTATCCAGGTAACTCATCCTAACTGAGATCTGAATTTGGGATCTTCATATGTGTGAGGTAGACGATATTTAGACTTCGGCAGCCAAATTTAACGCATAACTTATTGTGCAATATAATACCAATAAGAGGTATATTACAGACAGGCATTGGCTCTCCCCTCATACACAGATGTACCATTTCACCATCCTCTGAGGTGAAAATTTAACACATGTATTTATTTTTATGCCTTAGATAAGAAATGTGCTAAGGCTGACAAGAATGTTATTTTATAGTCAGTTGACAGAACAGCACCTCACAAGTGTCATAAATATGCTGAATTACTATGACAGAATCAAAGATATTGCATTGCATTACTTCAGATTATGCATAAAGTGCACTCGATATGAGCAAAGCACATACTGCCAGAAGAACAGAGAACATGTTTCTCAATAAGAGCCCTGAATCCTTCAAGGAGACAAGCGCCTACAGAAGAGTTTCTGGAAGGTTAACCAGCAAGACAAATATCTGTAAATTCTATCATTAACTTCAAAGGAAGTAACTATTAAAACTACACTTTCTATTATCCATATCATTGAAATGAACACTTCTTTTCTTGATTTGAGTCCTAAGGAAGCTACAAAGTATTACTTACTTATATCGGCGAGCTATATAGTAGAAGACAGGATTACCAGCCTTGCTGTATCCAGCCTGATAGAAGATATTCAGGGATTTGATGGATTTAAATTCCTCTTTTTCATGCATATTGTGCTTCACCATTATTTCCTCAAAATTGGTACTCGACATGTCAATGGAACTCCACCTGGCATAGGAGGAAAAAAGCAGACTGCATACCATTATTATAGGTTTGATCTTTTTAGTAATGCTCAGTTATACTTTCCATCATAATTCTTCTGTAATTTTTTAAAGGGATCTATTATGCATTCATTGCTTAAGAGACATTTAAGAGTCTTTTAATAATGACAAGACTATTAACACACTCTTACTTGCTCTTTTTACTGGCAGAAAAATTAGTATGGAAGGTAGAGTACAGCTTTCATGTTTGAAAATTGCAATTTCAACAGCAAAGCATATTTTCACATTGAATCAACCATCCTTAGTTATTTTAATGCTGGGTGTGCTTATGTTTTGTATCTACAAGGTGAGTCCAGAAAGTAAATACTGTTTCATTCTACTGCCACTGCAATGCTAGTGTTGTAGTTCCATGCATGTGCACTTGTTCATTGGTTCATTGTCTGTCCACTTATGCCATTACTACTGGATCATGTTGTGTTTATAGCTGTTAGTGATTGTTCAAAATGTTTAAGACAATTTCTGATCCCAACAGTGAAGTGCATTCTATAATACAGTTTTTGAACACGAGGGATATTAAGCCAGCTGAAATTTTTCAACTTGTATAGATTTACAGTGAAACTGTACTGACAGATGGAATGGTGAGAAAATGGCCTAGGCAATTAAATATTGGATAACCCAAGATTCATGACAAAGCACAGAATGGGCAGCCTTCTGTTTTAACTGATGATTTGGTGAAAAAGTGATTGATGCAATTCATAAAAATAGACAGTTCACAATAAGGATGTGTTTCCATAAAGCATAGTGTTCAGCAGGGCTGTCTGGTTGCAGCTTTCTTTGAAGAGGGCATACAAAAGTTGATTCCTCACTATGACAAATCCTGAACAATGGTGGCAACTATGTCGAAATTCATTCACATTTCAACACATAAATGTTGTTGTGAAAACAAATATTTTATACCTTTTTCCAACTGGTAGTTACTTTCCAGACATGCCTCATGGATAGAGGAAAGCTAGTCACTCACTGTAGAAGCATTTAATGGGAAAGAAAGTCCTCTGGAATCATATCCACTTTAAAACTGTGATACCCTTGTTGCAGGTTATGTAAGATTTGAAAAATTCAATACCATGGCCAGGTCTCAAACCACAGATCTTCTAATTCCCATGCTAATGCATTACCACTTTACTAATGTGTCAAGAAGCCTGAACATGCATTGATTAATATGCATATCTTGTAAAACTTAAAAACTACATACCTAAAGGCCACTTGCAGGCTCAAATACTTTTACTTTTTTAATTTCTAAAGAAGTTCTAAGAGTCACATCAGCTTCCTGACCTCTTAAGCTCAGTCAGTGATGTCATGTGATGAGTAAAAGCAACTGAACTACCCATAATTATTTTTATGTACTTTTAACTTCCTGTAATTTCTTTTATGGCATTTTGACTTAAAATCATCACCCTTTATGAAATTAATTCTTATAATTTACTCACTAGAATATTGTAATTTACACTATTGCTGTACTTTTTACAATTTTGGTAATCTTAAGTCCTAAAGAAGTAATTACAACCACATAGATGGATATGTATACTTAAAATGGGGATTACACAGTCAGGTAATTTAGAAGGCACAACAAAAAGATGTTCTTTTAATCCTATATGAACTACATGTATATGTTAAGCAGCATACATAATAGCTGAGTCAGGTACTCAATGAAGTGTGTCTACAGAAGCTTAGTATTATACATAAGGAAGGTTTTTGGAAGAAAACTGAGATTATCCACTATGTATATTTCTGAATTAAAATGCAACGAATTGGAAGTTTGAAATGGCTATAAGGTACCTTGCCCAGGTCTTCAATTACGAACATTTTTTATAATCCCATTTTCACATCTGCACAAAAGTATTAATTTTAAGCCTTCTGCAGCAGCATATATATGGATAACTAAGAGCAGTTGATTCACACTGTAAGCTTCAACTTGTCATGGTACAATTATAACAACAAGATGTAAGCACAAATAAAAGCGCAGCATGTAAAGCAAAAATGTTAATAATATGTATAGCTCATTTACGAATAGCATTTCAAAGACTAAATGATGATATAACATTAAACTCTTCTAAATATTCCTTTAAACCAAAATAATAGGTAAACAAAAACTTGAACAGGTTTTTTGCATTATAAAATTATTTGTATCGCAGCTGTTAACAATGCTTATTCTCTTTTATTAATTATGAGTTAAACCAGGCTATTAATTTCATTCATGCTCTTTACTGTGAGGTGTTCAAACACTACTGATTCAAACTCTAAACATCATTGAAATGAATCATGTTTCTTTATTATCAACACCTATATATAATGTGACCCAGGAAATCATGCTACATGTCTCCAAAATAATTTTTCTGTTTCTTTTTCTTCTTCTTCCAATATAGTACTAATGTTGAATACTTAAAATCAAATTTATCTCTGAAGTCGAAAATTACATGCTTTGTATTGAGTTTTTATATAAAATTATGTTGCTTTTCTTCATTTGGGTAGGCCAGTTTCAGGGTACCTTAATCCTAACTTCAGTTCCATGGACAAGTGATATTGCAACAGGTGGTAGTGTTCAACTCGATATTGTGCTGCCCTCTACTCTTCCAGTCAGGATGATGTCATCCACGGCAGAAGCTCCAAAATCATGAGTATCTTATCCTTGGTGACAATATTTTCCCAAATTTGCAGTTTCAAAGGCTTCTTTGCATATTTTACATCTATTTCTTCCTTTATGCAATGATTCTCAAACCAAAAGTGCTGTGCTACTGTAGACCTGTCTATGTGCTGGTACCTAATTACTCAATCCTAGTTTCCAAATTTCTCCTTGTCTTCTCGATATAAATTTGTTGCAGTCTTATCAAATTATTTTATAAATCCCTGATTGCTTAGTTGTTTGTGTGATATCTTTCAAAAGTTAATGTAATAGTTCCAAATACTATATGTATTTTGAGGAGCCATTTTTTGTTAAACTCTTTAAAAACCTTTTTAAATTTTCAGAAAAATTTTGGATGAAAAGTAAATTGGCAAAATTTAACTGATGGTTTTTCTAGTTTTTTTAGGGTGGTGATTTCATGTAATCATTTACTTCTTTTGGGATTATAAATTAATTTGTCAATAAAGCTTGTATTGAAATTATTCAGTTTGGCAACCTGATGTCTGTGTCTATATTCTTTTTTGTTCTGTTTTATTTAATGTAATGGGTTAAACTGGTTGCGTTTTATGTAAATGTCAACATGTATTACTTTTCTGTAAATGCCACTTTTCAAACTTATTTGGGTTTGCATAATCTTTAAATCTAAAAAAAAGTAAACATCTATCTTACTGCTTTACAATAGTGAATACTATACATTTTTCTTACATATTCAGTTATTGCACCATCCATTAGTTTTTTAGGAACGATGACAAACACATCATCCACATATCTACGTCAGGAGTTGCAGATCTCTGAGAAGGCTTTAGTGATTTAAATATCTAAGTTACTCACATATAAATCAGCCCATAGCCAAACCTGCAGCTTGTTGATAGAACTTTTTGGAAAATATGAAAATGTTTTGTTTTATGATAAGATCTGTCAATTTGATGTATTCTTCACTTTGTCTGATGTCATGTAAATTTGGTATTTTTTCAACTGGAATGCTCGAGAACAAGGATTTGATGTAATTGATACCACAACCTCTCCAGTTTTAACTGCAATATGTTCAATTTTCTTTGTCCAAGGCTTAATGTTTCAATTTTCTCAAATTCTTTCACCAACCATTTTTCTATTTTGCAAAGGATTTTTACAGCATTTAACTTAAACTGGTTCCTCAAAGTAGCTGTAATATCCAGAACTTATTAAATCACCCTTTGAAAGATACCACACCAAAAACTAAGCAATAAAGGATTTATAAAATTGAGGTATCAAGACTACAGCAAGATTTATGTCGGAAAGATAAAGAGAAATTTGGAAACTAGGATGACAGAACACTTGAGATGCATTAGGCACAAGCATGTAGACAAGTCTGCAGTAGCACATCAATTTTGGTCTGAGAATCATAGCATAATGGAAGAAATGGAGTTGATATAATATGCAAAGAATCCTTTGGAACTCAAATTTGAGAAAACATCATCACCAAGGAAGAAGATGCTCATGAATTTTGAAGTTCCTGCCATAGATGATGTCCTACTGACAAGAGGAGTAGAGAGCAGCACAAAGAGCTTGACACAACCACCTGTTAAAGTATGTCAACCATGGAACTGAAGACCTGAAACTGGTCTTCCCAAACGAATGGGAAATGGAGCAAAAAGGTAAAAAAGACACCTCAATGTTTTTTATCAAAACTAAATACAATGAAGCTCCACTGTGTAAAATACTTATTATTTGATACATGCTTTGTAGTTTATAAAACATTAGCATATTTTCCCTCTCAGAAATTGGTAATCAAAATTCTAGAAGGCATATCTTTTAGTAGGATTATTTTAACCAGAGAATTCAAATTATAAATGCAGTTTTTGCTTTACTTATCGTTTTTTATGTGAACCCTGACATTTATCTGCATTTAATATTAGATTTTTGAAGTCCTAACTTTTTGCTCATTTGAATAACACGTCTCATAATTAGATTTAACATTCAGGCATGAATATACTATTCATACAGTTGCAAATACAAACAAAAATATTTCATTTTGAAGTAGCATTTTTTAATGCATTTAATGCAAATAAATCTGCCATTTTTCATGCTTATGAACTTCAAATGTCCTGTTAGCATGCTTATATATTGACATTAAATTTACAGTGTTCTACAAACAATAGAAAAAAACTTTCTTCCCAAGGAGACATTATGATACATGAGACTTTATCTTCCCATGTTACGTGAGACATTATGTATTCATACAGCTATGGTTAACACAGAACAAACCTGGTAACCCATAACATATATATCACCTATAGCTGCAGTGCTCCCTGCAAGTCATGCTGTGACTGGTGAGGTGCAGAAGGTCAAAATGGGTTGCAAAGGAAAGGAAATATCTTTAGACTAATGGAGATCATTGTTGCACTAAATCAACAGAGGAAATCATATTCTAAAATAGCTCACACCAATGAAGGAATCATTTGGCATTAAACATTTTAAATAAATTCTGCTAATAAAAGAACAGACTGTGAGCTGTCACAGTAACTAAATTCTAAGCAACAAAGGTAGGTGATGAAAATGGTAAATAAAAACCTATAAAGTGCCTCTTTAAAAATTACTGCATTTGTAGAAGACAGTAATGGAAGCATGTAATACAATAAAACAACTCATCAACTGTACTGATTCCATTCCAGCCAAATATCAACAGAAAATCAAAAGAGCAGGTTAGTGTTTGCCAAGGAATATATAGGAAAGGAAAATACATTCTGGAGGAATGTTTTACTTTCTGACAGAAGTAAATATAATATATTTCATAATGATGACTGAATACAGTGTCGAAGAGGCAGAATACACCATTAGACATTCAAAATTTGCAAGCAATAGTTAAGCATTGGGAAGGGGCAGCACCAGGGGTAATATCTCTGTGTCATACATAACCTTAATAAATGAAGAAATACTTACTATGATTGTTTATAGTCGTTAATAATTATGTCAAAAATACAACCATGCTTCTTATTCTTCAAGGTGCAACATGAAACAGCTTGCCTGACAATTGAAAACCTTAGAAGCTGAAGGAGTCGCATATTGGCACCATATTATAAAATTTAGAAAGTAGTATAAAGTGCAACATAAGTCTCCTAAAGGCCATTCAGATGAATTAGATACAGGGAAAAAAATACAAATGATAAATAATAAGGACTATTCTAACCAATTTTCATTTACCACCACCAAACCCCTTACAGAAGTTGGTTCACAATGTTGTCGAAGAGGTCAATACTTTGAGTTACATGATAAATTCTTCCTCCAGTAACCAGTCGAACATATGCTGAGGATGGGTATAAGCAGTATCCAAAATATGTTCAAGGTAATCATATTACACAATATTCTTACTTAGTAATTTAATTAATGCTAAACTGGACTTTCAAATAAGCATGCCGAATGTCACTATTGGAATTTACTAGTGATGACATCTGAAATGATTTCATTTTGGAGAACATTTGAGGATTTCTTTAATCTACAACTTTTGGCAAAACTGTGTTCTGATTAAGAAAGTAATGAAACAACAGATGGAGTAAAAGCTATGATTTTAATTTTAACTGATGTTTTCTCCAAGTCATGTCAGTAAGATCCTATAGATAGCAATACAAGTGAAATAACGTCTTGGCATAATCATACATAAGGAATTATTTTGGAATCCTTACAGTGACTACATATTCTGAAAATTGTTACCAGTAGTAATCTTGTTTACAAAGCTTTCCTTGTCTTAAATTTACATAATAAAAATCTTATAGTGCAGAAATGTGCTCCCAAAATTAAAGACGTGTATTAAGTATCAGCAAACTTTGTTGAATTCATTTTACACATTGTTATTTTTCTCAGACTTAATAAAGATTCATATTTATCCAAATATATTGGGCATTACTTACTGTGAATCCACTGGCTTGTGCTCTGGAGGACCAAGATATGCTAAGAGAGTTGCCATTTTATCAAATGGCCTTCGTCCCACAGCTTTGTGGTCACGACTGCTAGAGAGATAATCCCCTATTTTTTCCTGATGATTCCATAGCAGACGATGCAATGCTAAGATGTTGGCATCACTGATAAACGACATAGAATGAGATGCTTGATCCACAGTTTCACAGTCTGAGGCTATTTGAATGAAGAACCTGAGCACAAATAATCAGGCGTCACAAAAAGCAGTTTTAAAGTACACAATGTGGATATGCATAGTTCGACCATTATAGTTAGCATACTTATCTGAGTACAAGATGACTTCAAATACAAGACAAGTCCCGTTTTAATAAAACTTAATTTTGTAATTTACCATATTATCCATATAAAAAGATATATAACTGAATTTTTACATGAAATTTTAAGTTTTGCATATATTTTGAACAAACTAAAGAGATGCTTAAGCTGATTTAGCCTCTTTTTTTAATTCTTTTTACGTCATTCAAATTTGTGCAGGAATTCACATGGTGGGTAGAAAAGAGGAGAATGGAAATCATGTACCAGCATAAAGGATCAAGGAAGGTGACAGTTGTTGTGGCACACAACTGAAACAATGTTATTTGACAAGATTTTCTATTTAGAAATACAGTTGTAAACAGTTTTACCAAAATTAATAATTCAAATTTGTGCAGATATTCATGATTTTGAGCAGTACAGACAGAGAGGGGAAGTACAGAAATTCACGGTAGGTGTGTGGTGGTAGAGTGGTAGCAGCAGTGTCAACACCATAGCTGTAAAGACGATGATGGATAAAATTTTATATTTAGACAACTTATCTACTATAATAATCATAAATACCTATCCTAATTTGAATTTGTGCAGAAATTCACATTGTCAGCAGAGTCAGAGAAGGCAGAATGAAAATATGGTTTGTCTATGCTCAGTGGTGATGGCAATTGCATAGTTGTAACAATGATTATGGATACAATTTTCTATTAAGACAACATATTTAATATAATACATTGTAAAACATTTTACCTAATTAGAATTTGTACATAAATTCGCATTTTGGGGGGAGAGAGATGGAGAGGGGACTATGAAGATGTACGAATTGTGTGCGATGGTAGAACATGATGAAGACGTTAGCAGCAGTGTAGCTGTAATAACGATTATGAGTGCGTTTTTCTATTAAGACAAAATATTTAATATATCATAACCCAAGGAAATCATCTTAATTTTATCTAAGTCTCAGAGAGAATTTTTCTTCCCAATGATAATGTTCATAGGCCTATTAACCGTTAATTTTCGGTATGAAATTAAATACATACGTTGCGACCCAATCTATAATATTTTCCCCAGGCTTCACCAATACCGCACCAGCAAAGTTTGAAACATACTTTTTCCCTCATGGTATTTGGAAAACTTATGTTGAATGCAAGACAACCCCCAGTTTTTAACATTAATATTTTGAGAGAAAAAAAAAAAAAAAAAAAATTGTCTTGAATTTCCAATAAATATGGTATTTAATTCCGAAGTGATAGAAAACCTACAAATTTTAAAACTTTTTTTATCATTGGCTCAGACAGCCTTGTCACACTGTACCACTATACACAAGAGAAAATTAACACTGCTGAGGTCAGTGTATAATTATTTTCAACTTTAAGATCAATGCTTGTCACCAGCTGCATAATAGACTTCTATAGATTTTACATTAACATAAAAGATTTTATGTTTTTATATTAAAGTGTAATAAACAGAATGTCTTTTGTATGTAGTTATCTCTTATGTTATTCTACCGATTTTAGTCAAAATTTATTTTGGAAAAAAAAAAAATTGAGGTTTTCATTCTTTGCTGATCTTTTAATACTTAAGATCTTTTTGTAATGAGTTACCAATTCACATCATTTTTGAATTGGAAGACATGAAATTTAAAATTTAGTAAAAGAAAATGTTCTTGAAAAATTAAGTGACCTTCAGGAAACACAAAATACTTCCAGCCCCTAAAAATGACATAGCTAAAATGTTATTGAAATTGCAGTTAACAGACACCGCAGAAGAGAAATAAATTAAAAAATTTGCAGGATTGAACACGTTATATGTACCAAATGGAAAAAAATAAAGTGAAATTAATTTGGAAATAAACAGCTAAGAATATCTTAAAATGTTAAACTATGCCATAGAATAAATCAATTACTTCTTCACATCTGTGATAAAATGTTATTCCAAACATAATATAGCAGAAATGATAAAACTCTCATAACAAATTATTAGCTACAACAGAGAGTATTTTTTTTATAAAAATATAGGCAATATATTGTAATGGGATATGCGTACTTTATGTTCTAGGAAAAGACACAGAGCATAATAACAGTTGGCTTACTGTGACAGTGAGTACCCCACCATGATTCATTTCATTGTTGTGGAGGATGATATGGTGCCTTTGAAACCTGTCCTAAAATTGTAAGTTATTCTTATGTAAGTTAGCAATCTTAAAAAATGTTTTTTATTCAGCAGTTATGATACTAACAGCATTGTGACAGCCATTAAAAATGCACTATTACTATCATTTTCATCCTTATCCTCCTCCACTTTATATTTCCAAGAATTTTATCAAACCATAACACTATCTGCATATATTGTCACATATCCTTTATTGTATCTAAATATGACGGAATATAAGACATACACTTCAAAAGTCTTTTATAAGAGAGGTTAAATTATTGCTGTAAAGTAAAGCTCATACCTCCTGCCAATTTCAAAGTGGGCTCGCAAGAAGTCATTGAATGGTAGCATGTGCTGTTCCTTGCTAAATTCCACATGATTAGCAATATTTTGAAGAATCTTAGACATTAGCATGAGACCTCGCTTCACTGATGGAGGAACTAGCTTGTTTACGATGCCCATCTCCTGGGGTGATACTAAAAAATAAATCATCCACATACTTGAATGTTTTTTATTCGTTTTCAATGATAGTATAAAGATAAGTAGGCAAGCATATTCTAGGTACAAGAAATTAAAATTCAATTATTTGCTTATTACTGATGTCAATTGCTAGAATCTTATCAGCACCCAGGTGTGCTGGAATTTTGTTCCGCAGGAGTTTTTTTACATGCCAGTAAATCTGCTAACATGGAGGCTCTTGCTTTTAAGCATACTAAAAAAAAAAACATCGGTCTGGGTCAGGTTTGAACCTGTGATCTCAGGACAAAAAAAAAAAAAGCATATAAACAACTGAGCCATTGAGATCAATAAATATTAGAGGAATTACAAAATTTAAAATCTATTAACACTCAATAGATCACTGTGTTGTAGAAACAGACCATTAGAACAGGGAAGAAATAGCACATAAACAATTAATGACTTTATTAAGATTAGAATTTGTTTTAATTTATTGTTACTATGCAATGGTTTTAAAAATCTTCATAAAACTAAATTAAATTCACCTTAAAATTATATTTAACTGGCAATCCATAATAAATAAAACTTATTGTAATCCATTATTAAACAAACATTTTGAGAAGAATGTATGGACCAATTAACAATATAGAAGAGTGGAGATATTGTGAAATTTACAAAGGCAAAGAAAAATTTGGCTAGGGAATGTCAGAAAATGGATATCAAAAATTTGTTAACTGAAAGGCCCCAATCCACAAGAAAAAATGGGAGACAAAGATAAGATGATTAGATAGTGGAAAATTGAGTCAGGATGGAAAACTGAGGCAAAAGAAGAAAGAAAATGGAGCTACAGGCTAAAACTCACCAAAAGCTATAGAGCTAAAGAAAAGAAGCAATGTAAGTGCACATGTAACTCCTGCAATGTACGCAATTCCAATGTAGGTTTGACATGCAAACACTTTTGTATAACTTGTGATCATTTTCCATGTAGAGTATGATAGGCATTTGCAATTTAAAGAGATGTCACAATTTCAGAATTTAATTTACTAATAAGCTGATTCAGACAAAACCATCCTCTTGCTGACTTCTCACCCAAAGGTCCCAGGTTCAATTCCTAGCAAAGTTTGGAAGAGAGAGAGTGTGTGTGTGGGTGGTTTTTTTTTTTTTTTTGTTTTTTTTTAAATAAAATAAAAGAATTTAAACCTAATATAAAGAACCTACAGACAAGTTGTTTCTAATAACTAGCCCCCGATATAACCTTAGATGTTGATGGGGGCCATATTGTCACGTGTACTGTTGAGGGATGCTCATGTACATACATCAATTCAGACCTTTATTAAGCATTTCTCTAATTTATTAAACATTTCTTTACTTGGTATAGAAGACATTTTTAGTTCAGAGTTCTGAACATATTTTCTAAATTTTATAACTTATCTTTCTTAGCTGATGGCTGATAACAATATCTGCATTCTAACAGGAATAATGTGGGCCACCACTTCCTGTGACCATATAGGATGGTCTATGCCATCAGCTTCCGGTTGCCTACGTGCCGATGGACACGACATCAGGCCACTTCCTGGCACTCCTGAATCAGACAGGATTTTCTAGAACAATTGCTTAAAATAACTGAAGCGTCGGGCGTTGGCTCGCCTTATTTGGCATAAAATACGTCATATTAAACAGGATACCCGTAGGTGGTGATTCCCTATATAACCAGCCATAGATTTCCGGAAAGGGGCCTTTTTTTTTTCGTCTAAGTAGAGAGGCTGGTCGCATTGACATTTGTAAAAGGCGAGCCAAGGCACACAACGCATCAGGGCTCAGCAACCCTCAACCTCCACGTGACTTCCTCGCTAAGGTAAGCGCCCAAAAGGGCCTTCATTAATATATCAACTATGTGTTAGTTAAAAACTAAGATTGTTACTTATTATGTGAACCTATAAATGGTGGATAAATAAATGGGCCAACAAACGACCCAATGAGTTGTCTCTACCCTTTAAACTTGCTTAAGTCCGCTACGCTCCCCTGTCACAACCCTAGTTGTGACATATGGTCGAGGCGCCGGCTCTTCCCCGAAATCAGCGTTTCGTTGGTGAAGAGTATGGTTCGATCCCGTACCTCGGTATATGTTGTAGCGCCGCCTTTTCAAATTATTATATTGTAGAGTTAATTCACAAATAATAGAGTTACACTGATTCTAACAATATGTCACCCAGAAACCCTGCCTCGATTTTGCATATGCATTGCAACTCTCCAGACACTTTCTTTTCTTACTATATTATTGCCAGAAATGGATATCGTAAATGTAGTCTCCTTCCTAATGTTTCAATTTATACCTCTGTTTTCAATTTCTTTCAGTAGCTTACAAATTCAAAATTTTGCAATTAAAATACTTTTGTAATTTTATTTAATTGTAATCTTTAGAGTACATTTAAGGTGATTCTTCTCCTAAGCATCACAGTTTGCATTAGCCTCGAATTAGTTGCTTTCGATTTTTCAAAAGAACACTTTATTCAACTGCATTTTTCTATTTTATAATTAATTTATTTAGCCTTTAAATGCTAAAGTTTATGGAAATAAAATTTGCAGATATCTTACGGTGTTACTGCAGTGCTTGATTTCCATTGGAATATAAACAGTCAATATAATTTTTTGTTCAGTATGGCACTATATATGCGATTCGCAACATAATGTTTAATTTTATTGCTTCGATTATTGTGTCACTTTAAAAATTCGATTTGTACTGACCATCAATGTAATCCCTCCCCCTCCCCTTCCATCCTTGGGTTAAATTACAGTATTATCCTGCATTTACAATCCCGTCGTTTGCAACACCATTCGCTGGCTCCTCTGTATGATTACAGTGTGTTAAAAGTTTACATTTATGAACTGTTATGCTTTGCTCCATGCCATTAGTATGCAAGCCAGTTGCAGGGGTGGGGGGTAATCAAAGTAAAATGGTGTTGCTTCCAACCAAAAAGATAACATGATAATAAAATCAAGCAACCTTGGCATGACCCCTTTTCCCTCACAGGTGATTATGCATCGGCACATCACACTTCTTCTTTTTGAAGCCACATTGATGTAAAGTAACTAAAATTATCAAGTTTGCCTTGTAGAAGCTTTCTGTTTTTGTCTGAGAACTATTTTGGGCATGCTTTTTTCGCAGTTGGAGCCATTCTTGCTGATTTCATTTACATTTGCAATCTATTTACTTCTTACGCCTTTCTTTTGACACTTTGTTCTTTTTATCCGAGTTCGGCAGCTAAAGTCATTTTTTGAAATTCACATTTTCATCTTGGATGAGACTTGATTGCCTATCTTTACTTTCTGTAGAGAAGGTATTGTATTCAATCCAAAAATTAAATACATAGATTTCACCGGAAATACATGTTTTGACTAAATAAATAATAAGTGTTAAATTTATTGAAGAAATAGGTATAAGTTCAGTATCTTCTAAGGATGGTCGTCTCCTTAGCACAGTGGTAGCACGACTGTATATACCAAGCGGGAGACTCGGGTCAATTCCCAGAACTAGCGTGGGGATTTTCTCCTGCTGAGTATCGCCCTCCATGGTATAGTGATTACTATATTAGCCTCATATACTCAAGGTCGCAGGTTCATCCCCCGACGGAGGACGACAGATTTTTTCGGTCATAAAAATCCTTAACATGGCTTCCTTAAGAAGGGAAGTAAAGCTGGGGTCTCGTGTTATAGATTTACGGCACGTAAAAGAACCTCAAGCCTGAAAGAATAGGCCTCTGAGAAAAATTAAGTGGTTTTTAATGCCCAACATAGAATGGGACGCTAAGAACTACAGCAGTTAAAGAGCATCCATAAATAATGCTCAATTTAAATTGTTTATTTCTCCTGCTGAGAGACTTACATTCCAGGAGTATTGAACAAATTTTCTCTCTCTGCCTTGCTCAAAGAGCAAGCAGTTGATGACACCTGCCCTAGACTATCAGATTTCTAGTCCACATTTTACATTTGATAACATGAACTATACGCAAAAGCTATCACAAAAACTGGGAACATATCCTTAGCCATAGAATACAAACAACATAAAACAGTTTACAAGGGAGTTGGACTTAACAGTACATGTAGTACATTACTAAATTTTTCATTAATTTATTGGTGGTTACTAGAGGTGCAATCAAATTTTAATCCATATGCTGTGCATTTTGTTGCAGCCCAGTGAAGGGGGACTATGATATGATAAAGATAAGATAAGTTCTGATCTATCATAATACAGCACACTAATTGGTAGCACACTCAGTCTGTAATCTTAAGGGACATTATAATGCATTATAATGTAATGAATGCTCTGTCATGCCTGTGGTGAAAATAACACTTTGAATCTACCCACATATTAAAAATGCTTCCTATGCCATAAAATTACAAAAAGGCCTCCTCTCTCCCATATCAAGTTCAATGGGGTGCATAACTGTCATAAATTATTACAGCAGTGTTAACGTCAGTTATTGTTACAAATAATGTTAATGTTTTTAAGCTTCCGTTGCTGAATTGTCTTACACTTCACTTTTCTTTTTGTGGAAGTTTGTATAATAGTGTTGTTATATTAAAAAAAAAAAAAAATTTGCACTTGTTGGTAACTTATAGAAGTAAAACTAATTAGAGGTAGAAATAGGACTAGTATTTTGAATATTTGAGAAAGGATAGCTTCACTGGATCTGTGAAATCTTAAGTATCATTAAACCATGTAGTGCAGAGAATAATTTATTGCATGAAGACTAAGATGTGGTTATATTTGATGGTAAGTTGAGTCAATTTGTACATGTGTTTCTAAAACCAGTCCCAGAAGTAATCATTTTGAGGTGATATTTAGTGTTACAAACTAATTCAACACTTGTCATCAAAGTTTTAGGTGTGGTTGAACATTTACAGTAAAACATTCACATTTATACTTTTTACACTTGTATATTTTTTATTGAGGTACCACAGAATTCCTATAGTTACTGCACAATTTTATTTTAGTTATACATTTAGGCATTTTTTGCACTTATATGATAAAATATAAAGTCCTTAGTAAAGCAGAGCACCATTTATTCATTTAGAGCCGGTTTCACAATTTATGCATAAGCTGAAGCTTTTAATAAATGGCTGAATGCTGCTAAATGTAGGCTTACACTATGGTTTATGTTGTGCAAGCTTCACAATCGGGTAATCATGTTTGTCTTCACTGATTATGAGCCAAACAAATTTACAAAACTAAGAACTTTGATGATTGCATATGAATTCCCATCTTTATGGCGATGCTGCTGCTGAAATTTACTTCTGTAGATTCTCCAGCAACATATATTTAAAATGACGGCAAAAATTGTGACATGAAAAGTACATTAGAATGGTGTGAGACAATTTTGAGAACTCTGCATATTGTATATTTTGAGATACTGAAAAAAATGTCAAAAAAGCATTGTTTCCGACATGACTGTTTGTTACTGAAATATAAACCATTATATATACGATGGTATCAATACAACAAAATATCCAATATAGGTTTGAAAATAAATTTTAGATTAAGTTTTGCTTTTGTTTTATGTTAAATTACATTGGTAATCTCTTGTACCATGATTGCCGACTATTTACGTAATCAAAATATTGTGAATTTACAGTGCTCCCTTTAATGAGAATGGTACAGGTACATTATATTGTCTCTAATTAAAACGCTAAAACCTTGTAACTAAAAAGAATTGAAACAGACTGTTCTACTTTCTACCTGGAAACTGGTTGCACAAAATGGTTGCCTTTGATTCTCAGAAGTCAACAAACATCTGTTGCATTATTTATTCTCTTTAACAAATACTCTACACTTTTTCAGCTGTGCCACTGAACTTAGGGCTTCAGCAATGAAAGCAAAGAAAATGGTAATGACAGATTGTTGCTTATTTCACATTTAGTAAACATTTTTTGTTATGCAGGCTTTTAGAGTATAATGATAACAGTATGGTCCTGATTTATTTATTCACCTTGTTTTATTCTTCCAACCAGGCAATAAATCAGCATTCACTAACATAAATGTTTCCATGGATTTTAATGATGCATGAATGCCGTTGACAGTAAAACACTTTCTGAAGCGTCATATTTCAGAGGAGTACATTGTGCAGTTATTGCTATCCTGAGATTGAAAATGGAAGCAATGGCTCCTGAAACTACTCTTTCATAAATTAGTGTGAGAAGCAAGTGTAACAAACAAACAACCAACCAAAAAACAAAAAATTGAACTATGCATTTTGTTTTACTGCATTAATTTCTATACTTTTGCACACAATCTGCACATGTTTATGCATACCATACCCATGTTTATGAACATTTCATTTTATTTCTCCATATACAGAACACACACATGTTTAGCATTAGCATTGTTACATAGCAGCTGGCATCCAGTGAAGACACCACTGATGTGGATAGTTCATTTAATGATATGCATGGCCATCATAAATAGTCATTGTACACAATTCAGAATTTGTTTGATTTCTTATGTAGTGCATTATAGTTTCTTCTCCACCCACCCCTATTTCCTTACCTAATGTATGCTTTCAATTACATGCTTGTCACATTAGAACTTTTTTTCTCTTAGACTCATGAAAAACATATAAACAAAGTTTTACTGTACTAGTTTCCCTAAATCAGATATCTACATGAGAACAGTTTCAGGAAATGTCCTCAACATAAAATAATTAAGTAAACCAATAGACATGATATTAATGTCAAAAAATGGCATTTTAGGCTACACAGGATGAATTTCTTTAAAAATTATGCAATTATGATTAAAAGAAAAGAAAAAGAAAAAAAAAAAAAAAAAAACATTTTAAGCTGCACAGGACAGCCTTTCAATTTCCTAAAACTTATGACTTGCGAATCGCCTCCATTTCTGGCATGGCAGTCTGCTATCTTATGATGCATATCACCAAATGAGTTTTACAAAAATTTAAATTGGAAAACCATTAACTTCCTCTACTGAGATAAAGCTCACTTATGATCTGGAATTATAAGGTAGATGCTCACTTGCACCATATGTATTTTAAGTTTCTAACAAAACCTTAACATAAGACTCAACAAGGCAAATTGCTCTTCGAAAAAAATTTTTAAGTTGCTTACCTATTGCTGGATTAATAAAGCGAAGAAAGATGACAGTACCCACAGCTCCAATATTATTTTGTGGTATCTGAGGAAATCTCTTACTCAGTACTTGATAAAGACAATGACACATACTTCGCAGTTGAGGAGGAAACCTTAAACAAAACAATTGTAACCAAAATACATTAAAGTAGTAGAATTGTAATTTACTTATTCCTGGGAATAGTAAGACTGACACAATCTTTGGTGTTCACTGAGTACTTTAATTATTTCCTGCTGCCTTTACTCAGGTGTTTTCAATGTATCAATAAAAAATTAGACAAATAAGCAAGTTAATATCTTTAAATTTAAATAAACAGCTTTTTAATAACAGTTTAATGGAAAATTCAGAATGGATTCACTAGGGAGAGAAAAGTGGTAGAGCAGAAAGACCTGCATGGATGATATAAGAAGTGATATATGGTGGAGAGGCTTGGAGGAGTGGATTAGGAGCCAAGAGAAGAATGTGAAAAGACGGTATAAGTATAAAAATTTTGATTACAATATGTGATTTTACATGGTAACCCTGAGCAGTATCAGTAGCAAAAACAACAATAATTCTAAGTATAGTTAACATTAACTTTCAGTTCCTGCATAGTAAAGATGACTTACAAATATTATTATATGTTAATAGCATACTTTTATTTATCAAAACATACCTGTCAGCTGATGATACTATGGCATCAAAAACTTTCTGTGTAAGGGAGATTAAGTTTCGCCTATTTTCCTCTATGTCTTCACTAGGATCAAGCCTAAAAAAAAAGAAGGAAACTTTGAAGTTATAACAAAAAATTATATATTACCTATTTATAACACTCTTAGATTTTTCTTCATAGTATTTGATAACTCAAAAAGATAAGACTCATGTGATAATATCAACAGAATTAAAACAACTTTCAGAAAGCTTTTTTTAAAGGACTACTTAAGAGATTGACGGTATTATAAATTCAGATATGACTTGCAAAGAAATATAATGGTTAACAGTTTCTTTTATTCAAGTGTAAATAAAACAGGATCAAAAGAGGTCATAGTTCATATTAGTACAGCTACGTGTGTTTAATATTTCTATACAGTAAAACTAAAACCATTCTACTCCTTGATAAGATGAACTTACATACCTTGCAGGATCAACTTCAAAACTTAGATTTGTTTCATCAAGTAACGGCCTGATGAGAGGTTCAAGTAGACTCTGTAAATAGCTGGCACCATAAATTTTGAAGCAAAATGCCATTATTTTGCTACCTAATGAATTTCCTCGAAACAAAGTCTGCATGCAATCTGACACTTCAACTTCCCTGTAGAACATATTCCACAGAAGCGGTGCCAGTAGGTGTTTGGCGTCAAATAATGTTACAAACACTCTTGCCAGTTCATCCTGGAATAAGAAGGACCACTTGTCAGAATTCACTATATTATACAAAGAAGTACATTTTTAGTAATAAATAGATATTGCTCTAATAACAGTGAAGAAAATAAACAAGCATATAGCTTTCTCATATATTAGGACAAAGCTTAAGTTAGGTTTTTCAATTAAATTCAAAAGCACATGTTTCACAGTTCATCAGCTATAGCTTCAAATGCCTCCATTCTGTTGACAAGTTGTTGATACAATTAATCTTAGAAAGAAATTGTAAGACCATGGTTCAACATATGCAGAAAGTAAAGAAGAAATGGAATTTATCTGAATGAAAATTGGCCTGATCCAAATACATTGATAAATAAATTAAAGTTATTGATGTAATGTCATTAAAATTACTCATATTAATATGAAAACTATTTTCACATAAAATTATTTTCGACGGAAAAGATAAATTTGACTTTAACATTTTGATAATAAATAACTAAACAATAAGAAACTATCCTAAACTATTCCACCTAGTAAAATTATAATTAAATTGAGAGTTTATACATAATATCACTGCTTCTGAGTCTCTGAAAGGATTGCAACATTGGTCCTCAGGGGGAAAAGACGTAAAATCATGATTATTCAAGCTTATGCTCCCACCATCAACCAGCAACAAAAAAGAAATATAAGATTGCTACAATTTACTAGAAACCACAATACATAAATACAGATCAACATATTTTGTGATAGGAAACTTGAATATAAAAAGAGGTTGGAGAGACACTGGAGAGGGGGAAACACCTTGGTGCAATTGGATATGGTAAAAGGAATAATAGAATCACATAAGCACAAGAAGTATAAATCTTAAATACCTACTTCAAGTAAAAACCACAAAAGAGATGATATGCCAATCCCCAGATGAGAGAACACTCAATGAGGTAATATCCTAAGCAACAGCTTAAGAGTAATCAGACATAAATGTGATGCAAAAACCAAAATGACATCAATCACAGGATGGTCTAAGCAGTGCTAAAATTAAGGGAAAACCATATCAGGTTAAACCCACAAATTGAAACGATTGACAAAGAGTAATTTTTTACAAAACAGATAATTAAAGATCACTTAATACAACATAATATAGATCATACAAGAACAAATATCAAAAGAGTCAATCAATTTGGAAGGAAAACTATGAAAGTTTAAAAAATGATTTTGTTTGTTAACAACGCTATCAATTCCAGGATCATACCAGCATCACCGTGTGCCAAAATTTCATTGCGCAAGAGTTTGTTAACATGCCAGTAAATCTACTGAAATGGGGCTGTTGCTTTTAAGCACTCTTAAAAACCTGGCTGAGATTGAACCCATGACCTTGAGTTCAGATGGGCAGCGTCTAACCAACTGAGCTACCCAGACCGACACCATGGAAGTGCACAAGACTATAAAACAAACTGTATTCCATCAGTGGCAGCATGGCCAACAATGGAAACACAAAAGGACACAATTACAAATTCAAAGAATCAACTATGAGAATCAACATGAGAACTAGAATATAGAGAAGTGAATAGACTAACAGAGATCAATATCCCAACACACCACACAACTGTGATGAAGCAGATACTTGAAAACAAAACCAATCAGGAATGTAAGAAAAAAGCCAAATCCAGGTAAACAGTGGATGCCAGGAAACCTTCCAGAGACTGAGGCAAGAGATCATAGTGGAAGCAATAAGCTATTATAAAAAAATTATGAAATTCGAAGATGTCCAAGAAATCTATTCCATTTATTCTTCACAACAAGGTTAGAAGTGCAATTAGAGAACTAAAGAATGAAAAAATTCCAGGAGAAGGCAGAATATGAAATGAATACTTGAAATATGGATCAGAACTCGTAACTCAATCAATCACCAAACTAATCCGCAAAATACTGCAACAGGAAATCATATCTGAACACTGGACAACAAGCAGTTATCATGCTACATAAGAAAGTTGACCTAAATAATTATAGTGCTTTAAATCTCTCTCTAATCTATACGAGGGTCACTCTGAAACGTTTTTAGCAGCAACCACAAATATTTTACAATAAGCTATAACTTTTACAACTTTTCAAAGTATTCTTCATTATTGTACAAACAAAACAAAAAAATAAATAAATTAAAAGTATATAACACTCTTACATAAGGTATTAATGATCATAAAATTAAAGACAAAAATAAAGAAATTAAATGTATCTCATTTTCATTTAATAAAAAATCCAAATAAAAACATAATCTATCTTCCAAAATTCAATAAGAATACACTTCTACATCCATTCAAGCCATTATGAAAATGCTCCTGTGTAAGCTTCTTTTGGGAGGTCACACACCCTCTGTGTAAGCCCAATGGCCTCTTTATGCTATGAGAAATGACCACAGAGTTTTTCTTTTGTTTTGGGCAAAAGAAAAAAAATCACAGGGAGCCAAATCTGGAGAATAAGGGGTTTAGGAAGCACTCAGATCTTTTGATCGGCTAAGAAATCCAGTGTTCTGGCTGCTGTGTGGGCACAAGATTGACACAGTGAAGCGGCAGGTGAGTGGTCTTTGATCTGGAATACCTGATTCTGCATGCTGCAATGACAGATGGCAGACATACATTCACATATACCACTCAGCAGTAACTATTTCTTGGGTATCCTAGGTGACCGATGCTAAGTAACCAGTTTTTGAAAAGGAAGCCACCATCTTCTTTCCAGTACTACTGCACATTTATTGGTGGGTCACCATATGGATAGCACCATAATGCTGATTGCCACTTTGTTTCATGATCATAATGGCATATCCAGGATTCAAGTGTCCTTGCCCCTCACATTGTTGAATTTCTCTAACATGAAATGGAATCATTCCATGCAAGCTGCTTTCTGGTCCTCTATTAATGAATGCGGTACCCAATAAGAACAATACTTGGCGACTTGAAGATCTTCAAGTAAGATAGCAATTACTGCAGTTGATCCATGTTAAGGGTACTCTGAATGTCAGCATAGGTGGTGTGGGGATCCTACTTCATTAACTTACATACAGTTGCAATTGCTTCTGATGTTACTGCTGTGTGAGGATGGCCTGCACGAGGCTCGTTTTCCAGGGATTACCATCCTCTTTGCAACTCCCGAAACCAGTTTACATTGGTGACTCTGGTTGGTCCTTCCAAAGATGTTAGTCTCTTTTGAAGTCATAATAAATCATAGCATGAAAATCACATCGTGACAATTGATTGTGTTAGCCCATTTGTATAACAATGAGTGTATTTACTTCCACATTCTTGCAAAACTCCAGCCACATTGTTGCATAGTAAAGTGTGATCAGGGTGTCCAGCAAACTATCCTCAAGAAATTCCCTGACTTTTCCATACCATGAGATAAATTTTCCCTGACCGAAAAAAACAGCTAAATGCAATTAAAACAAAAGTAAGATTTCATGTCAGTGTCATTAGACATAAAAGTACTCTGGCTTGAGGCCTATGGTCTACTGGACATTCTTTTTCTAAATGTTTTGTTCAAAATGTATTAGATATCTTCAGAGGTATAGCTGAAGTACTATCTTGCTAATAGCATCAAGCTGCGCCAATATTAGCAAAAGAGTACTTCAGCCATACCACTAAAGATGAAATGTATCGAAGAGGAATACCCACAAGCCCAATGAAGTGTATTTACAATATAATATTTACTTAATTACAATTAATAGTTAAAATTAATAAGTTAATAACTCACCTACTGACTTTAATTGGAGATCATATGGTACCATAAATTATATATAACACTGTAAACTAATATTTATATTTATTCACATTATTTACACTGTCAGAATTCCATGTTAACTCATACTACTAAGCTTTTAAATTTCTTCAGTTTAAAACTTCTGCTTCTTGGAGAGCATCTTTTAGAAGCTTAGCTTTTTTGGCCTCTTTAACATTTTTACTTCTGTGAGTGCTCTTCTTTTTTCCATAGCCTTTTATCTTTCTCTGTCATAGCCTGAAGGAAGAAATAATTGTTAATTACGAGAAGGAACCATCTTACCAGTAAAAATAATTTTGAAACAGATAAAATAAAACACCCCAAACGGAAACTTGTGACCATCAATAATGTGTTTTTAAGAGTTTATTAATACAATTTTAAAAACTAGTAGTGAAAATAATTTGTAAGTTTTTAAAAAAATCAGGGGCATCACGAAGTGGGGCAGAGGGGTAAACTTCCCCCTAAGCTAGAAAAATAATTAGGATATTAGCTTATAATTGATGATGTACTTATAATACAAATGTGTCACATTTATTAAACCAAAGAAAAATTTATTTTAGGATAATCGTGTCATTAAAATTCACTTAAACTCGAGGAACTCTTTCGGGGAACCTCCCCTCACCCCAATTAGAAACTGAAATGATGCTTCTGCACAAAATCAATCATTTTTCAGCAGTGATGATAATAAAAACAGGGGAAATGGAGCTAATGGTAGATTGGAGGAATTATCTCTGTACAAATGAAAGGCCATAAATTACAGGCAAAATCTTACTCTTGAGAAAAACCAATTGTCTGCAAAACATGAACTCTCTGATTTCACATAATGTTTTTAAGTATTGGTCGTTTTATTTGTAATAATGTTTCCCAGAAGTATACCAGAATTGCAATTTGCAATGCAATCCTCCCCCCTTGCAATGGAATTAACATAAGTGAGAAACAAATTGGGACTTTTCAAACAATATCAAAATAAGGTAGCAAATAGAAGCTGTGTAGTGATACTGAAATCATTTTACATACCTATACATTTTATGACAAGTTTGAGACTGGCAAACTCTTATGCAGGCCGCGCCGTGGCCGAGTGGTCAGACCACTTGCCTCTCGCCTAGACAGCCTGGGTTCGATCCCAAGCGACCGCATGTGAGATTTGTGGTGGACAAAGCAGCACAGAGGCGGGTTTTCTCCAGGTTCTCCAGTTTCCTCCACCATCACATTCCACCGGTGCTCCATCTTCATGTATCATCAGTGTCATCGCCTGTGGTGCCAAAGCAGTAAAAGCGGGCGTTAAACACTATCAACAAAAAAAAAAACCTCATGCTGGAATTATGATGTACTTGATGCGACATAACTTGAAAGTCTAACACACCTATTTAGGGTTAAATTACCGTGACAATCTAATTTCTTGATAGTGTCAAATTGTTCCTTCCCATTACCTATGTTAAGTGATGGCGCATATTGTTTAGCATATAACTGAACTTTTGGTAACTGTAGGGTACTTTTATGGCATTTATGCACAGTGAAACATACCAAGCCATTGACATTCACCGCATTTTACGGTAAAAATAAGGAAATAATGCCGGGATTAGGATGAACTTTACTCAACGCGAAGGATGTAACATGAATTATTTATTTATTCATGAGTGTTTAGCACCCGCTTTTACTACTTGTGGCACCGCAGGCGATGACACTGGTGATACATGGAATGAAGATGGAAAACCGGGAAACCGGAGAACCTGGAGAAAACCCGTCCCTGCGCCGCTTTGTCCACCACAAATCTTGCTTGCTGTTGCTTGGAATCGAACCTGGGCCATCTAGGTAAGAGGCGAGTGGTCTAACCACTCGGCCATGGTGCGGCCATGTAACGTTAAGTTAAATGCTGTTAAATTCAACATCTATTAGGATGCACTTTAACAGAAATGACTCCTGGTGGTAGTTGTTTTCAACTATTCGTCCTACGCTTCACACCAATCAGTTATCTACCATCACTTAATATATCGGGAAATTACATCATGCTAAGTTAAATCACGTTAAGTTAATCCTAAATAGCTCCATTTACACAACGTGTTACAGTTTCAAGTTACGTCATGTTAAGTTCACGTTACGAAGTTCATTGTATCCCGGCATAAGCAAACCAAAGCCGAGATTCAAACTCTAGACCACTTGCATGGGAAATGGACATACTATTTACCATGAACACAAGCTGTTTACGTGAACAAGCACAAAGAATACAATGTGAAAAATGCATGTAAAAATAATACCAAAATAAAGAAGTATGTACGTAACATGGATTAAAAGTAAAAGTAAATGCTGATTAGGAGTACCATAGCTTGCAAATATGACGCATGCTTTAAGAGGTACACGGAACGCTATATTTGAGAAGATTATACATATAAACAATTTTTTTTAGCTTAAAGTCCTTTAACCTGGTTTGGTCATATCGGACGATGAATGAAATAGGTGAAATGATACTTGAATGAGCTCGGAGTTACTCAACATGTATCTTTTGCGGTAAGGGAAAACCCCGATAAAAATCACATCTGGATAACTCACCCTTAGCAAGATTCGAGCTCGCGACCTGCTGAATGTGAGGCAGACACACTACCACAGACAGGCTTAATTATTTTAGTTGCTTAGTACTCAAAGAAACATAAAAAGGTTCAACAAAATGAAACAAAGGAACATACCTAGTTCTCTAGTGGCTAAGGACAGTAAAGATGACGCAGGCTATAAACGGCCACATGCAAAGCAATGTTTGGAGTTATATTTGAGTTAGTTTAGTTGTTTTGCACTAAAATACACATGAAAAGATTAACCAAAATGAAACAAAGCAACTTCCCAATTTCTTTAGCGGCAAAGGACAAAACTTGTTAGTTCACATTGTCAGAAAAACGACAGCTGGCAGAAAAGGATGAACTTAATTTAAACCACAATGCACTATACTAAATAATTTTACATAATAATCAATCACTTACCTTTCAGCAATTTTCTCTCTTGCACTCTCTTCTCACTGGGGTTTTTCTTCTTCTATCACAAGCCAACAATACTTGTAATCATGAGTGACACTACTACAAGCCCGGCACTTGCACAGTTCACCGTTGGTAGGCTCGTTGCCATGACAACGGCACATACACAAGGAAAATTCTTAATGGTTTCATACAATTTTACGCCCGCGCCACAAATAGCCGTCCCGAATTTAAAGCATTGGGGAAACAAAAATGTCAGCAATTTTCCCGATATTTTTTTTAAATCCCTGACCTTTCCCTGACTTTTCCAGAAATTTTAAATTCCCTGACTTTTCCCTGGTTTCCTGATTTTCCTGGTCGCTGGACTCCCTGTGTGATTATACCTTTAAAATATCCTTCTTTCGAATGAAAGCATTCACATCACTGTCACTGCAATGATTTAACTGCTGCTAAAAACTTTCAAAGTGACCCTTGTATAAACTGTTCTCAAAGATAAAAATAAAAATCTGATGTGTTCCATTCTCATAATGATTGCATAGCCAAAGCGATAGTCTCCACCTTTAAAAATCGGTCATTATGTTAAACAATTAAGGTTCGGTAAACAAACGAAAGAAAGATGTCTTCCCATTTGAAAAATGTTTAAATGGCTTAAAATTGAAACCAATAATCCAAAATGCCTCTTAAAAAAAAAAAAAAAAGTATGCTACAAATTGTGTGTTTTAATAACATTTATATTTTTGGTGTAGTAAGTTTTTGTATATCTATTATGTTTTGCCAGTTATATAAAAGTCATCCAGAATGAAGAGGTCTTCTGAGACTATTCCCAGAAAATTCAAAATATACATTTCATTTGTCCTAAAATGTCTTTTACACAAGGTATTTTAATCAAACTTGGAGCTATTTTTGAGAATATCAAAATTTTTGAAAAATATTCCATGTAAAGGGTAGTTTGAGGTGGGAGGGAGGGGATTTTCTTGAAAGTCTTCATGTCGCACCCTTGGAAGATGCCAAACTTAAATGCCAAGTCTAGCATTTACAGCTTTTCGTTTTTGAGCTGTGCTGTCCACAGCTACATACACAGACGGACAAGCAGACACACATGGATCTTTTTCTAAAAATGTTTTTTTACTCAGAGGCCTCAAAACATGTGTTTCTGGTGAAATCTTGACATTGAAATTGAGTGGAATACAATATCTTCTCTATACACTATGTACATAGTATGTGAAGAGAAAGTAAAAAAGCTAATTAAACCTCTGGATGAAGGTTTCAGATCAGGATTTAGCAATGCAGACAACCATCAATCATAAACCACATCAAAGAGAAATCAAAGTAATTCAATCTCTCACCATACATAACATTCATCAATTTCAACAAGGCATTCAACTTAGTTGAGCTTATGATAGAACTACAAACATTGAAAAATCAGGGAATTGAAACAAAGTACACCAATACTGCCAAAATTATTCACAAATGTACTGGAAGAAGTCCTCAGAAAGCTCAATTGAGTATTAAAGTATAGTATTAACATAAACAGCAGGAGATTAACCAACCTTAAATTTGCTATCAATGATGTAATTTTGCCAGGTTATTGAAAGAACTTCAGTAAATGCTTGATAAATTTAATGAGCTCAGCAACTGTACTGGGCTATCAATCAAATACAAAACAAATTTGTTTATTAATGATGCTGTCAATTACCAAGATCATATCAGCACTACCAGTGTGATACAATTTCATCCCGCTGGAGTACTTTTACATGCCAGTAAATCTACTGACATGGGGTTGTCACTTTTAAGCACACTTAAACCATTGGTCTGAGCTGGGTTTGAACCTGAGTCTTTGGGATCAAATTTTGGACTTATACCACTTTCCTTAGCACTAACAATTTATGCCATATATGCATACACAGAAATTTATATAAACTGTTTCCTTACTTCTTACTTTATGTGTATCGCATTTCCCAAGGAAGACAGCAATAACAAAGTATAAATAGGAAGAAGGTCGTAACTCACTTTTCATAACCTGTCAAGAGAGCAAAAGCAAATAGAAGCCTAAGCTTTTTAAGAATAATTTGTTGCAGAGATGTAGAGAAAGTCATGTGAATGGAACACATCAGAGTTTTTAAAAGCTGGTTGCCATGATAAATCACAGTTTTCAGATTTCAGTTTGAGGTCAAGGTGCTGTACTTGTTATCTTTCCATTATTACAGTGTGTTAATATTTTTATCAGATTTCAATTACTGGAGGTATTATTTTTATTTCATTACTGTGTGTGGAAAGTTTGAGTTACAATGTTTTCCCACACAAATTATAAAGTTAAGTCACATTACAGGAGAAGCTTTATAATTAAATAGAAATAAAACTATTTCTATTTGTAGGAAAGAACAGTTTTAATTGTACCAATTCTATGATCATATACATAGTACAAACAATGAGTACAGGAACATAAACGTAAAAAGAACACATTATTAGAGTACTGTTCAACTCATCTTCAGACAATACCAATTTTACTTTGCTCTTTTTCTACCTTATAAAATCTGACTCATTGAATATTGCTGTGTTTGAGAGAATAGTACAATTAATGATAACGATCAGGAGTGTCTCCACATATGCAAATAGATTTAGGCCTTCATATTTTGCAATTGATACAGAAATATTTCTATGTAGGTACTTGTAAGTCTTTGCATTCTTTCGCCTTTTTGCAAAGGAAGAGTGCGATAATAGTCTTCAAATAAATATCTGAACTTTGGTTCATTAAAGCTGCTGACAAATGGAAAATTCTCTGATTTTTTTCCACATTAACATAATTACCACAGGAATCGGTCAAGAATTGAAATCAAACAATCTGTTTGTGTCATTTCTTTAACTTTATAGGAATATCATGTAATTTTTGCTGACTTAACTAGCATACACCATTGCTATGATGTGAAAATTTCAAACCCTTTCTTTCACTTTTCAATTAGCCTTTCCAGTGCTAGAGTCGAGATAACTTGATTGCAGAAAAACATTCTACAGTGCTATGGTCAAGTTCTCTCAGCTGGAACTTTGAAAGGCTAAGAATTGCAAATGTAAAAATATTTGAACTGTGTGGACATGTTGATAAAACTGTTGGGATTGTGAAGAACTATTTCTCAATCACTTCCCTGCAAGGTATTGTCCATCTGAAGGAAAATAAAGCAAGTTGACGCATGATAATTCTATTTGTAGCAGCTCCATACGTGTAATCATGTGATCTGCCTAATGTAATCAGGGTATTCCAAAAACAGATAACTATTGCTTCTTCAAGCTGTTCGCAATGTTTCATTAACGATAATGAATCATTGGATGTTTTTGAGTCTTTGTCATTGGAGTTTTTTTAATTTATCGGACTTTGGGGGTAGTGAGTGATATACATGTTCCTGATAAAAATCAAGAATATGATGATGAAAATGAGCAACAGGCGGAACCAACACAGCCACGTAAGTGAGCATGCACATCTCCTTTGTTTCAGTGGAGCACCATGAAATTTACTCAGCTGGTGAACAACCACTCTGATTGACAGAAAGACATTTCCTCACCTGTACCACCAACACCAAAGAAAATGCATCCCAAGCATTATCATCTCTGCTCCAACACTTCCTTATAAGACAAGCAACGAAGAGAAAGCAGGTATATGTATGCTGAATGTGAAATTACCTTATGTGTACACCCCAGATCCTTATATCCTAACAGGGCAAGTTTTAACAATTCTATATTTCCTTTATCATATTTGAAATCCTTTAATTATTAAAATTTGAGATAATATCTCTATCAACAACAAAGTTATACAATCTTTGATAAGTACCACACACTTTCAAATCTCTGAGGTGATTTGAGAAAAGAGTGTTGTAAAGCATGAAATAAAAAACATATAAATGTGTTGGTCAGAAATAACTGATTTTATTATTTGTGCAACCCTAATTTGGAAACAAAAACCTAAATTTAAATACACACATTAATATTTTTTCTTGCAGGATAAAAATAATGCTCTCAAGTTATATAATCAAAGATAATAAACGTTAGTGACAGTGATGGGCCCTTGTGGACAACCCTGTGTTGTGTGTGCTACATTTGCTTTCAGCAAAATATTTACAAAACAAAAATTTGGAATGTCTAAAACAGTCAACATCATTTCTGACGAGATATTTTGTTTACAAGTTTTGCATGGTTTTAAAATTTTGAATATTTCTAAAATTAAGTCAGCAAGGAGGTGTTTCTCAGCTAAGAATATGTTAGCAGTGAAAAGGATAAGGAATTAATGCTGTCTCCCTCATTTTGTGTATATCCTTTTTCTACAGATTCGTGCAAATCTTATCATATTCGGATGCAAAAACATGGTGGGCAAAAACAATCCTAATTCTATTTTGATCCCCATAGTTGTCAGAATAAAAGGCAATTTTATTTTTCCCTTTTTCCTTTTCTGCTTCATAAAATCAAATAAACAGTTTGCAACCTCATTTGCTTTATGTTTAGCAACAGTCATATGCCTCCAGTAACTGTCTTTATTATCCATGTCATTGCCTTCCATGGTGTAATGGTTACCATGCTGACTTCATACACCCAAGGTCGCAGGTTCAAACCTGACAGAAGATGATGGATTTTTTCAGGTGTAAAAATCCTTAGTATGGCTTCCTTCGGAAGGGAAGTAAAGCCATGGGTCCTGTGTCGTAGATTTACGGCATGTAAAAGAACCTCATGCCTGATAGAGAGGCCTCTGAGCAAAATTAAGCGGTCTTTCACATCCAGTACAGAATGGGACGCTGAGAACCACAGCAGTTAAAGAGTGTCCATAAAAAAAAAAAAAAATCCATGTCAAGCACATTAAAATTATATGTGCTTAACTTCCTCTTACCTGCACTTTCTGAAAATCAAATATGGCTCAAGAAAGCAACCAGTAATCAAGGGAATTTGGTTATCAGCTTCCTTCTGATTTCTAGCTAATTCATTGTTGTATTTTTCCATAATCTTCTTTCTGCAATAATTTTTGATTGGTAGTTAACCCTATTGCTGCCAAGGCCTTTAAATGGTCTCAACCCTAAAATTGTGGGCCATTAACTCTGCTAAGTATACTAAGACTGTCAGCATTAATCTAATCGATGCAGTATTTCAGAAAGTGTAAATCTATTTTTGAAACACCTCAGGGGAAGTCCTTTAGTTGCAATTCTTTCAATGTATAACATTGGCTAACCTGCATTATGATGGCTGAATTGGAGACAAATAAAAAATATCACTGATCAGTTAAAAATAAGTGAAGTCGCAATGCACAAAATTGGAAAAGAAGAATAAATGCATTCCTGTTCTTGTTATTGGATTATTGTGAACTGAAATCTTGTGTCTTGTATGGCTTACTGTTTCGGTTTCATTCTGGTTAACTTTCTAAAGTTATTGTGAACCAACTTGAAGCATGGCAACAACACGTATTGGGGAACATTCAAGTAACTATCACCTAATATATGGTGGACTTTGAGACAGTGATGTGTTTTAACAATTAAAATTTAGTTGAGTCGATTTTGTAACACTACATCACTTACTTTTTTTTTTTTTTTTTTTTTTATTTTTTTTTATTTCGGAAAACATGTTTCAGAAGCCATGTGCTTCCATTGTCAATTCCTTTGGTCGACTACCGGTATTGCTTGCTGTGGTGGTTGTCTCTGTCCCTGGTGGTGGTTTGATGAACTTCTGGATGAGTAGATCGCCTGGCGGGATTTCAAAATTGAAAACCCGGTTCTTGTTTTTCCAAATATATATGTTTTCCCAAACTTTTAATTCTGTCTTCCTTGTGATGTTTTTGAGGATTTTTGGACTTCTATTTATAGTGTGTTTCTCTTTCCAAAAATGCCAAGCTACTGCAGATTTTTCTTCTTGTTTGAGTTTAATATTTCTGTGGTGTTCTTTTGCCCTGGTTTTTATATTTCTTTTTGTTTGGCCGATGTAGATTTTTTCACAGTCATTACAGCTGAACTGATATATTCCTGGTTTGTTTTCTTGTGGGATATCATCTTTTAATTTGGAATTTAAAATGTTTTTTATAGAGTAATTGTTTTTAGGGGCTAGAATGATGTTATGTCTTTTGAAGATCCTCTGGAATTTGTAGAAAGTTGTAGGGTGGTATGTAAACTTCTTGTAGATCTTGTTTTCTTTCTGGTTTTGAGTGAGTGTGCTGACTTCTTTAATTCTCTTTCTATTTTTGGCTTTATTAACTTTTTTGTACACCAGTTCTGCCCGAAATCCATTCTCTGTAGCTATGTCCAAAATTTTATTAAGTTCACATTGGTATTCTGTTTTTCCCATTGGTACATTTACCAATCTGTGTGTAAGGCTGTTGAGTAAAGCATGCTGATGGGGAATGGGATTGTAACTCTTTTGTTTTATATAGCTGTTGGTGTGGGTAGGTTTTCTGTAGATGCCAAATGTAAGGTGATTATTAGTTTTTATGATTTTTAGGTCGAGGAATGGTAGTTGTCCATCACATTCCTTCTCCATTGTGAAATTTATAGACTTTTCTTGCATATTTAGGAGTTTTAGAGCATCTTCTAGGTGTCTTTCTGGGACTATTGCAAAGATGTCGTCTACATAGCGGTACCATATTTTGAACATCCAGGGGAATGCCTTTTTAATCCTAGTTTCCATAGTGCTCATGAAGAGATCTGCTAATATAGGTGACAGCGGGCTGCCCATAGCTAAACCAGATGTTTGTTTGTAATATTTCCCGTTAAATGTGAAAAAATTTTGATTTATGCACAGATTCGTTAATATGATGTATTCTCGCACTTCTTCTGTTGTTTTTCCTATTGCAAGTAACCAATTTTTGATGTGGGATTGTATGCTTTCTGTAGGTATGCTTGGAAACAGAGCAGTAACATCAAAGGAAACTAACATATCGGTTTTTTCCAATTTTATGTCTTTAATTTTTTCGATCAGATCTAGAGAGTTTTTTTATACTTGCTGTTTCAAATTTAGGGAAGGAAGAGAATCTGGACAAAGGAAACACAATAGTAATTATGGACAAAACTGAATATGTAGAAAGAATGGAAACACTTTTAGGAAAAGAAGAATACTCTACAGTACAAAAGAACCCTCTAAACCAATGTATAGTTAAATTAAATGCCAGTATTCAAGAATGTAAACTAATAGACAAAAAAGAAAAATGCAAAATTAAAGTTGATAATCCAGTTCTGCCCAGAATTTATGGCCTTCCAAAAATACATAAGCCGGGAAAGGCAATGAGACCAATTATAAACAATATAAGTGCACCTACTTATAATCTAGCAAAATGGTTAACAAACAGATTCTCTTCCTTCCCTAAATTTGAAACAGCAAGTATAAAAAAACTCTCTAGATCTGATCGAAAAAATTAAAGACATAAAATTGGAAAAAACCGATATGTTAGTTTCCTTTGATGTTACTGCTCTGTTTCCAAGCATACCTACAGAAAGCATACAATCCCACATCAAAAATTGGTTACTTGCAATAGGAAAAACAACAGAAGAAGTGCGAGAATACATCATATTAACGAATCTGTGCATAAATCAAAATTTTTTCACATTTAACGGGAAATATTACAAACAAACATCTGGTTTAGCTATGGGCAGCCCGCTGTCACCTATATTAGCAGATCTCTTCATGAGCACTATGGAAACTAGGATTAAAAAGGCATTCCCCTGGATGTTCAAAATATGGTACCGCTATGTAGACGACATCTTTGCAATAGTCCCAGAAAGACACCTAGAAGATGCTCTAAAACTCCTAAATATGCAAGAAAAGTCTATAAATTTCACAATGGAGAAGGAATGTGATGGACAACTACCATTCCTCGACCTAAAAATCATAAAAACTAATAATCACCTTACATTTGGCATCTACAGAAAACCTACCCACACCAACAGCTATATAAAACAAAAGAGTTACAATCCCATTCCCCATCAGCATGCTTTACTCAACAGCCTTACACACAGATTGGTAAATGTACCAATGGGAAAAACAGAATACCAATGTGAACTTAATAAAATTTTGGACATAGCTACAGAGAATGGATTTCGGGCAGAACTGGTGTACAAAAAAGTTAATAAAGCCAAAAATAGAAAGAGAATTAAAGAAGTCAGCACACTCACTCAAAACCAGAAAGAAAACAAGATCTACAAGAAGTTTACATACCACCCTACAACTTTCTACAAATTCCAGAGGATCTTCAAAAGACATAACATCATTCTAGCCCCTAAAAACAATTACTCTATAAAAAACATTTTAAATTCCAAATTAAAAGATGATATCCCACAAGAAAACAAACCAGGAATATATCAGTTCAGCTGTAATGACTGTGAAAAAATCTACATCGGCCAAACAAAAAGAAATATAAAAACCAGGGCAAAAGAACACCACAGAAATATTAAACTCAAACAAGAAGAAAAATCTGCAGTAGCTTGGCATTTTTGGAAAGAGAAACACACTATAAATAGAAGTCCAAAAATCCTCAAAAACATCACAAGGAAGACAGAATTAAAAGTTTGGGAAAACATATATATTTGGAAAAACAAGAACCGGGTTTTCAATTTTGAAATCCCGCCAGGCGATCTACTCATCCAGAAGTTCATCAAACCACCACCAGGGACAGAGACAACCACCACAGCAAGCAATACCGGTAGTCGACCAAAGGAATTGACAATGGAAGCACATGGCTTCTGAAACATGTTTTCCGAAATAAAAAAGTAAGTGATGTAGTATTACAAAATCGACTCAACTAAATTTTAATAACTAAATTTTAACTATCACCTAGTTTTGAAAAAGAAGTTCTGACATACATATCTGTTATTGATAACATGGGCATCACTTTACAAACTTGAACTTTCATTCCCTTTTTTGTTTATAATGTATTATTTGTGCTTCTTCGTCACCAGTTGAAATAATGATAAATGGCCTAATATCTTAAGAAATGAGATGTAATAGTTGGCTAAGTATGAAGCCTGGAACTTAAAGTATTTACAACATTATAAGTCGCCATTGGGATATGTCATCTCAAAATAATTTATGACCACCTTGTAGCATCCTGGGAAATATACGAGACAGCTGAGAAATTTAATGCTATGCTGACACGTTGCCATGATAGCTCAATGGTTAGAGCAACCAGCTAGACCGGGAGATCTGTGGTTCAAATTACAGCTATGGCATTGAATTTTTCAGCCTGATTCTACCTATCCAACTCCTGTCCCATACAGCTTGTATGAAAAAAAAAAAAAAACAATTAAATTAAGGAAATTTACTGTTGCTTTTAACTTATAGAAAATTTTATCAATCATTATTTACCGGCAAACTATATAATACAGATGATTATTGTTTCCCATCTGACAGCACTATCTGTACCATTCTCCTTGCTCTTACCATGGGTGTAAAATAGACAGTTATTATTGAGGAATGAATACACACAAGTTTACCAACATTGGACTACCTTCACCAATTTCCGAATGCTAAACCTGCATAACCATGCATGAAGTCTGGTGTAAATAATAAAATTGGCAACATTTATCCACAGTCAATCAATTTCAGCATATCTTTCCTGAAAGAAAAGTATTAAACTTTTTAACAATTTTTATGAAAGGATGTTTTGGAACAGCGATATCTATGAAATGAATATTTACTCTCTCTAGCCTGCATGTACATTGTACATAATGGATAGAGAAGGTATTGCATTCCACCCAAAAATTGGATGTCGAGATTTTACCGGAAATATTTGTTTTGGGGACCCCTGAGTTTGAAAAAAGTATTTTTAGAAAAAAGTCCATGTGTGTATGTGGACAGCATAGCTCAAAAACAAAAAGACCATTACATACCAAATTTGGTATTTGGATTTGGTATCTTCCAAGGATGTGACACAAAGGTTTTCAAGAAAATCCCCCCAACCACAAACTACACTTTATATGGAAAAATGTTTGAAAATTTGGATTTTCTCAAAAATGACTAACGTTTTTTATTAAAATTCCATTTATTAAAGCTGTTTACATCCCAAATAAAATGTATATCTTGAATTTTCTGGGAACAGCCTCTGAAGAGCTGTTTTGGGGACCCCTGAGTTTGAAAAAAGTATTTTTAGAAAAAAGCCCATGTGTGTATGTGGACAGCATAGCTCAAAAATGAAAAGAAAATACCAAATTTGGTATTTAGATTTGGTATCTTCCAAGGATGTGACACAAAGGTTTTCAATAAAATCCCCCCAACCACAAACTACTCTTTATATGGAAAAATTTTTGAAAATTTGGATTTTCTCAAAAATGACAAACGTTTTTTTTATTAAAATTCCATTTATTAAAGCTATTTACATCCCAAATAAAATATATATCTTGAATTTTCTGGGAACAGCCTCTGAAGAGCTCTTTATTCTGGATGAATTTTGCCAAATTTTGCTTAACTGCTAATCCATAAGAGATAGACAAAAACTTACTATACAAAACATGTAGATCTAGTCAAAATACACAATTCATGTCCTTTACATTTTTGTTGTGGAGGTAACCATTTCCGAGACATTCCTTGTTATTGGTTTTAATTGTAAAGTACTTATACTTTTCTCAGACAGGGAAGTGTCCATTTTTATTTTGTTCTACTCCTGGCCAGGCAAAGAAGTGGTTTCCAATGATAATCACATAGCGATAGCTTTTAAAATATTTGACTATCACTTTAGCCTAGTGCCTTCCCTTAGTTCCTTTTTGCTTATAAGAAACAAAGTAATAAGAACATTCTGTTAATGTTTATCTTGATTAGCATCGTGTAGAAATAAAGATAATATTTGTTTGTAGAGCAGCTAGAGAAAGTCATGTGTGTGTAACACAACAGATTTTTTTGAGTTGGATTTGTAATACTTTAAGTATCATCACTTATATATTATTTTGCCAGACCGGTTCGAAGCCATATGGGCTTCATTGTCAATGGTATCCAGCTGAAAAATAATCTATTATACTTTTTATTTTCTTAAAATAAGGTGGTAAATCTGCTTGGAAAACAAACATAACTTCAGTTACATTTGAAACAATGCAACAATGTTAACATGGAAAAATGTTGTATCCCAACATATGATTGTGTTCCATGAAAATATAACAACCTCAAAGATACAATAGAAAGCAACTGTACCTTGTGTACCTCATAAACATTCAAAGATAAAGGTGTGATTTTTACACACAAGATGCTACTCCATCTACACTTTCAAAACTGGAAAAGAGTGACTTACAATCTTTCTCCTTGAAAGGTGCAATATAAATAATATAATTTACTTTGATTCAAATTACCATTT
Source organism: Hymenopus coronatus (assembly GCA_030762935.1). Lineage (NCBI taxonomy): Eukaryota > Metazoa > Arthropoda > Insecta > Mantodea > Hymenopodidae > Hymenopus > Hymenopus coronatus. The sequence continues at coordinate 58,622,750 of CM060882.1, forward strand.
GTGAAGTTGTGACAACATTAGCAAGGGCCATAGCAATTGGCAATTCTCCTTTGTCACTGATCATAGTTGCTAACTGCACTAGCTGTTCAAATCTATCTGCCAACACAGTTTCAGCAAGAGTATCAAACTCTGTTCCCTGCTGTAGTATTTTGGTTAATACCTCCATGAAGGCTGCTCGTGTTTGTAAGTCACGATTATAACCCAGATCTGTAAGAGAAAAATATACATGAGTGAAGTTCATTGGAGTAATGCATGGCAAAAATTGTTGTTTAAACTTTACATAAATGAAGAAAAGCTTTAAAGAAAAGCTAAATACAAATAATACATATTTCTTGGGGCATAAATCTAGTGTTGATAAAAACTGAATGAACACTGCAAAATTTAACTTTCTGATTTATGGTGTAATATGTAGGTTCTTTAAACTTTGAATAACTAAAACACAATATATCTATTGCAATAATTATCTGAGAGCAACGTGCAAGCATCATATGAAGTGATCAACAGCAGCTGCACCAGATACTTTTCTGGGGAATTTCAACAAATTCAATAAATAATTTGTATTACAAATGTGCATTGCCTAAGCCATGATATGTGGTTCTATAAATATATCAATTAGACCAGTGTTCATGGAATTCCATATATTACTATTACCCTGTATTCACTTTTTGAATACCATACAAATCTAGATTCCTTTAACAGGAATTCTGATTGCCATTTCTATTAGTACCAAGGGATCACTTAAGTTACTTCTTAGTGATCAAAACAGACAAAACTACCTTAAAAATATGTCACACAAGATTATTTCTTTGCAACAAACTGACTAGTGCAGTAGATTACTTCCATAAAGTATCTGGCATAATAAGCATCTTCTTAGGAGAGACGCTCACTACTGCTAGGTGTGGTTGAGGTGGGGTTGAGGAGGGTACTTTACAATGATTGGCCAAACTTCTCGATACTATTATTTTTTTAGCATGGACTTTTGTAGTTCTATGATAAATTTTAGAAGCATTGAGTGCTATTAATACTCCTGCTTCACTGAACTGTCTAACTCTCAAATAATATATGATTATTGTTGGGTATTCTTGGATAAGGCACATGCTAACCGTGTTCAGTCTAGAGAGAAAACACACTGTCTTTGTTCATATAGGCTGATGCAGAAGGTAGGTAACAGGGAGAAACTGATGGACATGAGATAGAAGGCTTGTTGGAAGACTAATTAAAAAAAAAAGAGGCTTGCCCGTTGTAAAATGCTAGCTTTACCAGTGACTTCATGGGGGTGCATCTACTCTAATAACTCTTAAACCAGAAGCAGCTCAGAGTTCATGACTTCTCATTAAACTTATGTCAGAGAGTTTGCTGGTTTTTATGTTATGCATTTCTATGTTGTGTAATGTCTACAGCTCTTGTAATTACACTGTCCATATTAGCATGTTTTATTAGAACATAAATTAGTTCATAAGAAATATTGTAATTTGTGAGAAAGTACTTTAATTTGGTATTTATAAAGCCTTTGAATTATGTAAATTTTTTGGGCAACAACAATCTTGTTGTTGAGAGCTTTTGCACTCTCAGCCTAATGTTTTTTGTAACATTATGTTAAAACAAGGATACTTGGGTACCGTCACATGCAAATATCGATGGAAATGAAAATGCTGATAAAGCTGCAAAGGAAGCCACCCGACATCCTATCAGTGACCACAGAATAACTTCTACACATCAAGACGTCATTAGATACACCAAACAGCTGTTTATAGAAAACTGGAAAACGATATGGTCAACATCCCACAGCAAACTATTTGATGCCCGAGCTGGATCTACCAATTTCTTCGAACCCCTCCGAAAATTAGAACGTCGAGAGCAAACAATAATTACCCGCCTCAGAATTGGACACTGCAAACTGACACATTCCTTCATCATTAATAAAGACCCAGAATCAAAATGTGAGACCTGCAACACACCGCTTACTGTCCTACATATCCTGCTGCAGTGTCCGAGATATGCCAAACAGAGACTTCAGGCCGGCTTCAATGACTTACCAAGTGCTCTACATAACCACCAGACCATCAAAAAGACAATAATATTTATAAGACAGTGTAAACTTTTTGAATTATTGTAAAGTATAAATGTAATCATTTGGTATTTTACCAATGTATAAGTAACTATTTTATGTACAATTTGTAAGGTCACGATATGACCATGCTGTTAAATTATATTGCAACAAAAAAAAAAAAAGATTTCAGTAATTAATGAAAAAAAAAAATTAAAACTTCATGAAACTTCATTCTGAAAAAGAGAGCATTTAATATTATGAGGACAAACTGTTGTAGTTCAGATTAAATACAGCTTCTTTCATTGAAATAAATGTTACTGTGATATTAATGATAAAAGGAGGAGTACAAACTTAAGATTTCAAATATTTGTTCTTGATTCTTGATGAATCTCAAGATAAATCTTAATCTTAACATAAATCTTGTTGCTTGCAGATTGACTATCCTTTCTCCTGTTTTTTATTTAATCCTAAAAGATTTACAGCTAAAGTGGACATAGATTAATTTTGTATCTTAAATCCAACATACACATTTTGCTCCAGTTGGTATAAATATCCTTAGGGAACCACATCAATATTTTAGATATTTTAGCTAAAAACATAACTATAAACTAATATATTAAGGTGCTGCATTACTAATCTAAACAATGTTGCAATGCTAAGCACACTCACATGCAATATTTATAGAAAGAATAGTATTATTTTAAAGTTAATTTTATTATTTGCACCTGCTTATAGTATTTCAGTCAAAAACTAAGGTTTTAAATATTTCACTTAAATGAACTTTTTTTTAAGAATGGTTAAGATAATTTATTGTGGTCATTTCCTTGGCTGCTTACCAAGCAGCAGGCCCAGGCTTGATTCCGGGTTCTGGCATGGGGATTTTCTCCTAGTCCAGGGTGCACTCAGGAGGTCTTTTAGGGGCCAGCTGAGGAGCTACATGAGGGAAAAATAGAGGCTCCCAGGTTACATGGACCACATTAACCAGCTGGAGAGACTTGAGTCGCTAACTACATCCCACCCTTCAGCACTGCACCCCACTCATGATGCCTATGATAGGCAGCAAAGGGATGCAGCTGTCGGGTGGTAGACCTTGGTCCAACTTCAGCTATTGCATAACAGAGTTTAGTTTGTCATAATTTTCAAAATCACTTATGGTGCTCTTCCTTATGGTACTTCAACGCAATAAATTGCACAAATTTCTTCCCTCTTTCTTAATTACATCATCTGGTTATACAGAATGATACATTTTTTAAAAAATGCACCACAAATAAAAATCAAGTTGATATATACAAATAAAAGCAGTATTTTAATTCACAATTCTCTTTACTGATTAGGCTGTTTTTAGGTTTAAATACAAACTATGGTACTCCAAGTGTTTCATATATTCTAAAGATCCTCCTCCTTTTCCAATTGGCAGGTTATTTGGATATACAGGAACAAGGTCAAAAATTGAAAACATCTCGCCTTATGCCATTTCATAGTATCATGAGCGAATAATATTGGCATGGCATTATTGTGTTATGCAACTTCCTGATTTATACGCCACGAAGTTCATTTTAAGTAAATTTACTCCATAAAGCTTCCATAATTTTGTTCTTTATTTTTCAATAACCTGGTCAATGATTCAAAATTTTTTGAACTCATTCCAATCCATTTCTACGATTTAAAGCTTCTTGAAATAAATCTCCTATCATATACTTCCATTCAGAATGAAAAAGGACATTAGAAATCTTTTTCAGCTTTTCAATTAATGTGAAGTCTCTGTTGCATGGGAGGAAGCTGTATCCCGAACAGAAAAATTGTTGATGAATTTTGTCCAAAATACAGGAATAACAATTTCCTGAAGAGTGCAAGATTTTGCCAGTTATTATTTTGTCCTAAGCATTGATCAGACCATAATAAGTTTCTGTTCAGAAAACTGTTAGTTTGAAAGTTTTCTGTGCTGTGTTTTAATGAATATGATGGTATTTCTGTTGATCTCTCTTTCCGATTGCATCATTCCACAGATAGTAGAAAGTTATTTTATTTCACCCACTATCATTAATAATGAAATTGAAGGCAGACAGCTGGTGTTGGAGGGCAAGGTAGAATGGGTAAGAGTTGGGAAGAACAGAACTTGTTGCAGATGGACATACACCGTTTTACCATTGTGCATGGCTCTATATGTGATCAGCTTTGAAGTAATGCAAAATGCTGAGTCTATATTTTCTTCTATTCTCCTTATGTTTGAACAGCTTGAAGTTTGTTAAATAACAAGTCAAAATGTTACTCCATGGAGAGCCCATTTTCAGATTCATTTCATAGAATGTTGATTGATAGTATGTAAGGCTGTGTCGGGATGCTTTGCTTTAAAGGCTCTATATATTTAGCTAAACTTACATCAGGTAACAAATTGTTTCTCAAGTTTTGTGTTGAAAGTAATGGTTTGCTTGCCTAGGGAAGCTGTTTACATTTCTATAACTTTGGCTTTGATTTCATCATTGATAAGTGAGGATGATTGAAATGATTGCTCCTCTGACCTTTTAGGCACACTGATCCCATTTTTCATAATTCTCTTGACAGTCTATCAGGTAACAAATTGTTTCTCAAGTTTTGTGTTGAAAATAATGGTTGGCTTGCCTAGGGAAGCTGTTTACATTTCTTTAACTTTGGCTTTGATTTCATCATTGATAAGTGAGGATGACTGAAATGATTGCTCCTCTGACCTTTTAGGCACACTGACCCCATTTTTCATAATTCTCTTGACAGGCTGGACGCCTGTGTGAAATAGAAAATGTGTACATAAGAAGAGATATTATAACACTATAATGAAATTATAGCATTATAATATATATATGGTATTTTTCTAAATTATAATGAAATACGGTATTTTTCTAGAAATTGCATCTGTTAGATCTTTCCTTTGTGTATTAGGTTCCTTAGGTAAAAATTTCATTAAATGGGTCTGATCATCATAAGATAATTTGTAAAATGCTGGAAAATAGGATAGTTTTTGTTCAAGAGTTCAAGTTTTTCCAGTCAGATCTAATTTACTTTCAAAATTATCTGACTACATTTTTACCTCTTTTACTGGTGTAATCTTTTCCATTGTTCCTTAGTTGTTTTCATTTTATATTTTTCCACTCATTGGGATCATTTTTCCTTTTCCTGCATCTGTTTTCGTGAACTTGTGTAAAACACTTGGTGATAACTGTACATTACAATCACTGCCATTGCCTGATTGCATGACCACTTTGTTGATGAGAAACTAAATAAGCTTAGTAATCCACAACTGAAAACATCAGAATATCTTTTGTCTAGAATATGCTCATTAGTTTGTATTAAATTTGTATTGCTGCCAGTTCGTGTGAGAAGTGATGTCACATAGACTTTTGTATCATGGTTTTCAAAGTGCATTTTATTTCAGTTTCCGAAATACCGAAGCCATATGTGAGATATGCTCAAACTACAAATACAGATCTAGGACACTCATAGATCTTTCTGTGAATATCTCATATTTCACAAAATGTAACATCAACATTTCTTCCTGCTTGTGCTTAGATTATAAAATATTCTGTTTAAATGTACTCCATCAACAACTAAGATTCCTCACAGCTTCAACTAATGAGATCACTTAAATACTATGTTCGGATGTAAAACATGTGCAAGATATTTTGCTTAACTGAAGAACTTTATTATTGCCTGAGAAAGAATGGTTAATTCTATTAATAATGATATTCAAATATATTATTATTATTATTATTATTATGGGGAGGAGCAGGAGGAGGAGGACCAATAATGTGTCATTATTTCAGTAAGGGATTGATCAAGGGAAGAAAATCTTTACTAACCAAGATTTCAAAACAGATTTCATAAATGTAGCTTCTGTTCAAAATTCTTCAAAAATGTACCTTTTTTATTATTCCATTACTAAATCAAATAATTATTCACATACAAATGAGTTATTTACCTATGGAATGCATGAGACCACTGTCAATGTTGGCGGACAGCAAATTTGACATGGCTTGAATTGTTGCATTACGAAGAGTGTTAAGTTTACCAGCTGCCACCCGCTGTCTGTTTACTTCCTTTTCTACATCCTGGGCATCAGTGCAGTCATTCATCAAGTTCATGAAAAGAGTGAAGTATCTAGCAACATAAAGGTGACATTAAATATTTTGTGAGACATTTACCATTAAATAATTAGCTGCCAATGAATTACCATTAAGGAAATGCATATATGAAAATCTAAAAATTACACTTTTTGGCTCACAAGTTTGAAATATAAGTACAGTGTAGGAAAAACATAAAAGCACTATGCAAAATTCTATGCAAAAAGATCTGGTTCAGTCATTTTTGACATATTTTTATAAATTAATCACTTTACTTAAAATTTCACTCTGCTTTAAAAAGATCATTACAAAGAAAATTACATGCACATTTTGTAAAAGTCTATGCTATGAGAGGGGAGGTGAACATTTCCAATCTTAAATGTTTCAATATATATGAAAGATATGTTTTATTAATTTGTTGAGTTGGTTTTTTAACACTACGTCACTTACATTGTTAAGTGACGTAGTGTTAAAAAACCAACTCAACAAATTAATAAAACATATAATTTGACCGTCACTGTTACTAAATTCCTCCAAACATCAATATATGAAAGAATTGTATTTTTTAAACCCTTTATAAAAAGAAACTTGAAACATTCATGATGCTCAAATGTATGAAAATGTTTAATTCTGCAGAAATTGCACACAGTGAAGGACAACATAAACTACAGTGAATAGCTTTGAATTCATGATTCATGAATTGTTACAGTTTTTCTATCAGGTCTCTAAAATTTAGTGCAGGTCACTCTTCAAAAGTTAACTACAAAGTAGCATAGTGTTGTCTCCTTCCCAACAAACATTCAAGAGGGACAGATGAAAAAATATTGGTACTAGTACTGTTGGATATAGCATTGCTAAATTCTCTCAATGTGCCAATGAAGTTAGAATGAAAAATGCTATTTTGATAATACCTATACAGTAACATACACCAAAATGCATGATAACATGTTTTGATATCTATCTATAGGAGCACTAGGAAAAAGATTACTTTTGATTTCTTTCTGGAGATGGCTCATATATAGATTCCAACGGCAATGAGTTATTGGGCCCCCCAGATTCATAATCAGTTTCAGAAGACAATAACTGTTTTTCTTATACATTATCTTTTGATTTGTTATCTGATACAACATAAATTGAACATAATTTACAATGGTACAAACATAAACATGCCATTAGTCTGCTGTTTTATTATTCTGCTAGTTATATTTGTTTATTCCTCATAGAAGCATATAACCTTCATGACCTTCAGATTTAAATAACTGAACAGGTATTTTTAGCACATGGAGCAAATTAATTTTTATACACAATCTTAGGTAGAACAGGTATAACATACATGTGGATTGTCTGCATCAATCTATGACATAACATCAGTGATGAATAATGAATGCATGTTCCTAAATAACAATTTGCTGTGACACGTACTGTAACTTTCCACTGTTTGCATATTTAGCAAGCATCTAACAATACCAGATAATCTAATTTTTTATCTGCCTCTACTGAATGTTTGCTTTTAGTGGACTTTCTGTGCATGTTATCAGATAAAATTTGATGTATTCCATTCATAGAATTTTCTCTATCTGTTCTGCAAACTATTCTTACAAAACACTATTCTTTTATCAACATCAAGCCAATCCAAATAAACATTAACAGAAATGGTATTATTATTATTATTATTATTTGTTTTTTTATTAGTAGAAGGAAAATAGGAGAACATACTAGATTAAAGCATTAATAATAGTATCTTTTAAAAGCTGTCACTATGTGAATGACATTGAAATTCAGTTGTTGCCATGGCCAGAAGTAGAACAAAAGAGAGATGAAATGGATAAGGACCTACTGTTTTGAGAAAAATTTATTTTACAATTGAAATGAGGACTTACTGTTTGAGAAAAGTTTATTTTACAACTGAAACCCATGACAGGGAATATCTTGGAAATGGTTAGCTCTACAAAAAAAATCTGTATATGGCATAAATTGTGTGTTTTAACAAGATCTCATTTTTTTGTGCTGTAAGTTTTTGTCTATCTCTTACAGTTTACCAGCTATGCAAAAATTATTTAGAATAAAGGCTATTCCCAGAAAATCTGACATGTATATAATTTAATTAAAATTGTTAAGAGTCATTTTTGAGAAAATAAAAATTTTAAATTTTTTTTCATGTAAAGAGTAGCTTAGGATAGGGGGTGGAATATCATACCTTCTCTTAAAAAAAAAAAAATAATATTAATAATAATATTAATAATTATTATTTTTTAAAATACTGACCTAGTATAACTACTATAACTATATTAACATATAAACAACTCAATACACTTTACCTTAAAAAATGTTGCTTTATTTGCTCAAGAATTTGAGAACAATTTTTAAGAATGTTTTATCTCCCTACTTCAAAGCTGTGATTACTGAATGCTTTAAAGGTAATTAACAAGCTCTCTTAAAAGTATGAAGCAGAAACAAATTGGTTTAAAAGTGATACCCACTGAGCATTTTAAAAACTGAGAAACATCTGCATTCTATAACGATATATTATTATTATTATTATTATTTTTTTTTTTTTTAACACCACCACAGGTGCCACTCCCACCACTGCCACTATCACACCAACATTATTATGAAAGTTTTTTTTTTAAAAAATCACTTGCAAATGAAGTGAAATATGTTTTTTTGTCATTACATTACTATGATTAGGAATTGATATTTCACTGGGGGGAAAAAGCTAAATGGCATAAAATATAAAATTACTTTAAGAAAAGCTGACTTTTTGCTTCCATTAAATCTCCACGATCTGATTCTTCAGGTTGCAATGGCAGTCCACGCAATAGAGCTGCAACAGCTTCCATGCATGCTTGATCAAGGTCCCTAAAATAAAAATGTCATAAGTTTTAAAGCATTATGATACAAAAAGACATCATTATCTGGACAAGTTTATGCTCATACCTTGCAACAAATTGCTCATACCTTGTGATCACGCTAACATCACCTGAGCTTGGTGGTGCTATCTGATGTGATGTGCCCATAACCCAGTCCGTAAGATATTCAACAAGCTTATTACGAAATTTCATTTCTTGTCTAAAGGCCAGATCATCTCTTCGTTTCATCATGGCTTCTACCAGTTGGCAGAGCTTTGTCTTTATATGTATTGCATGGACAGTCATGTCAAGGTGTCGAACATACCTAAAATAGCCAATGAATTTCTTTACAAATTATTAGTGTTTACAGTAATACAATTACAATTATCACAGCAGCCTAAGAGTATTATTAAAACATGAAAGTATTGCATTGCTGAAAAAGTAAATAAACATTACATAAGAAAGCAGTAATAATGTAACAAAGTTACCTGACTATTGCCAACATCATGCCCTCTATACTTGTTACTCCAAGATGTTCTGAAGGCTGATCAGTTTTACTATCCAAAACATTCTTCATTATAAAAATAGTATGCTCAATGAACTGTGTATTTATATCAGAAACAATTACCTGTAATAAATATTACATATTCATTTAAACTTCATAAATGTTAAAAAATTCACGAATTTTAAAACTGCTTAAAAAAATTTGATCATATATTTGTTTTCCTTATTTCTTGCATAAAAAATTGAGACACATATATAAACAGATACCAACCATTATCATTATATAATATTTATTCAATATTTAATAATAATGGTAATAATAATAATAATAATAATATATTTAATTACTCTTTTCTACTATGTTGGATAATATATACAACACTAATAATTACAAATGCATAAATTATTTAAACTACTTTAATTCAATCAAAAATCTTTTACCCAAAAACAATTATATTTTCATTATACACTAATTTACAGAAATTACACACTTAATTTACTAATTAAAGTGCTAACTGATATCCCTGAGTAAGGTAATAATAATAATAATAATAATAATAATAATAATAATAATAATAATAATAATAATAATAATAATAATAATGGATTGGAAGTGATACACTGGGAAGATCAATTAATAGTAATGCACTTTGAGTCAATTTTACACAAGGCTTCATCAAGGTGCACAGAAGACCAGCTGCAGAAATGATGTAGGACAGATCTTACGATGCCGGTTCTCCCTTGTAAGTAGCAATCTTGATGAAGCCTTGTGTAAAACGACTCAAGGCATTACTAGATACCAACCCTAACATCACACCAAACATAATACTCCTAAAACCTTCAAAATATACAAGAGAAAAGATTTTAATTATAAAACAAAAACACCACTTAATGAATTTTAAATTGCTGCCAACAAATCCACTATCCACAATGGAAGTACATCACTCCACCAGTAGATGTCAACACAAACCGTCACCACACAACAGACACCAACACCTGGAAGAAGTCAGTCTCAGTCTCTTCTGAAGATGGAAGCAAACGGCTCTTGAAACCGGTTCAAGCGTAATAAACGTAAATGATGTACGAGTTTCCATTCCAACTATAATTTCCCTTAAATTTGAATTCATATCACTGTTACTATTTATCCAAATATCATACTGAATTTAAATAAGTTTAGTCACCATACACAATCATATACTTTACTTGTTTTATGGTTACAATTTTATTTCTATTACAGCTATATTTCTGTTATGTTCTGATGATAGTATAACATACCTGTCCTTGCTGATCAAAAAACTTCTCAACTATTGCTTTTATTTGATCAAAGAGAATTGGATATAGTGCTGGTGACATTTCATGTCCAACAAGCTCTTTTACATGCTTTTGAATCTGAGCACCGAATTTTTCATTGTTGCACACAAGTAACTTGAGCAACTGACCAACAAACCTGTAATGATAAGAATCATTTTAAACAGATATGCTTGTTAAAAAAAAGTTAATTGCTTAACCACTACAATCATATACCACCTCAGTCTTTGCTTGGATGTGGGCCTTATTACAGGGATTTGCTTACTCTGCACTCTGTTTCTAATTAGTTCTGTTCCCCTTCCACTTCCCTTATCCATGTGCCTGCTAATCAGTTGACATGAGAAACCTTTGTGATGTATGGAAGTTGAAACATTGTTAGGCCATGTGTTTCAGTGTTATTCTTTTAAAATGCCAAAAAGTTGATAAACTTTAGTACATAAATTCTTCATGTAAGATTCTTATGACAGCAAACTCCTGTGGAGAAATGAGATTGTGATTTATACACAGATTCCCTCCCATTTGTACACCTCACAGAGAAATAGATCATACTTTTGTAAACAGATTAAGAAAAATGCAAACTATTTTGATGAGAAATTAGAAGCAATTCACCTTGTTCTTAAAAAGGAAATCTTGGGGGTATCAAAGAGAAGTTAGAATGAAATCAAAGAAATCTCTGAGAAAACTTGAAAAAAATCAGGAATTTCACAAACCTAGGCCTGGAATGTGATTAGAACTTTTAAATTGAAAGCCCTATAAGATAACTGTACTATGGTGAGATAGTGCAAGTAGTGTTAAATGATGCTCATTGCTGCAATGACTCCATTTAACCTTTTTACTTTCTCTACACATACTATTTACATAGTGTATAGAGGAAGTATTGTATTCCACCCAAAAATTCAATGCCAAGATTTCACAACAAAGAAAAACATTTTTAGCAAAAGAGGAAGTGAGGGAGTGTGCGTGTGTGCGCGTGCGTGTGCATGTGCATGTGTGTGTGTGTGTCTGTGGACAGCATAGCTCAAAAACTAAAAGAATGTTAAGTATTTAAGTTTCGTTATCTTCTAAGGATGCATCACAAAAATTTTCAAGAAAATCCCCCCTACAAACTACCCTTTACATGGAAACATTTTTGAAAATTTTGTTTTTCTCAAAAATGGCTCTAACGATTTTGATTAAAATATTGTATATTAAAGCTATTTACATCACAAATAAAATGTATATTTTCTGGGAATAGCTACGAAGATCTGTTCATTCTGGTTGAATTTTGCATAACTGGTAAACTGTAAGAGATACACAAAAACGTACTATACAAAACCTGTAGATCTTGTTAAAACCCAATTTAAATCATATAAATTTTTGTTGCAGAGTTGGTAGTTTTCTAGACATTCCTTGTTATTGGTTTCAATTTTAAACTGCGCATCTTCTCATCAGGGTCACCTTTTGTTTCATCTCTCTTGTTTTTCAGGAAATGCAAAGCAAACTAAACTTTAATTGCTCACATATTGATTGGCTTTTAAAATATTTGACTATCCTTTAACCTGGGTTATCCCCTTATATCCGTTCTGATTATAAGAAACTAAGTAGTAAACCAATTGTGTTAATGTTTATCTCATTTAGCATGATGTAGATAGCAGAATAAACTTTTGTAAGAATAGTTTGTTGCAGAACAGGTAGAGAAAGCCATGTGTATGCAACACATCAGATTTTTTATGGCCAAAACATTGTTTTATTTACACAGTAAAAGTAATAAAATTGCAATAATTCATTTTTATTTATTATACAATCCAAATAAAAAATATAATTTCATTCTAAAATGAATATAAATTTATAAAATTAACACAATTTCAACATCAAAATTTAGGAAGATTAAAAAATAGATCATATTAATGTGTACGAGAAAATTTTCTTTAAAGATATGAGAGATCTGAGGTGGTACAAGGGAATCATTACAAACATCTTCTATGATGAAATGTGTGATTATTGTAGTTATAATTCACAAGAAAGTCTATGCACTTGAATTTAAGGGGCTGCGAATATCCGACAATGCTAGCAAACAGCCTAATTTCCAGTGCCAAGAAAATTATGTTAGGTCGATCAGGCATCCAATCGAAGATTGCATAGAAATCTTGTAGTGATTAGTGCTTACTGTGTAGTGATTAGTACTTACTGTGTCACTGGACAATATTGCACATCCTGACCAGAGTTGGCTAACTTTCTTGGTTCTAGGCTTGGTACAGGAAGGGTACCAAGTCCTAATGATGGTCTTGATGGTGACTTACGCTGCAGGCAAACACCGCCAAGCGCAGTTAGGAACCCTGTCATATTTGCCCATTCATTGATCTGATCCTGCAACATAAAGAAATGCAGTCACATATACTTTGAATTTTGGGCTTACAATTACCAGCGCTGAAGATAACTAAAAGTAAACCAGAATTTATAAACTCAAACATAGAGAAAAATAAACACAAAGTGAGAAAATATATTACCATTAGAAACATAAAAATATATTAAGAATTACATGATTTTTCTATCCATTAGTATTTACATCTGTACTATTGCAAGAATGTATTTCTTTTTTTTTTTTTTTTCTTCTTTCTTTCTTTAACTGGACAGGTCCTATCAGAGAGTGAAATAAATAAATATAGAATTGGATGCTAAAATGAGCTCAGAAGTTTAATTATTCAAAATTAATCTTATCAACTTAAGGGTAAAACCTAGAAAAGCCTTGTCCATGCTCCCACCACAATTGAGATTCAAGAATCTGCAGCCTGCCTAGGTAGTGTAGGAGTAGTGTGTCTGTCTCACATTCAACGGTCATGAGCTCGAATCTTGCTTTGGGTGAGTTACCTAGATAAGGTTTTTTTATAAGGGTTTTCCCTTAAGCTGGGATTATGATAAACTTTACTTAGCATGAAGGACATAACATGAAATTATGAAATGCTGATAAACTGAAGACCTATTAGATTCACTTTAACTTAAAGTTATACGAATTACATTTGACTGGCAGTTTTTATTACTTTGTGCTACTCCTTCATGCCAATTGGTTCTAATTGCCATATCACATCGCTTACGAGTAACGGGATGGAAAAGTTTGACAGTGCCAAACTCTTAAGTTATGTTGCGCTTTGTCAAGTCATGTTAAGTCAACCCTAAATCGCTCTATTTAATACAATGTGTTAGAACTTCATGCTACGTCACATTATGTTAAGTGCATCGTAATCTTGGCATTACACTGAGAAGGCAAATGTCAAGTAACTTTAAGCTCTATGGACCCCAGGATCATTTGAGCATCATTTCACAAATTTCATTCATCATCCAATATGATCAACCAGGTTAAAGGATGTTAAGCTACAAAAAAAAAAAGAAATGCATAATATGAGACAGATACACATCATACGGATGAGTCATCAAAGGCTTATTTTTCTAAGAACAACAATATCAATGATGATAATAATAATAAATTAAAGTATTAAGTTGTCACATATGTGGCTGCCCCCTAAATATGGCCCCAGACCACTTTTCAGAGGGGTAGCCCACTTGGTAAACAACAAATTTTTAATTTTTATATTAATAATTATAAATTATTGTTCCTTTCATTTTCAACATTTCATTTTCATTTATTTTTTTACTCCCTCTAAATATTCTCCTAAGTTCTTACAATTTTTGTCTAGAATTTGATTTTGTATTAGTAAAAGTCTTATTCATTCTATACAATGCATTTTCTTTTCTCCAAATATTTGTTCCCTGTATTTGATTATGTGTTGTACATATTTTCCCCACACATAGTGAAAATCCATTTGTGCACTTTGGTACACAGGAGTATATGGCAGGCTAACACAAAAGAGTGCTATTTAAAAACTAGGTTGATGTGTAGCAACACTTGTATCCCTGTCCATCTGGGTAGCTCAGCTGGTTAGGTATTGGCCTTCTGAATTCAAGGTTGCAGGTTCAAACTTGGCCCAGACTGATGGTTTTTAAATGCGCTTAAAAACGACAGCCTCATGACAGAAGATTTGCTGTCATATTAAATAACTCCTGCAGCACAAAATTCCGGCACACTGACAGATTTGATATGATCCTAGCAATCGCCAGCATTGTTAGCAGCAAACAAAATAATTAAAATAGCTAATTAATTGGTATCCCTATTATGTTTTTTGCATAACCATTATTCACCTATCCATTCACTCAAAGTTAAGACATTTCAGATAAGATGCACAGCAAATCCCTACTTACCTCAAGTTCATGTTCTGAATTTTGGTGTGATGCTCTTCTCTTGCTTACTGAGCGATGAAATGATTCTACTTGCCCATCTTCTAGCTTTGCTTTTGGGTATGAGGTAAGAATTTTTGTTGATGCTTCCCAGTTGCGGAATGTTTCTTCCCATGCCTACAATACATACTCTAAGTTAATGCTAAAGTTGCACAATTAAACGGTTAAAAAGCCTGGTTAACAAAGAATGGAAAAAGAATTAATACCATGGGTGAGATTTAAAGCACTTGAGTCTGCCCATGAATGTGAATTAAATACTTTATTCTCCAGCAAGCTATCCTTGCTAAATACCATAACCTTTTCTATTTCTATTTCTTTATTATCTCCATTTGTAATACATAATTTACAAGGATCGTCAGATTGATTACAAAAATAAACATATAGTATAAATAATAACATGAGTATATACACTTTATAAAAAAAAAAAAAAAAAAAAAATATAGAGGGGGTACCATCATACAACATAACTTACTTAATTTAACATTTTATACTCCTCTATAGAGTAAAATACATTTTCTGAGAGATACTTTTTAATTGCTCTAAGTTTACAGTTTTCTTCAGTTATCTGTTTTATTTGTTTAGGCAAATGATTGCATACTTCTATACTTTTGTTACTTAACGTTCCTCTTAGTCTGTTAATGAAATAATTTTGTTTCGTTCTTGTGTCATGTTCGTGCATGTGCATGTTTCTACTTTGATTACTATAATTTTTTATTGAGTATTTGATGCATTCATATATATGATTACTATGATTTTTTATTGAGTATTTGATGCATTCATATATATATATATACACAGTCTCGGAAATGTTAATATATTTAGTTTTTTATAAGAATTTTTACAAGTATCCGTCTTCTTTAGTTTTCATATTATTCGAATGGCATGTTTCTGTAGTCTTAATATTCTTTGCATTGTGTTTTTCTGTGCATTACCCCATAGCTCAAATGAGAATGTATGAAGGCATAGCATATTTGTATTAAGCTATCTCTATCCATTTGTTGCGATGCTTGTTTTAAGATGTAAAGTCCTGTATTTATTTTTTTTGCTATTTTTTTCAATATGTTTTTTCCAGTTTAATCTGTTATCTATTATTAATCCTAAAAAGTTTGTTTCTGTTACTTGTTGTATTTGTTTATTGTCTAGGACTAATTGAATATTGGGTGGGATTTTCTTTTTTAAGCTGATTTGCATCCATTCTGTTTTATTTGTATTTATTACCATCCCTAGGTTTCCTAGCTCTTCCCTAATTTTTTCCAGTAGTATATTTGATTTATCTTGTACTTCAAGTTCTGTATTTCCTCTTACTATAATTGTGGTATCATCAGCATATCCAATGGCTATTTCACCTGCTTCTTTTATTATTTTGAATAAGCAATTTATATACATAAGGAATAGATATGGCCCTAGTTTCGATCCCTGTGGAACACCGAGTCACTTTGTTAAAAGGTGATCTGATTTTATTTAGGTTACCATTTGAATTGTATATAATTTCCACACATTGTTCTCTATTTTGTAGATAAGATTTAAGCCATTTTAATGGTAAGCCCCAGATGCCATAATTTTCTATTTTAGTTATTAATTCATGTATATCTACACAGTCAAATGCTTTAGTAAGATCAAGAAAGATTGCGATTACATATTCTTTCCTGTCTATTGCATTTATGAGGATGTCATTTCCTTTACAGATAGCTTGTATTGTTGATTTTTTTTTTGAAAACCGAATTGGTACTCTGATATTATTTTATACTTACTGCAGAAGCCCTGTAGTTGAGTTAAAAACAATCCCTCTATTATTTTGGAAAATGTTGAACATAATGATATGGGTCTATAATTTTCCATTGCATGCTTTGAATTTTTTTTCTTGTATATTGGTCTTACTGTTACTTTTTTTAGTGCATGCTTAACCATTTCATTTGTAAGTCCATCTAACCCAAAAGATCATTTACATTTTAATGTGTTTATTTCTGGTATTTATTATTTCTGGTAACACCATTGAGTTACATATACTGTTTTCAGTTGTTTGCTGGTTTTGACCTTGGCTGAGGCCTAAAGTTTTTACAATATTGATGTAATAATCATTACATTTTTCTGTTATGTTTATTGGGTTTTCTATTAACCTATTGTTTACTTCAATACATATATTTTCTACCCATTTTTGTTTATTTTCTTTATGTGATGCTTTTATTATATTCCATGCTACTTTAGTTTTATTTTCTGCATTTTGTATCAGTATTTTGTTGTGCTGCATCTTTGCTTCAATTATTACCTTATTGAGCATTTGTTTGTAATTTTCTATATATGTGTATGATTTATGGTCTAGTTTTGGATGTTTTAAGCTGTTTAGGAATTACATGCGTTTTTTTGAGATGTTTATACCTTTGGTTGACCAGTTTTTACTTTTCTGCATACCACAATTTATTTTGCATATAGGTATTGCTGTGTTTAAGCATTTTTCTAAGATTTTAGCAAAACATTAAAATTTTTCATTTATCTCATATTTTTCATAGATTTCTTCCCATTGTGCTTCTTTGATGTAGTATCGTAATGCTTCTAGTGTGTTTTTGTTTACTATTCTTTTGGCCTCTATTAGTTTGTTAGTTTTGTGTCTTAAGTTATCTAATGTTTTACTTACTATTTGTTGGCCATAGTGGTCACTTATTCCATTTTTTATTATTTTAATTTCATAACATTCCCTATTTAGGTTTGAGAACATGAGGTCCACGCAAGTTGCTGAATACTTAGTTACTCTTGTTGGTTCTGTCTCTGCCAGTGCAACATTATTTCTTACTAGCATTTCTAATAATAGCCTTTTCTTTTTGTTTTCCACTAGAACATCTATATTGAAATCTCCTATTACTATGGTGTCTCTATTTTTACTTATACTGTTGAGACATTCTTCTAATCTCTCGAGAAAAATTACTTTGTTTGCATTTGTAGGACTGTAAATCCCTATTACTATGAGGTTTTTACTTTTTTGCTTTATTTCGATTGCTGCAATCTCGCTGCACATTTCTTCACAGAATTTTTTGCAATCTATTTCTTTGTATTTAATTTCTTGTTTAACATAAATTACCACCTCCCCACTTTTATGGTTATTTCTGCAGTAACTAGCCCCCAATGAGTAGTTTTCATAATTATTTACCTTTAATTCCTCTATTTTTAGACCATGCTCTGTAAATATTATAATATCGGGTTGCATATTTAGAATGTTTTGCTCGATAAGTGCCCTTTTATTGGCAATACTTTGAATGTTTTGATGATACAGACTAAATTTATTTTTACCCTTACTTTTTGTTGCCAAATTAATTTTTTGACCTAACAGATTTTGTGTGTTGAGGTTTGTACAATCATTTGCCTTACCTTTAGTTGTATTTTCTTCTAAGTTAGTTGTACTGGACAAGTTTTCTGTACCCCCCTTTGCAGTTAGTTTCCCTGATCTATGATACAGTTGATCGTAGCTGTACACCTGTAGATGGTATTCATTATTCTCTGTAGATTTGCCGTTTCTTTTCTGCTTAGGTGCAGGCCGTCTCTCCCTATACAGTCCATTCCCATTTGTCTATCTACATCCACAAATACACACTTTAGTTGATCACACATCCAGCGTATATTTTCGTTTACACTGTTTATAAATCTGAAATGTACATCTCTTCTTTTCACTACACCATTTATAATAACTAGTGTTTTCGGATACATTTGCTTTATGCTCTTTGCCACACAGTATATATCGTCCATAAACTCTTCGGGACAAGACGCTTGCTTCATTATATTTGTTCCTACGTGAAGATATATTGCCTTTGGTTGGGTTTGGATTCCTGCGTTCTTCTTTTCAATTAGATTTTCTAGTTCCTTTGTCTTTATTCCACTGAACATGTTCACTTTGGCCGTTTTTGATAAAGATTACTTATGAATTATTAACATTAGAATTTTACAGAATACAATATTATTTTAATCTTAAAGCAATAAGTACATAAATGTTAGCTACAGAAGTCTAATGCTTGACAAAGGCATTTTTAAAAAGACATTAAATTTAATGCTATTTAAAGCTTAATTTCTTGTACAACCTACAGCATCTTGGCTCACTTGCGCCATAGGCAGCAACACTACAGGGGGAAACCTTTTAGTCATCACTTACATGAAATATTTATGTAATTTGATGTCTTTGCCATTTAAACTTCTTCTAATTTACAAACAGATATTTGCTTCTGAAAAAATTGAGCTAATTAAGAAAGATTGTTTGTAAATCAAGTACATAAATTTGTCTTTTTCTTATGTTCTAAATAAATTTACAAATGTCAATTTAATATAGAAGGAAAGGACAGACTATCAAGCCAAACTTACCGGTTGCACACCATTTACACAGTGCTCAATTTTACGCAATAATGCCATTATGCGTTTCTGGAGGGCAGCTCGACCTGAAAACCCATAATGTTATTAGAACCTTTTCTGATTGTAACCAGCAGCTTTCAAAAATTTACAACCTAAAATTCACTCAGTTTATGTTTGAAGTGAATTTTTGTATCTTCTTATACCAACAAGATTATCTGTAATAGAGCCACATATTCCAGATTTTGCAATAATTACAAATATTTCAAGGTACTTTCTCCAATACAATTTCTTTAGAAATAAACAGTCCTCAGCCAACCCAATTGCTACAACTTTAAGCTATTGACTCTTTTAAGTTCTAATAGTTTGTAAGAATACCTGCAGAAGATGTAATCTTCATATAAGTAAATATTTTATTAGCTGAAATGTATTGATACTATTCTTGCAGAAGATAAATATATACTTTCTAAGATGATATAAAATTCATTAACTTGCTTCAGGCTCTATTACAGAAATTGTAAAATCCTGGTATCTGCTTTAAAATAAAACAAATGTTATATTCATAAGCTCTATCTAAAGGTTTTTTAAGTCTAAAAAAGCATAAGTTCACCACAAAGTAATCAATAAACATTTATTTTTTCAAATATAAAACTAACTAGCTAGAGCATTTCAAAAGCTATGGTGAACAACAATTAATACAAATAAAACCTTGAAATAAATTACTGAAAATAAATGCCAAAGAAATAAAATACTTATGGATTTTTATATGCTGGTGCTGAAATGTCATACTTTTCCCATGATATGCTGAAGAACAGCTCATAGTGATTACTTAAAAAATTATAAACATAATTAAAAAGTCAAACTAATAACAATCAGCAAATTGCTGGTGATAAAAACAATCCACATATTCTTTTGTGCTAAGTTTTTGCAACATCTAAAAATAATACATGAACAGTAATTAAAAACAAATAGTGGGCGAAAAATAATGAAATGCAGCAACATTCAAAATCTGAATCAATACATAAATATTTTGAAAAATGCTTTAAATGGAAATACTCAGTTTTCTGGAATGGTTGAGCTGTATATTTTTTAGCTCCATTTTAAAGTGTACTATAAATAAATGAAATTAAAGAAAATCTCATGTCTAAAGTAAAGTCACTTCTGTGTCTCTCATACAGTAAGCCCTACTTGACATATATGCTTACCATCATCATGATAATACACTCTTGATTCCCCGCTGGCTGTTTCAAAAGATCAAAGCAGTAAAACATAGCAGTAGATCTAACAAGCAGAGGATTTGTGTCAATAATACATTATGCATGTGAATCAATTAAGATACAGCTCACAGAATGTACAAGAAATAAGGTCAGAATGACCACAGGGGGGTTCAAAAGAAACAAATATGGTAAGCTCTAGATGAATATAACTGTTCATTTTAGAAAGAAAAGGCCCTTGGAAAGCACAACTTTCAAGCATAACAGAACCCTTTTTCATTTCTGAAGATCTTATAATTTAAGAAAATAACTCATATATAAATAACAGTTTCAAAGATAACATATGAATTCTCAGCAAAAAGAATCTGAAGTATGACAAAGAATAACATTCTAAAAATATTTTGCTGCTCTACATTATTATATTTCTAGATGCATTCATTGTTGCACAGCAACTATCAGCATCATTTGGCCTGTAAAAATGATCCATTCATCTTTGCATGAAGCAATATAAACTGCTTACCATATATAAGTTGGAATTTTATACTTGTGCAAGTGTCTCAAAAATATTTATTACTAAATTTTTCTAATTTAACTATGCTAGAAAAGTGCATAGTATGTGCACAAACTGCCATATACTGAATAGAAATGCTGTATATGCAGGAGTTGGAACACCATTTGTCAATGAAATTTCAATTTAGCCTAATCTAAATAGAATTATGGTACATAATTCTTTAATTTTGAATCAAACAAACCAACTAAGCTGCAACCATTCTTGGATCTTAACCTAAAATATGCTTCAAGAATTGCTGCTGAGGGTTTGTTTAACTCATTAAAATTGTAAATTTTATACTGCATTGCATTAAAGTCCAATAAACATTGTTTCACCAAAATTAAGGTAGTATGATTAACCTCTTAACAATTTATGATTTTTATGTACTTCACG
The DNA here is from genome assembly GCA_030762935.1 of Hymenopus coronatus. NCBI lineage: Eukaryota > Metazoa > Arthropoda > Insecta > Mantodea > Hymenopodidae > Hymenopus > Hymenopus coronatus. The sequence continues at coordinate 58,644,304 of CM060882.1, forward strand.
GAATGTGCTGGTCTTTCACGACCAATGTAGAATGGGGTGGTGAGAACCATAGCAATTAAAGAAAATCCATAAATAAAATAAAACTAAATTTAATTTCTGGATGCACTGTAATTTATGCTGTGACTATGTGTCAAATGCTTATGCCTATACCTTGCCACTGAATTGTTGCAAGTTTGCCAGAGGCTTCCATTCCATAGTTCACTGCACTTCACACCTGTGTATAAAGATCATAAGTAATAATTACTTCTATTTTTAGAAATTTCTTGCTATATAATCAGGAAGTATAAAAAGGAGCTGCAAGGCCCACAGATTTTTGAGTGACTTTTGGAGAGTAAACTTGGATTAGACAGCCAAAGCAGTCGAAAGAACATCATAGCAATGATAGATAAAATTGTTTTGCAGCACTGAAATAAAGGCAATTTGTAACACCAGCTATTCAAATAAAGAGAGTCCATTAAATTGGCATCAGGACTGGGATTGAGCACAACAATGGAGGAGATGAAAGAATTATTAGACAAAATTGAGACCATGAAATTTGGAATAGAGGGAATGAGAAATGAAACACAGAATGGAGATGGAAGAGAAAGTAATGAAGGAAAAAAAATGAAGGAAATGAAATCATGAATACAGAAGACACAAAAATGGATCCAGAATGGAGAAAATAGAGAATATGGAAAAGAAAATTAAATTAGAAATGGAGAAGATGGAGAAAATAGAATCAGGGATGGAGAAGATGGACAAAGAATTGTAATCTGCACTGGAGAAAATGGAGGAGAAAATAGAATCTGGAATGCACAACATGAGATATGAAATAACAACTGTGAATTGTGCAATGGAGAGTATGAAGACATAGTTACTGAACCATTGATGAACAACTAGTCAGCATGAGGGACATGAAAGAGCTGGGGGAAAGGTGGAAGAGCTTGGAGGGAAGGTGAAAAACCTTGACCAATGCATTAATAATTGAGGGGATGTAGCAAAACAGCTTAATGTTCTGAAGGGAAGAATCAACGGCAACACCAAAGAACTAAAAGCCATGGTGGAAAAGATGCATGACGAAAGGCCAAGAAGTCAAGATGCCACAAAACACCTGCACTTGTCAAGCCATTTAAGTATGATAAGACATCAACTTTTGAAGTCTTCCAACAACGGTTCACCACCGCAGAGGCGAAAGCTGCTTAACTGAAAGCCTCCAAAGATGGAGAAGTATTGAATGCAATTCCAATGCCCGCAATGTCTGAAGACATCTGGAAGGACCTCAAGAACCGTCACTTGACTGCAGACTATTGCAATAATTCAAGTCAAGGTTTCAGCAGTCAGGGGAATCAATGCAGAAGTTCATCATGGTAATTGAACAGCTAGTAAATAAAGCCCTAGTGAACCTCCCACCTAGTAACATGTCTCAGGAAGCTGCTTATTCCTTCATCAATGGGGTGCATGATGCCAAGATAACATTCTCACATATTTGGTGATTATAATTATCATGAGGAATTAATGGCATAGTCTGCCTTGGGGGTTTGGCCAACCAGGTCATCAAGAAGGACTGCTCACCACCAAGTCAATCAGCAGGTGGGAAATACTTAAGGAGCACATTAGGCCAACACCTAGAGTGACATATGTGCCTTGGCAGAAGAGTGGACGATAACCTCATCACAGAAAGCTGGATGTAAAGGAAGCTTGCTAAATACTAATAGACACAGGTGCAGCTCTAACTGAAATCAGAGCTGATGTACGAGGGCTGTCCCAGAAGTACCCGACTTAACAAAGAAACCACAAAAATTTGGGGGAAAAACATCTTTATTTCTCTACATAGGCCTGTATTACGACCTTCGGTTAACAGCCGGAGTTTGTTAACTCTCAGTTGTCGCTACCTGTTGGTTAAATTCAGTGGCTCGTATTACGACCACAATTTGACTGTAGGTTTGGTATCCTGTGGTTTATGATGCCATGAGAGAAGTTGGTAACATTTTTCCACTAAAATATCACGTGTGTTTGCAACACTATCTTGTGATAAACTATAATTCATGTCTATAAACAAGCCTCGACAACAACTGTATAATTACCATTAAATTTAGAAGACAGACGGTTTATTAGATGTCAATTAATCTCAAGGAATAAGCATAGTAGTTTATTTGTTTTTCAGTAATATTTAGTACATATTCGAGTTTAGCATAGGGTATACTTATTGTTAGTGTGTTTAAATTATAGCTATTTTTTGGATATAGGTTAGATTTTTTCATAATCAGTTGTTAGGTTAGCGTGGTTTTTTTATTTGTTTGGGTTTAGTAAGATTTATTTAAGAATAGAAGAGATAAAGAAGAAGCGCTCTGCAAACTATTCGGAATAGGAAAACTTATTGCTTTTAGAACTCATTCAGGAGTATAAATGGAAAATAAAGCCACAGAAATGGCCACATGGAAGCAGAAGGTAGGTTTGCATTGTATTTCTGCTTTGATTTAACCTTTCAAATTTGTTTATATTACCTTGCGATGTAAAAATACTAATTCTGCAATTATACCATTTTAGGAGAGAGCTTGGGAGCAAATTACCAGGCAATTTAATGCTCAGACCGTGAATCACCAGAGCATTGCCCAGATTCGAGAGAAGTATGACTCTCTAAAGAAAAAAGCTCGGCAGGCAATGCCGAAAGGAAGAAAAACTTGTATGGGACAGGAGAAGGAAAGCCACCATCTCCAAAGCCATCACCAACTAACGAGGTTTTAAATTCATTAATGGGCAGCTCAGGCAATGGGATGAAATCTGTGACAGATTGTGATCTTCTTGGTAAGAATTACAGCAGTTTTCTCTCTTCTGTCAAAGTAAACATGAGTAATTATCTTGTACTAATGTGTAATCGTATTGTAGATAATGCAACAGGGAGTATGGAAATCTTTGTTGCTCCTGGCACTGAGCCTGCTGAAGTAGAGCAGCATACACAAACTTTAGAAGTAAGAGATCTGAAGCAGTACTTATATTCCAAGCTAACATTGGCAAGCATGTGGTATAATAGTTATAGTGTATTTAGTAGGTTCACAAACTTCAGAAGGTGAGAGATCTGAAGCAGTACATATATAACAAGCTAACAGTGGCAAGCAGTAGGTACACAAAGAAAAGCTTGAGCAATATTTTCCCCTGCCTGCTTGTGATCTAAAGACACAAAGCCATAAGCAAAAATCATTGTCATGCAGCTTTACTTAAGTAGATTTTGGAGCAGTGGCTGTAAATTCATTGTTGCAAAATTTTCAATTTATAGGCTCTTATATACATATGCAACCCAGTTTTTATATCTGGACAACATCATGATTCCTGAACATAGGTTTTCCATATGGATTTTGGGTCTTTGCAGTCTGTAGGCTGTATGTGTACTATACTAATATTCCTTAACACTGCCTAGGCACAGAATTTATCTTTAATTCAGAAGATGTATACAGGCAATAGCAAATCAAATTACATTTCAAAGTGGCATGGAGTAAATACCAAAGTACAAATTTTATTTGCAATTAGAATGATCTTATTTTGATTGTTACTGAAAATGCAGAATATATTTAAGAGTAATGCAAGTAAAATGTGAATGCATACATCACTACATATATAAAAGTACTGTGGAAGGTAACTGATGTATTGACTGTATGTAATGTAGTTGCCAACACTTTAAGGGGGAAAGGATAAAGAAAGAAATAGTTTTATGTAGGAAACATGCACATAAGTTTACCTTATCACATTCCTAAATGAAAATGAGGGAATGTTTGAATATTATGATAAGCAGTTATTTTGAGAACATTCTTAGCAGTACTTTGTCAGGAAGTGCTAGAAAAACAGCAGATACCATATTCACTTGTATATGGTTACATAAAATCTATGGACATACTTTATGCATATATACATTGTTTTCTAATCTTGCTGAATGAGATATGTGAGATATGTAATGTGTTGTCTGCTATAGTTGGAGAGAAATGTAACATGTATTAATAAATAATTTTGTAATTTACAGATCTTCACTGGGATGACTTCTCAGTTAAAATGCTGAAAACACCTAGAAGTGCTGCTTTACAGACTACTGGCAGTGCAGGTAAGCACTCTTCCAGAGAAACGTGTTAGATTTAACATACACTCAAACAATTTTAAGTTGCTATCATCCAGGAGTGTAATAAAATATATGTCTTCTTAGGGCCCATTATGTCAGCATTTAAGATGATTAGTGAATGTTTAAGTGGACAAGTGATGTTTACATGCAGCATTATCTTCCTTATCATAAGAAGGAACACTGATTAAAAAAAAAAAAAATTACATTTTTGGTACTAAACATCACAAACTTTTTAAATGCACTGGATATACTACTTGTATATCTGCTAAACATTGAATCCTATGATCGGTGGTCATCCATGATGAAAACCATATTTACTGAAGAAACCTAAGGCATTGTCATATTCAATTTAGTGGCTAACAACCTATTTAATGGTCCTTTACTATTTAGCTAAAAGTATTTTTAAAATACTACAGCACTTTCTCTATTGAACTTGAAAAATGCGGTACGAATGCGTTCATGTGGTGCCAAAATGAAAAAGTACAAAACTTAAGGTTTGGTAGTAACACATCCAGTTTGATAAACTGCTACAATGCAATAAAATAACAATAATTGGCTACTTCACTGTTACTAGCTTCATTTTTTACATATTATATGCTACAATAAATCTTCAGTATCACATCTGGTGATGCTCAAACTAACTTAACTGCCAAAGACCAAGGGCTTTGTCTTGTGTCCACGGTTTTTTAAAATGAAGAGAAAATCTCCAAAAAAAAAAATAATATTGAAGCTATTAAGTGTACACTTAATGAAACAATAAGTTATAACACCTCTATTGAAACTGCACAGTATTTACTTCTGTGAAAAGTCTGGACAGTGATCATCACCCTTGGCACATGTAATCATGCTTTATAACTAAAGTATCTGATTTTGTCCTTTGTCTAACACTTAGATCTGATTACTTAATGGAATGTTAAGAAGTAATTAAATGTGTTATTTTATTTATTTATTTATTTATTTATGCTAAGCTTTATACAGGTGAATATGACCGGTGTTCAGCCCTGGCTCTTTACCGGTCATACTCATATTTTACAATAGTTTATTAATTCTAGTTTATTACACCATTTTGTCTATTTACTGTCCATATCCATTTATTTTTCACTTTGCATAAGAATTGTCCAATCTTCTTACTATCTTTTTGAAACATTTCAACTACTACTACATTTCTATCTATTTTAAACCATTTCTTATTAATATACTTTTTTCTCCAAATTTCAGTTCCTTTACATTTAAATAAAATGTGTTCTATATCTTCATTTCCGCCACATATAGGACATTGATTTTGTGGAATACCTTTCCTTAAACCTTTTAATCTCCATACTCCTGCTTTCAGCCATGCAATACCTTCTCGCTCCTCTTTATTTGTCACATCAATGTACTTTTCCCTTCCCCATGAGACTTTCATTGGTATATAGAAAACTAAAGATCTCTTTTCAGTTATTTCACTAAATATTTTTTGTATTTCTATATCCTCAAATCTTTTCCTTGCCAACTTCCAGAAGTTATTCACATTATTTTCTCTTCTTCTCCACATTTCCCCTAACCCACTACTTTCCAGGTTATTTCGAAGACAGTCTACCCATCCCTTGTTCTTTAAACTTTTCTCTTGATATACTAAACACTGTTTTAACAAATTCCTTTCTTCCAATTTCAATGCCCTTTCCATAATCTTTCCCTTACTTGCCACTCTACCCAGCTCTATTTGTGCTACCTGCCTAACAGTTGCATTTGGTAACCCCAGTATTTCTTTGCAAAATTTCCTATGCACCTCATCTATGCCTTCCCATCCTCCTTCTAATCCCCATACTTCTATCCCATATAGCATTTTTGCCTCAACCACCATATTGTACACTTTTTCTAACCATCTAATATTTATATTAGGTGCTTTGTATTTGCAACTTCTAATAGCTGATAAAGCTCCTTTTCCTTTTGCCAATGCAAATTTCTTTTGCTTTTCCCAATTGCCACCACTATCAATTTTGACTCCTAGATAAATACATTCTCTCACTACCCTGTACTCCTTTTCATTCTCATTCTTCCATTTTTCATATTTGCTCAATTTTCCCCCCTTTTTTGAACACTACAATCTGCGTCTTGTCCTGGTTCACTTTTAAACTCCACTCTTTACAGTAATTATTTAATGTTTGCAAGGATTGTTTCAAGCCATTCACTGTAATTGCACCTATAACTAGATCATCTGCAAACAGTAATCCTGGAATCTGAATATTATTAATTACTGGCATCGAGTTATTATTTCTCCCAATTTCTGTTAATACATCATCTATATATAAATTGAATAAATGTGTTATTACTTCAGCTTATTTTCAATACTGTTAGTAACGTTTTGCATAAAACATATTTCATGAAGCCTATCACACAGGCTGCCCAAGGTCTATAGTATCCTTCTTTCCTACACCAGAAACAAATGAATGCTATGTGTGCACTAATATGTATTCGTATTATGTCTTAAATCAGTTCAACCTTCTAAACACTACCACTAATTGCAAACAGCAGAGAATTACATTTCATAATAACCTACGAATTAGAGTTGTGCTATATGTCAGATGGTTTTGTACATAGGACAAATTTGAGTAGATAAATGTTTTCTGTAACAGCTGCATGTATACTATCTGAAATTAGAAAGCACAGAAACCAAGGTATTGTACTTTTGTTATGTAATTGTGCATTTTCTATTGTTCACAGAAAGAAAACAATGGCTAAATGCATCACCCTCAATGTCCAGTAAAAACGTTCTGTCTTGGGCAAAGGAGAGGAAGGAAGTTGCCCTACTTCAACTGTTGCTCCAAAAGGAATTCGACAATAGACAGAAAAGGGAGCATGGAGGACATGAAGCTGAAATGGAGGAGCAGGAACTTCACGAGGCCAAAATGAAAATAAAGTTGTTAAAACAGCAAATTAACCCACAAAAAAGGCATGTTTTTGTCAAATTTGTGTTTTTATCCATTGTTAACCATTTTATCCTATAATTGACACAATTTTTTTCCAAGTGGAGGAAAATATTCTTTTAATACACTGACCCTAACCCTAGGAGTGTGGAACTCTTTCATACCAGTAGTAGGAAAGAAGGAAGGAATTGCTGCAGAAATGCTACTGTACCTGTGTTCTGTTGGTCAAAGTGAACAACTACGGTACAATGTGGTCAGGATGGTTGCTATGAGACGTGCTTGACCAAGGCCACCCTGCCCCCTAGTGAACCTGAGGTGTAGGTTTTGGGAATTTTCTGTGAAATATTGAAATTCTGGGAGAGCCACCACTATCTTCTCCCTGAGTGATGGTTTCTTCCTTTATTAGTAATTGGTAGCATTGGAAATATATTTCCATGAAGGTTCTGATGCATGTGTAGCTTTGCTGAAGGTGATGGCCGATATGTGATTGTTGCTGCAGCAACAGAGGCCTTGAGGGAGACCAGTCAAGTGGGTCAGTCGTCGCTGTCCCCCGGGTAAGATAAATCCATGAGGTGACATGCAATTTGGGCCAGCTTTTCTGAATAGACGATAACAAGCACCTTGCCATTATTTGCTTTGACGCAAAATGAGATAGACATTTAATACTAAACATATTAAAAGCACAAGCTTTTTTTAATAATAGCTCATTACCTAAAAAACACAAAGTTTAACATAATCACAGTTTTTCTTCATTTATTAGCATAAACCCTGAACAAAGACAAATTGAAAGGAAAATAATTTAAAAATGGTTAAAGCCTACAATTTTTCTGTAACAATAATCAGCATAAACACAAAATATGATAAATTGACAGGAAAATAAAATGAAATCTTTACACTCAAGTGGTTAACAACCACACTTCCTCTAACAACAGTAAAATATATGATGTATAATAATACAGGTAGGTAGTATTTTTCACATTTGCTTTCTTTCTAATGCTACAAAGATAACAGCTACATTTATTGTACTCTGTGTGCCTGTAGTCTGTTGTGAAAATATTGTACAAATGTTCTGCGCAAAGCATCACAAACACGGTTTGGAACATGTGCTTCTTGGAGCTCTGCCAGCATTTGTTCCTCTTGCAAGTATGTGTCTAACCAAAGCTGGAATTCTGTGTCAACTGGAGGAACATCACCATCATTTGCTCGTGCTATGTTGTGCAGCACATGCAACTATAATGTTCTGCACCTGGTTCACATTAGTGTGAATCCCCAATGACAGAGCAGGGAACCTTGCTTTTAACACACCATAACATCTTTCCACAACATTTCTTGTACAAATCTTGGATTCATTGAAGAGCTACTCCTTTGGTAGCTGTGGAACCTGCAAAGGAGGAAGGAGATTGGGCCTACTGCATATGCAGAATCACATAGCACCACACTGTTTCCTAGTTCATTATTTTCCAGCCGATTCCTCAGTCTAGAATGATTAAAAATGGTGGAGTTATGTGCAGACCCAGGCCATCGTGCTACAATGTCCTCGATCATTAAATTGGCATCCACCAGTGTCTGGACATTAAAGGAAAAATATCCTTTTCGGTTGCGGAACTGTTCAGCCTCCTCATCACCTGGAGATTTGATTCAAACATGGGTGCAATCTATTGCACCTGCCACTCTTGGGAATGCTGCAATGTCAAAAAACTTCCCTTGGATGTTCTGCACATCTTCCCTTGTTTGAAGTAGGATAATGTATCTTGACCTTAAGGAAGCAATGGGAGCAGTAACATTGCTGATGACTCGGCTTGCTGTTGCCTTATGCACACCACTAGTATCACCAATTGAGGTGGATGGTCCAGCAGTTGCATAGAAGTGCAGAGTCATCAAAAGTTGCTCCATCGCTGGAAGACATGAATTTCTGAAAAGACAAATTCCTTCAATTGTAATCACTGATTCAGGGTAGGTATAATATTCAAAGGGAATACAGATGCATCAAGTTGAATTGATTCAAATTTAATTACTAATAATAAGTAAACCTTGAATGCAAAGTTTTGCCATTATCCCTGAAAGTCTTTCAGTAATATCATATGATAGTGCCATTAATAAGCAAATATTTATTTTATAATAAATAAAATGAGCCTTGATACTGTATAAACTTATAGTATTATTTATTATGCTTATTACACAGAATAGAAAAAAGGGAAAGATATTTATTGTAACAAATATTAGAAATTTATGTAATATTGTAATGTTTCCAATTAATGTGATAAGTAAGCACATTACGTTTATATCAAACCTTATGAAAATTTTACAAATGTATGAAGACCAAAGTGTTTAAAAATAAAGGCACCTCTTTGTTATTTATATTGGGGATTATGATGATGATAATGATAATGATAATAATAATAATAATAATAATAATAATAATAATAATAATAATAATAATAATAATAATAATAATGCACAACTTTTATAACTTAGAAATCTGGTTATAGTTTAATATTATGGATAAATCATATTCTCAAATAAATTGTCATAAAGTATGTCACAGAATGTTTGCAAAGAGGGAAAGTTCAAAGATATAAGGTATATCCAGGAATAAAAGCAATTTTTTTATAAAATTTGCCATCCATACCAATAACTAACCAATTTTTTTTTTTAATGCATTTGGCCAGGTATGAAATTACAGCCATTTTCTTTTAAGAAAATAGCTTATGTAAAAACTAGCAATATTAATCTTGGCTATTTAACTTTTCAATCCAAATGCCACATATTAGTGAAAGTATTATATCTTTGATATGAAAAACTGAGAAAATAAATTACTTTATTTAAATCCCACACGTTACACCATGGATAATCCTTTGCAACACTCCAAATGTATTTATGCACTGAAATTACAGGTTCTGTGCCATGACAAAATTTGCAATCTGTAAGCTTGCATTGAGATAGGTATGTGTAAATTGTCTCCTACATGCAATTCATGAATTTCTGGCTGTGATAGATACGGAACCGTAGGGCATAGTAGAACATCACAGAACTCTAGTGGCTTTCAACATCTGATTTGCAATAGGAACGGAGCTTTAGCCTAATATAATTATTAAATTGTATGGTATCATATAGAAGTAATTATTGAAGTTAACTACGTCAGAAATCTGTTAAAAGTTTGAAGACAATTACAAACCATAACCTAAAACATATATTTTTATCTGTTATTGCTTTAAGTTGCCTACTCCTTGTCATACCTATGTTAATGAAAAGCAACATCGTCATTTTCATCCACAATGAATTTAATGTTTAATAGCAATGATCTCAGGTTCTGTGTGTTTTTGACCTCTTTATATTATTCACGGTTTGTTATAAATACGCTCATTTTGAAAAACTCATGTGTTGACTTTTAAAAACCCATACATAACATCGAATAGATTTATAATTCCATAACCTCTGCCATAAAGATATATCTAAGGCCCACGTTGGTTTATTTATTTAATTTTCAAAATGTCAAATATATATCACTGTGCTTGCCTAAGGGTATATAATAGCTGAAAACTTACCTTTCTGTAGTAAATTCTGTTCTATGCCTTATCTCCTCTAATATTTGTGATGTAGGTTTTGACAATCAGTATCACTGTCGAAATTCCTCCTCATCCCACTCCTCGTAATTATATTTCCGCACTCTTATTCTCTTTGCTCTTCTTCTGTTGAATAAATACTGTGCCAGCATTTCATCTTCAGAATCACTATCGACATTCAATCGTGGCTGGAAGTATGCCATTTTTCTGTGTCAAGTACGAATAGACTCCAAGTTATCTCAGTAACCACTACTCAGGGTGGCGGTCAGTTCACCTCTAAAAATAACGCTCAGTTAGTCATTAACCGACGATCGTAATACAGACATCTAGATGTAACTCCCAGTTAACTCCTAACCGAAACCTTAACCGGCGATTGTAATACAGGCCCATAGTCTCTTTTCAACTTGATACATTTTTCCCAGCGACATTCAATAGCATCAATACCCTGTTTATAGTGAGAACTATTGAGGTCTGCAAAATAGCCATCAACTCCAGACGCCATCTCTTCATTGTTGGCAAATCTTCTACCACCAAGCCATTTCTTCAGCTGTGGAAATAGAAAATAATCAGGAGGAGGCTAAATCTGGCAAATAGGGTGCATGAGGAAGCAATTCAAACTTTAACTCATTGATTTTGGCCATGGCGATAATGGATGTGTAAACTGGTGCATTGTCTAGATGAAACAAAAGTTTCTTTTTCACTAAATGTGACTGTTTTTGCATGATTTCATCACTCAAATACTGTAACAAAATTGCATAATATTTGCCATTGATTACTTTTCCTTTTTTGAGATAATCAATGAAAATTATCCCGCGTACGGCCCAGAAAACTGACGCCATGACCTTGCCTGAAATGGAACTGTTTTTGCCTTCTTTGGAGCTGATTCTCTCCTTCCAATCCACTGTTTTGATAGTTTCTTCATCTCAGATTTCATCCATTGTTATGAATCAATGCAAAAACTCAGTTCTATGGGGCAAAATATTGTCATACACTGAAACATCCTCAGGATGCTGTTTTTGTTCTATTGTGAGCAAACGCAGTACCCACCTTGCATGCAACTTTCTCATATCCAAATTTTCAGTCAGTATGCGATGTACAGAACTTTTTGAAATACCTGCAATGTCCGCTAGCTCGCGCACTTTCAATCAACGGTCATCCAATACCATTTTGTGGATTTTCTTTACAATTTCTGGACTGGTAACCTCATTTAGTAGACCACTGCGATGTTCACCTTGGCAGCTCGTATGGCCACACTTAAAACTCAGCCACCCAATATTTCACTGCTGTAACCGAAGGAGCAGACTCCCCCAAAGTAGAATCTAGCTTTAATGTTAGTTGGACTAAGACCTTTCAAATTAACCTTAATATAACAATTACCAGTTTTATCCATGTTTACAAATTTGCTGAGAGCATTCACTAATGATGGCTGCCAAAAAAATGCTAAACAATGTAAAATTGTCAAACTTCAAACTTAAACATTTTAAGGTTAGTACTTTTTATCATGGTGGTTGTTTGAAACAACAGCCACTTTCTATATGTCAGATCGGGTACTTCTGGAACAGCCACTGTAGCATAGGGCTTACTAACAGAAAAACTCAGTTGCCCCTACCAGTTACTGAGGGCATTAGGTCACAGCTTGCAGGTTTCAGTAGGACAGAGTTAGGGAAGTGTGAGTCAGCAGTGAGTGCATTGCTAGGTAACATATCTGAAAAACCTGCATCATCACAGGAATCACTGAAGAAGAGTCAGACAAGCTCTTAAGTGCTCTTCATAACAAGGAGTCAGACAAGCTCTTAAGTGCTCTTCACAACTGTTAACTATTATGTAGGGCATATATCTTTGTGGTCAATGCAAACTAGCCCTGTAAAATGTAAATAGCGTGTTATTTATGGGTAGTCTATAACTGTTGTGGTTCTCAGCGTCCTATTCTATATTGGGCGCTTAATTTTGCTTAGAGGCCTCTCTATCAGGCTTGAGGTTCTTTTATGTGCCGTAAATCCATGACACGGGACCAATGGCTTTACTTCCCTTCCGAAGGAAGCCATGCTGAAGATTTTTACACCTGAAAAAAATCCATCATCCTCCGCCGGGCTTGAACCCACGACCTTGGGTATATAAAGTTAGCATGGTAACCATTACACCATGGAGTGCAACTAGCCCTGTACTGTTAAGCTACTTGAACTTATGATAATAGCACCACCAAACCAGCAATGCTTTAAAATGTTAGTAGTACATAAGAGTTTAAGTTTTATACATATGAAGAAAAATCTATCAACAAGTTAGAAATTTAGTTGAAATTGACATGCATTAAGAGGAAGCTTATTATAATTTTTTTGATTATTTCCCAGAATATCAATAACAATTATTAATGATATTGCATCGCAAAATAAATGCAATAAAATTTAAAGCTTTCTTAGATTTACAACATTATATGCTAATAGCAGTTCAATGAAATTATATTAAGATTCTAAAACTCTTACCTGTTGTGAGTATCGTTGAAGCTTGAGCCAACTCTTGATATAAGTGATAATTAGGCAGTAAGTATGTGACAGTGATCTCATCTGATCCACAACGAATATCTGCTTCTTCACATAATAGACTAAAGCAAGACATTGCTACCAACACAGCTTCTATGTCTATGCTCCACAGGTACATAAAGAAAACCACCTAAAAATGTAGAACTTTGTTTAACATTTCTTGTTATATGCACTGAAATCTGGAGGGGAATCAGAAATAAGTGAGTTGACCACATTTACAAACTATTTTATAAAAAATGATAAGGACTAACAAGATCAGTGCCAGGGGAAGTAGCATTTAATTAGAAAGAGAAAAGACAGGGAGAAAAGGATTAATCTTGGAAAGAAACAGCAATTTCTGGTATAATATAAAGTTCGGACAAAAGAGAGAATTTTAAGAATAATGTATAGATCGGCAAAGTAAAATGGCAAATAAAAACAGATGGTGAAGTGAGTAGACAAAATACTGGTAAATGTAGGAATGGTTATGACATATAAGAGAAAAAAATGAGGAGGGTTTCTGGAAAAAGATAAGAGAAAGAATGGAATACATAGAAAGACAAGAAATATGTGGAAGTACAGAGTGTAAAATGCTGTTAATCTTCAACAGAATAATAAAAAGAAAATAGGGAAGTGAGAACTGCAATAGACAGGAGAAGGAGGGATGAGAGAACAGAAGCTATATTTCTCAAAAGTCTAAGAACATGTGAAGCAGAGGCATATGAGTTAATTGGGGGGTGAAAAAAGTGTAGTACATTATTTACAGCGGGTGATTGTTATATTGATAAATCCTACTGGGATTTTTTAGAGAAAGTAGAGTGAAAATAAAAATACCTGTGTCTCAGCTTTCTCTGCCATGGTGGGCGACAAGATATGCTTGACAAGAAAAATGCTTTTTAGATATTAGAATGATTCACTAATATTTAATTCCTTGCATAAATTGGGTTTTAAAAGTATTAAGCAAGGGAACTTACATACATTACCCATTTTTATCTGTTTTTTTTTTCTTTCTTTTTTTTCCTTCTTTGAGGCACCCATCACTGGGGGTGACATATCTGTGTTCCAATTAAGTCTGGATTGTAAGTTATCTTGAGTGTGGTCTTGCATGCAGATACATGCAGTCTCAGTGGAGGCAAAGTTCATTATCAAAATTCATTAATTACCTGGTACGTAAGGCAGCTGATCACTGAGCAGAAGGCAGAGCTAAAGTTAGCTGTTACAACTTAAAAATTTATAATTTGTTTCCTTCAAACAGAACCCTATAGGAGAGAAAGCCCAGGCATGGATATTTTTGTTTTTTAATGTATTTTCACTCAAAAAATGGCAGCTCAATATGTAACATCAATGTGACAATGGCCCTTTGTTAGCAGAAAGTGAGGAATTGCCTCAATGGAGCAAAAATGTATGGGAAGTTAGCGGGAACAAGATAGAAAGCAAAACTGTGGCAACAAAATGTTAACAAGGAAAAAAGAAATGAACTGAGGGACAAAGAAAATTTTAATGAATACTAAAGAAAAATGCATCAGGAAAGTTGGGGTAAAAAGGATCAGAAAGAGGAGAGGGAGAAGAGGAGGAGAGAGTTATAGAATTAGAAGAAAAGAGAGAACAAGAGCTCTTCAGCAATGCAAAAGGCAAGGGTACCAAGCAGGTTGAGGAAGTATATTATACAGAAGACAAATAACTATTTTGTACAAATAATATTAATATTATCCATTAAGTAAGAGTAAGGAAAGACTATTTTCGGACTAATAGTGATGCAAGCCTATTCGGCAGAATAAAATTTCACTTGCCTCCAATTTGATATGTGCTTGTTTGCAAATTGCAATTTGACTTCCTAGATTCGCATAGTCCCTATGGCGTAAGAGGAATGCATTCCTACACATTAAGATATCTCGAAGCCATTTCAAGATATCAGTGTAATTCATAATTTGGTGTTGGATCAATTTTTGAGATATGGAAAATAACACCTGTGAACTGAAACAAAAAAGTTTAAATCAATATTGTGTATAATAATTCTATTTAAAATTCTTAGTCAGTTGATTTTGACTATAATGAGCTAATTACAAAATTAAATGTAGTTTAAACTAAAATGATCAGCATTTTAAGTAATGGCATATAGTGTCATTTAACCCTTTATTAAAATTAAACAGTGATTGTAAGTTTAGCTTCACATTTGCTATCCAGAAACCTTTATTTCTATACTAGCAGCTTCTGAGAATAAGCATGAGAGGGGGGGGGGGCTGTTGTAACAAATGCAACAGCTTGTGTAACTTGCCATTCTTCAACAATCTGGTGCACCTCACTTTATAGACTGAATAGCTGAAAGGTATTTTGGTGTTCATCAGAAAAAAACAGAAACACCTTACACAAGAGACCTGGTGAGCTAATTGTGGAGGTTACTGTTGTCTTAATATTGCATCTAATTTGTTTAATAAGTTTCAATGACTACTCAAATGGGAAACAAACAGACAGGAAACACAAGCTAGAGTTCATATAAATACTTTGGTATTAAAGCTTAGCATAACCACACAGTAGTCAATCACTCACTAGAGTAGATCACATTATATTCAGTTATAAGAGCTGCCTCATTAATAGTGGGACTAATGTATTACAAGCTTCTTCAATCAAGTATTAATATGCATATATGTAAATTGAAGAAATACAGTTATTAATTTTAATCAAAAGCAGTAAACAATGCATGCAACATGCAACGAAACTAGTTCTGCGTAAGTAAGTTTTTGTGAAGCACATGTACGTATACTCGACTACAATATTAAAACTAATTGTTAGCTCCACATTGTACCACTTTCAGTAATTAAAATTATAAATGATATTGCATTTTCATCCTGCCAGAAAAATATGCTCTATCAAACTCTGCAAAATACTCAACTATGACTATCACTTCCTCATTTAATGAAAATGTCTTACTACTAAGCAAGGTTTCTAGGGAACAAGAAGTCACTTGGTACAAAGTCTGCTGAATAGGGTGGATGAGAAACCAATTCAAAGCCCAATTCTGCACTTTTGCCATTGTTATCACTAAAGTGTGGGACAGTACATTATCCTCGTAAAAGAGCACTTTTGGTCTCATTTCACAAACCCAAGTTTCAAATGATCCAACAATGGATAATATGGTCCAGTTATGGTAGCTTCTGCCTTTTTCCAAGTAATCCATGAGGATTATTACTTCGAAATTCCAAAAATAACAGTAGCCATCACAAAACAGTGGCTGACAAAATGATCACTGCCTACTTTGATGTACTTTCATCAGCTTTTGCCCCCCCCCCCTTTTTTTAACTGCCGTTTTGACTTTGGTGGTAATGATGGACCAAGATTTCATCAATAGTTACAAATTGGCACAAAAAATCTTGCAGATTGCAATCAAGTACCACTATTAAGTTGAAGTGTTGTTCCAGATGCACTTTTGGTTAAATATTGAGCATTCGTAGCACCCACCTAGCACATAGCTTCTTCATAGTCAATTCTCTGTGCAGGATTTTATGCATTCACTCAGTTTATATGCCTACAGTCTCAGCAATCTCAAATTTTTATTTCACGGTCTTATATTAGCATTATAATGGATTTTGTCAATGGTTTCATAATTGGATGGCCAGAGGATGCTTCATCTTTGGACTTGTGTGACCACATTTAATTCATAAATTCAAAAGTACATGATCTATATTGATGATGCAGAATCCGTGTGAACTTCATCCAATTTTGATTTGTGTAGCAGTCCAACCCTTCAAATGAATATATTTAATAACAGCTTGAAAGTTCATTTTCAACTGCAGTCAACAGCACATTGTCCAATGCAATTTGACTGTTAACAATGAACTGTATTCTGTACATTGTTATCATTTTTATATGATCCTTTGAATAATCAACAAAGCCGCAGCAAAAATGTTCCATTCTTTCATGGAACATTACCAGACTTATCTAATCACCCTCATAGAAGAAATACAGATTGTGTTGGTGTCAGGAGTGGGATAACACAATGGTAGATTCAGAATTACTCTAGTTATGCACTTTTTGGATGAAATGTTGGATTCTAAAATAGGAATGTGTATATATGCAGGGAATAAATATGGCAGTTCCCTTCAGCACATTAGATTTGTCGATGAGTTTAGGTTTCTTGATTTTTTCCCGCATATTGATGCTCGCTATCAAGCAATATAAGCCTTTTATCTTTAGATTGAACTGAATCAAAATCTAAATGCACACGTAAGTCAGTATTCTTGTCCATCATGCATGTAGAAATAGTTTGCATAATCATAATGGAAATTGTAAAAGTTAAGACAGTTAATGCAGTCCAAATATTAGAAAGACTGCTTCTGTGGTCAAGTGGTCAGTGAGCTGACATCTCACCCGGAGGTCCTTAGTTCGATTCCCGGCTGGGGCGGGGAATTTTTCTTTAACCAGAATTATTCCCTATCCCCACAGAGTGTGGAAGTATGTATGTGAGAGTCAATGAGTGTGTGTTTAAGGAAAATAAAACAGTTTAAACCCAATGTAAAGAAAATACAGACGAGTTGATTCTAATGCAAAGCCCACGATATAAAAAAAAAAAACAAAAAAATCGCATGTTATTTATGGACACTCTTTAATTGTTGTGGTTCTCAGCATCCCATTCTAAATTGGGCGTGAAAGATCATTTAATTTTGCTCAGAGGCCTCTCTATCAGGCTTGAAGTTCTTTTACGTGCCATAAATCTATGACACGGGACCAACGCTTTACTTCCCTTCCGAAGGAAGCCATATCCTGATATGACCTTAGATGTTAAAAGGGGGTATGTAAATGAAACAATAAAAATTAGCACAGTACCATACTAAAGAGCCAAATAAGGACTGAAGAAAAGTGATATTTAAAAGATTTACAATTAGCAATTCCCTGTACAAGTTATGCCTTGTTATGCCATAGTTACATTCCACCATCTGCTCACCATCACATTTGTGCAAGGTCGCTCTACACATACAGGCATGCAATTGGGGGAGATGGTGACAAATAGGCATGTGACCCAGGTATCAGGTTAGGGTTGCAAAACTGGGGAAATGTTTATTTTCATAATAGGCAAGGATTATGGGCCTGACTATGGCCTGCTATATATTCTAAGTACCAGCAAGTTGACAAAAGTAAACTATGTTATTGTAGCTCATGAAGCTACTTCCCACCACTGTTAATCATTTATTACTGCTCTTTACCACTGTTAACATGTTCTTTTCAGCTTGGATCCAGGAAACTACAGTTTAGAGCACACATTTGTTAGAGCATTTCTGTTGTCAGTTCTGTTGTTACTTTTTGTGATTGTTTCGATTTATGTTTAGTTTAAAACCTGAAACATGTCTAAAAAATCTGATGTGTACCATTCACATGACTTTCTCTATATCCCTGCAACAAATTATTCTTAAAAAGCTTATACTTCTATTAACTTCAGTAAAACATTAGCAGAAATAGCAATATTACTTGCTTCCTTGTAAGTAGAGGTGAAATAAGGGAGTACCATAGGTTAAAGTGATAATCAAAAGCTGGTTGCTATGTCACTGAAGTTCCTTTGTTTGTATGGACGGCAGATGTCATGAGGAATGTATAAGTTTTTCATAGCACAAACCAAAAATAAGGAATGTCACAAAAACGACGAACTCCACGAAAAAAATGTATATAACATAAATTGTGTGTTTTATCGTGCTCTACATTTTTTGTGTAGTAAGTTTTTGTCCATCTCTTACGGTTTAGCAGTTATTCAAAATTTAGTAAAATTCATCCACAATAAACTACTCTTCAGAGGCTATTCCCAGAAAATTCAAGATATACATTTTATTTGTCAGGTAAATATCTTTAATATACGAAATTTTAATCAAAATCGTTAGAGCCCTTTTTGAGAAAATCAAAATTTTCGAAAAAAGTTCCATGTAAAGGGTAGTTGGGGGTGGGGGGATTTTTCTCAAAATCTTCATGTCGCATCCCTGGAAGATACTAAACCTAAATACCAAGTTTGGTATTTTACCTTCTTTTCGTTTTTGGGTTATCGTGTTCACAGACTCATGGACACACGGACACACACACAGACACACACGGACCTTTTTCCGAAAATGCTTTTTTTAGATAAAGGGTACCCTAAAACATATATTTCCAGTGAAATCTCGGTATTGAATTTTTTGGTGGAGTGCAATACATTCTCTATACACTATGTACATAGTGCCTATTGAGAAACTAAAAAACCATCTTGTGCAGAATTTGGAAGAATCAGATATCGAGGGAGATAAGCTCTGCAATCTTCATTCTTACTATCATCTTGGCTTTATAAGGATAAAATAGAAGGTAAGGTGTTATTCAATATGAATAATTTTACAGAGATATGATGAATTTTACTCTTGTTTTGTTTATTATTAATATTGCACTACAGCAACTAAGGTGACATTTATGTGACATGTAGACCACAGCCTAAATTGTTAACAAGAAAAGTAGATCTTTTACATCAGAAGTCTATAACATAAAATTTGACTATAAACTAAATAGTACTTATAAAAAAAATTATACTTTCTTAAGTAATTTATATGAAAATATATCTTCAGGCTGGCCTTGTGAGCATGTTAGTTAACATGTGCACAGTCATGCTTATCATGCAAGGGATCCAAAGCTTGAATCTCGGCAATAGTGGGCTTGTCTGGATAAGGTTTCTTACCAGAATTTTCCCTTAGACGAATGTCAGACAATTCTGAAGTCATTGGATCCTGGGCTCATTTGAACCTCATTATTCATAATTAACCTCAAATTCATTAATTCATATATCGGCTCTGTAAAGCAGAGTACTTAAAAGGAGCACTAAATTAAACAAACAAAATAGAAAAAGAGAGAGAGAAAATAGAGGTAAACTGATTTGTAAAGGCTTGTTAATTTACAAAAGTAAAAGTATGCCTCAATGAGTGAGATATAAACTGAGTGAGTGAGTGAGTGAGTGAGTGAGTGAGTGAGTGAGTGAGTGAGTGAGTGAGTGAGTGAGTGAGTGAGTGAGTGAGTGAGTGAGTGAGTGAGTGAGTGAGTGCCCCTGAAGTAGCTTCTGAGTCTAGCCCTTAAATCTAAACTTTGTTAGTCAGCTTCTCATTCAGAAGTTCTGAAATTGAATCCCAGTAATTATGGTATCATATAGTAATACTTAAGACATACAAATGTAATTTATATGGTCAGGTTGGCAAATAACAACTAAGGGTAATTTAAAGCCAGTTGACTAAGAAGTTGGATGGCTAATTTTCTAAACAAAACTCTCAAGCTGGTATTAGCTTTTCAATTTGGTATAACACTTTTATGCTATGAGAAAAACAATTTTTCTGAATGCTTATGAGAGCTCCCTATTGAGGTAGTTGTTTATTAATAATATTTTATAATAAAAAAAGTTTATCAAACATTTTTAACTGTTGATAACTGTGATGCCCTTGCTTAATTGGTTAAGTGGTATCTCTAAATTAGATTTGCATATATGTTATAACTATGCACAAAAGAACTGTGTGCAAATGTATTCATAAGTTTCTTGACATGCATACATGCAGTAAATAAATCAGGAAGATAATGTCATTATTAAGGTTAGTCTTACATTTTTCCTGTGGTCCAATCCTACTATTAGCATAAGTTTTCTTTTGTGAGATAACTATACTTTTGCGCATAGTACAATTTTTGCAAAGCCTAACCCCATATAATACATAAGTATAAATGAAAGCATAGTTAAGAAGTAAATAGGAAAACTTGACTTATACTTTCTTTAATTTTCATAAAATATACCATGTTTATGCCAGTATTATGCTAAAATAGAATGTGTGAGTCTCCCATGTTAATCTAAAATTGTGTCTAGATATAAACAGTCCCAACAACTGACTCATGTATTTCCCAACACACCATAAGTAGATCTCAATTATTTTGAGATGACATACCCCAATGGTGGCCTACAATGTAGTAAGTACTGAGCTTCATAATTTAACCAACTATTAGTCAATCATTACAAATTAATTTCCTTTCACCTAGCCATATGTAGGATAGGAGTTGGAAAGGTAGAGTCAAACTAAAAAATTCAAAGCCATAGCCATGATTTGGACCACAGATCTACTGGTCTCCATCAAGTAGATAACATGCATAACAATGCATTCTAAAGATTGAAGTTTTGAAAGCTGAGGATATTCCATATCCCTAGATATCCTGGAATTTGCCTACCCAAAATAATAAACCTAGAAGTAACCCAACACTATTGCATTAAGCGTTACTTAATTTTACACAAAAAATTCTACACAGCATTTTATTAAAACCACATACTCAGCAATTTCTGTAAACATAAAAATACCATTGACTTTTGCTCTTATTTTGTTTTAATTATTCAAGCTTTCACATTCACACAGAAACTAGTTTTCTTAGTGTATGCCTGAACTATGTATTTTTCTGTTTCTAGAGCAGCAGAAGCTAGAACTTAACCTGTTGAATTAATATTAAAATATACCTATTGAGTTCGCTGTGTTGCAAAATTAAAAATTATTCAAGCTTGATGGGAAGCACATACTAAAGAAAACCACTCAAAATAACGTTCTCTTTCAGAGTTTAAAACTTTACAGATCCATGAAGAATTATAACTTAACCTGTTACATTAACATTAAAATTAACCTGAGGAATTAAAAGTATACTGTTGAGTTTGCATTGTTGCAATATGATGCAAAATAAGTAAAATAATTACACTCTGATTTTTAAAAGAAGAAACATGACAGATGTCAAGCAAGAGCAGTTGAAGGATAAAAGGCAAAGGCCGTTCCTATGGAAACACAAATGCAGTCACTGAGGAATCATTTACTCCTCAGGTAGTTACAATTATACATTTGAGCTTGCTTAAGCATTCAATTGAATTCTTTGTTGTTAGCCTATTTTATTAAAGCTCTCATAAAATAAGTAGTTATGGAAACAACACAGTGGAACAAAGTTAGAGGTACACCTAGTATTCATGGCCCAAGAGAAAATCAGCTTCTGGTCAGGATGCTACATTGCTCAGTATGGTCAGAGATTCTTTTAAGTTAGGGAATTCCTTAAGCAGGAAGAAAAGAATATGTACCATTATAATGACTCTATTATTCCTTTCAACCAAGTGAGGTAAAGGACTGCACATGTTCTTGAAATAAGTGATCCTTTCTAGAATCTCTAAAGATAAGCAGGTTCAGCCAGGTACATTGCAAACTCTGAAGAAAAAGACCAAGAGCATCTTCAATAACGCAAATGGATAGTCTTCAAATAGATGCCATAAGAAGCATAACTATGGCTATTAAACCTGAAAGGAGCAGCTTATCAAAAGTAAGCTGCTTTCTTCTTAAAGATGCAAAGTTATTTCAGGGAAACTTTAGCTCTTTGTAACAAAGTCCTCCATGATCTGGGATTTGAGTTCAAAACATTAAAAAACAAAATATTAGCAGCAGCCTCTCAAAAGTAAACTTCTTTCTTCAAGATGTAGAGCTATTTCAGGGAAACCTGAGATCTTTGAAACAAAATCCTCCATTAATGAAAAAAATTTGAGTAAAAAACCAACTCAGATTTCTTTCATTAATATTAATCACAGCCCTATCACAAGCTTCTTTGCAGATTTGCAAAATTTAAAAACAAGTGCTCCATGATATGGGGTTTGACCTCAAAATAATAAATAACAGAAATATTAGCTGTAATGTATTGGGAGAGATTCAACTATACAGAGGCCCACCTCGGTACTGAGGGGCTAGTGGATCTGCCTCATATTCAAGGATTCACAAGTTCAAATCTTACTTAATGTGAGTTACCTGGATAATATTTTTTGGGAGGTTTTTCCTTAACCTAGAAGACAAATGTCTTCTCCATGGACCCCAAGATTAATTTTGACATCCTTTTACCAATTTCATTCATCATCCAATACGACCAATCAGATTATGCTAAAAAGAGCTATACAGCGTAGCTATTTACTATTTATAAGAGCATTTTGTAAAATTGAACTAGAAAAATCTTTGTGTCACATCTTTGGAAGTTACTGAACTTAAATGCAAAGTTTATCAGACCTTTTATTTGTTTTAAATTAGTTACACAGAGCATTTTCTAAAAGAAATCTTTTTTTGGGATCCGGGTGTCAAAAGCATATATTTTCAGAGAAACCTATATTACAAATTTTGGCAATTTGTAACCTAGATACCTTTTCTGCCTTCTAGGAATGTGGTAGAAAAAATATGAAGGGGATGGCTGGTAACTTGAGCACAGTAAATTTGATACAAGTGTATGCTGTTTTAACAACAGGTTTGGAAAATAAGTTATATGTCTCATCATTTATAACTGAATTATTAAGTTTGTTACATATGACAATCATCATTCAGCTTAATGAGTGTGCAATCTTCAAACTAAAAGAATAACAATGAATATTTATAAACTGTTTAAGAAATGAATAGAAACATACCTGACATCCCAGAAAGTGTTAATGGGAGCCTCAGGGTTCCACACTTCTATTTTCTCAGGATGATGAAGCACCAGTAAAGCCTCCATGGCTTCCTGTGCCACATCTGGCATTGTCGGTTGATGAACCAGACTCACCAACCCATTAATCAGCTCTAACGTTGAGCTCTGAATTTCATGGCCAGCTTTACCTTGGTTCTAAACAAATAAATTATATATTTATAACAACATTCATAACTTACCATAGGTAAAGGAGTAGAAAAAATAAATATTTATTATAATAATTGGGTGAAAAATAAAATGTGAAGTGTTACATTCACATGACTTTCTCTCCCTATTCGGCAATAAACTATTCTTAAAAAACATTCTTCTATCTACTTCATGCTAATTAGGATAAACATTAGCAGAAATGGTTTTATTTAATATTTCCTTGATGGTACAAGGGAAATAAGGGAATGCAATGCAAAAGTCATACAGAATGACGATGACTTCATGGGCTGCAGATAATTCAAGATATACATTTTATTTGTTATAAAAGTGCATTAAACATATATTTTAATCAAAATCATTATAGCCATTTTGGGAAAATAAACTTCTTTAAAAAGTATGTACCATGTAAAGGGTAGTTTGGGATCATGGAATTTTCTTGAAAATCCTGTGTTGCACCTCTGGAAGATGTTAACTTGAATATCATATTTGTATGCAACCAAATATTAATCCCTCTCCCTCTCTCTCACACACACACACATACACACACACACACACACACACAACCACCCACAGACCTTTTCTCTAAACATGCTTTTTTATTTATCTGATGTGCTACAAAATATGTACTTTGAGCAGAATTTTGGTGTAAAATTTTTGGGTCAAATGCAATACCTTCTCCACCTACAATGTACATTGCAAAGTAATGATATTTCAGAAAATAAAAAATCTGACATTTACTGAGTACCATAAAAACGGGTAAATCCGATCAAAATTTGCATATAATTTAATATTTTGAAATGAAATACTTTGTTAAAGGTGGATAAGCATGGAAAATATGTTCCTTCATATTTGACAATAATGATACGTAAATATGACTGATTTCAACAATGGCATATTTATTTAATTGTTTACCGATCTGTCTCTCCCGCATAGTACGGGTGGTTCCAATCACTCATTTATTTTCATTCAATGTCGTTTTATAATTTTAATATGGGTGAATACGATCACAACTGTGATTTTTAAAAAATAATTTCATAAATTACACAGAAACAACTAACAATGGTATACAAATTGTGCATTTACATTCATATTTATTTTGTAGGACTCCAAATGTTTCAGCATATGTTAGTAACCAAAGATCGATTACAGAATATGATTACAAAGAAGAAAAACACAGCTCAGTTTATGAATGAACAGTTCTCATCATTGAAATTGTCCATTATTTAATTTTATTAATCATATCATCTATGTTTCTGAACACGTAACTTCCTCTTCTTTGAGTTTCGCGTTGCATTTTTAGAATTATTTCACTTCTCTCTACTTCTGCAATGTCTTCAGTCTCTGGATAAATGAAGAGCGTGTTCAAGTTATCACTTTCTTTTTTCCTTAAAAACTTAACCTCAAACAAATCTTTTTCCTCAATCTTGCCAATAAAGTATCTACCCCTCTTCTTCATTGGGAATTTTACCACAACAAACTCTCCTCTTGAAATTTGTTCAGTTTCATCCTCACTTTCAACTGCTTTTGATGCTTCATCATCGTCATCATCATCTCTCTCTGCTGGCTCATCTACACTGGTTTCTTCACCTGTAATGTGGACCTTTTGTTGACTCTCAAGATATTCCACAACCATTCCCTTACCTGGCACCACATTCAAACAAGTCTTACAAACCGCTTCTGTCCTCTTAGCTGCTTCTCCAGTACGAGACTTCTTTAAATGGTCCATAAAAGCTTCTGTCCATGACTTTTCCATTTCCTGTGCACCATTATCATCATTTACATCTACAACTTGAGAGAGAACTTTTTCTGGGTAGAAGGGAACAATCCCTGTCTTTGCAAAACCGGATATGATATTCTGTTTCTTATTATCTGCAATTTCATCAAATGCCTTTTTAAGAAGGCGAGGAAATTCTGATTTTGGAACTACACCTCTGTTATGTTGTTTCCATTCGTCAAGAACACTCCTCCAAGCATGTTTAAGTGGTCGAAAGAATGCTAGATCAAGTGGTTGGGTCAAGTGGGTGGTGTTAGGCAGCAATAGAACAAATCGCACATTATGTAACTCTGACTGTTTGATGACATGTAGAGAAATGTGGCTTGTTAAATTATCCCCTATTAGTAACTTTGTCCCTTCTAATCTTCTTACAAAAGGAACCAGAACGTCTGAAAACCATGCTTCAAACATACCCGTATCAAACCATTCACTCATATTTCTATTATAGCCAGCGCCAGGCATACCCCCTAACAGCCATGTGTCATGGAGATGCTTACTCTTGTACACTGTATACGGAAAAAGCAATTTTCCATCTGCTGTAGCTGATACCATAACGCTAATGCTGTTCTTTGAAGAATCAATTATTCTTTCCGGGTGTTTCACACCACGTTTGACGACAACTCTAACTTGGCCCAGATCACCTGAGAAATTGGTTTCATCATAATTAATGATGTTAGATAGAGGGACTCCCTCCATTGGTGTAACTAGATTAGAAAAATATTCACGCACTGGCCCTCTTTATATTTTCACTTAATCTTACACTTAATTCCTTCCAAGGAACCCATGTAACCATTCCTTGCCAGGTCTGTTGTCAGTAAATCTTTTTTCTATCCTATCCTATTTAGATAGCTTTGTACTACGTTTCTGATATCTCGATTTCTTAGTGGGAAACCCCATTTGGCACACACCAGTAATCCTTCAACCAAAGCTTTTTCTTCTTCTCTACTTAAAGCAGTTTGTCCTCCCATTCTGAATTTATATTTGTTATTTATTTTATCATTAAGGGTGGTATATGGCACACCATATTGCTCCGATGCTTTTCAGATGCTTAATTTCCCTGATTTCATAGCATTTACCGCGTTAGTTAAGTATACAGGATTGTAGTTACATCTACTGCCAGGACCAACTTTCTTTTTATACTTCCTCATGCTGATCGGATTCACCCTACAATGTAACAAATTTTAATGTCAGACGAGCTACTATTAAAACAAAACAAACTTGAATAGGTTTAGTTACTGATACTACCGCAGGAAACATGAATGAAATAAAATATGTTAAAACATACCTAGTTATACAAAAGCGATGAAACGCACAACAGAACTTTTCACAAGTAATCTTCTTCTGACGCAAGTGTTGTGTTGTAATTGTATTCTCATTCTGAACCCGCAATGTAATAATTAACTCTAAACAGTTGTTCGTCGTTTATTGTTGTTTTCTGAGTAAAAGAAGAAACACTCGGAATTACCTGCCTATATCGGATTCACCCGCTTTTACGGTACATGAAATATGTTATTGCTATTAGATTAATATAAATATTAAATGCAACTGAAAAGGCCAATTAGAATCACTAAATATAAGTAAATTAATACACCAGTTAATCAGATCATTTTGGCCATTTAATTATGAGATCAACTGTTGCTAAATTGTTGTAAGAATTCAATGTGCCTATATAAGTAATAGGAATAATGCAAAGAGCCTGAGCTAAATTCCATGTCATATTTGAAGGTAATTCGCTTAGCAATAAACAAGTACTTTAATTAAGAAATAAACATTATCTGATAAAACATGTTTACTACAAAAATCATTCTATGAATTCTAAAATATTCCAAAATAAATAACTTTGTCTTAATTCCAGTAGATGGTATTAACTGATTGGATACCTAGCAGCAGTAGCTGTAATGATCAGAATCAATTGAAGTTAAGCAAGAAGTAGAAAACTAATGATGTAATTGGGTAACTGCAATATGTTGTATTAGGGAAGAGTAAAAAGCCCTGTTCTGCCAATGTTAATTTTTCTAAATTCATACTCAACTATCTCATAAACTATTTAAGATAGTAGAATGAAACTTTTATAAAATGTAGAGGGATACCTTCTAAGCAAAGTGCTTTAATTTTATACAATTACATTTTTTACAAAAGAAGATAGGTTTGTTTTCATAATTATATAATATTTTGACTGCAATTTATCAGGAATTATTTAATGCAAAATATCATTCACACACAAAATTGTTAAATGTAATTTGCATATATTTGCACAGAAAGAAACTATATGGCTTCATAACTATATGGCAGAAGTTGCCAAATTTAACAGGAGTAAAAATTATTAGGACAAAACTTCCTTAAAAGTGGGATAAAGTTTATGCCTCTAATCCAAGGTGTGTAGGAGTAACAATTTTTATTTTCTTTAGCGCATATGTAACACATACATAGTATATAGAGAAGGTACTGTATTCTACCCAAAAACTTGATACTGAAGTTTCACCAGAAATGTGTGTTTGGAGGCCCCCTGAATTCAAAAAAAGCATTTTTTGAAAAATATTAGTGTGTGTCTGTAGTCAGCATAATTCAAAAATGAAAAGTCAGTTGAATACCAAACCTTGTATTTTGAGCTTACTATCCTCCAAGGCGACAAGATTATCAAGAAAATCTCCCCACTCCAAAAAATTACATGGAAAAATTTTCGAGAATTTTGATTTTCTTAAAAATGGCTATACTGATTTGAATTAAAATACTGTACATTAAAGATATTTACATAACAAACAAAATAAATATCTTGAATTATTTGGGGATAGGCTCTGAAGTCCTCTTCATTCTTTGGATGAATTTTTCATATCTGGTAAACTATAAGGGATAGACAAAAACTTACTACACAATAAATAAATGTAGATCTCACAAAACACACAATTTATGTCCAGTACATATTTGTCATGGAGGTAACAGTTTCCAAGATATTCCTTCCTATTGGTATCAATTTTAAAATACTTATACTTTTCTCGATAGAAAGTATCCATGTTTCTTTTGTTTTACTTCTGGCCAGGCAAAGAAGGGAATTTTAATAAGTCACACAGCAACATTAGCTACTGTTTTAGCATAGTGTATTTCTTTAGTTCCCTTCTACTTATAAGGAACTAAGTAATAAGAACATTCTGCTAATGCTTATCTTGATTAGCATGGTGTAGAAATAAAAATAATCTTTTATAAGAAGTTTGTTTGTAGAACAGCTAGAAAAAGTCATATGAGTGTAACATCAAATTTTTTCCTTTAATGTGCTGCAGAATTCACAGTACAAAATACAATTGTAGCATATCTTTAAAAATGTATTTTGTATCTAAAATGGTAAAGTATATATAAAAATCAAAGAGAAAATGCTAATTTATAAGACCACCAGAAACTAAAAATGCATTTTTTGGTAATTTATGACAAAAAAAAAAAAGCAATTGAACTACCACCGGTTTACTCAATTCATATATTTGGAGAATTTGCTTCATAGTTTCTAGACCCACTGCTAGCAATGTAACAGTTCATGAAGATACTACTACTATCATAGCATCCAGTATAGTGGAAAACACCTATAAGTTTAGAGAATATACAATTTTTGAAGAAGGTGGAAATTCAAAACACATTTTTAGTAAAGTTCAAATTTTATTGCAGCAGACATAGCTTTCTTACTTTTATATGAACCCCTAATTATAGAATAATTTAATATTAAGGTATCCTTAATTTTATTTTTTCTGAGATTGTTCTGAAAATAAGGTCAAAGTATTTATTAATAACAGAAATTATTAACTGTGAGTTACTAGTCCCAACACAAAAACTGCAAGACCTATTAAAAAACTGGCTAAATACAACAGAAATAGAACCTGCAGAAGTAGATGATTACATACAACTAACAAGTTTGTGCATTGAACAAAACTACTTCACCTTCAATAGTAAATATTACAGGCAAAAATCAGGACTCTCTATGGGCAACCCTCTATCTCCATTTTTGGCAAATTTATTTATGAGCAAATTCGAAACGCACATGAAGAAAGCATTCCCATGGATTTTCAAAGTGTGGTACCGCTATGTTAACGACATATTTGCAATAGTACCAAGTAGACATTTAGATGATGCCTTAAAATTATTAAACATACAGGAAAAAACAATAAAATTCACAATGGAAACAGAAACCAATGGAGAACTCCCATTCTTAGACTTAAGAATCATCAGAAACGACACAAAAGTAAACTTTGGAATCTACAGAAAACCAACTCAATCAGAAAATGACATTAAAAATGAAAGCTACAACCCATTACCACACAAACATGCAATAATAAACAGCCTCACACATAGATTAGTAAATGTACCTATGAGCACAACCGAATTCAACAAAGAGTTAAAAACCATAATTCAAACAGCAGAACAAAATGGATACAGCAAGAACCTTGTGTACAAGAAACTAAACAAAGCAAAGCAGAAAAAAAACATAAAAGAAATAACTACCCTAACAGCAGGAAAAAACAGTATCAACACATTCAAAAAATTCACTTACCACCCCCGAGCATTTAGAAAATTCAAAAAAATCTTGACAGAACAAGACATCACCCTAGCTCCAATAAACAGATTTTCTGTCATAAAATTATTAAATTCAAAAATAAAAGATGAAATTCCACCAGAAAATAGGTCAGGAATATATCAAATTAAATGCACAAATTGTGAAAAGTTCTACATAGGACAAACCAAAAGAAGTTTAAAAATCAGATCCAAAGAGCACTTTAGAAACCTAAAATTGAAACAAGAAGATAAATCGGCAGTAGCATTTCAATTTTGGAGAGAAAACCACAATCTAGATCCAAATCCAAAATTGCTTAAAACCATGTCAGGCCACAATGAACTCATGACCTGGGAAAACATCCTCATATGGAAAAATAAAGATCGGCTAATAATCTTTGAAATCCTGCCAGTAGACAGCTTAGTTAAGAAGTTCATCATTTCGCCACCAGAGAAGAGTGTACAAGCAAATGCAACCAGCAATGGTAGTTGGACCCGTGAGGTTGAAAATGAAAGCATAGGCTTTCGAAACTAGTCCCTCATAATAACAATGTAAGTGACGTAGTGTTAAAAAACCAACTCAACAAATTAATAAAACATATAACTGTGAGTTACTTTTATTTTAAAATATTAATCAGTATGTTCACGCTTTACCTTCACTTATGTCAAGTTGTAAACTTTTGAAATGTTTTCAGTCTATATATCTCCATTCTAAACGTAGTGACAACTAAAGTTTATTATTTATTCCTCATTTTTCCTCAGTTTGAGCATCGAACTCTATTGTCTAGCAGTAAATTCCATAACATTGCTGGCAGGATTTCAAAATTTAACAAACCCTCAGAATTTTTAAAGTAAAGAAGACCTTTTCCCAGTGAGTTCTAGTGTGATTTTTTTTATTTCATTTCATTTTCAATATAGTAATTCTGTTCAAAAATGGTAAGGTACTGCTGACTTGTCAATTTGATTTAATTTAATGCTTTTTTAATGATTCAATATGGCATTCAAGTTTCTCTTGGTCATTCCTATTTAAGATTTGTCACAATCAACACTTGATTGGATTAATGCCAGAATTCAAATCATATTGTATGATGTTCCTCAGTAGTTTTTTACATAATTTTCTATAAGTGAATTCAATTTGTGGAGCCAACCTGATAAGTTTTCAAATTTCTTAAAAGCCCAATGTCTGCAAAAACGTTCCAACATTTTTATAACCTGATTTAAGTGAAGTTTAAGTGTGAACATTGGCTCATCAATATTTTAAAATAAAAATAAGTAGTGTAACACAAAAAAACCAGAAAAAAAGGGTAACACAATATTGCGAGCTTTTCATTTTTCATACAGTCCTTCCCAGCTTACCATTACACACTTCAGCACAGCACTAACAGCAGTTGAGTGACTAAAGCAAAAATAAATACCTAGATTCTATTCTAGTTGAAAAAATCTAGTGTTTTATTAAAATTTACTATATTTATACTTACATTGAGCATGAGCATAGGATCAGCACGAATTAGCCTAACCATGAGGTGTAGCAGGTTTTTCGCACCTGGGCCTTCCTCACCACGTTCCTTGAACTTTGATGTGGAGTCTTTTCCTTTTAATGTTAATGACTAGAAAGGAAAAAAATTAATTATAAATAAAGGCATTAGTTCATAACATACACTACTGGTTAAAAAAAAAATACATAATGGGTTAGGCTTCATACACCAGAGGTCAACAATAAAGTTCAGTTATTGATAAGGCAATAGCTTCTTCAAATTCAGAAAAAATTTAACTTTTATTGAAACTGCAAAGATGTTTGTGTCATGTGGTATTCCTCTTTTCAAATTTAACACCTCCATTATGAAACTACATTTTTGGAAATATACTTAAACTAACTCAAAATCTTCTCGGGCTTCTAGCCAGGTAAAAACTTGGCTTGACACCAACGTTTTGAAGAAGTGCATCTTCCTCGTCTTCAGAGTTCACCCTGAAGACGAGGAAGATGCACTTCTTCGAAACGTTGGTGTCAAGCCAAGTTTTTACCTGGCTAGAAGCCCGAGAAGATTTTGAGTTAACACGTCGCCAGGAAAGCTTCAGTTCTTATTTTATACTTAAACTATTTCACCTAAATAATTTCATGATTTTGCACCATGAAAGAAATTACAACAGATCGCGCAGATAGTATCAGCTTATAATCCAGGTGGTATATTTTATTCTAGATAAAACCACTGATAGGCAGAGCAGAGCACCACTAAATCAACAGTAAGTGAAATCCGTGCTTTTAACATGTACTTTTTGAACAAAACAGACAGTATAAGATGCAAAATTTCAACAATTCATTCATTGTAGCTTGAATGAATAGAAAGTGTTATCAGTCCCTAAAGATCAAGCCTCTTATATCTTATACTGCCTACTGACAACCTAAAAACTATGTACATTAACCTATGCACTTTATAGTTCTTTCAATAACCCTGCTTTTGGTGAAATATCTACCCAATTCTAATTTTGCTGCACTATTTGGTGATTAGATCTGTTAACACAGAAAGCCCTATTCATTTTATTAATATTTTTCCAAGCATCATCCGCTCATCAAATTTAACTCCAATAACATTTTGACCTATACCATGGTCATTCTTTATATCTATTATATCATTATAGCCACTTTTATTTTTGTTGCAATTTTTTTAATCTTCAAGATGGTGGTGAGTTGTGTTGTTACGCGAAGTAGAATGCAGAAAATTAATTCAAACAATGTTGATTGAAATTAAGAAAGGAGGATGAATTTGTCAACACAAATGATAAAGCAATACCTGGGAATATAGGTAGGGTTTTGGCAAGCCTTGATGAGGAGAAATACGATCAGATAAATAATGCTGTGCAGCTGATAGCTGGAGTAAGAATAGCGAGGGTGAAGTGATAGTGTCTCTTCAGCTGGTCATAGATACTTTGAACAAGGATCTTCAAGCTGCTCGGTAAGAAGTAAAATCTCTTCAAACCCAAAATGAGAATTTAACCTGGGATATCAGTAACATTGAAAAAAAGAAAAATGAAGTAGAATCTCAAAACAGGTGACTTGAATAGCAACTAGAAATTGAAGACAGAGGTTATGTATATGTTGGAAATAAAGACAACGATTCTCGGAGAGCACCATCGAACACAATCAGAAAAAACTTAAAGCTAAGTATGATACTGTTCCTGGCTTCACGAATGTAAATAAATTTGAAGTGCTGCATGCAGACGAAGGGAACAACAAACATGGCTGCAAGGAATGTGAAGCTTATACAAAGAAAGAAAAGCTTAAAACCAGTGAAGTAGTAATACCAGGAGACTCACTATTGAAGTTCTCCGGGGATCAGTGCAGGCAACAGGATCATGATGTTAACTGCTTCCCAGGAATAAAAATCGGCGAGTTGAAACATAAGGTGCAAGAAATAAATTTGGTCAAGGAAGATATGCAAGTAGTCTTGCTACACATGGGATTCTAACAACATTGACACATTGAAGTCCAAGCCCGAATATAGCTCAGTCCGTGCAAAATGTTCATGAGGCCTATGCCCAAGCATAGCTCAGGCAGGTATTTCTAACGCTTTTAATTCAATTCCACGACCGTAACTCAGTCTTGGGCTATGCAGCAAAGAACATATATCAGTTATCATTTAGTTGTCTGATTTGTGCTACCATCTGTCCTCGCTTTAGTCAACTACAATGAAATTTAGGAGGGTTAGTAATATGGGCTGCTCTCGGGTAGTTGCGCCATTTTCATGGAAGGTGGTGATCTGTTTGTTACGTTTTGTGTTCTTAAATACTAAAATGCTGCATTTTCCTCAATTTCTGTGGACTGAAGCTGAAATTCAGGATACAAATGAAGTTCTGGAAAATTCTAATTTTGAGGGAGAGATTTTTGAGCATTAATAAATGGAGTGTAAGCTGCTTTACACAGATTTTTTCAAATTCATATTTGATACTTGTTGTAATTTATAATAAAATATTAATACGGAAGTTATGACTAGTTTCTTACTTGTTAAGAAATCCTCGAATACCATACTTTTAGACTGTACCAATACTTTTTGGCAGATTTGATTGATGTACAATAAATAATAACTCAAAGTAGGCATAAAAACCCTGGGTTTCTTTGCCCTTCAACTAAAGAAACGCCAGGGCTTCAATATGTTAAGGGGAGTGTATATGCGGAAGAGATTATGGGCAAAACTATGGATCTCGGCACCAGTATTATATCTATTGTGTCTAGTGCTCAAGTAATAGTAAGCAGAGTGCTACGAAGACGTGACATAACCAATAAAAGAGTGCAAAGAATAAATAGTGAACTATTGGATGTATGAGAAGCGGCAGTATCTATTTGTGGATGGGAATTTCTGGCTGCAGGACCAAGATTTTGACAGAGATGGGGTCCATCTAAACCGGTGGGGCTCATTCGAATTTGGTAAGCTACTGTGTAGTATAATATCATCAGGCAGGGAAAACTAGTAAGGGAAACGGTGGATGTGGTCACTTCCCACAACCTTTCATCTCAGTTACAGTTCAAAACACCAAAAAGTGGTAAACTGAAACTGTACACATTAATTTACAATGTCTGAAGAACAAGGCTCAAGAGCTTGAAGTAATAGGTGAAAGTGAAAAACCTCAAGTTATAAGTGTTAATGAACATTGGTGTAAAAATGAGAAGTTAGCGTTGTGTACTCCAGTAATTTTGTATTGGGTAGTGCATATTGTCACACAGAATTTAACAATGGTGGTATATAAGGAAAGATATTAATTTTAACTCTTTTAATATTAATGGAATTTCAGTAGAAAAATCCTGTGAAGCCTATGCAGTTGCTCTGCCAGATATCAATGTTTAGTACAATCTGTTTATCGCTCACCAAATGGAGATTTAGCTGTATTCTTTGAGAAAATAGAAACCATTTTAATATTAGTAAAAGCAAATATAGAATATTTGGCACAGATCTAAATATCAACCTTAACATACCCACCAATGAAACAGCATACTTTCTAAATTTATTAAGATCTTATGATCTTTATCTTACTAGTTTTCAACCTACGAGAAATAGAGCTTGTCAGATTACTTTTTTACAAATATCTCTCAAAGTAACTATGCAGTCTCACCACATAACTTCTGTATCTCTGACCATTTTGGTTTAATAATGAATACTGAAATTTTAAAACATACTCCTAATCATGTAAATAGGTATAAATAGATACATGACTTTGGGGATATTAACATGGCTAATTTCTGTGATCATATGAATTTAACAAATTGGTATCATGTAATTGCAGAAGCTGATATCAACACATCTTTTCAAAACTTTGTAGATTATTTCCTTGAATGTTTTGAAAACTGTTTTCCAGCAAAACACAAAAGTGTAATAAGTAAAAACAATCTTAA
This sequence comes from Hymenopus coronatus, assembly GCA_030762935.1. NCBI lineage: Eukaryota > Metazoa > Arthropoda > Insecta > Mantodea > Hymenopodidae > Hymenopus > Hymenopus coronatus. The sequence goes on from CM060882.1 coordinate 58,679,695, forward strand.
GTGGTACAATGATGAACTAAAATTGTTAAAAAATCAGGTTCTGGCTCATTACACAACTTATTGAAATTTAAAAACAGATTAGGCTAAAGAGAAATATCTCTTTTTTAAAAAATAATACAAAAAGAAATTAAATAAAACTTGAAGAACCATGTAGGGCAACCTCATCACTAATTTATCTAATAAATGTAAAACGGTTTGAAATGTGGTCATGGAAGTGGCGCACATTAACAAAGATTAATTTAAAAATACATGTAAATGCCTTTAATGATTATTTTGTTCAGTCAGTTTATAACATTATTGCTAATTTTGACTCCGATTTATCTGAAGCAGTGCAATTCTGTAGAAAAACCCCTTTTCCTAATTCTGAGTTTGAATGGCATAATGTAACTGAAGATCAAGTATTATGTGCAGTGTCTGATCTCTCTTATTCACATAGTAAAGATATTTTGGTCTCTCCAACTTCTTTATTAAAAAAATCATAGGAACAACAGTGGTACCTCTGACATTTTTGATTAATCGATGCATCTCAGATAAGCTATTCTTCAAGTGCTTAAAACTGACTAAAGTTACACCTATCTATAAAAGAGGGGATAAAAACACAGTGGATAGCTATCAACTGATCAGTCTGTCCCAATTTTTTCTAAAATTATTGAGTCACTCATGTATAAACAGTTGTTAATATTGGTTTGATCAATATTCTATTATAACTACTAAGCAATTCAGTTTCCTAAAAAATAAATCTACATTAGCAATGGAATATCTAACGAAAGTAATAATAACTGCTTTGGAAAACAAAGAAAATGTGTCCATAGTATTGTGTAATCTCAATAAAGCCTTTGACTGTATATCACACAAACAACTCATATGCAAACCTGAACACTATGGAATTAAAGGTGAAAACACAAAGCTTATAAAGTCCTACTTAAGTAATAGATGACAAATGGTGGCAAGTGCAGATAAATTTTCTGAGATCTGGTACATTAATAATGGAATCCCGCAAGGTTCTATTTTAGGACCCTTCCTTTTTATTCTACTAATCAATAACCTGGGCTATAACTTACCACAAGATCTTGTTATGTATGCCGATGATACAACTTTAATTATATCACATTCAGATAATAATCATTTAACACTTTTAGAAACCCAAAATTTTAATACTGCAAAGAACTGGTTTACAGCTAACAAGTTATGTTAAATGAACAAAAACTCAGCATTTTACATTTAGTTTGTCAGACATAAGAGTAAATGAATTACCTATTGGGATTCTATCTTGATTCAAAACATGGATGGAAAAAACAGGTGGAAAATACATGTACTAAATTATCCCGAGTAATTTTCTATTTAGAAAATTGGAGTCACTCATGTCACTTGATACTCTTAAACTTGAAGACTCACATAAACTATGGCATACATTTATGGGGTCACTCAACTGAGGTTCATAAGATCCTCCTCCTACAAAAAAAGGCACTGCGGATTCTTTTAAATAAAAATAGCAAAGAACCCTGTAAACCACTGTTTACTAAGTTAAAGGTTATGACCGTGTGCAATCTCTTTATATACAGATCACTAATTTACATCAGAATGAACATTAACCAATATTCTGTCAGCACTGATTTCCATAATTTTAATACAAGAAATAAGCATAAATTAGACTATCCGAGATGCAGATTAATCCTTAACGCAAACACTTGCTTTTATAATGGTATTAATATGTTTAACAAACTGCCAGAAGCAGAAAGAGTAGTCCCAATTAATAGATTAAAAGTGTGTATTTACAACTGGTTAATAATTAACCCATTTTACTCAATTAACGAATTTATAAATACTGTTGAGATTATTCTAAAACCTGAATCAATGTAAATAAACAGTAATCATATATGTAAATACAAACTGTAATCATATATGTAAATATATTTCTGACGATGTCATTCCTGGGTGTATTCTGGTTTCTGACAAATAAATAAATATTATTATTATTATTATTATTATTATTATTATTATTAGAACCCAATCTTAGCCATTAATTAAATATTCTTACCAACTCCTATTTCTCCCTCATTCATCTGCTATTTCTCGTAATTTATCTGTTTAAATGTTCTTTCAAAAATCATAATTTTCTATTTCATTTCACCTACTGTTATCTTAATTTTTACTTTCTGTAAACGTATTATGTACACAGTAGGTAGAGAAAGTATTGTATTTCACCCAAAAATTTGACCAGATGTCAACAGAAATATGTTTTGAGGTCCCATTAATTAATAAAAAAATACATTTTTAGAAAATGATCTGGGTATATGTATGCAAACATACAAAAAAAAAGCTACAAAAATCATAAATTATAAATAAAATATAAATTAATTTAAGTGGGGTGTGGGGTGTGCGTGTGCGTGTGCGTGTGCGTGTGTGTGTGTGTGTGTGTGTGTGTGTGTGTAATAATAATCATAATTATAATCAGCTGAAAAATTCAATGCCACAGGCGGGATTTGAACACGGTTCTCCCACTCTCCGTGCGGTTGTTCTAACCATTGAGCAATTGTGATGTCTTCAAATCCTGACTTAGCATTAATTTTTTCAACTGATTATAATAAAACAACAAAATCATTACCTTGTGTAATATTCAATATATAAAAGAGAGGAATATTACCATTATAATACCAAATTTGGTGTTTATGTTTAGTACCTTCCAATGTTGCAATACAAAGATGTTTAAAAAAATGGCTATAATGATTTTAATTAAATTAGTGAATATTAAGATATTTACATGACAAAATAAATAAATGTATTATTTGAATTTTCTGAAAATAGCTTCTGAAGCCTCTTCATTCTTGATGATTTTGTATAACTGGTAAATCATAAGAGATAGACAAATACTATAATGTAGATTTCATTAAACATCCAATTTATGTTGTGTATAGTTTTTTTCCTGTAGAGTTACTGTTTCCGAGATATTCTTTGTTCTGGTTTCAATGTTAAGCTCCTTAAAATTTTCTAAAATGGTAGGTCATTATTAGTTTTGTTTCCCTTTTGTTTTACTCCAAAAGATGCAAAGAGAACCAAATTTCATCAGAGATGTCATCCTTCTCCAAGACACTGCTAATCATCTCACTGCAAATTTGACAAGGGATACATTGGAGCTCATGCACTTGGAAACCCTTGAACACCCTCCCTACAGTCCAGATTTGTCCTCCCCCCCAGACTATTTTTGGTTTGTGCCCATGAAAGAATCGCTTGGAGGAGAACGATTCAACACCGATGGAGACGTTGAGGAACATGTATGCAATTAGTTGTCGACATGCTCTCAATTTTTTTTTAAACAAGAATTATCCAAGCATTCAAATCATTAATAAAACTTAACAGAGCATGAAGGAGCTACGTAGAGAAGGTGTCACTTCTGTACATGTTGAATCAATATAAATAAACATAAAAATGTTTATATTTGAATCCTTGTATTGGTCACATAATGTAAATAAACACACGGTCTGTTATCCAATTCTTATATGATATGGAGTGTCTGTCATGGGCTCCATTTGTTGTGGCATTGTTTGCATATCAGAGAGGTTAGGGTATAATGGTGGGGGAAGTCTGGACAAGACTATTTCCCCTTCAGCAGCACCCCTGAGGTAAGCAATACTGACAAATATAAACAAAAAATTTAAATCCATTCAATTTCACTTCATTTCACTTAAATGTATAATTTTGCAGTCCCCCTGCCCCTCAATTAATGGGAATTTTCTCTGTCCTGAGAACAGAAAAGAGGACTTGCTCAAATTTTAACTTTCTCATTTGCGCTCCTAGGGATTGCATATTAAATTCATTTGTGCCTATTAGACACTTCACTACAGAAATTATTTATCGCTGCTGTAACATGATACAGTTCTAGGGCTATCTCTAGTTGCACATTGGGAAAATAAAATCAAAAGAAATTACAGAAAATGCACACATTCATTGAGCATTGGTTCTTGTAGCAAACACATCAAACTCGAAACATGCAATTGCTTCTAAAAAGAGAAGGTAGAAATTAATAAAGAACAACAAATAACTTTAATGAATGCTGGAATGATGCTTGGTATACTTGAGGAATCAGAAATCTGCATTTAGAAAATGTTCACTCTACTCAAATTTTGCTAACCTGCAGAATTAGAAGCAGATAAAAAATTGGTCAGTTACAAACAAATAACGTCCCAATGTGCAATCAATATTTTGCTATCAATATACATTTTTGATTTAGTTACTGGAGTATTCTGAAACAGCTGTTCCCATGGCCGCGCTTGCCAAGGCATCTTGCTTTGGTGCTTCGCAGCACAGGGATCGTGGGTTCGAGTCCCGCCTTGGGCATGGGTGTTATATGTTTGTGTATATGTGTGTGTGTGTGTGTGTGTGTCAAAGAAGAAAACAGAAATTCAGTAATCAGCCAACAAAAAAAAGTAAAAAGAAAAATAGGTAAATAAAAGTAGGATATACAGTACCAGAGGCCTGACCAGACTCCAGAACTGTATTTAAAATAAACAAAAAAAAAAACATAATATTGCATGCTGTTTTATGTCTCATTTCCAATTTCAGATTATTGTAAATCAGCTTTCAAGGATATCTGATAAAAATTAACTAACACATGAATTAAAGGAGGGAATTATAGAGCAAAATACTAGTCAAGGTGCTCTAATTTCATTTCAAATGTATATGTATATATATATATATATATATATATATCCACTACAGAAATTATCAAAAGCTATTGCATGACAAATGAAGACACAAAATTCACTCATGTCAGTCAATTTGCATCTTTCTGAGAAAACTGCTCCTCCATGCTAGCTTCATATACCCATGGTCATGGGTTTAAACCCAGCGGAGGAATGGATTTTTCAGGCGTAAAGCTTTAAGACTGCAAATAAATACTGCAGTCTTTAACACGTATCCATCTGTAATAATTAGGGACAGAGAAAAAGGAAGCCTTGTAACTTCAACATACTTCTACTTTCTCTAGACTAATGTACGACGTACATAGTAGACAGAGAAAGTATTGCATTTCACCAAAATTTCATTGCTGAGATTTCCCCAGAAATACAAATTTAAGGCCCATGAATAAAAAAAGTAAATAAAAAAAATTGAAAAAAGGTGAATGTATATGAACGTGCATGAGATGTGCATGCTTGTGCATATGTGCTTGTGTGTGTCTGTGAACACAATAATTCAAAAATGAAAATTCAGTAAAATACCAAGTTTGGTATTTAAGTTTAGTATCTTCCAAGGATGCGATATCAAGATTTTAATGAAAATCCCCCTCACCCATTCCAAACTACCCTTTAAATGCAAAAGAAAATTGAAGGATTTTGATTAAAATACCATAGCATATATTAAAGATATTTACATGACAATTAAAATGAATATTTTAAATTTTCTGGGAATTGCCTCTGAAGACCTACTTATTTTGAACGAATTTTGCATAACTGGTAACTGAGAGAGACAAACACTTACTGCACAAAAAATGTAGATCTTGTTACAACACACAATTTATGTATAATATATATTTTTACTTTCTCTAGCCCCAGAGAAGGTATTGTAATGCACCCAAAAATTTGATACCAAGATTTCACCAGATATATATGTTTTGGGCCTCTGAGGCTGAAAAAAGCATTTTTTAAAAAGAGAGAGAGAGTGCGTGCATGTGTGTGTGTGTACAGCATAGCCCCAAAACAAAAAGGCCATTGAATACCAAACTTGGTATTTAGGTTTAGTACTACCCTTTACATGGAAAAAATTTCGAATATTTTGATTTTCTTAAAAATGGCTCTAAAGATTTTGATTAAAATCGCATATATTAAAGCTATTTATGTCCAAAATAAAATGTATATCTCGAATATTTTGGGAATAGCCTCTTATGACCTCTTTATTCTGGATGAATTTTGCTTAACTGCTAAATCGTAAGAGATAGAAAAAAACGTACTACACAAAAAATGTACCTCATGACAAAACACACAATTTTTGTCCTTAACGTTTTTGTCGTGGAGGTAACCGTTTTCGAGATATTCCTTGTTATTGGTTTCAATTGTGAAGTACTTAAACTTTTGTCACACAGGAAGTGTCCGTTTTTCTTTTGTTCTACTCCTGGCCAAGCAAAGAAGTGATTTGCAATGACAATCACATAACGATAGCTTTTAAAACATTTCACAATCACTTTAGCATAGTGCATTCCCTTATTCCCTTCTACTTATAAGGAACTAAGTAATAACATTCTGCTAACATTTATCTTGATTAGCATTTTGTATAAAGAAGAATAATCTTTTGTAGGAGTTTTGTAGAGCAGCTAGAGAAAGACATGTGAGTGTAACACATCAAATTTTTTCCCTGGAGTTGACAATTTCTAAGATATTCCATGTTGTTATTTTCAGTTTAAAAATATTTCAGTTTTCTCATACGGGAATTTGTCAATGCCTGGCCATGTAAAGAAATGAATTTCAATCACATAGTAACAGCTTTTTAAAAGATCTGACTGTTGCTTTAGCCTAATGTATTCCCTTTCCCTTCTACCTATAAGGAACTAATTAATATGATTATTTCTGCTAATATTTATCTTGATTAGCATGGAGTAGAGAGAAGGATCAGCTTTTATAAGACTAATGACGAGTAAGCCAAACAAGTATGAACTATCTGCGCGGTGTTTTGCCTGTCCACGTCCTTGGCATTCGTTGCCATCTGCCACTATCACAGAAGCGTGTGGATGAAACCATAAAACTTTTTAAAACTACTTTTAAAGGCTTTACTTACCAACTTTATGAAAGGAGGTGCTAAAACTGGACACCATCGTTATGCATACTTTTTTTGCCCCTCTTTAGGAAACTATCCGACACTCGCCGTAGTTCATCTTGAATTTCCTGACAGATATTTTGTTTTACTTCTTCCAGGGTAGGTGGGTTTGTCTTGTACACTTTACGTTTTAAGTTACCCCAGAGATAGAAATCGCAGGGGGTAAGGTTTGGGGACAGAAATCTCTACTAATAATTGTCCTGAAACACAATTTCAATTGCTCTCATCGAAAGATTGGTCGTATCAGCTGTTGCAGAGCCTTGTTGAAAAAAAGGCAAAATCACGCTCCCTGTCTATTAATTCTCTTAAAAAAGGGAGGCAAAATTGTATTCATGGATGTATGGGCATCAACTGTTGACTTAAAAAAAATTGGCCCTGGAGCTTTTTACATCTGGAAATCTTTCTGCAAATCATATTTTCCCTTGGCAAGCTGCCCGAGTCAACACATATAATTCATAAAAAATACACTCTGTAGAAAACATATACTGAGCTATACTACATTTTGCAACTAAGTACAGGACAAAATAATAAATCCCTTGTGATAACTAAACTACACTATATCACTGTCAACTCAATACTGCTCTTCTAGAGCAAAGAAAACCTGTGCCAGAAGCGTGATCTTTACAACAGTGAAGTCTTGTGTCCACACGTCCAGTGGAAAAACACCGTAAAGCCGGTTCAGAGGTTTTTACCTCACTCAGTATGTTGCAGAATAGCTAGAGGAAGTCATGTGAATGGAACACATCAGATTTTAATATCTCATAGCAGGGAACTTTCTCAGCATTTTCTTAAGGTAAGGAAAGGAATTTGCCTCACAAACCTGATATATAAATAATAATAAATAAATAGTGTATTTTCCTATAGACATGCATTTTCATAATAAGGAATTTATTGTTTTGTAACTAGTATGTTAAAATACTATTTTAAAATTAAAAATATGTATTTATTGCTCAACCCATAGATAAATGATGGAATATGCAGCAAAATCGGAAATATTGTACTACAAAACTGACATATAAGCATAAGAATGTGAAACAAACTGCAAAACTTAATCCCACATCACAAGTAAAAAGAAAAGCTAAATTTGCAGTTGCATAACCATCCAATGAACGATTATGTATACTGGGTGTGGGATTACTTTAGAAGAGGTTAAGATTGTCTTGTATTGGATTTTACTTAGTATTAATATGCCTAATGTGTGGGGAAAATGAGGAAGCACAGCATTGTGTTTTTCAAGTGCAAAACAACAGAGATTTGGAGAAGAGAACTGAGATCTGATAAATGGGATTAAACTATGGATAGAGTAATTGGCGAAAAGGATATTTAAAAATAATAGAAATAGTATGCAGAAAATATTTCGGAAAGGTGTGTGAGAAATGGTATGAAATTGTGAGGCAATGAAAGGAAGATGAAATCAATAGAGAGCATGGGATTATCTGATATTAGTTAAATAGGATTCTTATATATCAATAGCCAGGGTGTTAGTAAGTATAAGGAACAAGCAACTCACAAGGTAGAAATTCACATGAATATGTTTCAGGAAAAAGGAAGGAAGAAAGGTATATTATTGTATGAAATGAATGTTTATATTGTGATTTATCATATTAAATTCATTCATATTTGGGGTTAAATCCCTTCCTTCCCCCATCTATCTTCTAAGACCCTTTGTTTGCAATTTATAACAATATTTTTATGGCAACTACTTTAAATAATCATAATTATTACATTTCTTAATAATTTTATTTGAATAAAGATTGTTGTGTACTAACCGTTATCATGCGAAGTGGAGTATGAGTGATGTATCCTTGGGTCACCTTGTTTAATGTATCAGTAAACATAGATCGAAGCTCTCCAGATTTGCTATACACTAAGTCTATTTGTGACCACCATGGTAAGCGAGGTTGCGTTATTATCCTGTCAAGTAAACATATAAGTATGTATTTGTTAGCCTCAAATAAAACAATGCATACATAATAGGAAATTGTTGCTTTAAGGAAAGCAATAGTTTTTATTCATAAGTCTTTTTATTAAAATTTGAGATAGTATTATCATAAGTAATATAACAAGAGCTCCAACTTTTATTGATAAATCGTGAGCAAATTTATCTAGAGAAAAGTGGAAGCTCGAGTTGCATTTAATAAGACTGTTCCATGAATAAAATAACAATGATTAGCCTATAAGGATACAAAGAATAATATTCCTAAAATCCCATTTGTCCTGACGTATATTTGCATTGAAATCGCTGCAAGTTGATGTCCATATGATAAATAATGGCCTTGTTGTTTACAAAATCCATTGAACTGGTTCCACACATTCTCCTTGTTGTTTTTTGTATTCTGCGGCTTTGAGTTTTCAATTACTTTGCCTATTTCAGCAATAGACCTTTCCCCAAATGCTTTGGAACTTCCGCCATTATGAACGGGAATATCATTGCACACTGATACAATTATTATGAAACTAACATTAGTACCGAGAGAAAACAAATGCAACTTAGAAAAACAACTGCAAGTGGGTGTGATAAAAAAAAAAAGGTTAAAATGCAATGATAATGATTTCCGACTGATTGGAATTTAATGCGCCAATGTACTGGATTGGCCACTTCCTATGATCATGTGTCATGAACGAAATACTCAACAATAAATTTATTAACAGTTATAGACATAATGAATAAGCTTATGACCAAATTGTTTATTTGGATTGTATGATAAATAAAAATGAATTAAATTTTATTTTATTTTTAGTTGTTTTGGTGCGAATGACAGTATTTTTTTTTATGTCAGGCAACTTTAAAATCTATGGCTCATTTAAGCACAATGTCATGCATTTCATTCATTTATCTTTGTTTTGTTTGCTGAGTTGGGTTTACAAGGCTTTGTGAATTACAGGGAATAGACAACAATTTCCATTACATAAGTTTTGCTTTAAAATGATTTTGAAAAATATAACATACTAAAAAGCAATATGAGATGACAATGTAAATAAACAGGAAATGGAGTCAGGCGGATATATGTTTAGTATTATTAATTCTTCCAAAGAGTATACACCTTAATCTTATTGTAAAGCAAGAAATGAAGTAATTACTATATAACTTCTTCTGGTGAAAATATATAAAATAAACATAACTATGTTGAAATGAGTCGTCTACCTTTTTAAACACCTTTTTCTCCCATAAGTCTATTTATTAAAACTAAGTTTTTGGAAAGTTGTTTCCAGAAAGTAGTCTTAATAAGTGGTAATAAGTACAGAAAAAATGTTAAAAAGGTTGTAAACTCATTCCAACATACATGACAAATTTATTTTACAACTGTGAAGAATTATCCTATAGTTTAAAATTATAAATTATAGACTTTTTCTTATGTATATTAACATAATACAGAAAGTATAAGGCTCCAGTTTTGAAACAAAAAAATTTCAACACAATGCAAAACCACATTTTTTATTACTTCTTTGATGTATTAGCAAATACACAACTTCACCAATTTATCTTATACAAAATATGCAATTTAAAATAAATATGCAATCCACTGGATTTTCCTTTATGGAATTAAGTAATAATTATATTTTATCTTTCTGATATATGCAATCATTTATTTATAATGAACAAAGTTTTAAAATGTAGAGATATACTTACCTAAACAAAGAACTAATGAGTACATAATGGTACATGTTGGGAAAGTTGGGATTCAGACATACTTTCAATGCCTCATTGTTATGTGGCTTTATTCGAAAACATGATACAAAACAGTCTATCATTAAATCTATATCCTGCTGCACATAATTTTGTCCTCTTGAGAATGGTTTACAAGGATTGAACAGCAGAGCCTGAAACAGTAAACAACTCAGTGATACTGACTTGTCTTGCTGATTAACACAATCATTTACCACATTTGCCAAGCACATAATAACTGCTGCAAACAGTGCTAAACTCTATACACCAGGCGGGCAAATGCAGTGTGCAAAAGTGCACAAGTACAGCACAATATTACATGCGTGCAAAGTTGATTGCTTCTTGCTTTTGGAAGATTGAATTCAAATGGGACACATTAATTTTGATTATAATGATTTGGGTCCTAGCAATAATAGGGAAGCAAAAAGGGCTTATCTCTTATGCATCAGAAACTAGGGTGAAACAAACGAATACTGTATGGAGTCCACTAATACTACACCAAGAAGCACTCTGTGCTGAATTAGGCAATGTTATGCAAGTTGCTTTCCATACAGTAAATTATGCAAGAACACATGGGCTGACACATTAAAAATTATCAATTGAAATAGGGAAAGAATATGGCAGCCTCCCATATCCCAGTGGGGTTATTTGCTCAGCAGGAGTAAAGTGATGAAATTACTTTTCTATTTAAGACAGTATAATTTAGTTCCTAATCAGAAGGAAAAACATGAGCCAAAATTATAGGACCCAGCCTGGATTGCAGACCTTGTAGTTTTAATGCATGTCACTGATCATCTTCATAATTTAAACATTGGCGTGCTAGGTGAAAATAATTTAATTTCTGACATGGTCAAAAAAGTGGAAGCTTTTAAAGAAAACTTGCAGGCACTGTGAGAAAACCAACTTTCATCCAAAAATGCTATACATTTTCCCAATTTTGATTTGGTTTGACATAGAGCAAGATATCAGGGATAGTCACCTGAAATTAAGTACTAATTTTTGGAATGACTTCAGGATATTGCACACTGTCTTAATTGTTTGAGTGTTTGTAAAAATATTCGCAGCTTCAATTAAAACACTCCATACCATTTAAATTGGAGTTCATTGATTTACAATGCAAAGTATGATTAAGAGACAAAATCTTTGCAGTATGAAGTACAAATGAATCCCATGATTTTTCTCAGCATGAGTTTCCGCATCTTCACCAGGAGGCTAAAATTATACTACTTTGCTTCTACACATGTTTGTGAAAGATTCTTCTCTGCCATGGAGATTAATAAATTTACAACACAGATCTCTGTATGTTGCATTTGCACCTGATATAGATTACACTATTGCTTCAGCAGAAAGTAGTAACTAACATTCAGTGTGACATGACATGGGAAGTAAGCAGGGGGTGACAAAAAATGTACGCACATGTGCAGGTTTATGCCTGCCCTGCCCTAACCCAAAAAAACCTATTCACGTCACAGTAACACCATAATTTAGACATCAAATCACCGTGAATACTTTTTACTTAAAGCCCATATCCATTACATTCTCACCTATTTAATTCTTATGAACAACCCCTTAAATTCTCAGTTAATTGTTTCTTCCACACTAGCTGCATGAAGGACAGGAGTTGAAAAAGTAGTCAAAATTGCAAAATTGAATGTCAAAGCCAGGGTTTTAACCATATATCTCAAGTTAGCTGGGGAATTTAATATACCATATTTATCCGAATACACAATGACGTTGAATGTAAGAAAACCTCCATTTTTCAGGACTTAATTTTGGAAATTAGCATATCTATATAAGAAGAACACACTCATAGGCCTTTTATCAGGTTTGAGGTTCTTTTGCATGTTGCAAATCTACGGCACAGGACCAACAGCTTTACTTCACTTCCGAAGGAAGCCATGTTAAGGATTTTTACGCCCCAAAAAATCCATCATGCTCCACTGAGTTTGATCCCAGTGACCTTGGGTATGTGAAATTAGCATGGTAGCCATTATACCATGGAGGTTGACTGAGAGGCTGATGGAAAGGTGAATACATAGCTGTATGGTATAAGTGCAGTGTGGCAGTGTAACTAACAACAATGATGGATATGACTTTTTATTTAAACAACATACTTCATATAACAAATCATAAATGCTAATTTACATTTGCACAGAAATTCACATTGTGGGTGGGAGAGACACAGAAGGGAGAACAATAATGTACCATATGTGAGGGATGATATAATGTGACGGTGGTAATATCAGCAGCATAGCTGTAACGATGATCATGGATATGATTTTCTATTTAGACAACATACTTAATATAACACACCGTATATATATCTTCTTTTTTTTTTTTTTTTTTTTTTTATAATATATAGTAAAACATTTTAGTTAATTCAAATTTTTCATGTTTTGAGCGGGAGAGAGGAGTACAAAGATGTATGGAATGTATGCGATTGTAGAAGGTGAAGACAGTGGTGGCAAAGCTGTAACGACAATTATGGACATTATTTTCTATCAAGACAACATACTTTAATATAACACACTGTAAAATGTTCTACCTAATTTCAATTTGCATGTAAACTCATAATACGGTGGCATAGAGAGGCAGAGGGGAAATTGGAAATGTACCGGTACCCTATGAAGGAGGGGAAATATGCAGCTAACCTTTCTCTTTCTGCTCGACTCTTGGCTTCTAAAACACCATAATGTACAACCACCGAAGTGAATCCTCTAATTTAATTTTAGTGAGTGATCTTTTTTCCTACAAGACTGCTCATATGCCTGTTAATGGCTAATTTTGGCACGAAATGACATGCACAAAATCTGCCACATGCATGTGACATACATCACAGTAATTTATACCATTTCCCCAGGCTTCACCACTGTCGTACCTGTGAAGTTTGAAACTTACTTGTTTCCTGCATGGAATTCAAAAAAGATATATCGCGAATGTAAGACAATCTCCCCAGTTCTGAACATTAATGTTTTGGAAAACAACATTGTCTTGTTTTCAGAAAAAATACAGTATGCAGGCATGTTGACATGGTAGTTCACAATGGTTAGAGCAACTGGACAGAGACCGGAAAGGTTCAAATCGCAGCCATGGAATTGGATTTTTCAGTCTTACTCTACTTTTTCAAGCACCTTATGTTGTTTCAACTATAGACTTGTGTAATGCAAAGAAAAATATACCTTCTGATCTTCAGTTGTTCAGATGCAATTTTTGGCCTATTTTCTTTCCACAAATCTTTTCAAATTCTTATACATTGACATTTACACAAATTCTACTGATTTTAAAATCCAGTTAGGCAAGATTTTTAATAAGATTCTGAAACCTTTAGCAGAAACTTACAAGCTTATGTTTTCAATTTTCTCTCAATATTATTTTAGAAGGTAATAGAGATGAAAACTACTTTACCATTCAGAAGCATTCAGCATTTCTTGACTGTACATGTAGTCTTAGATTCTCTTTCATAGTTTCTCTTGATTACATTTATTCTACGTATTTGCTCTGTGTCTTAGTAATTATACTCCTTACCATGTTACTGTAATTTAATTTGTGATGATGCCATGAATTTATAACGAAATTCTTATAGTGAATAAAAGCACGCCTTCAGCTGTCTTTTGTTTTTTAAAAAAAGAAAATTTCATGTTAAACAGCTATCCTTATGCAATAAAACAGCTTCACTTTAAATATATAATTTGCATAAATCTTCAACTATGATGAATTATCAATTTAGTGAAACACATTCTTTATTTAATTACCACATTTATTATACAGATTGTAGAATTTACTTCTCTGTTGCCATCTTCATTTCAAATATCATCCTTCTTGGTCATGCACGCAAGCATGCACATCTATTCCTCCCATTACTCTTTCCTTTCCACACTTGTTTACTCCATTTTTTAAACCATTTGTATTAACGATTGTATTCTTGGTTAACAAAATTTCAACTCTGCCAACACATCACCATATTTTAATAACTGACCTATCTTACCTTTGTTATTTTTGTCCAGAAATCACCAACATTTCATCACACTACCACCATGGATTTCCTGTCCTACTCTGAAATTGTCCTTTCTGACTGATGGAGCTTTGCATTTGTTCTTGTTATCCCTTTGCTTTTGGATGCCCATGATCTTCTGTTACCAAGATTCTAAGCCCAGTGTAGATCACACTAAATTCTTTCGCATCTTTCCAAACATGAAGTCCAACTGATGCACCTTTGATGTCTTTCCAGGCATCAACTGTCCATCAATTGATGAGGCAGACTTATTTCTTTCAACAGTGACGTCATCTCATAGATTGGCCTGCTTGCTTGAGTTGTCTTTTCCCTTATTTGCTGTCCATATGATTGCTGGCTGCCTCCTCTCCCTGCTTCTCTAACCAAAGCGTTGTTTTATTGGAATTCCATATATCCAGTATGGTACTTTTTCCTTTGCTTATAACGTTTTACATCTTCTTTAGTAATTCTGATCTTACTTCTCATTCTTCTTTCCCGTAATCATTTTTGATAAATATCCTTGTGACCTTTATCTTCGTATTGTTGCTAAATATTTCCCACTTAAAATTCACAGCTACCAATTTAACTATTATTGGTCTTGTCTTCCTCTTCTTCCAATTCTAAAAGAATCAATAATTTCCCATCCTGCCAATTTAATTCCTAGTTTTCCTTAGACAATTCCTTACACTACTTCCCATACCCTTCTTTCTTTTTGCTGATTTAATCCATAAATGACTATGTTACTCTTCCTGTTCATTCACCACTTTTTAATTTATATATTACTTTCTCTACCACTTGCAATGTACATGGTACGTAGAGAAGGTATTGCATTCCACCCCTAAAATTTTATAAAGATTCACATGCTTTGGGGTTCCTCAACACAAAAAAAAACATTTTTAGAAAAAAGTCCATGTGTCTGTGAACAGCATATATCAAAAACTGTTAAATACCAAACTTCATGTTTAAGTTCAGCATCTTCCAAAGATGAAATATGAAGAATTTTAAGAAAATCCCCCAACTCTAACTACCCTACACTTGGAAGATATTTTCATGATAAATAAAATGTGTATATCTTGAATTTTTGGGAATAGTATCTAAGGTCCTATTCATTCTGGATGTTTTTTGTATAACTGATAAACCTTAAGAGATAAACAAAAACTTACTACACAATAAAAATCACAATTTATGTGTTTTTTTATTTATTTATTTTTTGAGTTAATCATTTCCAAGATATTCTTTATTTGCATCAATTTTAAAATATTTATATTTTTCTCAAATGGGATATTGTTATTCATTTTTCTTGCTACTGGTCAAAGAGAACAGAATTTCAAAGCCATGATATAGCAACCTGATTTGAAAAGATCTACTTTTGCTTAAGTCTAGCATATTGCTTTGTATCTACAAGGAAATGTGTAATAAAGGTATTTGCACAAATGCTAATCTGTTAGAAGAATACATTTCTTTAAGAATAGTATGTTGAAGAATGGATAGAGAAAGATATGTGAAAGTTAACACATCAGATTTTTCTATTCTTGCATTCCTTCAGTTCTCTTCCTGTTCCTTCTTCTAGACATTTAATATTATGTTTTATCTCTTCTATATTCCTATCCATATTCTCTTCTCTCTTCCTTAAATTTCATTTATGCCCTTGCAATTGCTTTGAACATTGATATTATTTCTTCCATTGCTGGTCGTGGGTTTGGTTGAACTCCTATTAAAAGTAGCACTAATGCCATCTATCGCCAACAGTTTAGCATCAGAAAGCCAGTTCTTTTCTCCAGACTGTTAAATTTTTGCCTGTTGGGCAACCCAACCATGCTCTATATGTGTGTAGCACAACTCCCATCTTCCCCTACTTGAGACCTATTATTTTAAATGTGTCCTCTTTTTGGTCATGCAAGCAACTCCATGTTTAACATTAATAATTTGGTAAATAAAATTTAATTAAAATACTAATGGGGAGCAGTTTTAAGCCAAAGGCACTATTTGTTTCTCAAAATTGTACCATAAGTCTACTTGTATTACACATAACTCAAAATAACCATACAATATATGCCACAAAACTTAATTACTGCAATAGTAAGCTAGCAAATATTTTGTTAACAGTAATCATAATAAAATGTCCAATCATCAAGAAGAAGAAAAACATCAGCCATTTAGTGTGGAAAATATTAAAAGTGCTTGTTAAAGCTGCTTTTTTTTCTACCTTTTTTTCTCTTTTTTAGTTTTTTTTGTTTCTTAGCTTTTCACTCAATGAACCCATACTCTACAATACTGTAAAAGGGACATTACTAGCAGTATGCACACCCTTAAAAATAACTTAAAGGGTCTAGAGATGATATCTTACCTTCTAATTCCAAAGTTTTTAGTGAGATAGCCATTAATTAGCAATGTTCAAACTTATTACCTGTGGGCTACTACTAGTTGGCACCAGAAATCAGGAAACTATCATAAAAAATCTGCTTTCTACCTTTCTCTTGCTTTGCAAAAGCCAAAAAGGTTTCTCACCTTTAGATCATTGATCACACTCTGTACTAAGGTAAAGACAACATTGTTGGAGTCTAAAATATTGATATATGTGGAAGCTTTGCAAAGTTTGACACATGTAACAGCAGCTGCTTCGGTCAATTGCTTGCTAGTCCCATGTGGTCCCACTGCGCGTTTCACTGAGTCTATGAATTGCTTCTTTTTAGAATGACGTGGTGAACAAGGAGCTCCAGAGTCAGCATTTACTATTTCTTCCAGTACTTTCTGTAAAAGCAAAAAGTTCCATTTTTAGTTTTACATTAAAGAAATTGTATGGCTTTAATTTTTTTTGGAAACATAAATGCTGGAGAAAAGCTATTATGTGTAGGCTGGTTGACAACTCAAAAACGGAGCAAATAAGACAACATAGGGAGCAAAACAAAATGCTTCATTTTGATTCACAATACCCTGGGAAACAGAGTGGAAATATTATCACTGACCATAACAGCAAAGTGAAAATTCAATTTTCTGCATTGGGATATCCTTTGTTGGCAATTGATTAATGATATTTTTACATCTGTTTACAACTCAGCTGACCTAAGCCAACCAATGTCAAAATGCAATAGAGTAAACGTTTTCTGAATGCAGTTTCTTTCTGATTCTCTAGTAATATCAAACTTCATTCCTTTATTAATACAAACATTAAATTTTATTTTTTATTTATTGTTCCTTAAAATAAGAACTAAAGCTTTCCTGGCGACGTGTTAATTCAAAATCTTCTCGGGCTTCTAGCCAGGTAAAAACTTGGCTTGACACCAACGTTTCGAAGAAGTACATCTTCCTCGTCTTCAGGGTGAACTGATCAGTTCACCCTGAAGACGAGGAAGATGTACTTCTTCGAAACGTTGGTGTCAAGCCAAGTTTTTACCTGGCTAGAAGCCCGAGAAGATTTTGAATTATTGTTCCTTGTTAATATTTAACAGTTTTTACTATTCTTTGTAACTTTTTGAGGAATAGCCAGTTCTGAGTTACATATAAACAAACTGCTGATGTTACTTTCACTAGAAGATCCAACACAAGGCATTTGAGGTTAGTAAGCACATTTGCTGGATTTTATTGTTAGAAATAACTGAAAAAGTCAGTCCCATAGCTAGGATTTGAACACGGTTCTCCCACTTTCTGTGTGGTTGCTATAACTATTGAGTTACTATGACAACATGCCAGTAGGATATTAAATTCACCAACTGATTCAGATTTTTACCTGATTAACAAACTGGATGTCTCACTTCAGAGATAAGACCTTAATGGCATTAGTTGCCCTTAAAGTATTATCTCTGAAGTGAGACATACTCAAATGAGTTGGAAAATTTAATGTCTTACCTGTATATTGTCATAGTAGCTCAATGGTTAGTTATTACATGGAAAGCAGGAGAAAGGTGTTTTCAAATTTCGGCTATGACACTGAATTTTGCAGCTGGTTCTAACAATAACACAAAACTCTTATATAATTAATTACACAATATTATATTTTCTTTCTTATTCCCGGGACAGCTTCCCATAGTTGTGAATATTCAAATTATAATGGCTATATTTTAACTTTGCCACTCTCCTTTTAGTTTCCATTCTCAGTTATTGTGAACCAACCTTAATGGAACACACTAAGATAAGTGAATAAAGATAGTGTATAGGATATTTATAAAAAAACAAGTATAAGTGTTTCATTGCCTGCTTTACACTATCCTAGATTATGCATATATTGTATTTACCTGAATACAAGATGACCCCCATTTTTTGAACAATTTTAGAATTCAGCATATCATCTATATAAAACACAGACATAACTTAATTGTTAAATGAAGTTTAAAGTTTTGCCATATATTTTATGCAAATTAAGGGACACTTAAGCTGATTAAGCTTTTCCCTCTCTTTTATACTTAATTTGAACTTCGCAGATGGGTAGGAGAGAGAGAATAACAGAAATTTTGTACTGGTATGTGTGCAATCAGAAAAGGTAATTCGGCAACAGTAGCACGACTGAAACAATAATGGATATTTTCTATTTAGACAGCATACCCAATATAACATGTCACTGTTTTACCTAAATTAATAATTTGAACTTGCATGGAATTTTTATATTTTGAGCAGGAGAGGGGAGTATGGAAATGTACCAGCATGAGTGCATGCAGTGGGAGAACAACAATGTGACAATGGCAACGGCAGCAGCAGCATAACAAAAATGATTATGATGGACATGGCTTTCTATTTAGTCAACATACCAAATTTAATGTTTGTAAAAAATCCTTAATTTGAATTTGAGGTGCTAGTGGGAGAGAGACAGAAAAGTAAAGATGGAATATGCTCGGTGATAATGGTGGCAGCTTAGCAGTAATGACGATGAATACAATTTTCTATTAAAACAACATACTTAATACAGAGTCATTCAAAAATACTTTTACAACATTTAGGGATGGATTCCTGACATAGAAACAAGAATATATGTTCATTTAGACAAATACTCTAAAATGCTTTGTTATCATTTTTTGATTGAAAGTCACCTTCAACGGCTTTCCAGGTCCAACCTAATAACTTCATTTATGTATGCACTCATTCATAGAAGACCCATTCATAGAAGGCCCATTCACAGAAGACTCATTTTACCCTGCAGAGTTGGCCTTGTGTTGCCATGGCTGCTTGTTAACATTTGTCATTTATCAGCTATGTAATACATTCACCCAGCACGCCTTACAAGTGATATCTACAGGTACTTCATTCAGCACATTCTCCCAGTGCCTCTGCAAATAAGAAGAAACATGTGGTTTATGCTTGATGCTCTAGCACGTTTTAGTCTCATTATCTGAGATGCATTGGCTGGTATCTAGTATGACAAATGGATGGATAGAGGAGAACTAGTTGCGTGGCCTATACATGCCCCCAACCTCAATCTTTTGGATGTTTATCTTTTGGGTGCATCTTAAACCATTGGTTTATGCAGCAGACATCCTAGATGAAGAAACTCTTAATCTACGAGTCATGTATACATGCGAAATCATATGACACTGACTGGGACTATTTGACATTCCATGCTTCAATGAGTGCATGAGTGTCTGATGCAAGAGGAGGACATTTGGATCATTTGCTATAAGTGGTGTTTGTGTGGAACACCTCTTAATACACTGACGTCAAAATAGAATGAAGTGTCACTTTAAAATGTCTTGATTATCAGCATTTTGAACCTCAATAAATCAAGAACAAAGGGTTTTGGGACATGCGTTTATATGAACACTTTTTCTTGTTTTAATATAATGCACCTGTCCCCAACTTTGTAAGAGTATTTTTTAATCATCCTGTATAATATATTGTAAAAAAGATTAGCCTAATTTGAATTTGCACATAAATTCATGGTGAGGGCGACAGAGGAGAGAACAGAAATGTATAGTATTATGTGTGGTAAGAAAGGGAACTCCGCAGATAAACCACTCTTTTTCTGCTTTACCTTGGCTCCCTATACACATTGAATGCTACTATTGATGTGAAAGGAAATCCTCTATTTTTATTTTAACCTCCAAGAGAAATCTTTTTCCTAATGAGAATGCTTAATATAAGTGCATTAACAGCTACCTTTTCAGTGAGAAATGAAACAAAATCTGATGCATACCTCAAGACCTTGGTTGGTAATCTTTACCTTTTACCCCAGGCTTCATCACTGCCAGGCCCATGAAGTTTAAAACTTACTTTTTCCTGCATACTATTCAAAAAAAATATATCATCACCCTCAGTTCTCACCATTGATACTTTGGGGGAGGGGGGGGGGGGGAACATTGCCTTGTATTGAAATAAATAGATATTTTGCTTATTCTTTATCCTTTGACTATTTGAGTTCATCTGTATGAGCTTAAAGAATACATAAAACATGAATACTTACAGGAGAGAGGACTAGTAGCATTATTTGTAATGGCCATACTGCAGCTCTACCTTTCTTGTTGTCAGCAAACCCATCTAAGATGTCAAATAGGCCTTCACAGCACTTTGCTAGTTCTTCATTTGGTTTTTTCTATATGAATAAAATGTCAATTTTACTCCACAGTTTGCTTTGATTTAAATATGCAAAGACTATATTTGCAATAACAAATTAAATGTCAAGAATAAGGAAGCATGGCAACAAATCTAATTTCCAAGTACTTTGAATCTGTAAAGTGCAATTTATTCTACAATTATAAGTGATTCCAATACACAGCAGAACTAATTATTGTACCTGCAAATCAGCAAATTCATGAGGATATGTATCCATCCAGTTCCAAATTGCTTTTTCCAGTTGAGTCATTAACACTAAGTGAACAGTCTTCTTTAAAAGTCGAAATTTTTGTATTGATTCTGAAACAACAATTACTTGTCTTTATTCATTCTAATCTACAGCATATTAAAATATATTTTTGCCACTTATGCATTCCATCAGAAGCTTTCAGATATTTAAGGAGTGCTTGTTTAGTGGAGGTATGAAAGATTTTAGCATTTTATGTAAAAATGTTATTGCCTTTGCTAGCATTTCAGGGTTTTTTACATGAAAATAGAGTTTTATTTATGGATGCTCTTTAACTACTGTGGTTCTCAGCATTCCATTCTATAATGGATGTAAAAGGCAGCTTAATTTAGTTCAGAGGCCTCTTTATCAGGCTTAAGGTTTTTTTAGGTGTCATAAATCTACAACACGGCACCCACGGCTTTACATCTCTTCCAAAGCCATGCTAAGGAGTTTTGTGCCCAAAAAAGTCCATTGTCCTCCGCCAGGTTTGAATCCATGACCTTGGGCAAATGAGGCTACCAATAATCACTATACCAAGGAGAGCGACTCAGGGTTCTGTGAAGAGTATGCATAAAGAATTATCTTAGATTATTGCAAATTCAATTTGTATATTATTCTTTTGATGTTGAATTGTTTGTTAGCTTTTATTTCTGCAAGAAGCAACGAAAGTGACAGGCAAGTTCTAGGCAGTAGGTGCACACAGCTTAAAACCTAGAGATATTACTAGTAAGTAGTTCTCATTAGACATTGCACAATCAAAACAATTGACATAAATAAGACAATATATAAAATATTGTGATTATGCCCGTGGAGCCATTATCGCCAAAGAGAGAGAGAGAGAGAGAGAGTGTGTGAGTGTGAGAGAGTGTGTGTGTGTGTACTTGAGGGGCTGGCTTGCTTCAAAAGTCATAACTGATTGTTGGCATACATTGTTGCAGGCACTTTAGTGGACACCTGAGCCACGGCAAGTTCTTTTGACATTACAGCTCTGATTGTTACACCTGTGCAAGTAGACATGTGTTCTGCAGGAAGGTTCTTTGACATTCTTTAACACTGTTAAACCTGAGTGAGTTTGTGATAGCTGCAGTGGCTTTGCATATGCAACTGTTTCTAGAAGTTTTCGTGAAGTGACCAACAGGTATTAAAAGGGCAATGAAGCCCTGCCCAGAGTCAGTTTTCACTGGGAATGCATTGCATACAACAGTTGAATGATTTTACAAGGAAAATTTGTAGTGTATAACCAACCACTACTGCCACTAATCAAAAAGAAATTATATGGCAGAACTGTTAAGAAAGACAGTTATTTGTGAGCAGATTCTAATTGTAATTAGTTTGTGGAAGAAATAAAGAGTTGTGCTGGAAAAAAGGGGTTTTCTTACACTGGTGTCAGATGGAGGAAATGATTAAAACTTTACTCGCAGAAATACAGAACATGTAAAATGGAATGGACTAATTGAAAAAGGAAATGAAATCCAGAAAGGAAAACATGAAAAAATGCAAATCAGGATGGATGAAATGAATCTAGGAAAAGTGAAGATGGTGGAATAGAAGATGGGATCCAGAATGGAGATGTGAACCAAAATAATAACTTTGAATTGCGTGAAGGAGAAGATCAAGGAGAATATAGAGCCCAGCATGGAAAATTTTGAAAACAGAGATTTCAAACAAAATCAATGAACAACTGGCCAGGGTGATGGACATGGAGGACGTTGCTGGAAAGGTGAAAGACCATCACCAGCACCTGAAAAACAACAAGGAATGAAGTGCCCTGGAAGGATGAGTTGACAAAAGAACAAAATTACAGGACATGATAGAAAAAATGCTAGAGAAAGGCTGAAAGACTTGAAGATCACGACAACAGGATGCAAAATAACATCTGCTGGTGTCAAGTCGCCAAAGTTCAACAAAATATTCACTTTCGAATTTTTCCGCCTACAATTTGCTACAGTTGCCACCCACAACCAATGGTCAGCAGAAGAGGAAGTTGCACAACTGATAGCAAGTCTCAAGGATTGGACGGCAGAAGTAATAAATACAATTCTGACGTCAGCAAAGCCTGGAGAGATCTGGGAGGTCTTGAGAACTGCTTTGGAAACCACTGCCTCACTGCAGCCTACTGCAGTACTACAGTCAGCTTAAATTGATGCTGCAATAGCCAGGGGAGACAATGCAGAGTTTGCTCTGGCGAATGAACAAAGGCCTCATGTAACCTACCACCTAGTTACATGTCCCAGGAAGCTACCAACTCCTTTATTGGCTAATAGTATATTTGGATTATCTAATCCATTACGATGGTGCTGGTTGAGAAGACCAGCCCTGAGGAGGGATCAGTGTAACTATGCCCTGACCCCATAATCACCAAACATGTGTGTATGGTTTGCTTTGTAAGTCATAGTTGATTGTTGGCATCCATTGTAACATGCGTGTTAGTGGACACTTGTGCCGTAATAAGTTCTGCTGACATTGCAGCTGTGATTGTTACAACTGTGTGAGCAGACACATGTTCTGTCAGAAGATTCTTTGACATTGTTAAGCCTGAGTGAGTTTGTGACATGCAAATTTTTCTAGAAGTTTCCAATGACAAGACCAACAGATATAAAAAGGGCAATGAAGCCTTGCCCAGAGTCAGTTTTCACTGAGAATGCTTCACGTGCAATAATTCAGAGTTCTAAAGAGAATTTGTAACGTGTAGCCCCTGCAAATGATTAAAAGAAATTTATGGCTGAATTGTTACGAAATACATTTATTGGCAAGCAGTTTGTGTAATAAATAGAGTTATTGGGGTAAAAGGGAATTGTTACAAGATTAATAAATTCATTTTAAATTGTTTGTAAGAGTTTATTCTTACTGCAGATGTGTGCATTTTGATCATAGGTAAAGTTCTTTGATTCTTAAAATTTAATCTTGGAGTAAATGATAAAAATAACCTTATTTTCTTTTTGTTTTATTTTTATTTTTTTCTCAAATATGGCATTTTATATATTTCAAAAAAGTGAGATCCTTGATAGTAAATTCTGAAACAAGATCTAGCATTGCGGACCACTAGCCACATTTATTTTATGTTTTATTTGTATTTTTGATAGCCTTCTTTAGAACATGTCTTTTCCAGCCATTTTGTTTTTCTGTTATTACTCCTTGGTTATTTTTGTTTTGTGAAGATAGAATTTTGATGCAGTTTTGTTTTCATCAGTCGATTTTTTATATTGCAACAAGTTGTTTAATTTTGTGTCAATAACGTGTTTTAGCAATGAAAAATTTTTGAAGTAACCAAGGAAAATTTTTAATGCTTTTTACATTCTCCTTCTGACTTTGTTGAGGAAGGAGGTCCTTGAGACATTAAGTCGAGGGATAACATTTTCTCATCAGAGAGGAAGATTAAGGTGATAAAAGAATTTGTAGCTTCAAAGTAATATTATGTCGAAGAGTACATTCGCTACAACTTTCAACGAGATAGTTGATTTTCCTAGGCATTGAGAAAGTCATTGTCCAGAACATTTTAGTTTGTGCTAGAAAGAGAGCAAATTGCTAGAAAGGGAAAGATATGTTAGCAAATTGAATAGTTTTCAACAGGAATAGAGAAATTTTGTTGGGAATAAATTTGTTAAACTACAGACGATTTTAAGTTTTAAATGAAAGAAGGCTATCTTTAAAATTTGAAACTGAGTTGAAAATTTTTAAATAAAAGCGAGCTTTGTTCGAAAGAAAAGAAAATGTTCTTCACACCAAGTAAATCCTTGCACCATGTATGCGCCCTGAGTAAAAGAGATCTCAAGAAGTGCTCGACCAAATGACCTGGACCCGGGTAGGCAGAGCGTTCATCAGCATCAGCAAACTAGATGGAACCATCTGGAGATTTCATTGACATAGCTGACTGGAATCCGTAGTTTTGGAAACCTTCATTTCAGGAGATGAGGCTCAGTGCTATCAATATGATCCAGAGACCAAACAACAGTCATTGGCATGGTGTTCATTGTCTTTCCTGCCTCCCCATAAAATTTGGCTGACAAAATCCTAAATTAAGACACCATTCACTTTCACTAACACTCCTGAACAAATCTTATGTTAATGCGTTGCTTCATATTTCAATGGCATGAGTTTTCATCACAATGACCTGTTAGCTGGATCTCAGAGTGTATCACTGCGTCACTTTGTGATTTGCATGATAGGTGGCAGTTCTTGACATGTCTCTCAATGTGTATGCATGGGTGCCTCACCCTAACCAACACGTTTTTAACGGAACTATACACCAAACTTTTCTGACGCACTTTGGTGTATGAACAGGTTTATCAAAAAGAAAAAAAAAAACTACAGTAGATTTTCTTTCTTTATTGCTATATATTTTAACATTTTATGGATATTAAGCATGACTTAAATTAAATAAAAAACAAAAATATAAATAGCTTAATTTTATTTTTTGTTAAAATGGAACTGATGTCAGTGGTACAAAAATTCCATCAATATTCACTTTTTCGCAATGTGGTAATTTTCCAAACTATCGACACATGTTTTTTACTTAAGGAGTGTGAACTCCACAAAGAGTAATTTCGATACAAACAAATTAACCACAACTTAAAAAAAAAATCTGATGTGTTCCATTCACATGACTTTCTCTACATCATTGTAACAAATTATTGTTAAAAAGAATATTATTCTATCTACTTTATCATAATTGAGATAAACATTAGCAGAAATTGTATTAATTTCTTGCTTCCTTGTTAGTAGAAGGGAAATAAGGGAATGAACTAGGCTAAACTGATAGTCAAATCTTTTAAAAACTGGTTGCCATATGGTTGAAATCTGTTTCCATGCAGGGCCAGGAGTGTACAACTATCCGTGTGAGATAAGATTAAGTATTTTAAATCTGAAACAAATAACAAAGAATATCTCAGAATGGCCATTTCCATCGGGAGGAGGGGGGGGGGGGTGGAAAAAAAATGTATATGACATAATTTGTGTGTTTTAACGTGAGCTACATTTTTTTTGTGTAGTAAGTTTTGTTTATCTCTTACAGTTAACCAGTTACGCAAAATTCATTCAGAATAAAGAGGTCTTTAGATGCTATTCCCAGAAAATTCAAGATATACATTTTATTTGAAATATAAATATCTTTAATATACAGTATTTTAATCAAAATTGTTAGATTTTTGAGAAAATTAAAATTTTCAAAATGTTTCCCATGTAAAGGGTAGTTTGGGGGGGCTCTCAAAATCATCTTGCATCCCTGGAAGATGCTAAACTTAAATACCAGTTTAATAATTTACCAACTTTTCGTTTTTGAGTTATGTTTTCCACACACGCACACACACCACACAGCACATCCACAGACCTTTTTCTATAAATGCTTTTTTGAATATAGGGGACCCTAAAATGTGTATTTCTGGTGAAATCTTGGTATCAAATTTTTGGGTGGAGTGCAATACCCTCTCTATACACTATGTACATAGTACATGTAGAGAAAGTAACAAAATCAGTTATATATATCAAACTGGCAAAAAAGAAAGAGGTATATATGTGTGTTTAAAAAGAAAAAAACTGGAAATATTAGACAAATGGTGAAAACTGTGGTTCTAAAAGAAGAATGCATTGAAGTCATAAAAGATCCATTAAAAGAATGTACAAAGAAGCAAAACCTCACATTGAATGAAGCCAAAACAATCTCAAACCTAAACTTAACCAGATCATCCAACATTACAGAAACTTCATATATTCCCAAAATTCACCAGTGAAGGAAATGCCATTGCACCAATAGTCAACAACATAGATTCACCTACATACAAACTTTCAAAATGACTAATACATAAACTTGCTACATTGCCAAATTACCTCAGTTTAATTATAAAAATTCTTATGTATTCCATTCACATGACTTTTTCTACATGTTCTGCAAACAACTATTCTTAAAAAAGATTATTGTTTTATTTACATCACACTAATCAAGATAAACATTAAACAGTTAAATATTAGTTTAGTTTATCTTCCTTCTAAGCAGATAAGAAATAAGGGGATACATTAGATTATGGCAATAGTCAAATCTTTTAAAATCTGGTCAATATGTGAACTGAAGTTTGACTCACTTTGCACTGCCAGTAAAACCGTATTTGAGTAAAGTTACATAGTTAAAAATGAAACCAATAACAAGGAGTATCTTGGAAACAGTCAACTCTACAACAAAAATTGAACGACATAAATTGTATGTTTTGATGAGATCTACATTTTTTGTGTAGTAAGTTTTTGCCTATTTCTTACAGTTTACCAATTGTGCAACATTTAGCAAAAAGAATGAACAGATCTTTAGAAGCTATTCCAAATATATTTTACATACATTATTTTAATCAAAATCGTTCGAGCCATTTTTGAGAAAAACAAAATTTTCAAACAATTTTCCATATAAAGAATACTTTGGAGTGCGGCAGCAGGTTCTTGAAAATTGATCCTTGTAAGAATTAAACTTGATACTATGCTGTCCAGACACACAAGGACCTTTTCTAAAAATGCTTTTTTTGGACTCAGGACCAAAACGCATATTTCTGGCAAAATCTCGACATCAAGTTTTTGTGGGGAATTCAATACCTTCTCTATACACTATATACATAGTATGTATAAAAAGTTAAAATTCATCAGACTTAATTAAGAACATATCAAACACAGAACTAAAGTGACAAGATACATTAGCATCCTTTGATGTCACACCTTTGAATCCAACTATACCAAATCTTGAATGCTAAAACACTTAACAGAATGGCAGGTGCAAACAGACATCGAGAAAATATGTAGAAATAGAACATTGTCTAAAACTAACAGAACTATGCATAAACCATAATGACTTTACATTCAACAACAGAGTATACTAATAAACCTCAGGCATAGCAATGAGCAATTCTGTACCACCATTCCTTGCAGATTTTCACAAGAGTTATTTTGAAACTTGCATCACTACAGCATGTAGACGACATCTTAGCTGTAGTTCCCAAATGTTTTATTCCAGATTCTTTAAAACTTTTAATATTCAACAAGAATCAATCCAGTTCATTATGAAAATAGCAGAAACCTGTTTACTTTTAACTGGGCTTAAAAATAATCAAAGAACACAATCACCTTACCTTACCACAAATCAACCCAAATAGACAACTACATCTACATCAACAGTTACATCCTCATAATACACAGGCATACAGCATTCAACATTCTATCCCACAGACCAGTCTTCATACCACTGAAACAAGAATATAAGACTGAGTATGAACACAAATCCACAGTCACAAACAGCAGCTTAGTCAGCATCAAAATCATGGACAACACAAACTAAGTCAAGCAAATGACAAACCCAATTTCAAGAATTCCAAATCATTCAAAACTATATCACAATTTCCATAATATCTTAACAAATTAGAATCACATTAGCTCCCCTAAATACTTCAATCTACAAAAAAATACTATGTACTAATCTAAAAGATCTGATGCCAGAACCTGCCGTTTACAAACAGAAACTGTGCAGATTGCAGTCAAACATACATAGAAAAAACCAAAATAAATGTAGAAAAAAATTAAAGGAACAACAGTAACTAATGATGATGAGTATTCAACTCAAAGGTCGCTCACTGGCTGGCACAAAATTGTGGTAGAGAGCACAACCTATCCTCAATGTTCAGGCATTGCCATTCCTTTCTGTGGGATGGTAGTAATGAAAGGACATACACCTAGTCTTTCCAGCAGGAGAGAAAATCCCCAGAATTGAACCCAGGCCCCCTGCGCCACAGACAAGTGTACACTGTTTTCTTGAAAATTAAATAACATGATTTTTTGAGGAGGGCTTATGGTTGGGAGTTTGTTTACATATAATGCCCCAAGAGGAAATAATCTAAGTCATATAGCATATTGTCTGCAAAGACATTCTTGAACAAACAGGCTACATACATTATATATGCACAAACATGACGAAAATATTATTTTTGTCTTATAATCTATCGTGTAAATAAACACCAACTTATTTTAATCATATAAAAAATATCATGTTTTCTAGTTACCTATAACTTTTTATTTTATATAAGAATTCACATACCATTGAGCAGTCTGGTGAGTCGTTGCACATCTACATTGATGTGTTGAATAAGCTCGATGTCACTGTAGTCTGGATTTTCCTCATTGCAAGCACTCAACTCCTGTAACCTATATTAAATAAGAATTGCATTAGAACTAATATTACCAAATTCAAACGTTTTAAAAGATTAAAAAAAATTGGTATTAAGCTGAAACACTAGAGGATTATTCAAAATCCCAATTTCTATAAATCTTATCAGACTTGCAAAGGGTTTGATTTTGCTACACAAAGCTCATTAGATAAAACTACCAAAAAGTACATTATTTTGAATGAGCAGCAATTTTTGTGCACGCATGCAAACACAAAACTAATCTTTACTGTCAATGGAGCTAAAAACAGGCATACTAACTCAGCATCATGTAGGAACAAAGAGAATAAGAAGTACAATTCATTATGATCAGCACTACAATCTTGTAGACCCCATTTCACAATGTCTCCATTCCTATTTATTGCTTTCCCACTCCATCTTCTTATTCAACCATTATATATATTTATTTCCTTATAAGAACATTTTTATGAACCTTTTCAAAAGGTTAACAAATAGGCATAGGATTTAAAATTTTTAGGAAAAAAAACTATAAGTGTGAAAAATGCATAAGTAAAAGCATATATTAGAGAAGCAAAACAGGGTGGATGGAGAAAAAATACTTGTATTAGAAAAAAATCTATAATGAACTATATAAGAAACCTATCAAATTCTGGATTGTGTGTGGCGACTATTTATTATGATGCATATAGCACTACATAAATTATTATCAACATCAGAACGATGTCTTCATTGGATGCCAGTCGCTATATAACAATATTACTAATGTTAAACAGGCCTGTGTTCTCCATACGGGGAAATAAAAATAAAATGTGAATAATCATGGCTATGGCACACACATGTGCAAATTGTATGCAAAAACACAGAAATGAATATTGTAAACAAAACACATAGATCAAACACAAATATTATTTAAAACAAAATATCTCTCGTGTTCAGATCATTACGTGGATCGTGGTAAGAAACAATTTCCTAACACAATCTCTACAAACCTTGTGCTTGTAGAATATTTGTGGAGTTTCTTTTGTATGTTTCTTTAACACTACCTCACACTAATTTATGAGGGAGTAGTTTTGGGAGCAATTGCTTTCATTTTCAATCTCGAGATCACGATAACTACACCATGCACTCCTCTGAGCTATGACACATCAGCAAGTGTTTTGACTGTCTATGGCATTCATGGCATCATTAAAATCCATGGACAAATTTAGTGAATATTAATTTATTGGCTAATGGTTGGAAGAGTAACACAAAGTGAACAAATAAATCTGGACCGTGCTGTTATTATTCTGTTGCTGTAAAGACTACATCACAATGGAACGTTTACCTAATGTGAAATAAATAGCAATCTGCCATTAATATTTTCTTTGCTTTCAGTGGCTGAAGCAATATGTTCATTGGCACCATGTGAAAAAGCATTGAGCATTTGTTATGTGAATAAACAACTCAAATGGTATCTTTTGACTTTTGAGAGTCAAAGGCAAACCATCTTGTGCAAACAGTTTCCAGGTAGAAACTAATACAGCTTGCAAGATTTTTAGCGACCAATATAGAGAGAATGTAAAATGCATCATAAACATTCTGAGGTATGGAATGAAAATAAATTTTATGTGAAATTTTGATTGGGTAAATAAATGGCAATGATGGTTAAAGAAACTATTGATGCAATTTAACATAAACCTGACAGGTAATCAAAACTTAATTTGAAATCTATACTTCACTCTTTCATCCAATATTTTGTTGTACACTTACCGTCGAATATGAATTGATTTATAATTCAGAAGCAGTCTCATCAAAAGCAATACTTTGTTTTACAGTTTTTCAGTATCTCACAACCTACAGTATGCAGAACTCTCAAAGTGTCTCACACCATTTTAATCTATTCCTCATGTCACAATTTTTCCCCACATTTCGGAGATTGTTTCCATCATTTTAAGTATATGTTACTGGAGACCTATAAAAGTGTATTTCAAGCGAGCATCGTCATAAACTATGGGAATTAATATGAATTGATGTGAAAGCGTTATTAAAGTTCTGTTGTATTCAGTTTACAATCAGTGAAGACAAACATGATTACCTGAATGTGAAACTTGCACAGCATAAACCATATAGTAAGCTTAGGTCATTTAAATCTTCAGCTTACACTTAAACTGTGAAACTGCCGCTAAACATATAAATGGTATTTATTTGAAGAGTTGATTGATGTCAAATAAATGAATATAACACTGTTTACAAACTTCCATAAAAAGAAAAGTGATATAGATGATATTTTGCTCTTCTAAGGACTTTATATTTGTTTGTAAGTGCAAAAAATGCATATGCGAAAAACGTATTCATAAAATAAAATTCTGCCAGGACCTCGAATGAAAAAGTATGTGTAAAAAACATATAAATGTGAAATATATTAACAATTTACTGCATACGAATAGACATGAGCTACAAAAATGGATGTAAAAGATAAGCTCTTCATCCTCTATCTCCATGTATCACATATATATGATACATTGGATTTAGTATTTTTTTCTTCTCACTCTATATTGTGAAAACCGATTGTGTCATTATTTGATACATTCTGCATCTCAGACTTCTCATAATTCTTTTGTATTTCTTGTCTTGTATAGCAAGGCAGAATTGGGAAGGTAAAAAAAACAAAAACAAAACTGAAAGCTTGATATAGAGTTACTGTATCTTATATAAATAAAACCCCTAAAACCCTTTTGAACTTCCCTTAAAAATGAATATAAAATTTTACCTCTAAATATTCATGTTATTTTAGTCCTTAATAACAGACATTGATCAACAGAATAAAATTTATTGCCATCTAAACGTCATTTTAGACCACCCAACAGTTTTGCATTATCGTAAATCAGAACAATTCCCAATTTGTTTGGGAGTACACGTTTGCAGTGATCATAGCCCCTGGCACTATAAACTCCACAAGCACTGATCCCAGAAAATAGAAGTCACAGTCTTTCTGCTGCAGAAAGTTTGTGTGAACTTTATAGGCATCCATTGTTGGATTATTCTTTTGATTCAGGATTGTCATAAAGAATCCTTTTCGTCCCGTCATAATGGAGTTCAAGAACTCTTCTCCATCAGCAGCATAACAAGTGAGGAAAGTTAAGAGCTTAAGCTGACCTCCTCAAACAGCTTTTTGGGAAATCCAGCATGCACAATGTTTTGACAGGATAGTTGTTCTGTAACAATCATGTAGAGAATTGTTCGGAAAATCTGCAGACAACTCACTGATAGTGAGTCCCCAACTCTCTTGAACCACTTGATCAATTCACTGAACAGATCTTCACCAGTGACAGACTTATTCTCTTTGGCCTTCTTTAAATTTCCTACGCTATTCATACAGTTTGCACCATAAACACAACCCATTCTGCAAGGAATTTCTGCTGCACAATTCCCTTCCGACTGTAGAAAATGAGTATCATCTTGCAACTCGCACTTGGCAGAAGCATCAATGATACTGGTCATGTTGAAGTCCTGTAGCTCAGCTCCAAATGAAGTATTGAATTTGGCCTAGGAGCACATATTGCTGGGTTAGCTGCGCAGTAGCACAGTGTTGTATGTGTAGTTATGCCTGTCTAGTCACGTAGCAGAGCGATTGGAGGTTGAAACAAAATAAGTCTTGATAGAATGGGACACTATGAACTATAGCAGTTAAGCAGCATCAATAAATAAAACCTGATTTCATTGTTAAACTAAGGACTTGCTTAAGCGGCAACCATAGCTGATTAAAACTTTGGCTTACTGTGAAAGCAGCCCTTATCACATATTTGGAGCTACAATGCATTCTGACTTCCAAAATTTAAACAACAAAAGCTCTCTTCCCCTTTTCAATTGGTTTAGGTTTACATGACACACAGTAACCACATAAATGGTATTATATTCACGTTGAAGCAATCACATTCGCCAAGATTTTATGTCCTTACCAAATGTTACATGTTAGTAGCTATATTTATTACAAATATAATTTATCATATTTTCTAGCTTATCATTGATAATATGTATTATTGATTTAAAAAAAAATGTTACAATGCTGTCAATTGACAGGATCATATCTGTACCACCGGTGTGCCAGAATTTTGTCTTGCAAGAGTTCTTTTACATGCCAGTAAATTCACTGACATGGGGCTGTCACTTTTAAGCATACTTAAAAACAATACAACATAACCTTGAAATCAGAAGGTCAGTTTCTAACCAACTAAGATACCAAACTACATTAATGATGTTCATATTTATTGGTTAGGAGATAACATCAGACGTAGGCAAGGATTAAA
The DNA here is from genome assembly GCA_030762935.1 of Hymenopus coronatus. Lineage (NCBI taxonomy): Eukaryota > Metazoa > Arthropoda > Insecta > Mantodea > Hymenopodidae > Hymenopus > Hymenopus coronatus. Next base: position 58,713,356 of record CM060882.1, read on the forward strand.
ATAAACAAAATTTTCATATAAATATCATATATTACGATCCAATCTTTTGTTTGTAACTAGAGAGAAAAAGCAATAATGGTTGTTGATATATCACCAAGGAGACAATGACAACAATATAGTTGGAAAATTGAAGAGATTGTGTATTGGCTAAGAGATACATTTTTAATAAGGAACCAATTTAGCGGAAAACAAAAAAAAAATATAATGAATCCACATAGTATTGAAATAAAACAATGATTAATTATATACTTTCAACTACTTTAATCTTGAAAAAATAAACAGCTTTTACCTGTACCTGAAGAAAGCAGAAAGAAAAAAGTTCTCTCATCACTCATATGATCAACTACAAAATAATATCAAATTATTGTTTGTTAATTAACATTCACTGCCACAATGTTACCAATTTATTTGTTAAACCTATCAATTAACAAGTTTTGATTAGAAACTGAAAATATGCAGATCTCATCAATTGACAAAATCTGATTTTCTGTGCATTTTTCTATGATAAGTGTTTCTATAATTGTGTGTTTCTTTCGCATTGTTTTAGTCATATGAGACTAGAGCGCACCCGTGTATAAAGAGAACAAACGATAAAGCAAATAATCTCTGCCAACAGAACAACTGTTTGTCTGGACTCACTGACAAAAGGATATTTCGCGGTTTGATAAATTATAGATTTTTTAGTTATTAAGTATGTTAGTGTTTTAATACAATAAACTTTCATTATTGTTAAATTTTGTTAAAATTCACATTTCTTTATAATTCTCCCTTTATTTTTTCCTATTCTCATTGTACAGGAAAATTATAAATTACAACAATTTATACAACATATACGTACACTACTTTATATACAGCTTGAATGAAAAATTAAAGCAATCCATTCCATAGGAAACTGCTTATTAATTTAAATGTGAAACACATTAACATTAATCAGAAGTCTCATATACTGCAAAAAGACCAGCAGTCAAAGTGTTACACACCTTCCTGATATTCTGTTAAATACTGCATTGAAGAAATTCAGACTTAGTGCAAACAAAACTTTAGAAGCTAAATGTTTCAGTTGTGGTGCATTAGGATTGTCAATTGGAATATCTGAAACAAAAAATGTAGCAAGATTAATGTTTTCTTCTAAGCATATTTGCAGATCATATATACCATAATAGAATATCTCATCAATAAGCATTGCTTAACATAATTTATGTTGGCATTATGGAAGACACTATAATAACATTGTTATTATTAGTATTTTCTTGCAAGCTTCTAAGTTTTTTGTGCCATAAAATTCATTTAATGTGAACAAATTCAGTTTCATTTTTATGTGTCCCATTAGCTGTTACATTACAAACTGAAGTTATTATACAGCTGGAAAAAAATGTTTGAAATAGTATAAAACATAATAGAATTTCTGCCTTGAACTTCTCAAACTCTCAAGTTTACTTTCTTCTTATGAAAAAACTATAAATATTCAAGAATAAAAAAATAAAAAAAAAAAAACATTAGGGTGCCATTTTAGACTAACTGCTTTAACTATGTGGATAGATGGCAGCACAGATGCTAATGCCATCTCTTTTCAGTTTTACTTTTGTTTTAGACTTAAGGTGGAACTTTCGGTCATGGTATTAAATATCCAATCCAGTATTTACCTTGACGACTGAAGGAAACCATGAAAAAAAATACTTAGCCAGATTGGTCAGCCCATGGGATTTGAACCCAGGACCTCCCAAACATAGGTATCAGATGTTACTGACTGAGACATCCTGCTTGGTAATTAGTATTTTATAAAACTTTAAAAAGTGACCTGCTAAGGAAAGAACAAAAATACACTCTCATGCACAGGTCAAGAATCTGATTGCCTGAAAACCCCTTCCAAAAAAGACATTTTTAGAAAAATGTCCATGAGTGTATCTGTGGGAAGCATAGCTCAAAAACGAAAAGTCTGTTAAATACCAAACTTGATATTTAAGATCAGTATCTTGCAAGGATGTGACACAATTTTCAAGAAAATCCCCCACCCCCAACTAGCCTTTACATGGAAAAATTTTAGAAAATTTTGATTTTCTCAAAAATGCTCTAACGATTTTGATTAAAATCTCTTATATTTAAGATATGACAAATAAAATGTACATCTTCAATTTTCTGGGAATAGCCTTTGAAGACCTATTCATTCTGGATGAACTTTTCTGAATTTTGCATAACTGGTAAACCGTAAGAGATGGACAAAAATTACTTCACAAAAAGATCTCGTTAACACACACAATTTATCTTATATGCATTTTTTTTTCATGGAGTTGACCATTTTCTAGATATTTCTTGTCACTGGTTTCAGTTTTAAAATACTAGCTACACAAAGATACAGATTTCAATCCCATAGCAATGATATTTTACAACATTTGACTGTCGGTTGAGCCTAGTGTATTCCCTTATATCCCTACTTATAAAAAAAATAAGTAGTAAGACTGTTTCTGTGAATATTTAACTCGATTAGCATGAAGTAGAAGATAGAACAATTACCTTAACAATAATTTGTTACAGAGATGCAGAGAAAGTCATGTGAATGGAACATATCAGATTTATCAAGGCACATAACGTATCTACCAATTGTGCTTGGTATTCCTGTTTTAACTTAAGGTTTGCATACGCATGAATCAGAAATGATTATACGGCTACAATGCTCACAATTGATAGGCCATGGATTGTTGGCTCATTGTTACACGTTCCCTAACCAAAACACAGCTCTACCTGTACCAACACTGGCACAGTTGGCTGCTTAACCAACTGTTCAAGTCAGATAAAGCAAGCTGCTTCTTCAGAGAGTTTGAGAACAAACAAAACAAAAATCCTTGCATAGTTTATGAGCCAGGATGTTGTGGTGAGGTGTGCAATTGGAATGTCTGAGATTACTGGTCCATATTTTTTCGAGGATTGTGCTGGTAACATACTAACTGTGAATTCTGACCGCCATGTTGAAATTTGCAAAATTTTGTCATGCCAGAACTCCACGAATGACAGTTGAACAACATTTGGTTTTAGCAGCACGGTACTATGCCACATACTGCACTCCAAAACATGTTCTTTTCTCGGAGTATTCCTCAAATGTATATTGTTTCACTTTTTCACAAATAAAGTAATCTCAATTTTATTTAGTAGTTCTATTTCTCAACCGAAATTGGTAGATACATCACACGCCATCCTGTATTTCAATAAGAACTTTTCATGGTGTATTAATTTTGGAAAACAAATTTACTTTTAGAAAATAAACATATTTTCATCATAATGGCTCAGCATTACGCTACTCCTTTCTAACTTTTGCTTTTAACTCCTTTAAAATAAGATGTAGCTGTATTAATAGTTTTGTATTATTTCCAAATTTTACAATGGGGAAAGTATCTGCTGATGAATTATTATATCAGTTAAGATATTCATTAAAATGGCTTGATAAAATATTTTTAAATCAATAATTACTGAAAAATAAAATAAAAATAAATAATTTTAAATACTGTACTTATTAAGCGACTTATTCCTCAATGTCTTATACATCTTATGTATACATCTACAAATGCTTGACAGAAAAATTCTCATACAGCCTTCAAGGTTGCTGGATGTCATTTCTATCCCTCTTTTGTTTTAGTATTTGTAACAGTTAAGAAGCCATGTACACAAAACAAAAAGTTAAGAATTACAGCACAATAAAGACAACTTTCCATTATAGAGTGGACATTCATTTTTAAGAGAAATTCAGATTTCTCAATGGAGATAGTTTAAAAAAAAACTTCATCTACTTGCAAGTAGGATAATTTTGCAGCAGAACTTACATTAAATCTTATATACTAATTGGAAGTCATGCAAATGTTATATCTGTTTTCATCTACCATATTAAAACTTTGATTTAACCTTGATATTTTACATTGTCTTCTCATGCATTTCAATGCTATAAATTTTCCCTCAAAAAGGGAAAGAACAATAGTCGATGTGGTATTTTCAATACGAGTAAATCCAAAGATTCTGTTACATTTTACAATTAGTTATAACAATTGCTTACCAATAAACTGGCAAATCTCTCGGAGCAATAGTTTAACATTCATTGCCTCATCAAACCTTGCTGTATCTTTAGGCTGATTGCTGAGGCATTTTTCTAGGGTATCAAGAACAACGATTAAGGAGTCATAGCAATTACGTTCCACATCTTGTCCATGAGGTTTTGGTGTTGATGTAAGTGAATTCAGGAACTGAAACAATAATAAGTTTCTTAGTAAAAAAGTCTGATGTGATGCATTCATACATCTTTCTCTAACAATGATAAATTCAGATATATTCATTCATTATTACACTATTCGATAAAAAATAGTATTTGTTCACACTAACAAGCTCTCATGATTAAAAAATAATTAGCAAATAAATAAAATAAAGAAACATTTAAACAAAATGAAAATTTTTCAGCATTTCAATTAGAGTTAAGTCTAAACTTGCAACATGGAATATTTTGAGAATGCATTTACAAAAGATTTGATAAATTATGTTAAATGCCTTTAAAATTGTAGATCGTTTGAAATGTATTTGTTATGCAAATATTAATCCAATAAAAGGGTCCTCCCAGGTTATTCATGGAAAATTACGAGGGCCGATCAATAAAGACTGAGACTGATTTTTTCCTGTAGCTTTCGTAAATATTGAAAAGAGTGGGTTTTTATGCATAATGTGGGTAGGCAGCAGCACTCTCATATCGGTAGGTTGGTAGTAATACTCTATTTTGTAGACCCCACATGCATTTTGCATACCAGACAATGGAGGCGATGCAAGAGGAGCAATACAGCACATTCAAATTCTGTTTTCGTTTAAACCATACAGCCACCGAAACTTATGAAAAGCTGAAGCAAGCGTACAGTGAAGATGCACTACCTCATCCAACAGTGTTAGGTGGTTCAAGGACTTCAAAGAAGGCCAACTTGTCAGTGTTAAGCAAGGTGGGCCTGGTGTTTCGGCTTCTGCTGTGACTGAAGTCAACATCAACACAGCTGCTGTGACTGTCCCAAGAGGATCGGCGTATAACACTACGTAACCTCAGTGAAGTGTTGAGAATTTCATAAGGCAATGTGTTTACAATTATGCACGACCATCTCCATATGACCCAAGTTTGTGCTCGTTTGGTGCCATGTCTGTTGACTCCCGAACAAAAGGCAGTGCGAATGGAGACAAGCCGCGAGGTGCTGCGTCTCTTTGCTGATGGAGGGGATACATTTTTTAAATTGATTATCACCAGTTATGAGTCATGGCTGCATCATTATGATCCTGAAGGAAAATAAGCCAGCACAGTGTGGAAATCGCCAGGTTCTCCAACACCAAAAAAGGCAAAAGTTGTTCCATCTGCAGGGAAAGTGATGATGATCACATTTTTTGACTGTAATGAAATGATTTACCAGCATGCAGTTCCCCCTCACACTACTGTTATAGCAGCATACTACACGTCAGTATTGGCTACACTGAAGAGGCACATTGCAAAGAAACGACCAGAGCTTTCTCGGACTGGGTGGCGACTTCATCATGACAATGCACGGCCTCATGTCGCAAATCAAGTCGTGCAGTTTCTGGCTCGATTCAACATTACCTGTGTACCACATCTACCTTATAGCCCCGATCTTGCACCCTGTGACTTTTTTTTATTCCCATCACTAAAGGCAAAGCTTAGGGGTATTCGATTTGAGAACTCTGAAGCAGTGCTCAAGAAAAGTGAGGCGATTCTCAAGGACCTGACAAAGAATGGTCTGTAGCACATGTCCAAGGACTGACAGAGATGTTATAAAAAGTGCATTGAAGTAGGAGGGGACTACTTTGAAAAAGATCATGTAAACATTGAATTGGAGTAATAAACATCTGTGAAAAAAATTTAGCCTCAGTCTTTGTTGATCAGCCCTCGTAATTCCCAAACATAAGTTTAATTTGTCATGTGATATACAAGGGTGGTCTGAAAAGTTCTCTGTCTCCCGCAGAGATCGTGGCACTACTTGCATGATTTTTGTTCCCTACGTTGGTACGTATGTTAATAGACTCTAAACAAGTCATTCCAGGCAATAGTTGACTGTAGGCAGTTGTTTGAAGCAGTGGAGGTGTGTATCGCTTTGAAAATGGAGAAATTCCAGTATCTCTGATAAAATTCTTTGTAAAAGAAGGTTTAACACCTTCAGAAATTCATTTGCGGATTGTAAATATGTATGGTGACTCTCCACCTTCAGTTTGCACGTGAAGAAATGGGTGGCCAATTTTAAATGTGGCCGTGAAAGTGTCCAAGACGATCCACGCGAAGCACATCCAAAAACTGTAACTATACAGGAAATCATTGAAAAAATACTTGACATAATTTTGGAAGAATGGCATACAAAGGTGTGAAATTGTTAATGCTCTTGGAATTTCAAAGGAATGTATAGGTCACATCTTGCATCAGGAATTAAACATGAAAAAGCTTTGCACAAGATGGGTGCCACGCATTCTCATTGTGGATAACAAACGCATTTGCACGACACTTTCTGAAAAGTGGTTGGTGCATTTTCAGAAGAACAGAAGTGACTTTTTGCACTGATAAATCGCAATGGATGAAACATGGATTCACCAATACACACCCAAATCCAAGCAGTGGACAGAAGTTGGTTCTTCAGCTCCAAAGAAAGTGAAGATGGTGCCATCGGCAGGAAAGTTCATGGCGTCAGTGTTTTGGGATGCCAAAGCAATTTTGTTGATTGACTATCTTGAAAAAGGTAAAACCATTACTGGAGAATACTACTCTCAACTTCTAACCATCCTGAACGCAAGCATTCGTGAAAACAGACCCGGGTTAAAAAAGAAAAAAATTGTTTTCCATCAGGACAATGTACCTACCCACAAAAATGTTTTAGCAATGGGGAAATTGAGAGATCTGCACTATGAAGTGTTGGAACATCTGCCCTATTCTCCAGATTTGGCTCCCTTGGACTTCCATCTGTTTACAAGACTGAAGAAATTCCTCGCTGGTACGCGCTTTTCGTCCAAAGAAGAAGCAATTGCAGTTGTAAATGGGTACTTTGCAGCACTTCCAGAGGAACACTACAGAGAGAGAATTATGGAATTGGAACAGCGCTGGACAAAATGTATTGATATTAGAGGAGATTATGTTGAAAAATAAAACTACTTTGAAAGCATGAATTGTTGTTTTTCACAATCAGGCCAAGAACTTTTCAGACCACCCTGACTATTCCTTGTGGCCACAATTGCTGTGTGGGTGAGCAGCTTGCTTTGGAAGACATAATGGATTGTTGCCATGCATTGGTGGACAAATGCTCCATCGGCAAGTTAACAGGGAAGCTGCGAATGTCGCACCTGCATGATCTAGTGACACCTGCAGTGGTTTGCACATATGGCTGCTTCTGGAAGTTTGTTACATTATTGACAGGTATAAATAGAAGAGAAATAACCCTGTGTTCAGTTTCAACTGGGAATGCACAGCATGCAACAGATAAGTCAGACTTTCAACAGTAGCAGAGTGCAATGGTAGTCGCAGCCGCCAAGTATTGAAAGAGAACCGTATGGCAGAATTGTTGCAAAAGCATTAAATAAAGATGATTATTAGAAAACAGATTTTGTTTGTAATAGTTAAAATAAATAAGAGTTGATGGAGTAGTAAAGAGAAGTTTTCGTTAACTGGTGTAAGGAGCAGGATTTAATGCCACAATGGAGAAGATGAAAACTTCACTTGCATAAATAAAGAACATGAAAAACAGAATGGATGAAATGAAGACAGAATTGAAATCCAGAATGGATGAAATGAAATTAAAAATGGAGAAGATGGAAGAGAAGATGGAATCTGGAATGGAGAAGGTGATATTCAACATGGGGAAAATGCAGGAAAAAATCCAATCTGCAATGGAGAAGACGAAAATGGAGATAGAAAAAACAAAATCAATGAACAACTGGCCAAAATAGAGAGCATGGTAGAACTTAGGAAGAAAATGGAAAATTTTGGAGATTTTGATGGAACGATGAAAGACTGTGACCAAAGCTATAAGATGTCAGGGAATGTCTTAATATCTTGAAGGGAAGAACCGATGACTGCGCCAAGGAACTGAAAGCTATGATACCAATGACAGAAAGGCCTGAAAGTTGAGAAGACAGGATATGAAACAATATCTGCAAGTGTCAAGCCACCCAAGTTCAACAGAATATCCAACTTTGAGTCTTCCGACGATAGTTTGCCGCACAACCAATGGTCAGCAGAAGAGGAAGCTGCTCAACTAATAGCAAGCCTCTAGGGACAAGCGGCAGAGTACTGAATGGAATTCCATGATGTCTGGAGACATCGAAAGGCCCTCGAGAATTGCTTTGGGAACTGTTGCCTAACTGCAGCCTACTGTAGTCAGCTTAAATATCTAGCATAGACAATACTGGAGTCTCCTGGCGATTGAACTGCTGGTGAACAAAACCCTGGTGAACCTACTACCTAGTTACATGACCCAGGAAGCTGCCTGCTCCTTCGTCGACAGGATGCGTGATGCCAAGATACAACAGCGTCTAATATTCTGCAACTACTATACAATCCAGAAGGCATTAACACAACACTAATGATAGAGGCAGCAATGATAACAGCTGTGCTAACCTCGAAGATGATAGTATTTGTTGCAACAGGACAGAGAGACAACCCAGAGATGACAATCTAAATTTAAACTATTCATTTCAATATTATCTCTTGGTGGCTAACCCCAATGAAGAAATTAATATTACAAAACTTATAAATAACAAAGATAATAAAGTTATAACAACAGATGAGGATCTTAATCTGGTATATGCTAGGGGTAAGGCGAGCTGGGTCACATGAAGGACTGTACACCAAGACAACCCTGGGACAAAAAACAAATAAGGACTCGTCTGGCAAGGGACATATTAGGGTTGTGTTCACCAGCACCTCGAGTAGCACTACATGTCTTATGTAGAAGAGTAGACGACAGCCTCATCGCAGATGCCTGGATACAAGGGAAGTTGTGCTGGATACTAGTTGACACAGGTGCAACCATGACTATATTCAGACCTGACATGATGAAGGGCTTGCTGATACAAACACTCCAAACTTTCCAGCCTTAGGGCCATACCGATTATTCCAGTAAGTTCCAAGGGTCAAAACATTTTAATTTTCCTGGCATTGTCTATGATTTCTAGAGTAGTCACCGAGTGAGCACATGCTTGCTAAATTTTTTAGTTTAATCAATATTGTGTATAGTTACGACCATGACACTTGATGATATCTGGCGGCCAAAAGCACAAATAGGTTGTGGTAAAACTCTCACTAACAGATGGCACTAGTAGTACTTTTGAAAGCAGAGTAACAAACATTTGTGAATAACCTTGTTGGTTCGAGAAAGTTTTGTGTAATCCACTCACTTCACAGTAATTGAGGTACAAAACGGCTAGTTGCATGACCACAAGTCAGGCTGTCTCGGGAAGGTGAAGGAAGCGTGAAAAAAGACATCTTTGGACCAACTAACACCTAAACATAACAGTATTTTTATTTGACTGTTTTGTGTGTGATTTATAAGTGTGGAGAAGAAGCTAAAAAAATCTTATATGTTCCATTCACATGACTTTCTCTACATTTCTACAGCAAATGATTGTTAAAAAGCTTATTCTTCTAATTACTTCATACTAATTGAGAAAAAATTAACAGAAATCGCCTTATTACTTGCTTCCACATAAGTAGAAGGGAAATAAGGGATTACCATAGGCTAAAGTGATAGTCAAAATCTGGTTGCTATGTGATTAAATTTCTTTTGTTTGTATGGACAGCAGTTGACAAATTCCCATATGAGAAAAGTAGAAGTATTTTATAGCTGAAGCCAATAACAAGGAATATCTCAAAAACGATCAACTCCACGAAAAAAAATGTATATAACATAAATTGTGTGTTTTAACGAGTTATACATTTTCTATTTAGTAAGTTTTTGTCTATCTCTTACAATTTACCAGTTATGCAAAATTCCACAAAATTCATCCAGAATAAAGATGTCTTCAGAGGCTATCCCCAGAAAATTTAAGATATACATTTTATTTGTCATGAAAATATCTTCAATTTACGACATCTTAACCAAAATCATTACAGCCATTTTTGAGAAAATCAAAATGTTCGAAATTTTTTCCATTTAAAGGGTAGTTGCAGTCCTGAACAGCAAGTAATAAAACCAATTTGCTCATGTTTATCTCAATTAGCTGATGTAAATAAAATAATCTTTTGTAAGAATAGTTTATATACAGAACAGCTGGAGAATAATATGTGAATGGAACACACCAGATTTTTTTACAAGTGGACACATGTGGTGTCATTTAAATTAATTAAGCTACTCCGTGCATGATTTAGTTGACATATATATATATCCGAAACATCTGTATACATACATATACAATACTCTTTACCCCAACATAACTACAAAGGGTGTGAAACCATGGGATATTCACTAGTTTATAATGTTAATGGAATTCATTTCAATTATTTGTTAGTTATTATGCTTAAGTAAATCAAGTAAATAAAATAGAGTCATTATAATATAAGGAATTTCACAATGTGTAAAATAATTAAGTCACTTGTTGCAAAACTTTGTTATTGAGATTGTTCTTCTGGAATACCAATATGCGTAATATCTGTCACATAACTTTTCACACAATTCACATCTGGCTGATAGAAGCTTTTCGTTTTACAAATCTTGTGGTGAAAACCATGTATGGCAAAACAGGTTGCTGTGTGTCATATGATGCTCTCCTCCATTTGTTTGTCATCATGGCAGTGGTTCTATAGAAGTCATTCCAAATGTGGTTCTTTTCCTGATGTATAAAGTAGATCTTTTAGATAGAAAGCTTCTCTTTGTCAGTTCATATGCGAAAATATATCAATAGAGTTATTATCATTCTGTATTTTTTCATCCAAGTTATCACAACAATAAGCCATTAGCTGTCGCGGGCCGGATTTGGCCTGCATGCCATATATTAGAGACTAGTGATCTAGACCATTACAATAGTGGTGTTCAGGATGACCAGCCCAGAGGAGGGAGCAGTGTAATTATGCCTTGTGGCCATAATTGCTGCATGTCTGTGAGCAGCTTTCTGCAGAAGTCATAGCTGACTGTTGCCATGCACTGTTACACCTGCATTAGTGGACAAATGTGCCATGTTCTGTCAGCTAGCTCTTTAACATTGAATCTGTAATTGTTGCACCTGCATGCATTTTTGACACCTGCAGTGGTTTGGACATGCTAAATAAAAAAAATCAAGGTTCGAGAATCTCAAACAAATTCTGTGATATTCTTGTGCTCCAGGCTGTAAACTGAACAAATATACCATTTGCAATGATTTCTAAAGAACTTTTGTTCAGGGCTTATTTGGTCGCCTGCTTCTGGAAGTTTCTTGCTATTATCATTGACAGCTATAAAAAGAGGAGAATGAGCCTCAGAGTTCACTTTCAACTGAAAATACACAGCGTGCGGCAGCTAAGTCATATTTTTGTCAAAAAGTTTCAGAGCATGTAGTCATAGCCACAGCTGCCGAGTGTCGAAAGAGAACTACATGGCAGAATTGTTGCAAAAGCATCAAATTAAGACACTTATTAGAAAAGAGGGTAATGTTGTCGTTTAAGGGTCAGTTGGCCACGCAATGCCGCAAAACCACACCAACTTTAGAAATTAAAAACCCGCTGTAGAACTGAGTGCACAGTGCCAAAGGAATCCAACTGGTTAATAGCCACAAGATGGCAGTAGTAGCACAGTTATATGTTGCTAAATGGTGCATATAAGGCATAACCGAAGGGCGTGGCAATGCTAGCAGACGACGGCATCTATCATACACTATTACCCCTACTTATTGCAGATGTTGGTTGTTTGAGGATATGTGGTACGTGAGCTAGCTAAAGGCGATTTCATCAAAACATAAAGATAACCCCATCTATGTCACACTGCAATTGCGGTACTCTTAATACGTTTGATCAAGTAATATTTTGGGTTAAATGGAGAAATTTAATATACAAAGCTACTGTTGAATAAGAAGTTATTGATTGCTTTGTACCTTTTTTTTTACGAAAATAGGAGCATTAGTAGAAAATAAAAATTATTATTAATATTATTAATATTGTTATTATTATTATTAATATTATTAATATTATTGTTATTAATATTACTATTATTGGTAGTGGTGTTGGTAGTATGATGATTATGATGATGAGTATTATTATAATTATTGTTAGTTGTAAGAATAACTGTCAGCCCAACTAGATCTACTTGCTCTTTACTTATGTCATTGGTAGCATTAAAAAAGGCTGTTTTGTCATAGAAGAAAACATGAAAGAGGTGGAGAACAATAGGAGATATCCGGAAGAACAGTAAATGCGCTCCCTGATGCATATAATTGCATATTTCAGCGTTTCCTGCACCTTCCTATGAATGCGTTGGCTAATTGTATATTTCTGGGTTTCCCCGCCTTGCTATGGTTACGGTTCCTAAGGCATATGCTGTTAATTGCAAATTTCATGCTTTCCACACTACCCTATGACTGCGCTGCCTTCCCTCCTTTTCGCAGTACCAACTATATATGCTCCATAACACTGAACCTTGCACCTTTCATATGTAAAGGTTGGCTGCCTGACATTACGCGGCCAACTGACCCTTAAATGGCAACATTACCGAAAAGAGTTCTTGATTGCAATCAGTTGAAAGAAAGAAAGTTTTGTTTATTTAAGTAGCAAAGAGAATCTTTTGCTACAAAAAAAAAATACATATATATATACACACACACACTCATTAAACAAAAATAGAATATATATATTTTATCAAAATCATTAAGAACTATTTATAAGAATTTATAGTGATGAATTTATTTTTGTTTAAAGAGTAGTTTTGGGTAAGAAAATTTTCTTGAAAATGTTCTTGTTGCATCATGAAGATATTGAACTTCAATAAAAAGATTGAGTTTCTATATGACTGTTTGAATTATGCTCCCAGATAGATATACAGACAGACAGATTGACCTGTTTCTAAAAATGTTTGTTTTTTTATTTAAGGGACTTCAAACATACATTTATGGTGAAATCCAATAATTGAGATTTTGGGGAAGCAGTACTTCCTCTATTTTACTATTAAGTAGAAACAGTAAAAATGGAAACATAGACATACTCAACATTTTGTAGGTTCTAGATGCACATTTCTATGTTTGTCACTCATTGTACCAAGTTCTGAAATTAAATCTCAATTTTACACCTTTTTATGATCCAAACTTGCTCAAAAAGGAAAATATCTTTGGAAGTTCTGTGAAACAACTAATATGGAAGTCACACAACCTTCCATATTAGGAAGGAGAAATAGGAACAATAAAACACCAACAAGCAAAAATAGTGAATAAAAATGTATAATTGTAAAGCAACTGATGTTTAATCATATTAATAGGAATTGAAGAAAAATTTTAAGGAAAGAATTTGAAGTGTACTAAGATGAGATTTGAAGATGTGAATAGACAGTCTATGGTTCTCTATTACAAGAGAAAAGTTTGCTCATTTTTTCATAAGAAAATGAAAGAAATGCTAAAGAGTGAAATGTACATTGCGAAGTGTAATTAAATGGAAAAATGAAGGTGGCCTGGTTTAAAATATGGTTTTTATAAAATTCAAAGGTCTTAGGGAAAACTGTGAGCAGGCCAATCTGCCATAAAAATAAGGAAGAGCCAATTTATATTTTGTTGCAATTTTCAAAAACCAATTACTAGAGCCAAACTTTGATTGAAGGAAAATAGTTGAGTATGGTAAAGTGAATTGCAATCAGAATAAAAGTTATGAGATCAGAAATAGTGAATTGTTATTGGAAATCAAAATAAAATGCTATGACCAGCAAAAGAATTACATAATTGGAAAAAAGCCGGTCCTTGTTGATTTAGTAGTTATGTTATTAAAATGTCTGTTAGTTTTTATGCATTTTTAATTTATTGTTGGACTACTAAGTATGTTTTTGTAGACTAGTCAGGGCTAGTATCTATCAATACACCTATTAATTGGTTAGCAAAGGAAAACAAAATCAAGCAATGCAATTGTATGGTATACAAGTAAATTATACATCACTAAAATTACTATACAAACAAAAACTAAATCACTGATGCAAATACATGGCACAATCTTGGTAAATGAGAATAAAATATCATTATATGGTAAAATAGGCTTATCTGCTTTTTCTTTCCTTTTTGCGTTTCATTTTCTAATTTTAAAAATTTTAACAGACAAATGAAAGAATCAGTACTAGATAGAATGAGGAAGAACTGTCAGAGGCAACTCGATTCAAATAGTATTTGAACGACTTGCCCTTTAAACATCACCCCACACAGTTATTGTGAGTGAAATCTATTTTATAAACACCTTTTTAATGCCTATGTATATATAGACCAACACACAGAAACCAGGGAGTAAACTCTGTGCTACATGAGATAAAGGTTTTCTCAACCAGATGGCAGGATTATTTTAATATCAGCTGTTTGGCAAATACATGCGATTTAAGATAGTTTCTGCAAATCTCAACAGCATTCAATTTACAGAAATACAGTAACTTACACTTATCTAAAAGGACATTTAAACCCAAATTCCATTACAGCTTGCATTTAGCATAAAAAAATGTATAACCTTGCTCAGTAAAATTCAAGAAAGATAGTCATCTTCTCCCTTTCATAATTTCAGTGACCTTACCATTTCATTGACTCGTTGTAGAATTTTGGTGAGGCCAGAAATAACAAGGGAGAAGCGATATCGACTGATTTGAATGAGGCACTTCTTGTTCTGTTCCTCGTTGATACGGGAATGTGTAGTCTGTGGTCCTGTGCGGCATGGTAGCTGAAAATAATAATTAAATACATTAAAACTTGCAAAAACATGCTCCAAGTCTAAATTATTTATCTGCTTTCTGAAAAGCACCTTTCCCTCTTACACTTCTTGTTTTCTTTTCCCCCTTTCCTTCTAGTTAATAAATCTGTTTTCTGAATTACTTTGATCCCAATTTTGATAGCAAATTTTCATCAGATATGTATTCTTTTTAGTACATAACGCACTTTAAGAAAACAGCCCACACATGTGTGAGTCAGTCAAGGAGAGAAAGTGAGAGAGGATATGTCAAAACTAAATACCAATAATGCTTAAGTTTATATTTAAATTAGGCAATTTTAAGGATGCAAGGTGAACATTTTTCAGAATCCCTTCAAATCAAGCTTTACATCAGGCTTTTCCAGCCTAGATGCATATCACAGAGCAGTAAAATACTCACAAGAGTTCACCTGAAGCAAGCAATGCTCTACAAATTGGGGTTAAGTTTATTGCCAGAATTTAGTGTTACAATGAAATGGCAGGAAGAGCATGCACTTGAGCAAGACCTTTTCGCCAAATAACATACTAGCTATAATGCTGCTCCTCCATCCAGGCTCCAAGACTATGCACGAGTTTCTTACTTGGTCAAGCAGAGTTGGAACAGCTTCCTTAGATGGAAAAGGCATTTATTTTAACTTTTCTAAAAAACTATTGAAGATTTAAATTTAACATAAAGTTAAGAGTCAGGGTTGAATATTTATTTAAAATACTCTAAAACCTGAATCCTATGCCGAGTTAAGCTCTTCTCTCCCCCCCCCATCTCTCTCCCTCATTCACCTTTTTCTAAAGGTTTTATTCAGGGACCTCAAAACATGTGTTTATAATAAAATCTTGAATTCAATTTAGGGTGACATACAATACTGCTATATCTATTACAACAGGCATGTTAAGTATATAGAATCATTACAATGTATCTAGTTTAGTAACAGTGCTATAAATCATTTTAACAATCTTTATGAAATTGCAATTAAATCAGCTTTCAAATTATATTAAAATAATAATTAATACATAATAAATAAAATATATTGTAATCCATTCTTCAACTTGCATACTACTGCACCTTGAGATGAAGTGTTAACTTATATTTAGAAAAATTAGCTAAGAGTATATTCTTAAACAGCAGTCACATAGTCCCTGTCATTTGATGTCTACACCAGTCATGATGAGCAATTTTCAAAACACAAGCGCATATATACGGATAAAGGCGAGATATTAATAGTGACAAAAATGTGATCGGGCTTCAAACCCATTTAATTCATTGCAATTATAATTAAAACATGGCACAGTAAAAGTAAGTTTAAGAAATGAAGTCAAACAACTATATGTGTAATATAAAAGGAGCTGGACAAACTCAATAGACTACATTGAAAAAAAGATATATACTTTGTATTTAAAGTAATTATTGCACTTTTATTTTTAAGTTACTGAAACTCAGTCTCATGCTCACTTCTTTTCATAATTGGTACTAAATTATAAATCATTAATGTTTTCCTTTTGTTAGTGAGAGTCCTTTTGAAAGGAAATAAATATCTTTCTATTGAAACAGATGTTACAGGAACAAATTTGAAGCTAGGTAGTTAACGCAAAACATCTATACCTATTCGAACATCTTCATATTCCCCCAATATCACTATTGATTCAGACTGTTCAGATTCCAGCATATATCAGAAAACCAAGCAAAAAATGGGCTCAAGACTGAATGCTTCAGAAATATTGGACACCAACGGATAAATCAGCTGTAATCAATCACTTCTGGGAAGAGAATAACAATGTAGAACAAAAAGTATAACTGCCAAAATCAGTGCATAAGCCCATAGAACAGCTTATGGGAAAGAACATAATAAATCAAAAGTTTTGAACATTGGATTATTAACTCAATGTAGAGCAAAGCCCAAAGCTAGTAAAATCAATGCATAACCTAACAAAACAGAGCGCATGAGAAAGAACATAAACATACACATTTCCAACATCAAATTATGAACCATGTGATTTTGCAAACAATAATTTCACCAACTACTGCATGTCACTACAGTTACCCAGAAAGAAGTTCAGAGAACCACTGGTTAGTCAAAAATAGATGTTTGAAACATGTCCTGCTAGTATGTACTTAGTACCCATAGTCAGTTCATATTCCATAATTTATTTGCTCCACTGATGACAGTTCCAATTTTAAATGCAGCCAAAAATAGATGCTTGAAACATGTCCTGCCAGTGTGTGCTTAGTAGCAATAGTCAGTTCATATTCCATAATTTAATTATTTACTCCACTGTGTCAAAGTTCCAATTTTAAATGTTTAAAAAATGAAAAGGAAAATGCATTCATAAGACCTCTAGCCACTCTTCTCTAAACTATTCATCTACTTTTAATATAGATAAACCTTCATATAGATATTTTGCTGTACAAAAAAACAAAATCTTTTTAAGCCTGTTGCTTTGTGATACTTTTAAAAATTCCATTCTCTTTGCATAAACATAAAAAGAAAGAGGAAAAGTCTGATGTTTTCCTTTCACATGATTTTTCTCTATCTTTTTTAACAAAAGATTATTCCTTTTATTTACATCCTGCTGATCAAGATAAGTATTAGCAGAAATGGTCTTATTGCTTGCTTGTAAGTAGAAGGATACTAAGGGAGTACATTAGGCTAAAGCAATGGCCAAATCTTTTGAAACCTAGTTGTTATGTGATAAAAGTAAATTTTGGTTCTCTTTGCGTGGCCAGGAGTAAAACAAGAAAGATATGAAACAAATGACATCCCATGTGAGAAAAATTTCAAGTATTTTAAAACAGAAACCAATAACAAGGAATATCTTGGAAATAGTTAACTCTACAAAACAAAAAATGTACAAGACATAAATTGTGTGTTTAAACGAGAACACAGAGTAGAGTGAACAGAATGAGAGTAGTAAGTTTCTATCTTTTACAGTTTATCAGTTAAACAAGTTATCCAGAATTAAGAGCTCTTCAGAGGCTAATCTCAGAAAATTGAAGACATATATTTCATTTGTAATCAAAATACTTTAAACATATATTTTAATCAAAATCATTAGAGCCATCTTAAAAAAATCAAAATTTTCAAAAGGTAGTTTCGGGTGTGTGTGTGGAAGGGTTCCTTAAAAACCATGCCACACCCTTGGAAAATGCTGAACTTAAATATCAAGTTTGATATTTAACCTACTTTTTGTTTTTGTGCACGCATGCACTCACACACACAGATAGACCTTTTTCTAAGAGCTTTTTAACTCAGAGGGTCTCAAAACTTATACAGTACGTTTGTTGCAAAACTTGACTGCCAGCAGCACAGCCTGTGTGACCTTAATTGCATTTCCCTGCATGCACATCATACATCTGTTCTGTCATCATGTGTGCATCAGTCTTACTTCTGTTCTAATCCAGTTCACACATGAATAACATTAGGAATCTTTAGATGTGTTTAGTTTGGCTTGAAGTGCTTTCAAAATGCACAATGCAATACCACAAAGAATTTTGTGTACAATATGTAGTGCTTATATTATCTTGTAGGGAAGTTGTAAGGCAATTTGAACTAAATTTTTTGACATGCGTGTTCTTATATATTTGCTTTTATATAAATTTAGGGAGACAGGATCAATTTGTGATAGGAAAAGAAAGGTAAACATACGTGAACTTACAGAGGAAAAATTAGGTGAAATTGGAGAAAAGTAAGAGCAGTTATCTCGATAACCTCTTAGGTGCCTTGCACAAGAAACTTGAGATTTTGAAAGCTTCAACATGGAAACAAAACTCAAAATCAAACCATACAAGGTTATTGTTGTCCAAGAATTGCTACCACATGATCACCAGAGTTGGGCAAATTTCTGTACCAACATTTTGAGGAATGTTAATGATGGAAGAATCGATCGATGATTAAAACTGTTCAGTGACGATGCAGTATCTCATTTACATGGTCATG
Source organism: Hymenopus coronatus (assembly GCA_030762935.1). Classification (NCBI taxonomy): domain Eukaryota; kingdom Metazoa; phylum Arthropoda; class Insecta; order Mantodea; family Hymenopodidae; genus Hymenopus; species Hymenopus coronatus. The sequence continues at coordinate 58,732,169 of CM060882.1, forward strand.
TGTCATCACAACACAACTGATATTATGTTACAGACAAACCCAATTTTGTTCATGAAATTCCCTCAAATGATCAAAAAATCGGCATATAGTGTAAATAAATGGATACAGAATAATAGGGCCTATTTTTTAAGAGTGAACCATAAATGCAGAAAGAAAGAGAAATAATATTGTCACCATGTTTCGAACAGCTTACAAACATTGAATGTGTGTCGGGATATTTCCAGCAGGATTCCACCTCTGTGCATACAGCTTATGAATCATTACAGTTTATTGCAGAAATTTTTTGAGGATAGAATCATTAGAAAGTGTTTATAGCCCACTCAGTCCCCTGATGTTATGGCATACTATTTTTATTTATGGGGAAACTTGAAAAATAAAGTATATAAAAACTAATCCCCACACATTGGAAGAATTAAAACAAAATATCAGGACAGAAATTAATGCTATTTCAGAAGCTGAGCTACTGCCTGTAATGAAAATTTCCTCAGAAGAAGCCATAGATGTATTAATGCAGATGGATGGCATTTCCAACATCTCCTGTAATAAGGTATGTTTCATGTTTATTCTGATCATGGGCCATACGACAGACTGCCAGCCAGGTGTACATTAGTGATCAGGAGACGGAACATGTGCATGACAGCAGTTTTGTAGAATACTTACTGTATATTTGATGAAATCTCGGTATCAAATTTTTTGGTGGAATACAATATATTTTCTGCTCATTACATACAGTGTACATACGTAGTTGAGAAAGTAAAAATAATTGAAAAAATATAAAGTATTTGGAAATTTAAATCAATAACAAAGAATATCTTGAAAATGGTTAAGGCCAGAAAAAGTCTATATAAACTGTGTGCTTTAACAAGATTTACATTTTTTGTGTAATAAAGTTTTATTTATCTCTAAGGTTTACATTCAGAATAAGGACGACATAATGCTATTCCCAGAAAATTCAAGATAAACATTTTATTTGTCATGCTAATATTTAAACATATGGCATTATAATGAAAATTCTTGAGCCTTTTTTCAAAGTCCTACCGAGGGTAGGTTTGGGGTAAGGGGTTATTCTTGAAAGCCTTAGTGTCACATTCTTGGAAGGTGCAGAACTCTCAGAAGCATCCTTTAAGGGGGGTGGGGCAAGATTTCCTTAAGCAGTTTACTAAATTTACATGTAAATTTTAATGATACATCTATCTCAAATAAAATTTTTTATTTCTTAAATGTGAAATGGGTGTTTTACTGTACAGTTGTAATTATATTTTGGTAGAGAAATTATAACCATTAGCCTAATTATTTCTTGTAGCTTGAGGGAGAGTGGTATCAACCTTCTCTGACCCCCCTAAATTATGTTCCTGGTTGAATTAAATACCAAGTGTCTAACTGATTTTCACTTTCTCTACACATACTATGTACATAGTGTACAGAGAAGGTATTATACTCGACCCAAAAAGTCAAAACCAAGATTTCACCACAAATATGCGTTTTAGGGTCCCCTTTATCCAAAAAAAGTATTTTCAGAAAAAGGTTTGTGTGCGCGTGCATGTGGGTGTGTGTGTGTGTATGTGAACACAATTGCTCAAAAATCTGATGTGTTACATTCACATGATTTTCTCTACATTTCTGCAACAAATTGTTGTTAAAAAGCTTATGCTTCTGTCTACTTTATGCTAATCGAGAAAAATTAGCAGAAATAGTCTTATTACTTGCTTCCTTGTAAGTAGAAGCGAAATAAGGGAGTACCATAGGTTAAAGGGATTGTCAAAAGCTGGTTGCTATGTGATTGAAGGTCCTTTGTTTATATGGACACGAGTTCACAAAGTCCTGTATGAGAAAAGTATGTTTTTTATAATTGAAACCAAAAACAAGAAATATCTAAAAAAAAAACAATTAACTCCACGAAAAAAATGTATATAACATAAATTGTGTGTTTCAAAGTGCTCTACATTTGTTGTGTGGTAAGTTTTTGTCCATCTCTTACGGTTTAGCAGTTATGCAAAATTCTGTAAAACTGACCCTGAATAACGTAGTCTTCAGAGGCTATTCCTAGAAAATTCAAAATATACATTTTATTTGTCAGGTAAATATCTTTAATATATGATATTTTAATAAAAATTGTTAGAGCCATTTTTTAGAAAATCAAAATTTTCGCAAAAAGTTTCATGTAAAGGGTAGTTTGGGGGATGGGGGGGGGGGTTCTCAAAATCTTCGTGTCGCATCCCTGGAAGATTCTTAACTTAAATACCAAGTTTGTTTTTTGTTTTTGAGTTATCGAGTTCACAGATATGCTGACACATGGACACACATGGACTTTTTTCTGAAAACACTTTTTTTGGATACACGGGACCCTAAAACAAATATTTCCGGTGAAATCTCGGTATCAAATTTTTTGGTGGAGTGTAATACTTTCTCTATACACTATGTACATAGTATGTATAGAGAAAGTAAAAATGAAAAGTCTGTAAAATACCAAACTTAGTATTAAATACTTGGTATTTAACTTGGTACTAGCATCTTCCAGGAATGCGACACAAAAATTTTCAAGAAAATCTTCCCACCCCAAAATACACTTTACGTGGAACTTTTTTTGAAATTTTTGACTCTCTCAAAAATGGCTCTTAACAATTTTGATTAAAATATTGTATATTAAGGATATTTACCTGACAAATAAGACGTATATCTTAAATTTTCTGTGAATAGCCTCTGAAGACCACTTAATTCTGGATGAATTTTACGGAATTTTGCATAACTTCTAAACCATAAGAGATGGACAAAAACTTACCATACAAAAAATCTAAAGCACATTAAAACACGCAATTTTGGATACATACATTTTTTTAGTGGAGTTGATCGTTTTTGAGATATTCCTTGTCATTGGTTTCAGCTTTAAAATACTTTTTTCATACAGGAATTGTCAACTCCTGTCCATACAGACAAAGGAACTTCAGACACATAGCAACCATCGCTTTAACCTATGGTACTTCCCTATTTAACTTCTACTTATAAGGAAGCAAGTAATAAGACTGGTTCTACTAATTTTTTCCCGATTAGCATGAAGTAAATAGAAGCATAAGCTTTTTAACAATAATTATTTTTCCATTGCAGGGGAAGAATGCATTATGCATTCGACCCCCAGGCGAAGTGCAATGGCTGGGAGGATATCTCTCTGCCCTGCTGCGGCCTACCCACTAAAAAAACCCCTCCACTTTATAACTTGTTGTTTGCTGAATTGCATCGTGCTTGAAGCATTGCGCAATCCTGCTATAACACCTGCAGAAGTATGTGGAGTCTAGGATTCTGCCGCACTATGTACGACAGTGGGTGAAAGGTTGTTTCTAGGCTACAGCCATGAAACCTGACCGTAGCCTAGGGGAATTAAAGGTGATATTGGAAAGGAATGTAGGTGTAGGTTATGCAGGAGTTTAGGTGGTGAACTTACATGTGAATCGGATGATTCAGGTATCTTGGACGAATGTTGTCCTCACTACCCTGGCATTAATTATTTGTTGCAGATATGAAGAGAAAGTCATGTGAATGGAACACATCAAATTTTTTTTTGTTTTTGAGTTATGTGCACCTTTTTCTGAAAATGCTGCCTTTTTTTTTTTAATTCAGGAAGTCGCAAAATGCACATTTCCAATGAAATCTTGGTATCAAGTTTCTGGGAATACTTCCTGTTCTTATTATAGGTACGCAGTAGGAAAAGTTAAAAAATGTTAAATTTAAATCACCCTTGACACTTTTGCCAAGAGTGAAGATTCTGTATTTGTATTATATCTTGTCCATTTTTGAACTTTTCTTCCCAGTAGCACCTAAAGCAATATATATTTTCTCCTGGGCATGCTTTTACCCTTGCTATTTGGCTATACTGAGATTGGCTTTTACATTCTAATTTTGTAGTGCTTCCAAATATGAATGTAATGCTTTATATTATGTAGGCAATATCATTTTAACAACTGGTCATTCATGCAATCTTTCGCTGATTTCACACATGCTGCAGTATTGAATTCAGCTAATTCAAAAAAATATTTTAAGAATGGACCCATTCTTAAATCATGTAAGAGGCCCATAATTAAGTAATATTTGGAGAAGTCCATCACGCGTCATACTGTATGTAAGCATACCAGTTTTCTTTCAAATGATTTATGTCTTAACTTTCTTTGAAATTTACATGGTGCTGCTGCTGTACATTAAATCCCCATCTTCACCACTAAATTCTTTTATAGCATTTTTTTTTTTACTGTACAAACTTCTTATCCATAGGTGAGCAAAGCCAGAATCCTCATTTTAAAGACTGTAATTTTCCTACAGTTGTTTTGCATTTGCTAGTTGACTATAATGTGAATGCATTTGGTGGGAAGAGGAACTAAACAGTTACAGATAAGGGAGTGGTGCATTGGAACCATTGTCCAGTAAAGAAACCATCAGCAGAGAGAGGTGCTGCTTCTGAGAACCAGGAACAATATTCCTTTTCCAAAACATGTCCAAGTAAGTGTTTTTTCACTTATTATGCTTCACAGTTACTAGCTTCTATATCCTCAAATAGTGAAATATTTTCTACTGCTTTTGGCTTTCTCAACCAAAAGAAACTTGCATATCTTTGCAAGTAGGTATGTAAAGTCAAGCACCAGTTCTTGACAAATAACATTTTTAAATGAGAGATTAGATGCAAGTCACTTACTAACCTTTACTGTCTAGCCTCGAAATGTAATCATAAGGAAGCAGAGCTATTTGTTTTTTGTACATTGACACCCATTATTCACAGGATTATCTCTTAACCCAAACTGACTAAAAGCTCAAGTAACAAACTATCTGCTGACCTGTTAATCAAGAGTAGGCTAGCTCATTGTATCTTTGCTAAAGGTTATTCGTCTAGAAGGAACGATCAACCTGTACTTTTATATCCCAATACATTCATATAATAAGTTGTAAATTCTTCATAAGTACTGTTTTAGTAACATATGAATTGAAAGTGAATGTTTTATAGCCCAAGTCTGTCCGAAAGAACAGGCATTTTTAATGGTTAAAGAACTATCAGAACTGGTTAAGTGGTTTTTGAGATTACTGACATACCTACCTATATAGATACAAATTTTCTTTCTCTCTCTTTATGATAGAAGTATAGAAATAGTTGATCTGTTGTGTCAAAAGGAAGTTTTTATATAAAAAGAAACATGCCTATGCATGCAACTCCAATCTTTATGTACAAGTATAAGCAAGTATCACCTTTCAATCACATAAAATTTAAATTTTAAAGCCTTTCAGCTGATGTAGGTCTTTAAACTAAGCCAGAAACCTATTTAACCTTGCACATTTTGGATTTCTCTACATTCTCAGTAGTACTAAAAGCAATTTAATGCCAATAAATATGATAAAATATTTCCTAAATGTAATAGCAGTCTCCAATGCACAATTCTTATAGTTCTAAACATCAAGCTTCAAGTGTTGAAGTGGGGCGATGTGGGTATCAAAAAAAGAAGTTCAATAAGTATGGAGGGCTATGAATATTTCGGAAAAAATGGAGTGAAAAAGAAAATGAAAGGTAGGGTCTCAGTGCAAAAAAGGAGTGTTTATTAGAAAAGAAACAAATTTCGGAGCAAAGGGTATATGTACCGAGGGAGTGATGTGGGTCATGTTACAAAGTGTGATAAGAAAGTGCCAAAACTTAGGTTTAGATGTGGAATATAATCTCCCAGGAATGTCAGATTTTTATGATCAAAGCTTTTACAGTATGCTAGATAACATGGGAATTTTGTGTCAGAAGTATGATAATTTATTTCTCTTGTTATTAGGGGTCTTTGATACAAGGATTGGCGATGAACAATTATATTTACCTGATTTAGAAGATTGCCACACAAAAGAAAATAATTATATAAAGAGACATAGTAAAGACAAAATAGGTAAAAAAAGAAGGGAAAAAATTGAAGGAATTTTGTGAAGTTAATAATCTATTAATAGTAATGGGGCAAGAAGATCAGACAAACCAGGGGAGTTCATATTTGTCAATGAAAGGGGAGAATGTATAACTGATTATATGTTGTATTCACAGAATTAGATAATGATTTTGTACATTTTAAGGTTCTATAAAGGGAATTGAATAGCTACCATTTTCAGTAAAGAGCAACTTTCATAACACTGGAAGAAGATACAAAGGAAGGTAAAACCATGAAAATTACAGATGGCGCATAAAGGAGACAGAATTATTAATTGAGAATTTAAACTCAAATATAGGAAAGAAATCTCAAGGTGAGATTACCCAACTTATGGAAGAGGGAAAAGTAAAAGAAGCAATGCTGCACCTAGAAGGGGAAATGAAGCTAGCAGGAATAACAATGGAAATTAGGTATCAAAGGGAAAATAGAAAACAGGGATGGTATGATGGGGATTGAATTGTAGCAAAAAACAGTGTAGAAAAAGAGTTTAGCAGAAGGAAACAATCAGGAGAAGGGTCAAAACAAAAACTTTTCTAATAGCAAGGTGGAACTACAGATATTTGAGGAGAAAAAGAAAAAGTGGACTAATAAAATTGCACAAAAGTTCTATGAGGCAGCAAAACAGAATGAAAGCAAAACAATATGGGAGTTGGTAAATAAAGTATCTAATATTAGGGTATTGCAGAATAAAATTGTTCCTAATAAACAGGAGTATTTTGAGAAACTATTAGGTGGAAGATAAAACTACTAGGGGAGTTCCATAAATGTGTTGAAACTCTAAACCAAGAAATATTAGAGAATGAGATAACAGAGCAGGTTAAAAAACTAAAAAGTAAACAATCTATTGGAATAGATGGAGTACCAGGGGAAGTTTGGAGGGTGTAGTATGAAGATACTGAAAGAAGGGTAATGTTTGGAAGACTGTTCAATGTGCTTCTCGAGGGAGGAAGGTTTCCACAAAATTGGAAACAGGAAATAATAGCACCAATTTTTAAAGAGAAAGTGAAGTGAATATTCAAGTAACTACAGGGACATTACTCTATTATCAGTGACAGGTAAAGTGTTTACAGGGGTACTAGCAAAGCGACTACACGAATGGACAGAGAAAAGGTAAATTATCTGATCTAAAAGGGGGGGTTTAGAAAAGATAAATTACAAGACAATGTTTTTATAATAGGAACAATAATAGATCAAATCTAAGTAAGAAAAGAGGTAATATATTTTCATTTTTCGCAGATCTTTGATACCATTCAAAGTGATGCACTTTGGTATAAGTTGAGAACAAAAGGAGTGAGTGATATATTTGCATGACAATTAGAGTGTTTGTATTCAGATAACAAATTCTGCATTAGGCTTGGCAAAAACAAAGTAACAGATTGGGTACCAAATATAATCAGTTTAAGGCAGGGTTGTAAATTGAATATCATTTTAATTAATTTGTTTATTGATGACATACTCCAAGAAATAGAGAAAAAAAAAAAAAAAAAAAAAAAAAATGCACAATGCCTAGCAATTAAAAAGTAAGGATATTTTTGGTTTGCTCTTTGCAGATGATTTAGTAGCAGCAGCAATCACAAGTGGAAGTTTCAAGAAAGCAATAGAAGCTACACAAAAATACTGCAAAAAATGGGGTTTAAAAGTAAATGAAAAATTATGGCTTGTAAGAACGGGAATAAACTCAGAAGAGAAGAGAGATGATGGTTAGAGGGGAGTGAATTTGAAGTTTTAAACAAGTTTGATTTTAGGAGCAAGAATAAATAACAATGGAAAATATACAGAGCAAAGGAAAAATGTGCTAGGTGTGGGAAAATTAGCTATTAATAGCACAAGAACATGCTTAAAGAAAATACTAAATATGAGAATAAATTGGCTAGAGAGAATGAATGCAGCAACAGTGGAATCAAGAATGATGCATGGAATAGAAATTTGGGGGAATCAAAAAGCCTAGGAGTGTATAGATCAAATTCATAGATTCTTTTGCAAAATGATATTGGGAAATATCAAGAATAGCTCCAAATGGGGCATCATTAGCTGAATTGGAAGAGAGGATGAGAGGAAGGGATTGTAGAATTGGGCAAGCTAACCAATCAACAGACAGTAGGGGGACAAAAACTATGGAATAAAGTGAAAGCTAGCATAGATGATACAGAAAATCAAGAAATAATAGGTAGCTTAAGGGATAAAGTACTTTAATATTATATCGGAATGTTAAGAAAGAATGGGGAAGAGAAAAATACATTGATGTCAGTGAAAAAGCGGAAATAGAGGGTCTGGCATGGGAAAGAACAGGAACATGTTATTAAAAGGTCTAAAAGTTGATAAAGATGTATACTATGTCCATAACAATTTAAACTGTATAATTGAGTGTGAGGAAACTAAAATGTGGAGAAAATATGGAATAAAATCTGGGAAAAGTTGCTGCCAGAAATATTGTACTTAAAACTTTTTGGAAACAATAAGAAAGAACTTCTGAAACAACTAGGTAATCATACCGAGAAAGTAAGAGAGAAATGGGGAATGAAAATCACCAAAGGATCTTAATATTAAAACTGATGGGCTTTAAGTTAAAAATGAGATAAACAGGTACAGTATAAAAGTGTACAAATACAGGGGAAGATACATATACACAAATAACCAGGGTGTTAACTATATATGATACCAAGCAGCAACTCCAAGAAAGTAACTATACATGTAAGAAATTTGTAATTTGAAAAGACGAAATAAATTATCTATCGAAACATCAAAGAATTAGGTAATTTACTTTTTTTGCATTAACTACCTATGTTTAGTAGTTTAGTCATAATTTTTGGTTAAAAAGTGATAAAAACAGTTTAAATTTATGGTGACAATGCACTATTATAATCCTACACAATTCAATTCAAAATAAAAGCTTAGTATTCAGCTTGCAAGTATTTATGGACAAGTTTAATACACCTGTAGCAAAATAATGCTACTACAGCTTTGGGTAGGTAATTCCATTAAATACCTCCTGACTTTCCGATATCCACCCTATTTCAAAATAAAACCATGAAGTATTGAATATGTCAAAACCATGTTTGTGTGCGACGTGAATTGGACCCATGAATTTCCCCATTCCAAATAAGGTTTACACATTTAAGTGATTATATACAGCATTATGGCCAAACGATTGAAAATGAATGACAAAATGTATATTTTCTGGGAATTCAACAGAATGGAAAATCATAAATGGGCCTCATCCATTCATTCACACAGTCTGTCATCCCCTCTACTGCGACATCCGGTTAGCCCAGCCCATTCACAAAAGCGGCTTAAAATTATTGATTTTTTATTACTACTGTTTAGATTCATTTGCTGTGATAATGGAAATATTTCGAAAATATAATACTACCACTACCTGCTCTTCAAATCGAGTTATTAAAGACGAAACCCACTCCACAGGTTTTGGTGTTCCCATTGCACGAATTTCAAAACAAACATTAGTCGACAATTACACTTCAATAACACTTTTTACCGCCATTTTGAGCTGACTGCACTCCATTGGATACGATTTGTTAATCCAACGAATTACAGTAGCTGGGGTCCTTTCTGAACGAACTCAACATAGCACTAACCAAAGGAGCACGTATCCAAAGAGAATACACCAATCTCGGAAACAAATTGAAAACAAAAAGAATTGGAAGTTTATGATCCAAAATAGTTTTTATAGTTTTCATAATACAGCCATTCATCAAGCTAACTTCAATGCATAAATTAATCACTGTTAGAAAATATTCCAAAGTCATTAAGCGATAGTGAAATAAAATTATCTCGGCTGTACGTTTTACATTTAATAATTGAATAATAACTTCCATTTTTACTTTCTCTACATATTACACGGTACGTAGGTGCAGAAGGTATAGTAATCCACCAGAAATTTCCATACCGAGATTACACCAATATTTAAAAAAAAAAAAATGCGCGCGCAAAATTCCGGTAAAGTACCAAACTTGGTATTTAAGTTTGGTATCTTCCAAGAAGATTTAAAAAAAAAATCCCCCACCCCAACAACCTTTTACAGCATTTTTTTTCTCAAAACTTGCTACGTGTCTTCATTAAAATGCCGCATATAAAGGATATGTCAAATAAAATGTGTATCCTGAATTCTCTGGGAATGTTCTCTGAAGATCTCTTTATTTTGGATGAATTTTGCTTAACTAGCAAATCGCATGAGGTAGACAAAACTCACTGCACAAAATATGTATTTCTTGTTAAAATAAAAACCTTATGTCATACATAATTTTGTGTGGTGTTGGCCTTTTGAGGTATTCTTTGTTATTGGTTTAAGTTTTTAAAAACGTAGAACTTTTCTCATACATCATACAGGAATGTGTCAACGCCTGGTGACGCATTGAAACGCATTTCAATCTCATGGCAACCAGCTTTTAAAAGATTTGACTATCGCTTTAGCCTAATTTAATGCTATGCCGGCATGTTGTCATTGTGTCTCAGTGGTAGAGCTACCGGCTAGAGACCGGGAGATCCAGATCCTACGGTAGTGAACTTCTAAGCCTGACTCTACTTATCCAACTCCTTTCTTACACACTTTTATGTGAAAAAAAAAAACAATTAAATTGACCATAATAGTTGGCTAGACTATGAAGCCCGAGCATAAAAGTGCCTACGACATTGTAAATCGCCATTGGAGTATGTAATCTAAAAATATTTTAAGATCAACCTGTGGTTTACCAGGGAACATGCCAGTCAGTTGAAAAACTTAATGATATGCCGGCGTGTTAAATTGGCAGCTCAGTGGTATAGCAACCAGCTAGAGGACGGGAGATTCGTGGCACAAATCCTGACTATGGCACTGCATATTTCAGCCTGGCTCTACTTAACCAACTCCTTTCTTACTTACACACATGTTGTGTGAAAAAACAATTAAATTGACCATCATAGTTGCCTATACTATGAAGCCTGGGACTTAAAATGCTTACGACATTGTAATTCGTCATTGAGGTGTTTCATCTCAAAATAATGGCTTACCGGGGGACATGCCAGTCAGTTTGAGAAATTTAATGATGTCGGCATGTTGCTATGGTCTCGTTGGTAGAGCAATAGGGAGATCCATAGTTCAAATCCCGGCTATGGCATTGAATTTTTCAGGTTTACTCTAACTCCTGACCTACAGAAAAAAAAAACTGGTGTGAAAGAAAACACAATTAAAATAGGTAGATACCTCTTTTCAACTACTACAAACGTCAGGTAGACAAGGTCCATTTTCTATTCCCCTGCTCAGGCCGATTTACCGTGAATTACGTTAGCATTACACGTAATCTTATTTATGCTGACAGTGTTTATTACACACGTTTAGTATTACAACGCTTTCAATATGATATCGCTCTTTCGAATTGTGCTAATGGTTTTAACAATATAATTACTGACACCATTATATCAATTTATTCATTAGATCTATTATTATCATTATAAGGAGCAACACTTCGTTACTCTCACAATCATTGAAGAGTACAGCTCGAATCCCGTGGAATTATGAATTACATTAACCGATGTAAACAGAAGATGGCAGATTCATATTTTCAGTAAGAAAACCAATGTCAATTACAAGGGCGGTTCAGTAAATGTCCGCGTTAGGAATTAAGACACCATTTACTTTCAAGCAAATTTATTTAGTTACGCAGACGTTCATATGTGGTGTCATTAGAGAGAAAACCATCTTCCAATAATCTTCCGGAAAGTAATTTTCTAACAAATTATATATTCCCGAACACAGCACATTTTTAGGGATATAGACTTCTCTCAAATCATTTTACACCCTCGTTCCAGATAGGCAAATAAAATTTCTGTCTCGACGATGACCTTTTCGTTTGATCTAAGCTTTGATCCCGCGAGCCATTTCTTAATGTTTGAGAAAAGAAGGAATTGCAGGGAACCAGGCCGGAAAAGTATAAGGGGTGAGGCAGTAGTTCATAACGCAATTCATGGAGATTGGTGTCGATAATTCTGGATCACTGTGCCAGTGTACCGTCTGGTGAAAAAGGACCTTCTTCTTACCCAAATAGAATCGTGGTTCCCACAAGTATTGTCGAACCGGAGAAACTCATATAGTATTGTCGAATAATAGTTTTTCTTTTTTCTAAGAAGTCGACGAGTATAAAACCCTTTGCATCCAAAATAATTTGCAATCATTCTCCGGTCAATAGGATCATCGTTCCATTTTTGAGACCAGATTCGCCAATAACCTGCTGTTTTTATATTTGCTTGGTTTCTGGAGGATAATCTTGATTCCAAATATCATTGACTATGATAACTTGATGTAAAAATTCCTTCAGTCTTCGCTTAAATAGCTCCAAACATATCCGAAGCAGAAATCTACGTTGTTAGATTTTAGCAATCCCACCATCCATCGGGTCGAAAGCTCCAACTATCATTAAAAAAAATGAATTGCCCTTCCGTCAACACACCTATGACCACTGAAATTTCGTTCAGCGAGCATCGAAAATCATAATGTGGATACCTTAATCATTTCCTCAGCAACCACATTTGCCGGACTTCTGGCCGCTCCTCATCAAAAAAACGGATATCCTACCATTTTTGAGTCGATGAACCAATATTTGTTTGTTATTATAGATAGCGAAAGACACCATTAATAGCATCCAATCGCCTGCGGTGCCAACTGTGGTAAAAGCGAGCTTAAAACACTACCTAAAAACAGCATCCAATTTCGCTTCTATCTCCTCGAAAGTTTTCCAATCCAAAAATAAAAAGTAAATCGCTGGACGATGCTAGATCGTTTCCATTCTAAAGACAAAACGTTGAAAAAGTCTAACTGATATACCTCCCAAATCCAAATAAATAAAAAAAAAATCATTGCCAAATTTATTTTGGCGACGTGTCATAAGTGACTACTTGCCTTAGCAACACTATTTTGAAACACGGCTACATATTGAACCGCCCTCGAATTGTGTAGAACTTCATTCAACCTGTTGATTACAGATGTCACCAGGTTGTGACATATTTTTCGACGCTGTCTTTCCCCTCTCATATCCCCATGACAGTTCAAAAGAGAGCCACTGTTTTTTTTTTTGTCTTGTTGAGGATCTCATTCTCTAAAGACTGTGTTCCATATATTCTCCATCAAATTAAATCGGGTGATTACGCAAAAGTAAGTGTTAACATTTCGGATGATTACCTAGCCAATGTTTGGTAATTTTTAATAGTGTTTAACGCCCGCTTCACTACCAATGGCACTGCAGGCGATGACACTGATGATACTAGGAGTGAAAATGGAGCATCGGTGGAATACGATGGCAGGAGAAACCGGAGAGCCCGGAAAAAACCCGCTCCGGCTCCGCTTTGTCCACCACAAATCCCACATGCGGTCGCTTGGGATCGAACCCGGGCGACTCTTTGGTGATGTTTGTGGCGTGGACTCCCGATGTTCGTACACTATACATATTTGAGGTACGTCCTGCCCGGAAGACATTACTTGAACAGTGGAAAGCGGTATATGCGTACATGGTGTCCCCTTTGGAATTCGTCGTGCTCCGTGGTCTAGGGGTAATATTCTGGCCTCTGGTTTCCAAATATGCGGGTTCAAACAGAGGACAGTGTATTTTTTTCGGGCGTAAAAAATATTAGAATGGCTTCCTTGGAAAGCAGTAGAGCCCTTTGTTTTGTGTCGTTGATTTACGACGCGTAAAACAGCCTCAAGCCTGATAAAGAGGACTCTAAGCAAATTTAAGCGATCTTTCACGCCCAACATAGAATGGGACGCTGAAAACTACATCAGTTAAACGGTGTATAACTCTCAACTCATCTCTTTGTAATCCATTCTAATAGACAACTAAACTAATTCAAAATCTTCTCGGGCTTCTAGCCAGGTAAAAACTTGGTTTGATACCAACGTTTTTACCTGGCTAGAAGCCCGAGAAGATTTTGAATTAATACGTCGCCAGGAAAGCTTCAGTTCTTATTTTAACTAAACTAATGTCCCAACATCTGCAATTGACGTCTACCCCTAGCATGCTACACTGATTCTCCCACTCATCTAGTACCTATTACATGCTCTGTACTACAGCGAATGTTGTTTGGTCACTATATTACATCTGCTCGATGTTCAGATGTTAGTCGTCCACTACCATGCAGACGTTTTCTATAAGTTGGTGCTGCGACGGCCAGAGGCAATTCTCGGGCAATTGTAGCTGCTCACAAGGAATTGCTTGTTTTAGCTTGCAATATGGGTACATCTTGCTAATCATGTTTTGAACTTGTTAGATCACCTTCGCTTTCTTATTGAATATGCTGAATTCCCACAAACTTCTCTTCTACCGATTTTCTTAACGATTTCAGAAATAGGTCAGCCTGTTTCCCAGTTGCCCAACAATGCTGCCTCTGATTACCTCTGGCATTTTGGCGATCTTTAATTCACTATTAGGAATAGCTCAAAGTTTTGCATATTTATGCTAAACTACAACCACCGTAGCACCTACATTGTAGTGTGTCTGCCTCACATTCAACAGGTTGCGAGTTCGAATCTCGCTCAGGCTGAGTTACTAGGATAAGGGTTGAATTAAAATGGCGCCTTACTTGAGAGACATTATTAGTAACGTGTTGTGAAAATGAGTGCCGAGAGTTTCAAAATCCACCCGAAGAGCAAAGTAATAAGTGGTCAAAGCAGTACCTTGAATGTGCTTCACATGTTAATGTAACATAATCCGAATTTACTGGTGAATAATTTGGTGAAATTAACTGCAGACCCCCGAAAAACCCTAAGTAGTCTTCATAGGCTATTCCCAGAAAATACAAGATATACATTTTATTTGTCAGGTAAATATCTTTAATATACAATATTTTAATCAAAATCGTTAGAACCATTCTTAAGAAAATCAAAATTTTCAAAAAAGTTCCATGTAAAGGGTAGATGGGGGTGGGGGGATTTTCCTGAAAATGTTCGCATCGCATCCTTTGGAAGATACCAAACCTAAATACCAAGTTTGGTATTCAACAGTCTTTTCGTTCTTGAGCTATGTTGTCCAGACACACATGGACCTTTTTCCAAAAATGCTTTTTTTGGGGACCCAAAACATGTATCTTCAGGCATGTTTCACTGCTGCTGGACTGATGTATTATAATGGAAACATTTTTAAACTTTGAAAAGATGTCTTGCTAAATATTACAAAAATCTGTAAAATGTGAACATAACAACTCTTGTTTTCATAATCAAGGAACTTTACTTGCTTTATGAAGCATCATTTTAAATGGATTTTTCTGCCATTTTCCTTTTACTTTAAAGAAACCAAGTTTGGAAGTAATCAGAAATTTTATTATCATACATTCTTCTGTTCTGTTTTATCTGGCAACATCAACATTTTTACTTTCTGTTAATAATGGCAGGCAGATATAATTTTATATTAAGTTTTGGAACATCTATTCAACTAGATTTGACAATAATATAATCTTCCGTTATTATGTAACAACATTGTGTTAATATTGTGTTGCAGCTAAGGACTTCCTAAGGTTTAGGAGGCACTAACTATTGAAGAGAGAAGCAGTGGAGCACTCCACACTACCCCCCCCCCCATAAATTCCAGAAGTGCTATCGAAAGACAATGCAAGGTTTCTAGGTTTCTAAAAGCTTACTCCCACTTTGAAGCTTCCAGAAGCTGATGCTGCTGTATGTGAGCATGCTCACATGTGAATGCTTGTGTTTTTGATACACATAACATGCATTTCATCAGTAAGATTATAAATTAAATTCAGTGTTATTTATGGATGCTCTTTAACCATTATGGTTCTCAGCGTCCTATTCTATACTGGGTGTGAAGAAACTGCTTCAATTTGTTGAGAGATTTCATTGTCAGGCTAGAGGTTTTTACGTGCCGTAAATCAACACAGGACCAATGGTTTTACTTCTATACCAAAAGAAGTCACACTAAGAATTTTTATGCCCAAAAAAATCAACCTCCACCTGGTTTGAATCCGCAACCTTGGAAACCAGAGGCTAGCATGTAACCCCCAGACCAAGGAGAGTGAGTAAGTAAGATTATGGTGAAGGTTTTGACATACAGTAGGTGCAGCATCTGTAAGATAGGAGAGCTCTTGTGTCCAACACTCCCAGCAAATGAAACAGAAGGAGAAAAAAAGACTACTTCACGCATATTCACTGCTCTGCTGTGCTAAGAAAATCTGAGGTAGCAGTGAAAAACAAACTAAATCACATGAGAAAAGTGACAGTGAAAACCAAACTAAATCTCATTAGTGATGCGACAGTAAAAACTGAACAAACTCAAAGTATTAAAATATCAAGATATGTCCATTGACTGCTGTTTCTCTTTTCAGATGTTGATTGACATTCACAGGTCTTCTGCGATATCAGAAAATAAGTTTAGAACTGGATATTTTCTGAGTGAAATAATATCTTTTATCAAACTATCCTATGCAAAGATTCTAATTACTTACATCGGTTTCACTTATGATACTTTAAGGAAAATTAAAATGTAACCACAGTATTTACATTTTTTACATAAAGATGGCTTAGGTATATAAAAATAAATTTGTAGAAATTTCACATAAGTAGTCCAATGAACGACACCAGCAGCTCTTTACCTTCTTGTGTGTGATGGCAGCATGCTGTTATGATCACTGGTCCATATGGAAGAAAGAAAAATGCGTAAGTATTTTTTATTATTACAATTGAACACACCTTTTTGCTGTTCTTTGCCACAAGATTCTATGCTTTGTTCAACCAAGACTAAAGAAGGTATATATGTTAAAAACTGCTTGCAATCATCAAGTATCTGAACAGAAATTGCTGCAAGGTACGATATGCCTCAATCCATATTTTATTTCCAGTTGAGGTAAGGGATTTTTCAATTCATTCTCTAACCCTGACAGATTCTGGAAGCATGAATGAGAATAAATTGACTTTTTCAAGGATTTCAGATTCTCAAATAAATGCCCCTAATGAAAGACATCAAGCAATTAGCAATTGTTTCCTAAAACAATGTTGTACATATGAGTTATACCAGCTTAAGAATGCAAATGAAATAAAAAATATGTGTCATATTTGCATGACTTTGTCTACACACACTAAGTACATAGTGTATAGAGAAAGTATTGTATTGCACCCAATTTGATACCAAGATTTCAGCAGAACTACATGTTTTGGGACCCACAGAACCCCCCCCCCAAAGGAATTTTTATAAAAATGTCTGTGTGTGTGTGTGGGGGGGGTAGCATAACTCAAAAATGATATTAAGTTTCACAATCTTCCAAGGATGTGATTTTCTCAAAAATGGCTTTAACGATTTTGATTGAAATCTCTTATTTTTAAGATATTTACATGACAAACAGATTGTGTAACTTCAATTTTCTGGGAATAGCCTCTAAAGATATATTTATTCTGGATGAATTTTTCTGAATTTTGCATAACTGGTAAAATGTAAGAGATAGATAAAAACTTACGACACAAAAATTGTATTTCTACTTAAAACACACAATTTATGTCATTTACATTTTTTCATGGAGTTGGCCATTTTCAAGATATTCCTTGTTATTGGCTTCAGTTTTAAAGTATAAAACTTTTCTCATACAGGAGCTTGTCAACTCCTGGCTACAAAGAAACAGATTTCAGCCCCATAGCAACCACATTTTAAAACATTTGACTGTCGGTTTAGCCTAGTGTATTCCCTAATATCCCTTCTACTTATAAAGAAGGAAGTAAGTAAGTAATAAGACTGTTTCTGCTAATCTTTATCTTGATCAGCATGAAGGATATAGAAGATTAAGCTTATTAACAATAATTTGCTAAAGAGATGTAGAGAAAATCATGTGAATGGAACACATTAGTTTTTTTTATATAACTTCCCATAACTCTTATGAAAGCAGAGTTTTCAAACTACTTTATATTATTTAAGATAAGCCCTTGTAGAAACAGATACGTTACACATTTATTTTGTAGATACATGGTAGATAAAGGAAACCAGCTGTATTGTCAATTTTTGCAAGTTGACCTTTAAACTCCATGCTCCTGATTTCAACAGTCACAGCACTATATAGTTTGGTATTTATCCGACATTTTGCTCTTGAGTTATGCTGTTTATAGATACTGAAACAGATCTTTTATAAAGAATGTATTTTATGGATTCAGGGGTTCTTTTAGGCAGAATACATATTTCCTCTCACCTCTATAGATAAATGTCAAAGAAAGTAAAAAAAAAAAAATCTGATGTAATCCATTCACATGACTTTCTCTATATCTCTGCAACAAATTCTTGTTAAAATGTTTATGCTTCTCTTTACTTCATGCTAAGTGAGAAAAAATTAGCAGAAATAGTCTTATTACTTGCTTCCCTGTAAGTAGAAGCAAAATAAGGGAGTAACATAGGTTAAAGTGATAGCAAGAGATAGTTGCTATGTGACTGAAGTTCCTTTGTTTGTATGGACAGGAGTTGACAAATTCCTGTATGAGAAAAGTATAAGTTTTTTAAGGCTAAAACAAAAAACAAGGAATATCTAAAGAATGATCAACTCCACGAAAAAAGTGTATATAACATAAATTGTGTGTTTTAATGTGCTCTACATTTTTTGTGTGGTAAGTTTTTGTCTATCTCTTATGGTTTATCAGTTATACAAACTTCCGTAAAATTCATCCACAATAAAGTAGTCTTCACAGGCTATTTCCATAAAATTCAAGATATACATATTATTTGTCAAGTATATATCTTTAATATATGATATTTTAATCAAAATTGTTAGAGCCATTTTTTAGAAAATCAAAATTTTCGAAAATTTTTCTATGTGAAGGGTAGTTGGGGGTGGGGGATTTTCTTGAAAATCTTTGTGTCGCATCCTGGGAAGATACTGAACTTAAATACCAAGTTTGGTATTTAACGGTCTTTTCGTTTTTAAGCTATGCTGCCCACAGACACACAGACATTTTTCTAAAAATGCTTTTTTTTTTTATTCAGGTGGTCTCAAAACATGTATTTCCGGTAAAATCTCTGTATCAAATTTTTGGGTACAATGCAATACCTTCTCTATACGTACTATGTACATAGTACGTATAGAGAAAGTAACTAGAATATGTCAATAAGGCATTTTATGTATTTTGAACTTTCTAAGTTAATGCTTTTGGTATGCTGTTGGGTTTATTTGCATTCTGATTATTGATAATAATGTATCTATTCTCCATTATTCTTGCTGTAGTGGCTTTCGTTCATTAATATTAGGAAAATAACCAATCAATACTTAAATTTCAAAACATTTCTCGCTTGAATTTGTATTTTTACAACACCGTTGAAAATTTATTTTTCTGAATACTATAGATACAAAACTGTGAGATTCTGCAATCAACTTCATTTCAGGTACAAAAATAAGAGAAATGTTTAAATGTTGCATTTGTTCAATTTACATGTTACCTTTAACATCTAGATCATATCAACATAGTTTTGCAGATGAAACAATAATTGCTCACAGGAATGATGTTCACTCCTTTGTTTGTATCAATATTTGGGTTATTATGTTTAACTTTACATGCACACATTCACACTCTCATTCTTGCTTCCATACTGGAGAAGATAAGGAAAATGTCTGACAAGATAAAAATTAACTCTCAGCTAGGAATCGGAACTCTGTAACTCTTGCACAGTAGGTAGGTACTCTATGACTGAGCAATGACACCAACATTTAAAATTTTTAATATGTTAACAACATTTTGGTTTTCTGCTTACCATGCTAAAAATTAAATTACATGCATCTATAATGACAGAAACCAAAACAAAGTATTGTGGACAATCATCAGTTCACCTGAATATACAAATCATTAAACCAGTACTGTAAACACAACCATTGAACATTGTTAACAAGTCATGCTACTGACTTATTGTAAAACACATTCTGCATGTCAAAATTCTAACAGCAAAAAGGAATAAAAACTGAAAGAGTGGAACAGTTGTACAAAAAAGGTTGCTGCAGTATGCATTACACAATAAAAATAAAAAAGAGCTTTACATTCAGATTACTTTCTTTACCCACTGTACATTACCTGGCCACATTATTAGATTCACCTTGATTTTTTACTATAACACAAAATCAGGAGGCAAAAATGCAACTAATATTGTTTTTATTTTTACTAGCCTACATTGAAATATTACATTTTCTTAAACACTGATGAAAAATTTGAAGTATAATATGCATGCTTATGGTGATAATTGCATACATTTCTGAAATGTTATCAGATGCTTACAATTTTATGAAACTTTTAATACCAAGATGAGCCACCAATGCTTTAATTCACCTTGACATGCTATTTATACATGCCTGAACTGTCCCTTATATATGTGGATGATTTGATCTTTCCAATAAGCCTAGTTTTCGTAGTAATCACTTCCTTTGCCACTTCTTTCTTCACTAGCTTTCCGACCTTTTCAATTGGGTTCATATCTGGTGAATTCCCCAGCCATGGCACAAAGGTTTATGTTATGCCCACTATGCATAGATATGATTCTCCATTTGGGAACCAGCAGTTTCTTATTTGAGGCAGCAGCCTGCTCCTCAACACTTCTTTGTAGTGATCCTGCCACATTGTCCCTTAAATGACAGAGATGCCCAGTGCCTTTGCCATTGATGACTGACCATATCTTGCCTTTAGTGGGATGTTTTATAGTCTGCACAACACAATCTGGATGATATACATTTCAACAGGACTCCTTCGCACAAACTCAGCTTTGTTTGCAAGAATTTCAAAAGTGCTTTCATCACCAAAGCAAACTTGAAACAAAAGAAGCCAATGTGAATTGTCTCAAATGTGACTTTGGTTCTGGATAATTCATTTCAAATGTAAATTTTAACTCATTAAAAATTGTTAAATTGAAGACCTTCATATTTACCAATTTCCAGAGGTTTAGGTCTTTATTCTAGAGCTCCTTTGCCCAGCTGGGTCGTTTAGCAACCATAGCAGGAGTTAATTTTGGTTTCTTGGCAGGTCTGTGGCCTTTTAATTTAATTTCTGAAAGTTTACGCCTAATAGTTCTTTCAGATGAAGCAAATCCACTCTCTTCAAGCTTGAATTTAATTTCTTTTGCACTAGCAAACTTGTTTCTTCCACAGTTGTTAATCAAGCAATGCAATCTCTTGGTATGAGAATCTGTTTTTGCCCACATTTATTCTTCCATTGTGGGGCTAGGTCCATATCAAATTCAATTTGCTTTTTAATTCACCTCAGAGATGATTCAGACACCCCTGATCTTTGAAAACAAATCAGTTTTAATCTAGGTTTTTACCTCTAAAACTTTTTGAGGTGTCAGATCACATAATTCGTTCATTATGTACAAAATCATAAGGTTCACCTTTCAAACCACAAATATACTGGCAAAATTTAAGATTAATAGCACAAGCTTATAATGCACCTTCCCCTTTTGTTAGCACTATTGCAACTAACGCTTGTGAAGCAATAATTTTGACTCTTACAACATAAAAATAGCATAACACACATTCATTGTAGACATCAGTAGTCTCCTAACATTGTCCAGTGGCTCACAGTGGTAGATGAGCATTATTGTTGCTACACTAAGTCCTCAGAATCAAGTGAACTGTGAAATAGCCTAGGTGTGTCTAATAATGTTGCCAGGTACTCTGCTATTCTTATGAAGCTTTTTTTATTTATTTCAATTAATCTGATTAACATTTGCAGAAACAATTCATTACACATTTCATTCTAGGTGTTAAGGGATAGACAATGCTGAAGTGATAGATGTTTAAAAGTACACCGTTATTTTTGGCTTTGAAATTCAATACTCTTTGCATGACATCTGAGAAACAAGTAAATAGCAACAGCACTTTAAAAAATGAATGTTGAAAAATTCAAGACAGTAACAGATATCTTGGAAATGGCTGACGCACACAAAAAGCTATTTAAAATAGGTAAGGTGTTTTGCAAACATTTATATCAGTTGTGTAGCATTTTTTTGTCTACATCTCTTACGGTTTACCTCATACAAAATTCCTTCCCAATTAATAGAATTTCATGAACTATTCTCAGAAAATTCCAGTTATAAACTTTATTTGCCATGTAACTGTTTGGAATATTTTTTTGAAGAAACCAAAAGCATTTAAAATGTTTCCATATAAAAGTAGTTTGGGATAGGGGGGGGGGGGCCTGAAAAATCTTAAGGAAGTAGTAATCATTTCTATGTAACCTGATGAGAGAGATACAACAATATAGATGACTTGTTAAAGAGCTCGGATTCTGATGACATTTCATATTTTATTTCCTGCAGCTTGGCACTGTTAACATGCACATAAATCCTTATTATATGTCTCAGATTATGAAAACACATATTAGGTAATTTTTAGTAATTTTATATACTTTTCTATTTTTGTTTTCTTTTTCTATTTTAGGTCATTATTTTGTCATTTTCTTGTCCTTTGCAGCTTTATTTACTTATTTTCTTGCTTTTACATTAGATATATTAAGAGTTTTATATTATTCACATTTTACATAAGTACATTTAAAGCATCAGAAATTATACTTCAATATGAGTAACTTTGTACATTGTTAACATGCATGCTTGGGGGAGGGGGAATGTTAACATTCCTATTTATTGGTTAGTTTGAAAAGGCTTGATGTGGGTGAAGGGATGGCTATGTCAGGGGAGTAGCTATCATTTCAGGTATGATTCACATCTGAACTAAGGATGAGACAGGCCAGTATTTCCTTTTAAATGCACACAGTCTGGTTGTTCTTGCCCATGTCATAGGCTGTGAAGTGCTCATCATTCACTATGAGTTTTGTATAATCTGAGAACTCAACAAGATTTGTAAGACCAATTTCGAAGCAAGTGTCTTATTTTCTTTTCAGATTCAAGTAAGATCATAGAACAAAGATATATTTTTAATTAATTTCTACTATTTCATCATTACTTTTGTATTTACTTTTTCTGTTTGTATAGCAGTAATGCCAAGTATACAACGATTTTATCACTCTTTTCTCAAACCTTACTAAAGTCAGTAAAATCTCAGTTGTTAGGTCTTTTTTTTTCCCCTAAAAATGAAGACTAATTGTATGGGTAATTTTTCAAACATTTTTAGATAAATGGGCCTTTCTTATCACTTTCAAGTAATGCATGTATTTAGGTTCTTACTGTAGAACTGCAATCCCTCTGGAAGCATATATTAATTCAAGAACACAATGTAATTACTTTATTAACTCTTTATTGTTTAAGTATCAGTCCAAGTTACATAGAAAATGTAATAATTACTATGTGAAATATGATTTACTTATAAAGAATATGAGATTTCCACACGAGGTTAAATATGCATTACACTCAAAATTACAATGGAAACTGGAATGTTTGATCAGCATGAATGATTCACACTGTTTTATTTAAAGACCTACAAAAATATATAAATATCATTAACACACTTGTTATGTACACAGATTCTATTAAAGCCACACTAGTGTGAATTATACAGTTACGAATCACATTCATACAGAGTTACATACTAGATTAAATACATCACAGAAAGTAAGGGCCCAAAGGATTAATCTCAAGTTTCTTTTCACTCAACTAATCCACAAAAACGAAGGAAGGAATTCCTAAAATTGTACAATTAGCATAAAAGTGTAAGTGCCATTTTAATTCAACTCTTAACACAAATGGATAGTGCTGCTTTCCTCTGAAGTGAAAACCAGTCCCAAATATTTTATTCACAATGTTTAAGTTCATACTTAACTAGCTTATTAAAGCATAAATAAAATACAGCAATGTTAAATAACAACTTACAGATTCATTGGTATCATAGTTTAATACACTTTTTAAGCATGTGGTTTCTAATATTACACTGTTTGCTTTACTTTTTTGATATTCTTGATAATTCAAATTACTACTACATTTAAATGCTAAAATACTTTTATCATAATATAACAATATTGATTTTTTGCAACACACATGCTACATATGGCCAATAAAAGAGACAGTGAACACATTACCAGCTATAGGGGCCATTTACTTAATACATATGCATTGAGCCTTGTTTCATGTTACCTCAATGCACATATTCACCTTAACTGACAATGACATAAACATGGCTGTAAATTTGTGTAAACACAGAAATTCGTAAGCTCCAAGCTTTCATGTGATGTCTATGTCAAAAATAAAATCTAGCCAACCAGAGAGTGATTTTCAATACACCATATTGCATGATCATTCTGTCATGTCCCATCAGAATTTCCATCATGTGCTCACTCACTGTTTTTCTGTGTAAGATAATGGGCCAAGAATTGCTGGATATCTATCAAAATAATTGAAGGAAAACAAATTGCAATTGATAAGGTGGTGGAAGGAAGAGAGGGTAGGTGAGCTGGTGAGTTTAATATCCTTTAACTTGTTAGCTAACTCTTTTCTTTTTGTTACATGTACATAAGCTCTTTGGTTTTATGTACTGTGTGTCAGCATCTCTTTGCAGGCTGGTATAATAGCTCAATTGTTTCAATATCTCTCACTATTTTTTTTTCCCCCTTCTTTTGTGAATGATAACAGCATGTCAAGCTTGTGTGTTAATGCTTAATTGAGGCATTAGGTGAAAGAGGGGCCCATAGACCTATGAACCCTTTTTCCGGAGTTCATTCAAAATGATTCTTCATTTTGTTTTCTTCATGCCCTGAAAATTTCAGATCCATATCTCTAATCTAGAACGCTGTGGAATAGTTTTTTTTCTGTCTGTGTAGTTTGCATTTCTGTAGAAAAATCAGATTGTTTTGTATTGAATGTAGTTACTATAACATTGAATTATAGCCAGTAGAAATGAGATAGTTAAAGTTACTACTGCTGCATGCAGCACTTCCCAATGCACATTTGACATATGGTGGCGTCTTGATGCAGGCAATAGGTCTGGAGGACCTAACCTGCATAACAGAAATTGCCTCCAGTTGTTTAGTGAGAGTGCATCAGGCAGGAAGTATTGTGAATGTTCGCTCCTATAGGTTTATAATTTAACTGTTGTATGGCGAAAAAATGTCTAAATCCCAGTTATTGAAAGAATGGATTGCAAAAGATCTGCACTTTACTTCAGACTGCCATGTAGTCTGGCAGGCATGCTCCAAGTAAGCAAGTTCTTGTAACTAATATAAAAATTATACTGCAATACTGTAGCACTTGTACTGAAGTGTACTAAATATTTTTTTTTTTTAATTTCACGTTAAATGTGAACAGAAATTGCATCTTGAGCAGCATAAGCTTGCAGCTGCTCACACTTTAAATGTAGCTAGGAGAAATAACTCCAGCAGCAGAAGTAAATGCTTATTTCTTCCACAGTTGGTAATTCTCAAGATAACTTCAACTTTTGCTGTGTCAAACATTGGTGTCTACTAATGTCTCATGGAATATACTAACCAACCTGACATTTGAAAACATTTTTACAAGATATCAATGGCCGCAATATACCCAATGAATCCACGAAATGGAAGAATTATTTGGTTCCTGTTTACCAGAAGGCACTAGATGAAATAAGAAAAGATATAGGTGATCACTTTATCTGGTGCTCTGTCAATGAAACAGCTGACAGTTGTGGTCGCTTCATTGTGAACGTGGTAGTAGATAAGCTAGATCCAAATGAACCAGGTACTCCCCATTTAATCTTTTGTGAAGAAATAGAAAAAACAAATCACAATACAATAACCTGTGTCCTGAGGGATGCTTTATGCATATTGTGGCCAGCAGAGAATTGGGATAATAAGTTGCTTTTGTTACTAGCAGACAGTGCTGCCTACCTGTTGACGGCTGGGGAGGTTTTACAGTATTTCTATTCGACCATGATATATGTTACATGCTTGGGCCAGTGCAGTCTTGTGGAGGAAATTAGAAGTCACTTTGATGATGTAAACTGCCTAATATCTTCAGTGAAGAAGGTTTTCTTAAAAGCTCCAACACGTGTACAGCTATTCAAAGAAAAACTACCAGCTACCCCTCTTCCATCTGAGCCAATACTTACCCTATGGTGTACGTGGCTGTCTGCTGCCATTTACTATGCCAAGCACTTAAAAGACATTAAAAATGTTTTCAGTGACTTAGATGAAACAAATGTCCTGCATTGCCAAGACTTAAATATCACTCTAGTGTCCCATTCTTGCCACTTCCCTTGCATATATTAAGACTCATTTTTGTTTTTTACCAGAAGCTATTCTATGGTTGGAAAGTGCAACCTTACCACTCAAAGATGCTCTGGACACCACTGACAATGTTTCTAGAAAAGAAATACCTGGACCAATAGAAGCTGTATGTTCTTCAAAGCTGAAGAAGATTCTGCAACAGAATCCTCGTTTTTAAGAGACATGAAAATCATAAAGTCAGTATTACAGGGAGAAAAGTGTACAGGAAAATTACCCCTATAACCTGCTGCATTAGCAGATATAGTTATACATTCCAATAATGTCATGTTCCGTTGAAAGAACTTTTTCTTTTGTATAAGAATGTTGCATGATAACAGGAAATGTTTACATCAAAAAATTTGGGTATACATGTAACTATTTACTGTAATGTCAAAAAATAATCAACAAAAGAGGCAGGTAAATCTATTCTTTGTTTTTATAATGTATGTATGTAACTTTTGTGAAATAAATTCCTAAATAAATCTCACAAAAAATAACAATAAAAATAGAAAATTATTTGTGCCTATATTGATTCACAAAGAAAAACACAAAAAACAACCATTTTCATGAAAAACATTAAAAAAAAAAAAACAAAAAAAAAACCTATTTTAAGCATATAAAAAACCTAAAATGAAGATTTATTCACCTAAAAATCTGGACCCTACTTATAACGTTGTTCCAAGTGTCACTGACACCATAAGGGTCATTCAGAGCAAAATGGTAACGGGCGACACATTCAAAGAGAGAAGAGGATTCCATGGAAATAGGAAAACTTCATAGACTTGAAAATCAAGTACTGGTACTTATGTCTTCTCATCTCCACTCATTACCACATAAAATCTCCCATTACTGCCAACATAAAACACAGCGGAAGTATTTTGATACTCCAAGTTTGAACATTAAGAAAGTACATGGACTCTTCCAAACATACTATTGAGAAGAAACTGGTAATACTCTTATCTCAAGTACAAAACTTATTTTAGATTATTTAGAGAAAAATTCAACTTTAGCTTTCGACAGCCAAACTGATGTTTGTGATTTCTGTACAAAAGCAAAAAACTAAAAACAGATCCCTCAGATCCATGTAAGTTTACACTATTCACTTCACAAGAAATGTGCTGAACGCTACAAGGCTATGCAAGCAAGATACATTTCAGAGGCAAAACATAATCCCTCATTACTTGTGAAGGAATTAGACTACACCCAGAATCTTCCAGTTCCAAAGATTAACTGACCACTCAGTTTTACAAGTGGTTGCCGTGGATGTGCGTCTTTAATGTCCATATTCACAACAATGACTCGTGTTATGTTTTCAGCTTCATGGAAAATCTATCTAAGAAGAACCCAGTGTCTATCAAAAAAAATTAAATAACTATGATTCCATCACATATTATACTGATATCTGATACCGCTGGTGGTCAAAATAAAAATATAACAATAGTATCGTTTTTTATGTGGTTATCAAGGTATTTCATGTTACGTCAAGCATTTATTTTCTGTATGGGGAACTCCTTTTGCCAACGTGACAGAATTTTGGACCCATAAAGGTTGCCATTAAGAAAGAAGAAATTATATACCAACTGCTAGCTATGGTGTTATTTAGAAGAAATCCTTCTCCGTTTACTCAAACAATGGACAACATGCTTATCAGAGTATGGTCAGAAGGATTGTCACCATTCTTCAGGAAGAAACCTTGCTCTAATGGATTGAGTTTCACATTACTGAAATATGTCCAACTGAAGAACAAACCAGATGGAAACCCCCTAGTATCAGAGACACACACTGAAAAAGTTGTACCATTCACTTTCTGGAATGATAGGTATGATGTAAGTGAACTAAAAAATAGCACACTAAGACAAGTATGTCCAACAGGTATCACTAAACAAAAGGAAAAGGAAGTAAGATATCTACTCCAATATTTGCCGAGGGAGAATAGGGAATGGTTGGAAAACATACTAGAAGAAGGAAATAACCCCAATAATGTGAATGATCGAGGAGAGCCAGTATTGTCTTCAGAGAATTTTAAAGTAATAGTCCTTGAGACTAGAGTTCATAAAAAGTACCATTAAAATTATGAAAAGAAATAAATGTTACAAAATGTATATAAACTGCTCTATTTACATTGATGTAATTGTTCTTAGGTTACTGTTATTTTGTGTTTTTCCCAAAAAGCCATATTGGCGAATAGGCCCTTCTTCCACCTAACACCTCAATTTTCAATGTTGTGGCATCATATTCCTGTTATTGCCACAATCAGTTATTATGAAGTGAATCCCAACTGAAGAGTAGGAGGAAGTAGAGGAAAAGCCAACTAGTGTTATGTATGTGATAATTTTGATGTTCCCTGAAAATGCAACAATTCACACCTCCAAGCATAGAATGTCTGGCATATCTAATGGCAATTTATTCCTCTTTAGTAAAAATTTGTCTGTGTTATACTTAGTCTACAGCCTTCTATGTCACATGCAAATAAATATGTGGAGTCCTAAAACGCTGAACACATAAAAGTTGAAACACAATTAAAAACTAAAGCTAACATGGCTGGAACTAGAGCCACATCTCTTCGATTGTTATTTTTATACTCTTATCACTAAACTTCCATAGTGAAATGCTCATATGCATATTGAAATAAGGAAATTATTTTGGTAAAGATATAAAATTTGTCTATTTACCCTATTTTCTATATATTTATAGAATCAATAAAATTAAAATATAAAATTAATCCAAAGGATATTTGTTTAAAGAGCCTTATTTGAATAAAAAAAATATATATTTCATTTGAAGCTAATCTAGTATTAATCCAGAAAAATGTTGAGGATATCTCAAATATTCAAGATATCATACAAAAGCCAACTTGCAAGCAATTTTCATTTCACGGCTTATTCTGTTCTAATATCTCTGCAATAAAGCATCAAAGTTATGTGGTTCAAGTTACAGCTATGGTATTGGATTTTGTTAAAAACTGATATAACTTTCTACTCAGTGCTTACAAATGTCTAGTGTGGAAGAATGATATTCTTAATGAAGATATATATTGTAAGAGGAGCTGAGCCCAGAGATTACTTCCACAATTATAAACATATAGCTACATGTCTTAGCCTATATAAAAAGAAACTGAAAAAAAGTTTAGTAAGAGATGTTACCAAAAAAAAAAAATTCTTTTGACATATTTCTATAAATATTAATCTATGGAAAACAAAAATTGAATGAAATGGTAATAAAAGAATTATCAATTACATAATAAGAGTAAAAAACAATGTATAAAAAGCTGTCTCCCTTTTGCAAGTTTTTACTGTTTACACATGAATTACAGATAATGAACGTTTAGATGTCTAGACTCTTTGACATGTAACAAATAAAGGGCAAAATGTTAATGACCAACACAACAGACAGGGAAGCATTATGCATTAGTGCAGGCCAATGTTATTTTGGGAGTTTCACACCTACAGAATGTGCTGTAATTACCAACTGTAATTGATTATAAGCAATGTAGTATTTGTGTATTTTGCTTGAGTATTTTTTAAAATAAGATATATTTTCTGTGTTCTGAACTACTTAACTTCTGACATTACCAATATGTGTTTATGTTAAAGGAATATCTTTACTAGGAGGAGAATATTACCATTTCCCTATACCAAATTCTTATACATACATACGTGTATCTCTTAGAAAACACACTTATGACAAGGCTGAAACGTAACTTAGATATTATTTCAAAGAAACTTGATAATAAGTAAATGAATCTGTTATCAGGATTGCATAGAGAAATATTTGTTTGTGCTTCCTGGAACACATGTTTGTCCTCTTGCTGTGTGCCATTCCTTCATTGCAGTTGTTTTTACAAAACAAATTACACACCCAAAATGTTTTCAGAAGAGAATCACACAATCAAAATGAAGGTGGGAAACAGGAAGCGAGTACACTTAAAGGTGTTTATGAACTCTTATGTTACTCTTATGTACACAAGAACAATTACTAGATTTATGATAAACATTTAGAAAATTAAATTTAAAACATAATGTTTTGTCAATATGCTGCAATAAAAAATCATTTCAAAATTTAGATTGGAAATATTAAAATTATGCAAATGAAACTAAAAATACATATGATAGAAATGTGTAAGCAAAAATAATCATAAACTTCCCTCAGAAAAAATAAAATAAATAAATCTTTTAAAATTATGCTTGAGGAAAAAAGAATTGCTTATACCATTTACCAAATCTCCTAATTTATTATTAGGATGACTTACATCAGAGCCTTTGGAAACTAACTCAAATTTAGAAGTAATTTAGCTTAAGGTTTGCAATTGCATAAGTCAACTGATGTTAGTAATTAGTTATTGTGTTGTTTTCTACATTAGTATTGGTGACATTTAACACAAGAATCTCGGTTAGAAGTCTGTGTGCACCAGAATCTCCTGCACTAATTTAGAATATTTTGGCCATGCTGCTAGGAATCATTTGTGATACAGAAAAATTGAAGAGCAGTGATTTTTATAAAAGCATTAAGGTAATGAGTTAAGTGATGTGACTAGGAAGGATATAACAGTAAATATCTTATATTGGCCTTTACACATAGTTAAACTAGATGTGTGTGCTGAGCAAACTATTTCACGCAAGGTACACTTCTATTGTGCCTTAATATGACACCTCTATCATTAACATAAACAAAAAATATATAGACTTACAAATTTACAACAGCAATCAAAACAACCTTTAAATTATTTACATATTTATGCTACTTAAGGAGGAAGAGAAATCTAAACACCACTTCCTTGACAAATATGTATTCTTAAGAAAGGCACTTACATTCTTCTGCTAATTAGAAAGAAGTGATGTTAATGAAAGTCTGTGGTATGAGCTGTTTAAAAATCAATCTGTTACAGTCCTTCTAATCCACCATAAGGATAATCAACCATCACATTATCTGTACCCAACATTGTAAGCTGTGAAAGTAACCTCATTGTGTACTGTGGGAGATAAACATAAGAGGAGTATGCCACCAATGCCACAATCATTATTATGATGCTATCTGAGAAACAGTTAAGGATTATAAATAATAAGGAAAATATTATGACATATTTATGTTATATTAGTAAGACACATTTACCCTGGATCACAAAACTATGTTATGACAGCTGCTGCTACTGCTGCTGCTAAACTATGGTTTAAGCAACAATGAATTTATTAATTTCCAACTGACAATAGCTCAATTAAATACTTACTATCCACCCCCTATTTTGCTACTACAGAGCACTCATTAAAGAAACCTGAAAAAAAAATCTAATGTGTACCATTCACATGACTTTCTCTATATCCCTGCAACAAATTATTCTTAAAAAAACTTAATACTTCTATTAACTTCATGCTAATCAGTAAAACATTAGCAGAAATAGCCATATTACTTGCTTCCTTGTAAGGGAGTACCATAGGTTAAAGGATAATCAAAAGCTGGTTGCTATGTCACTGAAGTTCCTTTGTTTCTATGGACAGCAGTTGACAAATTCCTGTATGAGAAATGTATAAGTTTTTCATAGCAGAAACCAAAACTAAGGAATGTCACAAAAACAACGAACTCCACGAAAAAAATGTATATAACATAAATTGTGTGTTTTAATGTGCTCTACATTTCTTGTGTGGGAAGCTTTTGTCCATCTCTTACGGTTTAGCAGTTATTCAAAATTTAGTAAAATTCATCCAGAATAAACTACTCTTTAGAGGCTATTCCCAGAAAATTCAAGATATACATTTTATTTGTCAGGTAAATATCTTTAATATACGAAATTTTAATCAAAATCGTTAGCCATTTTTGAGAAAATCAAAATTTTCGAAAAAAATTCCATGTAAAGGGTAGTTGGGGGTGGGGGGATTTTCCTCAAAATCTTCGTGACGCATCCCTGGAAGATACTAAACTTAAATACCAAGTTTGGTTTTTCGTTTTTGAGTTATCGTGTTCACAGACACATGGACACACACACACACACACACACAAGGACCTTTTTCCGAAAATGCTTTTTTTAGATAAAGGGGACCCTAAAACATATATTTCCGGTGAAATCTCGGTATCAAATTTTTTGGTGGAGTGCAATACATTCTCTATACTATGTACATAGTGCCTATAGAGAAAGTAAAAAATTAAGTTTCATTCATGACTTTCTCTAACTGTTCTACATACAAACTTTTCTTACAAAACATTATTCTTTTATCTACATCATGCTAATTGATATAAACATTGGCAGACTTGGTGTTACTACTTGCTTCTTTATAAGTAGAATGGAAATAAGGGAATGCACTAGGCTAAGACAATACTAAAATCCTTTAAAAGCCAGCCACTTGTGAAGCAATTGAAATTCTGTTCTCTTTGCTTGCTAAGAGTAAACAAAAGAGCTGAAAAGAGAGATGGCCTCCCATTTGAGAAATCTTAAAAGTAGTTTAAAATTTAAACCAATCACAGAATATCTCAAAAATGGTTAACACTACAAAAAAAATGTATAAGACATAAGTTGTGTGTTTTAATGAGATCTACATTTTTTATGCAGCAAGTTTTTTTTTCTATCACTTAAGTTTACCAGTCATACAAAAATCATCCAGAATGAAAAAGTCTTCTGAGGCTATTCCTATAAAATCTAAGATATACATTTTGTTGGCCATGAAAATATCTTAAACATATCCCATTTTAATCAAAATTGTTAGCCCTTTTTGAGAAAATCAATATTGTTGAAAAATGTTCCATGTAAAGGTAGTTGGAGATGGGGCAATTTTCTGGAAAATCTTCATGTTGCACCCTTGGAAAATATTGAATTTAAATACCAGATTTGGTGCTTATCAAACTTTCCATTTTTGAGCTATGCTGCCCAGACACATACACAGATCTTTTTCTAAAAATACTCTGTTTGGACTCATGGGACCTCAAAACATATTTCTGTTGAAATCTCAATATCAAAAGTTTTGTGTGTAATATAATATTTTCTCTAGCTACTATAAACATTGCATGTACATGTGAGCTACAGAAAGTAAAAAAAATATTGTCTTAAAATAATGTGGCCTTTAATAATCCATATTGATACGTTAATTTGTTGTGAAGATGACTTTGTTTCACTTTTCTTTTTATGGAGGTTTGTATAAATTCAGAACCAAAACTTCTAAAACACATAACAGGAAAACAAGAGCAGGCCACATGGGAACACATCTTCATTGTAAAAAATACAAACAGGGTTTTCAATTTACACGTTCAATAGAAGGATGTGTTTAGCAATTTCATTGAACCACCACCAGAGGGGACAGCACATCACCAGCTTCACCGCAAGGAATTAGTCAATGTCCAGTTGAAAATGAAGGAAACTAGTCCTTTGAAAATGTTCCAGCAAAAATCCCAAGTAAGTGTTGTTTAGTGTAATTAATCAACTAGTCAAATCAAATAAATGACTTTGTTTGTCAACAATGAAGGAAATAAGAAATAATATATCATTGGATCAAATGCTATTGCCAGGCATCCTTGCCCACAGCTATGCATATGTGGCTAGTGATGAAGTGTCACAATGCTGTATCGGCATAATTCACATGAATTGTAATTGTTTTAGTTTTTTTAAATCTTACCCAAAATGACATCATGCAGTGTGTATGGCTGTAATATAAAAAGTGAGTTTGAAGAATGCAAAAGCAAGGGAATCCACTTTCTCAAATTTCCTTACTGAGATAAATTTCCCAGGAAAGGGGCATGAATTTGTTGTTTCCATTTGAGCAAGCAACTATAATCAAACTAAAATACTAAAATTAAAATGAATGAGAAATGAGAAATTCCAAGGTCCATGCTTAAAACCAAGCTCAGTTCCTACTGTCAGACCAATGTGAAAGTCAGTGTTCCAAATCCATTGACTTCATCCATTAGTAATTCTCCAAGGGAAAGCAAAAGACAGAACAGAAAAGTATATAGAAAAAAAAAATCTTAAATAAATTGTTTTTGAACTTGTTACTAACATTTGTGAAAGTATTACCTGCAACAATGAATGTATATATCCTTAATCTAGTAAAAGCTTCAGTAAGAGAAAGCAGGGACAAATTCTATAGAAATGCAATGTGATCTAAGCAAGGAAACCGCCTTGAAAATGTCTTGAATTTGAAGCAGATACTGATAAGGAAACTTCAGATGTTTATCTAGAGCCTGATATTATAAATAATAGCTTTTTTGAAACAAGCTCATCTGATGGTAGTGACACAGTAGAAACTGAACAAGAGACACAGGATATGTTGCAAAATATTCACCTTAGTGCAGAGTATTTTTTGGTAGCCTGGACATGTTTGCTCTCTGTTAATGTGCTGTAATGTCTGTAGAAATAAAGTGAAGGAAATTCTCATTACATTAGAAGCACTATGTTGTGAAAACAATTTGTGATTGTTGAAATGTATTTATTTGGTATTCACAGAAAATGTTTGGGAAGAAACCGAAGGTAATGTGATAAAAACAGATGAGTTACTTTCAAGAATAGGTTATTATTTGAACAGTTGCATTCATTCTGTAAATTGGTATATCTGCTTGTATTTTCAAGACCTGTATGTTACAAAATTATTCACAAAATAAAAGCACCTATTGTTAAAACATGTTAGAATCAAGAAAGAGCAAAATGTTTACAATCAATAAGAAATGATTTATCAACATGTGTGGCTAGCAGGGGACAGGCAACAGAATTCTCCTGGATATTCAGCAAAATACTCAATATATACAGTTATGTATTTAAATTCTGACAGAGTAATTTATTTTGAATTATTGAGAAAAGAATGGTAATGTGTGATTCGGAAAAGTCTGCATGTGAGAATGTACTTAACCAACTGAGTGAACAAGAACATGTAACATTAAAATATTTCTTACTGATCGACACAAAGGTAAAACAAAGTAAAAACAAAGTACCCTAATATCAAACCCGAGTTTGAGTCTGGCATTAGACTTATTTGAAAAAAATTTAAATTCATGAAACAAAATATCCAAAAATATCTGCTTGGAAAAACAGCAAAAATAATCACTTAAGTTCATCTGCACAAACTGTAAAGCATATAGTTATGTTTTGCTTGAAAAATTTTCTTCCATTTTACATCACAGAAGAAATGAACTCCAATGGCAAGATAGTGGAATATGGAAGTCTTGTGAACTAGAAGTTCTCTCAAAACAAGAAACTACAAAGAAATTTTGGATTAATGGTTATTGAGACTTGTATGAAGTTTTAAAGAAAATTATTTTGACAAATCATTTTTGAAAGATTTAGCTCATGACAACATTATGTTAGTAATCTATCTTTAGTGTTAATTTTTGTCTTTGCAACTAAACTGGGTTTAGTAATGGTCAAAATATTGCGATCTAGCACTAATTTAAGGAGTCTAGGTCTATTTGTTATATACATAAATCAACCTTCTTTCACATCAATTAAACATTATTAAGTTCCCAACAGCACACACTTTTTTTAATCAGTATCAATTGATATATATGCCTTTCCAATTTTTAAACTTAGTCAGAATCACTATCAGAATTTTCATTACTTTTAAGTTCCATTTGTTCTGGTTCAAACTGATAAGGTTGAATTTTGTTTTTCGCCATTAGCACTCTGCATTAACCTGGATGGAGGGTAGAACAATTCAGCTCACCTGTTTCAAATTAATCTGTTTCAGCTTGATCCTATGACTTCACGCAATGATAATGTATTTCCTTGTATCTTGAGAACTGTTCCAACAACAGGAAAATGAAATAATTCACTGCATTCTTATTTTGCTCCTTTATATTCACCATCAGAGACTGCATGAGTTTCAAGTCCCTTTAATGTGGCTTTATCTATGTTCATCCTAATTCATAATGCATGAAAGAAAGAAAACTTGCCAAACGCTTTAAGTAAAGTGCTTTCATTTGGATGCATGGCCATATTACAGAAAATTGCTAGCCATGCACTGCACTTTTTCTGTTTCTAACCAGTTTTGTTCTCGCTCTACTTTTCCTCCTCTCTGTGTACTGGTTTATCAGTTAATCCATACATAATCTTTGATAGAGGTTGATGTGTTGTGTGTTTCTAGTTATAATATATTAGTGATGTTATAATGTTAACAAATATACATACTTTAGCATTCTGTTGAGAATCTTCCTGTGTGATTTCTATGTTAACAAACTTTAGAAGAGAGATGAGAGGGCAACCTATTCCCTGCTCATCATACACCTCACAGAGAAATACTACTTAATTTGTGACTAGATTTAAGGAAACAGAATCTATTCTTGATTGAAACCAAAATTAAAATTACCAAATTCTTACAGAGGAAAAGTTCAATGATAGACAAAAGTTACAATGAAGTACAAAGAAATTTCTAAGAAAGTTTGTACAGGAATCAGGTATTTTCAAACCTTGACTTGAAATGTCACTTAACTTTTAAAACTAAAATCCTAAAAAATAACTTAATTTAGCAAATCCATTCAATAATATAGTTACAAATAACTTTTGCAATTAGTGTTGGATAATGTTAGCAATTCATCTGCCTTTTTTGTCTTCCTTTTCTTTTTATAGACAAAGCATGGTTTTATTTACATGGCCAAGAATGGATGATTGTTAATGTAAGTTTTCTTAAAAGGAATTAGATATATGTTGTGAAACAAGGACATAATTTCCAAAACTATCTATGATGAAGGTACACAAGTAGCACAGTTAAAATTTGCAAAGAAATCTAAGTACTTGAATTTAAAGGGTAATGAATGACTAACTCTACTGCTACTAATCAGTGTGCTTCCTGGGACCAGAAAATTACCGCTAGAATAGCCACATACCCAAACGAAGGCTCTGTAGTTGAAATTTAGAACAGGCGAGTCACAGCCCATACCAATTTTGGTAGATAAGACACCCTTGAAGCTGCAATCGTGCTTTAACTTCATTTTCTTTGCTTAAAAACTTACTGGCATTTTAGATAGACAAAGGCTCAACATTCAGTGGAAAAGAGTTTAAAAAAATATATAATAATAATTTTATTAAACACAATGTGTAGAAAGATAAGATAAAGAAAGATAAGTTACATTGGGTTGTGGTTTCACCAATCTTTAGTTTGTACAATTAATGACAAGCGTTCTGCTTTTACACTTCAGTAGGTGGTATTTAAAGCATGTTTCGTTACATAACTTACAAGGGCAGTTGTCCCTGTGATCGTGATAGGTGCTGGCCATGCAGATCCTTTCGTAGAAGCCCTATACTGCAAAACTTGTGTACAGGTGACATAGTTGGAAGTCTGTTGTCATTGCATCTGTTTCCATTATCTCCGTTGGGATCAGCTTTTCCTTGCTGTGTCTCCCTTCAATGAAGATTGCATATGCCTGAGTTTCTGGAAGATTAAAGTTGGGCTTTATGTCGTCTACAAAGAGAGGCTCCTGCATTATAAAGTGGGCATAACTGTTTCTCGAGAATGAGATCAACAGTGTCCTTTTGAAGAATCTAGCTTTGGTGCTTTCCACTTTTTAGGTAGTTCCAGATTAGTTGTATTCCACAGGTGGTCATCAGCACGACTTTGATCTTAAATAGTGCCATCGAGGTTGGGAGAGATAAGAGTTCTAACTTTGGTATGTCATATACAGCTTTTGTTGCAGCTGCTGTCCACTCTTGGATGTGTAGTGTGAATGTGGTTTCCACAGTATGGAGGATGATTCCCAGGTATTTGAAATTTGTTACGAATTAGGGTGAGTTGCCACAGCTGAAATGGTCTCTCATTACAAGTTCACCTCTTCTCCTGAATTTTATTGCTTTGCTTTTTGAGCTGATTATTTCCATTTGTAATAAGAAATGTAAGGTACTCTACACTAAAGCACATTTCAAAAGTATATGACTCATTAACTGAGAGATATTTTACAAAATGTTGTGTTCAAGTGTGCATAGCTATTCAACTAATTAAACCCCCATGATAACATGGAACAAACACATGTGTTCAGTATAAAACACATTACAGTAGAATGGTAGAATTTTTAAATTTGGGACAGGATGGGCTACAGTAAACTAGAGATATGCCTATATCCAAATGAACACTGTAAAAACAAAAAGACATTAAACAAAAGTTTATTTTAATTTTGGCATACACTGCAGCACACGTGAAGGATCAATGCATCCAGATTTTGAAAATGCATTTCAAGTATGGTGAATGCTATGTAGAGACCCTTCAAAGACTTTGTGTAATTTTTGGTAGGCGAAATGTACCTAATATGTCAACAGTGCAGAGTAGAAGTTGAACTGGTAAGGAAATTTGAAGATGTGAACATCAAATCACCTGGATGTACATGTTCTTGTCGATTGCTAGAGAATGTTGTTCACATAGGACGAGCGTTGCTACAAGTTCAATGAAGTAGATTTGCTGCTATTCTCAGCAGTTAGCCATTCCGAGAAGCAGTTTGCAGCAAATTTTAACAAAAGATCTTCATTTGCATCCTTTTAACCTTTTTGCTGCTATGGTCGAGATAACTCGATCCTGGAAAAATATCCCAGACGTGCTACGGCTTGAGCAACTGAAAGTCTTAGAATTTCAGATGTAGAAGCGTTTGAACTTCACGCATATTATGCTACATCTGTTAGAATTCAAAAAAAACTAATTCTCAACCACGTCCCTACATGCTTACGACATCTGAAAGGAAATAAAGCAAATCAACGTAGGAAAACTATGTCTTGTAGCTTCTAATCATGTGATCCGCATAACATACTCAGGGTATTCCTAAAATAGTGAGATAATAGCTTCAAGCAGTGTGCAGCATTTCGGTGCTGATAATGAATTATTAGAAGTTTTTTTAATCTTTACTGCCGGAGTTATCAGAGTTCAGGTGTATAGTAGCAGTGATATTTACATACCATTGTGTGTGTAGCATATGTTCATACAGAAATATTTTCAAAACGAAAATTTAGAACTTCTAGAACATCTAAAGCACCCTACATAATTTCTGGTGAGCTCATATTCCAGTTTCAATAGTTTTGCATGATTTTTTGAGAGTTTTAAAATTTGGAAAATTTTTGGAATTAACTCAGCAAGGAGGTGTTTCTCGCCTAAAAATATGTTAAAAGTGAAAAGGTTAAGATCTAACTAGAACAACTGAAATCGATGAACCATTTCAAGCAGAGAACACTTGCAGATCGGATACTCACAAAACAAGAATTTGATAGTGATTTTCATTAGAAAATAATTTTCAGTGACAAGAGAAACTTCCCACTTAAGGTTTATGACAGAAACAGAATTTGGGCCACAGAGAATCCTGGCATGGTCTGCGAGAAATGTCTGTATCCAGAACGAGTCACTGGTGCAAATTATGGCCAGGCAGACTAATTGGGCCATGCCTTTTTGAAGATAGGACTGGAAAAGTAGTGACAATGACTTGATCTTGATCACGTGATGATACAGACTTTATGGCTGCAATTGCAAGAATTGAATGTTGAAGACTTGTAGTTCCAACAGGATGTACAACCTACCACACTACCATTGAAACAACAAGGTTGCTGAGAGAAAGATTCCCTGCTTCTCTTGCAGCAGGGATCAGAACTGGCCACCAAGATTGTGTGATTTGACACCATGTGACTTTTGTGTGAGTATGTCAAATCTTGTGTTTATGTGAACAATCCATGAATCATTCCCTAACTCAAGGCAGAAATTGAACATATCATGGGTCAAATTCTAGCAGAATTTTGCTCTAGAGACATCAAAAATGTTGTCCACAGAATGGATATGTGCAGACGAAGCCATGGAGGAGGAGGAATTTTGCCTGATATTTTGTTTCATGTTTAATTGAAATTCTTTGTGCTTTATAATGATATATTAGTAATTTTCAAATAAGTTATGTGTTTTATTATTAAATTAAAAATTATGTGCTTTGTGGGACTCTTTATACATTTGAGAAAATGTTCCCAGAGAATTTTTTTCTTTTCAGCCTTTAATTTAATTTTAAAATTTAAAAACCTTGTGTCATGCCCATTTTTCAGATTAGGCACTAGATTTTCCATTAATGTGTGTTTATAGAGTTATACAGTATAGTTACTTTTTTCACTAAAATTTTACCATTAGTTTTATTTTGAAAATTCACAAAGGCAATAGCAATTATAATCAAAATACAATTTGTTTGCTGATTTCATAATAAAGAATGCAAACTGTATAGTATGTCAGTATGGGTGACTCAGTTGGTTAAGTACTGGCCCTCTGATCCCAAGGTTTCAAGTTCAAACCTGGCCCAGACCAAGGGCTTTAAGTATGGTTAAAAGCAACTTCAATGTCAGTAGATTTACTGTCACGCAAAAGAATTCCTGTGAATTCCAGCACACCAGCAGGGCTGATATCATCATATTGTTGAGATAATTCAATCTCAGAAAGACATCCTAGCCGTACTATGGTCGAATTAACTCGGCCGGAGGTATGAGCAACTGCAAGTCTTAGAATTTCATATGTAAAATCGTTTGAACTGCATGGAACAGATGCACCCAAAATGGTACATCTGTTAGGATTCAAAAGAACTCTCAACCACGTCCCTGCAAGATTACATCTAAAAGGAAATAAAGCAAACCGGTGCAGCTAAACGTCTTGTAGTTGCACATGCTGCAATTCATATGATCCATGTGACAAAATCAGAGTTTTCCAAATGTAGTGAGAGAATGGCTTCTTCAAACAGAGTGCAGCATTTCATTGCTGATAATGAATTCTTATAAATTTTTTAGGCTTTACCATCAGATTTTTTGGGTTTATTGGATTTCAGGGATAGTGACAGTGATATTTACATTCCTGACAATAACGAGGAGTCTGATGGTTAAAATGAGCAATAGGCAGCACTATCACAGCTGCGTAAGTAAGCACGCAAAGCATTGCATTTGTTTCAGTAGAACAGTGGGAATTTTTCTCCACAAGTTTTCAGTTTCGACAGGAACCGGAGAGGTATTTCAGTAGACATTAGAGATGACTATAGTGTGCTCGATTTTTTCCCTCCCATTTAGTGCAGCATGAGACAAATAAATGCTACACATTTCTAAGTGAGAAAGTCCACCAACTCCCAAATCTCGTCTACAAAAATGGAAAAATATCCCCAGGAGGAACTATACATATTTTTCAGAATCACATTGTTGATGGCTAGCGTAACAACATTGTCAATAGTGGAAAACTGTTCCAAACATCCACTTCTTGAAACCCCACAATTTACACAATATATGATTCGGGACAGGTACTGACAGAAAAACATTTCCCATCACCTGTGCCACCAACCAAAAAGAAAGCAAATCCCATAATGTCTGCTCCAGCACGTCCTTAGAAGACAAGCAGAGAAGTGAAAGGTATATATGTGCTAAATGTGACATTGCCTTATATGTACACCCCTGCTTTGAAAAGTATCACACTCTTTTGATATTCTGAGGTGATTGTGAACAACAGTGATATGAAAGTGTATTGCGAAAAATGTGTAAACATTTAGGCACAGACTATTTATTTTCTTACTTATTTGGACAACCCTATTTTGGAAAAAGACCTAAATTTAAATATGTATATTAATATTTTTAATCATAGCAGAAAAACAGTGATAATTTCACTGTTTAATTTACTTACTTATTTGGACAACCCTGTTTTGGAAAAATACCTAAATTTAAATATGTATATTAATATTTTTAATCATAGCAGAAAAACAGTAACTTCTTCTTATAAAATCCAAGACAGTAAAATAGTGGCATTGCTAGTCCCTTATGGACAACCCTGTGTTGTGTGTGTTGCAAATGCTCATATAAAATATTTTCAAAACGAAAATTTGGAACTTCTAGAACATCTAAAGCAGCCTACATCATTTATGGTGAGTTAATATTTAATTTTCAATAGTTTTGCATGATTTTTTGAGAGTTTTAAAATTTGGAAATTTTTTTTTAAATTAACTCAGCAAGGAGGTGTTGCTTGCTTAAAATTATGTTAGCAGTGAAAAGGTTAAATCTGGATGTTTCATAATATATTTAACTATTATAAAGTGGAAGTGTGTCAGCAACCCAAAATAATTATTAAAGCACAACCTCATGTAAATCTGTAACATTAAATTAACCTTAAAATATGAATGGTTGTAATAGTTTTACAATAACACAAAGTTCCATCATAGAGTTACAGGCAGTAATGTGCCACACAACCTGAAATAATTATTAAAGCATAACCTCACACAATTTCACAATATTAAATTTTTAAGGCTAGTTCACAATAACCTGAGAATGGTAACCAGAATGAAACCAAGTCACCCTCCTTTCGGATGTAAAAATCCTTAGCATGGTTTCCTTCGGAAGGGAAGTAAAGCAGTTGGTTCCATGTTGTAGATTTATGGCACATAAAAGAGCCTGAAGCCTGACAAAGAGGCCTCTGAGCAAAATTAAGCTGTCTTTCACGCCTAATATAGAATGGGACACTGAGAACCACAGCAGTTAAAGAGCGTCCATAAATAAAAGTCCATTTCCATTTCAGAATGAAACCAAGAACGGGAAGCCATACAAGCCACAAAATTTTGGTTCACAATAACTCAGTAACGAGAACAGGAGTGCATTTATTCTTCTTTTCCTGGTCAATTTTGCAAATTGTGACTTCAATTATTTTTAACTGACCAGTAACATTTTCTATCTGTCTCCAATTTAGCCAACATAATGCGAGTTAGCCAAGAGAGAATTGAAACTAAAGTGAGCTCTAGTGGCTGTTTCATGTCATGGCCGCTTAGAATAATCTCTATATCGAACAGTCTAATAACGTGCAATGTGCATCTAATATGCTATGCCCAGTAACAAGAAC
The DNA here is from genome assembly GCA_030762935.1 of Hymenopus coronatus. NCBI lineage: Eukaryota > Metazoa > Arthropoda > Insecta > Mantodea > Hymenopodidae > Hymenopus > Hymenopus coronatus. Next base: position 58,774,987 of record CM060882.1, read on the forward strand.
AAGAAACTTAAAACTTGACCAAGTTTGCTTCCATTCCCCGGGAAAGCTTCCTCTCTATTGTGAATGCTTTTTTTGAAATACGTTATTTCACATTCCCATTCTTGTTCTGGTTACAGTTACCGGTATATTAATGTTTCACAGTATGTTTATTTAACAAATAATACAAAGTTCTATCACAGAGTTGTTATAGGTGGCAATGTGCCACATAATCTCATGCAATTCCATAAATTAACCTTAAAATCCTAATATTTTGTAATATTATGTATTTAACAAAGAGTAACAGGTGGCAGTGTGCAGCATAATGGAAAATAATTATTAAAGCATAACCTCAAGCAATTCTGCAATATTAAATTAGGCTTAAAATTTGAACGTATCACAATATATTTCCTTAACAAATAATACAAAGTTCCATCACAGAATTATATGGTGTGTTTGTCAAATGGTAAGCTTTCACCATTGCTTGCTGGATATAAGGTGGCATATCAGCATAAGAATTGGCAATAAAACAGGTTTCTGTATAATGCCAAATTTTGCCAATAGAGGCACACACCTGTACTAACACGTATAGCAGATAGCTACAGTCATCATTTTTACCGCTTTAGCCACTTTTACAAATATTTCAGTGCATGGATAAAACTGAATTCCCCTTCTGTATCTCCAAAAGTATTTATATTAGATTATTTCAGTTGCACAAGCATCAGTACAACGAAAATGTCAATAAACAATAATAAGTTTTCCTTAATGACTATACAATCAATTTTTTAAAACTTTTTCCAGACTTAATGAACAATTACAGTGTCATTTCCTGATTTAGTGAATGGTTTGTTAGTTCTTGACCATACAATTAACTGTGCACACCATACCAAGTTTTGCCTCAGGTTGTCATAAAATGACAACTGCATGGAATTCAACATTCTGGTTGTTTAAAAGATACCATTAAATGGTAAACTTTTGCTTCATCTGCTTATTATATTCTTGTAGTATTTGACATGCATATAAAACGGGATAGTGGTTGGGAAGTTGTAGATACAGTGAACATGATGTTCTGCAGAGAAGTGTTAGCTCTGTCAAATGCAACGTAAAAAATTTGCTCAAATTAAATGGGACGAGTGGGAAGGAAAGGTGTGATTATGGAGAGAGCTCTTAAGTATTGTCATAGAATACTGAATTTAGATGAAAGCAACTTAAAGCAATCTTTAGAATATCAAGAAAAGAATTTGAGGAAAAATTGGTGGAATTATTTAATAAAAACTAATTTAGAAAATAGTGAATTGGGGGAAATTTGGAGAAAGGGAAAACAAAGCAAATGATTTTTGGAAAGGAGCTAGAAGGAGATTTGAAGATATAGATATACAAACATTTTTCAGCAATATATGGGAAAAAAGATTAGAAACATATATACAAATAAAAAACACATGGGAAAGAGAAATGTATGTGGATTAAACAAAGAACAAAGGGAGAGTATTGTTTGGGTACGAGTGGGTGTGTGGACACTAAAGGGTATAAAAAAAGGACTCCAAAAGAACCAATGCCTAATATGTGGTGAAAAGGAAAACATGGAACATATAGCTTTTTACTATATAGGCACAGAGCTATGGAGGAAACAGAGTATAACTGGTAAATGGCTGAAAATGGACAGAAAGATAGCCTTAATCAAATTTTTTTAGTAAGGATAGCTAAAAGGTAGGCGAGTATTTGGCTAAAGAAAGAAAGAAATGGATGTGGTCGCAAAAAGAGAAGTAGATGAAACATAGGTTTATAGGTTGTTTTTAAGAAATGTTGAGCATGACTGATATACACTTTTTTTTATTATTATCATCATGTTTATGATTAAAATTAAATGTGCTAGATTATAAGGAAAACTTGGCTAAGAATATGGCAAGATAAAGTCTGAACTGGTATATAGCCATATTCCTTGTATGGATGCTTGGCAAAAATAAATAAAATATAAAACAGGAATTTCAGTGTGCTCAGTGAAGGTTTAATTTAAACAATGTCAACCAATGGAATAGGGAAGAGTAAAAGAAAAAAGTTTTCCTTAAAACAGTTAAAAATCATAGAAGTTCATAAAGGTCTAGAGAAATTGGATATAGCAAAGAAATGCATAATCAGTGCATCTATACTTTTAACATTTATTAAGTACTAAAAGAAAATAAAGTGTCTAGTGAGATTCTACGTTCAGCAACACAAAATAGTAAGAACTGCTGAATTGTGAATAAACTGACAAAGCTGTTTATGCATGGTTCATGTCTATGCATGAAAAGATATAAAAGTTTACTGCATGTTTATTAATTATGTAATGGTACAAAGTGTATGAAGTTACTTTAGTAGCCAATTTCGAACCATATGTTTTCTTCCATTTTCATTCCTAATGTTTGTGTCCATACATACCAATTAAAATACATATGGTATCACATTAGATTTAAATGTTATATATTGCTCCTTTTAAGACAACATTAAATAACCAATTTAATGAAATTTCAACACAACAAATCAATTTCGAAGTCCACAGAAATTTGTTATAACAACATTTGAATAAATACCAATGAAATCTTGACAACTTATTTCAAATACTGTTTATATACAAAATGTTCATGATGCTATATAGCCCTTAGTTGACTGTAAATTCAAATTATACAATAGGTTGACACTTTCACTATTAAAAATTTGACATAAATATACACAAGCAAATCCACTGCACTAATAACTTTCGCTTACTGTACAATCCAATAATATTGCAAATCACTGAATTGGCAGGAAATAAATGCACTGTTTTGAATTTTCAGCTTAATTCACTTCCAAAATAGAGGATTGCATTACCCAAATGCAGCCTTTTGCAACTAGGTATAAATAGTACACAAATTGTTTTACAATTGAAGCTGTAACCTACCTACCAAGAAAACGCATTTTCAACAGTTTAACAAGAGCTGTAAAAGGTAGATTCCTTGAACTCAATTGTGGTATTTGCAGTGATCAGAAATTGGCCAAAATTCTTTTAGAATACCTTAATGACTTCATCTTGTAAACATTTCAAAATATGTGTCACACTAGAGTGAAATAGTAAAAAAAGTTAACCAAAAGTCACTAAACAGAACATTTCAGAAGTTAAATTTGAGTAAAGTTGGCGAAAATTTTAAGACACTTAAATTAGCCATTTAACCATGTAGTTTGAGTTTATTTATCATGGAATATTTTTTTAATCAACAAGATTATAGGACTTGCAACTCTACCGGTGTTGGTAATTAATGATTTTTTGTCGGGATAAGTGTTGGATTCATTTCCCAGCCTTCAATGACGTACTCTGTTGCTATAATCAGGGAACTGCTAAAGCAACTTCTCTCCAATACCCTGATGATGGCTACAGAGTATGTCGTGAAAACTTGGAAATTAACCCAAAACCTGGCTGATATCCCGAGAAGAAATCACTAACAAGATTAGAATTTTTCTTCCAATCACAGTACAGATTACAAAACACGATTGCAAATTAGATTTTATTACAGATGGTGATAAAATTAATAGCTGTAAGCAAAGTTGGAAACTTTAACATCTAAATGTCACTTATATGGGTCCACAATATATCAATACCTCAGAAATTTTCAAACACGGTTAATGATAAAATTACAATAAAAGGGAGCCCATTCCTCTCCTTAAAAAAGCATAGCTTGGCTATACTTTGTGGCTTAACACCTTCAACATAAGGCATTCCGAATGTGCAACAAGTAGGGGAAAACATCCCTTAAATATATTATAATCATGGAGACAATTTTGAGATTTTATACACATACCAACACAAAAGAATTTTCCGTGTAAAAGGTAGTATGGCATGGGTATTTTCTTGAAAACCTATTTATTGTATTTGTTTTATCCTGTAAGATATTTATCCAAAACTTAATTTTTTCATCATGCTGTCCACAAACAGATAACCGTCATGGACCTTTTTAGAAGCAGGAGGCCTGAAAACATGTATTTTTGGTGAAACCTCAATATTGTGACATTGCCTTTCATGCATATGACCTTCTCTTACGTTCGCTGAGGCAAGTGCTGCGAGAGCTGGAATAAGAGATGTTGGAGTTGGAGACCAGTGTAAACAATGCCGAAGTGCACCACAGATGTAACCAGAACCTTCTAGAATGCGAGTCCCAGTGATTCTCGTGTGTTTTGCTTCGAGAAATTTCCAGAAAACTTGCGACATCATTTTCCCCTAATAAAAGCAGCGGTGACTACAGTGTTACCCTGCAGTGGGGCATGAGTCACAGATGGAGTGCTGCCATAAACTGTAAACTGTCTTATATCAAAGCAAACTTAATTGTTTATTTGTAAATAATTGTTCAGTCAATAAAAACATTTGTTACACTGGTGTCAGGAGTAGGTTAAAAAAGCAAGATGGAAGAGATGCTTCAAAAACTGATGGAGAAGATGGACAAAATGGACAGTGAAACAGTGGTGAAGATGGATGAGAAAATGAAATCCAGCATACAAAAAATGGAGTCGATAATGGAGAATCCGAAAATGGAACTTTCTGCCAAGATCGATAAACAACGGACCGTCGTGAAGAAGTAAGTGGAAGAACTTAGTGAAAATTGGAGAAGCTTGGTGAAACAATGAGAGAACACGACCAAAATCTTAATGCCCTGGAAGACCTCAGGGAATGCTTCAATGCACTGGAGGGGAAGGTCAACAGCGGCGCAAAGGAACTAAATGCCATGATAGAACAGATGCTCGACAGGAGGCTTAAAGATTTGAAGGTCAAGATGCCACCTAAGTGCTATGGGACGTCAACATTTGAAGTCTTCTGGCACTACTGCCAACCACAATTGATGGTCATCATAAGAAGCCACACAGCTGAAAGCAAGCCTGCAAGGACAAGTAGCATATGTACTGAATGCAATCCCGAGGTCGGCAAAGTCCAGAGACATCTGCGAGGCCATTGAAAACAGCTTTGAGGACCATCGCTTGGCTGTGGCCTATCACAGTCAACTTAAAGTGAGGCTGCAGCAATCAGGTGAGATGATGCAGGAGTTAGTCCTTGCTATGAACAGCTTGTGACCAAAGCCCTGGTGAATCTACCACCTAGCTACATGTCGCAGGAATCTGCCTACTCTGATGGGGTATGTGATGCAGAAATATGACAGCACCTGATGCCTGGCAACTATAAAACAATCCACAAGGCATTAACGGCAGCCCTCAGAATGGAGGTGGCCAAGACAACAGCTGCGTTCACCTCGAGGACCAGGAGTATTCATTATGACCAGGAAAGGGATACAACCCAGAGACGATGACCTTCAACTGGTGAATGCTGGGAGTGTGGCGAGCCAGGACACCTAGCAAGGGACTGTCTACACTAAGATGGAGAGCAGCCAGAAAATAAGTAAGGATTGGCATGACAAGGGGCATGTCTCATCTTCACACCCCCTCGAGTGACGCTATGCACCCTGGGTAGAAGATATGATCACCTAGTTAACCTTAATAACTAGTGACAGCATCAGGCGATATTTTATCTGTAGAGAAGCAGCCCTGCTGAGGTTGACACTGGGATGGAGCACTGTGAAACTGTGGGTGTTCGTCACGAGGGTGACTGAAGATGTGATACTGGGATTAGATGCTCTCAGGAACTATGAGGCAACGGTCGATGTAGGCGGGAGGGTTTTGTGACTCAGCCAAACGAGTTGCTGCTGTAGAACCCACAAGAACATCCAGGGATCTGCAGGGTAATTCTGAAGCACACTGTAGATGTGCCTGCAAGAAGCGAGGTAGTAGTGAAGGCGCACCTAGAGGACCAAAGGGCAAGGAACTTGTATTGGACCGGAAGACATCGCTAAACAGAGCATTACTGTTCTGTCGGGAAGAAGTACCTATGAGGCTACTGAACCCGATGGACACTGACCAAATCCTTCAGTCCGGGACGGAGTTATGAAGGTGCGAGCCAGCTGTTAGTTAACGCTGTGCAACAAATCCGAACAGCCAGCACCATCGAAGGGCCTGGGACCCTGGCTGAAAGACTTGCTAAAGAGGGCGGCCGGCCATCTGATAACTTCACAACTGGTGAAAGTTCAGCCCATACCAGACTGTCATCAGCGAAGGGAATGGCAATTACGGTCCCTCTAACTGAGCACATCATAACATCCACGCTGGAGACACACGACCTATCCAGCAACCACCAAGATGTGTTCCCCTAGCGAAGCAAACAGAAGCATGGGATATGTTGGAAGAAATGAATCAAGGGTTGACCTGGCTACTCTATTTGGATGACATCCTCACCGTGGATAGTAACTTTGAAGAACATCTCAGAACTTGATCAAGATACTGCAAAGGTTGCAGGCAGCTAACTTGAAGTTGAACATGAAGAAGTGTTAACTCTTTTGCAAGGAAATGAACTACCTAGACCACACAGTCTCACCATCTGAGGTGGCCATGGATGGTGAGAGATTGGCCCAGCCGAAAAGACAAACGAAAGCTGTAAGGTTTCCTGGGCATATGCAGTGACTACTGCTGATTCATCAGAAAACTCTCACCCATCTGACGGAAGACCACCAGCATGTGGTCAGAAGAGGCAGAGAGCGCATTCTATGCTAAAAACGGCACTCTGCAGTGGACACCAATGCCAGTGATACCAACATTGGCAGCGTTCTATCACAGATCCAGGATGGCCAGGAGCAAGACACTTTCCAAAGCAGAAAAGAACTATCGCATTAATCGGGCAAGAGCTCCTGGCAGTAAAATCACTGGAGCACATCCACGAGTACCTGTATGGTCAGCCATTCCACCTGGGGTCTGACCACTCTGCCATCATCTGGCTGTTAAGTTTCAAGAACTTCAAGGGATGAACTGCCTGTGGCATCCAGAGGCTGAAAGAATGCAACTTTACATCATCGGAAAGGAATGACCTACATCAATGTGGTTGCCATGTCCACATGACCATGTCCAGAGGAGTGCAGCCATTGGATTAATGTTGAAGAGAAGGAGCATGCCGCATGTGTCCAATTATTTCAGTGGTGCCTGCAGCTGGATGGGATAGCGCAGGGCTGAGGAGGGAGCAGCTGGTGGAGGCCAGCTTGGTGCCACTCCTGGCAGAAGTGGAGGCAGGGAGACTAGGCCAAGCTGGAAGGTCATCACACCAATGAGTAGTGTGTACAAGTCCTAATGGGCCCAATGGGACTCATTGAAAATCAAGGATGGAAAGACCCAGAGAGAACACTGATCCTCCCTCGGAGTAACGTTTGGAAGTGCTGGAGGAAGTACATGCGGGGACTTTAGGAGGACATTTGGATCCCAACCGAATCAATAACAAGCCTCAACAATTGAGTAAATAAAACAAAGACCCTTCCTCCCTAAATAAGAATATTTTGCCCAAAATTTAACTTTTAAGAATGAAGAAAAGCATTGGTCCTACTTTATATACTTTTAGTTATTTTTATACTCATAGATTCCATTTTTATAACAGTACTAGCTGAAACTACGAGCAGATGCTGAGAGATGGTGCCGCCAACGTCATATGTGTGGGGCAAGTCACGGCCCATAGACCAGGAGCTGAGGTCGCATGCAGCAGTATAACGCAGGAGTGCCCTTCAAATGAATAGCCATCGAGATAGCTGGGCCATTCCAGGTGTCCAACAGAGGCAACAGGTATCTTCACCAAGTGGACGGAGGTGTATACCATCCCTAACCAAGAGGCCAAGTCCATCGCGAGCTGCTCAAGGAAGAACTGTTTTGTCGCTTTAAGTACCAATGGAGATCCACAGCGATCAGGGAACCAATTTTGAATCCAACCTCATGAAGGAAACACTGGAGCGACGTGGAGTGCATAAGATGCGCACAACATCTTTTCACCCACAGTCAGACAGCATGCTTGAGCAGAATATTAAGACTTAGAAGAGCATTCAAGGAAGGTTGTGACCAATCACCAAAGAGACTGGGATGTATGGGTGCTATGTTTCTTGCTGGCCTACCGCTCTTCAACCCATGACATCACCAGATTGACACTGGCAAGTTTGGCCTTTAGGCAGAGAGCAGCGGCTATCATGCGACCTGATGTTCGGGACTCCTTCTGGAACAGAACAGCCAGCAGTCGACTACGTGGAGTATCTCATGGATTGACTCCATGACACCATCAAAGCATCCAGGTAGCAAGCTATCGGAAGAAGAACTGCTATGACCAGCAGGACAAGAGCTGAGGTTTCCAACAAGGTGATCTGTGTGGTTGTATTGCCCTACTTGGACCAGAGTTAACCACAAGGAAAGAAACTGGTAGTACACTTGGATCGTCTAACACACTGCAATGATGCTGGTCGGGACAACCAGCCCTGAAAAGGTGGTAGTGTGACAATGTCCATGCATGTGATCTTCTCTCACATTCACTGAGGCACACGCCTGTGAGAGCTGGAATGTGAGACATCAAAGTTGGAGACCGGTTTAAACAAGGCCAAAGTGCGCCGCAGATGTAACCAGAACCAGTCCTGGTGCTTTTGGGTGTTCTGCTTCGAGAAATTTCCAGAAAACCTTTTCCCCTGATAAAGGGGGGAGAGAGGGGGAGAGGCAGAGAGAGGGAGGGAGAGAGACAGACAGAGAGAGCGGCGTGCGTGCGTGTGTTGTTGTGAAGATTTATCAGTTGAAATATGTGGTAATTATTTACAAGTTGAGCCGCTAACTCTCTCCGCTGCGACTTATACCAGTTTTGCACTCTAACGGGACCAGTGTGGTTAGAGGGGGATTAGGGGTGGGGAGATGGTTTAAAAAACTAATGTTGCTACCTGTTTATATACACACACTAACCTAAACAGATTGGAACCTAACCTCGCGCTATATTTAAAATCCACAGGCTTTGAAATTGTCATCATAAATACAAAGTCAATCAATCGCACTTTCTTAAATTTGATTTTAGAGTGGCCGAAGTTCTGCATAATAAAATTCACTGAACAGCTGTATGTGCGTGAAACATACTTGTCATACATCAGCACAGCATCTAGCGACATATGCCGGTGTTGCATTCCACAACACTGTTCGCCTGCCGCCGACAATGAAACTCAGGTTTTAGGCACTTTAGTGTGTAGTAGTATTATATATTTACATTGCAGAAGTACTACAAGACTATTCTACTTCTTCTAGGCAGCATACTTCATAAATATTCACAAAAAAGGATCTCTACGCGCACGCAATAAATTAGCATTTAACTTAATTACGGAGCTTTTCCGATAAAAAAAAAATTTGTGAAAACGTAACAAGTATAAACCAAACTTACAGTCAAACCACAATTTGTTTAATTTCTAGAGTGGCCGAAGTTCTCTATAATAACCAAATATGTAAACAAAAACGTTAGAAGAACATAATTCTTAATAGTTCATATATATAGTTTCGACAATAGTTTGCATCATTTAAATTGATAATGACAACAGTTACAGTGCATTGATGTCTAGTGGGTTGGCAACAAAACTAGCGTGGCTACACAGGCAATTCTGGCTGCAATGAAAGATGTTTGCTACTGACCTCAGTGAATGCACAGTAAGTACCTTAGGACTTGGATTTTACATTGCAAAAATTGCAGGACTTAATTTAAAACAGCTCTTCCTTATGTGGTCCAGACTTGGTACTTGTTATTTGCAAGGTTAAGCATATATCAAGGTTGCTTTCAAATACAATTTGGCAATGTTGTTGAATGAAGGTGTATTTACTGTATACATCGCTAATCCATACCAACTTTATAAACTGAAAAACAACTGAAGAAATGAATGCCAAAGGTAACGTGCCCGGTTGTTATCCACTATATGGCAGTTGCAGCACTGTTATCTGTCACTACATTAAATAGCAGTCATAGTATTCCCCACTCAATGCTAAAGAAATGCACAAGGTTATGAAGTCAATGATGCAAAATAACAGTGAAATTCAAATATATATTTCAAGTATTGTTTTCTTTCTATCGTTTAAAATAAAAATGTACGTATTTATTTATCGCTGGATGGCCATGGTAGTGCTCTTTTTTCTTCCCTGTTCAATGTTAAGGAAATGAATAAAGGTTATGGCATCAATGACGCCAGATAACAGCGATTCAAATATATTTTTATGTATTATTAGCTATCATTTCCTTGCTACTATCTTTTAAAATAAATAAATAAAAAGGTACTTATTTCAGTATAAAGTATATTTTTGTTGTCCCAATTCTTTACAATTAATAAGCACATTAACCAATAAATTTACTTGGAAGCTGAAATGGCAAGAAGTGACAGGACCTGGTTAACATATCCCGCTTTGGTAACCAACTTATTGCAGATATTGGTTATTTAAGGTTATGTGGTACATGAGCTAACTAAAGGCGATTTCATCAGAACATAAAGAAACCCCTGTCACCGTCACACTGAAAAATCTACACTCATAATATATCAGATAAACTGATATTTTGGATTAAATGGAGAAATTTAATTCACAAGTTACTATAAATAAAGAGCATCCTTGCTTTCCCACACTGTTCATTGCACATTTCAGTGCTTCCCCACTACTCTAATGGGTGTGCTGCCTTCCCTCCTATTTCCAATGCCAATGCTACACATTCCATAACGCACACCATTGTGCATTCCAGTAATTTTCTGATCCAAAGGTTGCCTACCTGATTTTATACTGCAAGCACACCATTCAGCACCATTATCTATTATTTTTGATAAGATGTGCTAATTACAGCATTTTTATATACATCACAGAAGAAAGACTAACTCAGTTAAGCAATATGCTAGCAGAAATTTGTTTTATATGCCATAACATTACAGCCACTTAGTAGTTAATTACCAAGTGTGTAATAGTCACCATAAACTTTTAGAACCTAATCTGCAAAGCATAGTGAGGATGCCTTTTATAAGCAGAGGAGTGGAGGTAAGTGCTGAGTGATGATGGGGCGTAGTCCTGAGTTCTGTGAAGCTAAACCCCTGGGATCAGGAGAAATTAAAACCTCAGCAATCTAGTAGATTTCAAATCTGGACATGTTAACATTTTCAACACTTTCAAATTTGGATCTCATGTAAAAGTATTAGATGGTAGAAAAAATAAAAATACTGTTACCTAAGAAGTTAGAGATTTTCAAGAATGATGCAGAAAGTCAGATTCCTACAACTCTTGTATACCCTATGCAATAAATGGCTGGTAACATATGCTTAAATGAATTCTCAGTTTCTTTGATTTATATTAAAATGCGATAAATGACATGTATTATGTTAATCTACTGACTTCATTACATCACATATGAAAAATTTGATTCATGTTTTTGTTTATTAGCTCCATAGGTACAAAACTACTCAATAAGCAACTATTTTCTGTAAAGGATACTCAATAATTTCTTCTCCCACGGTTCAAAAACGTAAATGCATGTAACCAGTTCATATTGCAAATACCAATGTAAAAGTAGCTTCATTAGTTTATCCAACATCTTGTTTTCCATAAGTATACAGATGCTTCAGAACTATTTAAATTCTCCTTCCACCGATCAGAGGTACTTCGATGGCACCGTTCCCTTTGTCAAGGCAAATAAATAGTTAAAGAATAACCTTACACTTGCTTTTAATACAATTTTCCATTACTTTCTTCCTGTTTCTATAACCTTTCAGTAATACCAACCACCAATATTTTTCGTACTTTCCTGCTCACCTTCGAACGACTTTAAAATAAATGCACATTGAACGACGACAGAGATTAGGGTGTGGAGGACGAACAAAGGCCACACATTCATAACAGTATTTTATCTGTTGTCCTTAGTATTCAGTTAGTGTTTCCATTATGTTTGTTGTGATTGACTCTTGGCAAATATGAATGAATGAATAACAAAATTCCTCTAAAGCAGACGAAGTTCAAGCGTTGAAAAGCGGAATTATTTAAAAGCTAATTTTTTTAATTTTTATTTTCTCTAGTACGTATGAATAATGTACACATGTAGGTAAATTGGTAATGTATGCCACAAAAAAATTGGATACAGAGATTTCTCCAAAAATACATGTTTAGAGGCTCCCTGGAATTAAAAAAAAAAAATGTGCGCGAGCGTATGTGAGAAAGAGCATAACTCAAGTCTGCTAAATACCCAACTTGGTATTGACTTTTAAGTTAATCATTTTCCAAGGATGCGACACAAAGCTTTTCCAAAAAGTCCCGCACCCCAAACTACCCTTTATATAGGAAGATTTTCAAAAATTTTGATTTTCTGAAAAATGGCTCTAAAGATTTTGATTAAAATGCCATATATCAACAATATGCACATGACAAGTACTTCTCATGTACATTTTTGTTTGCATGTTTACTTTTAGAGTCAAAAGTTTCCAAATATTCCTTATAAATTTAAACTACCTTCTCAAACAGGATGTCTTTTTCGTTTCATATATATTTTGTTTTACTTCTGGCCATACAAAGAGAAACTAATTTCAACTGTTATACATAGCGACAAGCTTTTAAAGGACCTGAAGGAAGAAATAAAACAAGTTCGACTAATTTTTATGTTAATTGTCATGAAGTACATAACAGAATATTTTGTAAGAGCAGTTTGTTTGCAAAACAATTAAAGAGAGTCATCTTTATGGAACACATAACATTCTTTACTTTCTCTATACGTAATATGTAGATAGTGTATAGAGAAGGTATTTATGCCAAATTTGGTATTTAAGCTTAGTATCTTCCAAGAATGCGACAGAAAGATTTTCAAGAAAATCCCGCCACTCCAATCTACCTTTTACATGGAATATTTTTCAAAATTTTTGTTTTTCTCAAATATGGTTATAACGATTTTGATTAAAATGCCATAAATTGATATTTACATTACAAATAAAATGTATAATCTAGATTTACTGGGAATAGACTTTGAAAACCTCTTCGTTCTGGATGGTCGCCTTCCATGGTGTAGTGGTTACCATGCTAACTTCATATGCCCAAGATCGCGGGTTCAAACCCGGCGTAGGACGATGGATTTTTTCGGGTGTAAAAATCCTTAGCATGGCTTCCTTCAGAAGGGAAGTAAAACCGTTTGTCCCGTGTCGTAGATTTACGGCACGTAAAAGAACCTCAAGCTTGATAGAGAGGCCTCTGAGCAAAATTAAGCGGCCTTCCTTTCACACACAATTTAGAATGGGACGCTGATAACCACAGCAGTTAAAGAGCGTCCATAAATAACACGCCATTTTTTTCATTCTGGATGAATTTTGCAGCATAATTAGTAAACAGTAAGAGATAGACAAAAAGTTACTACACAGAAAATGAACTCGTAAAGCAAAATTTATGTCATATACGTTTTTTAAAAATAGATTTAACGGTTTACGAGATATTCTTTGTTATTTGTTTTAATTTTATACTACTTAAACTTTTCTGAAACGGTATAATTTTTCGTTTCAGCTCTCTATCGTGTTGGCAGCGCCGTGGCCGAGTGTTTACACCACTTGTTTTTTCACCTAGGTGGCCCGGGTTCGATTCCAGGCGACTGCATGTGAGATTTGGTGTGGACAAAGTGGCGCAGATGCAGTCTTTCTCCGGGTTCTGCGGTTTCCTCGTCATCGCATTCCACCGGTGTTTCATCCTTATTCCATGTAACATCACTGTCATCGTCTGCGCTGCCACAAGTGGTAAAAGCGGGCGTTAAAACCATAAAAAATACTTTTTTTTACGACTGGCGTTTATAAAGCGAACCGAATTTCAATTGTTTCACATGGCGACAGCTTCAAAAGGATTTGAATATTGCTAGTGTATTCCCTCATTCCCCTTTCTTATAAGTAAGGCTAGGATTTTTATCTAATATTAATATGCATATTTATGTAAAATACTACGTGAAATGTATAGCTACTACTACATAAAAAGTTTTAAAATTAATTTAATTTGTATATAAATTTAATTTCGTTATATTACTTGAAGTTTAATCATCTTATTAAGTATTATTTTTAAATAAAGTTTAGTACAATAATTAATTAAATAATTATTTAAGCGTGTACACATACCGTTGTTTTGATACCGCAGGCGATGACACTAACGATGCATGGAATGAAGATGGAGCATCGGTGGAATACGATGGCGGGGAAAACGGGAGAACCCGGAGTTTTCCATTGTCTTGGAATGCCGCCGATTAGAGAGGATGATTTTGCATACAGAAAATGAGCTTCTCACGTCTGTGATTATTTAAGTAGATTAAATTGTTCAGGACATATATGTTTGGAGGATTCTCTTCTTCTTCTTCTCACTGAGGATCTTTCAAACTGCAGTCAATGTCGAGAAGCTGGGATTTCTCTCCATAACAGGCTCACATTTCTTCATTGCTTGTATTAATTTCGACAGCCCCTTCAACATTACTCAACCTTGATTTCACATCTTCCACAACGTTCAATGATTTCTTCAATGGAAATGGAAATGGGGCTTTTAACGCTCTTTAACTACTGTGGTTCTTAGAGTCCCATTCTATATTGGGCGTGCTCAGAGCTCTCTCTCTGAGGTCTCCTTAGACTTGAGGTTCTTTCACGTTCGAATTTCAAAATACTGTCACCGATTGAACCAAAATTGCTTCAGATATAAGCTAATTAGTACCGGACTTCAGAATCACTTAAGGCACTTTGGGCGTCTCTCACCGAAGCTGCTGATTTACCGCAAACGAACCTATGACGCACTTCATATCTTTAACATATTCACTATAAAAGCAGGTAGGTAGCTTCGAGCCCAGATGAGAGTCGCTTTCAATTGGAAATGCACAACATGCAGCAGCTGAGTCAGTTTCGACACGAAGTTCGAAATCCGCAGTAGTAGCCGCCGTTGCTGCGAGCATCTACAGGAAATTAAAAGATAATAGAAGGATTTTATTTGAATACAAAAACATTTCATTTGAGGCAAAATTATTGCGAAAGCATAGAAGAAAGGCCTTTATTTGTAATCAGCGAAAGAAATAAAGAGTTGTTTATGTGAGTAATAAAGAGCAGTTTTGCTACAATATACGTTTTATTTTTCATGTTCATATCTTCAATACTAGGAATTTTAATAAAAATCCTTTACAATCATTTTTGAGAAAATTAAAACTTCAAATGTCTTCCAAGCAAAGGGTACATTGGGAAGAGGGAATTCTTCTGATAATCTTCGTAGTGCATCCTTGAAGGATATTATAAAATTAACTTTGGTATTTTACCGAATTTTTGTTTTTGATTTATGGCCTACAAACGCATACATGTGCGTGCCGACCTTTTCCTAGCTTTTGGATTTAATGTACTTCAAAACTTGTATTTCTAGTGAAATGTTGGTATCAAATTTTAGTGCAATACAATACCTTTTATACCAACATGTGTATTATACATGCATGATCGAGAAGCTAAAAAGTAAATCTGAATTGTTTCATTCACAAAGGTTTCTTTATTTTGCAAATAAAATATACTTACAAAAGATTATACTTTAAGCTACATCATGCTAATTAAGATACGCAGTATATTATTACTTAGTAGAAATATATAAGTAGAATGGAATTAGCTAGAGCTTTATGCCATTGTCATTCAAATTCGAATATCTCCCATGGCCAGGTGTAAAACAAAAGAGATATAAAATGGATGGGGAGTTCCTATTTGTGAAAAGCTTAAGTACTTTGTTACTGAAACCAACAATAGAAAATATCTCTGAAATTGTTAGTTCTATATCCCCAAACCATATATTGCATAAGGCGTGTGTTTTAACGAGATATATCTTTTTTGTAATAAGTTTTTGTTTCTCCCTTACAGTTTATCAGTTATGCGAAAGTCATTCAGAATGTACAGAACTTAAGGGACTATTTCCAAGAAACTCAGGATTCACATTTTACTTGCCAGGTAAATATCTTAATAGACGACATTTTAATAAAAGTGGTTGAGCAGTTTTATAGAAAATGGGAGTTTTTGAGAAAAAGAAGCTGCACTTAAAGCGAGTTTGGTGTGGGGAAGGACTTTCATGAAAGTCTTCGTGTAACATCCTTGGAAGATACTAACCTTGAATAATAAGTTTAGTATTTAACCGACTTTTTGCCTATGAATTGTGCCATCCACAGACAGATGACACATGCAGGGACATTTTTACTTTCTCCATACGCACTATGCACATAGTGTATAGAGAAAGTATTGCACTCCACCCAAAAATTCGATACCGAGATTTCACCGGAAATATATGTTTTAGGGTCCCCAATATCCAAAAAAAGCATTTATACAAAAAGGTCCGTGTGTGTGTGTGTGTGTGTGTGTGTGTGTGTGTGTGTGTGTGTGTGTGTGTGTGTGTGTGTGTGTGTGTGTCCGTGTGTCCGTATGTCTGTGAACACGATAACTCAAAAACGAAAAGTCCGTAAAATACCAAACTTGGTATTTAAGTTTAGTATCTTCCAGGGATGCGACACGAAGATTTTGAGAAAAATCCCCCCACCCCCAACTACCCTTTACATGGAACTTTTTTCGAAAATTGTTATTTTCTCAAAAATGACTCTAACGATTTTGATTAAAATTTCGGACATTAAGCATATTTATCTGACAAATAAAATGTATATCTTGAATTTTCTGGGAATAGCCTCTGAAGAGTAGTTTATTCAGGATGAATTTTACTAAATTTTGAATAACTGCTAAACTGTAAGAGACGGACAAAAACTTACTTAACAAAAAATGTAGAGCACATTAAAACACACAATTTATGTTATATACATTTTTTTCGTGGAGTTCGTCGTTTTTGTGACATTCCTTGTTTTTGATTTCTGCTATGAAAAACGTATACTTTTCTCATACAGGAACTTGTCGACTCCTATCCATATAAACAAAGGAACTTCATTGACATAGCAACCAGCTTTTGACTATCACTTTAACCTACAGTTGTCCCTCACTTCGCTTCTACTTACAAGGAAGCGAGTAATTAGACTATTTCTGCTATTTTTTTCTGATTAGCATAAAATACAAGTATAAGCTTTTTAAGAATAATTTGTTGCAGGGATATGGAGAAGGTCATGTGAATGGTACACATCAGATTTTTAGATATTCCTTCTCATTGGTTTCAGTTTGGCATATTAAAGGCACTTATTGTATACATGTCTTATATGTAAATACTGTCAAAATTTGATATTAAGATATATATTAAAAACATCAAGCATGTACACAATATCACTTCACTTGGCTTTAATCCCTGTACCACTTGACTTAGTACTTGCATTACAAGAAAATAATTAGGCTGATTATTGATTGAAATATTCTTCTACAGAACAAAATGACTTATCACAGAGGTACTGTTTAAGAGAACCTTTAAAATATTGTAGTTACTGACGTCTTCCTTAAGATTACTGGTAAGAGCGCTGCCTTTTAGGAGTTGGCAAGTTAATGATTTACAACGGCAGATTTAAGAATAATTAAAGACTACTTTTATGTTTCATCAAAAAATGAAACGAATGTTATGTAAATATTATATCATCCATAAACTTGGCTAACAAACGAGCTAACTTCATAATCTTCCTTAAGATTACTGACAAAAGCGCTGCCTTTTAGAGAGTTAGCAAGTTAATGATTTACAACGGCAGATTTAAGAATAATTAAAGACTACTTTTATGTTTCATCAAAAAATGAAACGAATGTTGGCTAACAAACGAGCTAACTTCATATTTGCATATATTTGGAGAAACCTCTGAAGCTCTTTATTTAAAATTCTGTGCGGTAAAACTTTAGTTTTTGGACCGGTGATTGAATTATTCTTTGAACATGTATAACCGCATTAAAAGTAATGTTTTAACATTGAACTGTCTTTTGTAAATCAAAGGCCTAATTTGGACGAAATAAATTTATATAATTTTGCAACTGTGTTTCCACTTGCGGTCATTATTGGAAACGCTCTCTTCCACAATTGTACGATACGTTTAGTAATACTTTGAGTTTAAAGTAAATTATAAGGAGCGTGTGATCAGCACACAACTGATTGTTTTATTTATCTCGTCACTAAAGTATACATTTGCCTTTGCTTTCCTAACCTAACCGCAATAACTGAAATGCAAGTTAGCTGTTAAGCATTTGCTTAAAAATGTAATGAACAGAAATACGAGGGCTGTTCAGAAAGTAGCCTCAGATCGGTCACAGTGCGGGTAGTGGGGGGAGTAGCGACGCCATCTGTGCATTCACGCACTCAGCAGGTCAGTCGGCATCAAGCCGTGGTCGAGTGAAAGTCGTACCTGCGCTAGTTTAGTGTTTGTGGCCGTTTGAAATGTGTACTGCAATAGAAAACCCCGCCAAATGTGAAGTGCGTGCTGTTATAAGGTTTTTTACAGCCAAAGGATATTCTGCAGCAGCTATTCATCGTGAGCTTTGTGCCATGTACGGACCAAGAGTTATGAGTGAAGGAGTGGTCCGTGAATGGGTACGTTTATTTAAAAGTGGACGAGAAAACGTTCATGATGAAGAGAGGAGTGGTAGACCATCATTGGTCACGGACGAACTCGTTCAGACAGTTGATGCAAAAGTTCGTGAAAACCGACGTTTCACAATGTCGGAGTTGTCTACTGATTTTCCACAGATTTCTAAGACTCTCTTGTACGAGATAGTGACAGCAAGATTGGGTTACCGTAAGTTCTGTGCACGATGGGTGCCCAAAATTCTTACCGACCACCACAAAACTCAAAGAATGGCCTCTGCATTAGACTTTCTGTCACGTTATGAGGCCGAAGGTGAACCATTGTTAAACAGAATCGTGACCGGGGACGAAACCTGGATTAAGTACGTGAACCCTGAGGCAAAAGAACAATCAAAGATGTGGGCACATTCAAATTCGCCTACCAAACCAATAAAAGCCCGGCAAGATTTTTCTGCCCGAAAATTGATGGCAACGGTGTTTTGGGATGCAAAAGGGGTGTTGTTGGTTGAATTCATGGAACGTGGGACGACCATTAATCAAGACGTGTACTGTGAAACACTAAAACAATTACGACGGGCTATACAGAACAAATGCCGTGGTATGCTGACTTCCGGTATCGTTTTTTTTGCACGATAACGCCCGTCCTCACTCTGCTCGCAGAACAACAGCCCTTCTTGAGTCCTTCAAGTGGGACGTTGTCAACCATCCACCTTACAGCCCAGATCTGGCGCCAAGCGATTGTCACCTCTTTATGCATATGAAGAAATGGCTCGGGTCCCAGCGGTTTGATGACGACGAAGAGCTCAAAGATGCGGTCACAGGCTGGCTCCAGGCACAAGCGGGTGATTTTTATGCAGAAGGAATTTCAAAGCTTGTGAACAGATACGATAAGTGCCTCAATCGTTATGGAAACTATGTAGAAAAATAGTGCAAAGATGTAGTTGTAAGATGTATATATTAAAATATTTTTATTTAACTTGGTGAATTTCTTGCAATCAACCGGAGGCTACTTTCTGAACGGCCCTCGTAATTGTAGCTTGTTAGCAATAGTGATTTGATTAATAATTCTGCCAGAGTTACAAATACTGAAGTCAGAATCAGAATTACCAGAATATAAAAATATAAAATGAAAGAACTCTCTTAGAGATTTTTTTAACAGACTGTAGTTTTACTTTATTTTCAAAATACTGTAATTATATATCTGCAATAACTTTTAAAATAAATAAAAAATATGTGGCCAAATAGTTTTATTTTAGGCACATAACTCCTATGAACACAAAACGGACGCAGGAAATACATGACAAATGATTTCGTGGTAATAAGCTTGAAAGTTCAGATGCTAGCATACATTGCATGCCTTTATTTGCTTCCTCTTCAATTCTACTAGAAGGAATGTTTTGGTATATTGAACACGCCGTGTATCATAACACCCTACATTGCCAATAATAATAATAATAATAATAATAATATACCCTCTGTGGTGTAGTGGTTTTTCTTATGCAGTAACCTTCTTGTATCCTTGGTCGTGGGTTTAAAAAATCCTTAACGTGGCTTCCTTGGAAACCGAAATGAAGTCACCTGTGTTGTAGATTTATAGCACGTAAAAGAACCGCAAGCGTGACAAAGAGTCTTCTAAGCAAAATCAAGCTGTCTTGTACCCCCATTATAGAATTGCCGCTGAGAAACACAGCAGCTAAAGAGCGCGCTTAAATAAACCTACTTTTCTTTTTTCTAATAGTAGTATAAGGGACAACTTGTACGCCTCTCGCAACCATATATACTTACAATATTTAATACACTTGAATGCAATCCTACTACACTTTGACACATCCATCTCCACCAAATCAACATACCTAAACTTGGAACATGGCCTTTAATCACATATGCAACCAATTAAGAATACAAATTGACAGAAAGGTTGTTAGTTATCTCAGAAGAAATTTGATGTTTGCAACCAATTGTCAAAAGCAGTTAAGCTTAATTTAGCCTTAGATTTTTTAAGTAAGAAGAGCATGCAATGATAATGAATAAGGAAATTATACTCCCTTATGAAACGGGAGGGGGGAATGGAATTTCTTCTCCAATATCACCCTACTTGCTTTTCTTCATCAACAGCAATTGTGCAAACAGCTGCATATTTGGAAGAATGTACAATGAAAGTTGTATATCGTAATTTTGTCCCAAACAAATAATTTTCTATAGTAACAAAAGAGTTTAAAAGCAATATAGCTGTGTGCTGTATTATTTAGTCTTATCGAAAAGAACATAATATTTAGACTTTATTACATTTGTCATGGCGTTAGGGCATACCACAATAATAAAAGAAGGGGACGAGGTTACTGGATTTAATAAAATACCCCAAATAGTTGCAAGTTGACCCATTAACCAATGGCAAGTATGGTCCTCCAGACATATTGATGGTTATGTGAAGATGGAGTCACCAATATGTTAAAACATAATGATCATTAAAATAGTTGCTATTATTGTGTTTCCCTTGGAACACAACCCTTCATAATCAATAAATATTTTTAGGCACTGGGAATCTAGAAGGTGGATGACTTAGCTGTTACTCCTCCTGACTTACGCCGGTTTAAACTTACATCCTGTAAGATCTAAGGTCAACAGACAATATATACTAAAATTAAACTTAATAAATGCGTAAATATTAATAAAAATTCTAATAAAACATACACATTTATTAAGAAGTTTGCTAATATTAGAATTTGTTATTTTGAGTTTATATATTATTTTATATTATTATACAGTAATATTAGCATTAGACAGACATAGTAAAAGAGCATTACTCAGACTTCTGAATATTAGACAGGTCATACAGTAAATATCAAGTAGGACACACAAGTCGCCCTCCGCGATGTAATGGTTACCATGCTAACTTCATATACCCAAGGTCGCGGGTTCAAACCCAGCGGAGGACGATGGATTTTTTCGGGCGTAAAAATCCTTAGCATGGCTTCCTTCGGAAGGGTAGTAAAGCCGTTGGTCCCGTGTCGTAGATTTATGGCACGTAAAAGAACCTCAAGCCTGATTGAGAGGCAAAATTAAGCGGTCTTTCATGCCCAATTTAGAATGGGACGCTGAGAACCACAGCAGTTAAAGAGCGTCCATAAATAATAGGTCATTTACATTTTTATTTTAGGACACAAACGCTCATACATATATTTAAAACTTAAAAAATAAATGTAGCCTAAGTCTAATTACGCCAGAAGCAGATAATAATGCCTATCTGCGTTGCAGTCGAAGAATGCAAGAATACACTGAGTCGTCCTCCGTAGTTCTAATGGTAACATGATAGCCACCGATTCCCTAGGTTAGAGGGTTATAATCCGGCGGAGGGTGAGAGATTTTTCCCCCTTATTTTCGAGCCTAAAAGCTCTTACCATGGCTTCCTTCGGAAAGGAAGTAAAGCCGTTTGTCCCATGTCGTAGATTAACGGCACATAAAACAACCACAATCCTGATAAGGAGGATCTGAGCTAAATTAGGCGATCTTTCACGCCCAATATAAAATGGGACGTTAAGAACCTCAGCATTAAAGATAGTAGCCCATACATGTTATATTTAATGTATGCTGCCTCTCCTTCCTCATCAAACCTCGAAGACTTGTTGGAATACTGTACTGTTTATTTTAAATGTTCGCTATATTGTGCTGTGATTGAGGAACTTTGGCAGAAATATTCAAACGAGTTTCTACTGTGTGACTATGTATGAATGTGCAAAATAAACAATTACCAAGATCTGAGAAACATATTTCTACAATAAGAGAAGCTTATATAAATTTGCAACAACAATCACAAGTAACCACAATAGTGCAGACAGGAGAAGAAAATGCTCTAGATGTTCTCGGGCTTCAAGCCAGGTGAGGTGGTGTGAAGACATCGACGTTTCGGGAGCGTACATCTCTCCCTTCTGCAGGATGCTGAATGATTGGATCTTTTTTTTTTTTTTTTTTTTTTTTTTTTTTTTTTTTTTATTGAAAGGGGGAGACAGAAAGAGAGTTGGAAGAGAGAAAGATCCTGGGTTATGTCCTCAGGGGGAGAGCCTGGTGAAGGTAAGGAGACAGTCGAGGTGAAATTGAGGAAAGGGAAATAAAAGGAGAGGAGAGTGATGGGGTACCGCTTATGCACCTCCGTTAATGAGGACAGTCTGCGTTGCTGCCGGGCGATGTCCAGGAGATCGGGTAGGAGAAGGATATCTAGGCATTACCCATGATCCAAAGGTCCTGAATAATAGCACGTAGGAAGTAGGAGGTGAAAATGGAAAACATGAGGAAGGAGTAGATGGTTATGTTTTATTTGTTTGCAGGGGGAGTGGCTGCATCATTTTATTCAGTTGCTCTCTATAAATCGTTGGGCATAAATGTTGCCTCGGTGGGCGGAGTCACGCACCCGTTGGGGTACATAGAGGGTGGAAAGTCGAGACGCAGTGTTGCTCCAAGGTAGCTGGTTAGCTGCCGCATCAGTTGGTTGTGTGTCAGATTCCGGCTGTAGGTTGATGAGAAGGATATCTGTGTTGAGTTGAGTCTGCTGTGTAGGTGTGGTTTGGGTTGTTGCGTCTGATTGGCTGTTTGATGCTGTAGAATGTTGCTGCAGAGTAGCCTCGATCCTGGTGAGTTTTCTGTAAGCACTGTGTATTCTGTCAGTCAGTGAGGTAGTGAGTAGTTCAAGGCCTTCTTTGAGCGATGTTTGTGTTGCTGAGTCGTCAAGCCCGGAATGTCGGGGTCTCCCATGTGGGCATACCGACTAAAAAGCCGCTCCACCGGTATTAGAAGGAAGTAAGGAGAGGCGATACCGCATGATTGCACTCGCGGATTCAAGGTGATAATTTAACTGACTACAGGGTGCTGTCAGAGGTGTGAAATGAGGACCGGGAGACAGACTTGACCAAGGCCCAGACTGCCACCGCGGAGGATTCGGAGAGAGGAATGAAGGAATTCGAGAGTGAAGGATGGAGTTAGTGCTTGTTGACTCTGCTTAGCCAGTCGTCATATCCTGGGACTCTTCGAGCCTAAGCCCTTGGCGTCTACTTTGTATATTGAATCGTGAAGTTTGAGGTCCCAACTTCTCCAGTAGAGCTCTCACCTCCTCCCTGAAGATGAGTCGGATGTCGGTGACTGCTGTTGCTATTGTTTGGTGAACATCAGGAAGTGAAGTGGTACTGTCCTGCTCCAGCAGAGTGTTCTTCAAGGCCGTCAGCTTAGCTGTAAGCATCTGGACTTCCGCGTGGAGGTCTTGAATGGCCTCACTTAGGCCCTGGATTTCCTTCTGAAGCTTGGTTGATGGTGTCTGTTCAGTCTGCGGAGATGGCTGTGTAGATGATGGTGTCCCGGCTAGGGCACTGGACTTGCCCGGTGAAATGTCCCGTACCACCACAGGTGGCACAGAACCGGCGACGGCGGAGGAGGCCGTGCCCAGTGCACTTTGGAGTGAAGGCATTGGTGCCACAGTAGCGGCATTTCGGCGGCGAAGAGCAGGCTTCTTGGCTGTGCCCGTAGACACAGCAGCGACGGCAGGGCCGGTGTCTTTCCTGTCTGCTTGCCTCTAATTGTAGAATTCGCCCTAATAAGGGCAACCCTGACTCCAAGGCAGCCTCCAGGTCTGTTCGGTCCTATAGCTCCATCTTAACTAGTGGTGTCGGGCCCCGGTCGCAGATAATTCTAGTGGCTCTCAAACATGAAGGCCATCTAGAATGTGCAGCGGCGAGGAGGTGCCGGGTGGAGAGATCCCGAGGGACCTCCCTAACCACGGCACTGTAACGTGGCGGCGGCGGCGTGGAGCTCAGCGGTGGTGGCGAAGAAGTGTTGTTGGCTGCCGGTGAAGCAGTGGCGGTAGTGGTGGTGTTGGTGAGTGCGGGAAAGGTGCAGCGCTCACTGCTGGTGAAACGGCAGGTGGCGGAGATACCGACGAGAGCTTCCTACCGACGGTGGCTGCTGTAGAAGCTGCTGGTCTGCGCTGGTGTTTCCTCTTCGGCATCTCGAAGCGAAATCTTTATTATTATTATTATTATTATTATTATTATTATTATTATTATTATTATTATTATTGTTATTATTATTATTATTATTTTAAAGGGGCGGCCTCACAACCGCCACCCCCGGTGACTATCATCCTCAAGGGCTACATCGTCTCCCCATGCACAAGCAGTTAGTATACAAAAGCATGCAAGGGCTGGGAAGGGTACTGTTAGTCTATGGCGCTACAAACGTACATATGAGTCAGGTTCCGCTAATGCTCTCTGGTAAGTAAAAGGTATCATGCAGTGCTGGTATGCGATGCATACGAGCGGGTGAATGGTAAAGCAGGACAGGGCAACAAACAAGACTGAAGCCCTGAAGAGCCTCTAGATGTCTTGGTGTGTGGGAATATATTGTGTGGTTGACTGTGGTTCTGGAGGAAGGATAGTGAGGGTTTGGATGTGGTAGATTAAGTTTGTGGCCAGGATCTGGTGGTTATTAGAAAGTCTACGTCTAGACTAATGGAGTAACTTAAGTTAACGAATCTAAATCTACAGTACTAGAGAAAACCTTGAACTTATCCATTGCGTTGTATAGTCCGTGGTGGGTTCCAATCGTGTCCGGGTGCATGCCGTGTCGAAGGTAATTGGGGGCCCTCCTTTCCACCGGGTCCGCTGTGTGGAGAAGAGACTGAGAGGGTATCCATGTTTCTTGTTCAGGGGCGAGCAGGGTTGTTAAGGAATCCAGCCCGAGTGTCCAAGCACGTGTATCGGTACAATGGCGCAGGTCAGTGTATGGTCACTGTTGGGGGGGCCCCTCATCCCCCCGGGCCACCCTGTGAGAGTAGGGACTTTGGAGGGCTTGTTGTGAAAAGAATGAGAGAAAGGAATGATTAGTTGAGTGTTTAAGGAGTTGAGGAAGAGAAAAAGGAGGAGAGGTCAGTGCAGGAGTGGGCTGAGACAGTGATTTTTGTTTCAAGTGGAGGGGGAAAATCCCAGAGTGGGCCTACCGACTGAAAAAAACCCCTCCACCGGTATTGGAAGGTGAGGATACTGCGGTACCGCTGTTGCACCCGCGCAGTCTAAGGTGAAGCTAAACGGGCCCGCTGTGCGGCTACCAAGGGAGAGGGTTCTGCTAGCAGACCGGCTTGACCGAGGCCCAGCCGGCCCCCGTAGCGAAGTATGGGTTAGGAGTTGAGGAAATTGTGGGTGGTTAGGATTTGTTGGTGAAAATGGGATTGGTAGTGCAGGGAGAGGTGCTACTCTCTCCCTGTGGTGATGATGTCGGTACTACCGGTTCTTCCTTCCCCTGGGGGCCGGACCGGTAGCGGTGTAGGTGAGGATGTCAGAGCAGAGTCCTTTCTGAAAGTCGTGTAGTTGCTTGGAGATGGATTGGTGTAGTTGATGCTGCAGCTCTCGGACAAAGCCTCAAGAGACCCCAGCCGCGAGCTCCGGTCGTCGCTGTCATTGGCGGGTGGATGGGTGAAGTGGCTCTCTATGCGTTCCAACTGGCGCTGGACAGACGCAAGCACCTCACCATTGTCACCTTCAACACGTTCTGAATCCTGGGGGTTGGCCTCCTGTGCTGCGAGTCGTTCATTGGTTACCCTCTGAAATTCCTCGAGACGGAGGCCGAATTGGTGTGTAGCCGCCAGGATGGCGGCGATGTGCTGCTGGATGGAGTCCACGGTGTCCTTCAGGAAGGTGTCCATTGGTGAAGAGGAGTTGTCAGGTGAAGCGTTAGGTGATGGTAGCTGGTGCTGCTGTGGCTGTTGTGGAGGTAAAGGCCTGCTCCGGGGTTACAGTGGGACTTGGCTTGCCCTGTGTAGTGGAAGTTCCCGGAGCAGGTAGCGCAGAAGCGGCGTCGTCGGCGCAGATCATGGTTGGAGCAAGCGGATATTAGCGAGCTTGCCCCACAGTAATGGCACCTAGGTGCGGCGTGGTAATCCTCCGAACGGTGCAGCAGCGTCGGCAGGGGACCGGGCGTTCACTTCTGCTAGCCTCGACACGTAGCTGTTGCCCTAACAGGGGCAGGCGTGATGCCAAGGCAGCTTCGGCTTCAGGCGCGGACCCCAGGTGAAGGCGGACCAGCGATGTGGGTCCCCGAGGTGAGGTGATGCGGTTGGCCTTCACTACAGAGGGCCAAACACGGCGTGCGGCATCCAGCACGAAGCGGGATGGAAGGTCCCTGGGGTCCCCTATGATGACCACTGTATGATGGCCATCATGGTGACTCGGCGTCGGAGTGGTGCTCTGCTCCTGCGGAGCAGCATGCTCCGGCGGAGAGTGAAGCTGAAGGACAGTTCGATGCGTGGTTCCGGTGCGGCGGCGGAGAAGGTCGGACCGTATCCCGGTTGGTTTCCGGCACGGCGGCGGAGGCTGTCGGCGGTTGGGGCCGGGCCGGTTCCCGGTTGGGTTCCGGCACGGCGGCGGAGGCTGTCGGCGAATGGGTCTGACCGGTTTCCGAATGGGTTCCGTTGCGGCGGCGATGTCTGTTGGCGGAAGAGCCACCTGCTCCAAGACGGCAGGTGGCGTGGCAGGAAGCGGCGTAGGTAGAGGGGCCGAAAGTGTCTCCACACTCCGCTGCAAGGCCGCACGGCGCGCCAGCGCCCACTGATTACGGCCCCGGTGGGTCCTCTGTGTTCGCAGTGCCAGCTATTCTCTGCTGCAGGCGTGGTAGTAGGAGAAGCCTGCGTCGAAAGCTGCCCTCAGCTTTGGACCCATCCTGAACCTTCAAGGCGTGTCGAGCTCGGTGGTTGTTTTTTTTTTTATTATTAGTGGTGGGGGGAAAGCCTACTGACGCCCTAACCCCAGGCAAGCCTGCGAGTGTGAGACTCCCCGCCCTGGACTCGAACCAGGGCGGCACTACCCACGTAAAACCTCCACCGGGAGTAGGAGGCCCTGCCTCGCTTGTGCAGTACCGCATTAAGCACCTGCGCATTTCTTGTGATGACTGGATGCTGCGTGCCAGTGGCAGTAACAGCGAGTAAAAGACTGAAGTGCCAGGGTACACACATGACTTGCGCCCTGAGTGCACCCTGGGGGGAGTTGGTGGTGATATAGGTTTTGTAGTAGATGGTGGTATTTTATATATAACAGCCTCGTAAGAGGCCTCTGTGGGCCTCGTAAGTAATTAATTAACCTAAAGTAAGAGTTAGCCTAAGTAAGAGTTATACATTGACCTATTGGCTTCATTAAGTGTACTTAGTTTAATTTGAGGGTATATATGTTGTTGGAGTGTTCATGCAATGATACATTCGGAGCTGCATCTTGCAGTCATACTATATTAGCCTAACGATTACATATACGTGTATTTAGTTACAAGTATTTACAGTGTATATATTTGATGATGGGGGAAAAGGCAACTGACGCCCTAACCCCAGGCAAGCCTGGGACTTCGCTTCGAGATCTCAACGAGGCGACACCTTCCAGGGAAGCTCCAGTTGAAGAAGAAGTCCGCTACAAAGAAGTAGCCACCGCTGGAACGGCTCTGCATTGCCGTGGTTTTTAACCAAAGCCTTCGGCTCGGCATTGCCGCGGTTCTAGCAACCAAAGCCTAAAGCTCTCAGAGCATTGCACTACCGCAGTTTAGACGGGTAGGGGAATAAGGTTACAGCAAGCAGTCGCAAGACTAGCTTAAGCGCCTCTCCGAGGTCCAACCCTCTATTCCCCCGTGCTTTTTAGCGCTCGCTAACTGTTCTTTCTCTTCTACCATACATTTTCCGCTTTTTAATCTTTAAACTTCTCTCTTCATCACCTTAAAGCCTATTAATATTGGCTATTTTTCTTCTAGTTATGGCAAAGACAGGTAGGACTACTTCGACCACCAAACCTCTATCTCCCACCATGACCACCAGGACCAAGTCCAAATCCTCTGCTCCTCCCCATCCTTCTCCACCGGCTTCTAAGCCTAAAACCACTATTCCTTCTTCTTCTTCTTCTCCAAAATCCGCTTCGAAACCAAAAACCTTACCTCCGAGCGCACCCCCTCCAGCTTCTGAACCTGACGCCATCACTCCTTCTAGCCCAATACCCCACGACAAACTTAATGAAACCTCTTCTGTGACTCTCTCCCCAGCCGGACCCAACCCATCACCCCCTCAACCTCAGCACCCACGACACCACCCTCCGCTATGCAGGTAGAGAGGTCAAACTTGGCGCCAATATTTATTAGCAGAAACCAGGCCGCGAAATTCCACCAAGTAATGAAACAGCTTAACAAACTCCCTCTAACTCACAAACTTCTTGCTGAGCAGACGCGCGTCTCCGGTCTCCATAAGTGGTTCTGTCTCAGTGATTACCAATTGATGGTGAAATATCTGAAAGACAACGGCGTACAGCACTATCTGATAGCACACCCCGAAGAAAGAACCGCACGTTTTATGTTTAAGGGGCTGTACGCCGAGCACACCGGAGAAGAGGTAATAGAAGACATGGCTATGTGCGGTTTCAAGGCCATTAGGGCCGTACAGATGCGAAGGCGCAACAGAGATAGGACCCCCCTGCCCATGTTCTTGATAGAATTGCAGGATACACTAGAAAATAGGTAAATTCTGGACCTCAGATATTTGGCAGTCAGGGTGGAAGCTTATAGGTCGATCGCAGAGCCCAAGCAGTGCTCACGATGCCAGCAGCTCTGGCACGTGAAGCTAGAATGTAGGTCCCCAACCCCGATTTGCGCTAAGTGTACAGGACCCCATTACTCAGGAACATACACAGTTCCACCTATGGAACGTATATGCGTTTTATGTACCGCTAAGGGCCATGGAGCAACTTGGCGCGGTTGCTCCGCATATAACGCAGCATGTGGAAAATCCTCGCGTGAGCAGCCTCCTAGACCCCCAAGAGTAGCAAGAACGCTAGCTCCACCTGAGGCTGCTCCACATACAAGCTCAGAGTGGTTCACCAGGAATAGCAAAGGCCGAAAACGCGCAGCCCCCATAGAGAACCACTCTGCGGATGGGGAACCTCAGCCACGCGCTGAGGTGGAATCAATCAGGGAAGAGCGACCCCCCGTAAACAACCACAAAAACAGAAAGCAGGTCCCTCAAAACAGGCCACTAGGCCTCCCCCAGCAGCAAAGTCGCTAGCCGAATCGGTAAACCCAGTAGAGGAAGCAGAAGCCTTCAGCGTGGTATCGGCACAACTCATAAGCACATTGGTTGTGCCAGTAAATAAAACATCAATGCATATAACACAAACACTACTGGTAAGGCAGAGCTCTGCGATTAGATGTATGGCGAATAGCATCACAGCACTCAACCTTACCCACGTTCTGTTACACCTGTTAGATTTGCTCGATAAACACGTTCATGGCTAATTTAGACACATTGAGAACAATCACATGGAATTGCAACGGCATACGCAAAAAGGTTAAGGATTTAACTGATCTATTACAAACACACTCAATTCACATAGCATTATTAACTGAAACCCATATAAATCACAAAGACCGTCTATCCATTCCCGGATACCGTGTATACAGAAATGATCGAGACCGTAGGGGAGGGGGGACTGCGATAGCTATTCACACAAACGTAGAACACAACCAGATTAATTCCCCAATATTGACTCACGCTGAAGCAACAGCAATAAAAAAATTTATTCGCAACACTGAAATCGCCATAGTGTCATTATACAATCCTCCAGGGGAGGTAGACACAGATGACATTGACAAAATCATGCAACTAGGGTATAGAGTAATTGCAGCAGGAGATTACAATTGTAAACACCAAATTTGGAACTGCGCAAATACTAATGCACAAGGAACTAAATTACTAAACCACATAAATAACACAAATTATCTAATCACAGGCCCAGACGAGCCAACATTCGTACCACATATGCCCAATCAAACACCAGACATTCTCGACATTGCACTATTAAATAATATCCCCTTTGACCTGGATGTAAAAGTATTGCAGGAGCTGACATCAGACCATCTACCGGTACTCTTGACAGTCAATGCTCCCTTCAGGCCAAAACCAGAACCCTTAAGACACAACTTCAATAAGGTGGACTGGGAAGAGTTCAAGGTTACGGTAGATCTCTGCCTACCAGAACTCCAAATTAACAAGAACGAAGAACAGGACGAAGCGATCCAAAAACTAGAACTGGCCATAAACACAACCATTAATACATGCGTACCCTTAAAAGACAATTAACGATTAATGCCAGATATCCCCAAGATGTAAAAGAGATGCAAAAAGCTCAAAATAAAGCAACGCGTAAATGGCAGAGAACTAGAAATCCAATACATCGAACAGAATATTATCATGCGCGCGAACTAGTAAATAACAAGGCCAGGACCTACATTAGAAATCAATGGAACGACACACTGGAAAATCTAAACCCACAACAAAACACAGTATGGCGAATTGCGAAATGCTTAACGCGCACACGCACAAACATACCGCCACTACAAAGTAATAACACCGTAGCAGAGACCCCCCAGGCTAAGGCCGAAGCGTTTGCGGTCACTTTAGAGGAGGTATTCTCTCCCAATCCCAGGAACGGGCAAGACGATTTCATTCAAGAAGTCGAAGATGAAGCCCAAATCTTAGGTCAGAGAAGAACACACAACAAATTGCGAAAAACAAATGCAGGAGAAATAAGCTGGATTATTAAACACCTACCAGCAAGCAAAGCACCAGGCCCAGACAAGATACCAAATGTGGTACTAAAGAATTTACCCAAAAGAGCAGTAACATTGCTTGCCAAAATATTCAACTACACGCTCGAACACGGCAGGTTTCCACCTGCATGGAAAGAGGCAAAAATCCTACTTTTCCCAAAAGCAAACAAAAATCTAGCACTACCGATTAACTACAGGCCGATCAGCCTATTAAATACGATGAGCAAGGTATTAGAAAAAGTGATACTGAAGCGAATAAATTCACACTTGCACAAACAAAATATACTTATACCCGAACAGTTCGGATTTCGAGCACATCATTCCACTATACAACTGTTAATGACGGAGCAAATCACCAAAGGGTTCAACACTAACAACTCACATAACAGCCTAACGAATCAGAGGAAACGATAACTGCGGACGGACCAATCAGGAGTAAGCTCTGCCCACACGGTAGACGCGGTCCAGTAGTATAAAGCACGGGAAACCGTCCGCCAACGGCGAGGCAGGAGCCTCCAGAACACCAGGAGACACCTAGGCAGGCACCTACACCAGCACCACGGGACAGCTTATACCCAGATAGGGTCTCTAAAAAGGGCAAAACACCTCTGCCACACAACACAAAAGCCAATCTAAACCGGCCAACCCTAAACCCAGCTTGAAGACTGTCTGCGAAACCAATTCCTATCGGGAGGTACCTGCGGTAACCGGTCCAGTAACGGCGCCGATGCGTGTCTCCCGGGAGGAACGGCCAGCGGTGACGGCTCCGCCTCTTCAACCAGCCAACCAACCAACATTAACCACACCCACCACCGTCTTGCTTTGGATGTCGCGGACCTCCTGGGGTGGTTCCAGCAGCTGCTGCTGAACCACGCCGAGAGAATCCGGGACCTCCTTACCAGGTACATCCAGACTACCGATCCAACCAGCAAGGCGATGATCCTCTTTGAGGGCCTCACCTCCATGCTCAGCCTCGCCCCATTGGCCCCAAATCGCGGACGGAACAATCGAGGTCGTTTACGGCTCCTCCGTCGAGAGGTTCTTATCCGACTATGCAAGCACCGAGTGCAAGCCACAATGGCCGTGCAAGACCTGGAGGGTGGCGACATGCGGCGTATCGCAAAAATCCTCCGACGCCAACGGAATAAGTACCACTCCTGCTTCAAGGCAATCTTGGCCTTGTTTATGAACCACAAGTCAAAGCAAATGTGCTTGTGAGCTACATGGGGGACACCTGCAGGCCGAAAGAGGGCCCCCAGGACGTACTCTTCACTGCCCGCGTTCATGAGGAAGTTGACCGCTACTTATGGGAACATCCTCATGAAGCGGAGAACCCCTTCCAGTCATGCACCCTAGTGAAGTCCAAGTCGCACTCCGGCGTCTCAACACCAAAAAGGCTTGCGGGCTGGACGGGCTGACAACCGCCATGCTAAGCAACTTTCCATTCAGAGCAGTGCTGCTCCTCACCAAGGTATTCAACATGTGCCTCACCTTAGGCTACTTTCCGCCCGAGAGGAACGTGGCACGGGTGGTGTGCATGTTGAAGCCTGGTAAGGATCCTGCACTTCCTTCCAGCTTACGCTCCATTAGCCTCCTGCCTACCCTCTCGAAGGTCTTCGAGAGGTTAGTACTACACCGCTTGTCGCAGCAGGTAGTCGACATTCAAGCCATCTCTCTCGATCAGTTTGGATTCCGTCCTGGGCACTCGACAACCCAACAGCTGCTGCGGGTGGTGAAGGCTGCCGCCCTGGATTTCCAGGGACGCCGAGAAGGCCTTCTCAACCACCTGGCATGAGGGTCTCCTCTTTAAACTCAACCAGATTGGCCTACAAACACAGCTAATCAACATCATACACAGCTTCCTACACCACAGCACCTTCGTAGTAGTAGTTGCGGGGCAAACATCTACACCAAAATCCCTACGAGGCGGAGTTCCCGAAGGACCTGTATTATCACGCACCTTGTTTAGCCTATTTATGGCAGACTTCCCTACTGTGCAGGGCGTCAGCATGGCCCAGTTTGCTGATGACGTCCTGCTCTACCGCACTGACAGGAACATACGCAGAGCCTTCAGTCCCATACAGAGACACCTCCATCTCGTCCAGGACTGGTGCAGACAGTGGCAGATGTCTGTTAACCCGGGCAAAAGCCATACCGTTCTGTTCTCCATAAAACGCCCCGCAATAAATCAGATACCCAACTTTTCCTATCAGGGCCAGAGGATAGAGTGGGGAAATTCCATCAAATATCTGGGCGACTCTTTTGATAAGGGCCTAACTGTCCGGGAACGTTGGACAGAGTGAAGGGGGCGGTAGCTTCGGCCCTCCCGTATATGGAAGATGTCATTAGGCGCCGGGCTCAAAAATTCTACGCCAGATTGGGCGCACATGTGAACGGACTTGTCAGTACACTGGGGGAGTACTTACCCACTGAACGCCGAAAGAGACGGTTCTGGGTTCCCCACATGGCCTGTGGGCACCCCTGGTAATAAGGCTTTAAATCAACCAACAGCGTAATAGCTGAACAAAGCACTCCCCCTCCCATTGGGAGGGGTCTATCAAAATTCACCAACATAATTAAGTTAAAAAATAAACACCAGCGGAGCAGAGGAAAGAATGCTGCTCCTGAAAAAAGCAACCGCTTGAGGAGCCTATCTAGCGCTACCTCCTTACCACCAACACTCGAAACCTCAAAATTTAAACCTCAACCTTCACCTCATTCCTGTGGTTAAACCATTACCAGGGTAGGTACACAGGAACAACACCTAGGCTCACCATAAGCCTACCAGACTCGCACGCACGCAATCACGTCGCATGTCAAAAGACTGGGCATCGTGCGCATCCGGTTAGGAAACCCCAGATAGTTAGAACGTATATTATGACAATGGCTGCCGCAACACAGTATTCAGTCGCCCTCCGTGGTGAAATGGTTACCCAAGGTCGCAGTTTCAAACCCGGCGGAGGACGATGGATTTTTTCGGGTGTGAAAATCCTTAGCATGGCTTCCTTCGGAAGGGAAGTAAAGCCGTTGATCCCGTGTTGTAGATTTAAGGCACGTAAAAGAACCTCAAGCCTGATAGAGAGGCCTCTGAGCAAAATTAAGCGGTCTTTCACGCCCCATTTAGAATGGGACGCTGAAAACCACAGTAGTTAAAGAGCGTCCTTAAATAGCACACCATTAACAAGGTATTCAGTGTGGTTTACTAGAAGTATTAACGGTCGGTCGCGTCCAGTCCCAATAGATAACCACTCTGAGCCTGGGAACCCTCGGCCCACAACTGAGATAAACCCAATCAGGAATGAGCGATACATCGCATGCAGGATCGATTCAGAAGTTTGTTGAGCCTCACCCAACAGCAATGTCACTCCCTCCACGGTCGTACCCGACAAAGCTCGCTAATGGGATAAGCCCGGCAACAGGCACACAAGTGGAGACACTAAGTATGAGCATAAGTGCTAAATCAATAAATTATACTGCGGGACTACTAGAAAAGCTCTGCAATGCGTTAACACAAACGGGAATAAATGAACCCAATACAATAGCATATGCAGTCTCAGGAATCATAAATAACTGCGTATCTATGGCCATAGATAATTCAGACACGTTAGAATAGTCTCCTGGAACTGCCACGGTATCCGTAAGAAAGCGAAAGACCTAGCAGATTTGCTACAGACCACACAGTACAGATAGCGCTGCTAAGCGAAACACACATAAACCACACAGATCGTTTTTCCATTCCGGATTTAAAGTATACAGAAACGACTGCGACCGTAGAGGCGGAGGAGCCGCCAAAGCCACTCATGCGAACATTGATCATTATCAAATCGGCACCCCTGTATTATTAATCCGAGCCGAAACAACGACGATAAAACGTAATGTGCATAACACCCAAGTTGCCATTCCGTCAATATACAATCCCTCAGGGGACTTAGATACAGATGACGTAGGACAACTCTTGCACTTAGGACATAAAATAATTGCCACAGGTGATTTTAACTGAAAACACCTTCTTTGGAATTGCACAAATACGAATGCGCAAGGCACTAAATTATTAAATCACATCAATAAGACAAATTATCTGATAGCTGGCCCCGACTAGCCAACTTTCGTACAGCTCACACGCTGAACCACACCCCGGACATTCTAGACATAGCGCTTCTGAGATGCATACCTTATAATAGAGATCTAGATGTTCTACAATGCACACCTTTTGAGATGCATACCTTATAACAGAGATCTAGATGTTCTACAATAGT
Organism: Hymenopus coronatus; assembly: GCA_030762935.1. Lineage (NCBI taxonomy): Eukaryota > Metazoa > Arthropoda > Insecta > Mantodea > Hymenopodidae > Hymenopus > Hymenopus coronatus. The sequence goes on from CM060882.1 coordinate 58,810,158, forward strand.
TGACATCAGATCACTTGCCAGTCCTTATGACAATTAATGCCGCAATTAGGTTTAAGCTGGAGCTTTTACCGCACTATTATAATCAAGTAAAATGGGAACACTTCAAAAACACTGTCGACAAATACCTACCTGATCAAAAGGTAAACACAGCCGAACAGCAAGACACGGCAATTAGTAAACTAAAATTAGCAATAAAAATAGCTACGAATACGTGCGTGCCCTTAAAACGTCAACAAACGACAAACGCCAGGTACCCACATGACATTCAGATGCGTAAAGCACAAAACAAAGCCTGGTGCACCTGGCAAAGAAAGAGAAATGTTGAACATAGACTAGAGTATTGCCGAGCACGTGAATTAGCAACAGAAAGCACTAGAAATTACATAGATAATCAATGGAACAATACTCTAGAATACAGCAAAACACAGTCTGGCGGATAGCAAAATGCTTAACGCGTGCGCGAATGAAATATTCACCTCTGCGAACAACTAACACCATAGCCGGAACTCCCCAGGCCAAGGCCGAAGCGTTCGCATTTACTCTTGAACAAGTTTTTTTGCAAAACATTCTTTAACCTGGTTAGTTATTTCTAGCTTCAATTTGTTTAATTCCTTACTTTGATTTTTTTTAATTTCCTTTAGGCCCTCAATTTTTTTTTTAAACTTTCAGTCTGAATTTTATTTTGAATTTCCTGTACGCCCTCAATTGTTTTAACCTTTCAGCCTGATTTTTATTTTGAATTTTCTGTAGCCCCTGAATTTTTTTTAAACTTTCAGCCTATTTTTTATGAATTTCTCTTAGGTACTTATTTTTTATTTTTTTGAATTTCCTGTTTCTGCTCATCTATCTTTAGCATTAACATCTGAAACATTTGACCTAGATTTAGGGAAGCCTGCTCTGACTCTCTTATGTTTACTTTTGTTGGAGGAACTACTACCTGCGTCCCCCCTCCCCCTCTCTGGGTAGGTTCAACAAACTCTGACCGTCAGCTGTTTTTCTACACGCCTATCTCTCTAGTCCTGCTCTGTAATCCCCACAAAGTTCATTTCTCCCTTCTTATTTAAAACAATCTGAGATATTCATTTTCTGTCCTACTATTTTATTGCTTCTAACTAACATGCACAAATCTTTAAGTTATGTAACTTGTTATATATTTTACTAGTAAAATTGTTTATCTGACCTTTTTTCTTCTTCTTCTTTCTTGCTGTCACATACACTTTCACTTACACTAATGGGGTCCGGCGTCGTATATGTTGTCAGGTAGTTCCAGGTTGTCTCGTTGGTGTTGTCGCGTCGTTGGTGCCCCCTCCAGCAGGTTGTTGAGGTCGACTCTGCAGTCTCCTCCTAGTTGTCGTGATGTCCTACTGCTGTTTTCCTCTCGCCAACGACGTTGGAAACCATATGCGGTGTTATCGTTTTGCACCACATTTGGGGCGCTTAATGTGGTGAGCTCAGACGTTGGGTGCCCGGTGGGGTGGCCTTATCCGCACACTCAAAACACCAGATGCTGAGTTCTCTGCTTCGAGCCCAGATTGAAGACGTTGACAAGACTCACTCTACTACCAATGAGTAAGGCCACGTACCTGCTGAGGTGAATCTACTACCGTTGTATTTTGCCTCGGCGTTGCTCAACCTGCACGATGCTTGACTCTCTCGGGGAGCTGCTAATTGGGGTAGTTCAGGGAGTGATCTTATAATAATTAAAACTTACGTAACTTTCCTGGAGTTTATTTCTTACTAGGAGAAGCGAGATGTGCACTTTTGCTTTACAATTAAGCTAACTTGTACACTTGTTATGAACTTTAACACTTGGCTGATCACTAATTATAGTTCATTCTTCTTCCTTAATTCTGCGAAATACAATATACTTTCACACACGTCACTAACTTTAAAGATACTTAGAGCACTGGAGACTACTAAGATTTCGTTAGACGTTACGGTGTTTAACTTTGTGTGAAGAAGTTACTTTCAGCCCGACAACCGACAGCATGACAGCGACAGACAGCATACAACAGACAGCAGATATTAATAGAGAGCCACAGAGAGCAAAACAGGCCATGATGTGCCTTCTTGGGCTCTTTATGTATTAAAAATACCGCAATGGCGGCCTCTTTCTGATTGGACAGAAAGGCCGCGCGATTGACGTAAATATTACCCAAAAGTCAATTTTCTCCTCCCAGGGTGCACTGCAAACCTCACGTGACATGTTTGTACAATGAAGAATTACCGTCTTCCGAATTTTAAGCTTTACCCCCTTGTAACTCGATTGTGCGTGACTGGGCAAAAGAAACCTTTCTAACAAAACCGCTTCTCACCCCTTCTACTCTCTTGGCGTCAGCTTTCTATTTCTTCTCCAGCTGAATTTACTCTGTTAAATACATACATTTGTGCTATTTTAGCTTTACATTGATAAATAATTAATAAATAATAATAGTTTTTATAGGGAAGCTAAATAACGGTCTCACAACGTTTGTACTATTTTAGCTTTACATTGATACATAATTAATTACTAATAATAGTTTTTATAGGGAAGCTAATTAACGGTCTCATTTTTCACCAAATATAGTAATCGATTAGGACTATTTCTCTCGAGATGTCGAAAATGATGCCGAAAGTATAGCGCAAAAGCGGACTCACAACACATTACGCAAAATCAGTATATGGGTGAAATAGGCTGGATCATCAAACACCTGCCAATAACAAAAGCCCCAGGGCCAGACAAACCACTAAATGTGGTTCTGTAGAACCTGCCACATAGTTCACTGAAGTTTCTAGCCAGGATATTTAACTGCACGCTCGACAATAGTAGATGTCCTCAAATTTAGAAGGAAGCCAAAATACTCTTTTTCTCGAAGGCCAATGAGAATCTGGCATTACCTATCAATTACAGGCCAATTAGAAAAAGTAATATTAAAGCGACTAAACACGCACATACACAAACACAACATACTATTCTTCGAGCAGTCCGAGTTTAGAGCGAACACTGTACCACTTTACAGCTGCTTAGAGTGACAGAACAAATCACCAAAGGATTCAGTTTGAACAGATCAACAGGCTCCATCTGTCTAGATATTGAGCGCGGCTTTGAAAAAGTATGGCGAGCCGGGTTCCTCCGGAAGCTCAAACAATACAAATTCCACGATTCTGCCATTGCCCTAATTAGGGACTACCTCCAAGACAGATGCTTTCACACTTCGGTAGAGGATGCAGGGTCAAACGTAAAACATATAAAAGTAGGAGTCCCACAAGGTAGCCTCTTGGGGTGTACGCTATTTAACTTATACATAGTTGATATGCTGGACCTAGTAAGATAAAACAAATACATATACGCAGACTCTGGCGTCGTGGCGCAATTCACTCAGCACGCATCTTGCATTTACGCCTACAAAATACACTAAACACACTCGAGTCGTGGTTCACAAAATGAAGAATCAAAGTAAATGCCAGAACGACGCAAGCAATAGTCTTTACAAAAAGAATACCCCACAGAAAAGGAAAACTTGGTCTCCAGCCGCTAACTTACCAAGGCGAAAGAACAGAGTGGAACGACCAAGTGACTACTTAGGTCTGGTCATGGACCATGACCTCACCTGGAACAAGCATATAGCTAAGGTGAGAGCTGAAACAAATGCCCAACTAAATAGGCTGTATGCAATTATAAATCTGAATAGCCAATTAAAACTTTCGCTCTACAAAACTCTAATAAGACCTATCATCACGTATGCAGCCCCCGTGTGAGGATATTCTGCAAAATCGCATATACACAAGCTACAAACACTACAAACAGAATATTGCGCATAATTGTCTAGGCAACACCGGCCCATCTCACACATGAGGAATTAAAATAGGAATTCCTACATGGGGAACTAAAAATTCACCCAATAGAGCAATTAATCAAAAGCCAAAGCTACTATTAATACAAACACAAGGCAACCATCCGAAATGGCCTAATTAAAGGACTAGGCGAGTATGAAACAGACGAAAATAAGCGCAAGAGGCCGCTCTCCCTGTTTGACAGAACCTTCGGCCTGAAACGAGTCCAAAACCGATATACAAGAATACCTCAATATGTTAATAAGTTTTCCGCAATAAGAATTTTCCATGTGCATGTTCGCAGTTGATGAAATTTGGCAGTCCTCGAAATCCTTGTTTTCTGAGTCAAGGCAGCAGGGGAGGGGGGGGGGGGAAGCGACCCCCAGCTGTTAATCACCAGGAAACTATTAACGGAATACCTCTTAGGCTAGGACATTGACATAAGCCTAGGCTCAATCTGAATATATACTTAAGCTTTCTAATAGTTACAATTCATTCTAATAAATAACCATTTATCTCGCTAATGACTGATTAACTTTAAAATTAACGATGCTCAATTAATGAGTAAGAAACAATTATTCGACGCCTCCGCCGCAAAAAGAGGGGAGAAGCAATTTAGGTTCTAGCAAAAATATAACAACAATGACACAAAGTCTTCGTCCTTACCACAGGAGAGCATTATTAAATGCATGGCTAATAATTGTAAGTAAATATACTACAAGTAAATATTCGATAATAACCATGTCCTAATTTGCAACTAGAACATGACTGCATCTCCATTCGGAGACAAGCTGCTAACCAGATTTCCATACCCTGAATTTCCAAGGACACGACAGGACTACTGCCATGTCCTTGTCCTGGCACTCTACACCTTTTGCCGATATGGCCGGCCTCACTTAATGTCTTACCGGTGGAGTTTCTTTTTTTGGGGGGGGCATTGCCAGTTTAAGGCGACGACCTTCACTCTTGGCAAAGTTTTCCCCTCTGCCTCGTGTAAAAGAGTTTTTTCCTTCCACTTGAAAAAAAAGAAAGAAAAAAAGACTCCGTATCATTCGCTGTCGAGATCACACGATTACGTCACTGATGAAGCCCGGCGTAGTTTTGGACGAAACGTCTGGTAGTGAAACCTCCAATAGACCACGGCCTACACTCCCGGACGGTCATTTAATTTCTAATGAATGTACTACTAGCATTAACTACTAAATGATTGAAACTCAACCAGGTTAGCAAGATTACCAGTTTTTTACGAATAAAAGTTCCTGACTACAGAGTCAAGATTTTCGAAAGCTTGGATTTCTGCGATTCCAATTTAACTCAGTGCTATTCCGTGAAGTCATCTGTAATAACCAATACCGAGACAGCTTCAAATCTTTAATAATGATAAATTCTTAGCAATTGCCAAAATTAGGTGAAATGGGCTTAACAGAACAGACACAATTAATAATATAAAACCCCCAATCTACCACCATTTATGAGCTAAGCAATATTCTATCAGTTTAGAACAATTTCCTCCATGAACTCCAGGCCTGTTATAGAGCTAGAGTGGATTTGAGATGTAGATTAAGAAATATGCAATAGGAAGTTTTATGCAGTTGGCAGTTCAGTTGCAGATTCTGGTACAGAAACTTGAAAATACAGTAGATATTTTCCAGGCAGAATTCATCATCTATTCAAAGACCGATATGATTTTTTTCCTTCTTTTCTTTTAATCACATTATAAGCGGTGCGTTGAGATGTGATACATACCATTAATAATTAGATCGGAAAGCATGTTTCTTTCACCTGTTACCATTTATATCACTGCATAATCAAGCAACAGTGTAATCATGCAAAAAAAAAAAAAAAAAAAAAAAAAAAAAACAAAGCTAAATGCAAAACTTCTTTTTAACTTACCATGTAATAATCAGGAATACAATTTCAGAAAACATATATGACTTAAGTAAACAAATAATTGATAATTCATTATTTAAGTTACATAATAAAAAGGCCTTCTTGTATATTTTGTGACAGTAGACTGTTTGAGAGTACTCTTAGCAATAATATTTTACAGCAAATTAGCCGTGTAGCTTCATATTTGCCTGGCATTAAAGATGAGTGTAAATGTCCTGAGGAAAGCAGACCACACATACATTGTTTAAAATGTTCGGGCAGTCGTAACACTTTAGTTACACTGAACCCCATAAACTTTCCTTTAAGAGAGGACCAAAACAAACACTGAAGGAAACTAAAAGAACGGGGCCATTTTGTAATTGTGAGTATTCTGTTCAAGATGTAATTATAAATACTAAATGTGCAGTGATTGTACGTGTTACGGTATTTGTGCTTGGGTAACCCAGCAACCCGTATGCCAGCTAACGTCACGAGACCCAAATAGCACATGTTTGCTTTTCCAATTTGAGATTAACTGAGATATGCAATATTTTAAACCAAAAATACCGAAATTTCATAAATCAAGAATAATATCTGGTCTTACTAATGGAAATCCATGTGCACTACCTATTAGGGAAGGGGCAAGGACTTACTAACCTTTCTAGGTTTCCTTTTCTTGTATCCTCCAGGAGGATAGAAATTGGTTTGAAAGTTTCCGCCTCATCTGCAGTTCGATAAATAAAATCGACCAAAAAAAAGCATCGCCCTATGTGCTATTTTCTAAGTATTTCAGTAAGATATTTATGTATAAGTGTGTTTTTATTAATATCTAATAGAAATCTTGCACTTCTTTGTCGTTTGTATCAACATCATCTTCTTAGTCACTATAGTGCAGATTTCACAGCAAGCGCACAATAAGTCAGCAACATTCATTTTGCAGTTTCCGCGTCCTATGTGTTCAGTGGTTCAGTGAACCTCTGGAAAAAAAAAGTTGCATTTAAAATATATACATTTATAATTTATATAATTATTCTTTCTCGTATTATTCATTTAAATTGCATGTCCAACTGTTTTATCGTATAAAAAAACTCAAGTATTTTCAATAGCCCGCATACGTTTCTACGCGCTGTCCAGGTTCAATCTCTCTTCTGAACCTCCGAGAATAAGTTTATGGGTATGTCTTAGGCAGAGAAGTGTAGTGGGAAACGTCGCTAATAATACGAGGATTTGAATTGGAGTGATGACCAGCTCCGCTGCGAGTTGGTTGTGGCGGAAACGTACGAATTAATCCAAAATGAAAAGCTACAGGACTGCAGCAAATAACACATGTATTTTCATTGTAATAGAATGATTCAGTAAGCCATTGTTTACTGAATAACACACTAATGTAATAGTGTATTCGATTTTATACTTGTGCTTTGGTGTTCATTTGCACATTCATCTGTACGAGTTTGTTTTCAAAGAAGAATGAACAGCGTTCAATATCTTTTAAAAACAAATTTCACACCTTTAAGCTAGGAAGAGAAATGTAAATTTAAGAAGCTTGGCAGGCCAGTACCTCAGCTCGAATTAAACAAGCGCAAACCAGCCGAGGTAAGCCATTTTGCAGGCCTTTCAATGTAAATATATACAAAGAAATAGTTGGATTTGCGTTGCATTACTACAAATAAGCTGTTTTGTTATCCATGCCTACTGTTTGCTAAGGGTAAAGATACAAACACCATGGCGTTCAGATCTAAATCATTTAACTTAGAAAATTAAAAATTACGAGGAATCTATTACACATAAGAATGCTTATTTAGATTTATCAGTCCTTGGAAAATCGGAAATTAGGCGACAACTTAGCTCAGCTTTCAGACAAAACATAGAACGGCACGATGATAACGTATGGAAAAATCGCTATGTTCTTTCCAAAATAATTGATTGTATTAAGTTCTGCGGTGAGTTTGAACTTGCTTTACGTGGACATGATAAAACAGCAGAACCTAACAATCCTGGAATATTCAGAGGGTTAATAAAATTTACTTGAGCTTTAGATGCAGTTTAGAAGAGCACATTAGCAATGTTACAGTCTTTAAGGACACATCGAATGCTATACAAAATGATTTACTAGAGTGTATGTTACATGTATGTCGTCAGGTAATTAATGCTGAAATAGCCAAGGCAGATAGCAGATGAAACGTCTGATGTGTCTTTTAAATTTTAATTCGTTATAGTATTCCGTTATCTGTTATTTACTGGAGAGCCCGTTGAAAGATTTTGGACATTTTAAAATCCATCTGGTAATGACGCTTCCTCCTTAGCAGCTTGCATTAAAATTTTCCTTGCCGATGCTGTACAAGAACAGAAAGAACTAATATCTCAAAGTTATGGTGGTGCTAGCGTCATGCTCGTCAACATGCAGGGATGCAAAGAATCGTAAGAGAAAAGCATCATTTCGCCTATTATATGCATTGTTATGCTCACCAATTGAACTTAATTCTTACCCAAGCTACTAGTCAAAATAAACTTGTTAAACTGTTTTTCATTACTATTGCAGAAGTGCCAACATACTTCTCTCATTCACCTCAAAAGGTGGCTGATGTAGATGCACTTGTGAAGCCAACAGTCCCTCAGGCATCAGCCACAAGATGGAACTTTAAATCCAGAACAGTTCTTGCAGTTCATGAAAATAAAGAGGACATTCTTGAATGTCTCCAATAAATTTAAGACACCAGCAACCAAACGACAACTGTGAATCATGCCTACGGTCTTAGGTTGAAACTGCAACAGCCATAATGTTCCTTTTAGTTAGAGGCAATTTATAAAATAATGCCCCACGGGGATACCTTGTACGGCAATTACAAAAGTGCACCACTAATCCTGAATCAATAAAGCAAGTAATAGCAGCATTCGAAATATGAACTTTTGAAAATTTGAGACTATGTTGATAATATATTAATCGAGGAAGAACCAAATGAGCAAAAAGAAGATGCGAGGACGTGTACATAAGAAGGGATGTAGCAGCAAGAGAAGTATGTGACATAATTCAGCAGAGCAAACAAAGGTTTGAATTCTCTAGCCATTTATTTGCCTCTAATTTACTTGAACAGCACTGCTTCCCTTCACTGAAAATAAATTTCCTGAAAAAATGCTTTCTGCTGTTGTAAAGTCTTATCCATTCTTAAATAAACCCAAGTTAACCTACAGGTAATTTATTTTCGAGATGATTTTCAGAAAATGAGAAGTACAGTAGCACTTCTGAAGTTTTTAATTGAAAATAGCCTTCAATAACCCTTTGGAGATGTTATGAAATTGCTGAAATTGGTAGCTACTGTACCAATGACAACATGTGAAGCAGAGAGGTGTTTCTCCACTTTGAAGCGGATCAAAACATGTCTTAGAAGCATCATTGACGAAGATAGACTGTCTACTCTTGTGTTGTTATCCAATGAAAAGGAAATAATCTACAAGCTTCCACGTTTCAACGATAGAGCCATAGATAGATTCGCCACGAAAAAGGAAAGGAGGATGAACTTCCTCTATAAACATACCTCTACAGGAGATTCAACCCCATCAACGTCTTCAGGATTATTTTAAGGTCAACTTACAACTATAGATATATTTTAAATCATTTAGAAAGTAAATTTATTTGGAAAGGCACACTTCATGAAGCAGTAAAAGTGGTGAACCCCTTGTGATTTGAGTCACCAGCTGCCACTGCTCATTGGGTATCCCCATTTTAAGTAACACAGGGTTTTTCTTCTACTTAAGAAAAATCAATACCACCAGCTAAACGGTTTTTTAATAAATTCGCACCCACATTTTTTATTACTTCTTTTACCTTTTATTTGTTTGCTTTTTATTTATTTATTTGTTTATTTTCTTTCACTGTAACCTGTGATGTAAAAAAAATACATCTAACTAAATATAAATAGTCCACACTAACGGGAGTTTTCGACCGTAATTCCTTCTGTAAGATTTCTGCCCGCTTGGAATTTATTTAATCTGATAATTATGGCATTGTAATAAGGGTTCTAATAGTGTGAAGAAAGAGAGAGAGAGAGAGAGAGAGAGAGAGAGAGAGAGAGACAGAGAGACAGAGAGAGTACAGTTGTTATTTTTTATGTCTTTTTAATTTCTCTACACGTACTGTGTTAAGTGCACTAGATGGAGAAGTTATTCTATTCAACATCCAAAATTCGATGTTAAGATTTAGTCGGAAATAAGTGTTAAAGATTACAGTGTATCAAAAACATTTAGAAAAATCCACGGGCGCGCATGTGTGTTAATGTCCGTGAGTCTGTGTATCTGTGAACACGATAACTCTAAAACGTAAAGTCGGTTAATAGCAACCCTCCCATCCTTTGCATGGAAACAAATTAGAAAATGTTTATTTGACGGTAAGGGTTTAGATTAAAATACCATATATTAAATATGTTTAGATGACCAATAAACTATATATTGAATTTTCTCGGAATAGTCTCATAAGACCTTTTCCTTTTGGATGACTTTGGCATTTCTGGTAAACCGTAAAAGATGGACAAATAATTAATACTCAAAAAATGAAGATCACATTCAAAGACGCAATTAGCCATATACATTTCCAGAGACATTTTTGTTATTGTTTTCAGTTTTAAGATATTTTTAAAAGTGAAAATAATTAACAATTTAGTCATTAAAATGAATTAATTTAAAAGACCTTTCTCAAACAGAAATTTGACACCTTCAGGCCATGCAAAGGGAGGAATTTCAATCTCATAGCAACCACCTTTTAAAGGATTTGACTATGGCTTTGACCTAGTGAATTTTCTTATTTGCCTCCTACTTACAAGGAAGCAAGTAATAAGTTCATTTCTACTAATGTTTATCTCGATTAGCATGAAGTGGGTAAAAGAATCGGCTTTTTAACAATAATTACAGAGAAAAAGAGGGGGTCATGTGAATAGAACATATAAGATTCTTCTATATCTACGTCTTTTTAATGTCTATACACATTATTCTTTATGAAATCTTATTTTTTCTTTCTCTATACGTACCATGTACATAGTGTATAGAGAAGTTATTGTATTCCACTCAAAATTTTTATACCGAGATTTCGCCGCAAATACCTGTTTTGGGTCCCCTGAATAAAAAAAAAAAGCGTTTCTGGAAAAACGTTCGTATGAGTGCGCGCGCGTGTGTGTTTGTGGGTGTGGGTGTGTGTGTGAGTGTGTGTGTGTGTGTGTGGACAGCATAGCTAAAAACGAAAAGACCTTTGAATACCAAACTTGGTATTTATGTGTGGTGTCTACCAAGGATGTGACACGAAGATAAGCAAGAAAATTCCCCCACCCCTAACTACCCTTTACATGGAATTTTTCTCTCGAAAATTTTGGTTTTCTCAAAAATTGCTCTAACGATTTTGATTAAAATATCGTATATTAAAGATATCTATCTGATAAGTAAAATGTACATCTTGAATTTTCCGGGAATAGCCTTTGAAGACTACTCTTTCTGGGTACATTTTACGGAATTTTGCATAACTGCTAAATGGTAAGAGAAGAACAAAAACTTACCGTACAAAAAATGTAGAGCACATTAAAATGCACGATTTATGTTATATACATTATTTTTTTGTAGAATTGGTCGTTTTTTGGGATATTGCTTGTTTTTGGTATCAGCTTGGAAAAACTTACTTTTCTCACGCAGGAATTTGTTAATTCATGTCCATTCAAACAAGGGAACTTCAGTCACATAGTAACCAGCTTTTGACTATTTCTTTAACATATGGCACTCCCTTATTTCGCTATTGCCTACAAGGAAACAAGTAATAAGACTATTTCTGCTAGTTTTTTCTCGTTTAAAATGAGGTAGATAGAAGCATACGCGTTTTAAGAATAGTTTGTTGAAGAAATGTAGAGAAAGTCACGTGAGTGGAACACACTAGGCTTTTATATTTTATTTTAATCGAAATAATCCTCGCAGAAAATGTTATATTACAGTTGTAGATACAGATAGGTAGTAATGTAACCAAATATATTAAGGGGAGTTATATAAGGATACATTTTTAAGCAATTTGTATAAATTCAAACGATAAATGAAGTAATCCTGAGTTTAAATATACTACTCAAAAAATTAGGGTCGTCTACTTAGCGCGGTGGTAGCGTTGCTGCTTACCAAGCGGGAGACCTGGGTTCGATCCCCAGTACCGGCAGGCGCAAATCTACAACCAGAGTTCTGCAAAATGACGTACGAACAACAACTGGAGTGGTAATTTCTGATCAGACCTTAAGAAACATGCTGATAAATATGGGGCTGAGGTCCAGAATCACCGTTAAAATCCCTCGTTTGACACGTCAGCACAAAGAAACGTAGCTGAGATTTGCTGAGAATCATGTCAACCGACAGCTCTGCCAATGGAAGGCCGTTCTCTTCTCAGACGAGTCAAGGCTTAAATTGGCGGGTTGTAATGCATGTTATCGTGTATGAGACGTCGTGGTGAACGTCTTGTTCTTGAACATGGCTGATTTGACGGCCATTCGGTTATTTTTTGGGCTTGCATTACTGTTGAGTCTCGGATAGAGCTTGTGGTTGTCCCACAGCGCACGAATGCTGATGTTTACATTAATAATACTATCTTTCAGCATGTTATACACTCTGCTTATGGAATGGACCCTAATTTTATTCTACAGCACGATAATACGAAAGATGTCTTACAAGAATGCCAATTTCGGGTAATGGACTGGCCTGCACAGAGTCCTGACCTAAATCCGATTGAACATCGGTGGAATATGCTGGAAAAACTTGTTCGCCAGCAGCCTGTTGTGCCAAAGAACTTGGCAAATGCACTCACTGAAAAATGGGAGAAAACTCTATAAATTGCAATTAGGAAGCTGGTGCGAAGCATGCCACATAGATGTTATGAAGTTATTACAGCTCATGGAGAACACACTAGGTATTTTGTGCTGTAATAACCATGAAAACATTGATTAGTAAACAATGTAATCTTATATTTTCACTTTGTTTTGTGCATCAGTCATTAATTTGATCGTATTTCCAATCGTGTGAAATAAGAATGTGTTACAATGCATATAATAGTTTTACCCAGTTCTTCAATCTATAATTTCAAACAACCAAAGATTGAATTGCATCAATATTTGTTTTGGGAGATTGCTTTAACCATGTGTTCCTTTACTTTTTTGAACAGTTGTATTTAAAACGTCGATTTATATTCTCTAAAGGTTTTCTATATTTTTTAATATGAATAGTTTTTACTTGAAAAATGTCTCACTTTATATAAGTCAACAATGAAATCACCTGTCTAAAGCTAAAGGCTCTATTTCAAACAAATTCTCAGACAATATATTAAATATTTATAATTGGCGAAAATAATTAAATATTCTAAATCTGTGTTGCCTAATCACAGTTTTAAAAGCAATGCGATAATGTATCATTTTGGTTTTGAGAAAATTACTGGTGTTAAAGTACATTTATTAAGTATAAATTCATTTTGAGTCAGTAAAAAGCAATCATAATCTGCTTAATGAAAGCTTTAAACACAACATTTGAAGTAATATATGTAAAATCAGAGCAAAACTGAATAGTAAAGAAAAAATTAGTTCCCAAAAATGTAAAACAGAGTTAAACGTATCTACCAAGGGGGAACGCAGGGTCATAAGCTTTTGGTAAAGTTATTTAAACATGTTGCAGGGCTTTTAAAATGTGACGAATCGTTAAAAACGTTCAGACGTAGTGATTAACAGATTATGTTGAGTATTTTGTGATGTAATTAAAAAGTTAAAAAAATAGTGACGATGATAATAATAATAATCATGATAGTAATAATAATAATAATAATAATGATAATAATAATAATAATAATAACACAATACTAACATGAATATACAATGTGTTAAATTGTAACGTGGCTTTTTATTCCTTAGGGCCTCACGTTGGGAGGTTATATGGAATGAGACTTTATATCGTGGTTTATAGTTTACACCGCATGTCGGACAGTCATATGTAATAGGAATTTTATGTGGTTGAGTTTTACGCCTCAAAGTGGGTGCTTATGTGCGGCGTGCCTAAGTGTCACTTCAAATCTACTCCACTATACTCACGTACCTGGTACTGAAGCTCTTCTTGGATGGGTTGCCACGGCGTTGCTCAGTCTTGCACGATGATTGACTCTCTCTGGCGTGGATTTGGCAAGTGGAAGGAGTTATAGGAGTGATCCTTTAATCGTGAAGAAAACACTTATAAACTTTTACTGTTATTTATTCTATAACGAGATACCAAGAGAAGCATTGCTGTATACTGTTATCCTGCTGACTGGTACTCTTACCGCTCACTCACACGTACTCTCAATTACACTGTTTCTCAGTTGAGTACATGGCACAATTCACTCTCAAGTAATCACGAGCCAACTATAAAATAGGTGAGCGACGTTACTTTAATTCACTAACAGTTTCTTCTCATAACAATCTTACTTCGCGGACAGAGTTTTACAGTTGCACGTCATTACTTCGCGAACAGAATTTTTTTTTTTACAAAACGACGACTTACAGCATCTCCTGGACAGATTCTTGACAAACGACGTTGCATCTCAAGGGCACATTCTTAGCAAAACGACTACGATGTGTGGAACCCTACTTCTTTTATACTAGAAACGGTGTCATGGTGGCTTCTTCCTGGTTAGAAAGTCCTCCAAAATGACACCATCGTGACCCAAAAACCATTGGGAATCTCCCAGAATACGTCATAATAACCACGTCATATTACGAATATAAACCAGAAGTCCCCTCATGGGTTTTAAACTGGACTGCCCCTGTGTAAGGAAACCGTACGTGACTTACACAAAAGAGGCATTTTCTCACCCCTCTCTCCAGTCTGACGTCAGGATTCTGTGTAGCTTTCAAGTCAACAACTGACTTCGTGGTTCCTATGTATGCAATTTAATAAATATTAACTTTCTTTACTTATATACATTTAGATAATTAATAGAATGATTGTCATTATTACGACGAGGCTAATTAACGGTCTCAAAATGTTCATGTTACGTCCTATTAGAATCAGTGACCTTTAGGTTAATCTAATCTCACCATTTCGCATATTTTATTATCTTTATCATAAAAAATACCGAGCTGGTTTTCTTGTTCAATTTATACTGTTTTTTTTTCTTCATTACTATATTTCTAAATTTTAACTCCTTTAATAATGGGGACTCAGTTTATATCATAATTTACGTATGCAATTGAAAATATTATTTTATCTATAGCAATTGCTTTACATGCATATTATAAGGACTTAATTTAGTTTGAATTCCGCGAGTGTACAATCGTGAAGAGGACTGACGACTGGTCGGCAAGTGTTGTTTATTTTGGACACACGAACACACACACACACACACACACACACACACACACACACACACATACGATGTCTCAGAAGTGATGGTCAATAATTCACACATGGAAAATGCAGGTCAAAAGAAGCTAAAAGGCTCCAATAGACACAGGTCGACAAATCTGAGGAAACGGATTAATTCGAGTGTGGAGCCATTTTTTTTTCGAGTGGAGGGGATAATCCACCTTAAGGACTGACGCGGGCAAGCCGGGAGTGTCGGGGTCTCCCATTTGGGCATACCGACTAAAAAAAACCCTCCACCGGTATTAGAAGGAAGTAAAGAGAGGCGGTACCGCATGATTGCACCCGCGGATTCAAGGTGATAGCTATCTGCCTGCAGAGCAGATGAGCAAATGAGGGCCGGGAGACACACTTGACCGAGGCCCAGACTGTCACCGCGGGGATTTCGAGGAGAGGAATGAAGGAATTTGTGGGTGATGGATGGAGTTAGTGCTGGTCTGGTTAACTGTTCTTATCCAGTCGTCATACCCTGGAACGTCTTCACGCCTAAGGTCGTGATGTCTACGGAGGAGATTGAAGAGTGAAGTTGGTTGAAATTCCGACTTCTCCATTAGGGCTCACCTCCTCCCTGAAGATGAGCCGGATGTCGTCTTTGACTGCTGTCACTATTGCTTGGTGAATGTCTGGAAGTGAGGTGGTGTTGTCCTATTCCTGCAACCTGTCCTCCGCGTGGAGGTCCTAAATGGCCTCACTTAGGCCTTGGATTTGCTACCACAGGTTGGTTGAAGGTGTCGGTTCAGAAGTTTGCGTTGGCTGTGTAGATGGTGGTGTCCGGGCTGGTTGTGGTGATGTATGCCTGCTCTTGGGGTAGCTGGGGCACTGACCTTGCCCGTTGAAATGTCTCGTACCATCACAGGTTGCACAGAATCGGCGGCGGAGGTCGTGCCCAGTGCACTCGAAAGTGAGGCAGGCGTTGGTGCCACAGTAGTGGCATCTCGGCGGCGAAGAGCAGGCATCTTGACTGTGCCCGTAGGCACAGCAACGACGACAGGGCCTGTGTCTTTCCTGTCTGCTTGCCTCAACGTGCAAAAGTCGCCCTAATAAGGGTAACCCTGACGCCAAGACAGCATTCAAATCTGCTCGATCCTGTAGCTCCACTCTAACTAGTGGTGTTGAGGCCCGGTCGCAGATTATTCTAATGGCCCTCAAACATGAAGCCCATCTAGACTGCGCAGCGGCGAGAGGTGCCGTGTGGAGAGCTCCCGAGGGACCCCCCGAACCACAGCACTGTATCGGTGGCGGCGAAGAAGTGACTTTGGCTGCCAGTGAAGCAGCAGCGGCAGGCAGCGTTGGGGTTTGTGAGTGCGGCGAAGGTGCAGCGCTCACTGCCGGTGAAGCGGCAGGCGTGGAGATGCCGGTGAGGGCTTCCTGCCGGCGGATGCTGGAGACGCTACTGGTCTACGCCGGTTGTTTCTCTTCACCATCTCGAAGAGAAGTCCCATGGGGCCAACTGTAAAAGACCCTGGTTACCCAAGTATTTATGGTGGTATCTAAACGATTTTGAAGTGACTATCAGCTTGTTTACGCATGCGCAACTACTTCCCTTTCTTCCTCCATGCACTGTGCTATACCGGCGTGCCTGCTTCATAATCATGGCACGTGAAGGCACCATGGACAGAGTTTACACCCATGAAGAGGCATCTGACATGCGCTTCATGCATGGCAGTGGGAATTGAAGTGCCCTTGAGACTGCACGATTGTATGAAGAAGCTTTTCCTCCCCGCAGGCAGGCGTACATTTAGCAGCTATATGAGAGAAATGGGAAGTTTTGCACACCATGTACAAGAAGGTAGATCCAGATGCAAAAACCCATGTTGAGGAAAGCGTGTTACGCATTGTACATATCGTCAGAGTAATTGAACAAAGAGGATTGCTCCCTAAGAGCATGTCCGAGTCAGCAGTGTGTAGCGGATTTTCATCGGCAAGTACTCTATCCATATCACCTTCAGCGAGTGAAAGCTGTAAAGCACGCAGACTTCCTTCCTAGCGAGAATTTCTATCAATGGATGCAACAACAGTATATCCTGAGTGTTTGTACGCAGTATCCTGTTCACGAATGAAGCTGGATTTACCTGTAAGAGTATTTTTAACTACCATAACTATTACATTTTTTCCTGATGTCAATCCTAAAGCAATACATTATCACATCAGCAGCGTTTTGCGTTGAACATCTAGGCAGAACTGTTCGGAGACAGTATTACCGTACTACCGCATCTACCGCATATGCTTCATGATGTCCACTAAACCTACGTTTGGACATGTGATTCATGCATGACGGTGCACCAGCACATTTTTATTTATGAGTACGCTTTAACTCGAAGGTATGCTCAACGTTGGATGGGAAGAGGTTTCAGGATTTAAATCCCATGAATTTCTGTGTGAGGGGTGGTGTTAAAAGCCTAGGCTACCCTACTGAGATTAACTTTCTTGAGGCGCTACGCTTGTGGATTGAAGCAGCCATGCAGTTGCAGAATTCTAGGTATGCCTTAGAGGTTTCGTAACTCATTTCAGCGATGAGGTCATTGTTGCATTCAGATCATGAACAACATTTTGAGCACTTACTTCAGGTTTAGAGGTGCCATATATTTCCTAGAGAATTATCAACCGCAACAGAAAATGGTTGTATCTCAACATATGTGGACCCATGTTTAGTGGAGATTTTTAGCTACTTCTGGCCTGTACTTTCCATGTGTGAATTTATTGGCCATCACTTCTGAAACATTCTCTGTGTGTATGTGTGTGTGCGCCCGCTCTTGATTTGTTGCTAGGAAAATGTCTCCTTTGCTTTGTATTTCTTCTGTTTGTGTTACTATTGAACCCGTTTTAATCAATCATAAAAACAAGTACACTTAACATTCGAAAATCATAATTAATGTAATTAAATTAATGATATTAAATAACATTTTATATAAGTGAAACATATAGTCATAGGGGAAAAGAGAGAGGTAAAAGTGTTTATTTCGGCGAGTCGATAAACGCTGTGGAACGGAAAGATGAAAGTGCTGGGCCTTGCTCAATAGTAAACAAGGAGTTTTTGAAAGGACAGGATATGGACAAACAAAAACTTTTCACGCCTCGCCGGGTGCAGGTGTGATAGACCGTTATTAACAGGTCTTATATACCTGAGTTTTGCTTGACATGCCCCGGGCAGTTCTCGGTAGTGGGCTCTCGATTGTAATGTAGTGCATTTTAAAATGCATAGTGGAAGTCAACGAAAGAGCCTAAAAGATGACGCGTAAGTTCACTACTCTATGGGAGCAAATTACTAAATGGAATTAGTACTTTTATATTCGCGCAATTTCACCTAGAAGGAATTGGCTATAAAAGTGTGGCTCTGCCCTGGCAAGGGATTGCCGGTGTCGATAAGTAATAAAAATAAGCATTGCTTCTGGAAATTATAAAGTGTTAATAGTGCTTGTATTTGGAAACCCACATCTCAATATCTACTTATAGTTTATGTGAACGGGATGTGCACCGTGCCCTGAGAAGTACGATCTTCAAGATCTCGTGCTCCAGAGACCAGAAGAGGGATGAAAGTTGGGTGCAGATAAATGAAAGTGGACATCATTTGTTCACCAGATTCACCCATCCCAATTCCGACCAGGAGGGCTCAGTATTACAGCTTAAATAAACTCATACCTGAAGCTAAACGTTGATATATTCTATTGATTGGTTAAGCAATTGGTATGGAAGTATAGTAGCTCGATGTAATTTTTGCAATGGCCCCTTGGTAACATTAAAAGATAAAGAGAGAATATATAAAATGCCCTATCCTTATACGTTGTGGTTGGTGAAGCATGATTTTGTCAAGGCGCTATATTGGGGGTTAAAATTGTGCAACCAAAAATAAGATTTTGTGGTGTTAAATGTTAATTAAGCAGTTTATTTGGACTGTAGGTTTTAAACCAGTATAATGATGAACATATGTGTGGTGTTTGGGTGTGGTTCCTCGTTTAGCAAAAGAAAAGAACAAGGTAAAGGAAATGTAGTAATACATAGGTAAGGGTACTTGTTTAAGTATTTTTGGTTGATAAAAATGTTCAATTAAGCAGTAATTCTAGAGTGTCAATGATAAACCGGTATTATGGTCACCACGTGGGTAATGTTTGGTTGTAGTTTCGCAAATAGAATCGAAAACAAGGAAGGGAAAGTTCGCAGACAACTTTGGCAATCTACATCGGTATATAAGAAACCTCTAGCTAATAAGATGATTTAGCAGTTATCGCGAGAAAAAATACTATCAGACTATGTGCTTATGATACCAGATTCGTGAGAGTAGTGTTTGTCGGACTCGGAATGCAACACATGCAGTTAACAATGAAAGGCATTATAACCTTTAGGATAATATTTGATTCTTTTAGCTCCTTTTTTGCTGTGCACTTAAAATTGATTCTAAGCCTTTCGGAAACGTATGTGTTTTTTTACGTATATGTATCAAATATTATATGATGTCTCATACATATATTCAGTTTTTAGAGTGGTTTTAGAGGAATAAATTAGAACAACATTAAGTTAGGACATTTTGCGTGATGTTTACTGCAATAATACCAATTTATCAAAAATAACTTCTGATATCACAAAAAGTTTGATTTTGTTAATATTGTTTCAATTTTCAGATCTCTTCCCTTCCATTGTCATTTGTTCGTTACATCAAAAACTTGAAAAAACAATTTATTTAATGAAGTAGCGTATGTTTATTTGCTAGTTTTTATAACCTCAAGATGGCGGCTGGCAAAAATGTGTTTCTATCCCGCGGTAGTATAATGTGTTACTCTGTCTATCCTATAATTACTGTGCTTCTCTAAACTTTTGTGAAAACATTGGATTCAGGCTAGCCAAATAAGAAGTGTTGTAATACGTATTTAAATCATCAATGTTGGTGAAACTGTTTGCTTATATTATTTATTGCCATCTTTTATAGATATTAGAAAATATTAGATTGACGTTTTAGGAATTTGATATTTCATCTTCATTGCATTAATATTTTCGAATTGGATGTTTTGTGGTTGTTTTACCATGAAGTATATGTAATAAATTAATATCGAAAAGCGCTATTTTTATTAATGGACCAATTTGAGATGTTTTGTTAGACAAACTTGTGTTAAGTTCCTACAGAATACTTTCTCAAGGTGATTTTTAAACTGGTTTTATTATTTTTCATTTCGTTCATCCGAAAAATAATATCAATACCGTACAAGCATAGAAAAGTGGGTACCGAAAAGTGTCAGGAAAAGTAATTATGAAGTTAGAGGAATCATAAATGGGTGTGTCAGCTCATAAGTTTGTGCATTTTTACAGAAAACAATGTCAGAATCTCCAGAAAATAGCGAAGTCCATAGTGCATCGGAAGCTCAAAGAAAATTGGCGCAACATCATATAGAAAGGTTAAAAAGAGAGGTTAGTATGGTAAGAATCTTGTAAGTATATTATGAAATTTGGTAATTGCAAGACTACTATTAATTCTGAAGCGCATTAAATGAACCAACAAAAGAAGAGTATTTGCTGGTTGGCAGCCGCTGTGTGTTTTTATGTGAGAGCCTGTGAATGGGCATGGATCAACAGAATATTTCAGAAAGGCATTCCTAACATGTACCTATTTAAGTTAGGTTTCTTCCGTGGATGCGACTTTTATGGAGATTTTCAAGAGTATTCCTCCACCCCAAATAAACTTTTGTCAGAGTTATTATTTGTAAATAAATGTATTAATAAATATGAATAAATGTAGTTCTTGACATGATCTACATCCTAGAGTTTGGGCTTTGAGTCTAATCTCATAATAGGATCTACAGATTGCAATATTATGTATGTATATGGAATAATTTGTGATACTTCTTACAGAGTTTTGCATAACTTTAGTGCTTTCCCAAGCATTTTGTGGATATTTATGCTGTAGTTTATGTATGCTTTGCTTTAAACATTACTTAAGTTTTGTTTGATCTATGCATTTTTTTTCCAGTTATCATTGTTTATAATTTCTGTTACTTTGCACACTATCTGGACATATTTATGGTTATGTTTATATATTTTCAATTTCAGTTCCTCTGATAAGAACACGACCCTTTAACATATACCTGTTCTGAAGTTGGTACTAAATTTAGCACTCCAGAATTAATAGAGCCATCGTGAAGAGTAACTCAAATTATTTGAGGTCTTGATGCTTTCAATTTATCTTTGCAGCTTCATGCTTGCATTACAGAACTTGGTGGGTGCACCGGGAACTGGCATTAGTTAAGATTAGATATTGTGTTTATGGCTATCTATATTCTTATATGCTGCTATATATTTATGACAATAACAACAATGATGTATTTGAATTAAAAGTTAGGATTTGAGAGAAGTCTTGATGCTTTATATCTATTTGTGCAGCTTCATGCTTGCATTAGGCCTTGGTGAGTATCCTGGGAATTGGCTTTGGTTATGATTAGATATTGTATTTACAAGATGATTATATATTCGTGTGTGCTTCTATTTATTAATAATGTATTTGAATTGAAAGTTTTGATTTTGGCTCTCATTATATGCGTGACATAGATGATTATTTCCCTTTTTCGTAATACATTTTTAATCTAGTTTACATTGGTAATAGCGATAAAACTACTTTTAAATCTATCAATAATTTATTCACCATAGTATGTTGCTAAAATTTCTCTGATTTGTTATTACCTTTAAGGTACAATAGATCATACAAATAATTATTATTATGATCATTATTATTATTATTTATTTATTTCATCCAGTTTATTAATACAATGATTTTGGACACGTCATGACATACATATATACATTTATACAGAATCACAATTTATAGCCGATCCAAATTATATAAGCATCTATTTACTTCAATTTTAAGTTAAATTGTTGTTTTGACACCTCTGTGACTCCTTTAATTTCTGGAGGTAATTTGTTAAAAAGCTTAATTCCTTGATATTATACATCTATCACACATACATTTTATGTGCATTACATCTATAATAGTTCATGTAGCCTCATGTATTGTATTCATACATTTGTTTATTTTTTATTTGTTTATACTTGTCTATTACAAACATTATTGCTATATAAGCATACAGAGAGCAATTGGTTAGTATCCTTTTATTAATAAATGTTTCCCTAAATGATTCCCTGGATTTTAAATTAAACATGATTCTTAACACTTTTCTTTTGATATATAAGTCCATATGTGTTTTTGCATTAGCCGCCCATATTTCAATCCCATTGATTAAATGTGGGTAAATACATCCTTAATAGATGAGTTGTAAAATGTAAGGATTTTTATAACTGCTAAAATATCTTATTAAGTATACTTGCTGATTTTATTGCATATATACTCAATATGCTGTGCCCATATTAATCGGTTATCTCCAATAATAATTAAAAAAAAATTTGTATTTTCACTTCTTGTACAATATTGTTATTAACTTTTAAAGTTATTCAACATACAATAGTGCATTATGATGGTTTTACGCATGTTACACTGTAGACTTATGGATTTAAAATCATTTAACGGCACAGAAGTCGTTTTATTGAGGGTTGCATTTAGGCCCTCTATGGTTTTATTCCAACACACAGCAGTAGTGTCATCTGCATATGTCACAACAGAAGTTTTTTGCAAACATTTTATATCATTGATGTACATAAAAGTGATCCTAATACTAAATCCTGTGGTACAACATACTTCACAATTTTCAATTTTGATTTTACCCATTGAATTTGATTCCCCTTTTTATAAGATATTTCTGTACAGTGTCTTCTTCCAAGCAAATAACTGTGAACCAATTCTTGTGGTAGTCCCCTAATGCCATAATTTTCAAGCTTACTAATCAAGATATTGTAGTCAACACAATCAAAAGCTTTAGACAAATCTAAGAATAGAGAGCTGACCTCATTGTTTTCTAGTTTCCAATTACTTCATGTATATATTGATTAATGGCAGTAATAGTGGATCGTCCTTCTCTAAAACTATGTTGAAAAATTTTCAGCATGTTGTATTTAGTTAGATAACTAGCCTTAACAATAAAACCTTTAAAATAATTTGGCAATTTCAGATATTAGAGTAATAGTTCTATAGTTATCAGTATGTTGTTCAGCCCCTCTCCCTTTTAATATT
Organism: Hymenopus coronatus; assembly: GCA_030762935.1. Taxonomy (NCBI): domain Eukaryota; kingdom Metazoa; phylum Arthropoda; class Insecta; order Mantodea; family Hymenopodidae; genus Hymenopus; species Hymenopus coronatus. The sequence goes on from CM060882.1 coordinate 58,833,334, forward strand.
AGTAGTCTAACCCCTTCCAATTTTAGAATTTTTTATAATCGACCTTGTTCCACTGAATAATTAATTAAATACATTATTGGTTTAGGATAGCATTTTTACAGCTTTTTTAACAACCTAGGACTAATTTCATCCCATCCACTGCCTGGTTTGTTTGGTAGATATCAATTATTTTATCTATTTCATTTTCTGTTGTCGGCTTAATAAAAATGAAGAAACTGCTGAGGAACTAGTATTCATACAATTTGTCAAGTTTGGTATTTGAGAGGGGACACTTAGAAAGAAATCATGAAATTTTTGACTGACAATAACAAGATTATCTGTAATTACCCCACTTATTTTCAATGTAATATTTTGATATGATGAAGATTGTTTTCTGGCTTCATTTATCAGGCTCAATGCAGAAAATTATATGCAAAACTATCCTCTGCTTGCACCATTAGAATAATGTGTTGCAAAGTGTGCATAACATTGTGGTTTCTAGATACACCACATGGGTAATATCTCACTTCTTAAACACATTTTATCAGCAACTTTCCTTGCACAATTCCTTTAAAATATTTACATTAAAATGTATTATTTTCATGTACATAACTATCATTTCCTTGCTGCATTAAAGGAATGCTTTAGAAGCGAACATAACATTGTGGCTTCTAGATACACTGCATGGGTAATGTCTTTTACTTCTTAAATGTTTTATATCAGCAACTTTCCTTGCACCATTCCTATAAACTATATACATTAAATATATTACTTTCACGTGCATAATTATCACTTCCATATATGTTAAATTAATGAATTGCAAAATGTATTATAACATTGTTATAAACATTCTGCAATGGATAATAGGGTTAATTTCACTCAAATGCAAAATCTTAGTCGCTGTAGTCAATGTAAACAATTGTCTGGATATATGAACAACATAGGATTAGCAAAATAAAGGAAAACAGTTATGCAAGAATATTCTGTGGTGGTAAGAATTTGAGTCGGTTTTTGTAACACAAACATCACTTATTTTTACTTACTGGGACCGGTTTTGGGAAACACTTGTTCCCATTTTCAATCCTTAATTCCGACTAAATCTTTCTTCGTTGGCATCAACGATGGGGATGATGGTGTATCAATTGTGGAGGCATCTGTTGCTGGATCTATGAACTTCCAGAGGTTGCTGTATGGTGGCAAATCAAAATTCATGATATGGCTCTTTTTCTTCGTGATGTAGATCTTCTCCCAGACATCTAATTCTGTGGGTTTATATGCTGGTTTTAACAGTTTTATATTCGATATGATTTCGTGTCCTGATGTCCAAAAATGATAGGCAACTGCTGATTTTTCTATATTTTTTTGTATTTTAGGTTTCTCATGTGTTGCTTTAATCTGGTCTCCAAACTTCTCTTTGTCCTTCCTATATACACCAGATTACAGTCTAAGCATTTAATTTCATAAATTTCCAGTTTTTTGTCTGCACGGATAGGATCTTTTAAATTTCTGCACAGCAGTTTCTAAATGCTGTAGTTGTTTTTTGGAGCTAAGGTGATGTTATAATTCCTGAAGATTTTCTGAAGTGTGTTGTGTGCCCAAGGATGATACGTGAATTTTCTGAATTGAGATTGGTCACTGAGGTTCTGTAGGGTGGTTGTGTGTGCATTATGCGGTTCAGTTTTTTGTATTTATGTATTCTCTTGTCTACTGCCCTTTTTTGGAAACTGTTGTTGGTAGCTGTTTGGAGTATCTGTTTGTATTCTTTTTGGTATTCATTCTTCTCCATGGGAATGTGTATTAATCTATACGTTAAACTGTTCAGGACTGCATATTTGTGTGTTGTAGGGTTGTAGCTATCAAACTTTATGTGGTTATCTGTATTGGTGGATTTTCTATATATTCCAAATGTCAGGCTATGTTTTTCTGTTCTTATTATTCTGATGTCTAGGAATGGTAGGACTCCTTCCTGTTCAGTCTCAATAGTGAACTGAATGGACTGGTTTTGCAAGTTAAGAAGTTTGAGTGCATCGTTTACGAGTTTTTCTGGAACTATGGCGATGACGTCATCTACATACCTATGCCATTTTTGTATATATGTGGGAATGCCTCAGTGATGTGTATTTCAAAATTACTCATATATAGGTCAACTAGGAATGGTGATAGAGGATTCCCCATTGCTAGTCCTATTGTTTGTTGGTAGCATTTATCTTGAATGTGAAGTAGTTCTGTTTTACACATAAATTGGTTAATTGGACAAGATCTTCTATTTCCTCTGTTGGTATGTTTATTGCTTTGTAGCCACATTTTCAGAGGTTTTTGGAGTTCGTCTATGGGTATGCTGGGGAATAGCGAGGTGACATCAAAAGATACTATCTTATTTTTAGGTGAAACACTGAAATCTTTCAGGTGATTAATCAGGTCCAATGAATTTGATACACTTTTACTATCGAATTTTGGGAAGGAGTTGAATTTTTGTGTGCGCCATTTGGAGAGTTTATATGTGGGTGCATTGATATTATCTACTATGGGTCTCGTTTTGTTGCCAGGTCTATGTGTTTTTGGTAGGGCATACAATCTGGGTAAGGTTGGTAAATCTGGCTTTAATTTGGATTTCTCTTTTTCTGTTATGGTTTTGCAATTTCATAATGTTTCTTGTAAAATCTTTATACTTTATTTAGTGGATTGGATATTTCTTGATATTCCGGATTGTTTAGCAAGGATTCTATCTTTTGGTAAATCCTTGCTGATTCAGTCTTGGCAATGACTTCAGAGGGCACGTCTGGATTAGAAAGACAGCCAAAGCAGTAGAATGGGCATCGTGGTGACAAGAGATAAAATTATACCCAAGTATTGGAATAAAGACATTTATTGTAATCAGAATTTGAAGTAAATAAAAAGAAATTTTTATGTGGCAGCATATGTGCTGCCTGGAATTGGATTGAACTTAACGATGATGGACATGATGAAACCTTTATTGGCCAAATTCAATAAGTTGGACACAAAAAGGGGATCCAGTATGGAGGAATTGAAGATAAATTAAATCTGGAATGGAGAAGAGGGGACATGAAAATGAAATATGAAGTGGAAGAAATGAAATTCAGAGTGGAGAAGATGGAGAAGAAACTGGAACCCTTAATGAAGAAGTTGAAGACAGAGAGATCAATCAAAATCATGAACAACTGGCTGGTGTGAAGGACATGGAAGAGCTTGCTGGAAAAGTGAAACACAATGACCAATACTTTAAAATGCCCTGGAGGGAAGTTGATGGCAGTGCCAAGGATCTCAACATCATGATGGAAAAGATGCTCGATTGAAAGGTTAAGGACTAGAAAGTCGAGTAGCTAAGGTTACAAAATATCTACATGCATCAATCCCCCGAAGTTGGATGGGAATCAACCATCAAAGTCTTCTGTTGAAGGACAGTTTACTGCAATCGCCACCCTTACCAGTGGTCAACAGAGTAGGAAGCTGCATAGTTGATAGCAGCCTCCAGGATAGCAGAAGTACTGAACATGATTTGACTTTAGGGATGTCCGGAGAGGTCTGGAAAGCCCTGGAGAACTGGTTTGGGAGCCATCACTTGGCTGTAGCCTATTGTAGTCAGCTCAAGTTAATGATGGAGACGATGCAAGAGTGCAATTGAACAGCTTGTGAACAAAACTCTGGTGAACCTTCCACCCAGTTAGCTGGTAGCTGGTAATGGAATGCATGATGTTGAGATGCAACATGCCTAATATAATAAGACAATCTATGAGGCATTGGGGATGGAGGGAGACAAGATAACAACTGTGCTCAGCTCGAAGACCAGGAGTATTTGCGATGACAGAGAGGCTCTGGTTTACTCTGTAAGTGGGCAGCAGACCCCCAGCCATGTTGATATGGATTGTGCTAGGAAATTCCACAAGCTCCCCAATTAAAGCAAAGAGAACTCTGTGCAATGGTTTGTTCATAAAAAAATCTGATGTGCTCCATTTACATGATTTTCTCTACCATTCTAACTGTTCTTACAAAAGAGATTCTTTTATCATTTAAAAGCTGGCCACTAGGCAAAAGATTGAAGCTCAGTTTTCTCTGCAAGGCCAGCAGTAAACAAAAGCAAGATGAAAGGAAAGGTAACCCCTTTTGAGAAAAGTTACTTAGTTGAAACTAGAAACCAATAACAAGCAATATCTTGGAAATAGTCAACTCTACAACAAAATATATATGATAAAAGTTGTGTGTATTAATGAGATATACATTTTTTGTGCAGTTAAGTTTTTGTCTATTTCTAATGTTTACCTGAGATGCAAAATTCAGCAATATTCATCCAGAATGAAAAAGTCTTCAGAACCTATCCCCAGAAAATTCAAAATATACATTTTATTTGTGATGTAAATTTCAATAATATACAGTATTTTAATCATAATTATTAGAGCACACGCACGCACGTGCACACACACACCCACGCACACACCCATGCACACACACACACACACACACACACACACACACACTCTCTCTCTCTCTCTTTTCTAAAAATGTTTTTTGGGTACAAGTATTTCTGGTGAAATCTGGTATAACATCTGGTAATATCTTCTCTACTATGTATTATATAGAGAAAGTAAAATTTGGGCAAAGCTGTAGGTAACTGGGTGCACTTGGGCAGTTGATAGTCTAGAGTTATTTCTGATCTTGTTTTGTCACAGGATGAAGGGTGGCATCACACTCCTGACATAATATCGCAATTCTTAATAAACTTTAGGCATAAAGGAACTACATACATTGTTCCTTATTATTATACCTACTGCAAGATCAATTAGATTTGTATTAGAATAAATGCACACAAATTGTGCATAAATTGAATAAATTACAAGGGCTTGTGTTATCACTCTTTGTGCGTCACACTTTCACTGTTCACATTGTTTACTATTTATAAAGTTCTACCAGTGATGTTACTCGTTTTTACTTTCTCCATACACACTATGTACATAGTGTATAGAGAAAGTATTGCACTCCACCAAAAATTTGATACCGAGATTTCATCGGAAATATATGTTTTAGGGTCCCCAATATCCAAAAAAAGCATTTTCACAAAAAGGTCTGTGTGTGTCCGTGAACACGATAACTCAAAAACGAAAAGTCGGTAAAATACCAAACTTGGTATTTAAGTTTAGTATCTTCCAGGGATGCGACACGAAGATTTTGAGATAAATCCCCCCACCCCCAACTACCCTTTACATGGAACTTTTTTCGAAAATTTTGATTTTCTCGAAAATGGCTCTAACGATTTTGGTTAAAATTTCGGATATGAAACATATTTACCTGTCAAATGAAATGTATATCTTGAATTTTCTGGGAATAGCCTCTGAAGAGTAGTTTATTCAGGATGCATTTTACTAAATTTTGAATAACTGCTAAACCGTAAGAGATAGACAAAAACTTAATACACAAAAAATGTAGAGCACATTAAAACACACAATTTATGTTATATACATTTGTTTCGTGGAGTTCGTCATTTTTGTGACATTCCTTATTTTTGGTTTCTGCTATGAAAAACGTATACTTTTCTCATACTGGAACTTGTCAACTCCTATCCATATAAACAAAGGAACTTCATTGACATAGCAACCAGCTTTTGACTATCACTTTAACCTACGGTTGTCCCTTATTTTGCTTCTGCTTACAAGGATGTGAGTAATAAGACTATTTCTGCTAATTTTTTCTGATTAGCATAAAGTAAATAGAAGTATAAGCTTTTCAAGAATTATTTGTTGCAGGGATATGGAGAAAGTCATGTGAATGGTACACATCAGATTTTTTACTTTGGTCACATGGCAACGGTCACAGGGTTGGTTGCACAATTCCCACACATAGGTGTTCCCAAAGTCATGGAAATTCTTGCTCTTTCATATTTTGTGGTGGTATCCATGCACTGCTATTGAAATCACCAGGTGTCGGAGTTCTTGATTTGTGTTGGTCCATGATGGCTTCATGGCTTCTATTATATAAAAGTCCAGCCAAATCTCTCTTTCATGTAGGAGTTTATTTGAGCTGTCGGTGGATGGGAGTGTCATATGCAGGTCCTCTATAAAAAAGGGTTCCCTGGCAAGTTTTTATATTAGCCTCGACTTTGTGCATTTTGAAACATCTAGGTCAGCTTTCAAGAAGCATGATTTAACTGCTTCCAGGGTCATTAGGTCTTTTAGACTCAATTTTTTCCGAATGAGATCTATTCCATAGGTTGTGATGGGAACTATTTTTGCTGTGAACAATGCCATGGCAGTTTTCAATGACAGTCTGGATTTTGCCTTGCTGTCATACATGGCTTTTGTGGCAGCTGCTGCTTAGGATTTTGCATGTATTCTGAATGATCTGGCAGTGATTTGCAGAATTAGTTCCAGGTATTTGAATTTGTTGACTGTCATGAGAGGTTCCATCCCTAGATATATTCTGTCTTCCGCAGCTTCTCAACCTCTGTTTCAGAATGTCATCTTTATGGTTTTTCCTGTGTTAATTTCCATTTTGTGCTGCTGCGCCCACTTCTTGAGTTGGTAGGTTGCTCGTTGCAGGTTGTGTCTGGAATTCGATCCGATGATTATGTCGTCCATATATATGTAGATTTTGATGTGCTCCATCTCTTGTCTAATCATCTGTACAACATTATATGTGACAATATTGAAAAATAAAGGGTTTACTGGGTGCCCCTGTAATATGCCATTGGTTTGTATTATTGTTTTTGACGTACTTACGACGTCTGTGAATGAAGTTGGCTGTCAGCATGTTATGGATCAATGCAGTAAGTTTATCTTTCCCTGTTACTGATTTTAGCTTTGAGATTAGTATGTGCCTGTTTAGTTTATCAAAGTCCATGGTATAATCAATGAAGACTGCATGGAATTTTCCTTGGGGATGTCTTAAAGTGTCCTCTAAATCATTGATTAGGATTTTAGTGGCATGTAGCATACTCCTGCCTTTCCAGAACCTGAATTGTTCTCCTGGGATCTTCTGTTCTACTTTTTAGAAATCCGCTCTGTGATAATGCTTGTTAGTATGAACCTGCCATTGCAATCAAATACAATTCCACACATAAATTTTCATTACTGAATGGCTGGGAGCCAACAAGATGTTCATTTCCAGAATAAACAGTAAAGTTAGTTTGATTCTAACAGTGGTATACAGGGTTAACATCTATTGAGTTTGAATACTGCCTGCAAGATGCATGTTAGGGGTGTGGGTGCAAGTGTTGGCAGCAAATGGCCTCACAACTATCAATGTTACCTGCACTGACATAGCTGGTCTACTTCACAGGCTTCTTCGGTGCTCAGGCATGGTAGTAGGTGTTGGACCTGGAAAATAATCTTTAGGATCGTAATGGAAAGAATATTCGAAAAGATAATGCTCATTAGTTGAGCTTATTGCTTTTAAACTAGTGCATTCATGCAATATCAAATATGCATTAAAAGGTGTACTTCAATTTTTGTTCATGCTTGTAGTTACATATATGTAAAGCAAATGCAACAAGCTGGTCAATTTTAAATTATTTGTTACAGATCATAGACCTCAGTTTTTTTAGATGCAGTTAATAGAGACGTAATTTAATTAATTATTACTTTTTTTAAACGAGTTTTGTAATGTTTCACAAAGAATGGAATAGCACTGTTTACCTCTACTGCAACAATCAGTGAATATGAATCCCCATCTGATTTAATAAAATCCTTTCCTTTAATTCACTTGCAAAGAGTGCACTTTTGGGAACTTAATTGGTAGTATGTTAGAACTTCTAAATAACACATACAAATAAATTAACACATAAGCACTTATGTTCGTCACTGGCGGAGGACGATGGGTTTTTTCGGGCGTAAAAATCCTTAGCATGGCTTCCTTCAGAAGGGAAGTAAAGCCGTTGGTCCCCGTATCATAGATTTTGGGCATGTAAAAGAACCTCAAGCGTGATAGAGAGGCCTCTGAGCAAAATTAACCGGCCTTTCACGCACATTATAGAATGGGATGCTGAGAACCACAGCAGTTAAAAAGCGTCCATGAATAAAACACCATTTCACCCTCTGAGATATAATGTTTACCATGCTATTATACCCAAGGTTGCAGGTTCAAACCTGGCGGAGGACAATGGAGTTTTTTGGGTGTAAAAATCATTAGCATGGCTTCCTTTGGGAGGGAAGTAAAGCCGTTGGTCCTGTGTCATAGTTTTATGGCATGTAAAAGAACCTCAAGCCTGACAGAGAGGCCTCTGAGCAAAATTAAGCAGTCTTTCATGTCCAATTTAGAATGAGATGCTGACCATGCAAGTGGGACCACAGTAGTTAAAACAGTGTCCATGAATATGAGCAAAATTAAGCAGTCTTTCATGCCCAATTTAGAATGAGTCGCTAACCATGTGAGTGGGACCACAGTAGTTAAAACAGTGTCCATGAATAACATGCCATTTAGATTTACTTATGTTGTTCACACACTGCAAAGACAGTTTAGCAAATGATTTTAGTTTTATGTAAATACGATAAATTAAAGACAAATAACATGACAAATAAAATGTATTTCTTGAATTTTCTGTGTATAGCCCACAAAGTCCTCTCCATTCAGAAGGAAATCATGTACATCTGTTAAACATTAAGTGATGATGAAAACATGCCTCACAGAAAATGCAAATCTCTTTAAACAACAATTTATCTCAAATAATTCTTTTTTGTGTCATTAGCCATTTCTGAGATGTTGGTTCTCATTCTTTTAATGTAGAATTAATGAACTTATTGTTATAAATTGCAATGCAACCATTAGTTGTATTTCATACAATAATAAACCTTCCTTTCTTTCTTTTTTCTTAAACACATTTATCTAAATTTCTATTCTTGAGAGTTGCTTGTTCTTTTGGACCTTATACATACTAACAACACCCTGGTTATTGGTGTATAAGAATTCCTGTTTAATACTAGATAATCTCATTCTCTCCTCTACTCATTTCATCTTCCTTACATTGCCTCACAATGCTATACCATTTTTGACACACCTTTGCTTAATATTTTCTGCATTCTATACGAAATTCTCTTTTATTATTTTTAAACATTTATTTTGCTAATTCCTCTACCCTAGTTTATCCCATTTATCAACATAAATTCACTTCTCCATACCTCTGTCATTCTTTTAATAATGTCAACATTCAGTTGTTTCTCACGATTACATGAAAAGATTATAGAATTTTAAGTGCAGTTTTGAGGTTTCGTTCTTAAACATTTGCCTATTTTTCTTGTACCTATAGTGAAATGTTTTAATGTATTTTGCAAAGGTTTAACAAAATGAAGTAAATTGAAAAATAAACTTTGGTAAGAAACATTTGTATATCCACTCATAAACTATAGAGGGTAGAGATACATGTGAATGTAACACCTAAGATGTTTTTATGCAGCAATTTGGCAATTTGCTTTGGTGCCTATCAGTTCACAAATTCATAGCATGTCATTTCATGAATAACTCCCCAACTTTTTTTATCTTAACACCTTCTATTCTCTTATTATTTGAGTACATTGAATGAGGAGTTGGAACAGAATGAACAGTTTATCCAATAGCTCCATTTTTTGCTTTACCTTTATGATTTAAGATTAAACTCTTGGGGCAGATTTAATTCCTATCTTCGGAGATTTTTAATTATTTAATTTGTATATTAATTGAATTTTAAGAATTTTAAACTGTGTAACTTTTCTTGGTTCTGATTTAAATTCATTTATATTTTATTTGAAGTTTGTCTCCTTAATTTAACAATACATATACTGTAAAAATGGTTATTTTAATTTTAAAAATTGCAGTTCCAAAACTCAAAATTGTGTATAATTCAAAAGTGGATAATAAAATCAAATAAAATGTAACTTTTCTAGGAAGAGGAGGAACAATGGATCTCAGGTGAAGAACTTTATACAGAGGGCAGTAGTGATGAAGATGATGCAGCGTTGAGAGCGAAGCGCCGTGGCAAGGTTGCAAGAAAACATCGACGTGCAACTCCCTCAAAAGTTGTAAAGCACAAGGAAGAGCAATCCATGATAGATTCTGCTGCATTACAGGAAACTCCAACAACATCCAAAAGCTCCAATCATATGGCTAATCCTGATGCACTTCTTAATACAGTGTCATTCGAACCTAAACTGGAGGACTTAAGTTTGTCAGATGAAGGTATGGTTAGCACAAATAAGTCAGAGCCCAGTACTAGCTCAGGTTTGCATGCAGAGAGCGACCATACAGAAATTTCATGGCGACCAAAACGAGGTAGCATCAAGTTGCCTAATATAAACACAGAAGGTAAAGTTGAGCTAGTCAGCAATGCGGATGTGACATCTCATTGAATCTTATCATTGCAGTTAATCTTTTGTATAAGGTGCTGATCGGAGTCATTCATTTAGACATGCATAACTTTCATTATATGACTAAAGAATTTCTCTCATTGCAGTAGAGAATTGAAACTTTTGACCATGATTTTTCTATCCTTTTGAACCATGTCACAATTATGTTTTTGTGTATATATATTAAAGATAAATGCTAATTTAATAAGAAAATATCAGCATGCACTCTATAAATCCAAAACTGCCAATACAGGCAGTATAAATATGATTTTGCCCATACTGTGTTTAATGGTCATTACAACAGAGAAAGCGATTAGATGCAGTAATTCATCATTCTTAATATCAACCCTTTGCAATAAGTAGTAGTTCAGAATAAGGTAAGCATAAATTTTTAGTTGAACAGTATTTCATAGACCTTGCAATTTATTAAATTAAATCTTCAGGCAATAAAGGTACCTTTTATCCAAGAAATATTCAATTAAGTGTTGATTTAAAAAAGATTGATTTGAAACCTAAAGCTGGCATACCTTTAGTTGGTGATCGAAGTTTCCCAGTCATGAGGTAATAAGCTGTGGAATCCAAGGGAAGGGATAAACACTTTATTACAGTTGTCTAGCAACTAGTAAATCCACCAATCAAGAGTAAACCATTACCATAGTAAGTGGGCATGCTATTCCTCAGTTGCCACAATGTAAAGCATGTGCGTAATGAGTCCACAAATCTCTTTCATGCTGATGTGCATGCTGATACTTGGTGTAAACAGATAATGCTACTCCTTGTTGACCTGTTTATAACTTTCTGTCTGACCCTCATTAGCATGTTGCAAACTGAGCAGTTTTCACAAGTCCATTACTGAGAATTTCCCTTTGCAATAGAGCATTATTTGTTGCAAATATGTCCCTTCTGTTAATATTTTTTTTAAAAACTGAAGTAGTTGTGCAGTGTGTAGCCAGTCTGCTGATTATAATGCAATCTGCTTCTAATTTCACAACAGTGTCTTACACTCATGTTCATTATGCGAAGATATATGCCAACATGTAGAAAGGGATGTCCAAAGCTACAACATTGTCATCCCCACTCCTTGAAGTGTCAATCACCAATTAAGAGTATGGTCATAATAGTTGAATTCTTTTATATTGTGATCTACAGCTTCAGGTTTTAATGCAGAAAATATATCACATTTTGCAAAAGTTCTTCAGAACTGAACAACTTTGTCTATGCTATTCAGTTTGGTTCTGATTAACATAAGTTATTGCATTGAAGTTTTGAGTAATAAGCTCATTAACATTGAACAATGTAGCTGGTTTTTAAGATGATTATGATTGTTATTAAGACACACTTGAATATATAAATCATAGTTTGCTCTCTTGTTCATTACCATAAACTTAAATATAACCTAGCATTAAACTGTTTTTTTTTTATACTAAGTAACTGCTATCCTATCCTATTGTTTCAGGAAAGACAGGTACATTTTATGATAAACAGGTATTGTTTAAAATATACTGTTTGTTTATAAATGAACATTAAAATTAGAACATTTTGTAGCACAAACTAAATGTGCAGAAACTATCTGATAAAATCTGTTGACAGTAACCTTCAACTCCAATGTGCAGCATATTCCCAGTTTGAAGGTCATTCTTTCATACATTATTCAGAGAGTTTAAATCATGAATGCAAGAATGATGGGTTTTTGTAGGCGAATATTTTAAAAGAAAGAAAGAAATACTGCTGTATTCACAGAAATACTGTTGTATTCACAGAAATACTGCATGTTTGCATAACTTCACTTCATCAGCTGCATTCATACTTCTTGACATTTTTCAACCAGTGTTCAAATAAAAACTTGAAGACTTCATCTTCCAATTAGTGGGAATTAATAGGTTTCTCTTAAATTGAATATATCAATTGATTCCTGTAAGAACATACATATCCTAGAACTACAAAATTTTATAAGTAGCAAGCTTTGTGAAAATACACATTGGATCACATGATTGATTGTCATCCAAAGACAATAAATTATTTAGCATAAGCAAAGAATTCAAAATACCTTTTAACAGAATCAAGTGCTTTAATAATCAAGGTAGGAAATATACATTTCACTTACATTTATAAGTAAATAATAAATACTTAATTTCATTCTTCTCACTATGTAAGTAAAATTATTATGTTAAAAACTTGAACCTTTGGGAGTATTTCTGTTATTAAATTTTGATTGCTACTGCAATAAAGTTAATCATAGATATTTTCTTCATAAAACTTTACTAATTTTAAGCTGTACTTCACTTTGTCTTAATGCTATGCCACATTTAATAGATTAGGCTTTCTGTTCACTGCAACCAATGACACTTGTTTTAGTTAATAAATCTAAATGGGACTTGCAGGGTACTTCTAAGGTTCTGGAGTGCCATGTTTTAAGAGCAGGTTCTGATTTTGAAGCCACATCTAGATTTCTGGTAAATACAATTTGGAAAACAAGTGAAAATTTAGCATAAATTTTATCAGCAAATGAACAAATTATTTTCCAAACTTTTAAAGATTAAAGTTGCATTCAATTCCAAAATATCAAAACACAATATCCAACTGTCGGGAAAAAGATCTAGTATTAGATAAAAAGTTTCAGATTTATGAAAGATTAGAGATCTTAAACTTATTTCAATTGACTATTAAATTTAGGAGAAAATATGTAAGTGTTACTGATGGATTTTATCCCTTTTTGTCACAAAATCCAACACACTTCTTCTACAAGTAAACTTTTTCCAAAACTTTTAGAATATTGGCAACATTATTATCTCTTTCAGGCAATTTCAACTATCTTCTAACATTGTATATCATACATTGAAATTATTGTGCTTCATTGCTGCAGAAAATGTATACACAAATACAGCAAAAAGAAGAATAAGGGACAAAAGGTCCCTTAATAATAATAATAATAATAATAATAATAATAATAATAATAATAATAATATATTGTATAATAATATATTATTATTATTATTATTATTATTATTAAACATCCATTACTTTTTTATTTATTTTCCTTGGCCTTTGCTGATTGTCCATAAACACTTTTCAAACATAACCTCTGCTTATCCCCCATTTATTCAGAAAGTTAAGAAAAGGTAATGGAGCTTAAGCAGATGTTCTGGGATTTTTCTTGCAAAAAACAGTGTTTTCCTATCAGTTTTATGTGTATTTGTGTGTATGTGTGTGCATGCATGTGTGGGGGGGGGCTTCAAATCAGACATTGAAGAAACACTAGATTTAGTTTTTTCATTACTCTTTGTCTGCTGCAAAAGCCATGGTTTGTTATAATTTATATGGAGAATCTCAACACCGGAATTTCAGATGCTGCTAATAGCTTCTTGCCTAAACCTGGCTTTTGCCTAACATACACTATTCTTTTGCAATTTTTATTCTTTCACTTCAGTGAAACAGACCAGGTTCTTAAGAAGTTACAGAAATGTTGCAACCATGCACATTGACTCCAGATGAGTTAATATGTAACTGTTGGCATTAAATACAATCAAGAGATATATGAAAGGCAGAACTATTGTTTATGATTATCTGAGTTCTTCAAGGAATTGACCATGTAATTAATGCAGGGTTGCATGCAGCAAATAGTAGCAGAAGTTTTGACTTGCAATGATTCTTGAGCTGATGCAAGACATATGTTGTGTGGGTGGGTGTGCACATATAAACTACCATTCATCCCTATTTAAATGGTTTGTTTATGGTTTATATTGCACTCTTAGTATGGAGGAGTACGAAACTTGTCGGTTAAAGGTTTGTGATAGTTTTTCATCAGTCCATTATTTATACAATGCCATCAGATAAAGTGGCAATACTTTTAAGAGTACATGGTTTACATGTGTGCAGTACTTCCCTCCTGATCCCTCAGTTCTTGCTATTGACAAAACTCATACATCAAAGTCCACTGCTGCATCTTCATCACTACTGCCCTGCGGTCCAGTGTTTCTCCTCTTCCTAGAAAATTACATTTTATTTTATTTTACTATCCACTTTTGGATTATACATAATTCTGAGCTTTGGAAGCACAATTTTTTAAATTAAACTAGCTATTCTTTTGTATGCTGTGAGTGCAGATGGAATAATTGAACTTATCTTTTTTCCTAATAATTAATGTTTCATGGTGCCAAACCTTTATGTTGGAGCAGTTTACATCTCAACTGAGATATACATGAATGCAAGCTATTTTTCAACAATGGGATTATGATTCATACAGTTGAACTCCTTTGGATGCAATTGTGATGACATCTTTGGTGACAGAGTGATCTGTGTAGGGGTGTGGCTCACTTGATCCCAAGATCTCATGCCCAGTGATTTATTACTTCTGGAGAATTTAAAAAATAAATTGTACAAATTAAATACCTGAATATTACAAGAACTGCAAAATAAGATATGGGAAGAAATAGCCAACCCTTTACAAGAAGAGTTGTAACATGTAAATGATAATCTTTTGAGATACTACAATGTCTGTTTTTGAGCACAAGAAAAACATTTCCAAAATTTTCTTTGATGAAAAGGGAATGTGAGGGATATTCAATATTATTTGCAAAATAATAACATTAGTATCTTACTTATTTGTCTTATATATTTTGATGCATAAGATGGTACATATGGGGATAGTGTCAGCAGGTGAGCGATGCATCTATACATCCAGGACCACTTAATCTGATACCCAACATGATCTTGTATTCTCAGCCAAGGAATGCTTTTCTGTCATTTGGTTCTCTTACTTTACATTTAACGTATATGTTTCAATGTTCAACTTTTCTTCATACATTGCTTTGAAATACTCTTTACTACATTATTTTGTAATGTAATGCTGCTTTATTGTTTTCAGCAAACATAAGCTTAATGTACTCATCTTTATTGTATGTTTGTCAAGAGATGTGTGCAGGACCTATGCTCACAAGATGGCATTGAAAGCAATATCACTCTTCAAAAGTTTGGAAGAAATTATACAACTCACTGTTTTAATTAGCATTGGAACAAAAAGTTTCAGTATAACATTTCTTGAAAGTTCTACTAATTTTTTGTTTCTTGCTTTTCATATGTAGCAGACAATACTTGAACATATTGTCTTATGCAATAACTTTGTATTTTCCAAGGAAGTTGTGGCAGTAAAATTTGTTTCTGCAAGTCGAAGAAAAACAATAATAAAATAATAGCTATTAAGATTCCACATTTTAATTGAAGCCTGTCATTTCCATAGTTAAACTAATGATTTGGTTTATATGTAACAAGAACAAGTTCACTTAGTATAGACCTCACATTTAAAGCCTTTTTACATGAAGGTTGCTGGCAAACCACCATTTTTTTTTTTTTTTTTTTTTTATGGTGCTTCTCTTAATTGCATACAATTTTTGTTGAAGCCATCAGTCATGCAGATTGTCTGGAAAAGTAGCAGCTGTTATTTACCTTAAGAAAAAAAGAAAAAGAGGGCGGGGCAGGATCAATGGAAGGCACTCTTTATATATTGTATTTTGTTCTACAATAGTCAAGCAAGTTTTCTAATTTCTGCAAATGAGCATTCTATCTTTTGACAGATTATGGAACTCTTAAAAGAAACAAAGCAAAGCAGAAAAAAACCATAAAAGAAATAACTACCCTAACAGCAGGAAAAAACAATATCAACACATTCAAAAAATTCACTTACCACCCCCGAGCATTTAGAAAATTCAAAAAAATCTTCAAAGAACAAGACATCACCCTAGCTCCAATAAACAGATTTTCTGTCATAAAATTACTAAATTCAAAAATAAAATATGAAATTCCACCAGAAAATAGGTCAGGAATATATCAAATTAAATGCACAAATTGTGAAAAGTTCTACATAGGACAAACCAAAGAAGTTTAAAAATCAGATCCAAAGAGCACTTTAGAAACCTAAAATTGAAACAAAAAGATAAATCGGCAATAGCATTTCACTTTTAGAAAGAAAACCACAATCTAGATCCAAATCCAAAATTGCTTAAACCATGTCAGGCCACAATGAACTCACAACCTGGGAAAACATCCTCATATGGAAAAATAAAGATCAGCTAATAAACTTTGAAATCCCGCCAGTAGACAGCTTAGTTAAGAAGTTCATCATTTCGCCACCAGAGATGAGTGTACAAGCAAATGCAGCCAGCAATGGCAGTTGGACCCGTGAGGTTGAAAATGAAAGCATAGGCTTTCAAAACTAGTCCCTCATAATAACAATGTATGACGTAGTGTTAAAAAAAAAAAGGCAGCGCCGTGGCCGAGTGGTCAGACCATTCGCCTCTCACCTAGACGGCCCGGGTTCGATCCCAAGCGGCCGCATGTGAGATTTGTGGTGGACAAAGCGGCGCAGGGGCGGGTTTTCTCCGGGTTCTCCGGTTTCCCCCGCCATCTCATTCCACCGGGGCTCCATCTTCATGTATCATCAGTGTCATCGCCTGCGGTGCCAGAGCAGTAAAAGCGGGCGTTAAACACTACAAAAAAAAAAAAAAAAAGTGTTAAAAAACCAACTCAACAAATTAATAAAACATATTTTAAAAGATGATTTGATGATTATGGATACCAACATGAGAGACTGTGATCACCAGTAAAAAAGTTTGTAGTTATAAAGAAACATAAATAATGTTATAAATAACTTACATTATTTTACCTTTGCCAAATAAGCTTATATAATCTCTTTATGCTAATGTTTAGTAGTATATTTCCCAAAAACAATAAACCATTATGTTCAAATACTTCTCTAATCCGAAAAAGCTCAGTAGGATTTGTGGCTGCTTTGAGATGTTATGATACTGCATTAAAATTTGTGATGCCACTGAAATTATCTTTAAAAAAAAACATAATTTGAGGCCCATGTTTCACAAACAATTGAATCATAGGCTTCTTCTCCATTGTCCTCTTGTCTATCTGCATCATTATAATTACTGCCTCTTGATTGATCATATACTATTCCACTTCACTGTAGGTAAAAAAAAATTGTTGTTTAAAAATTCATTGTGCAATATCTACTCTTAAAAATGTTTTCTCCCAAATTGATAAATCTGTAGGTCTCTCAGTTATTGGTTTGGATGAAAATACTCATTTTGAAGAATAGAGATTATGTATTGATTTTTAAGTACCTCCAATTTATTTAGTCAACAAATTTGTTTTATTTCTGTTAGATGGCATTACTATAGAAACGATCCATCAAGATGCAGATAAGCAAGTGTATAACAGAGAAGAAGCTGAATAGATTGCAAAAATGTTTTTTGAATTTATGGTTTTTAAAAAGGTAAGTAAAGTGGTGTTACAAATGTTTTGTGTGTGTGTATATATATATTTATTTTGTGGTGTTCCACTGTCACTAGCTACAGTTTTTGCTTATTGATTTGAAATGTACTGATCTGGGAGAAGGGGCTGCGTTTTCTTGTGACAGAACTTGATTTAACTTTGCGAATAAACATACTTCAGTTGAAAGAAAATTGATCAAATGAAAGATTTACCCATTACAGTTTCTCATGAGCTACAGTTTATAACAATGAAAAAACCTGTTAGGCAACCATGGTGGCCTCATGTGAAGGGGCTTTCTAGGTGATTTAAATTAGTTTTTAAATTTTATTTTGCCTGGAATAGTAGGTATGAGTGCAGTAGATTTTAACCATTTTTGCTTTAATTTCCTGTGGTGCTGTTCTTGTTACAAGTTTCATCAGTAGTACATTATTTATTTTTTTAATATGAATATTTTGCTACATAATTTATAGCATTTAAAAATGCATTGAATTTATAATTGTGTTAAGCTACATTTTTATAAAGGTTGTAGAAAATTATTGTGATGTTTGTGGTGTATCAAAAGTATGGTAGCCTAAAAGGAGGTAGAGGCGGAAAAAGTCTTGTAATTTTCTTATAGTTTATATTTATTTTATTTTTGTAATATTTTGGATATTTATATTTAAATGTAAGGATCTAAGCCAAAATGCAAAATATTTTTGGTATGAAAATAAACAAGGTACAAATTTTATTATGGATTAAGTGCAGTTTAGATTTATACATCAGGTAGCTAAAATATGATCTTGTGAATTAAACTTAGCTTTGCATCTTCAAAATCTGTTTTCTTAGTCACTAAGAAATGACCTTAAATGAGGTATTAAACAGGGGAAAGATACAATTCACTTTTTATGTATAGTAATTCAAACATTTGCGTTTGGGTATAGCTACTAGAAAGTGGCTTTGTGAGTTTCAAGTGAGTTTTTCAGTTTTTCACACAACATAGTTCAGGGCTCACAGACCTGTAAATTCAGGAAAATTGATTTTTGTTTTGTAAATCTCAGGGAAGATAGTTAAAATCTGAAAGACAAAAACTGCATTTGCTGTAAGTCAGAGAAAAAATAAGCTAAAACTCTGGGAAATGAATAATTGTTGGAAGTTAGGAAAAATAAACTGAACGTCAGAAGTTAGGGAGAGGTATGTATACCAGAAATCTGAAAAATTATAAAAAATTTGATGTTTATGTTATTGTGTGGAAAACAAAACATTTGAGAAAACTGAAGGTCTGAATAATACATGAGTGATGATGCTTGGGGGGAGCCCAGGATTATAGTTTTAGCAAAATTTGCATTATATTTTAAAATAAATTACATCAACAGAATCATTATATCAACGTATAATAAAAATATTAAAGAAGAAAATGTATTACAAACAAAAGAAAAACCATGGAAAAATTTATGTAATAACACGACCAGAATCACTACATTACCAAGAAAATCCTGTGTAGCAACTTTTAGATTCCTAACAGGCCATGACTTCTCAATAAACATTTATTCAAGATTGGTAAAGTGAGATCTCCTCTGTGTCCTTTCTGTGCACTTAAAGAAGATATGGATGGAAACCACCTACTCTGCTGCCCAACCTTTAGTCAATATGATAATATAACACCAAATTCTGGAATGCAAGAGAGCGAATGGCTTCATTGCCAACTGCTCAACATTAGATACCAACCAATCATATTTTAAAATAGCACAAAGTTTAAAAAAGAGCATAAACAAAAATTATAAGTTACATGCATCAGTGAGGTCTCAAAGACAGAAATATGATAGTATCTACAGCATTCAAAGTATATAAAAATAAAGATTGGAGAAAAATTTCATGCATCAAGCAATAAATAAAAAAAGAATCAGTGTGCCAGAAAATCAGGTATTTGGAGGATCTGTTAAATAAACAGTATATAGTACTTTGTTTTTTAAAAATCATGTACCTATTTGTAATATGCTTATAACAATATGGGTAAAAAATTAAAAAGTTAAACACAAGAACAGATGCTGGTATGGTGAAGGCAGTATTTGTGATAAACATTTTAATATTTAAGGGAAATTATCAAGTTGGAATGAAAACACTAGATCACTTATACTTTTTGTGCTTGCTCTCATCTTCAAAACCATCAAGCCAAAAAACGAAAGTGATGCATGTGTTTCCATTCCGACATGATAAGTTATCTTAAATTTGAATTTACATCATTGTGCTAGCTTATCCAAAATATTATATTGAATTGAACATATATACAAGGTCTGTTCAAAAAGTACAGGAACTTTGTCCATAAAATGTTTCTATGCTTACCTTTTACTTATTGTGCATGGTCTCCTTTGAAATACTCTCCTCCACAATTGATACAGTGCTCCAAATCCCATTTCCACTTCCGGAAGCAGTCTTGGTATACCTCTTTCTGGATCACGCAAAGCACCGTTGGCAAATTTTCTTGTATCTCATCTATTATCGTTGTAAATCTTTGTCCTTTCATCGGGGTTTTCAACTTTGGAAATAAAAAAAAATCTGCCGGGGCCAGATCTGGAGTATATGGAGGATGAGGCAGCACAGTGATATGTTTTGTGCAATAGTCACGCACCAACAGGGATTAATGTGCAGGTGTGTTATTGTGATGCAAGAGCCATGAATTGTCTCTCCACATTTCAGGCCATTTTCTTCTCACATTTTCTCGCAGGCAACACATCCAGATAGTACCATTGATTAACAATTTGTGCCTCTAGCATGAATTCATGATGACCTAATCCTTCAAAGTCAAAGAAAGCTATCAGCGTGGCTTTGACATTTGACCTGACCCATTGTGATGACTAAACTTTGGTCATAACATAACTGTAGAACCACATCTCATCACTAGTTATGATTCTCTTAAGGAACATCTCATCCTCATTTGCGCGATCCAAAAGCTCTTCACAGATTGCGAGGCAATGATCTTTCTGGACTTGACTCAAGAGCTGTGGTAGCAACATGATGCAATCTAAGATACTGTGTCATGATTTCATGACATCCAACTGAAATGTTACATTCTTCCGCAATCTCTTGGACAATCAGTCTTTGATTTTCATGCACAATTTCATTGACGTTCTGACATGATCATCATCAGTGGATGTCGAAGGGTGTCCTGAACGAGGATCATCTTTAACTTCTGCCTGGTCATTTTTAAACCGCGTTAACCATTCGTAACACCGAGTACAGCTTAAGTACTCGTCACCATAGGCTACCTGCATCATTTGGTGTGTCTCAGTAAAGGTTTTCTTGAGTTTCATGTAAAATTTAATGCAGACACGTTGCTTCTCTAACTCTGGCATCTCGAAATTCGCAAACTGTGCAACACAACATTCTACTCAATACAGCACTGAATGGTAACTAACAGACCTACAACAATGAAAGTTTTGGCAGTTATACATCACACACAGCTTGTGCAGGGATGTCAATCGCATTTCACTCCAATACTCCATTGGTGCAAAATTACAAATGTTCCGGAACTTTTTGAACAGACCTCGTGTGTGTGTGTGTGTGTGTTTTTTTTTTCTCTGTTTTTTTAATTTTTATCTTTTTTTTTAACAATTAGGGAAACCTATTTTACAATTTGGGGGGGTACCTATAGTTGAAGAATTCCTGTTATCTGTTTTAGTGATGAAGTCTGTTTAATATATATTCAGAAAAAGAGTATTTGCATTCTTTGCATTAGTACTGTATGTACTCAAATACAAGATGTCCTCTAATGCAATCCAATCCCCATTTTTAGAACTTAATTTTGGAATTTAGCATGTCAGCTATAAAAAGAGAAGCCATGATAACTTATTAATTAAATGAAATTTAAAGTTTTGCCATATATTTTGAGCAACCTCAGGAACTCAAACTGATTAAGTCCCCTCCGTTTTTTTATTTAATTTGAATTTGTGCAGAAATTCATGAGGTAGGAAGGAGAGTGGGGGAGGGGAGAATAGAAATGATGTACCAGTATGTGTGAGATCAAAGAAGGTGATAGTGATACAGTGCAACTGAAACAATGATTTTCTATTCAGACAATCTAATAAAACACACCATTGTAAAAGGTTGTACCAAATAATTTGACTTTGGAAATTTGCATTTTGAGCAGCAGAGAGATGGAGAGGGGAGTACGGAAAAATACAATATGTGTGTGATGAAAAAATGTGATGGCAGCAGCGGCAGTGTAGCTGTATCGATGATTATGGATATGATTTTCTATTTAGACAACATACTTAATACAACACATAGTAAAACTTTAACCTAACCTTTTAATTTATGCAGAAATTCACATTGTGAGCAGAAGAGAGGTAGAAAAGGGAGAATGGAAATGTACCAGTATGTCTGTGTTCAGTGGTGATAGTCCCAGCTTAGGATAATGATGATTATGGATGCAATTTTCTATTAATAAAATTGTGCACATACTTAATATATCATTAAACATTTTACCTAATTCAAATTTACGCGTAAATTAACGTTTTATGTGGGAGAGACTTGTAGAGGAGAGTATGGAGATGTACGAAATGTGTGCGATTAGATTCATTATGTGACGGCAGTGGTGGCAGCAGCATAGTTGTAATGACAATTAATTATGGGTTTCCAGGTAACATCACGTTCCTCCACCGATGTGAAAGGAAGACCTGTCAATTTTAGTCTTGGAAAGAATGCCCATATGCACAGCTAATTTTTGACGTGAAATGAAACGCACAAAATCTACTGCATACATCCATGACCTTGGCGGTAATCTTTACAATTTTCCCTAGGCTTCGCCATTGCTGTACCCACGAATTGAAAACTTACTTTTTCCCCGCACGGTATTCGGAAAACATATATCCGGTTGCAAACGATTCCCAAATCTGAACATTAATATTTTGGAAAAAACATTGTCTTGTATTCAGATAAATATGGTATATCCTTGTCAAATAGCTTATCATCTTTTACCATATGATTCCATATCATGTTGATGACAGCAATAAATATAACTATGTTGCTGACAAAATAATTATTAAAGCTATTTATTTTCTTACTGTAAGCAGGCTAGTTTTTTTAGTATAAATGACATCCATTATCCTAAGCTACATTAACTTCTCATTGCTTGCATTCAGTAACAGAAATTGGCTAGTAAATTCTATTCTTCAAAAAAAGTAAAAATTTTCTAGTTAGGTAAACCCAAATATTTGTTTACACAAAATATTGTTTTCTAAGCTATTGGCTAATATAGTTATAATATGAGGGCAATCCAGAAAAAAACTGCCGTTTGTGCGTTGTGCAGGAAATGGTGGGGGTAGCGCCGTTTTTTACACATCAGTGTGTACAGTGGTCAGTATGCAATGCTACAGCATTGTACTGTCTCACGTTTGAGAGATATAACCTTAAAACATGAGCACTGCAATAGAAAATCCCGCCAAGTGTGAGGTTATAAGATTTCTTTTGGCAAAACATCACACAGCAGCCAAAATTCATTGTGAATTGTGTGCAGTATATGGTCCTAACATTATGAGTGAAGGTGTTGTCCGTCAATGGGTACGATTTTTTAAAAAATGGAAGAACTAACATTCATGAAGAATACAGGAGTCGTAGGCCTACTCTTGTCAATGATGAATTGGTGGTCAAAGTAGATAGAAAAGTTTGCGAGAACAGTCGGCTCACGATAATGGAACTTTCCGATCATTTTCCCGAAATTTCTTGGAGTCTTTTGCACGAGATAGTGACCAAACACCTAGATTATCGCAAGTTTTGTGCTTGTTGGGTACAAAAAATGCGGACTGACGACCACAAAACCAAAAGAATGAATTCTGGCATCGACTTTCTTTCTCGGTATGCCACTGAAGGAGAAGCATTTTTGAACAAAATTGTTCCTGGCAATGAAACTTGGGTGGCTTACGTGAATGTTGAGACAAAACGGCAGTCAATGCAATGGGGACATGCCACTTTTCCAAGCAAGCCAAAGAAAGCCCGTCAAACTTTGTCTGCGAGGAAAGTCATGGCTACGGTTTTTTGGGATGCTAAGGGCATCTTACTCGTTGAATTTATGGTACATGGCATGAATGTCAATTCTGAAGCCTACTGTGAAACGTTGAAAAGACTAAGAAGGGCAATCCAAAACAAGTGTCGTGGTCTTCTGTCACCTGGCGTTGTGTTTCTACATATAACGCTCGCCCGCACAAAGCTCGAAGAACAAATGAACCTTTGGCCAGTTTCAAATGGGACGTTTCTGACCATCCCCCCTACAGCCCAGACTTAGCTTCCAGTGATTTTCATCTGTTCCCATACATGAAACAGTGGCTTGCATCTCAGCTCTTCGGCAATGACAGAGAGCTTCAGCACGTTGTGACGGGTGTGTTTACTTCACTGCAGAGGGTATTTCAAAGACTGTTAAAAAGTATGACAAGTGCTTGACTTTGTTCAGAGAATATGTAGAAAAATAGAAAAAAACGTTTTATTTTTCATATATAATAAAATGTTTATATCTCAACTGGTTTAATTTATTTCCAAACGGAGGTTACTTTCTGGACCGCCCTCATAGTTAACTATAGCTATAATGCTCATATAGTTCATGACCTACTCTGTGTCACTTAGCGATAAGTGAGCCTGGCATCAGCACTTGTCATTCCTAGTGAATAGGATTTGCTGCAGTGGTAAGTTGGCTATTAAAATTGGTTTTTATTTAGTGAATTAGCCTTGAGTACAAAAGGTATTGAAAATGATTTCCCTCTGCTGCAATATAAAGGAAATTGACTTTTACCTGTCAAAGTACATCTCATACAATACTGTATCCTAATTCAGAATTGTGCACTAATTGTCTTTGTGTACTTTATTTTTTAGATGTTCCCATAAATAAAAGTTGCAGGCCCATAGATTGAAGCACTTA
This sequence comes from Hymenopus coronatus, assembly GCA_030762935.1. Taxonomy (NCBI): domain Eukaryota; kingdom Metazoa; phylum Arthropoda; class Insecta; order Mantodea; family Hymenopodidae; genus Hymenopus; species Hymenopus coronatus. Next base: position 58,857,796 of record CM060882.1, read on the forward strand.
AGTGAGCCATATCCTCTCTTAATAACCATGTTCTTGATATGTATCCTTTATCAAATTCAGCATTTTATGTTATGAGGGACCGTTGCTGAATCCTGAAGGAATCTTGACATTCAATATTGGTTAACTGTTCAAAAAATAGTTTGAGTGGTATCCTTAAACAATATAGGGCTTACAATCATATAGGCAGTTATAGAACACTATATGTCAAACTTCTCATCGTGTAAAGGAGTTTCATTAATGAAATGAACATTTTCTGTATTTCAGTATCTATTGCTTGCATTATAACATGGAAATGAAAGCATGCTTCATCAATTAAAATAATACATTTAGAATTCAAACCCAGTTAAAAATTTGCATGGCCCACATTATCTCTAGGCTATTATTATTATTGGTGAGATATTTCCTTGTGATTGACATTCTGTTGACACGTGGCCACCTTGGTGCGCTGTCACTTGCAGGGAATTTTATAGATTCTAGTACTGTGGTTTTCTAAACACACAGTTCTGTATGAGGCACTGGGAGTTTTTGAGAATGATCTAACTTTTTCTTTGAGGAATATTTAGGTTCCTCTTTCCATGTTTATTTAGAAATGACCCTATTTCTTTAAACTTTTTATGGGTGTAATATGGTGGTCTTATGTGTAACAGAAATATCAGGAAATTTAGTCGCAAAATGTATATTTTCAGAATGTCTTTTTTGAAGTAACACTTGACAAAATAAATCCTTAAATGTCTTGTAAACTTTTGCTGCCATATCAAGCCACAGTCTACAATTAAGACGTATGTCAATAACAGCCAACAGTCATAGGCAACTGAACAACAGCTACTGTCAATTGTAATGTGATCATGTATTGTGTCTTTGTGGCAGAGAAAGAGAGAGAGACTGTCTATATCACGATTGTAGCGGACCCTGTTCACCAGGAATGACAAGAGCTGAGACATGGATCTTTCTGTATTTACAATAAGTTGCTTAGAAACAATATTGTAATGTGATTTTAAAACTTTTTTAAAAAAGCCATTACATACAGTGAAGCTATCCTTCTTGTTCAAATCTGGACATCTATTGCAGACAACAATAGTTGTCGAAATGCATCCAGAGTACCAACACCATGTTTGGTGGAGCATGTGTCTGCATTAGATGTCCAGATTTGAACATTTTAATGTGAGTTCGGAAAATAAGAAATTTTATATAAAATATGGCAAATTTCAGCAAAGTTTAAGGCCAAGATCCTTGAACTAGGATTCCCACAAAAGTGTTTAAATAATTTTTTTCTGGCTATAACAGGGCTCATTGTTCTAGACTGTGAGTTAATGTAATGAAATGAATCCTTAAATATACACTTGATCTAAGAAAACCGGTAATTTACATTATCACAGGTTAACATAGAAGTTATTATACTTTCACAACTTAGCAGCACATAGAAATAGGTACCTATTATATTATTCAAGTATTGTCTCGTGTTGGTACGCTTTATGGCTCTGAAATGACCCTTGTTCTAATCCTGGAACACAACACTTCAAACAAAGTAGGTGCTTGAACTGGCGGAACTCTTGGTTAATGCATTCATGGGCACACTGTTGAATGGAACCTCTGGCTCAGTGAAGCATGGCAGGTATAAGGGATCTGCATGCCACTGCAATCAATGGCGAAGGCTTTTTGGATTGTCCAGCTCCTCTTTATAAACATGTACCTTTAAATAACCCCTGAGAAAGAAATTAATAAATGATAGATCAGGTGATCTAGCTGGCCAGGAGGCAGCTCATATCTTCCTAACCAATGTCCAGGATGTTCAGCTTTAAATTATTGGAGATGATCATCGAGCTATGTGGAGGAGCACCATTGTGTTGAAATCACATCGTTATTTGCACCTGCAGTGACACATTCTCTAGTAATAAAGGGAGCTCATTATGGAGAAGTTCCAGGTAGTGTGCTCCTATTAGGTGCACCTCGGAGAACAATGCAACAAGGTGATCACCAGACCAGACATTCACTTCCCATTGCTCTTGGAATACTGCATTCCTTAACCAATGAGGATTATCAACACTCCAATAGTGCACATTGTAGCAATTTACGGATTCATTGTTGTGGAATCTTTATTTGCCAGTAAACAGGATTCTGGATGTGAATTCCATATCATATGCTACTTGCTCTAAAAATTATTCACAACTTCAATTATTCAGACTTCAAAATCTCTTCCATGAAGTGTTTGGGTAGGTGCAAACAATAAAAATGAAGTACTCAATATTCACACTACAGAAGCTTGGCTAATGTTCACCTCTTGAGCAACTGTCTGAGTACTGGTGTGCAGATTATTCTGGATGACTTTCATAATTGCTTCTGTGTTACACCAGATGCTGCTGGTACATTTCTAAAGGGGGCATTCTTGCAAGTCATGTAGCTGTACATAAAGATCTTTCAACATTCCAGAAGAGTTTTGCTGTTGTTTGCTGTCTATTAGAATATCTCTGCCAGTATAGATGCTAAGCTTCTTGTGCATTGGCTCATGCTTCTTCATAGTTTAAGAGCTTATCAACATACTCATCTGTTGAACACATTGTGAGGACTGGTACAAAAATACAATAGCATATGCAGAGAATGAGGGGAGTTGGCATTCATAATAACACACTGCATAGGTATAATGCCAGTCCAATGGGACACAAGTCGTTCATACCTATTCAATTTCATAATGTAAACAACCAAAAACAATTTAAATTGTGAGGTCCTAAAGATTCAAGGACTTCAAAAGTAATTTATTGTGAATTCAATTACCAGGTTTTAATGAGAATTTAAAAAAAAAAAAAATTGTACAATGCTGAGACGCGAACTCATCTTCTTGGGGTTAGCATACTGTCATAATTCCATTGAGCCATTTGGAGGCTTGACTGAAAGCGTGTTCCAAGTTCAACCGTAGAACCTCGATGCTAGGCACCCTGCCATTGTCACTCTGTAACTTTTTGTGTGCATTTTAGCCTTTTAGAAGAGCTTTAATCTTTTGCTGAATGTTGCAATATTATTACTTAAATGGCAAATGATATGCATGTTATTTGAGAAGTACAAGACGTAGTTTATGCCAAAACTTAAATAAACCACTATTTAATAATATGTGCATCTAGACTGTACAGGTCCATGATGGATGTAGGGTGTCTAATTTTTTGCAGTCAACCCCAGCTCTAATTACAAGATTCCACCATTTCATTTTTACCTGAAGTTACGGAGTGACTCCTGTCCCTTAAACCACTGTTTCTCTGAATATTTTGCACTTATCTATCTACGAACGTCAAGTAATATCTCTTAGTAAGCGTAGAAAATTGACTTAAAAACAATGCAACTTGAGGGTTGCCTAGTAAATAAATTACTTGGTATAGGACAAGTGAAAACCCTAGTAAAAATGTTATTCAGGTAACCTATGTTAACAGAGAATCAAATTAGGTCGTCAGATGCACTACCTCCACAACATTGAGATGAGCTAAAATTTTTGTATTGTATAGCTTTCTTTCTCCTGCTTATGCCTCAGTTCAAATTCCTTATAACTTAAACTGTATAGGCTATACAGTCATGCATTTAGCAAAATTGCTTTGGCTTAAAACATCATTTGAGTAAAGATCTGAATTGCACAAATTCATAGGCTCTGATGGCCTTTAAATTTAGTCAGATTCTGGTGCAGCAGCTTACAATTTCCAGATTGGCTAGAGTAGAGAAGTTTATTGCTATTTTACAGTCATTTCTCTACTTCTTTTGTGTAAAATCTAAGCTTGTTTCCAGTTAAATAAGTTTATTATAAATTTCAAGAAAATTATGGTGATCTGCAAGGATTAAGAAATTTTGTAAAGGCAAGAAACTTGAGTCGGAAATGTATTTATATTTTTGCATTTATTTGAAAGATAAACATGTTTTATTTAAAAAAAGGAAAATATAGTAGAATATATGGTAATGTATAGTGACATAGCCAAAAGCATTCTGGCAAACAGGATGCAATTTAGATCACTGCATCACTGCTAGTTTTCAGATCAGCATATTATAGCAAATAATAGCAATTCAGTGGTATAATCCTAAATATCAAAGAAAAGCATTTGCGTTGATGCTGTTTCTGTACTAAATAAAGCATATGCCTATGAAACAATGAAAAGTTTAATTGAAAAATAATAGATACTATTTATAAAGAGTAATCAAATGCATAGTTACAATACTTATGCAAATCTATTGTGCATCCCAAGTTGGAAATTTAAAATCATGGAGTGTTTGTTGGCAAATGAATGTGCATCAGATAAATGTATGCTTTTAATTAGTTTTAATTGTAAATAATGCCAATTTCTGTTACTGCTATAAGTGACTGTTGCCTTTAGCTATATTGAACTCTCTTCTTGCCTTTCTATTACCATTCCTTTCAATACAAAAAATCACTAATGCTTGAACATAATGTTATTCTAAGTTTGCCATCCATTTTGTGACTGCCTACTAATTCAAATGCCCCTTGCTTTGGTAGAGCAATAAGTGTAACAAAGTCAAGAATGACAATGCATTGTGATGTAAGATAGGTATGGCAAGTTTGAATGCAATTATCAACAAACTGAACGTTATTTTGTACTCAAATCTTAATGAACACCACAATTTTGAACAGTACATTTGGACTAAAAAGTGTCCTTTAAATTCATGTAAATACAGTATTTTTGTTTTACTCATTAAGGATTCTTAGTTTGGGTAGAATGTTTAGGCTCATCTGGTTATTATAGCTCTGAAGGGAAAATGATGGATTAAAACTGTTGCTAAAGCACACTTTAATGAATAAGCATACTTCTTTATTCTAGCTGCGCTGGAAATAGGCTTTACAATTTTTAATAGCATGGTGCTGAAATGGCCATTAATTAAAGAGAAGAAGAATTTAAAAGATCACTTATAGTAATTGATAATTCATTATATTAATGAGTAATGATTTTTAAAAGTCATATATATCTTCCTGAAACTTTTCTTTTTTGTTATTATGATTATATAAGAGATCAACTCAACATTTGCATACGGATTAAATGTACTGTTGATGAAAATCAAAATACTTTGTGCAAGGTGTAAAAAGGGTTGTTAAAATATGTACATATTTGTGTTATATATTTAGTGATAGAGATAATTTACATTTACTTCACTGTGTAATGAAGAAAATGTTTAAGGATTCTTAACACTATGACCCAGCAAATTTAAAAAATGCAACTATTTACTCATTAATTATCGCAACACGAGGGATATTTATTAGCATAAAGTTTAAGAAGGAATAAAAAGACATAAAATCAATTATAGTGAATGAAAAGCAGCTATGTAAACCGAGGTTAAACAACCATAAAGCATAAGTATTCCTTTTAAATGAATAGTGTTTTGTTTCAGAGGATACAGAAAATGGAATGAGATCCCTCATTAAATGATTATTAACAGCTACATTTATGTATTTTTAGGGCCATAATGTTTTCAAACTCTGTTTATTATTAACACACTTTTTATTGAAGTTTTATTGCTTGCTTGCATTTTAAGCTGCTGTGCATTTCTTTTTAGCACATATCTTGAATTTCACTCGGAGGAGTGGTCATATTGGTGTTAAAATGTTAAACTGGTAATTTGTTGGAGTCAGAATTTATCCTTTTATTGTTATGAAATGCTTAATGTTTTTAATGTTTTTTTTTTTTTTTTTCTTTGTTAAACTTTATCTTGTTTAAAAGAGTTTTCAGAGATTTATTATACACTTAGGGAATAGTTCAATTTAGATACCAGCTAGAACTTATAAATTTCTTCAGATGCTAGAGAAACAAATAGTTTTTTAAGATAGGTATTAGTGAATATTTATATTAACTGCTGCAAAATTTTAGTCAGAAGCAGTTGTTCATGTGATGCCTAGCTGTTGAAGCCTTGTGCAGGAAAACAATTGAAATACATTCCTTCTGAATATATGAAGAAATGAATAGTTCTATGTGCAAATACATCAGTGATTGTTTCTTTTATGTAGCTTAACATCTAAACCTGGTAGGTCATATAGGACAATGAATGAAATCTGTGAATGATGCTCAAATGATCTCGGGATCCATGGAGCTTAAAGTTACTCGAAATGAAGTTGAGTTTTTTATTTATGGATGCTCTTTAACTACTGCAGTTCTCAGCATCCCATTCTACATTGGCCATGGCAGACCTTTTAATTTTGCTCAGAGGCCTCTTTATCAGGCTTGAGGTTCTTTTATGTGCTGTAAATCTATGACACAGGACTAAAGGCTTTACTTCCATTCTGAAGGAAGCCATGCTAAGGATTTTTACCCAAAAAAAATCCATCGTCCTCTGCCGGGTTTTAACCCTAAAGTTACTCAACATTCATCTTCTCAAGGTAAGAGAACGGCCCAAATATCTTTATCCTTATCTCATCTTAAGCAAACTTGTGACCTCTTTTATGTGAGACAGACATGCTATCCCCACACTTCTAAGATGGGCCCACCAATTCTTTCGGTGTTGTGTACTGGAATTTTAATAAAATGTGTTTTTTCACTATCAACTTCAGATGGTTTTTGAAGCTTACAAAAATATGTCAGTTGCAACATTATAGTGTCTTTAGTCACATTAGATTTATCAAAAACGTGTATTTATAATGTTAAAAGATCTCTTCTGTTTTTATGATAATGGAGAAAAAAAATCTTAACATTTTAAGAAGTCATTGACTTATGTGGAATTCTTGAACTCTCTGATGCATTTTATCCTTCACCAGGAATAAGAGTCATCACAATGTTTCTACATATCAAGTCAGCATAAAATTTGACAGGTAGAAATTAAATTTCAGATTGACTTAAATTTCATTACTCTCACAATCAGTTAGGTTACAGCAGTTATGCACTAGAATCAGTTATTAAATATTTAAATCAAATAAGTGCAACAGTTAAAAACAGAAATGAAAACATGAAAGCTGTTAGCAATACAGCAATTATATCTAAATGTTTTGGTAATAACATCTGAAATGAATTGGTTAATTTCTTAGTAACCAAACTGTAGGATTCCTAAGATAAGAAGAATTCCTGATGATTCTTAACCAATTTGTCCACTGAACAAAGATTTATCAAGGGGAGAGAGAGAGAGAGGCAGGCAGGCAGACCGACCGACAGACAGACAGACTTAAAATCTCAGCTTTATTGTTAAATTCCTTTTTTATTTTTCCACATTATTAAAGAACCACAATTTACAAATCAGGTTAGTATTCTTAACCTCATGTATATTCTTGCTCACTATTTTATTCATATAAAGAAAGGTTTAATTCATTGAAATAAATTTCAATGTTGTGTTATTAAGTTGAGATAGTTTAAGTAAAATTCTGATTAATTAATGATTAAATGTTTGTCTATATTTTCTAAGGTGATAATTATCTTTTATTTGTTAAAATGTTTTTATTAATGGATAAGACCTTTCAACTTCACTTGAATTCATTGGTGTATATTTAAAGTGTACAATGGCCTTGAAACAGTTCTCCAGCTGCTGCACACTTGCCATTAAATAATTTTCCTGCTTTCAAAGATGTGCATCTTCAGTTCTTTTTTAACACATCATTGAATTTTACTGAAAAACACTCACCAATTACTCCTCATACAGCACTCAGTTTTTGATTGCGTCTTCCAATGTTGACATGAATTCCTGGAGGGCCAGTCTGGAGTTTTCAGCTTTTTAATCTTATTCAGATCCAGCACTATTTACTTGAGGTGGCTTCTTTCGAATCTTGAAAGGAGTGATACACACTTAAATTAAATTATTTTGTTTGTAAATGACAAAGTAATTGCCACGATCATATCAGCACCACTGGTGTGCCAGAATTTTGTCCCACAGGAGTTGTTAACATGCAGGTAAATCTGTTGTTTTTTATTATAAATGAAGGGACACAATGTGCAAGTATATAAATTGAGCTACAGTAATCTAATCTTAGTTTTATTATTGATATTTGTCTTTTTTAGCAAATTTTCCCATGATCTTTCACTGAGTGTGTTGCACAGTTTACAGATACAGTCTTCAGCCGGTTGGAGTAGAATAGATTTTCTTTTTTGGTGTGTGTTGCCATAGACAATGGTATTTGACAGGAGTATCTGCATTTTGTATCTTCTATGAAGAAAGTTTCTTTTGTTAAGACAGGCCAATCTTGATGGTGTTGCCTTCCCAATACCCAGGATTCGTTTCGTGTAGCAAGCTTTGACTTTTTCTAAAGTTGTGAGGTCCTGACTTTTAGTTTCTCCCAGATTATCTGAATCTCACATGTTGCTATTGGAATACGGTAATTTTAAATAGTGTCATTGCTATCTTTATGGAAAGCTTTTGGGACTGATGGATGTTGTAGATTGCTTTTATTACTGCAGTTCTTTCTTTCATTTGAAAATTGAAGGATGTCAGTGTTGTTTGGAGACAAACTCCAAGGTATTTGAATTTTGGTACTAGTTTTAATGGTTTGTTTTGAAGGGTCAGAATGTCATTGTTCATTTTCCAGAGTCCATGATGCGAGTCTGTTAATCACCTTTTGCAGCTCTTCTTTGTCTTCTGAACCTATTACCAATGCGGCATAAAGTATGAGTTTTGCTGAGCTATCCCTATGCTCTATGATGTCTGCTGACATGATGTTGAATAGTGTCAGGCTGATCTGGTCTCCATTTGATATAGTTAAAGTCTTGGATGACCTGACATTATCAGATACTAGGAATTGTCTATATCTTAGAATGCCTGATAACACTTTTGTTATTTGGTGTGTGTCTCCAATTAATAGGCTGAGTTTTCGAATGTGCATTTTTCTGTTAAATAGGTCAAAGGATTTGCTATAGTCTATGAATACTACAAAATATTTTTTCCCTGGGTGTCTTAGTGTGTCTTGAGCCTGCTCTATTAAGTATTTAGTTTACAGCGTGTGGGGTGCTTCTTCCCTTCCTAAAGCCATATTGGTTTTCTGGTATTTGGGCATCTACAATATTGGTAAGTCTGTTTGTTAATATATTCATGAAGATTTTGAAAGATGTGTTTTCAAAGGCTATGCCTCAATATTAGTCCGGGTTGCAGGTTTCTCCTATTCCTTTGAATATGACTTTCATCATTGATGCTCTTCAGTGTTCTGATATTTTTCCTGTGCTCATGCATTTGTTGAATAGTTCCATCCAATTGTCTTCCATCATGTTAAGGTGTTCTGTATATATGCCATCTGGCCCTGAGGCCTTATTATTTTTTGCTTTTGTAATCACATGGCGTATTTCCTGTCTTGTAATAGGAGTGTGACTTTTTATCATTCCTGTTGTACAGCATTCGTAAGCTGTGTCCTTTGCTGAAGGTTGAAGATTGTCCTGCTGAAATGGTTTTCCCATGTATCCAAGGGGATTTTTTTTATTGATGTTGGCCTTTATATCACTATGAATGAGTCTCTTTTGGCTTGTTATACTTGTTGTTTAGCATCTTCCTCTATGCGATCCACCCTCTTCTTCTTTAGAAATATTATATATGGCCCTCTCTGTGGAGTGTATAGTGATAGATAACGCTGTTGCATTTGGCTCGGTGTTGTGCCAAAAGTGTCTTCTTCCATTCATCATAACACTCTTTGTCAAACCATGTTTTTGATTTCTTATTTTTTATGTTTTTTGCAGAATTTCAGAGTCATTGTTTATAGTTCCACTGCTTCCATTATCTGGTGTTGCTGTATTAGAGTTGTCTTTTCTATTTTTTCCAAGCTTTCCTGTAACTTCTCTGTGTCTAATTTCCTAGATGTCCTGTTCGACATAGGTCTAGTGGGTGGTAATGGCTGACTGAGTTGTTGTGAGTGATATGTTTCCTGATTGGTGTTACCGCTGATTTGCAAAGTGCTTTCTGGCTAATTTCCTTTATGCCTTTGTCTCTGAAAAATACAAGGTCTTTGTACTTGCTCCATTGGGACTATGTATGTTTTTGTTCATAAATTAAGAAACAGTTGCATAATTTGTATGCTCCATTGGTAATAACAGGAAATTAAGTAAGGCTTGAAGGGAACCTATTTGATCTAATTTTCCAGCAATAAGATTTGTATCAAAATGGTCCAGGGAATTAGTTGTTTTGTCAACGCAATCCACATGTAGGAATCACCATGATCATGTTTTATGGGACTCTATGTAGCAGAAATTCAGGTAATTTTTCCTTAATTTTGGCTTATTTGGAATATTAAAATTGCAGTCTTTCTGAAGAAATTATCAAAATTTTAGCATTCCTAGTTTATATCATGGTATGCGTGCTGCAAGCAGAGCTAACCATTCACTTTCATTAAACTTACTGCTTGAAGATGAAGATTCCATAACCATGTTTGTAAGAAAAACTTGTTTCGTCAGTGGAGCACTTTCTTTATTTCTTACATGGACAGTTTTTAATTGATTTTATCATCACCAGTGAAGGTATCAATAAAAATCGGAGATTTTTAACTTCAAAGCTAGTGAGAATGAAACTGGCACCATGTAATAGTTTCACAGATTTTCTGATGTTAGACCAAGCTTATGAAAAAATAAGGAAAGTGGAAGACATTTTCTAATGTTTAGAGGAATTGACAGTATATGTGCACAATGGTCATGGTGACAGGGTAAGTGACCTTCACACTATTACTTCAAGGAATACACAGCTGTAACATCACAAAGGGATGCTCTTCCTGTAACAGGATAGCATAAATATGGGGAAATTAGCGATTAGTGGAAGTAAATAATTTCTAAGCACATATTAACTAGAGAATTCAAAGTGAAAGTGGAAAAACATGCATTCTTTCATATTATGTAATAAATAGTATATTTCAAATATATGACATAAAAATATGTCACTTAAAACTTTGAAATTTCACAAAATCTGGGCTCTAAGAATAGAATAAGAAAATAAATTGAATTAGGGGGAGGACTCGGATGTATTATGTATACCATAATCTTTCTGAGAGAATTTGTAACTCAATTACTAAATAAATGTAGTTGCTTAACATAAGAGGTGGCGTGAAGTGGTGTTTGGTTCCCTGGTTCACTTAAACTAAGTTATATTTGCAAAGTACAACCCACTATCCCACAGTACTTTTTTGTTTCAAAGAATTGATATGCACCTTTACTTGACTTGAGAAAGAAAGTCTTGATTGTATTTGATCATCCTTTGTATGTGTCAAAACAGAGTGCAACTGCAAGACTTGATTAACTTGGGTTATTTTATTTTTTAATAGTGTTTAATGCATACTTTTACTATAGCACCACAGGTAATCGATACCTTGGATTGTTTAGCATCTCAGATGCAAATGAGATGAAGCTTCTTAGAACTTTTTGGTTGAGAATCACTGATGTATTTTGCAGAACTTTGTATTTAAAAGATACATTGGGTTTTTTCGTTCATTTATAGAAATCTGCACAACTTCTTTGACAGACTTTGTTGTGTTTCCATTTTATTACATTTTGAGATAATTCAAGATGTACACACAACTCTGTCATTTTGAAGTGCATTTTTAGAAGAGTTTATTGTTTAATAGTACAGTAATATATAAAAATGTAATTTATTTTTTATTTAGATGATAATGGAGAAGTAGTGACAAAAATTAATAAACAAGGTAATTGGACACTCTCTGACATGTTAGAGAATATGACTGAATCACAGGAATGTATGTTGTCATCAGAATTTCAAGATTCTGAAGGTGAAGTTTTTAAAACAGTTGAAGCATTTTGTGTAAGTCATGCTCAATCTGTACAATCAAGGCCTCAGAATGAAAAATCATGTCATGGAGCAACTTCAGATCTCCAAAGTGCCTTTCTTGAAATGGAAAAATATGATAACCTTCTTGAATTCATGGCAAAGAAGGAGAGGGTAAGTGGGAAATTGCAGCTTGTACTTAAAAGAACAAAATATGTCAAGTAATAAATATTTTTATAGGGGATATAATAGAAGACTGATGTTTCATTTGGCACCTTAGTCTTTATTTTTTTTACTTCTATTAATGTAATGTTAGCATTTGGTGCTCTTTTGTACTAGAACAAATTGTAGAGGTATTAATTATTATCAAGTCAATTACTAAAAGCATTAGCCACTGCACAGAATTATTAAAGTTATAGTTTAGTAGGTATTTCATAACAGTTGATCTCACCTGCAGTGAAAACCAAAAGGCTAGCATTGCTGAAGATAATGGTATCTAACAGAACTGAATATAAAACATCTTAAGATTCGGGGGTTAAAAAGAAAAGAAGAAGGAGAAATAGAAAATAATATTGTCTGTGATATTCTTCTTCTGTCATTTTTCTACCTCTCCAATTATTAAAGGTCTTCTTTCTCTTCTGCCTAATATGTCTTTATTAATGAAAACATTTTCACTTTGATATCCTATTTTGAAATTTTGAAAAAAATGTGAAATTGTAATAACACAAAATTAACATAGATGTAGTGAGTTTATATACCTGAATAATACATTAAGAACTGAATTTTGAAATTTACTTGTAAAATGCTCTGGATATAAACTTTGATTTGGACTCAACCTTTATTTGTTATTGAATTAGTAACCATCCCAAAGTGAGCATTAAGATACCACTATTTGCTTCAAATTGACCATTAATTTTATTTGTTACAATTTTTAAATATGAAATAATTTAAATTTTAATTATCTGTGCATCTGTTAAGTTCAGGCAAAGCTGATTTGTAATAATCACTGTATGCTTGGGATCTTTTATGTATGATGTGAATTTCTTATTGAAATGGTTATTCACAGATTTTGTAATCGTTATTTGTTGGTTGTGAATAGTGTTGTAAATATGAACATTGTAATTAGAAATATGCACAACTGTAATTTTTAGACTACCCCTTTATGTAGGAAGCTCGTGAGACTACAAACCAATTAATACTACAAACCAAGAACAAGCTTATTGAGTTAAATGGATCTCAAAAAGTGAATGGGCAGCTTGCTAGAAATATTAAATCTTTTGTCCAGCTTCATACAGAAGAAACAAATGGTCAAGGTAAATGTATACTATTTGTAAAATTTTATTTAATTTGAGTTCATATGCTAAAATGAAATCATTTGTGTGTTATGAAATTCAAATGTGTATGAAATGTTAATGCATTTAAAACCTAAACTGAGGAGTGTCATTTCAGACCAATTAATTGAGGCCATGGCAACATGGCTTTAAAATTGACAAACTCTTAATAATTTATTTATTTAATTAGTCAGTAATGTATGGAAGCTGTATAAGAAAGAATTACCCAAACCTCTTGTTTCAGGTTATTAGTGCAGCTTGCCTATTTTTACTTTCTCTATACACACTATGTATATAGTGTATAGAGAAGGTATTGCACTCCACTCAAAAATGTGATACCGAGATTTCACCGGAAATATATGTTTTAGAGCCCCCTTTAACTAAAAAAAAGCATTTTCGGAAAAAGGTCTGTGTGTGTGTGTGTCAGTGTGTCTGTAAATACAATAACTGAAAAACGAAAAGTCGGTAAAATACCAAACTTGGTATTTAAGTTTAGTATCTTCCAGGGATGGGACACAAAGATTTTGAGAAAAATCCCCCCTCCCCCAACTACCCTTTACATGGAACTTTTTTCGAAAAATTTGATTTTCTCAAAAATGGCTCTAACGATCTTGATTAAAATATCGCATATTAAAGCTATTTACCTGACAAATAAAATGTATATTTCGAATTTTCTGGGAATAGCCTCTGAACAGTACGTTATTCTGAATGAATTTTACAGAATTTTGAATTACTGCTAAACCGTCATAATGGATAAAAACTTACTACACGTAAAATGTAGAGCACACACAATTTATGTTATATACATTTTTTTCGTGGAGTTCATCAATTTTGAGACATTCCTTGTTTTTGGTTTCTGCTTTGAAAGACTTATACTTTTCTCATACAGGAATTTGTCAACTCCTGTCCATACAAACAAAGGAACTTCAGTAACATAGCAACCAGCTTTTGACTATCACTTTAGCCTATGGTAGTCACTTATTTCGCTTCTACTTACAAGGAAGCTAGGAATAAGACTATTTCTGCTAATTTTTTTTATAAGCATGAAGTAAATAGAAGTATAAACTTTTTAAGAACAATTTGTTGCAGGGATATAGAGAAAGTCATGTGAATGGTAGACATCAGATTTTTTATTATGAACATTTCCAAGATTCCATCCTGGACATAAAATTGTATTCCCATCTCATCTTTGTTAAGCCAAAATGATGGAAATTATTTGTCCATGTTTTTCATTTATCTTGTGGTTTACTGAGAAAAAATGCAAGTAGTTGAGGGATTTAATGTGCTGGCATGATGGTTTGAGCAATTGGACAGAAACCAAAAGATCCATGGTTCAAATCCCTGTAATGGCACTGGATTTTTCATTGTGATTCTACCTATTCTATGAGTCCATTTTCCTTATGAAATGGAATTGTTGGGCTAACAGAATAAATAAGAAAGAAACTCCCTCTTGTTTTAGTTGACAATTCAGGTTTATTTAGCATTGACATTTTAAATTGTTTGTGCATGGTCAAATTCTATTAAACCTCATGTTTTCTTAAAACATCTAATTAGGACATGTGCTGCTTTTTCCTATAGCTCTTCTCACAGCAGCCAATCATACATGTCTTGCTTTGTAATGGTTGAATTTCTTTGTTAAACAGATTTTAAATGACTGATTCTCAATTAGTGATAGTGGTGCTTGCAGCAAAGATCTATGACTTTTCAATAGTAGGAGAATAAGATAAGTGTTTGAATGTGTAGATTACCTCATAAGTGCAGTAGAAATACAAGAAAATTGATATAACACCGCAGTCAACTGCACTTTTCACTTTATTTCCATACTAGTAAGTATACATGTTGGGTTTAACAGTATTTGAATATAGATTATTGTGCAGGCAAAAAATAAAAGCAGTTCATTGCAGTTCCTAATGAACCCTGAATCTGAAATCACATTTAGAGAGCAAATATTATTTAGCAGTGGACAGATTAGATTAGATTAGAAAGCATTCTATAGGTTCGTTTAGGCCAGGAAGCCACCGAACATAGAACATATACATGTATACATATGTTTATATACAATGGAAAAAAAAATATATAAAGCTTGTGCTTAAAGCTTGGGTTACAAAAACAGCAGAATAGACATATAATCACACCATTTGTATTTGAGGCCTCTACTATACTTAATGTGCTCTATAAAAGCACATGAACTTCTTCTTCTTTTTTTTTGCAATTACATAAAAACAAAGAGTATCAACAATTAGCGTTAAAATGTATAAATAAATATAATTTCATTATGTGTAACATTATTGTAATGTCAGATGTTAGCCTTCTAATTATCGACATAATAGTTACTGCTAGTAATTATATAAAACTAAAATATGATTATTATATTATGTACTCTTCATAAATGTCAACAAATTACAATACATATTTACAAATATGTTATAGAATTTCCAATGCAAAAATTTACAATTATGCACTAGAGTGTAGAATATCAAAGCATTAGGCTTTACAGACCTTGTGTCATTGCTAAATACTAAAAAGTCATTTGACACATTCGTGGAAGTCAAAGTATACATCAGTTTAATTTTAATATAAAACACACACACACTAATATACACAAAATGCAATACATTATAATACTTATAAATACAATGATTGTTGACAGTATTGTCAGACAGATTTGTCACTTAAATATTCATCTACAGAGTAAAATGATTTATTGCAAAGGTACTCTTTAAGAGAAGCCTTAAAAGCCCTGAAATTTCCAACATTTTCTTTGAGATTACTGGGGAGAGCATTAAATAACTTGATTGTTTCATAATATACACCTTTCTGAAAGCAACGAAGATTGGCATTGGGACGATGAATATATCCCTTTTGTCTAGTATTAATGTTATGAATTTCCATGTTTGCTATAAAACTAGTCGATTAACTGCATAGAATTTTAAAATGGATAATATATAAACACAAGGTCAGGTGAGTATGCCCAATTTTTGAAACAGTTCTTTGCATGACTGTCTGCTATAAGCACTGCAGACTATTCGTATAGCTTTCTTCTGTATCTGGAATCTGCATTTACTATCCACTGAATTACCCCAGAATATTATTCCATACTCGATGATGGAATTAAAGTAGGCAAAATACACCAATTTAAGTGTATTGATTGAGTGAAATTTAACCAGTACTCGGAGAGCATAGCATGCTGAGCTAAGTTTAGGTGTGATGTAGCTAATATGCGACTTCCAGTACTAATGCTTATCTACCTAATGGCCAAGAAATTTGACTTCATTTAGCTGTTCTAATAATGTATCATTAATTCCTATTTCTATGTGTGTTTGTGGTGTGCGAGTAGTTATAAATTTAATTGTTTTTGTTTTTTCAAAGTTTACTGAGAGTTTGTTTGCTTTGAACCAATTTGACATACAATTTAGAACATAGTTTAATTTTACTACACAGTCATTGAAATCTTTACTTATTACTAGAACACTAGTGTCATCTGCGAATAAATAAATAATTGCAATACTGTTAATGTATAATGGGAGGTCATTTATGTAAACCAAGAACAAGAGAGGCCCTAAGATTGAACCCTGACTGATTTCCATTCTGAGGCACTATTTTGATACCCATTGAAGTTATTAATTTCAACCCTCTGTTTTCTCTTCTCTAGGTACGAAATGAACCAATCTAATATATATTCTTTATTCCATAGAAATGTAGTTTTGATATCAGAATCTCATGATTCACACAGTCAAAAGCTTTCGCTATGTCACATAAGGTTCCACGGACATGTTACTTTTCATTTAACGCTGTTAACACTTTATGCGTGAGCTTGTAGTTTGCATTATCTGTCGCTACTCCTTTTCTAAAGTCAAACTGTTGTTTGGCAAGTAAGTTGTTCTTTTCTAAGTAATAATAAAGCCTATTGGACATTACTTTCTCAAACACTTTTGAGAAAACAGACAAGAGAGATATAGGTCTTTAATTTGAGATATCTTGTTTACCTATTTTAAAAAGTGGTTGACAATAGAGTACTTATTCTGTCAGGAAATATTCCACTCTTTAGTGATTCGTTACATAAATAGCTAAGGGGAATACTTATTAGGTAAGAACATGCTTTTAGGATTTTACTTAATATTTCATCATATCCAGAGGAATTTTTGGTCTTGTACAAATTTATTATATTTTTTATTTCAAACAGTGTAGACATTTTTACTTTAAATTCAGGGACTCTGTTTACGAAAGAAGTTTACAAAAAACTTAATGCTGATTCTTTACATTCTTAATTTATATTTAATTTGTCTGTTACATTCAAAAAGAAATTGTTAAAAATATCTGCAACCTTTTGAGGATCGTCAATTTTTTGATTACCGGAATTCAGTGCAATTGAGGAGCTTTCTTGAGATCCTTTACCTGTTTCTCTTTTTATTATATTCCAGATATTTTTTATTTTATTATCAGAATTGGATATCTCTTTATTATAATATTTTAGCAGCTTTTAATGTTTCTTTTAGAATTTTACAATACTTTTTGTAATGACATTCTAAGTTTGGGGTCTTATTATGTTTCAGTTCTTGGTATAATTTTCACTTACGTTTGCAAGAAGTTTTTATGCCTGTTGTAATCCAGTTGTAATCCAGGTGTTATTTTCTTTCTGATTATGTATTTTACGATATTTGACTGGAAAGGGTGCTACAAAGTGAGAATTGAAATGTTATAGGAAATGATTGAACTTGTCATTTACTCCATTTATTTCATAAATTTCAGTCCATGATTCTTGTTGAAGGGCATACTCAAACAATGTGAGGGTGCTTTCATCTACTTTTCATGTTCTACAATATTTATAGTTTGGTTTTAACTTTAGGTTAATCTCTTTAATGAGAAGTATTTGTGCCTCATGATCTTAAAGGCCATTTGCAATGTTAAGGTTATTGAAGTTTTAATTCTATCTATATTTATGAATATGTTATCTATTGCTGTAGAGGAGCTATCCTGAATTATTGTAGGAAAATTTACTGTGTGTAGACATGTGGTATGTAAAAAATATAGAATTGAGTTGGTCCTTTCGGAGACTAGGTATAAAATAATCAATATTAATGTCACCACAAATTATCAGTTCTCATTTCGGTTTCAATATAAACTTTAAGGAATCATCTAACTGTGTTTTGAATACCTCATAGCAACTAGTGGGGATCCATATAGAGCTATAATTGCAAAATTTACTTGATTTATGTTTAGTTGAACTGCACACATCTCTTATGTCTAGCTCAAAACAAAACTTGTTTAGATTAATGATTTTATAGGGTACATCATGTCTTACAAATATGCAGACCCCTCCTTTTTTTAAATTTTTCCTTGAATATGCTGCTCCTAAAGAGTACCCATGCAGTGAAATTGGCATGAATTCCTGTTCTGTTAAGTGATGTTCGGATAAGCATAAAACATGTGGCTGTAATTTTTCAGAAGCAAGACTAAGAGAAAGTTCATCAACTTTGTTTCTTAAACCCCTAATATTTTGGTGAAATATACACAACAAGCTACTGCTATTATTTATTTTAATAAAATTACTGATATTTTCTGTATTCCTAAAATTCTTTGTTGTGAACTTCTATTTATTTCAATTGACCTTAAAGTTCTTTCATGGCTATTTTGGGGGATTTCCTTTAACCTAAAAAGTCCTATCAGATATCTCAACAGGAATTCTACCCATAATTTTGTCGGCAATTAGCTGCGAAAGCTGCCTTTTGCCTCTTAGAATTGAGGTGTAGACCATGCGATGTGTAACCATCTCGACCTATACCACTAACAATTATCATATCAATGTGAGAGGCAGCAGAGCTCAACAAGGCACGCTCAAGTTGCAGATTCATCTCCCTCACCCTCCTATGAAGCTGCAATTCACTGGACTTCTTTGCCTGAAAGTTTCATGCCTTTTTTTGTTAAGACAAAATTTAACCAAAATTTTACTGTGAGCAAAGGATACAATTTGATGCAATTTCTATTATTAATTTAAAAGAGGGCAAGAGACAGATTTTAATGATTGCCTATAGCAACTTCATAAAATCAGAAGAAAATAAAATACATGTGGCAATACAAGAAGAGCTTGAGGTTTAAAATTTATTCTGTAGGCATTTCACTGAAAGCATGGTGAACTGTCAAAGAAAATACACATTTGAATTTCATAAAATACATATGCCTACATTTGAATATATTTTGTGGTTTCTTTGCAGTATAAAACTGTAAATAAAGCTTTTGATGTGACATCAAATGTCAGTAAATAAAGAATGCATTCATCTACACATGTTTTTGTCTTATTTTCAAGATAATATTGCAATTTTATTTCCAATAATTTACTCGCAGCTGTGGTGTATTTATGCTTCATAAATCTGTATGAAAATGATGTGTTCAGAAGTGTAACTAAATTGAAATATGCACATGTAACCCTCATTGACTGTAAGAAGTAGTAGATAGCTGTTAATGATTTTAAAAAAGCATAGTGTTATTTTAATAAAGTTTTGTTTGAAAATTTTTATGTTGATGTTCTTTTATTTTTATTAAATAGAGTGGGCCACAGAAACATGATGATCTGGATGAACAGTAGATTAGGAATATTAGCAATGGGCCTGTTTGTACACCTCCAAATGTTTGTTATTAGTATGCTAATTTAGTCTCAAGGAGCAAATGATCGTGGCAATTACTAGGTGATTATTTTGTCATTTCATTATATTATGGTTTCTAATAGTTAGTTTGAACATCTTTAAATAGATGTTCAAGATAGAAAGAAGAAACATCTAAAATAAGAACTGAAGCTTTCCTGGCGACGTGTTAATTCAAACTCTTCTCGGGCTTCTAGCCAGGTAAAAACTTGGCTTGACACCAACGTTTCGAAGAAGTGCATCTTCCTCGTCTTCAGGGTGAACTGAAGTTTTTACCTGGCTAAAAGCCCGAGGAGAGTTTGAATTAAGAAACATCTATGTTCATTATTCACCTTCAGAGCACTGTCTTGGAACAGAGCCTCATCACTTCAGAAAACAAGTTATACCAGTTATATGTGGTAAATCACAGGATCCTTTTGATAAATATATCACTTTAAAATGAATGGGATGCAGCACTGTGATCTTTAAATTATGAAAAATATGAGATGTGGCAATAAAGAAACCAGATTCATGGCTCAAGGCTTCATTGGGAAAAAAAAAAAAAATCTAGTCAATGTTATCTCCTGAAGTGCAGTCCCTTCCCTGGTCCATGAGAATTTCCACATTTGCAGGTAATTTTGTCTTACACTGTTCAACAGTTGCAGTACTTTTGCTTTCACTGCATCCTTGGAGTTTGCATATGACCTTTGGGAAGAGAAAAAAAATGGCGGATGGCAAATATTATCGGTGATTCCATCACTGGCATATTGCTTTTTGCCAAATAACTTATTGTAGAGTGGACAATCAGTTTTCGAGTCTGGACTCTTTTATTGCACACATTCACAAAGGGTTATGAAACATTAATCAATTGTAATAAATTTGATTGATAGTCTGACCTGCAAGCTAGCGTTCAGTGTAGATCTAGATTTAAAAAAAAAAAAAACAAAAAAAAAAAAAAAAAAACATCTATTTAAATTATTTGTTTGTACAAACTTTCTTCTTCCTGGGAGTTAGAGAGATTTCATAGGAGTGTTAATCCAATGCATCGATTGTTACTGAGTCTCTGTAACATATTGGAAAATGTAAATTTCATTGCACATGATTAAGCTTAAAAAAAAATTGATTTCAATGTTTTCAAGAATGTCAATACAATAATTCACTCAGTGCTTCTTTTTATGTGAGTATGAAGATTTTTGGCATCACTTTTAACATTAACCTTTTTCATGCCCAGAAAATACAAAATTCACTTACACTTTCCTTGTTGATGTGGTAAGTTCAACAACTGCTCAAGTGCTTAATTGATGATGATGAATGATTTTACAACTTTCTCCACATTCATCTGCAATTAATGTAGTGAAAGAACAGCCTGTTTTTTTGGCAGATTTTCGACTTTAATGAGGAATTTGAGCTTGTTGTGCTACTTTAGCACTCAGCATTTGTTTGACAGAGCTTGAACACACAATCGTTTCTAATACTGGTCACAACCAGACTAACTACTGCCTGTGAGTGAAACTTTGTATGATGTAGAGGGGAATCCTGTGGACAATGGTCAACCCTCATTTTATGTCCTCAAATTGGTGGGAAGTGAGCAAAAAGTATGTGCAATTTTTATTACCTCATCTCATAATGCTCAATCTGTATCCTTTTTGTTAATTGATAGCAAGTAAGAAAAAAATATATACAATTTCTATTATCACACCTCATAATACTTCTTTTGGTTAATTGGTGGGAAATGAACAAAAAGATGTGCGATTTCTATTACCCTAGCTCATAATGCTTAATCAGTATGCTTTTTGCTAATTGGTGGGAAATAAGCAAAAAATAATGCAATTTCTATTACCATACCTCATGTTTAGTTTGTATTCTCTTTGTTAATTTGGTTCTGAAAATCTAAATGTTTCTGTGACCTACTCTGTATAAAACTAGGAGCCTCCTTTGCATATGTGTATCCATCCTACACCTGCTGATGACTTTTCTGCCAATACTCAAGTGATTCAATAACATCATTGGGTTTGTGGAGCCGCATTAATTTTGAGCAATAAAGAAAGTGCTTTTTGGGGTATTTAACCTTGTAAGAAACAATACTGCTTCAATATAGGAACATATAGACTAGGATGGGTTAAAAAAGTGGTAAAAATGTTATATGCAGATTATAAAATAACAAACAAAAACATAGTGATAAAACATAATATTACAATTTAAAAAACAAACACACACATACAAAATATTTTCTTAAAATTATTTGTTGTCAAAGCACACTTTTGCTTAAAGATTTCAGGTAGCATCTTTAATTTCTCCATTAAAATTAGTGAATTTATTTTCAGCTCTTTGCTTCATGTAGACTATATTATTATTACATTTTCATGCACATCTTAAAATAACGAAATTATATACCCAAGACTCACCATGAGGTGATGGCCATTATGTTCCACTCTTCCATACCTGTTATGTATTGATAAAGCTTTTGAACTCTAATTTTTATATTTATTTCTGAGGTTCACTAAGAGTAAAATATTTGATTCTGCTCCATAACCACTGTTTATTTTATTGCATCTAGTTTAAAATGGAGATACACATTCTCTTGCCTGGTTTGTACAAACTGGATAAGCAACTTGTCTGATGCTTAGTTCACACCTGAATGCAACTAACTGACTGCAGACAAAAATACAAATGTTTTCAAATAAGAGCACTGAATATTTGTGACCAAAATGCTACTTACATATAATTGCTATTTGAGAAAAATACAAGTAAAAGGTGTTGTCTGAACAGAATGTACTAAAAATTATAAAGGATTTGAAATTAAATGATAGTGTTGGGTTTAAAAATGTGACTCCAAGGCTTTTGAAGAACTGATTCAAACAATAGATCCTCAAATCTGATACAAATCGTATTAAGGGGAGACATTAAGCCCAAAATGAAAAAAATTGGTTTGTTAATGTTTTCAAATATTTATTATTATAAATTAATTTCTAAAATTATTGGTATATATTTAGGTTTTAGATTGATAATCACTTTAAATGTGTATTACTCAAAATAATATTTTTCAACATGAATTATCTTTTTCTCTGAAACTACAAGGTGAATCTGCATAAAATTTTACCACATACTATAAACAATACCACGAATACATGTAATTGCTTTAATTGAAAAAAAATAAAAGTTAAAAAATAAATGTCAGAAATGTTATTGAAAATTGTGGAAGTAGAATTGCAGTACCAGTAGCCCACCAAGTGACAGTAACTCTTGAATTTTATTTCACTACCCTTATTCACATATTTTGAATTTCAAAACAATAGTTTTACATATCCAAAACAGTGGTGTTTTTTTTTTGTTTGTTTTTTTTATTAAACAATTACTGTCTTGAAAATCCATTCATTTTATTATGTTTGTCTTTATGTCAAAAGTAACTTCTTTAGTGATTGTATTTTCTCCTTTATTTTCATTATATTGCAACAAATTTATTTATTTATAAATTGGTGACAAATAAAGCCTTTAATTTATAACTGTAAACAATTCACTCAATTTTTTGATGTGTCGTCAGTCAACAGTCAGAAATGGTTAACAAAAGAAAATAGTGTATTTTAACGAGATCTCATGTTTTGTGTAGCAAATTTTGCAGTTGACGAGTTATACAAAAGTCATCCAGAATGAAGAGGTCTTCAGGCTATTCCCAGAAATTTCAAGATGAACATTTCAAGAGTAAGGACAGATATACATTTATGGTTAATCCACTATACACTTAGAAGTTCTTTTGAGTTGGGTCATAGTAACACATAACACCACTAACAGATAATTTTTACCTGAACATGTTTTAAAGCGTGTGTGCATTTTATCTTCAGTAGGCTTCAAAGAGCACACACACTATGAAACATGCCAAGGTAAAAATTATCTGTTAGTGGTGTTACAGTGTTACTATGATCCAACTCAAAAGAACTTCTAATTCAAATACATTACAGTTACTGACTTCTCCATGCAAATTCCACTATAACCTGTTGATGAGCATTGTAATATAAATGTATGTGTACCTATATGATTATGTTGTTTACTAATGTCATGAATCTTCTTCTTTCTAAGTGTAACAGCCTTATTAGGCCAAGACCGCCCCAAAGATTTTTCGTTTCTGTCCTGTACCTCCCTTTTCCAATGGCTTGCTTTAAGGTAATTAAGATCTTTTTCTATGTCATGTAGCCACCTTGTTGCAGGTTTTCCCACCCTCATCATGTAGAGTGGGTCAGTAAAGGTCACCTTTCTGCTCATGTTATTGTCCTCAGATCCATAAAGCTGCCCCAGCCATCTCAACCTGTTGGCCTTTATTACTTCGGTTATGTTTGGGTCTTTATACAAGTTGTATAATTCAACATTGTATCTGATTCACCAGGTACCTCCTTCATTCACCGTTCCATATACAGGCTGGCACACGTTAGTCACTGGATTTGTTTCATGAATAACACATTTGTTGTTGACAAGATTTGTAATTTATTGATGTAGAAGTAAAGAATACAGTTTGGAAATACAACCTAATGAATCACATGTTCAATATGACTGCTGTTTTGGTTTGGAACTTCTGTAAATCGTTCACGTGCATTTGTGACACACTATCACAAATCTTCTGGAATGGCACGGCATAACTCCACAATGATGACTCTAAGTTGCAGTGCATTTTCGGGTTTTCTGTGGTACACCTTCTCTTTAAGGAACGCCCAAAGGAAGAAGTCACTTGGGTTAATGTCCGGGCTGTGGGGCGGCCACATTCCTCCTCTTTCATAACATTCTGGAAATCTGTTTGACAATACCCTAAGCCTAAGGCTATCGTGGTAGTATGGGGGCGTGCTCCATCCTGCATGAACCATTGACGTGACCATGAGCTGAGGAAAGTACTGGTTTCAAATTGACTGGTGCGCACAGACCATTGATTCCATGGCTTGACATTGCGACCCACAAGCATATTTTCTCCCCGCAGGTGTCTTTCATGTGGATTATTCATAGTGGTTCACAAGGCCAGAATCGAACGTTCTGTTTGTTCACAACACTTAATGTAATACTAAGCTTTGTCCATGTGTTGTGTAGCACTGCCTCTTGGTCTTGCTCAATTTCCCACTTTACAAACTGCAGTCTCCGCTCCTTATCTCTGGTAGTAAGCTTATGCATCACAGTCATCTTGTATGGATACAAGCAAAGTTCGGATTGAATAATTCGGCATGAAATTACCAACTTGGCTCTGGCTCTTGTTGATTTACTTGGACCACGAGTCAAAGCCACTCAAGCTACTTCAATGTTTTGTAGCGAACTTACAGTACGTACATGTGGCCGCTTACTCTCAAAAACAGATCCAGTACCTTCAAATGTGTGATGTAATCTGCGCATTGTCTGTGGGCTGGGAGCCCACTTTGTGCCAAAATGAGCAAGAAAACTTCTCTTTGTCAATGTAACATTTTTCGTCGCCGCTGCAAGTAACACAATCTTCGTCTTTTGTGCGACAGTCAACCGTCCTTTGTCCGCTGTCATGGCAACCTGAAATGGTGGACTCAAAACGGAAGCGATGAACTCATAACATCTGGAGTAATTTTCCTGAACCGACGAAGTTGAGTGCACAATTTGAAAGCTATTGCCCCAATAATATACTTGTAGGATCAAAATTCAATCAGGTGTCTTATCGTGCGCCACCCTGTATCTTCCTTAGTACTTATTTTCCAAATATCTTTTCTATACCTTCTTTATTTACTCTCCAACTTTCCGATCCATAAATTAGTACCATTCTTACTTTTATACAGCTTACATTTTGCTTTTATGCTAAGAAGACGGAACTGAATTTTTTTATTCCAATGTAACATTTGTTAGCCATTTTTGTTCTTGTATTTATTTCCATTGCCATTTTGTTTTCACTTGTTACGATGATTCCAAGGTATTTGAATTGTATAACAATTTCAAATTTGTAGTTACCAATTGTGATATAATTTCCCTTTATCAGTTTATTTGTTTGTAGGTACTTTGTTTTGTCCTCATTTATTGTAAGTCCCATCTTCATAGTTGCCTTTTCTAGTTTATCAAATGCTTCTCTAACTTATCTTTCGGATTGGCCAATGATATCTAAATCATCTGCATATGCTTGCAGTTGTATAGATTTATGGAATATAGTCCTCCTGTTTCTATACCTGATTCTCTAATTACCTTTTTAAGGACAATATCAAAGAGAAGACATGATAGAGCATCAACTTGTCAGAGACCTTTATGTGTCGTAAATTCGTCTGACAATTGATTTTGAATTCTTACTCTGGATTTCACATTCTTTAGTGTTGCTTTCATCAAATTTATTAATTTCTTTGGGATTTCAAATTCCTCCATTACCTTGAATAATTCTTCCTGATCAAACTGTTGTATGCAGCTTTAAAGTTTATAAACTGGTGGCTAGTGCCTATTTTAAACTTGCGTAGTTTTTGTGGTATCTGTCCGAGAGTCGACTTCCCACCTTGAAATCCGCTTTGGTACGCTCCAATATGTTTTTCTATGTGACTGTATTTTCTTAAATAGTAAAATGGAAAATATTTTATATGTTATATTAAACAGAATGACACATTTGTAGATATGACATATCGTTGGATCTCCTTTCTTGAATATATGTAGGACATATTATTCCTTGTTCCCTTTCTGATGGTATTTTCTTATGTCATAAATACTTGTATAAGTGATATATTTATGTATTTATTTGTCATGTAAATATGTTTAATATACAATATTTTAATCAAATCATTAGACATTTTAAAAAAAGCAACATTTTTAAATTTAATCATACCAGTGTGCGCTAATACTCCACTAATACTCATTCATGACACAATTCACGACTACCCACACCATCTTGCAATTCTTCCTTCTTTTATAGCTAGAACATGGTGTTGCAGAGCTTTCTGGAAGATTGTAGAAACCGAGGGTTCTGGAAGAATCAAGACAGCTCACATTCCAAAGTATCTGGTTAACCGTTGGCTGCTCCTCCTGTGTTGTTATGCATTCCTAGGTCTCCAATTATACTGACTTGCATACAGAGCACCCACAAACAGGGACAGCCCTGTCACACTGCTTCCTCCTTAGAGCAAGTCGGCCGCTATGGGCTAAACAATCCAAACTTACTATCAGCATCTTTCCTTGGGGTAGCCTATGGATGCGGTAGATGACATTTATCTTCTTTGCTACAAGGTTCGGCCCTTGCCATGGTTGTTGAAGTTTGAGCAGCCTCCCTTGGTCTGGAAAGGGCCATATAGCCACAAAATATCGCCTCTCTGAAAGCTCAGCCTGGAGGACTTTTGAACATCATAACATGGTAGAAGCAGCTCTCTGCCAAAGACCAAACTGGCCGGTGTCAATGTGGTGGATCAAGGGTTGAAGAGTGGTAGGCCAACAAGAAAAATGGCACCTGCACATCAGAGTCTCTCTGACTACAACCTTCCTCAAGTGTTCTGCTAGAGTCTGATGTACTGTTCAACCATACTGTTTGACTGTAGGTGAAAAGGTGTTATGCACATCTTGTGCACTCCGAGCTGTTCCAGTGTTTCCCTCATGTTTAAGGTCAAAGTTTGTGCCCTGATCACTGTGTAGCTCCATTGGTTCCTCATAGCGACAAAAAATTCTTCCACAAGGCAGTTCGCAATGATCTTGACCTCCTGTTTAAGGATGGTGTACAGCTCTGGCCACTAGGTGAAATAACCATGGTGACCAACAGATACCTGTTGCCCCTATCTGACCTGTTGTCCCTGCTACGACCATGTGTTCGAAGGGTGCTCCCACATATACTGCTGCATACAATCCCGGCTGCTGGTTTGTGGACCACAACTTGCCACACAAACATAACATTGGCGGCAGTACCTCTCAGCATCAGCTCACGGTCTCAACCAATAGTACCATTGGATGGGTAGAATCAGACTGAAAAATCCAATGCCATAGCTGGGATTTGAACCACAGATCTCCCGGTCTCTAGCCGGTTGCTCTTCCATTGAGTTACATGGCAATATACCAGAATGGCATTAAATTTCTCAACTGACTCGCATGTTTCCCAGTAAAGCACAAGGTGATCTCAAATTATTTTGAGATGACATACCCCATTGGCGACTTACAATGTTATAAGTACTTAAAGACCCAGGATTCATAGAGAGCCAACTATTATGGTCAATTATTATTGATTTAATTGTTTTTTCAATCAAGCTGTGTGTAGAACAGGAGTTAGATAGGTAGAGTCAGACTAAAATATTCAATGCCATAGCTGGGATTTGAGCCACAGATCTCCCGGTTGCTCTACCACTGATCTACCATGGCAACATGCTGGCATGGCATTAAATTTCTCAACTGACTTGCATGGCTGCTATTGGGGTATGTCATTTCAAAATAATTTGAGGTCACATTGTGGTTTACTGTCTTCTTATATGGAAGTGAAATTTGGAAAGTTACTAGCTGAATTGCTAAGAAATTACAAGTGTTTAATAATAAATGTTTGAGAATAATCATGTAAATATGGTGACCAAGGACCATTTCAAATAAGTATCTGAGGAATATAACTAATCAACAGGAAATTGGGAAAGAGGTGAAATGTAGGAAATGGAAATGGATCGAACATGTGATTAGAGAAGATGGTAGTATAGCTATAACGGCTTTCGATTGGAACCTTCAAGGATCAACTAGAAGAACAGGTAGACCAAGAATTACATGGCACAGCACAGTCAAGAAAGAGGCAAAAGCTTCAGGAAAGAGCTGGCAGGAAATTAAGGTATTATCAAAGAACAGAATACCATGGTGTGCGTTCATTAAGGTCCTGTGCTTCCCAGAGGAGTGAGAGGACTTTACTACTACTTGTGGTTTACCAGGAAACATGCAAGCCAGTTGAGAAATTTAATGCCATGCCAGATGTTGCCATGGTACCTCAGTGGCAGAGCAACTGGCTAGAGACCAGGAGATCCATGGTTCAAATCACAACTGTGGCATTGAATTTTTCAGTCTAACTCTACCTATCCAACTCCTGTCCTACCCATGGCTTGTGCGTAAAAAGAATTAAAGCAATAATAATGGACTATTATAGTTTGGCTATACTATGAATTCTGGGTCTTAAACTACTTATGACATTGTAAGTCGCCATTGGGTTTGTCATCTCAAAATAATTTGAGATCACCTTGTGGTTTACTGGAAAATATGCGAGTCAGTTGAGAAATTTAATGCTGTGCCGGTATGTTGCTATGGTAGCTCAGTGATAGAGCAACTAGCTAGAGAGCGGGAGATCCGTTGTTCAAATCCCGGCTATGACATTGAATGTTTTAGTCTGACTCTACCAATCAAACTCCTGTCCTACACACAGCTTGTGCGAAAAAACAAATCAGTAGTACCGTTGTCGGAGCTTGTCAGTGGTTTGGTTGTGTCCTGAAGTGCCCTAAGGTACTTCCTCCAGGACTTCCGCGACATCACTCTTAGGAAGGATCTGCTGCTCTCTCTGGATCTTCCCATCAGGTGACAGTATGTCCTTGATCTTCAATGAGTCCCTTTGGGTCCAGTAGGACTCTATGCAATATTCGTTGATGCTACATCATCTCAGCTCGGTCTAGTCTCTGCCTCCACTTCTCCTAGGAGTGGCCCCAAGTCTGCATCTGCCAGCTGCTCCCTCCTCAGCCCTGCGCTATCCCATCCAGCTGCAGGCAGCGCTATAATAATACGGACATCTGCGACATGCTCCTCCTCTTCAACCGTAGTTCAGCTGGGTATGGTATCTGCATTGATTTGGCTCCTTCCTTTTCAGTGTTCTAATGTAAAGCTCTGGACCCAACAGGCTATGTCCCTCCAGGTTCTTGAAGCGTAACAGCCAGGTGAGGACGGAGTGGACAGTCCTCAAATTGAATGTCTGACAGTACAGGTACTTACAGAAGTGACCTAGCACCTTTACTACTGCCAGGAGCTCTCTTTGGGTAACAGCAGTTCTTTACTAAATTGAAGGGCATCTTGCTGTAGTAGGCTATATTACCCGCTCCTGGCCATCCTGCACCTGGATAGAATATTGCTTAATACTGAAGTCACTGGCTTGGGTGTGCACAATAAAGTTGCCGCCAGGTTGTGAAAATCTCAAAATAGGAGTACTGCTGACTTAAGCACATGGAGCATGCTGTTTGCCTGTTCTGACCATGTGTAGGCTGGTGCTCTTCCGGTAGATGAGTGAGGGGTTTTGCGATGTTGGAGAAACCTCTGACAAACCGGCGGCAGTAGCTGTCTAGGCCCAGGAAACTTTACAGCTCTGAGCGAGAACTCACTGCCTGAACCTTCTCCGGCAGGGTCCATGGCCACCCCAGATGGTGAGACTATGTGTCTCAAGTAGTTCAACTCCTTGCAGAAGATTAAGCACTTCATGTTGAATTTCAAGTTAATTGTCTGCAGCCTTTGCAGTACTTGTCAGGTTCTTGAGATGTTCTTTGAAATTACTAACCACAATGATGATGTCATCCAAATGGAGCAGGCAGGCAACTTAAGCCAATCCTCATTGAGTTCATGAGATGCTGGAAGGTGATTGGTGGATTGCAGAGGCCAAAGGGAATAATCATAAATTTCCAAAGCCCTTGGCCAGTCGAGAAATCGGTCTTCTCCTTGTCTCTAGGATTAAGGGCCACTTGTTAGTATCCCTTCTTTATTCCACAAATAATACCTTTAAATTGATTTTTATTATTTTAATTTTTTTCAGTAATATTAATCTTATTTAATACAATAAATTATTATGCACCCTATAATAAAAGAACTTGTCATTCTTCAATTAAAGCAACAACTAAATCCCTATTCTGAAAATGATAACTTCAAAAGTCGAGAACACTACACACCAGCAAGCGTTTCCAGAGTGTCGTCAATTGGGGCAAAGGAAAAAGCCCCTTTTGATAACTGCATTCACTTCTTGTAGTCCATGCAAAAGCATAACTCACTGTTCTTTCTTTCACTAACACTACAGGGGAGCACCAAGGGCTTCGGACTCTTCGATGATTCTCTTATATTTCATGCCCTGTAGCATGTCCAATATACATCTGCTTGCTTTGTCAGGGTAACATGTCTTGGTGTTTGTCGGATAAGTTGCGCATATGTAGAATCGATGTTGTGGAGTGCGACCGTAATCACTGTTCCCTTCACTGAAGACAAATGGGTATCAGCTGAGATACCTCTCCCTTGCACATTCCTAATTCCATCCCAGTCTGGGTGTCCTGGTTGATGTCCATTGGATTCAGCAGCCTCACAGGTACTCTTTGCCTTGTCAGATCTGATTACAGTGTCTATAATGGCTGTATATGTGATCCGATACAGCTTCCTTTATAACCAGCCATCTGCTGTTGTCCACTCTTTGGCTCAAGGGTGTGGGGCCCTCGTCACGCTGGTCCTTACTCATTTTCCACTGCTGGTCTTGGTGTGAACAGCACTTCACCAGGTGACCTTGGTCACCACACCTCCAGCACACACCATCTGTAGGTCGTTGTCGTCGTCTCTTAGTTTCTTCTTTCTCCCAGTTATAACAAATAATTCTGGTCTTCGTGTTTGGCACAGCTGTTGTCTTGGGCGCTGCCATTCTAAATGCTGCCCATTAATGCCTCGTGGATCGTCTTATGGTTGCCAAGCAAAAAATAAATTAATTAATAGAAAAATTGGAATCTGAAAAATATACTAAAAGTATTGTTAATTAATGTTTTGTAATTTTTTTTAAATCAGATTTTGGTTTTTTTTTTTTTTTTTTTAATTATAATTTTAAGTTATTTTTTTATATACTCAATCCACCTCTCAGCACTGTAGTATTTCGGGGACACGTAACTGGCAGGTAGGTTCACTAGGGTTTGCAAGCTGTTCTATAGCTAGGATGAACTGCATTGTCTCACCTGGCAGCTCGCTTTAAGGAGACTGCGGTAGGCTGCAGCCAAGCAATGGTTGAAGCCATACTTGGCCTCCAGATCTCTCTACACTTTGCCGACTTTAGGATTGCATTCAACACCTCTGCCGCCATCCCTGCAAGTTTGCTATCAGCTGAGGGATTTCTTCTTCTGCTAATCATTGGTTGTGGGTGGAGACAGTGGCAAACTGTAGGTGAAAGACTTCAAAGGTTGACAACCCATCATACTTGGGTGGCTTGATAGGCGCAGAAGCTGTATAGTTGTATCGCATCTTGGCGTCTCAACCTTCCATGTTTTTAAATTTTCTGTTGATTGCCTTTTGCCCCTTGGCGTTTAGTTCCTTGGTTCCACTGGTAACTCTTTCCTCCAGGGCATTAGGTTGTTCTCTGACTGCTTCCAGGCTTTGGTTGTGGTCTTTCACCATTTGACTAAGCTCTTTCACCATTTCCCCAAACTCTTCCTTATCTTTCTTCACACTGGCCGGGTAGAAAGTTGCATTTTCAGGTACTCCATTTTCCTTTCCATCTTCTCTGTGCCAGATTATATCTGGTCCATCTTCTCTGCTACAGTTTCCATTTCTTCTTTTACACTTTTCCTCCTCCCATCTTGTTCATCTGCTCCAACAATTTTTAAAACATCTCTTCCATCTTGGCTTTTTAATTCCACTCCTAATGCCTGTGAAACAAATGTCTATATTGACTTATAAGTTGGTTACAAATAAAGTCTTTTAATTTTTGCTGCAACAATTCTCAACATTTCGACACACAGACAGTTGGCAATTTGCATGCCACTGTGCGTTAATACTCTAGTCGCTCAGAATTCACTAAATGTATGACATAACTCACTACAGTTCGCGACTACACATACTGGTTTGCAGTTTTTCCTCTTTTGATAGCAAGAAATGATTTCAGAGAACTTTCTGGAAGCTTGAGAAACTGAAGGTTCTGTATGAATCTAAATATCTTGCATTCCAAAGTCTCTGGTTGCCAGTATGCTGCACTGCATCTATTGTTACACATTCCAAGATCTCCAACTGCACTGACTCACACACCAGAGCAAACGTGAGAATGCCCACACATGGCAGCACTGCAACGTTATTAACTTCTTATTTTCTTGACTGGTTTTTGATTATTGAGTTTTTTCTAGCCCTACTTTTTAATCTTCATTTTATACATCCCAAAGTATGCAGTAGAATGCATTTCCTATATCAGTAACAATGCTGTTGTTACACTCCACATTTTCCAAAAAATTGTTTCTTGATTTTATGTACATGCAAATGAATGCACTTCCAGTCACTAATGTTGGTGATGTGTTCATCTACCTATGGACCATATTTGGATCCAGGTTGTTAATGGGCAGTATATAGAGGTGTGAACTAGACCTAATAATAATTTTTACTATTTGAACCACACAGAGCTAGATTTAGATATTTTTCCGCCCCTAGGCAGTGCTAAAATTTTCTGCCTCCAATTTTCCCCAAACAATATAAGCAGATATTATTCAGTAAGTGTAAATTAGTTTTAAATGAAACAACATTAAATGAAAATTACAATTAAAAAGAATTAATGTAAATTATAACAATTTCCTTCGTTTTTTCTTCATAGAGAAAGCATATAGAAAGTCCATTGAATACTAAAATATAGTCATTAACAGTTCAAAACATATTGGAACATTCATTGTTGAAACAAAACTGATTTATGAAAGGCTGGCTATGATTTATTTTTAAGCTATTAACAATGACATAGGCCTATATTGAAAATGTAATTGAGTTGTATTAATGGTAAACAAAAAATAAACATCCTATTGTATTTTCAGCAAGGCTTTGTTGTTTATACAAGCAGTTAAATGTAATAATTTCCTCCTCGCCTCTTCTATACGTTTTGCAATAAACTCTCGCAGCTGCAGTATTTCTTTTTTACTTTCGTCACAAATCCATAACAATACGATAAAACAAAATATTCAACTTCCACAAGTTTTA
Source organism: Hymenopus coronatus (assembly GCA_030762935.1). NCBI lineage: Eukaryota > Metazoa > Arthropoda > Insecta > Mantodea > Hymenopodidae > Hymenopus > Hymenopus coronatus. Next base: position 58,891,238 of record CM060882.1, read on the forward strand.
TAAGATCAAATTTCAGAAAAGATTTGTCAGCATTTTTAAAAATAAATTTTACAATAAAAAAGGGAACAAAGGTAGAGAAAATGTGCCCCCCCCCCTCTCGAAAATTGCTGCCCTAGGCAATCCACCAAAAAATTCAGTATTGAGATTTCACCCAAATTCCCCCTGATATACATCTTTGTGGGTTTCCTTCATTTTAAAATGAAAAATTAATTATAAAGTTTTCCAATGTGGTATATTGTATTCATCCTTCTTTAAGGTAGAGGTGGGAAGATATTTTGTTCTCAAAAGAAACTGAAGTCCTGTTTGCCAGTTTACAGCTTACACTTTTGTTTTTATCCCACAATGACAGAGCCTTCACATGCTATTCTTGAAAAAGATATCAAAGAAAACAATGATAAATATGCAGGACATAAAGGAAGGTGTGATCTACACTTCATATTAGGATTCTATGCTACAATTGTAACATTTTATGATGCTGTTTAGCTAACGCCTAATCCACCCCTCCCTCCAGTATTGATATAATAATAATAATAATGATAATAACAACAATAATAATAATAGCTAGGGGAGTAGGGAAAAAACAAATCTCTGTTACATTCACATTTCTTTCCCTGCTCATTCTTCAACAAACTATTCTTAAAAAACATATTTTTCACTCTACTTCAGCTAATTGAGAATAAACATTTTCAGAAATACTTTTATCACATGTTTCCCTGCAGATAGGCTTATGAGAAAGTTAAATCTTTTTAGAGCTGCTTTGCTATGTGATTATTTTGAAATTATGTTCTCTTCACATGAATAGGAGAAAGAAAAATGAATGACTTTCCATTTGAGAAAAGTATAAGTATTTTAAAATTTAAACCAATAACAAGGAATATCTTGGAAATGGTTAACTACACAAAAATGTTAAAATAAATGTGTTTTAATAAGATCTACATGTTTTGTTTAGTAAGTTTTTTTCTATTCCTTTGACTTTACCAGCTATACAAAATGATCCATAATGAAGAGGATGTAATAGGCTATTTATTTTATTTGGCTTGTAAATGTCCTAAATAAATGGTATCCCTTTCAAAATCATTGAGAGAATAACATTTTTGAAAAAATGTTCCATGTAAAGAGTAGTTACTCGATGTTTCAAGTGTAAAAGTTAATTTACAGAGCACAGAATTGTGTGAGTATGCCCTTGCTGTGCTGATCATTCTGCAGAAAAAAATTGCAAAGTCACTAAAAGTTAACAGCAATGTATAAACTTCAACAAATATAGCAGAGTCAGCAATATGGTAAATCACTCTTCACTAAAAAAGAACTGCAGATGCTATCAAATGATGATACAAAAGTATAGGCAAAATGCCAAATATTGAAATGGCTGATACAACATTAGACCTTAATTGTATGCAAAACTATTTACAACATTCACAGAGGTAACAAATAACCTAGCTAACAGAATAAAATAAACAAAATATAGATTTTTCAATCATATAAGAGTCATATACAATTAACAAAAAGTTTGCAAGAATTCCAAAATAGTAGGGTAAGGTGAGGTTAACTGGTCATGGAGGTTAAGTGAATCATTCCTCATAAAAAAGAAGCGAGAGGGAAAATTTAGGATCCAACCACAATGATAAAGTGAGTTGGTAGCCCTAAAGATTCTCTGCTGTGTTTTGGTTGCTTGAATCAAGTAAATATGGGTTATTTATTATTATTGAATTGTAGAAGATATAAGTAAATTTTTTCACTAGTTCCTTTTGTCTTTATGGTTTGATAGAAAGCTCTTAGTAATTTATGCTAATAAACTGTGTGAAACAGCAGGCTTTAAGCTTTAATTATATACATTAGGTTTGTGCATTCTGCAGTTTTAGGTTATGCTGCAACATAAAATGCTTCCTTATTGTACTTGGGGTTAGGTGAGCCACATAATGTGTGGTTAACTGATCAGTGGCCCAGTTAACCACACACATAACTAGTTGCAGTCCTAAATACTTGAATCTAACTTTGGCATATTGTAATCATTACTATTATGTGTTATTTTTATTATTACTACTACTAATACTACTACTACGGCTGCTTTTCTTTCAGGAATCAATATGCCAAGAATAAGAATTCGAACCACAAATCATCAAGATTATCCGAAAGAATTGTTGCAAAATGCAGTAGCTCAGCATCTATATGAGAAAGTTTCCTTGAGATAACTCAAAAAAGCAAAAAAAAAACAGGTATTCCAAGGGCAACCCTGAAACGATATGTAGAAAAGACTTTAAATTTGGGTACTGATAATGTTATTTTTAGACCATCAAATGAGCATTTAAAGATTTTCACACAGGCTGAAGAAAAGTCATTGGCAAACTACATTACATTTACTCTCCAAATCCATTATGATTTAAATACAAAAACAGCTCGACGCCTAGCATGTGAATATGCTAAAAGAAATTGCAAATCTGTACCATTGTAGAAAATTGGGAAGTAGAGAACATGGCTGGACTGGAATGGCTTAAGTCTTTCAGGAAATGAAGCAAAATTTCATTACGCACTCCTGAGCAGACAAGTTTAACTCGGGCTATCAGTTTTACTGAGGCAAATGTAAAAGTACTTTTTGACAACTTAATTTTAGTTAGAGAAAAATACAAGTTAGAACCACAAGATATCTATAATATGGATGAGACTGCAGCCATCACTATACAGAAACCACCTAAAGTGTTGGCTCAAACAGGTTCTAGGTCTGTTGGTCAAGCTACTTCTGCAGAGAGAGGTACACTGGTGACCATGGTGGGGATAATTGGTACTACAGGAAAATCAGTGCCACCATATCTGGTGTTTCCCAGAGTGCGCTTTAAAGATCACATGTTGGTAAATGCTCCACCAGGCTCAAGTGGTGGAGCCACGTTCTCTGGGTGGATGAACAGCGAGCTATTTTTACCTGTTCTGCAACATTTCGTGAAGCATGAAAGGCCTACAAAAGAACATTCAAAACTCTTAATTTTGGATAATCGTGAGACACACACAAGTATAGCTTATATATCTTATGCAAAAGATAATGGGATTATTTTGCTTATTCTTCTGCCTCACAGCAGCCATAAGCTGTAACCTCTTGATGTAAGTGTTTTCGCTTCATCAAGAAATTTTACAATGTAGCATGTTGTGATCTTATGGCAAGCACTGGGAAACCAATCACAATTTACAATATTGCTGGATTAGTTGGCAGAGCATTCCCCCTTGCATTCACTGCAAGTAATATATGAAGTGGATTTAGAAAAAGTGGCATTGAACCACTAAACAAAGACATTTTCAGACCTGATGATTACTTACCAGCTTATTTAACTGATCATCCTTTGCCAACTATATCTGACACTGCACCAGAAATAGCTTCCACTTCTTCTAATAGTGCCAAACAATTACAAATTACAAAAGAGGTAGATATTATTGTCGATGAATTTTGCAATGAAAATTCAAAGAATTTAGTATTACCAGAAGATATGCGACATCCCAAAACTCCAATTTCATAGAGAAAACAAACAAAGAAAAAGCAATCAATGGTCCTGACAGACACACCAGTAAAAAACCAGCTAAACAAGATGCCCATTTAACAGAAGAAAGAAAAACAAAGAAGTCTAGACCTCCAGTGAAACACCCCAAAAAAATAAAAGGAAAAGGGCTGAAAAGAAAACTATTTGATACGGAAGAATCCAAAGAATCATCTGAATCTGTTATCTATGATGACTCATCTTCATCAATGTGTCTTACTTCAGATGATGAAAATATAGTTCATTCTCCAGGACAGTTTATGGTTGTGAGAGTGTATGGCAATGATTATCAACTTTCAGACACTATGTGTGTAAAATCATAAATGTCTTAAAAGGTGGCCTCAAAGTGATATTTTTTAAGTGGCTGAGTGAAACAATGAAGGTCATGCCAGATGAAAAATGTTTTGTGCCAGAAAATGATGTTATTTTAAAGTTACCAAATCTTGCTCATCTAAGTTCAACTCGCTATGCAAATATGATAACATTCAATTTTGACTTGAGTGACTTTACATTGTATTAGATTATTCCTTATTTTGTATTGCATTTATTATAAACCTGACCATTTGAGTGAACTAAGTATTCAGCATTATAATTTGAGATACATTGGTCTGATATTCTAATAAAGAAAGTTTATCTATTACCTTATTTATTAGTGGTGCAGTTAACCCCATTAGGTGGGTCAGTTAACCTTACACAGGGGATTAATTGAGCCTCTTTCACTTAGGTTACGCTTTGTTTATTATTTCTGTTTTCCTCTTCAAGAGAGGACTGAGATTTTTATAAATGTTCTCTACTAACCATTAATAATTGTTATATGTTAAAGATTTACCTAACCTAAAAACAATCTGTGCAAAAAATAAAATACAAAAAAGTGGTTCAGTTAACCTAACTCTACCCTATAAAATTACACCAAGAGTAGAGGAAAAAAATGTTGGCTATAATAATAAACAGCAAAGATGTAAACATTCTGTAATCAATCAATAATCAGTGTAGAAATGTGATCCAAGTTGTACTTTTTATGTCATAAAGGTTTTATGGCATAAGCATGTATGGTGATTGCACTATGGATATTGAAGGAAATATCCACCAAAATTGAAAATATACACTGCACACAAGGTGAAGGCATCACAATTACAGCTGACAACTTGGTGAAATACTGGAAGAATTTCTATGGTTAAAAAGTATTTACAATTAATGAAAATGTGGATATCCCGACATTATAGACAAGGAAAGGAAGAGTTATGTTGATTTAACAATTATCAGTAGTTGTCTCCTTCCATACCTTGAGATCTAAAAGTGGGGAAGAAGAGAGTTGTCAGACCACTGTAATATAACATTTAAAGTCAAGAAAGATCTATAATACGGAGGAGATGTGATACATGCAGGGATCAAATTTAACTTGAAGGATGATGTTACAAAGTTTGATGAGAGTCTGGGAGCTAATTTTATTAACAATTTACAATGCAAAGGTGTAGAAAACAAAGAAATTGGAAAGGAACTGCTTGAAAAATTAAAAAATTTCAATCTTGCAGAACTGGAACTAATAATACAAAACTATCAGTCTACAATAGCACCATGTAGTGAAAGTTTTAAACCTGAAATGGAAGAAAATCTAGGCATTAGTAGACACAGAAACTAACAACTCTCAGAAAGAAGGTTAGTGCACAGAGGAAGAGCTTCCAAATAATTGTGAACAATGAAGAATTTAGATTAGGAAAGAAAAATACTTAGAAGAAAAGTGAAGATATCAAACAACAATGAAGAAAAACTTTCCTCTTGGGAGAAGTTCTGCACTATAACTGAGCAGTTGAGCCCATGGAATGCCATCTACAAAATACCCATGGGAAAACTATTAATTAACAGATGTTTAACAAATCTCCAGAAGCCGGATGAGCATTCACTACCGACACTACAAGTATGCTAGATTTCATGCGACAACATTTTACATCAGATGGCAACCCATTGGCTAATAACAAATCCCTTAAGGAAATTTGGGAATGAATTAAGGTGGAAAATAAATACAGAAGATGATACAATGTTCACAAGGAAGAAATAATAGCACTGAAATAACTTGACTCACAAAATCATCAAGAGAAGATGGTTTTAAAAGCAAGATTCTTATAAGGATATTCATATGTTTTCCTGAGATCTCAGCAGAAATATTGTGCCTACACCCGCAAGCTTGTGAACGACCCGTTTTGGAAGTCAGCTAATTGTTGTACATTGTTACACCTGCATGAATGGACACTTGTGCTATCGGCGAGCTCTTTGAAATCAAAGCTGCTGCTGTTAAACCTGTGTGAGTGGATAAGTGTGCTATTGGTAAGTTCTTTAGTCTAAGCTGCTATGAGAGTTTGTGACACCTGCTTTACAACTGTTTCTGGAAGATTCTTGCCACGTCATCAACAGATATAAAATGCAGAGAATTCAGTTTCAACTGGGAATGCAAAGCAGTTGAGTCAGGTGTGTCGATAAATTCGTAGTGTGCAGTAGTAGATCCGCAGTGAAAGTTTAAAGAAAACTATACGGCAGAATTGTTGCAGAAGCATCGAAGAAAGACAGTTGTGAACAGATTCTTCATTTGTAATCATTGGAAGAAATAAAGAATAGTTTGTTGGAGCAATAAAAAGGTTTTGATGTATTGGTGTCAGGAAGGGATTTAACGTCACGATGGAAGAGTTGATGAAAACATTACTCACGGAAATAAAGAACTTAAAACTGTAATGGACGAAATGAAACCGGAAATTAAATCCGGGACGGAAAAAAAGGGAAAAAATAAATTCGGCATGGAGAAAATGTACACACATATGAAGTCAGGAATGGAAAAAAATGGAAGAAGAAATGAAATCGGAAAAGGAAAAATTGGAATGCATAATGGAGAAGATAAGATCCGAGATGACTATGAATTGCGCCATGGAAAAGATAGGGAAAATGAAATCTGGCGTAGGAAACCTAAAAACGGGAGATATCGAACAAAATCGACGAACGTGAAGAAGCCGTGAAGAAGGACGTGGCAGAACTTGGAGGAGAAAAGTGGAAGATCTTAGGGAAAAGATGGAAGGGCTTGGTGAAACGGTGAAAGACCATGACCAACGCCTGGAAGACGTCGGGGAACGACTTGGTGCCCTGGAAGGAAGAACTGGTGGCAGCGCCTAAGAACTGAACTTGATGATGGAAAAGATGCGAGATGGAAGGCTGAAAGACTTGAAGGTCGAGACAGGACGCGTGCGTCAGACCACCCAAGTTGGATGGAATATCTACCTTCGAAGTCTTCCGCGTGAGTTCGTCGCCGTCGCCACCCACAACTAATGGTCAGGAAGCCGCACAACTAATAGCAAGCCTCCATGGGTGGCGGCAGATATAATGAATGTGGTTCCGACGTCGGCGATGTCCGGAGAGACCTGGGAGGCCCTCTAGAACCGCTTCGGGAACCATCGCCTGGCTACAGCCTCCCGCAATCAGCTTTAATCGAGGCTGCAACAACTAGGGGAAAGGATACAGGAGTAGCCCTGGCGATTGAACGAACAGCTGGTGAACAAAATCCTGTTGAACCTACTACATAGTTGCGTGTCTTAAGAAGCTACCTAATCCGTCGACAGGGTATGTAACATCGAGATACGATAGCGTCTGTGCTCGGCGACTACAAAACAATCAACTGGGCGTTAACGGTAGCACAAAGGATGGAAGCGGCAGCGTCGACCTCAAAGGCGAGGAGCATTCGCTACGACAGGGACAGAGAGAGAATCCAAAGTGGTCTTTCACTTGGGATTTCGGGGGATGGGAACACCAACCGGAACACTTAGCCAGAGACTGCTCACGACAAAACCGATCAGCAGGCGTAAGACAATGGAAGGGCACGACGAGCCGCCAACACCTCGAATGATGCTACTGGCTTGACCAGAAGAGTGGACGATAGCCTCATCGAAGACAGCTGGGTATAAGAGAAGCTGTGCCGATACACAGGTGATTGTAATCAGACCTAATATGGCGAAGGGCTAGCCGACACGAACATCCAGTCGACCCTACCAACTATGGTTCAATGAAGGCATTGGGCAATATCTTACCCGTGTAGGAGCAGGCCCTGCCGGAGTTAATAGGAATGGGGCACTGAGCCTGTGGGTGGCCAAGGATATGATACTGGGACTGTATACCCTCTGGAGCCACGAGGTGACGGTCGACACGGCCGGCAAGTCTTGCCCGAGCAACACCTCGTCTCAGCCGATCTAGACGAAGTGTTGCTCCGGAGCCCTCACGAACACCCGAGGGTGATCCTAAGGGACGATGCAGTTGTATCCGCAAGAAGCCCTTCACGAACACCCGAGGGTGATCCTAAGGGACGATGCAGTTGTATCCGCAAGAAGCAAGGCATCTGGGAGACCAAAGGTTCAGAAATCTTGTTATGGACCGGAAAACACCATTAAACGGATTTTTCGTTTCCCGGGCATTGTTGCCTTGTCGTGAGGAAGTGCCGTGAGGCTGTAGAGCCGATGGGACACCAACCAGGTCATCCAGGCTGGGATGGAGTTAGGGAAATACGAGCCAGCAGATGGTGAATTGCGTGTGATGGATGGATCAGTTAGCACCATCGCAGGACCTGCAGTCTGGCTGAAAAACTTGCATCTCCAGCATCGAAGTTCTGATGTACTAGGTCAGTGAGGCCATAATAGCCATTCACTTTGCTAAAGACAGACTGGTTTTGGCTAAATAGATGCCAGACTCTTCCCAGCTGTGAAGCGGACAGATGGTTGGCTGCTCTTTTTTGCAAGTCTTTCAGCCGGACCCCAGGTCCTGTGATGATGCTGGCTGAATGATCCGTCACACAGCGATTCAAAATGCTGTCCTAGTATAACATTGCAAGTGGTATACCAAGCAATTGCTGGCAGTAGTAAAGGTGCTGAACCACTTCCACAAGTATCAGCCATTCCACTGAGGACTGGCCATGCTCTCATCTGGCTGTTGAGTTTCATAACCTGGAGGGCTAGACAGCCCATTGGGTTTAGAGGCTCAAAGAGTACAACTTCATATCAAAATATTGGAAAGGAAGGAGCCACAACAATGCAGATGCCATGACACGACGACCCTGTCCAGAGGAGTGCAGTCACTGCACCAAGTTTAGGAGAAAGAATATGCTGCAGCTGTCCATGACATTTCAGCAGTGCCTGCATCTGGACATGAGACCACTTTTGGGAGATATGAGGCAGGGACTAGACTGAGCTGGGAAGATAATCACACCCAGGAGTAGTGTGCACAAGTCTTACTGGGTCCAATGGGACTTGTTGAAAACCCAGGAAATGTCTTTGAATGTAAAATAAGGATGAAAAGGAATTTTATCAATGCTTCTATTTAAGACTAGTGGGTAATAAGACCCCATTTCATGTATTATACAATTTAATAAAAAATATAATTCCATCTACCAAAATGTAATATACATGCAATAGCTATTAATAAAGCAACATCCCCAGAATATGGAAGTCACCCAGAGAGAGTAACTGATCCTCGCTAGGAGTAAGGTTTGCACAAGTCCTGGAGGAAGTTCGTGAGGGGCTTCGGGAGGACATTTGGACCCAACTGAACCATCGACAATCACTGAAAATAGTACTACTGATTGAGACCATTGGTAGATGCAGAGAAGGGTGACATCAATGTCAGGTGTGTGCAGCAAGTTGCTGTCCACAGAGAGGAGCCAAGGTCATATGCAGCAGTATAACATGGGAGCACATTTCAAATGCATAGCAGACACGGGCAACAAGTATCTGTTGGTTGCTATGGATTATTTCACCAAGTGGCCAGAGTGTATGCCATTCTTAACCAGAAGGCAAGCCTATTGCAAACTGCCTCATAGAAAGACTATTTTGTAGCTATGGGGTATGTTGGAGCTACACAGTGATCAGAACACCAACTTTGAGTCCAACTTGATAAGAGAAACACTGGAGCAATTTGGAGTGCTTAAGATGCTCACAATACCTCTTCACCCAGAGTCAGACAGATGAACATTTGTGGAAGATTCTGGCCAATCACCAGAGAGTCTGTGAGGGACCCATTTTTCTTGCTGGCCTACTACTCCTCAACCCACAACATCACAGGGTTGACACCAGCCAGTTTGGTCCTTAGATTGTCTAGCATGTGACTTGATGTTTGGGATTTGTCGTAGAGCAGAATAGCGAGCAGTCTCATAGACATGCATGTGATGGCGCATCAAAACATCTAGATAGCCAGCGAATGGATGAAGACCCTTTATGACCAACAGCCAAGATTTCCTGCAGGGTGATTTGGAGTGGCTACATTGCTCTATCTGGACAAAGGGGTGCTGCTCCGAGCTTCAGCAACCATGGTAAGGGTGATGTCGTCTACCATATCCAGAGGCTGTCCCGGGGCAAGATGCTGCTAGTACACCTATATTATCTAGCCCACTCATAGTGCTGGTTTGGAGGACAGCCCTGAGGGGGGAGCAGTGCGACTATAACTTAAGCTTTAATTGTCAAACTTGTGTGAGCAACTTGATTTGGAAGTCATAGCTGATTGATGCTGTGCATTGTTATACCTGCATGAGTGGACACATGTGTCATCGGCATGTTGTTTGACATTGAAGCTATGATTTTACTCCATGTGAGTGAACATGTATGCTGACAGCAATTTCTTTAACAATGAAAGTGCACATTGTTGCACCTGCATAGGTTTGTGACACCTGCAATTTTTTTCATGTGCAACTGCTTCTGGACATTTCTTGCCATGTCATGAACAGCTATAAAAGGAGAGAATGAAGCAGCAAGTTCAGTTTCATCTGGGAATGCAAAGCTTGGAGCAGTTGAATTAGTTTCAACTGCTGTTAGTTGGGAATTCATAGCATGTAGTAGCAGCTGCTGCTGCAACAGCAAATGTCAAACGGAAACTATACAGTAGAATTGTTATGGAAGAATCAAAGAAAGACAGTTTTTGTGAACAGATCTGCATTTGTAATCAGTGGAAGAAATAAAGACTAATTTGTTGGAGCAATAAAAGGAGTTTTTGTTACAATACATAACGAATGCTTATGGAAGGGACTAGTCCCAAATATGTGAAAAATCTCTATAATTATTCTAATTGTCAAGGAAGACACTAAAGTTGTTTCAAAATTTAGACCATTAGCTTACTAAGCATTGGAGGAAAATTATTAGAAAAACTAAAGATTGATGGAATACTACATGATATGTACACTAATAAACAGCTCAGCACAAGCCAGTATGGATTCACTGCAAGAAAAGTACAACAGATGCTGTGGCTGTTAAAGAGTTTGTGAGGAGCAACCTAAACAATGTTGCAAATGCAGTAAGTCTAGTCATAAAAGTCATTTAGACACTGCATGCTGGCCTGTTATAATGACTAACTTAAGCATTAAATGTTCCCGGAACCTCCACAACTTGTCAAAAAGCTACTTCTGCAACAGGATAGCAAGTTTAAAGAGTCTACACCTACCAGGTAGAGAAAGAATTGAGTAAGGGATGCCCATGAGACTCCCACAGCGGAATAGGATGTGCTATACAATTCATTATTAAATCTGAAGATTTCAGACAAAACCATAGTAATTGTTTGCTGATTAAACATTGCTGATGTTATGATAAGCATTGCAGAAGCAGAGAACTACACTAACCAAGATATAAAGAAAATAGAAAGTTGAGCTATAAATTAGAAGCTACAACTTAATAACACAAAGTCAAAAGCCTTACTGTTGCAGAAGAATTAGAAACAACAGAGGAATCAGAACCTACATGAATCATAAAATACTGGAACAATCAATACTCTGAAATATTTGGGAATACTCCTAGATAGGGGAATCACTTTGGATAGACTAATAGAGTATGTAGGACAATGCAAAGCCTTAATACACCACGTAGCAAAATCTGCAAAATTCTGCAAAACTAGACTACAGATCTCAAAAACAATATATCATGGAGCTATAATGCCTGTACTAGTATATGGAGCACCATTATGGGAGTAAGATCTAAGGAAAAGAAGAAACATCAGAAATCAGAGGCTGACAAATATTAATTTGCAAAAGCTTTTTGAACTCTGTCTTTTAAGGCATCTTGCAACATGGTTGGAGTGGAATCAATAATAATTGCAGTAGAAGAGAACACAAACATATATAAAGCAACACATGGATTGCTCTAGAATCTCTAGAGTAAGATGCACCAAAAAAGTAGTGCAATAAATACATCCTGCAAAAAAAGTCAGGATTTTAGAAGCCACCATTGAGTAATACAGAACAAAAATCTTGCAGATGGAAGCAAATTGAATAGAAAAGTCAGAGTAGCATTGGTGTTAGGCAAAAAAAAAAAAAAAAAAAAAAAAAAAAAAAAATTATTTAATAGGAATAGGCAAAGCAAACAATATACTAATTACAGAACGAACAGTGGTTTATATAAAAATGGCAAAATCACCCTTGACTTACTCAATAACCATGAAAAGCATATTACACATATTAGAAAAAATTAGACAGAACATCAAAACTCTCAATAGTCATTATTGGCAGTAATTTTAAATGGATAAATCATAAGTTGGCTTATATGGAAATGAAGTAGCTGACAATCTTGCCACAGGGAAATTATGTGGCAGTGATCTACAAGACACCGAAAAATGCAATAATAGAAGCCAAAAGAAAGAAGAGCATCGAAAAGTGGCAATGAATGTGAACAAATTCAATTAAAGGGTACTATTGATAAAGCAATTCTTCCTTGCTGCAAGACAGACTGAAGATAATCATACCACTTACACCAAATTTTAGATTAGATTAGAAAGCATTCTGTAGGTTCGTTTAGGCCAGGAAGCCACTGAACATAGAACTTGTCAAGACATATACATGTATACATATGTTTATATACTATGGAGAAAAAAAAGCAATGTATAAAGCTCTAGTGCTAAAAGCATGGGTTACAAAAACAACAGAATAGACATATAATCACACCATTTGCATTTGAGGACTGTACGGCACTGCACTATACTTAATGTGCTCTATGAAAGCACATGTACTTTTTTTTTAATGTGTATATGCAAGCACATAAAAACTAAAAGTATCACAAATTAGTGTTAAAATGTATAAATAAATATAATTTCATTATATGTAACACTGATGTAATGTCAGATGATAGTTTTCTAATTATTGACATAATAGTTACTACTAGTAATTATATAAAACTAAAATATGATTATTATATTATTTACTCTCCATAAATGTCAACAAATTACAATACATATTTACAAATATGTTATAGAATTTCCAATGCAAAAATTTACAGTTATGCACTAGAGTGTAAAATATCAAAGCATCAGGCTTTACAGACTTTGTGTCATTGCTAAATACAAAAAAATTCATTTGATACATTCGTGTAAGTCAAAGAATACATCAGTTTAATTTTAATATAAAAAACACACACACACTAATATACACAAAATGCAATACATTATAATACTTATAAATACAATGATTGATGACAGTATTGTCAGACAGATTTGTCACTTAAATATTCATCTACAGACTAAAATGATTTATTGCAAAGGTACTCCTTAAGAGAGGCCTTAAAAGCCCTGAAATTTCCAACATTTTCTTTGAGATTACTGGGGAGAGCATTAAATATCTTGATTGTTTCATAATATACACCTTTCTGAAAGCAATGAAGATTGGCATTGGGACGATGAATATGTCCCTTATATCTAGTATTAATGTTATGAATTTCCACGTTTGTTATAAAACTATGTTGATTAACTGCATAGAATTTTAAAATGGATAATATATAAACATAAGGTCAGGTGAATATGCCCAATTTTTGAAACAGTTCTTTGCATGACTGTCTGCTATAAGCATGACAGATTATTCGTATAGCTTTCTTCTGTATCCGGAATCTGCATTTACTATCCACTGAATTACCCCAGAATATTATTCCATACTCAATGATGGAGTTAAAGTAGATAAAATACACCAATTTAATTGTATCAATTGAGTGAAATTTAACAAGTGCACGGAGAGCATAACATGCTGAGCTAAAAACTTAGGTGTGATGTAGCTAATATGTGACTTCCAGTCTAAATGCTTATCTACTTGAAGGCCAAGAAATTTGACTTCATTTAGCTGTTCTAATAATGTATCATTAATTCCTATTTCTATGTGTGTTTGTGGTGAGCGAGTAGTTATAAATTTAATTGTTTTTGTTTTTTTAAGGTTTACTGAGAGTTTGTTTGCTTTGAACCAATTTGACATACAATTTAGAACATAGTTTAATTTTACTACACAATCATTTAAATCTGTACTTGTTACTAGAACACTAGTGTCATCTGCGAATAAATAAATACTTGCAATACTGTTAATGTATAATGGGAGGTCATGTATGTAAACCAAGAACAAAAGAGACCCTAAGATTAATCCCTGGGGAACAGCTTGTTTTACTGATTTCCATTCTGAGGCACTATTTTGATACCCTTTGAAGTTATTAATTTCAACCCTCTGTTTTCTCTTCTCTAGGTACGAAATGAACCAATCTAATATGTTATTCTTTATTCCATAGCAATTTAGTTTTGCTATCAGAATCTCAAGATTCACATGGTCAAAAGTTACAACAATAGTAATGGGTCTAGTAAATTAAAATTATATTTCTACAAATTCATGATTTCTGAAAGTGCAGAATGCTCCTGTGGGAGTCCTGACCAAATCAAAGCTCATCTCCTGTCTGAGTGCAGAATTTTGGAATGGCAATGCAGTATTTTCAAGATGGTAGTGAGGTCTTCAGGAGGGGAACACTGGTCAAAGTTTTAGAAATAGTTGCAAAAGGAACAGAAAATTTTAAGCTGCCTATCTGTTTTTATTGAAAATGAACATTGTGTTTTGCTACCTAAAAAAGAAATCTAATTTTCTTAAGAATAGTCATTTTGTGCTTATGCAAAGAAACATGCTTTGGTTAACACTGTTGCAATCTTTGGTCTATTTGAATATTTTCTACTATTTGGTCAACAATATCTTGTGCCATATCATGAATTCTACGTCCTACACTTGTGTCAGAGTTCAGAATTGTTTTGATTACTTTAGCAGAATCTTTGTGTAACATTTTATCTGCTATAATCAAAGAACCAGGAATAATAAGAGTATAAGGTGATTTATTTTGTGCAACTGGCAATGCTAACTCATACAATGTCTCCAGTGCCACCTTAGTTGATTTTGTAAAACTTTGTATCACATTTGAACTTTTATTCAAATTTTCTACCTTGCGCCAGAAAAATTTGACTGACTTGTCTTTACATTCGCCGTGATTGGTTGCCAAATATCTGTGAAGTAGGGATAGTTTCATAGAATTATTCTACCGAGTTTGGTGGCAAATAATGCAGAGGGGAAGAGGTGGATCACACATATTTGATACAAATCCATATTTAATGTAAGATTCACTAATATCTGTGTTTCACATTTCTCGGGTTTTTCGGCTTGCTCCTAGATGGTTCAACTTCAACACTATTTTCACCAATGTCCCTTGGTGGAACAAGTGTAGTCGCACTTTTCACTTGCTCTTACAATATGAACAATTAATCAGACTACCTTTTAATGATTGGGAAAAAAGAAAACCACAAATAAACCTAAAAACTCAACAAAGTTTCCTTAATAAAGTCAAAGAAGTCAAACATAGATTGAAACTTCCTTACTTAAAAGAAAACATAGAAACAAATATTAACCTGTTAGATCTATTTGATATTGAACACTATCTACATTTAGCTGAAGAATTTACAAAATCTGAAACCTCTTCGTGTGTTCTGAAACAAATGACACTAGACATAATAAATTTAAGATACGCTACCAATGAATGGCTACATGTTTATACTGACGGTTCTAGTTTACCAAATAACAGTGGTACTGGTGCCAGTGCAATATGCCCTCTCTTCTCTTTCTACAAAAGATTAAGTTTAAATACTACAAATTTTGATGGAGAGATTTCAGCAATACTTCAGAGCTTACAATATCTACTATATCATATAAATACATTTTAAAAAGTTGTACTATTATCTGACTCTAAAGTAGCTGTTATATCCATAACATCTTATGTAACACCTAATAACTTAAATATTGCAGAATGCAAAGTCATAAAACAACTAATTAATTTAAATAAAAGATTAATACTTCAAAGGATACCAGCATATTGCAGAATACAGGGTAATGAAACAGCTGACTTTCTAGCCAAGAAAGGTAGTAAAATTACATCAAATTCATCTGATCCAAAAAGTTATCACTCTATCAAAAGAATCATTATATCAACATATAATAGCAAAATTAAAAAAGATAATGTATTACAAACAAAAGGAAAACCATGGGAAAATTATGTAATAATACAACCAAAATCACTACATTACCAAGAAAATCCTCTCTAGCAACTTTTAAACTCCTAACAGGCCATGACTGTCTCAATAAACATTTACTTAGGACTGGTATAGAGAGATTTCTGTGTCCTTTCTATACACTTACAGAAGATATGGATGGAAACCATCTACTATGCTGCAAAACCTTTAGTCAACATGATAATATGACATCAAAATACTGGAATGCAAGAGAGCGAATGACTTCACTGCTAACTGCTCAACATAAGATACCAACCAACCAACTTTTCACTTGCGGTGGTTCAACATTAACGACATTATCACTTGTTTCACTGAGTTTTCGTTTTTGTTGTATAACAAATTTATCCATCCTACAACAGAAGTTAAAATAGTGGACTATCACAATAAGGACATTCAACAGTTCACAAATATAAAGAAAGAGACATGAAACTTTAAGTAAAGAAAACGAACCTGCACCTAACAGTCACAAAAATATACTGAGTACTGAACTGTCAGTAGATTAACAGTTAAGTAACGTGCATTCTCAGACACTGTTATTGTTGTCAGCGTTTGAAACAAACAACGCAAATTATTGTGGTTCAGTATTCTGAATACAGTTAGCAATGGAGGATATTTCAAGTGCTTATGAAATCAAAGCTCTTCCATTTTCTGTAAATTGTAGTAACCTGTTCACCACTGGATACTTTTTTTTTTTTTTTTAGGACGTTCTGTATTGTTTAGATAAATAGAAAATAACATTTTAAAGAGGACTAGTTTTCTAGGAATTAATACAAGCTTCTATAAGCATGGAGCAGAGCTGACAACCTGTTGTCTTGGTATCCTTTCCCTTTATTAGTGGATAATTCAAAATTTATTGCTACCAGTGTATCTCAAAAAAGCCAATCTAGTATAATGTTTATTTTTGTTAAAAGTCTTAATGAGTACTTCTTGCTTCTATGATAGAAAAGCCACTGGTTTTACCAAATCTTAATGGAGACAAGAAAAAGGATTTCAAAGCTGCAACTCTTACGGATCACTGTTACGCTTCAAGGCCTCAGAAACAGAAAGCTGCAACCAAACAAAGACCACACTCCACTAGCAGTGAGACAAAAACAAGAAGTACTTCAACTCGCAGAGTGCAATCAGCAATTATACAAAAGAAAAGCGAAGTTAATTTTATCAAAAGGAATATAGAGGTAAACATTTAAGAAATATTAAGTTCCATCCTTTTAAAATGTTTAAGTTCTTTCTGTTTTCTAGATTCTTAGAGTGAAATGGCTTCTTTGCAGAGTTTCTAACCCACAAATATTACAGTTAATTTTCTCTATTCATTCTCCCACGAAGCACTTTTCACATACCATAAGTTATCTCCTATATATAGTAAGTGATTTTCAAAGGTCACTTCAATGTTAAAGTGTTATAAATAGTGTAATACGAGGGCCGTTCAGAAAGTAGCCTCCGGTTGATTGCAAGAAATTCACCAAGTTAAATAAAAATATTTTAATATATACATCTTACAACTACATCTTTGCACTATTTTTCTACATAGTTTCCATAACGATTGAGGCACTTATCGTATCTGTTCACAAGCTTTGAAATTCCTTCTGCATAAAAATCACCCGCTTGTGCCTGGAGCCAGCCTGTGACCGCATCTTTGAGCTCTTCGTCGTCATCAAACCGCTGGGACCCGAGCCATTTCTTCATATGCATGAAGAGGTGATAATCGCTTGGCGCCAGATCTGGGCTGTAAGGTGGATGGTTGACAACGTCCCACTTGAAGGACTCAAGAAGGGCTGTTGTTCTGCAAGCAGAGTGAGGACGGGCGTTATCGTGCAAAAAAACGATACCGGAAGTCAGCATACCACGGCGTTTGTTCTGTATAGCCCGTCGTAATTGTTTTAGTGTTTCACAGTACACGTCTTGATTAATGGTCGTCCCACGTTCCATGAATTCAACCAACAACACCCCTTTTGCATCCCAAAACACCGTTGCCATCAATTTTTGGGCAGAAAAATCTTGCCGGGCTTTTATTGGTTTGGTAGGCGAATTTGAATGTGCCCACATCTTTGATTGTTCTTTTGCCTCAGGGTTCACGTACTTAATCCAGGTTTCGTCCCCGGTCACGATTCTGTTTAACAATGGTTCACCTTCGGCCTCATAATGTGACAGAAAGTCTAATGCAGAGGCCATTCTTTGAGTTCTGTGGTGGTCGGTAAGAATTTTGGGCACCCATCGTGCACAGAACTTACGGTAACCCAATCTTGCTGTCACTATCTCGTACAAGAGAGTCTTAGAAATCTGTGGAAAATCAGTAGACAACTCCGACATTGTGAAACGTCGGTTTTCACGAACTTTTGCATCAACTGTCTGAACGAGTTCGTCCGTGACCAATGATGGTCTACCACTCCTCTCTTCATCATGAACGTTTTCTCGTCCATTTTTAAATAAACGTACCCATTCACGGACCACTCCTTCACTCATAACTCTTGGTCCGTACATGGCACAAAGCTCACGATGAATAGCTGCTGCAGAATATCCTTTGACTGTAAAAAACCTTATAACAGCACGCACTTCACATTTGGCGGGGTTTTCTATTACAGTACGCATTTCAAACGGCCACAAACACTAAACTAGCGCAGGTACGACTTTCACTCGACCACGGCTTGATGCCGACTGACCTGCTTAGTGCGTGAATGCACAGATGGCGTCGCTACTCCCCCCACTACCCGCACTGTGACCGATCGGAGGCTACTTTCTGAACGGCCCTCGTATTTGGGTTAAGAAAGAAATTGAAATCTCAATTTGTTGGTCACATACCTGCCTTGAATTTTAGTTGTTTCATTCCATAGTTTCTATAGTTATAATTTTGTTTAATAAAATACCAATGATTTGTACTTGGCCAGCCAAGGTTCTAATACTAAAAGTTCAAATGTAGCTGGAGCAATGTGATTATTAAAGCCGTAGAAGTCTTTTTCAAGGACTAAGACAATTTAGGATTCAATTTTTAGAGCATGTCCCTATTCAGTTCTTAGTTGTGGGGGTTCAATTAGAAAGCTTGGGGAACAGCTATTGGTCATTAGTTAACACCTTCCAACAATATGGTCTCCACAATTACCTATGGATTTAGGTTATATGAATAAAGAGTTTTCCTAACAAGTCCAACAACTTCATCACACCTGAAAATGTTCTCTTGCAAGAAATTGCCAATTTTTCAAGATATGTGAAAAATGGTGTGCACTTTTTGTAAACCGAAGGGGAGTCATATTCTCCAAGTTTTGAAAAAATCAAATTCTACCTACTGTTTGACCAAAATAATTAAGTTTTTGTTTTCTTACACTTAAATAATATTATATTAGCCCACCTCAGTAGTATAGGGTAGCATGTGTGCCTTACATTCAAGAGGTCCCGAGTTTGAAACTTGGTTAGGGTGAGCTATCCGGATAGAGGTTTTTTATCCTGACAAGACGAATATTCAGTAACTTTAATTGCCATATACTCAGGGCTTGTTTGTGCATCTTTTCATTGATTTTATTTATTGTGCAGTATGACCCACCAGGTTAAAGGATATATCTGCAGGCTTCCATGGCTGTAGTTCATTGGCATTATGGCCTACACTGGAATAATACCAACAACAAGAATACAGTAAACTAAACTAATGAATTAATGATCATATCTTTTAAAAATGGGTTGCTTTGTCAAAGCTTTGAAATTTTGTTCTCCTTGCACAAACAAACAAAAGAAAAGAAAGAAAAAAAGAAAAATAGTGATTTGGAGTTGAAAAAGGTATAAAGTATTTGAAATTTAAACCAGTACCAAAAAATATCTAGAAATAATTAATGCTACAAAAATGTGAATGACATATTTGAGGACTTTAAGGTGATTTATACTGTAACAGTAATACTCTTTATTACTTCAACAAACAACTCTTTATTTCTTCCACTGATTGTAAATAAAAATCTGTTCACAAATAAATGTCTTTCTTCAATAATTTTGGCATGTAGTTTCCTTTTGATGCTAGCTGCTGCGGCAACAGCTACTACTGCACATGCCAAATTCCAGATTGAAGTTGACTCAACTACTGCGCCCTATGCATTTCCAGTTGAAAAACTGAAGTCTCTGCTGGGCTCGTTCTCTCCTTTTATACCTGTCATAGCAAGAAATTTCACTCGTGCAAACCACTGTAGGCACAACAATGCACAACTTGTCTTTGCCATGAAACATCAGCAGAGTGCTGCCTAAGAAATGTTGCAGCCTATACCAAAAGCCAAAGTAACCCCAACCTACTTTCCAGTAAGCTCTGAATCTCCAAGATCCACTTTTGAGATATTAGCATAAACATGTGTGGTCCATACATGACCAGTGTGGACCACACACTCTTTTGTAGCATCCTAGCAAATATCACTGCCAGAAACATTCTTTAGTGTAGGTGGACAACATGCACATCATACATAAATTCAAAGAATATAAACTCTATTTGCTGTAGAGAGGAGCATTTGTGTGCATAACATTGAGATATGTATCTACACTAGCAACAAAATGTTTAAACTCACCTTACAAAAATGTTAAAGTGACACCTATTTTGTGCTGTTTATGTAAGCAAAGTTGAGATCAAATATTTATTTAATTGTGCAACAAACTTCAGTGCATGTGTATGAACTACACAAACATAGGGTTACTTTGGCTTTCGGTTGCAGCAAAACGTTGCCAGAGAGCAACCTAAGAAATGGTGTGGCCTACACCAGAAACTAAAGTAACCCCAATTAACTATGGCGGAAGCCTGCAGATATAAGTAATTACTGGAATGTAACATTTTAAATGAGTAGCTCCATTTCATGGTTGGTTCAAATGACCTAGGCTAGTATTCACATTCTTGACTACCTAAAAATTATTATTAACCAGATCCCCATTTTGTAAAACAGAGGTAGTGTAGAATCGTTTGAATCTGTGTAAATCAGCCAAACTGAAATGTGACTTAACCATAAAGTTTCCCATGGGATGATAGCTAGTTGTAAATATTGTATATTGGAAAACAAATACCTACATGCGTTTATACACATTATTTATCCTGCTAATTAAATATTGACAAATATGCACATTCAGGAGTGCTGTTTTAATTTTTTTAAATACTTTCTGCACTAACTTGTGAGTCCTTTTGGGACATGGGGAGAAAGACTTGTAAGTCCTTGTCCTTCAAAGAGGAGAGTAATCCATTGTTGAAGAAGAAGAAGAAGAAGAAGAAGAAGAAGAAGAAGAAAAAGAAGAAGAAGAAGGAGGAGGAGGAGGAGGAGGAGGAGGAGGAGGAGGAGGAGGAGGACAAGAGGACAAGAAGTTAAGAGATGTTGGGTTTAATGTGGTCTGATTTAATAGATACTGCTTGTTTGCTGTGCAGGATAGAGCATAATCAAAAGAAAGGCATCAGAATACTGTTATATCTAACAACAGTTACAACAAAATGGCACAATATAAAGGTTGGAGCGCTCATACAGGTACAGTTTTATAAATTCTCTGTAAAAATCTGGATTCTTCTTTTTCTTAATGGTTATAGGGTCATTACCCTCATTAACAACTGGAAGCTCAATAAAAGTGTGTTTCATCTCAGGTAAAGAAGAATATGTTATTAGTTTTTCTCCAAAGTACATTCATTACATATTACTGTTATTTTACGTTTGCAATAATTCTAAATTAGTGTAGTTGTAATCATACTCTTATTTGGAGTTAAACACAAAGTTCAGTGTTAAGCAAATAGCTAATAAGGAGATAGAGAATCATTAGTTTCTCTGCTCCTTTTTTTTCTTTCATTTTCTGCTTAATTTTGGTTTCTTTTTAACAGTGGCCTTTTGCATTAAAGGACACAAGGGCATGTGCCCCTTCTAAAATTCACTTAACAGTTCAACACCAATAACTTTACAACAAATCAATTTCATGGAGTATATTTCATATTAAAAGCCATTTATAAGTTCTTAGAGTAAAAATTAGAGCCAAACCTTATTTCATGTTTATTAATTACATACTATTGTTTTCTTGTCTCAGGGTACAGTACTCTTGCACACATGCCTCATGTTATGTCCTTGCATGACCCAAAGTTGCTGATATATACCTAGAATTAGGTTCAAAGAGATGAAGCCCATGCTTCACACAAGAATTACTGATAAAATCTGCATACTACAATTGAAAACCATCATCATTCAGAGGGAACAATTTAACCAAACTGATGGAACCCGGCTTTAGCATTTATATAAATTTGGATCTGGGCCTATGGAGGGACCAACAAGGTTTGCTTTCACTAAACAACTCTCTGCTGTATTGTTGTCTATGACTGAAAATATTAAGAAATTCAGCAAATGATTTCCAAATAATGGCTTAAAAGAAACAATCATAGGTTTTGGGAATTAGAAAAGTACTGGCTTTTATAATTTCTAATTCAATTTTATATTGCCCCAATTACAGTAGGTTATTTGAGGAGTTATCTTCCAAAAGGATTGTGCGCAGTTCCAATCTAGGTCTAGTGTTTCCCAAAACAGTAAAGCTTTTGAAGATCATAATGACAATTCTTAATACTACAGCTGAGAATGAAATAAATTTCTCAACCCTTAAGAGAGTGAAAACATATGTAACACCATGGGCCTGGAAAAACCCAATTGATTAGCAATGTTGTTAATTTGTACACAGCTAATCTTTATGATTCCAGACAACATGAAGGACATTAATATGTTTTCAGAGTAAAAACCAGACAAATTAAATTCACCTACAAATAAAGTAGTAAAGATATTTTAGTTGCAAAAAATTGTGGAACCTTATGCTCCACCTAGATTTTTTCCCCACCAGCCGCCACTGCTTTTTAATCCCACAAAAATTGCACGCGCACACACACACACACACACACACACACACACATGCACACATGGATTGAATATTTGAAATATTAATACTATAACGCATTCATTTTAGTGAAAAATAGCAGCATTCTAGTTGAGAGCATATACAAAGGCAGATGAGGCCAGGTTGTGCAGTAGCACTGTTCTGAAACACATAATCTGCCAGCACATAGCAAGCAAGAATGAAAGTGAGACAGTGTACTATTTCTGCCTCTCTCTCTGCACAGTGATTTCCCCAAACTGTCTCCCAGCTTTAGCAGTTGTAAAGCCTTTTTAAGATCTACCAAAGTTAGCATATTTCAGCATAAATATCAGTAAACAGCTTTCAAATTATGTTATCTTTCGTTAATGAAGCAATATGCCAGAAAGGAAAATGGGAAAGGAATTTTAAGTGTGCTGATAACATTGAGAAGTCACCAATTAAGTGTACTCCTTAACACTCTGAATTTACCATTCTTATTAATGTTTTTTAAATTGCCATAAACAGTAATTTATTTATGGCATGTTTAAAAATGTATAAACTATGATATTACCTTTATCATAATTTTGATTGGAATTTATTTGCTTCTTAGTCAGTTTCAGCAGATGTAGGAGCAGCATTAACTGATGAAGAAAAACAACAGCTTGCAGTACTCCTAAAGGAAATTGAAGGAAGCAGTGGAGATACTGTTGCTGAAAATTTGCTTTTCTACAGAAAACTTAATGTAAGGATAATTAAAAGTCTATGATAATAGGTTTTAGGGTAGGGAATTCCAAAAATTATCATTACATAGAGAGTATGCTATAAGTTTCTGCTGTTTGTCCTGAACAGTGTATTAATTGTTGTTGTTGTTTTACAATAGAAAAAAGGGAGTACAGACTTGGAGATAAATCATGAATCAGAACCAGCTTTTGCCATGCTCACACAAGAAGAAAATGAGAAAGTTAAGCATTTACTTGAGGACATAGAAAGCGATGCAAATTATAAATATTTAGGTTCAAAACAAAAGCTTATGGATATTGATAAATCATTGGCTGCACTACAAACTACTTCATTAGAGGTCAGTTGATAGCAGATCTAGTCATACAGAAAAGTGCTTTTGAATTGCTTTTGAAATGTGTGTACCTACTATTGATAAACTTTTACATAGCCCATTTTTTTATATTCAGGAATTTCATAAGGATAATATATCTTTCTTTTTACACACAAACATGCTAAAGAAATAGATGATAAATAAGCTCTCTTGGCATTACATAGGGTTGGTGGAGCAGTTGGTGTGGGGGATATTTAAGTAAAAAAAAACAAAATTATCAAATTTAATTTAAATTTGATTAAAGAATCTTTTAAAGCATTGATTTACTTAGAATATCTTTGTCTATAACTATATAGATTTTATGGGTGATTTTTAAATAGCCCTACAATATGAGCAAACATTTGTACCACAAATGTTTTGCTTCCTTAATCTTCATATGCCTACCTCAAGTCAAGTTTTCCATTATTTTGATACCCAGTCTTAGGTACTATGTGGTCAGTGCTTCATCTCCATTTATTTAGAAAAATTAATATTGGTCATTTGCTTGCTGAAATAACCAGTTCTGCCAGATCTCTAATGTCCTTTGATGACCCAAGTACTAATTGTAACAGAAAGTAATTGTGATTCTTCGAAACTCGTTTCAGTGTGGTAAAAAGGACAAAATATGAAGCAGTCCAAAGTGAATAATCTTTGGTCCATAGAGGAAGCAATTAAAAATCATCTGTTTCAATAGACATGAGAAAATTTGTTATTGAAAAAAGTAAAGTAAAAACGTTATTGGTGGTGCCTAGCTCTTTCCCCACCTTTAGGCAGGGCAATTTTGTTGCCAGGTTGGTTGAAAAGAGGGAGAACTTTGGTATCTCTGGCTCCTATACAGGATTTAGGTAGAAATGTCATTAACAAAAGGTCTGTTTTTTAGTTTAACGTCCTTTAACCTGGTTTGGTCATATCAGACGATGAATGAAATTGATGATATGATGCTCAAATGATCTCGGGGTCCATGGAGCTTAAAGTTACTCGACATTCGTCTTCTCAGGATAAGGGAAAACCCCGAAAAAAACCTTACCCGGGTAACTCACCCTAAGCGAGATTCGAACTCACGACCTTTTGAACGTGAGGCAGACATGCTACCACCACGCTACCCAGGCGGGCGGTCTGTGGTTTAAATCCTGCCAGGATCATCCTCTCTGTCAGAATTTTCTATGGTTTCTTATCTTACAAGTGGTGATTGGCAAGGAAATACCCTAAACTTGGGTTTGGAATGTATCCTTCCCAAATTTCTTTCAGAATCATCTTTTCCCTTTATGTATCACTTCCTGAGGTTCCAGATATATTAAGAGTAGGCAGTAAACACTATTTGATAAAAAAAAATAATAAAAAATTGAGGTGTCATTCAGGTATGAAAGAAAGGTTAGTTGCTGGTCCTTGGGTTGTTCAACTAAGTTCTATTCTATTTCCTCACAAGTTCTTACAGCTTGCAAGTGGCCTATATGAGGAAGAGAGAAGGATAATCCTAAGTTTGACATGTTAATGACCACTTCAAGAAGGTAGAGAGTGAGCTGCATGTCTGCAGATTGATGACTGCTGCAGGTAAAACCAAAATATTGGTTACAGAAAAAGTGGAGGAAGTCACAGTAGTCTAAAAAATGGATGCAGCCATACATCTAAAATATTAATTTCTACTTTTTATGACATCTGTTATTAAAACTGTTCTCTCAGTGTTTTCTGATATAAAGACTGTAAAATCAAAACTGTATGATGAAAGAGTTTCTCTAGTTAGAACTCATTTATTTGCTGTGCGTGTCCCTCAAAATCTTGAATTGTTCTTCGTACTTTTGTCCCTCAATTTTTAGCTATAGGAGTGCAACCCAGTCGCCTCATTAGACCATGAATGATAGTTTGATAAAAGTAAATAAATGGTCAAATTAATTAGATATTTTACAATTAAACTAGATATTGAAAATAACTTCATAGTTATTACTGCATTCTGTTAATAATAAAAGAGACAAATTATTTTCTTCCTCCATCCCATCTCTTTCTTGGTGTTCCAATGTTCCATTTCCATTCTGGAGTATATCTTCTAATGTTTTCTGAGAGTTATTTTTTTTCAATTTTGTTTATGCTATTCTACAGATATTTATTAAGAGCATTCCCTGTTAATGTTTAATTAAAAGTTTTAATAGTTCACTATTTTACAGGAAGTGGACCCTGTTGGTGAAGATGAAATTAAAAATTTAGTCGCAGGCTATTACAAGGAGAATTCTCAATTTTGCATTAAAGCTAGTTCTGAAGTTCAGAACACTAAGATTGACCTTCCCATAGAAAGTTATCCTCAGAATTTGCAGGAGGAAGAGCAGTCTTCAGATAGATCCATATTAGATGCAGAGACTTTGCAAGAGCTTTTAAACCAAGCATATAAATATCTACCTAATTTTAAATACAAATACAAAATTTAAACAGGAAAAATCAGTCCTTCTTATTCTTTATCATTTTGAAATTTTAACATATTTGAATAATAAATTAGTATTACCAGCCTTTGAAGTGTGCTATATATTATAAACTACTATGTGCAATAATACTGTCTTCTTTAATATCTAACCTTCTCTAGCAAGCACTGATTAATGTAATACATGTATAAAGTAATAAAATAAAATGAAATTACATTCCTAGCATGTTGTTTTAATGACAGATACTGTTTTCACTAATGTCAAGTCCACTCATGGAAATTACTAATACAGGTCAGAATCATACTAGATTTGTGTATTTAATAACTATCACACTGTATCCATTTATATGGATGGCGTTAAGGGAATCAAATGCTTAATTTTTTTACAAGAAAAGTAGTAAGATATATCAGATTAAACATATCATGCATTCAATCCCATCTTCTTTAATAGTGTTGAGGTAAGAAAGCTTTCTAGTTGCTGATATTACTTTTAATTTTTATGACATGTGAATCTCATTTTAATCCTTTAATAATAAAATTATTTTACTACATATGCCTAAATCCTAAGTACTTATATGTCCCTTTCACACCACCACAACTGAAAAGATTTGGATAATCATAATTGTTAAGGCAATATGAAATGTGTGAGTCATCAATTCGAGTTCATATCTCAGAGACTGCAATCAAATGTGATGTTAAGGATGGAGGGGTGGAGAGGCCCCAAGTAAAATAACTGGTGTGATGGGATGCTTGGATGCTAATGGGGTTAAGCTCCATTTTCAATGAAAAGTGTGCTGAGATGCAGCATAAGCAGAAGACTTTGTACCCATGTTATTTAATGGAAGCATTCACATAGAATCACACAATGTCTATATAACACAACATTTTGCAAACTTAAAACCTTATCAATAGATCAGAAGAAACTAGGAGTAGTGATGAAATAATATAATATTGAAAATAATATTGAAATTTTACTTAAGGTGAGTGGAACAGTAACACCGCCATTTACTTTAACCCACTTAACATGTTTCAGGACACAGTTCTTTTGACTCACCTTAAATAAATTCCAAACTTTACGGTTGCATTGTATGCATAGAGAAACTATTCTACAGTTATTTCTCCATACATTGCCAGCTTTTGAACAACTGCGATTCAAGATTTTACACCACCTCATTATCATGGTGCACTTCCATTAAGTCATGCCATGCCATTTTAAATGCTGATGCCAAATGCTTATCTGATGATTGTTTGATACAGCACTTTTTATTTAGAAATATTAGATAAATTCTCATTTTGGGTATTATTTATTAAATTTGTACTTTACATGTTATTAAATTGGAAACTTTTGGTATGCTCAGAAGCTTTGTGCAAGCAAATGATATAGTAGCCTGTATTATATCATTGGCTCCAATGTGAATGGTCTTCCTAGTGCTTATGCTTCATTATGTTAGTGCTATCTCTTCTTTAAGAATGGGATATTACATTTGATTGCAGTTGCATTGATTTTGCTTCTTATTCTTTAAAAAAAAAAAAAAAAAAAAGCAAACTATTATTTGATTGAAAAAATTCAATATTTTTACATATAATACAGCTATAAATACCAGTTTTTTCTGTTGTTTGTTTGTTTGTTTAAGGTTATTCATGTTACACTATTCAGGATATATTTTCTTGACAAGAAATAACCCTATATATATATTAAGTAATATAGACTTGATGGCGGGTGAGTGAAAACAAGTGGATAGTGCCGCATCAGTTTTCCGTGCTTTATTATAATATACTTCACAAAACAAGGGAAAAATAGTAAAATAGAGTGCATCAAACCGAAATATAGTGGTGGAAATAAAGGCGAGAGGATTATCAGTCCGAAAGCAAAAGGTGATCATACATATGCTGTAGGAACAATGATTACAACGTGTTGCAATAAATGAAAAGAATGCGCGGCATCACTTCAAATAGTGATGCAGCTACTACAAAATGACTTGAAGAATGTCCAGAATTTAGTTGAGAAAAGGGAAATGAAAATAAAAGTCTTTCAGATCGCCTAAACAACATAAATATCTATACAATGGAGCCTAGCAACGAAAAATACAGGAACTAGCTATGCACCAAAAAAAAAAAGTATTTCTCTGCTTCGTGACGACGTGGAAAGATTAAAAGAAGAAAACAAGAAGCTAAAAGCAGCTAATGAGTGCCTGGGGAAGTAGCGGTGGAGCCTCAAGGAAACTTAAGTTCTCTACAGAGACTCCAAAGAGGAAATGCGTAAATTCAGCGATCTTGATAACATCTAACAAATATGAATTATTAACCAAATCAGATAGAGGTGAATATGCTCATTCTTCCAGTACTGCATCCTTTATTACGAATTCCAGGCATCTGCAACACAAAATATAAGAGAGTAAAGAACTCTGCTCCAGAGAAGACTATGACAAATGTCTTTACAAAGAAGTAAATCAGAGCGTCACAAAGGAAGAAAGCAATGGCAACCTAAGAGTGATTAAGAGTGATATAAAGATGATGTATTGGTAATGGGGAATTCTATATTAAAACATGTAGAAGTGGAAGGTGCACTAGTGGAAGTGTATAGTGGTACCAAATCTTCACAGCTTAAGGCAAGATTCATCAATTGAGCACAGAGGAAGCCCATAAACTGAAAACTGTGGTACTTCATGTTGGTACTAACAACATTTGGAAGAATAATTCTGCTGTAGAAGTAATGGGGGAAATATATGACGCCATGAGAGCAGCAAAGAAGTAGTTCCATGGAGCAACTATAGTGGTGAACAGTGTCAATAAGAATAGATAAGTGTTTTGCATTTATACAAGACATTAACTCAAATATTCGATGGGCATTTGATGCTCTAGGAGCAATATTTTGCATGTAAACTAGTACTTAGATATATCTTGTCTAGGAAAGGATGGGCTCCATTTAAATCACAAGGGGTCATATCAACTAGGAAAAATCATTAGTACAATAATTCAAATGTGCAAAAATCAGTGGAACGGTCAGACGGTTTAGATGGTGAACAAAATCTTGAAAATAAATCAGATTTGTTCCCCCAAATCAGGCTAAGTAATGCTACTGCAACTTCAGGTATGGTAGGAAATATGCAGAAAAAATTAACTCTCTTACATTTAAACATGTAATCTCTAAAAACTAAAATAGATGAATTAGATGTAGTACTGGCCTCACAATTCAAACAAGTCCATTTTCTCTGCCTTACTGAACACTAGATGCATGAACATGAAATTCCATTATATAAAGTCAAAGGGTTTGGAATTGGGAATGTACATTGTAGAAAAATATTTAAAATTGGGGGAACTGACATATTGGTCAAGAATGGCATGTTGTTTAAAACAATAAATAAAACAAGTTATCTTAATGAGGAAAAATGTATTGAACATACAGTTATTGATACAAACAGTAAGAAAAGTAAACTAACACTTGCTTGAATATACAGGGCTCCAGATGGATGTAAAAAGCATTTCTAAAGAAATTTGACACATTATTTGTTACTCTGAAAAATAAATAAATTAATTATATGTGGTGACTTTAACCTAAATTTTCTATTGAAAGATAAGTATACAGCAGAAATGTTATCTATTATTCAATCACATAATCTAAAAACCATAATTAACACACCCACCCATATAACAACCACTTCTGAAACATGTCTTGATCAAATTATAATCGAGGAAAACTCCACCCCTATAGATGTGAAAATATTGACACTAGTCTTTCAGACCATAATGTGGTTCTACTGCATATGCACATTAATTTAGAAACTGCATCACCAGAACAAATAACATATAAGAAGATATAGAGTAAGGAAAACTTAAATTATTTGGATTTCCTGCCAGGTAAAGAAAACTGGGGTTACATACTAAGTTCAAGACATCTCGATGAAAAATGTGATCTGTTTCTTACCATATTTAAACATTGCTTCAATCTTGCCTTTCCACTAAAAAGGGTTAAAAAGTGTGGAAACAAAAAATCTGGATGGATCACAAAGGGGATATTAACATCCTGCAGTAGAAAAAGATTGCTTAGCCAAATAAATAAAACTTCAAATAATGAGATTTTTAAAAAATACTACAAAACATACACATCCACACTTAAGAAAGTAATATACAAGGTACGTCCAGAAAGTAAGTTCCGTTTGATAATAAAATTAAATTGTGTACAGATACAGAATAATTATTTATTGCACAAAATTCTACAACTCTTAAACTACTTTTCCACATAACTGCCAAAATTTTTCAGGCATTTGTCATAGCGTGGCACAAGTTTTTGTATACCTTCTTCATAGAAGTTTGCCGCCTGGGTCTTTGGTACCCAACGTGAGCAGTTTACAAAATTTCAGTTTTTCGGTAACAATTTCATGAATTAGTGATCATGAGCTTTGGGGAAATGCCATAGCGAGAGCACTAATTGTAAACTTGCGGTTTTCCTGGATCTTAACATCAATCGCGTGAACCAGTTCTTCTGTAACCAAAGATGGACGCCCACTTCGTTCTTCATCGTGCACTTCACTACGTCCTTCATTGAACTGTTGGACCCATCTTCTCACCATTGAATCACTCATCGCATTTTGTCCGTAAACTTCGCAAATTTGCCGATAAATTTCAATTGGTTTCACTTTCCTAGCATTCAGAAAACGAATCACAGATCTGATTCCACAAGCGGCAGGATTTTCAATCAACACCGACATTGTGAACAAGCACAACAAAGCGTATGTGGCTGACAGCGATCTCAAAATGGCGCACATTTCTTCTCCTTGATACAGAGCGTCTACCGCGCATGTGCAGAACTGCGATCACAGCGCTGCAGCGGAGATAAATTGAAACGGAACTTACTTTCTACAGATTTGCATTAATAGTCACCCCATAAATAAAGGCAAATAAACAAAATTCTTAGGAGTTTGGATAGATTCAGAGCTAAAATGGAGCACACAATTGATTATCTAGCCAGTAAATTGTCCAAAATCTGATATGCATTCAGGGTAGCAAGTAAAGTGTGTACTACAAGTGTATTAAGATCTTTGTTTTTGGATATGTTCACTCCATTTTAACCTATGGTATTCCAGGACGGCACATGTTTACAAATTTATATGTTATCTTTAAATTGCAAAAGAAAATATTAAAAATAATTAAGCAAGTTCCTGTGAAAACACCAAGCAAAACAGTATTTAAAGAATTAAATATCTTACCTCTCCCTTCTTTATATGTACTTGGAATATTATGCTTCATTCGCAAAAACAGGAACCTTATTAAAACAAATAATGTATATCATGCACACAATACTAGGTTCTTGAACTATTCTGCCGTATAAATAAGAGTCGCAGTAGTATTTCCCATTGTGGAACCAACCTGTACCATATATTACTTGGACATAATAAAAAACTGGCCTACAGCAAATTTAAACGTTCAATAACTAAAATTGTCTTAGAGCATATACCCTTCAACATTCAAGAATTTAAAAATATAAATTTATAAATACTTTTACTTGCACATACCACTATAAATACATACACTGATGAAGCCATGATTTATGGATAAATCGAAAGGTAAATAAATTATTATTATTATTATTATTTATATTATCATGGTTATTGTTATTATTATTATTATTAATAATATTAATATTATTATTGGTGGTGGTGGTGGCGGCGGTGAATGCACAACAAAGGAAGTAAACCACATCTGTAACTTTTGCTACTAATGAACTCATACGGGGAAAGATTGTATGAGATGGTCTATGGATGTCACATGACAATTCAATCTGGGATTATTTGAAAATGTAACAAAGAATATTTAAAAACTAATAAATGCTACAAAAAAAGTTGTTTGACATAAATTGTATATTTCATGAGCTATACATTTTTATTTCCTTTACCAAGTTCAAATTACATAGTAGGTAGAGAAGGTATTGATTTCATACAAAAATTCAATTCTGAATTTTCACGGGAGGTTTATGGTTGAGGACCCATGATTCCAAAAAAGTGCTTTTAGGAAAACGTCAATATGTGTGTGTGTGTGTGTGTGTGTGTGTGTGTGTGCACATATGCACATGTGCTGGGACAGAATAACTCAAACATGAAAAATCAGTTAAATACCAAGATTAATATCCATTCCAAGGATGTTGCATAAAATTATCAGGAAAGTCCTCCCATCCCAAATTACCCTTTATATCGTCAGTGAAGAAACAATATTGCCTAACAAAACACAAATGTTAGAGCGGAAACACAAAAACATAATTTTAAAAAAATAAATCACTTCCACGTGTTACATTTTGGCATGCTCTTAGTAAATAACACTCAAAATGTGTACATTAGTATATATTTTAATTTAATGTTATTTATGTTAGTTATCTAGTATTAGAAATTATCATTAGCTCCAATGCTTAAATGCACATTCTAGTTTTGTTAGAAGCATAATAAATGTATGTTTTGTACACCATAATAGCTATTAATGGAGAAGGCAACTGTATGCTACTGTGTTAATATATTCAGTTATAAACTTAATGAATAAGCTTATGTCTTGAAATCATAATGAAAGGGTTTAATTCCCTTATTAACTTTTTTGAAGGTAGTCTTCAGTAAATAGAACCAATGTTTTTCTTTATTCCTAAAAGTTTGAATATTGGGCAAAAAATTCTTTTTAGTCCTCACATTGTTTATTTTCAAGTAGCATACAACAACATTAAATACTAATTTTATATAGAATCATAGTTAAGTTAAAATTCCAAATATTGAATTTTGCACCATTTCCCCCCAATTTTCAGCCTTATGATCCTACCTAGGAACCATTCAGTATACAGGATTATGTGTGTTTTAAGCATCTCCAGCAGCTGCTGCTTCAACTAGGGCATTAACAAGCCATAGAGGCTATTGACCAGGCTTTCCCTTCTTTGGAGGCTAAGATAAGCACCTTCCATATTGGATTCTCTTGGAAATTATAGGATTTATTCTACAAGAAAACAGATTTCAGCAATCTGAAATTAAGTGGTTCTCAAAATATTTTACACTACATAATTTGGGTTTCAGCAACATCTGTGACAGAAAAACTGAAAAAAATTTGTTTACATATTAAATTAATGGTTGCACATATGTATCAACAGAGCTTACAGAATCTTCTGGCTTGCAGAAGTATGTTTGGTAAGACTGAACAAGTTCAGCTACACCAATGTGGGTGATAGAAAATTGGGGACTTTGTGGCAATGAGAGGGCAGATGTTTTGTCAAAAGAAGGATCAGCAAGTTAATTTATGGATCCTGAATCTATGGTTATGTCCCTGAGGTAGTATGGAAGTGGATTGCAAAAAACCACCAAGAATACTGGGGCTCAATTAAGCATCACTAACCTCAAAACATTAAAAGAAGCAGAAATACCAGAGAGAGAGAGAGAGAGAGAGAGAGAGAGAGAGAGAGAGAGAGAGCGAGAGCGAGAGCGAGAGCGAGAGCGAGAGCGAGAGCGAGAGCGAGAGCGAGAGAGAGAGAGAGAGAGAGAGAGAGAGAGTGTGAGAGAGAGAGAGAGAGAGAGTGTGTGTGTGTGTGTGTGTGTGTGTTAACTGTGCCTATGACAGCCAATGATAACCACCTGACTTATGCTTCTGTGAAGGAGACTTGCCCTATCTCATCCAACTGTGTAATAAATGCATCTCATAACCAGAGGTGTGATATCACTCTTGTTGCACAGTATGCCTACCACATTCCTCGGGTTATGGCAGGCTTCTGCTTGTAATGTAAACTGCTCACAACAGCATTGCTTTATAACGGCTGTGATTGTGATTTTAGACAAAATACATATAATAGTGGATCTGGTGGGATTTCATGAATTATTTTAAACAAATTTGTCATTGCATGTTTCTGTTTCATTATGTGAGCATTGATTTTAGTTTCACTAGTTTGGAAAAGCAGCCATTATACATGGATGTCAGTAGTTGATGAATGCTAGCAACAGTGTGAGAGAGCTAATATAAAGCAGTGCTAATGTTGAATGCGTAGTTAATTCTCCCAGATGTACTGCTTGCTATAGTTAGGGCTAAACTCATCTGGATTGTGGGCCTTATTGCATGCTGTGCCAGCAGATCCTGGCTATTCTACAAACAATTCATGATATAAAATTAATTTATCATTTTAACAGTTAAAATAGGTATACCTATTGAATTAATTAAAGTAGTACGTATTAACAAATTATAGGTATACCTACATGTTATATCAATTACCTGTTGGACCCGTGAGGTTGAAAATGGAAGCATAGACTTCCGAAATAGCCCCTCATAATAAGAATATAAGTGACGTAGTGTTAAAAAACCAACTCAACAAATGAATATCACATATAATTTGACCGTGACTGTTACTAAATTCCTTCAAACATCAATCAGTTAGGTATACCTACTTATTGACTGTATTAAAAAAGTGTATTTGAGAAAATTAAAAACAAAACATTTTCTATAAAGGGTAGTTGCTGGGGGAAACATTTTCTGAAAATCCATGCCTGTCATGCTTAAATAGTGTCTTGATTATAGTATGAAATTTGGCATTTATCCGACTTTTAATTTTTAAGTTAGGCATGTGTATATACAATCATTTGCCTCCTCAAATAAAATAAATAATAGAAAAAAAACTTAAGAAAAAAAACTTAAGCAATTAAAAATGAACTATTTGAAAATGCATTTTACTTAATAGAAGAGTATAAAATGTCTGTAAAACTCATATTGTATATTTGCACCTCTGTACTTTTTGCTCTTTATGTAAACATGTACACACCTATGTTATTATCTAAAGTATATTTTTTATCAATTAGAGAATCCATATAAAATGTATCTTACAATTGGAGATGATAAAGAAATGAGAAATGTACTAGTAGTTCTCCTTCTAACCATACTTTGGGTTCAAGAGATCTTGATTGGTTGATTGATATTGTCTGACTGAACAAGTATGTACATGCTACGGACATGTCAGATATATGTATTTTGGGTGAAATATTTTACTTCATTTTTGGATAGAAAAAAATACTTCCTCTTTCTGCCATAGATACATATAGAAAGTAATAACAGTAAATGGTCACAGTTATTCCTTTGACTTCAATGAATTTGTTCTCTTTGTTTAAAACTTATTCTTCTCCATTGTATGTATCAGGAAAAAGACAAGTTTTATTTGAAACACTTGTAATCTTAGTAAATCTTAGTAACTAAAAGTTTCATTTGCTAATAAATTAAAATAAGTCACATAATGTAATTAACAAAGGGCTTATCAGTTTATTAAAATATAAGTACAACAAAAGCTTATAATAATAATTCATATTTCATAAAGACAAACATAATATGCACAGTAAATACAATTTTATAAAATAAATATGCATAAAATAATTAGGTACAAGCAAATCAAAAGTCCCTTTCAAACAGGCTTTCAGTGAAGTTAATACTTCCTAAAAATAAAATTTAATGGCCATGGACATTCAAATTCTACTGGTACTCGTCCATTAATATTTTTCTCAAAAAAATAAAATATATGATACCACCATTCTCTGGATAGGTAATTGTTTTGACTAGGCCTTTTGAGAATGCTATTGTTAGCAAGAGTGTGATATGACCAGAAAAGCCGTGTTGTTACATAATAAGCAAGAATGATGTCCAGTGTATAATGAGAGTGTGACATCATTATTGAACCTATACCAAGGAACACTACCCCCCACAGAAGCCAGTGCAATATTCGAAGTCTCTTAGGAGAATACTCAATAATAAACAAAGTAAAAAGTACCATAATCGTTGTGTGGCCACTGTAGACAAGGTCTCCACACATAATATGCTTTCCATTCATAGCCAAACCAAATCCACTCATTAGGTGCCATGCACGAGAGAACACCAAAGCTACACTCTTAGACTCTACTTTTGGTGCACAGTATTTTTTGTGTTTGGAAACTGGTAGCACTGTCACAAAGATTGTCAAAGATCTCATCATGTACAGCATTCCTTGTAACAGAAAGAGCCTTCTGAGGATAATATATCTGTGCTTGTGGAACAAAATGAAAGAAAATGTTAATGGAGTCAACACACTAATTATGATTTCACAAATGTTCAGTGTCCATTCTATTTCAGGGATATTATCTAAAATAATATCAGAAAGAGGCTCTTGTTTATCCTGCTCTGGCACACGCTCGTGTATTATTGAGAGTGAGATTAAATTTAGAAAGAAACCTAGGAATGAGAATATCAAAGCTAAAATAAACTTTCCTCTTTCTCTGGGATGCTTTGAAGAATTCAGTGGTTCCATATCTTCAGTTAGCAAATTGTAGCCATTCCTGAAACAAAGATATTTACATTAATCTCAAAATTTTAAAATTCTCAGCCAAGTGAAAAGAGTATTCAGAGTTCTAGCATGTGCAGAATATGATTTTCATATAAGGGTGGTTATAAGATTGCCTTACTTTGCTCAAGTATTAATAAGCCACGTAAACTAATGAATGGA
This sequence comes from Hymenopus coronatus, assembly GCA_030762935.1. Lineage (NCBI taxonomy): Eukaryota > Metazoa > Arthropoda > Insecta > Mantodea > Hymenopodidae > Hymenopus > Hymenopus coronatus. The sequence continues at coordinate 58,927,882 of CM060882.1, forward strand.
ATTAAATGTACAGGCTAATTAAAATAGCAGAAATGTTAAAAAATGCACATGAAAACTGAATTACTGTAACAAGTGGTATGAATGTACATATGAGTTTAAGAACATGATCTTCTTAATGCTATTAGAGGATGGCTACCTTTTGTTACTGAAGATTATAAATTATTCATAAAAGTTCAGAAAATAAGTATTTTATAAAAGTATACATATATTTCTAAACTTTTTGGAAAGAAAAGGAGGCATTGAAATAATTACATTAATCAGTTATTACAGTAATGTAATGAACATAATTAAGTGAAAGCTGTGATTTGAAAAATTGGCTATAAATTTTGTTTAAATGTTTGAAGTATTAATCATTTAAGGATACTGTAGAAGGCTATTTAATCTTTGAACTCTTTTGCAAGCCTTATATTCACAACTCACAAGTACACTTCATTAAAGCTTTAAATTTCGCACCAAATGTGTAAATTACAGACTACCCAATAGGGAAGAATTCTGACGTCTGACGTCATATATTCAGAATAGGCACAATACTGCAATAAATATCATTTGCGAAAGCAAGTACTTTTACTAGGTTTTTATAAAAATTAATAGTATGGTGTTTATAAAAATTATATTTATAAAATAAAGGATTTTTTTTTAAAAACAAGTGTTCGCAAATAAATGGAAACAAGTCACATTTGGTTAGCTGTTATGTTGGTGACATTGGTGTCCCAAAAATGGCGGACAAGTGCTGCTTTGGATTCAATGTGTTTCCTACTTTGAAAACTTCAAAATAACATAAATGAATCAGAACTTATTTGAATTGTGCTACACCAATTGCATAGTGCCACACAACTTTAGTGGTAATAACTGAGGTAAGAAAATAAACATAACCTCGCTAGAAATGTCCTGAAATTAATCATTGTCCTATTTTAATGATAAAGGTTAGTTTTTGGATTGGTAAACGAAATAATTTTGTTATAGACTTTTTTTTTGTCCTATTTTAATGATAAAGGTTAGTTTTTGGATTGGTAAACCAAATAATTTTGTGATAGACTTTTTTTTTGGCGTTGTGGTTTATTTATCTTCAGAAAATTTGAAAATGAAGTATATTATAATTTCCGCTCTATTCCAATGCAATATGATGATTATTTTCCGAAGTTGTGATACAAATATGATAGGTTAATTGTTAGGTAATTGTGCTTTCTGACAAGTATAGCTGGGATTTCATTTCCCATATACTACTGTGAGCATAGCTTCATTGTGTAATTATTTGTTAACTCTTGAATTTATAGTATTATAGTATTATTCCCATTTTAAGTTTGGATTTTGTTGTGTGTAGCTGTGCTACTTGAAAGTCTAAATTCTAGTTGCAGGAAAGCAAATCAAATCAGCAGCTGGAAATCAGTTAATTACTAATCCAAATACAATTCAGTATCAGTACAGGAAATACAGGAAACGGATGATTTGACATAGGGATGGCTGAAGGTGCACAGCACTGCTACATCTATTACAGCGGCCTGGAGTACATAGATCAGCTGGTTTAACCCAATGAAAATGATGCTGTTACACACATTGTGATTTCTATTAAAGCAAAATAAACATTGCAATTTATACATTATCTTTTCAATGTACATAGGTCACAATCAAAGATGTAAGCTTTAATATCTCCAAGTGTGGATTGTATTAATCTTTACAGGTCACACAGTAAAATTGTTTATTATGACCTTCATTGAGTCTTACATTAGTGGGAAGAGTTATTAACTGCATAATCTTTCTTATTTCTTTTTTTTTTAAGCTTAACATTTTTTAACCTGACTGGTCACATTGAAAGATGAATGAAATTGGTGAAATAATGCTCAGTTGATTTTGGGGTCAATGGAGCTTTAAATTATTTGACATTTATCTTCTCAGGATAAGGGAAAACCCGGAAAAAAACCTGATCTGGGTAACTCACCCTAATCGAGATTCAAACTCTCGACCTGTTGAATGTGAGGCAGACACATTTCCCCCACAGTGCTCAGGTGGGCTTTCTTATGTCTTGCTGCTGAATAAAGTTAATTCTAACATAATTGTGCTGAAAATACGAATGTCAGGAACTGCCAAGCCATATTTTGGAGAAAAGCCAATTTTAACCCAGAATAAGGTTGGCTGATGCTCACTCATTTTAGTGGTAGTGGTAATAAATGAATAATTATTGTTATTATTATTATTAATTATTACTTATTACTATTTATTACTTATTACTATTTATTATTATTATTATTTATTATTATTATTATTATGATCATTATCATTTTCATTATTATTATTACTTTTAGTGTACGAAACAGCATCTGGGCGAATTTACTCCAGGTCCTCGGGTTTCCCCTGCCACTCATTCGACCAATTGCTCCACACCGCCTTTCCTATCTTCCATTTCACTTTCATTTCATATCATCCACTTGCTCATGCTCATGCCTGGTAACAAGCTGACCACTTGTTCCAGGTTCTTCATTCTGTGGTTTTGTGCCATTGGCTTTCTGAGGCTTCCGACCTAAGTCCTACAAGGAGGGTAAGCCAACTATTATAAAAATTGAGAGCAACTTAACTTAATATTTTAGTTACTAGTTTATAATTGTATTATGCTCTTAACCTTTCAAATTTCTAAACTTACCTAAGTATTTTGCATAAATGAAAATGACAGAATATATGAATTACAATGCAACAGATTATGTGTTAAAGTTAATTTGTTCCAGTTGGAAAAGTTGCGTACCCTTGACTAGTAAGGTTTGGATTTCAAAAATCTGAGAGATATTGAATTGTTTAGTATGAATCCTGTATGAGATACCTATTCACTTAGTTGTGCCTTGAATTTTTACAAATCTTGTTCAACCTCACCCATGCACAACTGCAAATGGAATGAAAAGGAAGCTTTAACCAATGCATATAGCTGAAGCTATTGTATACAATTGTGTATGTACTATTGCCTCAAGAGTTGTTGCAATTGTGTGTTTTGGTGTATTTTCTCAATATGCCTCTATAATTATAACTTTAGCAAAATGTAACCCCATGGAGTAGCACTCATCTTGGTGTTACAAAAATACTTACCTGTCTTTATCTCAAGGAAATTGAAAGAAAGAGATGGCACTACTTTGTCAGATAGTTCTAGCAATAATATACTGCACACTTACGGTTTTCATTCTCTAAAACTAGAAAAAGCAAATCTGAACACCTGTTTCACCATATTTTCTACACAACTGATACAAATACTCCAGGCAGATAGAAGCATATATGTTCCATGTCTTTATTTGTTCAACCAAGTTTCCTGCATTGGTATTGAATGGTATTTGACTAATAAGTTTTATGTTTTGTTGGGTTGCACAAATGCTGATCACCAATCAGATGGTTGCATGAATGCTATTATCAAATTATTGTTGAAATGCATTTGGTAACAATGCATTTTAGAGCTGCAGCTGACAGATAATACTCCTTTCTTTTTTAAAAGCTTCTTGAATGGAAGACCTGTTGATTGCAAGTTTAAAATAGGTAAAAATCTGAAATGTTCCATTCATATGACTTTCTCTAGCTGTTCCACAAACAACTTTTCTTACAAAAGATTCTTTTATCTAAATGCCAATCAAGATAATCATTACCAAGATTTTATCTAAAACTCAAGGGAAATAACTGAATGCAAGGCTAAAGTGATTGTCAAATCTTTTAAAAATTGGTCACTATGTGAAACAATTGAAATTCTCTCTGCATATTAGGCTAGGAGTAAACAAAAGAGAGGCAAAAAGAAAGATAATTCCCATTTGAGAAAATTTAAATAACTTAAAACTGAAACTAATAACTTGGAATATGTTTAAAATAATTATCTCTACAAAAAAAAAAAATGTATATGACATAAATTGTGTGTTTTAACGAGATCTGCATTTTTTGTGTAGCACTCACAGTTTACCAGTTATACAAAAGTCATCCAGAATGAAGAGGTCTTCAGAGGCTATTTCCAAAAAATTCAAAATTGGCATTTTGTTTCTCATAAAAACAACTTAAACACATGCCATTTTAATAAAAATTGTTAAAACCATTTTCAATAAAATCATAATTTTCAAAAAATGTTACATGTTAAGGGTAGTTAGGTTTGGTGGGTTTTCTTAAACATTTTTCATTTGCTGCAGTTCACTATGATCTAAGAGCTCCTGTGCTTGCCTGATACTCATTTTTCAAAAACACTTAGAAAATGTAAGGTTCATTCAGATTTAGCTCACCTTAATATTTTGGTAAATACAAAGCAGCAGCTAAAAAGATGTATAGATTTTTACCTTTGGTTCTCATTTACACTTCAACACATTCTGCCAAGTATCCATACAGGTTAGACCTTTTTAAGTTGAGACTGTGCAATATCTCCAAAACTAAGCATTGTTGAAAGAAATGTCCTGAATAAAAGTTGCTTGATACCATGAGGGGAAAGTAAATGCTCTTAGTCATGTTTTATTTGGAACACACTGTGATAGTCATTATAGGATCAATTTAATTTTTACTTTCCCCACTTAGTACATAGGTAGACAAGGTATTGCACTTCATCCAAAAAGTTGATACCAACATTTAACTTTGAAATTAATGTTTTAGAGTCCCCTGAATCCAAAAAATAAGCATTTTTAAAAAAGGTGTGTGTGTAGGTGGGTGGGTGGGCGCGTGCGTGTGTGTGTGTGTGTGTATGAGCACGAATGCGATAACCCAAAAATGAAAAGTTGGTAAACTACCAAACTTGGTATTTAGGTTAAGTATCTTCCGGGAATGTGGCATGAAGATTTTGAAAATGAAATGGAATTTTATTTATGGATGCTCTTTAACTGCTGTGGATCTTAGCGTACCATCCTACACTGGGCATGAAAGACTGCTAAATATGCTAAGAGGCCTCTTTTATGTGCCCTGAGGTTCTTTTATGTGCTGTAAATGTATGACACGGGACCAACAGCTTTACTTCCCTTCCTCCAAAGGAGCCATGCTAAGGATTTTTACACCCAAAAAAGTCCATCATCCTCCATTAGGTTTGAACCCATGATCTTGGGTGTATGAAGTTAACATAGTAACCATAGTAACTATGTTGGGCAACTAAAGATTTTGAGGAAAATCCTCCCACTCTAAACTGACCTTTACATGAAAAACAAATTTGAAAATTTGATTTTCTCAAAAAATAGCTAGCAATTTTGGTTAAAATACACTATATAGCTAAAGACATTTACATTACAAATAAAATGCAGATATATCTTGAATTTTCTGGGAATAGCCTCTAAAGATGTCTTTAACTCTGAATGGGTTTTACATATCTATTAAATTGTAAGAGATAGACAAAAACTTACTAAAAAAAATGTAGATTTGATTAAAACACACAATTTGTGTCACACACGCGCACGCACACACACACACACACACACACACACACACACACACATATCTTTTTTTCTTGTGGAGTTGACCATTTCCAAGATATCCTTTGTTATTGGTTTCAGTTTTAAAATACTTCAACTTTTTTCATACAGCTACTTGTCAACTCTTCCATACAAAGAAATAGCAACCACCTTTTAAAAGGTTTGACTATCACTTTAGCATAGTGTATTCACTTATTTCCCTTTTATGTACATTCTTTTTCATACAGGAATTGTATCCATGAAAAGAAACAAATTTAAATCAGATAGCAACCAGCTTTTAAATGATTTGACTTGCTTTGCCTAAAGTGTATTTCCTTATTTCCCTTTTACTTTGAAGGAAGTAAGCAAGAAATAAGACCATTTCTGCTAATGGTTATCTCGATTAGCATGAAGTAGATAGAAGAATAAGCTTTTTAACAATAATTTGTTACAGAGATGAGGAAAAACTCATGTGAAAGGAACACATACAATTTTTTAAAATAGGAACCTACCTTTTTTTGTGACTTTCTCACTTGTAAAACATTTTTGTAAATGTTTTACATCAATGTAAATAACAATGAAAACTCTTAATGGTTGTGTATGAAGAGAAAAATGAGTTATTGTGTATTCACAACTTAAATGGTCCTCCACCTTATATGACCCGTTTAATAAATAGCTTAACAATTTGCAGGGTGGAAAACTCACTACACCAAAAGTACTTGGCTCACATTCACTTTCAGATGTGCACAGCATCATGTCATGTGACTGCTTTCATTTAAAATTCAGAGCTGTTAACCAACTCAAAATATTTTCTGAACACATCATATATTAAATCCTCAAGTATCATTGGCCACAACATTGGCTCATACAATTAGGCAGAATAATTTATAAGATCATAGAGTCTGAAACATTGGAAGTTGTGAACTTACCTTGTAGGATAATTCTAAAAAGTTTAAACATCAATTTGTTGAAAACCAACCCCTTCCAAAATATTTTTAAATATTAGCATGGTTCAATAAAGAATACATACACTATAACCTTGGAAAAATTAATAAATTTGTTGTGTCGTCAAAAGGGAGGTAAAAGTCAAAAGCTCATATTGTTTATTCGAGGAAATGCTATATCTGGTGCTCCTAATATTAAAGGTACTAATCAATTACCAAATCCTCCAATTATAATAGGTATAATCATAAAGAAAATTATAATGAAAGTGTGAGCAGTTACAATAACATTATAAATTTGATCATCTCCAATTAGAGATCCAGGTAAATTTTTGCACATTTTAAGGTATTGTTGCTATTCACTTGTTTTTTGCAATGTAATGCAGAGAGTATGGAAGATTATAGGTATGTAAATGTCAACATTCAGATTTGTTTATCTTGTAGATCATTAGTTTTTAATGTACAGATATATTGCATTAATCTTTCTTGCAAGTAGTATTGTACCTACCTACAGAATTATCCAATGGATAATCTTCAAAGGTTCTATGGTGCAAATGTAGTAATGATGAAAAATACCAAAATGCAAATTATAAACAATATGTTTCAGTATTATTCTAATTTCTAGGTTCACCATGAAGCATGGAGAAAGTATTATTCTCAGATTCTAAGTCAAAGAAAGTAAAAAGAAGGCAAGCAAAAGAGGAGGAAAATTTAGCTAAAAAAGGTTGGTAAAATAACAATATATTAACAGATTTTTCCTTGTAAATGCGTATCTTTTTTCAGAAGCAATTAATAATAATATTTTTATAAATCGTCAGGGATTTTTTTGCTGTGATACATCACTCCTGATAAATACTTGTCTTTTCTAGACCAAATTAAACGTTGAAAGCTTAAGTATTTATGTAAACATTGAGATCTTGGTTACATTAGTCAGCTTACCCTCCCTGTATTTAGGACTGAAGGCCCCCCTAGGACTTACAAGCAACTGCCTAGGAGTTAGAAGCCTGCTGGGGAGCCAACGGCATGTAACCACAGAATGAAGAACCTGGAATGGGTGGTCAGCGCATAGCTACGCATGAGCATGAGGAAGTGGATGAAATGAAAGTGAAGTGAATGATAGGAAAGGTGATGATGGAGCAATGGGTGAAATGAGTGGTGGGAGAAACCGAGGACCCAGAGAAAACCAGCCCATGCACTGTTTCGTGTACCACATATCCCACATGCAGGTGCTTGAGATCGAACCCGAGCTGCCTAGGTGGGCTGCGAGTGGTATAACCACTCTACTACAGTGCGGCCTGAGGACTTTGTTACAAGTAGAAATGATCCATCGCTATTTATATCACAAGTTTTTTGTTTTGAATTGCTCGTTAGTGAGCTGTGAAAAAGAAAAACAAAAGAATGACATACTTTAAAACACATTAAATTGCATCAGACTTCAACCCCATAAAACTTAAACTTGTAACATATTTGTATTTAGGAATTTTATGTGAAAAAACACTTATGTGAAACATGTGCTATATTCTGTATCTTTTTTTGTTTTGGTTGGTTGCCAAGTTTTACAAAATCATTGAAAATGAAAAGGCTATTTACAAAAAATTTAGAGTAAAGATTTTATTATTATGAATTCATGACAATATCTCAAATCTGTGACATTTTATCAAAAACTTTAAACAATTTTTCAGAAATAAACATAACAAAGAGTTGTTACTGTTATATTGTTCCTTTTTTCTTTAATTTTTGTTTTGTTTTTTTAAACAATTTTTTTTAATGTTTATATAGAGTGGTGCTGATATGATTCTGGCAATTGAAATAGTCATTAACAAAGACATTTTTGGGGATCTTTTGTGATCGTCTATTTGTCTGTATAGAATATCCACAGTATATTGGGTTGTTTGCTTGAAATGAATGATTTGTACATAAGAAATGTACTTTTACTTTCTCTACACCTACTATGTACATATTGCATAGAGAAGATATTTTATTATACCAAAAATTTTGATACCAAAGTTTCACGGGAAATATATGTTTTGAAACTTGCTGAATCCAAAAAAAAAGCATTTTTAGAAAAATGTCAATGTGTGTGTGTGTGTGTGGGGTTTATTATTATTATTATTATTATTATTATTATTATTATTATTAAAGTTCAATATCATCCAAGGATGCGACACCAAGATTTTTAAGAAAATCCTCCCAACCCCAACTACCCTTTACATGGAAAAATGTTCCAACATCTTGATTTTCTCAAAAATGGCTCTAACGATTAAAATATTGTATAATAAAGATATTAACATGACAAATAAAGTGTACATCTTTAATTTTCTGGGAATAACCTCTGAAGACATCTTTATTCTGAATGAATTTGGTAAACCAGTAAGAGTTAGATAAAAACTTTTTAACAAAAAATGTAGAGCTTGTTAAAACACACAATTTATGTTATAAACATTTTTTCATAGAGTAGGCCGTTATTGAGATATTTCTTGTTATTGATTTTAGTTTTAAAATACTTATACTTTTCTCAACTTGTCAACACCTGGCCACACAAAGAAATGGATTTGTATACCACAGCAACCACATTATAAAATATTTGACTGTTGGTTTAGCAAACAAAATATGTATTTACCTAAAAATCCAAGCTCTAATACCAAAACAAATAGTATTATACAAATCACATTCATTATTCTCTGTCTTCTCATATGAAGTTTACAATAAATAATATGAACTTGAAACTGAGTTTAATGTTCTGGATATGTGCACTTGATTTTAACTTTAATTGTGCATAAAAATTGCATAAAGGAAGTCTTTTTAAAATAATTTTCACATAATTTCATAAAAGCAGCAGCAGAATTATTTTTAACAAGGCACTATCCACTTCTGTAATGCTCAGTCAAGGCAATTTGTTGTGAATTATTGGAACAACTGATGTGTCAGGTGTCCTTCAGTTTGAAGAAAATATAAATACCCCGCTTTCCTTAGTTACATTGAAGAAAATATAAATACCCCGCTTTCCTTAGTTAAATGCGCTTGCAAGATAAGAATAAGGATTCCTTCACTGCCATATGCTTGAAATAAATAAATACTCGTTATCGCTTTACAGCCCGGCTGGTATGTACACTGATACTTGTTAAACTGTGTAGTCAATTAGTCACTCATTTGTCATTTGTGAATCCGCAAAGTTTAGACAACCTTCTAGATGTGTTGGGAAGTTAAATATTGACAGTTTTGACTTCACAGTGAATTAAATATGCCCAGAGTGAAAAGTAGTGCAAGTTATTGTGTGCAACAACATGCTGTAGAATTTAAGGATATATTCAGTTCTGATGATAAAATCCTGTATTGTCAGCCATGTGGTAAAGCTATAACGGCAGACCAACGTTCGCAAGTGATACAACATTTAAGTGGTAACAAACATAAGGTGGGTATTTCACGCTTTACAAAAAAAAAAAAAACAATTTAATAGGAATGCAGAACATAAGTTTCAGAGGACATACCCACCTCAAAGGTGAACCAACCTTAGTTTAAAACATTCCTGATAAAATATTTAAATATTTACTTACCTGATAAATCAACTTTGCTTCCCAAGTGCTACGAAGAAAGTGATGTATATATGCAAAATTTGTGCTAATGAAAAAATATGGTAAGCATAGATGAAACTGCAGATTCTACTGGCAGGAAAATTGGAAATGTTGTTATAGAGGTTTTGAAGAATGATTCTGAAACTTCAAAGTCATCTTTTCTACTGACTTGCCAATACATGCCTGCTGCAAACCATGTGACTATTGCCAGATTATTTAATGAAGCAATGCAGACATTGTGGCCAAATGGTGTACGATATGACAATGTTTTGTTATATTTGACTGATGCTGCACCACATATGAAAAAGGCAGCTGCAGGACTTGCAGTTATTTATTCTAAAATGATTCATGCCTCATGTATTGTACATGGATTGCATAGAATATGTGAGGAAATTATGGTCATGTATCCTGAGGTTGACAAATTGATTTCTAGTGGGAAAAATATGTTCATCAAGTCACCTAAACGAATTGAAAATTTTCAGAACAAAAATCTGAACACTGCGCGTAGTGACTCACTGGGGAACATGGTTGTCCGCAGTTCAGTACTATGCAGAAAACCTGGATGGTGATACTGTGTTAAATGACTTAGCATACATGTTCACAAATCTATATTTCCTCTGTGTTTCTATAGAAAAACTTCAATCAATAGGAAAGTCTTTGAGAGAAGCAGTTCTAGTAGTTCAGAACGTGGAAAAAAACTGAATGTCTTTCTGGTCCTGCAGCACCAAATTTAAAAAGAAAATGCAAGGTAGTGGATTTAACATAATGTGTAAAATTTCAAATCTGTTGAATGGGCAACAAGAAGAAATTATTGAGGTGAGTGACATTCCATGTTACAATTATGTGAGACATACTTCTTGTGACGTGGAGCGATCATTTTCGAAATTCAAGGCACTTCTTTGTGACAGTCGTCAATGTTTTGGAATGGAAAATTTGAGGAAGCATGTGGTCGTGTACTGTAACTCTACAGTATTTGGTGATCCCTTCTAGGAATGATGTGTGGTGAGTACCACAGACATTTCTATTAGATCAGCCGTTCAGATCTTTCAAAAAATATTTTGTTTTGACACATATTTTTACTTTCTCTATAGATATTATGTACATAGTGTATAGAGAAGGTATTGCACTCCACCCAAAAATTTGATACCGAGATTTCACCGGAAGTATATGTTTTAGGGTCACCTGTATTCAAAATATCTGATGTGTTCCATTCACAAAATATTGTTAAAAAGCTTATGCTTCTATTTCCTTCGTGCTAATCGAGAAGAAATAAGCAGAAATAGTCTTATTACTTGCTACCTTGTAAGTAGACGGGAAATAAGGGAGTACCATATGTTAAAGTGATAGTCAAAGGCTGGTTGCTATGTGACTGAAGCTCCTTTGTTTGTATGGACAGGAGTTGACAAATTCATGTGTGAGAAAAGCATACGTTTTTTAAAGGTGAAATAAAAAAAAAAGGAATAACTCAAAAACGATCAACTCCATGAGAAAAATGTATATAACATAAATTGTGTGTTTTAACATGCTCTACACTTTTTGTGCGGTAAGTTTTTTTTTATCTCTTAAAGTTTAGTAGTTATGCAAAATTCCGTAAAATTCATCCGGTATAAAGTAGTCTTCAGAGGCTATTCCCAGAAAATTCAAGATATACATTTTATTTGTCAGGTAAATATATGATATTTTAATCAAAATCGTTAGAGCCATTTTTGAAAAAAGTTCCATGTAAAGGGTAGTTGGGGGTGGGGGGATTTTTCTCAAACTTTTCGTGTTGCATCCCTGGTAGATACTAAACTTAAATACCAAGTTTGGTATTTTACAGAGTTTTCGTTTTTGAGTTATCGTGTTCACAGACACGCGGACACACACACACGCACACATGGACCTTTTTCTGAAAATGCTTTTTATGGATACAGGGGACCCTAAAACATACATTTCCAGTGAAATCTCGGTATCAAATTTTTGGGTGGGGTGCAATACCTTCTCCATACACTATGCACATAGTGTGTATAGAGAAAGTAAAAAGATATTTTCAGTAAAAGGTCCGTGTGTATGTGTTTGTGTGTCTGGGTGTCCGTGTGTTTGTGAACACAATAACTCAAAAACGAAAACTCAGTAAAATACCAAACTTGGTATTTAAATTTAGTATCTTCCGGGGATGCGACAAAGATTTTGAGAAAAATCTCTCTACCCCAAACTACCCTTTACTTGGAAAGAATTTAAAAAATTTTGATTTTCTCAAAAATAGCTCTAACAATTTTGATTAAAATACTGTATATTAAAGATATTTATATGGTAAATAAAATGTATATCTTGAATTTTCTGGGAATAGCCTCTAAAGACCTCTTTATTCTGAATGAATTTTGCATAACTGGTAAACTGTAAGAGATAGACAAAAACTCACTACACAAAAAATGTAGATCTCATTAAAACACATAATTTATGTCATACACATTTTTTTCGTGGAGTTGATCATTTTTGAGATATTTCTTGTTATTGATTTCAATTTGAAAAACTCATACTTTTCTCATATGTGAATTTGTCAACTTCTGTCCATACAAACAAGGAGCTTCAGTCACATAGCAACCAGCTTTTGACTATCACTTTAACCTATGGTACTCCCTTACAATGAAGCAAGTACTAAGACTATTTCTGCTAATTTTTTCTGGATTAGTTTGAAGTAAATAGAAGTATAAGCTGTTTAACAATAATTTGTTGCAGAGATATAGAGAAAGTCATATGATTGGAACACATCAGATTTTTTTACTTTTTAGCACATATTTTTAACATTTTTAGTGCATACAAAATAAATATTTCCCAAGTTTTCAGCACCTAAAAATCCGAGCACTAACTATTATGTATTCACAGTTTTCATCAATAGTTGAACCACCGGTATGAATTTGCACTACATTTCAATTATAATTTTGCACTTCTTGAAAGAGGTGGTCATACATATGTTGTAAGTTTGATCTTGGGATTGCAGGCACAGTGGTGTATTTATATGTGAAAGTGATAGCTTCCAAGGAGCTATTTCAGAAAATTGCTTCCTTATCCAAATGTGAATATTTGGAAATTAAAAGTTAGAACATTTTCCCCACTATGTATGTGCTTCCTCCAAATGCACACATGCATAAACAGTAAGCATATTTCCCCTATAGTGACTTTACTGATGATGAGTAACTGGCTGGTGGGCAGCACAGAGGAAGAGCCAGAGAGGCAATATTGGAGGAAGTAGTCCGTCAAGCACCAACAGTAACTTCCCCTCTCATTCTGTTCTAAGTTTTAAACCTATAGATGCTCATTCATAGAACATAATATGGTAGCGGGAACCATTTGTTAGGAATATTTTGTGTTTCTGAAAAACATACTTTGAATTGTTCAAACAGTTGTTGCAAAGCAATTTTGAAAGCATACGATAAAGTGAGTTTTATTCTTCTCATTTCTAGAGGAAGGTCTTGTGCTTCTATTTGTAGAATAAAAGATGGACCTGTGCAAAAGGCCCACAGTACTACTCTGAAAGATATGAATCGAGTTGTGTTGGCATGCTAAGAGCTGTGAGGGAAGCTGAGTTATATATTATGGATGCATACTTTATTTTGGATTTGATAGTGGTCTTATAGATATTCAGCAAGACTTTTAAGTCAGCACCAAGAATTTTCACGGGTATTTCGTTTAGGCACGCAATAGTTTTATACATTCAAATTTAAGCTACTTTATGTAGGCAGTTCTCAATGTTGGAAGGTTTTAACCACTTCATTTAGAAAATATAATGCTTTTATCTATTTTTTTTTTTTTTTTAACTAGTTTGTTCAGACTCATTTTTGTAATGAGTGCAACTTCGAAGACTTTATTTGAATGTGTTGAAATTTTTGCCTTTGCTGTAGATTTTAGATTATATGTTGTGACATGCTGTGAAACTCTTAATTGGAGTTCAAGACAAAGTTTAGTCCAATTAACTGTTTGTTTTTTATTAATGCTGTTCTTCTTGTAATTGTCCAATTTTTGTAGTCTATCAAATTTTTGGGTGGAATGCAATATTTTCTTCCATCTACCATTGGTAAGCGGTAGAGAAACTAATTTGAAATAGAATGCTGTATAACAGTGTTTTGTATTCAGGGAAAGCAGCCAAAGCATTGCTTTGGTAACAACTGCAATAAGTATGAGAATTGAATTCAGAACTTTTGTCTGAAGGATAACATATTAACATGGTTGAATGTTAGAGATAGACAATATTATATTTATAAATAATAGACATCATTGTAATTACATAGTTATTCAATAACAATTAGATAAATTGTCACGCTTGTTCCATACTGTATGTAGATCTAATATGTTGCATTACCAATAGCCAGCCTAGCAATTTTCCTGCAGCATCAACTGAGCAGTGAGCAACTCTGAAAGACTCAGCTGTAACTGTGTTTTTATGTCTCAAGCGAGAGGAGTTAATAGCGATAGAGTATTGTTGTGCATGCAGATATGTATGTATTTGAGAAATCCTGTGGTCAGTAGCCAAACCCAGACTTTCTGTTAATCATCTAAGATTCTCTGTAGCTGCAGCTACTTTAGGGAAAGAATAGAAATTGTGCTTGATGAAGGCCAACTTAAAAATGAAATATCTTTACACAATCAGAAAGGTGAATCAGGGTTATCTGAAAGATTTATTAGTGTAGTAAGTTTTCTGGAAAAACAATTGGCCTTTTGAGAACATGACAAAGCAGTAAATTCTATTAATCAGGGCAAATATGTAGAACTGTTGAGTACATTGCAGAGTATATCATCATTTAGCACAGCATTGGAAGATTGCAAATTGCTTTTTCTCTTAAACATATTCTACAAAATGTTAATTTTTACCTTCAAAACCAAGCAAGTAATGTGTTATACATAGAAAATCCAAGAAACTGAACTTTCTCTAGCTACATTGCATGTTTGTGAACAGATGTGTTTAGAAACCATGTCACAAGTAGAAGAATCCTTGAAGAGGAAAAATATTGAATATAAACCTCTTTATTCTGAAGTGTATAATAATATTGATAACTGCTTGGACATAAGTTTTTACAATTATTTTACATTGAAATTTTTAAATGTATTCTTACATGAAAACTATGGGGCAGTTCCCCAAAACCAGTTTTTGTTCTCTTATCTACATATAGTAAGTTCTTCACTGCCATTTGATTGAGAAACAAATTGAGTTTGTGTACAGCACCTACAAAAGTGTAGAAATAAAATCATGAGTGAACTTGAAATGCTGAGCAATTTTCAATTCTAAATAAGTTTTCCACAGTCATTCTTTATACGATTGTTGTTGCTATGCTCTCAATAGAAAGGTTATTTTCAGCATTGAAGAGAATCAAAAGTTGCTCTCGGAATTCTACTTGATAAGAGAGAGACGTTCTCCTTTTGGAATTATTTTAATTGAATCTTGCCTACTAAGAGAATCCAGAAAAAGAAGCAGAAATTTTCTTATTTTGCTTCCTAGGAGAGAATGGAATTTCAATCCCCTTGGTCTTACAGAGGTGATCTTACCAATGTTATAAAAGTGGATTTAAGTCCAGGAACTAATTATTTCCATTAAATTTTACTTGAAGTAACTTTACTAAATATAGGATTTCAATAACTATTCTTTCAAATTAAACATAACCAGTTGCGATTTTTGTATTTAATATTTTTTCCTTTAATTTAAAACACTATCACTTGTGCTTTATATTTAATATTGATTCCTTTGATTTATATTACGAGGGCTGATCAACAAAGACAGACTGATTTTTACTTTCTCTATACGCACTATGTACATAGTGTATTGAGACGGTATTGCACTCCAACAAAAAATTCGATTCCGAGATTTCACCGGAAATATATGTTTTAGGGTCCCCTGTACCCAAAAAAAGTATTTTCAGAAAAAAGTCCATGTGTGTGTGTGTGTGTGTGTGTCCGTGTGTCTGTGAACACAATAACTCAAAAGCGAAAAGTCGGTAAAATACCAAAATTGGTATTCAAGTTTATTATCTTCCAGGGAGGTGACACGAGGATTTTGAGAAAAATCCCCCACCCCAAACTACCTTTACATGGAACTTTTTTCGAAAATTTTGATTTTCTAAAAAATGGCTAACGATTTTGATTAAAATATTGTATATTAAAGATATTTACCTGACAAATAAGATGTATATTTTGAATTTTCTGGGAATAGCCTCTGAAGACTACTTTATTCTGGGTCAATTTTACGGAATTTTGCATAACTGCTAAACGTAAGAGATGGACAAAAACTTACCAAACAACAAATGTAGAGCACTTTAAAACACACAATTTATGTTATATACATTTTAGTCACGGAGTTGATTGCTTTTGAGATATTCCTTGTTTTTGGTTTCAGCTATAAAAAACATACTTTTCTCATACAGGACTTTGTGAACTCGTGTCCATACAAACAAAGGAAGTTCAGTCACATAGCAACCAGCTTTTGACCATCACTTTAACCTATGATACTCCCTTATTTCGGTTCTACTTACTAGGAAGCAAGTAATAAGACTATTTGTGCTAATTTTTTCTCGATTAGCGGGAAGTAAATAGAAGCATAAGCTTTTTAACAATAATTTATTGCAGAGTTGGAGAGAAAGTCATGTGAATGGAACATATAAGATTTTTTCCTGTAGCTTCCATGATAGTTTCGTATCTGTAACATAAATATTTGAAAAGAGCAGGTTTTTGTGTATGTCGGTAGATGGCATGCTCTCTTATCAGTAGGTTGGTAGTAATGCTCTATTTTGTAGACCCTACGTGCATTTCACATACCAAACAATGGAGGTGATGTGAGAGGAGCAGTACAGCGCAATCAAATTCTGTTTTCGTTTAAAACATATAGCCACCAAAACTTATGAAAAGCTGAAGCAAGCGTACAGTGAAGATGCACTACCTCGTGCAACAGTGTTTAGGTGGTTCAAGGACTTCAAAGAAGGCCAACATGTCAGTGTTAAGCAAGTTGGGCCTGGTGTTTCGGCTTCTGCTGTGACTGAAGTCAACATCAACACAGCTGCTGTGATTGTCCGAGAGGATCAGCGTATAACATTACGTAACTTCAGTGAAGTGTTGTGAATTCCATATGGCATTGTGTTTACAATTATGCACGACCATCTCCATATGACCCAAGTGTGTAGTCTGTTGACTCCTGAACAAAAGGCTGTGCGAATGGAGACAAGCCTTGAGGTGCTGCGTCTGCTGATGGAGGGGATGCATTTTTTAAATTGATTATCACCGGTGATGAGTCATGGCTGCGTCATTATGATCCTGAAGGAAAACAAGCCAGCACAGTGTGGAAATCGCCAGGTTCTCCAACACCAAAAAAGGCAAAAGTTGTTCCATCTGCAGGGAAAGTGATGATCAGATTTTTTGACTGTAATGGAATGATTTACCAGCATGTATTTCCCCCTCACACTACTGTTACAGCAGCATACTACACGTCAGTATTGGCCACACTGAGGAAGCACATTGCAAAGAAACGACCAGAGCTTTCTCGGACTGGGTGACGACTTCATCATGACAATGCACAGCCTCACATCGCAAATTAAGTCATGCAGTTTCTGGCTCGATTCAACATTACCTGTGTACCACATCCACCTTATAGCCCCGATCTTGCACCCTGTGACTTTTTTTTATTCCCATCACTAAAGGCAAAGCTTAGGGGTATTCGATTTGAGAACTCTGACGCAGTGCTCAAGAAAAGTAGGCGATTCTCAAGGACTTGACAAAGAATGGTCTGCAGCACATGTCCAAGGTCTGGCAGAGACGCTATAAAAAGTACATTGAAATGCATTGAAGTGCGCTCATATTACCCGTTGTGATTTTCATCAAGGCAAACCTGTTCCTTGATTTATTATTGTTTATTTAAATCTGTAATATTCAGCAAAATGCATCAATAAACAAATACAATCATAATTTGTCTCAAAAGAATATATAGCAGTGGCCTGTAGACCATACAGATAGCCAAAGAAATGAATTAACAATGCGTAGGTGTAAAT
The DNA here is from genome assembly GCA_030762935.1 of Hymenopus coronatus. Classification (NCBI taxonomy): domain Eukaryota; kingdom Metazoa; phylum Arthropoda; class Insecta; order Mantodea; family Hymenopodidae; genus Hymenopus; species Hymenopus coronatus. Next base: position 58,945,773 of record CM060882.1, read on the forward strand.
TACTGTAAGACACAATCAAACATAACCTTGGTATGCATTCCTAACCGAGGAAAGTAAGCCAAAACTTATACCTTAGTATTGATAAAACTTGCACAGGCCAAGAAAATTTCATAGGAGAGAAACAGTAAAATATTTAGGCCTCATCTTTGCCATCTCATGTATCTCATCTGGAGATACATAAAAAGACTGTGAAACAAAATCCACAAGTTGAAATATTTACTAAAATGTCCTTGCCATTACATAGAGATTGAAACCTATGTGGATGTGCTTTCCAGTGTTCAACTTCAATCAAGTGAAAAGAATCCAAACCATCCAGAATTACATTTTACTGTTAATTGCAGATGCACCCTTGGTATTTTTGCAATGATACTCTGCTTGGCAATTTTCAAGTCATGATAATTGATTCCACTTCACTATTTCTTGCTACAATATCAAATTGAGCTCCTCAACCAGATTCCATACCATATGATACCATAACACAATCTTAGAAGACTTGCATAAAAGACATACTGTTGTAAGTATTGACTTGAGTTGTTTGTAATACATTTCCATCACTTACATTTTTAAAATACACATTAAAATGTAAGTGATGGAAATGTGTTACGGAATTGTTAATTGATGGCAAATAAAAATAAAGAAGTGAAATCTTATCTTGTCTTATCTTATCCAGAAAAGATGAGGTAGAAGCAGGGAATATATCATTTATCTGTGTGTTAGTCCTTTAGGTTACTGTTTATGTTTAGAGCCATGACAATTTAGGATTTGTTGGATAGATCAATATCTTTAAAATAAATACATAGAAAGTACATTGCCATGTAGCTTGGAAAAGACTAATCAATACTTATAGTATATATATCACTGTCCCAAAATCCTCATCACTTCAAATTACATATTGACTTACTTGACGCTTAGACAATAATCTAGCTGACTGCCTCCATTTCGAGTGGTCAGCGAGCTGATTTATCATCCGGAGGTCCTGGGTTCGATTCCTGGCTGGGATGGGGAATTTTTCTTTAAGTAAAGTTATCCCCCCCCCACAGAGTCTGGAAGTATGAATGTGAGAGAGTGTGTATGTGTGTTTGTTTGATAAAAACCATTTAAACGCAACGTAAAGAACCTACAGGTGAGTTGTTTCTAATGTAAAGCCCCCGATATGACCTAGGATGTTAAAGGGGTCTATATAAATGAAGCCATTAAAAAAAGTAAATAATCTAGTTATAGTAAGAACAGGCATTGAACCTCACATCAAGTTTCATATATAATAATCAATCGTGTCTATACATTTTTCCAACATATATGGTGTTTATGAGGATGATTCAATAAGTACCATGTTAGGAATGAAGATGTCATTTTTTTTTTTCAAATATAAATTATTTATTTCTCATGATCCCTTTTAGGGATATAGACTTTTCCCAATATTCATGCTATTTTTTAACTCCTCCAAAAATTTGAACTGTCATGCTCTGCAAAATATGCCTCTTATCTCAACAATGACTTCATTTGATCTAAATTTTGTTCCCACAAGCCATTTTCCATGTTTGGGAACAAAAAGAAATTGTGGGAAACCAAGTTGACTGAATATGGAGGGATGTTAGCAATTCATACGGTTTGGCAGTGACAACTCCAGGTGAATATGCTGATGTGATGTCATGGTGAAACAACACTTTCTTCTCTGCCAAATTGGCCATCTCTCCAACTTCTTGTCGAATTGGTCCAGTAATTGCTTTGTTTCTTGTTCTAAGAAGTCACCATTTGCATCCCAAAAATTGTTGCCATCACTTTTCCAGCCAATGGGACTATCTGTGCCTCCTTTGCAAATTCACTGGAAGCAGTCTATTGTTTTGATTGTTGCTTGGTTTCTGGAGTATAGTGATGAGTCCAAGTCTTATTGATGGTGGTAACTTTACGCAAAAAGTCGTTCAGATTTAGCTTAAATAGCTCCAAAAATGAGTTCATAGTTGAAAACCGCACCTGCTTGTTGTGCACCGTGAACAATCATGGAACCCATAGGGCCAACAACATTTTCATCTCCTATTTATCATGGAATATGAATTGCCATTTCTGTAGTTTACATACCTATAGCCTCTGCCACATAGGGACTTTTTGTTTGATGATCAGCAAGAATCATATGGTGGACTTTTTCAGTGATTTCTTTGCTAACCACATGTGCCAGCATTTGGGTGCTCCTCATCAAAATGGATGACCATGTTTAATGTCTTTGAACCAATATCTGACAGTTATCATAGATGGTGAAAGGTCCACTTAAACAGTATCTTATTTCACTTTTATCTGCTCCCAAGTTTTCTATTCAAAAGTAAAAAAGGAATTGCTGAATGATGCTGCACTTTTTCCATTTTAACAATTATACTCGAATGAAATGCCTGCTTTATCCAAACTACCTACGAATCAGTACCAAATTAATTTGTTTTGGCAACATCTAATGACCTGCCTTTGTACTATTTCCTTATTTTAAAACATTCAGATCACACATCTTATGATTTTTAATTGATTAGGATATTTTCTGTTGCCATATAATTACCTCTCTTTAAATTAATTAGTTATTAATGCTGTAATAAAGAGACTTTGCATAGCCAACATTTCAATTTTTGAAATACACCACTGAACATTGGTTACGTTCATAAAAAAGTTACCAACTCAATTTAGCAGGATTAATTATATTCTTAAAAGAAAATATAAAAAACCAGTAATTAGAATTGGATAGACTTTGATTTAATGCTGATAGACAGTGATTAAATATTTTAAATATACGATGGTAAAGAATAAATTCCCGGGAAAATTTACTCTTTGTATTAAAATTTATGTTTACTGAAATATATGACATGTGTTTTCATATATCTAATGTTTAGAAAAGCTAGAACAATTTTAAATATTTTCAAAATGATGAATAGTACATATTTAATGACACACTAGAGGCAAATAAAGATTTCCTATCGATAACTTTAATATTATTATGCTTAGCAGAATGAAACAAAATATAAAAACATCATAAGGAAAATATGCAAACTCAAGAGAATATAGTATAGTGAAATTTTGCCTGCTTTTTGTGTTTGCATGTTTTTTATTATGCCACTTCAATTACTTAGTATAGGCTATAATAATCAAATATTAGTTTTTCCCATTTTATGAAATGATCCTCATGTAATGACTTGATTGCTGGAAAAATTAAATTTCTTTACAGTACATGTATATGTGCTGTTACAGAGGTGTGTGTTCATATTCATATGAATGTCTGACAACATGCTCCCTTTGAAAGTAATCTTTACTTTATGCCATAGGAGAGTTCAATAACTTAAATTAGAAGAATCAGAATCATCTGCTTACTATTTGTATAGTCATAAGATATATCATTTCACTCCTGCATCATGACACAGATACTGCAATCATAACATAAAGTTGCAAGATTTCTAAAGTTCAAGTCATAAATTTCCTTTCTTTTACTTTCATATTGACTCTTTGAACAGTTTAATAAATATATATTTCAATTACATAATATATACTCACATGTTGTATCCTATGTCTATGGTATATCTGCATTCAGAGACTTTATGACTAGATATTAGAACCTGCAAATGGCAAAGAAAAAAAAAGTGAAATCTTATCTTGTCTTATCTTATCCAGAAAAGATGAGGTAGAAGCTAGGGATATATCATTTATCTGTGTGTTAGTCCTTTAGGTTAGTATTTGTGTTTAGGGCCTTGACAATTAAGGATCCGTTGGATAGAATAACATCTTTAAAGTAAATACATAAAAAAGTACTCTTGTCATAACACATAATGTAGCTTAGAAAATACTCATTTGATGAGAGTTTGTAGTTACTGATAACCATTATCTGAAAACAGTGTGTGGTCTTAGCAAATAAATTAAGAGACATCTTTTAGAAAATGGGACATGCCCTTCATTCCTCCTAGTACCTACAGAGAATCAAGAACAACTTGACATAATTCAGGTTTTTTATGTTTCATTCCATCTTTAAATGCCAGTATACTTTAGATGGATATAATTGAAGAATATAATAGTAGTAAATGCTTAGTTTCTTTAATAAAACATAGAATAAAGCATGTTCGATTAATGTGTTTAACATACATTACCTGAAAAAAATTGTATTGCTTGGAAATGCAATATATCTGCAAAAAATGTATCCTCTCATGGTTCCTGCAAGAATAACATTTTGGCACATAATTTCTACAATAAATACTTATTTGTGAATAATGTATAGGTTCTGTAATATTTTTATCAGAAACTTTCATTCAGAGCAACCATTGCTTATAAAATTCATGAAAATGTTTCTTCTGTCAGTAACATCTGAATGATGGAAAACTAAACACTCACAGTGTAATGCCATTTTAGCAAGCAGGTCGTTAAAATATCACATTTGCTTTAACTACTCTTGGATGGAATTCCTTGCAGAAAAAGTAACTTGAAATCTCAAGGCCAAGGATACAGACTAGTGAAAGAGTATGGTTCTCATTATTTGTGCATTGCCAGAAGTCTTGAATGCTATTTTCATATTCCAAACATTTATCAAGTTTGAATTTATGAAGTTTATCTTTTTAAGGCATACTTTTGCCTGCAAAAAATGGTTTATATGTAACTTGGAAAGTGTGTGTGATAGTTTTGCCATTAAGTTTCATGCCCTTTTGTTTTAGTCTTTGTTTTTCTTGAATATTTGTACTTGTATTGTTTTTTTATATCTATGTATCTTTGCATTCCCAGAAATAAGCTTATTGCAATGTTTGCACTCATAGGTGATGCTTCTGTTAAATGTGACCAAATTTGCAAAAAATTAAAACATTATTTTGTTTCACAATAAAGAGATATGAATTTTAAACTTATAGAAAATGTAATTTTCCCACTTGAGAACTGTGACTAATAACTGAAGCCATAATTGGATAGGCACATGCTTATTCATAGGACTCTCAACTTTAAACCTTATTTTGTCGCAATCATTTTTCCAACACTTCCATACTCAAAATGTTCATGATGCAATTTTTCATTAATGTGTTTCAAGAGGTTTATACTGCCACTTAAAAGCACATTAAAGAAAATGGTCTTATTACTTTTTTAAAATAATGCCTTTGTTTTGGTAAATATATATTATTACATTTTGAAAAATCAAGAGTTTTGGAGAGTGAAATGTAAACATTTTCCTACACTAATTAGGACTAATATAATATAACAGATCTATTTGTGAACTCTTTTACAGTAAAACTACATTTTTATGTGAATATTTTGAAAAATGTGACTCATTTTTATTACAGCAACGAATTTAAGCAGTAAAAATTATTATGTAAATAACCATAAAGGTAGAATTTGGATACTGGCAGAAAGATGTATATAATAACTAATGTAAATTTCAATGTTCTTATATACTGTGGATTTTCCAAATTTCACAGAAGCATCACCTTAATATACATTTGTCAGAAATATAGAAGCCCTCTTCTCTACTCTGGGAAGGATAGTCATCACTTTAGATTTACACTTTTAAGTTTACAGGTAAATTCATATAAAAAGGAAGAAAATTTGCAATAAGCTTCATGCAAATGATGTTCAGAGTGCTTAATTTTTTATTGTTCCATTTATACCTCACCTTTAACTGAGGGTCCTATGAGCAGCATTTCCGCATGGCACATATTGCCTATCTGCAGTGGTGTTAACTTGTATTCTCTTTGTTGTCATTGGGTTACTATTTTCTTTAATTTTTGTTCATTAGATCACACTCACATTCATGCTCTGGGAATCGCCCTCCGTGGTGTAATGGTTACCATGCTGACTTCATATACCCAAGGTCGCAGGTTCAAACCTGGGATTTTTTCAGGCGTAAAAATCCTTAGCATGGCTTCCTTTGGAAGGGAAGTAAAGCCGTTGGTACCGTGTCATAGATTTACGGCACCTAAAAGAACCTCAAGCCTGATAGAGAGGCCTCTGAGCAAAATTAAGCGGTCTTTCATGCCCAGTATAGAATGGGACGCTGAGAACCACAGCAGTTAAAGAGCGTTCATAAATAAAATGCCATTATTTTTTTTCATGCTCTGGAAAAGATAAAAATATCCCTACCCGTAGCTGGAAATCGAGCCAGGGTCCCCTCGGACAACAGGCAGGTGCTTTACCAACTGAGCTATGGTGCCAGCCAGTAAAATGTCTTCTGGTGTATGATTCTGATTTGCAATAAAACTGTTCTACCATGCTATTAACACAAATGCCTCTTGGATCTTCTCAAGAGATTGGTGGGATATATCTTAATGGATGCAAATGATATCAATATAATGTTATGCCAGAAAATAATTAATTTTATGGCAGTTATGTGCACATTTGATGGTTTCAAAGCTTGCAAATAAGGATATAATACAGAAATAACCTGAAATGTGATGGAACAAATATTTGTGAATATTACTGATACTATAAAATAGGACTTCTGTCAATAATGAATTCCTACAAACTTTGCATCTTGAGGGAACCAATCCTACATAGCAAATCCAGAAGTAGCATACACAGCTCTTTCTGATATTTTGTAAGACTTATTTAGCAAATTTTAAGTGAGAAGGGAAAGAAGAGAAAAACTTCATATGAGTGGTCTCATTTCATCATTCCAGAATTTTTCCAGACTTGTTTGGTAAATATAATGCCGGCTTTCATGAGAAAAATGAATACTCCAGCCCCTTATATTGAATTTTTCTTGATTCCAATTTCCTTAGCAGTGTAGAACAAATGATATATTAAATCTTAAGGGAGCTGTCCATTTGTATTATATTGGTGAGTGTATAATAAAATTATTGGAAGGGAATTTACAAGATTTTCAAGTTACAATTAGATATTGATTTTATGACACTTAAATAATTTTCTTTCTGATCACTCTCTACTTAGACTGTGGATCTGAATTGATATTGTTTATTGTGTTTTTGGTATAGGACATTTTTAATTTCTCTACACATGCTATGTACATAGTGTATAGAGAAGGTATGAGGGTCAGTTGATAAATCCCGGACCTCACACAGATATGATGCCACTATGCCAGTTGCATCGTATAGTTTAACTCTAGACTAGCAGCTTGTATCCATAGTTACAGGTCAATAGCTTGTTTAGTTTTTGAATGATAGCATTTAAACAAGGCAATTTTACAGTTTTCAGGAAAATGGAGGATTTGGAAAAATGAGCAGTGATTATATACTTATTTGAAAGGCTTAACGCTTAAAGAAATCAAGGAGGAAATGCATAGTACATTGAAAGACTCTGCCCCTCTAGACTAGCAGCTTGTATCCATAGTTACAGGTCAATAGCTTGTTTAATTTTCAAATGACAGCATTTTAAACAAGGCAACTTAAGAGTTTTCAGGAAAATGGAGGAATTGGAAAAATGAGCTGTGATTATATACTTCCATTTGAAAGGCTTAACGCTTAAAAAAATCAAGGAAGAAATGGATAATACATTGAAAGACTCTGCCCCTTCTTATTCAATGATTAAAAGGTGGGTTGCAGAATTTAAAATGGGACTTACGAGCATTAGTGATGAGCGTCGCTCTGGATGCCCTGTAGAAGTGATAACTCCAGAGATCATTAAAAAATATCATCGTTTAGTACTGGGGGACTGCAGATTAAAGGTGGGGACTGCAGATTAAAGGTGTTTGAGATATCAAAAGAAAATCTAGGTAATAGTTTGTGATGTTTTGGGCTTTCACAGGGTCTGTGCAAGATGAGTGCCGCATTTGTTGACACCTGATTAAAAGTTGCAAGGAAAAATTGTTTCTGTTAAGAATGTGGAGCTCTTCTGTAAAAGTCCCAGTGAATTTTTGAGACCCTTATTACCGTGGATGAAACTTGGTTACATCAGCACACCTCAGAAAATATATCAGTCAAAACTGGATTGTGCCAGGTGAACCAACTCCAAAAAAGGCTAACAAGGTTATGGCGAGTGTTTTATGGGATGCACAGGGAATTATTTTTATTGATTTCTTGTAAAAGGGTAAAAGTATTACTGGTGACTACAACGCAAGCTTAGTGCAATGTTTGAGTGATGCTGTCAATAGAAAAAGACCTCATTTGGCAAAAAAAAAATCTTGTTTCATCATGACAATGCTCCGGCCCATCATCCAGTCATTGCAATTGGAAAAATGTGCGAATTAAAGTTCGAATTGCTTGAACATCCACTCTATTTGCCAGATTTAGCACCCAGTGGCTACCATCTATTCTCAAACCTCAAAAAATGTCTTGGAGGTCGAAGATTTCACAGCAACGATGTCATTGATGTGGTAAATAGCTATTTTGAGAGCTTGATAAATTGCACTACAGAGATGGTTTAATTAAATTAGAACACCGATATGACAAATGTATTAGCCTTTCTGGAGATTATGTAGCAAAATAAAGCAAAAAAAAAAATTTTAAAATTCTATTTTCTTTGAGAGGCCCGGGACTTATCAGCCAACGCTAGTATTGTAATGCATCCAAAAATTTGAAACCAGATTTCACTGAAAATACACATTTTAATCCCCTGAATTCAAAAAAAGCATTTTTAGAAAAATGTCTTTGTGTGCTTTTTAGGGGCGGGGGGGGGGGGGGGAGCAACATAGCTCAAAAACTAAAAGCCCATTAAATGCCAAACTTGGTATTTAAGTTCAGTATCTTCCAAGGATGCAACACAAAGATTTTCAAGGAAACCCACCACCCCTAATTACCGTTTAAATGCAAACATTTTTGAAAATTTTGATTTTCTCAAAAATGGCTCTTAACGATTTTGATTAAAATATTGTATATTAAAGATGTTTACATGACAAAATGTATATCTTCAATTTTCTGGGAATTGTCTCTGAAGACATGTTTATTCTGGATGAATTTTGCGAAATTTTGCATAACTGGTAAACTGTAAGAAATAGAGAAAAACATTTGTAATAAAAAATGTGGAGCTCGTTAAAACACAATACATATTATGTACATTTTTTTTCCTGGAGTTGACCGTTTTTGAGATATTCCTTGTTATTGGTTTCAGCTTTAAAATACTTTTACTTTTCTCATCATTTGTCAACTCCTGTCCATACAAAGGAACTTCAATCACATAGCAACCAGATTTTAAACTATTTGACTATCGCTTTAGCCTGGTACTCCCTTACTTCCCATCTACTTACAAGGAAGCAAATAATAGGACTCTTTCTGCTAATTGTTTCTTGATTAGCATTATGTAAATAGAAGAATAAGCTTTTTAATAATAATTTATTGCAGAGATGTAGAGAAAGTCATGTGAATGGAACACATCAGATTGTTCTCCTTTGCTTTCGTGCATGGAATCTCATGGTTAATGCTATCTGTGTATTGATAATAACTTATGTAACATAAATGATTTTATATTGATTTAATTTGCATAAGAACTGATCACAATGTTTTTTCTCGATATTTGCTGTAGAATTGGTTGGGTCAAAAAATGAAACACCAAAAGCAAAGACAAAAACACATTCAAAGCTTAAAAGAACTAAGGATGTTGTACACGGGATTACTGGTGGAGGTAAGTGTGTAAACCACTGTCTTATTTTATTAGCTGATCATATAAATTAATAGTTTTATATGAAGTTATTCCAATAGGTAATATATGGCAAAGAACTATACATACTATTAATATTATTTGAAAATAAGAAGTTACTTTTATAAAATCGTGTAAAAAGCTGTATATACAGATGTTACCTTGGAAATTAAATGTTAAAAGAAAGCAGAAATAATAAAAATAAGCTTTCCAATCAAGGCTTAAAAAAGTGGTAATAAGTGATGCTAGTCGTATTGTGCTATCCCATTTGATGTTATGTTGACTGAAATCATTGGTTTGCAAAATATGGATGGAATGGTGAGAAAAGCGAAGTACAGCTATGTGGTATAATTGTTAGGTCTTGATCTAGAAATGCATAAACACCTCTATCTTCATTATACTTTGGAAATTTACTAAGTTGATGGCATTAGATGTTTGATTGCTATCCCGCTGGTCTTAAAAGGGAACCTAAGTAAACAAACACATGTGTGCAGCAGTCGCAAACTCCATGTCAGGCTACAGAAATTAATTTTGTTATATATCACTTAATTTATTTTGTAAAAGACATTGCTATAATACATTTTTGTTCACACTACATTTATTAGTGTGGTTAATGATTAATGACATGTTTATCCGAATACAAGACAATGTTTTTTTTCCAAAATATTAACATTTAGAATTGGGAGTTGTCTCTTGCATTAGCGATATATGTTTTCCGAATACCATATGGGGAAAAGGTAAGTTCAAATTTTGCGGGTATGGCAGTGGCGAAGTCTGGGGGAAATGATATAGATTACCGCCAAGGTCGCAACGTATGCAGCAGATTTTGAGCGATTCATTTCGCGCCGAAAATTATTTGTAAAGGAGCCTATGAGCATTCTTATTGGAAAAAAGATTTTTCTCTCAGACTAAAATAAAATTACGGGACTGCTTTCATATCGGTGGTTGCACATAATGTACTGGAAGTCAGAAATTTTAAATCAGGTTATTCAGTTCCATGCTTTAAAACTGTGACCACTAGGCCAACAAGTAAAGATAAAATAGATTTAAACATGTTCTTGCTGATTTCAGTTGGGCTACTCTATTTAGTAGTTTACTTCACTGCTCCTATAACATTGTTTTTAACAAATTTTTCTCTGCATTCATAGATATTTTTGAAAGGAACTTCCCTGTTAAAAAATGTAAAGTGAACATAAATAATGGTAATTTTAAGAAAAAGCTAAATAATGAAGGTATACGCCACAATTAAGGCAGATGAAAAGTATTGTTTTATTGTATTCTTTGTTGTACAAGAATAAAAAGTCTGATTTTTATAGGAAATTGTACTCTAGAGCTAAATACGACTACAGACAAGCCATTAATGAAGCTAAGAAAGTGTATAACACAACCAGTATTGAGAGGTCTAAAAATAAATGTAAGAAAGCTTGGAAGGTAATAAATTCCATTGCATATACCAAAGAAAGAGATAATATTGCCATATCTCCAGATCAGTTCAACAAATTTTGCATTCAGTCTGTTGAAGAAATATGTTGTTCAATAAACAAGCCTACAGAAAATGGAATTACTTTACTAGAAAACTGTCTTGTTAATCCCTCTCAAAAGTAAGTCCAGATGCAATTCTAAAATTTGTAAAAAAATATTAGAGTTTCTGATAGTGTTGATTATTATGATTTGTCCTGTAGCTTGTTAAGACAAGTTATTGATTGTATAATTGGCCCTTTTACCTATTGTGTTACCAAATGCCTGGCAGAGAGTATATTCCCAGATTTATTAACAATTTCCAGAGTTGTACCTATTTTCAAGAAAGGTGATAAGGACTGTCCTGCTAGCTATAGGCCAATTTCTATAACCCCTGTTTTTTTCTAAAATTTTGGAAACAATTATGTATAATCAATAGCTTATATTTAGATAGTTCAAATTTAATTAGTAACAAACAATTTGTATTTAGGAGAGGTAAATCGACTACAGATGCTATAGACTCCCTAGTTAGATTTGTTTTACAAGAGTTTGAAAATAAGGGTTTTGCTCGAGCCACTTTTTGTGATCTAAGTAGAGCTTTTGACTGTGTAGAGCATGAAATACTTTTAAATAAATTATCTTATTATGGTCTGAGTAGTAACAGTATAAACATGTTTAAGTCTTTCCTTGAAAATCGCCAACAGTTAGTGTGCATTGGCAAAGAGAGATCAAACTTAATTAATATTAGGTTTGGTATGCCACAAGGGTCTGTGTTAGGGCCCCTTCTGTTTATATCAATGATAAATGATTTGCCATCTTTTGTAAATTCTCCAACAATATTGAACACTGATGACACCACTTTTCTAAATGAAAGTTCAGATTTAAACTCGCTTCAAACCTTAGTACAAAATACACTTTTTCAAGCTTCCTTATGGTTCAGAGCAAATGGTTTTCTACTAGATGAAAGTAAAACGCAGGAAATGTATTTTGGTTTAAGAAATATACTGAATCATCATGAAATAGAGACTGTTAAATGTCTAGGTATTCTTGTTGATAGTAAATTGTCTTGGGAACCACCTATAAAAACTATATCAGCAAAGCTTTCTAGAGTTATTTATTTAATCAGGAATCTAAAAAATCATATTTCAGATAACTATGTGAGATCAGAATATTTTTCTTTTTTTTCAAAGTATTATATCTTCTGGAATTTTGTTATGGGGAAATAGTGGAAATGTACATGACATTTTATTGTTACAGAAAAACTTTTAGGATAATCACTGACTCAGGTAAATTAGACCATTGTAAACCATTATTTATTGGACTGCAGTGTTTGACAGTAGTTAACCTATATATTTATCATGTATTATTGTATGCTAGAAATGATGTTTCAACATTAGCAGTTAGGGGAGATGTGCACAACTATAATACTAGGAGTCGCACTTGTATAGAAATACCTTATCAAAGAATGACCAAGTCACATAACTCTCATGTAGCTCTGGGATTAAAGTTGCAAAACAAGCTGGGATTGGGTCAAAAAGAATTACCAATAAATATCTTTAAAGCAACATTATATAAGCTGCTAGTGAATAATCCTGTTTATACTATTAATGAATTTCTTGAAACTGAATATACTGTGTCATAATTTGATGTCTATACTTTATTATAATTTGATGTTGTCTATTGCTGTACAAGTTGAATGACAATAAAATTTATTATTTATTTATTAATAAATGGTCAGGCAGAAAGAGCAAGATTAGCTGCGCATTTCCCCTCCCTGAGTGCAAATTTCACATATGATACGGAATTGCAACCTAGGCCACACATATACCGCACATATACGCGTAAATTTGAACTAGGTAAAATGTTTTACAATATATTATATTTAGCATGTTGTCCTAACAGAAAATAATATTCTTAAATAATCCTCATTGCAGATCCAATGCCATGACTGCCGCTGTTACATTTTATCATAATTTGTTCTCCCTTCTCCTTCTGTTCCGCTCGCAATGTAAATTTCTGCGTAAATTCAAATTATGTAAAAACATTTACATTGTGTTACACTATGTACAGTCTAAATCATATCCATCATTGTTGTTACAGTTACACTACCGCCACCATTGCCGTAACTATTAGTCATCGCATATATACCATACATTTTGTTTTCCCCTCTCCGTCTCTCTGCTCGTTATGTGAATTTGTGTGCAAATTCAAATTAGGTAAAAACATTTACCAATATAATATTAAATGTTTAAATACAAAATCATATTCATCGTCGTTACAATTGCGCTACTGCCACCATCACGTACCATTGCACCCATACATTTACATACTCCCCTCTCCGGCAACCACTCAAAACCTGAATTTCCGTGCAAATTCAAATTAAGTACAATAAATAAATAAGAGGCTTAATCAGCTTAAGTGTCCATTAGCTTGTTAAAAATATAGGGCAAATCTTTAAATTTAATTTTAAAAATCAACTGTTTATATATACGTCTTTTAAACATGTTTTATGTAGATTAATTGCTATATTCCAAAATTAAGTTTAAAAAATGGGGTCGTCTTGCATTCAAGGTCATCATGTATTCGGATAAATATGGTAATTATGGTGAATAATCAAAATGTGTGTGTGAAACATCCAAAAGAAACATTTGAAAATTGGTGAAAAAACCCCTCTCTTGAAGGTGTTCAGAAAGTTTTTTTGAGAAGTATCCAGATTTAACCATTAAGAAGTTATTAATTGAACATTTGTATTTATTTGTATTTCCATAAAATGTGTCCACTCCATTCGCATAGAAAAGCACAAAGCTTATAAACTGTTATCACCTTCATCTTCTGATTAATTAGGTACATTTCAAATTTTATTAGCATTCAGGTTCATTCCAAAATAGTTTATAATACTACTACAATATTGCAAATAGTTTATAGCTTGTACTTGGTCTTCAGGAAACATATTAGTTAAAATTTGTTATTTTTCAATATTCCAATGCACCAATGCTAAATTATTTCAAAGTGTGTTTTGGTCATAGTTAATAAGCACAAAAAATGTAAAATACCTAATTGTTTGTTGTCAGAAAAGCAGTGCTAATGAAAAGGGGTTAATAAGATCATTCAGAAATAAACATCGCTGATGTATAATTATACCGGTCAGGTGGTTCAATAGAAGCAATATTCTTCACATACTGTGTATGCTCTGGCCAGAGCTTAGTGAGACAATTTGTAGATCAGTATTTCATGCTTTGTTAATATCCAGTTTCTTTCTAAGTCTGGCAGGATAATAGTTCTACTACTGCTCTGTGCATTTAAACTAATATTTTTCATCTGTTGCCCATTTTATGTTGATTGCTAAGGGAGTGCTGTATCATCCAGGTTTTTGATATACACAACTTTGCCCTTGTCTGAGTTTGTCCCTTGGCTAGGATTTAAGTTTGAAAAAATGAGAGCTTGCTTTGTGCATAATGAAGCACAATTGATTCACTTTTCTTTGGATTTGAATTTCGTCTCTCTAATAGTAAAGTTTCCTCAGACATCCTGTTCACAAGTTTTGTTTGTGCTTTATATAGTTAGATACTAATATGAATTAAATTAGATATCATTTAAAATATTTAATGTAAATTTATTATTTTGATTTCGATGGCTTTTGTTTTATTCAGCATGAATGAATGCTAATATTTCCATTATTCATACATTAAATTTTTCAATTTTCTTTATACATTGCTTTGGGTAACTGTATTTGTTTCTTGGTCCACCACACATCTTAACACAGAGGCTTATTTAGTTATAAAAGAGATCTCTTCTAGCTTTTGATTTACAATGCTGTAACTATATCTTGTTTTCAAAATGTATTTGCCATAAGCAGGAGTTACATTTCCACCCTGTAATAATGTGGGCCTAGTGTATTTGGCTCATAATCCAAAGGATCTAACTTTGCATTTCTTTTTGGGTGAATCAACATTTTTTCTCAACATTATCCATTTTCCTCTCAATTCTAGACCCTGTACTTATTTCACTGATGCTATTCACACCGCACACTTAAAATTAATAAATAAATAAAATAGAGTTAATAGTTAATGACAGTTCTGTTTCTTATCTTTTATAAAAGAGAGTACAAGAAGTGGTGAGGTGACACCAAAGTTGCCTACAGGACGAGCTTCCAAAGCTAAAAGGTCCAAGGATAGTGATGACTTGGATTTACAAGGTTGGTAGTAAAAATTATGCTTCCAGAGTTTTAGGTAGGAAAGGTAAAGTTGGATTGAAAAATTCAGTGCCATTACTGGGATTTGAACCACAAATCTCTTAGTTTCCACTTGGTTGCTCTAATCAAGAGGCAATCCATGGTGCAAATCTCAGTTATGGCAGTGAATTTTTCAGGCTGATTCTCCTTTCCAACCTTGTCACTACACACAGCTTACGTGGAAGAACAATTTTAGTATCAGTATTTGTTTAATTTGCATTACATTTTAATTATTATTGTTTGAGTATAGCAAACTCTAGAGTATCTGATCCAGTTACCAAACAATTATGTACAAATGACTGAAAACAATAATATAAAACTACATTTTTATGCATTAAATGTTAGAATTTGAGGTTAATTATTAGTACGTTTTGATTTGAGGATTGGATGCCAAACCTGCAGTACCTTGCAGATTCGGCAAGAGAGAGCTAACTCTGCCAACTTTTCATCTGTTTTATTGCATAGCCAGATGTTTTAAGTAGCAGAGCATATCATTAGACCATACTTTTCATCTCTACTGACCCATGCACCAGATGGTAAAGTTGACCAATTATAAATGCAAAATAAGCAATCCTTGGCCAAGAAATGTTTCTTCTAATGGATTCTGTTACATCTGTGATTTTTAAATCTTTTTTAAGGTTACACAGAGAAAGAAATGTAATAGTTTATTAAGTTATTCTTTCTTCGAAGGAGAATGGAGTGCAGATTTTGATATTGAAGGTGATATTCATTTTTATGTAAAAATATTAAATGTAGTCTTTATAACATTTAGAAACAACATTTTACTTTTGCTAAGAAATGCATGACAAACTTTTAGTATGATGTTACAAAATTTGTGCATTCACTTTCTTATTCTATTTTAATTCTGTCTTTTACCCATTTGCTTTTTTCTGCATCATCCTATGTTGCTCTTTTGTTAAATATGTAAGATATAAACTTCAGAAATCTATTGGAACTAAAAGCAATCGTTTTTTTTAAAAATATAATTTAAATTTTTATTTGTATTTAGCATCTGTAATCTTCATAGAGGAAACGCCAAAATCTGGAACAAAGTATTTACCAAGACGCACCAGCGAGGATGGAAGATCTGGAGGTAAATATAGCACTTTTTACTTCCTCTACCTATTAAAATTTCACTCAAAAATTCATGTTTTGGGTTCCCTTGAATGCCCCTCCCCAAAAAAAGGCATTAGAGTGAAGGCATCACGTCAGATGCTTTTTTCCTTTTTATCATTTTATTATATCTTTGTACAAAGAAAAATATATAGCTCAACATTTAATTAGGATGTTTGGTTTATAGTATATCTGTGAAGGTGAACCCAAAAATAATGGGCAGAGAGAGATATTTAATTGCCAAGCATTTTATTTATTCATCCTACTGACATTCTAATTAATCCACATGAAGCAGTAGCAGTTGGATACACTTTATTTCTTCTTTGAAGTTTGACTCTCAGATGATTTAGGTTACAGCTTTATAAAGTTTTCCATAGTAAAGTGCAGATCCTAAAGTTTTCATTTTAGCAAAAGGTGAACTCATGTGTATACTCTAGGCTTAACTATAATTACCTGACCAATTTTATATGGAGAGATAGTCAACTTTTTGTTTTGAAGTTGTGTTAGAATTCAGTGTAATTAGAATTTGAGTACCACTTTCATTGCCTATCTGTTGACAAGTAATCTGTTTGCTGTTCCTTAATAATATTGTCTACTGTGACCTCTGCAGTAAATTCTCTCTGTTTTCTGGGTATGGATTGTTTTTTACAGTCATATTGTCTGCATACTTAGACCATTGGAAAATATACTAGGGACTACTGTATAGTTAATACATGCTTTTTGAAGCAAATATACAAACTTCATCAGTGTATAGATAGTCACTCTATTTTTCCAACTCTTGTTCTACACATAGCTAGTATGGAACAAACATTTAATTCATCAGTGTAAGCCTATGTGAAATACTGACTTTAATCAGGGGCATAGTGAGACAGGGGAATAGTCCTTGTTCAATTAAAGTAACCGGTGCTCAAACCAGTGTGTAAAAGTCTCAATTTATTGATTGTGCACATAATAATAATAATAATAATAATAATAATAATAATAATAATAATAATAATAATAATAATAATAGTGATGATGATGATGATGATGATGATGATGATGATGATATGGAGAGTCCCTCTACTTTTCCGCCCCTGTCCTACACACAGCTAGTGTGAAACAAACAATGCTAACTTTAATCAGGGACAGAGCAAGAATAGTCCTTGCTCAACTAAAGTAACTAGTGCTCAAGCCAATGTGTAATAGTCTAAATAGTATAGTAGGTGGTGGTGGTGGTGGTGGCGGTGGCGGTGGTGGTGGTGGTGGCGGCGGCGGCGGCGGGGGTGGGGGCCTGTCATTTAATTTTAACAGAGATATGTACATGTTATTACTACAATCTATATTGTAGCAATACAATATAGATTATACGAGGGCTGATCAACAAAGACTGAGACTGATTTTTTTTCACAGATGTTTATTACTCCAATTCGATGTTTACATGATCTTTTTCAAAGTAGTCCCCTCCTACTTCAATGCACTTTTTATAGTGTCTCTGCCAGTCCTTGGACATGTGCTGCAGACCATTCTTCGTCAGGTCCTTGAGAATCGCCTCACTTTTCTTGAGCACTGCTTCAGAGTTCTCAAATCAAATACCCCTAAGCTTTGCCTTTAGTGATGGGAATAAAAAAAAGTCACAGGGTGCAAGATCGGGGCTTTAAGGTAGATGTGGTACACAGGTAATGTTGAATTGAGCCAGAAACTGCATGACTTAATTCGCGACGTGAGGCTGTGCATTGTCATGATGAAGTCGCCACCCAGTCCGAGAAAGCTCTGATCATTTCTTTGCAATGTGCTTCCTCAGTGTGGCCAATACTGACATGTAGTATGCTGCTGTAAAAGTAGTGTGAGGGGGAAATACATGCTGGTAAATCATTCCATTACAGCCAAAAAAATGTGATCACCATCACTTTCCCTGCAGATGCAACAGCTTTTGCCTTTTTTGGTGTTGGATTTCCACATTGTGCTGGCTTGTTTTCCTTCAGGATCATAATGATGCAGCCATGACTCATCACCAGTGATAATCAATTTAAAAAATGCATCCCCTCCATCAGCAAAGAGACACAGCACCTCACGGCTTGTTTCCATTCGCACAGCCTTTTGTTCTGGAGTCAACAGACGTGGCACCCAACGAGCACAAACTCGGGTCATATGGAGATGGTCGTGCATAATTGTAAACATATTGCCATATGAAATTCTCAACACTTCACTGAGGTTACGTAATGTTATACGCTGATCCTCTCGGACAATCACAGCAGCTGTGTTTATGTTGACTTCAGTCACAGCAGAAGCCGAAACACCAGGCCCACCTTACTTAACACTGACAAGTTGGCCTTCTTTGAAGTCCTTGAACCACCTAGACACTGTTGCACGAGGTAGTGCATCTTCACTGTACGCTTGCTTCAGCTTTTCATAAGTTTCGGTGGCTGTATGTTTTAAACGAAAACAGAATTTGATTGCGCTGTACTACTGCTCTCGTGTCACCTCCATTGTCTGGTATGCGAAATGCACGTAGGGTCTACAAAATAGAGCATTACTACCAACCTACCGATACGAGAGTGCTGCCGCCTACCGACATTATACATAAAAACCTGCTCTTTTCAAATATTTATGTTACAGATACGAAACTATCATGGAAGCTACAGGAAAAAATCGGTCTCAGTCTTTGTTGATCAGCCCTCGTATTAAATCATCCCGATTTGTCTCTTAGAATTCTTTAATACTATAAATTGCTTTAGTTTTCAACCATTGTTTAAATACCTTTTTAAATCTATTTGGGTTCACACTTGCATTTGGTGGTGGCTTGTTAAGAAGTTTAGTTCCCCATTCCGAGTTTTTTCAGTCTAGTAAAAGTGGTAGCTAAGTTATGTTTATTTCTTGTTTCATATTGAACGTCCAATCTAAAATTCAATAATTCCCCGATAAGTACTCCAATAAAATAATAATAAATACTTGAATAATATAAAAATACTAGTCAACTTCTTAATATTTAAATGCACAAAATGTGATTTAGAGGATTCTGTGCATTTTATACCCCATATCACTCTTATGAAATTGTTTTGCCCAACATAGATTTCTTTAGCACCAGTGTTACCCCATAATGTCAAATCGTACTGTAAATAAACATGAAAAAAGTATAATATGGCTTAAGTACAGGTTGGAATTGGTATATAGTTTTAACTTATTTCATATACAAAATAATGCCATACGAGAAGAACTCATTTTCATGAAACAAGATAAGATCATTGAATATAGGCACAGTTGGTACCAACATGTTAACAGAAAGGAATAACAGGTTACCAAAGTCGGGCATCAATTATAATCCTCAAGGAAAAATAGGTACAAGATGCTCAGGAATGAGTTGATTAGTTATGTTGTAACAGACTATTGAGCCTAATCTGTTAAGAACAACAACTTCCATGTTAAATAGTTATCCTTTACAGTTTTGTACACAAGTTTCTAATATGAGTGATCCAAGAATATCCTTAGTAATTTAGCGGTCGCATGATAAAATCCTTGATGATGGATTTTTCTGAAAAGAAAAGAGAAAAAAAAAACTTAATATTTGCCATTATTACCATCTCTGCTTTTTAAATTAAAAACAATGTCCTCCGTTTTTGATATTAACCCTTATAGTGCCAGCCCGGATAACAGACTGCTATCTGAAATGTGCCAAGCTATTTCAGAGGAAAATGCAGGGTTTTAAATTATTAGCAATAAAATGAGTACCAAATGATATAGGGAGCTGAATCTTTTTTTTTTTATTTTTAGTAAATCCGTTTGTCTATTGTATAATATGTATTATATGAATGAGAAGTTTCTTCAATAGTTTTAAAATGTTATAGACATAAGAAAAAGTTGAAAATAAAATATTCCAAAATAATCAATAATTAAATAATTAGTCATACAAAACCTTACTATACAGAAAGTTCAGGCTAATGAAATGAAAGTGCACATATTTCTTTATTGAAACAGCAATCTGCTTTGTTCTGGTGTTTTATTTTTAAAATACAAAAAATGAATTCATATAACCTGCAACTGAAAACAATCACCCAAAAAAAAAAAACAAAAAAAAAAACACACACATGCACGCCCATGCATGCATGGACACACACCCACGCACCCATGCACCCATCCACACACACACACACAACTGAAAACAATCGCCCAAAAAAAACAAAAAACACACGTACACCCACCCACCCACGCACGCAAGCATGCACCCATGCACGCACACACTCATCCACCCGCGCATGCACACGTGCACGTATGCATGTGATTGGCACTAAATGGGTTTATAGTTAATTTGTTAACTTGAACCAAAATTCAGACCTCCTTAATACATCTTGATTTAGCTGTTCCACCAAATCAAATGTACTATTGGATGTTAAAATAGTGATATCACCTACTTAAAATGCACATTTATAAGGCAGATACCTAGGTTAGTTGTTCACTAATGAACTGAAAAAGACTCAACATGGAACCTTGAGGTATACCACTAAGATCTTGTTATAGATTGAACTTTTCACGTTTTTAGCTTAACACATTGTAGTGGATCAGCAAGTTAAGATTTCATAAGATATAGTTTTTTTCACATATACCATAATATCTAGATAATTTTTCATTTAGATCTCCTGCAATACAATATTTAAATTCTTATCAAGCTCAATAGTAATTACCTGAACAGTTTCTATCCTCTCAATCATTAGTGGTACAAGAAATAATTTTATAAACAGCCTTAATAGAACTTTTTCCTCTTTGTGAATCCATGTTATAATTCTGATAAAAGATTGTGCTCAGTATAGGGTTCCAAGTGTTGCATTATAGCATTTTCAATTTTTTGGATATCCCAAATTGGCTTTTAATATACATTAAAATCATCAATATTTTTATAAATAGGTACTGTTACTGTAATCCTAAGACAATTTGGGTAAACACCCTTCTGCAACATCATATTAATTAGATATACCATAGGATCCATTACTAGATTAATTATTATTTTTATCAAAAAGCTAGTCTGCATTAGTTTATCAGTTCCATTTAAATACCCTATCTGGAGTTACATAAATTCTTAAGAGTAATAACTCCTTCATGTTATTTATGTTCACTACATCATTATTGTGTTCCTAATTATTCCAGCCACAACAAGAAAGTATCACTGTTCCAAAACACCCTTTCATTAAAATTGTTCTTAAGAAAGTAATTGTTATATTCATAGCAGTAACAGCTAAAAGCTTTATTAAATTGGCATAATTTTATTTCTGAATTAATTACTTTTCTATGCAGCCTTTTAAGGGTTATTAGACTTAAAAATAAATTTATTGTCTGCTTTGCTTTTTGCACACTTTTTATATTCTGTTTAATTCAACATATTCTTCTCTGTAGAAGACTTGACAAATCATGATGTAACACAAGCAATTTCCTCTACTGTGCTGGTTCAGGAGCATATGATTTGCACTATACTTTTCTCCTGTTTTATGACTTTCTACAATTTTGTTAACATAGGCAGAAAACTCATTAGCATATTCTGTTAGCTTAACAATAAATACTTCAAATAAATATTGTATTGAAGTGATATGACCAAGAACATTCGTGCCAATGGAGTGTTGGAGCGAAATACGATTGGCATCCCTGCATATGCCTGTGTTTAATGTGCTAAATGCTAGAAGTTTCATTATTTACATGTCTGTTAGTTATTGTTCAATGCTGTATTGAGTATCACAGTTTGCAAATTTCGAAATGGTGGAGCTAGAGGAGCAACATATCTACATTAAATTTTAGGTGAAACTCAAGAAAACCTTGATGAGTGCTTAAACTGTACTGGTGTTAGGAATGGTTCGTGTGGTTTAAAAATGGCCTGACGGAAATTAAAGATGACTCTCATTCAGGACACCCTTCGACGCCTATCAACGATGCTCATGACAGCCGGGCTTGTAGGCCGTGGTCGAATATTAAAATTATTAAAATAATTAAAACTTGACGTTTCGTCCTCAGCTGTGGAAGACATCTTCAAAAATGAAGCTAGACAGGAACGGCTAATGATTGCAGATTTATGGAGCAGTGGATGGCAATATATAGTGTTGAGGTACTGGAAGGGGAGTAATTGGACTGCTGTGTTCTGATAGGCTGTTGTGTTGGCCGGTGCGAAGATGCTGTAAGGCAGGAATCCAGGTCTGGTTTAGCTTAAATCCGTCTTCTCTATTAAAATTATTGGGATGTTTGTATATTTCTATGGATTCTCTTGCCATTCTGGGGTAGTAGTATTTGGTAGTTGCAAGGACTTCTGTTTTTTCAAATAATATGTCATGTTTGTCTAAGACGAGGGTATGATCTGCAACATTCGAAATCTGTTGATGATGTAGGCAACATACGCCTTCGAAACATGTCCAGGTAATTAATTACTTAGTGAAGCAATTCAAGTGTAAATTCGACTCATTTTTCCAATGTGTAATTATGCTACACTGTGTACCACTTCCAGTATTTTGATTCTTTTGATCATAGTTTTAGATTCTCGACACATTTTATCATATAGCAAGCCGAGTGTATCACTATACAGTTTACTACCCCATAATCTTCCCTAATGGAATCAAGAATTGTACTAAGGCAGTTGGTGGTATTTGCAGACTTAAGAAAATGTATGCCAGCAACCACTAGTTCAGGGGTAGAACTGCACAGTATTCTCAGCAAGATTGCAAAAACACCTCTTATCCTGTGTGTAAAGTCAATTTTCTTTTCTCTCACCTAGATTAACTTCTATTTTTCGAATTCTAGCTGCCCCTGCTATGTACCTCTCTCGCTGTCTTTGTTTTCTTGCATGTGGCAAATCTCCATCTCCTGAAGAGAATGTAAGAAAAAATAAAATAGCTATAGATATCTAAAATTATGGACAGTCAATCTAAGTTAACATTCATGAGATTCCTCAACTTCATCAAACAAAACTAAAGCATCTTATCTTATAAGTAAGTTTTTGAAATTGACCAGTATGCATCCATTTTTATTAAGCTGAGAATATCCTTAAAGTGAAACTGTTTTCCAATTCCATATTATAAAGATCTGGAAGTGGAAAAACAATAAGTGGACACAAATCTCCTATATAAGTAAACATGATTCTTATGAAAATAATGGTTATTACATCATGAAATGCAGTTATATAATTTGTTTATTATTGTAATTATTATTATTATCATTATTGTTATTATTATTACTATTATTATTATCATCATCATTATTGGCCGCGCCGCGGCCGAGTGGTTAGACCACTAGCCTCTCACCTAGATGGCCGGGGTTCGATCCCAAGCGACTGCATGTGAGATTTGTGGTGGACAAAGCAGTGCTGGGACAGGTTTTCTCCGGGTACTCCGGTTTCCCCCGCCATCACATTCCACCGGTGCTCCATCATTCATGTATCATCAGTCACCGCCTGCGGTGCCATTAGTAGTTAAAGCGGGCGTTAAGCACTACCACAAAAAAATCATTATTTATTAGTTAATTAAACTACTTTTATTAAATTAATAACAATTATTTAAAAATTGCAATTTATAATAATTTCATTTGAATAGTCATTGTTTTCTTTCAAACCACATTTAATTGGGGGAATTTATTCACCTCCAGTAGTACGATACATGTTCAATAGGAACTATATAAGTTGTGGTGGCACTGCACAATCTATGTTAAGTTCAATTTGAATCCCCTTCTTTCTGAATATTTAAAACTGTTATCTTGGTTAACTGATTTTATGTAGGCAGATAATAACATTGATTTTTTCCATTGAACTCAGTTTAGAAGTGCTTCAATGTGCATATGATCTTTTAAAAATTCAAATTAAGGTTTGATATTCTACCCATCTACCATAATTATTTAGAGTAGGGTTCCTTATGGTACAACTACAATTTTTGAAAATACATCTACACATTCTCTCTCCAGTTCCTGCCAAACTTGAACAAGTGAAAGAACAACATAAGTACAGGACTTCTATTTGCTACAATAGCTCTTGATTTGATGCTACTTACGTATAGTAGAAAAGAATATTGGATTTGAAGCTCAAATTGAAATGAATACTTGTGTTTCTATGGCTTTTTATGCACGGAGTGCAGACTTAGAGTATTTTTTAATAATTGAAAAAACTATTGTTAAAAAAGTGTTTACTTGCATTTTCATAGATAACAATAAAATCACTGTAAATTACAATCTGTAATAAAGCATTGCCTAGAAATACAAATTGTCATAGTATTTATTTATCCATCTATCTCCTTAGGTTTAGGCCATCCAGCTTTTCCATATTTATTCATGAAAGCTTCTACAATGTATCAGGTAAATGCGCTAAATGCATCCTTTTTCTTTATTGATGGCTGAAACATTGTACCACCTGACAATTTTTCTTGTTTGCTTATGCTCAAAGAAGTTTTATGCTTAACTTTGAATGTGCTTAATGTACTTATTTGTTCTTTCCCAAAAAACTAAAAAATTACATTTTTTGCACACTAACACCTTGTTATTGCTTGCATATAATCTGTCACTCACAAATTCTCTCTCTTGAACTTTCACATTTACACTGGGTTTTGGCAAGTTTACACAATCACAACAAACAGGTCTACAAGACAAGGTAGAGCAAAATGAATAAGGAAAATTTTGCAATTGCATTTGCTGATTTATACCTGTTCTGTTTGCTCAATGCCCATGCAGTGTTATGGAAGCGGAAGATGCGCTTGCATACCATACTTCTTAATGTCAAAAGATGATTTTTGCTCTCCATCCATGCATGTCATAATATCAATATACATTAACTATTTACAATTGACTTGGCACATTCACAAAAATTCATATTTCTTTTTAAATTGCAGAATTCGTGTTATTTTTAGAAATGAGTACATTATCAGTATCCTTTGAAAAATGCCCAAATTGGCATTTATTGCACATGTGAATTTGCAAGTACGTACTTACAATAAATTAATTTAATTGGAGTAAATGCTGTAATTTCAACAATTTTTCCATCACATCAATTGTTTAATACTTCAGCTCTAAATATTTTTTAACACAAATTGCAGCCCCATCACAACTATTCATTCTGCAGTATACTTATACTTCATAACCTTCTGGTATGTAATAATTTTTGAAGCATTGCATAACCAATGCTCATGTAGAGAAACTCATGTGAGGGAAACCAGATGACTCTTCCAGATGAAACAGCCACCTATGCTACACTTTTTATTTTCCCTCTAATTGTATCCACAGCTCCTTTCCCATGAAAATATTCAGGTTTCACATCTTTGAGTTTATGCTTTGATGCAGTTTTCCCTGGCTTGCCAACAAATTCTTTTGTTGCTAGGTTGACAATTAGTTTTTAACCTCTTCCCTTATGCAATATGTTCTCTACGCTTCTCCATCTTCTAGATGTAAATGCAGTTGCAGATGTCATAATAATGGTAATATATCTTGATTCCTGCTTTCCGTTCATCTCCTTGATTTGCTGCATCTGTTCATACTTGATTGCTTTGCTTGAACAGTTCTTTCCCTCTTTTTTGCAGAGTTTAGACTTTTTTTCTCCCTAGTAAAACTATGTTTACATGTTCCATAGGGATCATCCTTTCTTAGACACTGTCTATATTCATATTGTCTTTCTGCTGATGTGTTAGCCATCTTCTCAAGATGCACTCACCAAGGTGTGTATATTAACTGAGAGCAATACAAAATAGCTGCAGTGTGGAACGCCACTCTTTTAGGCACTAATACCAGAAATCCACTGACTTTAGAAAACGATGCTTGTAAACATTTTGATTGGTAATGGGATAGTAACACAGAGTCTGGAAGGTAATTTTAACCCATAATTTATTTTTCCAACTATGATACTTTATCTATGTTCAGTGTTTCAGACTGACATTAATATACAGTATGTATAAAGGAAACCAGAATACTATTTAGAAATACTTGTATATGGAAGTCCTTATTAGTGAATCAAGGAGGTTCTAATGTCTGTTGTAAAAAAAAAGAAAAGATCTAATGTAAATTCAAACATGTATCATGACATTTGTCAGTAAAAAATATAAATTTTGATGTATGTGATTTTCTTTGTGTTCATCCACATGGAATTGCTCGTAAATAAGTTGTAGACATATATGGAGAAAAAAGCATTTAAGTAAGTTGTCAATCAATCCCAACATTTAACTTAAAGCATAGTTTTGATGATCACAGTGTCCTAATTTTATGTAATAGTTCCTCAAATTCTAGTTGTTACTGCTTAAATTTGATTGCTCATCCTAATTATAAACATCTCCCCTTCCAAATAGAAGATTCTGTCTGCGCAATAAAAGAGCTTTTATTTAAGAAACCTATATGATCAGATGGATACCTGTTTATTACAATTATTAGTAGACGGACATTTTTAAGCAAAGTTAAATAAACATAAACTTATTAATGATTTTTTTTCTTTGGACGTCAGCCAGGTAAGTGTTGGATTAATTTCCATGCTTTCAAAGACAGCTCTGCCGCCATCATCAGAGAACTGGAAAGAAGTTGCTCTGGCAGTGGTATTTATACCTGGAGGGGAAGGTTGTAAGACCGCCTCGCGTGCTGTCATTGGTAGGCACTGTCAATGGGGATTGAGGATGTGGCAAGCGGTTATGAATTATAGGTAGTCATGTTTTGCTTATTTCAGACCTTTGTCTTTGTTAAAAGTATTTTTGTTTGCTTTTATGCATATTGCTTCTTTTATCAGTCTGTCATAATATCTGGTAGATTTTTCTATTAATTGATCTTATGGCTAGTATCGTAAGTATGTTTTGCCACCGCAAATTTTTCTGGGGAGACCAACCTGATGCAGCATTGGTGCTCTTTGATGCGCTCTTCCACAGTCCTCCCCATCTGGCCGATGTAAATTTTTCCACATTCTCACAGGATTTTGTAAATATCTGCAGTGAGGAGGCCCAGATTTTCTTTGACTGTGCCCATATGTTTGATTTTAACAGGGGGCTTAAAAACTGTTCTCATGCTGCATTTAAACAGTATTCTTGCTATTTTGTGGGACACTACACCCACGAACGGAATAATGGCTGTAGCTAAGCTTTCTTTTTTTCTCTTCATTGTAGTTTGGTTTGTGATGGAGTTTCCTGAAAGCTTTGTTGATATCTCGGATGGCTTACTGGTTCTGTCTAAAGACTTTGCATAGGTGCTGGACTTCTTCTGGAAGGTTATGTTTATCACAGACTGTTATCGCTAAGTGCATAAGTGTAGAAAGTACTGTGTGCTTCTGTGCAGGGTGGTGGCAGCTGTATTGCTGAGGTATAGGTCGGTGTGTGTGGCTTGTCTCTACACTTTGTGTCCTAGGTGGCCATTTTCGTTTTTGTAAATGAGTAAATCGAGAAATGGTTAACAGTTGTTCTACTCCTTCTCCATTGTGAACTTGATGGTGGATGGATACTGTTTAAGTAGTTCAGGAAGGCACTCAAAGTGTCTTTTCCATGTGGTGAAACTACAAATGTGTTATCTACATAGCAGAAGAAATGTGCAGGTGCAAGAGGCACATTTTTAAGCACCAGGTGTTCAAACTCTTGCTTATAAAAGTTGGCTATGGCTGGTGACAGGGTAGACCCCATGACCACCCCATCTGTTTGTTCAGTCGCCCTCCGTGGTGTAATGGTTACCATGTTAACTTCATATGCCCATTTCTGTGAATATCATTTTCTGGTGTAAAGGACTCGTTTTTGCTTTGTTTTTTGTTTGTTTTTTAACTTCATATACCCAAGGTTCAAACCCGGCAGAGGACGACGGATCCTTAGCATGGCTTCCTTTGGAAGGGAAGTAAAGCCGTTGGTCCCGCGTCATAGATGTATGGCACGTAAAAGAACCTCAAGCCTGATAGAGAGGACTCTGAGCAAAATTAAGTGGTGTTTCACACCCAATTTAGAATGGGGCGCTGAGAACCACAGTAAACGTGCATCCATAAATAACAAATCATTTATTTTCTGTTTGTCATAGTAAAGGTTGTTGAAAAGAAAGTAAGTTGAGATTAGTGTGTGATGAAATAAGCTGATGATATTCTAGAATTACTTAGGTCACATTTTGACAAGAAGTAAGAGTAATTATGTATTAGATAATTATGCTCTTTCTGCATTTAATGGGAATACTTGTAAGCATACATTTATTCTGGAATTGTTCTTAGCATTTACAGAGGATTATTTGATAGGAATTTTTGTCCAGAGCACTTTCTAAATCAGTAACAGGCATGCAGCATTTAAGGAGAATAAATAAGGAAATGTAGAACCTTACACTGCAATTTGCTTCTAGATGTTGACACAACAAATACAGCACCCAAGGAGACACCACCCGTTTGCCACACTCCAAAGGGTAGCAGCTCTGGTTCAGAGGATGAGGGAAGTCCCACAGTTTTCCTGTGTACACAGGATGAATATGTAGTAGGCTGGGATTATGGCTCTCCAAGACCATCAAGCAAACCAGGTACGTGTAAGATGTGAAACATACCACATTTATCCAAATATAAGACAACCTCAAATGCAAGATGACCCCCATTTTTTCAGAATTTAGTTTTGGAATTTAGCAGAACATCTACACAAAAAGAAGCTGTGATAACTTAATTTTTAAATGAAATTTAAGGTTTTGCAATATATTTTGAACAAACTAATACACACTTAAGTTTTTTTTTTAATAATACATATATGTATATACTTAATCTGAATTTGTGCGGAAATTTACGTGGTGGGTAGGAGGGAAGGAGAGGGGAGAATTGGTGTAATAATATGTGTGTGAGGCATCTACAACAGCAGCAGCGCAACTGAAACCATGATAATTGATAATACCTATGCCCTGTCAGGGTGATGAAAAACCTGCACCGAATGTTGTGGGCACAATTATTGCTGCTTATGTCATTCTCCCTTCCCCCGCATGTCCATGTGACACCAGACACGCATGTACATTGCAAGGTTTTTGTTAGTGGTGGGAGAGAGGGCATTGTCTGATCACAGAAATCATATTGTTCATTTATTGTAAGAGTATATAAACTGAGAATTATTTACAGTAATGTTCCTTCTGGACAGGCTAGGGAGAATATTTACTGTTGCTACTTACTTGCAAAAACAAGTACTTGTTCTCATTCTACATTCAGCCATCCATAATGATATATCAGTGATGGCAAACTCTCTCTTTAGCCCCACATTTCCTACCATCTCTTAACAGGCCATTGTGATGGAGTAGTTAGACCTCTCACCAAGGTGTCCAGGGTTCGATCCCAGGTGATCGCATGCAGGCTTTGTGATGGACAAATTTTTTCCAGTTCTCTGGTTTCCCACTGTGTTCCATTTTCATTCCATGTATCATCAGTATCATCACATCCAATTTGTGTGTAGTAAAAAAAAAATTTCCAAATATAGTTAAAGCCAAGGAGGGAAGAGGTGAAGCAGGTGAAGGTGTGATCTGTACAGAACAAACTATGGCAATATTTTGAATTACCTTGACATGTTTTAATATAAGACACCATTGTAAGAAGTTTAACCTAAATTAGTAATTTCAATTTACTTAGAAATTCATGGGAAAGAGGCAGAGGGGAGTACAGAAGTGCACGGTATGCGTGTGATGTTAGAATATAATGGTGGTGGCAGCAGCATAGATGTAATGATGATGGTTACAATTTTCTATTTCAATAACATACTTAATAAAACACCCCCTAACATTTTTTTACTACAAATTTGCACAGAAAGCCTCATTGTGAGCAGGAGAGACACAGAGAAGTGAGAATGGAATGTCTGTATGTCATGTCTGTGCTCAGTGGTGATGGTGCCAGCATAGCTGTAACAAGGATTATGGGTGCAATTTTCAGTTTACACAACATACTTAATATAATATGTTGTAAAACATTTTACCTAATTCAAATTTGCATGTAAATTTAGGTTTTGAGTGCGAGAGAAACAGAGCTGTACGGAATGTGTGCGATGGTATCTATGTAATGGCAGCGGTAGTGGCAGCATAGCTGTAACGACTATTATGTATGTGATTTGCTATTAAGACAACATACTTAATATATCTTAAAATGCTTTACCTAATTTGAATTTGCTCATAAATTCACACTGTAGGTGGCACAGAGGCAGAAGGAAAAACAAAATATAGCCATATATATTCAGCAAAGGGGGGAGGGGATGCATGCTATGTAACCTCTTTCTCCTTGAGGTTGGCTCCCAATGTAACATTGTGTGCCACCACTGATGTAAAAGGAAGTACTCTAATTTTATTAGGTTCGGAGAGAAATCTTTTCCAATGAGAATGTTTATAGGCCTGTTAACAGCTAACCCTTTTGGCATGAAATGCTTCAAATTTTCTGCATGTACCTTGACAGTAATCTGTACCATTTCTCAGAGACGAAAATTTTACCTGCAACCTACATTTTTCAGCATGATATTTGGAAAACATATACACAAATGTAAGACAACTCCCAATTCTCAATATTAATATTATGGGGGAAAAAAAAAAAAACACCTTGGCTCGTATTCGGATAAATACAGTATGTTATTTTATGCATTATTAAGAATGGTTTTATGTTACGGCATGTTTTAGATTTCACCATATGGAAAAATTTTGTAGGTTAAATGAAATATAACAGCAGTAATTGAGTTGATTATGTTAAAAAACTCTAATATATAATAATCACAGCATTATTTTTAACACACGTGTTTAAGTTGAAATGATAATCCTACTGCACTTCTCTCAAATTTCTGCACTAGTACATGTCTTTCATATACATGAAAAGCTGTTACCTACAGTAGGTCACCAATAAACAGGCCTCTTTAAAAAAGTCAGTCTGTTAAGTACAAAACACAATGCATTAAGCTTAGATGCAACATAAACCTTGTATTGTGCCTTGTACTTTATCTACCTTTTACCTAGAAGATAGAGGAAGTCTAACATTACATGCAAATTTTGGAGATCAAGGTTTCACTAGAAATAAACATTTTTGAGGTCCTTGAATAAAGAAAAACACTTTTAGAAAAAAGTTATGTTTGAGGTGTATGTGTACGTCTGCGTGTGAGAATTCCAAAATAACTTATTTATTGGTAATATTTTTCATACTTTATTTTTTGAAGTAGTCACCATTCAGCCTTATGAAGTCATGGAAAGAATATGAAATTTAAAGGCCACCATATAGCTATCTACTTTTAAGCATTTGATCTTAACTTATGGCTTTGACAAAAAACAATTGCATGCGATTAAATAAATATTCCTAGTAATATACACCAATATCGGAAGAAAGTAAACACAGCTGATGCAATGTTGCTAGCTCTTAACAGAACTAGTCATCAAATTATGGACTTTTAAATTTAATTTACCTGAAAACAGTTATTGAAATAAGGCAAAGGAAAAGTTATCGTTTATTCAGTTTTCTATGAATATAGACATAAATTAAGAACCTTTAATCAGCAGTAATCAAGCAAAATCATAAATTTTTTAGGTAAAAGTATTTTTTTTTTCGGGAAAACTACAGTTTTCAGCTTTTTGGTTTTAGAATTTCTTGTCATTCACAATAAGACAAATTTGCTCTTATGGTCTGCAGGATTATTACACACACAGGGTGGAAGATGAATAAGTGCAAACATTTGTATCAGCTTTGGGGATGATGTGATGATCCAGAATTTGCATTCTTTTCAGATATTTTCTAAAGTTAAGGGGGTCAGTCAATAACTAATGCCTCCTATGTTTTTTCTCTTTTAATTAGTAAGAAAATCAAACTTGACACAGCATGAAAGCCACAACATTGAGGATTAAATTGCCACTTTTCAATATAATCCCCGTCCTTTTCCACAGTTTTGGTCCACCTTTTAACAGGGCCATGTATTCCAGTGTGGTAAAATGCACGGTCTTGCTTCCAAAGCCATTGATGTTTTCATTCACAGCCCCTGCATTTTCAAAGTGAATCCCACTATGAGCTTCCTATAGTGGCCCAAACAGATGGTAGTCTGATGATGCTAGGTAAGGTTGTATGGGTGATGACACAAGACTTCCCATTCAGTTTTCACAATTCCTTCAGTGGTGTGATGACTGGTGTGTAGTTTTGCATTGTCATGCAAAAGAAGAACATCTCTCATGGTTTTTGTTGGGCGAACTCGCTGAAGACGTGCTTTAAGTTTTTTGAGGGTGCTGACATATCGGACAGAATTTATTGTGCATCCCTGCTCCAAAAATTCAACCAGAGTCACACTCTGTGCATCCCAGAACACTTGCCATTATTTTCCATGCTGATGGCACAGTTTTGAATTTTTTCTACTTCGGTGAGGTTGTGCAATGCCATTCCATTGACTGTCTTTTTGATTCAAGTTTAAAAAATGAACCCATGTTTCGTCTCCAGTAGCATTGTTTTCCAGAAACTCCTCTCCCTCCAAATTGAAGCACTGCAAGAGTTCAGCAGCTATTGTTTTTCTTGTTTGCTTATTCTCGTTGGTTAACATTCTTGGTACCACTGTGAACAAACTTTTGAGTACCCCAGTTGTTGAATAATTGTCATCACACTGCCTTTGCTGAGGGACACAATTCATCCGTTTTTACCCGGTGGTCAGTATGAATGATCTCATCCACTCGCTCAATGTTGTTTAGAGTCACTGCAGTCACTGGTCTACCGCTCCGATTTTCATCAGCAATGGTGTTTGCCCTTCTGCTTCATTACAGTGACAGACCCATCGTTTAACAATGCTGACTCCATTGTTGCATTACCTAAAACAGCAATTATTTCAGTCTTAGAGATAAACATTTAATACTGTATAGGCAAATGAAGATGGATTGGGGCAGAGAGAAATACATAGAAGTATGTAATACATTAGGAGAGAAGGTTGTGCATGGATTAAATGAAGCATTCATAGGGTAAGAGAAAAGGAATGAATTTAGATAAATACTGTTTATGTAGGGGGGCAGATAATGACTTACATTATGTAGTAGAATGTGAAGAGGTTGTGGAAGGAACAGTATATACCCAAAAAATTGATGTGATGCATTCACATGACTTTGTTCACATCTCTGGAACAAATTATTGATAAAAAGCTTATTCTTCTATTTACTTTATGCTAATCAAGAAAATGCAGAAATTAGCAGAAATGCTCTTATTACTTGCTTCTTTGTAAGTAGAAGGTAAATAAGGGAGTTCCTTAAGCTAAAGCGATAGTCAAATCTTTGGTTGCTATGTGATTAAAGTTCCTTTGCTTGTATGACCAAGAGTAGGCAAAGTCCCATATGAGAAAAGTGTAAATGCTTTAAAACTGAAACCAATAACAAGGACTATCTCAAAAATGGCCAACTCCACGAAGAAAATGTATATACCATAAATGGTCTGTTTTAATGAGATCTACATTTTTTGTGTAGTAACTTTTTGTCTATCTTTTATGGTTTACCAATTATGCAAAATTCCACAAAAATCATCCAGAATAAAGAGGTCTTCAGAGGCTATTCAAGATTTACATTTTATTTGTCACGTAAATATTTTTAATTTACAATATTTTAATCAAAATCACGAGACCCATTTTTCAGTAAATAAAAATTTTCTAAAATTTTTCCATGTAAAGGCAGAGGGGATTTTCTTGTAAATCGTTGTGTCGCATCCTTGGAAGATACTGAATTTGAATACTAAATTTATGGTACTTAACAAACTTTTCATTTTTGAACTATGCTGCCGACACACACACCCACACCAACACATACACGCACTGTCTCTCTCTCCCCTAAAAATGCTTTTTGGGATTCAGAGTCTCAAAACATATATTTCTGGTGAAATCTCGGTAGCAAATTTTTGGGTGTAATACAATACCTACTCTATACACTGTGTATATAGTGTGTGTAGAGAAAGTAAAAATGGGAAAATATGGGAAGAAAACAGAAAAATGGTACAGAAAAAAAATCTAATGTGTTCCATTCACATAACTTTCTGTAGCTGTTCCACATAAAACTATTCTTATAAAAGATTAGATTTTCTTTTATCTATATCATGCTAATAGAGATAAAAATTTTACCAGAATTGGTCTTACTACTTGTTTCCTTTTAAGTGGAAGGGAAAAAAAGGTATACATTAGCTTTTAGCGATACTCAAATCTTATAAAAGCTGGTCATAGTGAGAAACAATTGAGATTCGGTTCATTTTGCATGTTCGCATTTGAGAAAAGTTAGGTAATTTAAAATTCAAAATGAAACCAATCAATGAATATCTCAAAAATGGTTTAATTCTACAAGGAAATGCATATTATATAAATTATGTGTTTTAACAAGATCTACATTTTTTGTGCAGTAGGTTTTTGTCTATCTCTTACAGTTTA
The DNA here is from genome assembly GCA_030762935.1 of Hymenopus coronatus. Classification (NCBI taxonomy): domain Eukaryota; kingdom Metazoa; phylum Arthropoda; class Insecta; order Mantodea; family Hymenopodidae; genus Hymenopus; species Hymenopus coronatus. The sequence continues at coordinate 58,980,366 of CM060882.1, forward strand.
GCTGTTATGCAAAATTCTGCAAAAGTCATCCAGAATAAAGAGGTCTTCTGAAGCTATTTCCAGAAAATTCAAAATATACATTTTATTTGTGATGTAAATATCTTTAATAATATTTTTAATATTCTAATCAAAATCGTTATAGCCATTTTTGAGAAAAACAAAATTGTTGAAAATTTTTCTATGTAAAGGATAGTTTGGAGTGGGGGTGATTTCCTTAAAATCTTTGTGTCACATCCTTGGAAGACACTAACCATAAATACAAAGTTTGGCATTTAATGGTTTTTTCATTTTTGAGCTATGCACACTCATGCATGCAAGACTTTTTTCTAATTTTTACAAAGTATGGAAATAAATCATTCATACTACATGGACTTGAAAAATAAAAACTTTTATAAGAATAGTTTATAGGCATATGTAAAAATAAACCACAATGAGTAGGCAAAGTTGAGTGAATGTAACATCAAATTTTTTTTAAAAATTAACTTATAATTTTCTTTTACAATGAAGAAATAATTAAATTTTTCAGATTACAGATCCAAGAGGAAAGGGAGAAGAAGAAAGTATAAAACAAAGCTCTTTTCCCCATTGCAACAAAATAGAAGAATAATTCCTAAGAAAACAGTATCTGATGACATGTCAGAAGCTATCAGGGTCTTTCAGGAAGCAACAAAAAAGATAAAAAGCCGTGAATGTGAGTACAATTTAATTTGTGACATCTTAGAAAGTAATTCAAATAGATTGTCTGTAGAAAATTGGTAAGAACAATTAAATGCAGTAAGCTATATTAGGGCTTTTTATTGTAGAAATGTACAAAGTTCACAGCGGTTAATTTGTATGGAGACATTGCTGTAATTATTAGCGAACTTTGTCACCTCATTGCCTTACTGAAGAAGAGCAAATAAGTTAAGCTGTAGCCAAAGCATGTGCAAAATAACAAACATTCTCCTTCCAACAAGGAATATCTTTTATTAATGACAGAATTACTTTTTGATCTTATTTACATTGTTATGGTTACAACTACTAGATGGATTGTGTACTAAGGCATTGCTAACTACTGGAATCAAAACAAATTTGGTGTGAGAATCAATTGATGGTATATTAAAATTCATTACATGATTTTTATTCTTTAATATAAATATCTTCTCACAAACAATTAAATCTATGGGTCCATTTAAGTGTTTTAATGATTTAACGTCTGGATTTTCCTAAAATGTTCTGCCACAGCTGATTTATCAATTTGTTTGTATTGAATATTCATAAAGTTATCTTTTACTCTGGTTTCCAAATGATGTTTACCAATGTAAACAAGGTCATAATTTAAACAATTTAATTGATAAATGCCAGCTTTTTTATTCTTTGAAATTTGATCTTTTTTTAGAAAATCCTGACAAACATATTATACTGTATTTATTTTGAGGAACCAATATTATACCATGCTCTTTGAAAATATTTGTGAAATTTTTATTTGCCCAAGGATTATAAGTAAATTTTTTAAAAATTAATTATCTTTTATTTTTACGTCCCATAAATCTATGACATGGGACCCACGGCTTTACTTCCTTTTCAAAGAAATACAGGAATCCCTGAATTGTAATGAACACATAATTCTTAAACACCTCTTTGTAGTATTAATAATCATTTTAAATTGTCTTTACACTTGTACCCCATAATTCAATAAAATAATTCAATTGAGAATGTTTAATTCCATAGTATATCAATTTCGGCTGTGTTTATCCAAATAATGTGCCATATATTTCAACCCTTACTAATTTTATTAATACATAATTTACGTGTGTTGTCCATGATAAAGTTCAATTAATATACAGACCGAGAAATAAGTGATCATCAATTGTGACTACTTCCTCATTTCCAATATTAATTCTCATATAATTACATGTAATTTATTAATTTTAAAATACATCACTCTTGTCTTATTTAGATTATTAATAGATTATTATTAGCATATAATTTTAGTATTACATTTATACTTACCTGCACATTTGTAATTAGTCTGTCCTGACTTTTTCCCCAACTTAAAATTGAAGTGTCGTCAGCATTTGACACAGTTTCAACATAATTATTATCAGGTAAATCATTTGTTAATAATGTAAATAAGAAAGGTCCGAGCACAGACTCGTGTGGAACCCCATATTTTACGATTGCTGATGTCGATTCATAATTTGTTTCTATTTCATTGATTTTAAATAATATTTTAGTAATTTGTACCTTGTCTTGTAAATGAGTTTAAGATTTAATTAATTGCCCTGCAATTCCCCTTATACTGTAATACCACAATTTTTGTAATAACAATTGATGGTCAACACTATCGAAAACCATATATAAATCCAAAAAGATCCCCATTACATGATTAATGCTTTCCATTTTGGTAATTAATTCATCTATAAATTCCACAGCAGCTGTAATTGTGAAATAACTCTTTCGAAAGCCATGCTGAGAGTTGGATACAACTCTATTTTTATCCAAGTAACTTATAATTCTATTTCTTATGACTTTTTCGAGAAGTTTGGCTAATTTGAAGTCAATGTAATTGGCCTGTAATTGCTTTCATTAGTAATATCACCCATTTTATATAATGGTTTAATAACACCCTTTTTTAAGCAGTCTTGAAAAACCTCTTCAGAAATACAGACGTTATTATTAAATTGACGTTAACCAGTTCTTCCTTGCAATTTTTCAGAATGTTTGTCAATACTTCATCCTACCTGCTTGAGTTTTTAGCTTTTAGTTGAGTAATTATATTAATTCAGATTTTGTAACAGGTTTTAAAATCACTGTGCTATCAACACTTTTATTTCCAACAATTGGATCCAATTTTACTGCATTATTACCTTTAGGCACTGCTACATTTATAAAATATTCATTAAATATATTACTAATGCTAACTTGATTATCCACCAATTGAATTTCATGTTTAAGTACAATATTCTCAATTACATCCCAAGCAGCCTTACTTGTATTTTTTGCAGATCCTACCTTATACATAATACTTTCTGACCTCAATGTTTCAAGAGCATCTTCATATTCTTTCTTATAATTTAGATATTTGTCATAGTACAACCTCTTACCATACTGCTTATTTAATATATACATGTCCTTCATCAATTCTCTTATTATAACATTTGGTAGAAAAATTATTTTATTACTTTTTGTGTTGCACTTTTTCATTAGCTGTTTTGGACATGCATTATCAAAATATTGATTAAATAAACTATAAAAGTTTTCCCATTTCTCATTTATACAATGAGTATGAAGAACTTTATACCGTGTTTCTTGTTGAAGCAACTTTTTAAGTACCTGTATATTCTTAGATTTAATTTTTCTTTTAAAAACCTTTGCACTTTTATTATTAATCATGATTTTCATGATTTTTGCCATAGGATCAGATACATAACTTTCAAAGACTATGACTTGAATTTTTTCACTTTGGTATTTGAAGCAATTTGGTCTATAGAGGTAGCTGATGTCAAAGTAAGTCTAGTTGGTTTTGTAATATGTATTTTAATATTGAACATATTTTATAACTTGGTAAGGTTTTTTATGTGCATTATTTTTACTAATTGAATTTATATTCACATCCTCCATTATTACAATTTTATATTATTATTTCCTGGGTATTTTGTCAAAACAGCATCTAAACTATTCAAAACATTTAAATTTGACGATCTATAAATTCCAAAAAGTAATATATTACCCTCATCTGTATTTATTATAACACCTGTAATTTCAAAGTCCTTTTTTATGCAATAATTATTTGAGTTATTTATTGGCACAATTTCTTTAGTTTTCATAAACATAAATTACTACACCCTCACCCTTAAATTCACTTCTACAAAAGCTATTTTGTAATACAAAATTATCAAATTTGTAGAGCTGAATCTTATTTTCTTTCAACCCATGTTCAGTAATAACTACAATGTGAAAACCTACTTGATTAATGAGAGCACTAAATTGCTCAGTTTTACTTGATAAGTACTGCACATTTTGATGAAATATACTTAGGTTATTGCCCTCTTCATTCTGTATTACAGGTATTATAAGCGTTTGTTGATCTGAAACTTTTAGTTTACTATTATCTACTTTATATTGCTTTTGATACACATCTTTCCCCTGTTTAACGGATTCTAGTTTTTTGACACATTAAGTTTTTCAGTTACTTATTCATCAAGTTTGGCACACTCTTCCCTCTGTTTCAATATGTTTTGTTGACAACTGCTAATAACATCACATAAAAGTTTACCACACTTCACCGATCCTCTTCTATTGACATAGACACCATCCCTAGCAAAATCTTCATCTTTTATCTGCAATTCCCATCTACCATCATACAATTAAGAATGAGCACATCCAATCTAATTATTTATTAGTTTATATACCCACTTCCAATTCTCATCTCTCCTATATAACACACCACTTATAAAAACCTTTGTTAATGGGTTTTTTCTTTTACCTGAGTCAGCAAAACACCCATAATTTCATCAGGTGATATCCTCTTGCCTATATCATTTGTCTCTGCATGAATACTGACTATGTCTGGTTCTTTTTAACTATTTTTAGCATTTCTACTTTATATTTCAGTCCTCGGCTCTTATTCCAGGGAAGCACTGTACTTCGTGTCCTATTTTTCTGCACTCGTTACCTGCATATTTTAGTAAAAAGTCTCCCAGAACCATAATTTTAGCTTTTTCTTGTTTACATTTTCTTTGAGTTGAAACTCACAATTCACTCCACCTCTTGTTAAACTACTCTTCTTTCTTCCCACTTCTTCATCATTCCCAGATAAAATTTGAAATATATTTGATATAGGTACCTTAACATTACCGTCAAACTTCCCGTTCTTTTTAAGTCCACCATTTTTAACAATTTTAGAAATAGATCTTTCTTCTTTTAAACTTTTCACTTGATTTTTAAGTATTTCATTTTCACTTTTCAAACACTTTATTACATTTTCTGCTTTCTGTACATCCTGGTTTAATATATGCACAAGAACCTGTAACTATGCTGTAATCTCAGCTTCACGTGTTCCTAAATTTATTGTCCGTTGTCCTTGTTCCAATTTCTTTTTAATTTCTATCACTTTTAAATCCCCCATTAATATCTTCATTTCTATATAAAACACGGCCCTTTATGTAACTTTCTATTCCATTTTCATTAGCCAAATCCACTATTTTATTATTTAAATAACTTTTTTCATGAGATCATCTACATGTTACCATTGCACACGCCACCATCTTTTCCTTGAGGCCAAATGATGAAGCATGTAGTGGAAAAAAAGGGGAAGCTATCAGAGGAGCATTTTTAAGTGTCACATGCTCCAACTCTTGGATATAAAAGTTAGCACTGGCTGGTGGTAGTGGAGAACCCATGGCAACACCATCTGTTTCATAGTAGCAACTTTTGAACATAAAACATTTGAAGTTACGCTGTGATGGAATAAGCGGATGGGGTCTTCTCAAAATGTGGGCTAAGGAGTTCTAAAATTTTTTTGAGAGGTACTTTGATGAAAAGGGGCTGGGTACATTAATACATTGGAATATGGTTTATTCTGAGTTGTAAATTTAAGTTGCTGTATTTGAATTTCTTTGTCCTTTTATTTTTGTGTTCACTCTTTTCATTTTCTTTTTGGGTCTTTTTAATATCGCTTGCTATTTATGTATTGCCAAAGCATGTATTGACCAAAATATCTGTTAACTTATTTTAATCTCTTGAACAACCTTTGTGAACTCGGAAACATTTTTATTGTGGTGGTTACAGGAAGCAATCAGAGCTATATGAATTTAGTATTATGTCAATGCTGGGTTGAGTGGAACTTCCTGCTTGTGTATCTTGGATATACTGTACAATGTGGGTGGAATAGAGGCGTGAGGAATCACTGTCTTGACAGTTTCAGGGGCAAGTTAGAGGACTTTAACGAGGAAGTGGTTTTCTTTTCTACACTTTTAGAAGGTTCATCAGAAAGGGGCATTTAGGCTTTGTCAGAGGGTAAATTGAGCAGCCTGAAGACAAAAATGTAGGCAGCTTCCTGGGACACATTATTGGCTAGGAGTTTAATCAGGGCTTTAATCAGGTGTTCAATTGTCAGGGTAAACTCTTAAAGTATCTCCAGTGCTGTTGCAGCCTTGACTTAAGCTGTCGCCAAGTTATGGTTCCTGAACTTGTTCTCAAAAGCCTGCCAGATGCTTCCAGACACCACTGAGTTGTTGCTCCATTTGAAGGCGGGCTATTAGTTGTGTGGCTTCCTCTTCTGTTGACCATTAGTTGTAGACAGTGATGGTGATCAATTTGTTGGCAGAAGACTTCAAAGGTTAATGTTCCATCATATTTGACTGGCCTGATGCACAGAGATGTGTCACATCCAGGCATCTGAACCTTCAAGTTGTTAAATCTTCTGTGGAACATTTGATGTTGACTCTTTCTTGCGGGACATTGTCATTCCTTGAAGTCTTCCAGGACATTAATGGATTGGTCAAGGTTCTTCATCCATCCACCAAGCTCTTTCGCTCTTTTTTCACTTCGGCAGTTCTTTATCAAGTTTGGTCTACAACTCCATCTTCAACTTGGATGTTACCTTCTTCATTTCTACTTGCTTCATCTCCAGGATTACATTTTCTTCATCTTCTCCATTGTGGAGTTTACTGCGAATATTTCATTCCCCATTTTCTATATTCCAGATTCCATTTTCGGTCCATCTTCTCATTCCATTCAGCTGATTAAATTTCTTAGTTGTTAGCCGCATTGTATTTAAACAATGGAATAACTTAATTAAGCAACATTTCTCACTCAATTTGATGAACACTTAATATAAACTAAAAATACCACTATAAAAACAATAAATTCCTATATTTCTGACCCAGCTTCACTCTCCAAAGTTTGTCACAACTATCTTTGGCCCCAGCAGCTCTCTTCCTTAGCTCCCTCAATAAAAGTGGAATTTTTCAAACTGCTGCTAAGAAAGTTTCCAGAAATGTGCAAAGGTAATTACAAAGCATTTAGTTAGACCATTATTTAATGTATTCATTGATCTGAGAGGCAGACGCCAGTAACAGGGTTATGTAAAGGGCCTGGAATGTTTTGAAGGTGGTACTGTTGATGTATGTATTCACATTTTAAACAATCCTGACGACTATGTAAAGCAATCTTTGTGCATGTGGTCCACACCTGCAGCAATCCATATGACTAGGTAAATGATGCAACTTGTCAATTATTTGGGCATGTAGTAACATAGTTGAAATGCAGTGTTCTTCTGATGGACATATAATGTATATCCAAGAACATTAAAAGTGAAGGACAGGGAAAATATAATATATATATGCTATGCACATATTATTCAAATTCACTGCAAAATCATAAATTAAACACTGTAAGTTTGTCTATTTGCTTATGTATCCTTATGCTATGCATAACTAAATGATCAAACCTGCCACATTTAAAAGAAGTGCACAGATAACTTTTAAAGGGAAAGGTATCAAAGCATTAAAAGTAAACTTAGTCAATTGATGACACAAAACAACACCTTTTGAATTTCCTGGAGGATGTTTCACAGTTTAATTTTCTCCAATGTCAAGTGGATACCAACTGAAACAGCCTTCAAAGCATGTGGAAAATTTAAAAAGAGTATTATTTTGTGTTAATCAGTTTTTGCTTATAATTTATTTCAGCAATACTGACATCACGTTTCAGTATTTGAAGATATGCTAACAAAATATTTTATAGATTCAAATTTCAACTTCTAAATAAATATAAGACTAAAATGGATCTACAATTCAAGGCATGGATCATGAAAGAGTTATACTATAACAAGCTCATTAAGATGGTATTTTAATTTAAAATGCCATGAAAGAAAACATTTATTTGTCTTCTATGTGTTATGAAGTATATTTTATTCCTGTTTCAGTGTATATGCTCTTGATCTATTATTAAAAATATTATGGGATTTAGTGAAATTAAATATCTACAAGAAAAAAATAATTTTCAATAGTTAAGGGTTTCCTTTTGAGTAAAACACAGAAAGCAAATTTGCTCAATGCTCCTACGAATCGCCTACTGTGCACCTCATGACAAACTGCTTAGAAAGCAAGTGCTGTGACAGTATGTATCATTCTGTATTTGAAATCTGTAATCCATCTTTCATTGGTTAATACCTACTGCAGGCTCATGATTGGTAAAATAATTGCTCTATGTCTCTTGCATTAGTGTTTATAATCTGGATAACTAATCTTGATAATCAATTGGTATCTAACACAAATCGAAAGAAATGTCTTTTCCTTGGTAACTGTCATATTCACTTGTATGGGTGCATAATGACGCTGCAAATTGAATTTTCTGAAAGCAGAACTTTGCCGCAAACTAAACACTAATTCTGCCACTTTCTGTGAATAACAACAATTCTTCCTAGGCAGGCATAAATGTGAGAGTCAATGGCTTGTGTGTTGTATTGCTTTCTGTTCCCAACATAAAAACAACACATCATACAAGGAAGAGAGCCAATCTCTGATGTCATGTGCTTACCCACTGCATGTATGGGGAAGCTTGTTTGCTTCAGTACAAAGTCAATAGAGTTGATGACACTTGTTCTGATCATTGTGTAATAATTTTATGAGTATAAGGGGTAAATGATATTTATTAAATAAAAATGTGCGATTTAATGGACACTTGTATAATGGCGGGTAAGCCAGATATTTAGTGTGTAAAGCAATTACTTCAAAGTGCAGGTATCAAACAGAATTGATGATATAGGGTCCTTTATGTTATTCTGTTCAAGTATGATGTAGTGAACTATATATTCATTGAAACTATTGTTAACATATAAATACATTTATATGTATGAGACAAATGAGAAAGAAATGAAAAGGAAAGATATGGTTGGTTGGTATCTAATGTTGAGCAGTTCGCAGTGAAGCCATTCACTCTCTTGCATTCCAGTATTTTGATGTCATATTATCATGTCGACTCTAGGTTGGGCAGCGCAGTAGATGGTTTACATCCATATCTTCTCTAAATGTACAGAAAGGACACAGAGGAGATGTCACTACACCAATCCTGAATAAATGTTTATTGAGACAGTCATGGCCTGTTAGGAGTTTGAAAGTTGCTACAGAGGATTTTCTTGGTAATCTAGTGATTCTGGTCGTGTTATTACATAAATGGTTTTCCTTTTGTTTGTAATACATTGTCTTCTTTAATTTTGTTACTATGTGTTGATATAATTATTGTTTTGATAGAGTGATACTTATTAGATCTGATGAATTTGATGTAATTTTACTACCTTTCTTGCCTAGAAAGTCAGCTGTTTCATTACCCTGTATTCCGCAATGTGCTGGTATCCATTGAAGTATTTATCTTTAATTTAAATTCATTAGTTGTTTTATAATTTTGCAGCATTCTGCAATATTTAAGTTATTAGGTATTACATCAGATGTTATGGATATAATATTATATGTAATTTGAAGACTTAAAGGAACTGATCTAAACAAAGTTATGTGATGAACTAAAGGGAAGGGCTACTCACCAATAAGCACTGGTCAGCTTGGTGAGTTATTGACCTGGACTGATATTTCTTCCTTTTCACATATCAGATCCCCTCTTTTACCTTTCCTATCCAGTCTTGCTTGACTCAACTGTTGTTTTCTTTGACCCTGATGGTATTAGAGTATTCGAGGCCTAGGGGGTCATTTCATTTTCTTTCCTGCCCATACCTTTATTTTCTTAGGTGATGTAACTGCCATTTATGGTGCCTAATTTTAAATGGTTACAAAAAGTTGAATAAAAACATTCCAGATAAAGTGATATCCCATTGGAAAAAGAAACATTCCGGAAGTAAAACAGTCCCCCATTCGGATTTCCGGGCAGGGACCTTTTTCCAAGGTAAACAACAAAATATGAATGAAAAATTAAAAATGTTACAATGGAATACAGGAGGTCTATCACAAGCAAAGAAATATGAACTAAGTAAAATTATATATGATCATAATATTGATACATTTACAATTCAAGAAGCAAATTTAACATTAGAACAACTAAAATATTATCAATTTCAAAATTTTAGTATGTACCTACTTCCTAAGGGAAGGCAAATAAGCAGTGGCGTTCTAGTTGGAGTTCGAAAAAATCTTACTTCATCCTTTAAAATTATTAAAGAGATGAACAATTCAGATAAAATAGAAATAATTAAACTAGACATATGGAAAAATAAATCTCACTTCAAAATTTATTCTGTTTATAATCCCCCAAACAATACCCCAAATCTTGAAAATATCACAGTAAATACAATTATAATTGAAGATTTCAATGCCATTCAAGACTAGGGGGATATGACAAACCAAACAATTCTGGAAAGATCATAGAAGACCTACTAAATTCAACAACTACAGAAGTTGTTTACCACAAAAAAGATCCACCAACCTTTATCCACTATTCTGGTGCTGGTACCAACCCTGACTTAGTTTTAGTATCCTCAGATTTATACTCGTCAACTTCCAAACAAATCTTAGAAAATCCAGGCTCAGGACACAGAACTATAATTGCCACTATTCATCTTAAAAAGCAAAATCTAACTCCTATAAACCATAAACCTAGATGGAACTTTAAAAAAACAAACTGGAAAGATTTTACAAATGAATTAGAAACCATATTTGAAAAACCAGTAAACGAATCAACAAAATCAGATAAACTAAACAAAGATGTATGTGATACAATTTTGAAAACAGCAAAAAAATACATACCAAGAGGATTTACTAAAAACTACAAACCTTTTTGAAACTGACACTAGAAATAATAAATTTAAGATACCCTACCAATGAATGGCTATATGTTTATGCTGACGGTTCTAGCTTACCAAATAACAGTGGTACTGGTGCAGGTGCAATATGTCCTCTCTTCTCTTTCTACAAAAGATTAAGTTTAAATACTACAAATTTTGATGGAGAGATTTCAGCAATACTTCAGAGCTTACAAAACCTACTATATCATATAAATAAAGGAAAGATGTATGAAGATTAATGTTTTAAGTGATTCCTGTGATTTTCTATCAATTTCAGTGTAGAAGCACAGGCTTCTCTACTAATGATTTTTGAGCATCTTCTATAGCATGCTGTGGCTGTGCAATAATTGTAGGCAATGGGCTTCAGAAAAATCTGTTGTTTATTTTTATCCAAGAAAGAATGATAGGAAATCAGATTTTACTACTAATTAAATAAAAATGTAGTTGGTAGTTGTATTATATATAACCACCTACAGTACATTTGTATTCTTTTTAGCTAGTACTTCAAGGAGGGGGAAGAGGTGCCACTTGCTACACAAATCTGTCCTCCCTTCCCTTTCCATACCAGCTGTCTGAAAGGAATGCAAATAATCTATTCTGCCTTTTTTTATGTAACATGTTTTGAAAGCATATATTACCATTCTTAACTAGGTGTGAAGCTGTATTATGTACTACCCTTTATGAAATGAACAACATTATTGTTAAAAACTGATCTAAAAGGACTGTAAAATGGTAGACTTAGATCCATTAGAGGCATAGCATTGCATCAGCTGATAAACTAATTCTTCTGTGCCTCTGCAGATTTTCATTAATCATTAAGTTATTTTAAATCTGTAAATATTCTGTATTTTCTGAAATATGATAGTCTTTTATTGCAACACATTTGTAAATTATTAACTCCCATATCCGTTCAGCAAATATGCTTAAAATGATTATTTGAATCATATGTCCAACTGATTTTCATAGGTAGATACTAAACAAGCATGAGAATGAGTTTTGGCAGGCTTTACATTTTTCTTCATATTTATTTTCAGTAAATGCAGAGGGCAGCACAGATGAAACTGGAGCAGAAAATTCATCTTGGGATTCACATGGAAGTGCCTCAGTAATAAATTCTCAACAGGAAAAAGATGAGATTTTGTTGCAGGAGGAAGAAATATCAAGTGCAAAACCTTTCAGTAATATTAAAGTGTCAAATTCAAAACCTTCCGATGAAATCAATGGAGAGGATCTTATAATATTGTTGGATGATGATGATGATGAATGTATGGTGCAGTGCTCCCAACAGGTTGAGAACAGTCTGAAAGCTGTAGGCTCAGGTGATAAATTACGAAATGCAGATGATCAGCTAAATCTGCCAAATTCAGTTTTGTCCGAGAAACCTGTTAAACAAAAGCAAAAAAATCCATTTAAAGAGGATGGAAAAAACATTGTAAAATCAAGTGCACATTCCTGTACTGGTAGTTCAGGCATTAGTGAAATAAGATCTAAATCAGTTTCAAATACCACAGTGAAAAAAACACTTGCAAGCACAACTGCTTCTAGTAGGGAGAGTGACCACAATACTGAAAGCGTTGGTAGCATTAAAACAGAATTAAGTGTTTCCAAAATGGAACCTGTTTTCGATGATTCCTTTGATGCTATTTTGGAAACATTCAAAGATGAAGATATTGAGCTGCTGAGCCAAGGTTTGGAAGATAAAAGTGATAAAAACAGCAAGGTTGAAGTCCCCAAGGACAACTCCTGTAATGAACAAAGTAAGATAATGCGTTACCCTTCCAATGCCCAAGGTTTTGTGCCCAAAGAATCTTCCAGTTATAATAAGGCTGAAAAGTTTTTTCACAGTAATGGGTTAGTAAACTGTAGAATGCCTTGCAGTGATAAAAACAGTGCAGTACTCAGCAAACCATTGCCAGGGGCAAATCAGATGTGTACTCTTACTAGCAAAAATAGCTGTTATAATCCTCAACCACAAATGGAGAGTAATTCAAACAGAAAAGAGAAACCATTGTCGAGCAATCCACCTCAACAGTCGCATTTGACAATACTGGACACTATATGTGGTAGGTATGCTTATGTTCTATGATTACAGTAAATACAATAGAAACCAAAGTATCAGCTATCACCTATTAGACCATCTTAATCTTTATGTATCCTAATTTTCTTTCTTGCGCACTCATAGAGTTAAATCATTTATGGACTTTATTGCATATAAATGCTTGAATAATTTTGAAAGGGAAAGTTTTTTATAATAATATGAAACTCCTTGACAATGGTATGGGGTTGAATACCTTGGTTAGTTATGAATTTGGAAGATACAGAAAAGGTAATTACAGAAAAGATTAAAACAATTAAGTTTGGATATAAATGGTAGAGGCGGAGAGCGAGGGAGGATAGGAGAGACACTCTTTAAGGCCACCTGGCAGAAAAAATGATGCATCTGTTACATTGTTTCCTTTTCTTCTATCATCCTTGAAATGTAAATAACATCTAAAGCCTATTTCATATTATTTTTATAATCTTCATAAATTGTGAAGCTTGTAAACTTGAACTTTACAGAGACCTTGAGTATTTACAAATGAAATATAGAATTTACGTTTTGTTTCACAGCCATATCTCATACAATAAAGTAAGCAGTTTATCTACAAATGGCTAAAATTAGTAACTCATATTTAGTATTTGTGAGGTAAATTAGTTCTTAAATAAATCACAGCAAATTATAACTGAAAATCACATAAACTGCTATTTAACACCACTTTTAATGATTCAGATCATGATGAAGTTAATGTAAGAGAACGTAGAAGACTGAAATATTTGAGGCTCAGAATTAATAATGACTTTATGAATATGATGAGGGTTTCGAATGAGTCCTTAAGCAATGGAATTGACATGAGGATGGTTTGATAAGTCTAATAAAAAAAGCAACAAAAATGTTAGTTTTATAAATAACTCACCTTACTTTTTGACAGCTCCTTTGAGGGATATATACTTGGTCCGGTGATCCTCCAGCTTTTTCATTCCGACTGAAAAATAGGTAGTTTACTTTGAGGTACTTGGTGCAGCAATCCTCCAGTTTTTTCATTCCATCTGAAAAATAGGTAGTCTCCTTTGGGATATAACTTGGTCCAGCAATCATCCAGCTTTTTCATTCTGTCTGAAAAATAGGTAGTCTCCTTTGAGGGATATACAGTTGGTCCAGCAATCCTCCAGCTTTTTCACTCAGTCTGAAAAATAGGTTCAGTCAAATTCTGGAAAATATTTGTTGCAACTCATTTGATGAAAATTTCTTCCCACCAAGTCAAAATTTCAAATTGAGGAACAGAATGAAGTTATTTGGGTGAAAGTCTGGTGAATAGGGTGGGTGAGGAAAAAAATTCAAAGTCCAATTCAAGCACTTTTGTCATTGTTATCACTGATGTGGGATGGTACATCATCCTGGTGAAAGAACACATTTGCATGTTAACCTTGGTTTGTTTTTCCAGCCAAATGCAAATCTCAAATGATCCAACAATGAAGCATAATAGGGTCTAGTTATGGCTCTGTCTTTTTCCAAGTAATCTCTTGATTATTCCTTGGAAATCCCAAAAAATAGTGGCATCGTCTTACCAGCAGACAAAATGGTCTATGCCTTCTTTGATGCACTTTTAGCAGCCTTAGTCCATTATTTTGACTGTAGTTTTGACTCTGATGTGGAATGATGGATTCAGGTTCCATCAAAAGTCTCAATTCTTTGTAAAAAGTCTTGAAGATTGTGATTAAAAATCACCAGACATTGTGTTGAAATATTCTGGATGCAATTTTGGTTGACTGAACAGTCGTGGCAGGTTCTTTCTAGCCAATTTCCATGCAGGATACTAAATTGATATACCTACAGTCTCATAAATTTTTATTTGTCGTCCTTGCCTTACCATATCATGGATTTTGTTAGTGGTTTCCTGTGTAGTGCCCTCAATTGAACGGCTGTATTGCACTTCGTCTTTAGGACTTGTCTGACCCCATTTAAATCCAAATGAAAATGGTCTTCAATGATGGTGCAGAGTCCAGCCCGTCAAATGAAAATTGTTGAATAACAGCACAAAACCCAGTTTTTCTATTTTCAATTGCTGTCGACACATTGACCAATTCAGATGACCGTTAACAATGAACAGTTCACGGTACAGTGTTGAAGATTTTTGTGCGATCCTTTGAATAATCAGGCATACAAATCATGAAGCAGTAACAAAAATGTCTCATTTTTCATAGGAATTTATCAAACTTATCAAACCACTCTCGTATTGCAAAATATTTTCATCACATTCAGCATACAGCAGCAAGAGTGGAGCCTTAATTTCAAAACAACTACTGTGAATGGATAGGAAGTGAGTGTCAATTTTATGCAAGAACAGACATTTGGCAATGTAGTTGTTAGTTCAGTTTTTAACTTTGAGGATTGAAGTGAATAGAAACCTATGTATTAGGACACTATAAGTGAGATTTGTTTCCTATTCTTTGTGTGAAGATTACAAAAGTTAGCTTTAAAAACTGAATCGGATTTCTTGTTTATGCCTGATTTTTTACCTTCTATACTATGTATGGTAAATAAGAGGAAGTATTGTATTCTGCCCAAAAATTCAACACCGAGAATTCAGGGAAACATGTTTTGAGGTCCTCTGATTCCACAAAGAGCCGTTTTTTAGTAGTAGATCCATGGAGTAATAGGTGCGAGGACATGAGGGAGAGAGAACCCAAAAATAACAAGTTGGTTAAATATCATCCTTAGTACTTAAATTCTCCATCTTCCAAGGATCGGACATGAATATTTTCAAGAATATCCTCCATTGTATCAATGGAGACACAAGGTTAATCAAACAGTTACAAAAGAATTTTTCTCTTTTAATCTTGCAATCTTTATCTTTTAATTAAACTGTATAATGTATTTAAAGTAAATCTCAAGGAACTGTGTCATAATAAACAGCTTACTGTTTTATTTTAAATTTTATTTTATTTTAAATCTGCAAACCTGCAAGAGGATGACAACGAAAGTTATGGAAATGTGCATCCAGGGTACTCCATCTACACCATGACCAAGTGAAGCACGTGTTGGTAATAGATGTCCAAATTTTAATACTACTGTTTTATGCTTTTTTTCATCTTTTACAAACTATTATCACTTTATCTTCACATTATCTGAGGTAGTACTAATTAGATCGGATAATTATGAGTCCTGTACTTTCTTTTAAGTGCTAAGTTGTCGTTGGTTTTCTTGTGATCACATAAGAGAATGTAATTTTAAAACAATCACAAGCTGACTCACTTTTTAAATATTACTGCTTCTCTTCCTCTATCTTCCTTGTAACTACAACAAAATATGTAATGAAACCATAGCTGCAAATATTTATCAAATAACAAGAAGCAAGTCAGAAGAATAGGATTTGTTAAGAGCAGTTCATAGAAAAGTGGGTTGAGAAAATATGTAATGTGAATGCCACACATCAGATGTTTTAGACCTGGTTGCTATTTTATTGGAGCATTAACAGAATTGTAGTGGATATTTACTTCATATTTGAGCAGAGAAAATTATGCTACTGTTTGCGTTTGTTGTAAAGAAGCTTGTTTGGCAGGTTCTGCTATTGAATCTATTCAACAGATTCAGTGGTAAAAAAATTGCCAACAAATTTTGACTGGAAGCACTTTTTATCAAACCTTATTTTTGTATGTGTGCACATGGGAAAACATTTTTACTTATTAATGTTTTTAAACACTATAATTAAAGTTTTCTTAATTCAACTTTCTATTTTGGGAGGGCAGGTGTGGGGCATTTAATATCTTTCAAACTAGTTATTGCTGAATAATTACAAGTAATGATTTGATAGAGAAATCCTTCAGAGAGAATTGCTGAATCAGGATATGCTAAAAAAAGAAGAAATAAACAGTTTGAATTTACAAATAATCTCAACAGTTTAACTCTGCTGTGAATTTTATATCCTTTTTAATAATAGTTAATTCTTATATTGTAAGCTTACATTTAGCTATTTTGAAATATTAAACTAATAACGTAAAAGATTTTTACTTTCACTATACCTACTGTGTACTTAGGTTTAGAGAAGGTAATGTATTGCACCCAAAAATTTGATACTGTGATTTCACCGGAAATACATGTTTTGGGCCCCTCCGAATCCAAAAAAAAAACATTTTTAGTAAAAGGTCCGTGGGTGTGTGTGTGTGTGTGTGTGTGTGTGTGTGTGTGTGTGCATGCACGCGTGTGGGTTGGTGGTTGAATGGGTGTTTGTGTGTGAGGGGGGTGCGCATGCAGCATAGCTCAAAACGACCGTTAAATACCAAGTTTAGTTTTGTATCTTCCAAGGATGTGACACAAAGATTTTCAAGAAAATTCCCCACCCCAAACTACCCTTTACATGGAAAAAATTTCGAAAATTTTTACTTTCTCAAAAGTGGCTCTAACGATTTTGATTAAAATATCTTATATTTAAGGTATTTACATGCCAAATAAAATGTATATCTTAAATTTTCTAGGAATAGCTCTGAACACTCCTTTATTCTGGATGATTTTTATTGAATTTTGCATAACTGGTAAACTGTAAGAGACAAAAACTTATTACACAAAAAATGTAGATCACGATAAAACACACAACTTATGTCATATACATTTTTTCAGTGGAGTTGATTGTTTTTGGGATATTCCTTGTTGTTGGTTTTCTCATACAGGAATTTGTCAACTCCTGTCCATACAAACAAAGGAACTTCAGTCACATAGCAACCAGCTTTGACTATCACTTTAACCTATGGTACTCCCTTATTTCGCTTCTACTTACAAGGAAGCAAATAATAAGAATATTTCTGCTAAAGTAAATAGAAACATAAGATTTTTAAAAATAATTTCTTGCAGGGATGTAGAGAAAGTCATGTAAATGGAACACATCAGATTTTTTTTGTATAGTAATTAAATGATCATATTAATCACAGAATCAACAATTTTTTGACACTTTATTGACCATGTTTCATACAGTGCATGTTTCAT
This sequence comes from Hymenopus coronatus, assembly GCA_030762935.1. Taxonomy (NCBI): domain Eukaryota; kingdom Metazoa; phylum Arthropoda; class Insecta; order Mantodea; family Hymenopodidae; genus Hymenopus; species Hymenopus coronatus. The sequence continues at coordinate 58,998,161 of CM060882.1, forward strand.
GAATTATTTGTCTACATTATTGCCTGTTTGTAGACAGATAAGCTGGGGTTGATTTCCTAATCTCTTCTCTGCTGTCTTTGATAGAGGTAATTACATTTTATAATCAGCATTCATAGAAATGTTGGAGTTTATCACCCAATCTTAAAATTTTAATTACTTTTTCTTCCTCCAGTGTTTTATGTTTTTTGTTAAGTTTACTTATGTTTCTATTCTGTTTTTTTATTCCCAGAAATGATTAGCAATAACTGATGTTAGTTAGGTTTTATTGGATAAAGAATGGATGAAAAGGGTGAACTGATACTCAAATGAGCCTGGGATCTATAGAGCTTTAATGCTACCTGATGTTCATCTTTCAAAGAGAAGGGAAAATCTCAAAAAAAAACACCTTCTCTAAGTAACTCATCCTAACCAAGATCTGAACTTGGTTTGAATTTTTGGTTCTTAAATTTGAAGCAGACGCAGATATTTTTTACAATTATTTTCCTATGATTCTTATCTTATGATCAATTTTAATTGTGATCTTATGGTAATGGTTTGAATTAAAAAAATGTAATATTTATATATTACTTAGATAAGTATAAAATCCTGGGTTTTGGAGTATAAACTAGGTAAAATTAAATATCATTTCAGCATAAACATAAAATGACACAGGACTCATATTATTTTGTTGGCTGTTCTTCATGGAGTGTTAGACATAATGCAGATGCCCACTCAGTTCAGGTAATAATTTAAAATCTAATGCCTTAACCTTTGAGACCTCGGCCAGCTTTACAGTTCAGGGATTACATACATTTTAGTTCACGTCAACACTAAAAATTCAGTTCAAAAATGTTAAATTTGAAAAACCAAGGACGTTCTCAGAAACTTTCAAGAGCCAACTAAACTGAAATCATCTAAAGTTGAAGAAAAATGTAAGAAATATTGATTGAGTTTTTCGTAAATCTTTTATAAGAAAACAGTGCTTCCACATAATTTGAGGTGCAGTTTACTGTGTTTGTGTGCTTTGTGCTTTATTTCTGAAGATGAATGGCAAAACCAGTTTGCTTATTATGCTGGTTATAAGGAAAAAAATTTGTATAATATCTAATTGTCAACAACAAAAAAGTATTCATTTTTTGAAAATTCAAGTAAAACTTGGAAAGAAAAATGTGAAACTATAATACTATTACTGAAATTTGTTTCAGATGCATCAGATAACACTAACTCCAGCACTCAGAGGTGTACTCCAGCAGAAATAGAAAGAAAAAGGCTGGAAGCCATACAAAGGCTTGAAAAAAAAAGAAAGGCCCGTGCGTTGTTTGGGTGTGCAAATCCAATTCAACTTCCAAAAGGCCCAAACAGATGAGCAATGGCTTCAGCTAGTAAATGCAGAATTTTTTACCTTACTGTCATGAAAATACATGGGCTAATCCAGGATATAAAGTATCCAGCAAGGATTCAGAACAAGCTCTGTCAGTAATGATTTTGTTACTTTGAAGTTTATGAGGTGGTTTCCTGAAAGACATAACTAATAGAAGCAACTGCAGTGTTAAATTGCATATGTATTTCAGCATAAAAATCTTTTGAATTTGCTGTTAAATGTGTATATATTTGAATGCACAAAGTTGTCAGCTGTATAAATGTTTTAAAAAGGTCTAATGTTAAAAATAAAAAGAAAGATTCAAGGAAACCTGTGTGTTTAAATTATTTGTCAATAAGAGGTTATAAATAGATTAAGACTGATTTGTTTTGACATCAAATAAGAACTTTATAATACAAATAATGTAAGAAACAGTTGAGGTCTGGTTAGGGACAGTACTGTTTGAACAAAAATAATGATAGCATTTGAAAAATAAGTGAATTAGCAACCAACAACAATTGTTTTTTTACCTAGATTTATTATTTTAGTTTTATCTTCTTTTCGAATTATATACAGCTTCTGTTTTATTCTTTGTAATGTATGATATTTTGTAATGCTTGAAGTATGGGAAATACTGTTTTTTTCAAGTATATATGCTGCCTATCAAAGATAATATGTTAAAACAATTCAATGGTTAAATGTAATGAAGAAAAAGGTTTTGAGTGCCAGCTGTCATAATTGAATAGTGATAAAATTCATATTGATTTTATGCTTTAGCAATTGATGCAAATACTTAAGAGTTTGAGTTCAATACAGATATATCACAGGCATAAATAAATAGCACTGCATTTTTAATAATTTTGAAAGTGCTTTTTAAAATAGTTGTAATAGTTCAATCTTGCTCCCTGATTATCATTATTTTCTAAAGCCATATTTGAATCAGACACAATGCATTGTACAAGAAAAATCTGTGTGTTCCATACACATGCCTTTCTCTAGCTGTTCCACAAACTTTTCTTATAAAAGATTAATCTTTTATCTATTTCATGCTAATCAAGATAAACATCAGAATTGGTCTCATTACTTACTTCTTTGTAAGTAGAAGGGAAATAAGGTAATGCATAGGATAAAGTGATAGTCATACATTTTAAAAGCCTATCGCAATGTAAAACTGAAATTTGGTTCTCTTTGCTTGCTAGGAATAAACATAAAGACGAAAAGAAATATATCTTGTGTGAGAAAAGTTTAAGTAGGTTAAAACGGAAACCAAGGACTCAAGAGTATTTTGAAAATGGTAATCTCTACAATGAAATGTTTGATATAAATTGTGTGTTATAACAAGATCTAATTTTTTCTCTAGTAAGTTTTTGTCTATCTCATACGGTATACCAGTTATACAAAAGTTACACAAATGTCATTCAGAATGAAGATGTCTTTAGAGGCTATTCCCAGAAAATTCAAGATATATATTTTGTTTGTCATGAATATACGTCAGTTTAATAAAATTCGATTGAGCCATTTTTGAGAAAATCAAAAATTTCCAAAAAAGTTCCATGCAAAGGGCAGTTAGGGTTGGGAGGGGGGGGATTTACTTGAAAATTTTTGTGTTGTATACCTGGAAGAACCTATATAGCCAAGTTTGGTATGTAATGGACCTTTAGTTTTTTAGCTATGCTGTCCACGCACGCGCACGCACACAATTTGGATTTGAGGTTTATTCTCTGGATACACTATGCATTGAAAATGAAACATTCTTTTGAGTATTATACATGGTAATCAATATAAACTGGTTGCCCTCCGTGGTGTAATGGTTACCATGCTAACTTCATATACTTAAGGTCGCGGGTTCAAACCCGGCGGAGGACGATGGATTTTTTTGGGTATAAAAATCCTTAGCATGGCTTCCTTCGGAAGGGAAGTAAAGCTGTGGTCCCGTGTCATAGATTTACAGCATGTAAAAGAACCTCAAGCCTGATTGAGAGGCCTCTGAGCAAAATTAAGTGGTCTTTCACGCCCAATTTTGAATGGGACGCTGAGAAATGAAGTTATATCTTTAACTGCTGTGGTTCTCAGCATCCCATTCTATACTGTAAATCTATGACATGGCTTTAATTCTCTTTAAAGGAAGCCATGCTAAAATTTTTTACACTGTGAAAAAATCCATTGTCCTCTGCCAGGTTTGAACCTGTGACCGTTGGTGAATTCTGAGCTAAAAGTAGAATTGCTTCATCAAAATAAAAGAATTATCTGGGGTTACAGTAAAAGAATCTGGGAACACTGGAAATAAGACATTTGCTTTTCCAATGTGGTTCTTTAATTCCTGTACTATATGCATACTGTATACTCAAGTGCTTTTCTTTGTTGTCAGTGGCTTCTCTCTTTGCTGCAGCTGTTTCTTTGGTGACTTCAGTTAAAGACCTTGAACATAATCCTTGCATTACAGGAAATGTTTTTCACTTTGTAAGAAATGAACATAAAAAAAATCTGATGTTTACATTCACATGACTTCTCTACATTACCGTAACAAATCATTGTTAAAATGCATATTCTTCTACCTACTATATGATAATCAAGATAAATATTGGCAGAAATTTTCTGAATTACTTCCTTTCTTGTAATTAGAAGGAACATAGGGAAATACACCAGGTTAAAGTGATAGTCAAATCTTTTAAAAACTGGTTAGCATTTGGTTGAAATCCAATTCTAAGCATGACCATGAGTTTACAACTTTCTGTGTGAGAAAAGTTTAAGTATATTAAGTCTGAAACAAATAACAAGAAATTCTCAGAAATGGTGAATTCCACAAAAAAAAAAAATCAACATATATGACAAATGGTATGCTTTAATAGGATCTACTTTTTTTATGTAATAAGTTTTTGGTCTATCTCTTCCAGTTTACCAGCTATGCAAAATTCAGCAAAATTTATTCAGAATAAAGTAGTCTTTAGAGGTTATTCCCAGAATATTCAAAATATAAATTTTATTTGTCATGTAAATATGTTTAATATACTGTATTTTAATCAAAATCATTAGAATTTTTGAGAAAATCAAACTTTTTTTTCCATGTAAAGGGTAGTTTGGTGTGGGGGGTATTTTTTTCAAAGTTTTCGTGTCGCATCCCTGGAAGATTAAACATAAATATCAAGTTTGGTATTTTACAGACTTGCCGTTTGGAGTTATCGTGTTCACAGGCAGGCGGATGGGCAGAAATTTGAAAATTCAAATCAGAGTCAAAAAAAATCTTGTGAGTTGGTTAATGTCACAAAATAATTGTTATAATAAATTTTGAGCTTTAAGGTGGTAAGTTTTTGTCCATCTGATACGATTTACAAATTATACAAAAGCATTCAGAATGAAGACTTATTGCAGAAAATTCAACAGGCATTTTTTCATAAAAATATGCTAAATAAACTTAATTGGCTTACTCTCCCCATATGGAGGACTTGCATGAGAGTGCCTAGCGTCAAAAACCTGTCAAGGAGTCAATAAACAGTTCATCATAGAATGAAGAACCTAGAACAAGGGATCCCTTGTAGCCAGGCATGAGAATGAAGTAATGATATGAAAGGAAGGAGAAATGGAGATAAGAAAAGTGATGATGGAACAATTGGTGGAATGATGAAGCCGGAGAATTGTGAGGAAATCTGCCCAGATGCTGCTTTGTCCACCACATATCCTACATGTCTTGTAGGTTTGAACTCAGTGCCTTGGTGTGAAGTGAACGACCTAATCACTCGGCCATGGTGCACGTATGTCTAAACATGTACTTTAATCAAATTCATTGAGCCCTTTTTGAGAAAATAAAGAATGAAACATTTTCTTCACAGAGGGTAGTATGGGAGGGGGTAATTTATTTGAACATCGTCATGTTTTATTCTTGGAAGAACTTTAACATCAAGTTTGGTCTTTAAAAAGTTTTTGATTTTGAGCTATTTGAGCTCATCACAGACATCTTGTTTCCAAAAAAAAAAAAAATTTTTTTTTTAATTTAGAGCTCTTCAAAATGTGAATCTCTGCAAATTTTGCAAGGATTACAATACTTCCTCTGCTTACTATAGGTGAGTAATAGAGAAAGAAAATGAAATGGATGCCTTTGGGTTATATGTCAAGTTTGGGTAATACAGCATTCTAAAATTGCCAATCTAAAATGCATACAAGAATTAAGGCACCTCATATAAAATTCAGAAATGAATAAATTAAATCTGCTCACAACTATGATGTGGAGAGTGTGAATGTGCCTCACATTCAAGAGGTTCTGAGCTTGGGTCTGCATAGGATAGGGTGAGTTTAAAAAAATTATGCTTTTTTTTTTCTTTTTTTTTCCCCCCCTTTTTCTTTCTTCAGGGTTTTCTCCTATGCTCTAAAACTGAACGTGGGGTAGCTTTAAGCTGTATGGACCTTGGGCTCAGTTGAGCATTACTTCATTTCATCTATTCATGCTCCAATATGATCTATCTGGTTAAAGACCTTCTGCCCAAAAAATTATTATTATTATTATTATTATTATTATTGTGTAGATGTTATGGAATATTTAAAGAGTATTCAGGATTATAAATATATTTATTTTACTATGAAAACAATAATCAATATAGTATGTGGTTAACTGAAATAACAATTAAATCCTTGTAGGCGGTTAGCAATACGAGAAAATTAGTCACACTGAACAGTCAGGATTTGAACCATGGATCTCCTGTCTTTATACTTATACTAACTAATGTGCTACCATTGCAACATGACAGCACAACATTAAATTTCCCAACTGAGATCTCTAATATTTAGCCAAAATATTATGAAAAGTAAAACTTTATGTACATGTTAACTGTAGAATTAACTTTTTATTTTGTTGTGCTCTATCACTAATGATAGAATTCAGCAATGGCTATAGATAAGGGAATATGCTAATTTTAAATTCACATTGGGAACTGATTTCTTCTGCATTATTGATGGTAGCCACATCTGTGACTTAATAACAATTATTTTATTAAGTACTAATCACTTAGTATTTATAAAGTATTAAGATATCCTGATAAATAATATGGTGTATTGATGTCATAGTTAATGCATTAACCTTTTGTCTTTTCGCAGTTTTGAGAAAAAAGCCAAGGCATCACACATTTATTTCAAGTGAAAAAAAAACGAAAATATATAGAAGGAAGTACTGTGTGCAAAAGCAAGTGGAAATATCTGTTGGTCAGTTAATGCACCTTATAAAGAACAATATAACTACATAGATGAATTTAAAGGGATGTTTTTACATTATGCAAAGCATGTTTATGTTTTCATATGTCTTCCAACTTTATATTTGAAAAAAGAAGCAACATTATTCTGTTGGACACACAGAGGTTTGGTTTTTGTAAGATTTTGGCACCATGTTTGTTCAACAACACACTTTTTGCATAGGTACATGCTTTAAAATACATCTAGGTGTTTTGAGAGAGAAATTGTTTCAGCAACATGCCATTAGCTATGTGCAATACTTGTTTGATGTAATCCCATTGCCAAAAGTGATGCACTATTGGACAATGAAATTCTGTAAAGCGTTACAAATTGTAATTTGTATTTTGTAAATTCAGCTTCTCATAAATCATAATATTATACAGTTACTCACTCAAAAATACTTCTGTTGCTTTTATATAAATATTGCAAAAAATTGAATATATATTACTGTAATGTTTAATAGATGTTTAGAGGAATTTAGTGACATCCAAATTACACCTTTATATTTGCAGAGTCGGTTTTTATCACTATGTCCTCATAAATCAAAAGTAGAAGTGTCGTAGAGTTAAAAAACCAACTCCATAAACAAATATGAATACACACAAAAAATAAAAGAATTTGAGTCGGATTTTGTGACACAAACATCACTTATTTTTATTTACTGGGACCGGCTTTGGGAACACTTATTCCCATTTTCAATCCTTAATTCTGACTCAATACACATGCTTCTATGAATTTAAAGATTAAAATTTTCAAGTTTCCTGTCCCATTTGTTTGGAAGAAACATCTGTACATAGTCATGCGGAAGAAAGTTAAGTGATAATGTGAAACAATGGATGAAAGTGCCGGTTTGAGGTTTTGATACTTAATTTTATGATCTAGATTTCAACATTCATTTTAATGAATTTGAATCACTGGGTAATGATTTGTGCAGAATCATAGATCATAAATTAAGGCCACTTTGTTCATTCTTTTTCTTTTCTTTTCTGTCATATTTATTCAAGGCATAATATTTTAAATATGAGTGTAACATTTTATAAACTGCTTTAACTATATCTCTTTACTTGTTTCTTCTTTAAATATTTTCATGCACATTTATTTTTTGTTTGATGTAACATTATTTAAAACAGAAGTGCTGATGCTTGATTATTATTTCTGTGTAAACCACCAAGCACTTAAGCCTTTCTTGGGCACTTATGCTTGAAGAATTGGCATATTCACTGTTTATTTCAGAATAATGCAACTATTCCATTTATATTTGAAAACTTGAAGTTATTCATTCGACAATTCTTCTAGTTCCCAGTCCACTGAGTACTGACCCAACTGAATCCCACCAGCAGCTTGAAAGGATTATAGTAATAATATTTTTTGATAACAATGAAATGTAGGAATATATATACCCAGCATTAAAATTTTTTTCTTTTTCCTGGGTATCACAACATTTATAACATTTTGAGTGAAATGTATTACAACATTTATAAAATTTTGAGTAAAATATCCAGTCATTTAATAGAAAAGTATACTTATGTGATATGATAAATGTATAACATATATATGTGCATTCTCTTTTTTTTTTTGTGAGTGTCATTTGAAATCTTGGCAATAACTTTTTTTTTTATAACAGTTATATAAAGGGAAAAAAAATGTTTTGGAAGAGTATTAGCCATATTTTTGATTATTTATTTTTATTATATATAGATGAGTGTTTTAATGAGTAATTATTATTGTATGGGCAATACAAAGAAATGAGAGATAAAAATTCTTTGTAAAACAATAACCTTAAAATCTTTGTTATGACTAAATATAGTTTTCTTTTTGAAATTAAACCTGTTTATGTTTTAATAATGTTACAATTCTTATTTTTGATCAGCTAATAGTATAAGTAGTAAGATTATTATAAGATCTACTTGTAAACTGGTGAAACAGATAACTTCACTTAAAATGTGTCAATAGTAAACATATCTTCAAACTTAAAAGCATTTCTTAGAAAGTAAGGCAAGAATTCCTCCTGTGAATTCCCAGTACTTAAAGAAGGGAAGGAGCAGTATTAAAATATTTCCAAATTGCCAGACATATGCTTAAGAAGAAGCTGCTCAATGATATACTTCTTGCCAAAGTTAATTGACATTGTTTCAGTGCAAAGGGCTATCTTCTCTTTCCGAAAATGCAAGAAAACTTAAAACAGATTTACAGCAATATTGCTTTTTAAATGAGCCTTTCTTGCATGCACTTTAACAGTAACATAAATCTTTTTGAAAAGATAAAATGGCACCTACTGGAAAAGAGGCAATGTAACTTTCCTGAAAAGTAATTCTAAGAATCATTGTGCTGATCTACATATTCATCATCCACAGTTTTATGTTAATCTACAAATACAGTAAATAAAAGTGCAAAAAATTAATTGGTTTTATTGTAAAGTTATTTTCATTTACAGTGAATAATAAAAAAAAAAAAAAGGAAGTATTAAAAGGGATTTATACTCTTCTTTTTCTATTTGTTCTATTTATGTGCTACCTTTAACATCCAGATCATATCGGCGGCTTCTCTTTTGAAGCAATTACTTATAGCAATGGTGTTCACTAGTGTACTGTAGATGTTTATCTTTGGTGAATTATCTTTAATTTTACCATGCACATTCACATTCTAACTTATTCTTCTAGTTTTGGGAGGAATGGGAATAGTTTTGGCTAGGAAAAAATTCCCACCCTCCAGCTAGGAATCAGACCTGGATCCCTTGCATAGCAGGCAGGTGCTCTACTGACTGAGTTATGGGGCCAACTGCCCAAACTCATGATGCTGTAGAACATTTAATAATTATTAAAGGAAGATTCCCATTGGTACATTTATTGGAAAGGAAGTTAGTATGTAACAACCATAACCGGACAACATAAGTTGTACCAACTTAACCCAACAAAAAAAAAACTTTGCAACACATTTTATAATTTAAAATCAGTCCTTGCATATTAGCACAATACATTAATTTCTAATAGCTCATAGACTTAGTTAAATAATCAGCAAACATTAAGTCTGTAAGCACGTATTCCTTGGAAGTCTTCTTATTCACAATCTTCTCCTAGAGAAATTTAAAATATGTGCTTAAGGTAAAGATTCTCAGAACAGATGGTGGTGGAAAGTATTGGATAAAAATTTGTTGAAACTGTTACAAGCCTAGGAATTGAGCATCAGAAGTCAGCACCATGCACAAGTGAGCAGAATGGAAAGATTCAACACCTCAATCAATTGTTGAGAAGAGACAAAGCATGCTAATTGAATCACGGTTATCTTAAAATAAGGGCAGAAACAGCTTCAACAGTTGTTTTCCTTCTTAACTGTTACCAAGTAGATACACTAATGGTAGAACACCTTATATGAGGGTCATTAGATACATATTAAGGCAGCAAATAATGAATATTTTTAGAAACTCTTTGTTTTTCCCATTTTCTCTGGCACTGTATGCAGCATTCAATTCCCTGGATAAATAAAATTGATAAAAAAATCAAGTGTTCCTTAAAAAATAATTTTACAGCATCACTGGAAGCATCCATGCCACACATTGCTTATATATTTTGCAAAATAAGGTCATTAAAAAGCTAGAGAAGATTAGTTAATTATATTTTCTTTGTGTAACTAGAAATTGCATAATTACTTTATAGGCAAGCACCTTATAACTGTTGAATAAATACTAGTGGAAAGCATTCCTTTAATTTCAATATGGTAACTTTTATACCTGCTTTTCAAAAATTCTTTTCCCATTAGAAAAACCATTTCACACCCTTTTTTAAGAACCAGTTATTTCTTCATCCTTCTTTTGGGACACCAGTCACTAATGCATTCAGGTGACATCATACATCTATGGAACTGGAATGAGCATGGAGTTCTGAATTTGTATTCTGGTAAATGTTCAGCTATTTGAGTTTTCTTTTACTTTATTTTTTAAATGATACAGTTGTTGCTTTACCACCCAAATGATTTCACTATTTTGTATGTGGGTGGGAAGTGTGAATGCATGTTTCTGGGGAAATTTAATTAAATCAATATTAAAAAGCAATAAAACTATCATTATTCAAGTCAAAGCTGCCAATATGGCAGCAGAAGTTAAGGAGGCTATCAATAGCCTGAATGCCACCCTGTTTGAACTCCCACTTATTTACATTAACTTTAATCGAGTTTTCTCACTATCTCACTGATCCTAGCTTTTACAAGGGAGTTAATGTTCATGCGCAGTGAGATACGAGTTTATTAATAGTAGATGTATCTAGGTTCCCACATGATAGCACTGCTTGTACAAGAATGTGATTTGGTATGAAGAGAAGTTGTGTGGAGGAAGTCATGGTGAAATACGGTTAGAATAGCCAAGATGTCTTTTCAAGCCCTAACAGTGTTACAAAAATAGAGATTAACAGGTAACTGAAATACAAGCAAGCTTATATTTCCCACTCAGATAGTAAGGCAAAACATGACACCTATAACCTTGCATTACAATCATTGCTATAATGACCAAAGTAGCTATATTTCACCAAAAAGTAGAACCACCTAGGCAGGATCAAACTCTGAGCACTATGCTGACACCTATTGAAATTGCTTAAAATGTGTCTACAGTGCTTTATGGTTGGGTTAAGTTGATACAATTTATGTTGTGTGGTTATGGTTGTACTGGGCTAACATCATTTTCCAATAATTAAGTTAAAGGTATCTTCCTTTAATAATTATTTAATTTTCTACAAGCTATGGATCAAGTGCACCTTTCCTTAGCCAACCTGGACACATCAGATTCCTCCAATGAGTCCATATTAATATCAAGCTTAGTGCAGATGTCCAGCTAAAGTGGGCCGCTGTGCACCAGAACCCCTGGCCAACATTTCCAGCCACATTCCCACTATTGCTCAGCACTTTTGGCTGCTGGGTTCCTCCCTGCCTAGCATTTATGAGGGTCACTAGATAAGTATTGAAACATGTAATATTGGACACCCTTGGGGAAAGCATTGTTACTGTGTCAAAATAGCTGAGTTATTGGTAATGCAGTGGAGCATTGTTACGGCATTCGTTTTCCCTAATTTTATGTTTAAAGTCTGGAAAGTGTGAGCATTCTTGCAAGTACAATGAAGATTCAGAGAGAACACTTTCATGCAACAATCTTGTACTACTTGAAATATGACCTAAATGGATTGCATTGAGTGTTTGAAGAGGGCTTTTGGGGACTATTCTCCATCATTTGTCACTGTGTTCCACTGTTTGGAGAATTCCAGAAAGGGTGGCAATCTCTTAAAAATGAAGAGAAGAGTAGTAGACTAACAACAGTACTTAGTGAGAAAACTATCACTACTGTGGAAACAATAATAGGGGAAGATCCAGGACTAACCTAAAGAGACATTGAGTTGGCATTAGCAATTAGTTTGCAGTATGCTCCAACCACCCTTCATAAACATCTTCATGTAAAAAAAAATTTCTTCAAGATAGGAGCCCTGTAATTTACCTGAATCACAGAAGCTCCATAGGGTGGCACGGTGTTAAGAAATACTGCAAAGATTTAACTCTGGAAAGTCTCACCATATTTCAGATATTGTTACAGGGATGAAACATGGATATATCAGTTTACCCCAGAAACAAAACATCAGTCCCCCATTTGGGTGTTCCCAGATGACCAACCACACATCAAGCTCAAGAGAATAAGGAGTGCCAGAAAGAAATTGGCTTTATTCTTCTCCACAAGTAGTCACTTGACATCAGAAAACTGTTACTGCAAAATGGTACACAGAAGTTTGCCTTCAATGTTTCAAAAATTCAAGCAAAGATTCAAAACCAGGACTAAGGGGCATTTCATGATGCTACAAAATGCTACAAAATGCAGGTATAAAAGTTACCATATTGAAATTAAAGGAATGTTTTCCACTAGTGTTTATTCAACAGTTATAAGGTGCTTGCCTATTTTTTTTTGGTAGTGTTTAACGCCCGCTTTAACTACTAATGGCACCGCAGGCGGTGACGTGCTTGCCTATAAAGTAATTATGCAATTTCTAGTTACACAAAGAAAATATAATTAACTAATCTTCTCTAGCTTTTTAATGACCTTATTTTGCAAAATATATAAGCAATTTGGATGTTGAAGATTTAATGCCCGTAAATTTTAACAAAATATGAAACAATCCACATTTTATGACTAAAAACTGGGAAAATGAAAGATAAGCAGCAGATGCAATAAGAATTGAAGAAAGCTGTGACTTGATAGTTACTCAATCTTTAAATGCCTTTTCTTCAGTAATTACTCTTATGATGCAATCCTGAGAAAAAGGCATGCTTACAATTAAACTGAAACAAAGCTTTCAGCATTTTTCTTGGTATTGATGAAAGGTTTTCAGATATATTCACATTCCTTCAGAGAACACAAGTGGATGGGCAAAGGTTTTCTTTGTATTATATTCCATGAGTAAGGGAGGTATGCATTGACAATTTTCTGAGTTTTGAAGATGATCCAAGTGAAAGAGAGAGAATGGGATATAAGGATTGGCCCGAGAGAAGATGAATGTGAGCAGAGAAAGATGACCTCTCTTAAGGGATGACACCTATAGGTTCCTGTAAACAAACAAACTCTCACCTATAAATGAATAAGTTTAAATGAGTCTATTCTGGACTAGCCTATGGCAGCATGCTGAGGATAAAGTTTATATATACTTCACCTGTACAAGACATATCCAGCAAACTAGTTTATGGTTTTACTGTGCCCACATAATTATATATAATAATATTATAATTATCCATAAGACCCATAGTGCGAAAATCTTTCGATTGGATTGCTGACCTAAATTGCAAAAATTGCTTGTTGCACAAGAACTCCTGGTGTTAGAGGCCTGTAGACCATTGCCAACCGCATGGACAGAGTGTAGAGTGGTTTGTAATGAGCATGCACTTCTCCAACTCATTCAGATGTATGGGTATAATTGGCTTGAAAAGCAGATATCATGATATAATGTACTCCAGTTCCCCATACATCCCTCTCTTCACTGTGAACTACTGGTAACACAACATACTAATGCAGGAATTACAATGTACTTCACTTTACATGATGGGACATAACTGAAGTTAATTACTTTATAAACTGAAGTGAATCATGTGAATTATGAGATATGCTTTGCCATTTCCCGTTCTTAAGTAGAGATGTTTGCTCAATAGGTCACTCCCTGTCACATGCAAATTATTTTTTTAGACAAGGGAGCGCTATATCTCGTCACCCAGCTCTTTGGTTGTTATCAAAGAATGTCAAAGTTTGCACTCTAGATGAGATACATTACAACTCAGCATGCTCTCTATGGCATCAATACGTATATGGGTTTATGATATCCTGCTCTGCTATAGTTGTGAAAACTTGATGTTAACGATGATGGGGATGACCGAGTTAGGAAGAAGACAATAAGGTAATGAAATATGTATATAAAATAAAGTAACTAACGGTAAGGCACTTTATCATTGAAATATGTTACTTTCTGAATCATTGCTCAAAGCTCGAACGAAACCGTTAAGAGCATTACATTCATTCAGAATTTTACAAATTTTATCATCTGTATAGCTTCAATGAATAGGTTCCATGTTGGCAACTATTTGGACAAAATGCTTTTATAACTTGCCATCTTATTTATTTTTTTGGATAGTGTTTAGCGCCCTACTATGACGTCACAAGCGATGACACTGATGATACATGGAATGAAGAAGGAGCACCGGTGAAATGCGATGGCGGGGGAAACAGGAGAAACCGAAGAAAGCCCATCCCTGCACCGCTTTGTCCACCGCAAATCCCACATGCAGTCGCCGGGAAGCTTTGGCGAGAGGCGAGTGATCTAACCGTTTGGCTAAGACACGGCCCTTAACATCTTAGGTAATCTATTTCACTAATTGTAACACTCTGGGCATGGGCGTAATAACCTTTGATCATTGTTTTGCGCTTGTTTATCCATGTCATTTATATTTCACTAAAACTTGCAATACACGAACGAGTTTATCTGCTAGATGCCATCGAAATTGCAATTGCAATGAGGATTCAGTTTAAGTTATTTTTATACATTTTTCGTTCTCTTGTTTGATCTAGTTTATACTGTTGAGCTATCTCGAGAGAGTTTTATTTACATTGGATTTTATATCTGACGTTGGCTATTATTTTATTTGTGATTAATTTCATATTGATATTTATCTCTGGCTTTTGCAATGATAGTTTTATAAGGGCGCGAATGACCTAGCAGTTGAGCGCCCTTGAGTGGTGGTGGTGGTGGTGGCGGCGGCGGCGGCGGCGGCGATATTAATCATCATAAACGGCAGCTCAAAGTTCACTCCATTCGCTAACTGTAGATCAAATACGGCAAAAAACTGATTCACGAGATAATCAGGACCCCTAAGTAGCTTCTTAGAATAGCAGTAATTTCGATTTTCATTTGCATAGTGCACATGTGTTATTAGGTATTACGAATACCGGCGGCCAGTGCCATCTCCTTTTACAATATTTGTAACCGAATATAATTATGTCTGATAAAAGCTTAACAAAGGAACGATTTTTACTTTCTCTATACGCACTATGTACATAGTGTATAGAGAAGGTATTGCACTCCACCCAAAAATTCGATACCGAGATTTCACCGGAAATATGTTTTGGGGGTCCCCTTTAACTAAAAAAAGCACTTTCGGAAAAAGGTCAGTGTGTGTGTATTTAAGTTTAGTATCTTCCAGGGATGCGATACGAAGCTTTTGAGAAAAATCCCCCCACCCCAAATACCGTTTACATGGAACTTTTTTCGAAAATTTTGATTTTCTCAAAAATGGCTCTAACGATTTTGATTAAAATTTCGTATATTAAAGATATTTACCTGACAAATAAAATGTATATTTCGAATTTTCTGGGATTAGCCTCTGAAGAGTACTTTATTCTGGATGAATTTTACTAACTTTTGAATAACTGCCAAACCATAAGAGATGGACAAAAACTTACAACGCGAAAAATGTAGAGCACGTTAAAACACACAATTTATGTTATATACATTTTTTTCGTAGAGTTCATCGTTTCTGAGACATTCCTTGTTTTTAGTTTCTGCTTTGAAAAACGTATACTTTTCTCATACAGGAATTTGTCAACTCCTGTCCATACAAACAAAGGAAATTCAGTCACAAAGCAATCAGTTTTTGACTATCATTTTAACCTATGGTAGTCCCTAATTTCGCTTCTACTTACAAGGAAGCAAGTAATAAGACTATTTATGCGAATTTTTTCTGATTAGCATAAACTAAATAGAGGTATAAGCTTTTTAAGAATAATTTGTTGCAGGGATATAGAGAAAGTCATGTGAATGGTACACATCAGATTTTTCTATTTTAGGATAACGTCAATCGTACGCATATCATAATTTTATTATCGGTAGCATTCATTTCTATTATCCTACATAAAAGTAATATGTCTATGATTTAAGTTATTTAAGATTTCCAGTGTCTAATAAAAACTAAATAATGTTACATCAATAACGCTTAAGCTACTCTACCTCCAAAAGGTGCACGCACACCACACACTCACAATTTACTCACTCCTTACTCACTCTCTCACACACACACACACACACACACACACACACCCACCCACCTTCTACTCTAAAGAGAGGAAAAAAAGAGGAGCAATAGCCTAACTTTTCAGGCTGTTTCAGGCAATATTTCCTAGTTGCATTTGTCGAATATTACCTTTTTATTCGTAATCCTAAGTGTGTTTTTAATATTTATGGTATTTATTTATGTTGTCATAATTATGCAATCACAAGGAAAAGAGAATGTGGAAATCCAGGAATTGTGACATGGGGCTGTAGCTTGGTTTATAGCAGACTTCGGACACGGTTGTGTTTGGTTGCATTTTGTCTAGAAAATAGTTATGTGCACACATGGTTTTACTGATGTCCTCCTTACCAAACTTTGCGGCTCATTCACACTAAGTAAGCGACCAGTACATTTACACCTGTCCTGAAGGTACGAAGCCCGGTAGAGACATTTTGCTTTTAAAATGCATATTGTACATTCTAAAATATATTGCACTCCATTGCTGTAGTTGTCCATGCATGCAAATCACACGTGAAACTGATTATTTCATCAATCACAGTACAGATTCATTATTTCATCTTCCACAGTATAGATTTATTATTTTGTTTATGCTATTTATACTTTGTAAACCAAATTTATGTTCACTACAGAAAATTATACTTCTAGAACAAATTCAATAGCACTTGGAACTTCTGCTTCTTCCTTCTTCTTGCTTGTAAACAATGTACCATGTACTAGAAGTTAACTACCTAAAATAATGTCCGAAGCCTGCTCGAAGACTTGTCCCCTGCTGGAATTGTCCAGAGAGGGGTAGAACGACTTGGCATGCAAACAGCTCTAGTGCCCTTGGAGCAAGAAACCACGCCATTTGACATCACTGCAATATGCCACGAAACCTAGAAACATACCTGCAAATGAGAAGAAAATAGAATGAAACGAACATGAGAGAATGAAATCGTTGTGGTTGAGAAACCACCCTGTATTCGCCTACCGATCAGAAAGAAACTACGAAAAACCCTGGGTTACAATTCAGGACCTCTCGAATGCGAACTTGACACGTTCCCAACTCGCTGGGCTAAGATATGCAAATGTTTCATAGCAACCCACTTGACCATTGTTGCAAGAATAGGCAATATACACATCTAATTTTTGTTTCTACTATCCTATTACCTATAAGCGTTAGTATAAATATTGGTCCAAAATGGAAAAGTACCACAAACATTTCACACATAGCTTATAATATATGTGTAGATTTCGTGTCACTTTAACTGATTTAATTATTTTGAAAGAACAGTATTTTGTTTTTATCAAGAAAGTATAGCTTTGCTTGCATGCAAACGTGTTGCTAATTTTCATTCCCACTGTGATAGACTGAGCATTTTTATAATTTGACAATAGATTGTATATCAGGAGAATCGAGAACGCTCTGTAGGAGCATTATGCGTCATGCCACTGACCATCATTAGAAACTACCAGGCGGCCCAACTGCCCCATATTTGGCGTGTGCGTTAACAGAATCAACGGGACTATTTCAAGTTTAAGCCAGTAATTGGAGAATTGGTTGAGCGACCTAAGTTTCTATCTCTTACGGTTTACCAGTCTCTCAGAATGAGGAGAGCTTCAGGGAATATTCCCAAGAAATTTAGGATATACACTTTATTTTCAAAGTAAATATCTTTAATATTTGGTGTTTTGATTAAAAGCATCAGAGCCATTTTTGCTAAAATCGAAAATTTCGAAAAATGTTCCATATAAAGGATAGTTTGGGTGAGGGGGTTTTCCTGAAAATCTTTGTGTTGATAATACCACTCACACACACTGACATTTTTTAAAATTCTTTTTTGAATTCAGGAGTCCTCAAAACACTTATTTTCGGTGAAATCTCAGTATTGAATTTTTTGGTGGAACACAATACTTACCTTCTCTACCTACTATGTACGAGTACATTGTACATACATGCTAGAGAAAGTAAAAAAATCTATATAAAACGTCAAAAAAAGCGACATGTTTGTTTAAATGATAAAATCCATCACATTGTTTTTGTCAGCTAAATCTTTTTAGACGATGACGATGTCAGTGACTTCATCTCAATGTGTGTAGGCTCTCCTACTGAAGTCGATTGATGTTTTCACTGCTTAGTTCCGCTTATAGAGAAAACGTATCGTCCAATTTCTTCTTCTACACAAATAAGCAAACATAATCGTCCGTAATGCCGGAATAGCACACCGTCAGAATCGTAATATTGTTTTAATTGTTGCCCTCGCTACTGTGTATGCATCTCATTCCTCGCCGGCTCTTATGGCTCGAAAGACCCGAATAATCCAGTAGTAACACGCTTATGAGCGCACCTTTTCTTGGGCGCTCGGCTCCTAGTCTTCATTCGGTGGGTTTCGGAAGCAGAGCGACACGAAGTACACTAAACACCCTTGCACTAACTGGCGCCAAGGTTTCGTTCTGTCAGTAGATCCCAGAACTCACCACGTGCATGTGTGCTGTGTTTCGTTTAATGACTGTCAGTTCAGGTAAATTATATAATTGTAGTGGGTCCTCACCACATCACAAGAACAAATTCACCACAGAACGCATAGTTTACGCCTAGTTCTGACGAGCGCCACAGGGGCGCTAATGTATATAATGTAGATAGTTCAACTCAATAAACTCACATAGCGCAACGGGTAATTAGTATGACAACGCAGACCTAACGTCGTCTTATATACGTAGTCTTCTTATATACGCCAAGCCAATTACTTACTCGCGCCTCACATTGTAATTAGCAAGCAGTGGACTCTACTAATGAGTGGGCTCTTTTTCATACATCCTCTCCCTGAAAGATAGACTAGCTATGGCCTGACGATCCCAGCCAATGCTATGAGCTCGGTGGGCTTGCATATTAGCGTGTCACACTTTGGCAAGTGGCGCCCTGTTGTACCAGCCCCGCCGTCAAGCCAAAACAACGAACCTGACCTGGCCGTCCATCTCAACGGAGGAAGTACCCGGGACCAGGCAAGCGATGCCTTCAAGGCAAGATGCAACGGCCCATCCTAACTCCTGCCTCCGGACCTCAACCAACCTCCAAAATGGACAACAGGCAACCCGCAACAAAAACCATAATGGCTGAGGGTCTCAAAGAAAGGAACTCTCTTGTAACAACACTGCGGAAAGACAGGTGGGCGGCTCTCTTTTCTTCCCCCTGGGCCTCGCTTCTTCACAAAGCTAGCACCCAAGAAAAGTGCGCGCATAGCAATGAAAGCTATAGTATTTACTTTCTTATTTAACCATGCATAAATCACTGTCAGTTAAGTTTACTGCGTGAAACAATGTATCTATCAGTTCCGAGTGTCTGAAATGTACCGGTCCCCATGGCCACGCTCGCTTTGGTGCTTCGTGGGCAGGGGATCGTGGGTTCGAGTCCCGCTTGGGTATGGGTGTTATATGTTTGTGTAAAGGAACAGTAAAACCAGTAATCATACAGAGGGGAATGTAAGTAGGGGATATAGCGCTGGAGTCCTGACCAGACTCCGGTACTGTTTAAAAAAAAAAAAAAATGTATAAGCTCTTTGACGCTGCCGGTCCAGAGTGTGTGTGGGGGTGGGGTGGGGTTGTGGGGGTGGGTGTGTGATAGAATGAGAATCTACAGCTATGCGTTCTCTACCTCGTACCTAGTAGGCAGGGAAAGAATTATATTCTACCTAAACCAAATTTCACCGAAAATGCGTGTTTTGGGAGAGGTTGAGAAAGTCATGTGAATGGAACACATCAGATATTTTTTATTACTTTCTCTACAATGTACATAGGATAGAGAAGTATTTTTTTGTGTGTGTAGCTTAACGTTCTTTAACCTGGTTGGTCATATCGGACGATGAATGAAATTGGTGAAATGATGCTCAAATGATCTCGGGGTCCACGGGGCTTAAAGTTACTCGACATTCGTCTTCTCAGGATAAGGGAAAACCCCGAAAAAAACCTTATCTGGGCAACTCACCCTAAGCGAGATTTGAACTCACGACCTTTTGAATGTGAAGCAGACAAACTACCCAGGCGGGCAGAGAAGTATTGATTCCACCCAAAACTTCGATGTTGAGATTTCACCCTAAATACATGTTTTAGGACCCCTTGAATAAAGAAAAAGAAGAAGAAAAAAAAAAAAAGCATATTCAGAAACAGGCCCGTGTGAGTGTGTGTGTGTGTGTGAACAGCATAGTCGCCCTCCGTGGTGTAATGGTTATCATGCTAACTTCATATACCCAAGGTCGCGGGTTCAAACCCGGCGGAGGACGATGAATTTTTTCGGTCGTAAAAATCCTTAGCATGGCTTCCTTCGGAAGGGAAGTAAAGCTGTTGGTCCCGTAAAAGAACCTCAAGCCTGATTGAGAGGCCTCTGAGCAAAATTAAGCGGTCTTTAACGCCCAATTTAGAATGGGACGCTGAGAACCACGGTAGTTAAAGAGCGTCCATAAATAACACCCATTTACATTTTTGTGGACAGCATAGCTCAAAAACGAAAAGACGGTTAAACACCAAACTTGGTATTTAAGTTTGGTATCTTCCAAGGATGCGACACGAAGATTTTCAAGAAAATCCCCCCACCCCTAACTACCCTTTACGTGGAAACATTTTCGCAAATTTTGTTTTTCTTAAAAATGGCTGTAATGATTTTGATTAAATACCACATATTAAAACCATTTCTATCACAAATAAAATGTATATCTTGAATAGTCTGGGAATAGCTTCTAAAGACCTGTTTATTCTGGACGAATTTTGCTTAAGTTGGTATAACTAATAAACTGTAAGCGATAGACAAAAACTTACTTTGAAAAAAAATGTAGATTTTGTTAAAATACACAAATTATGTAATATACAATTTTTTCGTGGAGCTTACCGTTTTCGAGGTATTCCTTGTTATTAGTTTCAATTGTGAAGTACCTATACTTTTCTAGGCCAAAGTTTTTTTGGCAAGTGGCGCCCTGTTGTACCAGCCCCGCCGTCAAGCCAAAACAACGAACCTGACCTGGCCGTCCATCTCAACGGAGGAAGTACCCGGGACCAGGCAAGCGATGCCTTCAAGGCAAGATGCAACGGCCCATCCTAACTCCTGCCTCCGGACCTCAACCAACCTCCAAAATGGACAACAGGCAACCCGCAACAAAAACCATAATGGCTGAGGGTCTCAAAGAAAGGAACTCTCTTGTAACAACACTGCGGAAAGACAGGTGGGCGGCTCTCTTTTCTTCCCCCTGGGCCTCGCTTCTTCACAAAGCTAGCACCCAAGAAAAGTGCGCGCATAGCAATGAAAGCTATAGTATTTACTTTCTTATTTAACCATGCATAAATCACTGTCAGTTAAGTTTACTGCGTGAAACAATGTATCTATCAGTTCCGAGTGTCTGAAATGTACCGGTCCCCATGGCCACGCTCGCTTTGGTGCTTCGTGGGCAGGGGATCGTGGGTTCGAGTCCCGCTTGGGTATGGGTGTTATATGTTTGTGTAAAGGAACAGTAAAACCAGTAATCATACAGAGGGGAATGTAAGTAGGGGATATAGCGCTGGAGTCCTGACCAGACTCCGGTACTGTTTAAAAAAAAAAAAAAATGTATAAGCTCTTTGACGCTGCCGGTCCAGAGTGTGTGTGGGGGTGGGGTGGGGTTGTGGGGGTGGGTGTGTGATAGAATGAGAATCTACAGCTATGCGTTCTCTACCTCGTACCTAGTAGGCAGGGAAAGAATTATATTCTACCTAAACCAAATTTCACCGAAAATGCGTGTTTTGGGAGAGGTTGAGAAAGTCATGTGAATGGAACACATCAGATATTTTTTATTACTTTCTCTACAATGTACATAGGATAGAGAAGTATTTTTTTGTGTGTGTAGCTTAACGTTCTTTAACCTGGTTGGTCATATCGGACGATGAATGAAATTGGTGAAATGATGCTCAAATGATCTCGGGGTCCACGGGGCTTAAAGTTACTCGACATTCGTCTTCTCAGGATAAGGGAAAACCCCGAAAAAAACCTTATCTGGGCAACTCACCCTAAGCGAGATTTGAACTCACGACCTTTTGAATGTGAAGCAGACAAACTACCCAGGCGGGCAGAGAAGTATTGATTCCACCCAAAACTTCGATGTTGAGATTTCACCCTAAATACATGTTTTAGGACCCCTTGAATAAAGAAAAAGAAGAAGAAAAAAAAAAAAAGCATATTCAGAAACAGGCCCGTGTGAGTGTGTGTGTGTGTGTGAACAGCATAGTCGCCCTCCGTGGTGTAATGGTTATCATGCTAACTTCATATACCCAAGGTCGCGGGTTCAAACCCGGCGGAGGACGATGAATTTTTTCGGTCGTAAAAATCCTTAGCATGGCTTCCTTCGGAAGGGAAGTAAAGCTGTTGGTCCCGTAAAAGAACCTCAAGCCTGATTGAGAGGCCTCTGAGCAAAATTAAGCGGTCTTTAACGCCCAATTTAGAATGGGACGCTGAGAACCACGGTAGTTAAAGAGCGTCCATAAATAACACCCATTTACATTTTTGTGGACAGCATAGCTCAAAAACGAAAAGACGGTTAAACACCAAACTTGGTATTTAAGTTTGGTATCTTCCAAGGATGCGACACGAAGATTTTCAAGAAAATCCCCCCACCCCTAACTACCCTTTACGTGGAAACATTTTCGCAAATTTTGTTTTTCTTAAAAATGGCTGTAATGATTTTGATTAAATACCACATATTAAAACCATTTCTATCACAAATAAAATGTATATCTTGAATAGTCTGGGAATAGCTTCTAAAGACCTGTTTATTCTGGACGAATTTTGCTTAAGTTGGTATAACTAATAAACTGTAAGCGATAGACAAAAACTTACTTTGAAAAAAAATGTAGATTTTGTTAAAATACACAAATTATGTAATATACAATTTTTTCGTGGAGCTTACCGTTTTCGAGGTATTCCTTGTTATTAGTTTCAATTGTGAAGTACCTATACTTTTCTAGGCCAAAGTTTTTCTTTTGTTCTACTCCTGGCCAAGCAAAGAAGCGATTTACAATGACAATCGCATAACGACGGCTTTTAAAACATTTGACTGTCACTTTAGCCTAGTGCATTCCCTTAGTTCCATTCTACTTACAAGGAAGCAAGAACTAAAATTTTTCTAATGCTTATCTCGATTAGCATGGTGTTGAAGGAAGAATTATCTTTCATAAGAAGTTTGTTTGTAGAGTAGCTAGAGAAAGTCATGTGAGTGTAACACATCAGATTTTTTCTGTTTGGAAAGCAGACTCGCTGCTACACATTAGAGGAGCTCTTGGGAAAACCAACAGCAGCTTGAGGAACAGAGCAACTTACTCTGGAACAGGGAGGAGCTAGGTGAATCATTTTATTACCAACATAACGCGTTCCATTATAGGATGCGTTTTATGTACATTAGTATACAGTGGGACCTTAAATGCTAAAAGTGGAGAGCGATAAGAGGCGAAATAGAATGGGAGAGAGGATGGACAGGAGACAAATGAGGTATGAGTGGGGAAGAGATGGGGACGGATATGTAGTGGAGAGATGCAAAACACGAGTGGAATTGCGGGCTATTCCAGTGTATAGTAATAATTGTGAAATAACTCCTGAAGATATCGTTCAGCTGATGTTGCAATTTGTTGGTGGATAATCAGGAACTGAATGCAAATAAACTTCCGGAAGAAGGAAAAGCATCGTAGGGTGTCCGCTTTCTTCACGACGGGGATTCGCTAATCCGTCTGACGGCAGGGGGCGGAAGTCTTTACTCCATTATGACGCATCTTGCTAAGATGATTGCCATCCTCAACTTCTCAGTAAATTCTGCTATTTGCTCACTCTGTTTATCTTTCGTAGTTTCATAAGAAACCATTCCAACTTTTCCTTTTAGGGATATATTAATCTTTTTTCTCTCGCTTTCCCATCCTCTGAGTAATATCTCAACATTTTAAGGAGGAGTCTTAATGAAAGTTATGCAAACATAATCTAAGCATCTACTAAATACATAGTAGTAATAGTAACATACAAGAACGGAATTAATGTGCCTACTTAAAGGAACATTGAGAATGCTAAATGAATGGTGATCATTTCAGATCAGTGTTAAGGTATATTTCTGCCCTTACCTAATACATTAAAGTTAGAAGAAACGGGTAACTCAGTGCTACAACTATGCAATTTAAATTCGTGTCTATATTAGAAAATACCAAACATTTATTTTATAAATTTATTTTATAAAGTTAATGTGTATTTTTATAAATTCGTTTCTATACCTTTGCTTTATTTTGAATTTAGTCCACGAGGCCCCTTTTATATTTTGTTTACGAAAGGACGCCAGAGTTTTAGAATAACAATGGACACACCCCACCACTGTTTTGAAGACAGTGACGGAGATGTATCAGATTGCAAACAATACCTATATTTACATCAATTAAAGGTGCATTTGTATTTGTGTTAACATTTCAAAGGAAGAACCAGGATGGACTCATCCTGAAACATGAGCATTAAAACTAAACGTTTACACTCTATTTATTTTCATATAGAAATATGCATATAGATATAGTCATCTGTTTATTTTGATGGACTATAGTATTTCACACCTGCAGCTTTTTATTATATTGGCCAAGAAACTTGCACCATTTTAATAAGGTCATAAAAATTCTGACAAGCCACACTATAATTCAATTTGATTTCAATTTTATACTTTATCAACTTCAAACAAATTTACCCCTTTCAGTATTCAATGCTTTTGTTCGAGATTGAAAATACTCCATCTGTATACGAGAAACAAACTAGGAACACATGACATTAATACACTCATGATGAGAATATCCAAATATTATCACTGAAAATTTTTAACAGTTTCTTTTCAAATTTCGGAATATTCAATGACCTTAAACTATCTCTAAGTACATTAAATTTGTAAAAGAAAATCATCCCTTATTCCTTTCGATCCCAACATATTCTCTGCTAAAGCTTCTTTCTATTTCGGTTCTATCTAAGGTGCTGGATCGTCACCAAACACGTGCCGAAAGAGTTACACATTCAGATTTTTTTTTGTATTATAGTAATATACTGAGATCTCAGTCACTGTGACTGACGGTTCTTCATTATTGTTCTTCCTCACAAAGTTATTTTCTGCTTATAACATTACTCCAATGATAGATTGTGCAGATATGTTTTTAAGTGTAACTGAAAACTCGCGCCGCTTGAAAGTGTTATTTTTCAGAGGCAATAACCCTTTTCAGTTCCCACTTTGTTAAATAAGCACATAATCGTTTCTTCTTAAAGGAGAAGTCATACGTATTCTTTAATGTATAGTTGAAAAAATGCAATCGTGACAACCCGGTAAACCTCTTCCCTCTTCACGATCTTCCATAACATTTTTTGGCGGTATGATCCTGTGACATAAACATGTACACAAGCATATACAGCATACAACGCGACCATGTTACCAGTAGTCACCAATATCAATGTCCGACTCAACATACGTGCATTTGAAAATGCAATCTTTAAAAATCATGAAATACGTGATTTTTGATGTATCGTATGACGGCAATACGGGGCACGATTCTCTCCTCTCAAATACGAGAAATCTCGTATAATAAGGGACGAATGGCAAATCTTATTTATGAATGATATATTTGTTGTATACGAATGTTTATTTTAAGCATCTGTGGCTCATTTCAGAATTTTGTATGTATTTCTGCTGGTAACTCATTACAACCAGTGCTGTGTTTTGATACCCATTACCAATGAATTACTGGCAGTATTTAAAAAAGGACAAACAGAAAGGAGCAAAATAATACCATGATCCCTGCGGTCAAATGGAGCTATAGATATAACGTAGAAAAGCTAACAAAACGTACACTCTATGATGTTTGTCAGTAATGGGTACAGATGAAGTTTGTTTTTCGAAGATGAGCTAAAGAACATTAGTTCGACCCTTACCACTTGTTTGGTACCTCTTTATACGCTATCAGTTGACACTGGCAAACAAAACTCCTCTGCTCCCCCTCTACTATCTTTGTTTTAGTGTCTTAGGCCCGAGGTTCGTCAATCCAGAATGTATTGGTCTGACCCCTTAAAATTCTAGCAGCAGAATTAATAGAGACATTCTTATTTGCCAAATGTAGAAAGAACAATAGAACAATTAACGTGTTCTACCGTTTACAAACATTCATCTGTTATTATTATTATTAGCTTTATACTTTTGGAAACAGAAATGCTTTATCGGTGTTTAATGTGTCACATTTACAAACCTTATTTACGCGCATTTTCTAGAGCATTTGTTGTGTCTTTTCTGTTATTCCTAAACGTTTCATTAGTACTAGTTTTCATCTCAACGGCTTATGTCATGAACAATATTATATTTTGGCAAATTTCTTCCTTGATGCCCAAAAGTTTAGGATTTCACGATTGAACTTCTCCACCAGTTTAAATGATATTTGAAATAACATTTCAGGAATTGTACAAAAAAATCATTGCATGTAGTCTAATTGAGTACATTTCGTTCGTAAAACTTTTAAAGTCGGTGCACCGTAGAAAGGTTGGTTCAACTCACTTTGAGCACACCCTTTCATATCACTGCCATACAACGTTGAAGATTCCACGCTCAACTTCCATGCATTACCTGGGATTCCCGTCTGACGTTGGAACATGCATGTCTTTACTGTGCACACCAGCGCATACTTTGGAGCACACTTGATGAATTGATTTATTTATCTTTGTATATATTCCATTCTGGCACTGGTAGCCCGTACATTGTTTGAAAATCACAAAAAAAAAAAAAAAAAAAAAAAAAAAAAAAAAAAAAAAAAAAATTCTCTCCCCGAGGAAGAAACTTGAGGATTATGGACATTTAGTACCATCATCACTACACACATGGCCTAAGTGACCAAAAATAAAGGCAGTACAAGCACGACACATTGAAGTTTGCAATGAGACTCTCTCAAAGATCCCATGGTCATTTCGAAGACCATAACATCAGCCTGTTGTCACTGTTGACCAGATGTGTCTTTCTGTACCAAAGACTGAGCCAAGGACGACTATATGCAAGGGTGCTTAACTGTGACAGCTTTATGCCAGTAACTACCTTACAGGTTTATATTGTACAAATGGGACTAAAATAACCTATAGTATTCACCGGAGCACACATAACATTAAAAAAAAAATGTTTCACTATTTCAAACGTTGCAGTTTTCTGCAAAGTAGCTGAAAATATGGGAAGAAATAGTATTTGGAAGCTTTAAAGTAAAATTTAATTTTTGTTTTATCCACTATTATAAATGTTATATGTTTTGTACATATGGATGAAAACAAGTTTGTACATAAGCTGGTAGGACATTAAAAAGAAGGTTATAGGACGCTTTTAAAAGAGGCAAAGAAGTGTATTTTCATCGATTGCTATCACCCAAGTGCTCATATTTTTTCCCTGTCCATACCAACAATATTTTCGATAATGTTCAGCAAAATAAGAGAGAAAGTAGATTATATGAATACATCAGATCAAATAGGCAACTAATTTTAAAGAATCTACGTCTCCAATTTTACCCACTCGGACTGAAATTACATAAAATGTACGGCATATTATCAATAAAGCACCAAGCGCATTCTCCGATATTAATATTTAATGAAAGTGGAATGAAATTGGAAATAAATATGAAAGTTAGTCAACATATTTTGCAAACATCTCGAAACCTACATATGTTAAAAGCAACCAAGTAAAACGAACGTTGATAGATGTTTAAATATATTCAATTGAGTTTAATTCATGTGAACAAGAGGGAAACATGTAGCTAGTTTCAACCTTTTAGGGTCTATTTTCCGTATTCTTAGAGCATGTCCTTAAACACTAAGTGAAGAATTGCAATAGGACTAACTCACCCCCCCGCCCACTTTTAATACCTCAGGTCAAGAAATTTCTGGCTAGACTACCGGCAGGTCATACTAATGATTCGACTAAGACGATCGTCTTCGGTAACTGCAGTTTAAATAGGAACGTACACATCGAGCTACACATTTTCAGAGCTTTGATAATCCCTCTTCTTCTTTACGCCTGCAGATCTGGGACATGGCCGCAGACTCCAGTCTGCTGAACTTGCAAAGGGTGCAGAACAGAGAGCTCCTGTGACTACTTCACGAAGCCTCATCTCTTCCATACGTAGAGGATGAAATTAGGCGCCGGGCTGATAAAATCTAATCTGATTACCATTCCATCGGAGCGCCCTCGTTCGGTCTCTTGGCGATTACAGCCCCAGACATCGCCGCTTCAGGCGATACCGTATTCCTCGCATGGCATGCGGCACCCCGGTTACAAAGAAGCAATTCCATTAGCAGCAAAAGCTGAGCTCCTCTACAATCTTTTCAAGGGTTGTTTGGACTCAGAATTAACTAAAACAGAACCTCTTATGTAAATCTTTTGGAAGACGTGTCACTGGCGATGCAGAAGGATCATTGCACCCTGAATAGCAGCCGTCGAGGAACAGTATTGCTACCTCCTTTATTCCATTAACCTTATTCTCATCCGCCATCTTGCAACCCTCATCCTATCTACATGTGGTCAAGCCCATCATGGGTAGATACACTTAAGTTCTCAGCCTGTCAACGCTCAGCAGCATTGAGAACCAGAGCTATACGTGCGTAAGGTTTCATGTCTGGTCCCATTGTTATATTTAACCGACAAGTTATCTATCAAACACATGCAGCCTTTAGAAGTGCGGACATACGCTGGATATTTCTTGAACTTTGTCTGCTATCGTTCACAAACTATTTCTCAAGTGTATTCCTAAAGTTTAATACCAACAGTATGCAATTATAGAGCAATAGTAATAAACCACACACAAGCAAAGCAAAGAAAAAAAAGCTAAAAAAAAAAAAAGAAAGAAAGAAAGAAACTGGGACAGAAAAAAAAGCAAGAAGAGGGAAAACAGTTTGTATAACTTTGAAGACAACTGATAATGATCTGCTACTGCACAATGTTAATACACCGATAATGTAAATATATTTACAATTATATACTCAGAAATTTTGAAGGAAAATATGCCATTCTATTCAAAGTAGTTTTTCTTTTATATATTCCACACCAAAAGAAAAAAAAAGTTTAATTTTGAACAAAATGAACAAAAATGTACATGTATAAATTATTTAGGATTAGAGTAAAGGTCAACGCGGGTGAGGTTTCTAGTCATTGGGACAGAGCACTGCAAGTGGTCCGTTGCAACTTATGACTTCTGGGAGGGAGGGTGAGGGGAGGGATCAAAAAGGAGACGATGGTGCAAAAATTGGAGGGATCCCTAACTTTCCTGATCGAACGCATCCGGCGCCGCCAAAGGTATAATTCCCCTTCAGCAAAATCAAATGGTCTACGATTTGTTTCAGCAAGACAAGAAACAAACCATACATTACATAAAGGTAAACACAAAAAAAATAAATCATATACCCATTTGATAATAAAAAAAATCTAATAAAGAATATCTTCTAATTAAAAAAATAAAAGACAATAGGATTAATTCTATTTTTACAAACAATGCCTTTGGGGGCTACCGAAAGTACCCGAGGTGAGTCCTTAGAGAGCGGTCCCGCAACGGCTCCAGGGAGAAACCTTTACAGGGCGCAAGTCACCGCCCACCCGCAACTCGCTGAACCTGGAACATCTGACAAGAAAGCAATGTGTAGAAAGTCGTGATAGAAGATGAACCAATCCAGCAGTCACCTGCCGCCCTGGGGAAATCACGAAAATCCCGTGGATCAAAGAGGAAGTCGCCGGGGATCAAATTCGGGCCTCCCGAATGGGGGCCACAAACGTTATTGTCTGAGCTATCCCGTTCGGTCAGTCTTTATTTAAGAAATCCAGCTTCTGCGAATTGGAGGTTGTTATGAAATACTTAAAAAAGTAAATAAATAAATAAATAAATAAATAAAAAGAAAAACATTCTGAGGTGTTCCATTCACACGACTTTCTCTACTTATTTTGTAACATACTATTCTTAAAAATGCTAATCAAGGCTAACACTAGCATAAATAGTATTGATGATGATGAAAACTAAAACTGAGTGGCCTCTCTCGAGGCCTCACAAGAAAGCTCCTGGAGTCCTCTGTGCCTCATTAACTGGGCTTCAATCAAGTCCGATGGTTCCAATAAATCGTACCACGTCCTGATATCTGCCTCTTGTATCCCCGGGTTCCAAAATGAAGGAACCCAGGATTACATATCTGTGAAAAGCGAATGCCTCTCATTCACATAAAATGTGCTGGGAGATTTCAAAATCCATCCCACATTTCCTGCACATAGGATGCTCATTAAGTCCGATTATACAAAAGTGTCTTCTTAGAGAGTTGTGCCCAGTGAGTTAACCAACAACACTCTGAGCCTGGTTCTAATTATGTGTATTCAAAAGAGCTTCACTTAATTTGCCACCCGACCCAGGAATAAAATCACGGGCCTTCTGGAGGTATTTTACTTTTTCCAAATCTCAAGATGAGCTCTGTGTATAATGTATTTCTAAGAATAATCCTGTTATAAGAACTCTAAACATAACGAAGGAGAAAACCATGAAATATTTGAGCTGGGTTTCTCATAATTGCCACTTTTTGGAATCCTACAAATACAACACTAGCTCCCCGCTTAGCCAACGACGAACATCGTTTCGAACGTCCAGTAGAAGAGTGACTTTCTCCGAAATGATTGACAAAATCCAGGATATGGTTTTGAGTGATGGACAAATCAAAGTTCGCAAAATAGCAGAGGTCACAGGCATATCACAAAGTACAGTGTTCTCAATCTTGCACCAAAATTAGGTTTGACAAAGATCTCGGCAAGATGGGTACCGCGTTTGCTCTCAATGGAGAATAAATGCAATCGTGTGATCGATTCGGGAGCTGGTCCTGAAGAGTTTCTTCGTCGATACATAAATGTAGATGAAACATGGATACACTGCTACACTCCAGAGACAAAAGTACAGGGTTTTAAAGGCCAACCGGCCCCGAAAAAGGCAAAGACAAGGTGATTGATTCGGTTTTTTTGAATGCACCGGAAACTTCTACATTAATTAATTGCAGAAAGGAATATGGAGCATTTTGCATCATTATTGCACAAATTGAAAGGAGAAATCAAGACTAAACGCTCTCATCTGGCAAAGAAAAAGATTTTCTTCCATGACAATGCAAAGGTGCACACATGCGCAGTTTTGATGGGGAAAACTGTAGAACTAAGGTCCGAATTACTACATATCCACCAAATTTGGCTCCAAGTGACTTCCCCCCCCCCGCCCCATATTAAAAATCTATCTTCTGCAACAAAAATGCTGTTACAGGTTTGAAAATTTGTACATATAATGTACATAGTGTCTAGAGAAGATATTGTATTCCACCCAAAACTTGATGTTGAGAGTTCACCGGACATATATGTTTTGAGGTCCCCGAGTCACAAAAGAACAATTTTTAGAAAAAGGTCCGTGTGTGTCTGTGGACAGCATAGCTCAAAAATAGCTCAAGACCGTATACCTTCATGACAGCCCGAATCCAAAAAGAACATTTTTAGAAAAAGGTCCGCGAGTGTGTATGTGTGTGAGTGTGCCTGTGGGCAGTATAGATAAAAAACTAGCTCAAGACAGCATAGCTCAAGACAGCATAGCTCAAGACCATTAAATACCATACTTGGTATTTATATTTAGTATCTTCCAAGGATGCCACATGAAGATTTTCAATAAAATCCCCCACTGCAAACAACTCTTTACATGCAAACATTTTTGAAATTTTTTTTTTCTCAAAAGTAGCTCTAAGATTTTGATTAAAATACCGTATATTAAAGACATTTACATTAAAAATAAAATTCATATTTTTAGTTTTATGGGAACTGTCTCTGAAGACCTCTTTATTCTGGATGAGTTTTGTAGAAATTTTGCAAAACGGTTAAACCGTAAGAGATAGACAAAAACTTATTACCTACTAAAAATGTAAATCTCGTTAAAATACCTAATTTATGTCATATACGTTTTGCTTGTAATGTTGACCGTTTTCGAGACATTCCTGTTGTTGTTTCAATTTTAAACTACTTAACTTTTATCAAACTGAAACATGCAAAGGGAACGGGACCTCAATTGTTTCACATAGCGAACAGCTTTTAAAAGATCTGACTATCGCTTTAACATAATGTATTCCCTTATTTCCTTTCTACATACAAGGAAGCAAGCAATAAGACAAATTCGCTAATGTTTATCTCAATTAGCATGATGTAAATATTTTGTAGGAATAGTTTGTATATGGAACAGCTAGAATAAGTTATGTGAATGGAGCACATCAGATTTTTTCACTTTGTGGTATAAAATATATATTTTTTAAAACAAAGCCTGTCAAATATGGGAAACATGCAAACAAACATTTTGTTACAAAATTATTAAGGAATGTAGTTTTAAAGACTGACACTTTAGGTACGATATCTGTTGGAGAAGATAGAATTTAAATTTTGCTAACAAAATTAAAACTAAATTAAATAACAGATCCAGATTACATATTTTGCTGAAACTTGGTCTCTATACTTCTTTTTTGATAGTAGTGCCTGTGCAAAAAATCAAGCTCTGACTCTAATACTTCATAAAATGATTCTGGCACTTCCCTGTCCCAACGCCAACATAACTCAGTATAAGAGGGGAGCGAGGGAAGATCATTCACAAATCTTAGTGCAAGAAGTGGGTACGGTTTCTAGATCTGTGTAATCTTCCAAGCGTACCTCAAGTTTCAAATTGAACTTAACCAACAATATCATATAATAAAATTCACTCATCTTTTATACATAAATAGGCTATAAAATTATACACGCGTGAATATCCCTACACTTTGATGGCAACAACAATAATCTATTTAAACTTTTCTAGCGTCAGCGATTCAAACGTGGTGCGGCACGGCCAAATGGAAGGTCAGTAGGCGTTGTAAAGTCTCGCATTGCTGTTGAAGAATGCAGAGTTCTTCCTCAATGTCCGCAATGCAAGATATTAAACTCTTGCTTTGCATATTGCGTTGCATGGGTCTAACTCCAGGTGAATGCTTCCTCTGCATAACTTGGGTGCAAGGTCTCGCGTTTATGTTGCGTATCGCTTACATCTAATTTGTAAATGTACTTTACATACGAAACCGCCTGGGTCACCTGGCTTGGTTATGAAGAGAAAAATCTGATGTGTACCATTCACATGACTTTCTCCATATCCCTGCAACAAATAATTCTTAAAAAGCTTATACTTCTATTTACTTTATGCTAATCAGAAAAAATTAGCAGAAATAGTCTAATTACTAGCTTCCTTGTAAGTAGAAGCGAAATAAGGGACAACCGTAGGTTAAAGTGATAGTCAAAAGCTGGTTGCTATGTCAATGAAGTTCCTTTGTTTATACGGATAGGAGTTGACAAGTTCCTGTATGAGAAAAGTATACGTTTTTCATAGCAGAAACCAAAAAAAAGGAATCTCACAAAAACGACGAACTCCACGAAAAAAATGTATATAACATAAATTGTGTGTTTTAATGTGTTCTACATGTTTGGTGTAGTAAGTTTTTGTCCATTTTTTACGGTTTAGCAGTTATTCAAAAGTTAGTAAAATTCATCCGGAATAAACTACTCTTTAGAGGCTATTCCCAGAAAGTTCAAGATATACATTTTATTTGTCAGGTAAGTATGTTTAATATACGAAATTTTAATCAAAATCGTTAGAGCCATTTTTGAGAAAATCAAAATTTTCGAAAAAAGTTGCATGTAAAGGGTAGTTGGGGGTGGGGGGATTTTTCTCAAAATCTTCGTGTCGCATCCCTGGAAGATACTAAACTTAAATACCAAGTTTGGTATTTTACCGACTTTTCGTTTTTGAGTTATCGTGTTCACAGACACACGGACACACACACACACACACACACACACACACACACACACACACACACACACACATACGGACCTTTTTGCGAAAATGCTTTTTTTGGATATTGGGGACCCTAAAACAAATATTTCCAGTGAAATCTCGGTATCGAATTTTTGGTGGAGTGCAATACTTTCTCTATACACTATGTACATAGTGCGTATGGAGAAAGTAAAAATGGTATTCATCAGAAAATTTCTACCGAGAAGTTTATCTTCTCAAAAGTTGCGGACCCTGTGCCATTTCCAAGTTGTTTAAACAGCTGTCTTGGGGGTGAAGATTTTCATATTCATCAATTTCTGCCCTACTTCTGAATATTGATGTCAGGGTATCTGTGGAGCTTTTGTTATTAAATAACTACGGGACAAAAATGAAGTTACAGAGGTTTAAACTTTCTTTATCTAAAAGTATTCAACCATTCCAAGAATTCTTTCACCGTTGAAAGTCTTTTAATTATAGGACTTACATAGTGTGAATTTGGGAGAGGAAGGTTAAGGGGAGCAGAAATAAATATCGATATTTCATATTCATTTTCCTGAATATTAGCGTATTGGATTATCACGAACATTTAAGTAATTGTAGTTATAAGGATAAACATCTGATGTGCTATATTCACATAACTCTCTCTAGCTGTTTCACACAAACAAACTATTCTTACTAAAGATTTTTATTTTATCTACATCATGCTAATTGAGATAAATATTAGCAGAATTGGTTTTATTACTTGTGTCCTTGTTTGTAGTAGGGAAATAAGTGAATGCGTTAGGCTAAGCGATAACAAGATCATTTAAAAGCTGATTCCTATGTGATTAACATTCCTTTGTTTGTATGGCAAGGGGTTAAAAGTCATATATGAGAAGTATAAGTATTTTAAAGCTATAAACGATAACAAGGAATATATCAAAAACGGTCAGCTCTTTAAAAACAACAAACAAACAAAATTTGTGTGTTTTAACAAGATTACATTTTGTATGTAGTAAGCTTTTGCCTATCACTTACGGTTTCCAGCTATGCAGAATTTAGCAAAATTCACCCAGAATAAAGAGATCTTCAGAGGCTATTCCCAAATATTCAAAATATATCTTATTTTTTACATAAATATCGTTACTATATAGTATTTTAATAAAAATTGTTAGAGCCATTTGAGAAAATCAAAAGTTTAAAACATTTTCCATGTTAAAGGTAATTTGGGGTGGGCGAATTTTATTGAAAATCTTCGTGTCACATCCTTGGAAGATACTAAACTTGAATACAAAATATGGTATTTAACGGACTTTTCATTTTTGAGCTCATATAAAATCGAGAAGCTAAATCGTATTAAGATAATCGTCATACAAAGTTTAAAATAACAATCATAAAGTAATCCAGACAGTAAGCAATGAAAAAAGAGGTGTTGAGTCACACGCCTTTCTCTACCCACTGCCGTTTATATACCCTCTATAGATTATTCTTGTGAAAGCTTATTCTTCTATTTTTTCATGTTAGTCTAGTTAAAGCTTTGCAGAAATAGTTACCTACACATCTCATTGCAGGTACAAAGGGAACCGAATCAATAGTCAGGTGTTTAAAAGCAGATCGTTGTATGCTGACCTTGGAATTCTATGCTCCTTCCATGACATCGCGAGAGAGGGCAAAGTAGCAACTTTTTGAAAAAAAAAATTGAAAAGAATTGAAAAATTCAAACTAATAATAACGGATATCTAGAAAATGACTGATGCCACCAAAAAGGTTATTTAAAATAAACTGTTGCTCATGTATATTCGCAAATGACAACTCAAAGCAAGAGTAAAACTAACATTTACCTAGGTGTTTGAGGAGGATGGCGGATCGGTTTGTGAGGACATGATCAAATCAAAAGATTACTGATGTAATCGTCCTGCTGTAGTATCACCAGGCGTAATCTTCAATATAATCACATTATAATTATCATATAGTTGCTATAGACCTTATCCGATCACAGAAGCAACAAACATTTCGTCTCCCAGCTAGCCAGCGTGTGTGCACGCACGCTTGTGTGAACAACATAATTAAAAGAAATCTGAAATGTTCCATTCACATGAATTTCTCTAAATCTATAACAAATAATTTGTCTTTAATGTACATTATGATAATTGAGAAAAACATTAGCAGAAATTGTCCTTATTACTTGGTTCCTTGTAAGTGGAAGGGAGAAATCTGATGTGTTCCATTCACATGATGTCCTCCAGCTATTTGACAAACAATTCTTTTATTCAAAAGATTATTCTTTTATCTACATCATGCTAATCAAGATAAACATTAGCATAATTAGTCATATTACTAGCTTCCTTGTAAGTAGAAGGGAAATAAGAAATGCACAAGTTAAAGCGATAGTTTCGCCCTTTAAAAGCAGCTCGTTATGTGAAACAATTGAAATTCCAATCTCTTTGCTTGTTATGAATGAACCAACGAGAAACGGGAAGAAAGATGTCTTCCGTTTGAGAAATGTTTAAGTAGTATAACATTTAAATCAATAATCCGGAATATCTCGAAAACGGTTAACTCTAAAAAAAAAAAAAAAAAAAAAAAAAGACAAAAGTTGTGTTTTTTGAATGAGATTACATTTTTTGTAGTAAGTTTTCGTCTATTTCTTACGGTTTGCCATTTATACAAAAATAATTCAAATGAAGACGTCTTCAGAGGCTATTCCTAGAAAGTTCAAGATATACATATCATTTGCCATACAAATGTCTTGAACATAAGGCATTTTAATCAAAATCGTTAGAGCCATTTTTGAGAAAATCAACATTTTCGAAAAGTGTTCCATATAAAGGGTAGTTGGAGGATTTTCTTTAAAATCTTCGTGTCGCATCCTTGGAAGATACTCAATTTAAATACAAAGGTCGGTATTTAACCGACTAAAGACACACATACACACATGGACCTTTTTCTAAAAATGCCTTTTTTTGGACTCGAAGACCTCAAAACATACATTTCCGGTAAAATCTGGGTATCGAATTTTTCCGTACAATTCAGTGCCTTCTCTATACCCATGCACTTAGTACGTGTAGAGAAAATAAGAAGAAAAGTCGGTTAAATACCAAATTTGGTATTTTAATTTCAGTATGTTTAAGGATGCGACACAAATATTTTCAGGAAAATCCCCGCAACCTAACTATCCTTTATATGGAAGGTTATTTGGAATTTTCGATTTCCTCAAAAATAGCTCAAGAAATTTTGATAAAAATATAATTTATTATAGATATTTCACCAAAATAAAACGTACATCTCGAATTTTCTGGGAATATGTTCTGAAGTTCTCTTAATTCTGGATGCCTTTTGCATAACGGATAAGTCGTAAGATAAACACAATATCTTGCTACACACACACACACACACACACACACACACACACACACACACACACACACACACAAAATCTGATGTGTACCATTCACATGACTTTCTCCATATCCCTGTAACAAATAATTCTTAAAAAGCTTATACTTCTGTTTACTTTATGCTAATCAGAAACAATTAGCAGAAATAGACTTATTAGTCGCTTCCTTGTAAGTAGAAGAGAAATAAGGGACAACCGTAGGTTAAGGTGATAGTCAAAAGCTGGTTGCTATGTCAATGAAGTTCCTTTGTTTTATATGGATAGGAGTTGACAAGTTCCTGTATGAGAAAAGTATACGTTTTTCATAGCAGAAACCAAAAATAAGGAATGTCACAAAAACGACGAACTCCACGAAAAAAATGTATATAACGTAAATTGTGTGTTTTAACGTGCTCTACATTTTTTGTGCAGTAAGTTTTTGTCCATCTCTTACGGTTTAGCAGTTATTCAAAATTTAGTAAAATTCATCCAGAATAAACTACTCTTCAGAGGCTATTCCCAGAAAATTCAAGATATACATTTCATTTGTCAGGTAAATATGTTTAATATACGAAATTTTAATCAAAATCGTTAGAGCCATTTTTGAGAAAATCAAAATTTTCGAAAAAAGTTCCATATAAAGGGTAGCTGGGGGTGGGGGTATTTTTCTCAAAATCTTCGTGTCGCATCCCTGGAAGATACTAAACTTAAATACCAAGTTTGGTATTTTACCGACTTTTCGTTTTTGAGTTATCTTGTTCATAGACACACGGACACACGGATACACGGACACACACACACACACACACACACACACACACACGGACCTTTTTGTGAAAATGCTTTTTTTGGATATTGGGGACCCTAAAACATATATTTCCGGTGAAATCTCGGTATCGAATTTTTGGTGGAGTGCAATACTTTCTCTATACACTATGTACATAGTGCGTATGGAGAAAGTAAAAAGTGCATAGATCTCGTTAAAACACACAATTTATGTAAAATACATGTATTGTGTGGAGTTAACCATTTCCAAGATATTCATTATTTTTGGCTTACATTTTTCCAGTACTTATACTTTTCTAAAATCTGAAGTTGTTATTCTCATTTTTCATCCTAGTCATAATAAGAAAACAAAATTTCTGTGTTATTACATAGCAACTGACTGTTAAAAGATTTGAAATTTGCTTTAGCCTTATGTATCCTTATTCCCCTTGAACCTATAAGAAACTATGAAATAAAATGATTTCTGCTAATATTTATCTCGATTAGCACGAAGCAGAGAGAAGAATAAACGTCTGTAAGAATAGTTTGTTGCAAAATAGCTGGAGAAACTTATGTGAAAGCAATGGATCAAATATTTTTATTCGTGGCGTCTTAATAACGTACTTAATGTGAAATCTCGGTATGGAATTTTTGGGAGGAATACAATATTTCGTCTATCTTCTACAGGCTGTTCCATCTTTACTCGCTGAATCAGAGTATTCTCGTGTACTCAACATAAACCTCAGAATTGGGTGAGAGGAGAACATGATAGCCAATATCAATATACCACTGGGCGAAGGTCATAGCGCAAGTGTTTACGCTTCCTGCTACTTCATTTCTATATTTGGCAGCGCCGTGGCTGAGTGGTTAGACCACTCGCCTCTCACCTAGATCCCAAGCGACCACACGTGACATTTGTGGTGGACAAAGCAGCGCAGGGACGGATTTTCTTCGGGTTTTCCGGTTTCTTCCTCCATTGCATTCCACCGGTATTACATCTTCATTCCATGTATCATCAGTGTCATCGCCTGCGGTGTCACAAGTAGTAAAAGTGGACGTTAAACACCATCAAATCCATTTCTATATTTTATTCAGCCATGACGAAAGCCTGCCCTTAATGCAGATCTGTATTTATTGCACATTGCAGACATCTCTGTAAGTCGTGAGCAACTCCCTGCTCTTTGGCGCGCACCCAAACTGGAATAGTTACTAGATAACATGTTAAAGAAGATAAAAATCGTGATAAAACTACAGGTATAAGGTTTACAGTTTGTTGTGCTATAGCATACTTCCACACATTTTCGGAAAATGTGCCATGGTATAACCGATGTATAATAGTTTTGGATGAGTATGAGTTTTGAAATCAGGTTTCTGTTAGGTGCAGCATTTTGATAGCAGAATAATCTTGTGGAATATATTAAAGTGCTGCACTTAAAATACTAGAA
The DNA here is from genome assembly GCA_030762935.1 of Hymenopus coronatus. Classification (NCBI taxonomy): domain Eukaryota; kingdom Metazoa; phylum Arthropoda; class Insecta; order Mantodea; family Hymenopodidae; genus Hymenopus; species Hymenopus coronatus. The sequence continues at coordinate 59,037,711 of CM060882.1, forward strand.
TCGCTTTGAAACCTAACTTTCATTTCCACTGTATTATAAATCTTTTTCCAAGACACCTAACCGCAAACATATGTTTGTTTTTCCCTCACAGGCTGGTTATAGAATTCTTACAGAGTTTCAAAAATTTCTGTGTGTTATAGCATATTAAATTCGTTTTTACTTTTTCTAGCCCAGTATGTACAATGTACATAGGGATAGAGAAGTATTGTATTCCACCCAAAAATTCGATGTCGAGATTTCACCGGAAATATATGTTTTAGGACCCCCTGAATCCAAAAAAAGCATTTCCAGAAAAAGGTCCGTATATGTGTGTCCGTGTGTCCGTGTGTCTGTGAACACGATAACTCAAAAACGAAAAGTAGCTAAAATACCAAACTTGGTATTTAAGTTCAGTATCTTCCAGGGATGCAACATGAAGATTTTGAGAAAATCTCCCCACCCGAAACTACCCTTTACATAGAACTTTTTTCGAAAATTTTGACTTTCTTAAAAATGACTCTAAAAGATTTTGATTAAAATATCGTATATTAAATATATTTACCTGACAAATAAAATGTATATCTTGAATTTTCTGGGAATAGTTTCTAAAGACTTGTTTCTGGATGAATTTTGCTTAATTTGGCATAACTAGTAAACCCTAAGAGATAGACAAAAACTTACTATACAAAAAATGTAGGCCTTGTTAAAATACACAACTTACGTCATATACATTTTTTTCGTGGAGCTTTTCGAGCTATTCATTGTTATTAGTTTCAGTTGTGAAGTACTTATACTTTTCTCAGACGGGAGTGTCCGCTTTTCTTTTGTTCTACTCCTGGCCAAGAAAAGAAGCGATTTGTAATGACAATCGCATGACGACAGCTTTTAAAACATTTGACTATCGATTTAGCCTAGTGTATTCCCTTATTTTCTTCCTACTTATAAGGAACTAAGTAATATGAACATTATGCTGAATACCTCGATTAACAAGGTGCAGAAAGAAGAATACTCTTATGCAAGATGTTTGTAGAACGGCTAGAGAAAGTCATGTGAGTGTAACACATAAGATTTTTTTATGTTTAAATTATGCACGGTAATAATAAACAAGGATGCTACTCTAATTTGGTTGCGTTGTTTAGGCATGGATGTAAACAATTATACGCTAATACATTTTGTAATAATATTAGAGGGCATGGGGACAGCATAACAGATAATTCATGCCCTTACAGCAACATATCATCATAGAGAGATGTGTTGCAAGCAGTGATGGGAGCCTTAAAGAGGAACAGGTGATAATCACAGGCTATAGCACTAAACATGACACATATTCTTATTTGTTACCGTTCAGCTATGCTCATTCCATGTGAGACATCAATTGAAAATACACTTTTTGACTAATGCCAAAAATAAGAAATTTTAGAGAGAGAGAGGTAGGTGAAAAAAAGGGGAGGAAATAGTCTCCAAACAAATAGTCGAGTATAAATAAAATTTCACACTTAAATCGTTCTCTTTTTACTTTCTCCACAACCTACTCTGTAGTAGGCACAGAAAGTATTGCATTCCATTAAAACATTCGATACCGAGATTTCCCCAGAAATACATGTTTTGAGGTCTCCTGAATTAAAAAACATATTTTTAGAAACATTTCCATTTGCAATTTTTTTTGTGTGTGTGTGTGCGCGCGCGCGCGCGCTTGTGTTTTTGTGCCTACGTGTATCTGTTAATAGCGAAACTTAAAAATGAAAAGTCCGTGAAATACCAAACTTAGTATTTAAGTTCAGCATCTTCCAAAGATGCGACTGAGATTTTTAGGAAGTCTTCTACCCCCAACGACCCTTTATATGGAAGACGTTTGGAAAATTTTGATTTTCTTAAAAACGAATAATGATTTTGATTGAAATACCGTATGGTTAATATACTTTCATGGCAAAAGTAAACTTATCTTTAATTTTCTGGGAATAGTCTCTTAATCTCTGAAGAGTTCTCTAATTTGGATAACTTCTGTGTAACCGATAAACGAAACTAAAAAAAAAAAAAAACTTAGAATAAAAAATTTACTCCACAAAAAATGTAGATCTCGTTAAAACAACCCGTGATTCATTTCATATTTCTTTTGTTTTATTCCCGTCTATGCAAAGAGAACCAAATTTCAATTTTATCATAGCGACCAGCTTTTAACAGATTTGCCCCGCTTTGGTCTAGTGTATTTCCTTATTTCCCTTCTACTTATAAGGAATCAAGTAAGACAGTTTCTGCTAAGATTTAACTCGATTGGGATAATGAACGAATAATATTTTATAGAATAGTTTGTTTACAGAATAGATAAGGAAAGTCCTGTGAATGGAGCACATAAGCTTTTTAAAGGATATAAGGCGAATACTTCCAAACAGTTCATTTCTCCAAACAAGCCTTTTATGGAATTATTTTATTCGTACTTCCTAAGAATTATTTTGATTAAAATCATATGTTTGTGATATTAAGATGTGCATTAAAAGTGTATTTTAAATTTTCTTAGAGATACTTTGAGATCCTCTTCCTTTTCTCTTAAACACAACAATTTACTACTGAAATTTCATATACCTAAATATTCCTTTCATGGCAACAACTAAAATATCCATTGTTGTTTGACAGTTTTAATCATTTATATTTTAGGCAGTACTTTATAGACTAAACCTTCATAATTTTGTTATTCATGAGCTAATACAAGGGGCTTGAAACACTAAGGACAGTATTCATTGGCCTACTTTTTGAACTGTCTTCAACTTCTTGTAAACATGCTCTTTTGCACCTACGATCTTTGCACAGACGAAATACTGTGGCCCTTGAACATCCTTTCATTGGGCTGACCAGATTCTATTAAATGGTTTCAAATTTTCCTATAAAACGAATATTCTGAAAATTCTTTACATTATGAATTACTATTCCCGCACATATAAATAATAATGTCTTAAATAAAACATGAGTTAATAAATGAAAAAAACCAAATCAGCAAACCCTATAGATACAATTCTTATTATTAAACCTAATTATTTTAATGTAGATAAAACAATAATTATCTTTAAATAAACAATATTTTAAGTAATCAATCAAACGAAATATTTGTCAAATTCCTTACTTTAATTTAAAGAATTGAAAGCATTTAAAAATAATAAAGAGAAAAATCAGTATTTTATTTAATTAATTTTTAAAATAAACGTGACAATAAATTATAATAGATAAAGTTGTGTGAATTATAATTCCCTAGGACAGCCATTATTACATGAGAGATATTTAAACAGATATGGGGTTAAATTTGGAGGTACATGTGTTAAAAATATGTTGTTTTCGTTTGTTGAGTATAAACTACATTAACTGCTTATTGGCTTTACGTTCTTTAATGAATAAATTGAAAATAAGGACAGGGATGAATTTTGAAAGTTATGATGGCCAACACGATCGTATTTTCTCTCCTACCTGAAGGGTAAGTCTTAAAAAAAAATTGGTCCAAATTTATTAAATGCTACAAATGTTTACATAAGGGATTCAAAATACCAATAGGGGTTACTTTTTGAAGTTGTAGGGCTTGCTATACTTTTCGGCAAGTCTTGTAGCTCTCATTAGCCAAGCAATATAAAAATAAGATTAGCTTTAAAGAATTTAAAATTATTATATGACTGAAGATAAGTGTTGGACAGTATTTAAAGTTAATGTTTGAAAACTCTTGTAATATAACAGCACACTATTTTGATCAGATGGGTTACACATACAACGTTTTGGCAATATGGTAGGATTAATTTTCGTGAATTAGAACATATCCTATAATTTGTTGTGGGTCCACAATATACATGTTTTGTCTGTATAAGCCAGAGCATTTTAATCTGTACGTAAGGAGTTAAAAATTGCGATGGAAATTAACGGTAGTAGCCTTTGAAAACTGTTGGTTAGTTTTTTATTTTTTTCAGTTATAAATTACCGCTTTTCGCCAAAGTAATAAAAAAAAAATAGTCTTTATAGCAAAGTTCAACAAAATCAGACGAAAACTGTGCAAAATGTGGAACTCTCTCTGCAATAATTCAATTATAAAATATTTTACACTCTGCACTCGAAGTAGTTATGTTCATTGAGCATCATTTCACCAGTTTGATTCATTGTCCGATATGACCAACCAGGTTAAAGGACGTTAAGCTAAAAAAAAACCCAACAAAAACCGCAAAAAGAAATCCTGTGATATTAATTTTCAATGAAACGGCATTGGAATTCAGTGGTATGAATATGAACATTCCATTAACCCCCCTAGATTTGCAATTTTTGGAAATAGTCTATGTCCATTGGAAGAACAATCTTTTCAGTGTAAATAATTATCAAAATAGGTACAGGGGTTTTCCAGATTGCCACACGTACGCAAAATCAGCATAGACAAGGCAAACCGACGTCAAGAAACAGCTAGGACTATTGATCTAAACATTCGTATGGAAAGTGACAACAAACACAATATATAAATAAAGAGAAGGCCGCGCCTTGGCCTAGTGGTTAGACCACTTGCCTCTCACCTTGGCGACCCGAGTTCAATCCCAAGCGACCCCATGTGAAATTTGTGGTGGACAAAGTGGTGCGGGACGTATTTTCTCCAGTTTCCCGGTTACCACCACCATCACATTCCGCCGATGCTCCATCTTCAATCCATGTATCATCAGTGTCATCGCCTGCGGTGCCTTAGTAGTAAAAGTAGACGTTAACACTATCAAAAATAAACAAAGAGAAAAATATTTATCTACAATTCCTGTGCTTCTTTCCTGCGATATCTCATTTTACTTTCTCTACCGAGTACTATGTACGTATATCGTAGGCAGAGAAGATATTGTATTTCATCCAAAAGTTCGATATCAATGCTTTGAGCGTCTCTGAATCCCCCACCCCCAAATTATAAGGTCCATGTGTATCTGTGACATGTCTATGGTCAGCATAACTCGAAAAAATCGACTAAATACCAAACTTGGTATTTAAGTTTGGTATGTTATAAGGATACGACACGAAAAATCAGGAATTTCAGGAACACCCCAAACTACCCTTTACATGGGAGATTTTTCAAAATTTTAGATTTTCTCAAAAATGGCATAAATAGTTTTATTAAAATACCGTATATTAAAGATATTTATATACATATAACATGTTATACCTGATTTTCTTGAAAATGGCTTCTGAAGTCCTCTTCATTCTAAATAACTTTTGCATAGCTGGTAAATCGTAAGAGGTGAACAAAAGCATACTACACAAAAGAGTTGATCACATTACAATAAACAATTTATTATAGTGCTCCTGGGTAGTGTGGTGGTGGTACATGCCTTACATCAACAGGTTGTGAGTTCGAATCTCTCTTAGGGTGAGTTACCCGGATAATTTTATTTTCTCAGGATGTTCCTTATCTTGAGAGGACGAATGTCGAATAACTTTAAGCTCCTTGGTCCCCGAGATCATTTGAGGAGCATTTAATCGATTTAATTCATCGTCCGATATGACCAACCATGTTAAAGGATGTTAATGTTAAAAAAAATACACAAACACACAATTATTTGCACATTTTTTTTTTTGCAGAACTAATAATTTCCGAGATATTCCTTGTTATTGGTTTTAAAATTTCCAGTACTTACTTTTTTTAATGAGAAGTCGATATAAACTTTTTTCCTCCTAGTCATGCAAAGAAAAGGGAAGAACAATGTTGTGCAGTTTTAAAATACTTGACCATCGCTCTAGCCTGTATATATTCTTATTTCTCTTCTACTTAGAAGAATCTAAGCAATAAAACCATATCTACTAATGTTTATCTCGATTAGCTTGAATAATAAGTTAATGTAAGAATTCTTTTTTGTACAATAGGTAGAGAAAGCCATTACATGGAACACATAAGGCTTTTGTTTTTCAGTAAATTGATCTGCTTTTCTATTCTGAAGGATGATTGAAATTATTTAAACTAGATATAGGAGTTACTTAAAATCTTTTTGTTCCTTTCTTTGAATCCAGGAAGTAATAATCGAGATTGTTATGCAGCACGAGACACCCGTTTGTTCTTTATTCCCTAAATGAACCACGTAATTTATTTGCAGCATACAAGCTTTTTTTCTCCTCGGATGTGTTAGTGGCTAAGTTCAACAAATATGACAAACTCAATAGAAAATTTGAGTTTTACATCTTCTCATATCTTATACACAAACTACCCGTTACAATGAAAATTTTTTGAATTTTTTTTTCTCCAAAATAGCTTGAATGATTTTAATTAAAGATGTACATTAAAGATGTTTACATCAGAAATAAAACAATATCTAGAACTTTCTGGGAACAGCTTCTGTAGACTTGTTCATTCTGGATCCTACTGAAATTTATGTAACGTAAGAAATAGACAAAACTTACTACACAAAAATTGTAGATCTCGTTAAAGCACACAATTTTTTGTGTTGTAGAGTTGACCGTTTCCGAGATATTACGTGTTATTGGGTTCAATTTTAAGCTACTTAAACATTTCTCACACAGTAGATCTTCTGTCTTTCGTCTTGATTTTGTTTACTCCTGGCAAGCAAAGAAAACGGAATTTCAATTACTTCACATACCGACTGACTTTTAAAGGAATTGTTTATAGCTTTAGTCTAGTGTAGTGAGGAGTGAATTGAGTAAAATTAAACAAAGAAGCAGGAAGTTAGATAATTCTACTAATGTGTATCTTGATTAGCATAATGTCGATAAAAGAATAATCCTTTTTTTAAGAGAAGTTTGTTTGCGGAACAGCTACAGAAATTCATGCGAATGGAACACATCAGATTTTTTTCGTGGATTATAATGTTCGTAAATGTTCTAATACTCGTATTTTAAGTAAAGGAGTTTATTTTTGTTTCATACCGAGGGAGGCTTGCATTCGGGAGGTTCCAGGTTCGATAGTTGGTGATTGCCCACGCTGATCATGAGTTTTTCGTAGTTTTCCCTGGTTGGCAAGGCGAATGCTGGAAGTATATCCTACCATGGATTTCCTCTCTACCCCATTCTCTCTGTTTCATGTTTACTCCGGGGCTCAGTGACGGTTGACGTCGGAGAGATAGCGTAGAGGGTTGTATTTTACGACTTCTTGGCCCTACCAGCTGACAGACAATCTTTTGAGTCGCTTGTTGGGTTCGTGTTTCCCTGTTAGAGGGAAGCCCTCCTGAAGTACGCCTCGCCTGACCCTCCTGTGGTCAAGCCTGTAACTTCAGGGGATTCTGCGCATCTCTGTCGGCTGAGCCGGCCTCTCCTGTAGCCCATACGTTTCCTGCGGTTCCTTCACCTCATCCGTTCCTCTCAGGGAGCCAGGATGCTAGTCAGCGTCGTCGTGGTGATGATAATGATGATGATCATCGTAATAATTCTTATACTGAGTTATGCAAAGGGTACGTATTATATAAAGCATTAAATGTTGTAACAGCTTCCAGAATGATCTTGTATACCTATTGTATTGAAATAATTAATGCCAGCATTTTAAAAACAAAGAAAAATAGAGCTTTTGTATGAATAATTTAGAGATTAATATGAGAATAAATAATTGTGGACGGATAAAGCTGTGTGATTGCAACTCATATGACTTTCAGTTTAGTCTCCGGCATCGAGTTTTTTACTTTCTCTAGCACGTATGAGCAACGTAGATAGTAGATAGAGAAGGTATTGTATTTCCCAAAAATTCGATACTAAGATTTACCGGAAATACATGTTTTTAGACCCTCTGAATAAAAAAATTAATTTTTTAGAAAAATGTCCATGTGAGTGTATGTGTGTGTGTGTGTGTGTTGTCTGTGTCTGTGGGCAGCATAGCTCAAATATGAAAAATCTAATAACAAACTTGGTATTTAAGTTCATTAGCTTTCAAGGATGCGACACGAAAATTTTAATTTTCTCAAAAATGTTTTTAACGGTTTTGATTAAAATAAAATATGTTTAAGATATTCTCATGACAAACGAAATGTATACCTTGAATTTTATGGGAATAGCCTCTGAAGACCTGTTCATTCTGGATGAGTTTCGCATAGCTGGTTAACCAAAAGTGATAGGCAAAATCTTACTACACAAAAATATATATATTTTTTTTTATGTCATATACATTTTACTGCAAAGTTAACCGTTTCCAAGATTTTCCTTGTTATTGATTTTTAATTTTAAACTAATTAAACGTTTCTCAAACGACAAGTCGTCTTTCATTTCATACCACTTTTGTTTTACTCCTAGTCACGCAAAGAGAACCAAATTTTAATTGCTTTTACACAGCGATATCTTTTTAAAATTTAATTATCGCGTTAGTCTAATGTATACCCTTATTTCCCTTCTGCTTACAAGGAAGCAAGTACTAAGAACATTTCTGCTAATGTTTATTCTTGATTAGCTTGATGTAGATAAATTAATTGTTTGTAAGAATAGTTTGTTGCAGAACAGGCAGAGAAAGTCATGTGAATGGAACACTTCAGAATTTTTTTGTTCAGACGTTTTTGCATTTCGTTGGACTCAAAGTAGGATGTGGCTGCCTACAACACACTTCTTGAACCCATGTAGTTCATTCTTGTGGGCATGTCCGTAACTCTTTATAGCGGCGATAACCACGAGTCACCATTTTGCCAACTGCAGCTGAGTGGACACAGATTGCCACAATAAGGTCATGTCTTTCGATTTGTTTGTCACTGGATGCAAGTAACTCCTTGATGGCTACACAGACGGTTCCCTTGGGGGAGCCAAGGACTTCAAAGCCTTGGGTCAGTAGCCTATCGAGGAGCAAGCAAAAGTAGGATCATAGCATATCTAGGATGAGAGATCAGCCCAAAACTTGGCATGGCGTTGAAGAAAGAAATGAAAAGTAATGATGATAGGGATAATAGTAAAATTCGCGTTGAAATTAAACAATTCAGTATTCGCCTAGTAACAAATAAATCCGCGTAAAGCCTTCGGTTAGATCGAACGAGCCAGGGTTTGAACTCGGGACCTCCCGAATGCGAGTCGCACACGTTATCACGGCTCCGATTCACTTGGTCAGAATTCTGGCACATGAAGTTCTAATGAAAATCATTAGAGCCATCTTCTTTTCTGGGGGAGGGTCAAGAATAACGGAAAAGTTCCTATGCAAAGAATATTGTGAAATGTGGGCGACTTCCTGAAAATCTTGGTCATACATTCTTTAAAAGTGCCTGAATTACAGCCTGGGAAAATATACTACGCACCTGATGTTAGCGCTGTTACACTGTTGCCACGATCATCACTCGCTATCATCCATGTCAGGAAATTGCATTTCCAAACTACCGAAACTAATAAAATATGGCATTTATACAATAAAGTACTGAAACATGCATTGGTAGACTTAGTTAAACTAATTCGCGTAATCACTCAAACATGTTATTATATGTATTGATTTAATTGTTTTTTCACACAAACAGTGTGTAGGACAGAAGTTGGATAGGTAAAGTCAGACTGAAAAATTCAATGCCATAGCCGGAATTTAAACCACGGATCTCCCGATCTCTAGCCGGTTGCTCTACCACTGAACTTTCATGGTAACATGCCGGCACGGCATTAAATTTCTCAACAACTCGCATGTTTCCGGGTAAACCACAAGGTTATCTCAAATTATTTTGAGATGACATACCCCAATGTCGTCTTACAATGTCGTAAGTACTTTAAGTCCCAGGATTCATAGTTGGACACATTGACCATAATAGTTGGCTATACTCTAAATCCTGGAAATTAAAGTACATAACAAATTGGGCGAGATATGGCGAGTCTCCTTCTCAGGTGAGTGAATCACATGGTTGTCAAGTGGCTATCAAGTATATAGATTTTAATTTTTTATTTTGGACATGTGCTGTTTACAGACCCACACACACATACACACACACACACACAGTCGCGGAGCATTCTCAAAAAAAAAAAAAAAATGCGTTTATTAGGTTCAAGAGATCTTAAAATCTCGATCGGAAGTTTTGGATGGGATACATATTTCCTACCTATTTCAAACAAGGGGTAGAAAAATATCTGATTGGTTTAACGGCTCTCTCTCTCTCTTTCTCTCTCTCTCTCTCTCTCTCTCTTTCCCCTTTTCTGCCTGAAAGGAAAGTTTTTTTTTTTTTATATTTATGAAGCATTCCCCTTTAAGGCATCAATGTTTTATTGCCTCAGCCCTTCCAAACTTTATAACCATCATGAAACTTTGCACGTGCCATATTGGATCTGAAACCACTCACTTATTTTGAAGGTCAGACTGAAATGTTTAACTGTACTGTAATAAAGTGGTTTTCACCACCCCTCTTGCCCGTGAAAGTTACGTCTCCCCCCTCTCACGGTAGACATATCAACCCCGTTATACCCCGCTGTTGAGCGAAATGTTTACCCGCGCAAGCGTAGCACTATACCGGAGGGCGCGTCGCCGCCATGCTGAATTTTCGCCACCACCAACCGAAAATCAATGGGATGGTGACGTCGCTCACCAGGGTGTGACGTCATGTTGTGTAGAGGTTGGTGTGATAGCGGGCCTGGCTAGTGGAATAGTGCACCAGAGGGATTGATCCAGTTCAGTACAGGTTTATCGTGGCCATGAGGAAGACAACAACATGGCACCTGCTCGTCGTTTTAACCATCATCGTTGTCGTCGTCCACGGGGAGGTGTTCACCAACTCCTTCCTCGTGAAGCTTCGAGGGGAACCTGGCATGGAGGTCGCCCACCAGGTGGCCGCGAGGAACGGTTTCGAGAGCCTGGGTCCAGTGAGTACCTCTGTTTACATATTAACCTATGCCAAATGTACTAGTGCTCTCAAATAACACTGTTTTTGGTAACATATTCTGTATAACTTTCCTAATACGGCATTCCCTTCGGGCGCTGTGGAATGTTTCCAATTATCCAATTTGGTTAAGACTTAATTTTCTACTACATGCATATGTCGATTTTTAGGTTAAAAGATAACCTTACCATAAGCTTCTGCATTGGAACATTCAGGGGATGTTGGTTACTAATTATATTAGATTTCAGTGCAAACCTAATTTCGTGATAGTATCCAAAACGTAATATATCTACGTAATAAAATCCTTATATGATTTCAATGAAAAATGTAAACAAGGGTGGGAGAATAGCAGTGCTTATAGTCAAATACACCTTGAACGTGGATGCATTTATGTCACGCTATGCTAAGAAGAAGAAAAAAGAACAAAGAAAAAGAAATGAGTCAAAAATATGCGGGCAAAAATATTAATGTAAAACATCTTCAACAGCACAGAGTTTTCATACCTACCTCAGATGACACATATATGGTGATGTACATATTTTAGCCTGAAACAACACACAGCTGTTCATAAAACAGGATAATCTATATGATAGTCATGATAATATTGTGAGCTTGTGAGAAACAAAAGAACGACTAAAAATTTACAAATGTGCTGCTTAAACCAATTTAAAATTTAAGCAAAAAGACAGAATATTTTGAAAATGTTAACCTCACGTTGGCACAAATCGTACATTAACTTCATTTAGCTTGAAGCAAGTTTTTAAGTTTTTGTGCATGTTTTAAGAGGATAATGGGCGAAACTTTAGTAGTTTCAGTCAAAGTATACGTTTGGGCATTTTTCCATAGTAAAATTCTAGACATAGTAAAGTGCACACAAGAAAAGTTTGAAAGCCTTTTATTAGGAATATTTAAAAATACCTAATTATTTAATTTTCCATTTTAATTTTGTACAACATAAGTGCATATTTAAAACTTAATGTGATCTATAAATATGCTAGAAGCCTGAATTTTTTTTTTTTAAGCTTAACGTCCTTTAACCTAGTTGGTCATATCGGACGATGAATGAAATTGGCAAAATGATGCTCAAATGATCTCGGGGTCCATGGAGCTTAAAGTTACTCGACATTCGTCTTCTCAGGATAAGGGAAAACCCCGAAAAAAAACCTTATCCAGGTAACTCACCCTAAGCGAGATTCGAACTCGTGATCTGTTGAATATGAGGCAGACACGCTACCACCACACTACCCAGGTGGGCAATTTAACTTTATCTTCCTGAAAATATTCCTAATAAAGCTAAGTATGGAATATTTTACTAAAACTTTAACTTTTGAAATAAAAACTAAAATGTATATAGAAACAGTAAAAAATTGATGTTGCTTTTTCAGTGTATATAACTTTATTTTCCCTTTGTAATGAAGATGTTGAAAATGAATGTTTGAGCCTTTCTATATATTTCTATGGTATTATTGTCAAATAAGGTTTAGAAATGTTATTAAAATTATTTGAGAAGATAGATTTTAAAATTTCATATTATTTAAACAAAAAATGTCTAATAATTTAAAACTTATTGGACTTAGAGTAATGAAATTCTGCAGAAAATCACATTTTATGCTCTTTATGGGGACAAAACTGAAGGCATTAAACTTGTGGAAAACCTAATTTTCATCCATAAACTTTTGAAGGTTCTACAGCTGTAAGAATGTAAATGAGAATGGAAAAGATTGAAGAACTATTTATAGAAATTCGTATATTTTATTTATTTTTTTACTAAGCATACTTCTCTAACACATATCGATAAAACATTTTGAAGATTAAATAATAATGAAAATATTCCATTTTTACAGATGCTTGATTAAAGCAAATTTCCTTAAAATCTTCCTCTTGTATCCCTAAAAAGTGCCCTAGTATTTAGTTTACCGAATTTTCGTTTTATGCAGCTGTGTAGAATCTACAAACATAAACGTGCATAGGCCTGCTTCTTTTTACATTCTCTAGCTCGAATGTGCAATGTACATACTTAGTATGTAGAGAAGGTATATTTAAATTAAAATTAGAGTCCAAGATTTTATCGCAAATACATGTTTTGAGGGTTAATAAATAAAAAAATCCTAAAATTGTCCATGTCTGTTTTTCTTTTTGTGTGTATGTGTGTGCAGCATAACTCAAAAACGAACATTTGGTTAAATACCAAATTTGTTATTCAAGTTCAGTACCTTTAAGGATGGAATTGTACGATTTTCAAGAAAATCCTCCCCAAACAACCGTTTACATGGAAGTTTTCATTCGAAATTTTCAATTTAAAATGACTTTAAGGATTTTGATTATAAAACCACATATTAAATCTATTTAGACGAGGAAAGGTATATATTGAATTCTATGAGAATATCCTCTGAAGTCCTCTTCATTCTGCAGGACTCTTGTATAACCGGTGAACCATAAGTGGTAGATAAATATCTTATTATATAAAAATCTGGTGTGTACCATTCACATGACTTTCTCCATATCCCTGCAACAAATAATTCTTAAAAAGCTTATACTTCTATTTACTTTATGCTAATCAGAAAAAAATAGCAGAAATAGACTTATTAGTCGCTTCCTTGTAAGTAGGAGCGAAATAAGGGACAACCGTAGGTTAAGGTGATAGTCAAAAGCTGGTTGCTATGTCAATGAAGTTCCTTTGTTTATATCAATAGGAGTTGACAAGTTCCTGTATGAGAAAAGTATACGTTTTTCATAGCAGAAACCAAAAATAAGGAATGTCACAAAAACGACGAACTCACGAAAAATATGTATATAACATAAATTGTGTGTTTTAACGTGCTCTACATTTTTTGTGTAGTAAGTTTCTGTCCATCTCTTACGGTTTAGCAGTTATTCAAAATTCCTTAAAATTCATCCAGAATAAACTACTCTGCAGAGGCTATTCCTAGAAAATTCAAGATTATACATTTTATTTGTCAGGTAAATATGTTTAATATACGAAATTTTAATCAAAATCGTTAGAGCCATTTTTGAGAAAATCAAAATTTTTGAAAAAAGTTCCATGTAAAGGGAGTGGGGGGATTTTTCTCAAAATCTTCGTATCGCATCCCTGGAAGATACTAAACTTAAATACCAAGTTTGATATTTTACCGACTTTTCGTTTTTGAGTTATCGTGTTCACACACACACACACACACACACACACACACACACACGCAGGACCTTTTTGGGAAAATTCTTTTTTTGGATATTGGGGACCCTAAAACATATATTTCCGGTGAAATCTCGGTATCGAATTTTTGGGTTGAGTGCAATACCTTCTCTATACACTATGTACATAGTGCGTATAGAGAAAGTAAAAATGTGTATCTCGTTAAAACACAAAATTTATGTCGGATACAGTTTTACTTTCTCTATAGGCACTATGTACATAGTGTATAGAGGATGTATTGCACTTCACCAAAAAATTCGATACCGAGATTTCACCGGAAATATATGTTTTAGGGCCCCCTTTATCTAAAAAAACCATTTTCGGAAAAAGGTCCGTGTGTCTGTGAACACGATAACTCAAAAACGAAAAGTAGGTAAAATACCAAACTTGGTATTTAAGTTTAGTATCTTCCAGGAATGCGACACGAAGATTTTGAGAAAAATCCCCCCCACCCCCAACTACCCTTTACATGGAACTTTTTTCGAAAATTTTGATTTTCTCAAAAATGACTCTAACGATTTTGATTAAAATTTCGTATATTAAAGATATTTACCTGACAAATTAAATGTATAATCTTGAATTTTCTGGGAATAGCCTCTGAAGAGTAGTTTATTCCGGATGAATTTTACTAAATTTTGAATAACTGCTAAACTGTAAGAGATGGACAAAAACTTACTGCACAAAAGATGTAGAGCACGTTAAAACACACAATTTATGTTATATACATTTTTTTCGTGGAGTTCGTCGTTTTTGTGACATTCCTTATTTTTGGTTTCTGCTATGAAAAACGTATACATTTCTCATACAGGAATTTGTCAACTGCTGTCCATACAAACAAAGGAACTTCAGTGACATAGCAACCAGCTTTTGATTATCACTTGAACCTATGGTACTCCCTTATTTCACCTCTACTTACAAGGAAGCAAGTAATATGGCTATTTCTGCTAATCTTTTACTCAGCATGAAGTTAATAGAAATATAAGCTTTTTAAGAATAATTTGTTGCAGGGGTATAGAGAAAGTCATGTGAATGGTACACATCAGACTTTTACTTTCTCTAGCCTCGTATGTGCAATGTACATAGGGTTAGTAGAGAAGTATTGCATTCCACCCAAAAATTCGATGTCGAGATTTCACCGGGACGATTACGTTTTGGGACCCCCTGAATCAAAAAAAAGCATTTCCAGAAAAAGTTCCGTGTGTGTGTATGTCCGTGTGTCTATGAACACGATAGCTCAAAAACGAAAAGTAGCTAAAATACCAAACTTGGTATTTAAGTTCAGTATCTTCCAGAGATGCGACACGAAGATTTTGAGAAAAATCCCCCCACCCCGAACTACCCTTTACATGGAACCTTTTTCGAAAATTTTGAATTTCTTAAAGTTGGCTTTAACGATTTTGATTAAAATGTCGTATATTAAACATATTTACCTGACAAATAAAATGTATGTCTTGAATTTTCTGGGAATAGCTTCTAAAGACCTGTTTATTCTGGATGTATTTTGCTTAATTTGGCATAACTAATAAACCGTAAGAGATGGACAAAAACTTACTATACAGAAAACGTAGGCCTTGTTAAAATACACAATTTATGTCATATACATTTTTTTTCGTGGAGCTTACTGTTTTCGAGGTATTCATTGTTATTAGTTTCAGTTGTGAAGTACTTATACTTTTCTCAGACGGAGTGTCCATTTTTCTTTTGTTTTACTCCTGGCCAAGAAAAGAAGCGATTTGTAATGATAATCGCATAACGACAGCTTTTAAAACATTTGTCTATTGATTTAGCCTAGTGTATTCCCTTTTTTCTTCTTACTTATAAGGAATTAAGTAATAAGAGCATTGTGCTGAATACCTCGATTAACAAGGTGCAGAAAGAAGAATAATCTTATGTAAGAAGTTTGTAGAACGGCTAGAAAAAGTCATGTGAGTGTAACACATAAGATTTTTTGAAGAGTTAACTATTTTGAGATGCTCCATATTCTTGATTCATATTTTCCTCAAATTGACTGTCATTCGTTTTTCTTGCTCCTGGCCAAGCAAACCTTTATCTGGATTTACGTTTAGTAGCCAGAAGAACACACTTTTTACCTTGTCTACATGGTACATAATTAGAGAAGCATTTACACTCCACCCAAAAATTCGATACCGAGATTTCACAAGAAATCCATGTTTTGGGACCTCCTGCATAAAAAAAAAAATTTAGGAAAGATATTCTCGCGCGCGTCCGTGATTGTATGTATGTATGTATGTAGTATGTATGTATGTATGTATGTATTATGTATGTATATGCGTCCGTCCATGTGTCTGTGATCACGATAATTTAAAAACGAAAAATTGGTAAAATACCAAATTTGGTATTTAAGTTTAATATCTTCCAAGGGTGCTACACGAAGCTTTTGAAAAATGTTCCACCCCAAACTAAACTTTACGTTTCGTAGTCGTCTTACTCTATCCATATTTTAGGACAGACGCCCCCCCCCCAAGGACTTACAAGCGGATGCCTAGGAGTCAGAAACCACAACGGCAACGGTACGAAACCACAGAATGGAGAACCTGGAACAAGTGGTCGTCCCGTAGCCGACATGAGAGAGAGGAAATGCATGATATGAAATGCAAGCGAAATGAATGATAGAAAAGGTGGCGAGGGAGCAGTTGGTGGAATAAGTGGCGGGGGAAACCGGAGCCCCGAAGAAAACTCGCCCAGACGCCGCTTGGTGCACCACAATCCCACCTGCGAGCGCTTGGGATCGAACTCGGGCGCTTAGGTGGGAGACAAGCGTCTTGCCACGAAGCGCCACCTAAATAACTGCATCTGCCGGGAATCGAACCCGGGCCGCCCAATTCGGAGACGAGCATTCTATCACTGAACCACCGATACTTACTACCCTTACATGAAAAAAAAATCGAAAATTTTGATTTTCTCAAAAATGTCTATAACGATTTTGATTAAAATATCGTATATTAAAATATTTTCATGGCAAATAAAATGTATATCTTGAATTTTCTGGGAATATCCTCTGAAGATCTCTTTACTCTTGATGAATTTTGCATAACTGATAAACCGTGTGAGAGAGAGAGAGAGAGAGAGAGAGAGAGAGAGAGAGAGAGAGAGAGAGAGAGAGAGAGAGAGAGAGAGAGAGATACATTTATTACAACAAAAATAAATATTTGTCGTTAAAACCCACAATTTATGTCATTTACACAATTTTTCGTTGATTTGTCTATTTCAGAGACATTCCTGGTCATTGGTGTCAGTTTTAAAATACTTGAACATTTCTGATATAGGAATTTGCAAACTATTAGCTATGCAAAGAAACAAATTTCAACCACATGGCAACCAGATTTTAAAAGATTTAACTGTCGCTTTATCCAAGTGTATTCACTTATTTTCTTTCTACTTTCAAGAAAGCAAGTAATAAAGAAAATTTCTGCTGATGTTTATCTTGATTAGCATGAAGTAGATAGAAGAATAACTTTAACTATAATTTGTTACGGAGGTGTAGAGAAAGTCGTGTGAGTGGAACTCATGAGATTTTTTAAGAATAGGTTGTTGCAAATTGGGGAGAAAAGGTCATGTGAGGTAACTTTTTTTTATTTTATATTGGAAATGCAATACTTCCTGTATCTTGTGTATCTATGCCAGAGACAAATAAAGAGAGATAGGAAGCTCATGTTTAATGGCTTTAAGGCGATACCATAATGTTGTTTGTAAATTATTCCAAACATTTGTAGCTTATATAGAGTAATTGAAATGTAAAGAAACATGAAGCCGTTTGAAACTGAACAAAGAATAATTCAGTTGAATGAATGCTTGGTTTATTTTTGGAAATTTCTTTCACGTAGTTAAATCAGTTTACTAAATTAAATATTTAAAAAGAACTAAATTGTTTACTAGACAGAAATGTAACTCATTTCGAAACTCTAGCGAACCTTTTGGTATCTCTCTTAGCAATAGTCTATAGTTATATTCAATTCAGCTCTTGTCAACAATCAAAACCAAGCCGGTAGAACAAATTTGAACTAGCAAATGAATGCTATTTCAAAAATAAGTATAAATTCGCTTAATTTTATCTACTATCATATATTTTGTCTCATCTTCTTTCATAAACTTGTTTTGCTATCCAATTTATGTTAATGAGGATAAATATTTGGAGAAATGGTTACATTGCATGTTTCATTGTAGATACAAAAGCTGTACAGATGCTGGTTTTGAAATTCCATACTTTCTGCGTGGCTTTGCAAGAAACACAATAATGCTGACCTAACACTCAAAGATATTCTCGATACAGCATTGAAAATTCAAAATAATAGTTGTAAAAATATCTATATGATATATTATATATAATTAAAATATATTTCTTATTTGTCATGAAAACATCTTAACATAGTCCTCGTACTATAATCAAAATCGGTTGATCAGTTTTTGAGAAAATTAAAAACAAGAAGCATTTTAGTGTTTCCTTGAAAATCTTAATGAATCCATGGAAGGTCTGAACGTTTGTTTTGGGGTTATTTGTTTTTCGCAAAACTATTTATTTATATGTCCCTTTAAAGAAATCTGATCAGTTCCTTCAAATCACATTCTCTATCAATTCTGCAAAAATCATTCTTACCAACGCTTTTTCTTTTATATATCCTGTAGTAATCACATAAACGCTAGTGAAAATAGTCTTATTACTTATTTAGTTGTAGGTACAGGGGATATAAAGCGATGATCACATCTTTTAAAAGCTGGTCGCTAAATCGTTGAAATTCCGTAGGATTTGCATGGTCAGGAGGGAAAAAGAAAAACGAATGACGACTTCCCATTTGTAAAAGATTAATAATTATAAAATTTAAACCAATAACAAAGAATATCGCGTAAATGGTTAGTTAAAAACAAAATTGTGTTGTTCATAAATTGTATGTTTTAAAGACCTCTACATTTTTTGTGCAAAAACATTTCATATTAGTCATCCAGGATGAAGACGTTTTCGGAGGCTATTCCCAGAAAATTCGATATATATTTTTTTATTTGTAAAGTAGATATTTTAATATGTAGTATTTGAATGCAAATTGTTAGTCATTTTTGAGAAAATTGCGAAAAATCTTAAATGTAAGAGTGGGGGGGGAGAATTTCCTGAAAAAGTCTTCGTGTAGCATCTTAAAAAGATGCGGGATTTAATTAAAGCTGTAATTTAACCAATGGAGCGATTATATGGAGAAAATAGTGAATAAGAGAGGAAAAACTTTAAGGAAAGTTAAACAACTAACTAGGGATAGAACAAAATATAGGAAATGGATCTTGACCGGCTGAGGAAACCCGCCACTCGAAAGGGCAAAAGGACAGGAAAAGAAGAAAAACAAGAAAAATGTGATTTAATCGACTTTCGCTTTTGATTATGCTGTTCATAGACAGATGCATGTCGACATCTTTTAAAAATGTTTTGTGTTTTCCGGATGGAAAAATCACGATATCGAATTTTTCGATGGAATGCACTCCTATCTGTAACTACCATCTATTGTGTACCTACCTGGTACAGAAAGTAAAGTGCTATTTTTTGATTCAGTGGACCTAAAAATATGCATTTCTAATGAAATAATGATCTAAATTTGATATGGAAAACAACAACCCACCATAGGCGACCATAGGAACAGTGAAAGTAAAAATATAGAAGTGTTGTTTAAAATTCTAAATAACTGGGATTAAGGGAATAAAACTTAACATGCAGTTAATTCTGTTTTAGACTTTCCCTTTAGTATAATTGTTTTTGTTTAAATTAAACTAAAATTATGTTAAAATACTGAACTGCGTTATATAGAAATTCTGAAATGAAAACTAATGTGCAACATAAGAGATAAAAAAATGTATTAAAAGGTGTCCTAATTAGGATTGTTTTTTTTTAATTGAATTTACAAAAAAATTGAATTTTTGAGCCTTTAATAAAGATGATGTATTTTATAGGGTGATGGAAATCTGCTTGAAAATAGTCCCTAGGGGTTTTTACTATTTCTTCGTACATAGTCTGTGCAAGACCACATTGGGGCAGTGATCCCCTAACGAGGTTTCATTTGACTGGGATAGTTGTGGACATGAGTGACAGTCGAATTCACCAAAAACGTGGTTAGTTTCCATTATTAGAAGTAATATGCATATAAATGTGGGCATGAACATTCGGGGGGGGACTTTAAAATAATGTCGAAATATTGAAAAATTGAAACAATTAATAACAGATATCTTTCCAAAGGCTGATACCACAAAGTTATTTGAAATAAGCTGCGTGTTTTAAATTCATCCACATTTTTGTAGTCTACAGTATCATCTACTGCTTATTGTATACCCATTTAACAAAATTACGCAACATTTCTTCCGGATGAAGAGGATTTCACAGGCTATTCCAAGCAAAATTTAAGACGCACGTTTTATTCGTCATGCAAATGCCTTTAATGTATGGATCTTAATAGAAAACCTTGGAGCCATTTTTGAGGAAATGTTGAAAGGCTTTCCATTTCAAGAGTATTTTGGGACGGGGGATTTTGTGAAAATCTCGGCATTGCATTTTTTATAGATTCTTAATATACTAAGTTTGGCATTTATCCGACTTTTCGCTTTTGACTTGACTGTTCACGCACACATACATACCAGCATGGACCTTTTCTATAAATGCTTTCTCGTATTCAGGGAACCTCAAAGCACATGAAAGTATCTGATGTGTTCAGTTCACATAACAATCTCTACCTGTCTACGAACAAATTATTTTATTACAAAAGATTATTCTTTGATCTCCATGCTAATCAAGATAAATATTAACAGATATTACTCGCTTCTTGTAAGTAGAAGAGAAATAAAGACAAAGCTATAATCCAATCTTAAATGCAATACTTTTAGACTATTTTTATATTTACAGGTTCCATTTTTCTTTATAATTTTCTTCAAATTATATTCCAAGTTAGCTCCCGAAGAAATCATCAATACAGAACTTATAAATAGTAAAGATATTCCATTACGATTGAAATTCAGTTCTCTTTGCATGAGAGCAAAAGAAAAGAGATGGAACGAATTAAGAGTTCTCATATGAGCAAAGTTTAAATACTTTAAAACTGAAACCAATGACATGGAATATTTCATATCTCAGAAATGGTTAACTCCATCATAAAAATAACAAAACTTATTAGATAAACTGTATATTTTAACGAGATCTACGTTTTTGTGTTGCAAGTTTTTTTTCTCTCTCTGCCTCTTACGGTTTAGCATTTGTAAAAATCATTCAGAATATTCTGAGGGTATTCCCAGAAAATTCAATATATACATTTTCTTTGTACTGAAAATATCTTGAATAAATGGTATTTCAATCACAACCGTAAAAGTCAATTTTGTGTAAATTATTTTTTTTAAATGTTCCATGTAAAGGGTGGGCGAAAATCTTCATGCCATATTCTTGGAAGACAATAGACTTAAGTACCTAACAAGTTTAGTATTTATCGGACTTTTCGTTTTTGAATTATGCTGCACGCTCACAGACACGAACATTTTTCTAAATTTTTTTTTTTGTATTCAAGGGGCCTCAAATCGGTGAAATATCGGTATCGAATTTTTTATAGAATACAATACCTTCTCTACCTTCTATGTTCTTAAATTGTACATGTGTGCTAGAGAAAGTAAAAACATGACTTTTTGGGAGGATTACAATAATTACTCTTACTTCCTCTATTTCCTCTACATACTGCACAGAAACAAAGGAGAAACTGGATTCATTTGATAAGAAGTTACTCTATTTGAAACTCGTTGTTAGCTTTGTTACAAAAAAAAAAAAAAAAAATCTTGCAACTACAATTTGTTAAAATGTTCGAAAATGAAGTGATATGTGAAGTATATTTTATTACTATGGTATGTTTCATAGTGTGAAGCTTTACAAATAAATTATTATTGATTACTTTTGTCATGTATATGAGAAATGTATAACCATATACTAATAAAATTTGTAACACAATGCTGCTTCGTCATCAAACATAGCAGCCTCCATTTGTAATAGCTTTCACACTTTAGCTGTCTTGTTTTTACGCTAACGTTTTGTTGACATGTGAACAGCAAGGCGTTTATGTCCTCACATTAATATTAACGTTTCAATGGCCCCTTATGCATGATTTTGTTTACGATTGCGTTTTGTTCTGCTCAACAAAAACGCAAGAAAAAATCATTACTAAGACGCATACCAATAGTCAGCTTCGCTAAAGGTAATGAATAAATGCTTAACCTACATTAGTTGCTTATTTGTTACGTTTTTTGTCTGTTATGCCGCACCTAAGCATCATGAAGTGGAAATAAGTCTATCACAACCAAAACCAAATATAACAAATGCAAAAGTTTGCGTAAGTTAAATATATTTCCGTTCATAATTATGACAGATTTATTAGGAAAAACTTATTGTAAAGACAGATGCTGAAGGTAATTTTGCAAAGTTGTACACTTTCTTATGAACGGTGTAAGTGTGCGGTAGTGAGCTTTTTTACTAAACGTACTAAAGTGCCTTTCGCGGCCAGACATTTTTCCAATCACAAGCGGCACCGTTAGATAACTACCTCTTTGGTGCTTTTGATATTTTATGTCGGTGTTTGAATAATATTCGCTGTGAAAGTATTTTAAATTAGTAGGGCAAGTAACTCTCAGCTACGGTAGACATGAAAGGTGAGAAAATATTGTGCAACAGATGCGCAGATTTCTAATTTTAATTTTTAGTTGCAAAATAATTAGTAGTGGTGGTGGCGGCGGTGGTGGAGGTTTATTAAGTTTACACTAATACAATAATTGCGTCACACAGTCGCATGGGTCGGGTGATCATACATGCTGTCCAAAAATACTTGAGTATAAAATATTACCTACATGTATGTTTTATATCTCTTAACAACATCGTAAACACACACACACACACACACACACACACACACACACACACATACACTCGCACGCGCGCTGCGACAACAGAACCACAGAACAATAAAGGAAAGAACACAGATATAACACACACACACACACACACACACACACACACACACACTTGTACTCACAACTACACCACGTATTAGTCAAACATCAAACAAGTCTATACAATATTTACACAAATATTTTATCTCTTAGTGCACGTACTTCCATTATGTATGTGCCCAGGCTTGGCTGTTTAGAATCAAATCCTAGGATGCTGTCCTTCGTCTGTTTGAAACTAAAAATACTCCCGGCAATAATTTTTTCCTGGCATCCTACATCTGCACCCAATCTACCAAAATATGCGTCCAGTCTTCCTGATCCCCGCATAATGGGCAAATCCGCCTACCAGCTTCATCAACTACCTTACGGGTTTTCCATCCTCCCAACCTGAGCCAAGTTATTCCCAGTCTTTGTTTCATACCCAATTTTAAAATATATGTTTCTTTACCCCACTCAATTTTTATTACGTTTTGTAAGTGCAGTGACCATTTGTTTCTACATTAAGATTATATTTCGTGTCTGTTTATATCGCATAGTCGTCTTTTTACTTTATTCACAGCGTTATGTTATTATAGTAAATTAGGCTATTTCATCCATTTTATTTCTCTACATTAGAGCGTGAAAAAACAGAGAAACAACTTATATCGGTGTTTGAATAATATTCACTGTGAAATTATTTTAAATTAGCACGGAAAGCAACTCTCAGAAATGGTAGACATAAAAGGTGAGAAAGTATTGTGCAACAGATGTGCGAATTTCTAATTTTAATTTTTAGTTGCAAAATAATTGTTATTATAACAAATTAGGCTATTCCATTTCATTTCTCTACATTAGAGCGTGTGAGCATCGGCAACTAGATGACGAGGGACGAGTGCCGTGCAAAAGTGGGCCCTTTTAATCTGATAATATTGTACTGTTTACTTCCAATGTGTTCAGACGTGAATACTGTCTTCTTAATTTAGATGACTTCACACTTTTTAATTTCTCTTTTAGGTATTACACCAGTAGAGGGAGTATTCTATGGCACCCAAAAATTCAGTGTCCAGTGTTTACGGTAAATATTTAATTGCTTTGAAATCCTCAACCCAATATATATATAATAGAAAAATGGCTGTAAGCCACATAAATTCAACGAAATATCAAACTTGGTATTTTAAGTTCAGTATCTTCCAAGGAAGATACTGAAGATTATATGAAGATTAAGAAAGAAAGAAGAAAAAAAAACCACCCCTAAACATCCTTTTATGTGGAAAAAGGTTGAATGTTTAAATAATAAAATATATATGTTGTAAGTTTATGGAATCCTGTGAAGTACTCTCCATTTGGAAGGAATTTTGTATGTTATTTCGTATAGGGAGTCAACCATAAAGTGCAGGAAAAAGCTTTCTGCACAACAACTGCAGATCCTTATAAATAATTTCCTGTGACTAAATCCACATTTGAGCTATCAGTCATTATGAGTTTGAATTTTTCAGTTTTTTTAAAGTGTTGCGTTATTCAGTTGTTTCTCGGGATGTCACGGAAGGGTATAGAATTTAAAAGCTAGCACATAGAGCATATGAGACTCCATTCTGATTTCTATAAATCTCTTGTACCTTTAAAGAAATATGTAGGTATGAAATTATCTTTAAATGTTTATTTCTTTTTTTTTGTTTTTTGTTTTTCACTTTTTTTGTTTTTTTTTGTTTTCACTTTTTTTTCACTTTTTTTTTTTACTTTTTGTTTTCCCTTCCTTTTCATTTTCCCCTATTTTTCTGTTTTCCTGTTTACGTTTTTACATACAGATATACAATCCTTACACAAACATCTGAGGGGGACTTGAACTTGCGATCTCCTCGCCTAACATGTAGTAGAAAAAAACATAGGGGATTTTTATAACATGGCTGCGGACGCGTGTTTGAATTCTTCGCGCTACTGTACAATGTATACTTGCGGTCCATCTCCGAGCCATCAAGGCTTTGTATTAAACCGTCGCTCCTACATAACTCGCATAATTGAGAAGTAGTGCTGTCTAGAAGTGTACTTTCCAATCTACTCCTGCCTACGCCTCGTCGTTTAAGTAATACGCAGGATATTCTTCCTGGCGTGAGGAGAAGCAGTATTTTGTTGCCTGTCCTCCACGTTGCGTAGTGCGCTCAGGACCTACTAGTTGCTCTGATATTTTTTCAGGATCTGAAAACTTTACTGTGTATAGCGTATGATATATATCTGCAATGGGATATCTGATAAAACAATGCTTCTTTGGAAATATATTGCGAGTTAGCAAAATTCCTATTGAATTTTCATCCGTAGTATACGCCATGAAACTTTTGTCTAAACTCTTTAATGGTGAGAATGATTTATTTCTTGATACTTTTTGAAAATATTAAGAAAGAAAGGTTTAAACAATTTTTCACAATTATTTCACAATGTTTAGCAGCTTAAAATTCACTAAATTTTGTTCATTTCCACACTATTGCACATTTTGTGCATATTTTTTGACATCGTTATACTAGGTGGTCCAACGATGCCGTATTTCGTATTTTAGTGCGTTATAAAATTGCTGAACTACACGGGATAAATCCAAGCATACGCCGGTCAGTGGCGTTGTAAGAGAGAAAGAGCGACCTTCGCTCTTCTCTTGCATATCAGCGTAAACGGTGAAGGAATCCCCGTGCTCATTTAGAGGCGGTTGTACTGGAGTCCATGATGTATACAAGAATAGTGTCAACACAGAAATAAACAGTGATTTCCACTTCAATTGCACAGCCATTTTTTTAGGGAATAAACTCAGCTTTTAGATTCACAAATAATTAAAAATTCACCTATCATTAGGTGAAATGTTACTGTGTAATACGCTGTTCTTATTTATCATTGGGCTACTAATTTATTCTTCTTCTTCTTCTTCTTATTATTATTATTATTTATTATCATCTTTATTAGTTTGCTTGGCAGAATAAAAAGAACTGATGTGTTCCATTCGCATAAATTTCTCTACATCTCTGCAACAAATTATTGTTAAAAAGCTTATGCTTCTATTTACTTCATGCTAGTTGAGAAAACATTAGCAGAAATAGTCTTATTACTTGCTTCCTTGTAAGTAAATACCAAATAAGAAAGTGCCATAAGCTAAAGTGATAGTCAAAAGCTGGTTGCTATGTGACTGAAATTTCTTTGTTTGTGTGGACATGAGTTGACAAATTCCACTATGAGAAAAGTATAAGTTTTTTTTATGTCAATAGAGATCAACTCCACAAAAAAAAAAAAAAAAAAAAATGTATTTAATATAAATGGTGTGTTTAAATGTACTCTACATCTTTGTGTGGCAAGTTTTTGTCCATCTCTTACGGTTTAGCAGTTGTGCAAATTTCCGTAAAATTCATCCGAGACTATTCCCAGAAAATTCAAGATATACCTTTTATTTGTGAGTTAAATATCCTTAATATACGATATTTTAATCAAAATCGTCAGAGCCATTTTTAGGAAAATCAACATTTTCGAAAAAAGGTCCATATAAAGCGTAGTTGGCGGTGAGGGGGATTTTCTTAAAAATCTTCGTGTCGCATCCTTGTAAAATACCAATCTTAAATACCAAGTTTGGTATTTAACGGTCTTTTCGTTTCTGAGCTATGCTACCCCCCCTCCCCACACACGGACCTTTTTCTGAAAATACTTTTTGTTTGGATTCAGGGGATCCTAAAACATGTATTTCCGGTGAAATCTCGGTAGCGAATTTTCGGGTGGAATAAAATACAGGGTTACTACAAAAGAAATAGACAACTTCAACTGCCTGTAAAACAAAACTATTTACGGTAATTTGACGCCGTTTTCACTGGTTTGTAGAGGAGTCTTTGAAGTTTACATTGTGGACTCACAAATGATCAATATGGGTTCCTCCAGTCACACGACACACATCCATGCGACAATCAAGTTCATCTCAAACCTTTTGTAACATATCTGCATCAACACTTGCCACGGCTTGTCTGATACGTTGTTTCAAGTCGTCTAAATTAAGAGGAAGTGGAGGGACAAAAACACGGTCTTTCACGAATCCCCATAGAAAAAAATCACATGGTGTGAGATCAGGGCTCCTTGGTGGCCAAAATGCAAGAGCATTATTGTCGGTTGTAGCACGGCCAATCCAATGATGTGGTAGGACTTCATCTAGGTAATCTCTAACATCTGTGTGCCAATGAGGCGGTGCTCCGTCTTGTTGGAATACAAAGTCATCCTGTTGCTCATTCAGTTGGGGCATCAACTAGATCTGTAACATGTCAAGATACCTAGCACTGTTGACTGTTTGCTCTGCAAAGAAAAAGGGGCCATGCACCGTCGTGTGAGATACCGCACAAAACACATTGATTTTAGGAGAGTCCCGCACATGTTGCAATACAGCCCTCGGAGGTTCAGTTCCCCATATTCGGACATTTCGTGTATTCACTTTTCCACTCTGGTGGAAAGTTGACTCATCGCTGAAAATGATGCGCTCACAAAAACCAGCATCGTCTTCATCATGTCGCAACATGTCGATGCAAAAGTCACGCCGTATGACCTTATCTTCTTCACTCAGAAACTGCAACATCTGTAATCTGTAAGGCATCAGGTGCAGTCGCTTCCGCAAGATTTTCCATACAGTTTGCTGTGGAATTTGTAATTGCATGCTTGCCCTAGATGTCGATTTCTGTGGGCTTCTTATGTAGGCAGCACGAACACGTTCAACGTTTTCTTCTGAAACTCTTGGTCTTCCCGAGCTCTTCCCTTTGCACAAACATCACTTTGTCTCGAATTTTCTATACCAGTCGTAGATTGACTGTCTAGTCGGTGGCGTTTTGTGGTAATGTGTTCTTAAATGTCGTTGGACAACAGTTGCTGATTGCATTCTAGCAAATTCCAACACGCAATATGCCTTTTTCACAGGATTTTCCGCCATTTCAGCTTCTGCAACAACAAACAAAACACTACAGCGTTACCAATAGTAACAAACGAAACTTTGAGAATTTCTCAACATACCTCCAAAATAATTAGGTTGCTATCTCTAATAGTTTTGTTTTACAGGCAGTTGAAGTTGTCTATTTCTTTTGTAGTAACCCTGTACTTCCTCTATACACTTTGTACATAGTACGTATAGAGAAAGTAATAAAACCTGAAATATTCACAACGAAGAATATGCAATCATGAGAGGACACAGTACAGTGAACTTCTACCTGCCTTCGTATTTGCATGTATTCGTTACAATGCTTAGATGTTTTGATTTCTTGCTAGGGTATAATGCGTGATAATAATTATAATTATATAGTTATTATAAGTATAATACTGTAACATTTTTTCACCTTTTCAGATTTTTCGTTATGACCATTTCCTGTTTCGATTTACTCTATAATACTAATATTAATGATGATAATACAGTAAAACACTACGCGCTCTCAGGTTGGGTGTTTTTCTTTACGTCGGTTTTAAGTTTTGTTCTACTCTGCTGAAGCGTAGTGGTGGTGGTGGTGGTCTGAAATACTACATACTTTTGTGTTAGCTTGTAATCGTTTTGACTTATTCAGCTATCGTTCATATTATTAGTTTCTCTGCAGTAAAGTAATAACAATGATATAAATATAAACACTACTGCCACTGCTACTCCTGCTCCGGCGCCTGCTGCTTCTGCTACTGCTCCTGCTGCTACTGCTCCTGCTAATCCTGCTACTGCTCCTGCTGCTCCTGCTCCTACTGCTACTGCTCCTGCTAATCCTGCTGCTGCTCCTGCTGCTCCTGCTCCTACTGCTCCTGCTCCTTCTGCTACTGCTCCTGCTGCTCCTGCTCCTGCTGCTACTGCTCCTGCTGCTCCTGCTCCTACTCCTACTGCTCCTGATCCTGCTACTGCTCCTACTCCTGCTCCTACTCCTCCTGCTCCTACTACTCCTGCTGCTCCTGCTCCTACTACTCCTACTGCTCCTGTTCCTGCTCCCTGCTACTGCTCCTGCTGATCCTGCTACTGCTCCTGCTCCTGATACTGCTGCTACTGCTCCTGCTCCTACTGCTCCTACTGCTCCTGCTGATCCTGCTACTGCTCCTGATACTGCTGCTCCTGCTCCTACTCCTACTGCTCCTGCTCCTACTACTCCTGCTGCTCCTGCTACTGCTCCTGCTGCTACTGCTACTGCTCCTGCTAACTACTAACTACTAAAAATAGTAATACATGCTTTGATTTAATCTTATCGTGGGTCTACTCTGTAAGTTAAATAAGAACAGTGTATTACGTAATTACAAGACTAGTTATTGGACATTGATAGCGAAATACACCTTTTAATTACTTGTGAATCTAAAAAGTGACTTTATTCTTTAAAACATATGGCTCTGTAATTGAAATAGAAAACATGTTAACTTTCTCAGTGTATTTACACTGTTGCTGTATATCATCATGGACTCCAGTCAACCGCCTTACAATGAGCGGTAATTCCTTCCGATGACATGCAAGAGGAGAACGCCACTGACCGGCGTATGCTTGGATTTACTCCGTAGAGTTCTGCAATGTTTATAATGACGAAGACTTATCTGGAAACGTGAAATACGGAACTGTTAAGCCGCCTCTATTAGGCTGTTAATTTTAGTGTAGATGGTTTTATATTTTACACATTTTCAATTCTTAATGTTTTTAATCAGTTTAAAATAATGTGTGTGTGTGTGTGTGTGTGTGTGTGGTGACGGAGATCAAACGGGTAGATTACCTTTCATTCAAGGTTATTAAACCGTTCCGTCCAAGACGGCTTTAAAGGCGAAACAAATTAGCGATTAAACAGTAAGTACTACAAAAATAAGCATGAAATATTTGGACGGCTTTATACACAAGAATATAATAATAATAATAATAATAATAATAATAATAATAATAATAGCAACACTTAAAGCGTATATATCAAAATGAACAAATTTGCAAATATCTCTATACATTTCTATGAAGGTTGTTCAACGTAATGGTTGAAACAATTCTAATGGCGAGTTTCTGAGCAGTTCCAAAGTGGTGAAGTTTTATTACTTCATTAGCAGTTTGAAGCTTACGGAAAACAACTTAAATCCAATATTTACAAGCAATAGGATACCGTTTTGTAACGGCCAGCCTGTTTATAGTGGAGAATATGAGACAGGTCCCCCAGTCGTATATCTTCCTCTCTAAACCTTTACTTCTTCCGGCAGTTAGTTTTATGAGCCATTTTTTGTTTGTTTTTATTTTGTAACTTAACATCCTTCACCCTGGTTAATTATATCGGACGATGATTGAAAACGGTGAACTGATGCTCAAATGATCTTGGTGTTAATGAAGCTTAATTACTCGAAATTCGTCTTCTCAGGATAAGGGAAAAACCCCCAAAAATCTTACCTGGGTAACTCACCATAATCGAGTTTCGAACTCTTGGCCTTTTGAATGCACGGCAGACACGCCACCTGCATACTATCGAGGCGGGGTAGGTTGTTCTTCACTTGCCCAGAATTGAGCAAAGCTATTTGCCTCTGCGTAGTTTGCCAGGGTAGATAAGTGCGAGAGGTAAAAGCGATATGCTATCGCGGTAACGGCGAACCTGTTAGCTCCCTGTTCGTATGTGATTTGAGACAGAAGGCTTATATTCATTATTTACATTTTCCTACTTGCCTGCAGTGTTACCTACTCTAGAGACAAGTCATTAGATCTGAAGTATTTTTAAAATCGTATAGCGAGAGAATTTCAAAGAAAGTGATTCGCGAATTTTCTGACGATTTTAGGAGTCCTTTAGAGACACGTTTGGTGGATGTACATTTTTTGTTTGTATCAAATAAAAGTATATATGTAAATCATTTATTAAGAAAGAATACGATTGCATATCTTCTCGAAAAAGCATAAAATACATTCAGGATTTACTTATATATTATGAGTTTAGTGGCAAAAGGATTTTAGGACAGTTCATATCTGGGTAGAAGTATCAGGTCTTTCAAAATAACCCCAAACATTAAACAGCTATAAATTTTATAAGATCTGATATAAAAAAAATAATATACTAGGCAAGCAGTGGAGTTTAATATTTGAGGTAGGAAAAACAAAGATGTTATTGGGAAAACATTGGGAAGATGTCTCAGTTCTCTCGTTCAACGTACACCATTCTTTCTGCATAGCATTTTGCAGATGTCTTGGAATATTTATTTTTTTTTTCACTGCATTATTTGTATAAAATTCCTCAGCAATACGACATCATGGATTAGCTTTGGCCTTACAGATTTCTTCAGAGTTTCCTCAAAGTTCTTGATTAAATTCACATAATTACGAATTGAATATTGGTTCATTCTTTCGTTAAGTTATACATTTTCTCAGACCTTGAGAAAATATCTCTTGCTTTCATAATATTGAATCAGCTGTATGCTATCGTTTAGTGAAGAACCATTATTCATAAGTTACACATTTTTATAGCATGAATAAAATTACTAATCTTTTATTCAACAAAACTTCCCAATAATGACGGTGAACGGTGAATAAAACCAAATCCCATTGTTTTCCCAGTATGCGACTTCTTTGGTTTTTATCCTATCTCAGATATGATAATATTTATAGCGATTTGAAGTGACTTTTGAAAGCAATGCACTGCAAAGATACTGCGGGATCAAATCCGTTTAAAAAACTGATACATTTTGCAATCACATTGCTCTCCAATTTTCAAATGCGGAGGTAGAAAGGACTTTTAGTCAGTTGAATACTGTCAAAACAAATGTTACAAATTTCCTTAAGTATTTAAACTGGCTGTCATACTGTATTTTAGAAAGGCTCTTGGAATTTCAGGAAGAACATGTCACTCGTACGAACTCTCAGAAAAAGCTGTGCATGAAATACTCGGCTTACACATGACCCGGTGCAGATCTACTGCAACATTTAAATCATCCGTTGTGGAGAGACTGAGAAAGAGCAGGAAGATGAGCTGTTTTCCTTCGGATTATGGAAGTGAATTTTACTTTTAATTATTGAATATTATACAAATTCTTTTTAATCAATTTGGTAGTTATTTTGATTTAACGACTTTTGGTGTAAACACTTGGGTAACATTAGTTGCCACCATTGTCAGCCTCTAAGATCTGTTATCTTCTTTGTTCCATCGTGCATTCACAAAAATTCAGTAGGAGTCTTATCAATATTCAACATGCATATTGGTAACTCAAAAGCTATGGAACATAAAATGCGCACACACCGAAAATAGATTCGCGAGAAATATGCTGTTTTGCAAAATCCCTAGCAAATACATTTGATGTTACATTTACATGACTCCCCCCCCCCACTGTTCTAACAACTACATTCACAACATTCCTATTCTTCTGTCTGCTTTATATTAGTTAAGCTAAACATTTAGAGAAATAGTTTTATTAAACATTTCGTTAAAGTTATTAGTGGAATTCACCAGATTTAACCGATATTTTAATATTATGAAACGGAATAATTATATGATGGCTTTTAAATTCTGTTCCATTTTGATAACCACGATTAAAAAACACATAGCGCCTAAGCTGTTGAAAACATCTCGTTGTTACATTCACATGAACTTCTCTATCTCTGTAACAAAATACATAACAAAAGTTCATTCTTCTATCTACTTCATGCTAACCGAGATAAAGATTAGCAGAAACGGCCTTATTACTTCCTTATAAGTAGGAGGGAAGTAAGGGAATACCCTAGGCTAAAGAATAGTTAAATCTTTTAAAAACTATTGAGTAAAGTTTTTTTAAAATTGAAATCGATAGCAATGAATATCTCGGAAACTATTAACTCTACAAAACATGTAGACAACATAACTGTATGTTTTAAACAAGCTACATTTTTCTTTCTCTAGCACGTATGTACAATGCACGTAGTAGATAGAAACGATATTGTATTCCACCCATAAATTCATACTGAGATTTCACCGGAAATACATGTTTTAGACTTCTGAATAAAAACAGAGTTTTGAAAAATGTGTGTGTGTGTGTGTGTGTGTGTGTGTGTGTGTGTGTGTGTGTGTGTGTGTGTGTGTGACTTGAGGGCAGCATAGCACAAAACGAAAAATCCTTTAAATACTAAACTTGATATTGAACCTCAGGGTCTTCCAAGGATGCGACACGAAAGTGTTCAAGAAAATACATTGGACTTAAATAGGTCTGGTATATACACAAATTAATTTTGCTTTAGAGTTATGATGTACACACACAATTTTTCTTTTAAAAAAGCCTTTTGTGCAATGGGGCTCGAAATGTGTTGGTGTTTAAATCTTGGATAGGTTGTCTTCAGGAAATACAGTACTTACTTGGTGGGTATGTAATACAAAAGTAATAGTACCAATATTTGAACATTCGAACAAAAATAAATTCTCTTTTGTAAATCTTTAATGTCACAAAACGTATTTGGTACGGACTCCGCTTTTTAATATTTAAAAATAAATATTTTATATTTTGACGGTCTTTTACATTTCCAAATATCAAGTCTTTCAGGATGAATATTTAGAACTTTTAGCTATGCATTGTGTAACGTATACTATATATAACGCAAATATCTTGAATATACGACATTTTAGTCAAAATCATTAGAGCTAACTTTGAGAAAACAAAAGATAAAGAACATTTTACATGTACAATTTATTCAGGTGAGGAATTTTTTTTGAAAATCTTCATGTCATATCCTTAGAGGGTGCTATACCTTTTGAGATTGTTAATTCATCCAAAATGTATACATTTTAATCTATTGGTAAATCTAATGATATGTTTTTTCATGAAGATACATACGTTGTTCTATTAATGGTGAATCACTATCTTTAAAGATAAAATTGTGTGTTCAAATATATTCTAAAAAAAGTATAAACTTATGTGCTCGTACACCCTTAAACACTTTCTTTTCCTAGAAGTGGTTTATTTTATTTAGTCAGGAATCCTCAAAACGTGTATTTCAGGTGGATTAATTAGTATTGAAGCTTTTATTGTAAAATATACTTCATAGATTTTCTATAGAGACAAAATGAACCATTCAGAGAAGAGACAAAACTCCCAGAGCACTAATTATCACCGCGGGAAGGAAAACTTGGTAACAAAAACAAAATTCCCATTTAATTAAAACAATTGAATAATGAATAGGTTCTAATTTAAAGATTAAACCTGAATAGCAAATTACTATCATGGACGGAGATGGTGCTTCATCGTCAGCAACGAAAAACGGTTAATACTATCAACTTGATTTCCTCCATAGAGGCCCTATTAATCTGAAAAACAAACTAAAGAAAACAACAAACAGAAAATATCCTTTTAATACTTTTACAGATTAGCGTTGTTCTCACATATGTATGGATCCATTTATATGATAGAACGAAAGGTGTACACGACAAAATCCGTCACATAAATATCACGCAATTTTTTGTCGAGATACTGACACTTCATTCATCACATTTTCCTGCGGGATTATTTTCTCTTCATGTTCCCTTTTCTCCCCGAGGGCGAGCTTTATATCACGAAGAACTAACCTCGCAAAAAGCTAGGAGGAGTTTCAGGACTGTATTCATCTAGATGGACATTTCCTCGCACTGATGCCAAGTTTCCTTTAAGGCCGTTACTTAATTTTCGTGGAAACTATACATGGACATGAATATATTTTACAGATGTATTGCATTTTTCAAATGGAAACAACAGGAATTTTGATCATCTACTGTGTACCGAAAACTCATTTTACTTACATAGTTCATAATTAATTGGCTTTGAATGACATGTTAGTAAGGTATAATTTATGTTGCTGATGTTAATATTTAGGAACTATTAATGACATCACAATTGTTTTAAATAATGCTTTTCCAATAGCCTAAAATGTTCTGTGAAACATTATTAGTAATGAACATTTATTCGGATTGCTTTTTCTCCACAAATTTATTTAAGGGTATAAAGTATGCTTAAATTAACTGATAGAGCAGTATGTCCTAATAGAGTAAGTACTACATTTGATTGCTTTAATTTACATTTCATATATTTACTTAACGACGCATTTACATCTGGTTCCTGAGAGGTCATATTATATTCAAATTAGTATTTGCATTAATTGCGGGTATAAACTGATACGGTATATAAAGGAATGTATGAATTAAGTTGATATATGCTGAAGTTTTGGTTGCTGTAGTGTTTTCCACATAGTTCACACAATTTATGAAACATTTAGGACCATAAACAGCGATGGTCTTCCGTTATTCTGCATTACCTTGGCATTTCGGACAATACTGCTTTTCTTCTGCTTACCAGTGAAGAAAAAAACTCCGCTTTTCGCCCACTCTGCTCGGTCACTGACTTCCACGTCCACCACCATTATATTAAAACTTGTATCAGATAGTTTAAGCCGCGTTATTTGTGACTTCCTGTTATTAATTTACTGACTAATACAATTTTTTCAAATAGAAGATGAAAAATACAGAAAATTGCATTATAACATTATTCAGTAAAATAAAAGATATTAGATCTGTTGTGCTACAGAACTTGTCTTGCCTACTTAAAACAATTCTGATGTGTTCCATTCACATGACTTTCTCTATATTTCTGCAATAAATTATTTTTAAAAGGCTTATCCTTCTATTTACTTAATGCTAATCGAGAAAAAATTGACAGAAAGTGTCTTATTACCTGCTTCCTTGTAAATAGAAAGGAAATAAGGGAGTGCCATAGGCTAAATCCATAGTTATAGCTTTTAAAAGCTGGTTGTTATGTGATTGAAGTACCTTTGTTTGTATGGACAGGAGTTGACAAATTCCCGAATGGGATAAGTATTTTAAAGCTGAAACTAATAAGGAATATCTCAAAAAATGGCCAACTCCACGAAAAAAAATGTACACAACATAATTTGTGTGTTGTAACAAGCTCTACATTTTTTGTGTGGAACGTTTTTGTCTATCTCTTACGGTTCATGGTTATGCAAAATTTGGCAAATTTGATCCAGAATAAACATGTCTTCAGAGGCTATTCCCAGAAAATTGAAGATATATATTTTATTTGTCACATAAATATCGTAAATATAAGAGATTTTAATCAAAATCGTTAGAGCCATTTTTGAAAAAATAAATATTTTCGAAGTTTTTTTTCCATGTAAAGGATATTTGGGGGTGGGGGATTTTCTTGAAAATCTTCGTGTCGCACGCGCACACACATACGTACCTTTTTCCAAAAATACATTTTTTTTTATTCAGTGGGCCCAAAACATGTATTTATGGTGAAATTTTGGCAACGAATTTTTGGGTGCATTACAATACCTTCTCTATACACTATGTACATAGTACATGTAGAGAAAGCAATACATGTGATAAAGAAAAGAGAACACGCATTTTGTACCAACGCGGGTACTGCGGTCATTATGAACCGATCTTGTGATTCTATTTAAATCTCGCACTTCCTTTCCTATTTTCCTAAATTACTCGTAATTGGTAAATTCCGGGGAGATATCCTAAACTTATTTCCTTCCTTAACTTTCTTTCCAACTTATAATCTCCTTTCATATATCATCAGTGCCCACCATATGTGGTGCCGTATACAGTAAGAATGTGCTTAAAAATTACTATAATGGTATCCATAACAGGATTCCAAGTAATTAACTTTCGATTACTTCAAAATAGCAGAAGCGTTGACCACATATCATTTTAAAACCCGAATTACTCGACTTCAACATGCTTTTTACGGATTTGAATCGTATTCCTTATAATAATTATTAGGTTTATGATCTTGGGACTGAAGACAAAAGTAGCATGCGTTGCGCTGTATGTTGATAAGCTTTTGTATGTTAATTTGTATATACGCTTATTTACTCTGTGTTTACCATTTTACTCATTTCGTCGAGAGTCGGTCTGCGTTCTATACTGTGGACGTAGAAGGTTGTGTAAAATTTCTTTCTAATGGCGAAAGTCAAGTATCTCAACTATAACCTCACTTCAGAATTTTCTGGTCGGCTAAAGCTGCACTAAACTGAAAAAAAAAATCTAGTGTGTCCATTCACATGCTTTTCTTTAACCGTTCTGCTTACAAACTATTCTTTCAACTGATTATTCCTTTATATACACTATGCTAATCGAGATAAACATTAGCAGAAATTGTCTTTTTACTTGTTTCCTTGTAAGTGGAAGGAAAATAAAGGAATATACTAGACTAAAGCGATAGTTCAAATTCTTTAGAAGCTGGTTGTCATGTGAAATAATTGAAATTCGCTTTTTTTTTTTTTGCAGCTGTCATATCGGACGATGAATGATGCTCAAATGATCTCGGGGTCCAGGGAGCTTAAAGTTATTTGGCATTCCTCTTCTCAGGATAAGGGAAACCCCAGAAAAACCTTATCCGGGTAACTGACTCCAAGTGAGATTCGAACTCGCGACCTGTTGAACGTGAGGCAGATACCCTGCCACCACACTAACCAGATGAGTCTAGATTCTCTTTGTATGACCAGAAGTAAAACAAGAGAGATGAAACGAATGAGTACTTCCCGTTCGAGAAAATGCGTATTTTTATAGGAAATGATGGTCTATAAACGATGTACGTATATGAGAAAGTGTGTGCTTTAACGAGATCTATAACTTTGTGTATTAAGTTGTGTAGTATCTTGCCGAATAGATCTACCACGAAGTTATTAAACTGACGTAAAATAAAATACAATTAACATTTTTGATGTGTTCCATTCACATGACTTTCTCTATATCTTTGAAACAACTTATTGTTGACAAACTTATTCTTTTATCCCTTCACGCTAATCGAGATAAACATTAGCAGAAATGTTAGTCAGTTCCTTGTAAGTAGAAGAGAAATAATGGAATACACTGGCTAAATTGACAGTCAAATGTTTTAAAATGTGGTTGCTATGGGATTAAAAGCCATTTGTTTGTGTGGACAGAAGTTGACAAGTTCCGCATGAGAAATTTATTTTAAAGTTGAAACTAACAAGGAATATCTTGAAAACGGTCAACTTTATGGAAAAAGTGTAGGCATATGACATAAATTGTGTGTTTTAACGAGATCTACATTTTTTGTATACAAAGTATTTGTCTATCTCTTACGGTTTACTAGTTATGCAAAATTCAGCAAAATTCATTCGTAATAAACAAGTCTTCAGAAGCTATTCCCAGAAAATTCAAGATAGGTATACATCTTATTTGTGATGGAAATTTCTTTAATATGCGGTAGAGCCAATTTTGAGAAAAATAAGTTTTCGAAAATTTTTGCATACAAACGGTAGTTTGGGGTGGGGATATTGTTTTTGAAAATCTTCGCATCCTTGGAAAATACCAAACTTAAATATCAAGTTTGGTAATTAACGGTCTTTTCGTTTTTGAGCTATGCACCCCCCCTCATACACATACACTCACACGCACACACGGGCGCGCTTTTTTGGATTCAGGTGGTACTAAACTATGTATTTCCGGCGATACCTCGGTATCGAATTTTTGGGTGGAATACAATATTTCCTTTATACACTATGTACTAGTACGTACGTGTAGAAAAAGTAATGACGTGTTCCATTCACATACATTTCTCTAGCTGTTCCACATACAAACTATTCTTACAAAAGATTATTCTTTTACTTAAATAATGCTAATCGAGATAAACATTACCAGAATTGGTCTTATTACTTGCTTCATTGTACGTAGAAGGTAAATAAGGGAACATTATTATATTAATTATGTAAATCTTTTAAAAGCTGATCGATATGCGAAATAGTTGAGGTTCGGTTCACTTTGCATGGCTCTGTATGAGAAAAGTTAGATAGTTAAAAACTGAAACCAATAACAAGGAACGGTATTCTCTACAAAAAGAATGTATATCACATAAATTATGTGTTTTAATGAGATCCAAATGTTTTGTATACTAAGTTTTTGTCTATCTCTTAGGGTTTAAGCGTTATGCAAATTTCTGCAAAATTCATCCAGAGTAAAGAGGTCTCTCAGAGTATATTGCCAGAAAATTCAAAATATACATTTTATTTATGATGAAAATTTCTTTAATATGCAGTATTTTAATCAAAACCGTTAGAGCCATTTTTGAGAAAGGTGTTCAACAGTTTTTCAATGTAAAGAGTAGTTTGTAGGGGGGGGTTTTATTTGAAAGTCTTCATATCGCGTCCTTGAAAGATACTCTAAACATAAATACCAAGTTTGGTTTTTAATGATCTGAGCTATGCTGTCCAGAGACACACGAACCTTTTTCCAAAAATGCTTTCTTCGGACTTAGGTGACCTCAAAACATATATTTCCGGAGAAATCTTGACATCGAATTTTTGGGTAGAATACAATACCTCTTCTACCTACTATATACACTGTAAATGGCAGAGAAAGTAAAAATGAAATTATTAATTCTGTGGGTAATAGCGAAGATAGTGGCTCTCCTATTTCTTGAACCAGGCGCTAACATGCTGTCTCAATGCCTGGTTCATATTACCGCCACCGGTTTGCCAAAATTTCACCCAGCAGGGGTTTTCCGGCAACTTTTCTGATCAGTAAATCTAATGATTCGTGCCTGTCACTTTTAAGCATACTTAAAAATATCGGCCTGGGCCGGGTTGGAACCAATGATCTTGGGTTCAGAAGGTTAGCTAGCACCTAACCAATTTAGCCACCCAGACCGACCCTAGAGGTAGAAAGTTCATACAGAACTGGTTCAGTCTGTAGCAACAAAATTAATTGTGTAGGCTTAAGGGAGGGTAATTAAAGACTAGCTGGCGGCACTTTCATATGCAGTCTCATTAGAGGAGCTATATAAAGCAGATAGACGACAATTCAAGGAACAGTATTTTGTAAGAAGGTCATAAACTTTCGTGTCTTTACATTTAATTAGAGCTTATAAATTATTAAAATTGTTAAATTATTTCAATTACATTCTATTCCACATACAATGTATATAGTAGTAGAGAAGATTATTGCATTTCATCCAAAATCGATACCGAAATTTCACTGGAAGTATATATTTAGAGTACACCTGAATAAAAAAACAACAAAAAACAAAACAAAACAAAAACCTCAGAAATTTTAGAAAAAGGCACATCTGTGTATGTGTGTGTATGTGAACAGTGTCTCTCAAGAACGGAAAGACGGTTAAATACCAAACTTTATATTTAAGCTTAGTATCTTCTAAGCATTTCTGGAAAATCCTCCATACTAAACTACCCTTCACATCGAAATTTTTCGAAATTTTCGATATTCTAAAAGATGATAAATATTTTGATTAAAATGCCATATGTTAAAGCTATTTAAATGTCAAATATATCTGTAATTTTCTGAGAAGCCCTCTTCATTCTGTAGAACTTCTGCATAACCTCTCATCCTCCGTGGCATGGATTTAACATGCTAGTCTTAGTTCTCAATTCGCTGGTTGAAACCCGGGGAGAGTGATGGATTTTTTTCGAGCGTAAACTGCTTAGCATGTCTTCATTCAGAATAGAAGTAAAACCATTGGTCCCGTGTCGTATATGTACTGCACGTATAGCCTGTGAAGACCTCTTGATAGATGATTTTTATGTAACTAGTAAACTTTAAGAGATATACAAAAGCTTACTACACAAACAATATAGATCTCGATAAAACACACAGTTTATATCATATACATCGTTTTCGTAGAGTTAACCGTTTCCAAGACATGTCTTGTTATTGGTTTCAATTTTAAACTACTTAAAATTTTCTTAAGCGGAAGTCAACTTCCGTTTCATCTCTTTCGTTTTAGTCCCCCAAATGCAAAATAGAACAAAATTACAATTGTTTTGCATATATTTAAAAAAATTGAGTATCATTTTAGCCTAATGCATTCTCTTATTTCTCTTACACTTATAAGGAAAATGGAAATTGAGTTTTACTTATGGATGCTCTGGGTAGATGATTTTCCAAAAATTGCATTTTTTTATTTTTGCTAAAAATAGTGTAGAGTATTAGGATTATTATACTGAAATTTCATGTCTTTATCATTACTCTAAGTATGAAATAATAATTTAAATAGCAATGAATGTTACTGTGCCACGCCCCCTTTTTACTTCTTTAGAAGAGTTTGCCATTTCTGTATTTCTTGCTGTTTGGACAGTCAGTTTGCTGAAAGTATTGTTTGTGTGCTTGTAGAAGGCTGTGGACAAGATGGCAGAAAGCGTTTATTGATTCTCCTTTGTTTCGAAGTTGTTTACTTTTGAAAATAACCTCGTGTTGTGTATTCCTATACCACAGATTCGTTAATCACTTTATTAAAGTGTTTATATTATTAAAATCGGTGAATCTAGTGATAAATATGGGAAGATATAGCGGTAAGGTGTTTAAAAAGGTGAAGAAAGACCGTGTATATCGAATAAATAACCTAAAAAAAGTTGTTCCTGAGATTTTAAATACCAGTGCTTCTGCTAAGAAAATCAGTGAAGGTATACAAATTGAAGCAAATTCAAAAGAAGTTACCACTGGTTTTAGACTCATAGATATTGAAATATTGGCCAGTACTATTAGTAATAGTTGTGCTTGTGCTACATGTGGGGCAAAGTGTCTGAGGCTGTATGATGATCAGACACAAAGATGTGGAGTAGCTTGTACTTTTCATGTAGTGTGTGATAAGTGCAACATAAATACCGAATTTAAATCTTCACCCATAAATAACTGGGTATATGATGTAAATATGAGGTTGTGTTATGTTATGAGATGTATTGGTATAGGAAGAGAGGGCACTAACTTATTATCTGGGCTCCTAAATATGCCACCACCTGTCAGTAGATACAGTGATCTAAACACAAATCTGCTAACTGTTTTAGAAGCTGTGTGCAAACAGGATTTGATAGCTGCAGTAGAAGAAGCAGGGGCAGATAATGTGGAGAAAAGAGATCTGGCTGTCTCCTTGATGCAACATGGATGAAAAGGGGCCACACATCACAGTATGGGGTATCGTCTGTCATAAGTATCGACACAGGCAAGGTGTTGGACCTGCAAATCCTGAGCAAGTATTGTGCTACATGTGCAGTAAGAACCAAATTGCATGATGCATTGGAAGAAGAACTATGGCAGACAGAACATAAATTGGAATGTTGCAGAAATTATACCGGCTCAAGTGGAGGAATGGAGGCAGCAGGGATGAAAATCATTTTTCATCGTTCACTAAAACAGTACAACATTCGTTATGTAAGTTACTTAGGAGATGGTGACTCCAGTGCCTTTAAAACTGTACTTGACAGCAACCCTTATGGTCAAGAATGTAATATAGAGAAATTGGAATATGTAGGCCACATCCAGAAAAGAATGGGTGGTAGGTTATTAAAACTGAAAAAAGAAATGAGAGGCAAAAAATTAGAAGACGGGAAGCCATTAGGAGGACAAGGTAGGTTAAGAGACAAAGAAATTCACAACCTACAAATATATTATGGCAGGGCCATTAGAAACAACACAGGAAATGTTAAAAATATGCAGCAGGCGGTATGGGCCACATATTTTCACAAACTTTCTACAGATGACAACCCTCAGCATGGTTTGTGTGATGCTTCTTGGTATGGTTACAAAAAGGTTCAGCTTGATAGCTCACCCTTCCATCATAAACACAGTTTACCAGAAGCAGTACTGGATGTTGTGAAACCCACTTTTCAATACCTAGCTCATCCTGATCTCCTAAACAAATGTACTCATGGGAAAACTCAGAATGCTAATGAAAGTTTCAATCGACTCATATGGATTCGCTGCCCTAAACATCATTTGTTTCCTCTAATGTTGTGAAAATTGGTGCATATGATGAATGTTTGGTGTACAATTCAGGAAATTTAGGAAGAATTAAGAGTGCTACAGGGACTTAGAATTGCGCCTAGTGTGTTCACAACAACAATTTTGAGGAGCATCGACGACACAAGAATTGGTAAATCAGCTTACATGATGGACAAACTTCAAAATCAAGCCTGTCAACTGAGACACCTCAAGAGGAAAGAAGTGGAGAAACAGGATGAAGATGGGGATTATGGATATGGGCAGCATTAGTCACCTCAGCAACAGTGAAAAACAAAGTAAATCTTTAACTCAACTTTTCTACAATTTACATTTTTTCATCTTGAAGGTGCATTTTCTTCAAAACTATTGGATGTACAGTTATCATATTTGGTAGTTTGATAGAGGTCTGGCTGCATAATCCTGTGGAACAGAATTTTAATAAACGTTTTAGTTAATTGTTGATGATTTTTTTCGAATGGATTTTCAAGAAATTTGTCAAACTAACAATATAAGATGTTTTATCTTAACAACAATAATGCAAATCAAAATTCTGTTCCACAAAACTGTGTGTTATATCTTCAAAATAACTCATAAAAATTTTCAATGAAAAATCTCTGACACTTTTTAAGAAAATGCACCTTATTATTTTTTAGATAATAAAAAATATAAAACAAACAAAATTTATCAAAAATTCTGAACAAAATACACAGCATGTAGACAAGCATTAATAGTTATCATAACAAATTTCAGTTTTCTAACTTATAAAATGTAGAAGTTATCAATACTTTTATGTGGTAACGTTTTTTTTTACCTTCGTCCCCCCCTTAACTGCTGTGGTTTTCAGCGTCCCATACGATGTTGGGCGTGAAAGGCCGCTTAATTTTGCGCAGAGACTACTTTATAAGGCTTGAGGTTTTTTGGCGTGCTGTAAATCTACGACACGATACCAACGGCTTTACTTCCCTTCCGAAGGTAGCCATACTGAGGATTTTTGTGTCCAAAAAATTCCATCATCCTTCGCTGGGTTTGCCATGACCCTGGGTAACCACTACACCACGGAGGGCGACTACTTGCAATGAAGCAAGTAATAAGACTGATCATTGATAAAATAATCTTTTATAAGGAAAGTTTGTGTGAATGGAACACATTATATTTTTAAATAGTAATTCAATGTCAGATACATTATACTTTCATTTGATTTTTGTCAAATTTCTTATAGAACGTATAATTTGTTTTTCACAAAGTGCAGAGAGTACAATTTGTTATCTTGCATTTCCGAAATTATTATTGTAGTCCAAAGAAACACCTCAGAGCGTCATTAGAACATTATTTAGTACATTTGTAATCACTTGTTCACCGGGTACTAGTGTAAAGGCTTTTGACTCTACGTAAGGCACTACCTGAAATTGTTCTCCTTGAAAGTAATAGATTTGACGTTTATAACCGTGTTGAGAATGACTTTGAGATGACGCCTAATTTTATTTTGGACCCGCAACTTGATCTCTGAGGTTCAGTTAAAAATTGACGTTGTTCCCACACAAATCGTTTATCATTATCCATCAGCGAGGGTTGAGATGTGAGCGCAGCGACACACATCAATCAATCGATCATTCATTGTGAAAGCTCTTAGTGATGCAAACTTCATCCACAGGTTTTTAAATCTCTCTGCTGTAATTCGA
Organism: Hymenopus coronatus; assembly: GCA_030762935.1. NCBI lineage: Eukaryota > Metazoa > Arthropoda > Insecta > Mantodea > Hymenopodidae > Hymenopus > Hymenopus coronatus. The sequence continues at coordinate 59,081,929 of CM060882.1, forward strand.
AATATAGACAGAATTATTCATACATTATACAGGGTGTTTTGTGTTGTCCATTATACCTAATAGTATTTTGTTATTGGCTGTAATGATCAAGGATTATTGAAACCTAACTTCAGCAGTACATCATTGCACATCTAAATCATTGTATATTCATTCATACAGATGGTTGGCTGTGGAACACCACAAATGCTGCCTGCCCTGGTGGCCACATAGGTTTATGAAGTTGCACCTAACTCTTCGCCATTGACTGTGGAACAGCACAAATGTTACCTACCCTGGTGGCCGTATAGCCCTGTGAAATTGCTCCCAACTCCTCACCGTTGACCGTGGAACACCACAAATGTTACCTGCCCCGCTGGCCTTATTGCCCTGGGAAACAAGCGTGAGAGCAGCAACACATTTATCAACAGCCTCTGCCATTGCTAATGTAGGAGTAGATTTGAAGCTGTAAGGTAATAATATAATCAAGAAAGAAGTGTTATCAGCAACAGTATAAAGTGTTGTTGAATACATGCGCAACATATAAGTCATTTATAACAATATGGAACATTTGTATTAGATATGAAGTAGGGACAACAGAATGCAAAGGATTAAAACAAATATTGGATAGTGATCACCAAGATATGGACCCACAATAATCAGTGCTCAAAAATGTGTGTTACTCCAGAGCCATTTGCTCTTTGCTCGTAGGGAATCTCTTTGTTTTCTTATCCAGTTAACATAAGGCGCTGTACAATAGCTATGACTTTCATAACTACTGATTTTTGTTTCTCGTGTAACGGGGCTCGACTACTTGAATTCAGATGATTATTGCTTTGATCGACGGTAGTCTGAGTGCTTCATCTCTTTATAAACACACCAATCAGCGCAGCATCAGATAGTCATTTGTTTTATTAACGCATTGGCTAACGAAGAACGGAATTGAAATGTTCCACCTTTTTGAGAGAACGTATACAAATGCGAGACGTGTTTCATAACACAGACAACTTATGTGCTCTACAGACGATAAGAAATATCATAGTGAATGCGACTAATGTGAATATCGCGGCTAAACGACGTGGAGAATGGGCTCAAACCTTTTCCCCATGACTGTACGTACGCCACAGGAACTTGGCAGTCTCTTTCAGCACCCAAGTTGTCAACCACATGACAGTACTCTGTGCTCAGTAAGGAACTAAGCATCTGTCTTCACACGAATCAGACCACTGGACACATCGTTTGAAGACGAGAAACTTTGCCGATAGTACTAGAAGGTAAAATTGTAGAACATCCCTAGGTTGCAACAACTTAAGTACTATTCGAAATTGACATAAGAAGATTCCTAAAGCTTTTAGCACTTATTGAAAATTTCGTTAAATCTATATTGATTCTATAGAGAGAACAATTGTAGATGTTTAATGTATGCTATGTTTGTAAAGTAATCTATAAACAACCAAACGGATTTTGATAATTGCTTTACCATTGTAAAGCCCAATTTTTTTCTGACGGAAAGAATTATTAAGAAGCTCATTCTAGAGACCATTGATTTTATTCATGGTAAAGGCCGATTGTTGGAATTAATAGAAATAAAATGCTTGTAGTTATTCAAATTTTTATATTTGATCCGATTAAAATAATGGTTGTCCAATAGTTTTAAATATTAATGTAGGTTTGTTACTTTCATCAATTAAATAGAGAATTCGAATAGAAGGTAAATGCTCAATAAAATTCATTCTAATTTAATTTCCTAAATTTCTAAAAGATTAACAAGGATTTATAAAATTCTTAAATAAGAACACATTGGTACTACAAAGGAACATGCTTCCGAAAAAAGGCTTGACTTTTACTTGAAAATGAAATGGAACAGTAAACAGTTTTGTTGGGAATTAAGGGAATATATTACGTTGGATCATTTCATTGTACAATATTTCATTGAGCTCTTCGTACACCGCCATTTGGAATTTTCGTTTTTATTTACATCGATGTAAAAGCAATTACAGATTCCTTTATACAAACGTTCTTTAGTTTTCTATGAGGAATGAGAAAACAACATAAAAAGAAAGATTCCCATTTAAAAACTTAAATTGACCCTAAAATGACTATTACAACGTCCTCTAAATAAAACCGGCTAATGACCCCGTAATATCAATAAACTTTTATTCAAAACATTTCTTTCTACAACCTTATTTTTGGAGATATTATATAGTCTCAACTTAAATAGTTCACCACATAATCGTGATCATACATAATATGAGCAAGCTTTAGCAACCGAGACATAGAAAATCAATATGATGTATTCCATTCACATGATTTTCTCTACCTATTTTTTGGGCAACTATTCTTACAAAAGTTTATTCTTCTGTTTCATGCGAATCGAGATAAACATTAGCGGAAATAGTTTTATTAGTTAGTCGCTTGTAGGGAACACACTAGGCTAAAGCGATGGTTAAATATTTTGAAAGTTGGTCGCTATGTAATGCAACTGAAATTACCTTCTCTTTGCATGGCCAAGATAAAAAGGTGAATAATGACTTCTCATTTGAGAAAATTCTAAGTATTGGGCATTTTAAACCATTAACAAGGAACATTTTAGAAATGGACAACTCTACAAAAATTTACATTACATAAATGAGGTGTTTTTTTAACGAGATCTACAACTATTTGTGATCAAATTTTTATCTATCTCTTACGGTTTACCAGTTATGCAAAAGTCAACTAGAGTGAAGAGAGCTTCAGATACTATTCCCAGAAAATTCAAGATATACATTTTATTTTTGACGAAAATAAAACATGTGGAACTCTATTCAAAATCGTTAGAACAATTTTTGAGAAAATAAAAATGTTGGAAAAGGTTTCCATGTAAAGGGTAATTTGGGCTGAGGAGATTTTCTTGAAAATCTTCGTGTCCATCTTTGGAACATGCTGAACTTAAATACTAACTTCGGCGTTTAACGGATTTTTGGTTTTTAAGTTATGGTGCCCACGCTTACACTCGGATTTTCCTGTAAATACATTTTCTGGATTAAGGGAGTTTCAGATGAATTACTAGTGAAAATTACGCGACTTTTAATTTCCTTGCGGACGTGCAGGTCTTTTTCTACAAATGCCTTTTTTTAGATTTGGGGAAACTCAAACTTCTATAGAAAATTACCTGATTTTGAATTTATTTCTTTTAAGTTATTTGAAGACATACACTCATACACAGATGTAGTTTATAAATTCTACAATCAAAGTACCTAAGACCACGTATTGTTCAAAGGAAATCCTTAAGTTATAAGGCATTTTGTTATCATAAAATAACGGGGTTAAGTTTTGGCAGGATACGCGCATATGATCCATCGAAAAAAATCTGATGTGTTCCATTCATATGCCTTTCTCTACTTGTTCTTCAAACAAACTATTCTTACAAAATAACGGTTTTGAAAAGTTTTGGCAGGATACGCTCATAAGATTCGCAGGATACCGAAGAAAAAATCTGATGTGTTCCATTCATATGACTTTCTCTACCTGTTCTGCAAACAGAATATTCTTGCAAAGATTATTCTTCATTCTACTTTATGCTAATCGAGATAAAGATTAGCAGAAATGGTCTTATTACTTAGTTCCCAGTAAGAAGAAGGGAGAGAAGGGAATACGCTAGGCTAAAGTGATAATCAAATCTCTTAAAATCTGGTTGCTATGTGATGCAATTGAAATTCGGTTCTCTTCATATGTCTAGGGGTAGTGTGTGCCAGAGGGGATTCCACACCTCAGCCAGTTATAGGCTTTTTATCAGACCCCAATTGGATAGGATCAGATGAGAGTAATTACAGCGAGGAGCCGAAACCAAACGGCAGGAGGGAGCCCGCCGAGGACGGTCCCTAACAGCTTACAAGCAGGTCTTCTCGATGCGGGGAGTGCTAGAAGTCCGCGCCTCAGGTTTGACCAGACGCTCCTGAGTCTACAGATGAGTACCAACGCCATCCCGCTGCCGAGAGCTGAATTCCCAAAGCGCAGTCACTTCCACTAGAGGGCGCTACCGTGCAGGCCTCGCCGACACTTACAGCCCTGAAAGATACCGATTGAATGAAATGGAGTTGAAGGGAAGGTCGAGGGGAATGAAGAAACTTCCCCAGCATTTATAGTGACCCGGAAACCCCTCCCCCCTAAAACCTATGGGCAAGAGAGGTCGGCCGCAGGGAACCGATCCCACGACCTTCAGAATGCCAGTCCCAGACAAAATACTTAAGCCATCTGTCTCGTTGACAAGGAGTAAAACAAAAGATAGATAAAACGGATGAAGGTTTCCGGTTTGAGAAAAGCCTAAGTGTTTAAAAATTGAAACCAATAACAGGGAATATCTCTGAAATTAGTAGTTATACAAAAAAACTTTGACATAATTTATGTGTTTTAGCGAGATCTACATTGGATTAATTGTTTTTTCACGCAAACCGTGTGTAGGATAGGAGTTGGATAGGTAGAGTCAGACTGAAAAATTCAATGCTATAGCCAATTGACCACAATAATTGGCTATACTATAAATCCTGGGACTTAAGTACTTGCAACATTGTAAGTCGCTATTGAGCTTGTCATCTCAAAATAATTTGAGAACACCTTATGGTTTACCAGGAAACATGCGAGTCAGTTGAGAAATTCAATGCTATGCCGACATGTTGCCATGGTAGCTCAGTGACAGAGATCGGGAGATCCGTGGTTCAAATCCCGGCCATGGCATTGAATTTTTCTATCTGAGATCTACATTGTTGTGTGTTAAGTTTTCGTCAGTAAATTAGAGTTTTAACTGCTGTGGTTCTCAGAGTCCCACTGTATTGGACATGCAATACCGCTTAATGTTCCTCAGAGGCCTCCTTATCAGGATTGAAGTTACTTTAGGTACGTAAATGTACGACATGGGACCCTGCCGAAGAAAGTCCGCCGGGTTTGAATCCACGACCTTGAAAACATGTTACCCACTAGGCCACAGAAGTCTACATCTTATAGTTTGCCAGTTATGCAAAAGACAATCAGAATGAAGACTTCAGAAGCTATTCCCGAGATATTAGGAACATACATTTTTTATTTCTATGTAAACATGTTTAATATGCGGCACTTTAGTCAAAATCGTTAGAGCCATTTATTAGAAAATCATTTCCGAAAAATGTTCCACATAAAAGGAAGTTTGGGGTAGGGGATTTTAATGAAAAATCTTCGTGTCGCATCTTTAGAAAATATTTAATTTTAATACCAATTTTGAATATAATTTGATAAATATTATTACTTTATTTACATTAGAACAGTTGGGTTTGATTGTAGGCATAAAATTAAACCCCCTCCTCCCCCACAGAGGCCATTTTCTAATAAATTATTTCTTGATTTATGGGTCCTCAAAACATGTATTTCCGGTAAAATATCGGTATCAAACTTTTTGGGCGCACGAACGTGATAGAGAAAATACAAACAAAAGCACACTTATGTATTGACATACAGAAAGTTTAGAAGATTTAATTGTGAAGTTTACGATACAGTAATAGGCAGCTTCAAACGCGTTATGTTTCACTATCAGAATTATCGTTTTTAGGATTTTTCCTAAATTCTAGATTTTTCAGTAAATTTTCAAAATTTTCCTACGAGCTTCCAGAGCATCTGGATATATATGTTTCAGCAATAAAAAAGAATGCAAAGGTTTTGATTTTGTGAGATGAAAGCTGAACTTTATATTTCGGACCATTTTAAATGACTCTTGGAGATATCTACTACAAGTTTTTAACGTCTAATGAACTTTCAGCCTTTCACAGAACCCGATAAATCGTGAAGGTAGTAAAGTTCTTTCCAATTACATCATCAGTGTAACCTTTGCTTTCGGCTTTGAAATGAATAGAAACTTTCTAAAGGATACACAAAGAAAAGAAAGTCTTGTTGCATTGGCCTTGATGTCGATTGAAGCGGATCTTCTATTTGGAAGGAAAATCAGTTCTTCATTCTTCATTTTGAAGGCCAAAAATTCTGTATGGGAAGGGATGCTTGAACAGAGCACCTTTCTTATATCCAACAGGCATTTCCAGAAATGCGTGCATGCCTATGTGAGTATGTAAACGCCGCCACACGAAAGCATAAATTTGGATAAATACCAAACTTTATATTTAAGCGCGATTATAATACAAAGATTTACATGAAAATACATTATCTTAAATCACACGGAACATTTTTCAAATGTTAGATTTCTTAAAAATGGCTGTGGTTTCGTTAAAATACAGTATGTTAAAGATATTTATTTTATACATAAAAGTATATTATACATTTTAGGTAAATAGCCAGTGAAGTAGTCTTAAATTGGAAGGAATTTTGTATTATATTGTGTAACATGTAACGTTAAGCGATAGACGAAGAAGTACGACACAAAGATTTAGATATCTTTAAAACTCGCAGTTTAATTTAAATAACATTTGTGTCGGAAACCATTTCTGATATATCTATTATAATGGCTCGATTTGTTCAAATATTTTATTATTCGTTTTTAGTCCTGCCAATTTTTACCTTTTTACTTTCTCTACGCGTACTATGTAGATAGTGTATAGAGAAGGTATTGTATTGCACACAAATATTCGATACCGATATTTCACCGGAAATGCATGTTCTGGGACCCCCTGAATAAAAAAGAATTTCTAGAAAGAGGTCCGTCTGTGTGTGTATGTGTTTGTGTGTCTGAGGATAGCATAGCTCAAAAAATCCGTTAAATACCAAACTTGGTATTTAAGTCCATATTTTCCAAGTATGCGACACGAAGATTTTCAAGAAACTCCCCCCACCCCCACTACCCTTTATATGGAACATTTTTTCGAAAATTTTGATTTTCTCAAAAATGGCTTTAACGATTTTGATTAAAATATCGTATATTAAATATATTTATACCGCAAATAAAATGCATATCTTGAATTTTCTGGGAATAGTCTCTGAAGACAACTTTACTCTGAAAAACATTTGCAGCGTTTATAACTGGTAAACCACAAGACATAGACAAAGCTTACTACACAAAGTAGAGCTCGTTAAAACACACAATTAAAGTTGTATGCATTTTTTCCCTGTAGTTTACAATTTAAGATATGCATTGTTATTGATTTCAGTTTTAACATACACTTTTCTCATACGGGAACTTGTCAACACCTGGCCACGCAAAGAATCTGATTTCTATACCACAGTAAGCACATTCGGTTTATCCTAGTGTATTTCCTTATTTCTGCTAATGTTTGTCTCGATTAGCATGAAATAGATAGAAGAATAAACATATTAACAGGTTATTATTAATCCAGGACATCAGTGGTGAATGCTGCCCTCTAGTTCACAAGGTCGTGGATTCAAACCCGACGGAAGGCGATGGATTTTTTTGTGCGCAAAAATCCTTAGCATGGCTTCCTATGTAGGAGAAGTGAAACTTTTGGAACTGTGTCGTAGACTTACGGCATATAAAAGACCTTAAGTCTAATAAAGAGGCCTCTGAGAAAAATTAAGCGATCTTTCATGCCCAGTGCAGAATGTGGTGTATTTAAAGAGCGTAAATGAATAAAACTAAATTTGATTTTTTCAGCGACGGTGACAGAGGGCCCAAAAGTCTTTCGTATTTTGCTTATATAGTTCTAAACAGCGTCAAAGTTGAAATCATCATCGTTTCCTGTTCATTATGAGCAATCGCTACACCCATGCGGTCGACAACTTTTCATCTGCAACTTATCATGCAAATTGGAAATTGTCGTGCCATTTTAGCGAAAATGTGCTGAATGACTGCCAAATCAAAACTAGCTAATGAAAGTCAGTAACATGACAGTAGGCGATGGTAACCAATTTAACTTAGTCACACTATTTATTTTGACATGGGATACTTATTGAACCGCCCTCGTATAACGGTATATAATGGAACCATTTCTGCAAAGGTTTATTTCGACTGACATGAAGTAGACAGAAAATTAAGTTTTAGTTTGAATAGTTTGTACCAAAATAAATGACAATCGGTAAAAATCTCGGGTTAGTGTAGCACACAAATTTTTAAACTGAAAACTGCACATTAGCACATAATTTTATGCGCTTTAGTTAGGGCCATAGTTGGAGTTAAACCCTTTTGGACCGCCGTTACTCGCTTTATCTAGCAGAGCCGTAAGCACCATTCAGGGGGCACTATTCATTAAGAAGTTACCCACGTCGTACATGAAGTAATGTTTAATTTATGTATCCAAAATGTTTTTGAAGTAGCAGCAGCACGCGTCACTGAAGATTCATTTTCCATTAAAGAAGCATTACGTAGACATCGGAAATCGGCAACCAACTTAAAAGAGGATGCACAAGATAAAACTCAGCTTTCAGGGAGGCATTAACTATTCAATGAGGGCGATTAACACAACCCATTTTCCGCGCAGGAAAACTCGTAAGAGAAAAGTCGGCATATAAACATTAGCTGAGGTTCGTATGAAAGAGGACACCGAAAAAAAATCTCATGGCTCCATTCACAAAATTTTATATCTCTGTAGCAAATTATTGTTAGTAAACTTATTCTTCTATTCATTTCTATTTCATGCTAATCGAGCAAAAACGGTTTTATTGCTTAGTTCCTTATAAGTAGAAAGGAAATAAGGGAATACGCTAAGCTAAACCGACAGTCAGATATTTTAAAATGTGGTTGCTATAGTACGAGTAGAAATCAGTTTCTTTGCGTAGCCAGATGTTGACAAGTTCCCGTATGAGAAAAGTATAAGTATTTTAAAACTGAATATCAAGGAATATCTATAAATAAAAATAAAAAAAAAAATTAGCAACTCCACGAAAAAAAATGTATATAACATAAATTGTATGTTTTAACGAGTTCTACATTTTTGTTAAGTAAGCTTTTGTCTCTCTCTCTCTCTCTCTCTCTCTCTCTCTCTCTCTCTTTTACTGTTTACCGGTCATCCAAAATTACGCAAAATTCATTCAGGGTAAAGATATCTTACGAGGCTATTCCCAGAAAATTCAAGATATACACTTTATTTGCCATGTAAATATCTTTAATATAAGACATGTTAATCAAAATCATTAGCCGTTTTTGAGAAAATTAAAATTTTTAATTTTTTTTCCTGTAAGTGTAGTTGAGGGTGGGGGAAATGTTCTTACAAATCTCTTTGTCGCATCCTTGGATGACACAGAACTTAAATATCAAGTTTGGATTTTAACGAACTTTTCGATTTTAAACTATGCTGCACACACATTGACAGACTAACAAACAGACGCACACACGGACATTTTTCCAAAAATTCTTTTTTTTTTTATTCAGGGGTCTCAAAACAACATTTACGGTTAAATCTCGGTATCGAATTTTTGGGTGCAATATAATATCTTTTCTATACTCTATTTACATAGTGCGTGTAGAGAAAGCAATAATGTTGAATGCCATTGCATTGAATTTTGACTTTTTCTTGCCCGTATGCATAATGTACATAATGGACAGAGAAGGTATAGTATTCCAACCAAAAATTCGATACCGGAATTTCGATGGAAAAATATGTTTTTCCCCTGAGTCAAAAAAAAAAAAACAAACAAAACTGATGTGTTCCATTCACATGACTTTCTCTACATCTCTGCAACAAATTGTAGTTAAAAAACTAATGCTTCTATTTACTTCATGCTAATTAGCAGAAATAGTCTTATTACATGCTTCCTTGTAAGTAGAAGCGAAATGAGGGAGTTCCATAGGTTAAAATGATAGCCAAAAGCTGGTTGAAGTTCCTTTGTTTGTATGGACAGGAGCTAAGAAATCCTGTATGAGAAAAATATAAGTTTTTCAAAGATAAAACGAAAAACCAGGAATATCTTAAAAATGATCAACTCCACGAAAAAAACGTATATGACATAAATTGTGTGCTTTATCGTGAGCTACATTTTCTGTACAGTAAGTTTTTTCCCCATCTCTTACGGTTTAGCAGTTATACACAATTCCGTAAAATTCATCCAGAATAAAGTAGTCCTCAGGGGCTATTCCCAGAAAATTCAAGATACACATTTTATTTTTCAGGTAAATATCTTTAATATACGAAATTTTAATCAAAATCATTAAAGCAATTTTTGAGAAAATAAAAAATTTCGAAAAAAGTTCCATGTAAAGGAGGGGGATTTTTCTCAATCTTCGTGTCGCATTCCTGGAAGATATTTAACTCAAATACCAAGTTTGGTATTTTACCAAGTTTTCGTATTTGAGTTATCGTGTTCACAGACACACGGACATACGGACACACACACGGACCTTCTTCCGAAAATGTTTTTTACTTTCTCTATACGTACTATGTACATAATTAATAGAGAAGGTATTGCACTCCACCAAAATATTCGATACCGAGATTTCACCGGAAATATATGTTTTAGGGTCCCCTATATCCAAAAAAAAAGTATTTTCAGAAAAAGGTCCGTGTGTGTCCGTGTGCCTGTGAACACGATAACTCAAAAACGAAAAGTCGGTAAAATACCAAACTTGGGATTTAAGTTTAGTATCTTCCAGGGATGCGACACGAAGATTTTGAAAAAAAATCCCCCACCCCAAACTACCCTTTACATGGAACTTTTTTCGAAAATTTTGATTTTCTAAAAAATGGCTCTAGCGATTTTGATTAAAATATCGTATATTAAAGATAATTACCTGACAAATAAAATGTATATTTTGAATTTTCTGGGAATAGCCTCTGAGGACTACTTTATTCTGGGTAAATTTTACGGAATTTTGCATAACTACTAAACCGTAAGAGATGGACAAAAACTTACCACAGAACAAATGTAGAACACTTTAGAACACACAATTTATGTTAGACACATTTTTTTCGTGGAGTTGATTGTTTTTGAGATATTCCTTGTTTTTGGTTTCAGCTGTAAACATACTTTTCTCATACTGGACTTTGTGAACTCGCGTCCATCCAAACAAAGGAACTTCAGTCACATAGCAACCAGCTTTTGACTATCACTTTAACCTATGGTACTCCCTTATTTCGCTTCTACTTACAAGCAAGTAATAAGACTATTTCTGCTAATTTTTTTCGAAACTTTTGATTTTCTCAAGAACGGCTCTAACGATTTTGATTAAAATGTCAAGTATTAAAGATATTTACCTGACAAATAAAATGTATATCTTCATTTTTCTGAGAGTAGCCTGAAAAGACTACTTTATTCTGGATGAATTTTATGGAATTTTGCATAACTGCTAAACCGTTATAGATGGGCAAAAACTTAATGCACAAAAATGTAGAGCACATTAAAACACACAATTTATGTCCTATACATTTTTTCATGGAGTTGATCGTTTTTGACATATTCCTTGTTTTTTGTTTGAGCTATGAAAAACTTACACTTTTCTCATACAGGATTTCTTAGCTCCTGTCCATACAAACAAAGGAACTTCAGTCACATAGTAACCAGCTTTTGATTATCAGTTTAGCCCTTATTTCCCTTCTACTTACAAGGAAGCAAGTAATAAGACTATATCTGCTATTTTTTTTCTCGATTAAAATGAAGTAAATAGAAGAATAAACTTTTTAACAACAATTTGTTGCAGAGATCTAGAAAAATTCATGTGAATGGAACATATCAGCTTTTTTTTTTTTTTTAGATAGAGGCGACCCTAAAACATATATTTCCGGTGAAATCTCGGTATGGAATTTTTGGGTCGAGTGCAATATCTTCTCTATACACTATGTATAGTGCGTATAGAGAAAGTAATATAGAGGATTATACAGAACATAAAATTCAATAGGTGATAGTTACCTAAATTTCATTTGCCATGTTATCTCAAACATTCAACTTTCAGCAAACCTTTTAGAGCCTTTTCGAGAAAATAAGAGCAAACTTTTTTCTCTAGTAAGTAACTTGGTGTGAGGGTGTTAAAAAAAAGAAAGCTTAATCTGGCATCCATTGTATTTTACTCCAATATGAAATTTATTATTTTACATTTTTAATTTTGAGTTATACTATTTAATACATATTTTTCTAAATATTCACTCTTATTCACAAGTACAAAAATGCTGTAATTCCTGGAATATCTCGCTGAACTTTGGAAGGATTTACTATTGTCTCTATTAGAGGCAGAGAGAGAGAGAGAGAGAGAGAGAGTAAAACGAGAAATATGTTATTACTAAAACATGGTCTTTTAATTCAGATCAAAAGGCCTTTGAAACATTCAATTTCGTGTGTGATGACAGTTTTAATAACTGATTTACACAAGCGTATGTGCGACAAGGTTGAAAAGCTAGAATCAGACTAAAAAAATCTGATGTGTTCCATTCACATAACTTTCTCTAGATGTTCCAGAAACATTTTATCTATGTCGTGGAGTTCATCGTTTTTGAGACATTCCTCGTTTTTGGTTTCTGCTTTGGAAAACACTTTTCACATACAGGAATTTGTTAAATGCTGTCCATAAAAACAAAGGAACTTCAGTAACATAGCAACCAGCTTTTGACTATCACTTTAACCTATGGTACTCCCTTATTTTGCTTCTACTTACAAGGAAGCAACTAATAAGACTATTTTTATTATTTTTTTCTTATTAGCATGCAGTAAATAGAAGTACAAGCTATTTAATACTAATTTGTTTGCAGAGATATAGAGAAAGTCATGTGAAGGGAACACATAAGATTTTTTATTACATTTATATGGAAAAAACGTAGGGGTAGAACAAATTCCAACTAGGAAAATACAGAACTCTTTTTAATACATGAGTTGTGTTGTACAAACTTTTTCATAGCATTAGCCATTTCCAAAATGGAAATAACTCGTTTGAATTTTCCAGTATTTTTAAGCAATATAGAAAGAACTTTTCATTCGTTTTTACTGAAGTGAAGCAAAGAGTATGGAGTAACAAGACAGGCGAACGTCTGCCTCTCATTCAAGAGGTCGCGAGTTTCAATCTCGCTTAGGGTGAGTTACGAGATAAGGGTTTTCGGCGTTTTCCCATATACTGAAAAGACTAATGTTAAGTAACATTAAGCTCCAGAGCTCTGTCATTTGAGCTTCATTTCACAAATTTGACCATCATCCGATATGTGACCAACCAGTTAAAGGACGTTAAACTAAACTAAAAAAAAACAACAAAACAACAAAACAGACCTATATAAAACAGCTGACTGTCATATCAATTTTTATATGCTTTGAATACTTGATACAAAATTTATGTTGAAACCACATCTGCCAATATTCCCAATGATAAATAGGTGGTAGAAGATAGAAAAACACATTTTTATCGACAATTTGCAGTATATGCTATTTGTGCATATTCTTATTTAAGTGAACACTCACTTAAAATTACTGCCACTAAGGAGCTTTTAGTTAGAATGCACAGGCTACAGTTAATTTTGTTTTTCGGCGTTTTTATGTGAATGAAGATGGTACATTAAGAGAGTCGCAATAAGTGGCGGAATATTACCGTTACTTTCAAAGTGTTAAAACGTATTGGGAGTAATTGTCCCAGCTTATTCGAATGCACTCAACACTCTGTGCTTTAAGTTCCCCAGACATAGAAATCACGGGGGATTAAGCGGAAAATTGGGTTACCAGTATGCATATTGCTGATAACTCAATTCCAGAACATTTCGCGTTTTGCTTCTGATGAAACACGTGCTGTATGTGCCGGGGATGAAAGGGTGGAACTACTCTGTTGGGTAGATGTGCAATAAAGAAGCAAAAATAACTGTATAATATGATCGATTGACTCTTGTTGTGGTAAACCCCAACGCTTTAACCTTGGACAAGAGTGAATTTAAGGGATCACACATGTCGAACTGTGAAGGGCTCCTAAGTTTTTGAGGACCCAGAAGCACGGCAAAAAGTTAAATCACACAATAAGCACAAAGGAAATGAGGGAATTATGTTAAATATAATATCAAAGAAAGATCGTTTAAATTCTTTATTATTCTTTCACACTGGCTGTGAGTTGGCACTAGATTAGAAACTGAAATCGGAATTAAAAACTGTTACATTTATATGATTTTCTTTGCCGACTATCGTTTGTGTTTATGTAACTTCTACATAATATCTTATAAAAGCTTATTTTTCTGTCTCTTTCAAGTTAACCTAGATAAACGTTTTCAGAAATAATTCCATTACATACTGTGTTGTAGGCACAGGCTATAGAGGAAACTGAATCGATAATCAGTTATTTAAATGCGTGTTGCTATATATTTTCTCATGACGTTGCGAGAAACAACTGCACACCGACATTAATGCAAAAGTATTGAAAAATTTAAACCAATAGCTGATGCCACAAAAGGTTATTTTAAATAACTTGTTTTAAAGAGTTCTAATTTTTTGTGATGCATATCTATCCCTACCTGTTATAGTTTACCAGTGACAATCATAAAAGTTACATCAAAGGCTATTCCCAGAAAGTTCAAGATTTACATTTTGTTATGAAAATATCTTAAATTGAATTATAATACAAATCGTTAATCATTTTTGAGAAAAGCAAATATTTCTAAAAGTAAATTCTTTATACAATGGATTGTTTGAAGTGAGGCATATTCCTGAAAATCCTCTTGTCATAGCTTTGGAAGATACTGAGCTTAATTTGGAATGTTTCTCACATTTAATTTTCGAGTTAATGTGCTCTCTTTCTCTCTCTCTCACACACACTCACACACAGGACATACACATTTTATAAACAATGACATTTGAATTCAGAGATCCCCAAAACATTTATTTCCGGTGTTCCCGAATATTTGAGTGGAATACAATAGCTTGTATATCTATTAAGTACATATTAGAGAACTTAAATGCTCAATATCATGGTCTTGACTCGAACTACGTGTCTGAGACTTTCCGTGCTGAAAGAACATATACCCCAAAGATATTATTACAAGCCAATGCCTTAGGTCAATAACCTAACTCTGGATCGCTAAATGCCTGGAATAGTGGCAAACAAAGGAAAAAAAAACAAACAAATGAAATGTAGCAAGTAAATGTTTTGTTTTTGTAACACAAACTAATAAAATAGATACTCAAAGATGAAAAACGCCAAAAAAGTTATTTAGCATAAATTGTAAGCTTTAACGAGATTTTTATGAAGTAGGCTATTGTATATATTTTGCGGTTTACAGTAATATAACCATCATTCTGAAAAGAGGCCACAATATTTCTGTAATTTCCATTCTATACATACAACTTTTATGCCATACAAATATCTTAAACATACGCATATTAATCATCATTAGTCATTTTTCATGTGAAGGATAGCTAGGAGGTGGGGAATTTGCTTTAAAATCTTAGTGTCTTATTCCTGGAAGACCCTGAACTTATTTTAAATAACCAAATTCTGCATTTAATCGATATTACGTGTTTAATGTTCGCGGGTAGTGATCTTATCCTAAGATTTAATTTAGTGACCTCAAAACGTATGTTTACTTGAAATCTTGGTATCTGACATATTTTCTTTATAAGGCACTATAGCTAAGCAGATGCGAAGTAAAAACGAATAGATGTGATTTGCAGCGACTCGAATGGTTTTCTAGTAGGTATATTCCTCTAATAACATTTTGGGACATTTAATTTGATAAATCTAAAGTAAATGAGAAACTGTAAAATAAAGGCTTTGTATCTTTACTAAACATGTGAATTTAAACAAACTTTAATCAGCAGGTATCCTTAAAATATTGAAAATAGAATAGTTTGTATACCTGTTAACTAACGAAAGAGAATATAGTCATATGAATGCAAATCATAAGATTTTTAATATATACGAATCCTTTATGCATTGGACAAAAAGAAAAAATATTCATGTGGTATAAGCTTGATAATAACATGCCCTAGGCAGTACACTAGTCTCAATTTGAACCTGAGTCCAATTTAAATATAGAAAGCCTTCTTTCTCTAAGATATTCCATAAATAAGCAACTTATGTGTTAGCTTTTTGTTAAGACAGGTTAGGGAAAACAGAAATATGCGAGGAAAATTCTCCGCAACAAAAGTAAAAAGACTGCTCCGTATAGATCGAAAGTGTATGTCGCAAAAGCAGAGCAGCCTGCATTAAATATCGTAGATATGGGATGCGCCTGCAGTATTCAGAGCATGCAGTACTGTCAGACAAGTTTCATATACTCCAGGCGCTAGAACAATTTCACATCTTAAAGTTCCAGACACACTATGAAGCTACGGGTGGTGGGGCTGGAATTCGCGCTCCTTGCAACCAAAATTCTTTCACGTGAATTCATTTAGTACCACTCTCTCAACTTAGTTGCTTCCTCCTCCTACACAGCCGCTTAATATTCTTAACTTGAGTGTGGAAAAAGAATTAAAATACGTTGCTAAATGCACGAAGATAGCTCATTTTAATCCTTTCCGTATCTAATAAATGTCTTAAATTTTTAGAAAGTTAAATGAAATAATACGAGCACACAGTAACTATCTAGATAGAATTTTGGAGATCCTAGTTTCAAACTCCCGGTGCCGAAAATTATGATCCAAGATTTTGAGGCTTTCCTCGGTCGCTAGGTAAATGCTGGGTTGGATAATCTGATCCGCGAATTTTCCTATCCCTTTGATTACTACACTTAATTTACTTCCTCACCGCAATTCATGTGGTCAATCCTGCATATGCTATGACCCAAAGTTTGGTTGTTCCTCGACAATGAGGGAATCCGAAGAAGCAGATGAACTGATAGATGGCTAAAATGAATCCATAATAAAAATAATTACCAAAATTACTTCTAGATGTGATTTCATTCCCTCTGACAAGTTTATACGTTGATGACCTATTGTTATTTCCTCATTTTGTGTCTTTTTTATGTCTTTTGTTAAAAAATATACCACATATAATAGCTTTTCTGGAAGATGAATCTATTTATATTCAGAAAATCAAACTCATTAGCTTTTCAGGCTTGTATCAAATTTTGTTCCTCTCGGCAAGCTGTTTGTTACAGTAACCACACCATACCTATAATGTTAGCCTGGGTAGCGTTGTTAATTGAGGTCTGTTTTTGTATCTGAAGTCACATGTTCGATATCGGCCCTTTAAGATAGAATTTTAAGTGTGGTTTATATATAAAAACTCCTGCGAGACAAAATTTCGGCGCATCACCGATACAGGTATTGTGACCCTGACAATTTATTCGCTTGGTTGTTATTATTATTATTATTATTAGTATTATTATTATTATCATTATCATTATTATTATTATTATTATTATTATTATTATTATTATTGATTTATTAAAGATAAACTTAACAGCTGTTTTCACAATATGATACATGTCGATCCATAGTCATTCGTATTTCTTAATTAGCACTTTATTGTAAAATAGGAATGCAAACAATCAATTCTTTTTTGAAACTACAATTGCAATGGACCTTAACAAATCGATAATACATAGTAGAAAATACTGCTTTTCAAATTTACTGGAAAGAGCAGCACATAGGCTTAGGAAAAAAATACAAGATGGCCGCGCCGTGGCCAAGTGGTTAGACCACTTGCCTCTCGCCCAGACGGCCGGGGTTCGATCCCAAGCGACCTCATGTGAGATTTGTGGTGGACAAAGCGGCGCTGGGGCGGGTTTTCTCCGGTTTCCCCCGCCATCGCATTCCACCGGTGCTCCATCATTCATGTATCATCAGTGTCATCGCCTGCGGTGCCATGCGGGCGTTAAACACTACCAAAAAAATACAAGATGTTATAATGATGCAGTATTCTCTGTAACATGGTAACTGTTTAATTAATTCTAAAAATTGTAGGCTACGCTTATATATAGGTATGGATTTTTAGCAATGTTGAATTGTTTATATTTAACTAAGGTAAACGGTTGCTTGTACTCTAAATAATATTCTAATTGTGTATTTAAGCAAAATTCTATAATTTGAAGTAAATTTATCCCTGGTATAAACAGTAATTAGCCCTAGTTTCCAGTGACGTTTGCAGCACATAGTTTATCAATTAAGTTCACTCTCCCATATCTATGTTTAGGTTCTTTGGAATCTTTAAGATTTGAAACAGGGAGAGTTTGCGGTAAGTACTAATCTGAAGCTATCACATTAAAGTTAACTAAAAATCTGCAAAGCTTCTTATAATACGATGCAGGGGACTAGATTTTGAGAGCGGTATTAGTTTTTTGGAGAGGGCACGGAATAAATAATTGATATATTCCAAAGCATCCCCAAGGACAAGCCCAATGCTTTTCTAAATCAGCAGCAAATTTTTGGTCGATAAAAATAGGATACGGTAAAAGTCATTCCGTAGCTTTTGCGTCTCGTGAGATATCGTGATTCGAAGCTTCTTATTCCAGTATCGTGGTAACAATAGGCACGGATTGTCTGATGCTACATACGACTTCGATGGCGAAGAAATAACAAGGATGTTACACGAGACAATGGTGACTCAAATGATTCCTTAAAAGTTACCAAGATTATTGTAATCTCCAGACGTATATTTTTAGGACAGAACAATTATAAAACTGTTTAAGAATGCCATGGAATCAAGGAAAAACCACATGATAAAGGTTATGTAATGAAATTAACGTTTATACCATCATATATTATACATTTATCTCACCATTTACTGTAAGATATACTGTTGTAGGTGTGACAAAATGTGGATACTTAACTGAAAACAGAAGTGATTTTTCGAAATATCCTAGACGCAGCTTTTCGTGATACATGACTATGTCTGGTGGAAGTAGATGTGAAAATGTTTGTACTGCTCGAAGATACTGTGTCCGAGCTCTGGTGTACAAACTGGGAGAAAGAAGTCGTCAACAGCCAAGATTGAAGAGAAAGTTGCCTCAAGACATCTTATTATCGGACACCGAAATTGAATAAGACTGATTCAACCTAATTTGTAATAATTATACCCTCTTTCTTCATGTTAATATTGTTAATAATACACATACATTTTTCAACTCCTATTTTACAAAGTTGTTAATATTATTTTTATTTTAATTTTTGAGTTTACCTGAAATTGTATTTCTAAGCTTGTTATAAACTTCTTCGTAGTCATTGTAATTTCTTTCAATCTCTATACTTTTCAGACAATGTACATATGTTAACGGTGTCATATGACCCATATCAATGTTATTTATTTGTTATTTTTTGTTAAATTATTATAAATCACCTGAATCACTTTTAGCTGGTGGGTCACAATAAATAATTAAAAAAAAGATCATTTAGGTTTTAAATCCACATTATCACCGATAAAGTCAGTGATATAGATATTCATAGCTACATAATAATTCATATGTAGGCTACAAAAAGAGCTGCCTTGTTAGTATGATGGTGGACGTCGGATATAGTTTATAGATAAGAGTCGAGGGTATTTCAGAGCGGTATATGTGAAATAAAATTTATAATCATGGTATTTCGCGACAGGCTAAAAACTAACGGAATGACTTATACCAAGTTTCGTTTTATCGACCAAAAATCTACCAATGCACTGATTCAAAAAGCAAATTTATCTATGTAATCTAGGATTAGGATTAAACAAGGACGGGGTCCCCAACCACTGGGGCAGAGCACCATAGCTAAACCCTTGGGGCTCCTGACGACTTACGTGCCCCCAGGGAGGGAGGGATGAGGTGAGAGACCTACAGGTCGACTAGATCCGGATGACAATAGGCGAAGGCATGGACGGGTCCCTAACGGTCCAGATTGAACGTATCTGACGCCGCCCGAAAGGTTCATAGAGCGAAAGCACTACAAGGCGGTCTATTTAGAGAGGTCTTGCGAAGATTGCAAGTGTGTATGTCACCGCCGGTCGCAACACTCCGAACACCGTTACCTTGTCCTTTAACCAGGAACTGATGAAGACAGAAAATTATGGAGACAATGAATCTACCCAGCATTCGTTTCCAGAGAATTCCCCGGGTGTGTTGTATAAAATCCTAATATAGCCTTTATGGAGAAATTACCTTTAATTTTCACCAGGTTCAACTAAATTTTAAATATATATATTTTATTCAAACCCTTGTGCACAAAATTTCAGTTCCATACATACAGCATATGGTAAGTCGTTTCACGCGTTCTGACGTATGAAATAAGAGTAATAGGTAATGCGAGGTAGCGAATCCATCTATAATATTTTTAAAGTACATCTATGAACTCGAATTTTGAAAGAAAGAATGCGATAAATATTGAATTTTACGTTCAAATCCTGTAACTTAGGAGAATTCAAGTAAAATGTACTACATTTGTCGGCTGCAGCTACATATAATTTGATGTTGATGATTTTATATAAATATAAGCTAACTTAAAATAATGCTCAGAAATTAAAATACAATACGCAAGTTAGTATAAATTCCTGTGAACCTCCTGGGCTGAATCATACTCGCCATTAACAGGTTTTTATTAGAGAACTCGTGTCAAGAAATGCTCATTTTGTTCGTAATTTTATTATGAACTTCTAATTATTATTGGATAATGTTTCAAATGAAAAATGTTCTTGCATAAATTAAATGAAAAACCAAATCTTTTTATTAAGGTGGAATTCAAACCTATCGTCCAAAAGCACAAGATAGGTTTACTGGATTTGACTATGATCGCTGCTCTGCACACAATTTATAATGTTCACAGAGATAGTCATGCCAGCATCAAAATCCCCATTTCGGATCACTAAATAAGTAAATTTTTATTTTCCACGGCCTCAGTTTATTTTAATTACTTTCTAATGCAAAACATACGTGGGTTAGAAATGCGTTGCAGGAGGTAATGACAGATACCTCAAACAAAACGACACTGAACCGAGGTGTGGACGTTGTTCCTATAAGTTGCGAAAATATAGATTTTAACGCCAATAAAGGTATATCAACAAAACGCCTAAATCGATAACGTGGGTTAAACTTTTACCCAGGAACAAAGCCGCGTACCTGGTCCACGCTATTAAAGATAACGCAGGTAGATTAGGAAGCAACGCGTCGGTACTTTACCAGTGTTTTTCATACTAAATACAGCGGCATGCTGCACAGTGGTAGCATTGGGAGATTCCTCGTCTAAAACGCCCCTGAAGAATCTAAGTATTAGTTATTTGTTTTTTCTTCCAACATACAATTTCATCATAACAGACAATGATAGGAAATGACTGGGGAAAATAGGCCTAGATATATATGCTGCTAATGCTATCTTTTAGGGGCGTTTCAATGTTAATGACCTCGAAGATGGAGGCAAGGAATAATGGATAACTGAAAGACAGTAGATATAGTTAAACAAAAAGGTAATCCTTTTGCAGTAAGCTAAGAGGTTTATTTTAGTGTTTTTTTCTCGTAGTGCTGTATGAAAGATATCTACATTTAACAGTAAACTCTTGTTGATATTTACAGTGTTGTTAAGAGTTGACTATTAGGTTAATTACAAAATTATTAGAATAATAAGTACAAGATACTCGTGGTTAAGGTGAAATGCGCACATTTCGCATTGAAAGCAACTCGAAACTGTCAGTCATAAGTAGTCTATATAGTATGAATGAATGAATAAGTGTATTTATTAACATAGCAATATCATACATAGAATTTCAACAGTCACACGGGTCCACAGACCGTACGTGCTTTTGTAATACACATTACAAGCAATATTAAAACAACAACCATAATAAAGAATTAAAAGAGTAAACACGAAAATAAAATACAAAGGAAATACACAGTCAAAAGCAATATTAAACAACAATAAAAATTAAGAGTGAATCCGAAAATAAAGATACAAAGATATTCAAATATAGCAATTTAAATTTAGCACAGAGTACACCTTCATAAATGCACCCTCTTATAATAGATAATTACACTTAAAAGACATATATACACATAATATATACAACCCTAGCACAACAGTGACCTAAGTATGATATAATATACATGTATGTAGAACATTGTAGTCACTTTTGTTTAGTTGATCTTATTCCGCCCCCCCCCCCCTTCTCTATTGGCAGCCTCCTCAGATCTCAGCTGTCTTGCCTTAAGTATAAATTTACCTAGCCCGTCCAAGTTTTCCGTGCCTGCCAGTAGCGTCCAACATGCTTCTATCCCTACATTCGCAGTGGTAGAAAATCGCGGCAAATATTTTTCCCGCCATTCCTCCGTACCCCTACATCTTGCCAAGATGTGAGTCCACGACTCTTCCTCCTCGCAAATGGGACAGATTCTTATACCATTCTCGTCAGAAATTTT
The DNA here is from genome assembly GCA_030762935.1 of Hymenopus coronatus. Lineage (NCBI taxonomy): Eukaryota > Metazoa > Arthropoda > Insecta > Mantodea > Hymenopodidae > Hymenopus > Hymenopus coronatus. The sequence continues at coordinate 59,104,011 of CM060882.1, forward strand.
CGTGCTCCTCCATGCTCCTAGTCTAATCCACGCGAGCCCCTCTCTAATGAGTTTGGTACCTGTTTTGATGTATTGCTCCATACCCCACTCCGATTTCAGCCCAGACTGTACTTCTAATGACACCTTCTCTGTGCATTGCGCAATTATTTGCTGTCTGTCAATATCACAGAGACGTTTCTTAATTTTTCTCCAAATACTTCGCCTGTTTTCCTGCCCCGCCATCCAAATGTCTCCCATCCCAATGGTTTCCAACCCTTTCTTTAATTTTGATGCCCACGTCAAATTACCTTCCATTCGCAACTGTTCACGGTAGCAGACTGCCCTAATTAGAGATTGGTTTCCGTGAACGATTCTCATCCAATATTTAACTGATCTGATTTTGCACTCTATCGTTTCACTATGTACCCCGAATTCCCTCATTATTCCGCAATTTGCCGTACCCCTCCCTACACCCAGAATTCCTTTCAAAAATTGGGTCCTCACTTGATCCAGATTCCCTGTTTGTTCCCACCCCCATATTTCTCCACCGTATGTCATCGTGGATCTAACTGTCGCTACGTATACAGTTTCCATTAAGGTTATGGAGATATTCGGAATTCTGCAGCGTATCCGGAGAGCTTCCGCCGCTTTCACCCTTGCCTTGTGTTTTGTAATGTCAATGTGTTTTGTCCATTTTCCGTTCATTGTAAATGTCAGTCCTAAGTACACAAAGGATTTAACATTGTCCAGTATCTGTCCTGCATATGTCAAAGTCTCCTCCCTGCTATAAACACAACCCTTTTTGAAAGTCATTGCCTTAGTCTTATTCACATTAACTGTAAGTAGCCATTCATCGCAATAGTTCTTAAGTTTGTCCAGTCCTCGTAGCAATCCGTTTACTGTCGTAGAGCACAATACTAAATCGTCTGCGTATAAAAGTGTTGGGATCTGCAAATCCGCTACTACTGGTGCTTGAATATTCTCTGCTATCATTGTATCAGGAATATCATCCACAAAGAGATTAAATAGCAAGGGAGATAAAATACAACCCTGCATCACTCCCCTATAGCTTCCGCAGCTCTCGGACACTCTGTTTCTGTCGTACTTCACACAGAATTGGACATTTTGATACATTGCCTGCAATGCTCTAACCATTTTACTTGATAACCCCTTTCTGCCTAGTTTGTACCATAATGCATTTCGATTGATAGAGTCAAATGCCTTCTTAAAGTCCACAAAAGCACAATGAAGCTTTCCCCGCTTAACTAACAGTTGCTTCGTCCTTAAAGTGTCTAATATAAAAGCGGCATCTATGGTACTGTGTCCTTCTCTGAAATCCATTTGAAATTTTGAAAGTTTGCCAAATTTAGATTCCCAGTCCTTTATCCGGTTATATAACACTCTACAATAAATTTTCTCCATAATTGGCATCAGAGTAACTCCCCTATAGTTATCCGGATTTCCAATAGTTCCCTTCCCTTTATAAATGGGATGAATAATGCCCTTTCCCCAGCAGGTAGGGTAATTCCCCTCAATAAACAATCTGTTACATATCTGGAGCATACTCCTACCAAACTCCTTAACATTGGCTGCGGCTTTAAAAACTTCCGGGGGCAGCCCATCCAACCCTGGAGCTTTGCCTCCCTTCAGACTCCTTATCGCCTGTGCTATTTCTCGTGCTGATATTTCCTCGTCCAGTATTGGGATCTCAAGATTTCCCAAAATTTGCACTTCCTTTATAAAAATTCCTTCCCTTTCACCTTTCCCGAATATTCCCATAAAATGCATTGCCCATTTTCTGGGAGAAATTTCGTTGGGCGCCTGACGGTTGCCTCTTAAATGTTTTACTACTTGCCACATCTCAGCGTTATCCCCCCGCGTTAAAATATTACTAATTTTCTGAGTAATTTTGTCTTGCCACGTAGTTCTCTTTTCCCGTAAGAGCTGTTTATACTCCCTTCGCTTTTTTGTAAACATTTTCCTAATGTCATCTCCCCCCTCCCTTCTGAATTTTGACAGAGCCTCCTCTGCTTGTTTCTTTACAGCTCTGCATTGCTGGTCATACCAACCATTGAATCGTTTTACCTTACCATGCATTTGGGCTTTCATTGTCCCCGCAGCCGTTGCTATTATATGCGTTAGTTCCTCCGCTGTGTCTGCGTTCCTTTCCCCTAATCTTCTTTCTAATTTATCAACAAATACTTCTTTTTCTATCGGTTTCCATATAAATTTACTAATGAATCTCCCTTCGTCCCCCTGCCCCTCTTCAGGGTCATGCGCCAGCATGGCCGTCTCTATATTCAGTTCCAGGACAACCGGGCAGTGATGCGACTCGATACGATCCCCCACCCAAAAATTTCTAATTCTGCCAATTAAACCCTGACTTACTAAAATCAAATCTATTACACTACCCCCATTTTCATTTATGAAAGTGAGTTCTCCCTCTCGATCCTCCCCGTACTTGCCATTCATTATGTCTAAAGAGAAGGCATCGCAGAGAGCAAGTAATTGTCTGCCCTCCCCATTAATAAACTATCCTTGCTCCTTCGTTGATCTTCGCGGAATTCCTCCCCCCATTGATGACCCCCCGTTAGAGAAATATTCTCCCCTCCTAACCTCGCATTAAAATCTCCTAAGAGAATTAATTCAGTTTCTGGAAACTTTTCCTGTAACTGCACTAACGTTTCGGTTAAGTCACTGAAGAAATTCCTGTTTGCATACTTGGACGTTGCTGGCTGGTTGTATAATCCTATAACTATTATTTGTACTCCCCCCTGTGCCAAAGATACAGCAATCACCCCTTCCAAACTGATTTCTAATTTAGTTATCTCAGCCTCCAGCTCAGACCTGAATGAAACTGATACCCCTCCTGGCCACCTTCCGTTCCTTCCCCGTGTCTCCCTTCCCCTACTAAAACTATGGAAATTAGCAAGTGTTACATTTTCTCCGTTTTTCAACCAAGTTTCTGTTAAACATACAACGTCAAAATCACTAAGGAAATACAAGAAATTCTCGCTACCCAACCTTATTTTGAAGCCTTCGATGTTCCATGTGACAATCCTCAGAGAAGGGGTTGGGTCCTATTGTTTCCTTGCTGTTGGTCTTCCTACAACTTGGCTGACCCTTTGTCGAGCTGTTGTCAGCCAGAGGGCACGGAGGGGCGTTGTTGGCTTTTCCGGCGAAGACTGTCTCACCCTCCTCTCCTCTTTGCCCCTCCCTGTCGACATAACTTGAGGCACCTGATGTTCTGCTGAGGGACCTGCTACCTGCTGGGCTGATGCACTGGCTACCTGCTCTAGCTGCCGTGTCCTGGGTTCGGTTTCCGCATTACTTCTAGGCTGTTCCATGCGCTCCAGCTCCTGTCGGTTCCAGACTCGTCCGTTAATGAAGAGCTTGTCATAGCGCAATACGGCATGACAGCCCTGCCTCCTGGCCTCGAACATGTGTCCCTTTAAGAATTCTCTCTCTTCTCTTACACGCTGGCTAAAGTCCTCGCTAATGCTTATTCCCGTTCCCCGTAAATAACGAGCATCTCGAAGGATGGCCACCTTGAGTTTATAATGGGCCAGTTTACACACAATAGGTCTCCTTACATTGCCACGTCGACCTACACGATGGGCTCTCTCCACATCAAACTCGCGGAGTTCGATTCAGCTCTTTGCCTCTTTATCTATACGCTAGATCAGGTTTATTGATAATAAACAAGAAGAAACCCCGTTGGATTTCATGACGCGTGTTTGCCAAGTACATGCTCTGGGTGTGAGTGGCACTTTAAGCGCTGCCTAATCTCGACGATGTGTAATTTTGAATGTTACATAAAAACATACCTAAAAGAGTTTCCAAGCTGCGACATCAAACATATTAGTTAAGGCATAAACTATAAGAAATTTAGATTCGTTCGGTATCGTTTAGAAGCAGTCTGTAAATGCTGAGTAAAGCATTTTTGGACTTAAAGAATATCTCAAAGAAACATATTATCATACTATCATATTTGAAAATTAGTTAAGCAATCAGAGGTACGTTCTATAAATGTGAATGTAAAATATAGTTTTATGTATTTTGGAAACAGTAGAAGATGAAAGAATTTGCTTTAAGAAAAGCACAAGCGACAAAATTATGCAATATATGACAAAAGATTTACTTTTAGCGTTGGTCATTTCCGAAGTATTCGTTGTAGGTGCATATTTTACCGATGTAATTAATGCACCGCAAAATGTGGACATGTCATACCCTAGGTATGAATATGTCCACATGTTTTGTAGATATCTAATGCTGTGTCAGCCTTATTCATGTAAGTGCTGAATGGAAAATTAAGGTTTGTAAGAATGGTCTATAGATCCAGCATAATGTTTTGAAAGTAGAGCTGTGCGTGATTTCAATGTTAGATTTTTACTTTCTCTCCTAAGTACTATGTACGTACATAATAAGTAGAGTAGGTGTTGATTGTATTCAAACAAAAATTCAATTCACCATAAGTACATGTTATGAGAACCATTAAAAATAGTGTGTCTGTGGGCAGCATAACTCGGAAACAAAACGTCCGCTAAATATTAAACTTTGTATCTTTATTTAATTCCTTTCAAAATAAACCATGAACATTTTCAACTACTCTTTACATGGAAGATTTTTCGAACTTTTCGTCTTTCTCAAAAATGGCTTGATAGGTTTTGGTTAAAACACCGCGCATTAAAGATATTTATTCCGAAATTAAAATGTTAATTTTGAATTTTTTGGGAATATACAGATATATAGACAGATATATATATATATATATAGACAGATAGATATATGGACAGATAGATAGATAAATAAAAATATAGATAGACGGATAGACATATAGATAGATAGATAAATAAAGTTTATTTGCCAGAACAAAGTATATTGTGTAGCAACATCAAATACAAGTAAGATAAAAGACAATTGTCAGTATCATAAAATTCATTCTGACAATAAATACGCTCTGAAGTCCCCTTCATTTTGAATGTCTTACCTTAACTGGTAAACCGTAACAGATAGATAAAAGCTTACTATACACAATTTAGATTTCGTTAAAACGCACACTTTATGTCACATACATTTTTTTGTAGAGCTCACCATTTCTAAAATATACAGGGTTATTGGTTTCAATTTTAAATACTAACTTTTCTCAAACAGGGATTTTTCATTATTTTATATCTTGTTTTACTCCTGGCCATGCAACGAGACCGAATTTGAATCACGTAGCAATCCGATTTTAAAACATTTGACTAATACTTTAGCCTAATATATTCCTTTATTTTCCTTCTTATAAGGAACTGAGTAATACAGCATTTCTATTAATATTTATCTTGATTAGCATGGAATATATAGAGGAGTAATGTTTTGTAAGAACCGTTTGTTAAGAATAGACAGAGAAACTTACTCGAATGAAACACATCAGAGTTTCTTTCTTTCTGTTCTATCATCGTGAATACTCGTCCTGGGCATTGTGCTATGAAAGGAGTGCAAAATCTGCCGTTGCTGCTGGTGCAGATTAAAACAATACCCTGCTGACTATCTAATGTTTTCCTTGTTAAGAAGAATTCCATAAACGGGCGTCAGTCGGTCGCACGCCATATGCTGGAAGAACAAAATTCAATCAGGAAGAGTATACGAGAAAGAGAGCGAATGAAGAGATATTCGTTCTGCAAGATATGAAGCTAAAGAGAGAACCATTTCTTAGGGGACTTAAACAGGGAACATTTGTGTAGGCAGCATGTTGTCACCAGAGGATATATTATAGACTGACGTGAGCTACGTATGAAGCACTTGCGGCTAATAAATAATTAATGAGAAAAATATAACATTTAAAACCTAATTCCCAGAGTTATAAACAACCCGTTTTTGTGATCTGCATTAATTAGACAATTTTTTGCTCATTTTTATGTGTTTAGTTTACGGGATTTGCTTTTTCCAAGCCGCAGGGTTACCTGCTTCCGTTAGGTTATAATTTTTACTCTCAAAGAAAAAATTTTGACTTTTAGACTTAAAATAAACATATGATGTATTACATTTATATGCCTTTATCTACCAAGTTTATTTCAATATCGTTGTGCAAACTAAACTTGCGAGAGCTACTACTTTCTCTACACGCACTATGTACCCCGCCACCTGTCTGGAACGCCAAATTCGTCTGTCCCTCATGGCACAGCGCCTTATGTGCATCATCAGCAAATAAAGTTGTGTAGCGGCAGCAACAAGTTGTCACAAGTTCCAAATCTTAATATTGCTATGTTATGAGAGCGAGGAAGAAATTGTTAAGAAATGACGGTAAAATGGATGAAAGGAAAAATAATTATGGTGCAGGTAATGGAATGGTGGGGAAACAGAAGAACCCAGAGAAACCACGCCCAGACGCCGCTTTGCCCACCAGATATCCCACATGCGCCTCCTATGATCGAACCCAGGCCTCTCACAGGTGTGAATATCGGCCACGGCGCCGCTGACATCAATTACTTAAACATGTTCAAGATTCATTTTATTAAGAACCAAAGTGAAAAAAAAAAAAAAAATCTGACGCGTCACACGATTTTCTCTAGCTGATCTACAAACAAACTTCTCACAAAAGATCATTCTTCTTTCTGCACCATGATAATCGAGATAAACATTAGCAGAATATTCTTATTACTTGGTTCCTTATAGGTACGAAGGGAACTAAAGGAATGCGTTATGCAAAAGTGATACTCAAAAGTTTTAAAAGCTGTCATTATGCGATTATCATTGCAAATCGCATCTTTGCAAGGCCAGGAGTAGAACAAGAGAAAAACGGACACTTACTGTCTGAGAAAAGTGTAAGTACTTTACAATTGAAAACAATAGCAAGGAGTGTCTCGGAAACAGTTACCTCCACAACAAAAACATAGAGGACGTAAATTATGTGTTTTGACGAGATCTACACGAAATTGTGTAGTAAATTTTTGTCTATCTCTTACGGTTTAGCAGTTAAGCAAAATTTGGCAAAATCACCCAGAATAATAAGGTTTTCAGAGGCTATTCCCAGAAAATTCAAAATATACATTTTATTTGGCATGTAAATAGCTTTAATATAAGAGATTTTAATAAAAATCGTAGGAATCATTTTTGAAAAAATAAAAAAAATTCGAAAAAGTTTGCATGTAAAGGGTAGATGAGGGTATGAGGATTTTCTTGAAAATCTTACATGTGGCATTCTTGGAAGATACTGAACTTAAATACCAAGTTTGGTAGTTAGCGCAGTTTTCGTTTTTGAGCTATACTGCCCCTAGAAACAAACACGCACACACATATACTGACAGACACGGACATTTTTCTAGAAATGCTTTATTTTTGGATTCAGGTGGTCTCAAAAATATATTTCCAGTGGACTATTGGTATCGAAATTTTGGGCCTATTACAATACCTTGTTTATACATTAAGTATATAGTACGTATAGAGAAAGTAATAATCTTTGCAGCCAAGAACAAGAGAGGCTTTAAACCTGGGGACTAAAACTGCCAGGAAGTTACGAAAACGCACTAATGAATATATTTTGCTCCTAGTTGGAGTTGGAATGAAGCAAGCAAATAGACGTTAGGTTGTGTATACAGTCGAGGTGTGTTTTCAGTTCTTCAAACCTCATTAATTTGTTTTCGAACATGTAACCGGGACGAGATGCGAAGCGTGTAGGGGTCACATAGAAAGCCAGTTGGTATCGATTCGAAACCGTGCTTGACACGCTAATGAGACGGCCGTTCGACTCTGGCGTCACGACGCCCCGACACCGCGTCCCTCTTCTGAAAAACTGCGCTAGGAAATTGGATTGCACTGTAACCACTGCTCTTGTCTTTACAAATCACCGTTCGGTTGAGTAGCGAAAAAAAACGCAGTTTTTGGATGCGTCCTATGGTTATTACGCATGTATTAGGGACGCTGGGGCTGAATATTCTAAAATATAAAGAATACTTCTAAGTTTATTTACAAAACATTTGATGTGTTCCATTCACATGCATTTATCTACCTGTTCTGCAAACAAACTATTCTTATAAAAGACTATTTTATCTACATTAGAGGCAAACTTTAGCTGAAGTAGACTTATTACTTCTTCCTTGTAAGTAGAAGGGAAGTAAGGGAATACACTAGCTAAAGTGATAGTCAAATATTTTCAAGTCTGTCACTATGCGGTTGATGTTGAAATTCGTTTCTTTCTATGGGCAGGAGTAAACCAAGAGGATATATAAATCGGACGAGGACTTTCTATGGGGGAAACATTTTGAGTATTTAAAATTGAAACCAATAACAGGGAATATTTCTAAAAATCCTAACTCAAAAGAGGCGAAGTAAACTGTGTGTTTGACGAGTTCTGCATATTTTATGTAGTGGCTTTGTGCAAAAGTCATTGACTATGAAAAGGACTTCAGGCTATTCCCAGGAAGTTCAAGCTATGTATTCTATTAATTTGTTTAATTAATATACAGTATTTCAATCAAAATCGTTAGAGCCAGATTTGAAGAAATAAACAAATTAGAATTTTTTTCAATGCAAGGGTAAAAATCTTCCTTTCTCATCGTCGCAAGATACTGAACTTAAATATCAACTTGGTATTTAATCATCTTTTCATTTTCGAGTTATCGTATTCACAGAAGACGGACACATCGCACACGGACCTTTTTCTAAAAATGCATTTTTAAGACTCAGGAACCTCAAAACATATATTTACGCTGAAATTTCCACATCGAATTTTTGGGTGCAATACAATATGTTCTGTACATAGATAAAGTAAAATTTGTTACTCATGATGAGCAAATAAATATACGTCTGCATACAAATCTCCTGAAATAGTTATCATATAATGTACAACTAAATATGTTTAATCTATTTATTAGTTGGAACCATACAAATTAGACAGTCGTCAGAGTGAATTGTTGTCCTCAGGAAAATAACTGGAATGGCAAAAGGCACCGAACGTCTAGGTGATTCAACCAATACAGAAAATTAGTGTAGCAAGTCTTACAATAGATATGCAGACCCCAACTCTCATCTTGGTAACCTTATTTGCAGAATTCACGAAAATAAAGATTGTAAGGTGGTTTTATTACAGGAGTGATATTTCTCCGCTGCACAGCAAACACCACTTCGCCACAAATGTAACAGAAACTGTTAGGATCATTTATGCACTTACGTGACATTAACTACAAGTAAACTGTAATATTAAGGGAATTTTACAGATCGTCACAAACTTTGTTGTAGCATTTTAAGGCGAAATTTTTACTTGAGTTTTAATACTGTTAATCACACATATCTATACTCCAAAACGCTTCTCAGGCACTAGCAAAAGCAACTAGCAACTTTCAATAACATTTTCGTCGTAAGGAGTGCTCAATTAATTAAAAAGCGTATCCACTGCTCATGTCGCAATTTTCCTGTTGACCTTTGATCAGCTTTGAAACTGAGAGCCGACGTCTACAGTGCATTTGATGTTTGCTTAGCACTTGAATGCTGAATATACTTAATCTATTTTTCTCTTGGTCAGGAGCGATGGCAGAGTTGCAAATGTAAACACACAATACAAACTTGAGTAAACAAACTTGACCCCTGCCTTCTCCAAAGTGCAGAAGGTGAGCTATAGGTAAGCGTAAGTATATGAGCAAGTATAAAAGACGCCTCAAAATTAAATTGAAAGAAACAAAACATAGCTGCATTTACGATCTTAATCTCATCTCGAAGAGAATCATAATCTATTTCGTTAATAATAATAATAATAATAATAATAATAATAAGACGAGGAAATGGTGGCATTTTTATGTTCTTCCAGTATTTCTTAATTCGTTTCTTTAAATTATGTAAAATAAATGCATTTTACAAAGTTAAATTTTGAAAATGTGAAAACACTGTTAATGTATATACATGTTGATTTTGTGTTTAAATAATTACATACATTATTTAATTTAGCATAGCTGATTAAATACTATTTATTAATAATTTAACTAGTCTTTTTATTCTAGTTTAATACCCTTTAACCTGTCTATATCAGACAATGAATGAAATCGATGAAATAATGTTCAAATGATCTCAAGGCCCATGGAGCTTAAAGTTATTCGTCTTCTCAAGATAAAGAAAAAACAGACAAAAAACTTTATCAGACTACTCACCGTAACTGAAATTTGAACTCGGGACCTCTTGGATGCGAGGCAGAAACGCTACCCCCATACTACAGAGGCGGGTTATTTGACTTTAGAATATTTGACACTGAATAATTTTCAAGTTTTGTTTTTCTGTCAACATACGCAAACATTAAAGGATTATATAGAGTAACAAATTAAAACAAATTGTTAAAAGTAAAAAATAGAAATGATTAAACGGTAAAAAAAGGAAAAGGTGGCGGAAGGAAATTTTAGAGGTGAAACATTTGATAAGCAATTCTTCTATAGTGCATTATTAGTATTCAAGGTTTTATACCTACCGATAAAACGAGCAGTCTGTCTTCTTAAAGAATTTACGGTTTTCTTCTAGTTAACTAGAGATCTGGTTTAAATATTGAAGGTGAATACTGTAAGAAGCACGGATTTTGATACGAGGGTGAATCGAAAATTGACGCACAATATTTTTTTATAAAAAAAGTTGAATACTTAAAAAAAATCACAACTTGCATCTTTTACGTACTTTTCGACATAGCCCCCAACTTTCTCAACACATCTGTCCCATCATGATACCAGTTTCAACTTTCCCTATTCGTAGAAGTCCGCCTCCCTGAAGTATAGCCATTTGCGGACTGCTGATTTCACTTCCGCAACTGTCGCAAAGCGTTGGTCGGCCAGGAATTTCGTTATGGGAACAAACAGATAAAAGTCCGACGATGTATGGTGGATGTTGTAGCACCTCCCAACCAAATTTGGTGATTTTCTGACGAACAGCAGCAGCAACATGGGGGGCGAGCATTTTCATGAAGAAGTTTGACATCATCAGCATTAATGTAGTTTTAATGTAGTTTTAATGTAGGCTGCAGCATTCACAGTGGTTCCATATTCAGAAAAATCCACCAATAAAACTGTAACAAGCACTTTCCTAGCAGACTGAGCCACTTTGAATTTTTTGTTTACTGGGGAGCCAGCAGTTTTCCACTCCATACTTACCTGCTTTGTTTCGGGCGTGTAGTTGTATGCCCACGACGATTCCTTTCAGAAAGTCTTGCTCTTCTGCAGTGTACCGCGTTAAGTGATCCAAGCTTATCATAATTCGCTGGCCCTTGTGTTTTTCTATCAGGTTCTTATGCATTAACTTTACGAAAGTTCAATGTGTCATGACCAATAGCAAATGATGAACAGTTGCGTTAAGATTCGGAGTTGCACACGCCGGTCGTTCAAAACTGCCGCCTCAATGCCGCTGATATTTTGAGGATTTGCAGCTGTTACCGGTATCTCGGAGCGTGGCGAACCACTAAGTTTTACACGACCCTCTTGTAAGAATTCACACCACTTGGAGACATTGTTGTGGTCCGTATAATCATCTCCATACACGCCGCACGTGTACCTGTGAATTTCTTTCGGTTTATGTCCTTTGGTCTACAAATATCGAACCACACCTCTTTGCTCTTCACTCATGGACGAAAGTAGCATGCGCACCATCTTTGTTGCGTAGCTGGACGTGAAACAAGAAATATCACTGTAGTGAAAACTCCAAACTATGTCTGTGTGAAATTGCAACATTCCAGCTGCACTACCAAGGCAGAAAAAAAAATAAATATTGGGCGTAATTTTTCGATCCACCCTCGTACATATACTTTGTTAAATTAAATGCAATTAAACAAAATATCAGACTCTATAATAAATTAAGATTATTTTGTAACACATTAAATACTACATTTAACTTTGTTGTCCTTTTGGCCGCCTACTGAGGTCGGTTGTTAAGACTTCCCCGTGAGCAGTCGACGTGACGTTCTTGTCGGTGGACCATGGAATTATCCATCTCAAGCTAGATCCAATCGTTGTCATCCAGTTAGTTGTGAACATTTGGTCCAAATGGGAGATAGGTGGGTGGGATTCTGGGCTCTAATGGCTGGAAAGGGTAGTAGTTAAAAGAATAACACTGTTTCCAACCTCAATGCAGGTTTTCCACTTTGTTCCGTGAAGATTTGTTGCCACTGTCAAGTGGTTTCCAGGACTACACGTAATCATAATTTATTGCAGTATTATTAGTGTGAAACCTGGGATTTTATTCAAGTTTTACACTTTCTTTTTGTGCAATGTGCGCGTCAGTTTCTTTTAAGCGCAGCGAATTTGATTTAAAGTATATTCTTTTTTAACATGACAAATCACATTTCTTTGGTCTGCGTGTGTTGCAGTTTTCTGTCAGTTCGTGTATACTATTTCGTCGGACTTTACTATTTTTAACTAATGCTCGGATATGTACTTGTTTCATTCTAAATTGTTGTTTGCTGATTTTTCACACACGCTTTGTATTTCACAATTGTCGTGCGTCAGTATCTCTGTTACATCTTTATCTCGCAACTGCTTGATACGAAGTGAAGCTTCATTGACGAAGAAACTATAATTAACATAGTCAGCTTTCGCGATAGTCATGTCTTTATATTTACTCGATTTGTGTATAAATGTTAGTTGGTAGACACTCAGATGGGATACCTTAACTAAACAATAATTTGGGATAGAAATCCTCACTTGTGGAATGACAAATAAATGCAACGTCTTGCCCTGTTTATTTTCCGAAATATTGCATGAAACAAAGCGTATTTCTCGTACTACTTATTTGTGTAATTTAACTAAAATTATCACGGCACCACAAGTAGTAAAAGCGGGCTTTAAACACTACAAAATAAATTACAATTAAAAGTATAACATTTGCAACACTTTTTCGGGCTTTTCAGCAGTATAAATATTTTTTCGAATAATTATCTTGGATTTTTTGTCACCTTCATGGTTGGTTAATGAATTACTGATTAATACCTAATTAGTTGCATTAATAATTTATTTTGTGCGGTTGTGACTTCTGCCTCACATTGTAACACGGTGTGCTTATTAGTGTCATTTTAATTACATTTACTTGAACATAATATATTAAAAAGTCTTTCTATTGTGAAAAGCTTCTGTGGTAGTAATTTACTTTAAAACATAACCCTTAATAATAAAGTTATAACATCATTGAGATTGGATTAATTGTTTTTTCACATAAACCGTGTGTAGGACAGGAGTTGGATAGGTAGAGTCAGACTGAAAAATTCAACACCATGGCCGGGATTTGAACCACGGATCTCCTGATCTCTAGCCGGTTGCTCTGTCATTGAGCTACCATGGCAACATGCTGGCATGGCAGTGAATTTCTCAACTGATTCGCATGTTTCCCGGCGAACCACAAGGTGTTCTCAAATTATTTTGAGATGACAACTCCAATGGTCGCTTACAATGTTATAAGTAATTGAATCCTGGGACTTAAGTACTTGCAACATTGTAAGTCGCCATTGGGGTTGTCATCTCAAAATAATTTGAGAACACCTTGTGGTTCACCGGGAAACATGCGAGTCGCTGAAAAATTCAATGCTATGCTGGCATGTTGCCATGGTAGCTCAATGGTCACCGGCTAGAGATCGGGAGATCCGTGGTTCAAATCCCGGCCATGGCATTGGATTTTTCAGTGTGACTCTACCTATCCAAATCATTGAAATTATCAGAAGGAAATTGGAAAGTAAAGGATTATTAGTGCTCCAAAGAACTCCAGAATTTACGATTTAGGTGACGAATATAACTGTCACTGATAGATCCATATACCTAGGTATAGGCACATAATCTATCTTGTTGAATATTTAAACTCGTTTTTAAAAATTCACATAATTCCATTCCATTATACATATATGAATTTAAATATATTTAAAACGGCTATATTCTAGCAGTATCTGATGAAAACTAAGGTGCATTTGAATTGCATAAAATTGTATATAAATAAAACATGTTTATAGATATAGAAAATACAGTATTTTTAGAATAAATTCTGGTTTAAACTGGTGATAAGTATGCATTTCGTGATGGAAACAGGACTTTAAAGTACGTTAATTAATACAAGCATTTACATTCATTTTAATTTAGCTCACCTAATTCTTAATTTGAAATTTATTACAACTTTAATTAAAGAATTTGTAATTGCAAATACATCTCGTGTATAATGCTAGCACGGTATTCTTATCTCCAAAAAATTCTTAAATATATTCCCTGCATATTCTAAGTTCATATTTATAAGTTTTAAGCTGTAATGGGTTGTTTTAGGTCTTCCGTTCAACGATTAACTATCTTGTACAATGCCAGACGATGATAATAAACTATACCGCAAACTAAGGGTGCAACTGTTTGCTGGGAAGACCGCATTAAAGATACGTTACAACCAAGATGGCATGTGGCGAAGAGAAAATCAGTCGCAGTTAAGTTTCATTTTTACTTTCTCTGTACGTACTATGTTAATAGTGTACAGAGAAGGTATTGCTCTCCACCAAAAAATTCGATACCGAGATTTCACCAGAAATGTATGTTTTAGGGTCCCCTGTATCCAAAAAAAGTATTGTCAGAAAAGGTCCGCGCCCGCGCGTGTGTGTGTGTGTCCGTGTGTCTGTGAACACGATAACTCAAAAACTAAAAGCCGGTAAAATACCAAACTTGGTATTTAAGTTTAGTATCTTCCAGGGATGCGAGACGAAGGTTTTGAGGAAAATCCCCCCACCCCAAACTACCCTTTACATGCAACTTTTTTCGAAAATTTTGATTTTCTAAAAAATGACTCTAATGATTTTGATTAAAATATCGTGTATTAAAGATATTTACCTGACAAATAAATTTTCTGGGAATAACCTCTGAAGACTACTTTATTATGGATCAATTTTACGGAATTTTGCATAAGTGCTAAACCGTAAGAGATGAAAAAACCTATCTCACAACAAATGTAGAGCACGTTAAAACACACAATTTATATTAAATAAATTTTTTTCGTGGAGTTGATTGTTTTTGAGATATTCCTTGTTTTTGGTTTCAGCTATGAAAAATTTATACTTTTCTCATGCAGGAATTTGTCAAGTCCTGTCCTTACAAACAAAGGAACTTCAGTCACATAGCCACCGGCTTTTGACAATCAATTTAACATTTGGTATTCTCTTATTTCGCTTTTACTTTCAAGGAAGCAAGTAATAAGACTATTTCTGCTAGTTTTTTTTTTTCTCGATAGCGTGAAGTAAATAGAAGCATAAGCTTTTTAACAATAATTTATTGCAGAGTTGTAGAGAAAGTCATGTGAATGGAAAACATCAGATTTTTTTTTCTCTCTTTCACGTATAGCAAGGAGGGGAATTATATTGCACCTAAAAATGTGATGTCGAAATTTCACCAAAAAACACATTTTTAGTAAAGATGCGTGTGTGCGCGTGAGCGTGCGTTAGGTCATGGTAGCACAAGAGACCAGCGCGTGATTGCAGCCTTTTAACTTTGAGCAAATTATAATTTATGAAACAAAAATTTGTAAATTACGGCGAAATTTATACCTCAAGAAAAATCGAGATAAAAATTAGACTGTATTCTGTTGTTACATTTAATTCAATAAAAGTTGCTTGAATCGCCACGAATTAGTGTCACGAAAAAAGAAATGCATTGAGGTTCACTATCCCACTGAAATAAGAGTTCATACATTAAAATGATATTTATTGTAATTACTTTCTCTACCACGTACATAGTATGCACACCAAGTGTCTCATTCCATCCAGAAATTTGATACCGAGATTTCACTAGAAATAAGCGTTGTAGGGTCCCCTAATAAACTCTAGAAAAAGATTCGCACGGGGACTTGACAGTAAAAGTACTTCCACAAAAAGTAAACTATATACTAGTGCTGCAACTTGATTAAATAGTTAAATTTCCAGAATTATTAAACTTAACATTCTGATAATAAATAACTAAATATAAGTTACTAATCCAATCCATCTCAACGTAACCGCACTTGAAATAATATAATTATAATTCCGTTTATAATGAAAACTGCTTGTACACCCTTTACCCACTAACTTAGTTGGTTCTTTCCAATTGTCCATGAAAAGGATAGGAGTTGGAAAAGGAGTAAGACTAAACATACTGAATACCAATCATTCAAAAAAAAATAATAATAATTCAGTTTAACTATACCTATCCGTTACCCACTAAATCTGACTACAAAATATATATTACAGGCTCAGCATTTCCAAGATTATGTTTGTTACAGTTTTACACGAATATAGTACATTTTTCCACATAAACATAATTTTATGTCATTAGTATGCGCGTGAAATTACTGTTCTCAAATGTTACTCATGCTAGAGTTCAGACCAGATTAATCAATTGATTTGTAAGAAAGGTAAAGGAGGAAAGAATAAATCGAATTACATAAATTATATACTACACGCATTCAAAGTAAAATAATGCACCATTATTTGAAAATAATTGCTAAGACAAAAATCCTTATAAAGGGATAAATAGGAAAAGCAAAAAGAACAATTAAACATTCCTTGTAAAAGGAATATGTATTTGGTTCAAATATTAAAATATTACTTTTAAAATATTGTTGTTAAATATTAGTATTGGTGTTTATTGCTCGGCTGTGAAGAGCAGTGTGGTACTAAATAGTTAATGTTTCAGTTGAGCTATAGTAACACCATTTAAAGATGTAAGTAATGCCAACTATGTTACCTTTGTGAGCTTATAATAATAGCGGGTTTTCAGTAAGATCGCGACTGGCATTACTGCTTGTGTACGAACTCGTTCCTGGATATTATTGACGGCATCTGCGGTTGAGTGGTCAGCGTTCTGGCTTCTCACCCAGAGGTCCAGGGTTCCAGTCCCGGCTAGGGTGTATATACAGAGATGTATAGAGAGAGGGAGAGAGAGCGAGAGACTTTCTTTAGCACGTATGTACTATTAGGCAGAGACCCCCTGAAAAAGGCATTTAAGGAAATGCCCTTGTGTCTGTGGGCAGCGTAACTCAATACAAAAGGTCGATTAGATACCAAACTTGGTATTTAAGTTCAGTATCTTCCAACGATGCGACACAAGCTTTTAAAGAAAATCCCACCCCATCACTAATAGTAATGATAAGAGTAATAATATTACAAGGGTCCTAAGACTGGTTTGTCTTGAATTTTATTATACCTTTCCAGTGCCTCCACCCTCCAAGAAACAGCGCAATTTCTGCAGCAGTCAGAAGTTTGTCCTATCCTACTTACAGTTCAGATCTAGCACCATGCGACTTTTTATCAATTCCCGAAAGTGAAGGAAAGAATTCGAGGTCAATATTTGAATCCCCTGAAGTCGCAGTAGGTGCTTACGAAGAACGTATTAGCAATCTCTTCAAAGAAGAATGACATTCAGCATTTGAAAAATGGTTGGAAAGAACGGGACGATGTACAGAATGTAATGGAGAATATTTTGTAAATATGCAACGATATGATCTAAACCTTTAATATTTTATGCGTTCATTCTCAAAGCTTTTGGATTGACCCTTGTATATCATTTAAGTGTTTAGGCAGCATTTGTTGAAAAATCATTGTTTTAAAGCTATTTCTTGCTTTTAGTACAATCCTGTTATATTCCATTCTTTTACACAGTGGTACACAAGCTTGCGTTTATATTTGGTTTCTCTGTAATGTTAGGGATTTATTCCGGTCTTCCCTATTTGTAGCGACATGCCCAAAATAGAATATATGCAAACGTTGCCTTGTACCTTATTAACACGCTGGCGACAAACAAGGGCAGTAGCCCGGAGTAGATTCTGCGACAAATTACCTAATAACGCCTTCATAAATTGCAGCATAATGGGTTAGTTAATTGTTATGCATGTCATCTGTCGACGTTACTGGAAAATAAGATTGGAGAAGATTGGAAAATTCACAGTTTGGCGTACAGAGGTGTTTGGAGGTGTTTGGAAAGTAACACACGAACTCCATAATATGAAACCTAAAATAATTGTTAAATACTGCAAAATAACTCTCCTATAGATTTGCATCATAAAATCTAAATCATAGGATTTCACGAAATTGCTTCAAAACATATTTCACCACGACTTAAAATGAAACGAGTTAGTGGAGTTGTCACATGACTATTTCTATCTATTATTCTTTCCTATAATTAATGCTCTTATAACATGTTTGTATAATAGATTTTATTTGTACAATGAAATTTAATTGCGATAATGCATACTTTCTTAAACGCAGTGGTCCGAGAAAGTTGACATATATCAAAAATAGTTATTAACTTGTTACATAAAACTGTCTACTATGTTATTTAGCGAATTTGCATCTACCATTAATGGCTTTGCAGTGCTATACAGCATTTCAGTAGAACCTACCAGATGTTTTACAGGAAATTCAAGATGTAAATGTTTTCATCCCGTTATATTAAACTTGCGATGTTTTAATCAAAATAATTTTCCGATGTAAATCTTCGCTTGGCATCCGTTCCATTTTTCACGCGTGCTTCTTTCTCCTCTCTCACTCATATACATACACATACACTCGAGTATTCAAATATTTATCTTCCACTAAAGCGTCTCAATATTTATTCATAGGAACAATAAACAAACATGTCTGTAAAAATCCTATTTTATAGGGAATTGAATATATTTTCTCTAACTTGGACGAGTCAGAGTAAAGCAAAGGTATGTTTTAGTTAAAAAGTTTAACGATAGCTCTGTATCTATAGGTGTTTTTAGCACTATGCAAAACGTTCAAACTTATTTGTAATAACTTCATATCTAAAAAAACTATAATAAATGAAAAGGAATCTCTACATGAGGTTTGAAAATCTGTAGAGCGTTGAAATCTGTAATGTGTTTTTATTTACAACAGAGATTAAATTTATCTTGCAGCCTGGTGCAAGGGACCAGAACTAGTACTGTAGTTCCCGACCCTGGAATACGCCCGGATTTGACCTCCTATGGAATTGCGTATTTTTAGTCCCGATTATAGCACCGACATTGGGAGGAAGGTGGTGAGCTACGATAGGCAGCTATTCTTGCCAAGGTAGCCAACATTCCGGTTGGGATATGCGCGCTACTTTCCACATAAGCCTCTCGTATCGTTAGACGATCGCCCACCTCTGCCGTGCGCAAGTGGGCGTGAGGCCGGCAGCCGAGTTGATAGCTCCAGACAGGTAAGGGCTGTAGTGACATGGGATGATGATTGTTATTATGGATATTAAATTTTACCAAATAACTTCAATTTAATTGTTTATTTTGAAGTTTAAATAGGCTCACACATGCATACGAGCTGTTTTTTCTTTTCTCTGGTTAACTGAACATTTAAAACACGATATTCTTGTCATCTGCACTTTGGTTCCATCTGTTTTTTCGTAGTACCCTCCAGCATCTTTAATTTTCAGATTGCTTCGTTTTCAACTGGACAACGTACGAAGAATAAATAATGTTCCTAAAATTTTTGTGTTGAAGATACTTGGAGTAGAATTTGAAGTGTTTAAAAAAAACCTTTAATAATTTAATAGCGTTTTAAAACTATCTGAAACAAACGAAGTACTTTTGAACAGCTATATGACACCATTAAATCAATTCGTGCTTTATAAAAAATCTCGCTTTTTTGATTCGTCAGCGTAATATTTAAAACACAATTTGTTTTTTTTTGTGTCGTTAATAGTTTTAAATAATATTGATTTGTTGTTGTTGAAGATTGTGTTATGTATTTGGTTAAAATTATCTTATACTTTAAATTTCAAATATAATTTTATAATTTATTTTTGAAGGAGTTTAATTTCTACAATGTTTTATAATTGTAAGAGACCGTTTTAATAAGTAAATATAGATATATTTAATATCATCATCTTACCATAACATAAGTAAGTAGACAATTATAATCGATGGGATATTTATTTGGCTACCTTAGTTATTCGCATAGGTTTATAAAGAAAAAACAGACAATAAATGTGTGTTATTCTGGTGTAATTACCTGTAGTAAAATTCGAAGAAACCTGATTAGTATTTTATAGAATGATTAGTTTTTCATTGGTGTTTTTACTTTCTCTAGCACGTAATTACAACGTGCATAGTAGATAGAGAATGTAATTTATATTCCACACAAAAATTCGATTCCGTGATTTCACCTGAAATATGATTTGAGACCTCCTGAATAAAAAAAAAAAAAAAAAATAGAAGAATTTCCGCGCGCGCGAGTTTATGTATATGTGTATTATATAGATGGGGTGCGGGGGAGGTAGCATGTCTCAAAAACGAAAAGTCGGTAAAATACAAGCTTGGTATTGAAGATCAGTAGAACTCTTCCAAGGACGCAATACGAAGATTTTCAAAAATGCCCACTCCAACTACCGTTTACATGGACAATTTTTCGAAAATTGTAATTTGCTAAAAAATGGCTCTAACGATTTTGATTAAAATTCCACGTTTTAAAGATACTTTTATGACAAACTGCATATCTTAAATTTTCTGGGAAGACCTCTTCATTCTGGATGACTTTTGTATAACTTGTAAACCGTAAGGGGTAGACAAGCACTTACTAGACAAAAAATGTAGATCTCATTAAAACACACAATTTTTCATATGTATATTTTTTTTGTAGAAAAATGAAATGTCGTTCTATTTATGGACGCTCTCTAACTGTTGTGGTTCTCAGCGTCCCATTCTATACTGGTCATGAAAGGCTGCTTAATTTTGTTCAGAGGCCTCTCTATCAGGCTTGAGGTTCTTTTACGAGCCGTAAATCTAGGACACGGAACCCACGGCTTTACTTCCTTTCTGAAGGAAGCCATGCTAAGGATTTTTACGCCCGAAAAAATCCATCGTCCTCCGCCGGGTTTGAACCCGCGACCTTGGGTATATGAAGTCAGCATGGTAACCACTACACCACGGAGTTAACCGTGATATTCCTTCTTTTTGGTTCCAGTTTTAAACCAATTAAACCTTTATAAATGGGAAGTCAACTTTCGTTTCATCTCTTTTGTTTTATTCCCGGGAATGCAAAGGAGAACTGAATTTCAACTATTTCACTAGCGATAGCGTAAGATTTGACTGTTGCATTGCCATACTGTATTCCCTTATTTCCCTTCTACTTATAAGAAAGCAAGGTATAACAACATTTCTACCAATGTTTATCTCAATTAACATGACATTGAGAAAAGAATAATCTTTTGTAAGGGAAGTTTGTTTTTGGAGAAAGTCATGTGAATTGAACATATCAGACTTTTATTATTAGCATACCTGCTTTTAGGAATCATAATACCTGATATTTTATTTAGTGTAAACAAATAAGCTTAAGTTTTATATTTTTGTTAGCGTACTCAGGTTTGTTTGCTTGTAAAGTTTCATTATGAATCACTTGTTATAAAGTTTGATCCTTCTTCTTTATATGAAGCACAAAGATGTTATATATATGGAAAGTTATCTGGCCATTTCTTTTAATATCCGACTCCCACGAGTCAAAGTCGACGGTCATGCAAGATCTAGAAGAGTATTGTAACGGCATTCTTCTCAGGCAGCAGATCCGGAAATGAAAAACTGGACCACCACCGAATAACTTCCTTCCGCTTGGAATCTTGAGGAAAATTGCCAACCTCCTTTGCGTCTGTTAACGGCCAACACGACATTTAATGCTGTTTTTTAAATTCCTTACGGCAGAATTCCACCCTATAACAGCAAAGTTTGTTCAGGGATTCTATCCCTATGGAAAACATCTGGAAATATTATATTTAATGGATACTATATAGCATCGGAAAATAAAATCTATTTCTTCATCGGACAATAATTTTAGGTGTTATTTATTTTTCCCACACAAACCGTATGTAGAACAGGGGTTACAAAGGTAGACTGAAGCATTCAATGTCATAGACAGGATTTGAACCATGGTTTCCGTCCTAAACAACTGAGCCTCTACGGCAACAATCCGGCAGGATATTAAATTTCCCAACTGGCTCGAATTTTCCCGCTAAGTCACAGGGAGATCTCGAAATTATTTTCAGATAATATTCCCCAATGACGTCTTACAATGTTTTAAGTAGTTAAAGTTCATAGTTAACCAACTGGGTGATCCATTGTTCAAATTCCGGTTATGGCATTAACATTTTCAATCTGACTCTACATTTCTAATTACTTTAATTTTATAAAAGCAGCTATACTTAGAACTTTCTTCTTTATATAATTGAATAGACAGAGAAAGATTTGAAGCATTCATAAAACATAATGGTAAAAATTTTCTCTAAGGAAAAAACTTAGACAAATAACTTATACAACAAACCTGTATTAAGGCGTTTCAACTTCATTTAGAAGTATCTGTTCGGCTCAAATATGAGACTTTCAGTAAATGATTTATCCCCTGGCGCGTTACGAGCGCTGCGCAGGTTAAGCCGGTGATAGGGCTGCCATCTCATCTACCCCAGCCTTCAGAGTACATTATTCGGGACACCAATAGAGGCGTCGTTTCCTCTTCAACTAACGAGTAGCTTGAACAAGATATTTAGATTGCTGCAGACAATGTCTAATGCGTGAAGGAAGAAGTAGCATTTTAGAAAATGGCAAAGGTATAAAACAGGGTAATCTATAAGCTATAGCCAATTAAGGAGATCCATACTTCCAAATTGGATATTGGACAGTTAAACCAAAAGAATGTACAAGCAGGAGTTTCGATACTGACAAAATACGCAGGTGCGTTCTAAACTGCAAGGAAAACACATGATCAATTTTAGCAAGCGAACATTTCAAAGGCCGCTAAGACACCCGAGCATAGCCGTTTAACCTGCGTGATCGGATCAGGCAAGTTGTTGACATGAAAGACAGCACGTTATGAATCTACTGTACTTTAACTTTACTGTGTTAGAAATGGTTTCTTTCGATTTGTATTCACTATAAATATTTGGAGATAACATTTCCATTGTTACGGAACAGTTCAACAGAAATTAACGAAATTACATGGTAAATGTTAGCGAAACATTTGTCAAACGAAGCGTTTATCTTTCGTAGAATAAATCATAATACTAAAATACTAAACCACGTACTGTAATACATATACGTGCAGAGGAAAAAAGCATTTCCTGGAAAGAATTCGTTGGTCTAATATGGGAGCAGTGTTGCAACTAAAATCATTAAGCTTAAAGTTTTCAGTGGCTGTCTGGGATAAACACCCACTGGTTTGCTATTATGCTTTATGCTTTAATACTTGATATTAATTTTGAGTTGCTGAAATACTGGTTGTATAAATTGCAATAGCATGAAAGGTAAACATAAATATTAAAGCTGTGGTTTCACGAATGGAAAGAATTAGCAGAGTATATGGGATCTGGAGCCACTAGCTTTGATCTGCAATAGAACTTATAATAATTTTAAATTATTGATCACTTGACCACAAGAATTCTTGAATACCTCCAGGCTCGAGTTGTCTACGAGCTGACTTCTCACCCTTAGGTCCGCGGGTAAAAATATTTCTTGATTAGGTTTATTTTGCTATCCTTCATTGAATCTGGTAAAGTGACAGTGAATGCGCGGGTGAAAAATGTATCAGTAAGCCTAAAGTTCAAAGAGTAACACACCAATGTTCCAGTCAAAAGATGACTATAGTAGTTAAAGGAGACTTAGAAATATTTTGTTTTATATACGGTATTTTTACTTTCTCTACCACATATGTACATACAATGTACATAGTAGCTGGAGCAGGCATTGTAACCCACCCAAAAATTCGATGTCGAGATTTCACCGACAATGTGTGTTTTTGAAGTCCCCGGAAAAAACATTTTTAGATAAAAAGGTCCATGTTTGTGTGTGTGTGTGTGTGTGTGTGTGTGTGGACAACATAACTCAAAAGCGAAAGGTATAAAGCCCAAACCTGGTATATATGGAAAAATGTTTGAAAATTTTGTTTTTATCAAAAATGGCTTTAATAGCTTTGATTAAAATGCCGTATATTAAACATATTTACATGACAAATCAAATGTACATTTTGATTTCAGAATAGCTTCTGAAGACCTCTTCATTCTGGATGAGTTTTTTCAGAATGCTGCCTAACGGTTAAACCGTAAGAGATACACAAAAACTTACTGTACAGAACATGTAGATCTCGTTAAATCACGTTTTATGTCATATACGTTTTTCTTGGAGAGTTGACAGTTTTCAAGATATTCCTTGTTGGTTTCAATTTTAAACTACCTAACTTTTCTTATACAGGACCATACAAAGCGAACCGAACCTCAATTGCTTCACTTAGCAACCAGCTTGTAAAAGGTATGCCTTTCGCTTTACTCCTCCTCTCTATGACACAACAGTCCACAAGGGACCATGGCCCACCACCCGGCCGCTGCATTCCCCATCTCGGCCGGAAGGCGTCATGAATGGGATGTAGTCCTGGAGAGTGGGACGTCGGGTCCCTTCTGGCCGGTTGGGGCAGTCTCCTCGATCTGGAGCAGCTACTTCTCAATCAAGTAGCTCCTTAATTGGCCCCCCCCCCAGGTACTTAATGAGGCTGAGTGTACCTCAGGAGGAAATTCCCCATGGCGATACCAGAGAATCTAACCCAGGTCTCCCGCATGGCAAACAGCCGCGCTACCACCCCGCTAAGGAGATGACCGAGTATCGCTTTAGCCAAATGTATTTCCTTATTTCCCTTCTGCAAGTAATAAGTCCAATTCTGCCAGTGTTTTTCTCGACTAGCATAATGTAGATAAAAGAATAATCTTTTGTGAGAATAGTTTGTATATGGAACAGTAAGAGAAAGTTATATGAATGAAACACATCAGATTTTGTCATTTTTGAGTTGTATGAAACTGCATTTTATAACATTTTCCCTGCCTCTATGAAATCCAGAGTTTAGTCACCAGTGGTGGAGAGGCGACTTTTACGAATGTTTCCTCTTAGAAAACTGCAATATGCGTGTTGCTTGAATAAGATGGAACTGAACTTCTTTGCTCTCGCACTCATTGCGAGTGATCCATTAACGAACGCTTTCATTCGAAATTCGAAGCCTGATCAAGATGAATTTATCGTTCACACAATATGCGCAGAAAAAATACGCATGTGTTAATTTCGCATTATTTTGTCTATCCACTGTCGTTTATTTATCACTTTCACAAACTATTATTTCAACAGTTTATTACTTTCTCTACAAGTATTATTCATATAGTAGCTAGAGAAGGTATTGTATTCCACCTATAATTCAGTGTCGATATTTCATGGAGGTCCCCTGAATAAAAAAACAACACATTTTTAGAAAAAGGCTGTGTGTGTGTGTTTTAAGTTTAGTATCTTCCAAGGATGCGACACAAAGATTTTCAAACAAATCATCCACCTCATACTACACTTTACATTTTTGAAAATTGCATTTTTCTCAAAAATGACACTAACGATATTGATTAAAATACCGTATATTAAAGATGTCCCCTAGGCATCCGCTTGTAAGTCCTAGGGGGGTGTCAGTCCTAAATAGAGGGAGAGAAAGCCGACTTCGAAAAAGGTATTATAGATGTAAAATGTATACCTTGAACTGTCTGGGAATAGTCTCTGTAGACCTCCTCATTCTGGATGCATTTTCAGAACTACTAAACTTGCTGCACAACAAATGTAGATCTCGTTAAAACACACAATTTACGTCATATACTTTTTTTCGGCTGTAAAAATCCTTAATATGGCTTCCTTCGGAAGGGAAGTAAAGTCGTTGGTCCCGTGTCATAGATTTACGGCACGTAAAAGAACCTCAAACCTGATAGAGAGGCCTCTGAGCAAAATTAAGGGGTCTTTCACGCCCAATTTAGAATGGGACTCTGAGAACCACAGAAGTTAAAGAGCACCCATAAATAATATGCCATTTCCATTTTACTTAAAAACCATCGGGTTTGAAACCGCGACCTTGACATCCGTAAGCCAGCACCTAACCAACTGAGCTACCCAGCCTAACCATATTTTAAAGATTTAGATAGCACAAATGGATGCAGCTTTACCTTAATTTTAGTGCATACAAATTCGACAATTAACAATGAAAGTAACTTAAGATATGGTAGTAGCGCGAAGAAACAACAGTAACAAATTACCCAACTTTTTCTAAATACTGGAAGCTGCCGTTGTGGATGCCTTTCCTTTTGGTAGTTTACGTAGATGGAACTTGCGCTATCTTCTACCCTGTGTAACGAACCTGCTTTAGCTAAACTGAAGCTGATTTTCAGTAAGAGGATTAATGGGGGCAATGTTTGGACAACGTTCTAGAAGGCCCTGTTAGCGAAAACTTGAACGTAGCTGCAACATTCAACAGAAGCTTATCTTAAACATCGAGAGATTATGAGGGAAACAAAACGAACAGGATCTCCTGCCTTAAGCCGCATTTGGTTTCTGCAGTCACTTTAAATGTAAATGTGTATGCATAGTACAATAAAAATAAAATACTGAGGAATAGCGTAAGATTCCTACTTCACAGAAACCAAAATCAAACGCTGGGCAGATTTCCAGTGAAAATATTTAAGAAGCTACATTTTTTTAAGTAGGAAATTCAAATGGAGTTTTATTTATGGACGCTTTTAACTACTGTGGTTCTCAGCGTCCCATTCTATATTAGGGTTAAATACCGCTTAATTTTGCTCTATCAGGCTTGGGGTTATAGTAGGCAGGGGAAGCATTGTATTCCCCATAAAACTTCCAGTGGAATTTCAGGGGAAATATGTTACAAGTTGCCCTGAATTAAAACAAAGCAATTTTAGAAAAAAGAGTCAAGTGCACCTGCATGTGTGTGTGTGTGTGTGTGTGTGTGTGTGTGTGTGTGTGTAAAGAAAACGTCGGTTAAATATCAAATTTGCTCTTCTGCATTTTCAGGGATGCAACATCATGGTTTTCAAGAAAATCCTTCCAGAAAATTAAAAATATACATTTTTATTTGTCATGTAAATAACTTTAGTATACGGTATTTTAATCGAAAGTATTACATCCATTTTTGAGAAAAGCATTTTTCGAAAAATTTTTCATGTAAATAGTAGTTTGCGTTGAGGAGATTTTCTTAAAAATATTCGTGTCGTATCCTTGGAAGTTATTAAGTTTAAATATACTTTTTACTGACTTTTCGTTTTCGAGCTATGCTGCACGCACACAATTACGTATTTTTAAAAATGCTTTTTCTCTCCGAGGGTCTTCAAAACATGTACATCCGGTGAAATCTAGGTATCAAATTTGTGAATGGAATACAATACCTTCTCTACCTACTATTATGTATATAATAGTTGCTAGAGAAATTAAAAATTAGCCAACAATATGCAAACACTCTTACATTTTTGTTTTCCATACCGTAGTACAACAAGGTACATATATTTTTACTTTCTCTATATGTACTATGTACATAATGTATAGAGAAGGTATTGTAATGCACCCAAAAGTTCGATACCGAGATTTCACCGGATATACATGTTTTGAGACCCCCTGAATAAAAAAAACACTTTTAGATAAATGTCTGTGTGTGTCTGTGGGCAGCATAGCTCAAAAATGAAAAGACCGTTAAAAACCAAACTTGGTATTTAAGTTTGGTATCTTCCAAGGATTCGACACGAAGATTTTCAAGAAAATCGCCTCATCCCAAACTACCCTTTACATGGAAAATATTTCGATTTTTTTTAATTGCTTCATTCGTATAGCCCCCCTTTAACATCAATGGTCATATCGGGGGCTTTCACTTGTGAAACTGTAGGTTCAGAACATTAGGTTAAACTTTATATTACTAAACACACGCACATTCACTCTCACATTCATACTTCCAGACTCTATGGCGGATAGGGAATAATTCCGGTTAAAGAAAAATTCCCCGTCCCAGCCGGAAATCGAACCCGGGACCTCCGGGTGTGAAGTCAGCTCGCTGACTACTCGACTACGGAGGCAGTCTTTCGAAAATTTTGTTTTGCTTAAAAATGGCGCTAACGATTATGATTAAAATCTCGTATATTTAAGATACTTACTTGACAAATAAACTGTATATCTTGAATTTTCTGGTACTAGCCTCTGAAAACTACTTTATTTGGATGATTTTTGACGGATTTTTACATAACTGCTAAACCGTAAAATATGGACGAAAACTTACCACACAGAAAATGTAGGGCACATTAAAACACATCTTTATGTATATACATTTTTTCGTGGAGATGATTGTTTTTAAGATATTCCTTGCTTTTAGTTTCGGCTTTAAAAAACATACTTTTCTCATACAGGAATTTGTGAACTTCTGTCCATAAGGAACTTCAGTCTCATAGCAAGCAGTCTTTTGACTGTCAGTTTAGCCTATAGTGCTCCCTTATTTCATTTTTACTTACAAGAAAGCAAGTAATAAGACTATTTCTGATAATTTTTTCTCGATTATCATTAAGTAAATAGAAGAATAAGCTTTTTATCAATAATTTGTTGCAGAGAAAGTGATGTGAATGGAACACATCAGATTTTTGTAGTTTAACGTCTTTTAACCAGGTAGATCATGTCGAACAATGAATAAAATGGGTGAAAAAAATACTCGAATGAACTCGGATTCATAGAACTTAGTAATACGACATTCGTCTGCTCAAGATAAGAGAAACCCCCGAAAAAATCATACAAACAAAACATGTGGGTAGCTCACACTCGAAACCTCTTGAATGTGAGGTGGACACGCTACCACCACACTATTGAAGCAGCCAAAGTACATAATGACTTGAGATTATGAATAACTTAACTGATTTGAAGGATTACTTTTTATACGTACACTACAAGAAATTACGTAAACATATAAAGGGTAGTGAATATGACAAGATTTATTTTGATCTATGACTTTAAATCACTCCATCAAATATTTATCAAATGCATCTCTCGTGTATCTTTGTGACAAAAGGCATCTAAAGCATAATGAAGGATTATAAGGGTAAGAGATTCTGCGTCTTCCTGCATTTTTACGTTCTTTACTTAGTATATAGTACATAAGTAGAGAAGGTACTGCATTGCAGCCAAAAATTCGACATCGAGATTTCAGTGGAAGTGTATGAACACGATAACTCAAAAACGAAAATTTGATATTTAGGTTTATCATCTTCCAAGGATGCGACACAAAGATTTTTAAAAAGTTCCGCAGTTCCCAAACTACCCTTTTTACATGAAAAAAAAGAGAACATTTTGGTTTTCTCAAAAGTGGTTCTAGCAATTTTGATTAAAATATCGTAATTAAAGATAGGTATTTATACGACAAATAAAATGCATATCTCGAAGTTTCTGGAAACAGCTTCTGAAATCCTCTTCATTCTGTATCTATCACTAATTAGCCGCAAGAGATAAACAAAAAGTGTTAAAGCACACCATTTGAATCGTACGCAATTGCTTTTTTTTAGAGTTAACCGTTTCAGAGATCTTCATTGTTTTGGTTTCAAGTTTAAAGTTCTTAAATCGTTTCTCATACAGAAATTTGTCAATTCCTGGGTATGAAAAGAGAAGGAATTACACACAGAAGATTTTAGAAGATTTGACTTCACATTAGCCTAGTGTGTTCCTTATTTCCCTTCTACTTATAAACAACTAAGTAACAAGACCATTTCTGTAAATGTATATCTCGATTAACATGAAGTTTTTAGAAGAATAAGC
Source organism: Hymenopus coronatus (assembly GCA_030762935.1). Lineage (NCBI taxonomy): Eukaryota > Metazoa > Arthropoda > Insecta > Mantodea > Hymenopodidae > Hymenopus > Hymenopus coronatus. The sequence continues at coordinate 59,133,540 of CM060882.1, forward strand.
TTTTCAGAATAATTTTTAAATAGATGTTGAGAGAAAATCGTGTGAATAAAACACATCAGATTTTTCATATCAAATTATTAATAAATACTTGATAACAGAAGTTTTCTCAACTCACTTTATGGGTGAAGTTAACATTTAAGTGAAATTATATTGTGACTCCTTGCCGCCCTTAAACCTGCAGGTGTTTGCGGCGGTTCTCACGGTCACAGAAGCTTTGATTTGCGGCGGAACTGGATGCTTTAGAATGCGATAAACACAGGAACAACGACGTCAGTAACCGGAAGCTTTGGAGTGCGACACATCGACGCAACTGGCACAAGCCAGAAGCTTCGATTGGTGGCCCCATAGCTCAGTCGCTAGAGCAACTGCCTACTCTTCGAGGGCAGCGGGCGGCATTTTTCTCTAGCCCAGATTATTCCCCATCCTCCCTAAAGTCTGGAATTATAAGCGCGAGTGCGAAATCTGCAATTTTAATGTAAAAATATTACAGATTAACATCAACCTAATGGCTACAGTATACGAGTTAACGCCTATACCGATAGACAATATGTTTCAGCGGGAAATACTGCCGACAGAACCATGCAGTTAAAGGCAGCATATAAATGGAACAGTAAAAATAAAAGCATCTTAGGTTTATAGTAGCTTCTGTTGAGTCAGTCACAGCTGTATAAGGAAGATTTGCATACCAAATTATTCTTGAGTCAGTCTTCGACTGCGAATGTTACCGCGCAGTGGCGTAAGAACCGTCAACTCGCTACGCGTCGAAGCATCGAGTGATTGTTTGTAGCGTTGAAATAAAGAGTGGTATTTTCTAAGCAATTTTGAATATTCACAGACATATGTACAGTATAGGGGTGTATGATGACATAGAGGGTCAATCACAAATGAAAATTTACATTATAAACAGGATAAATAAAACGGACATAAGCCAAAATATAAATGTCCAGATAACTGCCTTTGCCACGTTAGGATGTGATGTAGTTGTCAATAACAGTCTTTTATTTGTTCGCAGTACTACCTGTTAAACGTTGCATTAAGAGTATCACTGTTATTATGCCATTCATATCTGTATGTATCTAAAGCAATTAAAACCTGTTTATTTGAGGCGGAGAGCTAGGTTAACTAATTGACGTACCATTTTTATAGAACAATTTGGGACCGGAAATACCATTTTTAAAGTAAAAATTACCCTGTCAAGCATTCGCTAACAACATAAGCTTCTTTGGGATTTTCACAAAGTTTCTTAGCTGTTTAAAGATTGATTTAACCTACAAATGAGCATTTTGAATGAAATGGAACATTATATGTCAGATCCCTCGCAAATTTGTAAGTTATTATGACGGCAGACGCTAACACAAATGTCTGTTAAAGCCGGTATATAGGCAGCTTCATTTTCCTCTTTCTCACTATCATCAGATGCTGATGATTCGTCAGTTAACGAATCATCTGAAGGCACACCATTATCCTTAAAAAAGATTGCAAATGCCTTGTATTTTCTAATTTGTACGGATCCGCTATTGTTACTGCTCTGCCACTCAAGGAATGAGAGAAGTTTGATGGCTTATAGGAAAAATGATTTACTCGGAGCTTTCTTTTGCCAATCCAATACAAATAACCATGACATCTTTTTCAGTCAGAGACATCTTTTGGACACTTGTAGGACCAATACAGATGATATAATCAGTCCGATTGGTAATACTAACACATAAAATTGTTGCAAATGACGGAAATACACGCCATTGTACAGAATGTGTAAGTTAAGCAATGACGGGCGAACCTGCCAAAGGATTTTAAAAGTCTAGATCTAAACAATATCTATCCACGAATATGCTATATTGAAACAGAAAGGCGAAAGGAAACATTTTTAATGCCAATTTGGCATCCCGAAGGAAGTAATTCTTATGTAGCTATCCGTGTGGTTTGGGAGCGAATTGTCTGGTTTACATTCATGTGGCAGTATTCATGAAATGAAATATTGTAGGGATTATTTCTCTGCCCACTGCATTATTCACAATTGCATTAGGTAAGGTATTAGAATTGTATCATGTGGTTAATTCTCCTTTTTACTTTCTTTGCAATGTACACAATAAGTACCAAGAGAAAGTATTGTATTCCACAAAAATTGATACTAGATTTCACCGTAAATACATTTTTAGGTTCTCGGAGTCCGTAAAAAGTACTTTTAGAAAAAGGCTCGCGCGCGTGTGTATGTGTCTGTGAACAGTATAATTCAAAAACGAAAATTTAGTTATCAAACTTAATGTTCAAGTTAAGCATCTTTCAAACTCCCACTCCAAACTATCCTTTGCATAACACTTTCGACTTTCTCAAAAATGATTAATGATTTTAATTAAAATGCCAAATATTTACTTAGCAAATAAAATGCATTTCTTTATTTTTTCTTGAGGTATAATCTGAAGTTCTCTTCATTCTAAACGACTTTTGTATAACTGGTAAACCGTAAGAGATATACAACATCTTACTATATAGAACTATAAATCTCATTAAAACACACAACTTGTCACACATCTTTTGTGGAGCTAACCACTTCCGGTATAATATTTTTTATTGGTTTCAATTTTAAAATACTTCTGCTTTTCTCAGATGGAATGTCATTAGTTTTTCTTGCTACGGTCAAGCAAAGAGAACGGAACTTTAAAACCACCAATTAGCGACTAGTTTTGGAGATATTTGAAGACGAGTCTATTCCCTTATTCGTTTATATCTACAAGAAAATATGCAATAAAAGTATTTATGCAGATGTTTATCTGAATTAACGTGAAGTACTCCGAAGAATACGATTTTTAAGAAAAAATTGTTGAAGATGGTATAGAAAATGACGTGAATTTAACACACAAGATTTTTAACAACGCGTACTAAACAACTCAATTGAATTTTCCGCACAATCTTAACTTTGCAGTACACTTGAAATAGCCTCAAATTAGCTCAGGCTTTAGGTAATGCTACTTTTAGGATTTGCCTTCTACCATCTAGCTAATAAAAGTTTTTCCAAGACAGAGAATAGAATATGTATTATCTTACTAGATTTACATTGTGAGCCTAAATTCGTAAACTAGTGACTCTCTGAAGGCACTTAAAGGAGTTAAGAGGTAAGTAACTTAAATTCTAATATGTACATGGTATACAAGATATTACTTGTAAAATATGTTGAAAATTTAATTTGTAAATTTATGGCAACACTAAAATATGTTTACTAGCCTAATGATTCCAATATTGTGTTCTCCTTAAATCCTGAATGGAGTAATATGTTTTATATAATAATATTTATTTAACTCTTATTATGAACAAATGTAAGATTTTTATATCTTTGTTTGTTGCGGCAGTATGTTTATACCTGTACAGTAGGATTTTTTTGTTAGTCTATGCAGTAGTTAAATATGTGCCGTGTCTGGGATTTTAACCATAGATCTTCGGGTTTTCTTAGCGAACCTCATTCTGGCGATAGTGTCCACTCCCATAAACATTTCTCTTTATCGAGATAATTAGAAAGTTTTACGAAGAGTACAGAAGGATTCAGAAATTCATAGTCGCGGTTGAGCTAATATTGACCAACTTGTATACTCTCTTACAGTCTAATCTCCGGACAGATGTAAGATGCGAACCTTGAGCCTACTGCTGGAGTAATTTAACGAAAGGAGCACAAGATTTAATGATGTCCTTTTGGTGCTTTATAATGGCACATTCTAAGATTGTGGAATGAGTTCCATGCAAACCAATGCTTCTTTGTATTTTCTAGGAGACATTGTTTGGTTAAGGACTGCAGAAAATATTTCCTCTGCCACAGAGCTTTGCGACATCTTTGACTCAAAGGAAGATGACATCGTTATATCCCCGCAAGAGACGTTCGATGTATAGAAAACGATCCGCGATTGAAGGATATCGTTGTCTTTGGGGAACAGAAGCCATTTTTCTTGCTATTAAGGAGAGAATGGATCTGGAGCGTCTCGTTAGCAATAAGATACGTCTGGTGCAACAGCAGCCTATATACACATTCAAAGTTAATGAAAATATTCGCTATCAGTTATGTCACTACATACCATTATAGTGCTTTTAGATGTATCTAATCTTTACTTCGTAAGTTACGGTAAGGGTTATTTTACTCTTAACCACTTAGTGGCTGTTATAACATAGTTTACACAAACGTAAGCGCTTTGTTAAGGTTTTAATTATTTACTTTTTTACTACCTATATTAAGTGAAGGACATCTTGTAATGCACCCAAAAAATCCATTCTAAGATTTCAACGGAAACGCACCTTTTTAGACTCCCTGAATACACACACACACACACACACATATTATATACGTGTGTATAGAAAAATATTCGCGCATGTCTGTAAACAACGTATGGTTAGATACCAAACTTAGTATTAAATTCAGTATCTTCCAAAGATTCAACAAAGAATTTCTCAAGAAAATTCCCCTCCCCAATTCTACTATTTAGTGGAAACCTTTTAGAAAATTATGAATATCTGAAAAATTGCTCTTAAAGCTTTTGAGAAATATGCTATACGATTAAGAAATTTATATGAAAATCAATTTTGTATCTTAAATTTTATGGGAATAACTTGAGAAGTTCTTCATTCCGAAAGAATCATAATTTTGCATAATGGGTAAGCTATAAGAAACATATTACACAAAATGTGTATCTCTTTAACACACCATTCATTTTAAGTATCATTTTTGGGCATAAGGCATTTCCAGATATCGTTATTATTGGTTTGAAGTGTTCAATGGTTTCATTTTCTAAGTGCTGTCACTGTTTAGTTGTTTCTATCGATGTTGTGGATTTTTTTTTTAAAATGTTGATTATTGATTTGGTTGTCTCTAGCCCGCTTTGCCTACAGTGAAATATCATATAAAACTAGTTTATATAAATGTTTAAATCAATTAATATGAAGTAGATAGAAGTGTAAGTTTTCTTAAGAAAATCTGTAATAGCTAAGTATAGATGTTAAAATACGTAATAGTTAATGTAAAAGTTACAAAAAGGTTTAATCGAATAACATGTAAGAAACTTTCTGATAGCCAAGTATATTAAAGTAAACGATAGTGAATAAAGGAAAATATTTGGAAGTCCACACCAGATATTTTAAAATAAACTAACGTTCGAATCCTCCCAGCTTGGATCGAAGCTTCTCGAAACGTGTCATACATTTGGTCTTCCTACTTAGAGGAAACCAAAATGGGGCGAAGTACGCTTTATTACCCTGCACTACGCCTATTTAAGTAAATAAATCTTCGGAAGAACTGACATAACAAATCTTGAAATCACATAGTGGAATTAATTATATTTTAAAACCAGTTGTGAAGTTGCATTCCGTAGAGTTAATGGCTGGAGTGCTTAATAAAACCGTCGTCCTTAGCGTTGGGCGACACACCACCGCCCAACGAGGTACCGCTTTTGACGCGAAGGTTCCAGCCATTACAGCGGAATTATGCCAAGCACCGACATTCTATTACTCTACTCTTCTCAAACAAACTTTCTCTATCCTACCCTTATCGCAGTATACATTATTAACGATTTAAGCTCCTAATAAAACGTAAAAGCAGCTCTGATAGTCCGATGCAACTGATGCGGGAAACGGTGCGGTCCTGCAGTTGAAACCGTTGACCTGAAGCTATTCGACCTCTGTTCTTTAGGTTGCCGCAGCTTGATTCAAAACGTGTGTAGAGTGAAAATTGGCTGCTCAGTATACATTTACTTGGAAATGTGTAAAGCATAGGAAGATAACACCACCATCTATCAGCCTGAGGTAAGAACCGATCTTGGATTGAAACTCAAGCAGAACGTAGCGTTAAGACAGTTGTGATAACGGGTTACACTTAAGGGAAAGTCGATAGCGTACTATTTGTGCATAAATGTTGAAAAGTTTTCTCTGTGTATATATTAAAAGATAAAAAGCGATTGGAGAGGGAGAAGTACTTAGAAATTTGTGATCAATTTGGGCGAGTAATACTTTCTTGAGCCAGAACATGACTAAAGGGAACTTAAGGTTGCATCTGTGAAATTTAACCAAAAATTGCTCAAATTTAACAGTTTTTTTCAAAATAACCAAGAAAATATAAACCCAAAGGAAAATATTTCGTTTTCCCCATTTGGTGCTCTTTAACTACCATAATTGAAGTGTAAATGACAGCCTAACTTTAAACCTTGTTTTCTCACAAACATTTATCCAACATCTTTCCATGCTCCGCACGATGCGATTTGTTGTTAATCTGTTTCAAAATTTTTATACTGATTATCAAAAGTACATAAAACTGTCGCACATCTTCTCGAAACAATGGCGCAATGTTAAGAAATTATTACAATTTTAAAAGTCAAGAGTTTTGGATAATACGAAAAGTAACAATTTTATACAATAGTTAATATGATTAGTACAAAATTAGGATATGATAACTATATTTTTAAACTTATTTACTGTTAAATATGAACGTTTAAGGCGACTATTTTTAAAAAATCCAGCACTTGACTCATTTTTATTAGAACAATGAACTTAGACCTAAAAGTTATTTAAATAATTATACAAAATAGAATTTTGATACATAAAAAATGAAACTATTATTGTGTGCATTAACTACTATACATTTTCATTTAAATTAGATATCTTACATACTGTAGATTTTCCAAATTTTACAGATATGAACAGAAAAATAAAAGAAATTTGAGGGAGAAATTATAATAAAAAATGTAGTAATTAAAACCGATAAAATGAAAAATTTAAGGATAAGATTTACATTAAATACATTAACATTAACATTTGACATTAAATATGTTGTTAGATAATGGAGCAGATCACCACATGCAGTTCTTTCAGGGCTTTTTGCATCTTAAATGACTCCAGGGAAGGAGAGATAAGGGGAGAGCCCCGAAGGGTAACCAGAACTAAATAACGACGGGCGCAAACATGTCAAGAGTAAATGGTGGAGGAAGCTTAAACATAGCTCCTGCGCCGAGGATTAATAAAAGAATTGGTTATCAGAATAAGCAATGGGAGTAGGGTAACTGATTATGGTTTGGTCTGCAGCACATCAACATTCTGGAGTTATGTCTTGAAACCAGAACGGAACATTTTTATGTAGGCACGTTTTAGTAGATTTTAAAACACTTGGTGTATTCCTGCTTTGTAATATACCTTATGTTAAACATTTGTATATGTTTAATTAGAGATTATATATCTTTTAAGATTTTCTTATTTTCTACTCTTAATTTATTTATGAGATTTATTAGCTCTAAAATAAAGTTCTAGTTAATAAAATAAAACACAAATAATTCGCTTCGAAGAACATCCAACCTATAAACAAAACATAGTTACTCTCTAGCCTGGAGAAATATATTGCATTAAATGCAATCTTGTTTTGGTCTAATTTTGCAGTGTACACACGTAGAGAATTGACACCTCTGTTGTGCGTGACGTGAACAAAAACAGAATACAAAGCGTTGGCACCTCCTACGCTCTGTGAAACCTGCTATAACATAACCTGGTTTGTCACGAGGAAACGGTGTTAATGCAGCCGACTGTACACACTGAGAACCCAGAGCGTTTTGTGCTACAAAATACGGAACTCGAGCAGCGATACACAAACACATTAACGGAAACGAACAACGGTAGACTGCTTGCTTCCTTCCTTGTGTGCGGTACCTACCTGCGGTTTGCATTTGTTCTGTACCTCGGCTGTTTCACTTCTCTCTTTGCTCATCATAGAATTAGAATGCTAACATTTGTACATACGTGCTAGAATTCTGCAATACACAGAGTAGGTAGAAAAAGTATGGTATTCCACCCAAAAATTGGATATGGAGATTTCACCGGAAATAAGTATAAGTTTTGGAGAACCTGAATACAAAAGAAAAAAATCTGAAGTGTTACACTCACATGACTTTCTCTAGATACTCTACAAACTACTTACGAAAGAAGTTCTTACTTCTTTCAACACAATGCTAATCAAGATAACATTATCAGAATTGTATTACTTAGTTCCTTATACGAGTAAGTAGACTGGAACTAAGGAAATGCAGTAGGCTTAAGTGCTAGTCAAATGTTTTAAAAGCTATCGTTATGCGATTGTAATTGCAAATCGCTTCTTTGCTTGACTAGGAGTAGAACAAAAGAGAAATGGACACTGAAACTAATGAGAAGGAATACCTCGGAAACGGTAAACTCTATGAAAAAAAAGTATATGACATAACTTGTGTATTTTCACAAGATCTACATTTTTTGTACAGCAAGTTTTTGTCTACCTCTTACGGTTTAGTAGTTATGTCAAATTAAGCAAAATTCATCCAGAGTAAACAGGTCTTTAGAAGCTATTCCCAGAAAATTCAAGATATACATTTTATTTGTGATAAAAGCGGCTTTAATATGTGTCATTTTAATCAAAATCGTTAGAGCCATCTTTAAGAAAAGCAAAATTTTCGAAAATTTTTCGATGTAAATGGTATTTAGGGGTGGGGGGTTTTCTTGAAAATCTTCGTGTCGCATCCCTGGAAGATACCAAACTTATATACCAAGTTTGGTATTCAACCGTCTTTTCGTTTTTGAGCTGTGCTGTCTACAGACACACACAGACAGACAGACAGACAGACAGACAGACAGACACACACACACACACACATATACACACACTCACACACGGACCTGTTTCTGAAAATGCTTTTTTTTTGGACTCATGGGTCATTGTACATTGTACATACGGGGCAAGAGGAAGTAAAAAATAGAAAAGGTCCGTGTGTGCGGACAATATAACTCAAAAACGAGAAGTCGCTTAAATATCAAACTTGGTATTTAAATTCAGTATATTCCAAGGATGTAACACGAAGATTTTCAAGAAAATTCTCCCACCTCCAACACCCTTTAAATCGAACATTTTTCGAAATTTTCGATTTTCTCAAAAGTGCAACTAAAATTTTTATTAAAATCCTACTGTGTTCTTTTCATGACAAACAAAACACACACACACACACCTAATATATATATAATTTTCTGGAAATAGCCTCTTAAGACCTCTTATTCTGAATGACTTTTGTATAAGTCGTAAATCGTATGAGATAAACAAAAAAACGTACTACACCAAAAAATGTAGATCTCGTTAAAACACAGTTGTTCACATTTTTTGTAAAGTTAACAGTTTCCGAAATATTTGTGTAGGTTTGAGTTTTAATCTATTTGAACGAGAAGTCATCATTCGTTTAGTCTCTTTTTTGTTTTACTCCAGGCCATACATAGTGAACCGATTTTCAATTGTCTCACATAGTGAGCAAACCTTTAAAAATTTTGACTATAGATTAAGCCTAGTGTATTCTCTTATTTCCCTTGTGAGTAAAAGGAAGGAAGAATACGACAATTTCTACTGTTTATCTTGATTAGAATGGCGCTGATAAAAGAATAATCTTTCGTAAGAATATTTTGTTTGCGGAACAGGTAGAGAAAGTCATGTGAATGATGCACATCTAAATTTTTTTTTCTTCAAAGTGATCATAAATTATTGGATACTTTTAAAAAGTTGCAATGTTACACACACTGAGCATAACTTATTTATGTTTTAGCAATTGAAAATAAGTAAACTGGAAGTTTTATCGCTGGCTTTTAGGCGCATTCGATGTGAACCTGCACACACACACACACACACACACACACACACACACACACACACACAAAGACGTGCTGGAGGTTATCCCATTCTCGCTAAATCTCCTCAATGTTGTCTTGCGTGATGTTTTCAATGACTGTTAATACGCCTTCTCAATTATAATAGACGACGAATTCCTGTGTGAAGCAATCTCGCACTGTGCGATCCGGAGAAGGACCATGTTATGCGGATGCTATAAGACCAAATTGATCGATCAGGCATCGCACAGTTGTTCGTCTTGTAGGAAAATTAACCTCTATTCTTCCGAATTGGTGACGTGAAAGGAGGATGACATTCAAATAGTTTCAACTGTAACCACAATTCTCTTAGCGAATATTTTGCATACACCAACTACCTAAACCTATCCTCCAACAATGCACATATTTTCCACCAGATAACAAACGGAATGTGATACTCATAACATTTCAAAACTTCAAATTTTCCTCTTTCAAATGCTAATAGGGAACATGTACTTATGCTTAATGTTGATGAAAATATAGTCGTAAGAAGTCATTCAATATTTCGTAATTATCCGGTAGTGGGGAAAAGTTGTGGGGTTTCTCCATGTTACTTGAGATAAAAATGATAAATGTTTTCAGGGACCATGGGAATGTATTTTAACATTAATATTAAATTAGTGTTGGTGATTGCTTAGAAACTGCCATAACAATAGTTGTAAAAGAAGTATGTTTTGGGTACCTCACATATAAATGCCTGGTTAATTCTAAAAATACTCGTCAACTAAGGTTTCTGAAATTAGTTTGTTGATAAGTTTCCGTTTTATTGCTTTTGAGGGTGATATGCACCTTATTTTCCAAGTGTCAGTCATCACAACTGTGGACATCTGCTTTTAAAATAATTATTCGGTTCCTTTTAACATGAAATATAACATATTTTACTACAGGCATGAAATGTTTTATCGGCGGAAACCATTCCTACATGGCGTCGTTGATGACGCATAGTTATATATTTATGAAAACATCATAGACTGATATGTTAGAGAAATTATTTTTTAAACGAAACTGTTTTCATTTTGTCAATCATGGCCGCATTCACTTTCCATTTAACCCGAGTTTTCTAAACTTGAGATGGATGAAGGTGAACTTCCTGCTAAGCATACAACCCCTCATTGACCTTTTTACCTTGTCGGCTTGATAGATTCTATGGTAGCGTTCACTCTGGTGGTGAACTCCAATAGTAACCTTAGAAGTGCCTTGCGGGTATGGTGATGGTTATTGACCTCTTCTGATTTTTGAGCTTCCTACATTGTTACATGACAGCTGCAGTAGCACTAGGATACGAGGGCTGCCAGAAGTACCCGATCTAACAAAGAAAACACAAACAATTTGGGGAAAACATCTTTATTTCTCTACATAGTCTCCTTTAGCTCGATACACTTTTTCCAGTGATGTTCAACAGCTTCGATACCATGTTTACACTGAGCACTTTCGAGGTTTGCAAAACAGCTATCAACTGCAGACTCCATCTCTTCTGAACTGATAAATCTTCTACCACCAAGCCATTTCTTCAAGTTTGGAAACAGAAAATAATAATCAGAGGGGGCTAATAGGATGCATGAGGAAACACTTCGAACTTAACTCATTGATTTTGGCCATGGTGATAATGGACATATGAACTGGTGCATTGTCTTGATGAAACAAAGCTTTCTTTTTCGCTAAATGTGGCAGTTTTTGCACGATTACATCACTCAAACGCTGTAACAAGTTCGCATAATATTCGCCATTGATTACTTTTCCTTTTTTGAAATAATCAATGAAAATTATCAGCGTGCATCCCAGAAAACTGACGCTATAACCTTGCCTGCAGATGGAACTGTTCTTTGGAACCGATGCTCTCCTGCCAATCTACTGTTTTGATTGTTCCTTCGTATCAGGTGTGAAGTGATGGACTCAGGTTTCATCCATTGTTATGAATCGACGCAAAAACTCAGCTTTATTACAGCGAAACATTGCCATACACTCGACTGAAACATCCTCACGACGCTGTTTTTGTTCTATTGAGAGCAAACGCGGCACCCACCGTGCACCTAACTTTCTCATATCCAAATTTTCAGTCAGTATGCGATGTACAGAACTTTTTGAAATGCCTGCAATGTCTGCTAGCTCGCTCTCTTTCAGTCGATGGTCATCCAATATCATTTTGTGGATTTTCTTTACAATTTCTGCACTGGCAACCTCATTTGGTAGACCACTGCGATGTTCGTCTTGGCAGCTCGTACGGCCGCGTTTAAACTCTACCACCCAATATTTCATTGTTGTAAACAAAGAAGCAGACTCCCCCAAAGTAGAATCTAGCTTTGCTTTAATATTAATTGGACTAAGACCTTTCAAATGAAAGTATTGTATACAAAACGATAACCAGTTTTATCCATGTTTACAAATTCGCTGAGAGCATTCACTAATGATGGCTGCCAAAAAATACTAAACAACGTACAATCGCTAAACTTCAAACTTAAACTTTCTAAGGTTGGTACCTTTTACCATTGTTGTTGTTTGAAGCAACAACCACTATATCTATGTCAGGTCGGGTACTTCTGGGACAGCCACTGTATAACTTGATATTTAAGCCAAGAGATTCAGTGCGCGAATTCACGGATAGTCTGCACAAGTAGATATAATAGGTAGCTATCCTTTTGTCATATGTTAATTTATTATAGAAAACTTTCAGGTTTTTAAAATATTAAGCAATTAAAATGGTAAATATAAAATGGGATCTTTTATTGGAGTTTTCATCGACCTCGCGCACGCCAGCCCAATTGGAAAGGATTCCTTCATTGTTTCCTAAAATATGCTTCCCTGAACAAGTTGGAAGTATTTTGGTTCCAATATCAGTATTATTTCCTAGATTTTCCCTGGTTATTGTATAAATAATGCTTCTTTCTTGCCAAGATTGGACAGAGGACATATGAGACCGTTTCTTTTTCTCTTTGAAAATTCTATAGTTGTGCTCATTCTGGTAGAGTTATGCTTTATATAGATATTTCCTGAAATGGCAGTGTACAAAAATTAATGCAACTACTTTCGCTATTTGCTGTTCTATCAAATCTCAGAAGAGATGAAAATAGGTGTTACTTGGGCCTAAGATAGGTTTCCTGGCCAGTCTTTTTATTTCCATTAATATCCTGGTGCCCCGGCACCTACCGCCTTTCGATGTTGAAAGATGGCAGAGCAATCAGGGCATTTTAGGCATTTAGGCATCTTTTTTAAAGCACTCCGTGTGTGAAGAGGACAATTCGTTTACCATCAATATTCTTAGAGAACCAGACAAGTTGGTTAATTCCCAATTAGGCGCATTAGGTCTTTACATCCAGTCTTCTCGAGACCGAGATTTACCTTAAATGGGAGGAAATAATAATTTTGAGTAGTCAATAGGTTATACCATGTAATCAATACTGAATATCCAGAAATTCAGGATAGAGATGCATCCCATTTTGAACAATTATCTCTCCAAGTACCAGTTTTCAATAAACGTTAGACCTGGCCACCGCTTGTAATAAATTGTCCATGGAAGTCCTAGTAATGTCTTCAGTGCGGTGATCAAGTACCTAATATCTGTACCTTGGTAAATTTACCTGCTACATATTTTCAAGACTTTTTGGCCATCAAACGATTGCCATTAGATAGCTGAAGCCTAATCATTGCAGTATACACCTAATGGCTGATGTATGGCTTCCTGCCCCAGTTTGTTTGAACAGTCCATTTGAAAATTACAATTTATTTGTTAATGACAGTGTCGACTACCAGGATCATATCAGCGCTGCCGATCTAGGAATTTCGTCCTGCAGGAGTTTTGTATTTACTAACCAGGGGATACCACCTTTAAGTACACTTTGGCAACAAAACTTTACGGAGAGTGATATGGTCAGTTTCTTGCAGTACAACGCGTAAATATTTGTCTCTGGATTAATACCGTGATTTGAGGTATTTTGAATTCCTCATGTTAGTAAAAGTGTAGCGGTTCTCGTTATAGGTTGGTTAAAGAGTTTCGGGTTCGAATCCCGCGTAACGGTTCGGGATACTAAGGAATGGTGTAGAAATGTGGCCGAGCTAGCTCAGGATATGTCAGTATGGAATCTTTTTCAGGGGCGGTGTTAAGTCAGAGGTGTTTTCCTTTGGGTTCACGTTTACTGTTGAACTCATTTATTTTTTTCTTTGGATATTATTTGCTATCGAACATTCACACATTCCTCCTAAGTTCTCTTCCCTTTCAACTTTTATTCACGCGACCGCGCTTGCCATCTCTTATTTCTCGTGACACTTATTATGAGGTATTATTAACACTGTTCCTATAATAACCGTATATAGCTCGTTTGTCTCCACCGCTGAATCAGCTAACACGTCTTATTTCATCGTTTCCTCACAGCAAATGTGTTGCTTCTCTCGGCCAACAAATCCACCATCGGGCGATGAACCTTTATCCCCTTTTGTTTAAGTCCCTCTAGTAACAGCAGCTGTCTACCTGGCTCGCTTGCGAACCTGTGTTCTGGGCACATGTGCATCTTAGTAAAATCTCTACGGTTTTCGACGTTTATTCCCTCACCATTTCAAATGCATATTAGTCATTTCTCAATGTCCTTTATTTTTCTCTTGTGCCTTCTAATTTCGTAATAGACATGTACTGTCTCAAAAGGCATAACGGCTTTTCCGGAATTGAATTACCAAATTACTTTATTATCCGAACTAAGCTTAACGAAATTGTACTACTTCATATTCCTATCAATAAATTCAGTACTCGTCCATATGCGTAGTATGGAATTAACGTGTCTGAATGACATCTAAGAGCTGCCGAGTTTAAATTTAACCGCTAAAGGTTAGTGAGGACATCTCCCTTATCCTGAGAAGACGAATGTCTGGTTAGTAGGCACTAGGGATCCAGATCCATCTTAGCACCATTTCAAACATTTCGGTCATCCATTATCTGATGTGATCTACTCAATTACACATATTAAAAAAATCTTATGTGTTCCATTTACATGACTTTCTCTAGCTCTCTGTAACAAATTATTGTTAACAAGCTTATATTTTATTTATTTCATGTTAATCGAGGAAAATTAGTGTAAATAGTCTTATTCCTTGCTTTATTGTAAATACAAGCGAAATAAGGGAGTATCATAGGTTAAAGTGAAAGCCAAAAGCTGGTTGCTATGTGACTGATGTTCCTTTGTTTGTGTGGACAGGAGTTGACAAATTCCTGTATGAGAAGAGTATGTTTTTCAAAGCTGAAACCAAGAAAAAGGAATATCTCAAAAACGATCAACTCCACGAAAAAAAGTATGCAACAAAGATTGTGTGTTTTAACGTGCTCTACATTTTTTGTGTGTTAAGTTTTTGTCCATCTCTTACGGTTTAGTAGTTATGCAAAATTCATCCAGAATAAAGTAGTCTTCAGAGGCTATTCCCAGAAAATTCAAAATATACATATTATTTGTCAGGTAAATAACTTTAATATATTATATTTTAATCAAAATCGTTAGAGCCATTTTTTATAAAATCAAAATTTTCGAAAAAAGGTCCATGTAAAGGGTAGTTGGGGGTGGGGGGATTTTTCTCAAAATCTTCGTGTCGCATCCCTGGAAGATACTAAACTTAAATACCAAGTTTGGTATTTTACCGACTTTTCGTTTTTGAGTTATCGCGTTCACGGACACACGGACACACACACACACACACGGACCTTTTTGTGAAAATGCTTTTTTTACATAAAGGGGACCCTAAAACATATATTTCCGGTGAAATCTCGGTATCGAATTTTTTGGTGGAGTGCAATACTTCTATTCACTATGTACATAGTGCGTATAGAGAAAGTAAAAAGAGTATTCGATAGTGGATTATTGTTTTAAAACTCACAGATAGGATCTTTAAACTACGTAAACTAAATAAAACTAATAATCATTAATATTTTTTGAATTGAGTTCTTCAAAGGTCTAAACAGTGGTCAATGTGTTAAAACTCCAAAGTTCACCAAACTAAGAGTAGCAAAGATGTCATATGATACACGGTGGAGAGCAATACGACTGCTTAGGTCCACCGCGGCTTACCATGACGTAATATTTGTTGCCAGCAAGGTGGGTTCTTTGCCACTGTAGTGGCTCTTTGCTAATATATCGATTCTTGCACGACCCTGTGTTAAAGCATTAGAAGCCATAGCCATAAAAATATTAACAGTTAACGAATGATTCATAAAATATTTAGCTCGAAGCTAAGTAAATAAATATTACTATTATGAAAATTATGTTAGGAGTAGGGTAAAATTGATGACTTGTTCACCAAATTTGCTTATAATAGGAAAAATCGTTAGTTCGCCGCTATTTATAATGAAACATGGCGGAAAGCTTTGATTTGCAAGTGGAATCTCTTTTCCTACTGCTGTTTCTGCTTCTAAGAGAACCCTTCTAGCAATCTGCATTTATTTCGGTACGAGTTTTCTATGTAGCCTTCAGCAACTTTTGCAGACTTCCACTCCTTATGGCACACTCGTTATTTCTTCCCCTACAGGCTTACCGCGTCAGCAAAGCTGTTCGTCCCTACATTTTCCTGGAAACCACACGTATTGGGAAACAAAAGAGAAACGTAGCTTTGCAGTTTGTTGTTGAAAAAGCGTTACCCAGATTTACGGCTAATCTAGACAGAGCCATGAATATGAAAATCCTTGGTAGCATAAAAGTCTTCACAAAAGTTGAGCATAATCAAAGTGACTTCAATCTGGAAAATCGTGTGACTGAGTAACCTCATCTGCTCTTCTATACTATTGCTAAACCGTTCATGGTGTAAAAACGTAAAGGAATTGCTTTATTTATGAAAGTATGACAATTTTCGGAAATGAGCAGCAGAAAGCATAAAGCTAAATCCTAGTTGGGAGAGAAGTGAAATTAGATGAACCTATCACATTCCATTATTAATTGCAATTCTAGAACTAGTCTTGAAATCGCGCAAGTGCAGAAGGAATGCAGTGAACACAACGGACCATATTAATTAAATTAAGTGGAGATACATAGCTGCATCTAACCTGTCTGCTAAATTGATAACAAATAACCTCAACCTATTGAAAGTATGGATCGTAATTTTTAGAATGTGTATGCATGCCTTTTAAATTCACTGATCTATATTTATACAATAAACTTAATTTTTTATTCAGGAAGATAGAATTATTCTATTAAAACATTTTTATTTCTTAATTTGACCCGAAATAGGGTCCAAACATACAAAGAATAAAACAAAAATCCTTACTCTATTTTAAAATAAGAGTTAAAGCAGAAAATGAAACTTATACAATGATTGTCCTAGTTAAAATAACTATGTAAATGAATATACATTAAATATGAAGGTATATGCATTAAATAAACACTTCGTGAAGAAATAGAAGCTGAATAGATTTCATGAAGAATATAAACTATTTATTGGAAAGAAAAGAATTAAGGTTATGCATTTTATTTTCATTTCTACTTTATCAATATTTTAGAAATTATAAATGGTTTCAAGAAGGGTAATTGAGTTATTCATAATGTAAACTTACAATATCAGTCTGTAATTGCTTATCAATTTTCCAGGGGCCTAAAATGATACCACATGATACGTAAAAAAAAAAAAAAAAAAAAAAAAAAAAAAAATACACCAGTCACTTTAATATGATTCAGGATATCTTTCCAGCATTTAGTTTTCTAAAACTAATCAACACACTTTAGATCCACAGCTATACTTATAAGTGTTTTATTAGCATAAAGTTTAATGTAGCTATAATCAATAGTTTGAGAAAACGAGTCATCTATACCAGGAAAAGGTATTCAAGGCAAAAATGAAGAAAATAAACGCGCATATATTTGCAGAGGGGAAAAAAAACGCATAACTTGAGCACACAGGACTTGTCATAGTTAACACTAATATCAATTTTAGAGGAAAACTTAGTAAACATATGGACTAAGGTTTACCATACTCCAAAGTGTTTAGACGTTAATTTTTTCTTTGAAGAGGTATTATTTCTCTGCTGTTTAATGAACGGTTTTATTTCACTGTCTTACGAAGTTACATCAATTGTGGACACTGTTTTACGTACTAAAGTACGATAAAACTTCAGTGTTTTTGTAGTAGCCTAAATCTCTCGCTCTCTCACACACAAATATATATGGTAAT
Organism: Hymenopus coronatus; assembly: GCA_030762935.1. Classification (NCBI taxonomy): domain Eukaryota; kingdom Metazoa; phylum Arthropoda; class Insecta; order Mantodea; family Hymenopodidae; genus Hymenopus; species Hymenopus coronatus. The sequence continues at coordinate 59,151,336 of CM060882.1, forward strand.
TATTTACAAGTTGGGCCGCTACATCTCTCCGCTACGACTTATGCCAGTTTTGCACTCTAACGGGACCGGTGTGGTTAGAGAGGGATTATGGGTGGGGAGATGGTTTAAAAAACTAATGTTGTATCCATTGCGCTGTTAGGAGCTTTTGGAAATATCGATAATGAGGTACTACCACGATATAAAATAAGAAACATAAATTTATATACACACACTAACCTAAACGGATTGGAACCTAGCCTCGCGCTAAATTTGAAATCCACAGGCTTTGAAATTGTCATCATAAATACAAAGTCAATCAATCGCACTTAGTTTCATTCGATTTTAGAGTGGCCGATGTTCTGTATAATAAAATTTACTGAACAGCTGTATCTGCGTGAAACATACTTGTCATACATCAGCACAGCGTCTAGCGACATATGCCGGTGTTGCATTCCACAACACTGTTCGCCTGCCGCCAACAATGAAACTCAGGTTTTAGGCACTTTAGTGTGTAGTATTATTATATATTTACATTGCAAAAGTACTACAAGACTTATTTATTTATATTCTACTCCTTCTAGGCAGCATACTTCATAAACATTCACAAAAAAGGATCGCTACGCGCACGTAATAAATTAGCGTTTAACTTAATTACGGAGCTTTTCCGGTAAAAAATTGGTGAAAACGTAACAAGTATAAACCAAACTTACAGTCAAACCACAATTAGTTTAATTTCTAGAGGGGCCCAAGTTCTCTATAATTACTATATATATATATATATATATATATATATATATATATATATTATTTAGAGACGAAGATACGAGGTTCATCTTGGTTTGGTACAGGGAAAGTTTAAACTATGAATACATTGGAAGAAACTTTTGCCGAGGAGGAAAAATTCCCACAAACTGCGCATTTTGTGCGCTCTACGTTATTAATAGTCTTTAAATATGTATTACCAGCTATTTAAAATTTAAATAAGCTAAAAAGGACTTAATCGGCTCTGAAGCAGCCAATATCTCCAGTAGCCAAAATCCCAGGAGCGACCTCTTAACAAACCAAAAGTAAAAAGTTGCTTGGGTTAGGATAATTTAAATGATAGATTAAAATTGGATCTTAAAGGATACTTTAAAGGTACATTTTGGTAATATTAGCTACCCTTGCACAATGGATCTTTTTTCTTTTTTAAATTAGATTTCAGTTTCACAGCCGAGGTCGCTAAATGCGGACAAGTACATTTGAATTTGTTGACCAGCAGAGAGAGAAAGTAAGAATAGCTAATTCCCATTTGAAAAGTAGGTAAACATTTTAAAATTGAAGCCATAAGAAGAAATATCTAAAAATGGTTAACCCCACAAAAATGTATTTGACATAAATTGCGGCTTTTAATGAGATCAACATTTTTTGTACGGTAAGATTTTTTTTTCTCTTTTACGGCTTAACAGTTATGCAAACGTTATACAGAATTAAATGGACTTTGGAGGCTATTCCCAGTATATAAGTGTGTATAAACACACTTTTTGTAGCTATTTAACCTGGTTATCATAATAGGACTGGTGAATGAAATCGGTGGAACAAAACTCAGATGATGTTGGGAGCTTAGTTACTCGACATGCGTCTTCTCAGGAAAGGGAAAACCCGAGAAAAAACCTAATTGGGTTAACTCGAACTCACGACCTCTTGAATGCGAGGGTATGCATATTATTTGGCATCAAAACGTCTTCAACACACGTTTTTAAAATAAACCGTTACCAGTTTTTAACAAATTAATCATTCTCTAAAAATTGTCCATGTAAAGGGGAGTGGTGGGTTTTCTTGACCATCGTGTCGCATCATTGGAGGATGCCGAATTGAAATATCACTTGAGTAATTAACCGAATAATCATTTTTGAGTTATACTGTTCATACATACAGACCCACACATACTTATAAAACCTTTTTATAAGATTTGTTGGGAGATTTAGGGAATTTCAAAACGAGTATTTCCAATGATATCTCGGAATCCAATTTTTGGGTGGAATTCAATACTCCCGTTACTTAGAATACGTAGTAGAGAAAGTAACATGCTATTGTTTAACGCGCCACCTAGAAGAAATCACATACACACATACGCGCGCGCGCATGCACAGTTAAATGGTTGTCGCTAAGTAAACATTTGTAATGAGCAGTTCCTTATTTTTTGTGTGTAGCTTAACGTTCTTTAACCTTGTTTATCATATCGGACGATGCATCAAATCCGTGAATTGATGCTCAAATTATCTCGGGTGAATGTTACTTGACTTCGTCTTTTCAGGATAAGGGAAAACCATAAACAAAACCTTGTCCTAGTAACTCGCCCTAAGCAAGATTCGAACTCATGATCTGTTGAATGTAAGGCAGACCCGCTACCCCCACATTACTCAGGCGGGCTTTCCATATTATTGTAGGATTTAATATAATTGTTTAGACGCATTATTTCTCATTCTCTGGCTCGATAAGTAAACCATTTTCTACCTAGGTGAAGTCACTTTTGTTGACACGTGTACAGAGAGAATTATATTACTGAGGGCATAGCAGCGACTCATAATTAAATATTGAAAGAAGGGAAGCATTCTGAAAAGAATCTTACGGAACACGGTTAAATTTCCAGAGCAAGCGCGTGTCGTTCTTTGTGTGAACAGTAAAAGGGTACTACAAGTTCAAACTCTGGACTCTGTCATGCTGTATTAAACTTCTTCTGAAGGCCTTCAGTAAAATATAACTTATTATGAGTTTATACAGTATGTTCTCTAACCTCTTCCAAGGAGGAATCAGTTTCAAGGAATTCTGGAATTGCAGCTTTCGAAGCCGTTTCTTTTCGTTTTATTGTTTGTTTTTTCTTATCTTGTTGATGTTATGAACTTTGAAAACATGCTGTTTGAAATCTGTGTCACGGCCATGAATTTATTTCATCTGAAGTTATTCCTTATGCAATTTTGTTTTTGCTAATTAAAATTTGGAGTTCATTTTTCAATATTTAACTTGCAAAAACAAAAGTTCATAACAAATATACTATTTTGTTACACAATGTGTCCCGGAATTTAACTGAAAATGTGAGGACAAATAGAAAAAAAATCAGTTGTGCTACATTTTTATCTGCTTCATGCTAAACATGAGCAGAAATGATCTTATTACTTTATTCTATACATACAAGAGAAATAAGACAAGACTAAAGCGAAAATCAAATCCTTTAAACTCTGGTCACCATGGCACTGAAATATCGTTATTTTTATATGTCCAGAAGTAAAAGTATTGACTTCCCAAATTGAAAAATTTAAATAATAACAAGAAATATCTCGAAAATGGTAACTTCACAAAAAATTATTGCACATATATTGTGTGTTTTGACGAGATTTACACTTTCTGTGTATAATAAGTCTCTTGGCGATTTAGCGGTTATGCAAAAGTCATCCAGATTGAAGCCATCTTCAAACGCTAAATGTTAAAATATGTAAATTTTATTTATGATGTTAATATATTCAACTTATGTTATTTTAATCAACATCATTGGAGCCTTTATGGGAAAATCATTTTTTTTAAAAAAAATGTTCTACGAAAGGGAAGTTTGGAGCAGGGAGATTTTGTGAAAACCTTCGTGCCTATCTTTGGAAGATACCAAACTTAAATATAAAGTTTGGTATTAAATCGACCTTTAGTTTTTGAGTCAGGTTGTTCACAGAAACATGAACATAAGGTCTTTTTCAGAAACTTCTTTTTTATTTTTTGTATTATTATTATTATTATTATTATTATTATTATTATTATTCAGGTGTCCTCAGAGCAAATATTCCGGTGAAATCGCGGTATTAAATTTTTGGGTGGAATATAATACCTTCTCTATTTACTATGTACATTGTACACACGTAGTAGGAGTAGGAGGAAGAGGAGAGATTAAATTAGCAATTTCAAACACTTTGTTTATCAATTGGTGTATATACTGTTTTATATCCCAATTTTCCTACAGGCTATCAAAAATGTTTAATGAAGCTACCAAACACAACCGTTTCTTTACTCTTATGGAATTCCAATCTCGTTCACAGCTAGCCCGTAAATATATTTTGTAAGGAAATATACCATGTTAATGAGCAATATGCGCACAGTTTTCCGCCAATAAAACGCAATTTCCATGGCGGATAGGGACTTTTAGCTACGTGTTCTCACAGGAAGAGAGGAACATAATATCCAGAACCACTTGCGCATAAGCTTCCGCAAAATGTTGATGTTCCTACCTTTCATTGATCCCAACACATTGAAAGCAATTTTAGCATGGAATCACTTGCGAATTTCAAGAAAACTCTAAAATCTGACTCATTTTATTCAGGTATCCTCATGCAGTCGCTTATTTTTTTTTATTCTGGGGAAAATGGAACTGCCAAATGCTAATTTCACAGTCTTTTTATCTATTGTTCTCGTTGTCTTTACAGATTGTGGCAGTGGATGTTAAATAATGTGCTTGAAATGCGTTTTAAAAATATTGTTACAATCCCTTGCACGTAATTAATAACTCCATGGCACGACAGCTCACAGGGAACCTTGGCCTACCGCCCGGCCGCTGCGTCCCCCATCTCGGTCCACTACAGACGTCATGGATGGGGTGCAGTATTGGAGGGTGAGACGTGGTCAGCGCCTCGAGCCCCTCCCGGCCGATTAATGCGGTCCTCATGACCTGGAGCTGCTACTTCTCCATCAAGTAGCTCCTCAATTGGCCCCCCAGGGACCTTATGAGGCTGAGTGCACCCCGGTCCAGCGGGGGAAAAATCCCCACGCCGGTACTGGGGATCGAACCCAGGTCTCCCGCTTGGTAAGCAGCTGCGCTACCACCTCGCTAAGGAGACGACCCTTGCACGTAATTGCATTTGCAAAATTTGGAAACTATGCGTATGCAGGATATCTTTATTGAAATGTATACTAGTTATTAACATGATAATGCGTTTTTACCTTGTTTCCAAATTTTAGTTTACATGGTTATTTAAATATTTTTATTGTTTAAATGTCCACAAGATACAGTTTCACAATATTTACATAACATTTCCGTTTTAGAGTAAATGAGTTAAACATTATCTTCATATCAGACGTTTTATATCATCGCCAAATTATTGTAGCAAAATAATATATTTTTACTCTCTAAATTACTTGAGTTTTCAGAAGTTAATGATTTATTCCCCAAAAGTGGAACATTTTTTTGAAAAACTGTATGGTCATTTTATTTAATGTACTTTTGAAAGGCAGCACAAATATTTGAAACAAATTTGTAAAAGAATGCATAAACTGAATAGTTTGAATATGGAAACATTTGAAAACAAAATTTACATTTACATTTTGTCCATTTACAGCTTCATTTAATTAGAGTTTAGGTGTGTCAAGTAAATAATATATATTTTCTTAATGATTAGAACTATGTTATTTTATTATGGAAACTAATTTTTTAATTTTTCGCAATTTTGGTCCAGCTACACCCACATGCATCACCTTAATCGAGATAAACGTTTTCGGAAGGATTTTTTGGGTACACTATCAAACGCTTAAAAGTGGGTCGCTATCTACTGAGCTTAAAATGCATTCTCTTTACATAGTATAACGAGAAACAACTGAATAGTGGAAGCCCTTTCATCAGTTAAACACATTTAAACAAATTACAACCCATATGATGATTGTGCAATAAGTTATTTGATGTAAACTGTTTGTTTTAAAGATATCAAAAGCATTTATAAAGTAAATTTTGTCTACCTCTTACTTTACCAGTTAAACAAAATTATACCAAATTTCTTTGAATGGATGAGACATAAGTTGTTGCCAAAATATAAAAGATATAAATTTTCCTTGTAAAATATGTGGTTAACTTAAATTTGCACCAGTACGCTCCAGAGATCCGTAGCCCTTTTTAAGAAAATAAAACATAACTGTACCTAAGTTACAACAAGTTAAAGGGAGTTAGAAATGGCGGGGTTCTCATGAAAAACTAGTGTTGCATCTTAGGAAGACACTGAACTAAGATACGAGGTTTAGAAGCATTTCCAGTTAAATATTAACACTAAATTGCTTGGTGGAATGCAATACTTCCGCTATCCATACGTATGTGGTGGAGAAAGTAAAAATACTTGAATACTGAAGTATTATAATGAGAGCCAATAACCAACTTGAATACTGTTTACTTACTGTATGCTCCCCTGTGGTAGTTATATACCAAACATTTATACAGGCTGTTTCAAAAATACGGGGCATAATTTCAGGTATGTATTTCCCACATTTAGACAATCAAATTAGTTCATTATAACATGTGTCCGGAAATGCTTCACAACATTGAAATTCACTGGAGCGTTTTTCTTTCCGCAGGTTGTTGTCGTACAGAAGATGTTCAAAATGTCCACCTCCTGCTTGAATACAGACCTCACATCGATGTCTCATTGACCTGCGAACACGATCCCAAACTCCAGGAGTATTGCGTATGTCCTCACAACTTGCCACAATTCGATTCCGAAGGGATTCCAAATCCGGCACCGGAGACGAATAAACCAATGCTTTTAAATGGCCCCACAAGTAGAAATCGAGAGGGTTCAGATCAGGTGAGCGTGGAGGCCAAGCAATTGAGCCACCTCTACCTATCCATTGATCAGGAAACCTTCGATCCAAGTACCGGTGAGCCGTAAGACTGAAGTGTGCAGGAGCGCCATCATGCAAGAAGTGGATGTGTTGATGATTGATCAGTGGAGTGTCTTCGAAAACGTCAGATATGGTGTTTTCCAGGAAGTTTGTGTACGCCTGCCCCGTAAGTCTGTTTACAAGTAGATGGGGTCCAACTAATCGATCACCAATGATACCGGCCCACATGTTGAGGGAGAACCGCACCTGGTGATGAGATACAAAAGTTGCACGTGGGTTTTCATGCGACCATACATGCTGATTGTGGAAATTTGTTATGCCATCTCTTGTGAACTGTGCTTCATCTGTAAATAATACGACGGCAGAAAAGTTCGGATTTACACCACACTGCTGCAAGAACCATTGACAGAACCTAACTCGTGCAGGGTAATCTGCTGGTGAGAGGGCCTGTACACGTTGCAAATAATAAGGATACAATTGATACTCGTTCAACAGTCTCCAGACAGTCGTATGAGGAACATTGACTTGCAACGCTAACCGTCGTGTGCTGATAGAAGGAGTCCTGTCCACAGCCTCCAGAATCTCCTCCTGCACTTCTGGAGTTGTAGATCTTGGTCGTCTCCTTCCCAAACCAGGAGAGGTGAATGTTCCACACTCGCACAGACGGGAATGGAGACGTACAAATGTCTTCCGATCTGGAAATTGTCGCTGTGGGTACCTCTCCTGGTACAAACGACGAGCCAGCGCAGCATTGCCGTCCGCCTTACCGTACATGAAGTGTATCTCTGCCAGCTCTTGATTTGAATACACGTCGCACAGTCTTAACGCCTAAAAAACACTGAATATAACCTTCCTCAGAATGAACTACCAGAGCGCCCTCCTAATGTCTCCTTTGACGGCAAAGACCTGCGGAAAGAAAAACGTTCCAGTGAATTCCAATGTTGTGAAGGCCATAACTCGGAAATGAAGAATTTCCGGACATGAACTATTTTGATTGTCTACTGGTGGGACTTTCAATGTTGTAAAGGCCATAACTCGGAAATGAAGCATTTCCGGACACATGTTATAATGAACTATTTTGATTGTCTTCATGTGGGAAATACATACCTGAAATTATGCCCTGTATTTTTGAAAGAGATTTCACTGGCAATAAACTTTTGAGATCGCTTGTATCCAAAAACATACTGATACATCTGTAGTTTTATATTCCTAATGCGAAAAATGTGTTCCATCTTGGTTAATGTAAACAAAACAATAGTTTACTTTTGAATAAACTAATCTAATAATTCCTGAATAAGCGAGTGAAATTGATTTTAATAAGAAACCCCTACAAATAGGTTTTTAGAAAGAAAGAAAAAAGTTAATGTAAATGCACGTGCGCGTGTGTGCATTAGTGTCATATAACACTGCAGTTTAGATCATATGGCCTGTTCCATTTCCACATAATTGATGATTTCTATTGAAATTTATTGTCTCCTTCGTAAACATTCTAGTCATGCCTTCCAAAAAGTGTTATTTTAATTAGACCTAATAGTTCCTGGAATTTAGGTAAGTTCTACATCTACGTACACCTTTTGTATAGCCAGAAGTTGCATAAGTTATTACACAGTTCAACTAATTCAATTTATTTACTACATGGGCAGTTTTCTTAAGCTTTCTTAGATAGGAACAGGGCTCCAAACATTAAATTATCTCCTAGAAGGTCGTGAGATGCAGTGTCCGCCATTGGGTTTACCAAATGAACCAACAGTTGAATTAAAGTGCCACTGTGAAATAATGTTCACATATTTAACAAATTAGCAATTGTGGTTTAGATTTATTCCCTGACAACAAATTAAACCACACTTAATGCCCGGTGTCAGTGCAGCTGGTCCTGCATATGCTTCAGCCATTTAGAAGTTAAAATTACCATTTGAATTTGCTAAGCACAAAGTACGCATGGAGAACAGCAACAACGTAACGCCATTCAGTTAAATGTCAAGTGGTAACACTGGAAAATGAGACAATGATGCTCACTTGTTCACTTCGTAGATCTAGGAGTGGAGGTCTCGGGAAAAACAGTGCGAGTAGTACTAGAATTGGTTCATTGTTGATAACGACTTTTGTCCAGAGTGAAGCTTTATCCTGAAAAATTTTCTGGATGCTTTAAACCATGTTGCTCAGTTCTAGCATTGATTTAAACACATTTTGAGAGTTTTGCCTAAATTACATGTTCCATTCTTATGCCTTTACATCTCTGTAACACTTCACTTCATGCTAATCGTAATAAACATTAGCTGAAATGGTCTTATTACTTGCTTTCTTGTGAGTTGAAAGAAAATAAGGAAATAAACTCGTCTAAGGCGATAGTCAAATCTTTTAAAAAAGCTGATTGCAGTGGATGAAATCCGTTTTTTTATTTTTCTGCATTGCCAGGAGTTGACAAATTCTCTTATGTGAACGAATTTAAGTATTGTAAAATAGAAACCAATGTCAAGAAATGTCTCAAAAATGACCAACTTCTGGAAAACAAATATATTACATGAATTTGTATTTTAACGAGATCTACATTTTTTCTGCAGTACGTTTGTGCCTATCTCTTTCTAGTTATGCAAAACCCAGCAAAAATCAGTCAGAGCCTATTCCCATAAAATTCAAGATTTACCTACATTTTGTCATGTAAATTTTTTAATATATGGTATTTTAATCAAAATTATTAGAGCCATTTTTTGAGAAAATCAACATTTTCAAACTTTTTTTTTCATTTAAAGGATAGTTTGGGTTTGGGGATATTCCTTATAATCTTCGTGTCGCATCCTTAGAAGATAGTAAACCTAAATACTATGTTTGGTATTTTACGGACTCTTCGGTTTTGAGTTGTGTGTTCACGGACACTCACACATACACACACGGAAGCTTGTATATCCGGTGAAAGTTCGAAATTTTGGGTGGAATATAAATCCTACTCTACACACTATGTACGTAGTACGTGTAGAGAAAATAATAAAATAACGTTGATCTTATAACGTACAGTTTGTATAAAGTAACTCTTCTTTTATAACATAAACCAGCGGAATGGCTCATGCAGTTTCATCTGTGCCCGTAATCTGGAGGTCGAGGTTTGGCTTCCCGTAGCCGGCCTACCTGTCCAATGGATTTTTTCGAGGTTTCTCCTGGTCGAGGCGAATGCTGGTAATTTTCTTTCATCCCCTGATATTTCTGTCTCTCCATGTCGTTTCCGTTATTTCATTCATCTTCATTCCGTTGGTATCTTTCAGGGCGATGATGCTCGATGCGCAGGAAAAAGAGACTATCTCCGTCCACCGATTTCGGCCGGTTGCCATCTGAGGACCGCTCCAGTGAGGCGTTGCAACCATATGGGGAGGGGGCCCCGGTCTGCTTGTTCGATCCTCTGGGCGCTTCAATTTGGAAACTGCAGGGACCCTGTCGTTCCTGATTCCGACTGCCCGGTGTATCCTCTCACTAAGCCCTATCTCCCGGGGGCACCCCCTCCTGAACGTAGGTACAATAACCTCAGGATCGGTGCCGAGTCCCTTCAAACATTTTTTTTTTAATGATAGTGTTTAATGCCTGCCTTTACTGCTATGGCACCGCGGCGATGACACTGATGATTCATGGAATGAAGATGGAGCACCGGTGGAATGCGATGGTAGGGGAAACCGGAGAATCCGGAGAAAACCCGCCCCTGCGCCATTTTTTCCACCACAAATCCCACATGCAATCAAACCCGGATCTTCTTGGTGAGAGAACCGTATTTATCCTATCCTTTAGAGTTATCGAAATATTCTGTTTGCTGTTTTACACTTTCAGAAAATTTGCAGTTCATCTTTCCCTTTTTATCCCAAGAGCTTGTTCCATTTCCTTCGCAAAAGGTTAGAATGCTGTTCCCAATTTTTATGCGTCTAAATAGTTATCCAATTTGTAATAAACTATTCCTGGGGAAAACGTGTCTTGGACACCATAACGTAAATAGTAGATTAAGTTTTAGGTGGGCCCTAAGTCGGTAGAGTACTTTCTGCTGCTTGAGGGTCCTGGGTCCGATTCCTTGCTAAAGAGTGGGAATATTTCTTTTAAATTAGTAAGTGTGAATTAGGGCATGAATGATCTACCGTACAATAACTCAATGAAATAAAATCCATTGTAAACTGTGTACGGGCTAAACACCATTGCCGAAAGACAGTAATGTTCCAAAGGTAAGCGGTTCCAATATGATCGTTAAAGGCAGTTCTAAGTGGAACAATTAAAAAAAGAACAAGTTTTATAGGCTGCTGTAAAAGACAGAGGATATATGTGGAATTGTCGTGAATAGAGAATGTTGTCTGAACATTCAGAATTTAATTAATTTTTTCCTGAAGCATCGGTTTCCATGACAACCAGCGAGGCTGCGTGGGTATAGCTTCATATCAAAGGTTTTATTTTAAAATTAAATCGGCAAACAGTTCCAGGAATTTTTAATTAGTCATGCATTAGAGCAGTTATTATAAAACTCTATGACAGTAAACTACGAATGGTAATAAATTATGGTACTGGAGAAGTTAAGTAGCGTACATTATTAAGCGCACTTGAAATCAAGTAATTATTGTGCTAAGTCTGTTTAGTTCCCTGTATTGCAAGAAAGTTCGCCGGGTTAAGTGTTATTAGTAGAAAATTGCTTTGAAATGCGAAATAATTTTAATTATATTTCTATTTTTAAATATGATCTTAAAATTGGAGTTATACATGCATCTTAGGTATTAAAAAACCGCTATTTGTAGGATAAAGTTAAATCGGTCCCGTAGTTGACTTCAAAACAACACTATAATTTTATTATAATAAAATGCTAAAAATCTGACTTGTTTCACTTACACAACTTTCTCTACACCTCTGCAATACATTATTGTTAAAAAGCTTATATTTCTATCTATTAATATGCAAATTGCGATAAACATTAGCAGAAATGGTCCTATTACTTGCCTTCTTGTTAGCAGAAGGTAAATAACGAAGTTAAAGCGATAGTTTTAAAAGTTACTTGCCACGTGGTTGAAACCCGTTTCTTTGCATTGACAGGAGTTGACAAATTCCCGTATAAGTATTTTAAAACTGAAAAAAATAATACGGAATACTTAAGAATGTTCTCCTCCACGAAAAAAACAAACCTGTATGTCATAAATTATATGTCTTAACGAAATCTACATCTTTTGTGTGGTGAGCTTTTGTCTGCCTCCGAGTTTTCCTAGTTTTCCTAGTTTGCAAAATCTGTCACAAAATTGTAGATCTGCTTAAAAAACACAATTTATGTCGTATAGGTACAGAGCTAATCATTTCTGAGATATTCCTTTTTATTAGTTGAAATTTTGCTATACTTATTCTTTTCGCAACTAGATAGTAGAATTTTGTCTTCGTTTGATTTTCCCTCCTGGCCATGCAAAGAGAATTAATTACAATATGATAACACCGGAGACCAGCTTTTAAATATTTCGATTATTGCCCTACCCTAATGTATTTCCTTATTTCCCTTGTATCTACAGCGAAATATGTAATAACAATTCTGTTAACGCTTATCTTGAGTTACATGAAATAGTTGGTAGATTAAGATTTTGCAAGAGTCTGTTTTTACAAAATATGTAGAGTAGGTCTATGAGTGTAGCACATATGATATATTTTATGTCTGTTAGAAGCATTCCACTAAATAAAGTACCAAGTAATTGTGGGTAATAAGATATTAACTGTAGCTTGCATAGTTTGATTTTAACCTCAAGAGTATACAATATACGTCCATTCTTAACACTGATAAATATTCTTTCCATTATATTCTGTACAAATTATTTTTAAAATAAACCACAACAAATTATAAGTTCCAAAGGGATAAAATGCAACACTAAATAATATGGGTTGCTCCAATAGCCTGTTTTTATATTCATGTCTTCTTCAGCTCAGGGGTTAAAAATGTTTACCTGATCCGTCTTTGCATTACAATAGTTATTCCTAGTATCTCTTCTTCCGCAAGGATTGTATCTTTTCATTAAACCTGGGATTCTCTCTTCACTCATACTGTTCACAGGTTGTCAACAATTCTGTTAAATTTCTTTTATTTTATTTTTAATTTATATAAACATTCGTGTTTGTGCATTAAACCCATTAATGTATTTCATTCACCATCTCTTTCTGAATTTGAAACGATATTTCTGTTTCATCTGAAATTAATGATAATTTAGCAAACATACGTAGTTTTCAAATAAATTAAATATCGCAATATATTTTATTTAATGTACAATAATGTGGTCCTTATTGGTTCTCGCTTTTTATCATTCATTTGTTTTATACTTAAAAAAAAACTTTTTGTAATGAGAACATCAAAAGTACAATGACATTATGGCCAAGTGCCCTTATGTGCATTTAATAAAAACAGGAATGCTTGTTTTTCCATATTCTGCCAGAGCAGAGTCGAGTAGTGTTGGAAAATGTTTTTATTGCGGAGGTCCTAGGGAGTTGGCAGAGTGGAGAGCTGTGTAACCACTGCGCCTCGGTTTCCTTCTCGACTTAATTGTTACAGAAATCCACACATTCAAAACAGTTTCTTCTCTTCCTGCTTAAAGAGAACATAATGCATTGTATCAAAATACATTTTGAAAAAACCGTCTTAAACACATTTTTGGTCGTCAGCTCACATGTAAGGTTTTGATGGAGTAATATACAGGCACAAAAGTGCGAACTGTTTGTATCATATTGTAACAAAATGTCTTTACTAATTCAATATTTGTTGCAATGCTGCAGCACAATTGCATCTGTCGTCGCATGACGCTTGCAGGTAGTTGACTGCTTTCGATGATTCAACTAACTACACCTTGGACCTCTCTCTCTCTCTCTCTCTCTCTCTCTCTCTCTCTCTCTGTGTCTGTCTCTGCAAACTGACTGTGAGCCTGCCACAGCTCCTCTTAGATTCCTCTCAGTGATGTGACAAGACATTTCCAGACGTAATTATTTTTGCATGTGTGCACTACATGCAGGTGTGACCATGTTATACCGAGGTGTGTCAATGCAGGTCTTTGATGTAAACCGCTACCTCGCGCTGCGCTACTTTTAGGCACACCTGCAACAATATGCTATTACCAATGGAAAGCAAGCCGTTTACGCATGTGCAGCGATTCAGGGTGGCAAGTTTTGGCGCGAAGTCGCAACCTACAAATGTTCAAGAATTATCCTTCCCTTAGGTTTGTGGCAGAAAATGTTCAGAATTAAAGATTATTGGCAATAATTTTTATGTGTTTCGTTCCTATTTATCTAATTTTACTGTGTGTGTTACACAATCTTAAAATGCCATGATACAAACACAAGACGCTTAACGTCGCCAGAACTTTTTGCTTCGCTGCTCCGTCCGCCCCGGTGTGTGTGTGTGTGTGTGTGTGTGTGTGTGTGTGTGTGTGTGTGTGTGGTGTGTGTGTGTTTACCTGCACACTACTTTCCATACTCACTATAGTTTATATTGCTCCATGTACAGTATTTATATGTGATTTAACATATATCAAAGCTAATGATTAGAGCTCGGTCCGGGGTCACGAAATTGCCGGATTTAGATTAGGTGCACACAGAGGAAAACTATGACGTGATGCAACAGGCCCCTTTCAAAAATGTTGCACTAGCTAACATTCACTGTTTGGCCTCGTTCTGTTCCTGATAGTAGATAAACCAGTGAACATTAAAGAGAGCCCAGATTGAAAAATGTCGAAAATGCGAAAGGCAGGTGCTCGACATTGAAAAAACTTATGGATGATTAAAATATATTTTGAGTGATAAGAAGAGAACCTTTCCTTTCGATAAAATAAAGGCGTATCTTTTAATTCACTGGAATGAATTTATCCTACATTTTTGTATCAACTTTATACTTTGGTGTGCATATAATATCAATACAAGTAATGAGCTACGTTTGGAACAGATTATACCTTAACGTGAGCATGATCACGCTACAAAAACCGTCACACCACCCTCTCTTTATGACGTTGACTACTCTGTGTGTTCGTAGCTGTGTGCACTTCGGATCCCAAAAATGAGCTCTCTTAATGATATCAATAAAAAATATGAAGTATTTATATGATTTTCTATACTTGTTCTATACTATGTTTTCTATTCTTACAAAAGATTTTTTACGTACATCATGTTATGCGAGGTAAACATCAGCAGAAATGATGCTATTGTAGAAGGGAAATAAGGGAGTACATTAGGGTAAAGCGATAGTCAAATGTTTTAAAAATTGTGGTAATTGTGATATTTAAATTCGGTTCTCTTTCCATGTCCAGGAGTAAAGCAAAACAGAAATACAGCGTCCAGTTTGATAAAAGTATAATATTTTAAAACTGAAACCAATAAGAAGGTATGTTTCGGGAATAGTTAACTACACAAAAAGTATGACACTGTGTATTTTCACATCATCTATATTTTTAGTGCAGCGGTATTTTATCGATCTTATGACTTATGGTTAAATAAAAAAGAGGTACTCCTGAATGAAGAAGGCTTCAGAGGCTATTCCCAGAAAATTCGAGATATACTGTTTTATTTATGATGAAAATATCTTAAACATATGGTATTTTATTCAAAAAATTTAGAGCCATTTTTGAGAAAATCAATACTTTCGATAACGCTTCTTTGTAAAGGGTGATTTTTTTTTTGGGGGGGGAGTTTGAAGATCATGTCGTAACCTTTGAGAAATGCTGAATTTAAATAACAAAATTTTAATTTAAGAGACTTAAAGTTTTTGCGATATGCTGCTCACACTCACACATACACACACACGAACACACACACACACACACACACACACACACACTTGCTCGCTCACTCACAGGGACTGTTTTATAAAAATGCTTCTAATGCTTTTGATTAAAATACCGATTATTCAAGATGTTTACATGAAACATAAAATGTATGTTTTGAATTATCTGGTAATATATTTTTGTATTTCTAATATTTCTATGGGTTCAGGAGGCAATGCACGTGTTTCCGGTGAAATCTCAGTATCGAATTTTTGGCGAGATTGTCTTACCTTCTCTACCTACCTACAATGTACGTGGCAGGGAAATTAAACAAAAAAAAAAAAAAAACAAACAAAAGAGAAATATCTTGGAAGTGGCTGATGCCACAAGTTATTACGAGTGAATTTTGTTTTAAAGGGACACATTTTCCATGCAGCATCGTTTTGTTTTTCTTTCTTTTGGTTATCTGTACTTTTATACTAGGCGTATTTGATAACTATATTTTATCCTTTAAATCATACCTTGAGTCTCTTTATTTTCTGTGTTTCTTACGAGTTAAACCGAAATGTTACGATTTTAGGACAAAAGTAGTATGTTTTGTTTTTCAGTTTAAACAAGTTCATTTCCTGTTTAATCAGAAAATAGCATCACTTACCATGCATTTTTAAAGCCAATGGAATCGTATTTTAAAAGGCAATTGTTGCCACTCTAGGACACCGGAAGAAGACAATGACAGCAACATACAATCTCAAAAGGTGAAAAATATTGGTCTTTCTTTCACATAAAGAAAAACTGAAGGAAAAGGCATGGATAACATTGAATGAAACAGCCAATAGGCCTTTGGTTTTATTTTATCTTCTCAAACTATTAAATGTAATTATTATATGCTAAATTGTGTTTCTTTACTATGAAATAGAAAATAAAACAGTTTTAATTTTCGATTTTAATTGCGATTAGCGACTTCCATGGACTGAGTTTGCTCTTTAAAAAATATATATATCTTGCTCGTACTGTCTGAAAACTTCAAGTTATTTAGTATGAGTCGAACTGCTCTCTACCGTTAAGAACAGCTTTATTTCACGACTAGAAGTACGCTGTTGGCGGGGTGTAGCTAAACAGGCTGGATCCTCTGTCTCTTCGTTTAGAATGGGGTGAGCCCAAGTTAAATAATAGGTGGTACGGCATGCCCGGATGATGACATGCCAAGTAAAAGCAACCAGTGAGAACATGCTTTTTAAATGTTCTAAACTTACTACTATACTTCCTTTTAATTCCATTATAAAGATTACAAAGATTAAAACCTAGCTGAGCACTTTTTGTCCAACTACATTACGATTTATGAAGAATACAGATATATGGGCATTTTTTTAAACTGCCACATGCTTGATATATTTCTATGCATTCAATTATTTTATTAATTACTTTTATAGAAATTCAGGGGAAGTAAATAACTTTTTAATGGACCATATTCACAGAATATTAAAACCTCATCCAAATTTTATTTACTTACATTTGATAAAATATTTTAAAAAAATGTTTCAAGTAATTTAAATCAAAACTCATACCCAAGGACTTTTTATATTGAGTGGCACTGAAAATTAATTAAGCATTAATAACTTCGCAACGAATATTTCCATTTTTCAAATTTGATTACCGTGTTTTTACTGAGTATCTTAACATGTGATTAAATTTTTATAAATAAGGAATGAAAATGCTTGTCATAAGTCACTTCAACCGCAAAGTCATTCGCCCTCTGCTAAAGAGCTGAGTTTAATAGCCTCAAAAGTATCAGTACGCTACTGAAAAGCAGAATAGTAAATAATAAATTATCCCCCAAGTGCAATGGCGAATGCACTTCATCGTCCACAGTGCTTTAATTATTAAAGTGGGCATTAAAACATCATCTGAAAGCATATTCGGTGCTCGCTGAAAGTCACTATTAATTCAGAAAGTTTGGAACACACTTCAGCTCTGTCGATACACATTAATGTTAAAATTAACATTAAAACGTTTTATGTGTATAGGTTCTATATAATGTTCCTTTGAGCGTCAACTCTGTGTTATAGCTCTTTTAAACGCATCCATCCGTCTAGCATAGAATTTGTAAGTCCCTGTGTTAGTTTTGGCAGGATCTCATTGTGAATGTTAAAATAAAATAGAGGTGTTATTATTGAAACCTTTTTGAGAACAGGGTTGGCGGCACACCTGATCTGTCACCTGTATTTACATTGTCATATGCACTTGAGAATTCCGTTCCAGTAATGTGATCATAAAACAGGTTCGTCAATTTGTTTTAGTAGTGTTTTGATATCAGTTTTTGCTGTATACGACACCACAGGCGATGGACCCGATGATACATCAAATTAATGGCTTGGGGAAACATAGTCATAAGCTCGTTCTGAGAATTTTACAGGACAACTTTTTAATAAATACAACATTTAAAAAAGCTCTCCTGTGAATTAAAAACTGAAGTCAGCCTCTGTGTCTTATACATGTTCACAGTTAGAATGATGTATTCACATTAATGTACATTTATTTTAAACATATCATTTGTAAATGCTTTATCAAAACAAAATTTACACGCTGTGAAATTATTTACAAGCGGAAAACTTTCATTGCAGCTAATTTCATTACTTTTGCAGCATGCGGTGTTAAAACTCGCTTAAATGATAAATGACAAGAAAATTTAAGAACGAAACGATCCAAGTCCTAAGTTTAGGGTACTCTTTTATTTAACTTTTATAAATGGATGCACTGTAACTACTATGGTTCCTAGCTCCCATCTTTGGGCATAAATTACTGCTGAAAGTTTCTCAGAGGCCTCTTTATCAGGCTTGAAGTTCTTTTCGATATCGTACTGAGATGTTTTATGCCCCAAAAAATCCATCGTCCTCTTCCGGATTTGAACTCACGACCTTGGAAACAAGAGTTTATGTTATTTCCCCTAGACCATAGGGGATGACATTTAGAGCACCACCCTGCATCTGTCAAAATATAAAAATACAAAGAAAAGTCTAAAAGGTTATGAAATATACACTTTAAACTAAACCATCTTTTAATTTAACGTTTTGCACCAAGTTCACGTCATCAGTTTCAAAATGGGCGGTGTAGACTTTTTTGTTCATATTCAATAATGGAATTTCAATTCAAATTCAAAATCGCATAGATTTTATAGGTTTTTATGATAGGAAAGTTAGCCTAATAAAAAAGAATAAAAATTACTGACTACTTTTGTCTTGCTTGATTTTCATAACAACATGCCACTAAAGGTAGCGTTTGCGAGAGTAAAGCTCTTCAGGAATTGAGGGTATTTAATTTCGCACGTGATGCTTCAATATTAAATTTTCTCAGTTGCAACTGACTTGTTGGAAAGAATGGTGTGGATGGACCACTAGTCGTATTTGTGGTGGACAACACGGCGCAGGGACGGGTTTCTCCCAACATCGCATTCCACCGATGCTCCATTTTCATTCTATGTATCATTCGTGCCATTGTCTGCGGTGCCATTTGTGTAAAAACGGAGTTAAACACTAAAAATGGTGTGCAGATTTTCCTTAACTTGAAATAATTGGCTTGGATTTTCTAAATGTTTCACAGAAAATTGCCCAAATAGGATATCTAGAAAGCGCGGCATACTGCTAATGGAATTTTTAAAAGCGAAACATTTTAAATATTATAAACTATGAAGAATGGAAATTTTCAAAAAAATATTAAGATATTACCAACATTTTATCAGATAAGGTACTTTGTCATGTGCATTGAACTATAGCACTAAAAAACTTAAAAATATGATGTGTTAAATTCAAATGACTTTCTCTAAGTCTCTGCAACAAATTATTGTTAAAACCTTGTTCTTCTATTTACCCCATACTAATTGAGAAAATATCAGAAATGGTCTTATTACTTGCTTTGTAAGTAGAAGGGAAGCACAGCAGTACCACAAGATAGAGGATATTCAAATCTTTTAAAAGCTGGTTGCTATGTGGTTGAAGTTCCTTTGTTTATATGGCCAGGGGTTGACAAATTCGCATATAGAAAAGTGTAAGTATTTTAAAACTAAAGACCAATAACAAGGAATATCTCGTAAACGGTCAACTCCACGAAAAAGGTATATCCTAACATATGTTTTATTAGGTACGTTTTTGTCGGTCTCTTACAGTTTACCAGTTATGGGTAGCTTTGCAAAAATAAAAAGATATCTCCAGAGACTATGCCCAGAAAATTCAAGATATACATTTTATTTGTCATGCAAATATCTTTAATACACGATATTTAAACCAAAATCGTAGAACCATTTTGATAAAATCAAGATTTTCGAAAACATTTTCAAGTAAAGGGTACTTGAGGGTGGGGAGATTTTCTTGTAAGCCTTCGTGTCATACCTTTGGAAGATACTGAACTTAAATACCAAGTTTGGTATTTAACGGATTTTCGTTTTTGAGCTATGCTGCCCACAAACACACACTCACACATACATAGACATTGACACACTGACAGGCAGACACACACGGATATGTTTCTAAAAAGGCTTTTTTGGATTCAGGAGGTCTCAAAACATATATTTCTGGTGAAACATCGGTATGGAATTTTTGGGTACAATAACATTTCCCTGTACACTATATGCGCACGCGCGCAAACCGAGATGCAGAGGTGGTGTACTCCGTCGATGAAGGATTTGACCCCGGCTATCCTTATTGCTGTTTCGTCAGTGACACAGTGGGTCATTTGAATAAAAAGCAAGCACTTTCTCAAAGTTCATACTTAGGAGTATGAACTCTTTTTATAATCCTATACTCAAGAGCATACTCGTTTTCTTAACAAAAAATCTCAAGCGAATATATACTCATTTCTACAGCTTATACTCGACCTATATATATACCTGTATTATCCACACTTTCTGACCATATTACTTCATGTACATCTTTA
This sequence comes from Hymenopus coronatus, assembly GCA_030762935.1. NCBI lineage: Eukaryota > Metazoa > Arthropoda > Insecta > Mantodea > Hymenopodidae > Hymenopus > Hymenopus coronatus. The sequence continues at coordinate 59,171,588 of CM060882.1, forward strand.
CCAAAATCTATTAAATATTGAGACTGCAGTGTCATAATTCGTAAGATGCTTGATGAAATTTAAATCAGAAAACTAGGGTATTTACAGTATTAACTTTTTTCTTATAAGCAACTATTTAAACAACTGAATTTTAAGGTTAAGGCTTCACTTACTAACCTTAAGTAATATCTACTTTGTGATTCTCCTAGATTATGTTTTTGCAATAGAGGATTTTTAAGCTCCTTGAATGTTCAAGGCAATTATAAAATTGTTATAAGCGAAAGGAAAAAGAAAGTCATAACTCATAAAAAATGAAATGGTGTCTGATGAATCAAGTGCGAATATTTAGATCCAGGATATTAACATTATTCAAGTATGCTATAAACCAGTTTTCTTTTAAAGTTATGAGTATCCGGACTTTACATTTTACCATTTTACATAGAAAGTTAATAATACTCATCTTATTCATATTACACAATATGACAGGGAGAAAATCTGATGTGTTCCATTCACATGACTTTCTTTATATCTCTGCAACAAATTATTGTTAAAAAGCTTATGCTTCTATTTACTTTATACTAATCGAGAAAAAATCGGCAGAAATAGTCCTATTACTGATTCCTTGTAATTAAAAGCGAAATAAGGGAGTACTATCGGTTAAAGTGATAGTCAGTAGTTGATTGCTATGTGACTGAAGTTCCTTTGTTTGTATGGACAGGAATTGTTAAATTCCTGTATGAGAAAAGTAAGTTTTTTAAAGCTTAAACCACAAACAAGGAGTATCTCAAAAACGATAACTCCACGAAAAAAAAATGTATATAATATAAATTGTGTCTTTTAAGGTGCTCTACATTTTTTGTGTTGTAAGTTTTTGTCCATCTCTTAGGGTTTAGCAGTTATGCAAAATTCCGTAAAATTCATCCAGAATAAAATAGTCTTCAGAGGCTATTCCCAGAAAATTCAAGTTATACATTTTATTTTTCAGGTAAACGTCTTTAATATACGAAATTTTAATCAAAATCGTTAGAGCCATTTTTGAGAAAATCAGAATTTTCGAAAAATCTTCCATGTAAAGGGTAGTTTGGGGTTGGGGAATTTTTCTCAAAATTTTCATGTCGCATCCCTGGAAGATACTAAACTTAAATACCAAGTTTGGTATTTTACAGACTTTTCGTTTTTGAGCTATCGTGTTTACGGACACACGGACACACACACGGACCTTTTTCTGAAAATGTTTTTTTGGATACAGGGTACCCTAAAACATATATTTTTGGTGAAATCTCGGTATCGAATTTTTGGGTGGAGTGCAATACCTCCACTATACACTATGTACTTGGTACGTATAGAGAAAGTACAAATTAAAAATATGCGTTGCGAACTTAACCTGTCTGTTATGTTTTCATGAAAATTTTATGAAAATTATTTAATGTTTTGGGGGCCTTATATCGCTAGCTTATGCCATCGTTGGGAGGCCGAGGTTTAGAACTATTAAACTTTTCTAAAATACAAGGCGTTCCCGAATTCGCGCCACTTCCTGGTTGTATCTCAGTTATGCTCAGTGTCGGTAATGTTGCAGGGGTTTCAGGAGTGGTACAACTTTTAATCATTTACGAGTTAATTTATTTATGATCATTCTTTCCATTTATTCTCAATTTATGTGCCATCTTTAACATCAAACTTCATACTTATCAGTGGCACTCTGAAAATGTTTCTCATCAGCAATTATGCTCACTCGTTAACAGTTAGGTGACATTACTTTGGGTAATTACATTAAATTCACATTCACACTCAAACTTGCAGACTCTAGGGAGAATAATCTAGGTCAGGAGCTACTAGCGGGTTGCCCTTTGAGTATAGCAAAGAGAACACATTTCCTCGATGCTCCTGCAATTGTTTATTTTGCGGAAAGCAAAAGAATACTGTGGCATTATACAATATTTTGCGTTTTAAATATGTAATCCAACTTTCATAGGTTAATGCACCTATTGTAGATTCATGATTGGTAGAACATTTTCTCTGTTTTGTCTCTTGCATTATTATTTATACTTCATGTATCAATATATACATAGTATCATAGGTTTGGAAGTAATTTGTAGTCATAATATAAATAACTGCAACAAAAATGCTACTATAGTTTAAACATAATAAAACAAGCAGCTCCTTCGTTTGGATACTTTCCAACAGATGAGGATTAATTTGCAAAGAAAAGCTTTCATATTTATTGCACTGAATACAAACAGGCATCTTGGTAAATAAATTGGATAGAACACAATTTGGAAGAAACGTTCTTCTCCTTGGTAACTGTCGTACTCATTTACTAGGGTCGGATGATAAGTCCCGGGCCTCTCAATGAATACAGCATTAAAAACATTTTTTGCATTATTTCTCAACATAATCTCCAGAAAGGCTAATATATTTGTCATATCGGTGTTATAATTTAATTAAACCATCTCTGTAGTATCAAGTCCTCAAAATAGCTGTTTACCGCATCAATGACCTCCTCGTTGCTGTAAAATCTTCGTCTTCCAAGAGACCGTTTGAGGTTTGGGAACAGGTTGTAGGCACCGGGTGCTAGATCTGGCGAATATGGTGGATGTTCAAGCAATTCCAACTTTAATTCGCACATTTTTCCCATTGCAATGACTGAACGATGGGCCGGAGCATTGTCGTGATGAAACAGATTTTTTTTTTTTTTTTTTTTGCCAAGTGAGGACATTTTCTTTTCACCTCATCACTCAATCGTTTCAGTAAGCTTACGCAGTAGTCACCAATGATACTTTTACCCTTTTCCAAGTAATCATAAAAATAATTCCCTGTGCACCCAAGAAAACACTCACCATCACTTGATAACTGACAAAATTTACTGCCTTTTTTGGAGTTGGTTCACCTGGCGCAATCTTCTGTTTTGACTGAGATTTACTTTCTGGAGTGTAGTGATGTATCCAAGTTTCATCCATGGTAATAAACGGTCTCAAAAATTTACTGGGATTTTTACGGTAGAGCTCCACAGACCTTGTGAAGCCCAAGACATTACTTAAAATATTAACTACGCGTTCTTTTGATATGTTTACAGCCTCTGATATCTCAAAACAACTTTAATCTGCGGTCTTCCAGTACTAAACGATGACTTTTTTCAGTGATCTCTGGAGTTGTCACTTCTGAAGGACGTCCAGAGTGAGGCTCATCACAGTGCTCGTACGTCCCATTTTAAACTCTACAACTCACCTTTTAATTGTTGGATATGAAGGGGCAGGGTCTTTCAATGTATTCCCATTTCCTCCTTGAGTTCTTTAGGTGTTAGGCCTTTCAAATGGAAGGATTTAATCACTTCTCGTTTTTCCAAATCCTCCATTTTCGTGAAAATTCTTGTCTTGTTTAAAATGCTGTCATTTGAAAACTAAACAAGCTATTGACCTGTAACTATAGATACAAGCTAGTCTAGAGCTAAACTTTACGGTGCTACCGCCTAACTGGCCTAGTGGCTTCATATCTATAAGAGGCTCGGGACTTATCAGCCGACCCTTGTATATGGGTTGCGTAATTGAATTTTCTGAATGCATAACTTTTGTGAAAACTAAACAAATGTTCCAGCACTTTCATTAAAAAAATAAAGATTTCTCTTAAGCAGGCATACACGTTGCGTTGCTTTCTGTTTCAGACATAACCTTATACAAGGTAGAGAGACAATCCCTGCTGTCATGTTTAACGTTGCGTGCATGGAGCAAACCCTATTTTCTCTGGCACAGAATCGAATTGGTGACTCTGATCTATGCTAAAGAAAAATTACCATCATTTAGCTGCGAATCGAACCTGGGACCTCTGGATCTGAAAACTCTCTTGCTAACTACCAAGCTACTGTCCATTCTTAGTCTGCCTACTATTGTCTTTTCCAACACTAGCACAGGACGTAGTATTAGTGTATGGAACACGCATGGAATAGTGCACAGAACTATTGATCATTAAATACAGGTGTTTCAAAAAGACACCAAACGAAGATGTAGACCTTGTTGGTCATACCGTAAGTGACATGTGAATATAATTTTCAGCTCTAAATTCGGCACATACAAAAACTGCCATAAAATCACCCTGGATTAGGCAATCGTACATAACCAAATGGCACGTGCCTGGCCCACTCCAAGAATGATGCCAGTTGGTAGCGAAGGTTCCATCGCGTGGGGTAGGGGTGGTTTGATAGACACGCCGGCGCGGCACTGGTCACCTTAGAAATGGAAAACATAGCATGTAGGTTTTGTTATGTGTTTCGTATAACACGTTCTGAGGTTTCTTACGTGCCGTCTGACGTGCCTTCGCTGCCTAATCCCAAATGTGTGCGATTTTTAAACACACACAAAACTTTAAATAGAAGAGTTTGAAAGTTGCGACATCAAGTTTCGAACAAGTCAAAGTGTAAGCTAATTCGAATGCTATCTTCGTTTGGTGTCGTTTTAAAACAGCCTGTATAATTGATTCTGATAGATTCATATTTTAGAAATTCCTAATGTTCTTCCACCAGATGATATTTCATTTCAATTTCATAATATAGTCCAGTTCTCGTATATTGTGTCTCTCTAAACATTCCCAATATTTGAACAAAGAGAAAGCGAAAGCGGTGCATTGGCCCCATATCCATACGTTACCATGGCAACATTTTACCATCTTTAGGTTTGGATGGGAAAACGTTTGTCCGTATTTTCTTGGTAAACAAGTTTACCGGAGCGAGCAGCTTGCTTATTTTATCGCACACACGCGCGCACACAAAAAATGAGGGCAATGTTTACAGATGCTTATCCTCGATAAAAGGACTCTGGGAAATTCTTTGTCACCTTCTTTCGTGAACCTTACTGCAAGATTTTGTCACTTTGCCTTGTCATGCAGTGTCTTGAAGAAAACTGAGGCGCTTGAATGAAACTACACAAGAAAGTATAGAATCTGCAGCGTTATCCACGCTATTACTTTAACTGCGGAGAGTCTTGTCTCCATAAGGCATTTGTCGTTTCCTAATACAAGTGCATTTCCGGAGGTTTAGTACAAATTTGAACGGAATATGACGTTAAAATGTAAGAATTATACGCTTCAAATTAGTTAAATTTGACGAATAATAAATGGAAAAACCTACTGTTTGATATTCACAGGCTTTTTTCTACTCACTCTTCTACAAACTACTCTTAAAAACTTCTGTCAATACTGGTTAATCAAAATAAATTTTTATTACGCATTTCTATATATTATAAGATTGATATACTAGGCTAAAGTGATAGATTATTACTTCGACTACCATATATAATGTACATAGTAGGTAGAGAAGGTATTGCATCCCCCTTAAATTAGATACATATATCACCGAAAAATTAAATTTTGAAGACCTCTGAATAAACACCAGTTTTAAGAGAAAGGTTCGTGTGTCTGTATGTCTGTATAACTCAAAAATGAAGAATCGGTTAAGTAACAAACTTAGTATCTATGTTCCAAGCATGCTGCACGAAGATTTTGAGCAAAATCCCCCACCCCAAAGTATCTCCTATATGGAGCATTTTTCGAAATTTTGATTTTCTCAAAACTGGCTAAAGACTTTGATAAATACCACATTATATTACATATTTTATATTACAAATACTTGTATAACTTGAATTTTCTGAGAACAATGCCTGAAAACCTCTTCATTCTGAATGACTTTTCATAACTGGCAAACCGCAGGAGATAGTCAACAGTTTAACACACACACACACACAAAAACACACACAGACGTACACGCACGCGCATATCATAGAATTTTTAGAACACATATTATATGTCCAATACATTTTTTTTTTTGTGGAATTAACCATTTTTGGATATTCACTGTCGTTTAATTTCGAAGTCATCACATACCGACCAGATTTTAAAAGTTTTGACGTCGCAATTTTGTATGTGTATTTTATTTATATTGTACCTACAAATATATGAATAATAAACATATTTTCTATTATGTATGTATGTATGTATGTATGTATGTAATGTATGTATGTATGTAATGTATGTAATGTATGTAATGTATGTATGTATATATGTATGTATGTATGTATGTATGCTATGCATGCTATGCATGCTATGCATGCTATGCATGCATGGTATGTATGTCTCTGCAAGTGGGTATCACCCGGTGGCAGAGTTATATATGTATACAAGATATATAAACAATAAATCACAGCTGCCAGTTTATGGCTTTGTAAGCTAGATATAATAGTTATTTACAACAAATATGAAAACATTAATTTTTCTCTCAATTCAGATTAATTAATTTCATAATTAGAATCGCCAACCAATTTAACATTTGTATTTACAACAATATAAAATCACAAGCATTTCATTTAAGGAAAATTTACAAAAATTATCCAACATTAATATCAAGATTTTTCCTAAATTTCTTCAGAGACAGAGGACAACCCCGAAAGGCTGCTCCAGGCAATTCATTCCAGTCTTTTATGGTTCTATTTACAAAGGAGAACTTTCCCACGTCAGTTCTGTATCTTCTACCCTTAATTTTCAACGGATCATCGTTTCGTGCATAGTAAGTTGGGTTTTCCAGTTTGTCAGTAGCGTCCTCCCATGCGTTTAAGCCAGCGTAAGCTTTAAATAAAGCGCACAACCTCTGTTTCTCACGCCTAACTTTCAACGGCTCCCATTTTATCTCCTCAGCGTTTGTAGGCCCAAAATATTTACCCCTTTTTATGAATTTTATAGCCCTTTTCTGGATCTTTTTTAACAAATCAATTTCATTTACTCTATACGGGTCCCAACAAGTTACTCCAAATTCCATGACCGGCCGCACTAAGGACTTGTACGCGATTTCCCTGGACTTTGCACTCCCCTTTTTTAAAATTCTTATTAGGAAGTGCAGTGTTTTCCACGCTTTCTTAGATACAGAATTTACCTGCTCGTCCCATCCAGCGTTACTCGCCAAGTAAACCCCCAAGTATTTGCAGCTGTCCACCTGTGGAATTTTTTCCCTACCCATGTGATAGTTTTGCAGAATTTTTTCCCTAGATCTATTAAATGCAATTGACTTACTTTTGCCAGCGTTAATTTTCATTTTATTTGCAGCAGCCCAATCACTAATTTTATATAAATCACCCTGAAGAGCAGTCTCATCTTCAACATTTCTAATTTTATTGTAAATAATACAATCAGCTGCAAACAATCTTATCTGGCATTTTATATTAACAGTTATGTCATTTACAAAAATAAGAAAAAGTAATGGCCCCAGTACTGAGCCTTGGGGTACGCCCGAGCTTACCATACCCCTCTCAGATAGCTCCTTGCCTACTTTTACCCTTTGCGATCTTCCTTACAAAAATGTTTTAACCCATAGCTTTTATCAAGTCCTGTAGTAGTTAGCTTCTGGATAAGTAAATTATGTGATACAACATCAAAAGCTTTGGAAAAATCTATCACCACTGCATCTGTTCTTCCCCCTGCATCCACCTCCTCTGCTAAATCTTGAAATAATGACGTTATCTGGCTTTCACACGAGTATCCAGGTCTAAACCCATGTTGCGCTTTATTGAACCACTTTTTGCTTTCTAATTCCTCCCGTATATATTCCACAATTAAATGTTCCATCAATTTGCACACTACTGAAGTTAGGCTGACTGGTCGATAATTATTTAATTCTGTTTTATTTCCCCCTTTATGAATTGGAACTACAATCGCGGTTTTCCAGTCTTCCGGTAAGGCACAGTTATTTATTGCCATATTAAATAAAAACATTAGGTACGGAATCATGGATTCCCCTCCAATTTTTAGTATTTCGGTCGGTATATTATCAGGCCCCCCTCGACTTTCGATTTTGCAACATTCTGATCCTTTTGCGCAATTTGGATGCCATTATTTGAAAAACGGATCTTCCACTATCCTCAGTTTCCAGTTTATAATTATAATCCGCTTTGTTAAAAACAGACACAAAATGTGAATTTAATGCGTTCCCATTTTCCTTATCGTTCAATATGGCAATTCCATTTTCCTTGAGTTCTGGTATGCCAAGTTTATTTCCGCTGCGTCTACTTACATAATTGTAAAAGGATGTCCAACTATTATTGGTCCCGCTAAGAATTTGTTATAAGAACCGCTCCTGGGCTTGCAACGTTTCGTCTTTCAATTGTTTAGCTAATTCTTTATATCTGTTAAAATGCCAATCTGACTTCTCCCGTTTACGAAACCTGCACCTAGGCTTTCGTTTAAGTATTCTGATGGATCTTGTATAATATTCTGGATCATTGTTTTGTTTGATAACTTTGTATGGAACGTATTTCTTTATTGATTCCGAAATAAGTATTTTGAAACTATCCCATGCTGCATCTACATTTGTTGCAGATTTTACAAACAGGCAAAATTACTTTTTGAGAAAAGTCTGAATTCCATCTACGTCTGCTCTGCAGAAGTTAAAACTAATATTTTCCTCTCCTTCAAACCGGTTTCGCACTTTCCAGTTTATGTCTAATTGTACACAGCTGTGGTCACTTATACCTGGAAAAACATCACATGCGCTAAACAATGACTGAGGTCTGCATAGAAACACGTCCAGTACTGCCAATTTCCGGGTATCTGTTTTGACTATCTGCGATAGCCCATGATCCCAAACCAGAAGGTTAACAACATATTGAGCTTCGCCTCCTAATAACTGCCCATTCCAGTTTACGTTTGGCAAATTTAGATCTCCTGCTAAAATAACATTTTTTCCCGTTTCCGAAGACATTTTTTCCACTAGTTTATGAAGAGTTTTAAAGTTAGTTTCGCCAGGTGGTCTATAACACGCTATTAATGTAATGTTATTTGCTTCATTTTCGTGATCGATAATTTCAATGGCCATCATTTCTACGTCTTCTTTCACCCACAATATCTTACTGCTTAACTCTAACTTGGTACAAATAAAAATTCCCCCTCCCCTTCCTTCCCTGTCGCTCCTAAACACCTTGTAATCTGATCTAAATATCTCCGCGTCATTAAAATCAGCACTGAGCCATGACTCCGTACCTATAATCACACTTGGGTTACTCATTTCCATTAAATTCCAAAATTCTAATGTTTTGTTTACGATGCTACGGCAATTTACCTGTAACAGCCTTAAGGAATGTGCCCCTACCTGAGAATCGTCACTTCCCCGAAGCCGTTATCAGTGCTGCCCGGTGCCACCGCTCCACTCGGATACCCTCGCGAACAATGCTGCCAACTTTGAAGTTCCTCTTCTGTTTAAGTGAACACCATCCCGTCCATAGTCCCAGTCGTCAATCCACGAATTTGAGTCCACAAACTGCACATCCAGTCGTTCAGCCACCCACGAAAACGCGTCGTTTACCTGCATTACCTTCCTCCAGTTGATATCGCATCGCCTCAAAACTCCACTGATGACAATGTTTGCTGAGGGAAATAGTGCCTTTGTCTTCTTAACTAAATCATACATGTCTCCCACCACATAGTCAGAACTCCTTCGTAGGTCATTACTTCCAACGAGTAATATGATCGTCCGGTAGTTGCTTTCTTCCTCCACTTGCTTCCTCTCAATTTCCCTCAGTAGGCCGCCAGTCTTTATGCCAATAATAGCAAGCTACCTTTGCATTTGTAGTTCCCGCGTGTCTAACGATAGAGTCGCCGATGATCAAACATGGTTTCTCCTCTTTCTTTAGGTCATTTTCCCTTGTCTCCCTCAGTAAGCGGTTTTCTTCTTTAAGCTTCCGAACAATATCTTCCGCTGTTTTCAGCTTGTCGCGTAAGTCTCGTAGTTCCTCCTGCAGCTGCTCCAATGCGGTGACGGTCACATCTCTCCTGCAGTCCTTACATGACCAGTTTTCTTCTATGTTCTGTTCTCTCTTAATTTTTGACAGCCAAAATGGTACCATCTCGCGCATGAAATGCAAAGAATTCCGGTCCTCAGTGCTTTGTTGCAGCTTCCACATCTTTCATCTCCTACAGGTCCTGGATTTATTTCAACTCCTCCTATCACAAGCAGGGCTAGTAATACAAAAGCTATAAAATAATATTTCTTTGTAGTTTCCGTAGCTCCTGTCGCCTCTCTACCTACTTTCCGCGGTCGCCTGCCCGACCACATTCCTACCCTCGCCCGGTAAACAACCAGATCCACACCCATTGTTCTGCTGCTACCTGCCTCCCACTGATTCGCGTGAGCATGGGGTATATAGAATAAAAAACTTTTGTAGAAACAATTGTAACGAATCAAATTTGTTGTATTACGGTTACTGGATCTGGATGTAATTTTACTAAAAGGTATAATTTACGTAATAAAAGAATGTTGAACATTTAAAACTCTTCGTTAGCATTTTAACTATTTATTTCCTTTGTTTATTTATTGTTTTGGTATTGAACTACCGTAGATTAGTTGTGCTATGCTATTATTGATCCTTACTATTGCTCTATCGCTCTGACGATATGATAGGCAAAAATAGCGAACGTTTCCAGTGCAAATTGCTCACTCAATATAAAAACTCATCTGCATCGTCCTTGAGAATAGGAATATTATACAGTACGCTTAATACTAAACTTGGCCGCCAAGTCATGCCGGTCCCCATGGCAACGCTCACCAAGGCGTGCCAATTTGGTGCTTCGTAGCGCTGGGGATCGTGGGTTCGAGTCCTGCCTTGGGCATGGGTGTTATATGTTTGTGTTTATGTGTATGTTGTAAAAGTAAGAAAAAAGCAATCCAGTAATAATAGTAAACAAGGTAAAAAAAAGGTAAATAAAAATTAGGGTATACAGTGCCGGAGTCCTGATCAGACTCTGGTACCGTATTTAAAAAAAAAATCACAGTCCTAATGACCTTCACTGCATTTCCCTGCGCACGCGTCCCACTGTTTTCAGTCGTGCGTCAGTCTTACTTCTGTTCTAGTCCAGTTCACACGTGAATAACATTGGGAATGTTTAGAACTGTTTAGTTTTACTTGAAGGGCTTTAAAAATGCAGTATGCAGTTTATCAAATACTGTTGTTATGTACGATACGCATATGCTTAAATCATCTTGTAGGGAAGTTGTAAGGCAGTTTGAAACTAAATTTCCTGGCGTACGTATTCGAGTAGGGAGGCCGTTCGTTTGCTTGTGAATAAATTCAGGGAAACGGAATCAATTTGTGACATGAAAAGAAAGGTAAACAGACGCGTGCCTATGGAGCAGAAATTAGACGAAATCGGAGAAAGGTTAGAACGGTCAAAAAACAACGGTCAACAAAACTTTTAAAACTCAAACCATGCAAGGTTACTGCTGTCCAGGAATAATTGCTACCGCGTGATCACCAGAGACTACTATATTTCTGTAACTGGATTTTGAGGAGTGTTAATAATGGAACAATCGATCCACGATTAATAATGTTCAGTGACGAAGCATGATTTCATTTACATGGTCAATGTGTCATTACAACAAAACCAATATTATGCTACAGACAAACAATTTCGTTCATGAAACTCCCTTGCATGACCAAAAAATTGGGGTATGGTGCGCAATAAATAAATACAGAATAATAGGGCCTATTTTTACGAGTGTACCATAAATGCAAAAAATACTGGCACTATGTTTCGAAAGCTGGTGGACATTGAATGTCGGTCTGGATATTTCCAGCAGGATTCTGCCACCGCGTATACAGCTGAAGAATAAGTACAGTTTATTCTGGAAATTTTGGAACAATTTTGAATTTTTAGTAAGGGCACTCGGTCTCCTGATCTTACGGTATGGGATTTTTATTTATTGGGAAACTTGAACAAAAGAGTATACAAAACTAATCCTACATATTAGAATACTTAAAACAACATATCAGGACAGACATTAATGTTATGTTGGAAACTGACCTAATGAATGAAAATTTCCTCAGAAAATGATGTATTGATCAGATGGCTGGCATTTCCAACAGCTGTCATTTGGTATGTTTTGTATTTATTTTGATATTTGATAATGTGATTTGAAATGTTATTTCACGTCCACACATGTATGCCTGTGTCTGACGGCCAAGTTTTATAGCACACTTACTGTAGAAGGATAAGGTGGGGAAATTTACATGTATACTCTAGCAAAGAAGTTATAAAATCATGCTTTTTTGTGCAACTGATCATAACTTTCCATACACTGGACAAGTTTATAGCTTCAGTAAACAACTTTATCTTAATATCGAAGCTATTCATATCCATACCAGTACGAGCAATATGAAAGGACGAGAAAGTATTCCACTTTTTTTATTTGCCTATGCAGAGTTTTGAAAAGTAGTCTAAAACACATTTCCATAGAGAAAACTTTACATAAACATTAACGATAACGCTGCTGCCGCATTGTCAACAAGAGATAAAATTTATGCGACAGCACACTCCCAACTGTCGATAAAATGAACGTTAAAACGGGCACACTTCTATGAATACAAAATGAAATAGGAGAAGGGGAAAAAGAAAAACAACGAAATATCAACATGCGTTATGTGATGTAACAAACCATTGCTTGTTATAATGCAGAGTTGTCACATAGCATCAACCGGCTTGTGGTATCGTCACCCAGAGCATCATTAACGTTGGGAAAAAGCTAATATGACATAATGCAGCACGCTATACTTCATTGCATTTGCTGCTATAGTGGCTAGCCATATATGTCGACCACACTGATGAGTGATAATCCAACAAGAGCCTCATGCCTCATCGCATTATAATACTTTAGTCCTAAAAATTAAAGGAACTTCACTGATTGCCAATTTCTATAGATTTTAAGCAGCTTAGTTACGTTTTATAACAGGTTTGAAAACAAAATAATTATGCCACAAATGTGAATTCTATTATATATTAGTATTACATTTTGTGAAAGATAGCAGCTTTTATAAGAAAATATAATGCAGTACTTTAATTTTCTAAAAATTATTGTATTAAATCATTGTGACCCTAAATTCAAAACTATATTTGATATAAAGAAAATACTCTTTAAATATTTCTGTTCATTTTTACTTTCTCTGCACATACCATATACATAGTGTATAGAGAAGGCATTGCACTCCACCCAAAGATTCGTTACCGAGATTTCACAGAAAGGTCTGTGTGTGTGTGTGTGTGTGTGTGTGTGTGTGTGTGTGTGTCAGTGTGTCCGTGTGTCTATGAACACACAACTCAAAAACAAAAAGCCGATAAAACGCCAAACTTGTTACTTAAGTTTAGTATCTTCCTGGCATTAGACATGAAGATTTTGAGAAAAATTCCCCAACCCCAAACTACCCTTTACATGGAAAAAAGTTAAAAAGTTTGCATCTTCTCAAAATGGTTTTAACGAGTACATGGTTTTAACACACACACACACACACACACACACACACACACACACACACACACACACACACACACACACACACACACACACACTCTCGCACTCATACAGACCTTTTTCCAAAAATGCCTTTTTTGAATACAGGGGACCCTAAAACGTGTATTTCCGGTGAAATCTCAGTATCAAATTTTTGGGGGAATGCGATACCTATCTGTATACTTTGTACATAGTAGGTGTACGGAAAGTAAAAAATCTGCTGTGTTCCATTCACATGACTTTCTCTACATCTCTGCAACAAATTATTGTTAAAAAGCTTATGCTTCTACTTACTTCATGCAAATCGAGACAAAATTAGCAGAAATAGTCTTATTACTTGCTTCCTTGTAAGTAGGAGGAAAATAAGGGAGTACCATAGGTTAAAGTGATAGTCAAAATCTGGTTTCTATGTGACTAAAGTTTCTTTGTTTGTATGGATAGGAGCTCTCCCATATGAGAAACTTATAAGTTTTTCAAAGCTGAAACCAATAATAACGAAAATCTCAAAAATGATCAACTCCACGAAAAAAATGTATACAACATAATGTGTGTGTTTTAACGTGCCCTACATTTTTTGTTTGGCAAGTTTTTGTCCATCTCTTACGGTTTAACAGTTATGCAAAATTCCATAAAATTCATCCAGAATAAAAGTCTTCAGAAGCTATTCCCAGATATACATTTTATTTGTTAGGTAAATATATTTAATATAGGAGATTTTAATTAAAATCGTTAGAGCCATTTTGGGAAAATAAATTTTCGAAAAAAAATCCATGTAAAGGGTAGTTTACTGTGGGGGGATTTTTCTTAAAATCTTCGTGTCGCATCCCTGGGAGATACTAAACTTAAATACCAAGTTTGGTATTTTACCGACTTTTCGTTTTTGAGTTATTGTGTTCACACACACACACACACACACACACACCTTTTTGTAAAAATGCTTTTTTTTTTTTGGATAAAGGTGACCCTAAAGCACATATTTCCGGTGTAATCTCGGTATCGAATTTTTGGGTGGAATGCAATACCTTCTCTATATACTATGCACATATTACGTGTAGAGAATGTAAAAAGATTATTCCCTATCCTCCCTTGTCTGGAGGATTAATGAAACTGTGAATGTGTATTGCACTAAAATGTTGCTGAAAACATTTAAATTCTCTTCGCATCGACGCCTCGTTTATTCAGTTGTCAACTGCTTCGGCTACTCTCAGATTTAAACTGCATTCTCAAAGATTCGGTCGCAAGTCTACCCCTCCGGTCCTGTTTCCCCTCTTTCTGTAACCGCAGCAAGAAACTTTCAGAGTTGAGAAAAGACCGGTTTTCTTCGCTTGGACAATTATTGCACGTTTTAATTTGCTAATGGCTATGAGCTGCAACAATGCAGGGGGTAATATAAAGAGGTCGCCCGCGCACATGCTTACTCCCGAAGGGTCTGTCTGTACCATCCCCCACACTTTTCAGCGTCTACGAGGCCGACCTTCCTACAGAGCAGCACGTCAATATGCTGATGACGTATTGTTATTATGTATCAACAAAACCCCACGTAGGGCTTTCAACCCCATTCAGACACACCTCCGCCTCCTCCGAGAGTGGTGCGAGCGTTGTGTCCATCAATCCGGAGAAAAGCCACGCTATCCTCTTCACCAAGTGCCGTTTTCCAGGAAACTTACCTTCATGGACATACCTCAGACGAAGGATTGAATGCGCGAACATCATCGCCTCCTTGGGGGTGAAGCTTGATGGGATGTCACTTTTGGGGAGCACACTAGAGAACTGAGGTGTCGGGGCATAGGGGCTACGACATCCTTGTGCCCGATGCTGAAATCTACGATGTCGGTTCCGCGTAAGTTGCGCCTTTTGACGGCTCTCATAGTCCCCTTGCTAATCTGCGCTTGCGAGATCTGAGGCATGGCGGCAGACTCCAGGCTGCTGTTGTTTCTACGGGTTCAGAACAGATGCCTTCGGTCCAAGAGTGCTTGGACTTCAAAATTTCAACCCTAAAATAATATTTTGTAAAATAATTACACCAGCGGTGCACATGACTTGCAACCATTGAGGAGCACACTTGCTACATCCTGTTACTCCCCAACCTCATTTTCATCCGCCATCCTGCAAACCCCACATTCCCGCATTACGTGGTGAAATTCTTGCAAGAATAGGAACACGACTAACACACCGTCGGCCTGCCCTCAGCCTGCCAACTGCTCGTTGCGTTGTGCTACATGCTCACTTCTTTACTACAATACTGCCGGCTGAGTAACAAACACTCTTCGCGCGCACCTACAACGAACAAGGTGGGCAGGGTAATGACGCGACCCGCACATGCATTTGTGTGTCACATTAGTATTTTATACATTCATTTTTGTGCGTTTCAGTTTAGTACATGGTGTTCTGTGTATTGTAAAATATTTGAAAAACATGCTGAATGCACACTGACTCTGCTTATCCTATGAAGCAGGGATCTAAGCAGATAATACAATGGGAATAAATGACCGTGCACATTGAGCATTTTATTGTATGCTGTTCGAAGAAATTGGTAGAGGAAGCATGTATCCAACCAAAATTAGATGTTAGGAGTTTACCGGAAATACACGTTTTGAGGACCTTAAGTAAAAGGCTCACACACGTAAGTGTCTGTGTATGAGAGTGACACCCTCAAAATGGAAATATCTGATAAATTCCAAACTTATTATTTAAGTCAATATTCGAATAAATTCAATAAGCTTTCCTACTTTAAATTATCCTTTATATCATGTTGTTAGCTTCGGTGCATACCAGAGATCAGCAGAGTGCTCACAATTTGCCAAATGTCTGCATGCAATACTCTGAATTGGGGCAAGCTGTCATCTAGGCTGATTGACATGGCAGAAACCACAAGAATTTGTGATGATCCTTCTGATGTAATAGCTATCACATTCCCCCAACGGGTTCCGAGAAATATTGCTCCATTCGCGTTAGTTGTGCGACTCAACCAAACAGAGTTACAACAGTCTGCTTTACGTGGACAGTAGTTTTGTAGTGTTAGATATTTACAGAACAAATTCTATATCTTGCATTTCCTGCTGATAGCTTGTAAGTTTCTCTTCATTCTGAACGAACTTTATAAATTTTGTGTGAGCGGTACTTCGTAAGATTAAATGTTGTTGCATGAAAAATGCCAGTGTCATTTAAACACATGTCAAATAAATTGTTTGGTGGCATCAATACTTTCACAGATATTTGTTATTGGTTTGGCTTTGCCATCGGCAAATTTTCATGAACAATTGGAAACAATTAAACTTGATCACAAAAGTTATTGCTTCATTTGTTACTGTATACTATCTGCTATTAACTTAATTTGGGAGCTGTGTGGTTGAATACAGAGCTGATTAGTTTAGCCTTACAAAACCTTTTTACGTGTATCTAGTTTCGGCATCATCTTTTTACTGTGGATAGCACGAATAGTAGTTGTGGCAAATGCACAGAGAGAAGATAAAATGCCTTTCTTTACCTTCTTCTACTACAACAATAAGAATCTCCCGTTTCATACAAAAGGTTATTAAAATGCATCTCTCAACCTCGTCCTTGGCGTTACTATATCACGTTTGTCTGTTGCTTGATAAAATAATTAAGCTTTGGTAGTCTGTTCACCGTTTCAAATACAACTTTTAGAAAAATCGGAGTGAGAAACTTATGTAAGAATGGAATGGATAAATTAATAATAGGGAGAACAGGTGATGTAAATATACGAGAAGAACAGGACTGGAAAACTCTGAAAAACACTTTAGATACGACGGCAACGGAAGCCTTCTGAACACACACAAAAAATGCAAATATCCAATCTATCGAAAACTCGGAATGATGAACTCAAAGAAGAAATAAGTAAAAAGAAAACATTTGCCTAAACTGGATATGTAAGAAAGATTGAAGACCATATAGTATATAAGAAATAAAAAATGATAAACAGCACGTGGACTGAATGACAAAGATTTCGTTTTAAGGCGTTTCATAAATTACAGAAGGAAGAGAATTACCAAACAAATATTAAATAGTACTAAATAAAGAGCAGAAAGAGTACTAGAAAGATGTATTAGTAAAGTAAGAATAATTATTCCAAACCGGGGCAGAGTTTCAAAATTAGTTGTTGTAAAATGATTAGAACATTTATTAAAACTAGCTAAAATAATTTCCTGGTTTAGAGTCATATATATAGAATTAATTAAATACGCAAACATATCTTGTTAGTTATGTAATTGAAATATGTCGGATTTTAATAGAAATCCTTAGCCGTTTTTGAGCATTTAAATCTCTGATTTTTTTTCATTTAATTCGGACCGTTTGCCTTTCACCAAGGGTTTAATCCCAGGAGACCGATATGGGAATTGTGGTGGACAAAGCTGCGTCTGGGCGGGTCCTCCGGTTCTGCTTATTCGTTCCACTAATAGCTCTATCTTTCCTATCATTCATTTCGCCTTCAGTTTTCTACTTACTCCCAGGTCGGTCTCTCCCTCTGGGGTTTTCATTCCATGGTTAAATGTGTTTGTCTCCTCGACACTTCTGACGCTAGGCATCCACGTGTAAGTCTTAGGATTAGGGTCTAAGTCGAGGGTAAACCGGCTTTAAGTTTCCAAGTAAAGTGTAGTTTGTGGTGCGAGGGATTTTCTTGAAAAACTTCGTATCGCATCTGTGGAAGAGACTAAACTTAAATAAAAAGTTATCAGACTTCTTGTTTTTGATTATGAAAACACACACATACACACACACACACTCACACACACTAACACACACTCGCACACACACACACACACACACTTACTATAAATATGCTTTTTTATTCAGAATATATCCGGTGAAATCTTGACATAGTATTTCGGGTAGATACCTACGTATTGTATATATGTATACCGGTATGTATACGTACTTATACCAATTTCACAGTGTACAGACACTTTTCCGGCATTCTACACTAGAGTGTTTTACATCTTCTTATCACGTTCTCTATCTTGCCTATTGGACCCTAAATCTTTCTCAATTTCCCAATTATTGCCCCCTATTAATTCCTTGAAGCCACGTGCTATGCGGCCTTTCTTTTCAGCTCCTTCTTGTTGGCATCCATTCCATTATTCTTTTGGATAATATTTCGTCTTCCATTCTTTTAGCATTCCCATACTAAATATATGTGTAAGCTTTCAGGTTGGTGTCCATAGTTTTGCCGTAGTCTGTAGGATAAAATATTTTTGTTTACATAAGCACTACAAAGCGAAGCATCAACACGCGCATCACAGAACATCAAAGAAACTGCCGCCTCGGACAAACAGAAAAATCAGCCGTCGCACATGTTTTATCCTTGGACGACCACCGAATGCAATATGATAAAGTAGAGGTTATAACTACAACTAAAAATTATTACCCCGTTTATACGGAGAGGCCATAGAAATTTATAAAGATACCAAAAATACTTTAACAAGACGGACTCAAATTAAACCACACCTGGTTTCCTATACTTTCCCAACTTCAAAACCTTCAGGATAAATACAAACAAAAGCAGAACCCGTCCCCTTGTCCCCATCTACCGAGCTGAGTATGTATATCGGCTCCAACGCACACTATTATAATTCTTGATCGAGATAGCGATGTGAGCACATTGCCTCTGAAGATGCCTCACACAGACGGGGACGAAACGTTAGGAAGAAATATTTTAAACAAAAATATTTTATCCTACAAACCACGGCAAAACAGCCAGGAAATTTTAAATTTTAAAACCATTCCTATACTACTCTAATGTTAAATAGAATCCAAAATAGAATTTTCAACATTCATATTTCCTTGTATAGTTTGTTTCCCTTCTAGACATCATAACAGCTCTTCTAGCACAGTTGAGATGTATGGACATCGATAAGGGGTTTTGGTATGTGAAAGTAATTGTAATATGTTTCTGTTCAATTTCGGTGGCTTCTTGAATTGTGTCCTGTAGCTTGAGTTACTTGGTAAACCTTCATTATCAAGAGCGAACCGTCTTGAGTGTCAATACAAACGTTTAACGATTACATTATCGATAGCGCTGCACAACAGCAATAAGTGTTAATATGAGTGTCTAGTTATTTTCTCTGTACTTAGGGATAGAGAAGTATTGTGTTCCACCCAAAAATTCGATGTCGAGATTTTACCGGAAATACATGTTTTAGGACCCCACCCCTGAATCCAAAAAATAAAAAGAAAAATCTGATGTGTTCCATCCATAAGACTTTCTCTACACCTCTTCAACAAATTATTGTTAAAAAGCTTACGCTTCTATTTACTTCATACTAATCGAGAAAAAATGAGCAAAAATAGCCTTATTACTTGATTCTTTGTAAGTAGACGCGTATTAGGGGAGTACCATAGGTTAAGGCAATAGTCAAATGCTGGTTGCTATGTGACTGAAGTTCCTTTGTTTGTATGGACAGGAGTTGACAAATTCCTGTATGAGAAAAGTATAAATTTCTCAAAGGCTGAAACCAAAAACAAGAAATATCTCAAAAACGATTAACTCTACGAAAAAATGTATATATTATATAAATTGTATGTTTTAATGTAATTTACATTTTTTGTGTGGTAAGTTTTTGTCTATCTCTTACAGTTAAGCAATTATGCAAAATTGCGTAAAATTCATCCAGCATAAAGTAGTCTTTAGAGGCTATTCCCAGAAAATTCAAGATATACATTTTATTTGTCAGATAAATATTATAAATATTTTATAATTTTATATGCGATATTTTAATCAACATCGTTAGAGCCATTTTTGAGAAAATCAACATTTTCGAAAAAAGTTCCATGTAAAGGGTAATTGGGGGTGGGGATTTTGTTGATAATCGTGTCGCATACTTGAAGATACCAAACTTAAATACCACGTTTGATATTTAACCGTCTTTTCATTTTTTCTTTTGCTGTCAATAGACAACACACACACACACACGCACACTCATGCACGCACACACACGGATCTTTTTCCAAAAATGCGTTTTTTGGATTCAGGGGGGACCCAAAACTTGTATTTCCGTAAAATATCGGAATGAAATTTTTGGGTGGAATGCAATACCTTCTCTATACACTATGTAGGTACATAGTACGTGTAGAGAAAGTAAAAAAAAAAATCAGAAATATTTCCGTGTGTGTGCGTGTGTGTGTCTGTCTGTGGACAGCAAAAGAAAAACCAAAAAGACTGTTAGATACCAAACTTGGTATTTAAGTTTGGTATCTTCCAAGAATGCGACACGAAGATTTTCAAGAAAATCTCCCTACCCTAACTACCCTTTACATAGAACCATTTTCGAATTTTTTTTTTTTACCTTAAAATGGCTCTAACGATTTTGATAAAAATACCACATACTAAAGGTATTCCTGTCCCAAATAAAATGTATATCTTGAATTTTCTGGGAATAGCTTCTAAATATATGTTTATCCTGGATGAGTTTTTCTGAATTTGGCATAACTAGTAAACCCTAAGAGATAGACAACAACTTACCATACAAAAATGTAGATCTCATTATAATACACAAGTAATGTCATATACATTTTTTTCGTGAGGCTTGCCGTTTTCGAGGTATTCCTTGTTATTAGTTTCAAATGTAAAGTGCTTATACTTTTCTCAGACGGAAGTGTCCGTTTTTCTTTTGTTCTACTCCTGGCCAAGCAAAGAAGCGATTTGTAATGATAATCGCATAACGACAGCTCTTAAAACATTTGATATCACTTTAGCCTAGTGTATTCCCTTAGTTCCATTCTACTTATAAGGAACTAAGTAATAAGAACATTCTGCTAATGTTTACTTATTAGCATGGTGTTGAAAGAATTATTATCTTTTGTAAGAAGTTTGTTGTAGAGTAGCTAGAGAAAGTCATGTGAATGTAACACAGGATATTTTATTTTGTTGGGAATGAAACAAGGCTAGTTAGAAAGGCAGGTGGCACGGCGTCTCGTTAAATTAACTGGCCGGAGTGACGTGGGTTTCCATTAGAAGGCGTAGTGTTTGTCGTCTTCACGTAATTACCAGCTTGTGACGTCAGGTTGCAGCATCCTAACAAAACTTTCTTTTTCTTGGCCTGCAGCTGAAGAAGAGTGGCGCCGAGTTGCTGCGCCTACGCTGTCACAAACGAGACGGGATTCTCTTGACTTTAAATTTACGGGTCACACGTCATACTTCTCAAAAAAAGCAGAGCTTCGCAACTTTGCTCATTTAAGTTTTAAATCTATTTGCACAATATGAAAGGAAGTGTGCAACTGGCTGCTTGAGTGCACATGAATGACTAGACGTATGTTTTCACGGATAAAGAGTTTCTCTAGAAAGTAATTTTCCCTTTATCGGTGTTTTTTCATTTCCTAGGTTCATGAACCGTCACAAAATTAATAAGCTGTAACATATATTTTACTGCAAATTAAATAAAAACGTAGTTTTCTATCTAATGCAAGGTACTTCACTACAAACTAATTTCCTTGATTCCTTCATTTACTCATGTAAATAATTTATTACATTTCTATTTTCTATTTATATTCTGCGCACCCGAAAAATTTACTCGTTTCTTTCTCTAGCCCCATATGTACAATGCACATACGGATAGAGAAGGTATTGTAATGCACCCAAAAATTGGATACTGAGGTTTCACCGGAAATATATGTTTTGGGGTCCCCTGAGTTCGAACAAAAGCATTTTTAAAAAAAGGTACGTTTGTGTGTGTGAGTGTGTGTGTCTGTCTGTGTGTGTGTGTGTGTGTGTGTGTGTGTGTGTCTGTGGACAGCATAGCCCCCCCCCCAAAAAAGACCATTAAATACCAAACTTGGTATTTAGGTTTAGTATCTTCCAAGAATGCGACACGAAGATTTTCAAAAGAAATCCCCCCACCATAAACTACCCTTTTAGATGGAAAAATTTCGAAAATATTGATTTTCTTAAAAATGGCCTAACGATTTTGATTAAAATCCCGTATATTAAAGCTATTTATGTCCGAAATAAAATGTATACATCGAATTTTTTGAGAATTGCCTCTGAAGACCTCTTTATTCTGGATGAATTTTGCTGAATTTTGCTCAACTACTAAACCGTAAGAGATAGAAGAAAAACAAAAAAACAAAAAAAAAAAAAACGCACTACACAAAAAATGTACCTCATGACGATTTTTGTCCTTTACGTTTTTGTTGTGGAGGTAGCCGTTTTCAAGATATTCCTTGTTATTGGCTTCAATTGTGAAGTACTTAAACTTTTCTCACACAGGAAGTGTCTGTTTTTTTTTTTTTTTTTTTTTTTTTTTTTTTGTTCTACTCCTGGCCAAGCAAAGAAGTGATTTGCAATGACAATCTCGTAACGATAGGTTTACACAAAAATTTGAGCAACATATTTCCTTAATTTTTCTTCAAGGACTTAATGAGTTTTCTGTTATTGCTATACTCTGCTTTTCTTGCTGCTTATGTATTTGCTAATTCACTAGTGTACTATTGAAGCTTTCTTCTGGTAATAATAGCCTAAACTTTTCACATTAATCTTCATTCTTTATTCCTTACTGATCCCCTATATCCTCATTAATAAATATGTTACATACTTACATATTTTTGGGCTATGACTAGATTAGGGAGGGGACATCTGCTTGACCGAACCCCTTTCGCGCATACCTATGGATGAGGTGCAGAAGCCGCAGGAGACGTATGGGCCACAAGACGGGTTGACGAAGTCAACAAAGTCGTGCAAAGTTCCCCTAACAAATCCAGGCTTAACACCGGTGACAGGAAAGTCTCAAGTGACTTCTCGCTAAGCAATGGATAGCTGCTCAGAGGCTTCCCTCTACCGGGACCGGTAAATTTGATCTAGCAGTGGGATCTCGAAATTTCAATGCGCAAGCTGCTGTGCCATTTGTACGAAGTATCGTCGTCCGTGATTTAGGGGTAATATGTTAGACTCTAGCTCCCAAGTTCGCCGGTTAAACCTTCTGAAGAGTAATAATGCATTTTTTCTGGTGTAAACATTCTTAGCATGGCTTCCTTCGCAAGGGAAGTAAAGCCGTTCCCAAATCGTATATTTATGGCACGTAAAAGAATCAAGCCTGATAAAGAAGCCTCTGTGGAAAATTAAGCGTTATTGCACGCTCAATATAGGGTGGGACGCTAAGAACTGCAGCAGTTAAAGTGCATTCTAAATAACTCTCAATTTCAGGCCCGGAGTAACGCTGAAACACGAAATGAGAGGAAATGGATGGTAAAATACAGCATTCCAATATTCGCCTTCCCACCAGCTCATAGTCAGAGTGGCGGCCATTTGAATCGAACCCGGGACCTCCCGAAGACCTCGCGGAGACATCTCGTTCAGTAGATTTCATTCGCTGGAAAATTCTATTAGTTTTGGTCTTCTTCGTACTCCCATTTCTGTTATTGTGGAAACGACACTGTACGGGATTTTTACAAATAGTTAAATTAAATAGCTGATATGGATTCTAAATGTCAGCTTATTCCTCTTCCTTTTCAGTGCACGTTGTACTGGCACATCTCAGAGTTTTGTATTTTAATCAGATGAACATACAGACCGACTTTAAGAAAACTCGTCTTGCATTTTACATCCCTCAATCTAGCTTTGAAGTGCATGCAGAGTATTCTTCCGAAAGGAAACCTCGCAGGAACCAATATTCCTATTTTATAAAGAGAAGCAGTGTCTTTCTGAAATAGTTGCCATTGCATCCTTGGTGAGAGTATGAGAGTAATTTTAATTTACCTTTTGCAAACACTTCTTAAAGATGGAGGGTTAAAATGAATTTACTAATGGAGAGCTGTTTCTGTCTAAAGTGTTCCCATGAGCATTATCAATATAGCTAACTAGAAGCGATGTTTTTGGATCTATATTTCAATATCGTGCTCTTTTGGATGCTCTTTTTTACCTTTTAAACCCTTACATCTAACCACATCTGCATAAATGCTCCTAAATACTTGGTTGCTACTTCATTTTGGGAGCTTTCATTTAATTGAAACCAAATATACGTAGTTTTTTTTCCTTCTCTCAAGAAAAGGTTAACCTGAGGTGGGGTAATTTTTTAAAATTATGAGCCTAACACGTTTAATTAGTGTAATTGTAATATATTATTTTTTACGCTTTTAAAGTGAGCAGAAAAATACACAATATCGCAGAAGTATGCGCATTATCATCTCTATTTATGTTTGAAATAGAGCTCTATAAGTGGTAAAATGTGTTATATATATTTTGTAAATAAGTTTAAATTCAAAACTGTGACGCATTGAAATATCACATGGGCCTGAAATGTTCCATTGAATGCGCAACCGATTGGACGGTTGAAGAGATGAGGAGAGATAAATAACGGAGTAGCGTTCTCGACTATCATAAACCACCAGAAACACTATCGAGGATTAATACATTCTTCTGGAGGTTTCTCCCCTTCACCTCTGCCAACATAGCAGAAATGTCCGTTCTTCTATAATACAAGCGAGCGAGAGGTGGTGACAGAGTTGTGACGCACAAGAGTGCCACTATTGCGAAATATTAGGGAGGTATTGTTTTAAATTCCGCATGAAGTGAAGCAGAAGGAAAACAAAACAAAAAAACAAAAAAACAAAAAACAGGCTACTTCGCGCGTCTATTTACTCAAGAGCAAAAGTGAAGTGCTAGTGAAAATTGAGATCACATAAAAAGTGACGATGAGAACTGGTTACAAGGGCCTTTTTTTTACCCTCCAATAGGCTATAAATAAAAGACAAGTTCATAGAAAACAATTATTTTATTACTAAAAGTTGTGTATATTTATAGCTACTTTTCAACATAATCACCACAAAGATTGAGAAATTTATCGTACATGTGCACAAGATTTGCAATACCCGCTTCAAAAATTGTTGACGCCAATGATTTCAAATGAGAATTGACGTTGTTTGAAGATCTTCGTCTTCAGTTCAGCGAAAAGATGAAAGTTGCTGGGTGCCAGATCAGGACTGTACGGCGGATGATCGAAAATATCCCATTGAATTTGTTCAAGGAGCTGATGGGTTGTGCCAGCAGTGTATGGACGAGCGTTTTCATGGATCATCACAATTCCTGAAGTCAGTCCTCTTCGTTTGTTTTGAATGACTCTCCGCAAACGTCGTAAAGTTTCACACTAAACAGCTGCATTGATAGTGGGTCCGGGCTGCATCATTGGCGGCAACATATTTTGAAGCGGGTATTGCAAAGCTTGTGCACAGGTACGATAAATGTCTCAATCTTTTCGTTGATCATGTTGAAAAGTAAGTATAAGTGTACAAAGCTTTTGGTAATAAAATAATTGTTTTCTATGAACTTGTCTTTTATTCATAGCCTGTCAGAGGTTGAAAAAAAACGGCCCTCGTACATAAGTGAAGTGTTGTCAAAATAGTCAGATTACTTAGTTTTTTTTTTTTTTTACCGTTTTCAATACAACATAAATCTGTGTACTTACTTCTAGCTCATATATACAAATCTGATGTGTTCCATTCACATGCCTTTCTGTATCTGTTTAAAAAACAAACTTATCTTACAAAAAACTTTTCTTTTATCTATTACTAATTAAGACAAACTTTAGCAGAAATGGTTTCAATACTTGCTTCTTTGTAGGTAGAAGGGGAATAAGAGAATGCACTAGGCGAAAGCGAGTCAAATCTTTTAAAAACTGTCGGTATGCGATTAAAATTGAAATTTGGTTTTCTTTATATGGCCTGGAGTAAAACAAAAGAGAAATGAAACGAATGAGAGCTTTTTATACTACATAAATTCAAATATTTTAAAATTTAAATAAAAATAGGGAACCTCTAAAATCGTTAACTCTACAAAGAATGTATGTGACTTAAATTGTGAGTTTTAACGTTCTAAATTTTTTTGTAACAACTTTGTCTATCTCTTACAGTTTACCAGTTAAACAAAAGTTATTCAAAATGAAGAGGTCTTTGAGGCCATTGTCGGGAAATTTAAGACATACCCTCATTTTATTTGTCAATTATCTCTAATATACCGTATTTTAATCAAAATCGTTTGCGCCATTTAAAAAAAAAATAAATCGAAAGTGTTTTCATTTAAGCGTAATTGTGGTGGAGGAATTTTCTTGAAAACCTTCGTGTCGCATTCTTGGAGAATGTCGAACATAAATATGATGTTTGGTAAGTAAGCAACTTTTCGTTTTCCAGTTGTCGCGTTCACACATATACCCACGGACCTTTTTCTAAAAATGGTTTTATAGATTTAGGGGACCTACGAGTAATATATATTTCCTGTGAAATCGTGAAATTGAAGTTTGGTTGGAATATAATACCTCATCTAGCTACTATGTACATGTATAGGGAAAGTAAAAAAATTGGTTTGCCAAGAATATTTCAGATTCTAACCAAATTTAAAATATGCTCTTTTCAAACTTTATTTAATAACTTCATAGAACAGCATCTTCCAACTCTGTCCGGCTCAGAGTACTCGTGCGTACGCAGCAACAGTGCTTGGAGTTTGAAGACGACATGATAGCCAGTACATCTTTGGATGAAAGTCAAGTAAGTACTCCTCTCAGTTTTGAGATAACAAACCGGGCAGACTGATTGACATTTTCGTTGGAGGTCGAAAAGATAATGAAGAAACGATGAAGAAACGAAACGTACGCGTCATTTCAACACACACTTCATTTAATCATGACGACGGCTTGTCCCAATACCGGGCTGTATTGTATGCTGCAGGGACTACTCCTGCGATTCGTGTCAACACCGTTATAGTAGCTGTCCCTGCCTTGGAACATAATCTGCCTGTGATTAAACAATTTTTATTTGACTCGCCATACAAATTATTCGCAATTTTATATTTGTTTCTTCCAAATTCGAAATATTTGGATAATAATTTTCAATTAGTAATGAACTTAACATTCGGTACGTGCTCATTAGTACTGGTGTGTACTCCGCAGTGACGAACGCGCCGCTTCCGGTGTTAATGTGAATACGCGTGGATTCCTGGACACGTTGGCTTACTGGGAAATGAGCTGTTGGATTTGGCAGCAAAGGCGGGAATCACAAGGCCCGGTGTAACAGTAACTTGGGCAACAGCCGAAGATTTTAGCGCAGTTGTGCGGAGAGCGGTGTTTTCGGGCTGGTCGTCTCTCCGCCGGAACAAGCTTCGGGAAGTTAAGGACCTCCCTAAAAGCTGGGTAACTTCCTCACGTATAACTCATCGTAAGGAGGCTATTTTTGTCACTGTATTTTTTACTCATAGGCATTTGTTTAAGAAGGAATTTAAGAAGAAACCCGCACCTATCCATCCGTTCTGTGATGAAGAGCTTTCTGCCCGTCATCTCTTGGTAAAGTGTACTTGTGCAGCACCACTAAGAACTGACGGCCAGGCTATCGAAGGCCTGGTCGATGGTTGATACCACAGTGGAGGATGAGGTTTTTAAATGTTTATCTAAAGAGACATTTGCCTCAAGAATCTAGTTTTATTTTGATTTCATAATTTTTGACGGCAGACAATCAGTTACATGTAAGGTTATGAATATTTTATTATCTCTGACATTTTGAGGCATTGGTTTAATTATATTTATATCCTTTCCCTTCCATTGTACACTATGGTTTGCTGGATTCCTCCTTGGCTATCGCCGTTTGTTGTTTTATTTACTCAGACTTTATATGTCACTATAGTTGTCATTTTATTCCCCGGCTTATTTTATTTATTTACTTTTTTATTTGTGGTTCCTTTCAGAGTTTTATCTATTCACTTCAAAGGCCGCGCCTTGGCCGAGCGGTTAGACCACTCGCCCCTTACCTAAATGGACCGGATGTGAGATTTGAGGTGGACAAGGTTCTCCGGTTTCTCCCGCTATCACATTCCACCCGTGGTCCATATTCATTTCATGTATCACCAGTATTATCGCCTGCGGTGCCATGGTAGTAAAAGATGACGTTAAATACTAATATATATTTACTTTAAAGGTGTTTTTACATCTGATTTTAGTATAGATTTTATTTATTTACTAAAGGCACTAATTGGACGCCCTTAAACACCATCATCATGACAAACGCACCTGTAACTTTATATGTATGGCGTGTAGTAGTAATAACGTTGATGTGTATGACCACACTTGTTACTGCATATTCATTCTTTACATTATTCAAAACTGTTGTGCTATAACGAAGAATGTAATAGGTCGCTTCTAGCAGCATCCTTTGACAACTGCTGTGCTTTTCCTAAAGGCCTCGACCGCTTTAATCTGCGAAGCGTCAGTGATTAGATTTTGTTTGTAGCGGACCGAGGAAATTACAACTAATTAGGAGTTATTAGGAAAGCTGAGGAATGGAATTTAACGCGTAGGCTTAGCACTGGAGCTTTGCAACTTAAGATAATTACCGCTGAATTAAAGTTCGTCTTAATAAATACTAAATTTTCTCAGTTTTGAAGTTAATGAGTTTCATAAAATAATTTTATTTTACCAAACATTCCTCACGGTGAAATTTAAAAATAATTCCCCTCTAGAACATACATGTATTTTATCTTATAATATCGCACAAAGCTGCCTTTCATTTTTATGCTAATTTTAGTACAAAGGATATCAATTTCAATATTTATTATTGCAAGCTTCTATTTTTACAATCTCCTTAAGTAGGAAAAACTTGAAACCGCTATCTCAACTTTTGACTTTCCATAATGTACATGACAATTTTAGGTAAAAAAAAACCCTTCTCTTGTAGAATAGTTATAATGGAGAACAGAATTGATATTAAACTAATTTTAATTCAAAGTTGTTCTCTTATTGTCTATTAAGATAAGTGTCCGATATCAAACGGGAAAATTAATTTTGAAATAACAGTCTCTGGTGTAATTTGACGCGCAAACCTGATGAGATTTTTTGCCAAATTTCATTGGTGCATTCATTAATTTAAATACTCCTGTACATCTTTAATGTCTTTTTCCTTCTGTTGCCTGCTCTCGACATCACTTGTTTTCGTGCTTTTAGAGGAGGACTCGGAGCATCGGTACATTGCCACAGTGACTTAGCGAAAATGAATGCCAATATCTGTCTATACATATTTCATAATAGAACTTTAGAAAGTAAACGAAGATAGGCAACTGATAACCATCATCTACTCCTCTATTTAAAAGAGAGATGATTTATATATGTATATGCACATATTGTTGATCACGTAAACCAGTGAAATGATATAGGTAATTCCTTTTATTATTGCAAACCCCTGCTTGCCTTGACAATATGGGCTACAAAACAGTTTCTGATTGGAGCTTCTAAAATACTAAAGACTAAAAGATTTTCAGTGCTTATATATAATCGGGATAAACATTTGTAGCGATGGCGTAATTTCCTTGTACAATGGGAGTGGGAGAATACCGTAAACTCATTGCGCTGTCAGTCGCTGCCCAATGTATAGTTTTTTCGTGTACGTTGTGAACACAGCTTTTACGAAGATACCCGAAGCTCTTCGACGGCACATGGAATCTGGGAATGACTCATTTTTGGTGGCGATGGGTGTACATCCGTGCTAGAGAAAGTAAAAGTATATTACGACGCTCACAAGAGTTGCAAACACATGTTAATAGAAACTGTTAATTAATAAAACTGTTAAAATGTAGCTTAAAAGTGAAAACTGTGTTAAATATTATAAATATATCTAAAACAATAAACTAGGACATAACTATGAAGAAATAAATCATATTCCATTAGTATTAAGTCAAGAAGCATAAGGACAGAATAAGTGGTTAAATAAAGAAGGTAAGAAATAAAATAAATAAAATTAAGGGAATATATATCTAAATATTGATATGTGACGATATAAAGAAATGCCACCAATAATCTTAAAGCATCGAAATAAAAGGAAGGACGAAATTTATAATTTTAGATTTAAAATACGTGGGAGACACTTTCAAGGAATAACATAACTTAGATGGATTTATTATTTTTATATGAATGGTCAAACATGTCAAGATGCTTTTGAATTCACAGAAAACTTTGTGAATAGCAGTGAGATTTATTATTTATTCTGGGTTTTTCGTGAAAAACATTTTAGTTAATGAGTCTTACTCAATATTTCTTGTAACTGTACATGCATGATAGACAAATTGATTCCTTTCTTCAGTTTTTAGATTCTTCTACAGCTTACATAGGTAGATTTCACCAAAATACGTGCTTGAGACCCCTAAGTAAAAGAAAATTATTTTAGAAAATGTTTGAGGGAAAGAAAAAGGGAGAGGGAGAGTGGTTGCCTATAGACTGTATACATCTAAAACCAAAAGTCGGTTAAATACTAAACTTTTATACAAACGTTTAAACTCTTCCAACCTTTTACACTAAGGTTTTCTAGCAAATCCTCCACGCCAAAATACGCTTAGAAGGGAAGACATTCATTATTTGTTATTTTCTCAAATGCCATGAACGATTTGATTAAATACCACCAATTTAT
Source organism: Hymenopus coronatus (assembly GCA_030762935.1). Lineage (NCBI taxonomy): Eukaryota > Metazoa > Arthropoda > Insecta > Mantodea > Hymenopodidae > Hymenopus > Hymenopus coronatus. Next base: position 59,202,258 of record CM060882.1, read on the forward strand.
ACCTGTGATATCAGTCTTAATTTCCTTTTCTACAATTATTAAATTGTAGGAATTGACACAATATTGCCACAGAAAAATGTAGATATCCTACAGCACTCGGTTGACGTCACGAACATTTTTTTCTGTGGAGTTTTCCATTTGCGAGTTTTTATATGATTCTTGTCATTTAAATCCATAGCATAGAATCAACTTGCCCATTTACCTATTGTATTCTACAATGAAAGATGAAAATGTATATTTGAAGTCCATGTTGACTAGCAAAGTAAATAGAATAACAAGGTTTTGTATGCATACTTTAAGAAAAGTAGCAGAGAAAGTCTCGTGAATGCAATATCAATTTTTATTGTAAATGTTCATATGCTTGTTTTGTAATGTCTTTTGATACACCATGCCATGGTTACGACTTACGACCTTTATTATAAGAAAATACGGAGCGAATTCAAATACCTAAGCGAGCAGAAAATCAAATGTTTGTCTATGTAGTCGAACCCAGAATAAACCCAAATGATAAAATATGCGGAGAGATTTCTAATTCAGTGAACACCTGGAATGTTGGGAGAAATATTAATTTTCTGGGATCTAAGGGCCGCACATTCCTCCTCGGATCTCCTTCTCATTTGACAGTTTTTCATTAACTTCAGCATTCCACTTGAGCAGTCCCACAATATTGATTCTATTCAGTGGAGTCTTTTGTCTAGATGGATTTTCGTTTCGTCATGTTGGCAGCGCGCGCCCGCTCGCTTCCACCAAACTGCTACTGCAGCATTTTCCATTCTGCGACTTTATTATTCCGCTCCATTCTTGGGAGTTCTCATTCGTTATTCATACACTTTGTGATACTGTAGGTCGTGCGCCTACACCTGGCTGTAATTAAGTTTCGTATTCCCTAGATGCCATTAGCACTCTTGGAGAAGAAATGTAGAATGTTTATGTGAGCTATTTAATGCAAATGATTATCACAGATAAGAGACAATTCCGTGATACTTTCAAAACCGCAGAGATCCTTACGAGGGAAAACGCTTACCGTAAAGTCAGCCAATTGTTACGAAGAGGTTTAGAATTCAGATTATTATTAAAATGCAACAACGAGCGTCCAGAGGCATCCGTCTGTTCAAGCTGAAATTAGGCAGAGAGCAAGGTGGATTTGGAAAACTATTACTCGAAATTCAGCAGTTAAAATTCTTCTGATTATAATGAACGAATAATGGTGTTGAGTTTTGTTTGCTTATAGCTAATTATGTACCAACACCACCTAAAGAGAAAAACCTTGCTTTACAACTTCCGATGTCACACTTTGGGGATTTAGCGGGTTTGCTAAGCCGGTACTGTACGCCAAAGTTAATATTTTTTTGTATTAGTGGTACTTTTAAAGTATTTTTTTAATTACTTCATTTATATAGCTCCCTTTAACTTCTACGGCCATATCGTTGGATTTACTTTAGAAACAAGTGCTGGTGTGTTATCGCTGAACTGTAGGGTATACTAACGTTATTATTTCAATATTATACCATTAAATACACACACATTCACTCTCATATGAATACTTCCAGGCTCCGTAGAGGCGGTCATTTTTAAATTAGTTGTTTCAGTTTTTACTGATAGAACAAAAAGTGACCTGCGCAAATGTTCTAACTTCTGTGAGCTTCTGCGGGCATTTTTGTGTTGTAGTAAGCTTTCCAACTGGAGTAGGAGAGGAAGTACAAAATGAAATGTGAAAAATCGATTTAAAGTTGCATTATCTACGGCAAATCGGCCTTTATATTTTTTGTTGTAAACAACATACCGTCTATACCTCGGTAGGCAACGGGCATTTTATTTAATGTTGGTTTGAAAAAATATCTGAAAAAATAGCTGGTAGTTTTCTCAAAGGTGGTGTTTGAAACTGGTAGATCAGAGTACCATATATGAAATGGCAGAGAGCACTTTTGACGAGACTGTAGCAGAGGTGGATGCAAGAACATGGTTGTTTCTTTAAATTTTCCAAAGCATTTGACGTATCAAATGCAATAAAATTGAAAGCTAAGTAACTTCAAGTACTTGATGGTTTCATCTGGAGATATTGATGGTATCTCGTTGGAAGTATGAGGGGTCGATGTTTATATGAAGTGTGGCCCATAATGAAGCTGATTATGTTGGTAATGACAGCCTTGTCATTTTGTCACGTGCGCTGCTCTGTTCCTCTAGCTACTAGATTGGAAGGGTACCTAAAATATTATAACACGAAAAAATAAGCACGAAACCCATTTTACTTCGTCCCTCTATCGCTTATGAAAGCTCTTGTCTAAATGGCATAACTGTCGTTCACCCAATTCATTCTTCACATCTTCTTGTAAAAGACTGAATTATGCCTTAGCACTCTAGCGTTTCCTTCTGTATCAGCAGTAGCAAAATTCTTTTATAAAGGCGGTATCCAAATTACCCTTTAATATCACATCGATTATAGCATCTTTTTTGTCCCTGGATTGTTTCACATGACAGTCACACAGTCTGATAATGACTGGTAGCAATCAAATTTTGGTTACCTAAAGGGGGAACCTTACGGAGGGAGAAATACCCTTACGATCCAAGTAAATATATCACTTTTTATGCTCGTTAATGCACCTACCCTATGAAAAAGTGAAGTTGTAATTCCAGAATAATATATACAAAATACTGCTATCGCAATCTAGCAGTGTTTCAGGTTTGTCATTTTATTATTTTATTTTTGTGTGTGTTGTTTATTTTATGATTCAGTGAAGAAATTTGTTACTATATGTAAATGTTATTGAAAAATGATTTCAGTTGAAGGGAAAAATAAGTATGTGACAAAAATCTACTAACTGAAGACTTAACATCACGTAAATAGCATTGTAAGACAAAAGTAACGAAATATTTTGCAGTTTACAAAAGCTAAAGTGAAAATAAAACTAAAACTAATAAACATAAAAAGTTGAAAATTGCCAACTGTAATATGCTATTTTTGCGTTTTAAAAATTAGGATTTTCTCTGCACTGATTTAGCTATAGAGCGTTTAGAAAACGGATATGGAAGTAATAACTAAAAGACAACTGAAATGTTGTATTCTGTTTATAACATTTATTTGTTTGATATTTATTCAAATATCTATAGATGTGTACAGTGTAGCTTACGTTAGAACCAAAATATCTCAATAACTGCTACTTGATTCTTTTTAAATGAACTGACCATAAACATAACAGGTTATAAACAGATGAGCTTTATTTGACTATTTTGCAAATTTATGCCTTTAGAAAAGAATTAATATTAAAACATTTTTTAGTCTGTTTTATGTAAATAATATGTGTGAAGGAAGTCATGTGAATATTATACATGGATATAATGTTGTTAAAGTTTGCATTTAAGTTTAGTTATGATACATATTATCGGAGTATAAGATATGATTAGAATATTTAATGATTAATCGTTAGACAAATAAGTAAATCGTAATATTCTACAGCTGATAAGAAAACTGGATCTTTTTTTCAAAATGAATTTCAATTCAATTTGTAGCTGAAAATTTTATAATCTTCAGTTTATAAAATTAATTATTAATGTATTCCATAAGGAATTTAAATTTCTTATTGGAAATAAAAGGATTACTATAGAATCCTTAAAGTGGTTCGATGGATTGCATAAGGATGTTATGCAGTCCATAACTAACAGCCCATTTCGTAAGTTTTTAGCTGAATTTGTATTTGTGGGGCTTTTCAAAGGACATTTTTTCTATATTTGTTTAGAGCATAAGTAATAATATCATAAAACGCATTGGTGCGAATTGGCTACTGAGGAATCACAGGTGGTGAAGGCTTATGACAAGAATAATACAAACGAAGGGACAACCGAAGGGTTTTCACGATTTTGTTACGTATTTCAGCATTTAAGCTATTTGCTATTTGCGATAGTAGTATGTTGAATAGTTTTTATTCACGTGGACCTATCCTTGTTCACATCTGCGTAAGTTCAGTCCATAATATTGAGCCCAAAACAGAACTAGCAGTTAACAAGACTTTACGCTTACATTAACAGCTGTATTTGTTGAAAATCTGGAGAGTGCCTCTCCTGTACAAATAACGCCGTTCTTACAATGCTCTATTACATTACATTGACGCAGAAGAAGTTGCATACCTGACAGGGATAACACGTGAGAAACTTCTTATAACATTGTGGAGTGTGTGCTATGAAGTTGTGTTTCCTGGCCCTGGGAGGCGTAGTCGTTAGCGCTTTTGGCGATGGCGCTCTGCTGCGAAAGGGATGCGGGATTGAGTCCCAGTACGGGCATGCATATTTAGCATTGTGTAATTGTTGTCTAAGTCATTCTCTCTTCCCTGATGACCAATTAGGTTACATCTGATTACTAACATATGTGCAAAATAAAGAAGTGTTAAACAACAATATACTGGATAAACAGAGAATGTTTCTCTTAAAGACATTAAGTGAATTAAAACTGAGGTAATGAGAATCGCTCTAGAAAATGGCAAGCTTTAAAAGAGGGTAATGTCATATTTTAAAACCAAAAATTTCAAGTTGGACTTGTAGCTGGAGTAAACAAGTTTTCTTTTATTAGAAACATTGTATTTCCACCAAGTTTTGAAGTTTGAATGCATGTTTGAGGGTAATATGTTTGAATGTAGTTTGTATTACAATTTTATAATTTTTTTACACTAAAGCTAGACGAGAGAGATAGAGCCCTTAATTACACGCACGATATGCCAAGTGTTATATATCACAACGCTGTAAAACACACTGAATACCACTTAGAAAGCATGCTATTAATTATCATCTAGCATCTTAATCACTTTACTCAACGGAGTCTGTTTTTAAAGCTAAAAAATTAATATTGTTGCTTTTGAAAATTTTAGTGTAAATTATAGCATATCACCTTTGGTATCTTAGTGAATATTTATCATTAAGATAAAAAAAATAAATTATAGGTAACGAATTTCAAGAAAAATATTTTAAATATTTTATGAAGGGTTAATTTGTAAGTCACAAAAACACTTCGTAAGTATTGCTTCTATCAATTTGTATTTGCACAATATTAAGGAAGCGATGACCATTTTTCGTTATTATTCATGTATATAAGCTGCTCACCACGAAAAGTAGTAAGGAAGGGATGTTTAAAGATGTCTGTTTTAATTTTATTGAAATTCCATGGAGGTAGAGAAAGTTTGTGAGGCGAGAGGTGTACTGCAAAAGAGAAGTGGTTGGGATAGGGTTCTTTTAGAAGGAACTTATCACCGCTACAGTGAGGGGGCGCTCCCGGCAACGAGAGTTGAGGGGAGACTACGGGCGGCCGGAACCAGGTGTAACGTCACAGCAATAACAGCCAGACGAGGACTTCCGCTCCACCACGCGGACGGTACATAAAGTCTAGCAACCAGCTGAATGCCGAGGGACGCAGAAAGTTTTACAAAGAGCCTCCTTCCTTGATATGATGCACCGAAACACCACCGCCGACACATCCAAATCTGAAACAAATAAACGGGGTGAAATATGAACGGATGATTATTAGAAGATGCTTTTGGAAGGGCAGGGATTTCGGGAGATGATAGGAACTACTCCAGTAATCGCTTGACAATCTAGTGAGGGTGAGATTGAACAGTCCCGGGAATCGAACCAGGATATTCCAAATGTGGATGCCGCGTTACTGCAGTACCAACCCGTTGGGCAAGAAATGAGTCCCCAGTGACAATAAAAATTAATTACAAAGATACCGGAAACTTAAAGCTAGATGCTAAGTATTGTAATGGAATCTTTCACAATGAACTACGGAAACAAAAATAAACAATGAATAGACACAAACTAAGAAGCTTGCAAGGCTAAAACTTATAGGTTTACATCTACGTCAAACACAAGAAACTAACCAATCAGAAAGCGATTCTCATACATGACTTTTGCCATATCACATGAGCTGTTGACTTGCAAAATAAATGTTAATTGTAGATAGCACTTTGTTTGCTAACTTTCCTTTATCCGGTAGCTTTTATTCATTTTGAAGCATAACAAACATTCAGTCCCACATTGCTGCTCATATCTATTATAAGTATTTCGTATAATAGATATGGAAACTCCCTGCTCAGTTCTTCTTTGATTTAGAGGATAAACCCACTATCGTTTTCGCCGAGAGAATGGACTGTTTACTTTCTCTAGCACGATGTACAATGCACGTAGTAAGATAGAGAAAGTGTTGATTTCCACCCAAAAATTCGATACCGAGATTTGAGGACTTCCGGATCTATATAAAGCCTTTTAGAAAAAGGCCCTTGTGTGTGCGTGTGTCTGTGAACGTGATAACTCAAAAACGAAAATTCGGTAAAGTACCAAACTCGGCATTTAATTTGAGTATCTTCTGGAGATGTGATACGAAGATTTTGAGGACAATTTCCCCACCCCAAACTACCATTTATATGAAAAAAAATACGAAAAATGTTATTTTCTTAAAAATGACTCTAACGATTGATTAAAATTCAGTATATTAAAAACATTCATATGGAAAATAAAATGTATATGTTGAGTGGTAAACCGTAAGAGATAGACAAACGTTTTTCACAAAAAAAAAATGTAGGTCTCACTAAAACACACAATTTATGTCACATAATTTTTTCTCGTAAAATTGACCATTTCTGAGGTATTCCTTGTTATTTGTTTCAGATTAGGAAAAGTTGTAAACGTTTGGCCCTGCATAGAAATGGATTTCAACCACATGGCAACCAGATTTTAAAGCTTTTCACTGTTGTTTTAGCCTAATGTATTTCCTTATTTTCCTTCTATTTCCTGGTAAACAAGTAATTAAGACAGTTTCTGCTAATTTTTATCTCGATTATCATGAAGTAGAAGGAAGAATATGATTTTTAACAATTTATTACAGTGATGTAAAAAAAAGTCATGTGAATGGAACACATAACATTTTTAAACATACTGTTTCAAGCAAATTGGTTACTGCAGTTTGCATATGCATAAAACTATTGCTATTTGCTCAAAAGTTGCCATTTTAGCTCAGTTGTGACTTGACGGATGTTTGTTCTCTCATTTTGATTGACTAATGCTTATCTTTAATTGCGTACGTCTACATATTGCTAAGTTTATGTATTTAGTTTTAAGTTACTATGTTTACGTGTATTTTTCCATTGGGAACGGCCCTTGATGGGATGAGGTATTTGGATATGTGAAAAAATAAATCTCTTGTGTTTAATGCGAGTCCTCCTATACATAAGCTTTGGGTTTTGATGGTAAACAAAAAAAATATAAACGTTGCAACGAGAAAGATTAACTACCCCAACCGATGAATGGCTATAGAAGTTAAAGGCGGCTCATAATTGAGATGACAAATATATTTAAGTTATATTCATTATTCTTATTTCAAACCCCCGCCAATAATCGATTATTAAAATTTCATTAATAAGGTTTAATTGTTTTTTCACACAAGCCGTGTAAAGGACAGGAGTTGGATATGTAGAGTCAGACTGAAAAATTCAATGCCATAGCCGGAATTTGAACCACGGATATCCCGGTTTCTGTTTAACTCTACCTATCCAACTCCTGTCCTACACACGGCTTGTGTGAAAAAAACAAATCAATACCCATTGACCATAATAGTTGGATTTAAAGTACTTGCAACATTGTAAGTCGCCATTAGAGATCACCATGCGAGTCAGTTGAGGAATTCAATGTTATGCTGGCATGTTGCAATGGTAGTTCAGTGGAAGAGCAACCGGCTAGAGACCGGGAGATGCGTAGTTCAAAACCCGGCTATGGCACTGAATTTTTCTAAATATTCATTAATAAGGGTTCTGTGTTTTTAAACACAGGCGCTAGCTACTACAGTTTCAGTGAATCAAGAGTTGAAATCATGCTCAAATGATCTCAAGATCTATGGAGTTTAAATTTACTCGACATTTGTCTTCTCAGGATAAGGGAAAACCCCGAAAAAAACTTATCCGGGTGACTCACATTAAGCAAAATTCGAACTTGCGACCTCTTGAATGTGAGACAGACACGCTAACCCCACACTATCGAGGCGGTCAGTAGAATTGTGTGGTGTTATGCTGTAGTTTTATAACATGTTCTTATTTTCACATTAAGAATGGATGAAATGGGCTTTATGGTGAAAAACATTATGAAAACTGAGCAGAATAGCTCAGGCGGTGATGTGTTGGCCAGCATTCCGGAGATCCTGGGTTCAAATTCACTGTAGCGGTCAATCTGGCTGTTTTATTTTCTCATCAGAGTAAATGCCAATTGGATATTTAATATCAGAAACCAAAGTTCCACCTTTATTCTAAAAAAAATTGCAAAACTGAAAATACATGTTAGCCGCGATTGCGCTGCTTTCTATCTGCGAATAGTGTAAGCCCATATATTTGTCGCGGAGCTAAGTGGTAGGATGATGTGAGGAAGGTAAGACCTTAAAAGGTTTGATGCACATGCCTTCTCACTACAGATGACTGGACGGCTCTTAAACACCACTATGGTTCGGAGATGAGACCACCTTAGAAGGCTACTGTCTACTCATGTCGTCAACGAGCTTCTTACCGAACACATTGTCTTAATGTGATCAAATAGTTAAAGCGACGTAAAATAAAATAAAATGTTAAATAATTACGTAGGTTTCTCTACCTATTCTGCAACAAATTATTCTTGAAAAATTTTATTTCTCTGTCTTCTATTTCATTCTGCTTCATTAATTAGTTAGTTTCTTATAAGTAGAGGGGAAATAAGGAAATACGTTAGGCTTAAGCGGTAGTCAACTCTTTTAAAACTGGTTACTATGACATTCCGTGTTCTTTTCATGGCCAGAAGTAAAAAAAAAAAAAAAAAAAAAAATTAAAATTTTGGTTTGAGAAAAGTTTAAACATTTAAAACCGAAACCAAAAGCATATCTTCTCCGAAATGATTAATTCCACAAAAAAGAAAAGTGACAAAAAATTATAAACATAAATTGTCTGTTTTAACGAAATCTGAATTTTTGAGAGTAAGTACGGCTTGCCGGTTATGCAAAAGTCATTTGGAGTGACATTTTTCAGGGGCTATTTCCAGAAAGATATTTTCATGTAAATTTCTTGAATATACGGCATGTTAATTAAAATCGTTAGCCAATTTTGAGAAAATTAAAATGTCCAAAAGGTTTTTCATGTAAAGGGTAGTGAGAGGCGGGGATTTTCTTGAAAATTTTCGTGTCGTATCTTTGGAAGATGCTGAACTTGATGTATAAGTTTGGTATTTAATCGACTTTTGGTTTATGAGTTAATCTATTCATACCCACACACACACACACACACACACACACACATACACATACACACACACACCACATACGGACCTTTAACTATTACTTTCTCTAAACGTACCATGCACATAGTGTATAGAGAAGGTATTGTATTGCACCCATAAATTCGCTACCGTGATTTCACCGGAAATACATGTTTTGGAGCTCCTGAATCCAAAAACGCATTTCTAGAAAAGGTTCTGGGGGCACGCACGCGCGCGCGCGTGTGTATGAGAACAGCATATCTCAGAAATGAAGTCCGTTAAATACCAAATTCAGTATCTTCAAAAGATGCGACACGAAAATTTTCAAGAAAATCCTCACCCCCAACTACCCTTTACATGGAAAACTTTTCGAAAATTGTTATTTTCTCAAAAATGACTCTAACGGTTTTGATTATAAGATATATACAGTATATAAGATATTTACATGACAAATAAATGTATATCTTGAATTTTCTGGGAATACCCTCTGAACACATCTTTATTCTGAATGAATTTTGCGGAATTTTGCATAATTGGTAAACCTTAAGAGATAGACAAAAACTTAGTACACAAAATATAGAACTCGTTAAGACGCACAATTTATGCATTTTGTTTTCGGGAGTTAACTGTTTTTGAGATATTCCTTGTTATTGATTTCAGTTTTAAAATACTTGATGCTTTTCTATGCAGGAACTTGTCAACATCTAACCACGCAAAGAATCGGATTTCTATACCATAGCAAGAACATTCTAAAGCATTTGACTGTCGATTTAGCCTAGTGTATTTCCTTATTTCCCTTCTCCTATAAGAAACTAAGTAATACTGCTAATGTTTATCTCGATTAGCATGAAGTAGAAGAATAAGCTTATTAACAATAATAGAGATGTAGAGAAAGTAATGTAAATGAACACATCATATTTTTATTTTGGAAACGTGTATTAGCAGAGCAATCTGTGATTCAAATTTTTAGGTGGAATGCAGTACCTTTTATACTTGTGTACTATATACAAGTAGAGAAAGTAAAATGTGATGCCGTCACACAGACTGCGTATCTGAACAATTATCGCAGAATTTGGCACGCTAGTCGGAGGGATTCTGGATTTTAAACATCATTTAACAAGTCTTGGGCGTAGTTTAACAAATCTACGCCCAAGAGAATTTTACGGGTTAATCCAGTGATCAAACTGAGTTGTATAACTAGTTTTGGTTTACTAACTTTTTAATGATGGCTTGGCATCCGGCAGTTCTCAAGTGTGGTGTTTACTTTTCTGTGCGCTACAAAATGAAGTTAATCTTATCTACGACGATCATGATAGAGTGGCGTTATTATTTCCTCCCCGTTCTTCCTCTCCATGGTATTTACTTGCTACTCCCGAGGGATCTCACTGCACTCTGTCGGCAGACGCGGGAGTAATGCAAACACTCGAACGTGAAGCCACATTGCTCCAGCCTGTGGCAGATACCGGCTGCATCGACCGCCACCATCTGACCGTTAAATGAGCCTACTTCGTGACAAAAGAGGCATTGAAAGTAATGAGCAACTGGGATATGTAATTAAATTTTTTAAGTTCTACCATCAGCAGATCATCACAGAAGTCGAAAATAATTTATGTAAACTAATTATTTAATAGAAGCTAAAAATGTCATGACCACGTTGGGAATAAATCGAATGTGTTGCATTCACATGTCATTTTCTACTCACTCTACTACAAACTATTCTTACCAAAGCTTATTGTTCTGTTATTTATTAATCAGATTCAAGTTTACGCAGTTCGTTGTAGGATAGAGCGTGTCGTTTCATTATGGCTCTGCAATCCCATGTGCTTTGCACGACTACGAGAAAATATCTGATGTCTTCCATTCTCAGACAAACTTCTTACAAAAGATTCTTCTTATTTCTACTCCATGACAACTCGAGATAACCAATCAATAGAATGACCTTATTAGTTCCTTATAAGTAGAAGGAAACTAAGGGTATACTCTAGGCGATAGTCAAATGTTTTAAAAATATGTCTCTATGCGATTATCATTAAAATTCGTTTTTTTGCATGACCACGAGTAAAACAAAAGAAACACAGATAACCCCCTGTTTGAGAAAAGTATAAGTATCTTAAAATTGAAATGAAATAGAAACAAGGGATATCTCGGAAAAGGTTAGCTCCACAACAAAAATGTAAAGGAAAGAAATTGTCTATTTGGCGAAATTTACGTTTATTGTGTAGTAAGTATTTTTCTATCTCTTATCGTTTATCAGTTATGCAATAGTCATTCAGAATAAGGAGGACTTCAGATGCTATTCCCGAAAACTAAAATATACACTTTATTTGTTATGTACTCGTAAATATCTTTAATATAGGTAAGGTATTTTAATCAAAGTCGTTAGCCATTTTTGAAAAATCAATTTTCGAAAATTTTTCATGTACAGGGTAGTTTGGGGTTGGGATGCTTTCTTAAAACTCTTCATGCAGACACATGCGCACACACACCTTTTTCTAAAAATGCTTTTTTGTATTGATTCGTGGGATCTCATAACATACATTTCTGTGAAATCTCGGTATCTAATTTTGAGTGGAATACAATACCTTTTCTACCCACTAAGTGCATTGTAAATACATTCCAGAGAACATAAATTCTAGAAACGACTTTCTGTTTGAGAGAACTAGACGTATTTTAAAATTCAAAATATAGCAAGGAATATATTGAAAATTGTACTTTGACATAAATTGTGTGATTTAAGTAGAGATATATTTTGTATTTTAATTTAATATTATATAATATTTAACAATATTTCCTTTGTTTCTTACAGTTTACCAATTATTCAAAAGTCGTTCAAAATGAAGAGGATTACATAAGCTGTTCCCCGAACATTTCATATCTTAAAGAATACGGGTTTTAATCAAAATACGACAATTTTTTACAAAAACAAAAGCGACAATTTGTACGCACGTAATTGGAAAGGAGCATCATTTTCTTTAACATTTTTGCTTTGCTTCCTGTTTATCATTTAACAGACTATTCGTTTTTGAGTTATTTTGTTCAGACATACACAGTGCTTGAACCTTTTTCTAAACTGTTGTTTATATTCAGGTAGTATAAAATAATGTATATTTCCGTAAACGCTTGTTATGTATATCTTGAGTGGAGTGGAATTATTTATCTACTTGCTACAGGTACGCGGGATGACAATTAAATGACTCCGGTAACCAAAGCTGAAACCATCTCTAACAAGAAAGTTCCTGTGGAGGTATATTTATGTTGGTTACAATGGCTACCTCTCGCATATGTAGAAAATGTTTTGACTGTCACTTAAATTAAATCCACATTCTGATCCAGATCAGAAATAATTTCCCGAAAGCAAATTAATCAATCTATCGGGTTTCTGCTCCAGAGTAGATTCTCCATGATAATCTCCAAACTCCTCCATTTCCCCGTTCTGCTTCTCATCATTCCAAGTTTTTGCAGGTTTTCTTGGAAAAGCACGAATGCGGTAGCCTACCACTACACGTGCACTCTCTTTCACATCTTTATATCTCAGAGAGCCCTAGCGTGGGGTTGAAGAGAGTCGATTTCAATAACCTAGGCTTATTTCAGAAGTTAAATATCAGTTTTATCCGGGTTAGTGACATACTTCAGGACCAAGTTAGCCTCGAGCCATCAAATTGCAAATGAAAATGTTGTGCTGACATTTGATGCAATTGTTTTGTATTTTAGACATCGTTTTCGATGTAATATACTGCCAACGTCCGAAAAACGCATTAAATTGAGACTTTAGTGTGCCACTAGGCTATAATATTGTTTTTACTAATTCTTGCACCAATATTTTATTGCTTTTTCTACCACGTGGATAAGACAGTAATGCATTCGACCTATAATTTGCCTCTAAGATTTCACCGAAAATACATTTGAGATACAGATTTACTACAAGTAAGAATTACTTTTGACATAGTTAATGCACAGGTTTACAGGATTGCAGATTTAAGAAGCGAAGACGAGAGTGCCATTACGGTCGGCTGTTACAGTCATGTTACCCAGGTACAACACTCGTGCGAGCGAAGACCCTGCTTTTCAACTATTTGAATATATTGAAGCGCCATTTACTATTGCTGATTCAGTTTTCGGCTCAAATTTCTTTGAATTTAAGGATTTTAAAATTTAAGTCGGAAATATGTTTTGAGGTCTCCTGAACAAAATAAATAAATAAAAAAAAAAGGTCAGTGTGTGTATCTGTGGGCTTTGCATGGAACCGAATCTCAATTGTTTCACATAGCGACCATCTTTTAAAATGTCTGGTTGGTCTAGTGTATTCCCTTCTTTCCCTTCAAATTACAAAGAAGTAAGTAACAAGATAAATTCTGCTAATGTTTATCTCGATTAGCATGATGCAGATAAAATAATAATCTTTTGTAAGAATAGTTTGTATTTTGAACAGCTTGAGAAAGCTATGTGAATGGAACACGACATATTTTTACTTTCTCTGCACGTATTATGCACATAGTATATAGAGAAGGTATTGCTTTTCCACCCAAAAATTCGATATCGAGATTTCACCGGAAATACACGTTTTAAAAAAAACTTACTCTGTAAAATACCAAAATTGGTATTTAATTTCAGCATTCTCCAGGGATGTGACACACATACATTTTTAGGAAAGTCCCCACCCCAAACTACCCTTTACATGGAAAACATTTCGAAAATGTTGATTTTCTCAAAAATCAAACATATACCTTAAACCTCTTCAACAAAAAAATATCAACACTTATTAAAACTATTAATGCAAAAAAAACAACAGCAAACGCTTTAACGATTTTCATTAAAATACCCTATATTAAAGATATTTGTATTGCAAATGAAATGTATATCTTGAATTTTCTTGTTATAGCCTCTAAAGTTCTCTTTATTCTGAATGAATTTAGCTGAATTTTGCGTAAATGGGAAACCATTTGAGATAGACAAAAACTTACTGCACAAAAAATATAGACCACGTTAAAACACACAATTTATGTAATATAGTCTTTTCGTGGAATCAAACATTTCTGAGACATTCCTTATTATTTTTTTCAGATTTAAAATACTTAAAACTTTTGTCACAGGGAATGTGCTAAACTCCTCGCCCTGCATAGAAACTGTTTTCAATAAAATGTCAACCAGCTTTTAAAAGATTTGACTATCACTTTAGGCTAGTGTATTTCTTTATTTCCCTTCTACTTACAAGGAAGCAAGTAATTAAGACAATATGTGCTAATGTTTATTTCGATTATCATAAAGTAGATAGAGGATTAAGCTTTTTAACAATAATTAGTTAGAGATTTAGAGAAAGTCATGTGAATGGAACACATAAGATTGTTATTGTTAAGCTGACTGTTAAGTGTACAAGTGTTTGTTGCGATTGAGGTGCAACAAATTGTTGCCATATTGTATGGAAATAAATAAAGAAGGAAGTGTGTCACCGTGAACATCCGCAGGAAAAGCTTTATTTTTATCAGAGAAGGTAGCTGGGCACTTGGAAGCGACAAATTCATTTAATGGATATCTGACGGAGACAGCAGAGAGGCCTGCTCGAGACAGCATTTCTTTCCAAGAAAATACGCTATGACGCTAATTGAATAGGGTACCTACCCACCTCAGTCAATGGCAAGTGGTTGGTTTCCTTTCATGGGAACACACACAGAGGCAATTGTCTTGAAGAGCAGGCCTGGCTTCTGAAACACAATAGCCATTCCTTCTGAAACTAATTAAACTCCAGCTGTCTTGTTTGACACATTTGAGTCGTGTTTAGTAATGTAGACGGTATATATTTCTGATTAAAAGCAAGAGTTCTATTATTTCTTCGCTGTGCTCTTCTATTGAAGATGAAACTGTCTTCATTTCTGTTATCTCCCTCAAAAGATTCTGCGTTTTGGACTAACGCACCTATCAATTGAGTTATTTTTATGGTTCTCAGCGCCCCATTCTATACTGGTTGTGAAAAACCTCCTAATTTTGCCCAGAGGCTTGAGGTTCTCTATCAGACTTGAGGTTATTTTACGTGTCATAAATCTAAGACACGGGACCAAAGGCTTTACTTCCCTCCCGAAGGAAGCCATACTAAGGATTTTTATACCCGAAAAAATCCATCGTCCCACATCGGGTTTGAACCCGCGACCTTGGATATATGAAGATAGCATGGTAACCATTACACCACGGAGGTTGACAGGGCGCGAGTTAGAATCTCGTTTCGACTAAAATGGGAATGGCCCAATGGCCATTCCCAATGGCGAGCCCGATTTATGTCTATATAGTATATTGACTTTGGTGTGTAAAAACATGGCAACATTCATTCCATTAGTTTTTTCTCTTGTCGAGAGAAATGTTTCGAAATTTGAATTGATATATAATACCGCTCTGGCAAGCACCTCTATTCTATTGGCTATGTTCAACGTATATACTATCAACTAATAGAGCTGATAATAACCTCGGTAGTATGGGTCTAGGGACCTGACTCACATTCAAGAGGTCCCGAGTTGGAATCTCGATTATGGCGGGTTATCCGTATAAGGTATTTTTTTCGGGTTTTCCCTTATCCCTTGAAGAGAATATCGAATAACTTTAAGCTCTATGGACCCGAGATCATTTGAGCATCATTTTATCGATTTCATTCATTGTTCGATGTGACGTTAAAGGCTGCTAAGTAAAGAAGAAAAAAAAAAGGTAAAAATATATACGAGTTTTAAACCTAAAATTAAATCGTTATGGAAATTGGTACTGGCACAAGTGTTACTCAACTTCATAACACGAAACACTCATTTATTATGAAGTCAACTGAGGTTAGCGGCCGCCATGTTTATGTGTCACGTGTTGGAGTAGTGCTTCATGATCTATGCCATCTCGCGTGCATCCTTCTAATCTAAACACATGTATATTACAATGAAATGTTATCAAAGATGCATTAGCATCTAGTGGTTGTGGTCTGCCTCACATCTGCCTTATCCTGAAAATATAAATGTTGAGCAACTCTTCAAGTTCTAGAGGCCCCGAGCTGGTTGTCATGTGGTTGATATCCGTTTCTTTGCATGGCCAGGAATTGCAAGATTCCCGTATGACAAAAGTTGAAGTATTTTAAAACTGAAACCAACAAGGAATATTTCAGAAATGATCAACTGCAGGAAAAAAGGTACCTATATGGCATACATTTTGTGAGATCTACATTTTTGTGTAGCAAGTTTTTGTCTATCGCTTACGGTTTACTAGTTATGCAAAATTCATCCTGAATAAAGAGGTTGTGAGTGAAAGTGGCTATTCCCTGAAAACTCAAGGTGCATATTTTACGTGTCATGTAAATATCTATAATATATGGTATTAAAATCATTAGCCATTTTTGAGAAAATAAAAATGTTCGGAATTTTTTCCATGAAAAGGCAAGTTTGGGTTGGGGTGATTTTTCTCAAAATCTTCGTGTCGTATCCTTAGATAGGTTTTCCAAATTAGGTTTTTTACTTAAATACCAAATTAGGTTTTTTAACCATTTTTCGCTTTTGATTTATCGTATTCACATACACAGCAAGACACACACACACACACACACACACACACACACACACAAAAGGGCCGTTTTCTAAAAAAATATTTTTGGATAAAAGGGATCCTAAAACGTGTATTTCCGGTGAAATCTCTGTATCAATTTTTGGAGAATACAATACATTCTCTATGCACTATGTATATAGTACGTGTAGAGAAAGTAAAAAAAAAAATAAGTATCAGCGTATGAGGGCTCTGATTCACCACCTAACTAACATTGGTCATGGAAACATTGAATGCCATCTTACCTATACCGTAGTATTTGTAGCCTTTACACGTGCATGTTATACAGTTGGGGTTATTTCTGAGGTGACAATATGGATTTGAAACATTGTTATGCACCCAGGATACCGGAAGAGCACTGCATTTACCTTCAACTTCCACGAGCAATATTAATATTCAGCATTGTTTGGAGAAGACATGTTAGAAAAGTCGTACATATTTTTACTTTCTCTTCTTCATACAAAAATAAGGAGAAGTATTATATTTCACCAACAATTTGACACTGAGAGATCACTAGCATGTTTTTAACTCTTCTGGATATAAGTAAAAATCATTCTGCTTTTCCTACTGCGTATCATAAACACTATATTCCAAGCAAAAATTGATGTCAATATTTCATCAGAAGCCTATTTTTGAGAAGCCTTGATCAAAAAATAGGTTTGTATCAACAGACTACCCGGGCTTATTCTGTATGCTTTAGATTTTTTAGTTTTGCACTAATACAAAGTGTTCCATTCATATAACTTTCTATGCCTGTTCTA
Source organism: Hymenopus coronatus (assembly GCA_030762935.1). Classification (NCBI taxonomy): domain Eukaryota; kingdom Metazoa; phylum Arthropoda; class Insecta; order Mantodea; family Hymenopodidae; genus Hymenopus; species Hymenopus coronatus. Next base: position 59,219,822 of record CM060882.1, read on the forward strand.
TAAATAAACTATTCTTACAAAAACTATTATTTTTATCTACACCATGCTAAACAAGATACACATTAGCAGAAATTGTCTTATAACTTGCTTCTTTACAAGTAGAATGGTAATAAGGGAATACACGAGGCTAAAGTGATAGTCAAATCTTTCAAAATTTGGTTACTATATGAAACATGACCAAAAATAAAAGAAACATTGACGTCTTTCTGTTTGAGAAAAATGTAAGTATTTTAAATATGAATCCGATAAGGAATATTTCGAGAAAGGTTAGCTCTACAAGAAAAACGTATGAGACATAAAGTGTCTGTTTTGACAAGATGTAACTGTTTAGTGTGGTAAGCTTTTGTCAATCTCTTATGATTCATCTTTTATGCAAAAGTCATTCCGAATGAAGACGACTTTAAGGCTTATCTCAGGATATTAAACATATAAATTTTGTTTATGTGTATATTTTAATACCTACATGATATTTAATCAAAACCGTTTGAGTCATTTTTGAGAAAATCAAACTTTTAAATTTTGATATTTAAGCGACTTTCCTTATTTGAATTACGCTGTGTCCCCGCCACACACACATATACAAATACACACACTGACCTTTTTCTAAAAATGCTTTACTTGGATCCAGGGCTCCTCAAAACATATATTTCCGGTGAAAACTGGGAGTTGAATTTTTGGGTGGAATATAGTGCCCTTTATTACCGATTATGTACATTATAGATACGTACCAGATAAAGTAAAAGGTGGACGTTTTCAATCTTGATGTCTTGCAACAGGTGCAAAAGTTGGCGAAGGGATTTTTAACATGGTTTTTATCGACCAAAAGTCGACCTATATGCTATTCAGAAAGACATGGGGCCTGCCCAGCTGTGGTGCTTCCCCAGTAAGCTACCTGGATAGTGTTTATCGATGTTTTCCTCATCCCCTTAACGCACACATGTCGGTTAACTCAGCTTAATAGATCCCGGGCTGTGAAACAATGTCAGTTGTTCATTATGGAGTTCAACATGTCGATTTGGGAGTGGATCAGTTGTGGATGATTATACATTTAATTCTGCATACTAAAGCAGGTACAAAAGTAAGGCATGAATTATCGCTTTGGTCTGGTGAGTAGAAGCTAGTCTTTAAAATCCGCAGGTACTGGGTTTAATTTCCGGCTGGTGGGTGAAAAAATTTCCTTGGCCAGAATTATTCACAACTAGCTGCCCGTCCCGGCTTCGCACGGGTGGTGTACCTAATAAAAAAACTGCGACAAAATCTTCCCTTTACAGAACGACCATGCAATGAAATAAAATTACAATTAAATAATTTGACAGTACTTTATTGTAATGCTTTGTAATGTACAATTTTACTTCCGGAGAGAAAATAAATAGCGCCGATTGTTTGCCGACTCTCGAGCACGCAACGTACAATTGCCCATGTGATAAACACGGCAATTCAAGGTATATTTCACATATTTCTAACAATTGACCTTGGGATTTATTGTCATTGCGAATGCAAGGTGCACGGGAAACTGAACGCGCTTAAATTCAAAAGGAAAGTCAGTTGGCATTAGTGGTATTCTTGGAAAAAGCACATACTCGCCTTAGAACCTTCCTATGATTATAGTAGCTTAAATCAACATTTTCATAATTTTTTTAACAGCGAGTCTTGTTCCGTTGCACAATTTCGGCTGATTTAGATTGCGTAGCATAATTATTACCGAGTCAACCTTGAGCTGTAAATTTTTGGCAGAATCCTGACAAATCCAATGAATTTAGGAATTCAGTTAGATCATTGACGACTTCATTTGGATTGGTAATGCAATCGATCGACTTTAATGAACGCATTTTTCCATAAATTTTACTCTGTTTTTTATATTCAAATCATCTACATTCTTATTAGTTGCTGCTAAAATGGCTCGTTCGCTCAACCAAGCATAGCTTTTTAAATTTGTAACAATATTTGGGAACACATTTGACATTCAGTTTTTCTTTGACGTTGTGAAGTGACAAAAACTTGGTGGAAACGGAATGAGGCCAGTAGAAATATCAGCAGAAATGTTTCCATTGCCAATGTCTAATAATGCCTGTGCATCTGCAAAGCGTAATGAAGCGCAATGATCTGCGCAGTGTAGTATATATTGTTGGTATTGCGAAAAGGACGAAGTCAGCGCACCCACAAGGTAGTGTGGAAAGGATGTCAAATACAGTTAACAGCGTGGGTACGCAAGGATGTCTTTGGCACAGAACAATAATAACAGTGCTTTCATAGTGTGGCGGGTAAACGCTGAAATAGGTAATGAATTACATTAAGGAGATAGTCAAAATGTAACATTCATGCTTCTTTTGAATCTCTTTCTTTCCTTTACTCCTAATGTTTTCCACCTCTTTCTTTATTTTCTTCTATGTCAAAACAGCACTTTTTAAGAATAACAAAGACATAACTAAAGAACAAGTAGATCTGGTTGCGCAAGTGATAAGTTTTTATTTGATGATAGCTTTGTGTATTAAATTTATCCATTTAACCCAAATTATTATTTGATCAAACGTATTAAAAGCACCGCAATTGTAGTGCGATGCAGACGGGGGTATCTTCTGATAAAATCACATTTAGCTACCTCATGTACCACATAACCTTAGATAACCAAAATATGCAATAGGAACTTAACCTAAAATGGTTACTATCCGGCTGCCGCCATTTCTCCACCATTTTCATATTCCAAGAAGGATTATTGGTTATGTGCATATTTTATAACTTGTTCATTTTAAAGACTTACAACAAAAATACTAATTTATTTCTTTATTTAAACGATGTGACCAAGAAAACTATTGTTAGTACACAAGAAATATGTTTAATTTTCTCTATTATCTTGTGTCATTGACTTTATAACCAGGCGCATTTCCTTAGCATTGAACGGGGAAGAAAAATTAAGCAATACTACGGCCATCTCACGGCAAATAAATGAGTACTTACTCTAGGGTTCGTTGCCAAGAAAGCTTCTTTGCTTCTTTACTTTAAACGATAGGAGTAAGGAAAGGTCGGTTAATTCATAAACCTGTGTTTAAATTTCATGCTGCGTTGCGTCATGTCTCGATAAACTGGTGCGTTACCTTAACATTGAATAAGGAGGAAAAATGCTACTACGGTCATCTAACACCAAATAAAGAAGTACTTACTCTAGGTGTTCGTTGCCAGGAAATCTTTGCTTCTTTATTTTAAACAATAGAAGTAAGGAAAGGACAGTTAATACATAAACATGTATTTGAATTTCACTGCTCTGTTGCGTCATGTCTCGATAAACTGGTGCGTTACCTTAACATTGAATGGGGAGGGAAAATATAGCAATACATTTAGCAACAAATAACCGTGGCACCACTTCCATCTGGCGGCTATTAACCAAAATGCGTTCCCTTGGCACTGTCATTATTCTTATCATGAAACTTTAAAAACTTTCCCGTACTATTTTTAAGCATTTTATTTTCAACAAACCTTGTCGTGACAGTAACGAACACAACAAAAAAGAATTGCTCAATTTGGTGCAGTTGTTCGGAAGTGGTGCGCATACATACATTTCGGCGATTCATTTATATATTTGTATATATATGTATATATATATATATATATATATATATATAAGGTGGTTCACCTGTCCCTTATCCTCTAGTTTTATGCAAACCGCAGATTATAGTCCAACCTGAAAACATCGTTCCTGAGACCCATCTTCTGCACACCAATATTATAGACTTTGGCGCTGAAGGTTAAAGCTGAACAGTAGTTTATTTGACTAACACGCGGTGCTTGTACGAGTTCCAAGATGCTCGATTCAGGTTCGAATCTTACCAAAACGTTGACAGTTTTCCCCCCTCTTTCTTTCTTCCTGATTTAAAAAAAAAAACTAGATGAGATATCGGAACACTTTTAACTTGTTTATTTGTTCTTTTATACTTGTGCTCTTTATTTATGTTTGCTCTAACTTAATCAGTCCAGTTACAGGAAAAAAAAACAAATGAAAATGAATATTCTGCATTCATTCAGTTTCTTTTAAATATGCAGGTATTATTACAATGTTTTAAAACTAACATTGGTGTTTCAGATAATACTACAGAACTAGACCCATCTCTAAAACGAAAAATACACAAAATATCTAGGCTGACAATCACAATCTCTGCTAAATACATAGATGTTCGCCATACTTTCAGTTGAAAAGAAAACTAGGTTCAATCCCCATAACTTGACAAACTTCTCAATATCCACTAGATAAAGTGTTTCCGACATTAAACATTCTCTAACTACGAAGAACAATCGATAATATGGTAGCAGTTCTAGTATTTTGAAATTGCTTTTATTAACTTCGAGTTTCAAAATTTTCATTTATTGTTTAAAGGCTTAGTGAAGTTTCTTTTTCAAAATAATTAGAAAGAAAATTAAGGATCGAAGACTGAAGAGCACGAAAAATGAACTCTCGTTTGTTCTTCATTCGTAAACCTTTTTTTGCACCTAAAATTATTAGAGTGATGAACACTGAATTAACTTTGCACCTCGATGGATAATACATAGAGAAGAAAAAAACTGTACGCAGACTGTGGAACTCGAACCGCTGAAACGCTATAGGTCATCGGCGAACATGAAATTAACCAGTTGGGCTACAATTATTGCTCCCACTTGCTGCGTTAAAACTTGTAGGTATAGTGTCACACATGTCTCCCTCTCCGCTTCTGTCTCTTTATAACTGTTGTGGACCCCTTTTTGTAGCTTAAGCCGTTCGTTTAGCCTTCATTCATTATACTTTACGTTGTAGAACGCATGACAGCGATCCTATTAATATAACATGTACTGTAACAGGTGTTAATAAGGTGTATGTTTTTGGAATGGACGCAACTATTGCTGCTAAGGTCTACTTTCCAATGAAGAGCAGGCTAGATTTGCATGGTTACCAAATGGTCGACAAGCACGGTAATTTCGACCTTATTACTTTCAGAATACGAAGTATTGCCTATCTCCAAAAATAATAAGGAACATGTGAACCACCTTGTGTATGTGTATGTATATTCCCTAGAGTCTAGAAGCAGAGTGTGAAAATAAATATTTTTATGTGCGTGCTTGTGAGAAAGAAAGCGTGTGAGACAGGGCGAGAGAATTTAATGTAAATTAAAGTAATGGAAAGTAGTGTTGTTCTTTCAAACAAGTCACAAGTTAGACAGGAGTTGGGTATGTAGTTGAACTGAAAGTAAAATGCCATAGCTGGGATTTTAATCATGAATATCCCCGTCTTCTTCCGGTGGCTCTAATAACTGAGCTACGGTGGCAATATGCTGACCTGACATTAAATTTCCTAACTGACTTGCATTTTTCTCTTTACACTGCAAGGAGGTCCTGTCTATGGCATTCAGTTTTGCAGTCTAACTATCCAACTCCTGTCCCACACACGGCTTGTTGGGGGGGGGGGGGTAACTGATTGATCCATATGGTTAAACTCTGAAGTCCGGGACAGTGTTTACTACATTAGTACTTAGGCCATTGGTGTATGTCATCTAAAACTAAATGTACACTAGAATCTAATGTCGCGACGGTATGTTGCAATGGTAGCTCATTAGAACAACCAAACGGAGACGGAGTTCCGGTTATACAATTTAAATTACCAAAGTAATGCCTCAAAACGAATACAGATAATTGTTGATGAAGGTAAAAAACGGATATGACCTGAGATGTTAAGGGTAACTAAATGGAACACACAAAAATTTAATATGAGGATGTGTTACAGTGAGTCGCAGTTAAATTCTGTTTATGATAAAGATCCATTTTATCATAAAAGACTGAAGTTAATATTCTGGTTAGTGTCTAGTAACACGGTGAATTAAGAAGTAATGCGCCTCATAGAAATGCGGTTATATTGCATTATAAGTATGATTTAATACATCGCTTTAAACACTTATATTTCGAGATATTCACAACGAAATTAATCACATCAGCTTAGCGTTTTCTATTAAAGAACCTTCATTAAAGTCCTAATTCTTCAGTGTTTACGTTAAAAATTTAATGAATTGCTACTAGAAGTATGTGGTGAGCTTATGGTAGACCCTGTATAAACATTGGCAGTTATATAAATTACGTGAAAGGCACAAACCTCACTCAAAGAAGACCAAGTTCTATAGACTCCACTAGGGAATAAATATGAAGGAAAAGGACATAATAAACACACAAAGTAACATAAAATGCTAAACGGAAAATATGAAGCTACAAATTGGAATGTAGGGAAAATTCTGAGCATGGTAAAAGAGAAATGGATCAAGAAGTTAAAGGAAATAAAAAGTAGAGAAGATTAAGGGAAGAGTTAAGCCAAAAGGCTAGGGAATCAGGCAATCTGAGGTAACAATATTACTATATTACTAGGTTCAGCAACAAATTTCTACAAATACACAGAGAATTTTAACTACAATGTAAATAATATGCAAGAAAGTATGTAGAAATAAATTACTTCAGTTATATAGACTTCGCTATAGGGATCATTGTCTTTGCTGCCTTGGGAGAAGACAGACGGAGATAATACCATAAGTATGATATCCGAATCATCGGTTCAAAGAATTCTAATTAAGCCATACTTTGATCAGTCTTTTGAGATAATGGAGGGGAGAGATGAGGACTAATTATGTGCACCAGTGGCTAACATAAGTGCCAACATATGTATATCCAACCTGACCCGAGCACCCTGCTTCCTATTTTTGTTCTTTCCACTGTCTCAAAATGCTCGTCAAAGAATGATTGGACTCTCATATAAACATTATATGAATAAAACTACCGAGAAGGAAATTAAAGTCAGTTGAATCGCATCTTCAGCATGCAAAACAATTGGAAATTAAATATGTTATAGCGGTGGTGCCGTGGCCGAGTTAGACCACTCGCCTCCCATCTCCCGGTTCGATCCCAAGCGCCCACATATGACACTTGTGGTGGACGAAGCGGCGTCTGTGTAGTCCTCCGGCTTTCCCCACCACTCATTCTACCAATTGCTCCATCATCGCCTTTCCTATCGTCAATTTAGCTTGCATTTCATATCATGCACTTCCTCACGCTCATGCCTGGCTCCGGGCGGACCATTCTGTGGTTTCGTAACGTTGGCTCCCCAACAAGCTTCTGACCCCTAGGCATCCGCTTGTAAGTCCTAGGGGAAGTCAGTCCTACTTACGGGGAGGGGTGGGTTAAACTGACTACGAAAAAAAAGTTATAATTCTAGGAGGTTAAAGAGTATGAATTTAATGTTAATACCAACCTTCTTCACCGCGTTGCTGAAAATATCATTGAAAGTTAAACGTCAGCGAAGTGTCATTTATAGCGTATGACAGTAAATGTATTGTTACGTACCTAGTGTGGGATAGAATTTACCCTTACCACTGCCTATTGTTAGGGGTAATAGATTCAGGACAGAGCTACTCGCACATGCAGAGGAAGGTAGGAGACTTCGGGGGTAATGTGGTTGGGGGAGAAATCGGGGAAATATAAATAAGTACAGTCAAGGATGCGAGTGCTTATACTACCACCCATAACAATGAGACAGAATATATGGTTGGGGAGATATTAGCGGAAACCAATGAATTATCCTAATTCCATCGAACTCGCCTTGCACATTCTGCTCTGCTGAAAGTCTCGCACTTAAATATACTACTCAACGTTGATTCTGCCGCATTATAGTTTAATTATAGTTTAGATGAAAAGATCTTCCTTTTCGGGACTTTCCAGCTACTTCTATGCTCATGCCACTCTCATCACATCGAATCTTGTCTTCACGATTGCTCAAACTGGTGGAACACTACCTCTTACTTCATAAAATGTCTAATTTAACCAACATGTCCATTGAGTACCCTATAATATCATTCCTGTTGTCATATCACTGTAGATCACTCAAAATTTTACATAAACGATTGTGCTAAAATGTCCACGAAAATGCCTCAACGTTGCTGAAGTCTGGTCTTGATGTTAATGCAAAGGCACATACAAGCTAAATGTAATCAACTAAACTTGGCGAAACACTGCTACACCAGCCTACTATCTGAATATAATTTCCCTCCTCCATTTCAGGCTAGTGTTTAATCAAATGTTTGGAAATAGTTGTTAAGCCTCCAAGGAGATTTATAAGGATGGTGGTATGAGAAGAGCGATAAAATAAGTGTGCAATATGTACGTAGTTCAGTATGTTATTTCCTATGGCGCGTAGTGTTATGTATATTGGATTATTGGATGATATCAACTTCAGCATGAAGTTTGTTGTGATCTCCAGGGCTATGCCTGTCAGTTGTTTCCGTAATAAGAAACAAATTGCTTTGAGAGATGGAAAACTATTATATTATAGATCAGTGCAGTAGTTGCTAGGTGATGGCGAGAGTATATGCGAGCATCTCTAGGGAAATCAGCGAGTCTATCCGACTTTTCTGTCAAAACAAAGTGATACCTCGAAATCATTACTCTGACCGTTCTTTTCCCAGAGGACCCCTTGTCACGTTTGCTCTCGAAACTCCAAACAAGAGCTTCGTAATTACTTAATTATAGACTTAAGACTTCTTTGTTAATGCTTTTATTGTTATCTTACCGAGCTCTACGCTGTGGATTTTTTAATTCCGGATGCCAATTTTTTATTAATTTACCATTCTTTTTCCAGAAGACCCCTTGCCATGTTTCCTCTCGAAACTCCAAACAAGAGATTCGTTGTTACTTATTTATAGATTTAAAACTTCTTTGGTAATGCTTTTATTGTTGTCTTACCGAGCTCAATTATGGATTTTTAAATTCCGAATGCCAATTTTTTATTGGATTTATTTTCCGCACTGAGAGAGGTGGCACCACTGTTATGTGCAACGCGTATTCTGGAGGTCTCTGGTTTAAACCCCCAGGCCCGACCAACATGATCGAAGTTTTTGGCGGTTTTTCTCGATCGCTAGTCGTATGCTGTATGGACAATTTGATCCGAACATTTTCCCATCACCCCTTTCATCATTAAATTTCATTTCCTTCTTCACCGCCATTCGAGATATTGGGCTGACCACCCATCCTGGACATGCTATGATCCAAAGTTTGTTTACTTCTCAACAGACTACTGACCCAAGTGTTGGCTTTTAAACCTTAATAGTAATTATTAATAATAAATAATTATAATTTATTTTAATTATAAAAAAGATACTTTAATTTTCGTACACTTTAGAATGCCTGTACAGTGAACACCTCTCCATTTTTATAATTTCGAAATGTGTTTTGTAATGTACCGCAGTATTTATAACAACGAAATATTCTAATAGTAACTCTCACTGAAAGGAGAAGAAAATATAATACATATTTTCACACAAATGTTTTTAACACATTACTATCCTGTCAACCTTCCAAGTTTTGATGATCGAATAGCCTGTAAGTACTTTTGGCAATAAAATATTTTTAGATGGGGTGACACTTCTGTACGCTATCATATTTACTTGCTCTACTATTTATTTATAAGGAGAGGAAGCATTGCATTTCACTCAAAATTGATTACGGAATTTTCACTGGAAATGTACATTTCGAATCTACCCGAAACCCCTCCCTCCAGAAGAAATACCATTCGCAGAAAAGTGTGTATATGAAAGGTGTAACTCAAAAGAAAGAAGTTTCTTTACAAAACTTATTTAAGTTCGGCGTCTTCCAGCAATACGGCATACTATTTTCTAGAAAATCACTCATCCGAACTACTCATTACATTAATGTCTTAAAAGAAGCTAACGATTTTTTATTAAAATAAAATGTGTTCTTAGGTATTTGCATGACAAAATATATTATTTTATAAGGGGTTTTTGAATAAGAGTGATATGATTTTAATTTTAAATAAAACAAGAACGGTTTGACATATCAATTTAAGCTTTATTTTTCCAATTTCTGATCATCGTGTCCAATGATTGCGTCTGTATTTCGTCATTGACAAATGTTGCTTCCAAATGTTCCTAATTCTGTGGCTTGTTGACATAGAATCGTGCTTTAAGAAAATAATTTAGAGGTGTCAGATCACATGACCTTGGCGGACCATTAAAAAATCCTCGTCGTGAGATGATCCAATCGCCAATCCTTTCCCTCAGCAAATACAGTGTGGCATTAGCTACGTATAAGGCACGGAGCACCGTCTTGTTGGGACCACAGCTCTTAAATACTGACATTCTCAAGTTCTGGCCATAGAAATTTGCGTAATATTATCCTAAACCTATCGCCATTGACGGTTGCGGTTGTTCCATCCTCATTTCGGAAGAAATAAGATCTGATAATGCCATCATGCCATAAACCGCACCACACAGTGAGTTTTTCAGAATGCAACGGCATTTCATGCAACACCCGTGGGTTGCTCTCACACAATATTGGCAATTTTGCTTATTAACAAAGCCATTAACAAAAAATGTGCTTCGTCTGAGAATTTTTTGACGAAGATGAGAATCATACTCCAAGTTCTCCAGGACCCTGTCAGCAAACTCCCGACGCAATCTGTGATTATTTGATTGAAATTCTTGACTCAATACGAGTTTATAAGGATGTAAGCCCAAATCCTTACGTAAAATTCCCCAATTTGCCGTCTGAGAAACCTTCAGTTGTTATGATCGTCGTGAAGTTGACAAATTTGGCTCATCGGCAACACTAGCCATTGCTGCTGCTATTTTCTCATCACTTCGTGCTCTTTGCTGTCTTCTTGGTGGTTTATTGTCTTGTAAAATCAAACCACGTTCAAGCTTTTGCACAGTGCAGCGTATGACCTGCACAGAGAACCGATGACAGTGACCCAATTCTCTAGTGAATAAAAGTTGAGCACTCACAACTGAGCTATTACTTTGGTAACATTTGTTATTACTTCCAACCAATCAAGATGCGTCAAACGCTGAATCATGAAACTGCATCTATACTGAATCTCTTGACACCTGCAACATTAAAAAAATATATTTTAGAAACCGAGAAATTTCCATTGAAAGTACTATCACTCCAATTGAAAGATCCTTTATTTCCTGAAGTAGTAATGGGTATTATTGAATGAAAACTATACAATAGTCCCCTGACTATCAGAACTTCGATTGTAGCACATGCTTTGGTTTTCATTCGGTTTAAAAGTCTTAATTATTTAAGATTCTTACACTATTGGTTGCTTGGCAGTTCCGTAGCTCTCAAATCGCTTTCATCAATGAATGTATATGTCAACCCCATTCTAGAGAATATAAAGCATTTATTGTTTTATTTTATTTATTAACATTTTGACTACTAGGTCATAAACATTACACTGAAGAATACCATATCATTTAGCAAGCGCCGCCCTTCGTGGTGTAATGATTACCATGTAAAATTCATATGCCCAAGGTCGCGGGTTCAAACCTGATGGAGCACGATGACTTTTTTCGGACGTAAAAATCCTCAGGAAGGGAAGTAAAGTCGTTGGTCCCATGCTGTAGATTTATGGCATGTAAAATAACCCCAAGCCTGATAAAGAGAACTCTGAGCAAAGTTAAGTCCATTTGCGCCCAGTATAGAATGTGACGCTGAGAACCATAGCAGTTAAAGAGTCTCCATTAAATAAAACTCCATTTCCATTTTCAATTAGCAAGAATTATAAATACGCAATAGGTCTATTGGGAACTATGGGGGTAATATGGGGGTACCGTGTTCCTCAACTTTAAGAGGTCACTAGCTCGAATCTCGCTTAGGGATAGTTACCCGGATAAAGGATTTTTCGGGGATTTCCCTTATCCTGAAAAAAAGAAAGAAAAGAATTCGAGTACTTCTAAGCTCCATGGATTTGAGATCATTTATAGCTTTAAAAAGTGAAATATGCATCGTTATTTAAAAAAAATACAGAGTTCCACTTCACTTTGTATGCGAGTCTTATTTAGAAATGGGATGCTTTCACAATCCAATATTCATGAAATGAATTACGGCTTTAATTATCAGATAATAACCGAAAGTAGTTATGTATTTTAATATTGAAAACTAATGTGCACTAAAGTCTACTTGTATTACTCGAGGGCTAGAGCGTCTGTTAAACCGTACTTTTAAATCTGAATGAAAACTACTTATCCATTTAAGCAACTTATTTATCCTACTGCTTCACGCATTTAACGAAAATAAATACCTTTTAAATGCAAATGAAGAATAAAAAATCGATAGTGCTCATTACTACCGTGAAGTTCTTATTCTGAATAAGTTTTGTATAGTTGGCAAATCATAAGAGAGAGACCAAATCCTACTGCTCAAAAGATTAGGTCTTATTAAGAACACCACTTAGATCATATAGGTTTTTGTAGCATTAAGACTTTGAAAAAAAAAATGATTATCGTTTAACTCAAAGCATTCTATTTATATCTAAAAAAATGTGTAGAAATGTGTTATCCCTATTAACTAGAAAGGGAAGAAAAAGGTTTTGTAAGAATGGTTTAAAGAACAGTGAGCAGGGAAAGTTAATGTGAATGCAGTGAATCAGCTTTTTCATTACTATTCTAGAAATTATTCATACAGAAGCTTATTTTTGTATATTCAATTCATGTTAATTACGACGAATGGTGGCAGAAATGGCTTCAATACGCTTTTGTATCAGGTACACAAAACATACATAAAGTTAGTAATTTTTTCATATAAACCGTGTGCAGGAAGGTAGAATCAGATTGAAAAATTCAACTAATACTTAGGAACATTATAAGTCGTAATTCGTATATGTCATTTCAGAATAATTTGTGAAACCCTTGTGTTTTGTTGAATAAAAATGCTGTCAGTTGCAAAATTTAGTGCCCAGCTCGCATGTTGCCATGGTAGCTCAGTAGATTAGAGCAGCCGGACGAAAACCCAGAGATCCGTGGTTGAAGTCGATGTGAATTTTTCATACAGGAGGTTGGTATGTCAGTTGATAGAGAGAAACAAAGTAGAGGCGCTGTGGATTACTTAAAAACGCTTTTAAAATTCAAAAGAACAGCAGCTATAACATATAAGAAACGGCTAATACTACGAAATATTCTGAGACAAAAACACTAAAGCTAGGCATTTTGGTGTCTGGCTTTGGGGACTGTTAATAAGCAGGTGTTTCTCATGCCAAAGTTTTTGGTTGAAATGAAATTCTGTATTTATCCTATACAAAAGTCAGTAAGTAATTATGAGGCAGAAAGAAGCGGAAACAGATTAAGGACAAATATAAAACGGGGAGAATTAGCAGGAAAGACATTAACGAAAGAAAGAAACGGCTGATAAAATGTCCCAACTACTTTTTCATGTTTCCTGCTATATTTTACAACTATGTAGATGAAAGTTATATGGAGGGAACTCTTGGGAATATGCCCGGATGTGTTGGCAGTGTTCTCTGGAGGAGTTAACAAAAACTACCTGCAAAGTAAAAACGCTGTTCCATTTGTGTGATGTTGAACTTTTTCAATAAATTCTCTGCAGCGGCTACAGTGATGTTTATTAGATAAAGTTACAACCACAAAGCATTAAGTAGCGCATTATTTTCACATACAGTATCCATTACGTGCATTAGCATATTTCATAAGGTATATGACTAAAGAGAGAATGGCTGCTAAAGGCTGGAGGTTATGTGGTAACATGAATACTGGTTAATTTAGTTTAACCCGAGCAGCTCATTACGATGCACATATTCAGCATCGTACATTATTATTGTGATGCATGGATTTTGCAATGACATCAATATATAAGAACCTGGGGAAAACTAAACATGTTGCCAACATTTTTAATATTTTGAAGTTCACTGTTTAATGCTTTTGGACGATTTGAGCATATCCTGCTCTTGAAACAACCAAGGAATGTAACTACACCAGAATAGGCCTGTATTTGGAAATCAAAGTAATATCTTTTTCCTAGACGTTTGTGAATGCCTGACGTAGAAGTATTATGGACATTTTATGGGTATGAAACCATCACAAAGAATTTTGCAGAAAATGTATTCCATTCACTTGACTTTCTCTATTAATACTGCAATAAATTATCGTTAGGAAAACGTGTTTTTCTATCTATTTCATGCTAATCAAATAAACATTATCAGAAATGGTCTCATTACTTACTTCCTTGTAGGCATAAGGAAATACACAAGAATAAAACGATCTCAAATCTCAAAGAGTTGGTCATTATGTGATGAAATTAAAATTCTATGTTCTATACATAACCAGGAGCCCTTCCTCACTCCCAAATGAACAACCTACGACTTTCCATTTGAGAAAACCTATATTCATTGTACATTTTAAATCATTTATAAGGAATATTTCAAAAATGCGGAACTCAACATTGACATAAATTGTGTTTTAATAGGCAAAATCTTACCAAAAAGAAAATGTGTATCATTTACAATTCATACAGAAGGAAGAGGACTTTAGGGGCTAAACATTTAATTTCTCATGAAAATATCTTAGTTACGGTATTTTAATCAAAATCTTCAGCCATTTTTGAGGAAACACAAATTTTCAAAAAATGTAATGGCAGGTAGGGAAGGAAGATTTTTTTTTTGAAATCTTCAAGTTGCAGCCTTGGAAGATCCTCAGTTCAAATGCCAAGTTTGCTATTTAACAGAATTTTCCGTTTTTTAATTGTACTGTTCACATACATACTCACACACGCACACAAACAACAAGCACAAGGATCTTTTTGTAAGCTCTTTTTGTTTGATTTAGAGGACATGAAAACACATTTACAGTGAAACATCAACATAAAATTTTTGGTTGGAATATAATAATTTCCCTACTTACTACACGCACTAGGGAAATTAATAAAAACGTTATTATACATATAGTCTTACAAATAATTTCCTCCTCTCTTCTCGCAGTCGTTTCTTTATGTTCTTATAAATAAGCTTTACACTTCGAGATCATTTATATCTGGCAAGTTTACTTTTTTTTTTTACATATATTTGCCCTTCAGGCTTCTTAATCTAATTGGCCATTAGAAGAGAGACAGACAGAGAATGACTTGCAAAGAACACAATAACAGAAACGCACAACTCTAAAAAGCCATGCCAATACGGGATTCAAACACGCGGCCCTCTCGCGGCAGAGCGACAACACCAAACTTACCATCAACCACGGCTGCTGACGAGATAATTAAGGTATGTACTCGTAAACGGGAGATCAGCAGTTCAGAACCCGCCAGGATGCTTCTTCCTGACTGAGGTGTTATTCAAAAGTATTTATAAGGCTTCACAAATTGCAAATATTTAGGAGGTTCACTAAACAAACTAAGTATTGCACTTTTGCTTCACAAATTTCTTTTACTAATTATTTCATTTCATGAATTGCCATTTTCCACCGCCTGCGGTGTGTATGTATGATGAAGAAATGTATTTATATTCAATTAATAACAAAATTAGTTCTATAATACAATTATTTATAATGATTGTATTTATAATTATTTCAGTCTATTGAACATACAGTACACTAATGCTAAGTACTCCTAGTAGGGGCTCCTCACGATTTGCTCTTCAACTTAGTGACCACCATGGTTTCAGTCTTAAACTATCAGGCCAACTTACATGTATATATGACCTCTATCTCTATATTTGATTTTTTATTGTTGTTTCATTTATATTTATATGATATCTAAGGTCATATCCGGGGCTTTGCGCTTCAAACAATTCGTTGTCTGTAGGATCTTTTACGTTTGGTTTAAATCATTTTATTTTCCTCAAACACTCACACACACACACACACACACACATATTCACTCTCACATACATACTTCCAGACTCTGTAGGGGATAAGGAATAATTCTGGCCAGTCGGGAATCGAACCCGTGACCTTGGCTATATGAAGTTATTATGGTAACCATTACATCATGGAGGACGACTTAAAGATGTGTACCTTTTCGTCTATCATTTAACGTTTCAGTTTCACTAGATTACGCAAAACCCCTTCCATTTGAAATGATATTCCCGTAAATTCGAAATATGCGATTTTATTCATGTAAATATTTTAAATGTTATTTTAATAAGAATTATGTGTTATAAAAATATTTAGAAAAAGCTTCAATGGGATTTTAAGACATTCTTGAAAATTTTCAAGTTGCATTGTTTGTGTGTGTGTGTGGGTGTGTGTGTGAGAGAGAGAGAGAGAGAGAGAGAGAGAGAGAGCAAGCGTGTACCTTTTTCTAAAAATGCTTTTTTATTTAGGAGGCCTTAGAGCATATATTCAAATGAAATCTCGGTATTGAATATTTAATTGGAATGCAACTAAATGTACTTGGTAGAAAAAGTAAACACGTTTAATACTACTTTACAACATTTTTTGATTGAATGCAATTGCCATTCAAGCAGTACATATGCATTTATAATTTTAATCTGGTTTTCCAGACAGAATGCATTGGTAAATACTCAATATAGTTTGCAAATTGAAATTCATAAATGCTCAAACATGCCTAGAAATATTTCCACTTTGAAATGAACATTCTGTATAATGTCAAGAGCAAAGCGAGTGTAATTTAACCTTATTCTCTATGTCTGTTAGTTTGACTGAGCTGATCAAGTGTGCACCATAATATTAAAATATATGAATAATGTGATGCGTTTCATTCATATGACTTTCTCTGCCTATTCTGCAAACAAACTTTTGTGGTTTTGTTTACCAGTTATGTAGAAGTCATTAGAGGCTATTTCCAGAAGTTCAACACATACAATTTGTTTGTCGTGAAATTCTCTTAAGCATATGCTATTTTAGGCAATAGTCATTTTTGTGAAAATCAACATTTTCGAAAAATGTTCTATGCAAGGGGAAAATGGGGATAGCGCATTTTATTAGAACTTTTCATGTCGCATCTTTGAAAGACACTGAATTTAAATACCATGTTCGGTATTTTTCGTTTTTGAGCTATGCTGTATGCGCACACACGAGAGACGGTGAAATCTTTATAGAATTTTTTTTTTGGATTTAGGGGTCTCAAAACAGGTATTTCCGGTGAAATCTCGGTATAAAATTTTTGGATATAAAACAATAACTCTTCTATCTATTGTATGCATCGTACTTACGTAAAGAGAAAACAAATTTTGTTAAACTGAATGAGAAGCTGGAGAGAAACATAATCGATGAAAATATTTTATTTACTGCTAATAAAAATGTGTACACAGACTATGTAGTTGAATATCACAGTGCTTCTCTCCAGTTCGAAACTGTGGAACACCTACTTTGTGTTTTCTATCTGTATGGTTGTACGCATGAAATATTTAAGAATCGGAGCATATACGGAGTTCAAATTTATTAAAAATACTGAAGGACATTTAACGGTGTATTTAAAATTCAATTTAAATCAATACAAAAGTAGAGATATCAATTTTGCGAAAGATTTGCTAAATGGCATAGGTTAAGTGATAGATTGTAAATCTATTAAGGGGGTTTATTTTCTCTTTTACCAAAGATAATTTGGGGTTTTATAGTCATGAAATGATATTAGTTTACTGCTTTAGCTAAATCGCTACATATACAAATTTAAGTCTCAAGAATAATTTTCAACATAAATTTGCCTCAACTATTTTTTTTTACTTTCTCCAGCACATACAATGCACACAGCAGCTAGAGAAGGTGTTCCACCCAAAAATTCGATTTCGATAATTCTCCGAACTGAACCCAAAAAAATTACAAAACGGCTCTGGGGGTGTGTGTGCGTGTGTGTGTGTGTGTGTGTGTGTGAAGGGGGAAGGAGCACAGTTAAAAAAAAAAGACCACATATCTCCTCCCAAAGATGCGACAGAAAGATACCAAGAAAATGCCCCCCACCCAAAATTACCCTTAAATGGAAAAATGTTTGAAAATAAACTGGCTCAAATAATTTTGATCAAAGTACCATATATTAAAATATTTATATAAAAATAAAATATATATATATATCTTATATTTTCTGGGAATAGCCTCTGAAGACCTCTCAATTCTGGTTGAGTTTTGCATAACTGGTAAATGGTAAGAGATACAGTCTTACTACACAAAAACTGCAGACCTCATTAAAACACACAATTTATACAACATACGTTTTTTATGTGGAGTTTATAGTTTCCGAGATATTCTTTGTTATTGGTTTCAGTTTTAAACTACGTAACTTTTCTCAAACGGGAAAGACCCGTTTTGTTTAATCTCTCTTGTTTTACTGTAGGCCATACAAAGTGATTCGAGCTTCAATTATTTAACATAGCTTTGAAAAGATTTGGACACTTAGCCGTTATTTTCCTTCTAGTTGCAAGGAAGCAAGTAGTAATAGAATTTGTTATAATGTTTATATCAATTATCATGATGTAAAGAAAAGAATTTTATTTTGTAAGAATAGTTTGTATCTAGAAAGGCTAGCGAATAGAAAAAATCATATTTTTTATTTGTGTGTTTAAATTGTTTTAATCTGGGGGGTAATGTCGGACGATTACATATAAAAGAGGCGAAATGATGTTCAAATGAGCCTTGGATTCATTGGGCTCAGGGTTATCTAACACATGTCCTCTCAGGATAAGCGAAAATCCCGATAAATAATCTTATAGGATAACTTTTCTAACCGAGATTCGAACTCTTGAATGTGAGGAAGACACGCTACCAGCGCGCTACAGAAGCTGCATATACAATTTGGCAACACTTTAAGAAAATTAAATTAACTTTTTCACATAGCGGATGAAATAATTCATAGATAACATAGATAATTTTGAAATGAAATTTCATTTCAAATATAGTAAAACGATATAAATTTCAGAAAGTTACATGGAAAGAAGCATTTGTTCCCTTGATGGAATAGTTATATAGCACAATCATGATCTTAATTTCGCCCTTGGGTGATTTCGTATTTGAGCCACGCTCTGCTTGTATCGCTGGAACACTGCCATCAGAAATGGAAAAAATTTGTTCCATTCACATGTCTTTCTCTATCTGTTCTTCAAAAACTTTTCTTACAAAAGACCATATATTTTTATCTGTATCACCCTAAGCGAGATAAACATTAGTAGAAATTGTTTATCACTTGCTTCCCTCTAAGCAGAAGATAAATAAAGGAATAGGCTAAAGCGATAATAACATTTTTAAAAGTTGGTTTCTCTGTGAACAATTGTATCTCGGTTCAATTTGCCTCGCCAGTAAAACAAAAGAGAGAGAAAAAAAGAAAGGTGACCCCTTTGAAAAAATTTAAATAGTTAAAATTCAAACCGATAGCAAGGTATATCTCGGAAACGGTCAACTCCACAACAAAAAACGTGAGACAAAATGTGAGTTTTAATAAGAAGTACATTTGTTGTGTAATAAGTTTTTGTATATTTTTGATAGTGTTTAACGCTCGCTTTTCCAACTTATGGCACCGCAAGCGTTGACACTGGTGATACATGGAATGATGATAGAGCACCGGTGAAATGCGAAGGCGGTGAAAACTCGTCCCTTCGCCGCTTTGTCCACCACAATTCTCGCATGTGGTCACCTGGGATAGAATCCTGACTGCTTGGCAGAGCTGAGTGGTCTAATCACTCGTCCACGACGCGGCCTTTTTGTCTATATCTTACGGTTTAGCAAGTTATGTAAAATGTATTCAGATTGAACAGTTCTTCAGAAGCTCTTCTCAGAAAATTCATGATGTATGTACATTTTATTTTTAATATAAGTATCTTAATACAGATACACATTTTAATAAAATCGTTAGATCCATTTTTGAGAAAATATTAAAAAAAATCCAAGTAAAGGATAGTTTGGGCTCGAGGCATTTTCTTGAAAAATTGTTGATACTTTTAGTTAGTATTTAACGGTCTTTTATTTACTGTCCACATACACAGAACCTTTTTCTAAGAATGTTTTTTTTTTAGACTCGGGTAGACCTCAAAACACATTTCCGGCGAAATCTCGATATCAAATTTTTGGGTGGAATACAGTACCTTCTCTGTACACTAAGTACGTGCATAGTACGTAGAAAAAGAAACATAACTGACTATCGAATGAACTTCTTTCGTTTAGGGTTTAGATGCAGATATCTTACCCTCTCACCCTAGTAACCGCATTATCCCAGCGACTACCTTACAGCTAGGCCGTGCTCCGTGGTAATGTGTCAGGCTCGCATTTGGGAGAACCCTGTATTTTGATTCCCGCCTGGGCCATCACTGTGACCTTAGGTTTTTCGTAGTTTCCCATATCGGTAGGCGAATGTTGGGGTGGTTCCTCTACTATTTCGTGTTCATTATCTATCCCCATCATTTCCCTTCATCTGTTCACCCTTCTTATGTTCTGGGTTTAACAGGGTTTAGCGCGCTGCGACGGTGGAGTTTACGCTGTGTAAAGATTTCTCCCTTGGTGGTTTACTGAACTCTCATTTTTATGTCAAGGTGGGCTCTCGCGGGTACTATATTGGAATTGTTGGTGATCTCGTCCTTGCTAGTGCACTTCAATGTCCAGATCTGATCTCCCTTTGGATCACCCCTCCTCCCAGAGAGTTACGTAAACACAAATGGCCCTCTAGTGACTTACTTTAGTTTTGAGCTCCAAGACATGCAGCACCTTCCTTCTGACTATTCGAGCTTCCGCTTAGAACTACACGCAGCGATGGTCTTTATTCTTTTCCTTTTGTAATTTTTTAGGCGTAAATAAAGTAATTGACAAGTTTGAATCTTAACACATTTGTTAAGTGATATAAACTATATTACTGCATTAACTACATGCATAAATACATACCTATTATATACACGTATTCATTAATTTACTTTGTTTTGAATTTCCACGAGTATCAATCCGTAGATTTTAGCTTGTATAATTTTCATAGCACCATAGAAGCTCAGAACACATATACCTATTAGACGATAGAAAGTTGCACTAAGCACCGAATTTTAAACTTAATTTCATCGTCTGTCCCTCTCCCTCACTCTCTCTCTCTCTCTCTCTCACTTTAATACGAATACATCTTTCTCAGTGCCTTTCAGATCCACGTGATATCTTACAAGCTATCGAATGGGACGACTCTAGCGGTATGCCGCATTTCTGACGTCCTGGCCGACCAATTTAAATTTTTTACTTTCTCTAGCCCGCTTGTACAATGTAAACAATAGTTTGTGGTGGGGGATTTTCTTGAAAATCTTCATGTTGCATCCTTGGATACTACCAAACCCAAATACAAGTTTGGAATTTAATGGACTTTTCGTTTTTGAGCTATGCTTTCCACAGACACATGCACACACACACACAAAGATACACACATGGACCTTTTTCTAAATATGCTTTTTCGGACTCAGGAGACCCGAAAACATATATTTCCGGTGAATCTCGACATCGAATTTTTGGGTGGAACACAACACTCTCTCTATCCACAATGTAATTAGTACATGTAGGGAAAATACAAATTAAAATATATAGTAATATAATTGCGCGGTCATCTATTCAGATCATTTTAACTGGTACAGTGGTCAGGTTTTACATTAATCATTAATACATTAGAATAGTTTTTGTCTCTTGATCTTTCAAACAAGTACTCTATGATTGGTTTACCATTCTTTTTACAATATAGTGTATATGCGATAGATTTGACTACACATTTCACACAAACTATTATTGTTGGGTTCATGGAAACATTTTGTTTTACACGCCTTGTGATAGTATGCATGTACAGTCAGGAATTTATAGTGTCTAAGGAAAACAGGTAAAAGTCATTGTTCGGCGCGTATAGAAGTTGCCTGGCACTGAGGTCTCTATGGACACTGTAGCAGTGCGCTCCATGCAGCGAATAATAATGATACTACTGATAAGAATATATCTGCAGTCTTCCACGGTCATAACCTCGATGGTCAGAATATGTTTAATATGTACATGAATGAATATTGTGGGTAGTATACCAAGGAAAATAAGTACATATTAAGGGAGGAATGTTTATACAATACAATATAAAGCCTTGTTGAGGTGAAGTCAAAAGACTCGAAGCTACAGAAGGGTAGAGCATCGAACGCAGAGCTTTTGTCAAGTTCCGTAGGGGTGTTTCCTGTATTCATCCAGTGTAGCAAGAGTTTTGGGGACAAAGGTGAATCCCATTACTTATCAAAATCTATGGATAAGCTCCCTGGCGTATAGAGCCACGTGAAATTTTAAAAGTGACTATTAAGAGATCAGTTGTAGGTTATATATTACAACAATAGGTGTGATAAAATGAAAGCTGTGGAAAGACACTTGTCGGTGTCAGATGAAATTGTGTATGGCAAAAATTGTGTATTATAATGAGATTTACATTTTTTGTCTAGTAAGTTTTAGCCTATGTCCTACGGTTTACCAGTTAAGCAAAAAGCATTTAGAATGAAGAGGTCTTCAGAGGCTACTACCAGAAAATTCAAGATACGCATTTCATTTGTTATGAACATATCTTAAAGATACAGTATTTAATCAAAATCGTTAAGGGATATTTTTGAGAAACTAAAACGTTTCTAACATTTTCCATACAGTGTATTTGAGGCGGGGGGGGGTGGATTCTTTAAAATCTTCGTATCACATCCTTGAAAGATGTTGGACTTGAATGACAAGTTTGCTATTTAACTTAATTTTTGAATCAGTTTTTAATACACACACATGATTCTTTTTCTAAAAATGCTCTCTTTTGGATCCAGGGATCTCAAAACATATTTTCGTTAAGATTTCGGTATCGAATTTTCAGGTGAAATACAATACAAGTACATTGTACTAGAGAGATTAAAAATGACAAGATCCTAGCTGCAGTGTACGATGAGCAGTTCTAAATTAGTTGCAAAAAGTGATAATCTTAGTGGAACAGATAACGGAATGAAATGTGTATCTGCGCGGTCTCATTTTGATGGCGTTTCAAAAGGAGGAAGTTAATCTGCACTCCCACTAAACTAAGTTATCAGTAAAAACAAACATGTTGAACGAACGCGTTCGATGGCAGACGTAACTAACTTACAAATTAAAAATAATGAGATCTCTGATTGGAAAGTTTCCCGTGTGCGTTGAACCACTTTCCATTACCGAGATGAGTGGTTTGTTCAGCGAGTGCGCGCGCACTCATGCACACATATCATTCTCTCTCTTTCAAAAGCAGCACTGCAATATATGTTAGAACTTTTTCTCCCATTGTCGCTGCGAATCTGATTGATGATAAATTTATCTTTTCATTTCTTTCTCTCCCAGCATCGTTTTTTTATTCCTTGTTCCTACTTTACTTGGGTCAGATAACTCATCTGAGGTTTCTACCAGCAATGATTGAGCGAAGGTTTATTACTCTCTCTCTCTCTGCCCCCTGGGAGAATTCACTCATAATCTCAAAAAAAAAAAAAAAAAAAAAAAAAAAAAATAACTGAGGGGTTCACTCACGCAACTTTCATACTCACTGTGGTTTAGTTTTATATCTATTTTTCCAAAAAACTCGTTTTCCTAGTCCATATTTGTAGAGGAAAACGTTTGCACAAATGAAAGTAAAAAGGGGATACAGGGAGACAGGAACACAGCAAATACTACTACTACTGCTACTGCTACTGCTACTGCTAGACTTAAAAGGTAGTTTCGCGCAAACTCAATTCGGTTTTAGAAAAGGCCGATCCACTGCCGATGCAATAAAGTTGGTCTTGGAAACAGCACAGAAAGAAGTTAAGGAAATAATAGGTATGTAGTAATGGTTTCATTAGACGTTAAAAATGCTTTTAACTCTGTACCGTGGCTGGGTATTACAAATGAATTAATACAAAAGAAAATATCTCCATACTTGATTAAACTAATAAGTAGTTATTTGCAAGATAGAAAGATCCTTATTGGAGAAAAATCAGAGATGGATGTAACCAATGGAGTACCGCAAGGATCAATTCTAGACCTCACTTTATGGAATATATACTATGATGAAGTGCTCAGACAAGAGCCTGCAGTAGGCGTAACACTGATGGGATACGCAGATTACCTCGTTCTGATTGTGTGTGGCACTTCAAAACAAGACATAGAGGAAAAAATACAGTGGCCCATTAATAGGGTTGAAGTCTGGATGACTAGTAGAGGACTGAGCCTGGCTCCAACCAAAACCGAAATGGTAATCCTTGGATGGAGGAGAACTATTAAAGAAGTGACCTAAAATATTAAGGTATTTTAATTGGAAATAATATGAGTATGGTCGAACATCTGAAGTATGTGTCTGCAAAGGCGGAAAAAGTGGTCGCAGCTTTGGCTAGACTGATGCCAAACGTAGGAGGTCCTAACAAACAAAAGAGCAAATTACTAGGAAGTGTTATTAACTCCATTATACTTTATTGCGCTGCGGATAGGAAGGAATGTATGAGAAAAATAGCATATAGAAAACTTATAGAACGCGTGCAAAGAAAGATTGACATAAAAATTGCAAGTGTATATCGTACATCATCAAGGCAATACAAGTGATTGCAGGAACAATACCGCTCCATTTATTAGCAATCGAGCATACATTTAATAAAGAAGAATATAATAGAAAATGAAGAGGAAAGGAAAATTACAAAGAAAAGGTCGCACGAGGAATGGGATGACGAACTTGAAACGGCCCAATGGACTAAACGCTTTATCCCAAAATTTGAACCATGGTTAAATATACCACGCGGAGAAGTTGACTACTTTTTTACGCAATTCTTAACAGGACATCGCCGATTTGGAACCTACTTGTACAGAATGAAGATAATTGAGACTGAACAATGCAGATATTGTAAAGAAATACACTATTTTATTATGCAAAAGATGGAACGCCATAAGAACAAAGACCTTAAACGATATTGAAATGGAATTAACACCAGACAATATAATACAAAATATGATACGTAAGAAAGAAATATGGTACCTTGTTACAGGAATGATTAAGAACATCCTACAAGATAAGGGAAAAGGTGAAGGATAAACATGAATGCTGAGAGGCGGTTCCGCAGTGATGCAGGAGACGGAGGTGGTTTTTAGCCGGTAAGAGTCCGAAACACCAGGGCCACCTTTCCTGGCGTCCATGAGGATTTTCCCCTCCTTAAAAAAAAAAAATACTACTGCTGCTGCCACAAATCCTGTAATTTTCCTCAAACTGGTTGCAAACTTCATTCATTATAATTTTAAAGTGTATAATCGTTTTAGTCTATATATTACTATATATGTCTTCCTATATATTACAATTTAGATTTGCACTACAACTAATAAATTGACGCAGTCTGTTTCGAAACAAGTTCTTGGCAAATGCACCTACCGTCAGTGGCAGGAGGAAACTGATGTAGTGTACTTGTCCCATGGTATGTACTGTCTCGTGTTAATAATCATGCGCATATTAATGCATTTAGGATCGTGAATAGGGAGTAATTTGCGAGTTGTTTTGTGTCTTGTATGTGCTTATCAATTGTGAAATATTGGGCTTGCTTTGGATACATGATTACTCAGAGAGCAAACAAAGGTTAAGATTTTGGGAGGAAGGGGAATAAAAACTATTTGTATAGGCAGAGGTCACATGAGTAAAGCTACATTCAAAATGAGATGCAAGCGCAGATTTAACGAGCATAAGCACACGCGTGAGGGAAGATCATTCACAATGCAGTCCTAAGCGTAACGCAAGAAGTTTACATGGGTTTCTATATCTGTAAATTGCATGCGAATATCTTCCAAGTGCTCCGCAAGTTTCAAATTGAATAACATACCAACAATGCATATAAGAAAATTCACTCAATGTTTTACAAATAAATATGCTATAAAAAACTTACATAGTAACAACTGACGCTCAGGCAGTGACGTCACAATAATTGCTCATTCAAAACTATTAAAAATAGTACAAGCATAGAGACTGCAGAAAGTGATAAAGCTACACAGCTAATGAACTAAGAATTATCTCTCTGCACCTTCGATTTAAGCGAACCAAGAAATCTAGACGCAGATGATAGTTACATCCATTAAATTAAATGGCGATTCGCAAAAAGACTGTCATAACCTCTTGAGGGGAAATTAGAAATGGCGCGGCACTTCAGGACCAAATAGAAGAGCATATATATTCAGCATGCCCTCTAAAATCTTGCAGTCTTGTTGAATTCATAGGGAATGCATAGAGAAAAGAAACAGACTTCCTCCTCTTTGCACGTAACTCAAGGATAAAGTTTGAAGTTTGCAAACTCTTGCGTTGCATTACATTACACTGCATTGCGTTGCGTCTTGCCTGTTTCTATGTGAATACTTACATTAAATAATGCGAGTACAAACTTGCGCAGACATAACGTAGCAGAAACGCCATTCACAAGCAATCGTAAGCGCAACGCAAGACGTTGGCACAGGTTTCTAGATCCGCAAGTTACATGTGAATATCTTCCAAGCGCTCCGCAGGTTACAAACTGCATAACATAACTAACAATACCACAGAAAAAAAATTCACTCAATCTTTTACAAATAAATGTGTCATAAAATTACAAACTAACAACTGACGCTCGCGGCAGTGACGACACAATAATTGCTAATTCAAAACTATTGAACATAGTACAAGCATAGAGACTACAGAAAGTAATAAAGCCAAACATTTAATGGACTAAGAATTATCTCTCTGCGTTTTAGGAATAGCCTCTGAAGTCCTATTTATTCTGAATGGCTTTACCATTAAACCATAGGAGATAAAATATAACCTACGAAAATGCAGATATCGTTAAAACACATACATTGTTGTATAGTTATTTTTATAGAGCTAGTTATTTCAGAGATATTCCTTTTTATGGTATTTTAAATTGTAAATATTTTCATTTTTCTCAAATAAATAGTCGTTATTCGTTTTTCATACCAGTCATGCAAAGAGAAGGGAATTTCAATTGCATCACATGGCTACCGGTATATAAAAGAGTTCAGTATATATTTAGCCTTGTGCATTCTCTTATATATTAGAAGGAACTAAGTAATATAACTATTTCTGCTATATTAATTTGATTAGCACATACGAGAGAGAAGGATAAGCTTTTGTAATAATATTTTGTTGCAGAATATGTAGAGAAAGTTATAAGAATGGAACACATCAGATTCATTACTTTCTCTAGCATGTACGTACAATGTACGTAGTAGGTAGAAAGTATAGTATTTCACACAATCCTCTTAATAAACTTGAAATTCTCTTAATAAGCATTCTAAAAATGTCCGCGTAGATGTGTTCGCCTCTGAACAGGATAGCTCAAAACGAAAAGTGCGTTAAATACCAAGTTTGCTATTTAAGTGCAACATCTTTCAATGTTGCGACATGACGATTTTCAGGAAAACACTCCACCCTTTATTTGGAACAATTTTAGACAATTTTGATTTTCTAATAAATTGCCATAACATGATTAAAAAACTACGTAATCAAGATATTTTTATTAAAAATAAAATGTATATCTTGAGTTTCTCGGAATAGCCTCTGAAGACATCCTCGTTCTGGAGACGTATAGCTTGTAAACCGTAAGAACTAACCAAAGCTTACAACACAAGAAATGTAGTCCTCGCAAAACACAGCATTTATCTCACATTCATATATATATATATATATATATATATATATATATATATATATATATATATGAATGAGTTAAGTCTCCGAAATATTCCTTATCATTGGTTTCAATGTCAAAATATTCGTTTACCATCCCTTTTATTTTACTCCCGGTAATGTAAAGAGAACCGAATTTCAGTTGTATCGCATAGCGACAAGCTTGATTTAGTGCATCTCTTATTTCCCTCTACTTAAAAGGAACCAAGTAATAAAACCAATTCTGATAAAGTTTCACGATGTAGATAGAAGTATAATCTTTTGTAAGAATATTTTGTTTACAGAACGGCTAGAGAAAGTCATATGAATAGAACACTTCTGATTTTTTTTTAGTTTTTCTATTCCATGTATAAAGTAGAGAAAGTATTGTATTACGCCCAAAACTTCTGTATCAAGATTTCAGGGGAAATGTATGTTTTGAGATCTGAATTCGAAATAAAGTCATTTTTAGAAAATGTTCCCGTTCGCGCGTACATATGGATGCGCGCGTGAGTATGAATGAACAATGTAAAAAGAAAACGAAAAGTCGATTAGATACCAACTTGATATTTAAGTTCAGCACCTATAAAAGATGCTACATGATTTTCAAGAAAACTGTTCCACCCCAAACTACATGGCACATTTGTCGAATCTTTTTATGTTCTTAAAACTGGCTAACAATTTTGACTAAACTGCCGTATATTTAAGATAAATTCTTACGAGATGCAATATATATCTTTAATTTTCAGGGAACAGTCTTTCATTGCTTCTGGGCGACTTTTACGTTACTGAAAAGAGCTGTAAGCGATGAAGAAAATCCTTTTATAGAAAAATGTAGATTTCGTTAAAATATCCAGTTTATATCAAACGTATTTTTTATGAGATTAACCATTTCCGAGTTGTTTGTTCCTTGTTGTTGGTTCATTTTCACAATACGTATACATTTATAAATTGGGAAATTGTTAATTTTTTTTGTGTCCTGGTCAAGCAAAGTACGGAATACTAACGCCATCATTCAGAGACCAACTCTTGAAATATTTGACTCGTCGTTGTACTTCTATCATCTTGGCGACTACTTCCAGTGTACTTCTTTATTCCCGTGCATTACAAGGAAGTATGTAGGTAGTAAGTGTTTACAAAATGTTTATTTCTATATAAATGAAGTCAATAGAAAAATATACTTTCGTAAGTATATTTAAATGCAGAATAGGTAAGTTGCGTGAAAGTCGTATGGAATTAATATATGTTTTTTATCTGAAGTGGTACAGTATTCAGAATACAAAATAAAAGACGCAGAAGGAACTTTTTAAAAGTATGTAACATGAAAGTAAGCGCATCTAAAATAAAAAAAAAATATTGTACATATATAAAAATCTGATGTGTTCCATTCAGTTGACTTTCTCTACATCTCTTTAACAAATTATTGTTAAAAAGCTTAGGCTTCTATCTACTTCATCCTAATCGTGATAATATTAGCAAAAATGCTCTCTTTTAGCAGAAAGGCAATAAGGGAATACACTAGGCTAAAACAACCATAAAAGTTGGTTGTCTTGTGGATGAAATCCGTTCCTATGGATTTCCCGAATATGAAAAGATCTAAGTATTTTAAAACTGAAACAAATAACAAGCAATATCTCAAAATTGTCAGCTCTAAGAAGAAAGTTTATATTATATAAATTGTGTGATCTACATTTTTTGTGTAGTAAGTTTTTGTCTATCTCTTACGGTTTATAGTTATGCACAATCCAGCAAAATTCATCTATAATAAAGAGGTCTTCAGATCCTTGGAATATACTAAACTTATATACAAAGTTTGGTATTTAACGACTGTTTGTTTTTGAGTTAACGTGTCACAGGCACACGAACATACACGTGGGCGTTTTTCTAAAAGTGCTGTTTTTTTGGATACAGAAGACCCTAAAACGCCTCTTTCCGGTGAAATCTCGGTATCGAATTTTTGAGTGCAATGCAATACCCTCTCTATAAACTATGTACATAGTACGTGTAGAGAAAGTAAAAATGGAAAGGAAACTAGAATTTTGACTGCATAAAAACTAAAAATATTTGTTTCTGATAATTGTGGGTGAAACATTTAAATCCAATCGGTGTCAAAGCAATAGTTTGCTAAATCATGCTCATACACGTCTCATATTCAAGTGATCTCATTAATTATGAGAAACATGACTTGGTGTGTGAGAGATGAGTATCACTAAAGTTACTCGCTGGCTTCACAGAGCGCCGATCATTTTACTTCAGGCTTTTTGAATGTTTATTAGATACCTATGCTCTCGAAGTTGCTATTTTCCAAGCCATAAGGCAGCACTGAAACTGTACCGTATTAAATTTCTTCACAAGGTTATTATTCTATGCATCTACGCCGAGGTACAGGCATTTAATGAAAAACGTGATCAGAAAACGGGTCGACTTGGGTGGCATTAAAAGTGAAATAGGGACGTTTGGGTACCTTAACGCACACCATTTGTCTTGGTGTCTGACGTAGATCCCGAGATGTAGAAGAGGAGTTAGTCATGCTTTCCCCTCTAAAAAAGAGTGTGTGTTTCTGCCCTTAACCTAGAAGCTCCCTAGAAAGTGGCTGGTTGTTCTTTAAGGTAAAGAACATTGTCTAAAGTGACATTTCCAGTTGTTTTCTGCAATACTCAAAATTCTGGTTTTGAACTACGATTTGATTACAGGATGGGCCAAAATCAGATCCGATAATATCTATTAAAATATATATATATATATACATATAACGTATATAAATTACATTTAATATATATTTATAAATAACGGATATTACTAAAGCAAAAACTACATACTAGGTATTCCTAGGCCTTAGTAGCTGTTTGTGGTATTAGTTTAGAGCGAGGTGGTTTTAGTTGAGTCGCTGTACAACGATTGCTGTAGTTGCCAGCTATATATTTAATTTTTTCTGATTTATTATTAGCTAATTGCTGTTATGAAACTATAGTGTACACCGGGAGTGAATTTCTGATCACAATTAAACGGTGCAGAATATAGAGAGTCAACATTTACATGTACTCCCTAGCTTCAGACTCTAAGCCATTTAAACATCATAAAATGCACCTGTTTCATTCCATACTGTTTTATAAAGCAGCTTTTTTAACACAAATATTGGTCTTTATGCATGATCTAATTTTCCATCAGGGAAGAGAGATTGATTATAACGCAAACACCCGTCCCCAAAGCGGGACTCGAACCCGTGTCCCCTACACCAAAGCGCGATTATTGGGACCGTCATAGCAGTGCTTTTTTCGATTCTAACTTATCATACTAAAATGTACCCGATGTCAATTTTTTTTTAAAGTTCAGTAACATTTCTCAGAAACTGGAAGTATTTAATGTAGCATTCTAGAGGACAAATTAATGCTAATACCAATATTAATTAAAAAAACACATTTTTCTGTGTAATGTGATTAGTTTTAAGCAATAAATTTTCTTATAGATTTATTTTTTAATTTGTTCATCATGTTCACTTAAAATATATTTTCTTACAGCTTTTATTTGTGGTTAAAAGCGCCAATTAAAATTTCAACCAATTTTTACAATGTCAGAGAGCGTGGGGCATTTTTACTTTGAGATATTTACTTAATAGAATTTATATGATAATTTAAAATTCTCAAAATATTTTTCCAGGTTGAATGAAATTTAGAATACATATTAAATATTAAGTGAGCCATAATAACACCAAAACTTTTATAAAAATCCACAATAAAGCATGAAACTCTGAAAATTCATTCCGAATGTCCCTTAATGTGTGGGTTAAAAATAAATGAATAAAAGTAAAATAAAATCCCCAATACACCGTCTGGTACCTTGTTTCTTACACCAGGTCATCGATTCAAACTTCAATACCTCTTCCAAATTATTGTACAGAATTTACTTATCTAGAGAATAAATATTCTTCTTGTTTCATGTGTTACAGTCCCTACGATTCGTCCACCTCTTACGACGTTTACCCAGATATCTCCTTCCAATGGGATGATAATTCATTTTTTATAATATATTATCTAGCATTCTGTCAACATGAACCTTCCATTTAGTTTCCTTTTATTCTTATTAACTATCTTATTAACTGGAACGATGTTTAAATCTGATCTTGTAATTCTTTCGTATTTTAGTGAATCTCCTTACATATCTCGCGAACTTCATATCTGCTGCCTGTATACATAAGGCATACATTTATATAGTCATAAAATAATGAAAGTCAAGCCCAAATTTTGCAACAAGTATAAAAGTGAAAGTACCAAGTTTCGTTTTCGTTTTGAGGTTTTAGGGCGGATTTCTCTCTATATACACAAGTGTAATCCATTCTCATCAGAAAGAGAGAGAGGGAGGGAGAGAGAGAGATAGAGTGAGTGAGTGTGTTGTGTGTATAAACAAACACATATATAGAGAAGGAGAGAGGGGTGGAGGGTGAGGAAGTGAGAGAGGGAGAGAGGAAGAGAGAGAGAGAGAGAGAGAAGAAGAGAGAGAGAGGGAGAGATATTTTAAAGTTTAAAACCTCAATAAACCCGTGGAATCGATACCATGTTTCTTATCCTCCTTTTCTTTCCTTCCTTTGCTCTTCGTTCAGCAAAAGTGATAAAATACGTTTTGTCCTCTTGGGTGCCACTACACTTATTTTTTTCAGGTTCTATAATTTATACCATTAATTTTTCAGTAAGAGCATTAGGTACCTTCCGTTGAAAATGTTATACAGGGTGTGAGGTGAATAAGTGCAAATATTTTTATCAGCGTTTGTGAACGATGTGATGATCCAGTATTTGCAGCTGTTTTCGCCATTTTCTAAGGCTATGTTCGTGAGGAAAATTTCACGATGTTTTTAGGATGGCTTTTATTCCCTAACTCAGACGTTGGGTTGTTTACGTAATAGATTACACGGTACCCTTCTCCGCCCTTTGCCCTGCCCGACTATGGGTGGAGTGATGCTTGTAAACACATCAGAGATATAGCTCAGGGCCGTTCAAAACGTATTGTTTAACCCATAATTTTGAGCTTCATATATGAAAATGCTATTAGTAAGTGGACAAAATGTGTTAAACGCATTATTCTTTAATCAATGTCAAGTTATTTCTGTATAAGGTTTATTTCCATAAGCCGAGAATGCTATCACTTTGTCATGAATTGTGCACAGACTGAGAGACATAAAATCTCTCGCCATTTTTCATTTACTTCGCGATATGAGTTCACTAAGGCATGAAACAGCAAAGCAATGCTGTTAGAGCAGAGAGGTAAAACACCTTAGTTGTGGTTACATCGCTGTAGGCAGCTTCTCTTTGTCGCCGTCGAAATAGTCTGGTCGCTTTCAATTAGTCAATCTATGAGCATAGGCAGCAGTCTGTCTGCCTGTCTACAATAGTGTGACATTCACTTCACTGTCCTTCATTCAGTTATGTCCTTTCAGTTTACGACCTTTCGCTTTCTCTGTTTCGGATTTAGTAGAGGTAGTATATATTGGAAGTACATATTAGAAAGCGTAGTACATATAGGTAGAGAAGGTATTGTATTACGCCCTCAGATTTGATACCAAGATTTCACTGGAAATACGCGCTTTAGGGTTTCCTGAATCCAAAAATAACTTTCTCTAGCTGTTCCATATAGGAACTAATTTTACAAGATGATATTCTTTTATCTACGTCATGTTAATCGAGATAAAAAGTTAGCAGAATTTACCTCATTACTTACTTCCTTGTAAGTAGGAGGGAAATACGGGAATAATTAGATTAAAGCGATAGTCAAATATTTTAAAATCTGGTCGCTATGTGATGCAATTGCGGTTTGGTTCGCTTTTCATGGTAGCATTTGAGAAAATTTAGGTAGCTTAAAATTGAAAACAATAACAAGTAATATCTCGAAAACAATATACTCTACAAGAAAAAGTTTAACCGTTATGCAGAGTTCTGCAAAACTCGTCCAGAATTAAGAGATCTTCAGAGTATATTTCCAGAAAATACAAAATATTCAGTTTATTTGTGATGTAAACATTTTTAATATACAACATTTTAACCAAACCCTCTACAGCCATTTTTGAGAAAAACATACATTTTAAAATGTTTTCCATGTAATGGGAAAATATATTTTAGATCTTTTCGTTTTTAGTTATGCTTTCCAGACACACGGACACACACAAACCTTTTTCTGAAAATGCTTTTTTGGACTCAAGGGATCTCAAAACATATTTTAGGTAAAATATCGACATCGATGTTTTGGTTAGAATACAATACCTACTCTAGCTACTGCGTAAATTGTATGTACATACGTACTGGAGAAAGTAAACATTTTTAGAAAAAGGTTCTGTGCGTGTGTGTGTATGGTATGTGTGTGTGCGTGGACAGCTTATCTCAAAATGAAATGTCTCTTAAATACCAAACTTGATATTTAAGTTCAACATCTTCCAAGGATGCGGCACGAAGATTTCCAAGAAAATCCCTCAGTCCAAATTAGGCTTTGCACGGAAAAAGCTTAGAACATTTTGATTTTTCAAAAATGGTTCTAACAATTTTGATTAAAATTCCGTATATTTTCGCTAAAATAAAATGTATATAATGAATTTTATGGGAGTGGTCTCTGAGGACCTTTTCATTCTAAATGAGTTTTGCATCGCTGGTAAACCATAAATATAGAAAAAAACTTACTACCAAAAAATGTACACACGATTAATGTTATAGTGGTAGCTATTTCCGAAATATCCCTTGTTGTTGGTTTCAATTTTAAAATACTTATACTTTTATAAACTGGAACTTCAGGACATGAAAAAAGAACGGAATTTCAATGTACATCACATAAAGACAGCGTTTGAAATATTTGATTATCGCATTAGCCTAGTATATTCCCTTACACTTACAAGGCTGCAAGTAATAATACATTTATTAATCTCGACTATTATGAAGTAGATAGAAGAATACTATTTTGTAAGTATAATTCGTTTGCAGAGCATATGATGAATGGAGCACATCAAATTTTACTATTTTTTCTAGCTGTTGCAATAAAATGGATATATTTGAAGTAGCATTTCAACCAAAAACCTGATATTGAGATTTCACCAGAAATACAAGTTTTGAGAGTTTGCAAAAGCATTTTTTAGAAAAAGGAATGTATGTGTGTGTGAGTGTGTGAGTGTGTGAGAAAGAGAGAGAGAGAGAGAGAGAGAGAGAGAGAGAGAGCTAGAGAGGGCGTGAGATATATCTGTAACTGCCTATGAATAACTAACTCAACAAAAAGTTAAATATTAAACTTGTCATAGATTTGGACACTTGCAAGGATGCGACACGAGGATTTTTAAGTAAATCTCCTTTTTCCTAACTGCCCTTTATATAGACACATTTTTAAATTCTGAATGAACAACTCGACGATATATTTAAAATAATTTTCATGGCAAATAAAGCGTGTATCTTGAATTTGCAGGAAATAGCCTATGAAGTCCTTCATGCAGAATGACTTTTACATACCTGGTAAGAGATTAGACCAGGCCATGAGGCGCATGTCACATCTGTGCGCCAACTTGCCATACCTTCCTTAGCCACTGTACTTATTTTGCTGTGTACATGACGAACAACAACAAACGGTGGCAATTCACATGATTTTATTCATGGTATAGACCAATTGTTAAAATTAATAGGAATAAAATACTTTGGATACAAACTTTGCGTAAAATGGAAAATTGGTTATTTCTGCGTTCAAAAAAAATTGGAAAAAGGATAAATGCTTGTGTTTTAAATAGTTGTACTACGTGAGTCATTATAACACTGGACAATATTTTAATTCCGCGCACGCTAATTAGAATGAAAAAACTAAACTTTAAGGTATGATTATAACAAATAAAACTATACTAAGTGTGATAACGTTGCAGTTTAAATGAACATACTCCTTTATCAGTACTGCGACGGTGTTTAACTTTAAACCTGTTACTGATAAATTTGTGTCGAGAAAATATTTTAGCGTTCTACTATATACCCGAAAGACATTTGTAAAACCTCATTTGAGAAAGAAAGACTGGAAGACATATTTGGTACCCGGTCATTCACCTTTAAAATTGGCTAACTCCGCCACTGCTGTACTTTCCATATTGAACAGCTCTTAATAACTCTAGGTGGAATGGAGAAATCTCCGTTTACCAGCCTCCCAGGGTTGGTTAGAGAAAATCAAACTGCTCAAAAAAAATATGCAGATTTCATTAAAACTCACAATTTAAGTTATTTTAGCGGAATAAATCACTTCTAAAATATTGTTTGTTATTGGTTCTAATTTTCAAATATTTGAATTTTTTTCTAATGGTTGATTACTATTTGTTTTCTCTTGGAAGTTCTGTAAAGTTGGTATACCTGGCTCATCATGGAAGCAGAAGGAAGCTTAGTGCTACAATTTGAATCACATATATTTGTTTTGGAAACTACTAAGCTTCCACCCTTGAGGGGTTGAGGCAACAAAGAAAAAGGAAGAGCATTTTATAAACACTTCAGTATATTTTATATTACTGAATGGATATTATGTTCTGCAGTTTGTTTAAATTCAATCTTAAAACTTATGAGTTACCAGATTTGTATATACATAATGGAAGGCATATATTTGTTCGTCCACCTCTAAACCACTGACAAACATCGTTGAAAGGAGTATAGAAAACTTCAACAAGCGTTTATTAATCTCCACATGTTGCATTGTGATACTTAGCAATGCCACATCATTTAGGTGAGTACAGAGCACATGAAAAATCCTTACAGTAAAACTACATTCACAATGAAATCGCAGCGCTAACATAACGCAGCATAGAGTAGGCGCCAGGGAAGACCATTCACAATGCAATCGTAAGTGTAAGTGGTGCAAGAAGTTGGCACTGGTTTCTAGATCTATAAATTATATACGGATATCTCCCAAGCAAACCGAAAGTTTCAAATTGAATAACATAACCATCAATATCATGCAACATTTTACAAGTAAATGCGTTCAAATATCGTTACATTTCAGTAGCCAGAATAATATATTAAAAACCTCTAGTATCAGCGATTCAAATGTGGTGCGGCACGGCCAAATGGAAGAACAGTAGTCTCGCATTACTGTTGAACAGCAGGCAATATAGTACATAGAGGAAAAATTCAGAATCCATCATCTATGTACGCAACACAAGCATAAAGTTTGGAGTTTGCATACGCTTGCGTAGTAGGCGAATGCTTCCATTGAATAACATGCTTTGTGAATGTGGCTTAAGACACGAAGAGCTGATGAAAACTGAAATACGATCACCACAGCTATAAAACATTTGCTTGATAAACAAAACAATAATATTAATAATAACATTAATAATATCTGCATTGGATAAATACGCACTCAGTGAGGTAGATGTCGTCGAATTCGCAAGTAAATAATGCGCGTATGCTCTACCAAGTGACGTCTGTAGTGGCATTTCTTTTCCTATTTTAAAGCCGAGGTAATTAAGACTCTGTTCACTCATACATAATTTGTTAAATTGTAAACATAATCAGATATATGTATATAGGTAGCACCAGTACACAATTTGTTCATCAGTTGAGGTTCCTATATACGCGTGTTCTTTTGCCTCTAATTAATAGCTTTTTGCGATTAAAATATTGTTCTCAATTTTGCATATTTTATGTTTTATTTCTATTTTAGCACAATATATAATCGAGTATTTCAGCAATAGTGAATTGAATCTTAAAGCATAACAGAAAGATGAAGTGCTAATTTAAATACGATGCGTCATCAAATGAACGTTTTTTCCTATCCAAATACAGGCGCTGTCAGCTCTTGTTTCGCAGTGAAAACGATATTTAAATATTGGTCGTTAATTAGCTTCAGGTAACATTCAATTAACACGCTTGTAATACGAGACACTCGTAGCTGTCTCTCATTAAGCATGTAATTGTAAAGTGGAACTCTAGATCACGTTTTCCGGATTTCGAGCACGCGAAAGGGAATTCAGAATATCTCAGAGCAAGGAAATACTGTACTTTAGTTCAACATTGCTGTCGTATACTGTCTATACCTACTGTCAACTATCAATAGCAGGCAGAGAATATCTCAAATTCCATACCGAGCTTACATGCATGTTCAGAAGAATCTTTGAAACCAAGAAAAACCGCACGCGCATGTGTGTGTGTGAGTGAGAGAGAGAGAGAGAGACAGAGAGAGAGAGAGAGAGAGAGAGAGAGAGAGAACAGTAGCATAACTCGGTGTGCTTAGCACTAAATGTTAGATAAATAATGTTGTTTGTATTTCAGCAACTTTGAAAAATTCCATACGATTTTCACGAAGATTCTGATAATTTTAAATCATTATTTGTCTTCCAATAAGATCACCTTGGCTAATAATAGATGCTCTCAAAATATTTACATCATTGATATGCATTGCGTGTCTCTTCTTAATAATAACTGGAGGTGTTTTATGCATGTTATTGAAACCTTTTACAGGATTTTACACATATATAAATTAAGTAAATTTAGTTTATTGTGGGATAAACTGATACAATTATTATATTATAGTATATGAAGTACTGTGGAGAAAATTTTAAAGAGTTTTTATAAGTAAAGGTTATTTTTAGTAACTGTATCCTGTGTATTAAGTATATTACTAGCTCATGAACATAGTTTTAACATTATAGTATGTCTAAATAAATTGATTCTGTTGATTGAAGCTTCCTGTTGTATCAAAACGCACAGTTTTGGTTACAAATTAATTATTGCCTGTTCGAGTTATGCTGAGTATATGAGTGTAAGTAATGACTATGTTTAACTACTATTTCAATGTAGGGAACAGAAAATGTTTGGTAATGTGCGAATCAGATTCATACAACAAAATGATATTGAGATTGTAAAATGATACTGAGAGTACTAGGAGCAGCCCCGAATGGTGTAACCTTAGCTGAAGGAATGACCCAGTAGTAAAATATATAGGAATACAAACATAAAATCCAAGAATTAGAAAAAGGAAATATTTCAAAAATTGTCTGAGGGCACAAGAAAGAGCAACTTGGGATAGAAGCGTGTTATCCGGATTATAGGGAATTGTGTCAGAAATTGAAATAGGTGAACTGGTGGAACCTCATACAAATAGACTGAGTGTATGGGATAAGGTAAAATCAGGAATTGATGATACAGAGAAACAGGAAATATATGATGAGAGCTTTAAGGATAAGAGCTTTCTGGTGACCTGCATCACCCACACTGGGGCGGAGAGCAATGCATTGATGCACGTGACAAAATGGAATGGGAAGGTCTGGAATGGGCAATGGAACCATGATATTAAGTGTTTTAAAAATTCAAAAGAAATTTACCCGCTATGTGGCAGTGCAGATACAAATTTTCTTCGTGTTATAGAATGCTCAGAAACCAAAGTACTGAGAGAGGAGATATGAAACAAAAAATGGGATAAGTTAAAAGTTTGAGAAATGTTGGTTTTAATTTTTTTTAAATAATAGGCTAATTTTTCTTAAATGGGTAAATATGCAGGGAAGATAAGAGAGAAGTGATTAACGCAAATGATTAAATACAAAGAGTTAAGAACATAATAATTGATAAAGGTAGTTTATACGAGCAGAAAATTTGAGTGGGAAATTGACGAAATATACTGATGCAAGGAGGGATACATTTAAACAAGCAACCCGGGTCTTGGGTATACATGATCCTAATCTAAACCAAATCCTAGGAGGAGAAAATGTTTGTAAGTGGTTGTTATGTATATAAGTAAATGAATAAAACTAAATGATTTATTCAATAGTATTTTAATAGATAATATGCAATATAGTTTTGATATCTTCCGGCCTGAATAATCTTGGATCTATGCTGTTTTTTGGTGAAAAGTTGATAACTTATATAAAGAAGTACTTTGTGGGCAGCAGCAACCCCTCATAATATTCTGTTTAGAAGCTGGTTTGGCGTTTTCCTGTACAGCTGAGATAATGTTAACTTTTCAGTACAAGCATTGCAATTTTGCGAATCAGAAGGTGGATTATAAACATGAATTTGCTGTGCTTTAAGCTTCGAACCTTCTTGGATCAAATGTCTGACCTTTTGGAGGTCGGTGGTTTACCTTTGTCACGTCTGAGGGACATAAACTCATTAACAATTGGTTTAGAACATGCATCTCTTGAAAGTGGGTGCAACGTCGCTAGGGGCAAGCACGATGTTTAATAATGTTTTACAAGTGCACAAAAGGAAGGAAAAATTGATGGAAGATCACACAGTCTGGGAAGCATAATCTTGTTGAGTGCCCTGCATAATGAGACAACAAGCTCTGCGAGTAATCGAATGACGGTTCAGCTAATTAATTAGCCTCATTTAAATATCATCTGATTAAGTAAATGCTGCTGCAACTGTCAGCGTTTCAGATATCGGAATATCAGAAAACAATACAATATGCAGCCATGTTTTTTTAATTAATCACTTAACTTTATTGTATACAGTACATTACAGTTGTGAGTAACTAGAAACAAACAAATAACATGAAAGATGTGTCCGGGGTTCTACCCAACGGCAATCCCGAATGCATAGCTAAGATCTTATTAATCTGAGTGTCTTTTTCGTTTTAATCTTCTATCTTCTTATCTGGTGGGTAGTTTAGAGGAATTTGTGAACTAGCGGGTTGCCATGATGGTCGAACGAGTTATGAAGTCTTCTGTAAGCTCTGCTGAGGACAACTGTTACTCCTGGAACTTTGAGATCTGAGTGAAAATAGTGGAGTTTCTGACATACCATGGTGCAATGGTGATTAAACGGAGACAGTTTGTATTCTTCGGATTTGAAGAGGTGAAACTGAACCCCAGATGAAGCAACTTTACATCCATATAGGTCTGATCAGTGAAGAGTATATTAGCCTTTTATACTGTGTAGAACAGTGAAGATTTTGAGGTCGTGATGTGCTTTAGTTCATGTAGACGGTGACGAATTTTCTTTATTATGAATATAAGATGAAATTTTCCATGTTAAATGTTCATCCAGTGTGTCCAAGGTATCTTACTGAATCTGATTCTGGTATGGGCTCCTCTTCTTTTAGTAAAACTGACTAATGCTGACTGTTGTATTTATAAGTGAACTTGACGATGCTGGACTTATTAAAATGCATTACAGACCTCCAGTATTTGCACCATGTATGTCTCTTTTTATACACTAAAACTTTTAAATATCAACTAAATATGAATACTTCTGCATTCTCTGAAATAATTGCAATGTTTCAACATTATAGTTTTTATTTTAACAATGAACCTCCATAAGAGGTACTCATTATCACTAGTGAAAGAATATGAGAATTAAAATATTATTTGTGGTTGTCTATCAATTTCCAATTTTTCAGGTTTGTAAGATAAAACTTCAAATATGATCTACGGTATCATTTCTACTTAATCAGCTGGTTAGTAAACAAAATAAGCAATCGAAATATATATTATGTAATTAAATTGCTTAAACACAATATGCTCTACATAAACATTATAAATAGACTGAAGTGCAGGGAATGTTACGCTAAATTTTAAGGAAAGGTGCCTTTGAAAGTGTTATTTTATTAAATGATCATTTCATATGGTTGGAAATTAATCTTATCCTTATATAAACACAAACTTATTTTAATGTAATTTTTCATGTTTTAACTTGTATAGTTTTAAAAATGAGCTTTGCTGCCATATATGAACGTGATCACATGATGACT
This sequence comes from Hymenopus coronatus, assembly GCA_030762935.1. Taxonomy (NCBI): domain Eukaryota; kingdom Metazoa; phylum Arthropoda; class Insecta; order Mantodea; family Hymenopodidae; genus Hymenopus; species Hymenopus coronatus. The sequence goes on from CM060882.1 coordinate 59,260,877, forward strand.
GTTTAGAAAGATGTCTATTTTAAACATCTATCTTCTGTGTCTGATAATATCACAGATGATGGATAATATTTTTGTTTGTGTAGTTTTGGTTCATAGAAAATGTTACGGGCTGCTTCTGCGGTCTTAAACGAGAATTATTCCCTGCTCGTCACAGTCTGAAAGTATGAATGCGGAAAAGTGTGTGTTCGTGTGCGTGTGCGCGAGCTTAATAGTAAAGTATTGAAATGTCCAAATTTGTGAGAAAATAAAAAATGAGACATTTTTCCTATGTAAAGCTAGTCTGGGGCTATAAAGTTCTTGAAAATCCTCGGTGTCGCATTCTTGGAATATGATGAATTTTCATGTTTAACATCTTTTCATTTGAGTACACTGAACACGCACAGGCACACAAACACACACCTAAACTATAAAACTCTCCTTATCAAATTTTTGAGAGAAGTGGTATTTTCCCCTACTTACTGTTGATAGGCAGTGGAAAATGTAATGCATCGGCTAGAAAATAGGTTTTGTTTCAAGTAGCGAAACCTTTATTTAAACGTCCATAGGAGATATATAATTTAGCACTAAAACAGGAATACATCTGCCGCTTAACAGTTATCATAAACTAAAAAGACTCCGATATGTTATATCCACGAGACATGCTCTATCCATTCTTCAAAAAAATATTGTTAATCGGACAAAGAATTTGTAGAAATGCTTTTATTCCACATTTATTTGTAGATACAACAGAATAGGGAAATACAGTATGCTTTAACGTTAGCCAAAGTTTTTAAGTGCTGGTCGCTATGTCACGGTTTTGAAATGTTGTTCTTATTACTTGAGTAGGAGAAATAATAACTAATATCGATTTCTCATTTGTGAATGGTATAAGTATTCTAAAACTGAAAACATTAACGAGCAATATCTCGGAAATCCTTTAGCTCCATAAAGAAGAAAGAAAAAAAAAACAGAAAGAGAGAAAAAAAGAAGGAAAACCAGTGTTTTAATAGAATCTAAATTTTTGTGTTGTAACATTTTATTTTGTAATATTTTGTTTACAATGTCACTCAAAATTAATGGTTTCAGGCTATTCCCATATAAAACGAGAGATACATTTTGTCATGAAAATGTTTTAAACATATGGGATTCTCATCAAAGTCGTTAGGGAATTTTTTGAGAAAATCGATACTTGTAAACATGTTCCATATTAACTGTAGTTTTATTAGGGGAATTTTCTTCAAAATCTTTGTGTCGCATCCTCGGAATATGCCAAACTTAAATACGAAGTTTGGAATGTAACAGACTTTCCGTTTTTGAGATGTAATTCACACACATTGACACACCCTCAAAAACACCTTTTTTAACAACATATTTTTTAATTAGGAGACTCAAAACGTGTATTTCCAACGAAATTCCGGTATCACATGTTTGGGTGGAATGCAATACGTTCTCTAATATTACGTGCTATATGTTCTCGCTATAGGCGTACCATAAAGACAACGTTTCTTTAAAAACAAAAGTGAAATATATATATAAAGCATCGAAATAAGCATAAAAAACGTTTTGTGATATCTCCATGTCGTTAATGAAAGCTCTCTTCTAAATGGTTCTATTCCGTTTAACGTCGCATGCAAATAATTCTTCACACTTTCCTCTAAAATGGAGAAATATTGGTTTGTTTCGCGCTGTAACTGAGAATCGCTACAAGCAAAATGCTTTCTTAGAGGCGGTATCCCAACCACCTCTTAATTTCACATCTATCATAACACCGTTTTGTGTCTCTGGAGTGTTTTGTGGGCCAGTGATATCGGTCGGGATGAGTCAAAGGCTGGTTACTTGAAATGCTAACGTTAAGAGAGACAAAATACAATATTACGATTTAGGGAAGTATTTTATGCGTGTTTGTGTACATGGTTGAGAACGAATATATCTCTTCTACATTCTAGTGCCTTTCTCTACTCAATCTTCAAGAAACTGTGCTTTAAAAAGCTTATTTCTCTACGTCAGATTAATCGATGTAAACATTTGTAGAGATGTTTTTCTTTTAAGACCTATTTCCTTGTAGATACCTACTACGGGAATAATAGAATATACTAAACTTAAGCAATAGTCAAAACCTTTAAAAGCTGGTTGTTATGTGAGGGATTTAAAATTCCTTCCCCTTTGTTTGACAAGGCGAAAAGCTATTCTCAGATGATGGGGCAATTGATTGAATGAGTGTTGAGGGAAACCGTAGGGCCAGGAGAAAAGATGCCCAGACGCCGCTTTGTTCACCATAAATCCCACATGCCGGCGCTTGAGATCGAACTTGGGCCACCTAGATGGAAGACGAGCGGTCTGACCGCTCAGCCATGGGGCTGCCAGACAAAAATTTACTTCACAAGAAAGTATATCTCGTTAAAACCCATAAATTATGTCATGTGTTTTTCATAGAGTTGACAATTTCCGAGATATTCTTTGTTACTGGTTTGAACTTTTACTGGTTTCTCAATCGGAAAGTGACCTTACGTGTCATCTCTCTTGTTTTACTGCTGGCCATGTAAACCGAACCTAGCTTCAATTGTATCACATAGCGACCAGCTTTTAAACAAAATAAATACATATTTTGTTTGTTAACGATGTTGTCAATTGCCAGAATTATATCAGCACCACCGGTATGTTGGAATTTCGTCCCACAGGAGTGTTTTACATGCCAGCAAATCTACTGACATGGGGCTTTCGCTTTTAAGGACACTTAAACACCATCGGTTTGGGCCGGTGACCTTGAGATCAGTAAACAGGTGCCTAACTAACTGAACAGCCCAGACCAACAGCTTTAAAAAAAAATGCACTATTACTTTAGCCTAGTGTACCCTCTTATTTCCCTTCTACTTTCAAGAAAGCAAGTAATAAGACCATTTCTGCTAATCTCAATTTGCCTGATGTAAATAAAAAGAATCTTATGCAAGAATAGTTTATATGTGGAATAGCTAGAGAAAGTCATGGTTTGCTAGTTTTTATCTTGATTAGCAAGAAATAGAGAGAAGAATAAGCTTTTGTATGAATAATTTGCCACAGAATAGGTAGAGAAAGTCATCTGAATGGAACATATTAAGACTTGCATTGACAGAGAGTCTATACTTTATTGATTTCAGAAGCGTATGCTTACTATTTCTACTGGATACGTGTACATAGAAAATGTATCACATTTTGAGCTGCTCTACTTTCGGAATATTTTGAAGGTTGCTTGCGCAAATGCGTGAAGCAATACATATTGACCTAACTTTGTGCTACTTTCTTTACATATGTATTTTTAGCGATACCCTGTTACCTGGCATTTTATCTGCTAACAAACTCGAAACTTTCTGACCTGGTTTACACAGTGAGGTTCATTTTGTTTTACCAAATTAGCCATTGAACGGAGAGAGACAGGGGGAGAAAGAGCGGGGGGGGGGGGTGGAATCAGTGTTTGTACTTTTGTAATGGAAGACCGTTAATCAAAAGCAATTTCGGTATAATGGGCACCAAAATGACATTCTTTTTTAGTTTCTCTGAATGATGTTACAAAGGAACTGCTCGAACGCGTAAGGCATGGTAGGATGGGAAAAACTGCGATGCGACATAAAACAATTGGTTAACATCCGCCATGCAACTTGCGGCGGTCCCTCTTTGTAGTCTAGGGGAACTCTCGTCTTGGACCCTCGGTGTAGTAATTGTTTAAACGTTTTTTTTTTTTTATAAGTTTGAATTTGCCGCTGGATCTGTAACGTTGGTCACGCTTACAGTTGGCGAAACTGGGATTACTGTTTAGCGCCGAACTTAATTGTTGAGACATTTTTAAGCTTATTCTCCGCGGTAAAATTGTTTATATTTCATTTTTAACCCGTTTGCATTACTCATCAAGTGATTGCTAACTATAGTCGGTGAGTATAAGAATCTCAATCCCTTTGCTTGGTTATTAGGCTGTTTTAGGACAGAATAAATTTAAAAATAATTTGGTATTTAAAACTTTTATTTGTATAGATTGTTGTAACAACGCGGTGTACCAAGGCACGCGACTTGAACTGGTTTCTTTTACAGAAAACTGTGCCCAATATCTGCTTTATGATATGTACTTATGTACATTGTTGTTGATAACTAATACATTATTTTGTACACAATTACTAAAATATTATCTCAATTTCTGAGATGAAGTCTTAGCGTGTGCTGCTACGTCTTCACTATTCAGAGACTGTGCACCGGAACTTTATAACATTTTCACTTCTAACATAAAGTTGATCATTGCTTTTAGTATTGTAATCTGCACATCACCATGGGGACGACATATTTCCTTGTCACATTTTGTGAAATACATATACAATATACATTTTTATATGCTCCTAGTAATTAAAATCAATACATTTTAATAATTTACAGAATAATGTTCTTACAAATAACTAAATTTTCTAAATTAGTTATTTGTTAAGCTTTGTTCTTATTCTTTGTTACATGCTTAAACAAATTACAGCATCCGGTATCTCGTTCTCTTTTATTATTATTCTCCTCCTCCTCCTCCTCCTCCTCCTCACATATTACTACTTTAAATATGTTTAATTATTAATATTCTCTTCTAAACATAAATTCTTAGCTATACATTATAATGCGTTGTATTCATTACTTAACCATGTATATGTTATTTTCGTAAAAGCACGCCATTTTAGGCTATTTTCGTGCGTATCGGCAGGCGATGACGTCACGCTGCCATTTCTATACATACAATTCTTTGGCCTACATTGCAAAACAATATTTTATTATTCTATTATTCTATTTTAGTACGGTATTGTTTCATTTACTCTTGAATTGATTTATTTAACATTACATCCTGAGTCAAAATAATGTATATTAAAGACTTTTACATGACCAATAAAATGTGTATGTTGAATAGCCTCTGAAGATCTCTTCACTCTGGATGGCTTTTGTGTAACTGGTAACCGTAAGCGTTAGGTATATGCTTATTACGCAAAAGTGTAGATCTCGTTAAACACACAAGTTATTATAATTTTTTTTCTCGTGGAATTTATCATTTCCGAAGTGTTCCTTGTTATTGGTTTCAGTTTCAAAATACTTAAGCTTTTCTCAAACGGGAACTATCAACTACTGGTCATGTAAATAAACGAATTTCAATCATGTATTCTACAAGGAAGCAAGTACTAAGACCATTTTCTATTATCTCGATTAGCATGAAGTGCGCAAAAAAAAAAAAAAAAAAATGTTTTAATAATTTATTACAGAGATGTAGAGAAAGTCATAAAATCGTATTTCTCGTGATAAAACCTAAATTACCTAATTTTGCATTTAAGCACATAAAGTACATTGATTTATATAACTCTTTACAAAACGAAGGCAGACCTTGAATAAGAAAAATGTGAAATAAGTGTGATCTTATGAAATCTTGTAGAACGATATTAGAAATTGTTTTAGTCCAGAATTCAAGATCGTAGCAATAATCTATCGTAAATATATGCGTAAGCTTTCACGGCCGGTGTCCATAGTTTTAAAATTTAAAATTTTCGGGCTATTTTGCCGTGGTCTGTAGGTTAAAATATGTTTAGTTAAAATATTTCTACCTAACGTTTCGTCCCTGTCTGTGAGGGACATCTTCAGAGGCCATGTGCTCACGTCGCTAACTCGAAAAGAATAACAATAGTGCGTTTTATAATCTATCGTGTTTTCTACTGGGAAAAGGTGTGTGAATTGTTGATTTGGAACCCTAGGGATAAACCGAAATGAAGTTTGTACCTCTTATCTAGTGTTAAGTGGAACGCAGTTCCGCCCTTTCAAACATATTTTAATGAAAACTTAAAGGTACTCGGGTGTTAACTAAGTACGTCATTGTTCAGTGCCATATTAGGATTGATAAATGAATGCTGAAAACTTTTGCGCATCTAGTGTTTAAAATGAATGGTGTATTTTCCGATGCCATATAATCATGGGAGTATTGAAATTGGTACTTTCACATGTCCAGTGATGTATACAAATATATATTTAAAATTTCTATAAATTCTTAAATTGAACGCATAAGATGCTACAACATCCAAATATACTGACAGATGATCATATATACTGCCTTTTGGGAGCAGAAGATCAACATTTTCAGCATTTACTATAAGGTAAGGCAAGACACCTATTGCCAGCACTCTCAGTTCTTTCACGAATTGGAGAGAGGCCGCGATAGAGGTTATCTTATAATTTAAGATCCTAAATTGTTAATCTCAGTTGTACTTTAATCTCTTTTATTATTGTCGTATGTAATGGAATGGACAAAACTATACATTTTGGGGTATGAAAGCTTCGATCCAAAGCGAATGTCGCGCTTTCACTGCTTTAGGTAAAATATGTTATAGTAGTTGGGCACACATCAATCGTGAGCGAACATTGAGTGTACTGACACACCCGCCCCTGTTTCTGACGTCATTAATCCCTTTAGTGCTGTTAACTTGCATTCCATCAACCGAAACCTGGCTGATCTCTCTAATTATGACTTTATTTAGTCCTTAAAGATACTTAACTTTTCTATGGGCGACTTAGTTCATTTTCAGTCTCTGCACTTATCTAGTGTAACTTGGTTCAGCCTTCAGTGTCACTTCTCTTTGCACGTAGCGGTGAATGAATCATGCACGAAGATCCTCTTTTTCTTTCCACGTCATCCATTGGAGTGTCGAGCAGAAGATCCCGATAATCGCTCGCAGTAGCAGATTTCATTGTAGGTTTACAATTGGAGTCAGTAATAAGGACATAAATAACGCGAACATACTGACTGTCTGAATCACAAGTGAGCAGACAATAGAGTGGACTAAAGTAATAGTCAGATCCTTAGAATGCAAATCCCTATCAGAACGCCACAATACCAGATTTTTTTTTTAACAAAATGCATAAGTCAATTGGTTTACTAGTCATACAAAAGTTATTCAGAATGGCTATCCCGAGAAAATTCAAGATGTACTTTTAGTTTCTCAAAACAATATCTCACACATAATTTTTTTTTTTTATAAAAAACTAGATATTTTTGATAAATTGAAGCACATCGAAAATGTTTTTTCTATGAAAAGGGTAGTTTGGTTTCATGTTTAATTATTTGAAGATGTCGAACTTAAATACCAAGTTTCATGTATAACCGAAGTTTCTTTGTTATGCTGTTCTGACACATACAGGAACCTTTTCCTAATATGTGTTTTTAAAAAACTATTTTTAATTTTTTTCAGAGAAAATCAGTAAGTGTACGTCCGGTGAAATCTCGACACCGCACTTTTGGGCAGAATGTAATATTTCTCTACTTGCTACAGATAGGCAGCAGAGAAAGTAAGCATGTGCTACAAATAACATTAAATGTTAACTGTTTCACCTGTCTGACTTTAGTTAAAATACCTCCGCTATGCAAGAGTTAAATCCGGAGATTGCTAAGCCCATTGCAACAGTCTCTAATTCATACACTTTTACGTAACAATAAGATATAAAACTTGTGATACAAACTATGATTCAAGACTTCTGGGTCTGTATTTCTGTAAAACATTTCCTGTTACAAATGAAAACGTACCGAGTCGTCACGGCCCAATGAAAGCAATATCCTCGAGGCACTACTGCGGATTTACGGTAACAATAGAACATCTGCTGAGTTAATTTGGGTATTAACTTTACCCTGTAGGCATTAGCTCATCGCGTTTCAAGCCATTCCAGTTGGTGCTCATTAGTACCTTCCTTTAGAGTGGCTGGAATAAGTATAGAAACAACCATTACGTTGTATTGGAAAACTACTCTCTCTTCAAAATGAATGTATTCCTTTGAGAAGACTCTCTCCTACAGATTAAAGGAAAGTTCTTTGCTTGTTTCTGTTTCTTCAAAATAAAAGGAGGGAGGGATATCTTTGAGTAGCACTGATAAAATTCCCATGCGAAATCCAGGAGCGTGTGGCAGATGTTGGAACAAAAGCAAGAGCTCACTGCAAATACTCAGTGGGGGTTCTTCTACACACTGGGTCAAATCCGCCATGCCACTCCTTTAAAACGCATTGCACATCTAACAGCGGTATATAAATGATGTCAGCTGAAAAGCACAAAGGTAAGTGATTCGTTGTGCAATACATTAGCATTTTCTTCCAGCTGCAATCAGTAATTAAGAGTCAAGTCAACATTCAACCACTTAAACAAGAAAATCACTTTCTACTTCACAATATTAACTTCTTACGAAATTTGTTTCCATTTTTTTATATGATTAAGTCCTTTCTTTCTGATCAAGATATTTTGATGCAGTTACGCGCCCAGCTATCAATCGACCGGCGTGACTTGCTGAACTGGTAAGAGATAAACAAAGATAAGCAGCATTCTCACCCACTGCAATATTATACTGTCGAGAGATAACTAGAAACTGCTTGAGGTTTCTCTGTGAAGATATGTGGTCGTTCTATGTGATTGAGTGAGTGGAGCAGTCGATGAGCAAGTGAGTGCGTTTCTGGTGCGAAATAAAGTGCATTCTCACCCCAAACTGCCCTTTACATGCAAAATATTTTGAAAACTTTGTTTTCCTCAATAATGGCTCTAACAATTTTGATTAAAGTACCGGAAGTTACAGTTATTTATATCACAAATAAAATATATATCTTGAATATTCTGAGAATATCCTCCGAAGATCTCTTTATTTTGGATGAATGTTGCATAGCTGGAAGCCCAAAAGAGGTATAGAAAAATATGCATATATTTAATTCGCCCAATTCATATAATATTTTTGTAGAGTTAATTACTTCTTTGTTATTAGTTTCAATTTTAAACTACTTCAACTTTTCTCAAACGGAAGACATATTTCGTTTCAACTCTTGTTTTACTCCTGGTTTTGCAAAACGAACTGAACTTCAATTGTTCACATAAGGACAGTTTTTAAAATATTTGAAAATCGCTTTAGCCTAGTGTATTCCCCTATTTATCTTCTACATAGAAGGAACTAATGCAACCATTTCAGCTGATGTTTATCTCGATTATCACAATGTAGATGAAGGAATGGTTTTTGTAACAATAGTTTGCAGAGAAAGTCATGTGAATGGAGTACATCAGATTTGTTTGTTTAGTAGTGAACTCTTTGAATTATTTTTGACTTGTTGGTAACCTCTTTTCTAGTATTTGTGACATTTTACATCGGTGTATTTGCTCAATGTTGATGAAAGCTATATGCGTTTCTTTATTAAACTCAAATGTTTTTCAATAAGTTGTTTTACAATAAAGATTTCTGCATAAGATCTGCCTCTTCTAAATCCGCTTTGCTCTTCTACAATTAGATGGTCTACTACATTTCTTCTTTTTCTTCATCACTGTTTAGACCTTATTGGTCTGTTCCGGCTCCAAATTGCTGCTGCTTCCATCTTTTCCTAGGTCTTCCCAAGTTGCTTTTACCTCGTAGTGAATAGTTATATACTGATTTTGGTATTCTGTTTTCGGTCATTCTTATTAAGTGGGTTTCCAGTTTGTTCTATATTTCACTATTGCTAATTCAAAATCTTCTCGGGCTTCTAGCCAGGTAAAAACTTGGCTTGACACCTTCTTATTCACTATTGCTGTTTTTAGTTTCTCTACGTTTAATTGTTGCCTGATTTCTGTATTATGTTTTTGCCTGTTCTTTGGTATCCTGTAATTGATCTGAGGAACTTTCTGCAAATTGTATTCCTGCCGAATGTTGTACTGTCATAGTTCATGTTTCGGAGTAAGTTATAGTAAGAACTGTCATTATTTTATATCATTTCATGATTGATTACATTTCTTAATTTAGCTAACTGCTGTTATTCCTGCAGAGACATTGCTGAGCGCAGGAGAATATGTACCTACAGTCGAATAACTGAAGTGGCTCGTACAGAGATCTGATTCATTAGACGCTATGGCAGGTATGTTACAAACGTCTGAGATAATTATCTGAAGCAATCCGAGCAGAAACCGTGACACAGTGATAATAATTACTGTAGCTATTTGTGTACTGACAGGTCGGATTTGCAGGAAACGTGCCTCAAGTTTCCTACTTTAGTAGGCACGCAGAAGGGATTACGCCAAGTGGATTTGCTTCTTGAGATTCATTAGGAATTAGAGGCTAAAAGCATGCAACAACCAACCTTATATCTGACGAGAGTGAAAGAAGTAGAAGGTGGAACATATCTATTCTTGGGCTAATAACAATCTACAATATTCGTTTCTTTTAGAAGTAGACAAGGACAGAAAACAAATGCACAAATAGTTTACTTCCAGAAATACTTATATGGCACGTTTTGTTTTACGTACCAGGGGGATAGAGAAACCAGAAACGATAATCGGATATTTAAAAATCTGATGTATTTCATTCACATGACTTTCTTTACTTGTTTTGCAAACAAACTATTCTTAGCATATTCTATCTACTTCATGCTAATCAAGATAAACTTTGGAAGACGCTGTAATTTATTGCTTCCTTGTGAGTATAAGGGAAATAGGGAACACCTAGGCTAAATCGATAGTCAAATCTTTTAAAAGCTGTTAAAATGCTGTTGGATTTGGTTTTCTTGCATGACCAAGTAAAACAAATGAATGACGAATTCCTGTTTGAGAAAAGTATAAGTATTTTAAAATTGAAACCAATAATAAGGAATAGTTCAGAAATTAAGCGAAAAAAGAATATGGCATAAAAAGTTACTATGCAAAAAATGTAGATCTCGTTAAAACACGCATTTTATCAATCTCTACGGTTACCTGCTATGAAAATTCATTCAGAATCAAGAGGACTTCAGAGAATACTCTCAGAAAATTATGGATATGACATTTTTATCTAAATCATTAGAGCTATTTTTGAGAAAATCAAAATTTTCGATTTTTTGGGGGTTGGGGAATTTTCTTGAAAATATTCGTGTCTAATCCTTGAAAAATGCTGAATTTAAATTAACCGACTTGTCATTTTTGAGTTATGTTCACTGACGGACGGACCAGACACATACAAACACACACACACACACTTACTTTATTTTTAAAATACTTATAATTTCCTCAAATGAAATGTCATTATTTGCTTTCCTTGATCAAGCGAAGAGAACAAACTTTCACTGCCCTCATATAGCAACCGGCTTTTAAAAAAAATTAAAACTAGCGCTTAAGCTTAGTGTATTCTGTTATTCTTGTACTCTTTAGTGTCTTCAAAGGAAACGTAATAAAAGCATTTATGCTAATGTATCTGTTTTAACGAAGTAGACAGAAACTGTAGCTATATTTTGAATTTGCATAGCCTGTAAAATTTTCTTTATTCGGAAGGAATTTTTGTGATGTTGTGGAATTGGACAACATTCAGCGATATACGAAAAGATGTAGATCTCTTTAAAACAAATAATTATTTGAAGTACAGTTTTGTGCTGTAAACAATTTCCAAGATATCCACAATTAACATCATCATTTGTTCAAATATTTCTCATTTATTAAAGTTCTGTCGACATTCCGATATTTCTCGTGATTGCATGCAAAGAGTACGGGATTTTAACACCAGTTTACAGAGCGTTTCTTTTGCACTTATAAGAAATGCTACTTCTGTAAAGGTTTATCTCGATTAAAATGAAATATATGAAAAAATAAAATTTCGTAAAATTGTTCTTATAACCGTTAAATATTGATAAAGCTTAGAGAAACAATACTATTTTTACTTTCTTTGCCACGTACATTTTAAGTATTTATGATATTACATTCCACCCACAAATTCGATACTGATATTCACCCGAAATGTATAGTTTGAGGACCCCTAAATCCAAAAAATAATCTTTTGAGAAAAGGTCTGCGTGCATCTGTGTGCGTTTATGAACAATATAACTAAAAAAAAAATTAAAAGTCAGTTAAGTAATTTGAATTTAAGTTCAGTATCTTCCAAGGATACAACTCTAGATTTAGAGGAAAATCCTAAAACGCACATTTTTAATTTTCTAGTAATAACCTCTTAGCCATATTCATTTTGGATGACTTTTGCGTACTATACAAAAAATTCTGATTTCGCTAAAACACACAATCGATGTGAAATTCATTTTTGTGGAATATTATATTTTTGATATATTCCTTGTTTTTCGTTTAATTTCTTAAATAGTTACACTTTTGTCAAATGAGAAGTAATTTGTTTTTGTTTTTCATCCTGGTGATGCCAATAGAACAGGATGAATTCTTGGCCATCACACAGGAACGGCTCTTAAAAGTTAAGACTAAACTTTACCCTAGTATATTCCTTTATTCCTCCAGTAGCTATAATGAGATGAGCAATAACACCATTTCTGCTATTATTTATTTCGATTAGCGTGAAATAGATAGAATTATGAGGTTTTGTAAAAATAATGTCTTACAGAATAGGCATAGAATACGTCTATGTGTAAGAAATGTGATTTGAAACCAATTCTGAGAGAGATTTAAATGATTAATAAGGAAATGTGTAGAAAAACAAAACTTTTTAAAAGTAATTTGTAGAAGAATTGTGAAAATATGCAACTGGTAAAGATACATTGTACGTCATGTTTCAAATTATAACCTTATAGTTGGGATTCGGTTCAGCTATGCAAGTAATGGCATATTGACTTGATCTAGACCCTTAGAAATGTTTAGTCAAGAAGCTTACTCGATACTGCGTACTGTCTCAGAAAGAACTCGGCGAAATACGTATTGAATTTCTCTCGAGTTGGATGTATCTAAAGTCGCTTTAAGAGTTTGCTTTAAGTTCGCTAGCAGGATTACCTCAGGGGCTGCAGAAAATGGGTTCTGACACAAGTAGGAGAGAATGTTAACAAGACGGATGAGAGCAGATTTCCTTCTTCTGGGAGACGAGCTATAAAGTTCAGCAAACATGTGGAGAGGGAGAAGATGCGAAACACGTGTAGCTGAGGAACAAAAAATAAGGACTTAAACAGAGTACTACCGTTTTGTTCTTGCTGCAAAGTTTACCGAAGTGGGTCACTTCACGTGTGTCAGTGAAAATGACCTAATTCAATTACTCCTAAGAGCGCTTCAATTTCGGCTTGCCCCAAGTGCATACTGATGTGTATGTATTATGCAATGTAACATATTGGATTCCAAGCTTTTGCAGATCTTCTAGAGTTGAACTAAAGTGAGGTTTAACATGGTATTCCCTATTATTAAGTATGCCATTGTTAAGCAAAACGAGCCACCTCTCCAAGGAGAGAGGCCCGTGCCCCCGGGGGACGCGGTGGGCTAATGTTAATACGTGAGGTTTATGTTGAAATATGACCATTTTTCTGCACCTGACCGGCCTAGGAGGTGGAGTGCATTAATGACGGTTCGGTTCTGGAAAATTCTGTCAGTCAACCTTCACTACTTATTATTCTGTGTGTCAGTTGTAATTGTGTTATTACTGTTTTTTGGCAGTGAAACATGTAAAATACACTGATATCTTTCGCCTCCTTGCTTCGCTGGCTTTCGAATTGTATGTTAGGAAACAAGGGGAACCTATCCCAGGTTTTGAGATTAGGCAGTTAAGGATTGCCAACTGTCGTGTGGAATATATTGCTGTCTCCTTCTATCTTGCAATTTTCAAGTTAAAATAAATACACAATATGTAGGTGTAATCTGGACCGCATTTCGTTCAAACAGAACAGTTTGTATCTCTCCGTGTTAGCCTCGTGTTAATAACAGCTGTGAGTAAACACATCAGCAAATGCCACGTGGATTCGTGTCTCGTTATCAATGGAATTTTTCTTTATCCTAAATTATTCCCTGTTCTCCACAGGATCTGGAAAATACGCATGCGAGAATGAATGTGTTTAATGATATAAAATTATTAACCCAATGTCAATAACCTACAGTTTCACAAGTCAAAGCCTCCGATATGGTAATAGAAGTTAAGGGGGCTCTTCAAATGAAGCAGTTAATAATAATAATAGTAATAATAATAAAACTTATTAATTTATAGCTATAGGTGTAAAATTGGATCTTCATCACACTGCAATACTCTTGTCAATACCTACATTCATTTTATTTCTGTTCACAAACCTAAACTTATAATTGTTTTATGAGGGAGAGACCTTACCACTAAGACACTAAGGTACATAATATCACTGCGCATAATACAGTTTCTATGATCTCTAGTGTCGCAGGGACAAGTTTGGTTGATACAGAGCGAACGATTCTACTTCCATAAATAAATTCAATATTCTGAAGCTTTATCACTACATAGAACTGTTGCTCTTGGTCTGAACCGCTCGCACCATAATGCCAGCCATAAGAAGATTTTACTGTAATTAAATTAAAACATTATAAACTAAAAGCACGCAGTAAACATGGTTACAAATTGACTACGAAGCACTTGCTTCCCTGGTTGCCATGGCGATATATTATTTCAGCTTTATGGCTTTTAAGCAAATATTATTCTTGGAATTCCAGGGCTCGTTATTGCATGGTCAGCTAATGCTATTGGATCAGTTTATAAGGGGTGTGTTGGATCGGTTTGTGAGGAGTGTGTTAAGTAAAAAAACAAAAAACAATAAAAAAAAACCAAAGGCCTTTCCTCTCAAAATTGCCCAAAATTGATTTCAAGGTATTTCAAAACATTGGTTTGTTTAACAATACAGCTAGTATTATTTCATACTACATATATTACACAGATTTTTGCGGAAATAATTTGCCTTATGTTTAATACACACATTTAATATTGCTTTGAAGGCCAATTTAGCCTGGAAAGATAAATGTACTTATAGTTCTCTATATTCTTCTGTTGCCTAAAGTTTCCTGTATCTGTAAAAGTGCAAGATCGCGCATCTTAATCATTGCCTATGCTTGTGTTCATTGTTTTCTTTGTTACGTAATTTTAACTGTGTGGTCTTGTCACGTCAGATGTGTTAACATATATCGTAGCTCGGCATGTGGATGAAGTTAACTATCTAGGTTTCATCTCTGTACCATATCTTCTTGCTTCTTCACATGTACACATATATCTATATGCTAGGAACTATACATCTGCTTCTATACGTTTCGGGCAGATGACAACTTCAGTACATGTCCATAGAGACCCTAGTGCCATTTCATTTTGGTTCTACACGTATAGGACAGATGACGTTAGGGTGTCGTTCAGTCTGCCTGCATTTGTTATCTGCGGATACATGACAGCTATTGCAGTCTGTTTTAATTTTTAATAAAGAGGAACTTTGGTCGAGGTATTATATATAATTATTTTAAAACAACTACTTCCCATATTTATGGGCTGCCCCAAAGGACAAAGTAAAATAAAACTTTGAAGTAAAATTCTTATGTGAAATTAAATTAGTTTATAAAAAGTAAATTAACGGAAATGGAAAAATAAAGGGATCCACGTAGTGCAAACGTTACTTAATCTTGAATATTGTTCACTTCCAAGATGGTACATTAAGGCGGGAGGGGGGGAGAGGTGCTGGCGGGCTGGCCAAGTAGCTCAGTTGGTAGAGAATGTGCGCCCTGTTTGTTTCCCGGCTAAAGGTGGCGGTGTAAAGACTTTTCTCTAGCTCAGTTTATTCCCTATCCTCCCCAAAATCCGAAAGTATGAATAAGAGTGTGAATGTGTGAATGACATAATTATTCAGATTATGGATAAATAGAAAACCCAACGACATTATACACGGGAAATGCAGCCTATAGAACCGTACTGTTAGAACGGGGTGTAAATAGAACAATAGAAAAAAAAAACATAATGTGTGGATTGTACTACGGGCGCCAATTACTAGTCCAATGTTTCTTATTGTTTTGTCCAAAACATGATAGTCTTCAAACCGAACCGCTCCCCCCTGCCGCTGGGCAATAACGCCGAAATCATTAGCAAACACATTGATCATCTACTAGGGGCGAGAGGCAACGCAGTAAAATCTGTTTCCTGTAGACTCTATGAGCAGTTCAGCTTCGTGCTTTTACATGACCAAGCCAGTGAGTTACTGCGCAAAATGTTAAAGGGCTAGTAAGTAGAAGGCTTAGCAACTGCGAGGGTTGGTTTCCAGTCGCGCACCTCGTAATCCCAAACTTTCAAGTCACACCACCTTTGGCAGAGGAGTGTGGCAGAGTTATCATGTTCTGTAAAACGCTGCATTTCATATTTCATATTTGATGGTGGCCTTGTAAATTTGTTGTTCTCTCCCTTCAGGTTGACCAGGATGGTGTTCAAACCGTACGATAGGGTCTATTATGTAGCGTTTCGTAGCATTGTTTTACAAGACTATTCGGCTTCTTGCGCTACCGTTTGAGGCGATACACTGAACTACTTCATGCATGTTGGACCTTTTATTACACTTGTTTATTTACCCCCTGTGACGGAGGGAAACTCTGATCAGATTGGTTGGATTTGAACCTGGACCTCCTGAATGCATGTCACAGACGTTCTCACCGAGCCATTATGACCTGTTCTTTTCTTTATTATCAATCTATAAATTAAACATACATACATGTACGAAACGTTAATTTTAGCCGAAATTAAAAAAAAAAAAAACTGATGTGTTCCATCCACATGATTTTTTCTAAACCTCTAACAAATAATTTTTAAAACGCTTATGCCTCTGTCTACTCAATGCTAATCGATATATTCATCATTAGCATAAATATTTTCTTTTAAGTAGAAGGGAAATAATGGAATACACTAGGCTAAAACAATAGCCAAATCTTCTGAAAGCTGGTTGCTATGTGGATGAAATCCGTTTCTTTGCATTTCCAGGAGTCACAATTTCCCGTATGTAAAAAGCTTTAAATATTTTAAAAGTGAAACCAACAACAAGGAATATCTTAATGATGGTCAACTCAAGGAAAGAGATGTATATGACATAAATTGTATGCTTTAAGGAGATCTAAATTTTTTGTGTAGCAAGTATTGTCTATCGCATGCAGTTTACTGGTTATGCAAAATCAAGCAACATTCATACAGAATAAAGAGGTTTTCAGAGGTAAAATTCAAGCAGAATAAAGAAGTTTTCAGAGGCAATTCCCACAAAATTTAAAATACATATTTTATTTTTATGTAAATATCTTGAATTTACGGTATTTTAATCAACTTCGCTGGAGCCGTTTTTAAGAAAAACAAAAATTTCGAAAATGTTTCGATGTAAAGGGTAGTTTGGGGTGGGGGAATTTTTCTCAAAATCTTCATGTCGTATCCTTGGAAGATACTAAACTTAAATTCCCAGTTTGGTATTTTATGGTCTCTTCGTTTTTAAGTTGTGGTGTTCACAGGCACACGGACCTTTTTCTAATATACTTGTCTTGGTTGCAGGTCTATTTCCGGTAAAATCACGGTATCGAATTTATGGGTGGAATGCAATTTCTTCTATATACACTATTTGCATAGTATGTGTAGAGAAAGTAAAAATGACATCATCCTTCTTACCCTGTAAGCAACATTTGCAAAATAAGCCCCAAAAGTTCCCGCATACCTATACTTCTTACTATTACATATACGAGCATTATATTCTTAGAGAAGCTCAAAAAGCATCGAGGTGTGCCCTCTGCTTATCTAAAGCTTACTTAAAATGTATCTTAAAGAGCGAGAATAATAAGTGCATAAAATTGTAAGCAATATTTGTATAAGCTAGACGTAGATTTGGAACAAATTGCTAATGCAAAACATGATTACATCCTTCCTATTATTAATTCATGAGAGAGGTCCCGAATGTGTAACATACGAGATCAGTATGACCTCGTTAATCCCAATTGTCACATCCAATACTGCATTCTCCTGCATGTTAAATGGGGCGTGAAGCTTTCCCAGACTGAATAAGCTTTATTAACCCATTTTCCCTTCCTGAATCCTTTTGTCTCCACGCAAGGATTAATTAAACTTGTCAGTATGCGAGAGTCGTGAGCTATATTTTACGTGACGATAATGATGTATTTAAACTAAAACAATAAATATGCTAATTTTTATTTTATGCAAATTCAGTATGTGTTTCTTAAGGGGTAATTAGAATGTTTCGTTTCAGTGTTAGAATAATAAATAGAGGAAGTACTGCATAGTCGAAAACTTCTGTATCTATATTTTTGAGGTCTTCAATAAAAAGTATTTTTAATAAAAGGCGTGTCTGTGTGTGTGAATTTCATAATTTAAAACGAAAGTTCTGTCTGATATTAACCTTGTTATTTAAGTTCAACATATTAAAAAGAATATTGTGACTACGTGCTTGATGAGTGCTGCTGTGCCTTGCCGGCCAATAATTGCCGCACCTGTGTGAGAGGCTTGGTTTTGGTCGTTAATGCTGATTGTTGCCGGGGGCTGGCGACTTCTGGAGCTATTGTCACACCTGCATGAGTGAATACGTGTGCGGTCGGCGGCCGCTTTACATTAAAACAAGGCATTGTCGCATCGTGTGCGACTTTGTGAAACCTGGGCAATAATGACATTTACTTCTGGAAGTTTCTTGATATAAGATAACAATACAATAAAGTTAATAATAATAATAATAATAATAATAATAATAATAATAATAATAATAATAATAATTAAAGTAGATTTCCCTCATATAACAGTGACCTGACTACTCAGGAGCCTCATAGCACTCACGGAAGAAGTCCGTGGGCTTTTCTATTAGGACGGGATTTAAATCTATATACCGACCCGTTGCTACGCAAGCAGAAATACATACGCCACTTACATGGTCACCCCCATAAAGGGATGGCAACAGTTAACAACTCCTGTCTACTAAGCTCTTCAGGTTAGTAGCCGGAGTACACAACTCTGCAGAGGCGTCACCCCTTGCCCCAGACACATCCATCTACCACGGGTTTAGGGATTCATCACCCCGCCGACGAGTCCAACCCAATCCGAACAACTACCTTTCGGGAGGGGCTTAAGATGTTCAGCCCAGCGTACTTCCAGTAACGTCAGAAGAAGTACTACGGGAGCCAGAGATCCGCAGCACTCCAACAAAGCAGCTGAAGCACAACACAAAACCAACTCTTACTGAGGAGCCGCTGACAGGCAAACTTCGCAAAATTAGCGGGGTAGGTGGCTGCAAAAGGAACATAGACTTAAAAAATACCAGTTTTCCCCAATTTGTACACTCCTATCATATCATTATATTTCATATTGTATTGTATTTTAAATATTTTATTATAAAATTGTAATCTTTTCTCTACATTGTACCGACTATTTATATGCTGTTGTGTTCTAATGATTTGTAATGTATTGTAGCCATACCCTTGTATTATTTTCTAACGTTACGTAGAATGGTTTGTATTGCATTGTACTGTAATCAACTGTTGTATGTCGTAAAAACCATTTGCAGTTAAGCGACAATAAATAAACAATTAAAAATAAAGTGTATTTAGAAATTAAAACTTTTTTATTTTATACTGCATCCAATATGAAATATAGTCAACTCTTACGCACATATAATAGGGGGCTCAAATTGGGGAAATTTGGTATTTTTAAGTTTATGGTTTTGTAATGTCATAATCCTAAAACTATACGATCTCTCCAAACTTGAGCTCCTCTATTATATATGATAGCAATAATTGCAATTTTCACATTGGATACAATATAAAATAAAGCATATACAGACGTTTTTACAGTAATATATTTTCCAAAGTTTGCCAAAGTAACCGATTAAGTACCAAGTTAGCTCCAGTTTATTGTGAAAGGTTCAAAACTGTATTACGGTAACATTTCCTGGCTATAATTTATCATATAAGTTATCCTAAATAAAAGTTGAATGCAATATTCAAATTTGAAAGCTAATTTAACCACAAAGATATCCATAATTAATGGCACTACTGCACATAGAAAAGGAACGTGATTTGAGGTCAGCCTGCGGTTCTCTGTTACACATCAACTGAGGTCATCATTGTTTTGATTATTCGGAGAACTATTAATCTTCAGTGTCGAAATCACTGTCGTATGATAACAGAATATTTTATGGGAAACGACTCCGGATCCGACAGTTCCCCGCAAAACGTCTTCTTAGGGAGAAATGTATTGCACCGAGCATAGCCTTTAAACCATATTTTGGTGAAATTTCGGCAAGGAATTCTTGGGTAGAATCAATACTTTCCGTACTTTATACACATAGGGGAGAAAATAAAAAATTCTGATGTGCTCCATCCACATGACTTTTTCTACATATCTGTAACAAATTATTGTTAATAAGCTTATTTTTCTATCTACGTCATGCTAATCGATATAAACATTAGAAGAAACGGTTTTATTACTTTGTTCCTTATAAGTAAAAGGGAAATAAGGGATTACTCTAGATTAAACTGGCAGTAAAATGTTTCAAAATGTGGTTGCTATAGCATAGAAACCTGTTTCTTTGCGTGGCCAGGTGTTGACAAGTTTCCGCACGAGAAAAGAAAAAGTATTAAAACTGAAATGGATAACAAGGAATACCTAATAAACGGTCAACTCCACGAAAAAATTGCATATAATATACATTTTGTGTTTTAACGAGCTTTACATTTTTTGTAAAGTTAGATTTTATCCAACTCTTACGGTTTACTAGTTTTGCAAAATTCCGCATAATTCATCCAGAATGAAGATGTCTTCAGAGGTTATTCCCAGAAAATTCAAGATATACATTTTATGTGACATGTAAATGTCTTTAATATACGATATTTTAATAAACATCGTTAGATTGTTAGAAAATAAAAAAAATCGAAATTTTTTCCATGTAATGGGTAATTAGAGGTGGGGGATTTCCTTGAAAATCTTCGGTTCGCATTCTTGGAAGTTATTGAACTTAAGTACCAAGTTTGGTATTTAACGGAATTTTACGTTTTTGAGCTATGCTGCCCCAGACACACAGACATAGACTGACACACAAATACACAAGGACATTTGTCTAAAAATGCGTTTCTTTGATTAAGTGGATCTCAAAATATACAGAATGTTTCAAAAATACACGGCATAATTTCAGGTATGTATTTCCCACATGTAGACAATCAAATTAGTTCATTATAACATGTGTCCGGAAATGCTTCATTTCCGAGTTATGGCCTTCACAACATTGAAATTCACTGGAACGTTTTTCTTTCCGCAGGTTGTTGTCATTACAGAAGATGTTCATAATGTCCACCTCCTGCTTGAATACAGACCTCACATCGATGTCTCATTGACCTGCGAACACGATCCCAAACTCCAGGAGTATTGCGTATGTCCTCACAACTTGCCACAATTCGATTCCGAAGGGATTCCAAATCCGGCACCGGAGACGAATAAACCAATGATTTTAAATGGCCCCACAAGTAGAAATCGAGAGGGTTCAGATCAGGTGAGCGTGGAGGCCAAGCAATTGGGCCACCTCTACCTATCCATCGATCAGGAAACCTTCGATCCAAGTACCGGCGAGCCGTAAGACTGAAGTGTGCAGGAGCGCCATCATGTCCAACTAATCGATCACCAATGATACCGGCCCACATGTTGAGGGAGAACCGCACCTGGTGATGAGATACAACAGTTGCACGTGGGTTTTCATGCGACCAGACATCCTGATTGTGGAAATTTGTTATGCCATCTCTTGTCAAATGTGCTTCATCTGTAAATAATACGACGGCAGAAAAGTTCGGATTTACACCACACTGCTGCAAGAACCACTGACAGAACCTGACAGAATCTCCTCCTGCACTTCTGGAGTTGTAGATCTTGGTCGTCCCCTTCCCAAACCAGGAGAGGTGAATATTCCATACTCGCACAGACGGAAATGTCTTCCGATCTGGACATTGTCGCTGTGGGTACCTCTCCTGGTACAAACGACGAGCCAGCGCAGCATTGCCGTCCGCCTTACCGTACATGAAGTGTATCTCTGCCAGCTCTTGATTTGAATACATGTCGTACATTCTTAACACCTAAAGAACACTGAATGTAACCTTCCTCAGAATGAACTATCAGAGCGCCCTCCTAATGTCTCCTTTGACGGCAAAGACCTGCGGAAAGAAAAACGTTCCAGTGAATTCCAATGTTGTGAAGGCCATAACTCGGAAATGAAGCATTTCCGGACATGAACTATTTTGATTGTCTACAGGTGGGACTTTCTATGTTGTAAAGGCCATAACTCGGAAATGAAGCATTTCCGGACATATGTTATAATGAACTATTTTGATTGTCTTCATGTGGGAAATACATACCTGAAATTATGCCCCGTATTTTTGAAACACCCTGTATACTCAAGGTGGATACTCGGCAACGAATTTTTCGGTATAATACAACACCTTCTCTATAGACTATGTACACAGTACATGTAGAGAAAGTAAAAACGTAGATAAAGGAATAAAAGAATGAGGTTTTATAAGAATGAGTTAAGAGGGAAAGGAATATAACACATGTGATTTTTAAATTATATTTCTAGTATAAGATGTAACTTTACAATGAACACCTTATTTGGAACATTCCACCATTGATTTGTGAGATGGCAGTCTACATGTTTGCAGAGGAAGTATAAAGAGAGAGATCTGACGGAGAGAAGTTGAACTGTAAATAAAACTGAGCAAGATACTGTGCAAGTGTTCGCCTGAAGAGGTTTAAGTTTGCCAGAACATTTGCGCGTGACTGCTGTCTGTTACATAATATTCGCATTGTAAGCCTGGTCTCAAAGTTGGGTAATAAGAGACTGGGGTATTGTTTATGCGAATGCTTATGCAATGATATTTCCTGTAAGGTTTCCACCGAAGTCTAACAATTTCATTGAAATAATCCAAAAATGTAATATTTATACGACTATTTTCCATCAACGTTTCACAATAAACCTTATATTTATAAAACAGTTGTTCCTTAGGACACAATTTTCAATTATACAGTTGGATTGGAATGTTTAAAAAAACTATTGTGTTACTCTCACATGACCTACTCTAGCTGTTCTACAAACTTCTTATAAAAGATTATTCTTCTATCTACACCATGCTAATCGTAATAAGCAATAGCAGAATATTCTTATTACTTAGTTCCTCATAAGTAGAGGGAAATAAAGGAATGCACTATGATAAAGCGATAGTAAAATGTTTTTAAAGCTATCATTAGGCGATTGTCATTGAAATTGGCTTCTATGCTTGGCCAGGTGTAGAACAAAAGAAAAAAGGATACTTCCTATCTGAGCAAAGTACAAGTATTTTAAAACTAAGACCAATAAAAAGGAATATCTTGGAAACGGCCGACTTTACAATAAAAGCGCATATTGCATAAATTGTGTGTTTTAACAAACTCTACATTTTTGTGTAGTAAGTTTTTGTCTATCTCTTACGGTTTAGCCGTTATGTAAAATTCTGCAAAAATCAACCAGAATAAAGTGCTCTTCAGAGATTCTCAGAAAATTCAAAATATAAATTTCATTTGTGATGTAAATAGTTTTAATATACGGTACTTTAGTCACAATTGTTAGAGACATTTTTGATGAAATCAAAATTTTCAAAATTTTTCCATATAAATGGTAGTTTGGGGTAGGGAGATTTTCTTGAAAATCTTCGTGTTGCATCCTTGGAAGATACCAAACTGAAATACAAAGTTTGGTGTTTAACGATCTTTTAATTTTTGAGCTATGCTGTCCTCAGACACACGTGAACCTTTTGTCGCCCTCCGTGGTGTAATGGTTACCATGCAAACTTCATATACCCAAGGTCGCGGGTTCAAGCCCGGCGGAGGACGGATTTTTTCGGGTGTAAAAATCCTTAGCATGGCTTCCTTCGGAAGGGAAGTAAAGCCGTGGGCCCCGTGTCGTAGATTTATGGCACGTAAAAATACTCAAGCCTGATAGAGGTGCCCCTGAGGAAAATTAAGCGATCTTTCACACCCAATTTAGAATGGAACGCTAAGAACCACAGTAGTTAAAGAGCGTCCATTAACAACACTCATTTATTTACCGGACCTTTTTCTATTTTTTTTGCACTCAGCGGGTCTCAAAACATATATTTCCGTAGAAATTTCGACATCGAATTTTTGGGTACATTACAATACCTTCTCTATACACTATGTACATAGTATGTGTAGAAAAAGTAATAATTGATTACCTATTGAAAATATACAATAATGAATTGCAAAAATCTGGTTGGTAAACGTTAAGAATAAAAGAATAGTCGTGTTGGAAGTCACAAATACAAGTCGTCAAACCATCACGGTTTGCATCTAGAATATTCTTGTGAACAGGGGTACATTTCATAGCTTTTACTGACAAAAATAAAATCCGAAGGAAGTATTATTTTTAAGGTATCTATAAGGAGAGTGACAAAATGATCATTAGACAAAAAAAAAAAAAAAAAACCAAAAAAACACACAGACACAAAATGTGCTAATAAAGAACTGTTACAACAGCACGCATTTAAAAAGTAAAACTTTTATTTTTGACTGTGGAATGTCTAGAAGGCATGGTATTACCATTACGACCTGAAATAATCCCTGCCAAGACATTAAACACAAAACTTAGGGAGATGTGCGTGGAGGGGAAAGGCATGAACGCACTTTCTAGAAAAGAAGCTATTGTTTCCGGATCGGCTAACTAAAATAAGCCACTAGAAAACAAACGAAACTCTGTATTAGTTTTAATTCTTGTTTTTAACATTCTTGATGAGAAACTTAATCTTATATTACAAAAACAAACAAACAAACAAAAAACTAACCTTCCTCCCGTGAGTCAGAAACTCGAGCTTGTATAAAAAAACTAACTTTACCCTAACCTGACTTCAGTAAATCAGAAAGCCTATTATAAGCCTATTAAAAGAAAAGAGTTAACCCAATCCTAGTGTCCCGCGAAATCGAAACAAAGTTTTATACAGTGTCCCAGAAATCGACCGTACTGCTTGGCAGGATTGCAGAGTAGTCCAAAATAAACAATTTGAGATAGAAAGCCTATGACTTATGGGTTCTAAATTTTTTGCTACAGCATAATATGTGTTAATAGTTAGCACGCCACTGATTAAACCGCAGTGGACCATGACGTGAGCACCTGATTTCGGAGAGCATAGATGTACTGGTATTATTTAGCGATATAGTTAGTGTGTGGGCATCAGGATAAGATGTCGAGTGAGTTAAGGGTTCAAGCCTCCATGGATTTCATTTTTATATCGTCTCCTCTTTTACATTTTATAATGAGCCGTTTATATTTTGCTGCGTTACTCAATATGGTTTATTCGTACTGACAAGCAAAATGAATATAATGTAACAATTAACATATAGGTGCTACGTTGCTCGTAGGTGAAACGAGAAATTTTCAACAACAATTGCATTTAACACTTGAAGCGGTACACACGATGTGTTGTGTACGTTACAAATGTGGGTATAGTTTACAATTAATGAAACGATATTATTAAGGTGTCAAATGAACTTTAAATGAAATAAAATGAACAACTATCTCTGTAGTAAAACTAGTAGATACCTGCATAAAACGAATTAAGAACTATATTCTTGTCAGGAAAGTGAATTCTACCTTTTCATCTCTGCTTGAAAGGCAAATAGAACGAGGCTTCGAGAAATAATAACTGTATCCAAAGCACAACATATAACAGTTCACCAGAAGAACTTTTCGATGTAACGAACTGCAATATCCCTGCAGAGATTGCACCTACGAAGAAATGAACCTCGCACTCTAGGAAGGTAAAGTTCATGATTCAGCGGTGCAATGGTAAGCGAGGCTCTTAAGCATGCGCAATGGTAGCAGTAGCAGTAAAAAGCACGCGAACTCTGAAGTACACAGCTTACATTATCTTTGGTGGTTAGTCTGTGTGCGCTCCGTTTCGTACCTCGTTCAAACACTTTATTTTCTTACACATAATATGTATACTTTTGTAGTATGAACACAAAATTTAGCAATTCATTGTTCTCACAGTAGTCATTGTAGACATTAGACAAAATTTTCAGAACAGTCTCGCCGGACCTACTATGTACTCAAGTGGTTAAAACGGCATAACAGTTCATTATATGAATCAAATCAAAGTACCGCTGTTCGAAACCTAGCAATAGCCGAAGTTTTTTATTCCACCGCTAAAAGCTCAATTGCTAAGTTTCACAACACACACAGCACACTTGTCTACGACAACCTTAATGGATTTATTGCATTGATCCATGCAGGTTCCTTGAAAACTACTGGACTTAATGTTAAATGCTACATAGAGATCATTCAGCCTTTTAAAGTAATTTGTTATGGAGGGTTTATCGTCTTGGCTTTAGAAATGTAAACTAAGCTTATTAGTGCTACTAAAGAGCGTCCATAAATAAAACGCCATTGCTTTCAAATTGTGTACCTCTTTGAGATAGATAAGAAAATTTAAAAACGGATGCGCTATTTGTATCGTGGGAATCGACGACCAGCGCTGTACCGACCCAAACACTAGTAGTATGTTTTGGCAGAGAGCTCCGATATTAACCGATCTGTTATCAGGTGTGCACACCCTCAAACAGCTGGCAATTTTGCTAAAGTTACAATAATTTTAAATATCATGTTGATTGTGCACCAGTGCTACATTCCTCCGACTACTGGCATACAAATGAGGCATTCTGAATGAAAATAGAACTTACACGCCCACATTCTTTTAATTTTTGGCCATTGATGTGCGGTCCAGAAAACATGCCATAGCTTTGACATTTGGCAAAAGGGACAATAGGTTAGTTACCTGTCTCAAGCGGTTTATTATGTCCCTCAATAGTCCTGCCAATTTGTGCGGTCGAATTCTGGAACAGCCTATATATTATATGACCTTAAGCTAACGCCACCTCTGTTATATCAATCTTCTAAGTTTATACGAAAAAAAAAGTTGATAAACGTTCTCCCTAACCGGACTTCCCTTATTCTATCCATTCCAATTTTATTCTTTTCCATGCTGAATTATATCTGGTATAACGAATATTTTAAGTAAAGGCTACCTTTTGCTGGAGCTGGGAACGACACTTATGAATAGACTGTTTAGAATTCTACCTCTTGGAAAACTATGTACACGATGGAAATTGTTGTAACGAATAAAAGTAAACAAAATACTTGTGATTTCAATATGCATCACGTATTTTATTCAACCTTAAAGACCAAAAATAAACCTAAGAAATTTTAAAGCCTTGTAATTTACTAAATTACATTTAGTAAGGTGTAGAAATAATACACTGATAAATTTACAAGTGGTTGAAATAATTAAGAGGTACCGTAATATTTCCAATGATTTTGGGCGAATAATTAGTGGTGAGTGTTAAGTACTACACTTAAGCCAAAAATTACATTTTCAAAACTTCTATGCTAACACCACAACTTAAAAAACTACTTTGAACACTCAATCAGTTTTTTCTACACATAAACATTAAGTAAGGGGACTTGAAGGGCATTAAAAGAGAGAATTCTTATTGGAGGTCATAAAGATCCGATATCAATGGCAGGCGCAAGACTTCTATGATAAACATTCAAAAGAATGATACAAAAAAAAAATACTTGTGAACGAGTTAAGGTTAATCTATTTTCTAAATTGTCATTATATGTCTGTAAATGACAAAGTCTTCATATAAATAGTATATAGTGCGATATTAGTACAGAATTGAATCATTGAAGCATAAGAAAGAGTTTTATATAGGGACGAAGTGGAGATTTCAGCGATTTCCCAATACACTTAACACATGTGTATTGCATAGTGTTTTTGGTGACAGAACAGAACTAGTATTTAAACGAAAATAAAACTAATTAGTAACAGCTGTTTCTTTAAAGACAGTGGAAGGGGAGATAAGGATGTCGTAAGTACTAATAGAGCAAGTCATAAAAGTTCCATAAAAGAATGACCAAAATATGGTTGCAATAGCCAGTTAACCTTGGTGGCAGTAACGATCGATTTATCCACGCGACGTTGTTATCCTTAAAACAATCTTAACTTTCTGCTCATGTTTAGCTGCAAAATGAATCAAATAGCATGTAAATGAAAAGAAAGTAAACATCCAGCTAAGATTTAAATTATATTCAACTTTTAAATATGAGGGCATTCCATATCTGAAATAGTAAGTGCAATAAAATTTAGAGGATTTTATATAGTTATTCAAATACATACAGAAGGTAAAGTGGGACAAAACATGGTTAGCTTAGTTCGGTTACGAGAGATATATGCTGGAATTCATCTTTCTAACATGATTATATGGACGGGAAGTCGATCAGAACACAGTTTTGAAACAAATTAGTTTTCTATCCATGACATGTAATTCAGATATGTTTTCACCTAAAAATAATTTAAATTAAACAAGTTAAGCTTAGTAAGTATAATATTCGGAAACATCACTCAAATCGTTAGCTATGATAAAAAGTTCTCATGGAAAGAAAGAGCAATCGCTAACTATCAATCATATCTATCATATATAAACATTTAATATGGACTATTTTGTAAACTGCTAATGCCAGGAAAAGTATTTTATTTTGTTGACCGATAATTTTTTTGTTCTAATGTGTTAGTTATTCAAGATCATACACAATTCAATTATTATGAAGAGGAATTAACAAACTAATCACAAAAAATTATAATCGTAAATTTACAGCAAACTGGCCAAAATCTTCTTGACAGATATGTTTCAAAGTGAAACGCTACCGAAGTTTGCCTGATAAGCGTGGACATAGTGCACATGTCGCCTCTCAACACAAATTATCAAACCACCTCCAACTGGATTTGCCCCCTTTCTCCGGTAGTCTCGTTGTTTACATCTAATTAAAGCAAACTCTTTTATTCTTTCTTATTTCCCTAGTAATTTATTGCGATTGCCGAGAGTTGTCGAGGTTTTCGGAGATAGGTTGAGAGAGGTGCATCCTTAGCTTAGAAAATTATATTACTTTAAGAAGTGATAGCTATTATTAGTTGGGAAAATCGAGAATATGTCTATATAAACTCGTAATAATTATCAATGCAGACTTCGTCTCCATATAAAATGGAAACTAAATGGATTGCTTAATCTGATTCAGCCACCCCTTCCTTTTACTAAAGGTAGGCCACCCGTTAAGTTGCTTTTGCAGCCTTGAGTCTATTTTATGCTAACGCGCATTGTTTGAGGTTCGTAGATAGGTAAATAGAAAGCTTTCAGAGGAACAGCAGCTTAAAGGACACCACTCTGCACTAAATTACATGTCAAAACGTACGACTCGTTTACTGAGTACAAATCCCAGGTTTTCAGCCGATTTTATAAACTTTTAAATTACAGTTTAGGGCACATACATTGTAACGCAATTCATTAAACACCTTTGATGAAATGGACCTTTGATATGAGTACATTAACAATAACAGCTAAAAATAAAATGTAATTAGAAGCGGGGTTGGCTGCAACAAATTAGAGACACGCCTACATCCAACACGGACTTGTACAGTCAGGACATACAATTAACGGTTTCTTTAAGTTTTTGCGTAAACTGTGTCTCAAATAACATGCATTTGTCATTCCATCTTCCGAAATGTTGCAAGGTGGCGTCTGCGTACAACCGCGTCATTTGCAAGAAAGTCTGCTGTTAGACACACCTTCCAGCAACATCCGGTGTTAATGCAGCAGCAGTTTTGAAAGCCATTCAGAATAATACTAATACACGGGCAGTTGTTTCAGAAGTTCACATTATCCAGGCTTCTGTAATGCGAATATTGAATGCTAATAAGTTTCATCCTTAACGTTTGCACATATCCCAAGTCCTTCACGGGAGAGATTTCGAATGTTTGTGAATGTTTTCTGGAGTAACTAGTAAATGCTATAGAATTCGTATCCAGAATCCTACAACAAGATTCTACAACAACGGAACCATAAATCGCCACAATATGCACAGTTGGAGTGTTGATTATTCTCAGATAAAGGAGGTAGCATACCAGTAAAGGTTGCGACATGGCCAAGTGCTTAGACCACTCGCCTCTCACCAAGGCGGCTCGGATTCGATGTGGGATTTGTGGTGGACAAAGCGGCTCAGAAGGGAGTTTTCTCCGGGTTCCCCGATTTCTCCTGCCATCGCATTCCACCGTGCTCCATCTTCATTCGTATGTATCATCATTGTCATCGCCGGCGGTACCATAGTAGTAAAAGCGGACATTAAACGCTATCAAAAACAAAAATCCAGGAGCAGTGGAGAGTGATGATTGGTGTGGAATCTTGGGTAACCACCCTGTTGGACCATTACTCTTGGAAGAGCATCTAAGAGTATCAGGCTACATCGAAATTTCTGTAATGAGCTCCCCTTATTACTAAAGAAGTGAGGTACGTGGCGCTTTTCTGCATAGGTCGATGATCGTCTGCAATCATTTAAATGCTTAACATTTTAGCTGTTAGATAGAAAGACAAGGACAGTTTCCTGGCCTACCAGATCTTCTGTCCTGACACCCGTTGACTTTTTCCTCCGGAGTTATTTAAAGGAATGCACTTATGCAGAGGAGCTAGATGATCCAGAAACCTTCGCCAGCGTATTGCAGTGGCACGTAGATCCGTTATTCCCGCCATGCTTTACCGAGTTAGAAGTTCCATTCAACAGTGTGCCGAGGCATGCATTAAACAAGATCATCAGTTCGAGATCTGCTGCGTTAGAAGAGTCGTGTTCCAGGATTAAAACAAAGGTCATTTCAGGACCACAGAATGTACCAGCGCGAGCCGATATTTTGAATAACAAAACAGATATACCTATTTCTATGTGCTATAAATTGTGAAAGTATTACCTTCCATTTTAATTGGGATGATGTCTTTTCTTAAATCAAATGTTTATAATACTCTTTATTGTAATTGTACCTACAACTATATTTAAACAATTGGCAATATACAGTTAACCCATAAACACTGAACAACACAACACAAAATGGAAATAAAACAATTGCCAATTACAATGATAATAACAGCTTTAAACATAATATTGTTCAAAAAATATTGATTGCGAATATTACATGATAAAAAAAAGTACTACATGCAGGGGATTCGAAAACAACTTTACCGCAGAGGGCTTACTTACGAATTGCGTGCTCGTTCCTAATGAGCTACTTAGTAAGTTCAGAGATAAGCATTCAGTATTCGCTGGTCCCAGTGTACATTTTCAGTTGTACAAATGCTAACTGTCTGATTACGAATATATTAAAAGGCGGTATCATTATTCATTTCGTCGAGTGTGTAACCAAAGACATCCATGTTCAACACTTTGGGTAGAACCTAGCATAGGGTTCATGTTGGAGTATAAATTGCCGATTGCACCTGGTATTTGAAAATGCTGATCGTTAACATCGAGTGCTAAATATGTACCATTGTATAAAACCTCATTCTTCTATACATACAGAATAAATAACTCCTCAAGGTAGTTTTGAATCAACCAAAAAGCACTTGTTGTATTGCGGATGCTGTTTGCACGTAGTTGATTGTTCGTCAGAAAATATTTTTAATATATAAATTGTGCGATCATGTAAAATTTCTGTAAGCATGCATAACTTAATCTATTTCAAGCATGGAGCATCGAAGTGGAATTCAATTTGTAAAAATTTGTGCTTAAAAGAGAATGCTGCAAAATAACTATCACTACGAAGCGAGTTGACAAATTATGTTTTAGAAACTCTTTTCTTAGCGAGTTTTGGCCTGTCCTTTATTTCCTCAATAATATAAAACCTAGCGAAATTAGGACTTATAACAATTATTTATAAAACAAAAAGATAATTCGATCATGTTAATATTCCATTTTCAGATATTTTGGTTCAATTGGTCATTTTATAGGGGAAAATATTAACGAAAAAGTCCCAAGGAAAGAATTGTTTAAAAAAATCAGTTTTATTTATTGAACTGCTGTGGTTCTTGGCGTCCGATTCTATATTGGTCATGACAGACCCTTTACACGGGAGTTTTCAATCAGGGCTAAGGTTCTTTTACGTGTCATAAATTTACGACACCGGCTTTAGTTTCCTTCCGAAGGAGGTCACATAAAGGATTTTACACACATAAAAAAGAAAGAAGATATCCCCCTCTACTGGGATTGAACTCGCGACCTCAGAATTTGGAGCTTGGCATGGTACTCCTAAAGTCACAAAGGATTGTATATTATGGGAATGAGTCAAGATTAGCACCAAAATTCGCTATTATATGCTAGAACGATTCCCGATGTAATTGCCAAATGTTGCATTTTGCTGGCTTTTGTTTACGAGCTTTGTTGCGCAGGCAGATCACATGCTCTTTATTCTGGAGATCTAAAGTGACTTTCTAGTAAAATATGGATGACTTTGATTCGAACGCGTTACTAATACCTCTTTTTAGCAATCGACAGAGAAAGCAAAATGTAAGTTTTACTCCTGAAATGTTTCTGCTTTTGTGAACTTAACACTTTCATGAATTACTCCCCGAAATGTGAGGAAATTGCATTTAAAAGTTGAAGCTGTTAGTAGAAGTTTACGATAAACCGAAACAAATGCTTGCCAGAAGTTTGATGCTCCATTATTTATTTGCGTGTAATTGCTTTGTGATCCAAGTCGGGAGGGAATGAAACGCTAGGGGCATTTGTAGCAGCTCTGAATTATTCACTCCCTCTTCACTTCTGACATCCTCGGCAGCTCACTCTACAAGAGCTTAAGGTAGTTCCGGGGTGGATCCTAGGCCCTGGTCCAAGAGTCGGCCTTGACCTCTGCTCGGTCGCCTTACCCGGGCGTCACACATCCTCATTCCTGGAGGTGTCCACATAACAGCTGCGGAATTCCTGGAAGCAAATGTAACACTTTAAATTTTGAAGAACCGAGCAATATTTCTTTAAAATATTCCATTTGCATGGCTTTCTCTACATCTCTGTAACAACATATTATTAATTATTCTATTTACTCCATTCTATCCAAATAAACATTAGCAGAAACGGTCTTATTCCTCAGTTCCTTACAAGTAGAAGGAAAATTAGGGAATACGCTAGACTAAACTAACAGTCAAATGTTTTAAAATGTGGTTGCTATGGGATTGAAATCCGCTTCTTTGCGTGGCCATAAGTTGACAAGTTCCCATAAGAGAAAAGTTTAAATATTTTAAAACTTAAACCAATAACATGGAGTATCTCGAAAACGGTCAACTACACGAAAAACATGTATGACATGAATTGTGTATTTTAACAAGCTCCACATTTTTTGTGCACTTAAGTTTTTGACTGTCTCTTACGGTTTACTAGTTATACAAAATTAAAAAAAAAAAATCAACCAGAATAAAGAGGTTCTTCAGGGGGTATTTGTCCATGTAAAGGGCATTTGGGGGTGGGGAAATTTCCCTGAAAATCTTCGTGTCGCAACCTTGAAAGATACTAAACTTAAATATCAAGTTTGGTATTTAACGGACTTTTCGTTTTTGAGCTATACTGCCCAAACACACACACACACACACACACACACACACATACACAGAAAAAATACACACGGACATTTTTCCAAAAATGCTTTTTTTTTTTTTTTATTATTATTCAGGTCATAAAACACGTATTTCCGGTGAAACCTCGGTATCGAATTTTTGGGTGCACTACAATATGCACTACAATACCTTCCCTATACACTATGAACATAGTATGTGTAGAAAAAGTAAAAAGTACTTAAAATTAAGAACAATGAAATAAAGAATTTAGAGACTAAATTTAGATGTAAATGAAAATATAGTGTCTCCTAGGTAGACTTCATTGCAGAGAAACGGCCTCCTTTAATGCCCGTGTTCTGTTACAGCAGGTCTGGAAATCACCTTTCAGATGCGTGCTTTATTTGATATGCGGGCGAGCTGATGCCGAATACATACGTGACGTGAATTCATTTATCCGGCTGAACACGCCTTCCCGCAAAATCTATTCCACGGATAGGATCAAGTTTGTAGCGGTTTATTTAAATACTGTAAAGATTGTTTTAACGGTAGTAAAATTTTGTTTTAATTTTGCTTTCTCAATAAGTAAGGGATGTATTTTTTTATTGTTTCATTTATATGCACTAAGCCTCTTTAAATTCTATGGTCACTTTGGTAGCTTTGTTTTAGAAATAACTGCTGATACTTTTCTCGCTGAACTTTAGGATTTCTTAACTTTTTTGTAGTATTATTTTATTAAACAATAAAACTGCCACATTCATACTTCCAGACTTTGAGGGAGATTCAGTTAAAGAAAGGCTGCCAACCCCAGACGGGTATCGAACCGTGGGAATTCAGGGCGCTGAGCACTGGACCGCAGAGGCAATCGGTTTAGGGTGAAGATTGTAAAAGCTTCTATGTGGAGATTTCACTGGAAATATATAATTTAAAGCCTCCTGATCCCAAAAAGTGCGCGCGAACAGCATAACTAAAATCAAGATAGTCGGTTAAAAATTGGTACCTCAGCACGTACCAAAGATGCGATAATAAGATTTTATAGCATATCCCCTCACCCCCAATTACTCTTATTGGAGCATATTTTAAACATGTGTATTTTTTCAAATAGCTTTAATGGCCTTGATTAAAATACCACGTGTAAGATATTTTCATGAAATGTAAATCTTGTATTTACTGGAAATAGCCTGCAATGTCTAATTTATTCTGAATTACTTTTGTATAACTGGTAACTGTAGGAAATGACAACGTTTATTACACCAAATTTCAAAGAGATCACATAGCCACCCACTTTTAAAAGAGCCTACCGAAGGTCCCGAATCCCGTTGTACCTACAAGGAATGAGCAATAAGATAATTTCTCCATTAGAATGACATAGAAGAATTAGCGTTTGTAAGGATTGTTTTCTCAAGAGTGAGTGGAAATTGTCATATGAGTGCAATACAGATGGTTTTTTGTTGTTTTTTTTTTTTGACACACATTTCCTCTGGTGCATAGTGGGCCAAAAAATAAAATAAATAAATGACGTTTTATTTATGGACGCTCTTTAACTGCTGTGGTTCTCAGCGTCCTATTCTATACTGGGCGTGAAAGACCGCTTGATTTTTCTCGGAGGCCTCTATCAGGTTTGAGGTTCTTTTACATGCCAGCAGTAATACAGCACACCCTAATGGTAGTTATGAATTATCTTTACACTCACAGGAAAAACAAATTAGTTTACGTGAAGTGCATTGGAGGAGAGAAAAACATTTTGGGGGTAGATCAATAGTCTTCAACTTCAAATTAGCAATTGACAATCATAATATCTGTATTTTTCGCATCTAAATACGCCAAAGTCCGCTCAATTACTTGCGAGTAACAGACGTAGAACCTGCTTTGGAGAACCTTTGCAAGGAATGAGGATGAAGGGGAGTGGTTCTGAAATTATTTATGTCTAAAATTCAGCATACATTCTAATATTTCTGGGACATGAAAATCGGACCGGAAAACAGAAGATTTGTGTTGCGAGTTGTGACTACCTAGGATTCGAATTTTTCAACTCTAATTAAGCTTTACAGTCTAATGCCTTGCGTTAAAGATAAATTATAGCAACTACTTATTTTATTTTATTTGAGAATAAGTCACGACAACTTATATAGGAAGGGGAGGAGTTTAAAATAGATAGAATAAAAACATTAATCAGTAAAAAGAACATATTGTTTATTTTGGAAAATTTTATTTTGTAATTCGGTTTACAAAATTAACTACGCAAACATGCCTCGTTGTTTGCTTTAGAGTAAGTAGTATTTTTTAATTCTTAGTGAACCTTCTATTGTTTTGTTTTATTCAGTTCTGATCAATAATAATATAATAATAATCATAATCATAATAATTAATAATAATCGTGGCAATCAAGACCAAAACACGAAAAATCGAAACACAAGAATATTGAATAAGATATATTTAAAATGAATGTAAATATGAAACACGGGAGTTTCAAATATACCTAAAATATACCCCTATTAATTTTAAAAGAGATAAACAGCTCAGAATGAGCGGGGGGAGTCTAAAATACAATTGCATCTGTCTTTAAACTTTCCCCAGGATATATGAATTGATGTTCTTTGTACTAATGTTAGGTAACTATTTCAAATTGGAAAGATTTGAAAAACTGTTACTTTAATCCCTGAGTATAATATATGAATTATCCTTTCATGAGAAATTATTTCGAATCCTGGAAGAATTTTAATGTAAACTTCAGGATGTCCAAAAATTTAAAGTAAGTGTTGATAGAGAATTGAATCTCCACCTCCTGCTGCATTAAAGAAAGATGTATTTAGATGTCGGTCAGTTTTAGAAATTATTTCAGTAAAAATACGTATAGTGGTTAGCTTAAACTTTATAGAAAATGTTTTTCTGTCCTTGTACTAGCAGATATGGCAATAATTGTTTTAATATGGTTTGTGGTGCAAACACACGCATGTCGTTGGACACTCTACTTTGCTATTTTGTTCGTACCCGAGGCTTCCTGAGCTCCAATTTAGCATATAAAAGACTGTTTTATTCAAAGTTGGCATAACAGACAAACGTTGTTAAAGTTAGGTGCCCAGCTGGTAATGAAACACCACTAGAACATTTCTCGGGGCCGTTGCTGAATGCACCACGTACCTACATACATTATGTTTTCCATGGTCCCCGGTTTTGGCAGAAAGCAGTGGTGGGGGAAGTTATTCTATATTGGCAACCCTGGAGGTATGTCCAGAGAGACGCGAGCTTGGCGATCGATTCGGAACCTCGGCAACAATGTGGACCACTCGAGCGTGCTGAGGCGACCTTGACGGGAGAAGTTGAGGCTGAACCGGGATACGAACGCTGGTACATAATGCACCTATTAGCGTCATGCGATGTCTCAACATGGAACGGGCAATAAAACAGAACAACATGTACAACCGGCAACACGTCAAACTGGTGCTTGAGTGTGAAACGTCAACATTATTATTAACATTTAATGTTTTAGCATTTTATTTTATATTTTTTGTGGTTTATCAGTATTTTCTTCTAAACGTAAACATTTATTAATAGCTTTATTAAGATTAGAATTTATTGTTTTGACTTCCTTTATTAACTTATATTATTATAAGTCATGACAAATAGAGAATTGTATATAACAATATATATATATATATATATATTTTTTTTTTCTTTTGCAGTTTGTGAAGGGGCTTTAGGTTTATCTATATGCCTCATTAGGCAGAGGAATTTTCATCAATTAAATAAAGAATCCGGACGAAGGTAAAACAATAAAGTTCTTCGATCATCTACTTCAATCTACTTCGAATATTTGAAAATTTAGTGAATCCAACTTTTGCAACTATAATCCTTGTTCGGAGGTGATGTATGATGTTATCCTTCCGAATTAATTGTGACATGCAAGATCGCTAATTTAACATACAACTCTATATCAAAGTAATCTATATCTGCTTCCTCTGTGATGTAGGGGTTAATTGTCTGTCTCACTTAAAAGACGTCCGAGTTCGATTCTTGATTGCGATTGTAGCTTTTACGTTGGTTTCCTAAAAAGATGAATGATTACTCTGTCACCATAGGGTCCTGATCTGCAAAAATACACTTCATTATTCAGTTTAATGTGCTTTAACGAGGAGGTTAAGTCATTAAACTACAAAATATAAATAATTGAGTATTCATGCATTTTATAAATTTGTTTCGAAGGCTTCCCCAAGTTTATGATTTGATATAAGTTACTGATGTGTATCTGTGTAACGAGACAAATTAAAGCTAAAATAATACTAATAACGATAATAAAGATAAATGCATTATTTACCTATGGTAGACTACAAATGATAGAGAAAAATATACCATTCAACTATGTACATCTCGTTCAAAATTACAATGTTAAATTAAAAAATATTTGCACCACTTCCGAAATATTCATTGCTACTGGTTTGAATGTTCCCATATTTTAAGCTTTTGGAGTGCAATTCTTTCGGTCTCCCCTGACGTGTCTATTGAGTATGGCATTAAGGCTATTCATAGAGTTACGCTTTTTAGAAAATCAACTATCGCTTCAGCTTTTTATCCATTTGTAGTTTTCACAAAATATATACTAATATTTTAAATAGAAAGAATTTGTGAGTCTGGGGGGAAATTTGATATTTTTCGTCATTGTGGGTTCCTATGGACTATAAAACACCATATTTAAATTTGTAAATTACTAAAATACCAAAAAGCATTTACAAAACCTTCCTTAAGAATGCCATGAAGTAGAAAATAGTTTTAGAGTTACTAGTTTTAGTATTCTGCAGAGAATGTGCATGGAAACAAAGATCGTTAACCTTTATTCCTAATAATATACATTGGAAATCGTGTAACACCTAAATTAAAATGTGTGTTATTATTTTCTCGACCTATTGTTACAAAAGTCCACCAATATTAATTTACATAACAAATTTATTTATCACTTACTATCTATGATCAGCATATTTATAGATTTTAAACTTGTTGCATTAATTTCTATCAAGATTTTAAAGTTATTAGTATTCATTTACTGAAATAAAATTATTTAAAATATCTGAAAAGCTTATTTAGCTATATGCTTCATGCTAACCGGGATTAACATTAACAGAAATAGTTATATTCATATTTTCTTGTAGGTACAAGGATAGTAAGGTAATACTATAAGCTATATTCCACTCTCTTAAGAGCTGATCATTATGTGATGACTTTGAAATGAACAATGATTTTCCTTTTGGTAAATGAAATTTAAACTAATAACGAGATATATATGGAAAATGGTTAACTCCACAAAAAGGTATTTGACATGAATTGTATCCTTTAATCAAATCTACATTTTTATAAGATTTATCTATCAAGTTTTGTTATATTAGTTTCTTCTTCGGTAATGTTATATAGTGAGGATTGTATGATACGGGGTATTATGCTAGGGCCTTCTTGTCTCTTAAAAACATTTATAGGTCTTTTTACTCTAAATTCAGTTACGGTTCCCCAGTTATGCAAAAGTCATCCAGAATGAAGGGTATTTCAGTGATTATCCCCCAAAAATTCAAGATACTCTCAATTTGTCGTCAAAGCATCCATAAAAAATCTGACGTTTTCCATTTAAGTGACTTTCTCTATCCATTCTGTAATAAACTATTTGTACCAAAGCGTCTAACTACTTCTGATAATCGAAGTGAACTCCGCGTGCCAGATCACTTCCAGCCCACCCCTTCTGATTTGCTGTTTGCGGACACAAGAAAGCGGTTTACTCAGTGGCGGATATTTGTATATACGTAGAAATAAATTAGTTTACGCAGCGTACAAATATTTTGCCACAGGAATAGCGATACTTTAATAACTCTGAGATACTTTAATAAATTCTTTAATTTATATTTTCTTCAAATTAAATCAGAAAGCATGGGATAGTTTGCCTGGGTCCTATTAGTATACCAACAACTCAATTGAAGCAAAATGCTATGTATTTCATGTAAAAGCTTTAAGTATTGAGTTATTTGTTCATTTTCCCTACCAGTTCATAAGCAATATATTTCTTCAACAGGCCATTCTACAGTACAGATTTCTCCTTATTAACGCGAATATTTACGTTAATATATCAGAGTAGAATTCCAAAATTACTTTTCTATAACTATATATACAAAATATATTATGTAATAAGCGTTTAAATGGATCTTAAATAAGTGAAAATGTTGTCAACAGATGTGAAGATCATTTGTTTTAAACGTGCCTCTCGGGAGGATGAAAGCACATACGTCTGACAAAAGAATGCAGTTGTTAATGGAGGTCGCTGGTGTAGCATGGCACGGTTTAGAGCGGTCAGAGTAGGCTGGAATACGTGTAGTACAGTCTGAACATCAAAACATCTGCAAGCGTACGTAAACCGGAATAAACTAAACGATCCACAAGAAGTTAAACTTATTGTTTTCTTTATCACTAATGTAAATTAATTTTCTACTTTGTGAGTTTATGACTACAAGAGGCAGTGTTTGCATTTCTACTTGATTTGAGCCCGTCCACTGTAAAAGAATCAACTGCTGCATTCCAGTATTTTGTGCTGTACAGGGGATACACCGGGAGTGATGATGTAATACCTACCGCTTATCTGTTTGTGTTTACGCAAGCTTACGCTCGTGGCCGTCTGCATTCATTCTTCAGACAGGTAATATATCTACATATCATGACAGAATGTTTATATCGGTTTTATTACCTGATCTTGCACTCTAAAGGGTTTTTAAATCGCCATTTAAAGGTGTAGTTAACCTGTCAGGGAATGGGAATTCTGCGCGGAAGAATACATATTACCGGAGCAAGCTTATAAGAAACAAGATTTAGCCAATAAAACATTTCTGCGAACGGTTGCCTTGATTAACGTAAAATCTGAATTTTAGTGTGCAGAGGAGACAGAAAATGTAATGATACCGGTCAAGAAAGTGTAATAAACCAGCTCCCTACCGCGTACCTAGTAAGTAGAGGAAGTGTTGTATTAACCCAACATTTATACCGAGATCTCTCCATAAATAAAATGATTTAAATACCTCTAAATTAAAAAAAAAAAAACTCCCTCAGAGAGAGAGAGAGAGAGAGATTGTGTTTTCGAACAATATAACTCAAAAAAGAAAAGTAATAAATACAAACTAGGTGCTAAGTTCTGTATACTCCAAAAATCTGATCAAGGTTTTCAAGAAAATCGTCCACACCAGGTCCCGCCGTGGCCGAGTGGTTAGACCGCTCGCCTCTAACCTAGACGGTCAAGGTTCGATCCCAAGCGACCGCATGTGGGATTTATGGTGGACAAAGCGGCGTAGGGACGGGTTTACTCCGGTTTTGCTCCGGCATTGCATTCCTCCAGTGCTCCAGTGTCTCGCGGTGCCACAAGTAGTGGGCATTAAACACTATAAAAAAAAAAAAAAAAAAGCGTCCACACCAAAATACGCTTGACATGTAAAATTTCTTATTTTCTCAAAAAGACTCTAAAGTTTTCTTTATTAAATACCATATGTTTGAGATAATTGACTTAGAATTTATGATGGTTTGTGAAATCCTCTTCGTTTAGAGGGAATTTTGTATAACTGGTAAACAATAAAAGGCAGACAAAAATTTACTGCATAAAATGTAGCAATATAGTTGTATTTAAAATACAATCTCTTTCAAATAACATTTTGTGGTCGTCACCTTTTTGAAGATAGCCACTATTATAATTGTTAGAACTTATTGAATAATTTGCCATTTTAGTAATTTTCTATTGCTACTAAGTTTTTCGGGCGATGTTATTATGAATTTGGAATTTTAAGCCCAATGCGTTTTCAAACATTGGACTGTCGATTCGGTAATTATTTTTATTGTGTTAGGTTTGTAGTGTTAAGTTTAAAATTTAAATACATTTATTGTTGATAAAGAATATTATCTCAGATTTTAATAATTAAGGCATTTAAAATATAATAAAAGAAATATAACATTGTTAAATTTGTCCTGCTTTTTTTTTTTTTTTTTTAAACAGTAACGGAGTCTGATCAGCATGTATCCCTATTTACATTTCCCCCCGTAGGTTTTACTGATTACTGGTTTACTGGTTTCTTTTACAAACATATACACAATGCACAAACATATAACACCCATGCCCAAGGCGGGACTCGAACCCACGATCCCCTGCCCACGAAGCACCAAAGCGAGACGCTTTAGCGAGCGCGGCCATGAGGACCGGCTCTGTTAAGATATAACGACCTTCAACTGGACGAGCTCCAATTCTTGTACTGCAATGAAGTGTAATAAAACGTACTGAAAACGTTTATTTTGATTAACATGAAGTAAAGGAAAGTTTGTGGCAATAGATTGTAGCAACTATGTGCAAATGAGCGCTGGTGGGTTCTAAATGTTATGTAAACTGAACAAACTTTTAGTGTTCTCCTTTAACAAATCCAGCAAGAGCTTAGAGAAAATTAAACCAGTAATTGTTTATTTGACGTATTAAAATTCTCTTTATATAGTTTATTTAATGTACAAACATTAATTAGTGTGCTGTTATCTGTATTTGTAAATTACTAATGATCTGGTTACGCAGTGACATCGGCTGACCTTTATTATGTATTTGTTTCATGTTTGGTTTGCTTTTCAAACATCCAGACAACATAAATAATTAAAATGGTCTCTACCTGATCACTCAATTGGGAAATAATTAATTCAAATTCCGCGCAATTGGGCACGGTAATAGATTATGGGCTGTTGGTTTACCCTTCAGTGTAGCCAACTTAGTGGCTGTTTCATCAAATATGCTGGTTTGGATAACCACGGTACTGGAAAATTACCAAAAGGTCGGTTATTGGAAATTCTGTGGAATTAGGCGTTGACACAATTGGGAATTTTCGGTTTTGTATCAAACAGGGCGGTTATGTATGCAAATTTTGAAATAATAAAAACAAAACAAAAATCTAATGTGTTCCATTCACATGACTTTCTCTACCTATTCTGCAAACAATCTAGTCTGGCAAAAGATTGTTCTTTTATCTACATCACGCTAATCGAGGTCAACATCAACATGGATTGTCTTATTACTTGCTTACTTCTACGCAAAAGGGAAATAGGAAATAGGCTATACGATAATCAAAAGTTTTGAAAGTTGGCCGTTATGAGAGCAATTGAAGGTCGGTTCGCTTCGCACGGCCATCAGTAAAACAAAAGAGAGATGAAAAGAAAGATAACTTTCCGTTTGAGCAAAGTTACGTAGTTCAACATTGAAACCAATAACAAGGGATATCTAGGAAACGGTAAACTCTACAAGAACAGAATAGGACATAAACTGTGTGTTTTAACGAGATCTACACTTTTTGTCTGGTAGGTTTTAGTTTGTCTCTTTCAGTTTACCGTTATCAAAGTCGTCCAGAATGAAGAGCTCTTCAGAGGCTATTCTCAGAAAATTCAAGATGCACATATATTTTGTGTGTTAATATCTTTGATATGCAGTATTTTAATCAATATCGTTAGCCATTTTTGAGAAACGCATTTTCAAATGTTTTACATATAAGGGATAGTTCGGGGTGATGGATTTTCTTGAAAATCTTTTTATCGCATTCTTGGAAGATGATAAACCAAAATATCAAGTTCGGTATCGAATTTTTGGTTGGAATACAATACCTTTCCTAGTACTAGGTGCATAGTATGTGTAGATAAAGTAAAAAAGCAGACTTTACTTTGTATTATAGCTATTTTATATTGTATTATGTAACGTAACGGTGGTGCGGCGGCCTAGAGGTTAAACCACTCGCCTCTCGCCAAGGTAGCCCATGTTCGATCCCAAGTCTGCGATTTAAATGTGACTACTTTGTTCTAGAGTCGTCCTGTTCCTCAGTAGGCATTTATCCTAGGCGCTGGTTTATAAGTCCTAGGGGGCGCGTTAAGCCTCCATACTAGGACGGTAAAATGAATCTTAGTAAGCTGTACAATTGAACATTCATATAATAACCTATGCTTTAGTGGTTCCTCTCCGTAGCAATTTAAGCACTAACTAGAATCAGTGAGATGAATTTTATGTTTTCACTTGAAACCATATAGATTGGAATATAGCCGGAAGATTTTTCAAGATGATATTGTGAAACAAATCTGAATAAAGTGTCTTGAGGCAAAACCTATTCTCATTTCAGGTGGTTTACACGAAAGCTTGACCCTATCTTAGGCTGTTTTTGATGTGCAACATTGTTCCGATTGAAGATTTCGCAGGTTATTAACTCGTATTTACTACGAAAATAGATTACATATGGTGTTAAATCAAAATTGTTAACACTATTTTGTGAAAATAGAAAACTTAAAATAATGTAGTCAAAAGAGTAGTTTTAGGCAATGATATTTTCTTAAAGTTCGTGTCGCATATTTCGTACATACCTGAAATATTAGGAATGTATTTATTTGACTTTTTCTTTTTAGTTTCTATATGACATATGTGCAATGCCTATAGTAGGTAGAGAAGATATTTAATTACATCAAAAATTCAATACCGAAATGTCACCGAAAATATATGATTTGAGGATCCCTGAAAAAAATCAGTTTTTAAAAAAAATGTGTGTGTGTGTGTATGTATGTGTGTGTGTGTGTGTTTGTGAAAATACTGTTAAATACAAACTCGGTATTTAAGTTTAGATTGTACCAAGGATTTTCTCAAAAATGGCTCTAAATCAATTTTTTTAATTAAAATGCAATATATTAAACAGATTTATATGCCAAATAAAACGTATGTCACGCATTTCTTGGAAATATCCCTTGTTGTCTTTTGTATAACTGTTAAACCATAGGAGAGGCACAAAGTCTTAATGTTACAATGTAGATCTCGTTTAAAACTCTCGTTTGTCATATACACTTTTTCGTAGAGCTATTTCAAACATATTCCCTGTTATTAGTTTTGCATACAATTTACTTGAACGGGAAGTCATTCTTTTGTTTCATATCTCTTATTTTACTCCTTGCTATGCAAAGGGAATCGAATTTCAATTGTTTCACATAGGGATCAGCTTTTAAAAGATTTGACTATTGCTTCAGTCTAGTGTATTCCCTTACTTCTCTCCTAGTTAGAAGGAAGCAATTTCTGCTAGATTAGATCTCTTATTTACGCTGTCACAGAGAATACACGATCCTTTTTCTAAAACTCTGATGTGTTCTATGCACATGGTTTTCTGTGCCTGCTCTGCAAACAAATTATTATTATTAAGATTATTATTTTATTTGCAGCATGCTAGTGCAGGTACACTTTACCAGAAATGGTCGTATTACTTACTTCCTTATAGGCAGAAGGGAATACCTTTTACTGGGTTGTAGGGGCTGACAAATCTACTGTCGCTATACGACAATCATCGAGATTTGGTTCTCTCTGCATGAGAAAGAAAAAGAAAAGATATGAAATGGAAAGTACTAACTACTTTAAGTATTTTGAAATTGAAACCAATAACAGGGAATTTATTGGAAATGGTTAGCTCTACACAAAAACTAAAAAGAAGAAAATAAAAAACCACTCGTATAATATGTATTAAGTTTGACATGAAAGATAATTTCCAAGAAGTTCAGGATATAAATGTTATTTGCCATGCAAATATTTTTATATAAAATTTTTAACCAAGGCGTTATGAGCCATTTTTTTAGAAAATCGAATTTTTCCCCAAACATTTCAATTAAAAGGGTAGTTTGCCGGGATTTTCCTGGAAATCTTCGTGCCTACAAAGTTTGGTACTTAACGGTTTTTACTTGCTTTCTCTACACGTACTGCATAGAGAAGTTACTGTATTGCACCTAATAATTTGAAACCGATATTT
The DNA here is from genome assembly GCA_030762935.1 of Hymenopus coronatus. Lineage (NCBI taxonomy): Eukaryota > Metazoa > Arthropoda > Insecta > Mantodea > Hymenopodidae > Hymenopus > Hymenopus coronatus. The sequence goes on from CM060882.1 coordinate 59,305,819, forward strand.
CACCGGAAATAAATGTTTTGGCACCCCCTGAATCAAAAAAAAAAAAATCTAGAAAAAGGTCCACGCGCGCGCGTGAGTGTGTGAGTATGTGAGTGTGTGTGTATTTCAGGGTGTGAGTGTGGAAAGCATAGCTCAAGAATGAAAAGAGGTATTTGAACTCAGTATCTTTAAAGGATGCGACTCAAATATTTTAAAGAACCCCCCCCCCCACATTCAACAGCCCTTTACATGGGACATTTTTTGAAAACTTTAATTTTCTAACATGGCTCTAACGATTTTATTAAAACATTGTACTAGGTCGGCTAATTCCCGGACCTCTGAATGAAAACAGCATTCAATTTTTTTTTTGATTTATTTCTCAACATAATTTCCGTAAAGGCATATCGGTGTTCTAATTTAATTAAACCATCTCTGTAGTGCGATTTATCAAGGCAGCTGTTTACCGCATCAATGGCCTCCTTGCTGTGAAATCTTCGTTCTCCAAGAACAGGTGGTAGTCACTGGGAGCTAGATCTGGCGAATAGGGTGAATGTTCAAGCAATTTGAACTTTAATTCGCACATTTTCCCCATTGCAATGACTAAACGATGGGCCTGAGCATTGTCGTGATAAAACAAGATTTTTGTTGTTGTTGCCAAATGAGGTCTTTTTCTTTTCACCTCATCACTCAAACGTTGCAGTAAGCTTGCATAATAGCCACCAGTGATACTTTTACCCTTTTCCAAGTAATCAATGAAAATAATTTCCTGTGCATCCCAGAAAACACTCGCCATAACCATGTTAGCTGACAGAATTGACTTTGCCTTTTTTGGAGTTGGTTCACCTGTTTTGACTGTGATTTACTTTCTGGAGTGTAATGATGTATCCAAGTTTCATCCATGGTAATATGGCGTCTCAAAAATTGGATTTTTACGGTAGAGTTCCACATTCTTAAAATAAACAGTTTTTCTTTGCAACTTTTGATCAGGTGACAACAAACGCGGCACCTATTTTGCACAGACCTCGTGAAAGCCCAAAACATTGCTTAAAATATTACCTGCACATTCTTTTGCTATGTTTGCAGCCTCTGCTAACTCAAGCAACTTTAAACTTCGGTCTTCCAGTACTAAACGATGAATTTTTTCAATGATCTTTGAAGTAGTCAGTTCTACAGGGCGTCCAGAGCGAGGCTCGTCTCTAATGCTCGTACGTCCCATTTTAAACTCTGCAATCCATCTTTTAATCATTGAATATGAAGGGGCAGAGTCTTTCAATGTACTGTCAATTTCCTCCTTGAGTTCTTTAGGCGTTAAGTCTTTCAAACGTAAGTTTTTAATCACTGCTCGTTTTTCCAAATCCTCTATTTTCGTGAAAATTCTAAAGTTGAATTGTTTAAAATGCTATCATTCGAAAACTGAACAAGTTATTGACCGGTAACTATGGATACAAGCTAGTCTAGAGTTAAATTATACGATGCTACCGTCTAACTGGCCTTGTGGCGCCATATCTGTGGGAGGCCCAGGACTTGTCAACTGACCTCGTATATTAAAGATATTTACATGACAAATAAAATGTATATTTTTTATTTTCTGGGAGTAGCCTCTGAAGTCACCTTTATTCTGAATGAATTTTGTGGACTTTTGCATAACGTAAACCGTAAGTGATAGACAAAAACCTACTAACAAAAAATGTAGAGCTCGCCAAAAACACGCAATTTATATTATATGCCTTTTTCTGGAGTGGATTGTTTTTAAGATATTATTTGTTGTTTTATTCAGTTTTAAAATAGTTATACTTTTCTCATGCGGGAACTTGTCAATACCTATCCACGCAAAGAATCAAATGTATATACCATAGCAACCCCATTTTAAAGCATTTAACTGTCGGTTTAGCCTATTATATCCCCTTATTTCTCTTTTAGCTATAGGGAACTAATTAATAAAACCGTTTCTGCTAATGTTTATCTCGATTAGAATGAAGTAGGTAGAAGAATAAGCTTATTGACCATAATTTGTTACAGAGAGGTAGAGAAAGTCGTGTGAATGGAGCACATCAGATTTTTTTGAGTTATGCTGTTCAACCTTTCTCCAAGAATACCTTTTTGGATTCATGGGACCCTTAGAAGGTGAAATTATGGTGAAATTTCGATATAGAACTTTACGATGGAAACCTCTACCTGCTAAGTAGACATCGAATTTTTAGGTGGAGTCCAGTAATTCTTCTTGTCTAATGTAGCTCCCGAACCGATGGCTCCGCGGTAAAAGTCGCCCTCCGTAGTATAATGGTTACCATGCTAATCAGGTCGCGAGTTCAAACCCGGCGGAGAACGATGCATTTTTTCGGGCGTAAAAATCCTTAGCATGACTTCCTTCGGAAGGAAAGTAGAGTCGTTGCCCTATGTCGTAGATTTACGGCACGTAAAAGAACCTCAAGCCTGATAGAGAGGCCTCGGAGCAAAATTGAGTGGTCTTTCACGCCCAGTACAGAATGGGACTCGGAGAACCACAGCAATTAAAGAGCGTCCATAAATAAAACGCCATTTCATTTCTGCGGTAAAGCGTGTGACTTCCATTCAGCGACGGCATACCCTGATTCCCAACCACCATTGGGATTTTCGTTGCTTTCCCCCTAATTCCAAGGTGCTGGGTAGTGTATTCTGGCAGAATTCTCTTTAACCTCATTCCTGTCATTTCATTCCCGTTTCATGTGTCAGGTGTACCTACTTTCAGATGTCGAAGTGTCGGGCAAATGGCATTCTGAGTCCGCCAGAATGAGCTTTCTCGCCTGTTATAGCCGCCACGTGGCCGTCTTGGTCTTTGTCAACGTTCAAGACTATAAAAGAGGAATTTCTGTGCCTGAGGTCGTCCTCCGTGGCCTAGGGGAAACATGCTACTTTCTGGTTCCCATGGTCGTGGGTTCAAATCCGGCGGGAGCGATGGATTTTTTCGGGAGTAAAAATCCTTAACTTGGCTTCCTTCAGAAGAAAAGTTAAGCAGGTGGTTCCATGTCGAGTATGTAAGACACATAAAAGAACCTCAAGCCTGACAAAGATGCCTCTGAGCAAAATTAATCAGTTTTTCATGACCAAATTAGAATGAGACGTTGAGAACCGCGACAGTTGAAGGGCATCCATAAATAAAATTCAATTTTTGCGGATTTGGGCACCTCATCCTATTTCACGGCAGGTGTAGCCCCCAATCGATCCCTTCATTCCAACACCACTTTCTATTTTATACGAGAGGTTGCAGAGAACTTAAAATTCTGAAACATATATTGAGCATTATTATCCGAACGGTTAAATAAACCAATAAAATAGTTCCGAAATTATATTATGTAACCGTATTTTAAACCTGCAATAAGGAAAAAGTTTCATCCCCGCAGTTTGCTGTATCTTCCTTGTATTATCAATGAAATGTATATTGAAGCGGTGTCTTATTCATTTATTTCTTATCTAGATTAGAATGAAATAGCTGAATAAAGGACGTTGCATTCACATTTTATCTTTACTCACCCTTATACAATCGCTTCTTATAAATTGTTATACTATTCTGCCTCGTTCTGTAAATCAAGATTGACTTTTAATAACATTTATATATTTTGTTGAATGAGAGGATACGGTGAGCTAAAGAATTGAAAAGTTTTTAAAAAAAGCAGATTGCCACGTGAATTTTTGGAATTTCAGGCTCTTTGAAACCCCCCTCAACTTGAGAGTTAAATCATTGAAAATTTAACTCAATAAGAAAGCATATCTTATGTACTTTAACTAAATCTACATGTTTTGCCCATAAGAGTCTTTCTATCTCTTCAGGTTTAAGAGGTATGCAACTGTCGTCCAGAATGAGATGGATTTCGGGGTTACTCCCAGAAATTTCAAATATATATATATTTTTTTAACCTCAAAACATCTTAAGCATATGCTATTTTAGGATATATTATACTACATGGCATTTTTGAGAGAATCAACATTTTCTAAAAATTATCTATGTAACATTGGACTCAGTGTCAAAACATATATTTCTGTGAAATCTCGATATTAAAAATTTGGGAAGAACGCAATGCTTCCCCACTAAGAAGCAGTAGAGAAAGTAATAAGTTTATGTAAGAATAGTTTATAAAAGGGAAATAAATCGAAGTATTTTTCACAAAATTTTCTCTGCCCTCTCGTTTGTCAGTAGGCATAAAATTATCCATAAGAAAGTTTATTTTTTACATACTTCATTTTAATCGAGATAAATCTTTGCCGAAAAAGCTACATGACACATTCGGTATAGATACGAAAGGAACATCGATAGGCAAGTTTTTAAGAATTGGACGCTATATGGCAGCTTAAAATTTCATACTCCATTTATTGAATCGGGCAGAAAAAATCATACAGAACTTTAAAATAAGAAAAGGTCAGCCATATTGAAGAATTAATAACGAATAACTAGAAAATTCCTTCCGTATGAACAATGCTTGAAAGCTTTTTTCCAAAAAAATTAATATATACATTCTGCTTCATAAATATATAAAATTAAAGCATTTTAGTCAAAGCGTCGGACCAAAGTCGAAAGAAAGAAAGAAAAAAAAAAGGAGGTCTATGTAAAGGAAGTTTATGGTTTTGAAAATTGTTGTCGTAACTTTGGAAGTATTGTTTTTCTAAAAATGCTTTTTTCCATTTAGGATGCCTCAAAACATGTATATGCTGAAATTTTTGTGTAGAATTTTTAGTGTAATTCAGTATTTTATCTACTTAACATATGTGGTAGAGTAAGTAACAGATAATGGTGCTAATGTAAAGAAAGATTCTTATACTACAGATAATTCTCGTGATTTAAGAGGTATATACACCAGTACTCGTACATTTTGTATGAATCGCTTGTGGGTTCCCTGTGAAATGATGTGTAAAGAAAATTCTGATTGCGTCTCCGTTTTTGTTTTGTGTTTATGGTAGGAATATCAGAAGCTGTATTGTTTATAGCTTCGACCGTTAATGAACATACAGATCAGTGAATGGCGCTCATTATCACCTTTGTTCTTTCCTTATCGTACTTTTGTCTCAAGTGCGTCAGAGGTAATGAGACTGCTTCTCATTAAACGCTGGATCGGAAGAATGCCGGGAGTTATTGAGTGCGACGGAAATTAAAAGTTTCTTTGTCTCCGCCGAGTGACATTTTCTCTAAGTAGCACTGTCACTCTTTGTTCTCGCTGTACAATTGCGTAAAGGTTCATTAAATTTTCATTAGTGCTGCTTCCTCTATAGAGTAGAAGCTATAGCATAATATAAGCTATTCAGGTTGGATGTATCGAATACACCCTGTGATAGGAGTGCAAGTCATAATTGCTTACAGAGAGAGTAAAGTAGGTCATTCAATGCACGAGGGAGTTTCAATAAATACACTATTTCAAAATAGATAGTGTCGCTAAGGTAAGGTGGAATTACCATCGGGTACTGCCATTTGTTACCACCACTGATATATAGATGAGTTTGGATTTGGCAGGGATTTCAGTTAGTCGTTCTCCATGATTTGGCTAAAACGGGGAAAAAATGTAGTAACGTTGTCTAAGTAATTCGTTTTTCACTTTGAATAGGAAAATTTGCGAGGAGACAAAAGCAAAGTTAGATATTGCTTATGGGGATCCTTTCGCCATTTATGACATATAGATATTCAATGAATTCAAGCATGGTTGAACCCGTTTCTGATAAGCACCCAGAACACCCAATTGATTCGGCTACCGAGGAAATCATTGAGAAAAGTCCACGATATGATTCTTGTTAATCGTCGAACGAAAGTTCGCAAAATGGCAGAGACCTTAGGTGCGTCATTGGGAACGGCAATTAATATTTTCTATGATAAGTTGCAGAAAGAAAAAGTTATCGGCTTTCGACTTTGATGTTGTGTTTTGAGCTATTTAAGCAAAATACGAGGTTATTTTTTGACAAGTTGTCACCATCGATGAAGCCGGATTCATCATTGTACTCCAGAAATCAAAGAACAATCAAAACAATGGGTTGTTGATCTGCTCCAAAGAGAGAAAATGCAGTCCCATAGGCCAGAAAAGTGATGGCGACGATTTTTTTGGGATGCGAAGGGTGTCATACTCGCCCAATTCATACAAAAAATAAACACGATTACTGGACAATATTACAGCGAGTTATTGGCCCAATTTGATAAACAGCTGAAGCTCCATTTGGTGAAGAAGAAAGCGTTGCTTCCTTGGCTCTGCACTTTAGCAAATGCATTGTATTTTTACCGTTATAATATCATTTTCGTCTAAGCTTTTTCGCGCAGTAGTTCATTTACATTTCTATCAAGCTTTTCCAAAAGAGCAGCGAGTTACTTGCGATTCTCAGAAGTATACACCTGGATATTGAGGGAAAGCTATCGTCACGGCTGGAATGAACTGGTAAGAATCTCAAGCATTGTGCAATGAACTTCGTCTAGAGGAGTATTGCCTTATTACGCTCCTGTTCCCGCTCCACAGTACGGCGAGAGTACTCCCGGAGTACTCTGATTCAAATGAGTCGAGTTGGAACAGCCTGCTATAAACACTCTGATGGGCTTTTGTGTTTAAGCATTTTCAAAGATATCGGCTTCGATGAGAACTAATCCGCAAACTTGGTTGTCGAAAGCCAGTGTTTAACTACGCCACTTAAGCCGACAATGGTGTATTTGGTTTCCTGTTACAGTGCTAAAATATTTATTCAATATTTGCCGTAAAATTTATTTTACTCTAGTATGTCATTAGAGTGGACGCGAGATTTTATTCATCCCCTGTTTTGTTCTTCGAGTTTCCTGTCGTTCAAGAGTCGTATATTCCATTAAGGCAGATACGCGCGCAACTGGATGCTCGTCGGGCACATGATCTTATTTTTTGTACACACAGGCTTAAATATCTATAGATAATTTTTAAACTGTATTTATTTATAGCAATTAACAAAACAATCTTGGACTTAAGATTATAAGGTATATATAATACAGCAATAGGTTTGAACTCATTAAGAAAAACTCAATATTAATAATTAAGAATATATATCGTATTAAGCACATAGTGATATGCGGTGAATGAATACAGATAACTCGGACAGTACCTGTTGAAGTGATATGTAATGCTTAGTGCAGAACATGATAAGAGTGATTTATAGTCCATTTAACATTCAAATTCAATGAGGAATTTCCTCAAATTGAAATAAGCTGACGGGTTTTCAATTTCCTTTGAGACATTTAATAATCAAGTGTTTTAGTGCTAAGGTAATAGAGGAGAAAAATCCATGTAACATGTCATTTGGGGTTGGAATTTTCTTACAAATCTTCATGTTGCATCCTTGGAAAATGCTGAACTAAAATACCAAACTTAATGTTTACCCAATTTTTTGTTCTAATGTTCTGTAAAAATACACACATACACATAAAACAAGACATTTTTTGTAAAAATCTTCTTTTTTCATTCAGGGGCCTCAAAAACATTTTTCCGGTGAAATCTGCATATACACTTTTGAGATACAATGCAATACTTCACCTGCTTACTATACATACTAGATAAAATAAAAAAGTTTGCTTTTTAATATTGTGGATATAGGTCACTCTTCCATTTAAAGGCATTTTAGTAGGTGAATTTGGGGAATTTATGTCACTAAGGGCATGTGACTGATGTTATATTACAGAGAAACAACAACATTTCAAAACTGGAATTATTTTGAAAACATTTCATGAACGCTACGCTAGAGACGGAGACCTGGATTCTTCACATTGTGCTTTGATGCGGGCGTTAATGAGGTTGTGTAATTTCGGTCTCATATTGGGGCAATCATCCAGCTGAGATCAGATGCTAATTGTGTCTGTATTGATCTGGTAGGTGGGTAATCCTCGCAACATGGAGCACCAACTGCGGTTTCGGTAGAGACTTAACTTTGAACTACAGCATATCCTCTTGTAACCATAGAAACAGATATAGTGGTTTTTGAAATGTTAAGTTTCTTTCTATTAAAACTTCTACAGCTTTAATGAACGTTGAACTCAAAAACACAATCAGTATATAAAAGAAACCGAGGAGGAACAGAGATGATTTCATTATGCTTTCACGTATATGAATTATTAATGCTGAGTGATATTGTTGTATTTTAATAAACACTATACAGACAGCCTCGGCGAATTAATTTAGGGGAAGCTCATTAAGCAAGCATACATAAATAATCCTACCCTTGCTTTTGCTGCTCTACATCGACGACTTTCTGCTTGTTCTCAGCGTAAAGTTGGTTAGTCAACTGAAATAATAGCTTTACATTACATTTTCATTTTTACCAGTTTGGATAACTTAAGTTGCAATTATTTTGTTAACACAAAGTGGAACGACTTAGTTGATAACTCTGAGCCCTGCAAGGTCCCAGGTTTAATTTCCGTAGCCGACGAATCTGATTGGAAGATGTACGCGACTACCCTCAATCGTCCGCATAAATGCCAGATTGGATATTTAATACTGTGAGCCACGTTTCACCTTAAAATGATTCATCTATGAAATTTGAAAAATCCAGTGCGTAAGATATCTTACTAAAATTTACCAATTATTATACACAATAATAATAGGGCTTTCTTCCTTTGGCGATCCAGATATGTTTGCTGTGTATCAAAATTCTGACTTGCGTGATTGCTTAAATAATAACTGTGTATTGTTTAAATTCATTGTTCAAATAAAAGATAAGCCATGTGGTGCATTTTAAAAATATTTTCATACAAAAATCTACTTTACAGAAAATGAGTTTACAAATACATGTCATATTATGCTAGGATCGTCTGATAAACAACATTTTCTTTTTGCTTTATTTCTCGTCATAACCTCCAGAAAAGCTAATAATTTGTCATATCAGTGTTCCAATTTAATTAAACCATCTCTGTAGTGGTATTTATCAAGGTCATCGAAATTGCTGTTTACCGCAACAGCTGTGCTGTGAAATCTTCGTCCTCCAAGAAATTTTTTGAGGTTTGGGAACAGGTGGTAGTCACTGGGTGCTAGATCTGGCAAATAAGGTGGATGTTCAAGCAACTCCAACTTTAATTAGCAAATTTTCCCATTGGAATGACTGAACTATGGGGCGAGCATTATATGATGAAACAATTTTTTTTTTTTTTTACAAATGAGGTCGTTTTCTTTTCACCTCATCACTCAAACGTTGTAATAAGCTTACATGCTAGTCACCAGTGATACTTTTACCCTTTTCTAAGTAATCAATAAAAATAATTCCCTGTGCATCCCAGAAAACACTCGCCATAACTATGTTAGCTGACAAAATTGACTTTGCTTTTTTGGAGTTGGTTCACCTGGTGCAATCCACTGTTTTGACTATGATTTACTTTCTGAAATGTAGTGATGTATCCAAGTTTCATCCATGGTAATAAGCCGTCTCAAAAATTCACTGGGGTTTTTACGGTAGACCTACACATTCTTAACAAAAACAGTTTTTCTTTGCGACTTTTGATCAGATATCAACAAACGCGGCACCCATCTTGCACAGCCTTTGAGTGTGCCCAAAACATTATTTAAAATATTACCTGTACGTTCTTTTCATATGTTTACAGTCTCTGCTATCTCAAGCAACTTTAATCTGCAGTCTTCCGGAACTAAACGATTAATTTTTTTCAATGATCTCTGGAGTTGTCAGTTCTATAGGGCGTCTAGAGCGAGGCTCATCCCTAGTGTTCGTACGTCCCATTTTAAACTCTGCAACCCACCTTTTAATCATTGAGTATGAAGGGGCAGAGTCTTTCAATGTACTGTCGTTTCCTCCTTTATTTCTTTAGGTGCTAAGCCTTTCAAGTGGAAATGCTTAATCACTGCTCGTTTTTCCAAATCCTCTATTTTCGTGAAAACTCTAAAGTTGTCTTGTTTAAAATGCTGTCATTCGAAAACTAAACAAAGCTAACATCTGATTGGTTAGCTTCATCCCAGCTCTTATAAATACCAGTCTCCGCAAGCTCAAACCATCAGTTCACCCTGAAGACGAGGAAGATGCACTTCTTCGAAACGTTGGTGTCAAGCCAAGTTTTCACCTGGCTAGAAGCCCGAGAAGATTTTGAATTAACACGTCGCCAGGAAAGATTCAGTTCTTATTTTAAATAATTTAATGTTTCGCAAATTTTGAACAAATGTCACAGATGCATCACGTTAAGTCTAAAACAATTATAAATATGAAAATGGATGATAATAGCGAATGATCTGCCATATTCAGACATGTAAGCAGATAGACTGCGGTGTCTGTGCCAAGCTAAGGAAAACCAAACTCTCAATCAGCTGTCATGAGGAGATGTGATCAATGTACAAATAAAAACATGTTAGTGCTTTATTGCGTTATTTTGCTTATTTCAGTTTCAAGTGTTTTACAAGATATGCTTGACACTCAAATTACGTTCTCACATTCTATACACTTTTAAAAGGTTTTATGCCTATAAAATTACGGGAAACTGTATGAGCCTTAATATACGAACCTCAAATAGTTGAGCTCCTCTCATGTTTGTAAAAGAGCCACTTTCGTAAAATCTTTCTGAAGTGTGCATGATGTCTCATGTTTTATTAAAAGGAAACAAAAACAAACATTACGTTAGTGTGAATATAAATATTTAGCGCATATATGGATCCTCAAACTTGTTAACTTTATGTAGAAAATAGATCACAGTTTTGGAATAATAAAATTTTTCTTCAAATAACTGGTAAATTCTTAGCTAACTATTTTATCATTCTTGGCTATGGACTGGACACTATTATATTGGATTTTTTCTGTACTACTATAGCAAGTAGAGTGTTTTACTATACCCAAAAATTTGATATCGAGATTTCACTGGAAATTTATGTTTTGAGCCTCTCTGAATGAATAAATAAAATACTTTTAGAAAAGTTGTGTGTGAGTGTGTGTGTGTGAGTGTGTGTGAACAGTATAACTCAAAAAAGAACAGTGCCTTAAACACCAAAATTGATATTTAAGTTCCACATCTTCCAAGGTTTTAAAGAAAAATGTTCACTAAATAACCCTTTATATGGTAAAATTTTCAAATTGCAGCTTTTATTAGAAATGGCAGTATTGATTTGGATTAAAAACCATATAATTAAATCATATCTATAAAACTGTATCTGAAGTTCTCTTGATTCTGGATGACCTTTTATAACTACAAAAACTTGCTACCCAACTTCTTAAAATACCGAATTTATGCCAAATATATTATTCTTGTGGAGTTATCTACCTATTTCCGTGATATTCCTTGTTATTTTGTCAAAATTAAAGTACTTACCATTTCCCCAATTGAGAAGTGGTTATTTCTTTTTCATGCTCCTGGTCAAGTAAAGTGAACGTAATTTAAAAGCTGTCACATACCGTCTAGCGCTTCAGTCTCCTTTGAGCTTAGTGCATTCCTTATTCATTTGTATGTGCAAGAAAATGTTTAACAACAACAATTATGCAATTGATTATCTGGATTAACGAAGTAGATATAAAAATTCGTTTTTTAATAATAGTTGTTCAGTGGGAGGATTGTCATGTGAATGTAGCACCTTTTCTACTGCAAATATAATGGAATTTCAAGCCATCATACGTCGGCCAGCTTTTAAAAGATTTGATTATTTTAGTTTTTATTATTATTATTATTATTCCTATTATTATTATTATTGTTATTATTATTTGCACGACTTAATTACAAACAACTCAGCGTTGGTTCTGCATCTTGCATGTAACAACGAACGTCCATATTGTTATTTTATACCATTCCGTATTAAATGAATGCTTTTTAGTGAACTTTTAGTAGCTAAAATGTGTTCCATCCACATGGCATTCTCCACCTGCTCTGCAAATAAACTATTCTTGTAAAAGATTATTCTTGTATCTACATACTTATAAGCGAGATAAATATTAGCAGAAATGGTCTTATTGCTTCTTCCTTCTAAGTAGAAGGGACATGAGGAAATGCACTAGCTAAAGCGATAGTCAAATCCTTTAAAAGGTGATCGCTATGTAATAAATTGTAATTAGATTCTCTTTGTATGACCAGCAGTAAAGCAAAAGAGATACAAACGAATGAGGACTTCCCGTTTGTGAAAAAGTTCAACTAATAAGAGATATCTCGGAATAACTCTACAAAAAATGTATATGCCATAAATTGTGTGTTTTAATGAGATTTACATTTTTGTAGTAAGTTTTTATCTATTTCTTACAATTTACCGGCTATGCAAAAGTTATCCAGAATGAAGCTATCTTCACATCCCAGAAAATTCAAGACAGACATTTAATTTTTCATGAAAGTATCTTAAACATATGGCATTTTAATCAAAATCGTTATAGCCATTTGTGAGAAAATCTTTCATGTTAAGAATAGTTTGCTTGGCGGGATTTTCTTAAAAATCTTCTTGTAGCATCGTTGGAAGATGCTCAGCTTAGATATCAAGTTTAGTATTTGACTTACTTTTAGTTTTCCACTATGCTATTCACATACACACATAGGCGCGAACGGACCTTTTTCTAAAAATGTTTTGTTTTTTTTGGATTCTGTGAATCTCAAATGATATTTTCGGTGAAATGTAGGTATTGAGTTTTTGGGTGGAATACAGTACCTTCTATATGTACAGAGTGCGTGTAGAGAAAATAAAAAGTAACTGAATTAAACTTTTTTTAGTTACAGTCTAATACACTTTTGAGAGTAGTGATATAGAAAACAAGAGTTCTTTGATTGTTCCAGACCAGATCATTTTAACATTTCAACGTAATGAAACGGACTTTGCAAGAGGACTTGGATGTATATTCACTCTGTTACCACATTAACCCTTGGTATTTCCACAACGAGCTCGAACCCCACCCTGTTAGTGACATTTTATAATTTCACTTGAGCTTAATGAGAAACACACATTTGGGATTAGTTTTCAATTACAATGCCTCCAGCTGTTTTTTACCGATCAATTGTGAAGCACGGTTAAAGGCGGAACAGAGGCAGTAAATCCAGTCCAGGTCTTGAGTTATGTGACAGTTTCACGTTGGTAAAACTTGTACAATTTTACCTTCGCCATAAAAAGTGTAGAGGACGAAGCAATTGAGTAAACCATTTGAGTGGACGGCACTTTTTCAGATTACAACTTTGTGCTTTGGTTTTACCGATGCTCTCCATCAAATTCTAACATCTGTTTCAGGTAAGCAATATCACAGATGATTCTGACCTCGGATGTCAGATTGGATAATATTCCGCAGTTGGAGATGAATTACTATAGTTTTGTTATGCAGCTTTAAACAGAGAAGAATATATAACGGATATTTATATCAGCTATCTCCTATTTTGAGAAATACTATTTAAGATAGAATTAACAACAGAGTCCCTACAGTTTACAGATTGAGACGCCCCAATGATAAGTATCTAAAAATCTGATGTGTTCCATTCACATGAGTTTCTCTACATCTCTGCAACAAATTATTATGCTTCTATTGTATTACTTCATGCTAATCGAGAAATAATTAGCAGAAAGAGTCTTATTACTTGCTTCCTTGTAAGTAGAACTTAAATAAGGGAGTACCATAGGTTAAAATGATAGTCAAAAGCTGGTTACTATGTCACTGAAGTTCCTTTGTTTGTATGGACAGAAATTGACAAATTCCTGTATGAGAAAAATTAAGTATTTTAAAGGTGAAGCCAAAAACAAGGAATTCCTTAAAAAAAAAAAGGTTAACTCGCGAAAAAAATATATCTAACATAAATTGTGTGCTTTAACGTGCTCTACAGCTTTTGTGTAATAGTTTTTGTCCATTTCTGACGGTTTAGCAGTTGTGCCAAATTCCAGAAAATTCTAGATATACCTTTTATTTGTTAGGTAAATATCTTTAATATGCGATATTTTAATCAAAATTGTTAGAGCCATTTTTGAGAAAATCAACATTTTCGAAAAAAATTCCCTGTAAAGAGTATTTGAGGTGGGGGAATTTTTCTCAAAATCTTCGTATCGCATCCCTGGAGGATACTAAACTTAAATACCATGTTTGGTATTTAACCGACTTTTCGTTTTTGAGTTATCGTGTTCACAGACGCACGGACATCCACACACATATACTCACGAACCTTTTTCAGAAATGATTTTTTTTGGATACAAGGGACCCTAAAACATATATTTCCGATGAAATCTCTGTATCGAATTCTATACATTATGTACCTAGTGCGTGTAGAGAAAGTAAAAAAAAAAGAAATTGAGGCAAGAAATAATATTTCTAGTCATATAAATAATTTCTCCTAAGTAATTCAAAGCAGGCAGAGCTGGTCTTCAAAAATGTTTGATAAAAATAAGGTATTAATACAGTTATGGAGTCAAATCGGAAATCCCGCCCCATCTACAGGTCCAATACTTCTCAAGGTGGCAATCCCTATATCTTGAAGGCAGAGAAATAGATAAAATTCCAAGGGAGCAAATTTTACCCCTTTTACGCTGCACCGAAACACCCAACCTTGAAACAGACCAAACGAGGTGAAGGACGAATGGAAAGATTAATGGACGACATGGGCCGACTGGAAAGATCACGCAAGTGAGTTAGGTTACCAACAATGAATGCTGTTCACTATTGCATGAACGGAAAGTGAATAAAAAATACCATCGTAGAAAAAATTAGTTTCATAATTAAGCAGTAATGTAGGAGGCAATTTCAACAGGAACTAGATGGAATTGCAGAGAAATACATGTCTTGTGAGTTATATGGACGATAATGATGTGCCGGATTCTATTGACTAAGAACATTTCAGAAGCACGTGCACCTGGAGTGTGACGTTAATGATCGTACAAATTAGGGCGTCTCACAAAAGTAGTTATTTGCTCTTCTCCGTCCTTAGCTTCGCCTTTGTTTCGCTTCTGCTCCTGCAAGGTAATAAATAGGTACTTCCGTAGGTGTTTATCTGTTGATCACCACTCTTTGAATTCATTCTGCAACATCTCTTTTCGCACTGTCCACTTTATGGCTATAATAGTTTGCCTTCTTAGCTGTATTTCAGTAATTTTATCGCTACCGCATTAACTTCTTAAGCCAAAGTGAGTGCAAGCTACAATATCGTATTTTTACTTTCTCTACACGTGCTATGTACATAGTGTATTCAGAAGGTATTGTAATGCACTCAAAAATTCGATCTTGAGATTTCACCGGAAATATATGTTTTGGGACCTCCTGCATAAAAAAGAATTAGAAAAAGGTCCGTGCGGGTCTATGCGTGTGTCTATGCATATCATAGCTCAGAAACGAAAAGCCTGTTAAATATCACACTTGGTATTTAAGTTAAGTGACCTCCAGGAATGCGACACGAACATTTTGAGAAAAATATCTCCACCCAAACCATCTTTTACATGGACACATTTTCGAAATTTTTGATTTTCTCAGAACTGACTCTAACGATTTTGATTAAAATACCGTATAATAAAGAGATTTATATGGCAAATAAAATGTGTATCTTGAATTTTCTGGGAATAGTTTCTAATGACCTATTTATTCTGAATGAATTTTGCAGAATTTTGCGTAACTGGTAAACCTTATGAGATAGACAAAACCTTACTACACAAAAATGCAGATCATGTTAAAGCACACAATTTGTCATATTCGTTTCTTTTTTTTTTTTTTCTCATAGAATTGAGTATTTCTGAGTTATTCCTTGCTATTTCTTTCAGATTCAAAATACTTAAACTTTTCTCACATGGAAAACTGTAAACTCCTAGCTCTGCATAGAAAAGGATTTCAACACATAGCAACCGACTCTTAAAAGATTTGACCATCGTCAAATTCCCTATTTCCTTTCTACTTTCAAGGAAGCAAGTAATTAAGACTATTTCTGTTTATGTTTATCTTGCTTATGATGAAGTGTATAGATAGAAAAATATGCTTTTTGGCAATAATTTGTTACAGCGATATAGAGAAAGTCTGTGAATGGAACACACCAGATTTTTCATTCTTCACTGTTCCATAATGAATAATGGAGATAGGTATTGCATTTTCATCCAAAGCGTCGATACCGATATTTCGCTAAAAGTGCGTTTTCGGATTCCTGATTCAAAAACAGTATTTTAAAGAATAGATTTGTGTGCGTGATTACGCATTACGCGTCTTCTAAGACGGCGAAATGCAGATTTTCAAGAAAAAACCTCCACAGAAAACTACCTTAAACATAGACAAATTTCCTTTATTTTTAATTTTCTCAAAAGTGGCTCTGAGACACTCGATATTTTAGACAAAAATGATAATGATGTTTGCATGGAAAAAGTGTATATCTTGAATTTTATATGATTGGTAAAGACGAAATCTTGCTGTACAAAAATTATGGATCTCACTAAAGCACATAATCTATGATAATTTTTTATTTGTTTGAATTTTAAAATTTGTACCTCTTCAACTATTAGATTTTACTTTCTCTACATATTACATCGACATAGAGAAGATATTGCACTCGACCCACAAATTTGTTACCGAGTTTTCACCGAAAATACGTTGTAGGGTCCCCTGATTTAAAAAAAAAAAAGTTTAGAGAAACGTTCGTGTACGTGTCATTGTGCGTGTCCGTGTGTCTATAAAAATCCAAAAACGAAAAGTCTATAAAGTAACAAACTTGGTATTTAAGTTTGGTATCTTCCAAGGATGCGACACAAGATTTTCAAGAAAATCCCTCGACTTCAAACTACTCTTTACATGGAAAACATTTCAAACATTTCGCTTTTTTAAAAATTATCTCTAAAGATTTTGAATAAATTAGCGGGTATTAAAGATATTTACATGACAAATAAAATGCAAATCCATAATTTTCTGCGCATAGGCTCTGAAGACCACCTTAATTTGGATGAATGTTACTGAATTTCACATAGCTGGTAAATCGTAAGATATAGACAAAAACATGCTGCACAAAAATGTAGATCTTGTTACTAAAACACACAATTTATGACATGTACATTTTTTTTTGCTGAGTTGATATTTTCAGGACTTTATTGGATTCATTGATAGAATTTGCCAACACCTGGTCATGCAAAGGAACAGATTTCAACCACATGGCAACTAACTTTTAAAAGATTTGACTATCGTTTTAGCCTAGTGTATTCCATTACTTCCCTTTTGGTTACAAGGAAGCAAGTAACAAAGACAATTTCTGCTAATGTTTATCTCGAGTAATATGAAATAGATAGAAGAATAAGCTTTTTAATAATGATTTGTTACATATAAGTTGTTAGTTAATATGTACAAGATTAATATTAATGGAACAATTTTTTGAATTCATAAGATCACGAAGTAATTCATTCATGAGATTCCTTCAGCCCCATGAGTAATTATTACAACAATAGCTATATAAAATTCTCAAATATTTAATGTTATTAATCCTCCAATTAATAATCCCATATGAGCTACAGATATACAGGAAGCCATGCGAATGGAACACATCAGATTTTTCTGAATGTTATTAAAACAGGAATACATTTAAGAGCCAACACATGGTGATTCTACTGTATTTTTCTTATACAACAAAATGCGTGAACGTGAAGTGAAACTTCATCTCGATTAGCAACACGTAGAGAAAATAATACGTTTTGTAACAATAGTAGTTAGGTATAGGGAAATAGAGAAAGTACGTGAGATTTTTCTAGGTAGTTAATCATAGCATAGTTATAACAAACAGTAGGTGTTTCTTATGCATTACCAAAGTTACGTTTAATATACTTTTGAAATAAACAGTTGCAATTCATTGTTGTTCACATTGTGAAAGAACTGAGAACTTTTATGCTGATGATGATGTTTTTGTTGCAGGTTTTGGGGTCTTCTAGTGAATTCAATTTCGTTCACCGTGCACTACCCCATGCTAGGAGTAAGCGCAGCATCCCGCACACTCGTCGCCTCAAAGTCGACCCTTTGGTAAGTATTCCACATACTTTAGCCTCAGCCATAGTTATCATCAACATTGATGATTAGAGGCCAGATTAGAATCACCTGGTGCTTGATTTCAAGTAACCAATACTTAGAACATAATGCTTTGGCATGTGCCCCTTGGAGTTGGTTAAAGAATTGAAAGTGGTGAGCATGATGTTCCGCATTGCAAATATGGTACGTATGCTGTTACTGCCCATCTGCAATGCACAGACTACATATACATAAGTTTCAGTCAAACGTTTTCGGATAAGCAGTGAAAGTAATACAATTCAACGTTATTGCCAATTGTTTATTGCAGAAGGAACCAAAAGAATTACCTTTGCAATATTAGTTTTAACAAGTGAGCAAAGTAACAGGCATAACACACTGGATGTTCTACCTGCCGCATTATAATAATCATCCTGGAATGAAGTAATGCCAATTATTTAACCTGGGAGCACCCCATCCTAATCCACTAGCAAGAAAGAGCATTCAGCGGTTCTAGCCACATTCCACCAACATGCATTTCTGGGAGTGACGGGATAGAGCAGTTCGACCTATAGCAAATTACTTTATTTATATATAGGGGCCGGAACAACATAAATACATTAGTTGTCTGTTGTAATAAAATTAAAAATATGCTACTGCTTTTACAGTAATCCATCCTATCCACAAGAAGGAAAGAACATCCAGCGGTACTGGCCACATAGTATATTCCCGGGAATGAAATAAAGGCTGTCTTAATGACAGAGAGCAGTTCCACTTGCAGCTATTTATCTTAAGTTTTTATACAGGGACCAGAACAAAATAAACATAGAGTTGTCTGTTATAATAACATTAAAATATGAGGCTACTTTCACAGGGAAATAAATATGAAATATGTATTCAAAATATAATAATATAATTAAAATGAGATGAGAAACTCAGGGTTTAAGTTAAAGAAAAACATTTTCACTGGTCATCCGGGAATTTTTGACTAGCAGTGTATGCGTATTTATATATGTATATAAGTAAAATTTCGCTCTATAACGGAATACAAATATAAGTCGGCATGTACAGCATAGTATACACATTCTTTTGATATAACTGTACAATCCCTGCAGGCATGCGCCCTTGTTTACATCTCGATCCTTCAACAGAAAATAAGACTACATTACTAGGACGTTAGTCAATCTCATAAAACTGGCCACTATAATTCGCCCCTTATTGATAAACTTACGCTGCCTGTACAATATAATGAAAATGAATACCTATCATTGCTGAAATATACTGCGTCAGCATTGTTGAAAATCACGCATTTTAAAGGCATGATAGATTTTGTTATCAGGGAAACACCATCTCCGATGATAATCTAATAATGCCTTCGAAACACAGGAGTATAAACATTATAGATGCGGCACAGCGGAAATGAAATCTGCTATAAGTTAAAAGTAAACCACACTCGCTTGTGAAATTTAATACTTATTTATTTGAATTTCCATGCGTGCCCCACAACAATCACCTGACACCAGTTTGTTGCGGTGCCTTTCGAAGTATTTTTATTACCTACCTATAATGGGTAGAAGAATTACATTCTACTCAAAACTTCGATATCGGCATTTCAAAGACAGACGTATTTTGAGGCACCCTGAACTTCAAACAGGCTTCAGAACACTGTGTGTGTGAGTGTGTGTATGTGTGTATGTGTGTGTGTGTGTGTGTGTGTGTATAAGTAGCATGACTGATAAATGACAGATTCTCACAAAGCTTTTCAAGAAAATAAATATCTTCCCCAAACTAAACTTTATACTAAAGATTAAAAAAAAATGCAATTTTCTCAAAATAATTTCAAACGATTTTAATTGAAATTTATATTTTTGAGATATTTTCATGACAAATGAAGTTCATATCTTGAATTTTTTAGGAACAGTCTATCAACGCCTTGATTTTGCTTGATTTTTTTCCACAATCTATAAGATTATTAAATTATAAAATGTAGATCTTATTAAAGCATAAAATTTATCCAAATAACATTTTTTGTTGCAATAACCATTTTTTCGAGATATGCTTTGTTATTGGCTTGAATTTAAAACACGTCGATTTTCTCAAGAGGAAAATCGCTATTCGTTTTCTTCTCCTAGGCATGTAAAAGAGAACGGAATTCCAAAGCTATCGCAAAAGATTTGACCATCGCTTAAGGCTGCTATATTCCCCTAAAAATCTTGTTCTCGTATCTATAAGGAAATATATTAAGACATTTCTGCAAATGTTTATCTTCATCAACATAAAGCAGATAGAAGATTAACATTTGCAATAAGAGTTTTTTGAAAACTGGGTGGAGAAAGTCATTCGAACGTAGCTAATATTTTTGTAACTGGATGGAGAAATTGTTCTGAATGTAAAACACTGTACTGCCGCTCTATCATGAATATTATTGACAATTTTTTTAAACTCTGAGTAGCAACACTTTTCTGATAATGTGGTGAAATGGTGGAGAGAAAGATTTATTTCAAAAGTCTCAGTGTATTAACCTGAGCCGTTTCCTTTCCTGTAATGGTTATTCAAAGTGAAAGTTATTGGCATTCTGTATTGGATGTGAACAGGCACACGTGGCACTGTTTTGACTCGCTATTTTAAATTGTTCAAGATAGGATCCAGATTTTCCGTGTCCAGTCATGAATTATGCCATTGTAAATGTAGGCTCAAAATGGTTTATATCTAACCTAGCTTGAATTTCGGGAAAGAACACCTATTTTGTAAAATGATCATTAATACTTTCTTGCCATATTAAGTTCCAACTCTTAAGCATGTCTTTTCTTAAAGCGTTCTTTACCAACGATATTGGACATTTTGTATATTCATATTCTGTCAACTAATTTAGAGGCTGCTTTTGCAAGTTCGTCAGCTCATTCGATGTCTACTTTTTCCAGTATAATAGGTTTTAGATTATATTTATTACTCATTTCTTCAAACGCAGTTTGGAAATCGCTTAGAAATTTAATATTCTGTAGATTATCTGCTCTACTACAGCAAAAATTCCGCCTAAAATACTGTGCACACTGATTCAAGCTTGTATTGTCTGTAGGCAATTTCAGAGTCACCAGCAAACACCACAAAAGCGCAACCATCTAGAATAAGCGAACAAGCCGTTGAGAGTCGTTCTTCACTATTGTAGAATAGCAAACCTAAGCCAGATATAGCCTTGTATCGTGCTATTATGTACTTCGGAAATGATGCAGTGGCTGGCAGTGAAGTGACGCTAGGTTCAAATGCCTCGGACAATCTTCTCATTTTGAGGAAGCTGACAGGTTGTATATCTGGGTAGTCAATGTCTCGTAATGGGGTCAAGGCCCCCTCCACCACTCTTCCCGAGGGAGCGATTTCATCTTGACGCCCGCACTACGTCAAGTGAATTTATGTTCGCAGGAAAGTAATACACGCGTTGAAATGGGTATCCTCTTAGAGGTTAGCAGACGATGATGTCTAGCTTTTGCCATGCACATTTAACACAGCGGCGCTTGAGTATTTGGAAAATAAGTACTGTGTAATACGTTTAAACGTTTGTGACAAGTTTTCTTTCAAATTTTAGCTGTTCTGCTCGCATATTTCCTATTTGTTTATATAGCATAGAAAATGTAGGTACTAACAATGGCTGTGTGTCAAAATATCTGTTTTAACGAACCTCAAAGGGGACCAATGTCAGAATATTTTGGCTTCCGGCACATTGCCTGCACAAATTTTGTTGTATTCTATTTTCCTACCGTGATATCTTTTGTAACAACTGAAGTTTTAACGTCTCTTTACCATGTAAAATGTGCATAGTAGACAGCTAAGGTATTCCATTCCACTAAAAATTTCCATATCCGGATTTCACCGGAAATTCACGTTTTGAGACACCCTGAATAAAACAATCATACTTTTTGAGAAAAGATCTCTGTGTGTGTGTATCCGTCCGTCCGTCCAGCATAACTCAAACATTAATTTTCGTTAAGCATAAAACTAGGTATTTAGGTTATCTTCCAAGGTGCGACACGATTTTCAGGAAAATCTTCCCACCCAAACTGCCATTTCATGGAGCATTGTTGACATTTTCGAATTTCCCAAAAATGGCTTAACAATTTTGATTATAATGAAATATATTAAATATATTTTCACGAGAAATAAACTGTCCATGTTGAGTTTTCTGGGAATAGCATCTGACGCCCTCCTCATTCTGGATGACTGATATACAGTTAGAGAAACACAAATTCTTGCTACACAAAAATTAAAATCTCGTTACAATTCACAAATTTGTGTCAAGAAATTTTTTTATTAGTTAACCGTTTCCGAAATATGGCTTGCCTTAAATTTAAATTCCCCATTACTTTTTGTCAAATGAGAAGTCTTCATTCGCTTTTGTTCTTCTTTTTATTCATGCAAATAGAACTATATTTTAATGTTACCACTTAGTTAGCTCTAACAGATTTGATTATCGCTTTAGCCTACTGTGATCGTTTATTCCCTTGAACCTATAACATATGTAGTAAAACCATTTCTGCTAAAGTTGATCTTGATTAACATGGCATATATAAAGGAATACATTTTGGTAGGAATGGTTTGTTACACAATAGTCAGAGAAAATCATGTGAGTGTAACACGTGGTTTCGTTGCCATAGGCGATTGAATCAACAATCTTGTGCTTATTTAGAAATATGAAAAAAAAAAAAAAAAACAGTTTCGTGTGGTGATTAAACACTTCTATTTAAAAGGCTTAAACCGAAAGAGATAAAAGCCGAGTCGGATGAAGTTCATCTGCTACTGCGTTTGCAACAATTTACAATTGGATAAACGAATTTAAACGTGGCCGAACATCTATCTATAAATGATGGCATCCGACATCCAGTAGCAGTAACTTCCTCCAAAATGGTTGACAAAATCCAGGATATGGTTTTAAGTGATCGACGAATCAAAGTTCGCGAAGTAGTAGAGGCCGTAGGCATATTACAAGGCACAATTTTACACACAAAAATTAGGTCTGACAAAGGTCTTGGCAAGATGGGTGCCGCGTTTGCTCTCACCGGAAAATAAACATAAAAGGTGATCGATTTAGAAGCACTTTTGCACGTTTCCGCCGCAATCCTGATGAGTTTCTGCGTCGATACATAACTGAATGAAAGATGGATAAACTACTTCATTCAGGACACAAAAGTGCAGTCGAAACAGTGAGTTTTTGCCTCCGAAAAAAGCAAATTTGCTGAAATCTGCAGACAAGCTGATGGCCTCGGTTTTTTCGGATGCACGCGGAATTGTCTACATCGATTACTTGTAGAAAGGAAGGACGATAAATGGAGAATATTATGCATCGTTACTGCTCCGGTTGAACGGGGAACTCAAGAATAAACGCCCTCGTCTGGCAAAGAAAAGAATTCTCCTCCATCAAGACAATACAAAAGTGAACACCTGCGCAGTTTCGATGGCAAAAATTGTAGAATTAAGGTTCGAATTACTACAACATCCAAGGTATTCAGATATTCAGATATGGCCTCCAGTGACTTTTGTTTTTATTTACAAACTTGAAAAAGTGGGTCAGCAGTAAACGATTCACGTCTAACGAAGAGGTCATCTCCTAAGCAGATGCCTATTTTGAGGACCTTCCGAAATCCTACTTTTTGGAAGGCCTAAAATAGTTGAAGAAATGCTGGGAAAATTTTATCGAGTTAAAGCACGAAGAATGACGCCTAGATGTTAATTACGTCTCTCAAAGGTTGAGGTTTATAGTACTGTCACAAAATCGAAATGCACTGCTTAATTTTAAATTCTGATAAGTCATTATCCACCAGAAGTTGAAATTCGGTTCTCTAATACATTTGTTATTTGGAAATTATGTTAATGTTTATTTCTCTGGCCCTCAATTCTGTTTTCTGGTCACCGTGATAAACGGAATGTTTCTGATGGAATAAAAACGTAAGGAAGAGAAAGTTTACTTCATTTTAACTTTTAGGGAGAGAGAGAGAGAGAATAAGAGGAGAAGAATTTCTGTAGTTACCCAATACTACGGACAGATCTATAGGTTCCGCAAGATTTGGAATGAAATTTCAAGTGAGAAAGGGCAAAGGATTCCTCGAATCAGCACTTTTACAGATTGAATGAATAGCTCTTCAATAACGCCCTCAGAACAAACTTCTGAGGTTATTTTTAAAATGAAAACTGTCGAGGTTGGGATATAACTCTTATGAAACGTTTCTCAATTGTTGTATGACTAGGAACAAGAGAGGTAGGGAGCAAGCCGTATCTGACGTAAATCTTTTCTTCTTCGTTCCTGAGGTACACCCCCCCCCCCCATTTGATGCAGTTTCTGTAATGGCATGCCAAACGCCATTGCTTTTATAATAAATAGAGAAAGGTGTTGGAAACAGCCGCTCCAATAAGAATCGATTTCATGTAAGAAATTGTGGATCTGAAATTCACATCCCTAATATATTGTAAAAACTGTCTTTATTGACCCAAAGTTGGAAACAAATCAACTCTATAGTTCATTGCAGCAAACTAATACTCGATGCTTCGACGCATAGACATATGGCAGCTGAACGTGCTAATAATACTTCAGTCACTCACACGACACTGGCTTGCAATTCTTCCTCCTTTGATAGTCTAGAAAATGACGTGACAGGATGTTCTTGAAGCTTGTCGAAGCTACTAGACAATTCTAGCACGTGTGGCGTTCCAAAGCCTGCGGTTACCGTTGCGCCATTTTTACTGTTTTTAGCGTTTCAAGATCTCCAACTCCGCCAATTCGCATACCAAAAGGAATATGAGAGTGGCCGCATACGACACTGTCACAATGTAATTCCTCGATACACGATATCGATTTTGATTTTAGAGTATATACACACATATATGTATGTGTGTGAGGGGTGTATTAAGTAAAAAATCTGACTGTATCTGTCTGTTCTGAAAACAAACTTCTTGAAAAAAAGATTCTTCTTCTTTCTACATCATGCTAATAAAGATAAACTTACCAGAATGGTCTTATTCCTCAGTTCCAATCACTACAAGAGAACTTAGGGAATACATTAGACTAAAGCAGTAGATATGCTTTAAAAGCGGTCACTATGCGATTATCATTGAAATTGGCTCTTTGCATGGTCAGGAGTAAAACACGGACGACTTCCTGTTTAAGAAAAATGTAGATATTTTAAAATTGAAAATAATAACAAGGAATATCTCGGAAATGATTAGCTCCACTGAAAAGCTGTATTGAACATAAGTTTGTGTTTTATCGAGATCTAGCCTTTGGTATAGTAAGAGTTTATGCATCTCTTACGGCTTACCACTTATGCAAAACTCTTCCTGAATGAAGAGGTTATTTCCAGGAAATTCAAGATATACATTTTATTTTTCATGTAAATATCGTTAATTTAGGGTATCTTAATCAAAACCATTAGAGGCATTATTTACAAAAAAAAAAAAATAATAATAATAATAATAATAATAATAATGATAATAATAATAATAATAATAATAATAATAATAATAATAATAATAATAATAATAATAATAATAATAATAATAATAATCGAATGTAAAGGGTAATTGGGGTGGGGATTTTCTTGAAAATATTGTGTCGCATTCTTGGAAGATAGGCTTTAATACAAGTTTGGCTTTTTAGTTATGCTACCCACAAACAGGTACATGCAATGATTAAAGAAATGTTTCGAAACAAAGTGATTTCAAGAAGAGAAAACATTCCGTGACCCGCACGTTCTCGAGATCTGTCAGTATGCGACTGCTTCCTTTGGGGTTACCTCAAATTGCAACCAAGGAACATTAATGAATTCAAGGAGGCCATACCAAACGACATGTTGCAATCAGCGATACAGAATCTGCATCACATACTACAACAATGTATACTAAGTGGTGGAGGCCATTTAATAGATGTCCTATTTGAAAATAGGGCCACGTCCTCAAATGGCATTTAATACCCTATTGCAATGTTACAGAACTAAAATTTGAATTTGAATTTTATACTATTCATTTTATTTTAAAAATCGTCAGGCTGTCTTGGTCCACTCTTTATGTGCCAATAATGTTTTACGAGATTTATATTTTTAAAGTAACGTTTTGTCTATCGCTTCCTGTTTACCAGTTATACAAAAGTCATTTAGAATGAAGAGGTCTTCAAAGGCTATTCCCCGAAAATTCAAGATAAACATTTTGTTTGTCATGTAAGTAATAGGTATTATTTAATAAATATTATTAGAGTAATTTTTATTACAAACGAAATCTCTATCTTGCATTTTCTAAGAATAACTTGAATAACTAATATTCTGAATGTGTTTTTTTTATACTTGCAACCGTATAAACGTAAGAGATAGACAAAAACTTACTAAACTGAAACGTAAATCTTGTTAAAGTACACAATTTATATCATATATTATTTTTGTAGTGTTAAACATTTCCGAGATATTCCTTATTGTTTCAACTTTAAAATACTTATCTTCCCGTTGAAAAAAAAAAAAAAAACTCTTTCGTTTCCAATCTGATTTTCTTTACTACTGGCCTTGTCATCCTCCGTGATCTAGAGGTAACATGCTAGCTTCTAGTTCCCAGGTCTTGGGTTCAAACCCGGTGGAGGGCGATGGATTTTTTTCGGGCGTAAAATCCTTAGCATGGCTTCCTTCGGAAGGGAAGTAGATCAATTGGTCTCGTGTTGTAGATTACGTAAAAAAACCTCAAGTCTGATAGAGGCATCCGAGCAACATTTAAGCGCTCTTTCACGCGCAATATAGAATGTGACATTTAGAACCGCAGCAGTTGAAGAGCGTCCATCACTTTCATTTCACTCCGGCCTTGGAAAGAGAGCCGATTTCAATGACAAACGCATAGCGACAGATGTTAAAAGATCTGACTGTCACTTTAGCATTATACTTATAAGGAACTAGTAATAAGACAATTTCTGGTAATATTTATCTTGATTAGCATGAAGTAGATAAAAGAATAATGTTTGCAGAACAGATACACAAGATTATGTGAATGAAACACTTCAGACTTTTACTTTCTCTACACGTACTATGTTCATAGTGTATAGAGAGGGTATTGTAATGCACCCAAAAAATTCGATACCGAGATTTCACTGGAAATATTTGTTTTGGGACTCCCTGAATAAAAAATCTGATGTGTACCATTCACATGACTTTCTCCATATCCCTGCAACAAATAATTCTTAAAAAGCTTATACTTCTATTTACTTTATGCTAATCAGAAAAAATTAGCAGAAATAGTCTTATTACTCGCTTCCTTGTAAGTAGAAGCGAAATAAGGGACAACCGTAGGTTAAAGTGATAGTCAAAAGCTGGTTGCTATGTCAATGAAGTTCCTTTGTTTATATGGATAGGAGTTGACAAGTTCCTGTATGAGAAAAGTATACGTTTTTCATAGCAGAAACCAAAAATAAGGAATATCACAAAAACGACGAACTTCACGAAAAAAAATGTATACAACTTAAATTGTGTGTTTTAAAGTGCTCTACATTTTTTGTGTAGTAAGTTTTTGTCCATTTCTTACGGTTTAGCAGTCATTCAAAATTTAGTAAAATTCATCCAGAATAAACCACTTTTCAGAGGCTGTTCCCAGAAAATTCAAGATATACATTTCATTTGTCAGGTAAATATGTTTAATATCCGAAATTTTAATAAAAATCGTTAGAGCCATTTTTGAGAAAATCAAAATTTTCGAAAAAAGTTCCTTGTAAAGGGTAGTTGGGGGTGGGGTGATTTTTCTCAAAATTTTCGTGTCGCATCCTTGGAAGATACTAAACTTAAATACCAAGTTTGGTATTTTACCGACTTTTCGTTTTTGAGTTATCGTGTTCACAGACACACGGACACACAGACACACACACACACACACACGGACCTTTTTGTGAAAATGCTTTTTTTGGGTATTGGGGACCCTAAAACATATATTTCCGGTGAAATCTCGGTATCGAATTTTTGGTGGAGTGCAATACTTTCTCTATACACTGTACATAGTGCGTATGGAGAAAGTAAAAAAGGACATTTTTAGAAACATATCCGTGTGTGTGTTTGTGTGTGTGTGTTCGCGTGCATGTGTGTCTGTGTCTGTAGGCAACATAGCTCAAAAACGAAAAGTCCGTTAGAAACCAAACTTGGTATTTAGGTTTGGTATCTTCCAAGGAAGATTTATCAAGAAAATCCTCCCACCCCAACTGCCCTTTACATGGAACTTTTTTCAAAAATTTTGAGTTTCTCAAAAGTGGCTCTAACGATTTTGATTAAAATATCGTATACAAAAGATATTTACCTGACAAATAAAATGCATATCTTGAATTTTCTAGTAATAGCCTCTGAAGACTACTTTATTCTGGATTAATTTTACGGAATTTTGCATAATTGCTAAACCGTAGGAGATGGACAAAATTTTACCACAGAAAAAATATTAAAACACACGATTTATGTAATATGCATTTTGTCGTGGAGTTGTTCGTTTTTGAGATATTTATTGTTATTGATTTCAGCTTTGAAAAACTTAACTTTTCTCATTCAGGAATTTGTCAACACCTCTTCATGCATAGAAACAAAGGAACTTCAGTCACATAGCAATCAGCTTTTTACTATAACTTTAATCTACGTTACTCCCTTATTCTTCTACTTACAAGGAAGCAAGTAATAAGACTATTTCTGCTAAATTTTCTCGATTAGCATGAAGTAATTAGAAGCATACGCTTTTTAGCAATAATTTGTTGCGGAGATGTAGCGAAAATCATGTGAATGGAACACATTAGAGTTTTTTTTTTTCATCTCTTAGGCTTTGTTTATATACAATCATACAAGGAGGCCGCGCCGTGGCCGAGAGATTAGACCACTCGCCTCTCACCTAGACGGCCCGGGTTCGATACCAAGCGACCACATGTGAGATTTGTGATGGACAAAGCGGCGCTGGGGCGGGTTTTCTCCGGTTTCCCCCGCCATCGCATTCCACCGGTGCTCCATCTTCATTCATGTATTATCAGTGTCACCGCCATAAGTAGTTAAAGCGGTCGTTAAACACTACCAAAAAAAAAAAAAATCATATAAGGTCCATTGCAAATGAAGGGTCTTCACAGGATATTCAGTCAATTCAAAAAATATATTTTGTTGATTATGTTAGTAGGTCTAATATGCAATGCAACGCTTTTGAGAAAAAATGCGAACGTTTACCCATGTAATTGCTATTTTTGTCATAAGAATCTTCTTGTTACACTCTTGAAAGATGCTTGATTACAAGTTTTAGTTTTAGCTCTTCGTTTTCTATTATTTTCGTTACATATAAGCGCAAAAACTGGAAATTACGTAATTTTCTAGTTTTTAAACGCGAGATACTGTCGTTAAATGCCTTACATTCCACTGCTGCGGTTTTGTTACTTAAGTTCTCACTTGTAGTCACTTCCGTACTGTATATTTCCTTTAGCATCTCCCTCCCCTCGTTTCACTTCCGTCTGTGACGTCACAGAGCAGCTCTTCTGCAAGCTTCTTTTTAAGAGGCTTCTGGTCGGTAATGCTGAATAAACAAAGAGGCAGTATCATATAAAAACCCAGGAGGAAGTCTGAAAGCAGAGGAAACTTTATTTTTGACGAAATGGCCTTCGTGAGGTGGTAAGTGAAGAAAGCCTAGACAGATTCTATAGACCTCTTCCCATAGATATATGTAAAGAATATGTCCCTTTGACGAACCCTGCAGAGAAAGAACTTTTTGTACATTGGGAAAATGAAATGTATCCCCTTTTTCAAAAGATATTTTTGTTGCATTCCTTATGTAAACCTTATGTAAACTGATAGGAATATTTCTAAAATAACCTTTACTTTATGAGGTTTGCGTCCAGTTAAAATCTTTGCATTACTTTATGTAATGTTGGCAATAAAAATATTATAGCACTTCAAGATGTTAAAACATATTTATCAAAGAAAACTATTTCTGTCGTGATAATGTACATTATCATATGTACATATTACTTATTAATTTGATTTGTGGTTTCTGACAAAAGAGCCCTTTTTAGAGCCAACTCCATTCATTTTGCATTTACTGTATGAAAAAAAAAATTGACACACTTTTTCAGTATAAGTTACGCGAAATGCTTAACTCGAAAGTTATGACACATCATCTACTTAGAGTAATATATAGTTTAGATCCTAATACGACAATAAAAGTAAAACACACACACAAAAAAGAAGTAAGTCAGGATAGTAAAGAAATTAATGGAGATGTACAACAGGTGATGTTCGAGATCACCAAATTATGGCAAAAGGAAATTTCTTTTATTTTTTACAATAAATGACATACCTCTAAATACTCTTCTTTTTCTGACTACCAAGTTGTATTTGCAACATCGGACGATATCTTACAGAGAGCTATGTTTAAATTAATTCATATGGATGGACAATGTGGTTTAAAAGTATCAATAAGAAAGAAGAAAGTCTGATGTATACCATTCGCACAATTCTTTCTATGTATTCTACAACATGCTATTCTTCTCTTTATTTCGTGCTATATATGGATTAGTTCCTTATAAATAGATGGGAAATAAGGGAGTACCCTAGGCTAAAGTGACGGTAAAATGTTTTAAAAACTGCCGCTGTATGATTGTCATTTATATTCTGTTCTGTTTAATGGCCAGGGGTGAAACAATAGAAATTTGACACGGATAAGAGCTTCCAGTTTGAGAAAACTATAAGTACTTTAAAAATGCAACCAATAACATGGAATATCTCGGAAACGGCTAGATTTAAGTTTTCTCTCCCTCTCTTACAGTTTACCAGTTATGCAAAAGTTATTCAGAATAAAGAGTACTTCAGTGGCTATTCCCAATAAATTATAATACGCAGTTTATTTGCCAGTAAATATTTTCTGCCATTTTAATCAAAATCGTTAGCCATAATTTTTGGAAAATCAAAATTTCGAAAACTTTTCCATTAAAGGGTAGTTTGGGGTGTAGGGATTTTCTTGGAAATCTTTGTGTCGTATCCTTGGGAGATACTGATCTTAAATACCAAGCGTGGTATTTAACCGGCTTTTCGTTTTTGAGTTACCCATTTCACGGACACACACACGCGAACGTTTTTCTAAAAATGTTTTTTTTTTGTATTCGGAGGACCTCGAACATATCTTAATTGAACTACAGACATCAATTTTTTGGAGTACAATACCCTCTGTACCTACTACATACACAGTATATGTGGAGAAAGTAAAAAGAAACCAGAAACAAATATAACTATCGCAATGACAATGTACAATAAGTAGATAGGTTTAATTATTTAGTCTGTGCAATAAATTGTGAATATACAAAAGATATGGACGTTAAGTTTACCCAAATTCCAGCACTTATTAGGGAACATTAAAAAAAATTGGAAAAATCGAAAGAGAACCCGTTTTAAAATATTATAAAAGACTTTCCATACCATCACTACTCTATGGTTCAGAAACGTGGTGTTTAACAGAAGCCAAGAGTAATGGTTAGAGGCTGCAGAAATTAGATCATTGGCACCACTAGCTGAATATAAAATTTTAGACTGTAAACAAAATTCGGATATCCATGAAGAACTTGGAATTACAAGTATTGTAGAAAAAGTCTGATGTGTTCCATTCACATGACCTTCTTTACCTGTTCTGCAAATAAATTATTCTTAAAAACGATTCTTCTTTTATTTGCATCACACTAATTGAGAAATTGTCTTATTACTTCCTTATAAGCAGAAGAAAATAAGGAATTGCACTAGGACAAATCGTCAGTCAAATTCTTTTAAAGTTGGTCATTATGCGAAATAATTGAATTTCGGTTCTATTTGCATGGCCAAGAGAAAACAAAGGGTATAAAAAACGAATGGCAACATCCCGTTTGAGAAAAGTATAGCCAAAATAAAATTAAAGTCAATGAAAGTAATATATTGGAAAGGTTAAATTTACAAAAAATGTGTGAGATATAAATTGCGTGTTTTAATGAGATCTTTACTTTCTGTGAAGCAAGTTTTTTGTCTATCTCTTACGGTTTACTATTTATATAAAAATCATCCAGAATGAAGACGATTTCGAAGACTATTTCCCAAAAATCCGTAATGTACATTATATTTTTCATTTAAATATATTTAATACGCAGTATTTAATGACAATTGTTACTGGCATTTTTGAGAAAATCTAAAATTTCGACAAATCTTCCATGAAAAGCGTAGTTGGGGTTGGAAGAATCTTCTTAAATCTTCGCGTTACATTCTTGGAAAACACTTAATGTAGATACCAAGTTTGGTATTTAGCAGACTTTTCGTTTTTTAACTCTGTTCATGCGCACGCATGCGCGCGCGCACACACAAACACACACACACACACGCACATGCTTGTTGGGACAGATCTTTTTCTAAAAATTTCTTTTTCTATTTAGGTGTTCTCCGGTGACATCTCGTTATTGGATATTTGGGTAGAAACTTTCTATGAACTATGTACTATCTACATTTTAAACAGTACTCGGTAGAGAGTAAAAATTGTCAGATACATGGCATCACCATGTATATGTATATTGAAAGGATTCCAATCACATACCCAAAATTATGAATGACGAGGAAAGAGATGGAAAAACCAATTTCAATAGCAATAATCTATTATGTGGAGACGGTAGAGGCCCTTTGGACTAAACTGTAATTGTTGATGATGATGATTATGAGGACTTTGACATTAAACAACTTTACTGCTAAAACGTTGAATTACTATGTGTATATACAGATGGGCAAAAGTACATATATGTTGTATTATTATAGGTGGAAAATGATTTAAAGTTCTGTTTTCAGCTGTTACTCAATAGGCTGAACTATGGGAGAATTTTTAACCAAACAACTTATAAATAAATGAATAGGGCGAATAGAATCAAGTCGCTGGTCATCAACATCACAGGTTTTTATCCCTCTCTTTTGGAAATGTTTCTAATGATAGGAATTTTGCAAGAAGACCAAGTACTGTTCATGACAATATTCAGTTCACAACGGAGACATACTAAGAAATAAGGAACAGATAGTAAAACTTACCGGATCTATATACAGCTGTATATAAATGCTGAAGGCCAACAGTTTGATTATTCACAAGAATAAGTTAAACTTATGCTACTTTATATATATATATAAGGTATCATTAGTTATATATCTCTAAGATTGTATTAAGAATTCTTGGCATATTTCTATTTTCATTATCTTTATATTCCAATTTTTTCAGAAAAACTAAATGGTCATGGAATGTCAATTGAATAATAATTAAAAAATTCAAAACATTAAGAACAAGTTATATTTAAAGTTCACTTAAGGTATATTGTTTTCGTGAACTGTTCTATGGATCGATTTCTTATATATAAAGAAATTGAAAAAAAAAGTGGTTGAAAAGTGTAGTTATTTATCCATATATATTGCAACTAGTCCTGGTAGAGTAATTAAGAATAGCATTTAGTAAAAGTAATTAAATTTTTCTTGGCATAAGTAGATACTTAGGAATATGCACAAATACATCAATTGAAAAAATCTGATGTGTTCCATTCGCATGACTTTCTCTACATCTCTACAACAAATTATTATTAAAATGCTTCATGCTAATCGAGAAAAAATTAGCAAAACTAGTCTCATTACTTGCTTCCTTGTAAATAGAAGCAAAATAAGGGAGTATTATAAGTTAAAGGGATAGTCAAAAGCTGGTTGCTATGTGACTGAAGATCTTTGTTTGTATGGACAGGAGTTGACAAATTCCCGTATGAGAGAAGTCTTCTTCTTCTTCTTCCCAACAAGGATTAGGCCAAAGACCTGTTCCGAGGCTACACAAACTGATCACTCCATCTTTTTAATTGTCTTCCAATATTTCTTCGTCCAGTAGGTTGACAAAACAGTGCTTGCCGTGGATATCTCGAGCAGGGCATCCTTAAAACATGGTCCTTCCATTCCTTCTGGTAGCGTTGAATCTCTTCAATCATATTGTCTTCCATAAGTCTTGCTCTTATATCTGTGTTCCTCATTCGGTCTAGTCTTGTGACTCCCAGTAGTGGTCGTAGGAACCTCATCTGAGCTGCTTCTACTCTGGATTTTTCTCTGGATCCCAGGACCCAGGTTTCGCAAGCGTACTTTAATGCTGGTTTTGAGACAATATTATGTAGTCTTTGTCTCACTTCTCTTCTCGTGCCTTTGCCGAAGTGTCTTTTTATACAACCATTTAATTTGTTATAGGTCTCTATATTCTCGTCAGTATCTACTTTTGTATTCCCAATTGATATTTTCGACCCTAAGTATTTAAATGTTGATACTTGCTCAATAATATCATCGTTTATGACTATTTTTATTCTCTTTTGTTCTCTTCCGACCATTGCCATTGCTTTCGTTTTCTTTCCAGAAATGTTCATATTATATTCTTTTCCTATTTCATTTAAGTGCTTGACTGCTTTTTGTAATTCTATTTCATTTTCTGCCAGTAGCACTTGATCATCTGCAAACACTATGGGAAGAAACTTCGACAGAAAATCTATCGTGCAAGAGGTTGGTACCTCCTTCACGGGAATTCATTATCACTCAGAAGGCTAAAAAGAAAATATGAGAGAAGTATGCTTCTTAAAGGTGAAATCAAAAACAAGGAATAACTCAAAAACGATCAATTGCGCGAAAAATGTAAATTACATAAATTGTGTGTTTTAACGTGCTCTACATTTTTGTGTGTTAAGTTTTTGTCCATCTCTTACAGTTTAGCAGTTATGCATAATTCCGTAAAATTTACCCAGAATAAAGTATGTCTTCAGAGCTATTCCCAGAAAAGTCAAGATATACGTTTTAATTGTGAGGTAAATATCTTTAATATACGAAATTTTAATCAAAATTGTTAGAGCAATTTTTGAGAAAATCAACATTTTCGAAAAAAGTTCCATGTAAAGGGTAGTGGGGGGATTTTTCTCAAAATCTTCATGTCGCATCCCTGGAAGATACTAAACTTAAATACCAACTTTGGTATTTTAGCTACTTTTCGTTTTTGAGCTATCGTGTTCACGGACACACACGCGCGCGCGCGCGGACCTTTTTCTGAAAATACTTTTTTTTGGGGGATACAAGGGACTCTAAAACATAAAACTCGGTATGGAATTTTTGGTGGAGTGCAATACCTTCTCTATACACTATGTAGATAGTACGTAAAGAGAAAATAAAACAGTGGTTTACAGCGTGTTCTTATTTGGGCCTCTGTAAAATCACTCTTATCTGCGGGAGAGTGATTGCCCTGAAGGATGAGGCCATATGCAAGATAACTATAAATGTAAGCACAATACACATTCCATAAAGGCTATAGATTTAGATAGTTTTCAGTTTTTTTATTCTTTTAGATAGCTAATTTATAATTTGTCTGTTTTACTCTTTCCTTGTTGGCAGCCCGTAAATAAAGGGAGTTGTTATTGTTATTGTTTCAATAAATAAATACATAAATAAACATGCTAATTTCATTAGCCACGTAGTTTACATGTGTGTGTGCAAACAAAAAAGAAAATATGGGAATATATACGTAAAACTTAACAGCAGCGTCCAAATTATGCTGTGGAATACTCATTTTTAAATATGCAGTTTTATTACTGTTCAACTTAAAGTTTTCATTACATCAATATACAAAAATCTGATGTGTTCCATTCACATAACTTTCCCTACATCTCTGTAACAAATTATTTTTAAAAGTTTATGCTTCTATTTACTTCATGCTAATCGAGAAAAAATTAGCAGAAATAGTCTTATTACTTGTTTCCTTGTAAATAGAAGCGAAATAAAGGAGTACCTTAGGTTAAAGTGATAGTCAAAAGTTAGTGACTGAAGTTTCTTTGTTTGTAGGAACAGGAGTTGACAAATTCCTGTATGAGAAAAGTAATTTTTTTAAAACTGAAACCAAAAACAAGGAATATCTAAAAAACGATCAACTCTACGAAAAAATATAGTTTACATAAATCATGTGTTTTAAGGTGCTCTACATTATTTGTGTGGTATGTTTTTGTCCATCGCTTACGGTTTATCAGTTATACAAAATCCGTAAAATTCATCCATAATAAAGTAGTCTTCGGAGGCTATTCCCCAAAAAAAAA
The DNA here is from genome assembly GCA_030762935.1 of Hymenopus coronatus. Lineage (NCBI taxonomy): Eukaryota > Metazoa > Arthropoda > Insecta > Mantodea > Hymenopodidae > Hymenopus > Hymenopus coronatus. The sequence goes on from CM060882.1 coordinate 59,341,727, forward strand.
TTCAAGATACACATTTTATTTGACATGTAGATATCTTAAATATAAGAGATTTTAATCAAAATCGTCAGCCATTTATTAGATAATCAAAATTTTCGAAAAAAGTTCCACGTAAAGGGTGGTTGGTTGTGGAGGAATTTTCTTGAAAATCTGCGTGTCGCATCTTTGGAAGATACCAAACTTAAATACCAAGTCTGGTATTTAACGGACTTTTCGTTTTTGAGCTATGCTATCCACACACACACACACACATACACACACACGCGCGCGCGCGCGCGCACAGAGATCTTCTTCCAAAATGCTTTTTTTGGATTCAGGGGTACCTAAAATATGTATTTCCGGTGAAATCTCGGTAACGAATTTTTGGGTGGAATACAATTCCTTCTCTGTATACTATGTACATAGTAGTGTAAAGAAAGTTTATTTACGTGGGTAATAAAGTTAGCATTGCCATGAAGGTTAAAGTTGCATCATCAGCATACATGTGGAGTACAGAACAATAAAATTATTATTAATAACAGTAGGAAGATCGTAGACATAATAAACATAAAGGTTCATGGACAGGTCCCTGCGGAACGGCATATTTAATTAATTCGTATTATAAAATACTGTTTGACATCTATTAGTAGAATGGGATTCAGAAAGCGGTATAACATTATCATTGAAAACATAAAATATATATTTTTTAAGAGAAACTATTCAAAAGCTTTGATTAAATCATAGAAACTTATAATGCAAAGCTTATTTCAGTAAAGACATCCGATACATAGTTTATCCCTCAAAGCCGTAATTTTTAAACTGAGCTCCATATCCCTTTCATAAGCACCATAACCGAAGCAGATCCTATAGTCGTTGGCGTTAAGGTGAGAGATAGCCAGCCACACATTCACAGACAACCGTTGAGAATTAAATCCCAACGACTGCAGTCTCTGTGGTAAAGGAAAGGGAGGGCCCAAGTAAAGTTATTGGTTTAGTGCACGCTTGGATGATGCCGGGGTTACATGCTTGCGTGGATTTTTGTTGTAAAGAAAACACTACAATATTATCGCTAAAATGTTATTATGTTTACAACATATACAGCTATAAGTACCTAAACACATATTTGAAAGAATAAATAAGAAAATGAATTTCTATTTTATGTTTAGGGTTTATTATAATTATAAATTAAAAACTAAAGCCATTAAAAAGTCAAAACCTCAATAAAGCATCTTGGTGTAAAATTCGCTAAACAGGCAATAAGAAGTTAAAGAAGGCGTTTAAAGCATCAACAGTACCATATTTCTTCCCTAAGTCAAACTGCTTATTGTAATATTGTAATTTGGCCATTAATGAAAAATGTGTTAGACAATGTGGAACTACTATTAATAGGACGATATACCTACTTAATGTATACCTGCTTTTGATTATCCCTGTAATGATTTTGCGAGCATTTTAAAACTAAAAAGGGTTGTGTGTAAGAGCACTTTGCTTATTGTAGTTTGAGGTTTATGATATTACTGCTTTGGTACAGCATGTTACTCTGGACCTTTAAAACGTGTTGAATTTCATCCAATTAGGGCAGTATGTAATTGACTTAATTATCGCAGGAATTTAATGTTTTGTCTTTTTAACTTCTCTAGGACTTGTTTTAAACATTTCCAGGCAACTCTATCTTTGTAATGAAGTGTATTTCATTGTCCTAGTTAAAAGCATGTTCTGTTTTTGTTGCCGTGTGATGTTTCTTGGACGTTTGAGGGTTTCTTTTAACCTTTGGCCCTCATGATGAACTTCTCTAGTTTTAAACATTCCCAGGCAACTCTACCTCTGTAACTAAGTGTATTCCATTGTCCTAGTTAAAACTGAGTATTCTTTTGTTAGAATACTCTGTTTTTGTTTCCGTATGCTGTTTCTTGTACGTTTGAGGGTTTCTTTTCCGCTCACTGTATTAACCTTTGACCCTGACTTGTTTAAACAACACAATTTCTCTCTCTCCCTCTCTCTTTGGTAGCTCAGCGACTGAATGAGATGGTTGAAGTTATTTTCGGATGGTCCCGGGACCTCCAGAGCTTGTATACACCCAACTCAATCAAAATGAGGGAAAGCTCCGGAAATACCTTATTCCCATCACTCACCCTACTAAAATTCGACCTCGCACCCCTGATTGCGAGGCAGACACGCTATCACAACATCACAGGGTGGGACACAGCACTACTGTTGAGAGCGTAATTAATTCTTTTATTTAAAGAGTAGCAGAATCTGCGCCTGTACTGGCCTTATTCCTATTCGCCTTAATGCATTGAGTACGGAGATCATTTTATTTTCTCATGTTTCCTTCAATTCCGTCTCTCTCTTCTTTCCCGTTACTACTCCCTCCTATCTCCCATCTTTTCACTTTCTCCCTTTTTCACACATTCCTACTGTTGTCCTCCTCTCTTTCTCTCTCTCTCTGCCTTTTCATTTCCTCCCTTTTTCATCTTTCCCCAGTGTCAATCTCGCTCACTTTCTGTCTATCAACTTTCTTCGATTTTCACCTCTTCCCACTCGCCCACTCTCTCTTTCTCTATACCTTCCCTTATTCTCAAATTTCCACTATTGTCCTCGAACCCTCTCTTGTCCTTATCTACCTTTTCACTCTTTCTGGTTGTCGCACTCGCGTCTTTCTGTGCAACCTAACATGTGATGTGATGTTTTGAAAACCTGTTGTAATATTAAAAGTAAAATGTAAGTAAACTGTGTTACAGAACCCAAAGTAGTCGTTTCCATTTGGTCCTACAATAAGAATGAAACTATAGTTTCTCGTGATAACCGGTAACAACGAAACATAGTTATAACGGCTTAAAATTCTTCCATTAGAAATGCTTGAAATAAGCTATCTCAAAATATGAAGAGTGACAGCTGTTTAAAAGAGCATTTCAAAAATATAATAACATTTAGGTTAATATGTGTTGTATATCCTTGTCGCGGTATAATTTTAAAATGTTTACTTTTTAAATAATGAATGTATGTTGAAAATAGATTAGAATGATATGTGGAAATATAACACTAAATTAAGGAATAAATATGAATCAAAGTTAAGCCCGGCATGTCTTCGTTCACCCTTACTTTTAAAAGTTTACATATATGGACAATGCCGTTAAAGAACGTCAGAATATTCTAAATCAGCTTTTTAAATTGATTTCCGCTTAAAAGTTTTAGAATCGATTAACATGTGCTAGAAATAAATAAATTTCTGACAGATAAACGAAAAGAAGCCATAATGATAAGTTAAAATTAATTCCTCTAACGCTTATGCAAAAATTAAATAATACAATTGAACATAATAACAGAATTAATCACTTTAGAGTGCAGCAACATAGTTACAGAAAAGGGTGTTCATATGTAGATTATGTATTTGTACACCCCAGTCTATTGAAAAGACGAAATAATGCAATCTTACAATATATATAAAAACTTTTCCCTTTAATATCTCACTAATGACAAAGGACATTATTATTGGAGATATTAAAGGGAAAAGTTCTTTTGCAACATTTAATGGTGTTATACAAGTTTATATAACAACAAAGACACGATAGAAAAAGCAAAGACAATATTTTAATAGATTTAGGGATGCAAAAAGTGTGTCACTATTTTCGTGCTGTTTAACTTGAGCATTGACCAAGTCATCAATGAACAGCTGGATCTAAAAAGATATTTTATAACATTGACTTAATAACCTTTCTATTTGCTGGCAATCAACTAGTATTAGCTGCTTCAGAAGATTGTCTCCAGAAATGAATATATAAATTACAAAACTAGCTTCGAGTTATAATCTAACGATGTCTCCAACAAAAACAAAACTTAACGCTCAAGGGGCAAACACAAATGCAGTGTAGAAAAAATAATAAATCAGGTAAGGCAAGTAAGGCTGTGAAATTGGTAATTCAAGAAAAGAGACCAATAAAGGGAGTTATAACATTTTAATGACCGCCTCTGCGTTTTAGTGGTCAGCATTCTGGCTTTTCACCCAGAGGTCGCGGGTTCGGTTCTTGACTGGGGCGGGGATTTCTTCTTTAACTAGAATCATTGCCTAACCGAATCTGAATTGAGAGTGAATGTGTGCGTGGGTTTAATCGTATGATACTGAAGAACTAACGTTAACAAATCCTACAAGTTCAGCCAGAAAATACTGCTGTTGATTTTAAAGCAAATCACCGACATGCCCATAGACGTTAAACGGGAGCCTATATGAATAAAAACAATTAAAATATGTGGGATAATTAGAAGAACCCTCATAAATAATCGAGGAGATACTGTTTTTAAATTCTATAAAGTATTAGCAGTACCATCTCTTCTATGTGGCTCAGAATGCTGCGCTATTCCAACAAATCAAGAGCAAAAATTAGAAGCATCAGAATAGAACAGAAACGAGAAGCATCAATAATGAGCTGTTGCTGTGTATAGCAGGAGGATAGATAAAAACATAGCTTTGAAGGAAAAAATTGAATGTAGTTAATCTAAATTAACAATAAAAAATTCAAAAGAAATATCTGCTCATGTACGAGAAATGCTAAATCCTGCAGAAGATGCTAGAATACAAACCAAGAGGAAAGAAGGAGAAAAGAAGGACCATAAAGAGAGAGGGATCAGCTTTTCTGAGAGAAGGGTGCAGGTCAAAGGACCTCCCTGATGCTGCAACTTGACGCAGGATTTAATGCTAAATAAATCAAGTCAACAGAAAATGGAATAATACTGCCCTAAAAATGGTATAAAATAATAAAACATATTGCTTCGCAATGTAAGCCAAAAATAATATGTATAAAAATGGCAGCGTGACGTCATAGCCTCACGATACGCATGAATATAGCCTTAAATGGCGTGCTTCTACAAAAATAACATAGCCAAAGCTATAAAACGAATACAACACATTATATTGTACAATGTATAGATAAGAAATGGTAGCTAAAAAAACATATTTATTATAAAACATAATTAAAACAGTAATATGAGAGAAGAAGAAGAACCACAAAGATGAACGAGATACCGGATGCTCTAAATTGTTTATACCGGTAACAAAGCTTAGGAACAAAAGTTAAACAAATAAGTATTTAAGAAATGTTAGTTATTTAAAAGAACATTTTAATGTAAATTACATAAATGTATTGATTTTAAATTATTAGGAATGTATAAAATGTATTATAAATTTGTATTTCACGAAATGTAGAATGGAAAATCTGCCGTTCTCATGGAGTCGTACAGATTACAATGTATAAAACATCGATTTTCAACTATTGTATATAGGTGAAAATTTTAATAAGTTTCCGGGACGCAGACTTTGAGATAGATGCCAGGGGTAGGGACGCAAAGAGATAATCTCGCCAATCGAGACCTCTTTTGCGGCGATTCAGTGTAAATTCTAGCATTGTATTATTTATCAAGAAGAGATTGATTGTAAGTACACATTATATTGCATACTTGTGACACAGTTTTATAAAAGAGGGTTCTGTTCTAATAATAACTCCATGGCACGACAGCTCACGGGGAACCTTGGCCTACCGCCCGGCCGCTGCGTCCCCCATCTCGGTCCACTACAGACGTCATGGATGGGGTGCAGTATTAGAGGGTGAGGCGTGGTCAGAGCCTCGAGCCCCCTTCCGGTTAATTCGGTCCTCTTAACCTGGAGCCGCTACTTCTCCATCAAGTAGCTCCTCAATTGGCCCCCCAGGGACCTTACGAGGCTGAGTGCACCCCGGGCAGGTCTCCCAGCGGGGGAAAAATCCCCACGCTGGTACTGGGGATCGAACCCAGGTCTCCCGCTTGTTCTGTTCTAATAGCGTGCCTTAATGCATCACATTGTTTGAAAAGTTAACAATAAAAGTTCATATATATCAAAAATCTTTTAAATTAATTTTACTTATTATCACATCCTACCGTCCAAGCATGGAGGTTAAGCTTTTCGTACTCACCGACTGAAGCTAGCTGAATAAATAGAAAACGTGGCTGCTGTGCACAATAAGTAATTCGCTGTCGACAGTAACCTTAACTGCTTCAACAATTAAGTCTGGCGCAACTAGCTAATTACGGTTTCGCCAACAGCAAGAGTTACCAACTTCTTATACAGCGGCAAATTCAAACCCGTAAAAAGGTTTAAAATACCACAGCGCAGCAAACAGCAACCCTGAGAACCACTACCCATACTACAACCTACACAGCAGAGCTACATCCATCCACCCTTCCTTCGAAATCCGCCCCAAACTGCTGCTGATGATGGATGAATGAATGGTTGAAGATGGTGACATGAAGGCATTCAAGATATTACCTTGGATCCGTAAGTGCACTGCTTTACCGGATTTATGGTAACTGTTCATATATAGAACCAACCGTTCTTCATGCAACGAGTGAAAATTTTATTTTCGACCGTGGTAATTGTCAATTCTTATTAGTTTTGAGCTTTATTGAATCTATGCCATTAAGCCAGTTGTGAAACCACCTGTTATTTAATAACTAGTTAAAAACATCCCGAAATATCCTTTGTAAATGCTGCAAAACTAGATATACCATTCTACAGGTAAGCTATCTTTTGCGATGCTTTTTCTTCTGAACCCACAGTTCAGTGATTAAGTGGACGACGATTAATATTCGGAGTACACTGGGCAAGGAGACACTCATCTTCTCCATGTTTTCAATTCATCCATCAGCTGGATCCGGATGCAACTTTGAGAAACAAGAATATAGTTCCTAAGTGATCGTCGGTTTTGTAACTTCTTCTCTATCACTTACATAAGTTAAGCCTAAAGCTCAGGATGTCCATAAAGATTTGGAAGATTTCATAGGCTACCTATATACTAACAATATTAAATTATACATATTATCACCATTTGAAAGATGAAGTTTGAGGTTTAATAGAGACCTTAATTATTGTACTCGATATGAACCCCCTAGTAATTTGACAGTCATCTGTGCAGTGATCCCATTCGCGGCACTCTCAGGCATGTCTGGTGTGACGTTCCCATTGTAGCAATGCGACTTCTTAATTCCGGCGTCGGTCTTGGTGGCTCAGTTGGTTAGGCGCTCGCCTTTTTATCCCAAGGTTGCAGCTTCAAATCCAACAGACCGACGATAATTAGCATCAAATGTTAATAATGCTAAAATATTTTCGCCTTAAAATAAGATTTTCTCTGCATAGTATTGCATTGTGTAGAAAAATTTCACACTCTTCCGTTAACTGATTTTTCTGGGGTCCGCATGAATCTCTCATGGATGTTGGTTTTGTTGTGCTTCGTTTTCCGTGATAGCAAATGCCTCCTCTAACGTTTAAATACAATTGCCCCTACCACCTTCGGAATGACGAAACTGGAGGAGCGGATGTCCAATAGAGGCTTAAATACCAAAGGAACCACTAAAATCTCTTTGCATACTCTTCGCAGCTAAGACCAGTAGGTAACACAGCCACCTTCTCCAAACAACGACGATGTTTCCGGTTTCATGACATATGAAAATCGAATGAAACTCTTCAGAAGCTCTAAACTTCGCTTTCAAATAGAGGAACCATATTTTCTTCATGTTGAGTAGAAGTGAAATAGTCCAAAATGTTATGGCCATTGCAGATATATACGCCTTTATCGCGTTACTGCTCCTAAAAGGAATAAAGAAAACAATACTGTATTGCTTGTTATTTAGGAAAAGTATTGATAGAACACCCTTATTCGTACTTTAAATTTCCAAACTAGCTCTCCGAGCAGTTTTCTACCCCTCAGGTAGATGTCACTCCTACTGTGTTTTTAGACCGTGTTACTCGGAAAATGGGGTTTACCATGCCTCGTTTACATTTCACCAACTTCATTCGTCGTCCGATATGATCAACCAGGTAAAAGTAAAAATAAAAGGCAGCGTAGAAAGTGGCAATGTGCAAGTCAAGCGAGACATACCCAAGAATAGCTATTAGATTTATAACACAACTAGAAGTAATAGAACCAAGAAATGGTGGATCGAACAATTTGGGATCACAGCGGATTAAATAGATTAACGCTTGAAGAAGAACAAAAAGAGGAAGGTTGCAATATAGAGGCCTATAATTGGTATTAAAAATAAAACTTAAATGTAGCTTTTATCTGTGGACGTTCTTTAACTGTTGTGGTATTCAGCATCAAATTCTATATGCGTGTGAATTGCAGTTTAATTTAGCTCAGAAGCTTCAGATTCTCATACCCACCGTAAATCTACTACACGGATCCCAGATTTACTTTCCTTCCGAACGAAACTATACTAAGGATTTTTTTGCTCGAAAAAAAGCCATCGCCCTCCGCCGGTTTTGAATTCATGACTTGAGAATCAAAGGTATAACATGGATTCATAATGGTATTACAGCCATATACAGGATGTTAATGAACTACACCGAAATAATTTGCGAGATTATGCACGTGACTGATATATAAGTAATTTGAGATCGGCGATGCATGGTCCCCGGATAAACATAACGCAACTACATAGCGTTAAACGTGTGGGTATCAGGTGCTGTATAAGTCGGTGTTAAAGAAAAGCAGGTTGACAAAATGACTTAGAATGTCTTTAAAACTGCTGCCCGAGTACAGAAACATAGATTTTTAGCAGCTCGTTACTAATGTTCTCAAGATTTAATGTCACAAAAATCTATAAACTCTCGAACTAATAACTTAACAGTGCGACACTGAGCATTTATTAATTACGTTCTTGGGTTAATCTACTCTGGAGGCGTTTTTTCAACTGCTCTGATGGCTTAATGCGTAACGGGGGAAGCTGGTATCCCAAAGGTCATAAGCTGATTCCTGTCATTGAGTAAATGTTTTTTATTATTATTTTTTTCATTCTAGACGAAGTGCCGCGATACGTGAACGAGACCCGAACTCGGAAACTATCTTTCACTTTAAAGCCAGTATCATAGCCACTACACCAGAGAGGTACGCTGAAATATGTCCCTTCATTTTTCGTGTTTTGCTCTCGAATGGTTGATAAATTAACCAGTGGCTTACTGGCACTTCAGAAACTTATAACCGTTACTTCGGCATTTCAATAAACAGACCATAAGTCTCCTATCTCAAATTACTTATTTAAGTAATCAACATATTCTGTGAAAACATTTTGGTATACTTCATTAACCAAAAATTAACTTCTTGTTAGTATTCATAACTTTAGGAATTTGACCTAAAAGTGAATGTTTTCTCTGCTTTAAACGTTTTGATATTATACGAGTCTACACTCCATAAGAGACTACAGCCCCTCGGTTACGTCAGCATCTGACGCGATGAAACATTTTCCCGTGTACTCCGGATGCTGAGGGATGCTGTCACCTGTACGATGTTGCATTGCAATATTATTCTGTTCCGTTGTCTGGTGTATGTTTCGACGCAGATGCGTCTGACCCAGCATCGCCAGGGGCTTCGAACTAATATGATTCTGTACCATGATAAATGGAAGTCTCTCCAGAGCCTAAGTTCCCCCATACTATATAATTTAACAAAGCATTATAGGGTTTAACAGCCACAATAAACATCACTTTCCTATTTGGGCGCTTCTGTTTCAAATTAAAACCACACGGGAAAAGCGAGTTATCACATGTCGTGCAGTATTGTATTTTAATGTGTTTACATAGTTTTAATCCATATCTCATTGCCAGTACATACTGATAATGAGGTTTAGTTACGTATATATTCACTTTTGAAAAAAAAAAAAAAAAAAAGGAAGAGAATATGTCAACCTGAAACATAATAAGCATACGGTAAGTTACAGCAGTAGCTTACCTCAAAACTTATTACAGGTATACAGTGGAACAATTAAATGTCATTGTTGATAGTGCTATAAATGTATGACAAGCTATCTGGTTATTTCTGCTTTAAAAAGAGTACTTCAGAATGCAATTAAGCAATCCGTCAGCCTGGCACAATCTACGCCCACGGGGTTGTGCTTTTAATTGAGCACGCATCCACGCTATCTACCTGCACCGTCATACACCACGGATTTGGAAGTACATCTGAAAAATTAAGACGAAAAGGTATGAAGGGAAATGGTGGAAGGGGAACCGTAGTAGTAGTAGTAGTAGTATTCGCCTGTGACTCCGGGGGAAACCACGAAAAACCCATAGGTCAGTATGAAATCTCAACGGGGATCGACTTATGATCTCCGGAATACAGACGCACACTTTACCGTGGCGCCACCTTGCTCGATGATTTCATTAGTAGATCTTATATTTTAAAAATGTTTCATTTACATGGCTTACTCGACCTGTTCTGAAAACACTATTCTTACAAAATATTTCTCTTTTTACCTACTTCATGCTAATCGAGATAAACATTAGCAGAATTAGTCTTATTACAGGCTCCTTTTAGTAGAAGAGGGATAACAAAATACACAGGCTAAAGCGATAGCCTCGTGGTTATTTGAAATAATTTAAATTTCAATATGTTTGATTGGCAGGAGTTAAACAAAAGAGATACGAAACGAACATGACTTCCACTTTGAGGAAAGTTTAGTTTAAAATTGAAACGAATATCTCGGAATATCTTGGAAGAGATATAACACGAGAGCTGTGTATCTAATTTTCCGTGTAGGTAGTAAGTTTTTGTCTTTGTCCTACGACTTCAGCGCCCAAACGCTCTGTTTTATCCCCCAATATTTAGTTTTATCAAAGCAGACTTCCCATCAGTGCAGGGTGTAACTGTTGCCCAGTTTGGTGGCATCGTCTTGATAAAAACTACTCAGAGCCTTCATTGCCATACAGAGTCACCTCCGCCTCGTCCAGAGTGTGGAGAATGTCCGTAAATCTGGGCAAAAGCCACGCTGCTCTATTTAGTAGGAGATATATCCCAAATTCTCCTGTCAGGACCAAAGAAAGAGTGGGGGAATTCCATCCGATACCTAGGCGTCATTCTTGACGAAGGCCTAACTTTTTGTGAACACTTGCAGTGAACAGATCTATTGGGGGGGGGCGAGTGGCCTCCGAAATACCGATTCACTTCAGTTTACATCTTTTCCAGGCGCTGATAGATCCATCGTTGCTCTATGCCTGTGAGGGTGAGGCTTCTCTGGTTACAATGGATTCAGAGAAAGGGGACTTCGGTCCATCAACTCTGCATGGTGTCATTTCCAGGAGGGCTATTGCATGAAACTTCGGCGCTTCCATACGTGGAGGATGTGATTAGTCGCCGGCCTCAAAATTCATACGCCAAATTGGTCAATTATGAATTGTTTGCTAGATCTCTAGGGGATCATTAACCCACTGAAAAGGCCGCTGCAGATATGGGTTCCCTGCATGGCTTGTGAACATCAGCGGTAACTGACGCATCAAATCAGCCAACAGCTAAACAACTGAACGTAAGCACTCTCCCTTTCTATGGGAGCGGGCACCAAAAATAGCATCGACAAATTTGAAACCAGCGACAAGAATTCTGCTCCTGAAAAGGCACCCGTTGAGGTTCTTACATTGTAGCGCTACCTGCTTAACATTCTCAACTTCAAAACCTACAGCCAAACAAAAACATTCTTATGGTTAAATCCTAACTATGGCAGATACATAGCAACAGCATCTAGACTCACCATGAGCCTACTGGATGAACACGCCCGCACGGTTTACCAGTTATACAAAAACCATCCAGGGCGAAGAGGTCTATAGAGGCTATTCCCGAATATTCATGATATTCATTTCGTTTGCTATGAAAATGGCTTAAAATTTTAGAATTTTAATAAAAATCGTTAGAGAAATATTCCATGTAAAGAATAGTTGGGTTGGGGTTATTCTTTAAAAATCTTCGTGTCACATTCATGTCGTCTAGCACATTTACAGCCACTCTGTATCAGCCTGCCGGCACTAGAGCGATCTTGGCGGATGATACCAGAGCGATAGATAGTTTTTAACATTTTTATCTACTTTCATTTTAATCCTTTCCATTTCCTGGAGAGGTTGCTGACGTTTTTTTTTTGGGGGGGGGGATTTATCATCAATTTTTGTCTTTAACTCATTTTTCGGAGGGTGCAAATAACCACAGCAGTTGTCCACCCTTAACGCTACTACTCATCATCATCATCATCATCATCATCATCATCGCACTCATGGAAGATAGTTTAATATTTAACTGACTTTTCGTTTGAGTCCCCCCCACACACACGGACCTTTTGAATACAATATCTTCTCCACCTACTATACTCGTATACATTACCATGTGTGCTAGAGAAAATGATACTGAGTTGTAAATTTTGGGAATGGGAAAATAAATAAATATATATATACAGTCATGGAAAAAAGTATTCATACACCAGTGTTTATGTAGAGAAACTTGATTTATTATAACTAAAGTTAACATCCAGAGAGGTTATATGGTAAACTAACAGTATGATATTTTCTCCTGAATCTATACATATAAACGCATGTTTCTTGAAAAAGTAAATAAAACATTTGTACCAGCTGGCTTCTACAACAAGGAAAAAAGTATTCATACACTCAAAGAAAATGACAGTTTAAATACAATATAATGACAAAATTAATACTTTGTAGGCATTCCTCTTCTACGTATTACTTCTGTTAGCCTCTTTGACATGGAATGAACCAGGTTTTTTGTAGTCTCTAGATAATATTTTGCCATTCTTGCTGAAGACATTGTTCCAGAGCTGCCTTACTTCGTATATCATGCTTTCGGACCATTCTTTCAAGGGTATCCCAAGATGTTCAATTGGATTAAGGTCTGCACTCTGTGCTGGAAACTTGAGAACGTGGGGAGTATGGTACAACCACAAACGAACAATTTCCGCCGTATGCTTAGGATCATTGTCTTGTTGAAAGTAGTAATCTGTGCCTAAACTCAATTTATCAACACTCTTTTGCAGATTATTCTTTGGGATGTTTAAATATTGAAATCTATCCATGTTACCTTCAACAAAAACAAATTCCCCAACACCAGATGTAGCCATACATCTCCATACCATAATTCCTCCTCCACCATGCTTCACTGTGGCTTGAAGGTGCTTGGGTTCAAGCTCAGTATTCGGTCTTCTCCACACCAAAATTCTGCCATCATTTACAAATACATTGAATTTACTTTCATCTGTGAACAGTACCCTGTCCCAGAATCTCGTGTTCTTACTTAGATGCTCTCGAGCAAATTCAAGTCTGACTTGCTTGTTTTTCTTGCTGATGATGGTTTCTTTCTAGGTACCCTAGCTCCATAGCCTGCACTACTTAAAACATAGCGAACAGCCCTTGGTGTTATTTCCTTTCTGAACTGATCGTCACATAGGCAGGCAATGCAGAGGCTGTCAATTTAGGATTTTTTTGTATCATTCTTATTTACATATCCTTTTCCCTGTGCGTTAGCTTCTGTGGTCGTCCTCATCTTTCGCTGTTAATGATAGACTTTCTCTCTCTATATTGTGTTATTATGGACTGTACAGTTGCCCGGCTTCTTCCAACATCAGCAATGTTTGAAAATGATTATCCCTTTTGATATTGAGAGATAACTATCTGTCTTTCCTCTACAGTAGTTTCTTTGCCTTTGCGGCCCATATTTCTGTCGCACGGCATTCACTACATAACAGAACCAACAAGCAGGAGGTGTAGCTTGCCACTGAAGGCCTTGCTTGCTGCAAACGGTTCGTTGGTGGTTTCTGTGTTTACATTTCTAGTGGTGTATGAATACTTTTTTCACTGTCAAATACAGCCAGCATTGGGGAATCGTTTATTTCCTTGAGGTACGTTTGTTTAATACTCAAATCTTTGTTATCATGACACTGTTTATTTAATGGGGTGGCTTCCTACTCAGAATCGTAGCGCTGTCATTTAATTTAATATGGAAATACCAGTGGTCAATTTCTATATATCTGTGTGTGTGTGTGTGTGTGTGTGTGGTATCCTAATAAGTCTAGGACGCCCTTAAGTTCAAGTTTAGATATCGTCAATTATGGAATACCTACGTACAGTGAAGTACGGAAAGTAATGTATTTTATGGGACAAGATGGTTTTTCAACAGAATACCTATTAGATGGGAGATTTTTTTCGAAGTTTTCGTCTTTCTCAGAAATGGCTGCAGTGGTTTGGGTTAAAATCTTATATATGTAATACATTTACATGACAAAGAAAATGTATACCTTGAATTTTATGGGAATAGCCTGTAAATTCCTCTTCACACGAAAGGCATTTTGTACTATAATATATAACTACGATGGTTAAGCGATAGACGAAAGCGTACTACACAAAAACGTAATCTCTTTTAAATATTTCAGTATATTACAGATCGGTGTTTTGTTTCCTAATCCATTTCTTAGATATGCTATCAATGGTTCGAGTTGTTCAATATTTTGTCATTCTTTGTAAAATTCTTTCAATATTCAATTGTATCTCGCGTTAGCATAGAAATAGTATAGTATTTTGTAGCATCTGGTTCTTAAATATTTAATTGTCTCCATTCTCTTTGTATCTATAGCCTGTGATTGGCACCACAAATTTCTGAAAATTATTCATAAAATACTCCAAGACAATTAAGTCATAAGGTCTTGATGTTTTTATTATCAGATGGGAATTTTACTTTTGTTTTCATATTTACCTTTATGTAATGTTTAATTTGTTTCTTGTCTTGTTGAAACAAATCGTTGACCATTTGATATTGCTGAAGGGGAATCTAGTTATATACCTTTTGGATGAATTAACAGTCCAAACATATATTCGCTCGTTTAGTGAGTATTGCAGCTCTTTCTGAAAGTTTTATTTCAAAATAAGTTAACCGTAAAAATAAGCTTCCAAACGAATAATTTTTATACACAGTAATAAGCAATGGAAGGAAGAGAGTCATTCACATGTAACACAGATTTGTTTTCTACTTCCCAATACCTAAGGTTCAGACCCTCTAATGTTTATTTCCATAGACAATAACTTAAGATATTAATTTTTATTGAGTTTCCGAATTTCAGCCCCATGTGATATAGTACTTCTCTTTGGCTAATAATAATAATAATTATAGTGATAGTAATTGTAATAATAGTAATAATCATAACAATAATAATAATAGAAGAGAAAGCTAATTTGCCACCAAAGAAATGTATATTTTATTGGAAATTACTGCCTACTTCTAGTAATTTTCTCTGTGGACCTTATAGCTTTGACTACTACAGCTGAAGCTGAACTCGTGGAGTTTCCTTGTAGCTTTGGACCAAGGTGTCAAAAGAAGACTAACAGATATCAACAATCAAGTTGCAAAATTAAATCATCTCTAGCCCTAACAAACTGAATAAAGTTGAATTGGCGTAAAGAGGCATGCATATATACTTTTCTTAGCATTAAACGAAAAATCAAGAGTAGCATGGTTTACGCTGGTAGGTCACATAAAATGGCAGGAGAATCTGCCAATTCTGTGGTTTAGATGAAGATTGGGTACATATTTTGGCGGAATGTGCACAGGAGAGCCAGCGAACAATTAAACTAAAAGAAAAATGTTTTAATCACTCTAGAAGGAGATGGGCATTTTGAAATCTACTTGCTAACCCGAGGAACTGCCAACACATGGGAAATTTCCTGCCTAAGTGTGCCAAGTCAGGTAAAATTTGTTCGGTTAAAATCAATTTATATCTATGTATTTCTTTCTTGTTCTTTAATTTTTTATGTTGTTTCTTTTTGTCACATTTAACTTGTATCTGAAAAACTCATGGACGGTAAACGACCATGTAGTAAGTGTTTGTGTAATAACTTTGTGTCAACGATTTGACATTAATAAATATACTTATCTAAAAAGTTACTGCTATTGTATATTATTATTGCTTCACCAAGAAAATTGAAACGTGTCAGTCGAACAAACATTTGACATGGCACCTGCTGCTAGCAAAGGCCTGTATTTTGTAGAAGTAGTTAGGATTTAAGCCCACGCACTGTCAAGCCTTGTGTTCAAAGGGAAATTCTGAAAGAGAATAGCTAGTTAGATTTGTGTCGCATTAAGCATGCCTCTAGCATTTAGCAGAAAGCAGAATGACGAGTTTCATGAGCGATATAACATAACGGGCTGTATGCATCATTTCCGCTGTCCCACAACACCTCTGCTGGAGCAAATTGGTATCACAGGGGCTTACCTGGCTTCATGGTGTCAAAGGTGCTTTGGCTTCATGCATAATTCACGTAGCCTGTGAGAATCCCAAGAGAGCGTAGCCATCGGAGATTCTCTCCATATTTCCAGTGGCGGCTGTTGGGATGGCAGTTGGACTGGCATTTTAATATAATGTCACTTCCTTCCCAAACATATGGTAAAAGTGTGCTGAATTTATTATGTACTAAGGGATGAAAAGCATTCATTGTTATGAACAGCGTTGAGAAATATATCCAAAAGATATTTGTATTACTTTTACTATGACGAAGTCACTATACCAGTTGGTAGAAGATATTTCCACAAACATTTAGATACCGAGAGCTTTTGAGGTCCCGTGAATAAACAAATAAAGCATATTTAGAAAAAGAGCCTTGTCAGAATCTATGAATTACTGGGTCGGTTTCAAATCTATACTTTTGTTCAACATTTTCCACGGATGCAGAACGTAGATTTTTAAAAAGAATTTTGCGTACTCAAACTACCCACTACATGGAAAAAGTTTTCGACATTTTGCCTTTATAACAAGAGCTCTTAACGATTTATTTAAGAAACTTTTATAAAAAAGTATATTCCGTGCTATTGATTTGAATTTTAAAATACTTATATTATTCTCAATTGGTGCCCATTATTTGTTTTTTTTTTCTCTCTCTCTAGATCCAAGAAAGAGAAAGGTTTCAAAATAATCACACACACAAGCTTTATAAAGGCTTTGACTTGACAAACGTTTAAGCATACGGTATACCCTATTACCACTGCATGATCTAAAGGGAATGTGTAATAGAAGCATTTAAGCCAATTTTTATTTCAATTGCCATGAAGTAGATACAAACACTAAGCGTTTTAAAGAATAATTTGTTGAATCATGTTCCGAAAAAGGCGTGTGAATGTGGCACGTCATTATCTAGCTCGTATGTAGAATGTACACAGTAGGTAGATAAGATATTGCATTCCACCCAAAAATTCGATACTGGCATTTTACTGGAAACACACCGGGTCTCCTATATCAAAAAAAGCATTTATGGAGAAACGACTGTGAGTGTATCCATGCGTCTGTTAACACGATAACTCAAAAACGAAAAGTCGGTAATAAACCAAACTTGATATATAAGTTTAGTATCTCCCATGGATGTGGCAAGACGATTTTGAGGAAAATCCCCCCAAACTACCCTTTACATGTAAAAGTTAAGGATATTTTGATTTTCTCAAAAATGGCTATAGCAATTTTAATTAAAATACCGTATATTGATGATATTTATAAGACAATTAAAATGTATATTTTGAAATTTATGGTACTAATCCATGAAGACCTGTTCATTCTGGATGAATTTTGATGAATTTTGCATAATTGGTAAACCGTTAGATATAGACAAAAAACGTAGACCTCGTCGAACGCACACAATTTGTCGTATACATTATATTGTTGACTTGACCATTTCCGAGCTATTCCTTATTATTAGTTTGTTTCAAAATACGTAAACATTTTCTCATACGGGAATTTGTTAACTCCTGGCCGTGCAAAGAAAACAATTTCAATCACATAGCAACATCTTTTAAAACATTTATCGTACTTAAGTGTACTCCCTTATTTTTCCTCTGCTCGCACTTACAAGGAAATATTTAATACGACCATTTGTGCTAATATTTATCTTGATTAGCACGAATTAGAGAGAAGGATAAACTTTTATAAGAGTAATTTATTGCAGAATAGATAAAGTTATACGAATGGAACACATCAACATTTTTTGTACCGAATCGTTGTATAAATTATATTTAGTAATTGCGTGCTTTAAATCTATTAAAATGAACGATACATGGATGTTTACACATATTTTGCGCTCTAGAGTGTCTCCTATCCCATCCTCCGGACTGTGTAAAATGTCCTTCCCTCTTATAGGGAGAATTAGATCGCATTCCAAAGCTAAATAACACTGGAGTTTATAAAACAGTTTTGTTTGTTTCCTGATATGACTAAACACATTGCACCCAAAAATTCGATGTCGAGGTTTCACCGGAAATACCTAAGTATTTTGAGCCTCCATATCAACTAAAACAATTTACAAACTTAATCCAATTTTACTTTCTCTACACGTACTATGCACATAGTGTATAGAGAAGGGATTGCATTCCACCCAAAAATTCCATACTGAGATTTCAAGTATTTTCAGAAAAAGTGTGTGTGTGTGACTGTAAACACGATAACTCAAAAACGAAAAGTCAGTAAAATAACAAACTTGATATAAGTTTAGTATCTTCCAGGGATACAACACGAAGATTTTGAGAAAAAATCCCCCACCCAAAACTACTCTTTACATGGAAAAAATGTCGGAACATTTGGATTTTCTGAAAAATGGCCTAAGGATTTTGATTAAAATACCGTATATGAAAGATATTTATATGGCAAATAAAATGTATATCTTGAATTTTCTCGGAATAGCCTCTAAAGACCTCTTATTTCTGAATCAATTTTGCTGAATTTTAATTAACTGGTAAACCGTAAGAGATAGACAAAAGTTTACTGCACAAAAAAGGTAGATCACGTTAAAACACACAATTTGTCATATACGCTTTTTCCGTTGAATTCACCGTTTCTGAGATACTCCGTGTTATTTGTTTCACATTTAAAATATTTAAACTTTTTTCACATGGAGAGTTGTAAACTCCTGGCCCTGCATAGAAACGGGTTTCATCCACATGGCAACCGGCTTTTAAACGATTTGATATCGTTTCATCCTAGCGTATTCCCTTATTTTCCTTGTACTTACAAGCACGGAAGTAATTAAGAGAATTCCTGCTAATGTTTATCTCAATTATTATAAAGTAGGTAGAAGAATATGCTTCATAACAATAATTTGTTACTGGAATGTAGAGAAAGTCATGCGAAGAGAAAACATAACATTTTTACTTGATACAAACCGATCCAACACATCTCCACAAACCTATCAAGTACATTATGAACAGCAGAGGCGAGAGAAAAAATTCCCACCCCCAGCCGTGAATCAAACCGGTTACGTCGGCAGGTAGATGTTTTACTGACTGAACTAAGAGGGCAGCCTTCCTTTACTTTTATGTAATAAGACTTTATATATCGTACGGTTTACAAAACAAACTATTAAAATGAAGAGGACTTCAGAGTCTGTTTGCATTAAGTTCAAGATATGCATTTAATTTATCATAAAAATATCTTAAATCCATGGTTTTTAATCAAAATCCTTAAGAGCCACTTTTGACAAAGCAAATATATATTTTCTGTGTAGAGGGCAGAATATTTTCTTGAAAATCTGTTGTCAAAACTTTAGAAAAGGATTGAAGTTAGGTATTTAACAATCTTTTTGTTTCTTAGTTATGCTATTATTATATGCACAAGCACACGTGGACCTTTTCAATAATTATTTGTTTATTTATCAAAACGTGTGTTCCTGGTTAAATCTGTGTATCTATCTTTTTGTGTGGCATGCAATACTTCCTCTTATTCTATAAGGAAGACCAAGCTTGGTGGTGCCGTGCTAGCGTGTGCAACACACATTCGGGAGGTCCCAGATTCGTTCTCCGGCGATTGAAATATTTGACCCTTGGATAATCGGCAGGAGAATGTTTGCGTGGTGTCTCATTTACCAGTATTTCCTTTCCATTATTCCTTTTCCTTATCTTTCAGATGTTCTTCCAGGTTGTGGTGTATCGCGGTACATTCTCAATGGAAAGATTTCTTTCAGTAGAGACTATAGGGATGCTGTCGTTGGATCATCCTTCAGCAGTAGGACGGGACAGGCTTGGAAATGTTATGGACTTCCGCGCGTTCTTTGTGGCCTGTCTGCCTTACTCCTATATGTAACCTTCTGTGTTCCCTCACATCATCCCCTGGAGGGTGTTAGTTACAATATATTTGTACAGGTCTTTGAACAAACAGCATTTACGCGGTTGACTTTGTGATAAGCATAATTTATGTTTTATTCTTAAAATATTGCAA
This sequence comes from Hymenopus coronatus, assembly GCA_030762935.1. Lineage (NCBI taxonomy): Eukaryota > Metazoa > Arthropoda > Insecta > Mantodea > Hymenopodidae > Hymenopus > Hymenopus coronatus. The sequence goes on from CM060882.1 coordinate 59,361,734, forward strand.
ATACTGTACTGTCAATGTATATGAGATTTTATGCAGTTCTCAGTTATTTATTAATGTCTACAGATAACTTGCATTTCCACCCTTATACATTTTCAGTGTTACTAAATTCAACATAAATTAAGGAGTAGTCTTATATGACGTGCCTATATTGCCTGCAGTTTTTGTGGGGCAATCCATTGGTCCTGTCTTGCATACTATATCATAACCCTACTAGATGTGAAGCTTTGTAATTATTTTGACTTCTTCTTCTTAAGTGTGAGTAAAGAGGTAGGGAAATGGTAGCAGAGCGTGGTTTCATTCAACGACTTGTGGATTAAGGGCTCAGTGCGCGAGCTATAGTTAACAGGTAGAGAAAGTAACTATGTCAAGTTTTTCAACTGTCTACTCCTCCAGGACGTTCAGTTCGAACAAACGCTGTTTCAAGATAAACTATCAGTTTGTCACGCTTTATAAACTGGCTTGGGCAGACTGAAATGTGTAGCAATATAAGCACAGAAGAAATGTATGCCATGACAGAGGAAACAGAGCTGCAAACAATGGCATGCATTAAGGAGAGCGGCGACAGAAATAACAATATAGGGAGGTGCATTACTAGAATTGGACTGAGGCTTTATTTCAGATCATTAAGTGCACGTGAAACAAACTGCGCACCCGAAGAGTTGGAAGCTATATGTCAGTCGTATATTATCCAAGGAAAGGTCGGAGTTCGCAGGTCACTTATAACGTGTGCGCCTTTTCCTCTTGCTTGGCTTTTAATTAGCTCTGTTGTCCCTACGGATGAAGGGTATGCAAATATTTATGTGATCCCTGCGGCATTAGCGCATATGCCATGTGTTTTGTTTACTTCACTTAGGAAAATAACTTCACAATGTACCTTACTCTCAATGCATAAGTGAACCATACATTGCGAACAATTTAAGCAATAAGCCGGAAACCATTAGAGGTTGACGTAAAGACAGCGAATCGATAAACTAAACGCAGGCGATTAACAGAAACAGTGACAAACCTTTTGTTTTCTTTGGCAGCTATGGCAGAGGTAAGAGTGAGCTTTGTATTAGACACAAAAAATCGATTCATCTTGATGTCTACTTAATCTAAAAGAAACATTATTAGAGAAGGTGTGTGTGTGTGTGTGTGTGTGTGTGTGTGTGTGTGTGCGCGCGCGCGCAGCTTCTTTCGGAAGGATTTTTTTGTATAATTTTGTACGGTAGGCAAATTACATATAAGAGGTTGAAAACGCGTACTTACAGAAACTAAAGATCTCTTCAAGGCAGCTGATTGATGGCAATCAGATATAAATGATTAAAACTTACAATTTAGATTTTTAAATATATTAAATATGTTCAGTTTTGTAGCCACAGTTTTGTGCAGATATTGTTTCATATTTGAGTAAAAGTGAGCGTGTTAGCTTAGATTCAATTAATCCTGAGTGGAGGAAATGAGTGCTTTTCTTACTTTTGTACACCTGTTTTCAAAATTTATAGAGGCGTGTTCGCAAAATGTATTTATGTCTGTAGACGAGCTTCTAAATTTCGTATTTTGAATAATGATGGCAAATCCAGTTGACATATAGCACACGTAGCACTTCAACCTCCAGCGGAGCTTTTGAGCTTACATTCCTGGGAGGAATGGATGAGGTGAAGGAACCGAGGAGAGAAATGGCTGGCTCAGAAGACAGAGATTCGTAGTCTTCAGAAATAGTTCCAGGCTTGACTATACGACCAAAAACAGAGTCGCTTCATGAGTTCCCACCGGGAACGCGAGCCTGCAGTGGAGGATCCACAGGCTACCCTCTTACAGGACCGAGAACAATTCCAAATTGCAAGCCTACGCGCCATTTTCCCGCCACCTACCTAACTATAGTCCGTAGTCAAACTCAAAGTTGAAGCGGATATGACAAGAGGAAAAGGAGAATGTGGTAGATGAACCGTCCCAGCATTCGCCTTAGCAGAAAACAAGACAAATCACATGGACAGACTGGGCTGACTCCGGAGATGTAAAGCAGGACTCCCCTAATATGGGCTACATAAATTACCGCCTAAGCGGTTGTTTTTTAAATAAAAACCCTTTATTAAAAATGCATAAGAAGAATTTCAAGCTAGGTATAATGAGTTAAATAGAATAACTGGACGAGAGAAAAAACGAAAATGTAAGACACTTTTACTTTTTACTTTCCCTGACACTTATGCACAGCATACTTAGTAGATAGTGTGTTCCATAAAAAAATTCGATATAGAGACTTCACCGGAAATATATGTTTTGAGGACCCCTGAATCTAAAAAAGAATTTATAGAAAAAAAGTCCGCGTGTGTGAATTACATAACTCAATAACGACTTAGTATTTAAGTATAGTACCTTCCAAGATGCTACTCGAAGATTTGCAGGAAAATATTCCTAACAAAACATTCTTCCCTTTACATGGAAGATTTTCTGATTATGCAATATCAAATTTGGGTCTAACAATTTTGATATTGCACATATTAACATTATAAATAAAATGTATCTAAAATTTGTTGGGGATTGCCTCTGAAATCTTTTTCATTCTGCAAAATCGTAAGACTACCAAATTGTAGATCTCGTTAAAACATTTGTCAAATCTACACTTTTTCTGAAGTTAACCATTTCCGAGATATTCCTTGTTACTGATTTCAAATTTAAAATATTTACAGATTTTCTCAAGAGGGAATTCTTCTTCCTTTTCTTTATTTCCTTTCTTCTTTTTTACTCCTGGTCATGCAAACAGAACAGAATTTCAATCACAGCAACCAGCTTTTAAAAGATTTGACCAGCTTTTAAATAAGTTTAGCTAGTGTATTTCCTTTCTACTTATAATGAGCTAACTAATAAGATGGTTTGTGTTAATGTTTATGTTGATTAGCATGAAACAGATAGAAGAATAAGATTTTGTTGGCATAGTTCGCTACAGAACAGGTAGATTGTTCAGCATTAAAATGCTCCTTACGGTGTGCGTATTAAATTATCAGTTCGGGAATAGTTTTCGCAGTATATACTATCTAAAACGCACTATGGGCCGAAAAGTTATCAAAAGCCGTAGTGAAGAAAAGTTATCTTTAAAACCAATTAATTTAACATAATATTTTATATTACAATAAGAAACATTCACATACATAGATGTTTAATTTACTAAAATTTAGTATTTGAATTTATTTCCCAGTTTTATTTAATAAAAATAAACTTGAGCATCTTGCTCACTTGAGCAATAATTATTATACCTAAAACATCACTGATAGAGGTAATGTTTGATTTTACACATTTCACTGCAAAAATAAATCATTACTGAGATCTATATCAGGATGTTGAAGTGGCTTACAGCACTCTGCTTTTAAGACGTACTGTGAATTTGTTTGTCTGCCTCACATTCAAAAGTTCTCGAGTTTGTATACCTGCTAGGCTAAGTTACATATATAAGGTTCTTTTCTGGGGTTTTCCCTTATCTTGAGAAGAGAAATGTCGAGTAATCTCAGACTCCATGGCTTCCGGGCTTATTTGAGCGTTGTTTCAGCGGTTTCATTCATCGTCCGATATGGCCTGTCAAATTAAAAGCTATTGAACTTAAAAATGGCTATTTCATGATCATATCGGACGGTGAATAAGCTATAGATGAAATGCCCAAATGGTTCATAAAGCTCAAGATTGCAATGAGCAAATTACCCTAATCGAGATTGGCTCTCGAAAGCTCCTGAAAATGGGGTAAAAAATGTAAATGACCTGTTATTTATGGACGCTCTTTAACTAATGCGGTCTCAGTGTCCCATTCTAAATTGGGCGTGAAAGACCGCTTAATTTTGCTCAGAGGCCTTTCTATCAGGCATGAGGTTCTTTTACGTGCCGTAGATCTACGACACGGGACCAACGGCTTTAGTTTCCTTCCGAAGGAAGCCATGCTAAGGATTTTTACACCCGAAAAAATTCATCGTCATCCGCCGGGTTTGAACCCGCGACCTTGGGTATCTGAAGTTAGCATGGTAACCATTACACCACGGAGAATGGAGTAAATACATTATCTATGTGCAATGGTTTGTATTATGGTAGTAAATGCATTAATATCAAAATCAGCAGCTCCACTCGCGTTTTTGCCTTGGCCGTAAAGATCCCACTTTCTTCCTTTGTTTCTTCACTTCTCTGCCTCTTCCTTCTTAGGTCTCCCTCTCTGGACAATAACATAAGAGACAAGATTTTTTTTTAACGTTCTTGAATCGGGGAGTGGAATGAAATGATATCCAACTGAGCTCAGGGTCCATATTGCGTTATGAGGATAGTAAATAGTTCTACGAAAGCCTCATCCAGATAGCTTAACCTAATAGATATCGATTGTTAGCCAGATAGCATTACTAGTGCCACATTTAAGTGGGTTTGAAGTAGCTTCGGAACTGCACTGTTTCGTATGTTAAACGAAAAATAAAAATTGATCAAAATAAATATTTGGTCAACGCATTAAACTATGAAAAATTAAAATTCAACTGAAAAATTCAACACCATAACCGACATTTAGTTCATAGATCTTCCTTCTTCCGTGCCATTGCTCTAACCAATATAACCACCATATGTGAACAGTAATTATTTATCCTTAAAATATACTTACTTACATATCGAAGTTTTGTTATCAGAATTGGCTAAAAGGATATATTACAAGATTTTGATATCTAAAGCTGTTTAAAATACTCGATAATACACAATATACAGAGCTTTAAACTTCACCATAATCCTCTTTAGGGGAAATAGCTATTTTTTCAAATTGGTTATCCCCTAGTTGGGTTTGTGTATACACAAGATTACCATAATTAAGGGACACTGGGTTGAAATTTTGACTATATCGGACAACAAATCGAAAATCTTGCCCTGGTCTACAGCCATTGAAAGATCGCACAACACATCTGTTTGCTAGTATTCTAATTTATAAAAACAAATCCTCAAAACTATATTTTCATACCTTCAAAATGTTTCATTTGTCTCAGTTTTTGTTTAAATACAACTAAAATTCTCCAGAATGTTCCGAAGTATCTATTGCAATATTACAGACGACAAAATTATCCTAACAGAGCCATTTTGAGAAAATCAAATCGGTGAAATCTTGGTATCGAATTTTTGTGTGGAGTGCAATACCCTCTCTATGTAACAGAAAGTAGAGAAAAAGTAGATAAAGTAATAAATAAATACGACAATTTCGTTACTACTGCTATATGTACACAGTATTTCTCTGCTACGAAATAAAATAACTCTCAAAGGTTTTAGGAACTTCACATATTTCTCGAGCAAGCATACACTTTTAGATCGTTATTTTCACACTGAGTATGTGGTTTCACTTTACGGCATATGAAATAACACATTCTTTTTAGGTTACGACCTGCATTGTTCATTCCTTCGAGCTCCCAGAGCAAGTCAGTAAGAGTGCATATATTTTTCAGCCTGTTGTTGGTAGCGCTAACAAAGGGTTTCAGCTCTGGTTAACGTTAACCGTAATTTTTCTCCATTCAACAGGATGCTGAGGTTATGACGTTACAAGTATAAACTAGCGCATATAAACTGCTTAGCGGCGTTAACAAGTTATTACTCGTACATAAGAAGAGCAAGTGTATACTTTAATTACATTGCCGGTGAGATGTGCACCACACCATGCGCCATTTCTCCTCTGGTGGCAATTTTTGGAATTACGTTTTCCTTTCAAAATGGAATTCTCATTGGTTGGTATGCATGCACACTAAATTCCAATTTATTTGGCCTCTCTATAATATACAACCTGTATTTAATTTTGGCGATATTGGGCATACTCCTGGGGGGAAAAAAAAAGTTAAAATAAAAAGCTTACTTTCAAGGTGGTTGTTTATTTTAACATCAGCTATTTATCCCGTATCAAAAACAATCAGAAGATTTGTGTATAGAATGTATTGTGTGTATAGTAGCAGATCCCACAGATATACTTCCATAGTTCTGCTGTGTTATCCTCCTTCTGTAACTCTCCCTCTTATCCTCACCAACTCATCCGTCTTCCTCTCCCTCTCGCTCTATGCACTGTACATGATTTAAACACCCTAACTGATTTCCCTTGGTTGTTACTGTTGACTAAAACGAATAATCTCTGTTCAGTGGTGTTGTAGCCAGTGAGTTGGGGTGACTTATCGCTCAATTAACACTTAACTTGTGGGAGGAGTACACGTATGATGAACTCGTTCCGCACTTGGTAAACAGTCAACAGTGTTGCAATACTTTACTCAGGGTCGGATGACGAGTCTTCAAAATCTACAGGAATCAGACAGTATACAACGAACGCACACATTAATCCGCAACAGTTCTTCCTTCTTCCACTCTGTCACGCGCATTTATTCCTCGCTTGCCTCAGACTAAGAAAATATTACCTTTTTCCACTTACTAAACCCCTACCTGATTGGAAGGGCGCCGCATCCCACTAGCTAAAACACCGCCGAACAGCCAATACACACTTCATTGTTTTTTCTACACTAACCGTGTGTAGGATTGAAGTTAGGTAGCGTCAGACTGAAAAATTCAATGCCTTAGCCGGGATTTGAACCACGGATTTGCTGGTCTCTAGCCGGTTGGTATGGAATTTTTCAGTCTGACTCTACCCTATATGTATACAAGCCTATTTCTTAGGTTTATTATGTGATTGGAACTTAACGCTTGCATTCACGAATATACCCGAAAATAGGAATCAATGAATTATGGGAAAAGGTAACTAAAAGTAATTTTCTTTGTGTTTCCATTACACTTATACTTTTTAATTGTTTATTTTATTTATAGATATCTTTTGAATCTTTGTCAATGTAGTGCCTGATTATCTACATCATCTGGTTTTTAACCAATTACAAAACAATATTATATCATATACATCATACAATTCATACATAATTATTTCTTCTTTTTATTAGATAAGTTTGTCAATTCTTTATGTTAGTAGCGAAGTATTGTTTTAGAATCTGCATAGATACAATATTAATATTTTGCACATTAATAAGCATATCGTTCATTTTCACCAAAGTATAATTACCCTCTTCTTGATGCTTCCTCAAATCCATTTCCATTTCTCGAAATTTCAAATTCTTTCATATGCATTTCTTTTTCATTTTGATGAGATTTTTGTTTCTTTCATACATCTTCCATCCTTCTTATGCGATATGCAGCTTTTTGGCATTTTCAAGTTTTCAAAATATTGTGCTTTTATACATTTTGCAAATACTTTAATTAATTTAGCAATTTTTTTCAGCCAAACTAATACTTCATTTTTTTCAGATTTTCAAGCGGAAGAGTACTTTGCACTTCATAATCGGCCATTTATGTAGAGCACGGTCCATTTTCTCATCCCCCTTCTTGTATCAGTTTTCATTACTAAAAATACTCTGTGCACCTAGTATTTAGTTTAAATGATAACTAATTTCAAATTACTTCGCCAAGACTATAAAAGTGACTATGTGAGTTTTACAACACCTTAGCTAGTTTATTTGCATCTGTTTTCTGTAAATCATCTCAATAAAACTGAACGTTTCAATAACACAGTATAGAAAATGTTTTTAGTATGTTCAACATGTTCATTATTTTCTTAACGTAAAATAGCATTATGGGTTCTTCTGGGCACAAGAAATCTTTACGTAATCATATCATTTTTTTTTCAAAAATAGTCATCCAGTTTGTTTCTATTTTCTATATGTAGTTAACTTCAAATGTAATCAAAAGAATTCTATGATTTAAGGCTTTCTCATATTCATTGTGTTAAATATTCATTCCTTTGAAAATTAAGAAGTAATAAAAATGTCTGAAACGTTCTACTTATAAACTTTTGATAGGGCTTGTTTTTAAATAATGATGATAATGGTTTATACTTCTAATAATATGTATGCATATATATTTTTTTACTTTTCTTTTTTTATCGGAGTGGGATTGCTCCGACTGTGGCCCGCATTCACATCTTGAGGCCGGCCTTCCTGATCCATGTTTTTTCGGGAGATTCAACTGATTGCCAAGCCAATTCTGGGTAGGTTTCCTGTCCATCAGTGTTTCCATAATCATTTCATGCATCCTTCATCCTGTTGGTTTCTCTCAGGGTTAGAAGTAGGAGAGGCGTGACAAGGAGAAAGGATGCTCACATTGACTATCTGCGCCCTCAACTTCGATTGGTTGTCGGGATATGGAACGCTCTTGCGGGAGCTTTGGATCCTGTGCGAATTGGGGGGCCCTGTCTGCCTGTCTGACAGTCGGTGTGCTTCAATCTGGAAAGTGTAGGGACCCTTCCATTTTTGTGCCATCGCTCCTTGTTCCGGCCGCCCAGCGTATCCTCTTACTTCCTCACTACCTCTCTTACGGCGTAGATACAATAAACATAGGTTCGGTGCGGGTCCCTTCCGAACGTGTCCTATTTTATTCCATACGAATTTCATCTCCTGCCCTTTTATTGGTACTGCTGTTTCATCGAATATCAGCATCTTCGAGAATGTGCAGGAAACACGTTCGAGCCCTCCACCCCCAAGAAAAGAAAAAAGAAAGTGCTGGTTTAACAACAGTACGGAAAGTTCGGTGCAAGCAATAGGCAGATAACGTAAGCAAAATGTAAGCACGAGTTGGCAGGATCGTAGAATTTACGACAACGCGGGGTAGAGAAAAGGAATCAAAAGGGATATCAGCTTCGCGCACGAAAACACCCAGGTCATTTGACGGTGGGCTATAAAATATCCATGTCGCCACGTTGCTTAAAGGTCAAGAGTTATCGATACAGTAAAGCGCTTAGCAATGGTAGGATGGTTTCAGCTTCCAGCACTCTGGTTTCATCACACATATTTATGGATATCGCAAACCATGGGAATAAAATAGATTATTGCTAAAATAAATTGTAGCATTTTCTCTAGCATCTGAACGGCGTAAACAATTGCATAGACAGGTGTTGCAAAAGAGATAGTGGGTAATGGAAATAAACCACGAGTAAGGTATACACAGGAACTGCTTTTTGTGCTCTGAACCGATTGGTACAATTTTAGAAAATAGTAAAAAATTACAATTTATCCTTTTTAACCTATTAAGTCCAATCACCTAGGAATGTTTTCATGTAAATATTTTTGACACGTATCGGAGTGAAAGTAAGGGACTTCAGTGACAATTTAAATAATCTGAGAGGAGGGTGTAGTATCGCATTTTAGGTTCTTTATGTTCTTTCTTTTCTGTGTATAGCAAGTAGGGAAAGTATTGTATTACAGCAACATTTTATTCATAAATGGATGCTTTCAGGAAAGGTCCGTGTGTGTTTCAAAAAACGGACTAAAAGCGGAAAGTCGGATGAATACCAAAATTGAGATTTAAATTCAGTAGGTTTCAAAGACACAATAGATTTTAGGATCCAGAAAATTACCAATTACTCTTTATATGAACAATTTTAAGAAATTGTCGATTTTCTCAAAAATGTTTGTTAACGATTTTAATTAAAATATCACATTAAAAATATTTTCAAGACAAATAAAATATATATCTTGATTTTCGTGGAATCAGTATGTACACTTTGTAAACATTAAGTATATGAGCAGTTTTTCACCAAAGACTGAATATCTCTCTTTATTTTCTCTACACGTACTATGCAAGTATGTATGTACATCGTAGGTACATATTGCATTCCACTCAAAAATTCAATATCGAGATTTTACTGGAAATATATGTTCCGTGAGTCTAAAACATAATCTTTAGAAAATGACCGCACGTTACGCGCGCGCGTGTGCGTCGTGTGGACAGCATAAACGATTTTTGTTTTTAGATTAAATACCAAACTTTAAATGTAACCTACTTATAAGGAACTAAGTAATAACAACATTCTGCTAATGTTTATCTCGATTTTCATATGTAGTAAGAAGAATGATCTTTTGTAAGACGTTTACCTGTAGATCAGCTAGAGAAAGTCTTGTGATTGAAACACATCCAATTTTTTCCATTCTACTCTGTTTATTAATTTTTATAATACCTCATAAAATTACCTCTTTTCTTCGTATTACGAAACCTCCTGTCGGATCGTAAACCTGAACAATAGTTTTGGGCGTTTCTAGTTCTATTTATATGTCCATACTTCATTAACTGCTTTCCACTGTATTATTTTAAAATGCACACTAATTTATGAAAAATATATAAACATATATCAGACTAATTAATATGGACAGGTATCCTAATGCTTACATTATTATTACTGAACTCTTGCACCTTTACAATACCTTTTACGATACAGTGCTCAGTAAAAGTTCGGAAATAGTTTACTCTGTACGAAACTAAAATTTTCATAATTATCTGTGACAAGAGGGCCACCAATCCCACTAAAGTTTAATAAGTATTTATTTTTTGCAAAAACTGACAATCGCAATTGAACAAAAATTATCTGGACTGCCTCCGTGATCGAGTGGTCACCGAGCTGACGTCCCACTAGAGGTCCCGGATTCGATTACCGGCTAAGGCTGTGAAGTATGTATCCCCCTACAGTCTGGAAGTGTGTATGTGATAGTGAATGTGTGTGTGTGTTTGAGAAAAATACAACAATTTAAACCCTACGTAAAAAACCTACAGACAATGAGCTGTTTCTAATGAAAAGCCCCCAATATGAATTTAGATATTAAAGGGGGTTATATAAATGAAACAATAAAAAAAAGTATCCTTTTAAAAATCATTATATTTAAAAAAAAGTTTCTAAGAAAATTTTCTAGCCTTAATAGATATATGAAAGGTTGATGCAAATATGAAAACTGCATATTAAGGAATCCTAGTATTTTATAAAAAATCTGATATATTCCATTCACAGGACTTTCTCTAGCTTATACATAAACAAACTTTTCTTACAAACGTTTATTCTTTTATCTATATCGTGCTAATCAAGATAAATATTATCAGAATTGGTCTTATTACTCGCTTATTTGTAGGAAGAAGAGAATACACTAAGCTAAAGCGATAGTCAAATCTTTTAAAAGCCGGTCGCTAAGTGAAGCAATTGAAATTCGTTTCCCTTTGCTTGCTAGGAGTAAAGAAAAGAGGCGAAAAAGAAGCTGTCTTCCCGTTTGAGAAAAGTTCAAGTGGAATTGAAACCAATAACTTAGAATATCTCGAAAACGGTTAATTATACAATTAAATGCATTTGACATAACTTCTGTGTTTTAATTTTTTTGTGCAGTAAGTTTTTGTGTATCTCCTACAGTTTTAGCAGTTATACAAAAGCTACACTAAAGTCATCCATAATGAAAGGATCTTCAGAGCCTATTGCCAGAACATTCAAGTTATACATTTAGTATGTCATGAACATATTTTAAATACATGACATTTTGATAGAAAGTTTAGGGCCATTTTTGAGAAAATCAAAATTTTCGAAAAATATTCCATATGAAGCTTAGTTGGCACTGTGGGGATTTCCGTGTCGCATCCTAGGAAGATACTGCATTTAAATGTCATTTAGTAATTCAGCAACTTTTGTTGTTGGGTTGAGCTGAGCTGCCGCCCCCCCACACACACACAGCCACACACACACACTCGTACGGATTTGTTTCTAAAATACTTGTTTTAATTCAGGGGCCTCAAAACGTGTATTTTCAGTGATATATTGGTATTAAAGTTTTAGGTGGAATACAACACTTTCTCTATTCACTAGGTACATTGTACATATGTACTAGAGAAAGAAAAGAAATCTTAAATTTGTGATCTAAGATGCATAATTCAGGAATGCATAATATGTTTGCACCGGTTGTCTGCATTGGGTGTTTCCAGTAGGATAACGTGATGGTATGTGCGTGTATGTTCTGTTAAGCCGGGTCTGAATCCGACTGGCTCTAATCCGCCTAGACGTCTGCATTAGCTATGTCACGTGTGTACAGGTAAAGTATATGAAGCATTCTTTATGCATTAAGGGACGCAATTAGCTTTAATTCCAATGTTTAAAGTGTACTTAATTTATTTACAGATTCCTTTCAAATATCTACTAATGAGAAAATAAATTAAGGACAATTCCGTTAAAAATCAGCTTTACATTGCACTTCTTTTATGATCTTATATAAACTGCTACAAAGGAACCGCTTAGATGAACACATACATAAAAGTATATAAATAAATAAAATAAATAAATAAATGTTCCTTTATAAAATCGTTATAGGTGTTTCCGAAAATACCATTTTACATTCAATAGAAAAAATATACACTCCCCTCCTAATAAATGAAATCTCATTTCAAATTTTGATGTTCCCAAAACTATTCGTAACTAGGTTCTGGGTATATACATCTTTTCACCAGTATTTTATATTTTTTGAAGTTTAAAGCGCAATATTGCAACTATTAGCCATTTCTTAGTCCGGTTTATCATAATTGATAGACACGTGAGGCCACAATGTTAATAGTGTAGTGCCAAACATCGTTACTGTCGATTTAAAATGCATTCAACGTTTCTTCTTTTTTATTATTATTATTATTATTATTATTATTATTGTTGTCGCTATTCTCATTTTATTATTGTTATACTTATTACATAGTACATACGTAAAGAATGGCACTCCATTCTATACGATATTTCACTAGAAATACACGTTTTAGAGTCCCCTGTATAAAAAAAAGCATTTTTAGAAAAACTTCTCTGTGTGAGTGAGTGTGTGTGTGTGTGTGTGTCTGATAACTCAATAATGAAAAATCAGAGAGATACCGAATTTGGTTTTTAAATTTAATATGAATGAATGAATGAATGAATAAGTGTATTTATTGACATGGCAATATCATACATAGAATTTCAACAATCGCACGGGTCCACAGACCATACGTGTTTTTGTAATACACAAGCAATATTAAAACAACAACAACAAAGAATTAAAAGAGTAAACACGAAAATAAAAAGACAAAGGAAATACACAGTCCAAAGCATTATTAAATAACAATAAAGAATTAAGAGTGAACCCGAAAATAAAAATACAAAGATATTCAAATATAGCAGTTTAAATTTACAGCACAGAGTACACCTTCACAAATGCACCCTCTTATAATAGAAAATTACGCTTAAAAGACATATATACACATAATATATACAACATATATAAAACCATAGACCTAAGTATGACATAATATATATGTACGTAGAACAATGTAGTCACTTTTGTTTAGTTGATCTTATTCCCCCCCCCTTCTCTATTGGCAGCCTCCTCAGATCTCAGCTGTCTTGCCTTAAGTATAAATTTACCTAGCCCGTCCATGTTTTCCGTGCCTGCCAGTAGCGTCCAACATGCTTCTAGCCCTACATTCGCAACTGGTAAAAAATCGCGGCAAATATTTTTCCCGCCATTCCTGCGTACCCCTACATCTTGCCAAGATGTGAATCCACGACTCTTCCTCCTCGCAAATGGGACAGATTCTCGTACCATTCTCATCAGAAATTTTCGTGCTCCTCCATGCTCCTAGTCTAATCCACGCGAGCCCCTCTCTAATGAGTTTGGTACCTGTTTTGATGTATTACTCCATACCCCACTCCGATTTCAGCCCAGACTGTACTTCTAATGACACCTTCTCTGTGCATTGCGCAATTATTTGCTGTCTGTCAATTACACAGAGACGTTTCTTAATTTTTCTCCAAATACTTCGCCTGTTTTCCTGCCCCGCCATCCAAATGTCTCCCATCCCAATGGTTTCCAACCCTTTCTTTAATTTTGATGCCCACGTCGAATTACCTTCCATTCGCAACTGTTCACGGTGGCAGACTGCCCTAATTGGAGATTGGTTTCCGTGAACGATTCTCAGCCAATATTTAACTGCTCTGTTTTGCACTTTGTCGTTTCACTATGTGCCCCGAATTCCCTCATTATTCCGCAGTTTGCCGAACCCCTCCCTACACCCAGAATTCCTTTCAAAAATTGGGTCCTCACTTGATCCAGATTCCCTGTTTGTTCCCACCCCCATATTTCTCCTCCGTATGTCATCGTGGATCTAACTGTCGCTCCGTATGCAGTTTCCATTAAGGTTATGGATATATTCGGTATTCTGTAGCGTATCCGGAGAGCTTCCGTCGCTTTCACCCTTGCCTTGTGTTTCGTAATGTCAATGTGTTTTGTCCATTTTCCGTTCATTGTGAATGTGAGTCCTAAGCACACAAAAGATTTAACATTGTCCAGTATCTGTCCTGCATATGTCCAAGTCTCCTCCCTGCTATAAACACAACCCTTTTTGAAAGTCATTGCCTTAGTCTTATTCACATTAACTGTAAGTAGCCATTCATCGCAATAATTCTTAAGTTTGTCCAGTCCTCGTTGCAATCCGTTTACTGTCGTAGAGCACAATACTAAATCGTCTGCGTATAAAAGTGTTGGGATCTGCAAATCCGCTACTACTGGTGCTTGGATATTCTCTGCTATCATTGTATCAGTAATATCATCCACAAAGGGATTAAATAGCAAGGGAGATAAAATACAGCCCTGCCTCACTCCCCTATAGCTTCGGTAGCTCTCGGACACCTTGTTTCTGTCGTACTTCACACAGAATTCGACATGTTGATACATTGCCTGCAAAGCTCTAACCATTTTACTTGATAACCCCTTTCTGCCTAGTTAGTACCATGATGCATTTCGATTGATAGTCAAATGCCGTCTTAAAGTCCACAAAAGCACAATGAAGCTTTCCCCGTTTAATTAACAGTTGCTTCGTCCTTAAAGTTTCTAATATAAAAGCGGCATCTATGGTACTGTGTCCTTCTCTGAAACCCATTTGAAATTTTGAAAGTTTGCCAAATTTAGATTCCCAGTCCTTTATCCGGTTATATAACACTCTACAATATTTAGTATCTTCCAAGCATACGACACGCAGATTTCCAAGGGAAACCTTCCCCTCTCCAAACTACCCCTTGAAACAATTTCTAACATTTTGTTTTTCTCAAAAATGGCTCCAAAGACTTTGATTAAAATACCGTATATTAAAGGCATTGCGCCGTAGCTGAGTGGTTATGTTTAATATATTTTATGACAAATGAAATGAATATCTTGAATCTTCTGGGAATAGCCTCTGAAGACCTATTCATTATAGATGACTTTTATATAACTGGCAAACCGAAAAAGATACACAATTTATGTCATATACAATTTTTGTAGAGTTAACCGTTTTAGAGATATTTCGGATTATTGGTTTCATTCTAGCCACTTAAACTTTTCTCAAACGGGAAGACGTCTTTCTTTTCGTTTGTCGTTTGTTCATTCTTGGCAAGCAAAGAGATTGGAATTTCAATTGTTTCACATAGCGACTGACTTTTATAGGCCGAGACTATCGCCTTAGCCCAACATTTTCTTATTTCCCTTCTACTTACAAGGAAGCTAGTAATAAGACTAATTCTGCTTATGTTTATCTTGATTAGCATGATGTAGATAACAGATTTATGTTTTGAATATAAGATTGGTTTACCGAACAGCTAGAGGATATCATATAAATGGAACACACTAGATTTTTTTCCCTTATACTTATAAGGAACCAAGTAATAAGGGGCAATTTCTGCTAATGTTTATCTCAATTATCATGAAATAGAAGACTAAGCTTTTTAACAGTAATTTGTTACAAAGAAGTGGAGAAAGTAACTTGAGTGGAGCACACCAGATTTTTTGTAATACGTTGTAGTCTATCTCTTATGGTTTACCAGCTACGCAAAATTCAGCAAAATTCATCCAGAAATAAGAGGTCTTCATAGGCTATTGTCATAAATTTCAAGATATACCTTTTATTTGCCATGTAAATGTCCTTAATATATGGCATTTTAATCCAAATTGTTAATCATTTTTGAGAAAATCAAACTTTTCAAAAAAATTTCATGTAAATGTTATTTTATCTAAAGGCCAAATGTGGTATTTTATCAAACTTTCTATTTTGGATTTGGCCTTTTTCAAACACGATTCGGATACAGGGAACTTAAAACGCATATTTCTCGTGAAATTTCGGATGGAATGCAATGGCTTCTCTACCTGCTATTTACAGTATATAGGTTGCTAGATAAAGTAAAAATCTATGAGAACTAATACTGTACTGTAAGTTTGGAATTGTCATTAAAAATCAAAACTTTTAGAAAATATAATTTCAGCAGTATGTTAGACTTGTTATTTAATAACAACAATATGGACTAAATCATCGTCTAGTGTACATCTTCGGGTGTGTGGCGCAGAGGTCACGTTTAGCTAAATATAAATAGTCTTTGTTATAAGACATAGTAACACATATCAACAATAATCACCGAAATATTATATACTTAGTAAATTCGGAAAACAAAACCTCTGAAAACATGTCCTTGGTCTCTCTACTTCTCTTATTCTTGACCAGCCGACGTTCGGGAGGTTGTGGTAAAATCTGAATCATCTCTCTTGAAGGTGTATAGATGATGAAACTTCTGAACAAAGGTTAATAAGTACATAAAATAGTTTTGTTTACAAAATTGATAGGATGACTATTTAAGAAATTATACAAATTTATGCTCACTGTTGTATTTGTGTAGGTAAAATTCACATAAGAAGGAAATGTTCGTGTACTGTTTTATATTTAATTGTTTTAAAGAACTTGGCATCAAAAAAGGGAAAGTGTATAAAAGTTATCAAAACATCACAATGTATTGAAACTGCACAGACAAGAAAGATAGAAAGAACAAAATAACGAGAATAAAGCTGGAACAGAGTGAGAGAGAGAGAGAGAGAGAGAGAGAGAGAGAGAGAGAGAGAGAGAGAGAGAGAGAGAGAGAGAGAGAAAATTAAGTCGAACATACACTCTTGAGTTTGAATACCGTTTAGGGTATCTTACCTGTATAATTTTATTTTTAATTTAAATCTTTTATGTGTTTTCGAGTTTTGCCCTTATTCTACAGAAATTGTACGCCTTTTACACCCAGACCCATTACAGCATGGTTTTATGTATTTCATTTATTCACTGAACGATATAACGTACTCGTTTTAAGGACTTTGAACACATTCTCTCTCTCTCTGTCTTCCTCTCACTTTCCCCCTCCCTCCCTTCCTGGCTGTAAAAAGACAACAACAACAACAACAACAAAACGCTGGTAGAGCTCTAAAAGTTAAAACTGATTGGATTAAATACTTAGAGAAGACACGACAAAGCTTCTACTCGCACAAAGGGCTCAAAGAGTCGTATTGGGGTTGTGAATGTATTTTGTGCAATGAAACAATAAAACCGCTCGCCAGACAGTCGCCGAGTCTGCGGTAGTGACGTTACTGATATTTGCCCAAGTCTGTGTTTAATATCTCGCCACAGCTCGTAAAAACGTCGAAATTCATTAGCCTGTAAACATTTGCTCATCTACTGGAAGATATTGCAGGCTTTGATTTGTTGCCGCTTGCTTTGTGTTACCATAAATGAGTTTTCACTATTATGTTTCATAGAGAAACGTAATGGAAAAATACATGTAATAGCCAATAGCATTATAATAAAATTATAAGTATATGCATAGTGTGAGGGATTTACGAAGTTATTTGATGAGAAGTAAAAATTTTAGTATAATAGCACATGCCAACGACGTAGTACTGATGGCTCGTGCTGAAGATGATCTACGATTGTTTCAGTATTTAGTAAAGAATGCAGAGAAATAGAGTATGAGAGTATCTACAGAAAAACCTCAAAAGAACCTATAAGGTGTAAGCTGGAAATATATAACTTTTTAGGCGGTAGTGTTTAACGCCCGCTTTTACTACTTGTGGCACCGAAGCGATGACACTGGTGAAACATGAAATGAGGATGGAGCACTGGTGGAATGCGAGGGCGGGGGAAACGGAGAAAACCCGCTCTTGCCTCTCTTTGCCTACCACAAATCTCACATGCGGTCGCTTGGGATCGAACCCGAGACGTCTAGTAGGGCCCAAGGAAATAGATAAGAAATGGTCGAACATTTAAATATCTTGAAGTGGACATATCGAGCGATCGTCAAATAATGAATGGAGTAAGAATTCGACACAAAATGCAGCTAGATTCCAGGATACCTACTTGACGTGATCTGGAAAAACAAATACCTCAACACGGAAAGTAACATTAAAATTTATAAAGCAGTAGTTAGACCAATATTAATATACGGCACAGAAACTAGAGCAGAAATTGGTAAACCCAAACTACTTATGAGAACAACAGAAATTAACACTTGAAGAACAATATAAGTAAAACAAGATTAGATAAAGTAAAAAATTCGACAATTCGACAAGTATCTGATATAATGGATGTGGTTAAATTAAAAAAAGTAAGATGAAAATGGAACTCACAATTAGAACGAGAGAGAGAAGCAGTCGCAAATCTTGTGCCATATGGGAAGAGGTCGTCCAAAAAAGAGCTGGAAAGAAGGATGTCTTTCATCACCGTCAACGAAGCGTGAATACAAGCAAGCGGAAGCCTAAAATAAGAAAATAATGATTAAATAATATAATTATAATTGTATTTTCATTTCCTCTATCGTTTTCATAAATTTGGTCAGTGATTTCCAAACTTTCCCAGCTGGCGCTTCCACTTTGTAAGGTCTTTTAATATCCCTATGGTTATAATACACCAGAAAGAAAACCGGGAACTGAGGCGGTGATTAAAGCTTATATTTTTTCTCAGAATAAAAATAAATATAACTATAACTACAAAGGAGATTATTGAACTATTGATGATACAATATTTCATGAGGTGTGTGCGTCAGGTTAATGTGAATATCGTCAAACTAATCCTGCTAAACCGTGTCGAGAGAAGAAGGGCTTTGTTAGTGTCGGTAAATTCTCAGTTTTCCAAATGTCAGTGAATTGCTCCTTCACACAAACTTTAAATAGAACAAGGGCGTAAAAGTAGAATCAGACTTAACTTAATCTCATAACAAATAACCTCAGTATTGCTTCTACCCGAAGATACTCCACTTCCTTTTCCGTAGGAAAGTGATAGCTAAAGTGCGCATACTGGGTATCGTTGGAGGGATTGCAAGTTAACATCGCGTATATTCGTTTTTTCTTCTGTGTTCAAAATCTGTTCGGAGAGCAACAGACTACTTATGCTGTGCTAGCTGCCGTGTTAGCAGTAGTACATCTGAGCCCCTCCCGAAAATATGATTTATCAACTTATTTTGAATTCGGCGGGGCAGTAGTTCCCAGATGGTTATGTCTGAGCTGGTGTGCTCAGGCGGGATTGTGAGACGCTTTAGTGTTCTTCGGTGCCAATCTGAGGAACTGGGAGACGGAATGCTAGATTTCTGTCGTCCCTCCGTCGCCCTCCGTGATCTAGGGGAAACATGCTAGCCCGTGGTTCCCAAGCTCGCGGGCTCAAACCCGACGGAGGCGTTGAAGTTTATCGAGCACAAAATCCTTCGAAAGGGCAGTAAAGCCGTTGGTATCGTGTTGTATATTTATGGCATGTAAAAGAATCTGAAGCTTGATAAAGAGGCCTCTGAGCAAAATATAGCGATCTTTCACACCCAATATAGAACGGGACGCTGAAAACCACAGTAGTTACAGATAGTCCAATTTATCAGTTGTCCCTCTTGCGGTTTTCTGTAGTCCTTCCTCCCTTTGCAGTTGATGTCGAAGGTGGGCGTATCCTCTTTCGTCACGTGGCTGGTGCCTCTTCAAGGTTATAAGAGCGCGGAGCTTTGGCTCCGGGTGACCATCGTTCAACATTGTCAAATATGAATGAGGACTTTTAGTATGAATTCCAAAATTACCTTCTATCGAACAATTTCCGACCCCTTTTCTACCATTATGGGTAGCTTTTAAAAGAAAAGCAAAACTATTATGATAAGAGCCTCAATTATGTTAAGAATCCTTATAATTACCTACCGCTTACCATTTTGTATCTGTTCTTCTGTTAAGAGAGTTTTTACAGTAACACCACCTCAGATTTTTACTGTTCTCCTGAAATCATTCTCATTCCTCGAAGAATGTACCTCTCAACAAATAAATTTCAACCTTGTATCCCATTTAGGGAGTTCTTTTTGATTCCGCCCTCTAAATGAATAAAGGAAACGAGCATCATTTATTTTTTAGAAACATATTGAGAAAACAGCCCTATACGTGCTTAGAATCCTCAAAACTGTTTTCCGCCACACATGTCCCCCCTTCTTGTCTAACGAATAGACTTGGTTCAAATTGTAATAAATTGTGTTCTCATGAATGTTTATATTAAAGAATAAAGCAGTTCAAAATCCCTATCAGACAAACAAAACTGTAAATTAAAATTGTTAGTGTTCAAGGTTGTTAAGGTCTGTGTACATACTTTGATTTTCGTAGTGTCACATACAAACGGCGGGATAGGGTAAAGTGATTTAAAATTATACTCTGAAGAAATGAACGTACACTCAAAGACATTAAAAATATGCCTGGGTATGTGATTTTGCTGAAAACATAAACGTTTTTCTTTTTATTGGTGCCATTCTGATACAACTTGCCATGCGAGTAAGAAAAGGAAAACCGATTGAGTAATCCACCCCTTCATCACCCGCTCGATGCTCTCTCAGAACAGGTTGACTTGTATAAGCACTTTGTTAATTTTGTCAACCACGTGCGCGAATTACCTTGCATTAGAATTGCAGTATGTAGCGCAGAGAAAAATTAGCCCAATTTTGGGTCACCCGGTGAGATGGGTAGCTTAATGTCCAACTGAAAGTTTAGGGATCAACAGTTCGCATCTCAGAACTTCATTTGTCGCAAGTTACGTTTTATGTCCGACCCCTCTCCTTCGGTAACATGTCCTGTCCAATATGCTTTTAAGATAGGGCGTCCATTCGTCCCGTTTTTTACTAAATGATCCCGGGTCCCGAAAAAAAAAATATTTCGGGACGCTCAAACATCCCACTTTTTGCAGTAATTGTGCATCCGTTTTAGGTATACTTTGAGATTTGTTCTCTCTTTCAAGTTTAAAGTTCCTTTAGTGTGCAATTACAAATATGAACACTAGAAAGCGCCACTTATAAGTGCCCGCGGACATAGTTCTTAACGATTGAGCACGTGCGCTCTTTTACTCTCATATGTTGGCAGCACTTATATTACTCTTGTTAGTTTAAAATACTAATTGGTTAATTCAAATTTGCAAAATGAGATGATGCGTTGTGTGTGATCAACCGTTCTTTCAAGTAAACGTAGGTACTTATTTTTTCTTCGGACTCCAGCTCAGTGACCACGTGGCGTTTGAGTATGTGTGTAATCATGTATTCGTGTAAAAATGTCAAAAAAGTGTTTCTTCAACAGTAATATGAAGAGTACGTTTCCGTATATCACGGAAATGGAGAAGCTGCGGAGTGTACATTGTGCATATCGAAGTTCAATATTGCACATGGTGGACGCTCTGATATTGTGAATCATGTAAAGTGCCAATAAAACCTCTGCAGAGCGACATGCATTTAAATGTAGGTCCGAGTAAGTAATTTCTATGTATAGTGTGTGATTACTACATTTATTTTGTAAATATAATCAGTTTGTATTCTATTTGTGGGTTTTTGTGACATGTCCCAGATTTTTCCATGCATTTTCTAAAAATGTACAGCAAATAGGTGAAAGATATATGCGGAGTCAGCGAAAACACCATGTCTTACTATAGGTATTTAATGACTTTGACTCAACATAAAAGTTGAAAAAGGAAGCTTTTTAAGAAACTTAATCAATTGTGTCTATTTCGATGATGTATTTTTTATTATGGTGTATATATTACTTTCTATACATAATATATGGTAAATAGATAGAAAAGGTATTGCACTACACCAAAAATTCGAAACAAATTTCACCAGAAATACCCACGTGTGTATGACTGTCCGCGTGTCAGTGTCTTGTGAACACGATAACTTAAAAACGAAAAGACGGTAAAGTAAAAAGCTTGGTATTTAAGTTAAGTATCATCCGGGGTGCGACACGAACATTTTAAGAAAAATCCCCCCACCTCAAACTACCCTCTCCATGGACAAATTTTTGAGCATTTTGATTTTCTTAAAAATGGCTGTAACGATTTTGATTAAAATATACCGTATTATTTTGTGGTTTAATTAATTAGGCAAAACCGCGACATCTTCAGTGATCTGTTCAACTATACTTTAGTCTACCTAGATGGTCTATTACATATTTTACTCTGTTGACGGTAACCAGGCTTATATGTAATAACTGCACTCTTTACGTAAGTTTTGTGGTCTTTGAACAAAAATGTAGACTCTGGTGGCACTAAGATGCTTATATAGCGACTAATAATATATATTAAACGACGAAGGCTGTTAGAATAAGAATTTTTAAATTAATTCCATGTGACCTCAAACTTAAACAGCGACATACAAAAGTTTAACATAAGGTTCAACGCGGACTATCGATTATATAACATATTCTCATCGAATTGCGCGATATATCATTTCAGTGTAAATGAAAATCCTAACTTTAAATTTAATCGGATTTCTTCCAAAAAGAAATTGCAATTCAATTTATAGTTCAAAGTTGTATAATTTTCCCTCATTGTTGATAATCATGTTAATGTGATGTTTTTAACTTTTCCAAACTCGGTTTTTCAAACCACAACTAATTTCTAACACTTGTATGGCATTAATGTAGTTATGAGGTCAATAGTGTCTATGGAATGTTCCTTTGGTTTTAAATTACTATTATATTATTAATAATTAATATTTCGTAAGCGAGATATGTAGGTTAGGCGTTTAGTTTATTCACAATGTTGGTTAAATTGCGCCATTGGCGTCATTAGTAGGATCTTGACGCTACTAGATATAACATTTTCGAGCAGAGTAATAAATTCACTAAAGATACACTAGTTTTTTGTCTACAAACCATTCAGTTTATGGGATTCTTTGAAGTTGTTTGTGGAAAAAATTAAGCTTTCCATAACACACTTATTAGTAATTATATTTTGTATAGGACATTTTTACCACAAACTGAGCACACATTTTACTTCATGAGGAAATAATACTCTGTAATAATTAGTTTTATTATACTTATTGTAAATTATACAAAAGACATACTTAGCTATTAGAAATTAAAAAAATTACTTGTGTTTATATGAATGAGAGCAGAATTAATATTGGCTATTTATATTCCTTTTTAGAACGGAATTGAATTGGTGTCGTATCCAATTACTATATATTTGGTATTGCTTACCATGAAAATTAAGGTGGATTTGGTGTGTTTTACGAAAATATGCTTACTTTGAGGGCTATTATGCTACTGTACTTTTTGCAAGAAAAAGTTTGATTTTTATACGCAGCAGTCATTTAAGTATGTGCTGCCACCTACAACTCTACCTTGGAAACATGCTCTACATTTATAATCATTGAGAGGTGGCGGACCCAAGCTTCTGTACTTGGTGGCTCTGTGGGGAAATGTAGGCAGAGGAAAGGAGAGCACTGGTTTTATGTGTTGAAGTTGAATGTGGCGAGCGAAAATACAGCAAACATGTTTTGGTACGAATGAAAATCGAAATTACCAACACAGTTCCCTGTTCATGTAAACACTAGATTTAGTGCTCTCTGTATACACGAGGATACGACCCGTAATTTTGCTTCGTGATTTGGGATGCACAGAGAGTTTTGATGCACGATAGATATTAAATGTAACTACTCTTGTCAACTTGATGGAAATGTGCTTAAACCGGTTAAACCAGGAAGCGCAGTAATAAAGTGGCAGCGTACCCTGAAAACATATCGCTGATCATGTTCATGTTCATTTTCCTTATGAGTTTGACAATCATGAGGTAGGAGGAGATTGACTGAACAACTTCGGCACAACAAATAGGTACTGTCCTAAAATTACTTACAGCTTTGGTACCAAAAGCAATTCTTAAACGATGCAATACTGTCAGAGAAGCTTACTCTAATAAATTGTCTCAACTCTAAAACCTTCCCTTTAATTATCATTTCATTATACTTTCTCTATTGTGTACACTGATGTTCATATAAATTGTTCATTCTCCTAGATTGCAATAGCGTTTTTCTCTCCTTTCAGGTACCAACTTTTGACTCCTTCCAAATGGTATCAGTTGACTATTCTAAATACCCAAAAAACGAGCACATGGGCAATGATACAATTATGTTAAATGATTACGATACCACCTCCAAGAAACTGTCTCATTGTGATTGATACACAATGACAATGATTACACAATAACTCTGACTTCTAGAGTATGGGATGAAAGATTCTTTGCTCTTGTCGTTAAACTGAACGATAGCTACCATTTACATAGGTGAACTTTCGTCAAAGACATGGAGATGAAGGTTAAAGCTAATATCACTGATACTAAATCGGTAATTTAGCATGAAACTATAAGGTTTAAGTTGTATAATGTTACCCTTCGGCAATTCGGTTCACGTTTTGGAGGATCCAAAGTACACTGGTGATACATCGGCTGGATTATGCTAGGAATCCAGAGGTGATCACGCTGGAAGGAATTAGTCTAGATATTATCAATATCAACATAAACAGATACGTTCCGTTACGAGCCACATTTCACTTATAGTTGTTAGTACTGTAATCCTCTGACGAGAAAATGCCTGCTCTCCGGGGACATGACAGCTCACAATGATCTCATAAATATACATACATGGCGCAGCGCGTGTTCAGTATTTCTAGCACAAGAACATATGTTTTTAAGCCTTATTTCTCGGGTAACGCTAGAGTTGTGTCTGTCAACATTTCTTACACCAGTGTTTTTCTGAGTGAAACAATATCGAGAAGAAGTATTATATTACAATAAAAATGTCACGGAAAATACACCTTTAAAGGCTCCTCGAATAGAAAGAAAACTACTTTTAAAAATATTGGTTAGTATTGCTGTTAATGTGTGTATAATGCTCGCTCTTACTGCATACAGCACCATAGTAGGCTGGGCAATTCTTTACAAGCTGGTTCGTCATATGACTCGCTACACCGAGTAAATAGGTAAATGGAATCTATGAGTATAAAAATAAACCGTAAAGTATATAATAAGTACACTATATACCTTATTGGAATTAATAAAGAATATTGGAATACACATCTTATGTATTTATTATTTTGCCCCCCTTTACTATTTTTCGTGTAGTTTTGGGAATTAATGATAAGAATTTCTTTCCTTTAAAGTTTTAAAAGTAAGACTTAATTTTGGTTTACAAGACTAATGTTTTATTATTAAACCATTAAAACATTTAATTTTAATAATACTTTATTTTATAATTTTTTTGTGGTTTATGAGTATTTTCTTTATTTGTCGTCAGGTTTTGAAAACGTAAGTGCGTAGAAGTATCTCATACAGTGCTGCTCCGCTTTCCCTTTTGCCTTGTGGATAGCAGAGCAGCTTGCCTAGCACTAAGACGCTATAGTTTGGAAATTAAAAAAAAACAAAAAAACAATTCCATTGTGACATATTATCAAAATTGGTTTATGGCGTTAGGTAAATATATTACCATTAAAAATTGTATAAATGTTATATTTCCGTTAATTACATACTTCTAAACAGTTTATTTTCTGGGTAAATGAAAAAGCTATATTTACAATGAGATGAAAATACCGTAACGCAGCATAAGTGCAGGCGCGAGGTAAGACCATTCACAATAAGTAACGCAAGAAGTTGGCACGAGTTTTTAGATCCGTAAACTAATTGCGGACATACTCCAAGCGCAACGAAAGTTTAAATTGAATAAAATAACCAGCAATATGATAGAAAAACATTCACTCAATCTTATATATATATATATCTGTGTGTGTATGTGAATGCTCAAATTAAACATGGGTGAAAGTCTTGCGCTTACATCTGATTAATGCCCCCTTCATAGAGTTATTATATCAATTAAGAAGTTGTATTTATTCACTTAATGAGCTTTTATGGGTCAAAATATTATAATTTGAAGGAAAAAAAAAATAAAAAATGAATTTTGCTTTTATGGGTCAAAATATAATAATTTGAAAGGAAAACCAATTGAAAAAATCTGATGTTTTCCATTCACATGACTTTCTCTACATCTCTGCAAGAAATTATTATTAAAAAGCTTAAGCTTCTATTTACTCCCTGCTAATTGAGAAAACATTGGCAGGATTAGTCTTCTAACTTGCTTCCTTGTAAGTAGAAGCGAAGTAAGGGAGTACCATAGGTTAAAGTGATAGTCAAAAGCTGGTTGCTATGTGACTGAAGTTTTTTAAAGCTGAAACTAAAGACATCTTAAAAACGATCAACGGCACGAAAAAAAAGTATATAATATATATTGTGTGTTTTAATTTCTTCTATATTTTCTGTGTGATAAGTTTTTGTCCATCTCTTACGGTTTAGCGGTTATGCAAAAATCTGTAAAATTCATCCAGAATAAAGTAGTCTCCAGAGGCTATTCCCAGAAAATTCAAGATATACATTTTATTTGTTAAGTAAATATCTTAAATATACGAGTTATTTATCAAAATCGTTAGAGGCATTTTTAAGAAAATCAAAATTTTCGAGAAAAAAATTCTATGTAAAGGGTAGTTGGGTGTGGGGGGATTTTCTTGAAAATCTTCGTGTCGCATTCTTGGAAGAAACCAGAATTAAATACCAAGTTTGGTATTCAACGGCATTTTCGTTTTTGAGCTACGCTGTCCACAGACACACAGGCGCACACACACACACGCACACACGGATCTTTTTCCAAAAATGCTTTTATTTTTATTCAGGGGGACTCAAACCACGTATTTCCGGTGAAATCTCGGTATCGAATTTTTGGATGCAATACAATACCTTCTCTATACACTATGTAAATAGTACGTGTAGAGAAAGTAAACATGGAGGTTGACTTTGGAGGTTAGAAATGACATTTAGAAGGTTATAACTTTTATTCTGTGCGCGAACGCGTGCTTTTAATGGCCAAAAACAACACGAATATCCAAGAGGTCAACTCTAATTTCATTCTGAGGGGAAGGGTGGTTCTAGAGAGACCCGGTTTCGGTACCGGCACACTACTCATGACGCCTGTAATAAGCAGAGGCGGGGAATGTAGCGGTCTTCGGACTGTTGGCACCAGGGAATCAAATATAATACCTCAACACTATATAACGTTTTTATAGTTTTTTTTAATTCAACCATCGACTCACAGCACACAAGGATAGAAAGATTGTTAGCGTAGTGCAGAATGTATCAAACATTCATCATCATCATTTCAGAGAACGAGAAAAAAAAATCTCAAACCGGAGATATCATATTTGATATTAATGGACGCTAGAGAATATTTTGGATGAGATGAGACAGTAAAGTTGGCAAGATTTTCATATTTTATTGCACAAATGGCTGTATTGCACACTAAGCCTAAGGCAGGATATCGTCGAGTTGTTATTTTGATTATTTCCCTCTAGAACTGAAGGGAACGTCAAGTTACTTCCGTTTGATTAATTCTAGCTTTCATTTTCTAGTAAACCACACAATACACCAGGTTCTTTTTCAACCAAAGAGAATAGAATGCGTGTTAACTTTTATGTTAGAATACTTCCTTTTAACGCTACTTCAAAAGGTTTTCCTCTAACATTCTGCTCTTCTGGAGAATGCTGCACTATTTGACTCCTTCAGAGGATCACTACTATACGATAATTACATATTGGAGCTGTACTTGTTAACAAAACCCTAGCACATGTACGTGGATTTAATAATTGATATCTAAACTAACATAAAGTTAAAAAGTGATTTGTGTGCTATTGAGAATCACTACACCACTAACACCGGTATATAACAAATACACAATAATAGCAATAAAACAGCAATATTAAATAAGCCGTTTATTACCCGGAACAGATGCTTCTGACCATACCACTGTTTTCTGATGTAAACTCTTACTTACTTGGCGACAAATTATGTTTTGACAAAGCCAAATGAACACTTGAGTTAAAAACAAAATTTTAGGCATTCTTTCCCGTAAAAAATAGTTTCTCTAAAACATCATATCGTACACAAAATTATAAACACATAAACATATAATTCCCACCATCAAAAAATACATTTCTTGTTGACTGTGGTGATAGCAGAATTATTCATAAGTAGTAGTAATCCAGTACATTTACTGCAACGATAATATTAATTAAATAGATATACTTCAGCATATTTACGTAAAATAAATATCTAAAGAAGACCCTTCAGAGGTGCTCTACAACGTCATATTATTGATACCGGTACGTAGGTATTTGTAGTAGAGCCGAAGAACTAGAAAATAGAGATTCGGCATCGCCATCTGATTATTCCTGCGTTTGGTTATACCGGCATACCATGTTAAGGCGTCAACACCGAAATATCGGTTTGCTCACCAGTTCCACTCGTACACCCCCAGCCCTATTCCACAGGTACTAATAGTGCGATTACTGAAATACAAGATAGTTGGAAAGGAAATTTGGGACGGGAACGTCCCTCGCCTAAGTTTAGACTACATCTGTGTGTAGGTGTATGTATATATTTATTCTTTTCAATTGGGTACTGCTCGATGGCAGAGTAAATGTATAAAATTCACTTAAGCTAATAATAGAACGAATAATAGTAAATACAAGTAATATAGGAACACAACACAACTAATAGAATATATATATATATATATATATATATATATATATATATATATTCACATGGTTTTCGAAATACCTAGCTACTTATTATTCAGTACAGCAATACTATGTCAGCATGTTTATAAACAGTTACTATAAAACCTCTACATTAATAATTATATTAGACAATTTTTGAGAGGTCGGGAGACCTGGGTTTGATCCCCAGTACCGGCGTGGGGATTTTTCCCCCGCTGGGAGACCGGGCCCGGGGTGCACTCAGTCTCGTAAGGTTCCTGGGGGCCAATTGAGGAGCTACTTGATGGAGAAGTAGCGGCTCCAGGTCTTGAGGACCGCATTAACCGGCCGGGAGGGACTCGAGGCGCTGACCACGTCTCACCCTCCAATACTGCATGCACCCCATGACGTCTGTAGTGGACAGAGATGGGGGACGCAGCGGCCGGGCGGTAGGCCAAGGTTCCCCGTGAGCTGTCGTGCCATGGAGTTACAGTTTTTGAGATCCTTAATTGTTTACGTAACTCAAAAACTCAACCATTACAAAAAAAGTGTTATTTATCATTTTTCTCAAAAACTGTTGCGACAATTTTCATTAAAATACAACATTTTTAAGAAATTTGCAAGTCAAACAAGTCTTTAATGTTCCAGGAATAACCTGTTAAGTCATTTTCATTCCAAATGATAGTTACAGAGCTTGTCTACAGAAATGTCAAGATTCTCCAGTGGAAAATAGTGGAATAAAATAGTAGAAGTATAAATGGTACTTAAACTAATAAAATTAATAGCTTACTAAGAGCTGTTACACATGGTAGTTCCGGTAGCCAACATTCTGTAGACAAGCTCTATAACTATCATTTCCTAATCATATTGAGTGTGAAGTAGAGAAAAATGAACACTAGACACATTTTACTCTTCTTTAATCAACGAGAAGCAACGAGAAGAATTTGTGGTGTAAAGAAGGAAACATTTGCTGGGAGAACGGCACCCAAATGATTTTCTCATTTCCGAGACGGAAAATTAAGGTTATGAGAAGAACTACATTCTGGAAGATCCTCTGTTTTTTTTTTTTTTGTTTTTTTTTTCTATATACGAAAGTCACTCAATCAGTTGGTTCACGACCCCCGTCAAACAACGCGGGAATTACATAATTTGTGGGATGCATTCACAAAACCATTGTGCGCCATTTGCATTCATTCGGTAAGGTGCACGATAATGCAGCCCTACATACGGCCAGGATGATTATAGATGCGATTACTGACTTTGGTTGGGAACCGCTTTTACCCTCCATTTTTACCAGTCTGAACTCCTTCTTATCACATTCTTCCAGTCTCCCTTTAACAAGTTTCAGGGACAAGTGTTTAATTGATGAAGCTTGTCTTAGCAACCGGATAGCAGGTTTTTTCCACCTCAAAACCGCTTTGAGCTCCTACTTGAACGCTAACAGGCGGTCATTGAAAAATACGGCGATTACGTCATTAAGTTTATGCCTGAAGGATTATAGCTTATAATGCAGTCTATCAGTCTTGTTACTGGGTATAATATTGTAAAGTTGTGTATTTTATACTACGGGAGCCGTTTTTTTTTTCAACCTCCGACAGGCTATAAATAAAAAACTAGTTCATAGAAAGCAATTATTTTATTACTAAAAGTTTTGTACACTCGTGGTTACTTTTTAATATAATCACCGAAAAGATTGAGACATTTATCGTACCTGTGCACAAGCTTTGCAATAACCACTTCAAAAAATGTTGCCGCCAATGATTTCAAATGAGCATTGACGTTGTTTCGAAGATCTTCATACTTTACAATGTTTGCGGAGAGCCATTTATGACAAACGAAGAGGAATGCTGACTTCAGGAATTGTATTGATCCATGACAACCCTCGTCCACACACTGCTGGCACAACCCATCGGCTCCTTGAACAATTTCAATGGGATATTTTCGATCATTCGCCGTACAGTCCTGACCTGGCACCCAGCGACTTTCACCTTTTCCCTGAACTGAAGACTAGGAGGACAGCAATTTCAAACCAACGAAGATCTTCAAAACAACGTCATTGCACGACCAGTATATCATAAATTTGAGGGTTCAATGTAGTCCGTGGGTATACGTGCTGTAAAATAGATAAAACAAGCTATGAATTCGAAAATTCAAATTTCCACCATGACAACATTAATGGAAAGTGCACGAAAAGAAGGTAGTTAGTTATCTTAGAAAAGAATACAATGAGGTGAGGAGTAAGTAAATTAAACGGCCAATGATTGGCTTAAATGGAGCTGTGGGCTGTGGTAGTATTTCATAGAAAGCCTCTCTCCAAAATCGAATTTTAATTATTATTATTATTATTATTATTATTATTATTATTATTATTATTATAATTATTGTTGTTAGTATGCTTATTGCACAGAGAATATTCCATTTGCAACTTGGATTGGACCTTTCTTTGTATACGTTTTCAGAATAATGTGTCTGAATTCCAAATGAAATTTACAACTGCCTTTTTAACATCTAGACTTGAATTGCCTGGTGTTTCAGGCAGATAAGAACAATGCAGTTTTAATATCTGGCGAAGTAATGGGAGCATGCATAGTTGTTCTCCCTAATGGTGGGTTTTATTATGCTCCCATTTAGTTTTGTTTCAAGTGCGCAGCTTTGCCAGAGCGAGTCTCTTTTATTTCACCCATTTCCCTCTGACCTTTAGACAAAGGCCCCAATCGTTCTGTGTTTTATGAAACCACCGTTGTTCTAATCTCGTTTCAAGGAGATAAATGTTTCGAATATTTAAGTTGCATGTTTCACATGCAGCAAGGTTATGTTAAAGCGCGTGCGTTGCGTATGTTAACGATAGGTAGCGCTAGGTGCAACTGTAATCATGATATTTTGCAGAGATTATACACTTTGCCGAAATAGATTAATCAGATACACTGTGCACGCACTTTATTTTGGGCATTTGCTCCCTAGTCCTCATTCAGCAGGTTTCACACAATTTCGGAATCAAAACAGAGCTACAACAAGTACGTTATACACACCCTGATATCCAGTGGCTTCATTGGTAAGGTTTGATTCCGTCTATAAGGGAATATACTAGACTAAACCGACAAGTCACGTGTTTTAAAATGTGCTTGCTATGAGATTGAAATCAATTGCTTTGGCCATTTCCCGTATGAGAAAAGTTTAAATATTTTAAAACTGAAACCTATAACAAGGAATATCTCGAAAACGGTTAACTCTAGGAAAAAAAAAGTATGACATAAATATTTACGACATGATACGTGTGTTTTAAGGAATTCTACATTTTTATGTAGTACATTTTTTTCTAACTCTTACGGTTTACCAGTTATGCAAAATTCCACAAAAATTCATCCAGAATAAATAGGACTTTAGAGGCTATTTCCAGAAAAACTCAAGATATACATTTTATATTAAATGTAATCTCTTAAATATAAGAGATTATAAAAAAAATCGTTCAAGGTATTTTTGAGAAAATCTTCGTGTCGCATCAGTGGGAAATACTGAACTTAAATATTCAAGTTTGGTATTTAACAAACTTTTAATTTTTGAGCTATGCTGCCCACAAACACACGCACACACACACGCAGACACACATATACACAGTCACACACACGGACTTTTTTCTACAAATCCTTTTTTGTTTCAGAGAGTCCTAAAACATGTATTTTCGGTGAAACCTCGGTATCGAATTTTTGGGATCAATACACTACATTCTCTGTATACTATGTACATAGTACATGTAGAGAAAGTAAAAGTGTAGTCTACTCATCACAAAACGTTTTGCGTTTTACCATCATGTCATAGGTTTTATATTTTACTTCATCAAAAACCAAATATTTTACAAGTCACATTCTCATGAACATCATTGCAATTTCCAGTCTTGCACAAACATTGTAAGACGAGATATCATAAAGATATAAAAAATGAAAATGGAGAATATTAATTTTAAAGTTTACATGTGGAGAATATTTAAAGCGTGCAGGATTTTAAAATGCCGTAGTTTATTCGAGTTGCAAACGTCGATGAAGCTGTAGAAATATGTAAAACTAGGCGTCTGCTAGTTACCCTTATTACATAATATTTCAAGGACTTGTTAATTAAATATTTCTATTTAAATTTTTCTCGGAGCTAATTTTACAGTCTATCTGAACATTCAAAACTTAAATGCAGTGAACAAAATGCATGCTAAAAAGCTAAACAGTTCTACTTGAAACCATTTTTCAAACTAGCATAAAGTTTTACATTAGAGCATTATGTTTTTAAAATGCGTGTAGAAACAGTAAAACTTTTAGAAATTTTGGTTTTAGAATTTAATTTTTCTCCCTATGTAGGACAGATATTCAAAATCTAATACTTGAAATTGTTATTGATTTTTGTATAACATTGTTAATCAATTTTTAATAATGTCCGTCCAAAATTGTACCACTAGATTGTTTTTCAAACTATTACATTTTTAAACAAAAAGTTTAATAGCTCAAAAGCATAGCCGTAGAGAAATGCAATTTGGTAGAACGCCCTTTTATAAGCCTGGCATGTGAAAAAAAAAATAAAAATTGGAAAACCCTAAGTTGCAGTAATTACCTAAGTTTCACTCATTACCTGGCCTTAACTTATATGTACCTAGTTACATTGTAATTTCGTAAAGTAAGAGTGAGAAATCCAATGCCACAGCCAATTGAACTGCAAGTCTTCGGTTTACCATAGCACATAAGCTTTCCCAACTGATTCGCAATTTCTCGGGAAAACGAAAGTTTTTCTTATTACTTTTTTAAATAACAAATAGTTTGTATCTCATAAGTGCTTTAAGCATTACTTTTCATAGTTAACCATTCTTAGAATTATGATACGAGGGAGGTGTTTCAGCAGCGAACCAATGCAGTTAGTGTTCTTACGCCCCACGAAGGGAGGGATGAGGCAGCCAGAGCCAGGACTGACGGCACAGAATGACAGGCTCCCTACATTTACCAGATTGATGCAACCCGACAGTCAGACCGAGGGCCCAATGACCAGTCACAATGACCATCCTTTTCTCTACTACGCCGCAACAAGCGGCATTGCTTACACTTGCAGCTATGAAAGAAACAAACGGATGAAGAATGAATGAAATGATAATGGAAACGACATGGAGGAACAGGAAATTCGGGGGATGGAAGAAACCTACCCATCATTCGCCTGGTGACCCGGGAACTCCAAGCTGTCTGAGTCATCCCGCTCGGAATTATTAGGTCATTCAATGATAATTGTTCTTTCACACATGGTATTTTGGGCTAAGGTGAGAAAGGTAACTCCTGTGTAGATGAAAGTGTGGATGCTCGTACGATATACACTTTTGCAGTAAATTAATGCATCTGTGAAATTTTGAAAATCCGCACATTGTTAAATTTATGTCAGTTATTACACACTCTAACAGTTACATGTTTGCCGTTGTTTTAAAGTTCTAGGTTGCATAGCTATTTATATATCTACTTTTATTGTTCTAATAAAAACGCTCCAAACGATACATTCTTGGAAATATTAATATAAAACATTCAATTTGTTTGGTAAACGAGTATAAAATAAATATATCGTGTCAGATTTTTTATATTAAACCCTAATTATTGTAGAAAACTATTAATGTTTGTTCTGTAAAAACTTCATTTTTCACATGTTTGTTTTTGCTTCTCAAAATGAGAGGTTTATTTCAAAAGTATATGATTATTTTATTTATTTTACTTTTGAGTGGCAGTAAATCATTTTATAAACAAATAAATACAACATTGCATTGTTCATTTTAAATATAGAATAATTGTGAAAGAAATTCGAGAAGACAAGGAAGTTGGGCGTGCCTATTAATAAACATGCGCCTGATAATTGGTTGCAGATAATTGTAGCAGTAAAAACAATTTATTTTTTTGAAGTTTAAAATTCAGATTATTTTATGAGAAGATAAATACTTTTGTAAATGCTTACAATGTTTGTTACCATTTCACAGATGCTTTTAGCTTAACAGAGCTCACAAAACAGAATAAGCTAATGCACATGTGTGTCTCTATGCCAGATGATTCCATCACCAGTTTCGACAAAATAATAAAAGAGGAGCAAACAAGCGATACTCTGATGGAGGTACAATACTTTCTACATTTCTGCTCTGTTTGTTCTGCTCTAGTTACTTGTATGTACTTACCTATATTAATCCAAGAGCAGATGCTGTCAGCCTCTCTTCCAGTATTTGTCTTGTTACAAGAGACAAATGAATGACGTGTATCAGGGGAGGGATGTTTGCCGTGCAGTAGAGATCACATCCCGTCATTCACTAAGGATTAGCCAGCCAGAGGGCGGATAAAACATAGGGGTGTGGTTCCTGAGCCTTTTAGAACAATCCTGTGCCATTAGAAAAGTCACCTCCCTGATAAAATTTGCTAGGGTGTGGATATATATAGTTATTAGAACTTCACACTCGACGTGTGACATGAAAAGCAGGAGACTGGGTTTGTTATTAAAAAAAAACTGTGTTCCGTTCACATGACTTTCTCCACATCTCTGCAAAATATTATTGTTAAAAATCTTATGCTTCTATGTACTTCATGATAATCGAGAAAAAATTAGCAGGAATAGTCTTATTAGTTGCTTCTTTGTAAGTAGAAGGTAAATAAGGGAGTGCCACTGGTTAAAGTGCTAGCCAAAAGTTGGTTGTTATGTGACTGAAGTTCCTTTGTTTGTGTGGAAGGAGTTGACAAATTCCCGTAGAGAAAAGTATAAGTATTTTAAAGCTTAAACCAATAACAAAGAGTATCTGAAAACGATCAACTCCAGGAAAATATATATATATCTCACATAAATTTGTGTTTTAACAAGCTCTATATTTTCTGTTAAGTTAGCTTTAATCTATCTGTTACGGTATACCAGCTATGCAAAACTCTGTAAAAATTCATCGAGAATAAAGTAGACTTCGGATTCTATTCCCAGAAAATTCAAGATATACATTTTATTTGTCAGATAGATATCTATAGTATATGATATTTTAATCAAAATCTCTATAGCCATTTTTGAGAAAATAAAAATTTTCGAATCAAGTTCCATGTAAAAGGTAGTTGGGATGGGGGGATTTTATTGAAAAGCTTCGTGTCGCATCCTTGGAAGTACCAAACTTAAGGTTTTTTTGGTTTCAGAGGGACCCAAAACATGTATTTCCGGTGAAATCCCGGTATCGAATTTTGGGTGCATTTAAACACCTTCTCTAAACACTATGCACATAGTACGTATAGGTAAAGTAATAACTTCGAGAATACACAAGACATCTATAATAGAAATAAGGTTCTCTCTCTAAACGACATTTTCTGCTTTGTCTAAATGTATCTAACGATACTTGCATTGGGCAGGCCCCAGTTTCTATTAGCGGTTACCGCTCATTTTGACGCTTGGGATTTCCGGGGATTTTTCTGGTGAATACTGGGGTAGTTTTTCATCTTCCAAATTCCCTGTCCCTCCATTTAGTTTTCATTCATTACATTCATTATTCGTCCTTCAGGTTTGCAAGTGTTGGCATTGGTGCTTGTTTTAGTTTAAACTGATTCACATTCACCCTCGGCCTTCAGCAGAATTCGCGTGTTGGATCCTCTGCGAGGCTGGGTTCCCGGTCTGCCTATAAGACTAGCGGGGTGTTTCAATATGGTAACTGTAATTTTTATTGCTATGGCGTTACTTCTGCTCGGTTCTCTCTCATCTCATCCTCCACCTCGGGAGCACCCTATCTTAGGACAAGGTACAAAATCTGCACCCTTTCGTGCTTATCCTATTCTGTCTTAACGCAGTGTTTCATGAATAAAATCGTATTTACTCAAAATCAATTAACTTCTTTTTTTAGCCTCCTCTTAATGTAATGATTTTAACTCAAAGTTTTAGAGTATTTAGGCAATACCAAGTTTACTGCTTTATTATGAATTATGTGAGCTTGTGTATGAGAAAGAGACGAGAGTGAGCGAGATTGGGAGGGAGGGAGAGAGAGAGAGGAAGCAACATAAATAAAATCGAAATGACATATATTTCAAACTTACTAGCTACGTCCAGTATCTTCTCAGGATGCGATAGTGAGATTTTCAAAAAAATATCTATACTCCCAAATACCGTGAAACTTTTCCCTGAAACTATTTTGTATATTTTATTTCCTAAAAATTACTCTGAAGATTTTGGTTAAAATATTTGTTTACATAATAAAAAAAAAGTTAGTAAATTTTCTGTGAATGACTTGTGTGGTATTCTTAATTTTCACTGAAATTTTTAGGTATAAGCAAAACTGCACAGAAAATGCTTCTATACTACTGTGTTAAGAAAGTTCCGGGAATATGGAAACACAACAAATGAATTATTCATCCAATTTTATTTTATCGCCTTCAAAGTAGGCCCCTTCTGAAATTATTCATTTATGCCAACGAATAGCCCAGTCATCAAAACATTTTTTGTAGGCACTTTTAGGAATTGATGCCAATTGTCACCGCGAATTTTCCTTTATATCTTCTATCGACTGAAAACAGGTGCCTCGAAGTGGTAACTTGAGTTTTGGAAAGATAAAGAAATCAGCAGAAGCCAGATTGGGTGAATACGGTGGTTGTTTGATGAAATTTGTTGAGTTTTTGGCCAGAAATTCGTTCACAATAATAGCCTTGTGAGCTGGTGTGTTATCGTGGTGCAGAATCCATGAGTTGTCGTTCCACAAATCTGGCCTTTTTCGCCGTATTTGTTCTCTCAAACGCCGCATAACGCTCAGATAATAGTCTTTATTTACCATCTGACCTTCTGGCAGGAACTCTTGAGTGCACGACACCACGATAATAGAAAAAAACTGTCAATATGACTTTCAGTTTTGATCGAGTTAGACGTGCTCTTTTAGGTTTCGGTTCAGTTGGAAGGCGCCATTCGGAAGCTTGTTGACTGGTTTGAGTGTCGAACTCGTAAACTTACGTCTCATCACCAGTTGCAATGTGTTTCATGAATGTGCGGTCGGAACTGGCTCGTTCTAGCATGTCTTCAGCAATCCTTACGCGACTGAGTTTTTGTAGAAAATTCAAGTCTTTCGGAACTAACCGAGGTGCAACGCGTGTCATGCCCAAACAATCGTTTAAAATGACACGAATCGATCCGTGAGACTCGGAAAGTTCAGCGGCAATCTCTCTCTGACCTAAATGAAGATTTTCAGACACCGTTTTCTTCACTTTAGCGATGTTCAGTTCAGTTGAAACCGTTGATGGCCGACCAGAGCGAGGCAAATCTTCCACTACATCTCGACCACTTCTGAATGCACTGTACCACTCATATGCACGTATTTTTGATAAGGTCGATTCACCGTAAGCCCTCTGTAACATTTTCAGCAATTCAGCACATGAAATACCATTTGCAATGCAACATTTGAGACAGATTCTCTGTTCAATATTTGTATCCATCTTAAAATCGCAAATCACCTTTGAGATGAACTAACAAAATGGGGTACTGTAAACAAACTAGATGACAGATGACGATCAAACTCCGCGTAGGTATAGAGGAAAGCTGTACCAACGTAGCGACAACAATAATTTCGAATCCTCTTTTAAATAGGATTTTTAAATGATCAATTCCCGGTACTTTCTTGACAGAATGTATAACTAAATCACGTAATTTATGGCAGATAAATAATGACTTGAGCAATTTCTGGAATGTTAGTTGCAGTCGGTATACGTTTTTCAATACATGATTAGTTTTGATTTCATTTGTTTTTCCGATTTCATGCAAGTAGAATGAAATTTCAAAGCCAAGGTAAAACGAGCCGTTTTTTAAATATATGATTATCCAAATTAAGTAGATGGAAGAAGTAATCATTGTAAGTTTATGTTTGTAGTAGAGGCAGTGTTAAGGACAAGTGATTAGAGTGCTTGACGCTTGCCAAGACCAGCCGGGTTCGATACAAAGAGAACGTATGAGGAATTTGTGGTGGACAAAGCGGCGTCTGGGCGGATTTTCCGGTTTCTTCGCGATTCATTTCCACCTTCTGCTCCATAATCATATTTTCATAAAAACATCCCACCTCATTTCATGTAGTCTTCTTCCTCACTCTCATACCAGGAAGCGGGCTAATCACCCATCCTGGTTACTCTCTCTGATCCAGAGGCTCTCTGCTCCTCAAGACCTCTAATCCCAGGCGTTGGATTAAAAGTCCTGGAGGATGTAAGTACTCCATACGAGGAGGTTAGATAGCGAAAGAAGAATATGAAGTTTGTGGAATGCATAAAAATGAACTATAACGTGTTGAGAATGCCAAGTGAATGCAACGCGCCAGAGGTTTTTATAGTAACAGTTCATCTGATTAACCTCGTTGTGGTGTTTTTGCTTCAAAAGTCAAGAAAGAAGTCAGGTGACCATCCGTTATGAAGTCTGGCGTTCTGTGCAGGTGCAGATGGTCAGTGCATTGGCCTCGCGCTACGTAGATCTAGACGATCAAGAATTGCCATTAAAAATTGATAAACACAGGATCTATGTTGTATACTCAGAAGTGGTCATCCATCGACATACAAGATAGAGGATAAAATTAAAATTGTGAAGGATATGTTCATCTAAAAACCCCAAATGTCAACACGAAAGTCGAACGTGAAAGTCGTCTTACGCTACACAAAAGTTCTGGAAAACGAATTGAAATGTTGTGAATGGAAGCCACTATTGTCAAGAGCCATCACCGGAGGATTGTGTCCATGGGATGGGATATCATGTTTCGTTGGTATCAAACTGATTTGTTCAGACACATCATTTGAAGCGACGAAGCCGTATCTCATGTCGGAGGGCTTGTTAATCGCCACAACTATCACTACTGGACACAGTAGAATAACGGCTGAAAAGTTAAAGAGCCATTCTATGGTAACCGTGTGGTGTGATATGACATTCAAACAAGTTATAGGGTCATTCATCCATACCATGGACTCAGAACGTGCTTAAGTATGCTGAGAAATGACGTTTGGCCAATTGTCTCCACCTAGAACAACATCAATAGCTTCATTTTCATGCATGACGGTGCCTCATTTCACTTAGCAATAAGTCGTCTGTGACTGGCTTGACGACTAGTTTCCTGGGCGTTGGTTGGGTGGTCTAGGTCCGCATGAGTGGTCAGTACGGAGTCCCGATCTCACCCTATGGGATTTCTACCTGTGGGGTTGAGCAAAGGACGAGGTTTGCCATAGCAAATTAAGCACTTAGGATCTCATTCACCGGGTCTTCACTGACGTGTCACTGGAGTTCCTGCGCAAGTCTGTCGAACCTATCCACAATTCTTCTGGTGCTCCTTTGATTAGAGAGTAGGCTCGGGAACAAATGTTTCACAAATGGCATAGCTAAAGTTCTTTTCCCTAGCAAAAAAGGGCAATACAAGGATAATCTGCAGTTGGCATAGAGAAGAGTAATCAGGTCCGTCACATGGTATAATTTAAAAACCAGATTGTACATTTACAACAATATACTTAATTCAATTACATTAGTTTGATGATTCTTGCGCATTACTAACTCTCGAACAGTGTCAAAATATGTATATGAACCATCTGAACCCATGTATATACAAAGCCTCATATCGACACGTGCCCGTATTACGACACGTGCGCTGGCTAATCGATTGACATAAATTTGTCATCACATTGGTTGGTACTTTGTGAGACTACAATTTCA
The DNA here is from genome assembly GCA_030762935.1 of Hymenopus coronatus. Taxonomy (NCBI): domain Eukaryota; kingdom Metazoa; phylum Arthropoda; class Insecta; order Mantodea; family Hymenopodidae; genus Hymenopus; species Hymenopus coronatus. Next base: position 59,401,849 of record CM060882.1, read on the forward strand.
GTGGTTTATGTGTTAGAGCCGTTATAATGCCAAAGACTCCGTATAGTATAGCACACAAAATCTTTATGTGCAATTTCTATTGACAAAACTCTGTTAGAGAAGTGAGACAACGATTTAGACATATCTTCCGCACTGTTTGTGCCCTCATAGAGCAACGTTTCGTAATCTTGTAAACATATTTAAGGAAACAGAATACTTTCTTGATAAGAAAACGAAATTAAATTACGGAGGATAGTTGGTAGATAAGTTAGAACCAAGTCCAAGTAACTCAGGAATTTCATCTGCAGGAAATGTCACTTTTAAAATTGAATAAAGAAAATTTAGATCATAGAGTTCAGGGGTTGCAAACCGCGATCTGTGAGTAAAAGTAATTTCTACAATTTGTGTCTGATAATGTTAATCTTGGAAGTGTTGATCTTCGTTTAGCTTTTACGGAACAAATATGGTTTCATTTACATCATGAATGTCATTTTTCTCAAAGATGTAAAATGTGCAGTCATATGATATTTCTATCCTCAATTATGACGAAGGTATGTGGTTACTATTGTTGTAACTTGAGCAATAAATCAATATGCTTGAAATTAAGGAGCTGTGAATATCTAACTTCACCAGCAAACAACTGATTCCTGCTGTAAAGAAACTTCCCAAACGAAGGCTTTTTACTTGGTCACTTTTTATGAACGTAAATTTACCATTCCCCTGAATTGCAATATCGTTTTTCCCCTCGTAAGATTTCCACCTTTAAGTAACCAATTTGGGCTCTTCCAGTTGTAATTAGTTCTCTATATGACTGGACTAACCCAGAAGCGAACCAATGAATATATTATCGGTGTAAAATAAAGGGGTGGTTCGGAGAGGCTAAACAAACCATAACATAATTCAGTCTTCTGGATATTTATATGAAAACTTTCATCAGCGACCTAGAGATGAAGGTTAAAGTTCATTGCTGCTAACGAATGAATATAACCAAATCAATATTAACACAACGATAATTTACCATAAAAATACATGGTTTAATTTCTAATATTACCTTTCGGAAATTTTGAAATACTTTGGGAAAATTGCCAGCATAGAAGCTAGAATTATAGTCGAAATGCAGGTCATATCACTCAGGCAGAAAGGGAGTTAGTTTTCAGTACCAACATAAACAGAGGCATTCCATGATGGGCCATATTTTATGCGTCAGCATACCTCTAATGCATTAGAAAAATCTAAATCTTTCATAAGATGATGAACATGCTTCTATCCGCATGTGTTTATGATTATAATTTACGAGAATCATATTAAAAATCATGAGCTGAATTTTTTATAAATTACCACCTATAAATTGTCATACTCTGTGATCTTGGCATACCATGCGTCATCTTGGCATGCACCTCTAGTTTCTGAAGTCGCGGGTTCAAATCCGGGGGAGGGCGATATTTTTTTTTTTTGTTTAGTTTAATGTTTTTGTTTTTACTTTCTCAATACGCACTATGTACATAGTGTATAGAGAAAGTATTGCACTTCACCAAAAACTCGATACCGAGATTTCACCGGAAATATATGTTTTAGGGTCCCCAATATCCAAAAAAAGCATTTTCAAAAAAGGTCCGTGTGTGTGTGTGTGTGTGTGTGTGTCCGTGTGTACGTGTGTCTGTGAACACGATAACTCAAAAACGAAAAGTCTGTAAAATACCAAACTTGGTATTTAAGTTTAGTATCTTCCAGGGATGCGACACGAAGATTTTGAGAAAAATACCCCCACCCCCAACTACACTTTACATGGAACTTTTTTCGAAAATTTTTATTTTCTAAAAAATGGCTCTAACGATTTTGATTAAAATTTCGGATATTAAACATATTTAACTGAAAAATGAAATTTATATCTTGAAGTTTCTGGGAATAGCCTCTGAAGAGTAGTTTATTCTGGATGAATTTTACTAAATTTTGAATGACTGCTAAACCGTAAGAGATGGACAAAAACTTAATACACAAAAAATGTAGAGCACTTTAAAACACACAATTTATGTTATATACATTTTTTTCGTGGAGTTCGTCGTTTTTGTGGCATTCCTTATTTTTGTTTCTGCTATGAAAAACGTATACTTTTCTCATACAGGAACTTGTCAACTCCTATCCATATAAACAAAGGAACTTCATTTACATAGCAAGCAGCTTTTGGCTATCACTTTAACCTACGGTTGTCCCTTATTTTGCTTCTACTTACAAGGAAGCGAGTAATAAGACTATTTCTGCTAATTTTTTCTGATTAGTATAAAGTAAATAGAAGTATAAGCTTTTTAAGAATTATTTGTTGCAGGGATATGGAGAAAGTCATGTGAATGGTACACATCAGATTTTTTTAAGTGTAACTATCCTTAGCTGGCTTCCTTCGAGGGGAAGTAAAGCGGTGGTCTGATACAGATCTTGAGCAAAGTTTTCGGTCTTTGTCACCTAGTATAGAATGGGGCGCTATGAACCATAATATTAAATAGCGTCCATAAATAAAACTCAAAACGTTTAACCTGTAAATTACATTGTAATAATTTATAGTCTATATATCAGGCGTGTACGTGAATTTCATAGTCATAAAATCTCTTGGATTTTACTGGATGTCCCATTAACCAATACCAAATCCTTGCAATTAATGTTTCGTTCCTCAGAGTGATGTTATTGCATTTCTCATTTAAGAAGTAATCTCACCTTATCGTGCGCTTTGTGACTAGAAGTACATGAAATAGGTGTACCATTTTAGAGACTGAGAAACAAGCATTGAAGATGAGAGTCGTAATGACATATATGGACTGTCGCTAACGAACACAATGAAAGAATAACCAATATCATTAAGGAAGACCGATATATATAACTTATATTGCCGCAAAACTTGGAAAACAGCAGCGAGAGAGTTCAGGACATCATTAGGAGTTGAGGCTAACGAAATGTGTGCCCTCTGTTTTCTGTAGCCGACGGTAAAAGTTTCGGAGAAGAAACATCGGTTAAGAGTTTCTAATAGGTATGGTATTGAATGAGACAAACTTTTTCTATGTGTTGTGATGAAAACTGGTATTACAATTTCACCATTACTCTATAGCGTTTATAGCTCTTGATAAAGCACTGTTTCCCTCAATTTTGCTTCCACTCTTCTCTGATAGCTACTCTCACCTTGACTACTAGCATCTGTAAGGAATGTTTTCTTATTGCGTCCTCTAAGGGTTTTGACCAGCTTTTTACTTTCTCTATGTACTTAGTGTATATAGAAGGTATTGTATTGCACCCAAAAAATCGATACTGGGATTTCACCGTAAATACATGTTTTGAGACCCCCTGAATAAAAACATTTTTCCAAGGATGCGACACGAATATTTTCAAGAAAATCTCCATAGGTCAAACTACTCTTTACATAGAAATATTTTCGAAAATATTGATATTCTCATACGGGCATTTGTCAATCCCTAGCCATACAAACAAAGGAACTTCAATCGCATAGTAACCAGATATTAAAAGATTTGACTATCGCTTTAGCCTATGGTTCTCTCTTATTTCCCTTCTACTTACAAGGAAGCAAGTAATAAGACCGTTTCTGCTAAACTTTTCTCGATTAGCATGAAGTAAATAGAAGAATAAGCTTATTAAAAATAATTTATTGAAGATATGTAGAGAAACCGCGTGAATGGAACGCACCAGATTTTCTATCTTTTTTAAAACTTTTCAATTTAAAATTTTCTTTGAATCCGTTTGTCCTCCAGTCTTTGGACACGTCCTGTGCACCTTAGCCATCTATCTTTATATATTGTATTATATTGGTATTTTTTTACATTCATACAATTCCAAATTCCTTTTCTTTACGCCATCCCATAGTCATATGTCCTAATATGTGGTTCGAAAAAATAAAGTCAGAGCAGCGCTATCAGTTGAAAAATCGGCGCTTCTGGGATGCAGAAGGAATTATTCTGCTGGATATGTTAAAAATTTTATGGAACCAGATAGCAAAGGCGTAACATTTAATATACGTATAAATAAACAATTTTGCTCACCATATTAAATAGTAATCAGTAATAAAATTATCAAACAAGTCAACAAATTTAATTATTTAAGATATACCATTACACTGAGATAACCCAGATCTAGGTATAACATTGAACATATATAAAAAAATGTACTCTGTTATTTTAAGAAATTTAAGTGAAACGAAACGAAAACAGAAGTTCTATAAAGTGATAGCAATGCCAAGGTTTCTGTGTTTGGACATTCACAAAAACAGAAAAATACGATTGAAGTAGCTGTATTGAAATTCCAGATTGCTGTCGGAGGATGTAGTAGGATGGATAAAAGGAGATGAAAGGAAAAAAATCTGATCTGTTCCATTCACTTGATTTTCTCTACATCTCTGCAACAACTTATTGTTAAAAAGCTTATGCTTCTATTTACTTCATGCTAATCGGGAAAAATTAGCAGAAATAGTCTTATTACTTGCTACCTTATAAGTAAAAGCGAAATAAGGGAGTACCATAAGTTAAAGTGATAGTCAAATGCTGATTACTATGTGACTGAAGTTCCTTTGTTTGTATAAACAGGAGTTGACAAATTCCTGTATGAGAAAACTAAGTTTTTCAAAGCTGAAGTTAAAAACAAGAAATATCTTGAAAATGATCAACCCCACGAAAAACTGTATATAACATAAATTGTGTGTTTTAATGTGCTCTAGACTTTTAGTGGAGTAAGTTTTTGTCCATCTCTTACGGTTTAGCGGTTATGCAAAATTCCGCAAAATTCATCCAGAATAAAGTAGTCTTGAGAGTCTATTTCCAGAAAATTCAAGATATACATTTTATTTGTCGTTAATATACGATATTTTAATTAAAGTCGTTAGAGCCATTTTTGAGAAAATCAAAATGTTCGAAAAAAGTTCTATGTAAAGGGTAGTTGGGGTGGGGGAATTTTCTTGAAAATCTTCGTATAGCATTCTTAAAAGATACTTAAATACCAAGTTTGGTATTTAACGGTCTTTTCGTTTTTGAGCTACGATGTCCAGACACACACACACACACACACACACACGCGCGCGCGCGCGCGCATGGACCTTTTTCCAAAATTTTTTTTTTTTGATTCAGTGGACCCAAAACATGTATTTCCGGTGAAATCCCGGTTTGGAATTTTTGGGTGCATTACAATATCTTCTCTGTGCACTATGTACATAGTAGACGTGTAGAGAAAGTAAAAATACCGAAGAGTTAAAAGCTTTTAGGCTATATGATAAACTTGTAGAAAACAGAAAGCACATATACAGCGGATGGAACGCTCTGAAAATACCAATAAATACTTTAGAATACAATTAAAGCTGGTGAAGAGGAGGTTGTCTATACCTATCTGAGATGGAGAGACCAGAATTTTCTTCAGTGAGAATGGAAGAGTTCAGTGATGGACTGAACCGTGGAGATGATAACTTTTAAAGTTTACACTGATTGGAACCTTCATAAGCTACGTCGTGCATCCTCAGATAACATACTACAGCAGGAAAATGCGAGGTCCACATTGCTCGTGACGTCATGAAGGTAATTCGTAAAATGGGACGGAAAGTCTCTCCGCATCCCGCTTCAGTCCCTTCTTAGCGCACATCCGTGTAATCCTTTTGATGCTTTTAAGGTAAGTAAGCAAAGCCAACACTACAAAACAAGAGATGACATCGAGAAAGTATGCTCGTTATTTTCGCAGTGCTGGAACAGAGCTTACAGTAAGAACACTTTTAATCTCCTACAATGCTGGTTAAGAAATAAAAGGCTAAACAAGTGTAGCGTGTTTGGTGCTCCAAAAATAAATGCATATGATTTATGAAACGTTGTAACTTGTGACTAGAGCTAGGGGGCCGCGCCCTGTGGTTAGACCATTCTCTTCTCACTTAGGCGATCCAGGTTCGATCCCAAGCCACCGCATGTGGGATTTGTGGTGGACAAAACAGTGCTGGGGCGGGTTTTCGGTTTCCCCCGCCATCACATTCCACCAGCTCCATCTTCGCTCCATGTATCATCGCTATATGACCTGCGGTACCTTGTAGGGAAAGCGGGCGTTAAACACTATAAAAGAGCTAGGCTTTTTCGCGATGTACCACATATTTAATTGTTAGTCTGGTATATTCTTTATTTGTTTATTCCTCGACTTATGAAAAACTAATCAAATTGTAGTAAATTAAGTTATTTTATGCATATATAGAAATTGGTTCTATAGATCATGTTTTTAAAAAGGAAATCTCATTTTCACCATATTTTCACTCTTTTTGAGGAGTTTCTTTTTTCTGAGCTTTTAAACAGAATTACATATCGTATTTTGTTTCTTGGAAAATGGTCAAACGTTTCCTTTCACACCAGTATTATTTAAATTTGAAATATTGTATACACTTTACCGTTGTGGAATATGTTATACCACAAGCAGGTAACTTAGATATAATTTATATATTATCCTATATTATTATCTCCTATAGTTTGGGCAACGAACGACTGGCAAATGTCTCATTGAGTTACTGCATCTTGCTGAATTCGGAAAGTATACAGTTCAGGAAAATATCCTAAGTGAAACGTATTCGTGCAAAAATGACAACATTTCTGTTTCAATATGAAGAGAGAGTGTTTTGCACTGATGGTAAAATACTGTAGTGTAAACTTTGTGGCTTACTGCTTGAAAAGTGTTAGAAGGTATCATACATTGCTTTACACTTATCTTAAAATTATATTCTCAATATTAAATGCGTGTCTCTTGTCAGCCGAAGTAGAAACAAGTGCTAGCTAGCTCAGATGGTGCGAGGGGTCCCGAGTTCGATTCCCGGATAATATGGAAAATGCAATATTATTTTATTTATTTATTTATTTATTTATGCTAAGCTATATACAGGGCTGAACACCGGTCATACTCATATTTTACAATAGTTTATTAATTCTAGTTTATTACACCATTTTGTCCATTTACTGTCCATACCCCATTATTTTTCACTTTGTATAAGAATTGCCCAATCTTCTTTACTGTCTTTTTGAAACATTTCAACTACCGCTACATTTCTATTTTACACCATTTCTTATTAATATACTCTTTTCTCCAAAGTTCAGTCCCTTTACATTTAAATAAAATGTGTTCTAAATCTTCATTTCCGCCACATGTAAGGCATTGGTTTTGAGGAATAGCGTTCCCTAAACCTTTTAATCTCCATACTCCTGCTTTCAGCCATTACATACTTTTCTCTTCCCCACGAGTCTTTCATTGGTATAAAGAAAACTAAAGATCTCTTTTCAGTTATCTCACTAAATGGCAATATTATTAAAGATTTTTTATCTCCCCTGAGTCTGGAAACATGAATGATTATATGTGTAATAATTATATTCTATAAAATCCAAGACAAGTGTACAGGAGTTAATAGCATTGTTACATGTTCCAAAGATATGTTCCATTGCAGTTAAAGGCGGTATGAATGGAACGTTTATTTTTTAAAGTATAAAGCTTTAATTGCTAACAATAGCAAATATTTTTATATAAAGCGAAGTAAAACCGAAGCATATCCACAAATCACAGAATATGTTAACTGTATACCCATTGTTTAAATAAAAAGGCGTATTTCCATAATATTAACTTCGATAGTTCATTTGCTTATGATGCGCATTTTATTCTTACATAGATACTCATATTGTCAATTATTACACAAACGAAATGTTATCTCATTATAATGTTGTTTGCTCACATGTTTACGCTAGTGTGAATATCATTGTAGCTTTTAGGCAAAATAGCATTTTTAGTTGAATATTGTGTTTATTTTGGATCATAAATACCCCAGCCATTCTGATAAATAAAACTTGGAGGTTTGGGCGTGGTATGCCTTGCGTTAAACTGAGGCTACAGGTATAACGAAAATAATTTAACAATGAACACTCAATAACAGTAGGCCAGTGGTGGTAAAGGTGTTGGTTGCCATTAAACGCCAGTCGCTTAGACACACAGGGACCCAATTTCCGAGTCTTTCTGTACAGACTAAATACCACCGTTCTCTAGGCGTTCTGTCTATGGATAACCTCTGCAGTTTAGCTCATTACTGAAGTAGAATTAGGCAATTATGTTTTCTTATCCTTCTAAAACATAACCAGAAATGTTGAATTTATTGTGGTCGCATAGGGAGAGAGTTCATTTTGTTGGATACCTTATAGTTAGTAGCAGTAGTTGATATCAAATTCTTCTTAAGCTGCAGTAACTTCTCCGAGAAGATAGTGATAAAAAAATAAATAAACACCCCGGCATAGTTTGTAAACAGGCTCAAAGATGCTTTTCAACGATTTCTCCAGAGCGAATAAAGTTTTTATCTCCATTTCCCTCACCTATGAACCCTGTGCAACATGAATTGTGACAACTTATATAAATCTAAGGCACTTTACTTATACACCCAACACAGACGACAATCCTTTCCACAAATTTATGTGACATGAGGATGTGTTGTATGGGCCCAAAACTAAGCCACCCAGCGTAAAAGCCGCACACTTTAAAACTCGAGGGGAATAAGGTGGAAAAATTTGGCCTAAAATAACTATTTGGATTGAATGAATAAAATGAGTATAAAAGTTTATTTTCTGTACTTAACATGTATGTAAGTATTTTTCTTAGCATCTAGCATCAAACTGTTTGCCAAAGTTTGCGTTATTCACATCATTTTCACGGTTCTTTTCATTTCTCTTCCACAATCTGCCTTCCTCGCCGCCATCCAGCGTATTCGATATCATTTGAAGAAACGATATACATTATGTTAACACTAAAACACAGTAATATTTTTCATTGTGCATAATAAACTGCCACCAGTTTCAGTTTCAGATACTATCTTTATTGGTAGAATAGGTTCTAACGACGGCAAAGGCGTGTTAAGAACCAAGGTAGCATATTTATCTCGCAACCCGAATTTTTGCCGTTGAAATCTGGTTCAAAGCGCGGCATTTTTAGGCCAATATTTTACTGATGGCAAACAGCCATCAATTCGAGATCTTCGTCAAACTCTTGGAACAAGAGTACGCACATAAACAAACTTGGTGCGATATAGGTAATATACGAACATCTTGTAAACATCAAAACATTTTGGGAATCTTCAGGGTGACAGTATACGACTTAACAATTATTTGCAGTAATTGAGCTTTGAATTACAATTTGGAATTTAACTTGTGTTAATGTAACGTGTAAAATGTTATAATAAATATTAGGTTATATGATGTTTAACTTTATCTACTACGCATAGTAAGTAGGAGAATTATTGTATTCCACCCGAAATTGGATATAGTGATTTCCTCGGAAATACATGTTTTGAGATTCGTCGAATCATAAAAGAGAATGTCTATCTACCTGTCTAAATAACATAACTCAAACACAATAAAGTCGGTTTAATACCAAAATTAGTATCTATATTCAATATCTTCTTAGATGATGGACGATTTTCAAGAAAATTCCCCATCTAAAACATCCTTTATAGGGAAACTGTTTCAAAATCTTTGATTTTATAAAAAAAAAATAGCTCTAATACTTTTGATTAAAATACGATATGTTTAGCATATGCTCACAACAAATCAAATGTATATCTCTAATTATCTGGGAATAACCTCTTCATTTTGGATGCCTTTTGCCAAACCGTGGCAATAGACAAAATCTTACCACACAAAGATAGATCCCGTTAAGCAGACAACGTATTTTTTGGAATGAACATTTCCGAGATATTCCATGGTATTGATTTAAATTTTACAATGCTCATTCGTTTATGTTTGCCATCCCTTGGCCTAGCGTATTCCTTTATTCCGCTCGTATCTTTAAATAAATACTAAATACACCCATGGCTGCTATGTATCTCGTTTAACGTAATGGTCTTTTAAAAATAGTTTCTTGCAGAACAGGTGGTAAAGGTCATGTAGTGCACCAGTTTTTTTTTTAATTTTTTTACTTTCTCTATACGTACTATGTATAAAGCATTTTTAGAAAATTGTCCGTGTGTGTGTGTTCGTTTGTGTGTATGTGAGTGTCTATGGGCAGCATAGCTAAATAACGAGCAGACCGTTAAATACTAAACTAGGTATTTAAGTTCAGTGTCTTCCAAGGATGCGACACAAATATTTTCAATTTTCACAAATATTTATCCCAAACTACCCTTTACGTGGAACATTTTTCGAAAATTTTTATTTTCTCAAAAATGGCTCTAACAATTTTGGTTAAAGACTCTTATATTTGAGATATTTATGTGACAAATAAAATATCTTCAATTTTCTGGGAATAACCTCTTAAGACATGTTTATTCTGGATGAATTTTTCAAAATTTTGAATAACTGGTAAACGTAAGAGATAGCAAAAGCTTACCAGACAAAACATGTAGAGCTTGTTAAAACACACACTTTGTTTTATATATATATTTTTTTCCTCCGTGGAGTTGACAGATTTTTTATATATTCCCTGTTATTAGCTTCACCTGTAAGATACGTCGTCCTCCGTGGTGTACCATATACCTAAGGTCGCGGGTTCAAACTCGGGGGAAGATGATGGATTTTTTCGGGTGTAAACATCCTTAGCAAGGCTCCCTTCGTAAGGGAAGTAAAGCCGTTGTTCCCGTGTCGTAGATTAACGGCACAAAAAAGAACCTCAAGTCCGATAGAGAGGCCTCTGAGCAAAATTAAATGGTCTTTCACGGCCCAATTTAGAATGGGACGCTGAGGCCCACAGTAGTCCATTTCCTTTTACCTTTAAGATACAGACAACTCCTGTCCATGCTTCAATCACATAGCAACCAGGTTTTAAAACACTGACTATCAATTTAGCCTTTGATACTCTCTTATTTCCATTGTACTTACAAAGAAGCAGGTAATCTGACCCTTTCTGTCAATTATTTTCTCCATTAGAATTAATAAATACAAGAAGAAACTTTTTAACAATAATTGATTGCAGAGATGTAGAGAAAGTCGTGTGAATGGAACACATCAGATTTTTTTTAGTATTTGTTAAGACATATCTGATTTAGTAAATTGCATACACAATTACGCTTGCTCATTTTTTTTGCGAAAAATAAATGTTCATTTTCGGAATTTTTCTCAGTCAACAAAGAAATTGATTTAAGCCGAGATTAATTTAGTTAAAATGGATGATTGGCAAGATAGAAAAACTTAGAAAGAGCAATAGGGAGGTTGAGATATCTTTACTCAACGAATCTCATTCTAATAGCATCTTGATCTTTGCTGTCTCCACTCATTACCCGAATGAAATCTCTCATCCTTTTAAGCTTCTTGAAAACGTGAGGATTGCAAGAAAGTAAACTGCGATTGTTTGTGAATGATGCAGAGTTTTTCATTATCATTTGAGCCCGTTAATGGAATTTCCGGTTGCTCTGTAGAATGGGGACGTGCGTTATCATTAACCATAATCTCATTCTAAAAGCAGCGAAGTGAATTTGTGCTTGGATACTGTTGACAGGTTCTTCAGCGTCCTTCTGAAGATGCTATCTTAATTATCCTGACACGATCTGGAATTGTTTTAATGAAAAAGTTTCCTTAATCTAAAATATCATCACCACCAACTTTTTAAGTCTTTCAATTTTTCAGTATAACGTGAACTTCATTTGTTCTCTATATATCTGTTCCTTTACTACGAATAGGAAGAATAGGAGGTATTGTTTTCCACCAAAAATGCGATGACGAGATTTTATCGGAAATATACACTTTGGTTCTCAAAAACAAAAACATACGAAAAAGGCTGTGTATATCTGTGACACAATTAAGAAACGTGTAGTCCATAAACATCAAATCTAATGTTTAAATTCAGAATTTTCTAAGGATGCAACAGGAAACCTTTTAAGATAATCCTGACACCCCAAACTACCTTTTAAATGGAACATTGAAAAGCTTCATTCTCAAAAAATTTTCTAACAATTTTGATTATAATACATTTTAAGATATTTTTATGCCAAATAAAATGTGTATCTTGAAACTTCTGAAGTTTTCTTCATTCTGGATGACTTCTGCATAAGTGGTAACCCAGAAGAGACAAAATATTACTACACAAAAATGTAGATGTTAAAGCGCACAATTTATGCTAAATGCATGTTATGGCATTAACAATTACTAAAGTACTCCTTGCTATTGGTTTAAATTTTCCAACACTTAGTATTTTACTCAAATGGGAAGTCGTTATACATATTTGTATTCTTTTATTTACTCCTCGCATGTAAAGAGAACGGAAATTCAATTCTAATACGTAACGACCGGTTAAAAGATTTCATTATCACATTAGCTTCATGTATTTCCTTATTACCCTTATATCTGGAAGAAAATATGTAATAAAATCATTTCTGGTACTGACAGTTAAATATTTTGAGAAATGGTTGTTATATAATGACTTTGAAATTCCGTTCTCTTCGCCTGAGGAAGAGAAGGAAAAAGAATAAAGGAATAACAACTTATCATTTGAGAAAAGTATAAGTATTAAAACAATTTAATCGAATAACTGGAAATATCGGAATATATAAAAAGCTTAGCTGTCAATGTTTTTGAAGGACTTTATTCTATAAATATTCACCTTTAGTTTCTTCCTAAACTCTCTTATACCTGAACGTTTGTTTAAAGTACTTGTTAACAGAATACTTGTTTCATCACGACGACGGAGAATAATTTAATTTTCTGAATATAAACATAAAGGTGGCAATCCTGCTGGCACACTGTAAGTTCTTTCATTATTCCCTGTTAGCTACTTGCTTCATAAATGGAAACTTGTTATTTATTTTGAGTAAGCTTGAAGGCATTTGATCAAAGAAAGTGTCGTATTTATGAAACGCTGAAGACAACCTCGACTTCTCCTACCAAGTAAACATTCTTTGTTTCTCCTCTGAAAATACACTCTCGGAATAAATTATCTGAACGTAGGGAGGTATGCGAAATATGCTTTCTCAGAAGTTTATCAAAGACAAAGGTGCAACTAACGCTCAAGCAAGTATAAATAAAAGCAATATGTAATCTGCATTTGTGTCCATGCAAGGGAACTGGAGCTAACCTTGTCGGTTTAACCTACTGATGTAGCTGCAATGACTGGAATTTCTCGTTTTGATAGTAACTTTTATTGCAAATATTATACATGTTACTCTTGCAGAGAGTTTATTTTCTTTAAGTTTAAGGATCATTGTAAATCAAGCTCTTCCATAGACAATTCCAGCTTGTATGTCGAGTCCCTCATTTCAATTAATACTGCAGTAAAACAAAATTTAAGTTCATAACATTTCTGAATCTATCAATGTTTGTTTTACAAAGTCCTGTGCTGAGGAACATTCGTAAAATGCACCAAAAGATAAAAAATTCTGTGCATATGTTCTAGAGATTTTAACTAGGTTTATTTTAATTATTTTAATATCTATACTACGCGCAGAGCTTGGGGGAACTTTTTCTCGATCTTCAATATTTTTATAAAAACTCAGATATGTTCCACTCGCATAAAGTTCTGTATCTGTTCCACAAACAAACTCTCCTTACAAAAGATAACTCCTTTATCTACGTCATGCTAATCAAGATAAACATTGCCGGAATTGGTTTTATCACTTGCTTCTTTGCAAATAGGAGGAAATAAGGGAATACACTGGAATAACGCGGTAGCCAAATCTTTTAAAAGCCAGTCACTGAGAGAAACAATTGAAATTCGGTTCTCTTTGTTTGCTAAAGGTAAACAAAAGAGAGACGAAAAGAAACATGTCTCCCATTTAAGAAAAGTTTAAGTACTTAAACCTGATACAAAAAAAAAAAAAAACAAACAAAAAAAACAGAAATATATATGACAATAATTGTGTGTTTTAATGAGACCTATATTTTTTGTGCAGTAAGGATTTGTCTACGACTTACGGTTTACCAGTTATACAAACGTTATACAAAAGTCATCAAAATGCAGAAAATTCATGATATACATTTCGTTTGTTATGAAAATATCTTAAATACATGTTTTGAGACCCCATGAATCAAAAAAACGTTCATGTTACATATTTGAAAGATCTTATTACCAAGTTTGGTTTAACCTATTTTCATTTTTGAGTTATGCTCCCCACAGACACACATCGGATCATGTTTCTAAAAATCTCCCATGTAAAAAAAAGTTGGAGGTGGGGCTATTTTTTGATTTAAAAAAATTTTCGCGCGTTCGTGTGTGTGATTTTATATGTAACAATAACGGCGAAATAACAAAATTGATATTTAAGATAAATTTTTGACAAGGATATCTGAAATTTTTTCAAGAAAATACCTCTGCTCCAAATTTCGTTTTGCGTGGATATTTCTCATCTTTTCGTTTCAAAATATCGCTCTAGCATAATTCCGTATATACATGTTAACGTAACAAACAAGATATGTAGGTATATTTTGAATTTTCTGCGAATTTCATGCCAATGCATCGTCATTCTCAATGAATTTGTATAATTTTGAATATATAAATGTTAACAAAAGGAAACATACAACTTTTTGCACTAAAACACACAAATTATTGTTTTATTTATTTCTTTTATTAGGATGGCAGTAACCATTTCCGCGAAACATCATGTTTGTTCCTATTTGTTAGAATTTTCCGATGATTTTCAAAATGATATGTCACCATCATTCTGCTGTGCATGATAGCAAGCAAAGAGTGTGGAATTTCAAAGTCAGCATTCAGCGATCCACTGTAATCCTCTCATATCTACGTACAACAGATACACAATGAAACCAATTCTGTAGACTTTTGTTCAATTAACGTGGTGTAAAGTGACAAAGAGTTAGAAAATGCTGTATATGAGATATAGAATTAAATTACAATGGGTAGAGAATGTAGCAAATAAGATTCTTCCACTACAGTATAAATGTAAAAATCTTTCCTGGGAAAATATAGCTCCTATTGCATTAGGCCACTTTCCTTCTGTTCAGCTCTACCAAACAATGCAATACAATAATGATGATGAAGTTGGAAGCGAGTTTAAGTCTATGCACCTCAGCTAAAAGGCTTTTTGAGCGCTTCCTTAGCTTGTTAGACTGTTCAACGCGTTCAGTCAGCCGAGTTATGTAACTTACAAGTTGAGCCGCTTCTCCGGGATGCTTAGCCATTTTAAGATGAGATGTCTGCTTTCTAGAGCTTCACATTCCAGAAGAAGGTGATTTGCTGTTTCATTAGATGATTTCCTCATGGAATAGCCCTATCGTCCTAAGATGTTTCCTGGTGAGAAAGCAAATGATTTTCCTTGGGACTTGCCTATTTAATTTAATGAGGCAATCATTTAGATTTGTATTAGGTTATTTGATTAAAATTCTATTAGTTTTGTCCTTAGGGATTCGGAATCATCTTTGATTGTTCTCTTCATCCAAGCGGTACAGTACAACATATTAAAAATGAGCAAACAAAAGCCTAACTATGGTATTGAGTAAAAAGGAAAAGCAAATCATAATCAACGTGTTTTTAAGCGAATATTCTATATAGGCAAAAACAATTAATCTAAACATTTAATTTTACAATTTCATACATTGTTGGTAATACACAAAATAATAGTAATAATAAATGCATATTGCAACATATACCATTATAATTGAGGAACAAATTAAGCTGAATTATAAATGTATGCCCAATATTCCTCTTTAACTGTATAAGATTCCGGCTATGCAAAAGACGCGTCACTTGAAATAGTTTCTTGAGGGAGTTTCTCAATTATGACACTAGAAAAGTAGTTAAGGTGAGGAATGCTAAAAATGTGTAAATCAAATATCACTTTGTAATTAAAATTATATTGTTTAAATGATCCTTGTAAAGATTAGTGATCTACAATGAGGTTTGTATTTCTATTCTCAGATCTTTATGATATTGTTGAAACCTCTACACTTTTATTTAAAAAGACGTTAAAGGTGTGATTACTTTGGCCATCAAAGTGATATTCTTGATTCTCAACCCCAATTTACTAAAAATTAAACGGGGCCAATATTTAGTAGTAGGTATTTATTTACAAGAAAATACATTACTTAAGATAATTTACAAGAAAAGATGGATTAAAGGGTTTTCCAAAGTTGTATGCAAAAAATGTTGTAATAAAAACTATACAGAATTCTTTTCCATAATCTTACACTAGCAACAGCACAACTTAGCAACTGTGTTTTGTTTGTGTTTCTTTACTTTGCTGTATTGTTCTTTATTCCTCTACAATTGATAATAATTTAGCACTTTACATATTTTAAACTAAATAAAAAATCAGTCAAGTTTTAAGGTGCACAAAGTTTAACAAGTGAGTATAGCAATATATTTTGTGAAACTAATATTAGTTAAACAAATTATATAATAGTAAGTATGTATTAATAGATTAAATAATTAGTATACGTTTTATACAAAACTCAATACAATGAAAAGCAATACTGTTGGGTATTTATTTCAATGAAAGAAATACAAATTTCATTTCAAAATTCAAAACACCCTAGCCGTATAGCTGAAATAGAGCCACAGATAAAGATAATCATATGATAATTTGATAAGGTATAAACTAATATTATTAATGAACGCTGTCAATAAAATTTAAAAATACTAAATGTTCAAAAAGGAATATTTAGATACGAAAATATATCTGTTTTTCCCATTTTTGCTTATTATCTCGCCATTAAACGAACTTTCACATAGTTTTAAATATAAGAACGTAAGAATTGCTAAATAAGCTATAAACAGTAAAGTTTTTTGTTTTATAAACTAGAGTGAAACAGCAGACAATATTTGTGTATTACAAAATCTTTTTAGTAGTACTGCTTTTCGAAACATCTTGTAGCATATATATTTCACTGAGTTTGAAAGGGGATGAATTAAATATTAAGTGAATGGTAGGAGAGAATGGAACGTGTAGAGGGGAGGGACAGCAAGAAACTGAGTAAAAATGAATACATCGCAATTTTTACATACATATTGGCTTTTAGGCGTGAACCTAATCAGCCATGAGGGGGACAGAAAATGGCTGAGATAGAACACACACCGGAAACACATCTCAAATCACCACGCAGACCTCGAACCCGTGATACCTAGCGCCACGAAGCACCAAAGCTAGATACTTTAGCAAGCAAAGCCATAGAGATTGGCGTTCTCAATTTTATCAATAACGCGAATGAGTTGCAACATGATGATGACAATATAATGAAAATTGCTGTTTAAAAGGTAAAGAAGAATTGGCGGAAGGGGGACTGTGGCCGGCTTAAAACGGGCTGATAAACCATTATTTTCGGAAACTATCAATTAAATTCAAATGCAGATAGGGAATTATAAATTTGTGTTATCGGAATTAGAAAAACTAATTTGGAAAAAAAAAGGAGGGGGGGGGGAGTTTAAAACGGATTTGTTGAGCGACACAAGCTCGTTCTCTCTTTGGTTGCCCCATTTATTTGGTATTGACACTGCCCCACAAGTCCCTCGCTGCGGTCAAATGGGGAAGTTATTGGAAGGTGGTTTCACATGGTGGTTTGACATTGGTAAATGTTCCGTGAGGTTTTGTTTTGCTCTGTGATTTATACGATGTTGCTGACCCGCTGTGACCGTCCCAATTTATGTTAATGTCGGCAGAGCAGGGGGTCGTGAAATAACTCGTAAAATTGAACATTTCCAAGTGCTCAGTGTGCGTATCACCTCTTAGACCAACACAGAATTTCCTCCCGAACATTGCCTCATTAGCCAAATATGTTGCACATGTAACTACCAGTGTTTCAGCAAATCTCTGTGTTATAACAGCAAAACGAATTTAATTTAAAATTTTGAGATAAGGTGAAATACAAAATTCTTGATGTGTCGCATTCATTTGGCTTTCTCTACCTCATCCTTTTTGGTCCATTTATATCAGCTCCAATAAATACAGAAAATGTAATTATAAGTTGAATAAAATAATTAAGCGCCCGTGTGTGGGATTCATGGTGGACGAAGCGGCGTCTGGGCGGGGTTTTCTCCAGGTCCTCCGGTTTCCCCCGCCACTCATTCCACCAATTACTCCATCATCACCTTTCCAATCATTTATTTCGCTTACATTTCATATTCACCCACTTCATGTTCATACCTGGCTACAAACCGACCCCTCGTAACAGGTTCTCCATCCTGTGGTTTCGTGCCGTTAACTCCCCGACAGGCTTCTGACCATTAGGCATTGGCTTGTAAGTCCTACGATTACGGGGAGGGTAAGCCGATTACGAAACGAATAAAATAATTGTTAAGCCACCATGGATTATTAAAAAATAATAATAGTCATGTCACTCAAGGATTAATGTTTAAAATTTGCCAAAATAGTGAATTAATACAATTCAATATCAATAACATTATTTTAAATACCTGGTCCTCTCGTTGCCTTGAACTGCATTTTTTCTGTGGAACATTTGCCAATCGGCAATTGTGTTAAATATTTTATTTTTTGCTGTCGTTTGCTGTCGTTGGATTACTATTTTCTACTATTTTCTATAATTTTGTTCATTATACACACACATTGATACTTACAGACTCTGGAGAGGATAAGGAATAATTTATATATATATATATATATATATATATATATATATATATATATATATAAACAGTACCGGAGTCTGATCATCATTTACATTTCCCCCCGTAGGTTTTACTGATTACTGGTTTTGCTGATTTTACTGTTCCTTTACAAACATAGACACATTGCAC
Source organism: Hymenopus coronatus (assembly GCA_030762935.1). NCBI lineage: Eukaryota > Metazoa > Arthropoda > Insecta > Mantodea > Hymenopodidae > Hymenopus > Hymenopus coronatus. The sequence continues at coordinate 59,420,488 of CM060882.1, forward strand.
AAACATATAACACCCATGCCCAAGGCGGGACTCGAACCCACGATCCCCTGCCCACGAAGCACCAAAGCGAGACGCTTTAGCGAGCGTGGTCATGGGGACCGGCATCTTGAGTTGGAAAAAAATCCCCACGTCCCAACCAGTAATCAAACCCGTGACTCCTCGCACAGCAGACAGGAGCTCTACCGACTGATTTACGAGGTCACCTCTATCCCATTTTTATTTATACGAATAAAAAAGCGTATTGTTGTATATACTTTCAAATTGTTATAAACGTTTGTATAGATTTAATTACACATTTATGTTGGTTCATGGTGATATTCAAATGTTTAAAACCATGTTGCTGTATGATAGCCCTTGAATTCCATTTTCCTTTCATAATATTGAAAGAAATAATTGAATAGCGACAATACTGTAAAAATGATATGTGCTGTAATTTCGAATCAAACGGATATCTCGGAAATGGCTGATGCCACTGTTGGTTTAAGGAAATTATGTATTGTGAAATGCGTTTTTGTCTCGTCCATATAGTTTACACATTTTGAAAAATTACTTCCGAATAAAGAGGACAAAGACTTTGGCAGAAAGTTCAAGAAATAGATTTTATTTACTGTGCAAAGATGTTTATTATATGGTATTTTAATCAAACTCTTAAACTCGTTTGTGAGAAAATAAATAAATATTCCTTGTAGTGAGTAGTTTTGGAATGGAAGTATGTTCTTGAAAGTCTTTGTGTCGTATCTTTGGAATAAACTTAAATTCAACTTTGGTGTGCATTAGACTTTTCGTTTTTGAATGTATGTTAGTCATATACGTGTACGTGGGCGTACACCTATGTCTAAAATGCTTCTTTTTCCCTTTGTTAATGTAAAATCTCCATCCGCTTTTTTATGAACTGCATTATTTTTTCTTTCTACCAGGTGTGCTGTAGATAAAGTAATAAAGAAAAGTGTGATATATTTATATTTTGTTCTTTTATGTTCTTTAATCCCCTTTTCCCTCATATTGCGCGGTTAAAAGGGAAAAGACTTGGTATTGTTGAAAGGATTAGTGCTAATCCCCGTGATGGTGCGTAAATAATTAAAATATTACTGTTACGGACGCCTTCGTTCTCGAGAATACATGTATCTTCTGGGACTTAACGTAAAATAGTCAGTAAGAAACTATTAGCTCCGCAAAAGTCTGAATCAATGTATATTTCTTGAAAAAAAATAATAATAGTCAAACGGAAAATGTACACTCTAATTCAAAAAGTATAAATTCTCCACGTACTATCTAAGCTCACTTTTTCGGTCCTACTCTAAGATACTGTTGTAGGTAAGCGCCGTTGAAACATCGGGAAATCCTTCGCGTTGCACAGTTTGTCTATTTTAAAAACTATAGGTGATAATTAGGGAGAATATGTTGTGTCTCGACCCTACTACTCTCATGTTATCGGTGGCAAACACTCGCACTAACTGTTACGTCATACACTGGATAGGCGCTGTGGAAAATCAGTGTGCGTAAAACGAGTGTTCGTGTACAAACTCAGCGTGTAAAAACAGTAGTAGGTGAGGTATAATAAATCTAATATTAATGACATAAATGAAACATCCATACAAATGCTCACTGTTTGTAGCATTACGTGATGGACTGTGCAATGCGCTCGATCGGCGCAATCCCTCAGTAGTCTATATTTGTTAGACAACTGCAACACTAGCGACACCGCTGTCAGCAGTAGACTGAACTGGAACGGGTTATACTTGTTTTATAGTGTTTAGGGCCCAGTTTTACTACAAATGGTACCGCAGGCGATAACACCGATGATACATTGAATGAAGATGGAGCACCGTTGGAATGCGATGGCGGTAGAAACTATAGAGCTCGGAGAAAAACCGCCCCTGCGCCGCTTTGTCCACCACAAATCCCACATACGGTCGCTTGGGATCGAAGTTGGGCCGCCTAGGTGAGAGGAGAGTTCTAATCACCCGGCCACGTTGCGGCCAGGACTATAGTTATGTAGAAGTATTGCAACAAATGCAGCCGTGTTAAACTTAGAATCCGGAGTTTACATGGAGGTGGGTTGCATGCAGTAGCATTTCTTTAACAAGGGGCCATTGATGTCGAGATTTTGTGAACTATACTGAAAACAAAAATAATCGTGTATCAGCTTTCTCTTCCATAGAGTCTGTATTTGGCTGAAAAAATTTCAAATTTTAAGTTGAAATGGCTGACTTTCGGAAAATGCGCGCCTGACGGTGGTATGCAAGGCACTGAAAATGAACTTTGCCAGTACCGAGGTTACGCGCAAGACTGCCCTAGAGCTAATTAACAACCGAGATTTCGGGTCGAGAAGACAAAATCACAAACGGATTCGATACACCCTATGTACGTACATAGTCGGTTCAGAAGCTATTGTATTTCACCCAAGAATTCTATACTGAGATGTCACCAGAAATAATTTCAGGAACCCTAAGTAAAAAAAAACAACACACTTTTATAAACATATTTGTGTGTGTGTGTGTGTGTGTGTGTGTGTGTGTGTGTGTGTACAGGATAACCCAAAAACTTGAGATCCATTAAATACCAAACCTAGTATTTCAAGTCAAGTATCTTCCAGGGATGCGACGGAAAGATTTTCAGGAAAATCCCCCCCCCCCCGCAACTTTCACACGGAAAAATTTCGAAATTGTTGATTTTCCCAAATGGCTCTTACGATTATGATTAAAATGTGTTAAATATATTTGAATTATAAATATATTTAATGCTTGAATTTTATGGGAATATCCTTTGAAGATCTTTTCATTCTTGGTGGCCTTTGCATCACTTTCAAACCGTAAGTGCTAGATAAAAACCTACTACACAAAAATATACAACTCGCCATATACCTGTTTGTGGATCTAACCATTTCTTAAGATATTCCTTGTTATTGGTTACAATTTACAATATCTAAAACTTTCCTCAAACGGGAATTTGTATTCCTGTTTCTATTAAGATTACTCTTGGCCATGCAAAACGAACGGAATTTCAATGACTTGCAACCATATTTCAAAAGATTTAACTACCGCTTTATTCTAGGGTATTCCCTGTTTCACTTCTACTTTAAAAGAACTAAGTAATAAGACCAGTACTTTTAATGATTATCTCGATAGCATGAAGTAGAAGAATAAGTTTCCGAAAAATGGTTTGTTACAGAATAGGAGATAAAAATATTATGAATGAAAGGGGTCGCGCCGTGGCCGGGTGGTTAAGCCATTCACCTCTGACAAAGGATTCGATGCAAGGTAGCTGCATGTTGGATTTGTGTTGGACAAAGCAACGTAGAGGCGGGTTTTTTCCGGTTTACCCCACCATCGCATTCCACCGGTGCTCCTTCATTCCACGTAGCATGAGTATCATCGCCTGCGGTGCCATATGTAATAAAAGCGGGCGTTAAACTCTATAAAAACCATTTTAACTTTCAAATGACATTTCATTCTAATCGTTGTATACAATTTGCTACATTATCTGAAATGAAGCGCTCAAGGCGTTTTTGTGCTGCAAGCTCTGTATTTCATAGTTGCAATGAAAATGACATATCACACAACTCAAGTCAACAGCTGTAATCACAAAGCACTGGGGATCTCGTTATGTCGACTACACATCAAAGTTAGACATCGAGAACTGTTGCAAAAAAAGAGCTTAACTATCATCTTCTCGAATTTCTTGTTTCGCTTCTGCTTTGAGTCCTTTCAGCATAAACTGAAAATTGGAATAATGTATGTGATAGCGCGAAAGATTAGAATCTATGACACAGACCTTAGTATCTGGTTTCAACTGACTTATTTGTCTAAACTAAGTACAGTTAGTGTTGCATTCAGCCAAAAAATACGATATCGAGATTTAAAAAACTGATAAATTCCCTATAAAACGGATGTCCTATTACTATTATTCCCACACACATAAATAATAATGGCTTAAATGAAGCAGAAATGCTCATTTTCAGGTAATTTGAAATTGTTTTTGTAAATAGAGTGTGTGTTAGAGATAAATACCAAATTTAACGTTTGTAGCCAAGATGTTTAAGAAAACCTGTCCTCCTAAAGCTATTCCTTCCATGAAAAATTGATTTTTCTTCTTAAGAAAAAAACAAAAAGGCTCTAATAGTGACGTAAGCTTGAGAAGTTAACATGAGCACTAAAATGTTACATTGACTATTTTTAAATATTCTATGTGGTCATGTTCACCCTTGAATTCTTTCAGAGAATTTGTATAACTATGAGTCTACCATGTGGCCCAGTTGCCCCGTATTTGACGTGTGCAAATATCCCTTCTTGCGTTATAACAGTTGCAGAACTCAACGGGGTTAGTTCAAGGGGGAAATTGGTAAGAGCTCTCCTTGAATTTCCCAGTCTTGCTTTTCAACGGGGACGGTGAATGGGTCGTGATAATTAGGAGGAACACTTGCTTGGAGACCATAGAAATGTGTATATTTCTTTAAAGTGTGCAATATGTCCAAAAAGCTTTTTGCAATTTTGGTCTTTACCAGATGTTTCCTGCTGTTGATTTCAATTTTCTACTATTTTATGCTATACAGAATTGAAATGTTATGTTCGTTTTGCTGTTTCTTAGCACATCATGAAATGAGTATTAATGGCATTTTAAAAATGTTATTATGGTGTTTGCATAGCTATAATATACGTGTATTGAAACAGTTGTATTTTATCATTAACTACGACTGGATTAACAAAGCTTTTAATTATTAATTTGCATAATAGACATGAAGTTAAATTACATGTATAGAAAAACTCGTGTTATAAAACTCTTCAGAAACTAATTTTTTTATTAATTCAATATTCATAAAGATACATTTCTTAGCAAATTTAAACTGGCATTCTATATTATTTTTGTGTACAAGTTTTATTATTATTATTGTTGTTTTTGTTATAGCTAGTAGATATGATTTTGCTACGCGGCATATTTTACTTAGAACGGTAAAATATTTGTACTATACTGTGTATAAAATGTTGCGCATAATAGAACACATTTTTCCTTTAAGGTATTGACAAATGAACCTCGAGCAAAATAAAGCGGTCTTTCACGCCCGATTTAGAATGAGACGCTGAGAACCGCAGTAGTTAAAGAACGTCCATAAATAACACGCCATTTACATTTTTACCAACTTATGTTGTAGAGTTTCCTTCTATACCAGTAGTAAAGAAACTCTTTCATAGAGGCGGTATCCGAATCACCCCAGTATTTCACGTCAATTATTGCGTTGCTCGTTGGTTCGTTTTTGTGATCCTGGTTTATTTTCAGATCAGTCCCATGAAACTGATACCGACTGCATGTAATCTAAAGTTGGTTACCTGAAGCTGGAAACATTACGGAGGAAATACGCTACTGTGGCCTACGGGAATGAGTCACTTTTCATGTACGTTAGTATGTAACCTTAATATTCATCTCACGTTGATATAAATATATTAAATTGCCATTTCATTGTAATTCTGCGTTTTAATCGTGTAGAAGCGTCTTTCTCAACACAGGTTCAAAACTCGGCAGCAGAATATTTCCTACTCTGCTATCTGCAGCTAAAGATTTTATCACTGACGCTGTTTGCAGATTACTCGGATGGATAAGGACAGATCGTGTGAGCGCAAGGAACTTGATATTTCCGGACTTTTACCCACGAGTATGAAAACACCAGTAGCGTTGGTGATGCAATAATTAACTGCAACTCTTGCTGTGTTCCAGGCTTTATAAAACATTTTCACGAGTACACGCAAGCGACCTCCGTCGTCTTATAATTTATTGTACAACTTTATCGCATGGGTGGGTCGTAAGAAAGTAGCACAGTGTTGTGGTGTAATGGATATCGCAGACTTTTCTCTTTCTCAGCAATATCCGCCTTGAACGAGACCTTCCGGCGGTGCCGAAATGATAAATCCTGTTAATAGGAATTAAATTCTGGCATGAATTACTTGATGACACGCAGGGGTATGATTTGAGTAAATTAAACTGAAAAGTAATAAATAAAGCGGTGTGTACTAATTTAATTCCATTTTCCGAGGTACTACCGGAGTAAAGGAATATTAAGCTACATTGACCTCTAATAACAGCATTAAGAGACATATCCATATATACTTGTGTATTGGTGATCAATATCATGAAAAATCTGATGTTTTCCATTCACTTGCCTTTTTATACATCTCTACAATAAATTATTGTTAAAATGCTTATGCCTCTATTTACTTCATGCAATCGAGAAAAAATTAGCAGAAATCGTCTTATTACTTGCTTCTATGCAAGTAGAAGCGAAATTGGGGAGTGCCATAGGCTAAAGTGATAGCCAAAAGCTGGTTGCTTTGTGACTGAAGTTCCTTTGTTTGGATGGACAGGAGTTGATAAATTCCCGTATGAAAAAAGTATAAGTATTTTAAAGCTGCAACCAATAACAAGGAATTGCTACAAAAATTATATAACATAGCTTTGTGTTTTAAAGAACTCTACATTTTCTATTGGGCAAGTTTTTGTCTATCTCTTACCGTTTACCAATTACGCAAAACTCGACACAATGTATTCAGAATAAAGAGGTCTTTAGAGGCTGATCTCAGAAAATCCAAGTTATACATTTTATTTGCCATATCTTTAAAATAGGACATTTTAATCAAAATCGTTACAGCCATTTTTGAGATAATCAAAAATTTCTAAATTTTCTCCATGTAAAGGGTAATTTGGGGCGGGGGGGGGGTTCTCAAAATCTTCGTGTCGCATTTCTGGAAGATGCTAATCGTAAATACCCAGTTTGGTATTTTACCGACTTTTCGTTTATGAGTTATCGTGTTCACGGACACATACACATATATGCACTTTTCTCTAAAAATACAATTTTTTGATACAGAGGACCGCAAAACCTCTATTTCCAGTGAAATTTCGGTATCTAATATTTGAGTGGAGTGCAATACCTTCTCTATACACTATGCACGTAGTACGTGCAGAGAAAACAATAAAAACAAACCTTTAAAATATATACCAAACTATTCTTTGTTACAGTGCTGGATTAGTTCTGAAATTTACTTTTTTCTCTCTGTCGGAGCTTTCATAATCATCAGTATCCTATACAACAAATATTCGGCACATACATCATCCGTGAGAAAACGCGTGACGTCATGCGGATAGTGCAGCGAACGCCTGGCATCTGATAAGTTGTTACGGTTAATAATGCGGCTAATCCCATGCGTCAACTTTGCCGCCGCTGCGTTGCTCTCACAGGCTTTGTTTTGTTGACGCAACATTTAGATCGCACCTGCTACCAACTTTGAAACTTTAAACTGATGCAATGGCTTTAGGAGCAGCACAACGCTATACACAATATTTATCGAGGGGTTTAATTTATATCAAAAGGATTTTTAATAGTATAAAACGAGAAAGAAATCACAAATCTATAAGATTCCAAGCAGGTTTATTAATATTATTATTATCATGCTATTTTTATTATGTTTATTTTATAATATAGTCTAACTTGAATGTTACGGACAACTAACTTTCTAATGGCATCGGTATTTTTTTCACTTCATTGTGTCCAGCAATTACTTTTTTTTTTTTTTTTTACTCAACCTGGTAATCTAAGAGCCTAAACCCTGTTCCATACAAATTTTCACTTACCACTCAGTGGATGCGGTATTGTAACGGGTTGTTGTGTGATACAAACTAGCTCCTAATATTACATGATCATTTATATGTATATACTCGAATATCAATGTTAAACTTCCATTTTCATAAGCCTGTGAATCAACTGTATTTAATGAATCTGGGATTCGTGTAAGTTATTGCCACCAAATGGGTAAGAGGATCCTTCGACTAATTTATTTATATTTATATTCTTTTTAGCTTAAAACAGTACAATATGTTGCGCAGACAGTGATGCGATTTAGTAGGTATAGATATAGGATAAATATAAGTTATATTAAATACTTCGGAGAGGGACATCTCGTTAACTGTGGCCTGCTTATAACTATTGTGGCTATCACTTCAGAAGGAAGGGATGAAGTGATAGAACAGGAGGTTACAGGCTGCTAAAGTGACGCGTGAGATTCCAAAATAAACTCGAAGACTCGTCCCACTACTGGAGCTGCCTAAAGAGGCGATGAGGAGTACCCTTTTCTTTTAGCACGTTTCCGCGCCATCTGTCCTTCACCGCCATAGGTCATAAAACTAGAAAAACATCTTAAAATGAGAATGGAAGGTAAATGGAGAAGAAAAATCATGGAAGATGTAATACCACCACAGCATTCGCCTACCGACCGAGAAACACCAGGAAAAACTTAAGTTCAGCGTGGATGGTCAACAAAAATTGAGCCCGGTACCTCCCGGAATCTAGACTCATTACCTCCAAAAATCTCGCTTAGAGGTTAATTTCTGTTACTATGTAAGAAAATTTGTTACAGATAAGCGTTATGGAAACTATTTGATTACAAATTTGATTAGCATATTTTGAGTTTCAGGACAATTTTTGACTGCTTAATATTTTAAATAGTCATAAAATGTTAAGAGTGCAATTAAAGGCTATCGTTGTACTCACATTGTGCTTTGCCAAATTACACAAGGTAATTTGCCAGTAATAAGATTATGTAGCATACAAATACAAGATTCAAACGTAACAACAGATCACATTTTTGGTAATTTTTGCGAATATTGCAAAAGTTACAAAGTAACCACGCTACTTTTTTTTACAAAATAAGTTGAGCATTGGGTGTCTTTGGTGAAGACAATTAAGATTTATTCCTGGATTACACTATCAGTTTACCCCACATGACGTATTTTAATGATTTGGTGCTATAAGCTTGTCAGTTCAAACCCCTAGAACTTAATTACGGTCTAAACATGGCATATCGAAGGAAATATAGTAGCGTGCAAAATCATGCAATAAAACTACTAAAATGTAGGCGGTTATTTTCAATCGTAGTTGCACGACGATGTGACTGAAAGGTATACGAGTAGCTGAACGTATTGTTAAAGGAATGCAAATGTTTTGAATAATAGCGATCGATTGAAGATAAAAGGAAGGAAGGAAAAAAAAAAAAAAAGAGAAAATAACATTGCAGTATTCGTGTTCTTTATTTCCCCCTACCCATTTTATGCTTCAGCAATATTAGGATCACCAATTTACTGCTTCAAAAACAGGGCTAAAATTTAAACGCCCATTTGAACCATGGGCTTTAACTCGTGATTTGTGTCCTTTCTCACGGCATTCTGTTACAATGACAGGTGTTTTCAAAGTTGTGCCATAAATCCATGCTTCAAACGTTCCTAAAGCACGCAAAGTCTTGTTAATATCCCATGCTCACAGACTTAGTCTAGCTGAAAGATAATACATATCACAAAATATAGTTAAAACGTGACAGTTGATAGAAAGCAAGATGTATATGGTATCTGAATCTAAAGTCTTATGCTGAGAAATAGTAAATAAAACAATCTAAAGCAAATAACGAGAATAGTATAGTACACTAGATTGTAATATATCATATAGACGAAGCCAATAGCAGTTGATGAAATAAACAAGAACGTTTTTATCCGTTGGATTTTTTAGAAAATGACCTCGCAAGATGCAACAAATATAATAATATAAATAGTAATAACAATATAAATAGTACTAATAAATCAGTTACACAAGACCTGACAGTTCATAGCCGACTAACACAAATACCGGTATCATGCCCTCACTCACACAGCAGCAATGGGAAATCGTCATATACAGGGAAATAATGCGGCCAGTATCGCGCTTCCCTTCCTATCGATACCTACAGCCATTATCTATCGCTTCTCATTTTCCCAACGGAATCTATATATGCACCCAAAAGTCTGCATACTCACGGTGATGTATTTTTTTTTGGCGGAGAAGCGAGGATATACAGCAAATTAACTATATTGTAAATAGCTAGTTATGCTCTTCATTGTTCTTTTTAACACAAACGACCATGGGTAAAAGCAGTGATGCCCAATCAAGTGAAAGAGAAGAGGTTGGATCCATCTCCATTCATAGTTCGGGGAGATTTGGCACATTTGTGTACTCATGTCAGTCATAAACGAACCTCTCTTATGTTCGGTTACCATGGAATATGTCATTGGATTAGTGGAACTGAATTGAGTGAATGAAGGGGAAACACGTCATGCACTGTCATGAACTCAGTGTTACCACAAACACAAAATGAAGAAGGTGGTGTAAAGCCTCAATGTGAAGCCGCTTAGGTTCTTAGAGAATAGGTTGGGCTGGGTAAAAGTGACCAAAGAGGAATATAGCATAGACCGCATAACACTTCGCAGCACTGCACGGTACCAATGATGTCTATTGGAACAGGTGAAGGATGAAGCGGTCACGTATTTGGACACATATTCAGCTCGACTTGTGGCATAATGTTTTGTTTTGTAGGTTAATGTTCCTTAACCTGTAGATCATATCAGACGATGGATGAATGAAATGAGTAAAATGATACTCAAATGAATCGGGGATAATAGATCTTAGTTGCCCGACAATCTCCGGCTAAGGGGAAACCCCGGAAAAAGGCAATATTCAAACAACTCGCCCTAACCTTCGAGCTCAGGACTTCTTGATTGTGGGACAGACACACTACCACCCTACAACAGAGGCGTTTTCAACGGATTATATTTTTAATAATCTATCTTAACTTCCTCTACACGTACTATGTACATAGTACATAGAGAAGGTATTGTATTGCACCCAAAAATTCAATACCGAGATTTCACTGGAAATATATATATTTTTGGAACCCCCTGAATCCACAAAAAGCATTTTTAAAAACTGTCCGTTGTGTGTGTGTGTGTGTGGGCAGCATAGCTCAAAATCAAAAAGTCCTTATAATACCAAACTTGATTTTAAGTTCAGTATCTTACTGGTTCAACGCTCTCTGTTGGTAGGTGTGCAAATTAGATATGATATTATTAATATACCATTTTAATTATTATTTAATGTAATTTTATAGTTTTCTGAATTAGTTACATTGAACTTTTCATTTTGTTTTTTCTAAATTATTTTTTGGTGTTTGTTTATACTTATTTCAATTTAGCTCCAAGACATTCATGATCATGAACTCTAATTTACATACAATTTTTTTCATTGCTAGATATTTCACTACCACATTGCTCTTCCTAAATTGTTTAAGTAACAGTTGACAGTTACTAGACTCGTGAAAAAGTTTTTAAAATATGTCACCCAGTGAGAGGGGTGGATTGAACGAATGTCTTGGAAAAAAATCTGTGTTCCATTCACATGACTTTCTCTACTTTCTGCAACAAATTATTGTTGTTAAATATCTTATGCTTCTATTTACTTCACGCTAATCGAGATGTGTAAAATTTATAATGTGCAAAATTTTTACTTTTATTCGTACAAATTATAATTCGTACTCTTATTTTAATTATTATATTATCTACCCTGAAAGTGTTAACATTATTGTCTTTGTTTCGTTTATGTGCCTATTTAATGTAACACATTGGCGTTAGAACAAATATTGTATTCCACCCAAGAATTCCATACAAAGACTTAATGGAAATCCACATTTGGAGACTCCCTGAATCACTTGTAAAGCAGCTATAGAAAAAGGTCCGTTTATCTCTGTGTACAGCGTCACTCAAAAATGAAAAGTCGCTTAAATAGTAAACTTAGCACTTGAAGTTGAGTACCTTCTGAAGATATGAAACAAAGATGCTCAGCAAAATACATCCACACCAAACTTTCAATACAGAAAAGATTTGTTTTTAATACTCGATTTGCTAACTATTTTAATTAAAATACCATGTATTAAAGATATTTGCTGCCAAAGAAAATGCAGGTAGGTAGTCAGGTTTGTTGGTTTGTTGGCTGGTACTCGAAATATTCTGTAAAGTCCTCTTCTTTTGGAAGGACTTTTGTATAACCTTGTATAGCTAGTAAACCGTGAAAGATAGACAAACCCAGTACTCTAAAATATCTAAATATCTAGTTTAATATTTGGCAGTTCGGTTTTGAGTTCACGGATACACACGCACAAACTCACACACGTGCACATGGTCCTTCTTCTGAAAATGCTCACTTTTTTGGCGAAAGCTCGATATATATCTAACTATACGTTATAAATATACTCAGGATGATTCTTTTTTACTTTCTCTATACGCACTATAGTGTATAAGAATGTATTGCACTCCACCAATAAATTCGATACCGAGATTTCACCGGAAATATATGTTTTAGGGTCCCCTGTATCCAAAAAAAGTATTTTCAGAAAAAGGTCCGTGTGTGTCCGTGTGTCCGTGTGTCCGTGTGTCAGTGTGTCCGTGTGTCTGTGAACACGATAACTCAAAAACGAAAAGTCGGTAAAATACCAAACTTGGTATTTAAGTTTAGTATCTTCTAGGGATGCGACACGAAGATTTTGAGAAAAATCCCCCCACCCCAAACTAACCTTTACATGGAACTTTTTTCGAAAATTTTGATTTTCTAAAAAATGGCTCTAACGATTTTGATTAAAATATCATACATTAAAGATATTTACCTGATAAATAAAATGTCAATTTTGAATTTTCTGGGAATAGCCTCTAAAGACTACTTTATTCTGGATGAATTTTGCATAACTACTAAACCGTAAGAGATGAACAAAAACTTAACACACAAAAAATGTTGATCACGTTAAAACACACAATTTATGTTATATACATTTTTTTCGTGGAGTTGATCGTTTTTTAGATACTCCTTTTTCTTGGTTTCAGCTTTGAAAAACATAATTTTCTCATACAGGAATTTGTCAACACTTATCCATACAAACAAAGGAACATCAGTCACATAGCAATCAGCTTTTGGCTTTCCCTTTAACCTATGGTACCCCCTTATTTAGCTTCTACTTACAATAAAGCAGGAAATAAGACCATTTCTGTTAATTTTTCTCGATTAGCTTGAAATAAATAAAATATAAGCACATTAGCAATAATTTGTTACAGAGAGATAGAAAAAGTCATGTGAATGGAACACATCAGATTTTCTTATTTTGGTTTCAGGGGATCTGAAACTTCATTTCTCTAATACGAATTTTTTGATGGAATACAATACTTACCCTATTTATGCTATACGTACCTAGTTAGTAATTTCCTGTAATACCCAAGTGGAGTATAGGGCATTGTTACGATGTTGCCTTGATTGGATTTGAATTTCTGGATCGTGAGTTCGCCGCTATGCGCCATGGTGACAAGAGATCGACTCGTCGTCCACAGATGGCACTGTAGGACAAAATCACGACTTGCGGGCGCAAAATGGCCGACTTTTTCCCAGAAACCTTCCTTTTTCAGGGTATGGGATGCAAATAAACATTACGTGGAACCACCGACTTTATTTCTATTCTAAAGGAAGCTATGGTAAGGATTGTTGCATCTGAAAAAAATTCATAATTTTTGCCAAATTTAAAGCTGCAATTTTGGATAGCATGGTAACCACTACACCACAGAGGGCGACACTATACGTAGTGGGGAACGTAAACATGTAGTTCTGCTTGACTATTTCCGAGATATCCGTTATTACTTATTTGAATTGTTCAATACTTTGTTTTAAATTGTTTTCTCGCGATCACACAGAAAAACTATGCAATTTTAAGGCTAGTATATAGTGTTCAGCTGTTAATACATTTGACTGCTGCTATTTTATTTACATCTTTAACGAAATGTGCTACACAATTGTTTCTGCTTACATTTATCTAAATTAAAATGAAGAAATATAAAAATAAACTTTCGTAAGAATAATTGGTATATCCACTAATAAACAACAAATGATAGAGAAAGCTATGTGAATGTAACAGAGCTTTGTTTGATATATGACATTATAATATATATGGTTAAATCGGATTATTAAGTGATTTAAAACTGAGTACATTTTTGACGTCATGTGGTGCTATAGGTATAACGTAGCACCTGAAATGTTATAATTTATTTCTTTTACCTCAAATTAAGAATGTTGAAGTTTCTAATTTTCAGACTAACCAAGGACAAAAGATGCAGTTTTTCTTTTAGGTACTGAGTCTAGAAATGTGCGAACGCGTCTAAGATGGTAGAAAGCATACCTCTAAGAGGATTACGGAATCCTTTGCACATCTGCTACATCTCGAAAAGAGATTTCCGTATACAGCGAGGCAAAGAGAAGAGAGTGTGTATGGTAATGAACTTGTACGGAAGAAAGCGGGCGAGAGGTGGAAGAACATTAAGTGCACGTGGAAACCTAATTATTTGCAGCAAAGGAAAGGGCTGTATCAGACTTTCGAACAGACAGGTTTATGAATCAGTAAGAACAGCAGACATGTCTGTAAATGACTTCGGAGCAAAGGGGAATTCCATTCACTTCTTACTAGGTTATGAGAAAATACAGCTCAGATCTTCAGGGTGAAGCTTTGAGGATACGAAGAATACATGTTATTCATATTCATTTAGTAAAGTTAAAATTCATGTTATTCGCAGACATGGCTTTAATTTATCAGCACATCAACAGTAACATTGTGTACGCGGTCATTACAAAAAGTCATTATGTTGTATACTAGGCTAATAATCTTCTTCTATTTCAACGACTTGGACCATTTGGTCTGTTTCCAACCAAGAGAACTTATCGATCCATCAGACTATTTGATTACCTATGTTTCTGAATTCTTTCGGTTTATAGTTTAGTAAAACTTCTGTTTTATTAAAGTTCTTTTTATTTGTTCAAACCAGTGTCCTAATGTATTTTTCTATCTTCGTTTTCTATCATGACCAGAAGAAGAAGGAACAATAGCGACTTCACATTTTACTCAAGTATGCGCATTAAAAATTAAAGCAGTAACATATAGCTTGAAATTGATTACTCCTTAAAAAAATATATATTGACCTAAACTAGTTTTGTGTAATTCGATTTTTCTAAGTTATAAAAAAGAGAACAAAATAGGTCTTCAAATGCTATTCCCGGAAAATTAAAAGTAAACAGTTTGAACATTTCTGAAATATATAGTATTTTAATCGAAATCGTTGGAATTTTGACAAAATGTTCCATGTTTCAAAAAATGTTCAATGAAGGATAGTACTTATTAGGGTCTTTCTTGAAAATCTATTGGAAGGTGGAGAACTTAAATACCAAGATTGCTAATTAACGGACTTCTTGTTTTTAAATTACACTATTCACATAAAGCTCACTCACTCAATCACTCACTCACAAGGACGTTTTTCTATAAATACTTGAAAAACATATATATCTCGAAACATATATTTGCAGTTAAATTCTGTTGGTACGAGTAAAATAGTCAATATATATGCAGTACAGAAATGAATAAAATTTTAATCTAGTTATCTGAAGTTTTCTGATTAATTTATATATAATCATTTTAAGCACAAAAATTATATTTCATATATATAATGTTTTTATAAGAAAACTTGGCTGTGTCTGCTATTTTCTACTGCGAATTCTGCACCACTTCATAGGAAAGAAGGAAGGATGGATCAGAACTTCTGCATACTTTGGAGTACAGTGATAAGTTTTATCCCAGTTTTTCTCTATAATTTGTCACTGCTGCTAAACATGACATTTTAGATACAATATGATTTTACATTTTAATAGAGTATAATTTATTTTTATACTGTTATCAGTGTACCCGTTCACGCGTGTTTCTTATTTTTCATGAGCCTAAATTCTTCTTCTTCTTCTAATTTTAAGGATTTAACCTTATTTGTTCCGGCTCCAATTATTAAAGTTGCTGTATCCATATTTTCCGCGGACGTCCCTAGTCTCTTTTTCCACTTTATGGTTGAAAGTTCAAAATTTTCTAATAAATTCTTTTGGAATACACCCCGCAGACATGTTCATACCATTGTCTCCTATATTATTCTATTTTATCTGTAAGAACTAAATATTTAGTTCTTTACGAATATCTTCAGTTTGTTTTTTTGTCCATTAATGCATATCCTGACATAAATCGTAAATATTTAATTTCTGTAGCTTCTATGTTTTGAGTGTTTTGTTTTACTCAGAGTCCTTATTTATGAGCCGTGCAATAATGCAGCCACAGCCAATAATTAATAAAATGCTAGATATGTTTCCTTTCTTACTTTCTTTCCCAATGTTCTTTTCAGGGTTCCATATAGATACTGAAATCTTTGTAATTTATTATTCATATTTTTTCTCTATTACACACTAAAGAAACACCTAGATAATTTACACATTTTACTTCTTCTAGTCTTTGTATTTCTTGTTTTATCCTTTGTATTTTTTTGCCACGCCATAACTTTAGGTTTTGTCGAATAAATTTCTAGGCTGTAATGTTTTGCAATCGTGCATAGTTTAAACATAGATATTTGTAATTCGTTCTCTGAGGAAGCCTGGTCGTCAGCAAATATAAGTGATTTTAGTATTAGAATTGTTTAAAGTCAATTGCCATTTCCTGACAACTTTGTGTGTATAAATTAAAGGGACTGGGTGATAAAGGACACCTTTGTCTTACACCCTGATTTATTACAATCTCGTGATTTGATTTTTTTATTTCCAGTCTTTAAATGCTAGTATTTTCATATAAGTTTGAATAGCTCTAATAATATGTTTTGGAAAGCCTTTAATTGTTAATATTTTCCACAGGACAGCCTAAATTATACGAACCGGGAGCTTTGCATTAGAAACAACTCGTCTGCAGGTTCTTTACGTTGGGTTTAAATCGTCCCCCCCCCTCAAACACACACACACACACACACACACACAAACATATTCAGTCACTCACGTACGTACTCTATGGGGAATAGGGAATCATTCTGGTTAAAGACAAATTCCCCGCCCCAGCAGGGAATCGACCCCGAGACTTCCGGCTGACCACTCGACAACGCAGGCAGTCTAGTTGTAAACAAAATATAAAACATTCATTTTGCATCATATGTTCCTTCTTAAGGCATTTTGCGTAGTCGGCTTACCCTCCCCGTATTTAGGACTGACACTCTGTAGGATTACAAGTGGATGCCTAGGTGTCATAAGCCTCTCGGTGAGTCCACGGTGAGAACCTGGAACTAGGGGTCCGCCCGTAGCCAGACATGAGCGCGAAGAAGTGGATGATAGGAAAGGTGACGATGGAGCAATTGGTGGAATGAGTGGTGCGGAAAACCTGAGGACCCGGAGAAAGCTCCACCAGACAGCGCTTCGTTCACCACAAATCCCACACGTGGGCACTTGGAATCGAACCCGAGCCGCCTAGATGGGAGGCGAACGGTCTAACCACTCGGCCACGGCGCCACCTTTTTTCTTAAATACTAGTTAGCAAACCTGTTCGTGGAAGTGAACCTGCCTTTCCTCTATTAGATAACAAAGCTTACATGTGTTGTCTCGTACAGAATATCTGGTAATGCAGTTTCCAGGTGATTCTTAATTAAATATCTCAAATACTCGAACTTCGTATGCCGGTTAGAGCTAATGCATTCATGGAAAATGACGGAAATTAACTTACCCTGTCGTTATTATGAGCTATTGCACAGCATTATTCTATCTGGATATGCACTCAAAGCTCATTTACGTATAGTAATTCACTTAAATCCACTTTAGTTTGCAATAAATCACTTGAAAAAACAAGCAAATATTTCGAAACAACGCAGTATAACAAATTACTGCATATAAACTCTATAACTCTATAACAGTTTGTTTGACTGCGAAGATAGAGTGCGTAAATTTAAGGAGAGCTTGGATATTTTTCAGGTTATTAATACTGTCAAAAGAGTATCATTTTCTTTTTTACTCTATCTACCACGTACTTAGTATCAGAGCATGTATTGTATTTCACCCAGAAATTTCATATGGATATTTAACCGGAAGTGCACCTTTTGACACACCGAAATCAAGAAAATAGAATTGTATAAAACGAAAATGTGATATTACCATTCAATAATTTCTAAATCTGCAATACAAAGGCTTTAAAAAAAATCTTCCACCCTAAATCGCCCTTTGATTGGAATATTTTTCGACATTTTTTATTTTAAAAATAAATGACACACAATTCTGATTAAAATTCGAATTTTTTTATATATACCTAACAAAAGCTATGTCTTGAGCTTAATGGGAATGGTAAAATCCTCATAGTTCGAAATGTATCTCGTAAATCTTCGTGTCGTATTCTTAGCAGTTTGGTATTTAACCGACTTTTCCTTTTTACTTAAGCTGTGCGCGCGAGTACACACTCGCACACATAGATCTTTTTCTAAATTTTAGTTTTATTCAGAGGTCCCCAAAATACGTATTTACCGTGAAACCTCCATATTGAATTTTTAGGTGGAATACAATATCTTGTCTACATTGTATATATATGCTTGAGAAAGTAATTAGCTTTCCTAATTGCACATTTTATGATGATGCACTTAATAATCGAGCGGTTAAATTTCTCCATTTGCTGCAATTGAAATTCGTTCTCTTTGCACAACTAGGATGCAAAAAATGAATAATGACTTCCCAGATAAGAAAAACCTTGGAAATGTTTAAACCAAACAAGGAATACCTCTGAAATGGTTAGATTTAAGAAAAGCGTATCATAAATTTTGTGTTTTAACGAGTGGTGTATTTTCTGTGTAGTAAGTTTTTGTCTTATCTCTTTCGATTTATTAGATATGCAAAAAGTATTCAGAATAAAGAGAACTTTATGAGGATATTCCCAAAAATGTGAGGGTGTACATTTTATCTGTCATGTAAATATCTTTAGAATACTTTATTTTACGATAAATATAAAATTTCGAAAAAATCTTTCACTTGGAAAAGGGCAATTTCCCTGAAAATATTCTTGTTACATATTTAGAAGATATTTAATTTGAATACCAAGTTTGGTGTTTAACCGACTTTTCGTTTTAGAGTTATACAGACATAGAGGGACTTTTTTCAATTCAGGAGTCCTCAGAAAACCCATTTCCGGTAAAATTTCGGTATCGACTATTTAGTTGAAATACAATACCTTCTCTACCTATGTATGCACATAGTACTTGGTGAAGAGAGTAAAAGCATAGACCTCATAAAATATATACAAAACGTGTATGATTATGAATTACTTGTTGTTCGTTTTTGTTACTATGGAGATTTCAAGCAAAGTTTTTTATGCAGCGCTCATGGCACATTTTTTGTTTGTTATCAATCCATATAAATGGTAAGCAACATTAATGTCAACATTAATCGACCAGCTTTTTAACCATTTGACAGTCGTTCTATACTCTTGTAGCTAAAAAATAATTTCTGGCGGCCCACCTGTGGTGGGGGAATAGCGCGTCTGCCTCATATCAAAGAGATTACGAGTTCGAATCTCAATCAGGTTATGTTTCCCCGGATTTTCACTTATCCCATGAAGATAAATGCGGATTAACTTTAAGCGGGGTCATTTGAGCATCATTTTATACATTTTATTGCTTCATCGTCTGAAATGAAAAAAGAAATGAAATGGTATTTTATTTATTGACGCTCTTTAAGGGCGTGAAAGACCACTTACTTTTGCCCAGAATCCTTTTTATCAGGCTTGAGGTTCTTTTACGTGCCGTAAATCTACGACACGGGACCAACGGCTTTACTGACCTTCCGAAGGAAGCCTTGCTAAGGATTTTTACACCCGGAAAAAAAGCATTATCCTCCGCCGGGTTTGTGCCCGCGATCTTAGGTATGTTAAATTAGCATGGTAACCATTACACCACGGAAGGCGTCTGATATAGCTTGCTGGGTTAAAGTACGTTAAACTAAAATCAATTGTGGCAAGAAAAGTAGATTTTGTTTTATTTTGTTTATTAATCTGACTACTAACTGAGTTTTCTTAGTGTGACACAGAATAAAATATAATTTAGAGGTTTCTACAATGGCTATGTAAATAAATTATAGTGGTCAAAGAAAGTCATGTGATATAATCATCTGTAATTCTGTTTTAAATGACTCTTCCATAAAATTCAAGTCCCGTGCATTCCAACACAACGACTTGCTAATAGAGTTTACGCAGTGGTGTTAAAACAAAAAGTAAAGTAAATATAGATGCCCGTAATGCGTGTAGCATCCGGTAAACACCCTCTGGTGGTGAGTCGCATACTCCCTCCCACCTGCCGGAGATCCATTAGAACCTGCCGAAGTTGCGGCGCCTTCTCCAGTAGTGACGTCACCTGTATGTTTGTGACAGCCCACCCTCTAGTTACACCGTATTGCTTTTATCTGCCGATATAAAAGTAATCCCCTCTGTGGAAGGTGCTAATAACTTTGAACAGACGTGGAGAGAGGTAAATACCTTCTGTTTTTCCTGGAACGAAATGTGACAGAGTTAATCTGTAGAGGTTTTGATGGGCGTATATCCGTAGAAGCAGCGAGCAATGATTGGCATTTCTTTTCAGCTTTAGGATCGGCAATTTCGTTTATTTCACCGACAATGAAATAGCGTGGACCAGAGAAACGGGCGAGTTTAAGTCTCGATTATATCCGATACGCTCATGTCTATTCGACTGTGTTTCGATCGTGTTGTAGTCATGAGTAGGACTGGAGACTTTCAACGTGTGTTTGCAATTACGGCTTATTATAAGAATGCTGATAGTTTTGTCGCTCTCAGCACTCGTTTATTACAGAATCATCATAATGATCTGGTGCAGCAATGGGGAACTTGAGCTCCGAGGGACCAGAACAAACCCCTCCAATACCCTTTCCAAATTCCTGACCTGACAACACCACGACTGACAACAAACTACACACAGTCACATGGATATTATTTCAGTAAAATTGAGAAAAGGGTTAACTTTGTATTCAGGATAGCTAAAATCTGCTTGTTTATTGCATGCTACACGGCTCCGAATAGTGAGACAGAGCATTTCTACTCTTCACATGCAAATAACTATGTCAATGGCACCATCAACTTGCACATATCATGTTATACGTTTAGATCCCTTGGAAACTGAAGCACCTTTCTGTATACAATCGCATATTAATTCTGGAACACCATTGCAGATAATTTCAACAAAGATTCAGAGAGCCAATGGTTTCGGAACAAGACATACAAATATTTTAAAACCCTTTTCAATTAGAATTAATTGCGTTACAAAGTAATAAAAATCGAGGGAAACAGGACTTGGAACTCTTAGTGTTGATTGTTTTCATACCGAATTGTGATATGCTGGACATATACGTGTAAATTACTGTTTTCGAAATTGTAATACTCTAAATCTCAAATGTGCTCTAGATTAAATGATGGCAACGTTATTTCAATATTACATCTCTCTACGAGAGATATCCAGGCTGACATAGACTACTTAGTGTCGCGAAGAAAGGTGTCAGCGGCCCACTGCAGTGGGACTCCGGCGCTGTATACCCTGCTTTTTATTTACCTAATTATTTTACTTTATTTGCTGTATGATTACTGAATTTCTGCTACACATACACACATATAACACCCACGCCTAAGGCGGGACTCGAACCCACGATCCCCTGCACTACGAAGCACCAAAGCGAGACGCCTTGGCGAGCGCGGCCATGGGGACTGGCTCCTTCGGCAGCACACAAGAGTTAAAATCGGTTTACACATTACTGTGTAGTGTGTAGGCTGAAAGTCTCTGCCATCACTGTTGAGCCGATACGAGTAAAATAAGTGGTTCTAATGCAATGGGAACTGGAAGGCGAATGAGGCATCCTCCTAAAGCAGTTCTCCATCCCTGATTTTGTGCTTTCTATGCATACTTTAAAACATGGCTTAAACATTTTGAAGAGACGGTGTGCGAACACCGGAGAAATCGTTGTGTAAGGACCGCATTCGAGCATAAGTCCTAAACTTTCAGCCCGACGCCACTGTCTTTATTCGATATCACGTACCGCTATTTGCGGAATTCTGCAATAGAATCTCACGTTTCATCCTTATAAAATCCAGATAGTTCAGGCACCCAAAGAATTCAGCATGAAGCCTCTCAAATTCCTATGGAAATGTTGCAACGTATGATGGGCAATTTGGATACGAAGAGTGTATACAAACAACTGGAGACAATCTTAGGAGATAGTTTTCAACGCCAGTATATTATGTATACAAATCAAATACTATCTTGTTTGCTGTACATTTTTGTACCTAATATTTTCTTAAAAACATTTCTTTGGTTTTATTAATAATAAAATTATCCCGTTTCTTTTGTTCACTATATATAATCTTTTGTTCACTATATATAATATTGGTATTTACAATAGTTCTTCTCGTTTTAAGTTTTTCCATGATTAAGGAAACAATTGTCAAGTGTTAAAAAGTTTACATTATGCTTCTTACTCCAATCTGTCTGAATTCCTCTCTCTCTCTCTCTCTCTCTCTCTCTCTCTCTTTCTATCTCTCTCTCTGAAACATAACAATTCATCTGATGTTTCCAAAATTTGTAATAACAGTTTATTATTCTATCATTATAGACATTTAAAACATAATTGATATAGGTACTTTTATACAGTGTGACTTCACCTTACCGGCCCGTAATTACCGCACATGTGTGAGCGGCTTACTTTCGGTCGTATAGCAATTGCTTTACGTGCGTGGTTGGCCTCTTTTCAAGCCTTGAAATACCACACCTGCACATGTGTTAACTTTTGATAATTTTTGGAAATTTCTAGCCACCTCATCACATCTATAAAGGGGAGAGCTGACAGCTAGGTCAGTCAATTTTTGAGTGAATTCTGAGCGCAGCTGCGTGAGAGAGCAATTAATTCCGACGAGAGAAAATCGTACTGCACAATTGTTGTGCAAATATCGGAATGAAAACTATTTGTAATCGGTGAGTTCAACGAGGGAATTCTACGAGAGATCTATTGTGGCTGCCATCTTCCCAGGAAGTAGGTATAAAGTGAAGGAAGCGCGGAAGTCCTTGGCTCCAAGACCCATCCCTTTCTGGAGTTGATCAGAGAGGACAATGAGTGGCAGTCATTCCTCAAGTGTCCACGTGGAATATCCTTCTTGAAGAAAGCTTGTACAATCTATATCTGGTACCGACATATACCAAAACCTAGAAAGACGCCTAAAATATGAGAAGGAAATTATAAAAGGGAAATCATAGTAGTTAAGAAACTACCCCGGCATTCGTCTACCGAGCAGAGAAAGGCGAAAAAACGTAAGTCACTTCACACATTACCTCGGAGCCATCACTCTCGACGATGTAATTCCTCCTGCCTTTCTGCTCTATTAATATTTGCTGCACATTGTTGTTATTTCGCACCAGTGTGTATTTGTGCGCACGTCAGGTTTCCGGGGAAATTGATGTTCTAATATTACAAGGAGGTAGTATATAATAAAGAAGAAAAACAGTTTTTTTTAAACAATGGTCGTAAACCTAATATCTTCTGAGTTATCGTCTTATCTTGAAATCCGAGCGCTTTGGCATATACGAATGAGAACACGTTGTACATAGAGGCTTGTTACTGTGCAGCACATCTACCCTTTTTCATCGCAGAGCTAGGCGATGGGCTAGTCAGGGAGAGCCAATACCTTGGCCTTCCTGTTCTCCTGACTTTAAATCTTTAGATGCTGGCTTTGGGGACATTTAAATAACATGGGTGATCCCTGAAAATGATGTGCATACACTACAAAAACCCATGCTCAATGCCTGTGAAGTATTCCGGTAGCAATAAGAGGTTTTCTAAAGAACAGGTAATTTCATGAGACCCAGGGGGAAGGATACATTGCAGTGAATGGCGGCCACACTGGTATATATTGTGAAGAGTGGATCAAAGATATGGTAATCATTAATGTTAGTGAAGTAGACCATAACTTAGCAGATACTATGTCATTATACAACCAAAGTTTATAGTACCTGTTTTTCTTTTTTACTTTCTCTACATGCACTATGTGCATAGTGTATTGAGAAGGTATTGCATTCCACCCAAAAATCCGACACCGAGATTTCATCGGAAGTACACGTTTTAGGATTCCCTGTTTCCAAAAAAAAAAAAAATAACATAGTGTGTGTCTGTGAACACGATAACTCAAAGACGAAAAGTTGGTAAAATACAAAACTTGTTATTTAAGTTTAGTATCTTCCAGGGACACGACACGAAGATTTTAAGCAAAATCTCCCCACCACAAATAACCCTTTACATGGAAACAATTCCGGAAATTTTGATCGTATCAAAATTGGCTCCAACGATTTTTATTAATACCGAATATTAAAGACATTTATATGGCAAATAAAATGTATATCTTGAATTTTCTATAATAGCCTCTAAAGATCTCTTGAATCTGAATGAATTATGCTGATTTAGCGTAACTGCTAAACCGTAAGAAATAGACAAAAACGTTCTACACAAAAATGTAGATTACATTAAAATATACAGTTTATGTCATGTACATTTTTTTTTTCGTGGAATTGATCCTTTCTGAGATATTCATTTTTATTTGTTTCAGATTTAAAATACTTAAACTTTGCTCACACGAAAAATTGTAACACCTGACTTTGTAAAGAAACTGATTTCTACCACATCTCAACCAGCTTTTAAGAGATTTGACTTTTGTTTTAACCTAGTGTATTCCTTTATTTTCTTCTACTTACATGGAAACAAATAATTAAGACAATTTCAGCTAATGTTTATTTCTATTATCATAAAGTAGATAGAAAATGTGCTTTTTAACAACAATTTGTTACAGCGATGTAGAGAAAGTCGTGTGAATAGAGCATATAAGATTTTTTACATACTACGTCCTCTGTAATATAGGTAAAAATTTTCCCGAACCCTTTGTATTTATCTTGTGTTTAACAGGGAAGTTTTAAAGGAAGATCCGTTATGCAATAATACAACTATATCTAATACATTTTTTAGAAAATGTATTTTTACTTTCATAGGCCGTTTGTACAATGTACGTAGCGGATAAAATTCAATACCGAGATTTCTTTTGAAATACAGGTTTTAGGGTTCTCTGATTCCAAAAAAGCTTTATAGAAAAACTCCTGTGCGTGTGTGTGTGTGTGTGTGTGTGTGTGTGTGTGTGTGTGTGTGTGTGTGTGTGTGTGTGTGTGTGTGTCTGTGGACAGCATAACTCAAAAATGAAATGTCGGTTAAAACTTGGTATTTAAGTTTAGTATCCTCCAGAGGATATAACACCACAATTTTCAACAAAATCCTCCAACTCCAACTACCCTTTACAAAGAACATTTTTTGAAAATTTTGAGTTTCTCAAAAATGACTCTAACGATATTGATAAAAATGCCGTATGCTTGATATATAAGATATATTTACATCTTAAATTTTGTGTGAGTAGCCTCTGAAGACGTCTTCATTCTCCATGACTTTTGTATACATCTTGTATAACTCGTAAGCCTAAGACAGACAAAAACTTAATGCAAAAAAAAAAAATGGTAAAACACACAATTTATGACATACACATTTTGTAGAGATAACGTTTTCGAGATATTCCGTGTTATTGAGTAGAAGAATTTAAATCATTATGGACCCTGTGGAGAAAGAAAGCCAAAGGTATGGAGAATTAAACAAAAAATCTGAAATGTTCCATTCACACGACTTGGTGTTAATTCTTTTTAAGTAGAAGGGAAATTAAGGGAATGCACCAGGCTAAAGTATAGTCAAATCGTTTAAAATCCGGCCGCTAGATTGAAGTTCAGCTCTCTTTGCTTGTTAGGAGTAAACAAAAGTGAAACGAAAAGAAAGATGACTTTCCATTAAAAAAAAAAAGATCTAAGTAGCCATTTGCAAATGCAATCACTTGTAGAAAAGTTTGGATCGGAACTTGCCAGCTCTTACTGAATGGGATGTGGAGAAAATTTCTTCCTATATGAAGTTTCCAGCCAAGCAGTGTCCCTGAATCAGGAACTGACCATAGTTTAATGCAGCGTAATTGATCAGTTTGCAAATTATTTTCAATTGCATGTGTAATAGTATCGATATTGCGCCGTCTGCCATAATAACGTCTGCGTGCTGTTTAACAAATATCGTAGCAACTCCACCTCAAAATCTCTCATGTGCATTGTTGTCCATTCCATTAAATGTGACCATGATAGAGTAGACCCAAGTAGTGAAACGTGTATATATACTAAGTCTATAAACCATAAGTTTGTGCACAAACATTGTATATCTGCCTATACATTATTATATAGTTTCATTATACTGCTGTAGTATCATACGTTACGAATAAACATGATAGCAATTTCATGTTTACCTGTAAATGTTTACTTTAATATAACAATTTACTCTGCACATACTGTATTGGTTCCGCCTGTCTTTGTTTTGCCTTCGCTTCAAAAACCGCTTCGTAGAGCGCGTGCTGCTTGTGTCTGCAGATACATCTGCAGTGAACTTCGGTCTTTGCATATCCCAAATGCGCTATCTGTATATATTCTTCGGTCTGAGTATTGTGAGACAGCAAAGAGCAAAAACAAGGTATCGGTTGTCTGTGTCCAGGTCGTTTACGTGTGTCAGAACCTTATCTTAGCCTCCATACAGCCACGTGTCGTACTTATCTCCTGCTTCCGCTATCTCAAAATACTGACCAAACAATAATATAACTAGGTTGTAATTTTAATTAGTGACAATATTTATTTATTACAGATCTACAAGAGATAGTTCTAAGAAATGTCTACAGTCCTTCAATGTAGTAACCAGCATTGTCTAAAACTCGCTGCCAGAGATGTGGAAGGCAGCTGATGTTTCTGATGGATGATCCAGTTGCCTGCAGAATATCGGAAACAGTCCGGATTCGAACGTCACGAACAGGTTCCTTCATCTTTGGGATTAAGTCATAATCACAGTGGTGAATAGAATGAATGAGAATCTGGTGGATAGAAAGGCACCTCCCACCCCAACGACAGTACAGATCAGTTACAGGGTGCGTCACATGCACCTCTATGTTATCTGGCAAACTGGTGGAAGCATCCAAGTGAGTTTGAGTGGCGTCATAACGTAGCCATCGCTGCTCCTCCCTCAAATCCCTAGGAACCCACCGAGATTCAAATGTTCTCGTTTTTAGGCGTTTCTTTAGAATGCGAATCAGTCATGTACGATATTCCTATCTCCTAGGCTAACTATACAGAACATGCTGGCTATTTATTGTGACTGTTCTGTCTGGATCTTTATTTGTTTGCCAGCTTTGGGTTTTATGTTTATACACATGAGTGCGAAAGTAATTACGTGCAGTTTTATTTGTAGCTGTGGCTGAGGAACACTTGCGTGTTCTCTCTTGCAGCAGCAGCAGCTGTTAGATCATATCAGCTCGGAGCTGTGTGAGGGTTACTGAATGGTGTTGTGGAGAGGTCGGGGCGTCTCGGATTTGTTTTAATCTGCTTACCGACGTGACATAAAACATATCTTTTGCTCTAAATTTGGAGCAACACACTTTCCTTTCTTTTGTGTACTTCCTTCTTTCATGTTTATATTCTGCTTTCTCCCTTAGGCTTTCTTCCCGCTCTTATAGTGCCCACCACTCTTTTTCTTCTGGCGCAAATAACGACTTGCTTGGGGATACATTACAGAAAAAAATGTCACGCATTCGCTGTTTTTTAAAGCTTAATGGCTCTCTAATGGCCAGAGTTGCGGTGATAAAACAGAAATTCACATTATTATAGAAGCAGAGAGACTTAAATGTGATGCAGTTATTTTGCCATCTCGTCCATCATTTTAAATATTTGTAGCGTTGTCTTAATAAACACATCTTCTCCACTTATAAACTAAAACGAGCGTAATTGTTCATATAGCGTTATGTTTTGTTTTGCGTCCTTTACTTAGAAACTATTACTAAAATGTGTATGTTCTGTTATCACTTTTCTCTACATCTTGTAACGTCTCTGTGATTGAACTTCGGTTCTATTTGCATGGCCAGGAGTTGACAAGTTCCTGCAGGAGAAAAGTTTAAGTATTTTAAAACTGAAAAAATAACAAGGAAATTATCAACTTCACAAAAAAATGTATAAATGTACAAATCTACATTGTTTGTGTAACTATTTGTCTATCTCTTACGGTTTATCAGCTATGCAAACGTCATTCAGAATAAGGAGAATTTCACAAAATTCAAGATATACATTTTATTTTACATACGATATTTTAATATACGATATTTTAATCAAATTCATTAGAGCACTTTTGAGAGAATACATTTTTCAAAAAAGCTTCCGTGTTATGGGCAGTTTGGAGTGGATGCTTTTCTCAAAAATCTTCGTATTGAATTCTTGGAAGATGCCGACCAAATATCAAGTTTAATATTTAACCAACCTTTCGTTTTCCAGTTATCACGTTCAGACACGCGGGTACATTACAGACGAATACACAGGGATTTTTTTCTAAAAATGCCTTTTTATATAGGACACCATAAAACGTGTATTTCCGGTAGAATTTAGGTATCAAATTTTGGCTACAATGTAATATCTTCTCTACCTATCTACTGTATACTAGGTAGAGAAAGCAAAAATATAGTAATAATAAGTGGCGAATTATATATAACAAAGAAAAATATCTTTTGAGTTTGTGAGGAGGAAAATTTAAAGAATTGCTATAATCAAATAAGATAATTTCATTAATTGTATCCTCTGGATCAGAGTATGCTAAAATTAGTATAACATTTTGGTTTACACAGATAAATATTAGTCCAAATCATTTTATGCTGTAGCTTAAAACTGTAGTTAAAATTAAGAACAAATTCTTGACTATGGAACCATAAGAAAATATCCTGTGCAGATATAAAAGTGTCGAATAAAAGATTCTCATTAACATTTTTTACCTGATCCATTCTTTTTATTAAGTTGTAATATACAAATATAATTTTTTCATTAAATTCGTAAGAAAATTTAATAAATCCGATTTTTGCAATTACAATTAATTAATACATAAATTAAACAAAAGTTAAATATTAAAAAAGAACAAGAATTAGTTTTAACATCCCTGAACTAATAACAAACTATAAATTCACATAATCTACTCTATAACTGCTTGCTGTATTATGTTAACTTTAATTTAAAAAATAGAAAATAGAGCTCCATTTTTAATTAAATGGGAATGAAATGGTGAATAAAGGCAACTTAGCAAATTTACGTACAATGGCATTCCATCCAGATGCTATGTTTATCTTATTGTAAGGTGCATTTTTGGTGACATTTATTTTCAAACTTCCAAATCATCCAAAACACATTTACTCAAAAATAATTATCTTTCTTTTCACTTTCTTACGAGAATGTTAGTTTGCAATTTAACTATATCTATTAGATTTTAAGTTAAACTAAAATCCCTCAAAGCTACAAATAAGAAATCATCTTTTATACACTTATATCTTATATAATCATTTATTCCTTTTTCACAGCAACAAAGAATTATGTTACATAAGAAGATAGATTTAGGACAGGGAATTGGTAAGATTAGATTTCAGGCTATATAAAATTTATGATTTTATATGGCTAAACGTTATTGTGAAAATGCAAGACTTAGCCATAAAATAGCTAGTTGGCAACAATGCACGAAAGATTGCTGAGAAATGTGTGACAAGCAGCATTTAACTTCCACGAGAAGAACCTTTCCTTTGAGAAGTATCCGCACCATTTATCCGACACCCATACGATGAGACTTAAAAGCATATCTGGAAGATGAGTAGGAAACGAAATGAAAGAGAAACGATAGAAAGAAAATTATAGTAGATGATAAACTACCCCAACATTCGCCTATCGAATGGAAAACCACGAAAACTATCTTCAGAAACATCACTCAAGATCAAACTACGACGAAAATCCCGAATGCGAGCCTCACGGGTATTCTGTATATAAGGCTTTCATTTTTTTTTCTCTCGTCGTTTAAATAAGACCAATAGAGTTGCTATGTTGTTTAATTTATATAACCGTCCCCTGGCGCATTATTAGCGCGTCTGCCTCTGGGACGACGGACCAGGATGCGATTCCCGGAAGGGTATGACGATTTTCCTGACCAGGATTTTTCCTTGCTGTTCCCGTGTCTGGATGTTGCAAGGAAATCGTATATAAACATTTCTAATGCTTTTTTATGTTATTTCATAGTATTATTACAATTCAACCAAAATGTTAGCACTTTACTCGGTTGTTTTCCTGTTGTACTCAAATGCAAGATCGATTGTAAAGTGAGATAATTTTGTGATTCATTATACCTATTATTATTATTATTATTATTATTGTTATTGTCATTATTATTGTTATTGTCATTATTATTAATTATCTTTTCACTTTGTGAATATGCTTTAGATTTCATGAATAACTTCAATAAAGCTGAACCCGTTTTTATCAACCATAAAAGTAAGACAATGAGTATAATTAATATACGAAGATAATAATTAATATATTAAATTAATAATATTAAATACTATTATTTAAGTGAAGCACATGATTATAGGGTTAGAGAGGAAAACTAAAAGTTTATATTTCGGCAAGTATGCTGTGGAACAAAAAGATGGAAATGCAGTAAATAAGGAGTTCTGCAAAGGACAGGAAATGGTCAGACCAACAATTTTTACGCCTCGCCAGGTGCAGGTGTGATCGACTGTTAATAACAGGGTTTTACCTGCATACCTGGACATTGTATGAATGTCTGGGGCAGTACTCGGCAGAACAGTGCTGAGGTAGGACAGGGCAGTTGTCGCTTACAAAAGTGAGTGCAGTTTTAAAACATGTTCACCACGCTACGGTAACAGAATTTCTAAATGGAAACTAGTATTTTTATATTCGCGGAGTTCGCCCAGAAACATAGATCTTAAATGTGTGGCTCTGCTCTGGCAACGGACTGCCGGTCTCAATAAGGATCAAAAATAAACAGCGATTACTGGAAATTGTAAGTGTTCACAGTGTCTGTATGTGGACAACCCAAATCCCAAAATAAACTTACAGCTTACGTGAACGGGATGTGCACCGCGCCCTGAGAAGTACGACGTTGGAGATCTCATGCTCCAGAGACCAGCAGAGGGATGAAAGTGGAGTGAAGGTACGTGAAAGGAGATATCATTTATTCCCCAGACTCACCCAAACCGATTCCAACCAGGCGGGCTCAATGCCAATGAAATAATTATAAATTGGATCAATATCTGTTGATGTTCGGAATTATTCATCTTTAATCTCGATTTAATGGCTCTTTAACTCGTTTTAATGTTTGTACCGATTGTATTTGTGAAATGATCTATAAACATTCTTAAAGCCTTATGTATCAAATCTCAGTTTCTTACTTACTGCGGTTGATTTGTTGCATGGTAATGGATATACTGTGCAATAGTAAAGGTAGCTAGAACTAAAACAAAAAGCGACAATAATATACAAAAAATGCCCATAGATATTCTACTAACAACATCAGTAAACACAAAACCGCAAATTCAGTGGCTTCGTGCTGATTTTCAAACAGTTTTAACTATGCCATTATGAGTGCACAGTTAAGTGAAGGTGCAGGAATTTTATTATAGTGTGTACATTTAACACTACTTACAGAAGTTTTCAACCCTTCTTTGTCATTAGGTTTTAAGGGCTATTCTCAATTTATTTAATGTTTGCTGTAACTATTTCACTTAATCGCCCCCGTGTTTGCCTGGCCAGTAAGGAACGATTTTCCTCACTATTGCCAGGTCTGTGCTGATTACGTCCAATCAATCACTCTACAGTTGAATGCACAATAATGGGATTCTAGAACCAACAGATTTAAACCGTGCAGAAAGAGCTGTTGGGATGCGAAACCAAATATCCGCTTTGCATCAGTTAGCTAGAGATGTTTCTCTGTTGTCGGTTTATTTACTTTATTAGTCTGTGCATATTGACCTAAAACATTGGTAATTCATCTTAAAAACATATAGATGATACGGTTAAATTATAATGTATTTAAGGTATACAACACAGAAGAACACCTCGCGCACTGCCATCTATGCGACATCTATTACGGCCACCACTCCTAAGTAGGAAGGGTAGAAATGAAGGAACCACAGACAGGTTTAAGCTACACAGAGGCGCAGAAGTCTCTACCAGATTGGATGGGGTTCCTGTTCAAGAGAAGGCGATGAACCCGTTCAGCCAAGCAGCCCTCTTGTGCTTTTTTCTTGGAGAAAGCATCCACATCAACTATCCAGTAGTGCCACCTGCCATGAAAGTTAGTGGCACGCCTGAAAAAACAGAAGGAAAGGGAAACCTAATCGTGGTAGGGAGAAACTACCCCAATATTTACCTAGAAATCAGCTAAAACCCCAAGGTAGCAGTAAGCAGAGCTCCCAAATGGAGCCTGACGCGTTACAGCGACTCCAGCTAGTTTGATTGATTACAGGTACACAACTATCCCAACCCTGAACCTCTAACTAACCAAAATAGGTACCTAAGTATTGTAACCGATACAAAACTTTCTGGTGGGTACTCCGCCGAAAATATATACAAATTTAAATTTCGCTGAACTCAAAATAACATTTTCAGAAACTGTACCTATTAGAAGCAGTATAGATGTTATGAAAGGTATAGATGAAATTTATAATTTCCCGTTTATTAAATGAGCTTTCTGAGACCTTTGCTTTCTTTCATAAAAAAAAAAAAAGCTTTGAAAACCGGAGAACTTTGGTTATAGAGCGCTTTATCCCTCGGACAGAGCAAATAATGCTGTCAAGTTGGTGAGGGCCGTCACAGACCAGACCAGAATGCGTGCTGTTTTTCTGGTACCGTTTCTACCACATTATTTCACTATCAACGTTTAAAGCAAATTTGATGTAAACAAAACATTTTATATCCCTCCTGGTTAACCTGGTGCGAGAAGCAAACATAAACAAACAACAAATACCACGGCAGTCATATCGCGTTTTTATAATTCATTAGAACAGTGTATTATAAGAATAATAATGACAAATTGATAATAATGTCTGACAATAAAGGCTGAGTTGATATTAGATACAGAATAATAAAATAAAACTCTACTCCAATCTGTAGCTGCAGTAGTATAAAAAGAGGTGTAACATACAGACTCATCACATGGATGCTCTTTGTCAGTAATTCAATTCACTTTACTTACCTTCACAAGCCTAAATCCAATTTCCAGTAATAACTTGCGAAAGATGGATTGTTTGAAAGAAGCCAATGTTGACGGACTTTAAGAATTTGTCTAACGTTGGCATTTCATTGGTGTTCAGTTGTTTTTAAGATTAATGTGGGGTTAGGATTTTCGTTAATTGAATAAAAAATAATTAAGGAAAATGAATATAACTTTTGGTAAGGTCATCTGATATTTCCAATTCTAGCTTACAATTGTTTCCTTTCTTCCTTGGTATCGCAATGTTCTTTACGCACAGCAACGGCTCCAATCTAATCTAATGTGCATTTATTTGTTATAATATTCGGCACAATTTCTTTATTGCTGAATTTAACAACTTACAACATATAATATTACAATATTTCACCTTTGCCTCGAGCAAAAGCAGTCATGTTTATGGTCCTGAGGAGTGAGCGACACCGAACATAACTAAACACAACCATCTATAGCTCTACTATTAATACAATTTACTATTTCATTTTATTTAAACATTTAGATCTACATTTAATTAACATACTTAAGCATCCACAGATAATTACGCGCGTGCAAGGTAGTCCTATATGGTATGCTTAGGTTTCCCACGTACTTCATGACGTCATATGTTAGCATCAAGTTTGATTCTAAAACCGGAACGAAAATAGTTATGTTTCATTTCATTGCAGCTCATTGGTGAATTTCCAGCGAAAACCAAAATAAAGTATTAACTTGTGTGTTTGCCTTACCAACTAGGCAAAATGATTTTTAATTCAGGTATAAAATCATCCAGGCGTTTATTGAAATAAATAAAGAAAAAAATTAAGAAAAATAAAAACCTAAGAGGTATATTAACTTGAAACTTTCTCCCAATTCTTGCCTGAGAAAAGTTAGGGCTAAAGTAACTAGTTTTGTTTAAATTTTTAAGGAAATGAAATAAAGCTGTACATTATTTTAGTTAAACATTTAATAAAGAACACTAAAAATGTTATACTTATTCGAATTAAAAGGATTAAAAAGAACGTAGGTATATGGCATACAACAAAGTACACAGAGTATACGGATTATAAGCAAGCAGGTGCGTATAGTAGTGGTCTGTGTGTGTGAGAGTGTGAGTGTGTGTGTGAGAGTGTGTGTGCGTGTGTGTAGGCGTGTGTGTGTGTGTGTGAGAAAGAGTGTGTGTGTGTGTGTCTGTGAGTGTGTGTGTGTGTGTGTGTGCGCGACCTTTCACAGAGAAAGAACAGGTTGAAGTCAATTATCATCTGTTCCGCGCTAGTACTTTGAAGCAAGCATGGTCACTGTCATAAAATCACTATTTGTTATTCTCTTTGATGATGGCTCGTTTTTAATATTACCTGAAGTGTTAACTGGGTCAGTGACTGATGGTGAGAATGAAGGTGAACATTTCATTTCATTCATGTTTCTCTTTCTGCATAAGAACAATGTCCATACGTTTTAATTAAAACATGTTTGAATCATACATGTGTAAATCCCAATATTTATCTTTGACTAGAAATTGCGTAGCTTAAATTAATTTTTGCGCACCGTTAAATGTAATTGTTTTAACAAATAACTATTAATTTCATCGTGGGCCTCCTGAACTATATCAATCAAGTTGTTAATCAACTCCCTCGACAACAAATTCCTGCGGATTGCTTTGAAAGATTTGCATGTTTATTTATAAAATTTTATTTTTCTCATTTTTAGAATCACTTAATTAATCCATAATTAATTTAAAATCAATATTGTAGTTTTGTCCAATTTTTTAAGTTCTGTAATTTCACTAATATGAACTAGTTTAGTTTTCACGTCACTTCATTAAGTGATATACTTCAATTTTCGCTGTCAATTACTAATGTGACATAGTTCATTAATGCCATTTAGTTTAATTTTGCTCTTCACTTCTTTAGTGTGATCTAGTTCAGTATACCCTTTCACTTCACTAATGTGATCTAGTTCAGTTTTCCCTTTCCTTTTATTAATGTAATCTAATTTGATTTTCACTAATGCTGTATACTTAATTTCCACTGTCACTTCACAAATGTATCTATTTCAATGTTCATTGTCACTTCACTAATGTGATCTAGTTTTAATTATCACGGACCATTCACTAATGTGACCTAGTTTTAATTTGCATTGACACTTCACTAATGTGACCTAGTTTTAATTTTCACTGTCATTCACTAATGTAATCTACTTTTAATTTTCACTGACACTTCAGTAATGTGATCTAGTTTAATTTTCACTGTCACTTCACTAATGTGACCTAGTTTTAATTTGCACTGTCACTTCACTAATGTGACCTAGTTTTAATTTTCACTGTGACTTCACTAATGTAATCTACTTGTAATTTTCACTGACACTTCAGTAATGTGACCTAGTTTTAATTTTCGCTGTCACTTCAGTAATGTGAGCTAGTTTTAATTTTCTCTGACACTTCAGTAATGTGACCTAGTTTTAATTTTCGCTGTCACTTCAGTAATGTGACCTAGTTTTAATTTTCGCTGTCACTTCAGTAATGTGACCTAGTTTTAATTTTCAGATCCACTTCAGTAATGTGACCTAGTTTTAATTTGCACTGTCACTTCAGTAATGTGAGCTAGTTTTAGTTTTCACTGTCACTTCAGTAATGTGAGCTAGTTTTAATTTTCACTGTCACTTCAGTAATGTGAGCTAGTTTTAATTTTCACTGTCACTTCACTAATGTGAGCTAGTTTTAATTTGCACTGTCACTTCAGTAATGTGACCTAGTTTTAATTTTCACTGACACTTCATTAATGTGACCTAGTTTTAATTTTCACTGTCACTTCACTAATGTAATCTACTTTTAATTTTCACTGACACTTCAGTAATGTAATCTACTTTTAATTTTTACTGTCACTTCAGTAATGTGAGCTAGTTTTAATTTTCACTGTCACTTCACTAATGTAATCTACTTTTAACTTTCACTGACACTGCAGTAATGTGAGCTAGTTTTAATTTTCACTGTCACTTCAGTAATGTGAGCTAGTTTTAATTTGCACTGTCACTTCAGTAATGTAACCTACTTTTAATTTTCACTGTCACTTCAGTAATGTAACCTAGTTTTAATTTTCATTGTCACTTCACTAATGTGACCTAGTTTTAATTTTCACTGGCACTTCAGTAATGTGAGCTAGTTTTAATTTTCACTGGCACTTCAGTAATGTGAGCTAGTTTTAGTTTTCAGTGTCACTTCACTAATGTGATCTACTTTTAATTTTCACTGACACTTCAGTAATGTGACCTAGTTTTAATTTTCGCTGTCACTTCAGTAATGTGAGTTAGTTTTAATTTTCACTGACACTTGAGTAATGTGACCTAGTTTTAATTTTCACTGTCACTTGAGTAATGTGACCTAGTTTTAATTTTCACTGTCACTTCAGTAATGTGATCTACTTTTAATTTTCACTGACACTTCAGTAATGTGACCTAGTTTTAATTTGCACGGTCACTTCAGTAGTGTGAGCTAGTTTTAATTTTCACTGTTATTTCACTAATGCGATCTGGTTTAATATTCAGTCACTTCACTTTTCTTCGCAAACGTCGTAATGAAATACGCGCGAAGCAGCTTTTCTTTTCTTCTGCTTCACTCACTGACGAGTAAATACAAGACCCTCTTTAATCTGCCGCAGAGCCACACACACTCTGTACGTCAAACTGTCGTCGCAGCATCACTTGGAGCACGCTTGTATAGCCAGCATCTAGAAATACTCCTTGTCTGACTTACTCATGGACATACTCGTTATATAGCCATTGGTAATTTAAGAGTTCTAGAATGTACGGGAGGCGGGAAGAAAGAAAGTACTAGAACAATCCCGTTATGTCATGGTTTCCGTTATGTGAGAGCCCCATCCCTCGATTTATCTCTTCACCGGCCAGACGGTCGGACACTTCTATGCAATAATTGTGTATCGTAGTTGCGTCACAATTTACATAACCTGACATACTGACATTTGAGGCCACTGTGCAGTGGTTGTCATACTGATGATGATGATTACTATTATAATTATTATTGTTATTATTATTACTATTATTATTTATTTTGAGGGCTTCTCCATTTTGCATCAGTTACCTTATTCCCAGTTGCCATTCTTCACGATCAATCCAGTCATCCTCCTCCAGATACTGATCACTCACCAATCTAGAGATCTCTCCTCACCAAGTTGTTCTTGGCCTGTCCCGCTTTTTTCTACCGCCAGCTGATCATTCTCTAAAATGCTCTTGGTCCATCTACCCTCATCCATTATTCTAACACGGCCATACCACTGAAGAGCTAGTTTTTCGATCTTTTCTACCACTGTCTCTTGAATATCCATCATCTCCTTCTTTCTAACCTGAAAATCTTTGACTTAATTCCATCCATCTATACTGCCTAGATCTTAGACATTTGATCCTGGCCAAAGTCTTCTTTAACTATTTCTACCAGCCTCCCACTTATTCCTTGCACATTCTAAATACCGCAATTCAAAGACGTTTTACGTAGCCAAAGTTAGTCCGTCTGGCTGTATTATATTTTGCAAAATGCAAGAAGAATTATTGTTTTATAGGAACGGGAGCTAATGTAGCAGTTACAGGGAACACATGTCCCGCATTATACTTCACTCAACCAAACGATCCCTTACTACTATTATTATTCAGTGAATTATATTTTAGTTATTCATTCATGAGAAATATTCTAGTCTCGTTAAACCCCTGGTGTTAAATCAGTAGGTATAAAAGCGGAAACTATTAAAATGCGCGAAATGGTGAAAACCGCACAGGAGAGAAAGTTTTAACACCTGTGCTAAGTTCTGGCCCATCGGATGTTAACCACTAAAATATACAGAGAACATTTGCCCAACAAGAAAGAACGTTAATCTCTGGAAACTTCCTACGTAATTCCCATGTTCAAGAAGCCTGCTGGATGTCTAAAGAAGTGTTACAACTTAGGATAGCTCCAGCGGTTGTACGTAATTCGAGCATTCTTTAGGAGAGATTATTGATTATAAACATAATTATTGATGTAAGCAGATAGAGTTAAAGCCACCCCCCCCCACTTTTCGCTCCTCTGTCGGTTCTTTTCTATCTTCTTTGGCCCACTACTATTTAGTTTTTCATGTGTGACACACCGAATAGCATAGGGAGATTCTTTCGCTAGCCTTGAGTAATAAGCAGATATAAATTTTATTTAAATGTATATTTAATTTGTATTTAATTGTGACATGGAATTAAGTTTTGGGATATTTTCCATGTCTTGTCTGACTAAGTTTAAGTTTTATATTCCATATACTTATATGTTTCCAATGTTGCGGCATGCTTCATTATTTCCATGCATCGAGTTTTTAAATGTTTTATTCTTAAAATAAAATTTAAGTACCGACCTTAATATATTCCTTATTTGGGATGCCGTAGTATCATTTCTCAACGAGGCCCAATGAGGACACTCTTTTGAAGTATGCAGGAAAATTAATGTGTACACTGAGCAGTGTTTTAACAGAAATCCTATATTAACTTTGTGGATAAATATCTACAAGGTCCTTCCCAGGCCTTGCTAAAGAAATGTTTCAAGAATTAGGAGAAATAGAGCTTTAAGAAAGCGGAGCCTTGGCGAATAGATAAACCGCTGGCCTTCTCTTTAGGCAGTCCGGATTCAATCTCAGATGACCCATGTAGGAAAGCGATGGATCAACTACTCATCCTGTTCCAGCTCCTCTTTCAGTTGTTCTTCTAATAAGTAACAAGACAATAGGAGTGAAAATCAAACTTTTATTATTTATTGACAAAAAGTTATGGACGAGATGATGGACCAGCTGGCATCTGGGCGTTTTCTCCGGGTCCTCCGGTTTCTCCCGCTATTCATCCCTCCAGTTGGTCCATTGGCAATTTTCTATAATCCATTTCACTCAAGCTTTGTCATGTACTTCCTCACGTTTATACCAGGCATTGAGCTGCTCCTCCATTCCTAGATACTCTCTCTGATCTAAAGCCCGCCTTAACAGCTATCGATTTGTGAGAGGTGTGTTGAGCATAAAGGAACAAAGGCCTATCCTCCCAAAATAATCAAATCTTGCGCAAAATTCGATTTTAAGAGTATTTAAAATCGTAATGATTTTGTATTACAATTCTTCTGTATAAATTAATTTTACACAGGTTCCATTTGATCAGAAAAAATATTGTAACCTCAGACGTTAGCTTTAAGTATTAAGCATACGAACTTATCGATCGTAAACATCACAAATTTAAATTTCAGTATTTTGAGAAAATTAATATTGTATTCGGCAAATACTAAATTATGTATGAGGAAGAATATTCATTAGAAGAACCAAAAAATATAAACTTGAAATAAAACTTTTTAGTGCATATTGGTGCCCATTTGCAAAACTCTAGAGCATGTTTTAAAGATTTTGATATATGTAACAAACATTCATATTTTATGAGTGTGAGGAAGTTTTGCAGTTAATAATGTAACATAGTTGACTTTTCTCATTTCCTTGTGCACTTCTATTTATTGTTGTTGCTGCTGTAATAGTTCATTTACCTTTACTTCATGAAACTAATAATATTTTAGGGCAGTTTTTTTTTAATACAAATCCTATATGTACTATAAGCATAACTAAGCAGATATAGTCCAAGCTGCCTCTCACTTTTCAGTCCAATGCTTTGGCCCACTAATATTTTTGGTTTCTCATGTACGGTACACTCGAGTAGAGGATGAAGAAATGTGAGAAAGAGATTATTTTGTGATTGACACATGTTGCTCTCAGTAAGCTGGAAGGCCTATCATCTACTTAACCATGCTGATCTGAAAGTTCCTCTCCTTGAGATGATTCCTAAGTGAGATGGCAAGAACCCCACTTAGAAGAGTGTGCATCAATCAAAAGGTAGTAATTTCTTCTTCATTTTAGTGTCTGCAAATGGAGAGAGCAGTGCTGGAGCCTTGTCCAGAGGTTTCTTTTACTATATCAAACATTCATGATACCTAGCCTCATTCGATTCAGAGTGTTTTTCTAATTTTAGGTGCAGCTATATAAGACACTTCTGCATAGTATACTGTGTCGCAAAATTTGACACCCGTTTGCAACTTCCCTTCCTTTTAATCTCTCTAGCACGTATGTACAATATACAAAATAGACAAAAACGGTACTTATTGTAATACACTCAAAAAATTGATACCGTGATTTAACTGGAAATACCTATATGTTTTGAGTACTTCTGAATTCAAAAACATCATTTTTAGAAAAAAAACAGTATATGTTGTATGCCTGTGATCAGCATAACTCAAAACGAAAAGTTCGTTAAACAGCAAACTTGATACTTAAGTTCAATATCTTCAAAGGATACGACACGAAGATTTTCAGGAAAATCCTCCCACCTCAAACTACCCTTTTCGTGGAACATTTTTCGAAATTTGCAATATTCTAAAAAGAGCCTCTAACGATTTGATTAAAATGCGGTGTATTAAAAATATTTACTTGACAAATAAAATATATATGCCAAATTTCCTGGGGATAGCCCCTAAATTCCTCTTCATTCTGACTTTTGATAACTGATAAACCTAAAGAGATATACAAAAATGTAGATTTCGTTAAATCACACAATTTATATAATTTATAATTTTTTGTAGAGCTAATCATTTCTGAGATAACCCCTGTTATTGATTTTAATTTTAAAATACTTAACTTTTTCTCAAACGGGAAGTCTCATCCGTTATATATATATATATATATATATATATATATATATATATATATATATTGTATGTATTTATTTGTATGTATTATTTCTCTGCAAGTGGGTATCACCCGGTGGCAGAGTTTTATATGTATACAAGATTATAAACACTAAATCACAGCTGCCAGTTTCTGGCTTAGTTATTTACAACAAATATGAAAACATTAATTTTTCTCACAATTCAGATTAATTAATTTCATAATTAGAATCACCAACCAATTTAACATTTGTATTTACAACAATATAAAATCACAAGCATTTCATTTAAGGAATATTTACATAAATTATTCAACATTAATATCAAGATGTTTCCTAAATTTCTTTATAGACAGAGTACAACCCCGAAAGGCTGCTCCAGGCAATTTATTCCAGTCTTTTGTGGTTCTATTAACAAAGGAGAACTTTCCTACGTCAGTTTTGTATCTTCTACCCTTAATTTTGAACGGATGATCGTTTCGTGCATAGTAAGTTGGGTTTTTCAGTTTGTCAGTAACGTCCTCCCATGCGTTTAAGCCAGCGTAAGCTTTAAATAAAGCGCACAACCTCTGTTTCTCACGCCTAACTTTCAACGGCTCCCATTTTATCTCCTCAGCGTTTGTAGGCCCAAAATATTTACCCCTTTTTATGCATTTTATAGCCCTTTATCCTGGTTAGGTCATATTGGACGATGAATGAAATTGGTGAAGTAATGCTTAAATGATCTCGGGTCCATGGAGCATAAAGTTGCTCGATATTCGTCTTTTCAGGATAAGGGAAAACCCCCAAAAAACCTTATCCGGGTAACTCACCCTAAGCGAGACTCGAACTCACGACCTTCTGAATGTGAGGCAGACACGCTAGCACCACACTATCCAGGTGGACTTCTCTCTTTTTTGTTTGTTTTACTCCTTGCTATGGAAAATAAAACCGAACTTCAACGACAGTCCTATAGCGACAGGTTTAAAAGATTTGACTGTCTATTTAGTCTGCTGTATTCCCTTATTTCCCTTCTACTTATAAGAAACTAAGTAATAAAGACTATTTCTGGTAATGCTTATCTCGATTAGCATGATTTAAATAAAAGAGTAATGTTTTGTAGGAACAGTTAGTTTGCAGGATGTAAGGAGAGTCATGTGAATGGAGAAGATTCTCATACAGAACCTGTTTCTAACAGCCGATTTGCTATTTCAGGATGGTATGATGCACTGGAATATTTACACTATACTCCTACCTAAATTCTTTTTAAAATGTTAAAGGAACTAGTTATAGTTATATTGGTGGGTTTAATTTTAATTATTTTATTGACTCTGGGAACTGAAAGTCCGCGAACACATTCTAGCGAATTGTAAATTCCACCATTTTGCCTCTATTATCATTCTATTCGCAGGCGCACTAGTGTCGTAGTGTTCATTGTAACAAAATTTGGAGTAAACATTGATAACCATATCCGAGTGAGGGTATATTCACATTCTTTACCTGTAATCATTTAATGGGACACACTGTATTGCAATGCACGTTGTAATACTCTGCCTGAAGAGTTTGTCTCCCACAAGGCTTTAAGGTGAAATGAAATCGGTTAGCAGATCAGCTAAAGGCTATTGCGAAAGCCTTCCATTTTTACTTTCTCTACACGTACTATGTACATAGTGTATAGAGAAGGTATTGCACTCCACCCAAAAATTCGATACCGAGATTTCACCGGAAATATATGTTTTAGGGTCACCTGTATCCAAAAAAAGCATTTTCACAAAAAGGTCATTGTGTGTGTGTGTGTGTGTGTGTGTGTCCGTGTGTGTCCGTGTGTCTGTGAACACGATAACTCAAAAACGAATAGTCTGTAAAATACCAAACTTGGTATTTTAGTTTAGTATCTTCCAGGGATGCGACACGAAGATTTTGAGAAAAATCCCCCCACCCCAAACTACCCTTTACATGGAACTTTTATCGAAAATTTTGATTTTTTCAAAAATAGCTCTAACGCTTTTGATTAAAATATCGTATTTACCTGACAAATAAAATGTATATCTTGAATTTTCTGGGAATATGCTCTGAAGATTTATTTATTCTGGGCGAATTTTGCGGAATTTTGCATAACTGTTAAACCGTAAGAGATGGAAAAAAACTGTGTATACAGAAAATATAGAGCACATTAAAACACACAATTTATGTTATATAATTTTTTTCGTGGAGTTGATCGTTTTTAAGATGTTCCTGGTTTTTCGTTTCAGCTTTGAAAACTTATACTTTTCTCATACAGGAATTTGTCAACTCCTGTCCATACAAACAAAAGAATTTCAGTCACATAGTAACCAGCTTTTGGCTGTCACTTTAAACTATGGTACTCCCTTATTTCGCTTCTACTTACAAGGAAGCAAGTAATAAGACTATTTCTGCAATTTTTATCTCGATTATCATGAAGTAGATAGAAGAATAACATTTTGAACAATAATTTTCTACAAAGATGTAGAGAAAGTCATGTGAATGGAACACATAAGATTTGTTATGTAATGCTGAAGTTTTATTCTAGATTGATGGCCCGTGGGTTAATAACATTAAACATTCGAGGATTTTATGTAACTTTTGTTTCAATAGCTGCTCATGGTTTATGTTCTTGGTCTTGAACTATTCCTGTAGAGCCGTAGGTGCCTCATTAAATCGTGAAGGAATCGCATAATGGCGACCTGACCTTACAGAGTAAGCAGTAGTAGCGTTGCCTCTCCTCCGGCGACTAAACATTGTGTGCGCCGAGTTAGTGGAATTGCCGCTTGACACAGACCAGGATGAAGCTCCGTACATGTTCAGAGCTTAACAGATTTGTTTCATTACGGGATCCCTTCCCGGGCTTTAACGTAAACTTCGCTCTCAGTCAGCGGCGCCTCTGTTGCATTAGTCATGTCTTTATGCTACTGGGTGATCCAAAAACGTCCGAACCGGCTGAGCGGTGTTTTACCAGTCCGCGCCCTCAACGCTCGTGCCGTCTGCCGCTATCAAAGAAAGGCGTGGATGAAACCATGTAAAATTTTTAAAACTACTTCTAAAGATTTTAATTACCAATGTTATTAAAGGAAATGCTAAAATTGGCCACCAGTTGTCCATACATTTTTGGCACATCTTTAGGAAACTATCCATGACTTGCCATAGTTCAGGTTGAGAAATACTGGCAATTTCCTTGCGAATATTTTGTTTTAAATATTCTAGGGTGGTGGGTTTGTCTTGTATACTTCATGCTTTAAATTACTCCAAAGATAGAAATCGTAGGGAATTTGGCCGTGGGACGAGGGGACCACAAATCTCTACTAATAATTCTTTCCTGAAACACTTTTAATTGTTCTCATCGAAAGATTGGCTCTATGTCTTGTTGAAAAAAGGCAAAATCACGCTCCCTGTCTGCTAATTCTCTAAAGCAAAGGAGGCAAAATTGTATTCTCGTATGTATGGTCGTCTACTGTTGACTCGAAAAAAAAAGTGGGCACTCCACTAATAGCGCACTATACACCAATTTTTTCGCCATGAAGAGGTATTTCATGAACAATGAACAATTTCTCAGAGTTCCAATAACGATTATTTTGTGTACACACATATCCGTGAAGGTGGA
Source organism: Hymenopus coronatus (assembly GCA_030762935.1). NCBI lineage: Eukaryota > Metazoa > Arthropoda > Insecta > Mantodea > Hymenopodidae > Hymenopus > Hymenopus coronatus. The sequence continues at coordinate 59,464,695 of CM060882.1, forward strand.
ACCCAGCCTCGTCCGTGAAAAATATTTAAAATTAATTATTTAATATTAATTTATTAAAAATTTCGCCATTCTATACACTGTTGAAAGTCCATTCACAAACACATACGAGTCATAAATAAATACACTCTGTGCAGTAGAAAACAGTTGTGGAGCCATAATATACTTTGTGACAAAGTACAGGACAAAATAATAAAGCACACAGGTAAAACTCAACCACACGATATTACCGTCAGCTCAATACTGCACTTTCAGATCAGAGAAAAACAAGTCAGCGCCGTGACCTTGTGTACATCAGCTGTGTGTTATGTTTCCGTGTGTGCAGTGAAAAAACACCGCGTAGGCGGTTTGGATGTTTTTGGGTCGCACAGTACTTGGTTTCTGATCGTGTAAAATGTTGGTCAAAGTACTATTTCACTGCATCTAATATCCGAACTAATTTCCTCCCATTAGCTTGGCAATGTCCTCTTTCGGGCTTGTACTTTTTTATTAATTTCACTCGTGTTAACCTTCATAGAAATTAAGACTAATGTCCAGTTCCGTTTCGATGTGTAAATCCGATGTTACTCCGGATTCTGTTTCAGATTTCATTTTCCGCATCTGTGATGTCAATTCAGATTTCATTTCCTGCTTATGTACCAAAATTCCTCGTGATGGTTTTGCAATCCTGCCCTTAATGGTGTAACTAAACACTGAAATTTCATCTTTGTCCAGGGTATATCATAAGAAGCAATGTTTTCGGTTCTTTCACTGGTTCAAATGAAGACTTTCACCTCTCTTCTCGAAACACACTTGAGGAGAACTATGTGTGAGTTTTTCCAAACCCAAAATGTTCTAGAGAACGCAGCGTTTTGAACTTTTTACTACATTCTATTTCTACATAAAAGACTGTGATTACAGAGTTTTGTTGCCTTTGTCAAGTCATTTCTTGGACTATGCATTTTAAAACAAAAATATAAGCTATGTTATAAAACATGCTATTTGTGATGCAAACTTCATAAATTCTAAACATTTAAGTTATATGTTCTTTTTTGAATTAGAAAGTATGTAGCCTTCAGCTCAAAAATATACTTTTAGCATAGGTTTAAGAATATATATATATACGTAAACTGTTCTAGAGAAGCGGATGTAGGCAATACAAGTTTTAAAAAAAATCTAAATTGTAATTTTAAAATATTTTAGCCCAAATTTCAACAATCGATCCCCATATTGGAGGTTTACACGCTGAAAGTAACAATGCATAACTTGTTCTCTGACTCCGCAATGAACCGCCGGTTCAACTCAGCTGCATTAAACTTCTCGCTAATTGCCTCTTTATACCTAGACATTCATATGTTTTTACAGTTTGTGTTACTAGCTTATAGCCGACGATGCTATCTTTTCGCTAAGCCGCGAACCGGCCAGTGCAACAATGGGGTGTGGATACTTCGTTACAGTATTTTATAGCCATTTAATAAAGTTTCGGTATTTTTATTTGCAAAAGTGGATTTAGCAAACATTTGGCATATTTGGATAATACATTAAAGTGAACTGAAAAACATACATAGACCATTTTGGGAAGGTTTAGTTCCATTTAACGATTGACTATGAAACATTAATTAGTTTCTTCAAAGTTGAAACTAAGTGAAACATAAATTGTGTGTCTATGTGACAGAGATATACAGATAAAGAGCGAGGGAGAGAGAGAGAGAGAGAGAATAAAAGCCAGCCCCTTCAAAAGATTTTCAAAAAAAATCCCCAAATTAACCATGGCAAGGAAACTTTTTCCATTAATTTTCTTTTTTAATGACCATTAAGTGTTAAGTACTTAAGATGTGTACATTAAAATGTATATTTTGAATTTTCGTTTATATCCTGAGAAATTATCGTACTTGTGAGTCATTTTTGTTGTAATTTTGAGTAGATATTGGTGAGATATAAAAAATAGCCAAAAACATACTGTACTAATATGCAAATCTTATCAAAACGCACAATTTGTATCAGGTTGTCCTTCATGTCATTGCCATATACGAGATGTTCCTTAAACTGATTTGTTTTACAATATTTTACACATATTTTGAAGTTCTAAAGTCCGCATTCTTTCAGTTTTCTGTTAAGTCAAAAATTGAATTTCAAACCCAGCATATTTAAATATTTGACTATTGCTTTTGCTTCCAGTAAACCCTTTGTAGTGGCAACAAATATAATATATTATTCCACTGAAATATTAAGATATAAAAGTCTGTAACAGATATTATGATATAGTGTTATCTGTCGATATTAATGGTAACTGTATTATGCTATATATCGATATTTGCCGGTATAAATATATTTGTGCTTTTTATTCGATGTTAAATTTGTTTAAAGGCCAGTTCATATAGGTATGTAACACCTTTCAACTCTGTATATTTGTTCGCGCAATTTTCTTCATATTGAAACATTTAACCCTTAAAATGGACGATATGACATTAGAAGAAACATTCTGTTAGCGCAGAAACCTCGTAGGAGTAATATATAATGTATAATTTATTTTATTTATCGTCCCAAATATGCTTGTTTTAGCAACGCCATGATGCAACAACATTTTCATTTGATGACGAAACACTAAAACAAAAGTTTATTCTTGGCATATAAATAAGTACCAGTTTGTTACCATACAACTACAGATATTTCAGTCACAAATTTGTCACGATCCTGGATGCTGGTAATTTTTCATTGTTCCGAATTGGACTCGCTTTGCTAATTACGTCGGGTATACAAGCGCGTTATTTTAAATTACCACACCCTAAATTAATTATCAAATATTAACAGGATTACGTAATTTTTATTGGAGAAATTATTATATTCCTATAATGAGATTAATAAAAAATGACTCGTGGTTTGTTCCCTCAATTATTACGATAGTAAATGACGTAAAATTAATCATCGTTGTACCCAGGTTTTTCAGAAAATCCCGACGCTCGAGATATCGAAAGAATCTCATGCTAATATCAAACGGAACGCAATTAGTTTTCGTTTTGAATAGTTATAAGTTTAGTACAAACGGCTACAATATACGTTTGAAGAATTTTGTTATTATTGAGTCAGGCTGGTAAACTGTTGAATGCAAATGCTCATCCATGTTCAACACCGAAGACTAAATGGCAGCAGATTTAAACCTACGTTGTCTTATAACACAAAGATCCATCCTAATATCCTACAACATTAAATCAGTAACAACATAAAATCTTCTACAAGTTGGCAACCAATGTTCAGGCTGTAACCAAAGTTATTTAAATCTTTTGCAAGTCTGATCTGCTCTATTGACAATCCATTTTTACCCTCTATCTTTTATTAATGGGTATATACAAACTATTCTTATGAAAGTTTATTTTGTCATATTAGATTTTAATTAGAAAAACCTTCATTTTAATTAGATAAACCTTGACAGGAATAATTGTATTACACATTTCGTTATGCATACAAAGAGAAATCTCTCTTTCCATGCAATCACGAGAAACAACTGAATGTCGATAGGACTTTAAAAAATTACAAAATATTGAACAATTCGAACCATTAATCAGGATATCTCCGAAATATTATACACAATGAAAAAAGATACTTATTTGGAATAAATTGTAGCTCTGTAAACATTTTACATTTTTCTGCTGTAAGTCTAGCGTTTAATCTACCAGTTATACAACAATATACAAAATTCCTTTCGAATGGAGAGAACTTCATAGAAGTTAAGGTATACCTATACATTTTAATTTGTTGCATTTTTATTAAAATCCATTTAGATATTTTTTCAAAAGAATCTAACATTTTGGAAACTTTCCATGCTGTTCTGAAAAACACACACACATATGCCAGTGTGAATGTAAGGCATACATATTCATAAATATATACAATTAATTATAAGAAATTATAAGTAAAATTTCATAAAAAAATCATAAAAAATACCTCTATCTTGTGGTTTCGATATTCTGGTATTAAGGGGCAGTTGACAAAACATTTTTGTGAAGATAAACGTTTAAACTATCGTTTGTGTTTTACCAATATCAAAAACATATGCAATGTATTGCAAAATTATTTTAAAAAATCTCGTAAAAGTTTAGGTTCTTTTTAAGCACTACTGGTCCCTGCAAAATCCATAGCTAAAACAGCGTTCCACAAGAAATAAAAGTAAATGATTTTTTTTTTATTTCCCTCAGGAAAGGAATGGGGGAAATGTGGTGACGCGGCTGTGGAACATCTGTGATTCTGGACCAGAACAATCTCCATCCAGCATGCATACAGCGCTACCGCACCTCAAGCGTAAAATATGTGCGGCTCCGAAACCCTCCATGGGCTGGTGATATTTTTCCTTAGAGATGCAGAGTCCATCCATCCTTGGCAAATGTCTCACCCTCCGCCCCAGTGAATAATGACGCTACGTCACTCCATATCTGGAAACGTACGGCCTCGTGTGCTGGAAGGTCAGAGGTCACCCCCCTGGCCACTGACATCTGGCTACTACCTGACAGATGCGCTGGCATGTGCGATATTGGCTTAAAGCTGACCTATTTCCTTCATGTCTGAACTTATCAACTGGTGCACCCTTCTTCGATTCCGAGCTTAAGGGAGATTTGTTCCGCAGTTATCCTCATTGTAAAAGGTCAAGTGGCTAACCTTTAAAAATTAATGCAGGAGCAGTAAATGGCTTGCGTTGACGCTTCTTTTACGTCCCGGGGTTTGGTCCAAAGCTACAACTGTATAAACCGAGTCCTATTTGTACGTGTCTTCGCTTTCATACTTTCTCTACTTTGTGCATAGTATATGGGAAGAGAAAGTATTGCATTCTACCCAATAATTCGATACCGATATTTCACAGGAAATACTCGTTTTAGCTTCCCCTTAATCTAAAATAGCATTCTTAGAAAAAACATTTGTGCGTCTCTGTATAATATAACTCAAAGACAAAATGTCAGTTAAATAACAAACTTAATATTTAAGCTCAGCATCTTCCAAGGATGCAAAACGAAGATTTTCATGAAAATCTTGCCCACAAATATGGAATAATGTTAGCACATTTTGATTCCCTCAAAAGTGGCGCTGGCGATTTTGATTAAAAGAAGTAAGAAGTTTCATCACAAATTAAACGTTTATCTTGAATTTTTTGGGAATAGCCTCCAAAGATTCTTTCATTCTGAATAACTTTTGCATAACTGTTAAACTGTAAGATATAGACAAAAATATATTTCTCGTTAAAACACACCATTTATGTCATATGCCATTTTTGTGGAGTTAACTATTTCCGAATTATTCCTTGTTATTATTTTCAATTTTAGCTTACTTATTGTAAACGAAAAATCGTTATTGTTGCATCTCTCTTTCCTTTACTTCTGGCAATGCAAAGAGAACAAAACTTCAATAGTATCACATAGCGACCATCCTTCAAAGATTTGGCTATCGCTTTAGCTTAGTGTTTCCCTTCCAATTATAAGAAACTAAGTAATAAGACACTTTATACTAACATTTATCTTGATTAGGGTAATGTACATAGAAAAAAGAATAATCTTTTGTAAGAAAATTTCTATGCAGAACAGGTAGGAAAGTCATGTGAATGGAGTACGTTAAGATTTTTGTTTTTATTAATTTATACACCACCTTAAAGATCTCGGGTCAAATTGACGGTTTTTTACCTTTGGAAAAATTGTTGATAAGTAATGATTGTTTACTCGTTTACAGTTAATGATATTAGTTAGGTAAATCTGGTAAATTTAACATACATTCACACTTTAGTTCATACTTCCAGCTACTAGCATGCTAATCACAAGATCACAATCACAATGAAGCCCAGCTCTCATCGTTTCTTTAATACACTATTGAACCGCTAAAGTAACAAGTGTGAATATATTGACCGAGACACCGAGCTTTAAGTATCTTGCTCTACAATAATGGTTCTAATTAAGATTGTGGATCTTCAGCTTAAAACTCTTATTTTCTTCAGTTGGTAATTCAGTGTTTCATAACTAATTAAATTAGAACTGTAACTTTTAAGAAACTGTAACTTTTTTTGGAAGTTGGGGCCTGAATTACCTTTAAAATAAACAGTGCATATTCCGTTTAATATGAGTATTACATTAATTTCTACTTTCTCTTCACGTACCGTTTACATAGTGTATAGAGAAGGTATTACATTCCACCCAAAAATTTGATACTGAGATGTCACAGGAAATATAGTTTTAAGATAGCTTGTATATAAACAAAGTATTTTTAGAAAAATATCCATGTGTGTCCGTGTGTCTGTGAACACGATAACTCAAAAACGAAAAGTCACTAAATTACCAAACTTGGTATTTAAGTTTAGTATCTTTCAGGATGTGACACGTAGATTTTAAGAAAATTCCCCCGCCCCAAAATACCCTTTTCATGGAAAAATTTTGAAAACTTTGATTTTCTCAAAAATGGATTAATGCTTTTGATTAAAATAAGGTATATTAAATATATTTGTGTGGTAAATAAAAGGTATAGCTTAAATTTTCTGGGAATGAATTTGCTAAATTTTGCATAACTGGTAAACTGTAATTATGTTATTTGTTTCAGATTTAAAATTGTTGAACTTTTCTAACACGGAAAGTTGTAAACTTCTGGCTATGCATAGAAAAATGGATTTCAATCCTATAGTAACCACATTTCAAAACATTTGATTGTCTTTGACATCCTTCTACTTATAAGGAAATAAGTAATAGGACTGTTTCTGCTAATATTTATCTCTGTATCATGAAGTAAATAGAAGAATAAGATTATTAACAACAATTTGTTACCATCACACAATTTATAGCTCAAGGCTGACTGGGTAATAATTACGCTACGCAATCTCAATCAACGGTAATTGTGCACAAGACTCGCTGTTAAAAAAAATGACAAATTTGATTTAAGCTATTACAATCATAGGAAAGTTCAAAGGTGAGGATGTGTTTATTCCAAGAATACCACTAATGCGACTTTACTTTTGAATTTAAGCGTGTTCAGCTCTGTGCGCCTTGCATTTGCAGTGACAATAAATCCCAAGATCAATCGTTAGATATGTGTGAAATATACCTTGGATTGCCGTGTTTTTCGCATGGGCAGTTGTACGTTGCATACTCGAGAGTCGGCAAACTATCGGCGCTATTTGTTTTCTCTCCGGAAGGAAAATTGTACATTACAAGGCATTACAATAAAGTATTGTCAAATTATACAGTTGTAATATTATTCAATTGCATGGTCGTATTGTAAACGGAAGATTTTGTCTCCGTTTTTTACTTTCTCTATACGTACTATGTACATTGTGTATAGAGAAAGGTATTGCACTCCACCAAAAATTCGGTACCAAGAGTTCACCGGAAATATATGTTTTAGGGTCCCCGGTATCCAAAAAAAGTATTTTCAGAAAAAGTCAGTGTGTGTGTCCGTGTGTCTGTGAACACGATAACTCAAAAACGAAAAGTCGATAAAATACCAAATTTGGTATTTAAACTTAGTATCTTCCAGGGATGCGACACGAAGATTTTGAGAAAAATCCCTCCGCCCCAACCTACCCTTTAAATGGAACTTTTTTCGAAAATTTTAATTTTCTAAAAATGGCTCTAACGATTTTGATTAAAATATCATATATTAAACACAAATAAAATGTATATTTTGAATTTCTGGGAGTAGCCTCCGAAGGCTACTTTATTCTGGGTCAATTTTACGGAATTTTGCATAGCTGCTAAGCCGTAAGAGATGTGCAAAAACTTACCATACAACAAATGTAGAGCACTTTTAAACACACAATTTATGTTGTATAAATTTTTTTCGTGGTGTTCCTTGTTTTTGGTTTCAGCTGTAAAAACATACATTTTTCATACTGGACTTTGTGAACTCGTGTCCATACAAACAAAGGAACTTCAGTCACATAGCAAACAGCTTTTGACTATCACATTAACTTATCGTACTCCCTTATTTCGCTTCTACTTACAAGGAAGCAAGTAATAAGACTATTTCTGCTAATTTTTTCTCCATTAGCAGGAAGTAAATAGAAGCATAAGCTTTTTGACAATTTATTGCAGAGTCTAGAGAAAGTCATGTGAATGGAACACATCAGGTTTTTTCATTAGGTACACCACCCGTGCAAAGCCGGGGTGGGCAGCTAGTTTTAATATATTTATAAAAACAAAAGTTTTATGTCTACAGTAAAATGTCAGGAAAGGCTAAAAAATAATTTTTAATGTAATTTATTGAACAAAAGGTTGTACATTAGTTCATTTTCGGCTTAGCCCTAATGAATTTGCACACATCCTCTAGTGCGTAGAAAATACACAGATGTTTATGGAAATTATATCGGTCGTCTGAATAGCCACTTGTGCACCACCTATTTGCATTCTTTTCGGCCAGCAGGTGGGGTAAGAGGGGGAAATACAGGTTCCTGCAGCAAGCGGCACCCTCACCACTCCTGTAACTCAGGCCTAGCTGAAAAGAATAAGAGTGGACTGTACCTCGTCATCGGAAATAAATTTCTTTGTTGTTTACGTCGCTTTGAGTAGTTGAAACATATGATAATCACTCGGGGGCGAGGTCTGGTGAGTGTGGCGGATGTGCATAGAGGAGAATCAAAGTGAAGGTCAGTGATAGTTGCACAGTCTGAATATAGTCATACTGAAAAGTGGCACCTGCAGTCAGATGTCCACATCGCTTTGATGTGATTGCAGGGGAAGTTGATTTTTCAGCACATTGGAATACAGCGCAATGTGATGGTGCTTCCCCTAGGCGTGAGTGTTCCAGTACAGTTTATCACAACCTTGATGTTCAGATTTACAACTCTGACAATCGCGTCACAATTTTTCATTACAATGGTTTCGATTACTGCAACAGACTGATGCCACAACGCGGCATGTCTCCACCTAGGTGGAGAGCTTCAGATACATCAGCCTCGCGATTCCTGAACTTTCTACTCCACTTCTACTCTTGCATCACCATACTGGATGGATTTCAATGAATTTCATATTTTCACTGCTCAGAACATGTGAGAATGTTATTTTCGTTTTTTTATATGGTTTAACGCTCGCTTTTACTACATGTGGCACTGCAGGCGATGACACTGAAGATGGAGCATTGCGGAATTTGATGACAGAGGAAACTGGAGAACCCGGAGCAAACCTGCCTCTGCGCCGCTTTGTCCACCACTAATTTCCACATGCGGTCGCTTAGTAGAGGCGAGTGGCCGTATTTTCGTTGGTGCATGTCACAAGTGGGAGCATCCATTTTACACTGTATTAAGGCAGGGTTTTGTCTGTAGTACACACTGCCACCTGTTGAGAATCCTTTAAAGTATTGGTAGTAGTTTTGCCAACTTACAGAACAAGGACGCAAAGATTCGAATGTTTAATAATTTTTTAAGCTTATTCATTTTACTCTCCATCGTATAAAATAAAATTCTCAGCTTTATTTAAAACATTCTGAAAATTGGAATTACTTCAAGAACCTCGGAGAACAAACATTTCTTTACTGGAGGGGTTAACAAAATGAGTAGAGTAGCACGTGAGCTGGGAGAAAAAGTGAGGAATGCAAAAGGTTTTGAAGAACAATGGCTTGAAGGGCTTGCTCGCAGCAGACATCCCTATGAAGATTTTCTACGGCTTGAATTCTTTACTCGCCTGATTGCAGCATACCTATTCAAAATATGCCCCATGAAAATTTTTGGTTGTAGAACTTTTCTTTTTCAGCATATATTCTAATATTGAGTGAAAAACGGCACAGGTTTTCTTTGTAAAACTTAGACAAGCTTATGCGGTTTATTGTAAACCCAACTCTGGACTCAATATATTTACAAAACAATTGGTTATTTGGACATTTCTAAATATAATATTATGCATTTCAGCAAGGGTCTGTCTATATTGTATTTTAACTTGAGAAAGGTAGAATGTTTTGAGGAACAGTTTGAACATTCAGGTAGCCTAATACATTTTACGTTGTTCAACTGCAGATATTGGCATACTGAACATGCGCTTTCTTTTAATGAACAAATATGCATTTGTGAAATAATTATAATATTGTATTTTATATTATTATTATTTTTATTATATATCTTGTATATGTTAAATAATTGTAATAAAATACACATTAGCCGAGTGTAGGAAAGGTAGAGTCAGATTGAAAAATGCAATGTTATTGCCGGGATTTGAATAACATATCTCCCAGTTAGTACAATATAAGCACGTTGCAATGGTGGATCAGTGGTTAGTGCAACTGGATGGAAATCCGAGCTCTATGGTTCAAATCCTGGCTATGGCATTTAATTTTTCAGTCTGATTCCAGCTCTCCAATAATGTATCAATTTGTTAACAATAGGCAATTTTATGTTATATTTTCTATTTTGCTCTTTACTTGCTAAAGCCTGTTTTAGGTTTTACACAATATCCAAACGAGGTGCCAAAAGAGCCTACTTCTCAGAGCTGAAAGGTAACCTTTAAGACCTAAAACTTCGCGCTCTAATTAAACTTTCACTAGCGTACTCTCCGCACTGATGAAAATTATACAATGTTGAGTAATAAATTGAGCTACAATTTGTTTTGGAAAACAATTCCCGAATTGTGGTAATCCACTTAAAATAATATTGAAAGGAATAACGTATATGTAATAATGTTTTGTGTTTAATCAATTACAAGTAAATGGCGTAAAGTGGTGCAAATAAGAACACATATTAATGGTGTTCGATCCTATAATAATGGTAACTCATATGCATCCAAAATAATTGATGAAAATGATAAAAATTTACGCATACAAATTTGATTTGAGTCTATCGCGAAATGTAGGATAAGTCACTCTCTAATAGCCTAGTAATACGAGTGAAATAAGAGGATTATTTATAAATATGAAAAGAATATAATATTATCTTCAAATATGAAAAGAATAATAAATATAATATAAATTAAAGTAAAACTAATTATGTAAATTATTACTGAATATAGGTATGAATAAATAATTTCACCAATGAAAATGACTAAGCCCTGAAAAGATAGAACCCTTATTATAAATGCTCTCAAAGGAGTACTCTCTAGTAATGCCTCTAATTAAAACCATTACCTAATTTCTCGGTGATCCATCGTGGAGAATCAGCTAAGTTTCAGCATACTAAAGTCAGCGTTGTTTGGCTGCAAAGTTGCTGACTGGCGATAAGAGAATCGACGCCTACTCAGAATTATTAACATCGGTATTAATTGCCAACATTCTGTATCATATTTTGGTTAATGTATTCAGAAACAAATATTTATTAAAATCTTAGGTGTTCCATGACCACAAGGTATTCTTTCAAAAACTTATACTTCTATCTACTACACGCTATCTACTACACGCTAACTCAAATAAACATCATCAGCAATGGTATTGTTACTCAGTTCTTTCTAAGTAGAGGGGGAACAAGGGGACACAGTAGCTAAAGCGATAATCAAATATTTTAAGAGCTGGTCGCTATATGATGATGCAGTAATCGGTTTTCTTTGCATGGCCAGGAGTGAAAACAGATAAGCAAATAATACTTCCTGATTGAGAAAAGTTTAAATATTGGAAACTTTACACCAATAACTAGGAATGTCTCGTAAATGGTTAACTCGACAAAAGTGTATTAAACATAAATTGCATGTTCTACATTTTTATGCGTTAAGATTTGCCTATCTCATACAGCTACTTAAGTCGTTCATAATGAACAGGACGTCAGAGAAGTGAAGGTATATGTTTCATTTATCATAAAAAGATCCTGAACACATGGCATTTTAATCGAAATTGTTAGCCATTTAATAAAAAATCAAAAAATGATTCATGTAAAGGGTAATTTGAGAAGGGGATTTTCTAGAAAATATTCGTGTCGTCCCTTTTTACTTTCTCTACATGTACTATGTACATAGAGTATAGAGAAGGTATTGCACTCCACCTAAAAATTCATATCGAGATTTCACCGGAAATATATGTTTTAGGGTCCCCAGTATCCAAAAAAAGAATTTTCACAAAAAGGTCCGTTTGTGTGTCCGTGTGTCTGTGAACTCGATAACTTAAAAACGAAAAGTCGATAAAATAACAAACTTGGTATTTAAGTTTAGTATCTTTTAGGGATGCGACACGAAGATTTTCAAAAAACTCCTCCCACCCTAAACTACTCTTTGCATTGAACTTTTTCGAAAATTTTGATGTCTCATACGATTTTGATTAAAATATCATATATTAGAGATATTTACCTGACAAACAAAATGTATATCTTGAATTTGCTGGGAATAGCCTCTGAAGACTACTTTATACTGGATGCATTTTACAGACTTTTGCATAATTGCTAAACCGTAAGAGATGGAGAAAATCTTACCACACAAAAAATGTAGAGCACTTTAAAACGAACAATTTATGTTATATGCATTTTTTTCGTGGAGTTGACCGTTTTGAGATTATCTTTGTTTTTGGTTTTAATTTTAAAAACATGTTTTTCTCACACAGGACTTTGTCAACTCCTGTCCTTTGTTTACAAAAGAGCTTCAGTCACATAGCAACCAGCTTTTGACTATCACTTTAATCTATGGTACTCCCTTATTTCGCTTCTACTTACAAGGAAGCAACTTATAAGATTATTTCTGTTAATTTTTTCTCGATAAGCATGAAGTAAATAGAAGCATAAGCTTTTTAACAATAATTTACTGCAGAGATGTAGAGAAATCATGTGAATGGAACATACCAGATTTTTTAGATACTAACTTAAATATCACTTTTGGTATTTAATGATTTTTTGTTTTTGAGTTCAACTATTCACAGGTACAAAGTCACAGATACGCACGTATGCGCGCACACTCACTCACTCACTCACTCACTCACTCACTCACTCACTCACACACACATACACACACACACACACACTTTCGCTCTCTCAAGGTTTTTCTAAATGTGCTGTTTTGTTAGTTCAGAGGATCTCAAAACATGAAATTATCCGACGAAATCTCTGCATTCATTTTAGTGGAATATAGTACCATCACCTATTTACGTTTCTCATATGTCTTTCAGAGTTTCGCGTGAGTGGTCAATTGCCACCAGTGATTCTTTTTTTTATTTTATTATTTTTTTTAAGCTTGACCTTCTTTAATCTGGTTAATCATATCAGGCGATGATTGAAATTGCTGAAATGATGCTCAAATAATCTTGAGGTCATGTGAGCTTAAAGTTACTCGACATTCGTCTTCTTAGGATAAGGGGAAAACCCGAAGAAAAGCCTTATCCAGGTAACTCACCCTAAGCAAGATTCGAACTCGTGACCTGTTGAATGCGAGGCAGACATGCTACCACCAAGCTACCCAGACGGGCTGCCGCCAGTTTATTATATCAAGATGTTCGGACACTATTTCGTCAAGCAAAGAACAAGAAGTAATTGGGAATGGTTGCATCTGTGTCTTGCTTGATTCTTCAATGATGAGTCACAGAAAACCCACTTGCACATTTTTCGCTCATTGTTGAGCATTTCAAGCCACTTACTCGCAGTTTTCGTCTTCCTTTAGTTGACTGTACACCTCCTTTAGTTGAATGTTAATTTCTTTCATGGATTATCCACTACATTTGAACACCCTTTCAAAGACGGAAATTCATAGGAATGTCCACTACCACCCAAGGCTGAAAATATGTCAACAACTCGCTTGATTAGCTTGCTCCGTGCATGCAGCCGGAAAATACGTGGCAGTAGGAATTGTTTCTCTTCCTTGTACACTGGGTCGTGTGTTAATTATAGTGTCGGAACAGAAAGCAATCCTATAGGCAACCCATCGAATCCTACTATTAGTTGTGCGCCCTTAAACACTAACCATCATCATCATCATCATCATCATCATCATCATCGAATCCTACGTTCTTGCCTGCCTAAGAGGAATCGTATTTATAGAAAGTGGTGGAATAAGAGTTAACTTTTGGCAAAGCTCTGCACCTAGAAACTTCAATTTGCAGCACCATTACGCAACTCAAGTGAGTACGATATTTACCAAGGAGAAGACTGTTTCTTTAGAATTGTGTTCGATAGCAAGTAACTACCAAGATGCCTGATCGTATTCACTTATACATTTTAAATTTGTTCGCTACAAATTAATCCTCACACTGTTGGCATTACAATGTGATTACAATGATATTAACGGAGTTAAGGAGCTCTTTGTTTTATTTAATAATTGTCATTTTTTGCTGTTATTTACGTGATGTCTACAAATTTCCACCAGTATATTCATATACATATGAAAACATGTATATGTTTATTATTTCTGAAGTATAAATATTATGCAAGAGACATAATAAGAAGAACTATTCTACCAATCATAATTCTACAATGGGTGGGAAAGGTGAATTACGTACTTTAAACACAAAATGTTGCTGCCTCAGCTCTGAAGGAATGATCTGTTCTCGTTTTCGGTGTAGTTGGCCACTAGAGTACAGTAGGCGATTTGCAGGAACATCAAGTAAATTTGCTCTCTCTGCTTTGCTCAAAGAGCAACTAGTTGGTGACTCCAGTCTTAAAGGAGTGTAAAAATATTTATCGAGGGAGAAAATCCACAGTGACAATCCTGGTATGACTCCAGCAGATGCTGTTGCCAATAAACAGCCCTAACAACATACAGCTGCAACATAAAGGCCGAAGAAAGGCTTCCTAAAGTCTGCGAAGTAAAGTGAAATTGAACTAGAGAGAAGAAATACATATATCCCTATTCTAGGTAGCTAGGGAAGACGGCGAAAGACCTGGATTAGACTAAGGTGCCTGAGGGAGATGGGAGATTCTTCCCAGTATATGGTAGGGATCCAGACTGGTGACCTATTTTAAACGAATATACGTAGTCTGTAGAAACCTGCGAAATACTACACTGCCCGGTATTTAATTGGATCAACGTTGTGAACTTTCCCCTTTTAAATACCAATTGGAAAACCTGTTAATTTTCCACATTTAGTTTTCGTAAAGGAAAGGGCAAAAAAAAAAAAAAAAACTTTAAAAATGTTTAGCGAGGGAGTAGGACATTATTTAATTACACTCTATAATTCAAATTTGGCTTCAAAACTCTAATGCACAAATTAAGTAGCATCTGAAATACCCTCCTGTATTTAATAATGCGCATGCTAATATTTGATCTCTGAATGTGAAAGATTTTATAGGTAAAGTATAAAAGTTGAACTGTACAATTTTATTATACTTTTAAGGGACACTGAAACTGAGTTTTGGATGAAATATAAACATTTCGATTTCTTATATCTAACAAATGCTCTATAGAAACCATGAATTAATTTAGCCTAGCGTTTTTCTTCCCATTAGCCAACTTTTTAAACGTCCAACACCCATTTGCTTTATTTTAAACCTACTTCTCTTTTCTAAAGTACTTTCCTCTCAATTTTACATTTTGACGCATAAAATGTCTTCCTTTCATTTCAGTCTTTCTGTGATTTTAAGAAAATTTGTATAATATAAGATATAAGAATGGATAGGTAGAGTCAGACTGAAAAATTCAATGCCATAGTCGGGATTTGAACCATGGATCTCCCGCTTTTTAGCCGGTTCCTCTGATCACTGAGCCACCATGCCGGCATATCCAACTCCTGTCCCATACAAGGACAACAATTAATTAATTTTTAGGGACTTAATAGTTGGTTAAACTTGAAGCCCGGAACTAAAGTTTTTACGACATTGTAAGTTATCATTGGGGTGTCATCTCAAAATTATTTGAGACCTCCCTGTGATTTTCCGGGAAACATGCGAGTCGTTGAGAAATGTAATGCCATGTCGTAATTGGTTACATATGACTTGGGTTGTTTCGAAACATGTATTTGGATTATCTTGTATTTATTATCCTAATCATTTTATAGTTATCCTAATAGCAAACTCTAAACAGCTTACAACAAAGATCAATAAACAGTTGCTATCAAAACTATAAACGTTTCATTTAGTGTTACAAGTTAAATACAGCAAAATAAACTTCTTTTCTGATTGATATTATCAGTTTCTTGTCTACAGTCTCAAGATTACTAACGCTAATTTGCCTCTTAAGATAGTATTAGCGACGTAAATACACCCAACATATATTTTTTTCTGTTATCTTCTTTTGTTCATTGTCTGTTGTGATAAAATTGTATTGGAGAAATAAAAACTAACTAAAGGTATAGGTTTTTAGTGCGGTTTTGTAAGAAAAAGAATTCCTCACCACTAGCTGCATGTCAGTATGTTTGCAAAAACAATACTAAAGCACGCGAATTGGTGCTTCTCAACCTCCAATAGCGTGAGCCATGCATGCGGCTTTGTTCTTGGGTAATTTGCTGAATTCACAATAGCCAAGAGGCGTTTTGTTGATGTATCTTAATCTTTTCACATCACACAGATCTGAGCAACATGGTTCACAGTTTGGGGTTAAAAAGCACCTGTATAAATGTCGTCCAGTTTAACGGCACATGCAAATAATGGTTAAATTTTTCCTCTAGAAGGTGCAATTATGCTGTCCTAGTTTGTTTCATTATGTGCTAATTGTAGCAAAACATTTTCCATTGAGGCTGTATTCAAATAATATCGATTATAATATCGATCATTGGTTAATTTTTGTGTCTGGATTGTCACATAGGATTGTCACATAAAGGACCGATATTACTGAATGGAGTCAGGGCTAGTTACCTAATTACGGATGAAAAACACTATTGCAATTTAGGGAGGGGGAAATCTTTTGTGCACGTCAGTACACAAATATATTCTGAAGGCTAATTTTGTTTTGAATGTAGGTACATTAAATGTTGCACACTATTCACTAAATCTCGCAAAAAGAGGAAATGTAGCGTTTGCACAAAATGTCAAAATCCGCAAAATAAAATTAAAGAGTAAATCGGGCAGAAGCATTATGACGTCATTGGGGGTAATAAAAACGCGTGATTAATTGACCTAGATAGATAAACCGCTGAAGCAAGGGCAATAAAAGCTGAGACACTGTTACCACAACCGCGCGCTTGCAAAAGTAATTTAGATTTTGGTAGCGATATCTCTGTCCGAGTACTGTAGCCTCCATAGATGCGTTCGCAGTTGGAACGATTAATAGAATAAAGCAAAGGCTTATTTGTTTACTATGACACTTATTATAGTAAACTATAGTGAAGGTAACCCTCATTTTGGTTTAATTCCGCCTTCGGTGACATGATTATCATCAGCAACTCTGAATAAATCGCGTAAAGCTTAGAATAGCGCCTTCTGGCAAGGATTTCGTACATCTCTTAACAGCATAAATAAAGAATAAAGGGTAAAGCAGGTTTCAAATATTGTGCCTAGGTCCAAGAAAAAATGTTATTGTAACAAAAGTATCTTTATTGCTTCAAAACTGCTTACAAACAATTATTTTTAATCAGAGTTGTATCACAGCAATTTTTCTCTCGTCGCTTCGACGCGTAGACAGTTCACTGCTCTCTCACCACTGCACGCTTGGACTCAAGTCAAAAACTGACCTGCCTGGCTTGTAGACTACCTTTTATTTAAGCTGTCAATGACGCGGCCAGAAATTTCCAGAAAAAACTAACCTTCTAGCACGTATCCATTACACCCAGGTTGGCATTCCAAGGCTTTGAAGTTCTGCGGTCCTCTTTAGGTGTTAAATTTAACAACCCTGCGACCATGGGTGAGGCTCATGGAGGTAGTCAACCTCACACGTACGTGAAGCTTACCAAAGCAAACCGCTAATACACGTGTGACGATTTCAAGCCAGCCACATTATTACAGTTTTATTTGTATCGTTTATGTATATTGTATTCCAGAAATTTCACCGAAAATTCCATATTTTGAGGTTTCATGATACAAAAAGTGTTTTTAGAGAAATATGTGCCCAATTCATATAAAGGGGTATTTATATTGAAAGAGAAATGAGAGAGAGAGAAAATAATGACATACTTAAAATTGAATGTGTTTCATTCTGTAACAAATTATTGTTAAAAAGGTTATTCTTCTATTTAGGTCATGCTAACCGAGATAAACATTGGTCTTATTACTTGCTTCCTTGTAAGTAGGAGGAGAAATACACTGGACTCAGTCTATAGTCAAACATTTTAAAAGCTGGTTACTATGTGATTTAAATTCCTTTGTTTGTAAGGCAAGTAATTGACAAATTCTGGTATGAGAAAAGTATAAGTATTTTAAAGCTGAAACCAATAGTAAGGAATGTCTCAGAAACGGTTAGCTCTACCAAAATAACATATATGACATAAATTCTGATATTAATGAAACCTACACTTTTTGTACGGTAACTTTTTGTCTATCTCTTGAGGTTTACCTGTTACGCAAAATTCATCCAGAATAAAAATGTTTTCAGAAGCCATTTCCAGAAAATTCAACATCTGGACTTTACTTGTGATGTAAATATATTTAATATACGACATTTTAATCGAAATCGTTACGGCCATTTTTAAGAAAATGAAAATGAATTGTTTTATATAAATTGTAGTTTGTGGTGCGGGATTTTTTTTTTTTTTTTTTTTTTTTTTAATTTTTGTGTCGCATCCATGGAAGATTCTAAACTCAAATACCAAGTTTGGCATTTTTCAAGCTTTTTGTTTTGGTATTATCGTGTTCACACACACACACGCACACACAAAACTCACACAAAACTCACACATAAGGACCTTTAACGTATATATTCGGCGAAATCCCTGTATTGTGTTTTAGGGTGGAATGCAATATCTTCTGTATACAATATGTACATAATACGTGTAGAGAAATATTTTATGTGTGGATACAGTGGACCCTAAACCGTGTATTTCCGGTGAAATCTCGGTACCAAATTTTCACCTTCTCTATACATTATGCACAGAGTACGTGTAGAGAAAGTAAAATTGAACTATTCTAACAATGTTGAGTAATATTATATACATTTGAAAAGCTGGCGTGAAGAATGGAACCTAATAATATATCAACATTTTTCTGTAAAATTCTGAATTTAATTTCATGTTATTCGTTTAATTGGGTATCATAAGGATGTATGAAAACTTAGCACGGGTAATTTCCTTTACTCATCTAAATATACAATTCCCATCAAATAAAATATGTTTGTATTCTTCAACATTACCAAGATGTTCGCGGCTTTACATTTTTTGTGGTTTTTATGATCATTGTTTTATTTCCATGAGTGCGGAATATGAAGGCCAGAATATTTGGACTTTCCGTCATGCTCCTATCTGACTGCAATATAATTTACTTTGTACCATTTTGCCTAACAGTTAATGTGATGCATCTGTGAAACTTAGTCAAAAATAATGAAAAACTACAAACATATTCTTTTACAATAAAATTACAGGAATTCTAAATTTTAAGAAAGTTTTCTCCAATTGGGTACTTTAACTACCAGTTAAATGAAGCTATAAGTGAGTAGACACGTGCATATTAATAGGCATTCGCAACTATAAACCTTATTTTCTCGCAAACATTTTCCAAAATGTTTCTATGCTTAAAATGTTCCACATTATGCAGCTTTTCAAAAATTTGATTCAAATTTTATATTTCCTCTCAAAAGCACATTAAAGAAAATAGCCATTTACGTTTTTCGACATAATGCTACAGTTTTGAGAAATAAATGATTATATTTTGGAAAATCAAGCGTTTATGGGAGTACGGAAAGTAATTTTTCTACCGAACTGAGGTTTAATATAAAAATAAAATATGACAGATCTATTGTGAAATCATTTAGCATCACATATCTCGTTTCATTAGAACACTGGATATAGGCAATAAAATAGGATTTCATTAGGTACTCATGGAATCTTGAATTTTGAATTTCCCAAATTTTACAAATGCATCAATTTAACATTTTTATCACGAAACAGGCATGAAAAACCTTTTATGTCAAATTTGTGAGATAGCTATAAAAATAACTGATAGTGTCGAGGAATTCATGTGATCATGACATAAGTATAGGTGGCACAACGGAAGGGGACAGCATGCACACTACGGTCTACAGATCTATGTGGCTTCCATTCCTCAGGAGAACGATAAGCGAAGGAATCAAGAATGCTTCAGGCTGCAGGGAGACAGGTCACAGTGGCGCGCGGATCTCCCTAGCAATTCCAAGGTCGAAGATCCGTTCCACTACTGGAGCTGTCGATGCCCTCTAGTGCCGAAGGAAGTACTGTTTTCTTTGCCAAAGATCCCCACCATCTGTCCAGTACCGCTGACACGAAACCTGTAATATGATAAGGAAACGGAATAAAAGAGAAATTGTGCTAGAAACATCTCAATATTCGTCGATCGATCAAGCAAAACCACAAAGACTCAAATTCAGTGTAGGGATCAACGGGAATCGAACTCGAGACTTTACAAAAGTGAGCCTCACACGATACCGGATTCATCTTGCTAGATTTTGACTAACTAAGGCTATGATCGATATTTTTTAGGATGCACCATTCTTCAACCTTAAAAGAAAACTTTAACGTGTATTCCCTTTGCAAAAACTGCAGTGCGGAATTCTCTATGCGGCAGTTTCTTACATATACTGTAGTTTAATAAGTTATAAATAATAACTTTGATTAAAGGGCTTTGGCATTATTATGAATACATTAGAATCTAAAACTAAATATAACTAACATACTTTTGCATTAATTAAACTGATTTTTTAAAATAGTTTAATTATATTTTAAATGTGATCTAGATTTTTTTACATGACTTTGCCAATTAGTTCTTCATCATACCGTATAAAATATTTTGTTTGCGTATGTATTTTATGTTAATATACATAAGCTATGCAAAATTATTCATTACACGTTAGTTTGTGTGTGTAGCCAGTATATATGCTCGTATAAGGGGAAACAAAAAGCTGAAGAGACAATCGAATTTTTATAAACAGCATCGTTATATACTGACTGGCTTTGACATTCAATTCTTTCTCTGACCATGATTAAAGAACCACGAAGTAGGAGCATTGAAAGAGTAAACATGTATTCAAAATAAAGAACAGTTCAGGAACTATTTGTAAAAAAATAAATATGTACATATTTTCGGCCATGCAAATATCTTAACTATGAACCAATAAGAGGCATTTTAAGTAAACACCAAAGAGAGAAAACATTTCTATGCAAAAGTTGGGAATATTTTACTAAAAGTTTTCGATTTAATATTGAAACATGTCGGATTTAAATTCTAAGTTTAGTATTTGTCTAATATTTCTATTTTGAGCTATTCGTTTCACAGGCAGACCTTCTATTTAATTATTTATGGACCTCAAAAATTTATTACGGGGAAAGTATCAGTATAGAATTTTTAAGGGAATGCAAGAATTTCTTTCTGTATGTAATATCAGCATTAGCCAAAGGCGTCCCCTGGGGGCATGGGTCTCTCTCTTCTTGGAGAGATGACTTGGTTTGGCAGTCCTGGTTAGTCATTCCAGAAAGAATCAGTCTTTTGATCTTAACCGCTCAAATACTGTGGTCTAAATAACTTGTTATTTCCTATTATAAACTACACTATTGTTCCAAGTGTTAATTTGGCACATTTTTTGGGTCCGTTGTATGCACTTAAACACTTGGGTATCTAACATTATTTATTTTGTTTTCTACTGATTAACACTGGTTATCTTAGCTAATGCACTCACGTACTTGTGTTCCGTGTAGACGTCTCGATATGATTCTGTCTTTCGCTGTGATGTCCATCTGCTGCCGAACATTTTCTTGAGATTGTCTGACGACCATCTTGTCCCGCTCTTCTTCGTCCTGTCCTCGGTTTCTATATACCTAGGTAGTTAGCCTATGGGTCCATCGGTTGGGGTCTTGCTCATTATGTGTCCCGCCCATCTCCATTTTTGGTAGTTGATCTGTGCCGCGCCTATTATTTGTATTCGTCCTCGAATTATGTGGTTCCTAATGCTGTCTCTTCATGTGATTCCTAAGAATTTCCATTATTTTCCTTTGCATGTTTGTATTTCTTTTCTGTGCTCCAATTTTTTGAGGTAATCATGGTAGGTAAGATTTATGTATTGAGGATGTGCCTTTTGATGCTCAGATTAAAGAAGTAATGAAGGGTAAAATAATGTTCACTATTTGCAACTTTAATAACATATGCAATAAGTTTGTTTTTTCTTCGTAATCATGTATTTGTGTGGGCCGCACCGTGACCGAGTGGTTAGACCACTTGCCTCTCACCTAGACAGCCCGGGTTCGATCCCAAGCGACCGCATTTGAGATTAGTGGTGGACAAAGCGGCGCTGGGACAGGTTTTCTCCGGGTTCTCCGGTTTCCTCCGCCATTGCATTCCACTGGTGCTCCATCTTCATTCATGATTCTTCAGTGTCACCGCCTGTGGTGCCACAAGTAGTTAAAGCGGGCGTTATACACTACCAAAAAAATTGTATTTGTGCATACTTACTTTTCGCTGGAAATTGTGTCCTGTTTTGATTCTTTTATAGATTCTTTGTTGAAGTGTGCTTATAGCGTGACTTTTTTCGTCAGGTTCAAGCGGCAGTACAGCAGACAGGCTTCAAGAGGGTGAAGCGAGGATATAAGCCCCTCCGGGTTGAGAACCTGGTACACCATATAAGACCCGAGAGGGACCCTACAGACCCCTACTTCCCCTTCCAATGGTACCTGAAGAACACTGGACAAAATGGCGGCAAGGCTAAGTTGGATCTTAATGTGGAAGCTGCCTGGGCGCAGGGCGTCACTGGCAAGAACGTCACCACTGCCATCATGGATGACGGTAAGTTCTGTATCCACCTTTTTTGTTTATAGCTTATTGCTCTCAAGTTCCTAAGATCTTTAAAATGAAAAACTTCACAATTTTTCTAAATCTGACATCATTACTTTAAATAACTGTTCACGAGCAAGGATGTTCATTTTTGAATTCATAAAAAGTTGTGAAGTTTAGCTTTAGTATACTATATGATCTAATTAATGTAGAAAGGTACATGGTAATATTTCCTAATATTACAGCAGAGACAGAAAACCGAATGAAATTAGTTTTTATACATTTTTTCTGCTTATACACATTTTTATTTTCTTGATAAAGTTTCATTTGTCTAGTGTATATAACAGTCTTCAATGACGTCAGAGGTAAGGGGTAGAATATTTTTCGGTATTGTTCCTATTCCCTTTTCTGAAATAAACTGTTTTTGAAATGAATAATTTGGTTAAATTGAAGTATAGCATATGTTAAACATTATTTTAATATGCAATGTTATTGAATAATGTTTGATATTTTGGAATGTTAAATCACCCGGTTATCTCCAGTTTTAGCAAAAGGTAATGTCTGAACTTTAGAACTCCATCTTGTCTCAAGGCATATAGACCTCCTGATGTCATCCCTTTTCTTTCTATTTATATGCACTGCCGATATAATTTCTTTGAATGGAGTTCCAAATGTTTCTCAAGCCAAACGTTAATGCTATACAAGGCTGCAAATGAAAAAGGTCATATCATGATATTCTAAAATATTGTAAGCCCTTTTCTGGACTCTAGGAAGATTTTCATATTTTGCACAATAATACAACTTTTAATTGAGTAGAAAGAAAAAAGTGTCACTTTCATAAGCGATTAATAATAATTCATTATTACATGGGAATAGTGAATGTTCTGTCATTCATTGATAAATTACAAAAGTGGCTAAACTGGACGCGACTTAATATCATCTTTTCGGCAAGTGAAGAAATAGAGGTAATCAACAACTAGGAAAATGAATGCGATTAAAAAGAATCGCAAAGACAAAGGTAAACGGGAAGATCTAAAATAACATTAATTTTACCAATAACTATTACTTTAACTATATCAAATAGCCTAGCACTAAGGCTTCTGTGAAACGTGGCAAAATTGCCATCTGTCCGTCACGTAATGAAGCAGAAGTACAGTTGTCTGGCACTAAGGCCTCTGCGGACACGTGACCAATTAAGTTATTGTGGTACAGGGATGAGAACTAGAGCCTCGCAGCGGTTTACGAGGTATCTTTCAACCGAATCATCTCTACCATGTATTAAAGACGATGTAAAGTAGAGGAGAAGAAAATCATGCTGTTCTTAATATAAATAATATATTCATTATTATTGTTATATTTATTGAAATTATAAGCACATATTTCTTTAATATTTCTCCTAACTAATAAATACCTTTTATAAATCATCTTTATTTTTTGTGTATTTTGTGTATTTTTTATATTGTCTCCTTCCCTAAACTATGGTGTGAGTAGCAGCCGATTGGAAGAAGAGGTATCGGAGGACAATGAGGAGATGGAGAGAAATATGAGACCGAACAGGAAATATTCTAATCTGTGATATTATTATTATATCACAAAATGTTAATTATACGCATGCCCTCTGTTTAATCATTTTACTGCCGTCTGTGCTATTTACTGATTATAGCATACAAAACTTAACTTATGGAGACACTCTGGTACCAAAATAGTCAAAACTGTTATTTTTTCATAAAAAATGAAGAAATGTTGGCTGCAACATGCTCAGAAAATGACCATTAAATATTATAAATTAAATCCACCTGGAAATTCATATATTTCAAATGTATTTAGATGCTTGCACTGAAAAGTGGGTGTGGCATATCTGTCAGATTTCAGTTCATAGCTAAGGCTTGGCCTATTTGTGGTTTTTAGATTTTAATGGAACATTTGTCTTTAAATTATAGCTGTTGGCTGCTCTTATTGCAACAAGTGCTGCTGTCTGTTGACAAAAATACAACAAATAAATGATGTTGTTTACAAAGCAGCTAAAGCATTCATGTGTGTAGTTGATTTGTTTTATCGCTTATGTTTATTTAGCAAAAATAACGGGAAAAGTGTCGAGAGGAAAGATAATAAAGAAAAATAATGCTAAGCTTTTAGCTGAAAGAAGATAGAGACATTCTACCGCAGGTAAAAATGAAGAATCTTATGCTAATAACTCCACAGCTGAAAGTGCTACATGTGCTCTCCTGTTTACAGATGAAGTTGCAGAGCCATACTACCTTCTTGTTGACAATGTTTTGAAGAACTTGTTTTCAAGAGTATAATGTAGTGAGTGTAAAGCATAATGTTTATTGTAAATTTGAGAGAGTTCTATGGTTTTTATATGAAGTTTGTAGTGAAGTGCCAAGCCTGTAGATATGCTTTGTGTGAAACTTTTTCTAGCAAAAGAAAAAGTACAACCACTGAAAAGAAAACTAAAGCGGCTTTTGATATAAACAAGAAAATGGTAGCAATATTTTCTAAATTTGGAAAAGGACATGCAGCTATACAAATATTCTTTATGGGTTTAGGTATGCATATATTGAATAGTGCCAGTTATTTCAGTGTTCTAAAATAAATACAAAGGGAGAATTGTAGTTTTGAAGATAAAATATTGACTGAGGCAAGGCGAGGTTAAGGGAAGCACATACAAATGAGAATGTTCACATTAACCCTCATGATGTGCTAAACATGACAGTGAGCTAGGCTGCTACATGGGCAAAACGTAGACTCACAAATAATTATGGCGTAGATTGTGTCATTGACATTCTTAGTTGTTTAGTAATTGACTACCTAGAGGTTTTATCCAAGTACCGCCACTCCTGGATTGTTAATGAAAGGCAATTAAGGAAAGAAAGCCCAGAATTTCCTTTTGGTATGAAGGACATAAAGCAAGTTGTGCCAAAAATGATGAGGATCATCACCAGGGATGGAGTTGAAGCTGCACTTAGATTGTGGCAGCGTTCTGAAAAATTGGGCTTTAGATATACGACTCTTGTCTCTGATGGCGATTCCATTCATGCAGCTTCAGAAAAATGAAATGTAAGGCTCTGAAATTCCCATTATTAAGAAAGAATGTGTAAACCACATAGCCAAAAGGCTAGGCACAGGGCTTTGAAATTTAGAAAGGAATGCAAAGGAATAAATATTACTCTGGAGGTAAAATACCAGGAAACCTGAAAGAATACACAATGGCAATTGACACATTATTACAAAGCTACTAAAGTTGAACATGCCCCAGATGTGGATAAAATGAAGACTGCCATACCTGCAACACTATACTATTGCTCCAGCACAGATGAAAAACGATGCATTATGACAGAGCTATTGCAAGAGGTGAAAAGCCTAAGAGCCACAAAACTGAGGTTCATAACCTTTAAATGTTAATGTAGTGGTACTAATGATACCCCTATATAAAAGACTGTGTTCAAAAGAACTGTTAGAAGGATGTACCAGAACAAAGGCTCAAAATGCAAATGAAAGTCTTCATAGTGTAATTTGGAATATTTGTCCCAAGGAGGTCTTTGTTTCAGCCAAAAAGTTGACATGGCTGAGGCAAAAGCTATACGTCTTGCAAACCAAGGACAGCGTTTGACAGATAAGGCAAAGAAGTCAGAAATTTGTCCTCTTTCCGCCAAAATAAGCAAACGAAGAGATGAACGCCGTGTCAAACACACTTAGAAATAGAAATTAAAAGGAGAAATGCAATAAGAGTGGCAAATCAAAGAAGATACAAGGCTGAAAGGAGAAGGAGTATTATATGAAGCAGGAGAATTCTAATGTGTGAGTAAAGAGCAATATTTCTAATAACTGTGTTCCAAAACTTTATATACTTTTTCTCCAAATAACCTTAATGGAAACGTTACATAATATAGAACGAGCTTTAAAATGGCCTGTTGCTACATAACATACTCATTTGATCCCAACTATGACATTTTCCTAATAGAGCAGCTACAAAAATGCAATGATTAGCGAAATTCATGTTTCCGAATAATCAAAAGGATACGCATGTTAACTCGGAGTGTGTAGATAGAATTTGTTTCATTGTGACACAAGTGGTACTTTGCGTATACATTTTACTAATTATTTAACACACACTTCATATAACTACATATTCAATAAAATTATCCATCTACTTTATGAATTTATCATCAATCAGTTAATGAGGTTTATACTGTTGTAAGAATTCGATTAATTTACTGACGAACTTTACTGAGACTAATTTGTTTCTAAGAGTCTTTGCATTTCAAGAGCATTGACCTTATGTTTTGAGAAAGAGACTTCTTTTCTTTTTAACTTTAGGATATTCTTTAACTGCTGTGGTTCTCATCGACCCATTCTCTATTGGGAGTGAAAGGCCGCTTAATTTTGCTCAGAGACCATTACACATGCCGTAAATCTACGACTTGGGGCCAATGCTTTTATTTTCCTTCCGAAGAAATCCAGGTTAAGGATTTTAACCCTCCAAAAAATCCCTCGCCCTCTGCCGAGTTTGAACCTGCGACCATGGGAGCCAGAGGCTAGAATGTTGTCCCTAGACCACTGTGGACAACGTTTGAATAATTCTTATATCTTTTCTTATAAGAAGGAGGAGTTGATATAGTTGGCTCCTCTTAATAGTCGGGCATTCTGTGGATATCCGAATTTCTACCTAAAGAAATCAATAGATTCCGAATTTTATTACAATTCAAAGTTTGCCATATCAAATTCCTAATACGTTTTTCGTGTGGGACAAAGTTAGAAAGGTAAACTCAGGGCGAAAAGTGCAATTTTAGCAGCGATTCGAATCAAGGGACTTCCGGTTTTCTTTCAGCTGCTCTAACCAACTGAGCTACCATGTCAGCATGCCGGTACGAAATTAAACTCTCCTGTTACGAGTTAGTTGAGGAATTGAATGTCATGTCGGCTATTATCGTGTTGCTCTCAGAGCAACCAGACAAAATCCGAAAAATCTGTGGTTCAAATTCGGGCTATGGTATAAACTTTTCAGCCTGATTTTACCATTCCATCAAATATTTGAGCCATCCCAAAGTTTGATAGAAAATAAAGCCGTATTATAACAGAGCTAAATATAGTATTTATCATTGTGAATTTAATGCAGTATTATTACCTATTATTATTATTATTATTATTATTATTATTTAAATATAAAGGAACATTCCATTACGACGCGGAGGGTAAACGTATTTTATTTTAGTTCAATATAAATACAGCTAAAATAACAATGAAAGTGTGTTTCTCAGCTGAAAATACTATGTACTATAATAATTTACTTTTTATAATAAATGAAATTGCACTACCACCACATATGCGCTCTAACCCTGGAAATTAAAACTAAAAATTAATAAATGAAATGCTTCGGTGTGCTGAGGATAATGTGGATGCACTCAAAGTGAGATGGTAAAGTTGAAATGAACCGAAGCATCCTTTCCACTGGTACTGTGTAATGACGTCACAGAAGCACGAACCTGTGACCACTGATCTAAATGGGTTGCGGTGTGGACCGTGTAATGGAGAGTCAATCTGGCAGCCTGTAACATAGTTATTCGGTGGGACATAAAAACCACTCTGGCAGACCAAAAGCCATAAACGTGATGGTATGGCCTAAGTGCAGATAAGAGAAAACTTATACATGGAGTCCCTCTCTGTAGTGTAGTGGTTACTATGCTACCCAAAATAGCAGTTCAAATTTGCTGGAGGGCAATGGCTTTTTTCGTACACAAAAATTCTTAGCACGGCTTCCTTCGGAAGGGAAATAAAGTCTGTGTAATGTTTATTTTCACTTAAAAGAACGCCATGCCTTGAAATAAGAAGGTTTCTGGGCAAAATTCTGCCATTTCACGTCTGCTAATCGCGATTTCGTCCTATAGTATCATCTCTGTAACGAGCTGATCCTTGTCATCATGGCGGTGAACTCACGAACTAGAAATTCAATTAAATCAAGATAACATCGTAACAAAGCAATTTGTGCTCTTAGAAGTTACAGGAACACTTGAAAAATGTTGGCAACATATTCTTAACTTCGCGTGAATCTATTTATGTAAATTACTTTTGGAACTATGTATTTCAGAATAGCCTATGTTAAGTGAATAATTACTAAATTCTTGAAAGATGGTGTCTTCATCTGCGGCTTCATTTCTGCATCGCTCTCTCACTGATCGATGTAAAGCTATTTAATGTAGTTGGATTGATTTATGCACACTAAAAACAATACAAAATAAATGACAATTAAAAATTCAATATTGTGTTTTATAAAAAGGCATTTAAGGCAAATGAATACAAAAATAATTTATAAGAAAGATTACAGCAAAGAAGAAGAAAAATACTATCATGATTTTTATCGAATCACGCCAAGGAATTTTAAATAAATGTAAATAAATTAACTTTTGTAAATATTATACCGTATTAGCGTAAAGAGCAGCGCCGTGGTAGAGTGATTAGTCCGCTCACCTCCTACCTAGGTAGCCCGGGTTCGATCCCAAGCGCCCGCATGTGGGTTTTGTGGTGGAGCACTGGGCGGGTTTTCTCCGGGTACACCGGTTTCCCCCATCACTCTTCCACCAATTGCTCCATCATCTTTCCTATCATCAATTTCGCTTTCATTTCACATCATCCATTTCCTCATGCTCGTGCCTGTCTACGGTCCGACCACTCTTCCAGGTTCTTTATTCTATAATGTTGGCTCCCCAACAGCCTTCTGACCCCTAGGCACCCGCTTGCAAGTCCTACGGGAATGTCAGTGACAAACACGTGAGTATGAAAATAACGTGTAAAATGGCATACACGATTTTTAGTAACGTAAAGAAAGAAAAATGCATACAGATATTGAGTCAAAAGAGAATCAAGACTAGATTAGATTAAGATAGGGATTAGAAAAATATGTAGACTATAAAGCACTATAATCTTATTGAAAGAATGGAAGGACAATTTAATTAGCGGTTGGTATACAAGAAATCAACAGCAGAGAGAGAGAGAGGGGGGGGGAGAGAGTGGGAGGGAGAGAGTGAGAGAATTCATTGTTATTGATTTAACATTTTAGTGCTTATACTTTTCTCATATGGGAAGTTGTCATTCGTTTTTTTTTTCTTTCAAGACTATCTTACTTGATGCAAATGAGAAATAGTTTGTGTTTATAAAGCATTTTGTTACGCTGCATATGGTAATGCTTCACACGAAGTGGAATGAGTTCTCCCTTGCTTCTTCAAATTGGACATGCCTGTTCTAAAGACTTGCTATTCTAACGTAGCCTTAACCTCAACTGGAGCCGTCACTATAGGACGGATGAGCCGGTCCCCATGGCCGCGCTCGCTGAAGTGCCTCGCTTTGGTGCTTCGTGGCGCAGGGGATCGTGGCTTCGAGTCCCGCCTTGTATTTGTAAATATCTATATATGTGTGTGTGTGTGTGTGTATTAGAAGCAAAAGGTAAACCGGTAATAAGATATATAAAAAAACAAAGGACATATTGGGAAGATGTAAAAAGATGAAAAAGAGAGGGAAAAAGAAAAAAAAAAAGAAATACAGCGCCGGGGTCCTGACAAGTATTTTTATATACAAAAAAAAAAAAAAAGTGTAGCTTGTGGGGAGCTGCAGGAAGAAGGTTGATGAGAGAAGACCACACTTAAACTATAACCCTAGTTCCAAATTTACATTATCTAAAGTGCTACTCTACTCTATGCAAAATGTCTGCAGAAGCTAAAAGGCTGCATGAGATTTTCAGAATTACCCAATCGGGTGCGAAGAAGCTACAAGGTTCCCTATTTCGCCATGCCTGGTTCATAACTGAAGATTAAATAAAAGACTAACGCGCTGAGTGACAGATGCCTGTTAACACAAGTGTAACAGTCATAAAACACCTCGAGTATGCTGAGGTTGCACTTCGACCAGAGCATGATTTGCACGTTTCAGACACGTGGTGGTACCCTCTCAAACATTCGGCATAGCACTTCCTGCTGACATAAACATACGGTTTTTCTAAACTCCATTGCTTCTTTCGCAACAATTTTGTTTCATCCGCTTCTGTAGTGCGTTGATAGCATGCCTGCCTCACATTCAAGAAGTTCCTAGTTCAAATCTCGGTGAAGGCGTTTTTGTTGTAAAATATATTTAAATTAAGAAATAAGAAAATAAATAAACAATAAAATTGTGCCTGGCATTCTCAGCATTATGAAGCTATAACTGTTACAACCTTATAAAATACAACACTCACAATATGGTACTTACCTAAAATTTCTAAAACCTAATGATTTTATTATTAATTATAAATAATGCTCGCCGCAAAGTAATTCTCTTAAACAGTTTAAAACAACTGTGTGAAATAAAAGTGTTGTTTGTGTTTCTTAAAGAAAATAAAACCGAATAGCATTCTGTTGAGCAACTCGTTAAAGGAGATCTGTCAGTAAAGGAAATTCATTGGAAGTCCATAAGTAGGTAAATAGAGACTCATCTTCGTTTTCGATTGCCGATCCCTATGGCTATGTGCCTAGATTTGGTGATTCGTGGCGCAGGGGATTACGGGTTTGAGTCCCGTCTCTGGCATGGGTGTTTTGTGTTCTTGTAAACATGTGTATGTACATCAGTAAGTAAAAGCGACAAAGAAATAAGTAAAAACAGAAACGTAACTCAAAAAATTTAAAAAAGCAACAAAACAATTACCGAACTACCAGAACGATGTAAAGAATAACATGTTAGTAAACGTACCCATAGAGCATTCAAATATGTTTGGCGCCTCAGATGCATACTAGTTTACACCATGGCATATACAAATTGTAATGAACTACATTAAAACATTTTTAAAGAATGAGGAGGTGTCTTAAACAAGTAGTTTGAGTTAGGAGACCTCTGGTCTGTGCGGATATAAGTATCATTCCGCCTAAACAATGAACAGAAGTCGGTTCTTGGCTGAGGAACGAACTAGAGAGGAATATAGAACAAACCTTAGGTGCAGGAGTTGCAAGAATTTGTCTGATAAAGGTTCTTTATTATATATGTCATTTAAATGAGTAAAAGACATGGATAAAAACAGAACATTATTGCCGTTATTGAGCTGGAGTATAGTGTTCCGGAGCTATGTGATCTATTTCCAAGGACAGAGCCAAACTGCTAGAAGAATACCATGGACGGAGTTACTGGACAAGCGTACTACTACAAACAGAAGTAAAACATCTTGGTAAGGATATGAGTTATATCTAAACATCTGAACCACGTAAAACAAGAAGCAATTCCAAAATTTTGCAATTTCTCATTGCTTGAAAGGCGTTTGCAACGTTTTTATATTCGTTTTCCTGCAAAAACCCGATAATAAAATTGATTAAAATCCTGAAGCACAAATTACACTGTCATGTTCAAGCCACGATGCTCTTCCATCTGAGCTACGAAATCGACTTTATTTTCAATGTTATTTGAATTTTTCCGGGAATCCGAGTTCTCTATTCCTCATAAGATAACACACCCCAATGTCGACTTATACCTTTTCATTCTAATTCCACCTTTACAGCTTGCGGAAGAACAATTACTATAAAGGAATTGATAGTTTTCTCAAGAATGTAAAAGTGTCGTGAACCCTGGCCTCTGGTGCACATCTGTCATTACGAGAAAACCATATACCGATCATCTGTGTGATTAGATCAGGTGGAATCATGAATGTGGCTTTATACACGGTTCATTATATCGGCAGGGTTCTTTGTTTGGTTGTTTCTATTTTCCTTTCTATCAAGTGTAATTGGAAGAAAAAGTAAAACTTGCATATTCTTTCCATGCGTTTGCGAGAAACTGTCGAAAATCGATAGGATTTTAAAAGAATGGCGAAATATTGAAGAATTCGAACAGTTAATATGGGAAAAATGAAATGGCGTTTTATTTATACTCTTTAACTGCTGGGGTTCTCAGTGTCCCATTCTATACTGGGCGTGAAAGACTGCTAAATTTTGCTCAGAGGCCTCTGTATCAGGCTTGAGGGTTTTACTTGCCGTAAATCTATCATGCCGAAATTAGCATGGTAACCATTACACCACGGAGGGCGACTAGTTAATATCGGATATCTCGGAAATTCCTTATTTCACAAAAACAGATATTTGGAAAATTGTGTTTTGGGAAAACCTACCTTTTTCTGTATTACGTTTTCGTCTATCGTTCAACGCTTACCAGATAGATACACAATATTATACAAAATTCCTTGGAAAGTGGACTTCATACGCTGTTCCCACAAAACTCAAGATTTGCATTTTATTCGTTTTGTAAACATGTTTAATATCAGCAATTTTAATCATAATATTTAGAGCCATTTATCAAAAAGTAAAGCACTTCAGAAATTGTTCCCCGTATAGGATGTTTGAAAATCTTCGCTTCGTATCTTTGGAACATACTAAACAAATTAATCCGAATTTTCGTTTTTGAGTTGTGCTGTTCACACACATATGCACTACATGCACGCGTTTATGCTCTCCAGGCTCTAGAGATAATATGGGATAATCCTGGATGAAGAAAATGGCCACCCTCGAGCAAGAAATAGATAATGGCTCCTCTGAGTATGAAGACTAGCATCTACCACACCTGGTTGATATTAATTTAATATTAATTTCATTTAATACTCGTTTACATGTTATTGTGACTCATTGTGCATTTTAAACAATTAGACTCTTCAATAAAAGGGACATGGTAATGCATTAAATTGCGTCCGTTCTGCTCGTGACGTCATGGTCAACGTAATATTTCCTATGCAAGCGTCCATACTTGATTTCACGCAAACTAAGTAATTCGCATTATATTAATGGTAAAGTTAAAGTAAGTTCCTTACTTGATTTGTTCAAGCCGTGAAGAAAAACTATTTCATGTACAAATTATAACCTTGTTTTCAAGCAAAACAAAATCCCATCTCTAGTCTGGTGGTTCAAGCCAGCTGCTTTGCAGTTACATAAATCTAATAATTTCCTTTTCTGTCTTACAACAGCTTTTATTTCTAGGTGTTCGCATTGCACCTTCAAAAGCAGTGCTTTTGGCAGGGTTTCAAACCTTAGATTGCACAATACAAATCAATTGCACAAAGGCTTTTTAGAAGCAACTGGAAAGACTAATTCGGAACAAGCAAAAATGTTTCCTCTTTGAAGCTCAGTGAAGTTTTTTATGTTACGAAATTGTATTTGGTAGAAACGAGCACAAAAAGGTTATAAATTCGCAGTAGTATATCGTTTCAATTGTATTGTAATGAGTCTGATAGACAGGACGTCACTTGTGAAGGACATTTCCATCTAGATAGTGACGGCCGTTTAATTTGCTGTCAGCACAGTCGTTCTTGCTAAGCACTACAGAGATGTTCGCTTTTATAAAGCTACCATAGAGTGTTGCTCTGCTTAAATTAAAATTGAATTATTCATGATTAATACTTGCGTAATGTGTTGTTTTGGTGAATCAGCGCGTGTCATTTGCGTGAGAATACCAGCAGCTGCTTGCTGACGTCACACACGTAATAAACGTATTCTCGGCATTATTTTTTTTCGACGACAATGTTTTCAATCCACTTCCCGTTCATACTGACATGGTAAAAATCTAAATGTCCTGCTGATACCTCCGTGTTTTGTCTATTATATTCTCTGTGTGTACATGAACTATAACAACACGCCTACTGTCGATATAGTCTTAGAACCAGATTTCATGTAAACAAAACAATTTATATCCATCCGCATTAACCCTAGATAGGCGATGCTTGTACATCTTACATTAATGATGATGTGGAGTCATTTTGGACCTCAGTAATAAAATGCTTGTTTTAAGTAAGTCTGAATAAACATTTTTGTTTAATTATTATAGTTACCAAGCAAAACACAATACATTAAAATTGACAGTTGATAGAATCAAAGCCATATTAAAAAAAATCTGATGTGTTCCATTCACATGACTTTCTCTACATTCTCTAATAAATTATTATTCAAAAGTTTAAGCTTCTATATACTGCATGCTAATCGAGATAAACATTAGCAGAAATATTAGCAGTAGTAGAAGTGAAATAAGTGAAATACACTAACCTAAAACGATAGTAAAATCTTTTAAAAGTTGGTTGCCATATGGATGAAATCCATTTATTTGAATTTCCAAGATTCCACAAATTCCCGTATGTGAATAAGTGTTTTAAAACTGAAACAAATAACAAGGAATAAATAAAAATGGTCACTCTACGAAAAAAATTATATGACATAAATTGTGTGTTTTAACGAGATCTACATTTCTTGTGTGGCAGGTTTTCTACTATCTCTTACGATTTAACAGTTATGCAAAATTCAGAAAAAATCATTCTTGTGTGGCAGGTTTTCTGCTACCTCTTACGAGTTAACAGTTATGCAAAATTCAGAAAAATTCATTCAGTATATAGAGGTTTTCATAGCTATTTCCACAACATTCAAAATATGCATTTTATTTGAAATGTAAGTTTCTTTAATATACGATATTTTAATCAAAATCGTTAGAGCCATTTTTAAGAACATCGAACATTTTGACATTTTTTCCATATAAAGGGACACACTTACGCAGACACATACACTGACTGACAGACAGACACACATGGTCATTTTTTAAAAATGTTTTTTTTGGATTCAGGGGGTCTCAAAACACATATTTACGGTGAAATCTCGGTATCAAATTTTTGGATGAATTACAGTACCTTCTCCAAACATTTTTGTAGAGTAATAATACAGTAAAATGTCAAAATATGCTGCATTTTCATGTTTATTTCGCATAAACTATTAAAAGGAACATCTGTTTCTTTTTACAATGACTTCATTCAATTGCACAGTACGAGTAATTTGTACCGAGTAAGTTTCATACAGGTAAACACAAATATTTTAGGCAAATACCTCGACTGGTTATATGTTATAAAAAATATCGGGTCTTGAGATACTCCTGCCAAACATATAATATATATTCAATAACGTTTCCTTCTCATATTGCTGTTTATGCTGATGACACATCTGATGTTTATATCATGTGAATTTAATGATCACCACCAATAATCTTCAATTACCATTTAATACCTTAACATCCTGGTTTCGTGATTGGCGCCTAGTGCTTAATCAGTCCAAGTGTGAAGTTATGCTCTTTACTCTTCTTCAAAGTGCACTGTCACCACCCCTCACCACAGTTGGCACAGTGCAAACGCGCTGATACGCCATGGAATATCTAGACTGTCACCTGACCTGGAGAGTCCATATTAACGCTAAACTCACTTGCGTATCTCAAGCTATCTAAAACTCTATCCTCTAATCAACAGAAAATCGTCCATCAGAAGTGATATCACAATCTTGCTCTACATTGTCTTGATAACGAACATTGTTACCATACATCTGTCCAATGTGGTTCGTGCACTACACACAACTCCACAGGGAAACCGATCTGCTTACCACTGAAGAATTAATCCGCTAATACATTATTTTCCATAACTAGTTTCCCCTTCAGATTTGTTCACTCTTGGCTGCCGTATCACCGAGCCCACGAGAATCCGAGTCGTCTGCCGCAATTCTACTTTTGCCTCCTGGCAATATGGAAGTTGAACTCTTGTTTGGATCTCTCACCACGGCTATTACGATACTGAGGGAGAGTGGGGCTGATCTCATATTCTTATTTTCTATTTATTTTTTTTAAATTTATTTTGCCGCCCTTTGTAGCATTCTACCTGGTCATTAAAGCGCGAAACTACTGATCTACCACTAAACACTATAAATAATAAAAGATAAAGTCCAAAATTCGTGTAAAATTTGTTGATCTTTTCCTTTTTTCCCTGTTACGTTTTGTCACGAAATTAAGGCAGGATTTTGACGATGTTCCTCTTATACAAATGCTTTACTACCTAATATTTTTTCCTCCCTTCGTTTGTCTAATATTTCTCGTAACTCATAATGACCTATAAAAACATTAACTTAAATACTAAAATTAAATGTGCCCTGTAACTACAACTTGGCAAGGATCAGCTGAAAATACATTGCCAGTGAGATACAGAGCAGGCAACGGAACAGGTGGCGTGTATTTGCTATACTTCCTTCTGCCGAGGTATACAAACTACATGTTTTTGTTTTTTAGGAATATGTGCTGCCTCTACCCCAGTAATAAAGATCTAACAAAAGCAAAGGAATGCAGCGTAAGAATAGGCGAGAGAACAGACATTGAAAATCATTGTATAAAACTTCCAAATAAAGCTTACTGGGGCCCCCGCGCCATCTCTCCAGTGTTAACCTCGTGCACGTAACAGCTACGAGGAGCAGAGACAAATCAAATTCGTGGACTCATGCTGCGTGTTTATGATATAATAGAACTGCGCATCATTCAAATAATAATTATAGCAATATTAAATCACCGAAATAAAAGCTGAGTTAAAACTAAATTAAAAAGTATTAAAGTAACACGCGCGTAAATTTTTTAGCAGCATTACTATGCGGAAGAGGCCCAATATCTTGGTCTCCATTACACGATATCCTTCCTCTCTGTCAATAATTATATTTCATTATTTCTGTTCCGAAATTTAAATAGAATTCTCAGCAATGGATTGCTTAATACGTAGGATATTTTTACAGAATTTAAGAATTTGCCTAACATAGGACGTTCGACATTAAATAAAAACTCTGGTACTTTCCCGCCAAAAACTTTATAAAATTACCTGCTCTATACTTTCTCTAGTATATATGCACACTGTACACAGTAGATAGAGAGATATTGTATTCTTCCTAAACGTTCGACACCGATATTTCACCGAAAATATATGTTTTGAGATCCCTGAATTAAATAAGAATATTTTCAGAAAAATGCCTGAGTATCTGTGGGCAGTATGGCACTAAAACAAGAAGTCCCTTAAATACCAAACTAGATATTTAAGTTCAGTATCCACCAAGGATGCGACGCGAAGATTTTAGGAAAATCCCCCTACCCCAATTACCCTTTACGTAGATATTTTTTTTAAAATTGTAACTCTTAAAATGACTAACGATCTTTATTAAATACCATATGTTTAAAATGTTTTCATGACAAAGGGAATGTATATCTTGAATTTTCTGGGAATTTCTTATGTAGGCCTCTTCATTCTGGAATACAATAAATGATAGGGCGTAAGAAATAGGAAAAAAGTTGCAACACAAACAATTTTGAGACACAATTTTAAAACACACAATTTATGTCATGTACAATGTTTCGTAGAATTGATCATTTCAAGCATGTTCTTGTTAAGTTTTCTCATACGGAATTTAGAATTTAATTTAAAAGAAAGGAATTTCAATCATATTGCAATTAGCCTTTTAGGAATTTGACCATCGCTTTAGCTAGTTTTATTCGTTATTTCCTTCTACTTACAAGGAAGCAAGTAGCAAGACCATTTCTGTTAATGGTTATTTCGATTAGCATGAAGTAGAGGCCTTTTAACAATAATTTGTTACAGAGATGTAGAGAAGATGTGTGTGCACGCGCGAGCGCGTGCGTGTACGTAACTCCTTATACCTATGGGGACTATAACTCAAAAACGAAAAGTCAGTAAAATAACAAACTTAAAGGATGCAACACTAATATTTTGAGGAAAACATCCCCACCCCTAACTACCATTTACATGGAAACATTTGGAACATTTTGATTTTCTCAAAAATTGCTTTAACGATTCTGATTAAAATACCGTATACTATAGATATTTTCATGTCAAATAAAATGTATAACTTGAATTTTATGGGAAAGGCATCTGAAGACCTCTTTGTTCGGCTGAATTTTACTGAATTTGGTATAACTTATAAACCGTAAGAGATGAGTAACTGCACAAATATGTAGATCTCGTTAAAACAAAATGTATGCTGCATATACTTTTGTTGCAGAGTTGCCCACTTCCGAGATATTCCTTAGTATTGGTTTCAGTTTTAAAACATTTAATCTTTTCTCACACGGGGATTTGTAAACTTCTGGCCATAGAAAGAAACAATTTCAAGCACATGGCACCCAGCTTTTAAAAGATTTGTCTATCTGTAGCCCAGCGTGTATCCTTATTTCGGGTCTACTTACAATAAAGGATACTAAAGGACAATTTCTATTAATGTTTATTTTGATTAGCATGAAGTAGTTTTGACAATAATTTGTTACAAAGATGTAGAGAAAGTGATATGAATGGAACACATCAGATTTTATTGTGTAGTAAGTGTTACGGTTTATCAATACGCAAAATCATTCAAAATGAAGAGGTTTTCAGTGACTATTCCTAGGACATTCGAAATATACATTTTATTTGTCGTGTAAATGCATTTAATGTACCATAATTTAATCAATCGTTAGACAATTTTTGAGAAAATTAAAATGTTGAAAATCTTCGTGTCACATCCTTGGTAGACACTAAACTTAAATATCTGGTTTGGTATTTAACGGACCTTTCGTTTTTGTGTTATGGTTACACACACACGCGCGCGCGCACGCACACACACACACACACACACACACAAAACACACACATACTTAGACGGACAGGCAAACACACTGATTTTTTTTCTAAAAATGTTTTTTATTTTGGAATCAAGGCCTCTCAAAACATACATTTCTAATGAAATCAATTTTAAGTGGAATACAATACCTTCTCTATTTACCATGTACGTTGTATATGTGCACTAGAGATAGAAAAATGCAGTTTTGGAAAAAAAATTCGAATTTCAATCCTATAGCATCAGCATTTTACTGTCGCTTTAACATAGTCTATTCGCTTCTTTCCCTTCTACTTATAACAATTAATTAATAAGACCGTTTTTCCTATTTATCTTGATTAGTACGAAGTAGAAAGAAGGATTAGGAGATTAATATGTTCCAGAATAGCTAGAGAAGGTCATAGGAATGGAGCACACTACGTTTTTTTTACTTTCTCTTCATAGGTACATAAGTAGAGAAGATACCAAGATTTCCTTGGAAACACACGTTTTAAAGTCCTCTGTGTAAAAAAATTAGAAAAAGATTGTGTGTGCTTGTCCGTGTTCTTATTGAACACGATAATTGAAAAACGAAAAGGCCTTGAAATACCAAACTTGGTATTAAGTTTAGTATCTTCCAAGGATGCGACACGATTTTTAGAAAATCTGCCCACAATAAACCATCCTTTACCTGGAAAAATTTCAAAGATTTTGATTTTTTAAAAAATGGCTGTAACGCCCTTTTTTTTTTATTAAAGTATCACACAAAGGATATTTACAGGACAAATAAAATGTATATCTTGATATTTCGGGAATATCTTCTAAAGACCTCTTTATTCAGGATGAATTGTGCTGCATTTTGTATAATTGGTAAACCGTAAGAATAGACAAAGCTTACTTATCAAAAAATGCAAATCTCGTTAAAACACATTATTTATATCAAATACGTTTTTTTCAATGACTTACCCATTTCCGAGGTATTTTTTGTTGTTTGTTTCACAATTTGTAGGCTGTTGGTCATAAAAAGAAACAGATTTATACCACATGGCAACCAGCTTTTAAAACATTTGAGAACTACTTTGGCCTGAGAACTCACTTATTTCCCTCTATTTACAATGAAGCAAGTAATAAAAATAATTTATGTAATATTTATCTCGATATTTTGCATGAAATGGAAAAATATGCTTTTTAGCAATAGTTTTTACAGAGATGAAGTGAAAATCATGTGAATGGAACATCTCCAATTTTTATTTATTTTATTTGTTGTTGTTGTTGTTGACTGTTTACCTACGTTTTATTGTGCTAAATAGCACTATTTCATCACACGAAACAGTGCAACTTTTGAGTTGAGGAAAGCATTGCCGGTGTTATAAATTTCCAAAGTATGTCATCAACGTTGACTCTCTGAGCGCCACATATTAATTGCTATATTAAGATTAATATCACATTAATATATAATATTAATAAATAACCGCCAATAACAACCAATAAAGAATGTGTCATAACACCTTGATAATGGTGATTATAAAGCCCTGGATACGAAAAGGTTTATGCTATGAAATTAAGTAATTACACGCAAGAGAAAGTTATTCGAGTAAGCATGAAACACATCCTACGATTCCAAACAAAGGAACAACAGGCAACTAGGCAAATGCCGAACTCTACTGGTAAGCTCTGCAGGAATGGGCTGATATTAACGATAACGCTCAAAACTTGGCATATTGTGTAATCAAGTAAATGCATCAGACTGGCGAGCATAAGTATGGTCTTGAATATTTCCCATAGGTGTTCTAACATACACTTGTTCCGACCCAAAGCGGCAGTTAAACCGTATCCCATCTCGTAAGTGAATTGGATGTGATTCAATGGCTCTCGCAGGGAACCGTTGTTCTTGTTTATGGCCATACTCCGCCATTTTCATTGCCATCCAAGTCGTTTGTTTCCCTACTCATCACAAACATCCATTATTTAAGTCTAGTATATATAGTGTTCCTATAGTGATACAGGGTCCCAGTGTTTACATGTGGGAGAGAACATCCACGTAATCATAAGCGATTTATGCAAACTTTGTTATTATAATCAGGTTATGTTCACAATTCGCTCTTTGTGTAAAGTGTTCAGTGAAACAATGAGGGATAAATGGACTGCAAGGAGCGCATTGTCACGGAGTAGAGATGTAATACTGATTTAATAAAAACATTCAAGAGTAACACTTGATAATGGTTGTCACTATGTATTGTTATTATATTATTATTGTCATCATCATTCTATAAAAAATCTGATATACCATTCACATGAGTATCTCTATATCTCTGCAACAAATTATTGTTAAAAAGCTTATGCTTCTATCTACCTCA
The DNA here is from genome assembly GCA_030762935.1 of Hymenopus coronatus. Lineage (NCBI taxonomy): Eukaryota > Metazoa > Arthropoda > Insecta > Mantodea > Hymenopodidae > Hymenopus > Hymenopus coronatus. Next base: position 59,506,103 of record CM060882.1, read on the forward strand.
TGCTAATACAGAGAAAAATAGCAGAAATAATCTTATTACTTGCTTCCTTGTAAGTAGAAGCGAAATAAGGAAGTACCTTACGTTAAAGTGATGGTCAAAAGCTGGTAGATGTGTGACTGAAGTTCCTTTGTTTGTATGGACAGGAGTTGGCAAATTCCTATATGAGAAAAGTATAAGTTTTTTAAAGCTGAAATCGAAAAACAAGGAATAACTCAAAATCAAGATCAAGTCCACAAAAAATGTATATAACATAAATGCGTGTTTAACGTGCTCTACGTTTTTTGTGTGAGAAGTTTTTGTCCATCGTTTACGGTTTAGCTGTTACGTAAAATTCCGTAAAATTCATCCAGAATAAAGTAGTCTTCAGAGGCTATTCCCAGAAAATTTAGGATGTACTTTTTATTTAAATATCTTTAATATAAGATATTCTAATCAAAATCATTAGAGCCATTTTTGAGAAAATAACAATTTTCGAAAAAATGTAGTTCCATGTAGTTAAGGGTGGGGGCTTTTCTTGAAAATCTTCGTGACGCATTCTTGGAAGATGCCAAACATAAATACCAAGTTTGGTTCTCAACGATCTTTTCGTTTTTGAGCTATGCTACTCACAGACACACGCACGTGGACATTTTTTTAGATTCAGGGGTACTCAAAACATGTATTTCCAGTGAAATCTCGGTATCGAATTTGCGGGTGCATCACAATACCTTCTCTATAGACTATGTACATAGTACGTGTAGAGAAAGTGAACATTGGTAAAGAACAATTATAGATTAAAATGGAAATAATTTAATCGAAGTTGCATTTTATTCAAAATAAGCTAAATGAAACGTAGACATAGTCGGAAAGTCCGAAATAATTGATGATAACCTTGCAAATATATTGATATAGCTATGTACAATGGAATTATACACTTAATAAGAAATGTTGGAAAATATGCTAAATTCACATAGATGCCAAAAATTTATAAAAATATTCTGAGTTGTAACACTCACATGATTTTCTCTACATATTTTGAACAAACTGTTCTTAAAAAGCTTAATGTTTCATATGTCATGGAAATCGAGATAAACATCAGTACAAATGGGTTTTTATACACCCTCTTGTAGCTACAAGCGGAATAAGGAAATACATTTGGCTAAAGCGATAGTCAAATTTTTAAGAGCTTACCGCCTTTTGCATACATTGAAATTAGGTTATCTTTGTATCGTCAGGAGTAAAAACAGAAAGAGAAAAACGAATGATGATTTCCTAGTTGTAAAATTATAAGTAATGAACATTTAAAACCATAACAATAAATATCTCGGAAATTTTCAACTATTCAAAGAGTGTAAGGACATTTATTGCGTTTTAACGAGATCTATATATTTATGTAGTAGATTTTTGTATATCTCTCGCGGTTTACCATTTAAGTAAAAGTCATCCAGAGTGAAGATGTCTTCAGAAACTATTCCATGTAAAGGGAAGTTTGGTGGGTGGGCGATTTTCTTTATATCATTGGAAAATGTTAAATAGCAAACTGACTTTTCTCATACGGGGACATGTCAAATGCTGGCCACGCAAAGAATCGGATTTCAATCCCATAGAAGCCATATTTTAAAACATCTGACTGACGATTTAGTCTGGTGTATGCCCTTATTTCCGTTTTACTTATAAGAAACAAAGTAATAAGACCGTTTCTGCTAATATTTGTCTCTATTAGCACGAAGTAGAAAGAAAATTAAGTTTATTAACAATAATTTGTTACAGAGAGTAGAGAAAGTCATATGATGGAATACATAAGATTTTTAGCATTGTGACTAGAGTTTAAAGTTCTACTGTTAGTGCTAGCTGTCTAAGAAGTGTATTAAACTCCTATGGCGTGATAAAAACCAAGAATATTTCCTGATATATGTATATATAACTTAACAACGCCATTGTTTTTGTTGCAGGTGTGGACTACATGCATCCTGACCTGAAGTATAACTACGTAAGTATTTATATATTTAAACTTGGAACTTAATGTTTATGTTTGGAACTTATTTCCACAAATGTGTATTCTGACATAATTATAAAAATAAGAATATCACTAGTTCTCGTCAAAATTCCTCATTTCCCGAATGATTATCGACCTATTAGTATCCTTCCCATCATATCTAAAGCACTTGAATGGATAATTCACAGGCAAGTTAAAGAGTACGCCAACAAAAATTACTTCCTCAGTCAGACAGGTACATAACATAATTACTGCACCATTTAAAGGTACTGAGGTCATACGTGAAGCTGCAGATAACTATTTTACCAACATTATTGGCTTTTCCTAAAGCTTTTGACAAAGTGGACATTGATTTATTAATATATAAGCTGGAAAATTTCAGTCTGCAAATGGCGATACAACAAGCTTGAACTCTTATTTTTATGATTCCGAGCAAAAGGTTGTAGGTGTAAATAGAGCAAATCGATCACACTGTAAAGAAATGAAATCTGCAGAACCACAAGAATCTCTACTTGGACCTCTGTTGTTTGTTATTTACATAAACATTACCGACAGTATAACACATTGTGAACACATCTTTTCGCTGATGACTTGCAACTTCATTTATACACGGGCTTCAGTTATTTTGACGACCCTATTAAGACTATATGAATTAAATATACCTAATAGTTAATATAGTTAAATATACTATCGATTTGGTCTTTAAAATATGGATTTAAGATGAATCCAGGAAAGTCATAGGCAATCATTATGGGACACGAATAGCTGTTGAGAACTCTGAATTTCTGTAACATAGAACAGCTCATATTGAATGATTTTGATATCCATTTCGTATTACAATAGCATATTTTGGAATTTATGTGGATCACCGAGCGAGAAGGCCCCGGCGGTTTAAGCTCTGGCCTGCATTCGGGAGGTCCCGATTCACTTCCATGAGCTTACCCATGAAGTTTTTTCGTAAGTTTCCCCGTGTGGCCAGGTGAATGCTGGGTAGATTCCTCCATGTCGTTTTCATATTCATTTCCTTCATCCTATTGGCATCTTTTAGGGTTGGAAGTGTCAGTGATGGTGCTCGGTTAAACGTGGCAAGGAAAAAGGATGCTGTGAGTGAATGTCTCCATCCCCCGATATTGGATAGTTGCTGGGAAGCCGTTCCTGACGGAAGCGTTAGGCCCTACGTGGAGCGGGAGGCACTATTCTATCTGTCCGACAGTCGAGGTGCTTCAGTCTGTAAACTATAGGGACCCTGTCACTGCTATGCATACGTTCTTGGTTTCGGCCGCCCGGTGTATCCTCTCACCTCATTCGTCCCTCCAGGGGAAGCCTCCCTCGTGGGACGAAAGTACAGGTGGTGGCGATTCCATTCCTATATGGATCAAAATTTAAACTGGAGCGCGCAAATTGACATGCATGGCAAAAGTATTTTGAATAGTGTATACTTGTACCAACCTAAAATAAGGACATATAAATACAAACGCTTTTGATGTCCTATTTTTACAATTGCGACTCTTTTTACTAACTCTCTTACTTTATATTTCGACACTTAAGATTTCAAAGGACTACTCTTTTTATACAGTATCTGTCGATTTTATTATATATGCTCCGTCATTAGAAATTCTTCGTTGGCTCCAATTTCGGGAGCGAAAAACATTGCATACTTTATCAGTTTTCCATCAACCGTTCATTTTTACATTCCAACCTATTTAAAAGTTCGCTTTAAATACAGAAACTTACTCGCGGAGCTCTGTCATTCTTGTGATACTACTCATCTTCTATTCATCAACATTCACTAAAACACGTCTTTGGAATTCACTGCTGGAAGGCATAATGGACTGTCAGAACGTTAAACATTTCAGGAGGAAAATTAGGCACACACTTACAGTCCAACTTAATCTGCCGCTCTATTATAGTAATAATAATAATAATAATAATAATAATAATAATAATAATAAATATTTCATATACTTCATTTATTATTATAACTAATTTTCCAACATAAAAGAATTTAGATAAATTGTTTCTACCTATATGGATATTTCCTTAAAACGTTTTGGTTATAATTTTTTATTTTCTTCATTTTAATATTTGTTTTTAGGTTTTATTGCATTGCATTTTTCTTTTTTTACTTGCCTTTGTAGGTTTTTGGATAGGAAGAGTCTGATTGAAGTGTCCTGAAAAAATCAATAACATAGCCGGGGTTTCAACCATGGATCTCTCGATCTGTAGCTGGTTGCTCTAACCATTGAGCTACCAGGCAACATATCGATATGGTTGTCAACTGACCCGAATGTTTCCCGGTAAATCAAAAGATGATCTCAAATTATTGGCAACTTACAATGTCGGCAGTACCGTGAGGCTTGGGATCATAGTTTAACTATTAGATCAATTAGTGCTAATTAATAGTTTTTTTCCACACTAGCGTATATAGGACAGCAGTTGGATAGGCAGATCCAAGTAAGTTTGTTTTCTTATGTTTTATTGCCTTTTAGAAAGGAAATAAATGCATAAATATACACATAAATAAATAAATAAATGAATATCTAGTAATGGTAAAATAAATAGTGTGATATACTCATCTTGCTAGAAATCATTTTTTTAAATTTTCTCCTATAATACGAATAGAATCGGTTTTTTTTGGCCTGCCAACATTTGTAAGCACTTGTCATATAACCTTGAATTTCAAACACATTCGGAATCACTATAGCCAATCTAGCTTAATCACAAATATTTGAATTTCCTAAATTAACTTTGGAAAAATTGGAATCACTGGGTCACGTACCTATCCACCCGAAGGATTTTGACAAACAGCAAGTGTTTGAAAAATTGAAATAGTGATGTACCTGATTATATAGAAATTGGTATTAAAATATGTCAACATTATTTGATCCAATAACGTTGAACGAAATTTGTTGTACCAAAGGTTTTAAAACTGTTCATGAAACTTTTCTACCATTTGCATTCAGGTAATTGGCTGTACCAGTATGCAACCTCTAAGAGCACTTCTCTACAATTATAACAGTATTAATGATTGAATTACGTATTTCTGGTATTTAGTATTTTATAATTGGATAAAAAGAGAAACAGTACAAATTATTCCTTACAATGAATTGTTCTGCGGATTAAAATTGCATTTGTTAAGATTAAAATATGGTAATTGGGCGGTACTATCTCAAATTAATTTGAGTATGTCTTGTGTTTAGCGGAAAACAATCGGTGTCGGTGAATTCAGTGTCGTATCGACACATTGCCTTAGTGCTCCTAACGGTACGGAAGGCCAAATATGGTATTCAAGTCCAGGTTATGGCATAGCACTTTTGTTTGATTCTTTATTTACAATCAAGTAAATTTATATCACAGCTAGAAATATGGTTCCCGGGATCATATACATCAGAGTTGCGCTTTCACTGTCGTAGGATTGAAATGTAACATCCTGTAAAGTTGGAAATTCTGTTTCATGTCAAATTTATTGTTTACATTTATTAGGTAATAATATGAGTATAAAATATTTTATTGTAAAACAAATGTTAAACACTTTAGCAAATAAAAATGTTTAGTACCACTTGACAGTAGCTCACGTACTAGACTGTTATAATGCATTGGTTCTTTAAGGTCATATGCCCTAGGAAATGCTTTATTTTTCCAGCATCTCTCGACGAACTTTCACTATTAGTTAACGTGAAAAAGTGTCCTTTAATTTGAGCAATATTGATATGTTTCCCCTCTCATAAAAACATACATTGCCTTTGCTTTAGTGTCAAACACAGATGCCCTTGTAAATCACGAACACAATGGACTCCGTGAACAATAATAGAGCTTCAAATCGATGTTAAATTACAGGTGAAAGAAAATTAATGACATCCATCTGAATGAAGAGCGGAAAATTTGGTGTTTTTTCCCCAGCACCTGCCGTCGTTCATTTGTCATGCTGCATTATAAAGCCCTTTCGAACGCTTTTTGTTCGTGAACTAGTTGTCAAGTACGTTAAAATTAATCCTAGCATAAGCCAGCAGTGGAAAATGTATATTGCAAACTGCATTTATGATGTATTTATTTATTAGCTTTATTATAGTAATTTTACTAATGAAAGGGATAATTACCTTCCTTCTGGTGAACGTGTTTAAATAAATGAGCGGGGTAATTAGTGCTCGGTAGATCAAAGAGAAGCAAGTTACTTTGCTATTAAATAGTTGGCGCTCGATAAGTGCTGTATTTCTTTACCGTTGCGATATATATCCGAGATTGGATTTAAAATATAAGTGAGAAATAGGCTGTAAACTGGGTCATACAGTTACTCTCGGACTGTATACTAATTGTTTATTCTGATTAAAACTGAAAATGAAATTATTTTTAATCGATAGGCAAATTTATTATGCAATGAAGAAGTCCCATTTACGAAATAGGGGATTTAATTTGCTACTGATGTCTATTTCCATCAACTCTAAGCTTCCTCTTGCACAATTCTAGCCACTATTTTGTCAAGCGATTTAGGTATCTTAAATAATGGGCGGAGCGTAACAATGAACTTCTTGAAAGTTGAGTACCATTAAGTTTATACTAATGGTGATAATATTCGAAAGGTGACTATGATAACACAGGCATACGGTGTTAGCTCCCCTTTGTGCTTTTCGTATACTGAAATGAAACAAATATATAAAAATCTGATGTGTTCCATTCACATAACTTTCTCTACTTCTCTGCAACAAATTACTCTATTTACTTCATCTAATAGAGAAAAAATTAGCAGAAATATTCTTATTGTTTGCTTCCTTGTTATTAGAAGCAAAATAAGGGGGTACCATAGGTTAAAGTGATATTCAAAAGCTGGTTGCTAAGTGACTGAAGTTCCTTTGTTTGTATGGACACGAGTTCACAAAGTCCTGTATGAGAAAAATTAAGTTTTTTGAACCTGAAAACAAAAACAAGGAATATCTCAAAAACAATCATCTCCATGAAAAAAATGTATATAACATAAATTGTGTGTTTTAAAGTGCTCTACATTTTTTGTGTGGTAAGTTTTTTTCCATCTCTTACGGTTTAGCAGTTATGCAAAATTACATAAAATTGACCTAGAATAAAGTGGTCTTCAGAGGTTATTCCCAGAAAATTCAAAATATAAATTTAATTTGTGAGGTAAATATCTTTAATATACGATATTTTAATCAAAATCGTTAGTTATTTTTTAGAAAATCAAAATTTTCGAAAAAAGTTCCTTATAAAGGGTAGTTTGGAGTGGGGGGAATTTTCTCAAAATCTTCGTGTCTCATCTCTGAAAGATACTAAACTTAAATACCAAGCTTGGTATTTTACCGACTTTTCGTTTTTGAGTTATCGTGTTCAGGGACACACGGACACACACATACACACACGGACCTTTTTCTGAAAATACTTTTTTTGGATACAGGGGACCCTAAAACATATTTCCGGTGAAATCTCGGTATCGAATTTTTTGGTGGAGTGTAATACATTCTCTATACACTATGTACATAGTTCGTATAGAGAAAGTAAAAATGGCACACCACCCTCCATTTTGTTAGAAAATGTTTTAATTTTTAGTATTCAACTAGTGTCTTTACTGCATCCATATCCCAGTGTGTCAGTGTTTATGATGTATGTAAGATCTGATGTGTTCTCTCATGACTTTCTGTACCTGTTCTGCGAACAAATTATTTTTATAAAAGCTTGTTCTAACTGCTCGTACTTGTGATCGAGATAAACATCAACAAAAATGATTACTTACTTCCTTGCAAGTAGAAGGTACACAAGGGAAGACACTGGCTAAAGGGAGAGTCACATTTTATAAAATCTGGTTACTATGTGATTGAAATTTGATCCTCGTTGCATAGTCAACAGTAAAAGCAAAACGGACAAACACTTCCTGTACGAGAAAACTATGTATTTTCAAATTGAAGCGAATAACAACGAATATCTCGGAAATGGTTAGCTTCACAATATATAGGACGTAAATTGTAAGATCTACATTTTTTGTGCGGTAAGTTGTTTTGTCTATTTCTTATAGTTTACCAGTTGCGAAAAGTCATTCGAAATAAAGAAGACTTCAGAGGCTATTTTCGGGAAATTTAAGATACACCTTTAATTGTCACGTAAATGTCTTTAGCATGAAGTGTTTTAATAAAACCGTTAGAGCAATTTTTCAGAAAATCAATATTTTTTAAAAATGGTAATTTTGGATGGCGGGATTTTCTTGAAAGAATTTGCGTCACATCCTTGGAACACGCTGTAGTATCGAATTTGTGTTCAACTGAATTTTCGTTTTTGAGATATGCCATTCACAAACACACATGCGCGCGGACCTTTTTCTAAAATGATATTTTATACAGAGGACCCTAATACGCGTATTTCCTATGAAAATTCTGTATCAAATCTCTCAAAATCTCGGAATGCAATATCTTCTCTATGTACGAGATTAAGTACTGAGTCGAGAAACTAAACAAATTACTAGCCCAAGATGGTAGCTCAGTGGTAGGGCAACCGGCTAGAGACCGGGAGATCCGCGGTTAAAATCCCGGCTATGGCATTGCATTTTTCAGCCTAATTCTACTTATCCAATCTTTTTATCAGTTTTACGCCCTGTTTCTCATGACCCACTCTTACCCACCACTAACACTAGAAGTTTTCACTGGAGCATACCTTCACTTAAGAATGATGTTGAAAGCAAAAGTCTTCAACTGTTTACTCAACTTGAACTGAATGATTTAATAAGCTCATGCTCCAGATTAAAGGAAACGCATAAGCTTGCACTAGGAACATCTATACTTTGGTACATAAATAGAAAAGGGGACTTTTTGTCCTGCTTTTTATACGTTAGAGTCTTAATGTTCTGAAGTAATATTCCTGGATTGCTAGAAATATCAGTGGCTCAGTACAAAGTAGATGGCTGGACACTTTTAGTGATTCATCCAAAAAGAAGTTCGCTTCTAGTTGTTCCGTTAATCTTCAAGAAACCTATGATAATCTGGAACTATTCCTTACGAAAATAAAATATTACTACCCAAACCGGATAGTTTGTGGAGTCTAAAATTGTTGAACACGCTTCTTGGCCAGCGGGCTGGTTATACTAAGTTCTCTGTTTTCTCTATGAACGTGACAGCGGAGCAGGAAGCACTGGTCACTAAGGACATCTCTGGAACTTTGGAGGAAAAATTTTTTCCGGCAAAGTCTAATAGGTACAAAGAAGTTATTTCTGTCACTTCTAAATGTAAAATTAGACATCATAGAAACAGCTTTTTAAAGTTTTGTTCAAAAATGAAGAATGCCTTAAGTACTTTTGCAACTGCTTGAAGCTAACCAAATCAAGAAAATTGATTTCAGATCAAGACCTAACCCATAAAATAACTTGTACTGAAAGAAGAGCATGAACTGCCTTAAAGATGTGTTTATTAACTTCCTAGGAAACTGTAGGGGCACACCGTGGCCGAGTCTTTGGAGTCGGGATCCCAAACGACCGCATGTGGGATTTCTGATGGACAAAGCGGCGCAGGGGCGGGTTTTCTCCGGGTTCTCCGGTTTCCCCCGCCATCGTATTCCATGTATCACAAGTGTCATTACCTGCAGTGCCATAGTAGTAAAAGCGGGCGTTGAACACTTCTAAAGGAACAAAAGAGGATACAGTAAAATTCCAGACTATGCAATTCTACAGAGATTCAAGGTCTTCAAACTTCATTTCTGAATCTTCACTTGGTTTATTTTTCTGTACAAACTTGATGCGGTATGCAAGGAACAAACGGAACATCTTCACCAGGACATTAAAGGAACGCTAATATGATTGCAGACTATTGCTGGATACTTCACTTAACCTGAAACATCACACAAGAGAACAGCAATATACTCAGCTTCAGTATGAAGAGGAAAAGACAGTATGTGATTAAATTTGAGTTATTTATAGTAAGGTCAGAGATCTTGTAAAATATACTTTTAACGTTTAACACAGGAGATTTACATATTATTAATTTTCTATTTTAAATTCAATAATCCCTATATATTTTACAGGAAAATGGTACGCCATAAAGAAGATCTGAACTTGGAAATTATACCTAAATGTAGTGTACACTTCTTAAAAAGTTTTATGGTATAATTATAATAATAATAATAATAATAATAATAATAATAATAATAATAATATGCGATATGTGGCTGAGGCAATATGTGACATGCTATACGAACCGGTTAAAAAAGGAATACTGAACAATATGCTAAGAATTGAAATTGAAGAGTTTCAATAAAAAAATAAAGCAAAAGAAAATAGAGTTTCATCATGTGTTGAGAAAGCCACTGGAAAGAAATCCTTATCAAATTCTGTTGTACTAAATGCAGGCAGGGGTAATCTTGGAAGACCTAGGACATTGTGGAGAGACTTTGAGAGCAGTAAATGTAAATGGCATGTTATTTATGGACGATCTTTAACTACTGTGGTTCTCAGCGTCCCATTCTAATTTGGGCATGAAAGATCGCTTAATTTTGCTCTGAGGGCTCTCTATCAGGCTTGAGGTTCTTTTAAGTGCCGTAAATCACGGGACCGACGGCTTTACTTCCCTTCCAAAGGAAGTCATGCTAAGGACTTTTACGCCCGAAAAAAAATCCATCGTCCTCCGCCGGGTCTGAACCCGCAACCTTGGGTACATGAAGTTAGCATGGTAACCATTACACCATTACATATATATATATATATATATATATATATATATATATGTGACATATTCCAGATTATCAAAAGGTTTTTTTTTTCTCGTCAGTCAACTGCTCACAGCAGTTTTAACAGTTTTAACATTTATGGACTAATGAAGTAATAATACTAATACTAATAATAATAATAATAATAATAATAATACAGTATAATGAAATATCTACATTAACGTTATTTTTATCATTCTCTGAAATAGATAATGTCTGTAACTGCTTGTGAAGAAAATTATTTAAATGGATAACATCCTTTTGGTGGAAATTAATTCATAAAAATAGCAATCCCTTACATAATAAAAACTTGACGCAAACATATTTATATACATTATACTGGAGCAGGTATTTTAACCTCCTTGATCGTGTTATATTGGATCTTTCATTTCCACTTATTTACTTGGATGAGTGCAGTATTTACTAAGTGTTCATTTTGTTTCTTATCATATGACATGGGTTGAGTGGAAACTAGTTTTGGCAAGGAAATAATGAGGTAAACGTTTCTAACAATATATTATTTCATTAGGAGTCCTTATTATTTTCTCTACTGTAGTACACAGTACAAAGGTAGAGAAGCTATTGCTTCTTAGGGTTCTCTGAAGCCAAAAAAAAACATTTTTAGAAAAAGGTTCGCCCGGGCGCGCGTATGTGTATGTGTGCGAGTCCGTGTGTCTGAACAGGATAACCCAAAAACGAAAAGTCGGTAAAATTCCAAACTTGGTATTTAATTTTAGTATCTTTCAAGGGTGCGGCACTAAGATTTTGAGGAAAATCCCTCATCCAAATTACCCTTTACATGGACAAAATTTTCTAATTTTTTATTTTCTCAAAAATTATTTTGATTAAAGTGCCAAATATTAAAGATATTTAAAGACAAATAAAATGTATATTTTGAATTTTCTGGGAATAGCCTCTGAAAACCTCTTTATTCTGAATGAGTTTTGCTGAATTTTGCATAACTGCTAAACCATAACAGATAGACAAAAAGTTACTAAAAAAAATGTAGATCTTGTTATAACATAGAATTTATGTCATATACATTGTTCCGTAGAATTCATCATTTCCGAGATATTACTAGTTATTAGTTTCAATTTTAAAATACCTTTAATTTTCTCATATGGAAATTTTTCAACTCCTGGCAACACAAAGAAATGGATTTCAATCACATAGCAACCGGGCTTTAAAAGATTTAACTATTGCTTTAGCCTAATGTATTACCTTATTTCCCTTCTACTCACTAGGAAGTAAGTAATAAGACCATTTCTGCTGAAGTTATTTTGATTAGCATGAAGTAGATAAAAGAATAAACGTTTTTAACAATAATTTATTAGAGAGATTTAAAGTCACGTGAATGGAATAGATCCGATTTTTTGATAGCTCCTTTGTATCCTTACTTCATGCCTTTTTCCTGTCATTTGTTTAAAGGCAGCCATAGAAAGATGTGACAAGGACTGGGTGGAAGTGTTGGGGAAAATGCGGAAAACTTGAACAGCATAACCAAAACCGAGAAAGCTTCAAATCTCTAAAAAAACACTATTGTAATAAATGATAAATTATTCACTTTCAGAAGTATATGCTGAGGGAAAAATGTATCTAAAACGCTGTGTTATATTCGCACAAGTTGCTCTACCTTCTATCGTTTGTTAGTGATTATGTCAACTATTCTTACTAAAGTTTGTTTTTATCTACTTCACCTTAATCGAGAACAGCTTTTATAAAATAACTCCAATGCACATTTCGTATTGGATAAAGAGAATAGGGATATCCATTTGTAACGATTGAACGAAGTATAAATTGAACAAGAAAAAGATTTCGAACAGTTGGTAACGTTTATCTCGGATATCGCCACAAATAAGTTATTTAAAATAAATATTGTGTTTTTAAAGAGTTCTACATTTTTGTGTAATATGTTCTCGTCACATAACAGTTAAGTTACGCAAAATTACACTCAATCTCATGGATTGTTCCCAGAAAGTTCGAGTATGCATTTTATTTGCCATTTAAATATCTGTAATATGCTATTTTAATCAACATCGTTAGTGTTTTTGAGAAAATCAAATATTTAAAATAATCGTTTATGTGAAGGATATTTAAAATCGTGTCACATCTTTGAAATATAGAACTTAGTGCCAAGTGTGGTATTGAACCGACTTTTTGATTTGGAGTTATATAGGATTTACACACACACAAACACACACGGACTTTCTTCCCAAAACGTTATTTTTTTATCCAAAGGGTCTCAGAACTGGTGAATTGTATTTCTGGTGAATTCTTGGTATTTTCCAAAGGGTTTTCTCATTTTAATTAAATAGGTGGAAAAATACTTTTAGAATAGTTTTGAGCTTTGTGTCCACATACTGACCTTTTTTAAAACATTTTTTTTTATTCAATGGATCTCAAAATATGTATTTCCGTTGAAATATTAGTGTTGAATTTTTGGATGCAATACAATACTTTCTCTATAAACTATGTTCATAGTATGTGTAGATAAAGTAAAAATGTACTAGAGAAAAATGTAGATATTGTTATAAGACATACTTATATAGTTTTGTTGCACAATTAATCATTTCCGAGGTATTTCCTGTTAGTCGTTTCAATTTTAAAATACTTCAAATTTTCTCAAACTAGAAGTCTCATTCGTTTCTTGCCCTCCAGGTAATACATAACCTATAAATGCTGTTGCTATAAGTAAAAATAAAAGTACTATTCATGTATAATAACATTCCTGAACCATGATATATTCCTGTATCTCCTTTTTTTTTTTTTTTTTTTTTTTACTCCTGGCCACAGGAAGAGAATCGAATTCCAATAGCTATCGCATAGGGACAAGTTTTAAAATATTTGACTATTACTTTAGCATAGTGTATTCCCAAATTTCCCATTAACTTACTCCAGGAAATAAGCAATAAAACCATTTCTGGTAAATGAAAGAATAATTTTATGTAAGAATAGTTTGTTTGCAGAACAGATAGAGATAGTTATGTGAATGGAATACATCACATTTTTAATTTCTAACTTTAGTATTAGGACTTATCGGTGTTATAACATTATTTCGCCACAAAAATGCACTTGAAGCAAACTATGAGTATGTTTGCAATATTGTTATAATGTATTCATGATTCACTTGTGGACTACAATAATTAAATATTGGATTATAGATATTTTTTGTAAAACTATAGCTATTACACTTGTAAAATATTTTAAATATGTTGTTATTACCTACCTGTTTTATGCTTACTCATACATTGCGTTAAAATAATGGAGTTTTGCGGAGTTATTTAGCGCTCAATAATTAAGAGTAACCATAGCAACATTCTTCTCTTGTTACGTTTCTCAGCGAATTGTCGCTTTTTTCGCATGACTTATTCTCTGGCGACATTTCAAACTGTTTAGATGAAATAAAAGGAAGATGGCACGACATTAAAATGCAAGTTTGTTGCTAATTAAACCTGTAAAGCTTCATGATGTTAAAGAGAGAAACGCATGTAAATTTGCGGCAAGTAACTTCTCCTGCAGTTACAGAGCAGCTTCCTACAGTTAACTTACCTTTCGGTTTGAGCTAAGTGCGACGTCAAAGGAAACAGGTTCTAGAGGAAAATTGCTTTGTATTAAGAAGTTCCTTGGTGTTTAGTTTAGCTTCCTTCGCACAAGTTTATGTGCGGGTGTATCACCAGAGTTAAGTGTGTGTAATATGTGGTAAGGCTTTAAGAGAGGTCAGAACTTGATAAAATATAGGCCATAAATCACTCCAAAGTCTTAAAAAGTAAAATTAAACTAAAATAAAAATTCATTTTTGTGATGCATAAGCAGCAGGTAATAAGGCACACTGTGTTCTGTTCAAAAATGTTTTTCATAGAGGGAGGCAAGCTGCGTTTATTCGACTTTGCTTCCTGCTTTCTGGATGGACTCTCTCTCCTTACACGATAACCCAGTCACATTAAGGTGTTCTCAGACAAATGCTTAATGAGCTGACACGCATATTTGTGGTGCCAATCACACTTTATTGTACGGAGGAAAATAAATACAGATTAGTAGATTATATTTATAAACTATAGGATTTAAAACTGGCCTAATACATATTGTATATAAACACAAACATAAATTAATGAAGCTACATGTACGAAGCGTAACCAGTAGTTGTGAGTCCTGAAACAATGACATTGAGAACCACGAAGTCGTTATAACACATAAACATGAATAAATATCTCAAAATTAACAATTAAAAAGTCTCCTTTCTCAAATGATATCCAAAGGGTAAAGTAGTTTAGAGACATTACCTCTAAATGGGAATGAATTACAAATTAATAACTATTCATAATGTTATGAATTTAAAAAAAAAAAAAGTCTTTGGCCGGGTTAAACATTCTATTACTTTTATATTCAAAAACATCCACATTTATACAACATTTTGTAAATGCATTTACCCTAAATGAACTGTATCGTTTGGAACGTCAATAGGTTGAACAAGGCCATCCATTCCAGTCAGCAAATATCGCTTCGTACATGCCTCCGACTTGTCCGAGCTCTGGCATTTTAGGTTAAGCGCTCAGTTCATACGTTGTAATGGTTGTATCTGAGCAAGGTGGTCATCTTGCAGGGCACTAGTATACATATGTCAGTAATAATAGTTATTTATGATAGAACGCAAAGTTATGGTTTTTGATTCGAGCGGGAATATTGTAAAATGAGAAGTAGACGAGTTTTACAACCACACAAGAATCAAAAAGAAACTTTATAACTCACGTATCATACATGATTTTTCTACGAGAGTGTTCTAATATTAAAAGAAAACCAACGAAAGAAGAAATAAATTTGAGGTTAAGTTTGAGCCATTCACCATGGGTTATAGTTCGTTCTTTTCTAAACACTACTTCATAAATTTCTTATATTGTATCTCATATAGTTTCCGGGATTTAGCAGATAGTAAATTTAATTCTGCTGGTTTCGCAGCTCTAAGGATATCATAATTCTCAAAATCTACCATTCTCTCAAAATCACAAAACAAATATTACCGATTTCTCACGGCCTGCTATAATTTGAACTCTTAATAATGGTAAACGTTATCATATCTGTTTATTTGGCAAGCGTAAAGTTGGTACAAAATTACTTTGACTGCCTCCGTGATCGCGTGGTCAGCTCGCTGATTTCTCACTCGGAGGTCCCGGGTTCGATTTTGGCTGGGGCGGGGAATTTTGATATAACCAGAATTATTCCCTATCCTCCACAGAGTCCGGAAATATGTGTGAGAGTGAATGTGTGTGTTTTAGGAAAATACAACTATTTGCAGCCAGCGAACAACCTACAGACAACGAGCTGTTTCTAACGTAAAGCCCCCGATATGGTCTTATTCCATATAAATGTAGTTTTGCTATCAGAATCTCATGATTCACACAGTCAAAAGCCTTCGCTAGGTCACAAAAGATTCCACCTACATGTTCCTTTTCATTTAACGCTGTTAACACTTTGTGCGTGAGTTTATAGGTTGCATTATCCGTCGCTACTTCTTTTCTAAAACCAAACTGCTCTTTGGCAAGTAAGTTGTTCTTTTCTAAGTAACAATAAAGCCTATTGAACATTACTTTCTCAAACACTTTTCAGAAAACAGACAAGAGAAATATAGGTCTATAATTTGATATATTTTGTTGGTTACCTTTTTTAAAAAGTGGTTTGACAATAGAGTACTTTATTCTGTCAGGAAATATTCCACTCTTTAGTGATTCGTTACTTAGATGTTGAAGGGGGCTATATAAATAAAACAATGCATTTTACGCTGCACTTCTTTGCGCGTGGATTCCGTAAAAATGAAGTTTACGATCTGAAATAAGCTCGGTCGAAGAAAAAGTATTTTATATTCCTAATTTCAAAAATCTATGAGGAACACCCTCCATTGTATCACAATACTTATTTTTTTTTCTTTCAAAAATCTTAAGGGCAGATTTACAAAAAATATGCTATATACCGCGAAAAATTTTAGTGATAGGATAACTAAAAACTATAAATATATTGTGTAACATTCACATCACTTTCTCTAGTCACTAACGTCTATTTTATGTAGCCTCTACTCTTATTAAAGCTCCTTCTTCTATCTACTTCATGCTAATCCAGATAAGCCGTTGCAGAAATTGTATTATTAACATTTCGCCGTAGGAAATAATGAGGAAATATGGGAGGCTGTTACATTAGTAACATTTTCATGAAATTGGTCGCTATATTCTGGTTTTGAAATTCTAAACTCTTTCGATGACATCGTGAGCAACGATAAAATATATTTTTTACTTTCACATAAGTGTTTTACCTATTCTTCAAGAAGCTGGTCATTCTTCTATCTGCTTCGTATTACGTGGAAAACCAATATATATCAATTTTAATATTACACAATTCTTTGTTACAAAATGGATAAAGCAATATAGCAGACTTAGGCAACAGTCAAATCTTTTAAGAAGTAGTTCCGTATGAATACTTCGAAATTTCGTTCTATTTGCATGAGGATAAAAAAAGGCATATACTGATTTTCCTCTTGAAAAAAGTCAAATACTTGAAAATTTAGAACAACAACATTTAACATAAATTATCTATCTATAGAGATTTAGTTTTTCTTTTTCTTTCCTCTATTTGCAGAAATATTTTGTCTATCTCTTATGGTTTACTAAAATATTTAAACATAATTCAGAAGGCAGAAGGCTTTTGGCTATTCCCAGAAAATTCAAGATGTATAAAATAACTTATACGGTATTCTATTCAAAATCGATAGAGGCATGTTTGATAGAATAAAAAATAGCGAAATGTTTTCTATGTAAAGGATGACAAACACACACCCACACGCGCACGCAGGAAAATTAATTGCGGTGAAATAATTTTTGAGCGACATGCAGTACTGCTTCTACTTACTAAAGTCAAGCAGTAGACAAAGTAAATATAAAAATATCAAAGATTCAAGACAATAATTGCAAACATCTTGGAAGTGGCTAATGTCACAAAAAGAAAGTGTGAATGAATTCTAAATTCTTTGGGACTAAGGTTTTGCCGGTCTATTATGATTTACCAGTTATCAGAATCCTTTCGGATTAAGGACAACTTCAGAGACATTTTACCGAAAATATACGCACAGAAATACCCTGAATTTTGGCATTTTAATAAAAGCTTTTGTTAAAATAAAGAATAAAGAATATTTTTCACATAAAGCGTTTGGGTATGAAGATTTTTTAAAAATATTAGTTTGGGATGCTTGGAAGATGTTAAACTTAAACTCAAAAGCTTAGTGCTAATTATGGTATTTCCTTTGTGTGGCTCATCATACACGCATTCATATCTTTTTAAATATGCTATTTATTTTTTCTTCCACGCATAATGCATTAAGGGTACAGAGGAATTGCTTTCTACCCAAAAGTTCTATATCGAGATTTCATCGAAAATATACATTTTGAGGACTCTAAATATAAAAAAGAAAGGCAGCATTGTAAAAATTACTTTAATTTCTAAATGCTTTGTAATTTCTCTATGACGTACAGTCTACAAAGTAGTTCAAGTTCCATCCAATAATAACATTTCGAGGTGTACCGGAAATGCATGTTTTTAGGACGCCTTAAGCATTTTGGAAAAAGATCGATGTGTGTATGTCTATCTGTCAGTTGTCATTTGCCTGTCAACAGCTTAACATAAAAACAAGAAGTCGGTAGAATTTGATATTTAGGATTAGTATCCTCCAAATTTTAAACTTTCTCAAAAGTGGCTTTTTAACGATTTTGATTTAAATACCATATATTAACGGTAACTATATGACAAATAAAGTGTAATTTGAATTTCTGGGAATGGCTCTAAAACCCTCTTCATCCTGGGTGTCTTTCGCATTACTAGAAAACTAGGTATATAATATACTTCACAATAAATATAGATTTCGTTAAAAACACAGTTTATGTAAAACACATTTTTTCTTTTAAGTCAATAATTACCCAGATATTCCTTTCATTGGTTTGAATTTTAAAATGATTATACTTCCTCAAATCGGATCGCCTTGGTGGGTGGCGAGCGGTCGACCATGGTCCCTCAATGACAAATTATTTCCCCTTAACCTTATTCTTTTGTTTATTTCAGGCTAATCCAGATAAACATTAGCAGAAATGGTTTTAATCATATTTTCTTTTAGGTTCCAAACAAATATGGGAATACAGCAAGCCAAGAATTTTTTAATAACCGGTCGTTGTGTGATGGCACTGAAATGACGTTCTGTTTGCATAACCAGGATAAAGAATAAAGAAAATCGATGACGTCTTTACATTTGATAAGAATATAAGCATTGCAAAATTTAAAGCAATAGCAAGGATTATATCTGAAATGGTTAACTGAAAAAAAAAAGTTTGTCATTTTTGAAGACACAAAAATTTACGAAAAACCTTCCATGTAAATGGTAGGATGGCGGGATTTTCTTTAAAATCTTTGTGTCTTATTCTTTTAAGGTGCTGAATATTAATATCAAGTTTTGTATGTAACGGTAATTTCGTTTTTGAGATGTGCTTTCGTTTTTTGAAATTCGGGGACCCAATACGTGTACGTCCAGTAAAATCCCAGTATCGAATTTTTGGTGAAATGCAATACCTTTACAACCGACTACTACGTAGTAAAGAAAGTAAAAATGAGCATTCCAAATTGTGAGCGTCACAATTTCTTCTACAGTTGCCGAGTTTAACTGAATGTTATTAATTGTTCCGCTTTACAGGAATTTCCTTCCTGAGGAAAAGCGAACAGAAGCAAAAACCCAAGAGGGAAGAAGGGATTTACAACTTCGCTCTTACTTGCCGTTGTTTATAATTAATACTCCTCTTATATGGGTTTACCTTTTGTGCGGATATTCCTTTTATGTATTTGTAGAAAAGCCGCTTGTTCTCTAGCACCGAACATTCATCACTATGGAAACTGACCGACTTAGCAGCAGCGTAAATTCAATGGCTGACGTTACGCCTTCTACTGAGGAAATTAGTAAAGTTTTCAAGCGCAGTTTTAATGGAAAAACTTGCACGTCGAAAAAGTAAAATAGAAAAAATAAACTCTTAGAAAATGCTCTACATTAAAGAGAATTTTTGCGAAATACCACCGCAAATAAAGGAGAGGGAGGTGAAGGGATCACAGCAGGAAAGTGGTACTTGGGTGCTATCTCTGCACACATTTCATCTTTTTATGTGAGCTTTAAAGCTTCTTTATCAGAGCATCCTCCATTCTCTGTCCACCGTAGGGCTTAGGGGAACCACAAGTAAAACTGTTGATAGAGATTAGGGGAGTTGAAAAGTGTACGAGGGGGTTAAATAAGTGCACGTGTTGGGACTGAAGCCACTATTTCCTTCAAACACAAATTACAATCTAGTCTCCTGTGTGGATACACACTTCTTCCAACGTTCCTCACATTTTTAACCCAATCAAAAATGGTAATTTCAAGCCCTGCAAAATACCCTTTTTCTTGACGATGACATCATTTGATCTCAATTCTATTCCCCCGAGCTCCTCTTATTGTTTTGGAACAAGGAGCAATCTCAGGGAGCCATATCGGGCAAGGTGTTAAAGGGTATGAGTGCACCGACCTCTTCGGCAACTTCCTGACGTTAAGCTGAAACATAAGTTCCTGCAACATTTTCCTCTAAAGTGCATGGTTGCATAAATAAAAAATAAAACTGGTCAAATGTTTGCTTGCGAATATCATAGGTGAAGCTACAAAAGATGGATTAGTTTGTTTTTACCCATTTGTTGCTAAAATGAGTTCCTTAGGTGCAAAAGGATGTTAAGGAGTTAGATTCCAGCATGTCTACTGGAATAGAGTCTTAGTTATACGTTTGGCAACTATGCTACGTTGAGCACTGTGCAGACGGTCAGGACTGTTGACAGTAATGTTGTGCCTCGACACCTTGCACAACAGCTAGTTCAGCTGTGTTAAATGCATTCAGAATTATAGCAGTAGGAATGCTGAAAATATTGTGCCTCGACATCTTCCATGACACCTGAAGAACATCAACCATGAGAAATTATTAAGACATAAGTTATATAAAATCCTCAAATATTTAATGTTATTAATTTTTTCTTTCAAAGTAGAAGTTTAAATTCTTCACAGTTTTTATTAATAATTAGTAAAAGTAGGAATTACATTATTTATCTAATCACGACAACCTTTTAAAACCAGACATTTTACTAAACCTTTATTAATAATTTTATTAAGATTAAATTTGTTTTAACTTTATTTATCATTTTATATTATTGTATACTAATGATACATGATCAGTGCTACAGATACGTTAAATGCATTCATAACTATAGCTGTCTTTACACACCAAGAGTATGTAGATATGTTTCTTACTTATGGCAAAGCCATAAGTACTTTATATTATTATTTCTGGGGACATTTGAGAATAAAGCGTACTATGACGAGGTTGCTACCATTGATGATCTTCACACAGGTGTATTTGAAGCAAATAGACTGGGCAGAACGCAGAAGCTCTAATGAGGGTAGGGAAAAATTTGATTAGAATGTGCGATGCCTGCTTAGATTGTAACGGAGCACATTATGAACATCTACTGTAAAAAAATATTTCACATTGTTGATGTAGTAGTTATTGATTGTTATTAATAGATTTCCTTTTTAGCAAATATGTGGCTTTCAGTTAATCATTCAACAATACACCTGAATGAGGTATTTCCATAATGCAAATTTGAATTTGCTTTATCTTTGATCATTAGACTAATTCTTAATGTGTAGTCTCTCACGCATCTTTTAATTCAGGTCCCGTGAATATTATTCGGATAGCTTAAAAGAAAACAACCCCAACCATTATTAGCGGCAGTAGTTGATAATATTCACACTGGCACGTGGCGAACCAGACATCAAGCACAAACCAAAACAAATCATGTGGCCTGGCCCAAATCAAAAGAAAACAGTACTACTATGTTGCCAGAATGTGAATGTTCAATTATCTTCGTGATCCTTCAAGAGAGATGAAATCGTTTATATTCGTCATATTTGGATTTCTCAGCACGCGGATTCTGTCCACTCATATCCCTAACACCCTTATGACGTGTTTGACAGCAATTAATAATTTTGGTGCGATAACTCTGGATGATTGTGCTGCGCATTGTCGTGATGAAATATTTACTTCTTTGCCAAATGTGGCCGTGTCTCCTTATGTCTTTTGAGTCGTACCAATGACTCACCGTAGTATTATTCAATAATCGTTCCTTTTTCGATCAGCAAGATACCCTTCGCAGCTCAAAAAAAAAAAAAAAATCGTCGCCATCACTTTTCTAATGGCACCGTCTTTGATTTCTTTTCAGCAGATTCTCCGAAAGCGATCTGTTATTTCGATTGTTGTTGGTTTTCGTAATATAACTATGAATTCAGGTATCATCAGCGCTGACAACTGACTAATTTTGCTCAATAGCTCCAAATATAGCTTTGAAGTTGAACGCTGCATCCACTTGTACAATTGCGGAATTTCTTGGCTCTACAACTTCATCTTCAGCTTAACATGCAATATATAAATTCACGTTCCCATTGACATACCAATGGCCTCTGAAACTTCGAAAACTTTTGTTTGACGATCAACGATATTCATATTGTGAACCTTTTAATGGTTTCCTCAGTAACCACATCTGCCGGGAACTCTGAGCGCTAATAAAAACGGATGTTCGATCACGTTTTAAGTGGTTAAACTAACATCTTACTGTTGTCATGTGTGGCGAAAATTACAACATCCAATTTAAAATTTATGTCTTCGCAGATTTTTTCATCCAAAAGTTAAAAGCGAATCACTGAGGATACTGTGCTATTTTTATTTAAACGAAAACATGTTGGGCGACTACTGAAATGTCTGCCAAACCCAAATTACGCTATGAATTGGTACTAAAAATGTTTTAGCGAGTGCAACAAATGTAGAAAACGATGGTAACGCCAAGATGACTCATTAACAGCATCTATTTTGAAACACGACCACTTATAGGACCGCCCTCATAATATTAAAAAGTTTACCATTTGAAGTTTTTGGTGAGGGAACAGTTATTTATAATATAAGTGGAGTTTTATTTCAAGAATAGAAATATTTATGGAAAAAGGCTGAAAACCGGAGTAGTAATCCTAATAGCAAAATAAAACACTTTAAACATGTGTTGTGATGTACCGTTTTTAGACTGTCCTGAGGTATCCAGTTGAAGTGTTAATCTAATTGTTTTTTTTTTTCTTCATGCAAGCCGTGTGTAGCACAGGAGTTGGAGAGATAAGAGTCAGGCTAAAAATGTCAATGAAATAGCCAGCATTTGAACCACGGATCTCCTGCTCACTAGCAGATGCTCTAACTACTGAGCTACCGTGACCACATGCCGCATGACATTCAATTTATTAACTGACTCGCATGAAGATCCGTGGTTCAAATCCTGGCAATTGCATTGAATTTTCAGTCTGACTATCCGTATCCAAATATGTAATAGTATACGTTCAGACGGGCGTAGTGGTGAGCTCTAGTCTGTTGTTTGTTATTGTTAGATATTTATAGCACTTGACTGACAACATGGTCATTTAAACAATCGTGACATTCTATAACACATGGAAGACTATGGAAAAAATTAACCAGCAGAATAGGTATAACGATAATTTTACCAATAGACATAAATTATGTTTAACTATTTTACTTGTCTTTCATGTAATTGTGATGTTGATTTTGAAATTGTTACACAGTTTTAATATCAATTTATTGTGCAGAGGATGTATTATTGTTATGGAACACCATATTTATTTATATTACTTGGACTGGAAATATTTGAATTGATTTCAATAATATGTGAAGCACTTTTCCTTTATTTTATTAAACCATTTCTGAATCATTCAAATACTGTCATATCATTAGTCAATTCCTAGCCTCCATTTGATATGCATATAATTTCCATCGCAAGAAACCAGAGTGTTAATGATGGAATGTTACCTCAACGGTATGCCAATGATATAATCGTCTATTCCTATTACGAGTGATTTACTTTAAGTGTCAGGCTATATAGAATCACTTTTATGGTTATTTCTGTTTCAGTATATGCTTTATAATAGCAACCTAAATCTTAAACAGAAGCATTAAATGGTCTGTGTTGACTTATACTTGGAACTTCAGCGTCATTTTTGCTACTAAACTGCTTAATATATCAACTGCCGATAATTATCAATCTGGAAGTCATGGGCCAAAAGACACAGAATTGTAAATAGAAGAACACATAAAGAAGTTAATTCCAGCTCCCCAGGAATACATCATTGCTAATCACTCTTTGAACCTAGCTTTAACTTAAATTATCATAAATAATTGTTCCAGACATATTTTTTCACCCAAAAGCTATAAAGGCTGCGCCCATATTCAAGTTGCAACGAGTTTTAAATTCCCCCCCCCCCTGGATACTTCATATAATAACTTATTTATGATAGCTAAAAGAAAAAAAAATATAACTGGAGTGTCACTACTGAGCGGAGATATTAAATAATAAAAACAAAAATTAACGTTTTCCACTATCTCATGGACCCAGAGTAGATTATCATTATTGAAAGAACCTCTGTTTACATTTTTGTAAATATCCAATCTTTTCAGGATCCCAGTTCTTTGTCGATTTTTCAGGTTTTCATTTTAAGTTGGGAATGGAAGGCTTTCCAACAGGACCAGTATGGAATGTTGTGTTTATTGTTAAAAGTAACTTTTTATTTTATCACAGTGTAGACAGTATTAAAAGCTTCGTTACCTTGGAGTAAGAAAAATATACTGGTTATTTTCAGTGCTTAAAATTATTTCTTTTTTAACGACGCTGTCAATTGCCTGGATTACACCAAAGTAAAATCATAAATACTGTTAGAAATTAATTTCTTTAGTTCAGAGTAATGAGTAGAATTACGCTTCAGAATGTTCTTTACCCTCACTGCTTTTAGTGCTTTGCAAATCACATTCCTTTAAAAATTCAGACTATAAAATGTTTGAACTTTTAATTAGCTTGAATCTTGCAAATTATGTTCATTTATTAAGAGTAATTTTTCTTTAAATCTATGTATTGTGTATACCAGGAGGCCCCGTATTTGATGTGTACAGATATCCTTCGTGAGTTAGAAGTGATCAGCGGGGAACCTGCGTGTGGCCTTCGTTTCACCCATCTTTGTTTATCAACGAAGACAGCCGATCCCGGTGGCCGCGCTCGCTAAAGTGTCTCGCTTTGGCGCTTCGTGGTGCACAGGATCGTGGGTTCGAGTCCCGCCTTGGGCACGGGTGTTTCTGTGTTTGTAAATGTGTCTATGTTTGTGTATGCATATGTAAAAGGAAAACGTTAAGAATAATAAGGTCTACTAAGGAAATATAGGAAAGTGGAAAAAATGGAGAAAAAAGGAATACAGCGCCGGAGTCCTGACAAGCCTTTAAAAAAAAAAAAAAAAAAAAAAGACAGTGAGCGACCCTTGTTGAGAGGGGTAAGACGAAGGTTACTAACTCCAATGAGGCACCGGTTTTAACTTGAAATAGCCCCGTTGACTTCTGCAACTTTTCTAAAGCACAAAAGGATATCTGCATATTTCAAATACGGGAAACTTGAGCCAGCTGAATGATTGTTGTATTTTGGGTTGCAGAACGCCCGGGCGAGCTACGACTTCAGCAGTAACGATCCTTATCCCTATCCACGTTACACCGATGATTGGTTCAATAGGTGAGTACTGACTACGTATATCCTGCATGCTTTCATTGAAGTTGTAAAACATGTTTGCTTGTTAACGGTGCTGTCAATTGTCTGGATCGTTAGTCACGGAGGGACCAGGGGTTCTTAACATGCTAGCAAGCATACTTCATTGGTCTAGATCGGGTTTGAACCCGCGACTTTGGGATTAGAATACCAGTGATTTAACAAGCTGAGCCACCCAGACCGACATTGAAGTCGAAAACCCATATATGTAAACCATAGCTACTGTTGATTACTAGTTTAGTACAGCAAATGAGGGTTGAAAATATAATATCAAATTCAATGCACATTTTTACTTTCTCTATACGTACTATGTGCATAGTGTATAGAGAAGTAATTGCACTCCACCCAAAAATTCGATACCGGGAATATATGTTTTAGGGTCCCCTGTATAAAAAAAAAAAGCATTTTCAGAAAAAGGTCCGCGTGTGCGTCCATGACTCAGTGTGTCTGTGAACACGATAACTCAAAAACGAAAAATTGGTAAAATATCAAACGTGGTATTTAAGTTTAGAATCTTCCAGGGATGCAACACGAAGATTTTGAGAAAAAACCCCCTACCCAAAACTACCCTTTACATGGAACTTTTTTCGAAAATTTTTATTTTCCTATAAATGGCTCTAACGATTTTGAATAAAATATCATACATTAAAGACATTTACCTGACAAATAAACTGTATGTCTTGAATTTTCTGGGAATAGCCTCTGAAGACTACTTTATTCTGGATGAATTTTACGGAATTTTACATAACTGCTAAACTGTAAGAGATGGACAAAAATTTACCACACAAAAAATGTACAGCACGTTAAAACACACAATTTAAACCATATGCATTTTTTTTCGTAGAGTTAATCGTTTTTGAGATATTCCTTGTTATTGGTTTCAGCTCTAAAAACATAATTTTTCTCACACAGGAATTTATCAACTCCTGTCCACGCAAACAAAGGAACTTCAGTCACATAGCAACCAGCTTTTGACTGTCACTATGGTACTCCCTTATTTCATTTCTACTTGCATGGAAGCAAGTAATAAGACTATTTCTGCTTTGTACTCGAATAGCATGAAGTAAATAGAAGCATAAGCTTTTTAACAAGAATTTGTTGCAGAATGTAGAGAAATTCATGTGGATGGATCACATCAGATTTTTAAATAAGTTCCAAATATATTTTAATTATTTTGTTGCGGCTTTGAATTTATGCTACCAGGATGCAATTACTTTAGAAAAAATAATAATTTATAGTTGAACTCTTCAATAGTATATAAATAAATTGTAGGTATGAATACTTAATTATTCAATCAATAAAATTATTCGATATGGGAGAAAATGAATTAATGTTTATAACAGTTCGACTAAGCATATTCAGAAAAATGCATTATTTTTATGCTATTATTTGGAAAATTATGTCACAAATTTCATTGATCGCTACCTAAATCTATGTTGTGTCGTAAAACTTTAATATAAAAATGTGCCTAGAAATGAAATCCCAAGAAAAGAGGGTTTCAGAAATAATAATGATTTTTCTGCTGTTAAAAAGTATTTAGTGTATATTCAAGCTTACCTTTGTCTTTTTTCTCGCCGCAACTAGTTTGTATTTTGAGATTCTTTAGGCCTCTTTCCTATTGTTTCTCCACTTTTATGTTAAAAAAACTTATCGGTTTCGTTTTTACTGCATTTTTACAGGAATTTGGGCTTACATTTGGACATATGTATGTCCGGCTCTATGACTACTTTAAAAGTTTACACAGCTATAAAAACTGCATTTAATCAAAGTAGAAGCTTTGTAGTGTTTGATAATAATAAAATGGAGTTTTAATTGTGTGCAACATTTCTTTTGAATACAGTTTTATTGCAATGGTAATTTCAGAAGATTGATATCCGAAGTTCACATTTATTTTTTACATTGACTTCTGTTTTGATGAAGTTTGGTAAATACGTGAGGTTTCGCTTCTTTTCTTTATTACTTTCCACTGTTATTTTGCACTGATCTGTTTTAGGTCACATTTAATATGCAATAATTTAAATATTTCTACGTCCGGTGCTGCAACATATATAAGTTCCCTATTTTATTTTGTTAAGGAGACCGAACACATTCACGTGGATTAAAATGTTCTTTATGGGGGGCAGCTTCTTGTACGGTGACTTTCTAAGAGCACAATTCTTAAGTTTTAACTCTGAAATACTGCTGGACGTGGATATACGTATGTAGAAGCAATTCTGTAAACTACTGCACATAGTTTAATGGTTATGTCCCCTTTACTTCCCTCGTCTTATTTTCTCTGTTTGACATTTTTAGAACTTACATATGCTGAGTGAAAACATTTCAATATAGAAACTTAATTTTTAAAAGTAATCAGCATTAAAATGATATTTCTGTTAAACATAAAGGATTAATTATTAAATACAAACTTTTACTTTAAAAATGTTAACTTTGAAATTTTATGAAATATACTTTCTATTTGGAAAAAAAAAATCTGAAACAACTTAAGTTTCATTATATTTAATAATTATCAAAAGTTATACAACATTTCATGGCCAAATTTCATCTCCTTAGGTTGAATAGTTTTGGAGCTGAGCGTATCAAAACTTTCCATATTTGTTTGTAGATAGGAGATACTCGGCACTCTTAAGGCCACTGGCAGGCCGAGTAGCTCTAAATTTCAATTGTTCATGTTATTTGTAATGAAAAAGTAGAACTCTCCTGATTTAAAATTATATTCATTTTTCTGGACTATTTCTTTCTTATAAACAATTCTTTCAGACTTTTAAAAATAAATGTGGGAATAAGATACGATTTATGAAACAAAACAACGGCCTTTCGGTGATACAGAGACTCAATTATTTTTGCCCTCATCAGGTTCACGATATTGAAACAATGTTTTATCATTGGCTTATTGAACCAATTTGGACATGGTGCTCATAATCATACACAATCTATATATTTTTTTCCCAACATCCAGTAACCAGTTTTTTTATATACTTTTAAGTGCACCTTTTAAAAACTAAAAAAAAAAAAAAAAAAAGTGCACCAATTTTTTCTGGGTATTTCTAGG
This sequence comes from Hymenopus coronatus, assembly GCA_030762935.1. Taxonomy (NCBI): domain Eukaryota; kingdom Metazoa; phylum Arthropoda; class Insecta; order Mantodea; family Hymenopodidae; genus Hymenopus; species Hymenopus coronatus. Next base: position 59,534,536 of record CM060882.1, read on the forward strand.
AGCTAATCTTTTTATGTAAGTTGCTTTTGATTTACAATTTGTAAATTATTCTTAGAATAAATAAAAAACTATTTATAAAACAAAATATTTGCTGACTAAATTATTTTTTTTTACTCTCGATAGGTTAAAGTTATTGGAAAGTAATTTTCTCTGAGTATAAAATTATATTTTATGTGATTTATGACCAAAATGATCACCAGGTAAATCCACCTAAAAATTTACAACATTTATGTTAAGAAGCAGGGTTTCACTTATATCACTTCTGCAGAACCTATAGCTAAAGTTAACTTATTTTATAAGCAGTATTAATTGAAAACATACCATAATTTAATAAAGACATTTCACCGGAAATATATTTTGGAGCCCCCTGCATCCAAATAAAGTATTTTTATAAAAAAATCTGCGGTGTGTGTGTTAGTGTGTGTGTGTGTGTGTGTGTGAACAGCATATCTAAAAAACGAAAAATATGTTAAGTACAAAACTTCGTATTTATGCTTAGTATTTCTGAAAAATGCAATTCGAAGATTTTCAATATAATCTCTCCACTCAACTACACTTTACATGGAAAGTTTTCGTAAATTTTGACTATCTCAAAAACGGCTTAATGATTTTGGTTAAAATACTATATGCTTAAACATTCTAATGACAAATGAAATGTATATTTTGAATTTTATGGGCAGGATATCTAAGACCTTTTAATTATGCATGAACTTTGCATAACTAGTAAATCGTAAGAGATAGACAAATACTTACTGCACAAGAAATGCAAATCTCATTAAAGCACACAAATTATGTCATATATCATTCTCTGTAAAGTTAATATTTCTAAGGTGTTCCTTGTTATATGGTTTAAATTTTAAAATGCTTAAAACTTTCTCAAATTCGCTTCTTTCGTTTTACTCCTGACCATACAAAGAGAACCGAATTTCAATCCCATAGCAACCACATTTTAAACATTTGAATGTCAGTTTAGCCGAGTGTATTCGCTTATTTCCCTTCTACTTATAAGAATCTGAATAGCAAGACCATGTCTGCTAACATTTATCTTGATTAGCATGAAGTATACAGCAGAATAAGGTGTTATAAGAATAGTTTGTTACGGAATAGGTAGAGAAAGGCATGCGATATTTTGTTGATTATACTCAAGATTTTTGTATTAGGTATATTTTTTGTTTCTATCTATACTGCTACTTATTCAGCTACTCAACTCATTTATGTAATTGCATGAGGTTCGAGACAAAAATAACACTACCTCACTTCTGCAACATTTCTTCATTTGGCTGAAGTTCGTTAATAATAATAATAATAATAATAATAATAATAATAATAATAATAATAATAATAAAAGGATCAAAGTATAGCAGGAAGCGCTTTACTCTGATCATTAAGTACCTACTATTACAGAAGTTTGTGGTATAAACGAACTACTTTCAACAAGAACCTGCAAACAATTGGTTAAATATACCATTGGAGTAGCTCAGCGGCTTCGTTAACGGCTCTCATGCTAACGGTCCGTGGTACGATTTCCGGGTCAGGAAAGACGTTTTAAGTCGGCCCTATCCATGTTTCAGACTGACTTAACTCAGATAGAGTATCTCCGTAGCCCGACGTGTTTCGGACACCACGGTAAAAACTGTAGGTCCTCTCAGTACGCCATCATCCTCATCCCCATTGTTTGGTGAAACAGGGTAGCCCCAAAGCTCGATAAGACCATCTGGGGAGCATTAAGAAACAACGTACATATGTCGCGGTATAACATTAACTTAAGAAATAATAAACAGCAAACTTGCCAGCTCATGCCATTTTAGATTGTGTGCCACTTGAGACTGTTCGCTTTTATTTCATAAAGTTGTGATCGCCCACTAGATGCAATGAAACTTTATTTTTATCACTCTCGAAAACAGCTAGGAATTAATATTCCGAAGGGATTCCGAGGCTTGTGTTGAGATTCTGTCCAGTACTGCTACAGCTTCTAAGTATAGAAGAACGTGTGGTGGAGCAAGTTTCTTATGAAGAGAGTTCTGTTGTACACGTCTCTAGGGACTAGTAATGTGGAAACTTTCTCACCCTGTCCCTTGTTTGTATTAGCAGCACGATGCGGCATTGGGATGCAACACGGTTACCATCCCTTGCGGCCTGTTTTGACGTCACTAGGGTCACCCAACATCCCACATAGTCTACTTTGTCACGGTGAATACGAAATAACAAAGGCTCTGTGCACATTTTTACAACATTGCATCATCACCTTGGAGTTTGCTTTTGTTCTGTGTCAATAATACTTTAGAAGCACCAGATGTGAGCAAAAATACTTCGTGTTGACATAACAAACCCAGGCGTTTAACACTTAGATTGAAGAAAGGGCACTTTTATTTTGTTTCCTTGTTTTCACAACATTTTGTTAGTGGTGTGAATCTACTGAACTGTCACCGAGTTCATTAAGGTACCGAATCGTGAACGAGAGTTCTGCTTGGATAGATGGAGTTAGACTGAAAAACTCAGCCAACATTTTAACCTAGGGTCTCGCGGTCTGTGTCCTGCAAACGGTGCGACCTGACGAAGAGCGGGAGATTCGTGGTTAAAATCTCAGCTTGGCATTGAATTTTCCAGTCGGACTCGTGCCTATTCAATTCATGTTCGACACAAGTGGACTATGTGGAATTAAAATCATGTCAGAATCGTCCTCCATGCTTGTCGCCTCTAAATGCAAAGAAATTGGACGTCTTGCTTGGAAGAATTTAATCTTTTATTTAAATGTCATGAGTAATGGCACACATATTTTGCTCCAGTTATAACCTCTATTCTTATTAAGCTTTTCATACCGTTATATGAGGATTCCATTATTCGTTCACGCTGCTTCTGATACACAATATCTGGAAATTTCTACGTATCACTTATCTCTTTCTCTCATCGACTCTCTTTCTCTCTCTCTCTCTCTCTTTCTCTCTCGTATGCACACACACACATAACTGTTGCTTTTTCCGGCTCCTAGAGCTTTGGGTTCAGCTTTTGCTAATCTTGTTGTGAAGTTTATTTGGGTGTCTACTCGAGTCCAACTTACTTGCTGCTACCTCGCTTTACTTTACAAGTAACTATTTCTACTACATTCCTACCTACCAATCTGACTGCCTAACTATCTACCTATCCTACAACAATATTTCTATTTGCACACATTTTCCTGTACATTGTAATAGATATTCTGTTCTATTCCGCTCTCTATTTTCATTAATTTCTCTAGCCTATATACAATGTATATAGTGGAAAGAGAAGGTGTTGCACTCCACACAAACATTCCATATCGAGATTTCGCCAAATACGTATGTTTTGAGGTCCCTGAGCCCGAAAAAAACATTTTTAGAAAAAAAGGTCCGTGTGCGTCTGTAAGTTTCCGGACAGCATAGGTCAAAAACGAAAAAACTAGATATTTAGGTTTAGTATCTTCCAAGAATGCAACACGAAGATTTTCAAGAAATACCCCCACCCCAACTACCCCAATTACCCTTTACATGGAACAATTTACGAATATTTTGCTTTTCTCAAAAATGGCTCTAACACTTTTGATTAAAATATCGAATTTTCTCTGAATAGCCTCTGAAGACAACTATATTCTGGATGAATTTTGCATAAGAGATAAACAAAAACTAACCAAACAAAAGCTATTTATGTCTTATATATGTTCTTTTTTGGAGAAATGGCCGTTTTTGAAACATCACTTGTTATTGGTTTCAGCTTTAAAATACTTATACTTTTAGAAAATGGGACCACACAGAATGAACCAAACTTCAATTGTTTTACATAGTGACGAGCTTTTAAAGTGAATTTCACTATCGTTTTAGGCCAGTGTATCCCTACTACTTAAAATACAACAAATAATAAGACCGATTATACTTATATTTATCTCGATTAGCGTGATGTAGATAAAAGAATAATCTTTTGTATGAAAGGTTTGTATTGGGAACAGCTAGAGAACGTTATGTGAATGGAACTCCTTAGAGTTTTTTCGTATACACGATCATACTTTTACTTTATCTATGTTGTATATAGTGTATAGGTAGGGAACGTATTGTATTCCATCCAAAACTTCAATACAGAGATTTCCCTGGAATACACGTTTTCTGAATTAAAAAATGCTAAAGGTCGGTGTGTGTTTATGTGAACAACATAACTTAAAAATGTAAATTCACTAAAATACAAAACTTGATATTTAAGTTCAGCATGAACCCAGGATGCGACCCAAAGATTTTCAAAAACATTCTTACCCCAAACTAACCCTCACATGGAAACATTTTCGAACAATTTTTATTTTTTCAAAACTGGCTAACGATTTTGTAAAAAATAGGTACATTAAAGATTTTTAGTTTTTTTTAAATAAAATTCAGATCTTGAATTTTCTGGGAATAGCCTCTGAAGTCCTCTTCATTTTGAATGAATTTTGTAAATCTATAAAATAGACAAAAACATGTGGATCTCGTCAAAATGTACAATTTACGGACTATAATAATTTTTATTGTAGAGCTACCGAGATATTATATATTTGTTTCAGTTTTAAAATGCTTATTGGTTTCTCAAATAGGAATCTATCCACTTTTCTATTGTTTTATTACTTTTCCCAAATTTAAATGTAAATTATTTGGCGAGCAGCTTTTAAAATATTTAACCATCGCTTCAGCCTATTGTGTTTCCTAGTTTTATATCTACTTACAAGGAAGCAAGTAATAAGATCATTTCTGGTAATGTTTGTCTTGATTTTCTTGAAGTAGAAAGAACAACTAGCTTTTGTAACAATAGTTTGCAGGGTAGGCAGTGAAAGTCATGTGATTGGAACATGTTTTATGTTAAGCTATATTTTCAGCTATGGGGTAAGTATTTTCCCCACAGTTACTAATGTTTTTCCAGGTTTTCCTCATTTTTCATAATTGACCTAGGTATCGAAACTTAAGCATACTAAATGTCCTTTTAAAATTATCATTTCGTTGCATGTATCACTAATATAACCACCTATGGTGCCGTATGAAAAAAAAAAAAAAAAAAAAAAAAGGGCGCTAAACAATAGTTTAGTAGACTGCTCTTGTGAAAATGCTTGATTTTACTCTAGTTTTGGTTTAAAAACACATTTTAAAAATAAAGGACATTTATTTTTTCATATTATAACATTAGAATATCCTACGGGAGCTTTTTCCTTGATCATAAACTTTAAGTAATTGGTAAAGGTGCAATGTATGCGCAAATTATCTCATACTAACCTCGTAACTAAGGGGCGGCTAAGTATGGAGCTAATTAGCTAACGATTTTTAAGTGCTAGTTTAATTTTGTCAAGGATTTAGCTTAAAATACATGTTAAGATTAACACGGTAGATAAAATTAAGATACTGTAAATTTTGAAGTTCTCCCACATTTTTTCTAGCTTTGTTACAATAATTTACTCCTAAAACCCCGAGGAGACTGAACCATCCTGTCTAAGGCTTTCTCAAGGGTTTCCTTAGTCGCAAGACAAAAGCTAAGATACATCACTAATTTTTTCCGTATTCATTTCTAGTTTTTCTATTAGGGTTCTAGGGCAGAGAGCTCATGGAGAATATGGTGGTGGACCTGCTCTGAGAGACAGTTTTATCCTACCGTCTATAGGTTAGGGAAGTTTGTGGGAACCTCTGCCTGAAGCTGCCCTGAGAGGCGGGGCTTAGTAGGGTGTTGTAATGTTGTTATATCTGGAAAGAAGTTTCGTTTGCGATGAGATTCTTTATTTCTCTGCGCCTGAGAGAACGTAAATGCAATACACGATCAACTAACCGCAATGTTGAAATCCTCCCCTGTTTCTGAATAACTTTTATCCCGTGGTTACTGATGCACACGGAAGCTGGGCTCACAAAAGGTTTGTAACTCTAAAACCAAAACGTTTATATCACATCTAATATGTAACTAGCCTAAAATTTGTTTTGAAGTTGGAGTTTTGGTCAACCTATCAAAATTTAAGAAATTGTTACATTACTAACTACCAATCTTTACAGAACCGTGTGTAAATATTACATGTTTCCTTAGTACAAGGTCCAGCGGGATGGCTCAGGCGGTAACGTCTGTGATCCAAGTTTGAGGGGCCCTGGGTTCAAATCTAGTAGGCCGACCATCTGACCGATGTTTATTCGTGGTTTCCCTTTGTCGCCAAAATATATATTTAATACTACGACCCAAAAGTTCCACCACCAGCCTAAAAATATAGTATAACTGAAAAATAGATGGTTATTGGGATTAAGCTACCATCTATCCACAGAGAGCGTAAGCAGCTGGGCCGGATGGCACCACAGAGCCGTCTGCTTGTCGCGGAGCAGTATATGGTGCATAAGACCTTGAGGGCTGCTTGTAACTGTCTTGAGTCAGATGACTCCTTCTACTGATAGATTGTAAAAAGGCATCTATTTGGAGCGAAGTGCTATGCGTACGGAGAATGACATAACACTGCTGTCCACCACAGACAGATATCATTAACAGAACTTTTGAGATATGACCGAGTAGTTGAAACGTTAAATAGAATAAACAATTGCCTGTAGGGTATTACCAAAATGTAGCATATACTATCTCTATAAAAAGTGCAAACGGGAAGCAGAGGAAGTTCGCGCAGAAACTTAATGGACAGGTCGTGTTAACGTATAGGTCTGTAGTAAGAAATGAAAAAGTTCAGGTTGTTAGTCTCAGTGGATGGGTTCGCAAGCAAGTCAAAATACAAACTGACTGTCAACCTCTTTAGATTAAGGACGCGCTGTATTACTTTATCCTTATTTACGAAGGTAGGTACCTTATATTGCTGTTTTGATGATCAGTCTGTTCTGTACTTTCGTTCAGGCATCATTTCTCCTGTCTAAACCATGGCACTCTCTCCCTCTCCCTCTCTCTCTCTCTCTCTCTCTCTCTCTTGTCCAACACCTAAGTATATAGATATTCTGTGTGTTTGTTTGTTTGTTTTTTGTTTTGTTCTTTCTTTATTCTTTTTTCTCCAACCTCCTTTACGAATCTTTGTTAAAGTTGAATGTTCCTATTTACGGTATTAAAATTAACTGATATAAAGAAGTACTTCAACCTGACTTCCGTATGTTTAAATTATTTTAAGTGGTTGCATTTCGACATAAATTTTTGAAGCTATTTAAAAGCCTTTCCAGAAAGTGTGGTTTTATACGCTACTGTCTATGAAAAGACGCATGGAAACCATAGTTAATGGTTATATTTCTAGGATGCAATACGAAGATGATTAAACAATTTCTGAATTGCAAACCCCTGCCTAGGAAACAAATGTCCCGTTTTATGTTGTCAAAAATAGCTTTAATAGTATTGAGATACCCGCCTGAATAAAATTTATAAATATATTGGTACCAATGTTTGTAAAAATTTGCGAAGTATCTGCATATACAGGCATCACCGTGGTTGAGTGGTTAGACCGCTCGCGGCCTGAGTTCAATCTCAAAGTGCCCGTATGTCGGTGGACGAAACAGCGTCTGGGCAGGTTTTCTTCGGGTCCTCCGGTTTCCCCCGCCACACATTCCACCAATTGCTCTGACTTCACCTTTCCTATCATTCGTTTCACTTGCATTTCATATCAGCCAATCGACAGGCTTCTGATCCCTAGGCACCTGCTTGTAAAATCTAGGGTGGGTGCCAGTCGGGATGATAAACAGACCTCGAAAAAAAGTCTGCATATACTTGTAAATCTATAGCATAAAGTAAGAACCACAGAAAATGGAGAAAAAGGGACTTAAATAGGGAAACTTGGGTGCCTGAAATTTACAGAAAAACTAATCTCAAAATAAAGTGTGACATGGAAAATGTTGTCACTCCAATGTATTTTTCTATCACATTGTATAAATGTGAACTCAGAAAAACTATTTACCTATAATTATTTAAAAAAATTTCGATTCATTAAAGTAACTTTAATTTTCTTTATACTATATTAACGACATAATCGTTATGTTAAACCATCTGTTCCAAAAGGATGGACTGAAGTGTAGTTTATATGTTGTTTTTTGTGTTTCTAATGTTTCCTGAGGATTTTGTTTGAAATTATACATCATTCAAGGGATTAGTAAATATAATGTATTTTAATGCGAAGTGGATAATCTAGAGTTGTGCAGTCATGTTTTCAAGTACTGCAACTAAATTAAAAGTAAGTATGATGCAATTAATATTATAATTATATTAATAGCTTGATTATATATTTAATAAAAAGTCAATCTATTTACTAAATTTTCAAAATTTAAAAAATCTACTTATTCTGCGATTAACTATTCACAAAAGCTTATTCTTCTATGTACTTCATGCTAATCGAGACAAATGTTAGCAAATTTTATCTATTTACTTGCTTCGTTGTAGGTAGAAGGGAAATAAGGGAATACATCAGGCTAAAGCAATAGTCAAATGTTTTAAGAGCTGTCGTGTGGTTGAAATTCAGTTGGCTTTACATGGCGAGGAGTAAAACAAAAGAATTTGAATGACAGCTTCCCATTTGAGAAAAGTATTAGTATTTTAAATTGCAACCAATAGCAAGGAATGTCTCGAAAATGGTTAACTCCGCAATAGAAATGTACATATATGAACGTAAATTGTATGTTTTAAAGAGATTTACATAGTTTTGTAGTACATTTTTGTCTATCTCTTACGGTTTACCAGTTATCCAAAAGTCATCCAGAATTAAGAGGTCTTCTGAGCCTATTCCCAGAAAGTTCAAGATATATGCTTTATTAGTCATGAACATATCTTAAACATATGGTATTATTGTAATAAAAATGTTGCAATAAAGGATAGTGTGGGTGGAAGATTTCCTAAAAACCTTCGTGTCGCTTCCTTGGAAGACGCTGAACTTAAATACCAACGAGGTTACGCTGTCCTTAGACACGCACTGACACACACACGGACCTTTCTTACTTTCTCTGCACGTACCATGTACATAGTGTATAGAGAAGACATTGTAATGCACACAAGAATCGATACCGAGATTTTACTGTAAATGTATGATTTGGGTCCCCCTAAATAAAAAAAAAAAAGCATTTTTGGAAAAAGGGTCCGTGTATGTATGTGTGTGTGTTTATGGACAGCATAGCTCAAAGAAGAAATGTCTGTTAAAAACCAAACTTGATTTTTAAGTTCAGTATTTTCCAAGAGTGCGACACGAAGATTTTCAAGAAAATCCTCCACCTCAACTTCCTTTTACATGGAAACATTTTCGAAAAATTTTAATTTCTCAAAAATGGCTCTAAAATTTTGATTCAAATATGGTATATTAAAAATATTTATCTACAAATAAAATGTATATATTGGATTTTCTGGGAATAACCTCTGAAGACTACTTTATTATGGGTGAATTTTACGGAATCTTGTATAACTGCAAGCCGTAAGAGATAGACAAAAACTTACTAACAGAAAATTTGGAGCTCGTTAAAACACACAATTTATGTCATATACATTTTTTCGTGGAGTGGATCGTCTCTAAGATATTCCTTGTTATTGGTTTCAGCTTTAAAATCATACTTTTCTCAAACAGGAATTTGTCAACTCCTGTCCATAGAAAAAAGGGAACTTCAGTCACATAACAACCAGTTCCCTTCTACTTGCATGGAAGCAAATATTCAGAGTATTTATATCAATTTATCTCATTAGCATGAAGTAAAAAGAAGCATAAATTTTTTAACAATAATTTTTTGCAGAGATATAGAGAGTCATGTGAATGGAACACATCAGATTTTCTAGAAATGCTCTCTTTGGATTCAAGAGGTCCCAAAACATGTATTTCCGGTGAAATCTCTGTATTCAATTTTTGGGTACAATACCATGCCTTCTCTATGCTCTATGCACGTAGTACATATAGAGAAAATAAAAATACATTTTTTTTTATTCAGTGGACCTTAAAACATATATTTTAGGTGAAATCATGGCATCTAATTTTGGGTGGAATACAACACCTGTCCTACCTGTTATTTAAAATGTACATATTTGACAGAGAAAGTAAAGCCCTAGAATATTAAGATAAGCAATATATTTGGCAACTTAGAAATGATGCACCTTGTCGATTCTAGAAGCATTGCAGTTTTAGAACCAAATACTTTGGCACTCTGGAATAGTATTTATGCTAATGAAGTGTTCCAGCAAATACAGTTCTGCAGAAACTCGCGTAATAACATTTGTTCCACTCACTGAACACATTTCTAGAGCATTATCTAAATGGCTTGAGATCCTTGGAAATGCTCATTTATTTGAATAACACTGTCAAATGTTTCGGAATGGAAACATGCAACTAACTTGTGCTACTAAAGAACTGGGCGTCTTATGCAGGCTCTCTATTATTCTACGAGAGATACGTTAAATTGCACTTTTTCTGCCGCTTATCAAAAAGGTAGAAGAAGTACTACAATCAAACCTCCAAAAAATGGACGACAAATCTGCCTAAAATACGGGTTTGAGGTATTCTGAACAGGAGTAGTGTTGATCAAAAATTGTGTGTATGTGTGAGTTAATCTACAAATTAGAGAGAATATTAAACTGGAACATTGAGTCTAGAATGTAAATAATATATTTGACTGGTTTATATGCACTTGGCACAAGTCAGCATACATAAGATCTTATCATTCGTATCACATTTTTAAAACTTTTGTTAGTTTTCATTTTTGGACATACATAGGTAGTTTCCTTCCCCCAAAATACACTTTTAGTGAATCATATATTATTCTTATTTTCATTGTCAAACAAACATAGGCATTTCCGTCACTTTAGATTAATAAAGTTTTATTAGATTTCCATTGTCACGAATACACAAGTTATTTCCGTCAACCAAAACACACTTTAAATTAATAAAATGATGTTATTTTTCATTTTGGGGCATACTAAGCAAATAGACCAAAACATACTTCTAATTAATAACATTCTGTTATTTTTAATGTGCGGACATTCATAAAGCAGTTTCCTTTCCCAAAACACTTTAAGTGAATAAATATAATTGTTTTTCATTGTGGACATACATAAGCAGTTTCGTCACCCAAAAAGTAATAACATTCTGTTATTTTTCATTGTCGTTGATACATAATCAATTCCCATCAACCAAAACACACTTTTAATTAATAAAATTCTGTTATTTTTCATTGTCGGTATGCATAATTTCTTTCCTCATCCAAAACGGAGAAACTTTTGGAGAGTGGAATTTTGTATTTTTCCATTTTATTAAAAGCAACTAAAGCTTCTATTAAAAATAGCACTCAAATGATAGAACTTTTGGATCAATGTTGCAGGTTTCAAAACTATATACACACAATGTTATGTGAACGAAACTATTCTGACAAGTAATGAAAATGATCAAGAGAGAACGGCTATAAAATATTATTCTACGTGACTAATTTATTTAATGGGCATGAAAATCATTGATAAAGTTCTGTAATTATTAAATTTGGGCATTTTATTGTTATACTGATAGGGGTTTGTTGTAAATAAAGGTTATTGGCGTAACAAAATACCAAGTAACATGATGCTATTGTTTCGATTTGCGATCAACGGCCGACCAAACTCGCTTCCTCTCAGTACAAACAAGTGAAGGCGCCTTTGTTCACGAGAAGCAAGTGCTTCATATTTTGCTGCTGCCCTAGCAACGGAGACTCAAGCAGATTATGGTACGGTCTGTGAATGCCAAATAGGAAGATTAAAGGACGTGATGTAACTCTGCTCATTAATTTATGCACAGCCTATTATCAAGTTATCTCTTTGTGTAACGAGAGGGATTTGCACGGCAGCTGCATAAATCCGATTTGTATTGTTAAAATGAGCTACACAAAAGCTTGACAAAGTCGCTTATCAATTATCACTGAATATGATTTCTAGAGTGCTGTGTTGGCACCAAAATGCAGTTCGAGGCCTATTTGGAATAATTGATTTCACTCTAATCAAACATGCTTCCTGTTTCATTGTTACAAACTGCATATGGTTGATTTTGTCGTTCCAATACCTTAGTACTGAACATTTTCATATAAATTAAAGAACATTCTCTTGTTACTGAGCGAACTGGCTCCACGGTAACGTATGAGGCTTACATTCAGGAGGTCCCATACACCATTCACTCTGACCTTCTGTTTTTTGTTGCTTTAGCAGGTCGGTAGATGAATACTAGGTGGTTTCTTATCTACCACGATTTCCTTTTCGTAATTTTTCCTTCATTCCGTTCTTTCTCATATTTCAGTTTATTCTAGGCTTTATATCGCCAGGCGGAAGCCGATAGCTGGCATGAACGTTTGCTGCAAGGAAAGGTACCTCCTATGGATACTGGAGAGCTGCCTGTCGTTCATCGCCATCTCTCTGGGCAGCTTCAGTGCTGGGGCGGACTTTTCGGCCAGAAATTGTTAAGGGCTCTCTCTTCAAATACCCGTCTTTGGTATCTTCCTTCAGTTGCATCCTGAATTATTGAGGTTGGTGCGTTGTTGTAGACTTGAAACACTTGACTCGCCTTCATCCCAGTCTTCTTACTGATTACTAGGAATTTCCAAGCACTAAAGTCAGGAAGAAAGGAAAATAGGTTGAACTATTATTGTACCTTCCGCTATGACGTCACAAATACCAAACCACTCCGAGTCTTGTTCAATCTATTAGAATATACAGACCAGTTTGGCGAACGCGTTTTACCTCCTCGTGACTCGTGGTCGAAGTTACGTACGCTCTATGTTGTTGGTTTGAGCGTGACGAACTTGGTCTTCTGCTTGAGAATTCCTTAGCCTGGTAGCTACCTTAACTTTAAAAATCATAACAGAGATTGACACTAAATCAGTATAAGGGTGATACAGTCCTACTAAAAATATCCAGGTAGAATTCGGTACAGACCAGTTGCTCAAAATGGTTAGAGAAGATTATTAAAATGATGCGAGAAGGTTATTCTTGCAACCTTTTGCATTTGTGAAACTGAAAAAGAAAACTAGGCTTACAAGCATTGCCTACTCTGATTTTCACGTGTTTAATGGGAATGATTAAAGAGGTGACCTAAAGTACTCTATACTCAAGCCATTGGACATACGACAATTAGATGGAAACTTAGGCATGGGAATGCGTAGTAAAATGCTTTCCTTCATTTAAACTTTAGGGTTGTTCCAGTCAAATTTTGAAGGTGAAATTCAAGCAATTAGAGTTGCAAGAATTCAATTACATAAATTTGTAAATGTGTTTGAGAATGAGTCATATTTGTGATTCTAGAGGCCTAAAGTGGATACCATCTGCTGTGTGTTGGATGCTAAAGAGATTTGGATTTTTTAGCCAAAAACTACACAAAAAATAAGAAAATTGGAAAGAGTAGCATGCCATATTTTGAAATGAAATGTTCTTTAATCGTAAATTTCGAGAAGTTTTGCAGCAATTCAACGAGATTATTGTGAGGGAAAATTTGGAAGAACTCAATTATGGATTCAACAGTACTTTATGGATCCTTAAAAGAGGCAGTAGCAATATTCGAATGTCAACAGGTCACGACTGTTTGGCCAGACATCTGCATGGAACCTCCATTTTATTATTTCCAAATATGTTCTGTCTAAAGGAAATAGATCCTGCATGAACAAAGAACATCTAGCAAAATGTACAAAATTAAGTGCTTCAGACTCAACATTGTATTGGTAAGCAAGATATAAATGAGGTTGAGTCAAGAGCCAGAAAAGTAATAAGTTATAATAGTAGTAGTAGTAGTAATAATAATAATAACATAATAATAACATAATAATAACATAATAATAATAATAATAATAATAATAATAATAATAATATAGACAATCCATATGTGAGTCTACAACCCCCAAAGTTCGCTGACAGAGTTAACACGGGCAGGTGAATTCTACCTAAAAATCAACAGATGTACAAGGGATAGGGATCATTTTTTTTTTAAGGTTCTTTAGTACGGCTGGCCATATCGTACGATGGATGGAATCGATAAAATGATGCTCAAATGATTTCGGGGTGCATGAATCTTAAGTTACCCGACAAACGTTGTCGGGAATAAGAGTAATAACAACACACTTCTTCCTTCCTAGGCTCAGGTTAGCCAACTCTTTAATACAAATGTACGTGTCAAATACAAAGAGAATAATGCACAGATATACATACATAGTTATTTAAGTATAGTGGAGAGGGTCGTGACTGGATCCTCAACATACGTCTTCGCTGGATAAGGGAAAAACACGAAACAGCCTCCTCACCCTAAGCAAGATTTGAATTGGCGACCTCTTGAATATGAGGCAGACATACTACCTACCTAGACTCTAATAACAGTTCAACCTCATTTCCTTTGTTTTGGCCGTAATGTTTATAAATTCCAGAAATGGGCCATAGAAGCAGCTGAGAACTTTCGGAGGTTATAGAAGAATGGTTAAGAAAAACAGAAAAAATAGGAAAAAGTTAAACATTTTAGATAAAAGAAAAGTTTATAGAAAACAAAAATAACTGGACAGCACATACACAATAGACGGGGCCCTTGATGGTCCGTGAAGATAGTGATGATATTTCTAACTGGTAATGGCTTTCGCTATATTGGCTTTTTCTGACCGGTTATTCTTAGAGAGTATAGTCCAGCATATGCAATTATTCTTAGTCGGGAATGCTTCTCAAATATGGACCAATTAGTCATCAATATTTCTTTACAATCCTATCTGAGATCTTTTTGAGATCTTCTATATTATAATGAGATTATGGGATTAGTAACTCGCAACATTGAGTTCATTGAGATTGGGAACTCCTGTGAAGGTTATCAGAGCTTTATGACAAAATGTACTAATTCTGTTCCAACTTAATATAATTTCTCTTCAGTAAGCACTAAGCATGCTTTCCCTTCACTTCTCTTGATCTCTTAGAAGACGCACACTTGGAAATTCTGCTAGAAATCGTCATCACACATAAATCGTACATAAAATCTGTAGTGTAAATACGTATTCGAGACATTATTTTCTCACAAACTAAAAATCGGAAGCGTTTATTGCTAACACAAAAAATCTTCCGAGCTGAAAGGCCGTGATCTATAGGTAAAACTATTAAGACCCGATGCTTCGAATAAGGGTAACACCCTGGGCAGTTGAACAACAGTTGCCAACAAGGCAGCGACGCCTCACAATTATAGCTCACGCCAAAGGTCAGGAAGGTTTGCAGTTGTGTGCCATCTTTGGTTGAGCTTAAAATGGCGATGTTTTATTTTTTATTGGTATTGTTAGAATGCTTGTTCTAAATCGGTTCTCTAAAAAGCCTCTCCTGACCTTGGTGTGAGTTATAAATTGTGAACTGTTGCTGCCTTGTTGGCAGTCATTGTTCAGCTGCCAAAGGTATGAAAATGGCAATCAAAAAGTTGCCCGAAGCGTTGAGTCTTAATCATTTTTTTTCTGGTCTTTAAGATTTTAATGTTTTATTAATCAACTCTGGCCGTGAAAGTCTTCGTACATATTTGATATTCACAATAACTGTATTACACATTTCGTTATAAACTCAAAGGAACTAGCAACAGTCAAATGTTAAAAAACAAAACAAAAAAGAATTAGACACTCTATGCTAGCCGAAAAAATACCGTACTTTCTCCATGTAATTGTGAGAACAACTAAAAATCGGGAGTACTTAAAAAGAATGGCTAATTATTAAAATATATAAACAATTAATAATGGGTATCTCGGAAATTTGTTGAGACAAACTTATTTGAAATAAATTGTTTTTAAGATCTACAGTTTTTATGTAGTAAGTACGTTTTCATCTATCGCTTAACGGTTATGCAAGGTCAAAATTCCCTCCAAACAAAGAGGACTTTACAAGCTATTCCAAGAAAAGAAAACAAATCCAGAAGATCATGTAAAAATCTTTTAATATGTAGTATTTTAATCAAAATCAAGACCAAAATCAATAACTTTTCGAAGGCATTCCACGTAAAGGATAATTGGGGGCGGGATATATTTTTAAAAATCTTTGTATCACATCTTCGGAAGATATTAAACACAAATATCAGGCTTGCTATTTATCCAACACTTTATTTTTGAGTTATAATGCTCACAGAAACAGAGTACACAAGTACGGGCCTTTTTCTAAAATTGCTTTTTGTATTTAGAGACCTTCAAACCATAATTTCCGGTATCGATATAGAATTTTCGGTGAATTGCAACAGCTTCTCTACCTCCTTTATAAGAGGGATTAATAATAATAATAATAGTAATAATAATAATAATAATAATAATAATAATAATAAGGTGCCTGCTATGAACTTGAGGAAGTAGAGGATATAAAGTTTATATTAAATGGATGATAGGCTGGGGTAACCGGAAGACCCGAAGAAAACCCGCCAGACGCCTATGCTTCGTCCACACAAATCCCACATACGGTCCTCTTGAATTGAAAACGGGCTGCCTAGATGGGAGATGAGCAGTCTAACCACTATGCCATGGTGCCGCCGCTTAAAAGATATCTCATAATGGAGAGCGACTGTTGAGAGATATCCCAAGAAGAGCCACTATCCTTAGTCAAGGATTACCATAGAGCCTGCTTATCAAGCGAAGTAGCTAATGGTTAATACGAGTGAGGTAGAATTATCCTGTGAAATTAAATTAACTCGATATAATAATTCTTTGTAATGGTTGAGATTGACTAAGACAGGCACTTCCTTTATTGTCAAATCAAATAGTTCTTTTCCCTGGCAGCTTGACCACTTCTGTTCCTTGCTAGATTGACAGTGTGATCTATGTCCCCAAAATATTGTTGAAGTATAACGTTGCAAGTTAGTTGTGTATGTCCTTACTTGTGGAAAACGCCTATGACAATGCTAGGTTTTGACTCAAAAATAAAAACAACACAATAACGCATAAATAATGGTTCTGATGAATTAAATGTCGCAGCTGTCCCAAATTTTAATAACATATGCAAACAAACTTTTATCCCTTCTCTGCAAGCCGAATTACGTTGCAATTGGCTAACCATTTATGTATGTACCAATCACAATGAAAAGTTTTCCCTAGAGAGGTATCAGAACCACTACTTTATTTCACATCGATTATAACATAACACATAGTTATGTCCCTGAAGTAGTTTGACAGAACTATTGCCCGATAGGTGGAAAGCTGATTCACCTGGAGATTCCTTTACAGCTATATTACACTCATACTTAAAACACACATTATTCACACTGACCAGCACGTTAACATAGCACAACACGATGTGCTGTTGTACTGCACAGACATAAACCCACGCAGACCTATTAGACACACCTCCGCCTCTTCCAAAAGTGGTGCAAGCGTTGGTGGTTCTCCATTAATTCGGAGAAAAGCCATACCATTTTCTTCACTAAGTGCTGCTTTCCCGCAAACTACCCCGCATTCAAGAATCTAGGAAGAATTGAGTGGATCAACAACATTGATTATTTGGAAGTGAAACCTGATAAGAGCTTAACATTTGGGAAGCACGTCAGGGTCTCGATGTGTCGGGCCCTGGAGCTGCGGCCTCCTTGCATCCAATGCTGAAGTCCACGATGGAGTTTCCCCTGAAGTTTTGCTTTTCGGAGGCTTCCATAGTCCCCATCTTACTCTTCGCCTGCGAGATCCGGGACTATTTATTCTGTCCCTCTCTCTTCTCCGAGAGACACCTGCATGAAGCCTCAGGTCTGCCATACAATAATGCGAGATTAGTACCGCGCTATTAAATTCTATGGTAGTTCGCCCTTCCATCGGAGCGCCCTCTTATAACTCTTGGGCATTATAGCCCCAGACACGCCACTTTAGACTATACCGGCTTCCCCGCATGCATGCGGTTATCTTCGGCATCTATAGCGCAATTGTACCAGTAGCTAAGGCTGAGCTCCTATACAAAGCTTCCAAGAGTTGCCTGGATTTCAAAATTTGAATAACATTCCCAAAGCAAAATAAAAATAAATGTTGAAACAAGCTTAGAGCAGAGCTATGACGGGCAACCATTGAAGAGCAATCTTACTACCTCCCAAACCTCATATTCACCCGATATCTTGCAAACCCCACATTCCTATTTGTAAGTGGGTGGATTCACGTCTATCATACCTTCGGGCTGTCCTTGGCCTGCCATTGCTCGTCGTTGGTAGAACCAATGGTAGGTTAACTGAAGCTGGAAACTTTACAGAAGAAAAAACACTATTGAATGGGCCACTTTATACATGTAAATGTGTGAGAAAGTGTATTACCAATAACTTGTTTTCAAATGTTTGAGGGCGTTTAATATATGACTAGAGATGTACATCCCGACACGGGACAATAAACTGAAGCTATGGGTTCACATTGCCAGGAGTAAAACAAAAGAAACGGGAACAACAAATCCCTGTTTGAAAATAAATTCTGTTGCAATATTGAATCCAATACCAAGGAAGATCTGGGAAATAGTTACCCCCCAAAAAGCTATTCGAAAAAATTGTGGGATTTAAGAGATCTATATTTATGACGTTGAATGTTTTTTATTTTTATTTTTTTTAGAGAAATACAATTCTTGAAAGTGTTTCCATGTTAGGTGTAGTTTGGGGTGGAGAATTTTTTGCAAATCTTCGTTTTGCATCCTTGGAAGATATTAGACTAACTATAACGTTTGGTATTTAACCGACACACAATCTCCCTCCGTCATTCTTTCTCACGTGAGAGACAAACACATGCGAACATTTTTCTAAAAATTAATTTTTCAGGCGGCCTCAAAGCATGTATTTAAGGTGATGTCGAATTTTTGGGTGACATACAATACCTTCTCTACCTACTATGTACATATATATTCAAGAGAAGGTAAAATATATTAAACATCTCCAACAATTAATGTTTTTTAATGCTCAATTACCGGGATATCAGCACTGCCAGCGTGCTTGAAGTTTGTTCAATAGGAGTATCTTTAGTTTTCAGAAAAAAAAAAACCAATCACGTGAATGTAAGGCAACATATGCGTTTAAACTTTTTTACACAAAATGTGTGAGGTAAGACATGTTTACTGGTGGACAAAAATATAAACTAAGAAGAAATCCAGAAAAGTACAATATAACATTAATAACAATATCAAAATTATAAATAAAACAGTTTATTACAACATTTATAATGAATGCGGAATAACTTGTCTTTCTCGTTTACCATTTTTCTTTTCTTGTTTCTTTTTCACTCTTGGAAATAGAGCGGGTAAGATTTATTCTGTCTCTTACATTTATTGCGCTTTCTTTACTTCGTAGTTTCACTTTTACTGAAAACTAGGAATAAATCTTTACTGCCCTCCCCCACTGAATTTAAATTGACTTTATACGCTACTAAAAGTGCAGTTTTACGTCGTGTTCAGCACTTTTAAGACTCCGTTTGGTGTGCCAGCAAACCTGCTTCCTTTCTCCTCAACTCTTCTGACTGTGTAGTTGCGAGCTATCTTTATAAGAGCACTGTTTGCTTTCATTTATCTTCTAGTGTACTGTATCGCTGCGGTGGCTTTGGAAAGATAGCCAAGTGACATTTTTCCAATTGAGATTACGAGGAAAACTCTTGTGATAAATGTGCCGCTTCCACAAGAGAATTAAATATCCTACATAAATCCCACGCGGAAAACTTTCAACGCAGAATGGTGATTCTCAAAAGCAATATGTGTATCTAGATTGTGTTGCACAGACGTTGCATAATATAGCAGCGAATAACGGACATTCAATATTATCTTCTACCTGTCGCGTTAGAAAACAGAAAAAATATATTTTGTGCAGCACTCTCGTGATGTTCTGTCCGCATTACAAACTCTATCTCTATCTCAAGTATACCAATCTTGGTTTGGGTGAACTACCCATGTAGGAGTTCTGAAAAGACGAATTTAGAGTAACTAAAAACCTCTCATTTTATCATCATTTCACCGATTTCATTCTTCGTCTGATACGTGTGATCTACCAGGTTAAACGAGTTAAACTAAAATAAGGAAAAAAATCTGATGTATCCCATTCACTTGACTATCTCTTATGCAAACAAACTATTCTTACAAAAGATTAGATTATTATTTTATATACATCATGCCTATCGAGTTAGATATAGTAAGATGAAGAGAAATAAGGGGATGCACTAAACTAAAGCGATAATCAAATGTTTCAAAAGCTGACGCTGTAGATTTTCATTGAAATTCGCATGTTTACATGGTAAGGAGTAAAACAACATGAACGATTTCTGTTTGAGAAAATAATCAGCATTTTAAAATTGAAACAAATAACGGGATTATCTCTGAAATGGTTAGCTCTACAAAATATGCATGTCTTAATTTGTTTTAACAAGATCTATAATTTTTGTATAATAAGTTTTTGTGTATCTCTTATACGGTTAACCAGCAGTTTGTGTCATAAAGAATGAGGACGACTTCAAGGGCTATTTCCAAGAAATTTAGGATGCGTACTTTATTTGCCATGTAAACATTTCTAATACATGGCATTTTAATCATAATCGGTAACCATTTTTTAGAAAATCGAAATTTCGAAAAATGTTCCATGAAAAGTGCAGTTTGGAGTAGGGGGATTTTCCTGAATTTGTGAAGCAATTTTATACGCGCGGCAGAGGAGTTGCACAGGCGTTCAATCTGAAGTGCACGGTAACAACATTAATAATAACAGATTTATTGTTTACTAAAATATCACAAACATATAGTATCTAACCAAAATTGTAATCCTGTTTGAGGAAATCAACATTTTCTCTACGTTTACAATCTAAGGGTGCCTTGGAGTGGGGAGTTTTCTTGCATTTCACAAGTTTGGTATTTAACAGACCTCAAAATTATGGTGGATTGTAAATATAACTGATCTACCTGCTTTTCTCCCCGCCGTGGATCGACAAGGAACTATCTTAGAATATTCCCTTGCCTTAAAAATCTATAGGAGTTTTGTAATCATGATACCAAAGAAGATCTACTTCTTTAACAAGAATTATTAACAATTGCTTTAAGTACTTTAATACAATTGATATATAATTTCTGGCTTTTAATTTTTATAAACTTGTATAAAACCTTACTAATCATTAAGAATACACTGTTAATGTTACTATGTTGAACTAGCATTCCTGTAGAATGTATAAAACGAAAAATAAGTTGTACAACGTTCTACTGGTCCCCAAATAAGGGACTTAATTAGAATAAATATTGACTTACCGAAATAACTACTGCCCAGTTTTACCCTGGCTGAAAGGCTCCTCTTAGTACCTTCACTATCGAGCCGTGAGTCACTACTTTGTTGCTACGCGTTCGAACCTTGTGAGCTTGCGACCTTGCCAACACAAGTTAGGCTGTTAAAAGGTTCGGCTTGACGATCTACATTGAAGGAGGGCAGCAAATAATCCACATGTCGTGGTTAGTGTCAAGTGTGCTCTGATGACGTAACTATACAGCGTAATTACTGCACTGCTCAAACTAAGTGTATCGGAAAGATGGGCACTCGGTGCAAAACAGATATTCGATGTGAAATCTCTGTATCGAGGTTTTGATGAAATGTACTTCCTCTGCTTACTATGCAACAATAGGCAAGGTAAATCGCTATTTTTCTGTCCAATTTAAACGATACTATCCACTAATCATGATACAATTACCTTCAAAAGCTATTTTAAATTTCCCATATAGAATTTCTTATTCGCATGGTGAAACAAATTTACTTCCGTTACGTGTTCTGTAAACAAACTATTAGCAGCAGTTGTCCTATTATTTGCTTCCCTCCAAGCAGAAGATAGAAAGGGAATACACTGGATAGTCAGATCTTTTAAAAGCTGGTTGTTTTCTGAACAATTTCAGTAAAGTAAAAGATAAACGAAAGGTGATTTACTGTTTGAGAAAAATTAGTTTACGGTTAAAACAAATAACAAGAATTATCCCGGAAGTTGTCAACTCTACAAAAACATGTATAGGACACAATTTATATATTTTAACGAGTTTTACATGTTTTTGTGTAGTAAGTTTTGTCTATCTCTTACGGTTTCCCAGTTATAACAAATTCAGCCACATTTATCGGGAATAAAAGAGATTTTCAGAGGCTTCTCCCAGAAAATTCAAAAAACTCTTAGGGGTTCCAACAGATTGAACAGTCACATCCTTGGAAATCTAAACATAAATACCAAGTTTGGTTCTTGACGGTATTTTCGTTTTTGAGCTATGCTGTTCACACAAACACATACACAGACACTTGTTCTAAAATGCCATTTTTGGACTCGGGACTCAAAACTTATTTCCAGTGAAGTCTTGGTGTCAATTTTTGTTTGAATTCAATACCTTCTCTGTACACTATGCACATAGTGCGTGTAGAGAAAGTAAACCAAAATAACTATACTAACATAAGTTGTGTTTCTCGAGAGTTCATGCGAAAACTGTACAGCAGTCTGTTTTATAACTTCACAGTTGCAACCAAAGTGGAACTTACCCCTAAAATAATTACCCATAGATGGAATATTTCTATCAAAATGTCTGTGATAAATAAATATCCTTATTTAGTTGAAATTAAGTAAGAAGCAAATTAATTGTAATCCCTTACGACTTACTAGCTGAGAATAAATGGAACCCGTGAATATTCATCGAATTTCAAAATCTGAAACGCCATCATACCGATATCTCATATACGAATGGATTAAGGAATTTATTTATTTATAATGCAACATTAGTGCAGCCAATTTTGTTTAGAAATTGATTATTTATATAATTGTATAAATGCCTATATTAAAAAATATAATATTAATAGTCCTTTTACAGTCTCTTAGCTTCCAGTTGTTTCATCATTGGACTATTTCTATCCTCTTTGTATCTATAACGAAACGCTAATATAGCTGTTTATATAAAGATTTTTCTGGATTAAAATAAAATTACATAGAAAAATAAACTTCCATAAGAATAATTTGTATAACCACTAATAAACTATTGAGCGTGGAGAAAGTCATACGTGTGTAGCGCAGGTTGTTTTGTTGGTGTTATTAAAGTGGTAGATAAAGTAAAACTTGCTGTTGTTACTGAAACAAAAGAGGAATAGAAAAATTCATGGACTTCAAATCAAATTGATTAGAAAATCCATTTGGACAGTACGACATAGTGCCGTAGAGAAGAGAAGTGAACAAAAATATTCTTTATTGCCAAGCTCTTTCTTTGCAAGTCACTTGTGACAGTAGAGCCATAGGAACGTATAACAGTAAGGAAAAATCTCTAAGGCATTAAAGCATTATTCTGTCCACTTGATGTTAAGGCCAAGCAAACGAGTAAGAGAAATTGGATCCCCGTCTCTACATCCAAATGCTAGTGACTAATGGCTTGTGATCGGCAGAACAATGCACATATTGACAGAGTATTGTGTGGCGAATCGCCCACGGGTACGTAGCGACGTTGTCCTGGCTGTAATTGATGAGAACGAGGCTCCCTCATGCGAAAATATTTTATCACATTCCGTCGCTCCGTTGTCGCCAGTAAATATTTTGTGCTTGGACTGAAATTCGATTTCGCTACGGTCCATTGCCCTGGTAATCGACATCCGTTAACAATGCATTGGCGATAAACAGCTAAAAATAACATTTTTATAGCGTTCGGACGCCATTTCTGGAGAACGCATTGCTTCTATTTGTTTACTGCTCGCTGTTCATATCTTTAGGAACAGGGATTGTTTATGTTGAGTGAAATTTATTTGCACAGTCGTAATTCCGGATGGAAACCGTCTCTACTTTCCATCAGCTTCTCCTGGATAAGCTGGATGGGGATGTTAGATTGACAGGATGAAATGGCTTTGTAGTAGGAATATCTATGACTTAGACCAGGCATCTCCAAACTCTACGTCATCAGAGGTACTGTACCGCACAGCAAAGGTATTGGGGGCAGTTAGCGGTAGAGAAAAGAGTGGCAGTGAATGTGATAGAGGAATTATGACACAAGAGCGTTCAAATATACTTCACTGCCATATGCGAGCGCTTTTAACTATGTCCATAGATTTGCATCTGCTATTCGAGATCATGAATGTGTTTTCAATTCTACAAAAATTCTTCAGTTCCTGGAGTTGAATTTCCTGTTCCATCCCTATAGTACGATTATGAATTATATAATTTATCCATTATCACATTTCTACATTCCTTGAAAATGTTCAGCTTCCATGAACAATACATTCTAAAGTACATATGTACTTAACTCAAATGTATTAAATTATACTCGTACACAGCATTTAATGATAATGATACCGGTAATAAGGATGGTTATAATAATAGTAGACTAACAAATAATACTAGTATATGACTGGGTATGATAATCACTGTACTTGCATTTAATGATTAATTTTGTTAAATTACCGGCCTGCAATGTTCCCGCACTCTTTGTGCCACGCAATGTAATAGCGTCTTATATTAGCCTTATTGTCCCAGTAAACTCCTGGAACAAATAAGTCACCTTACATTTTCGTCAGAAATAGTACAAAAGGACTGTTCATACCATTCGTCTTTAAATGTCCATACTCGTTTCTGTGGCTTCTTAATATGATTTGAAGCACCATTTCACTAAGAAACTGCACGTCTCAGGGAAGGGGTGACGCCAAAGTCTACACCTCCCTCCCCTCATGTATTCGCGAATACGGTTTTGGAGACGTCTGGCTTAAAATAACCTAATTTTTATGTAGCGTAACGTCATTTAACTTGGTTGGTCATATCGGAAGATGAATGAAATTGATGAAAGATGCTCAAATGATCTCAGGGTCCATGGAGCTTAAAAATACTAGATACCGTCATCTCGGGATAAGGGGAAACCCCGAAAAAAGTCGCATACGAATAATTCACCCTTAGCGAGTTTCAAAGTCGCTATCTGTTGAATGTGAGGCTGACACGCTATCCCAATCCTAATTAATTTGTTTATCTTTTTTACTGTCAATTAATTTGTTCGTTCTTAATTTCTGATCTAGGGATTCATTTAGTTGCTTTGGAATTATGGAAAGAGCAGACCTCACCTCTACTATTGCTTCAAAGTAATGCATCTCTGAAATTTGACCAAAAATTGTGACAAAATAAAAAAAGCCCGCCTGGGTAGTGTGGTAGTAGCGTGTCTGCTTCACATTCAAAAGGTTGTGAGTTCGAATCTCACTTAGGGTGAGCTACTCAGATAAGGATTTTTTCGGGGTTTTCCCTTATCCAGAGAAGACGAATGTCGAGTAACTTTAAGGTCCATGAACCCCGAGATCATTTGAGCATCATTTCAGCAATTCCATTCATCGTCCGATATGACCAACTAGGTTAAAGGACGTTAAGCTAAAAATAAAATTAAAAAAATAATTTTCTTTTCATACTAAAATTATATAAATACTAAAATTTAAGAAAATATATAATTTTTATCACTTTTGGCACATTATCTATGAATCAACTGAAGCTTTAAATACGCAGGCGCACGATTATTAAGTCCCTCCCGATGTTAAACCTTGTTTTCTCGCAAACTTTTTTCAATACTTTTCCATACTCAAAATTCCCCACACTATGCAATGGTTTACTATTTAAAAATTATATTGCCTCTCAAATAAAACATAACATTTTAATATAATTTTTCGAAATGCTCTAATTTTGGGAAATACATTTTTAAATATTTAAAAATCAAGAGTTTTAGAGAGTGCAAAGGGTAAGCATTTTTCACTAATAAAATGGTTCGTATAAATATTATAGTATGACAGATATATTTCAAAACTCACTTACTTAAGAACCTAAATTTATTAGATAAATATTTTTAAAAATGTATCAATGTATAATTTTTACAACAATGAAATTAGACAATAAAGAATTATTATTTAAATAACCATGCGAGCAAGAATTTTGATACATGACAAAAATGTCACTATATCGTGTATATAATGGTATATATGTCAATAAGATATCCTATATAATGTGGATTTTCCAAATTTCACAGACACATCACTTTAATTGTCGCCTCTATAAGGAGAACGATATCGAACTGTGCACCTGCTTGGGAAAAAAGTAACTTTTAGAAGGATTGGGACAGGATCCAGCGAAAGAGAGCAATTGGAAGCTAGATTTATAGACATTTACAAAAGCAACCCAAGTAATAGCTGGAATCATAACCCTTCAACTATGAGCTAAAAATCGTAATATAAGTATATAAATAATAAAAATGTGCAAAGTGAAAAGGCAAGAGAAAGCTTCAATAAAACATGGCAATGGAAATTAGAAACTGAAACGGTTCAATAGCAGTAAATATAACGCTGGACAGATGAGACATTTGGGAAAGTTGGATTTTGTATGTCACAATCTAGTCAAGAGATGGACGTTTTTAAAACTTAACCTTTTTAAGTGATATAGTCTCCATACAAGGAAGAAGCGTTGAGGTCAGTCCAGCACTTCCACAGCAGGTCTCCTTTGCCAACGGCTTGGGCAAATAGAAAGACACTACATTCCATTACAAAATTCGACATAAAAATTTAACTGTGAATATAATTGCGAGTAGTATGAATAAAACAATTACATGATGTATTACATTCACATGACTTACTATAATAATTTTACTTTCTCTTTGTGCTAGTGCATAGGTACATAAGGTATTGCATTCCACCCAAAAATTAGATATATGGATTTCACCAGAAATTCACATTTTACGGTTCCCTGTGTCCAAAAAGAAGTCTTTGAAAAAAGTGCGCTCGCAGGTGTGTGTGTGTGTGTGTGTGTGTGTGTGTGTGTGTGTGTGTGTGTAAGTAGGTATGTAGGTATATGTCTGTGGAGAGTTTGGCCCAAAAACGAAAAGACCGTTAATTACCAAAATTGATATTTAAGTTCAATATCTTTCAAAGATGCGACACAAAGATTTTTAATAAAATCCTCCAATCCCAAACTACCCATTAGAAGGACTTTTTTGAAAATGTTGTTTCTCTCAAAAATGGCTATAATGATTTTGATTAAAATAATGTATATTAAAAATATTCACATCAAAAGTAAAATGTATATCTTTGATTTTCTGCCAATAGCCTCTGAAGAGATTTTCATTCTAGATTCCTTTTTTATTGTGTTTAACGCCCGCTTTTACTACCATGGCACCGCAGGCGATGGCACTGGTGATACATGGAATGAAGATGAAGCACCGGTGGAATGCGATGGCGGGGTAAACCGGAGAACCCGGAGAAAACCTGCACCTGTGCTGCTTTGTCCACCACAAATCTTACATGTGGTCGCTTGGGATCGAACCCGAGCCGTCTAGGTGAGATATTTTAGATTCTTCTACATAGCTGTAAACTATAAGGGATAGACAAAACCTTACACACAAAAAATATAGATATCGTTAAAACATGCAAGTTACGTCGTATATTTTTTATTGAGGTAACCATTTCTGAGACATTTCCTGTTATTTGCTTCAATTTTAAAATGCTTAAACTTCTCTCAAACAGAATTTGCCATTCCTGTTTCTTTTGTTTTACTGCTGGGCATATAAACGTTAATTTTAATCGCATAGCGACAGCTTTTAGAATATTTTGACTTGCGTCAGCCTAGTGCATTCCGTTATTTCGCTTCTACATATAAGAAACTAAGTAATAAGACTATTTCTGGTAATGTTTATCTTGATCAGCTTGGAGTAGAAGAATACTTTTTTTAAGAATAGTTTGTTAACAGAATGAGTAGAGAAAGTTATAGCAATGGAACTTAAAGTCATTTTTTAGAAAAGCAAAAATTTCGAAAAAAGTTTCATGTAAAGGGTAGTTTGGGGTGGGGGGATTTTTCTCAAAATCTTCGTGTCGCATCCCTGTAAGATACTAAACTTAAATGCCAAGTTTGGTATTTTACCGACTTTACTTCAGATTTTTAGGTCATGCAAAAGGTGACTTTTTTTCTTACATTGCCATAAATAAGTTTAACAATTCATTTTAAAATCTATTTAATGACATATTCATGACATTTATATGCACACTACTTATCTATTCTTAGCTTTCCAATCCGGTATAAAACTCATTTTGGTAAAAAAGTGGACCTATGACCTTTCTGAAGTGATGTATTGAATTGTTCTAGGTTGCATGATATTCGCATATTTTAACTGCAATTTTAATTGTGAGGATCAACCACGGACGTTTAAATATGCCTGACTAAATGGATGGTTTATATTTTGTTTGGGCATAGGTCTAAAGTTACTTTTTTTTAAAATGTTTAATCTTTTTAATTTTAAAGCTGAGTTAAGGCCTACAATATCCTCTTTGGACAATGTAACTACATTATCTGTTTTTGCGGGTCACACGGCTACTTTGTTTGTGTTGTGTATCATCACTTCTATTATACATCCAATATGTAAGGTATATAATGTATTTTCTTCTTCCTCATATCAAAATTTACTATTATATATCACATATTAAACATATTTACACATGTATTACATGATTGAAATTTCTAATGTGATACATTCATATGACCTATCATATGTGATACCTACTCTGCAACAAACTCATCTTGCATAGGCTTATTCTATTTGCTTCACCTATATCTATATAAACATCTTCAGAAATACTTGTATTACATACTTTCCTGTAGATATAACTAGAGGAATACACTAGCCTAAAGCTACTGTATTCGCCCTCCGTGGTGTAATGGTTACCATGCTAACTTCATATACCCAAGAGCCGGTCCCCATGGCCACGCTCGCTAAAGCGTCTCGCTTTGGTGCTTCGTGGGCATGGGATCGTGGGTTCGAGTCCCGCCTTGGGCATGGGTGTTATATGTTTGTGCAATGTGTATATGTTTGTAAAAGAAACAGTAAAACCAGTAAACCAGTAATCAGTAAAACCTACGGGGGGAAATGTAAATATGGATACAGTACCGGAGTCCTGATCAGACTCCGTTACTTTAAAAAAAAAAAAAAAAAAAAAAAAAAAAGGCCACGTGTTCAAACCCGGCGGAGGACGATGGATTTTTTCGGGCGTAAAAATCTTTAGTATGGCTTCTTTCGAAAGAGAAGTAGAGCCGTTGATCCCGTGTCGTAGATTTACGGTTCGTAAAAGAACCTCAAGCCAGATAGAGAGACCTCTGAACAAAATTAAGCGGTCTTTCACGCCCAGTACGCTGAGAACTACAGCAGTTAAAGAGCGTCCATAAATAAAATGCCATTTCCAATTAAAGCCATAATCAAATATTCATAGCGTTGTTGCTATGTGATAGCTTGACATTCCGTTCCCTTTGTTTGACCAGGAGAAAGAAAAATGAATAACGATTTTACATTTGATAAATTCATGAAAATTTAAGGTTGAAACCAATAAATATTATTTCGGAAACGGTTAACTTCACAGAAACGTATTTGATATAAATTATGATTTCAATAAGATCTATATTTTTGTGTAGGAGATGTTCTCTGTCTCTCATGGCTTACCATTTATGTAAAAGTTATCCAGAATGAACAAGACTTCACAGGCTGTACCCAGAAAATTCAAGATACTTTAGCGTAAAAATAATTTAACATATATTTTAATCAAAACCTTTAGATCGAATTTTGAGCGAATCAATATTTTCAAAAAATGTTCTATGTAAGGGGTAGCTTTGAGTGGGTATTTTCCTTAAATTCTTCTTGTGTCGCATTCTTGGAAAATTGACTTATAGGTTTGCTATGTAACCATCTTTAGTTTTTTAGCAATGCTGTCCATATACACCCCAAAGGGCATGTGAACTCACACACTGACCGCTTTCAAATATGCTTTTTTGGATAAGGCACCTTAAAACATCTATTTTCGGTGAAATTTCAGTACATCGAATGTTTGCGTGGAATACAATGTCTTCTCTGTGTACTATCTATATGACACAGAAAGTAACTAGAAGATGTATTGTTTATTGCGATACAACGAATAAATTAATATTATGCAATTTTGTGTTCGACGACTTGAAAATCAGAGGTGAAAATTTCTATCTAAAATTATTTAGTTATGCGCATTTAGCAGTTACTCTCCTCGTATGTAGGACTGATATCCCTCAAGACTTAGGCGCGAGTGCTTATTGTGAGAAGCCTATCGAGAAGCAGCCGAACGTTGAATCAAAGTGAAGAGCCTGGGACAGGTGATCGACCCTAGCCAGGTATGATGGGGAAGAAGAACATGATATGAAGCGAAAACAAAATGAACGAAAGGAGAGGTGACGATATAACAATTGTTGCAACGAATTGCGGAGAAAGCGAAAAATCAGGAGAAAACCCGCCTAGATGCACTTTGTCCATCACAAACCCCATAGTTAGTTCCCCTGGATCGAGCCCGAGCCCCTTGTTAAGAAGCGAGCCGACTGACCACTCGGCCACGGCGCCACTTAGTTGTACAAGATTTAATGGAGAAATATTACCGTTAAAGTATTACGAGGTCACTATTTGTCGTATTTATCCCAATACCTCGAATGCAAGACGATCCCCATTTTTCAGAACTTACTTTTGAAATGTAATATATCTTATATATAAAAAGAAGACATGATGACTTAATTTTAAAATTAGATTTAATCGTTTTCCATATATTTTAAACAAACTAATGGACTCTTATGCGGATTTAATCCCTCATTTTTTTCTCTCTTTATTCAATTTGAATTTTCACAGAAATTCACGTTTTTGTGGTTCACGGAAAGGGAGAGTATAGACTTGTATGTATGTGTGCGATGATCAAACGTGACGGCGGCGGTGGGTGGTGGTGAAAATATTCTTGCGATGATTTATTATGTTTTTCTACGTAGACTATCAAGTTATTATTGCATTTGGCATTTAAGCTCCATCCTTTGCCATTGAGAACGCTGATACAACTAGTTCAACCGTGGTCACTAACGAAATTCGTGAAGATCGTCTAAAATCATTAATTGATCAGAAAATATTGATGCGGTGCAAAATATGAGAGTGCAACATCGTCAGCCATATACTGTAAGATAGAAGCACCTGCATATATAAAATATTGCATAAGCATTTAAGCGAGAAAATGTTTGCTCTTGTTGGATCCCACATAATTAGACACAACCTCAAAAGGATGCTCGTGTCCAATGGTACACAAGATGCTCAAAAATACAATGGTGATTGTATCAGATGACGAATCATGGAGCCGCAACGTAAACAGAGTCGCTGAATGGGTGTTTCAATGAACCAAATCCAGCAAAAGTAGAAGCGCTTCGTAAAAAATGATAGTCTGCTTTTTTTTCTTTTTTTTTCAGAAAAACTAGTCATGTTGTAACAAACCCTATAGAAAAAGCTCACTTCTGAATGGCACACAACCATTTGTTTGCCGGAAGTCTTGGGTGAAATAAGGAAAAGAAACAAGTGCCATCGAATCATTCATCAAGACAATGCGAGAGCTCACACATCTCCTTTAACAGCCGACTATTTGATCATGAAAAAATATTATTGATGACTATCCACCGTAGAGTGCTGATTTGGCATCCAATGACTTCTTTTTGCTCACGAACATGAATAAAATGCGTGGACAACGATTTTCATCGGGAGAAGCAGCCGTTGATGTGTTCAAAAACCATGTTTTGGAGGTGTCCCAAGGCATGAGAAACGGTTCGAACGTATGTAAAAGTATATTGATCATAAAGGAGAATAGTTCAAAAAGCAATAAAGCAATTTTCAATGACTGATTTTTACTATTAGTCTCAAAGTATAAGTAGTGCCCCTCGTAAGTATGGAAAGAATTTTTTCTCTCGAATTTTTTGTTTCTGTACTAAGTTTTTCGAGGATACTAATGTTTTAGAATGCTATTTTGCATGAAAAATTGTTGTAGAATCTAAATTAACAAATATATAGATTAGTGCCAATACGTTGTTTTTTGGAAAAACAGACATTATATATCTTGAAAATGCTCTGCCGCAAATAATCTCTAAATTTATGACGACAAGCTATAGTGCAGATTGCTGTATTATTTCAACTGGAATATTGTCTCGTTAGTTTAATGGGGGATGAGCAGTTTCCCAGTTTACTACAGACCAGGTAGAATACTACATATGTACAAAAAGTACACAAAACAAATTACAGAGAAATAAATAGAAAATAACAATGAGGTTAGCCCCACCTCAGTGACATAATGACCATGATGACAATCCAAACAAGAGTTAAAACTCCAAATTGCCGGGAGGCAAATAATATTGTCATTAACTTTTACTTACAAGGGAGTAAGTAAATGACCCCAACAAGATGCTGCGGTAACACACACCAGCAGAACTTCCATGGCAGCCGTGCGTTGGCTTTTTGCATGCTAAGTCATCTCGAAGAATGCAGGTGCTGTATGGCTTCCAAGTCTCCCATATCAGCACTTTCTCCAGGGTTATTTGAAGAGAAAGATTTATTCAAGATATTCAACCCGCTCCCCTTGTAGACCTTAAAGACAACACTCACAGAAATGTCAACAGTACTCCATTTGAAGCGTTACAGAAATTTGGTGATATCCAAATTGCTGGTTAATTTTCGTCCCAGCAATGGAGAACATTTAATATTTTCCTGTTATGCATAAAAGGACAATGTGTTATCATAATTTTACATAAATAATATAATTTAATGGAATAATCAGGTCAAGTAATAATAATAATAATAATAATAATAGAGAATATTTTAGAACTATTCAACTGTAATTATCTAGGACGTGATATTCATTTTAATGTGATACATTTCTGGTATTTGGGCAAGAATTGTCAAAAATTAAAAACATAGCTTTTTCATCATAAAATAATATATCTAAACTTAAAGAAAATATATAATTTTATTATAAATAATTTTATGAATTTATTTTTATATATTAGAATAATTTTGGCTTTTTAGTTAAAATACCACTTGGCAAGCTTTGACTTATGTTTAACAATAGCTATAGCCGGGTAGACGCTTGCTTATTAATAGGCACTCTCAACATTATACCTTATTTTTTTCGCAAACTTTTTTCCAACACTTTTCCATACTCAAAATGTTCCACGCGCTTCAATTTTTCACTCATTTGTCTCAAAAGTGTTATAATTAACAATAAAAAGCACACTAAATAAAATGCTCATATTACTTTTTCAAAATAATGCTCCAATTCCGATGAATAAATTATTGTAGTTTGAAAAATCAAGAGTTTTGGGGAGTATGAAAGGTACTAATTTTCTACACTTATTAGGGTTAACATAAAAATTGTAATATGACAGATCTATTTGTATACTCATTTACTATAAAACTGACTTTTTATGTGAATATTTTTAAAATGCATCAAGTGGCTTATTTTTATTAAAACAGTGAATTTAGGCAGTAAAATTTGTATATAAATAACAATGCAAGCTAGACTTTCGATGCGTGGCAAAAAGGCCATTATTGCGTATGATAGCGTATAAGTTTCAACAAGATACCTTGGATTTGCTAATTTCACAAATGCATCACCTTAAGCATGACAAAGATATTGAGAAGAATGTTAATAGATTTCAAGTTTCTGTGGAACTATTGGAAGAACTTTGGGAAGAAAAATAAAAATGGAAATACAAATGAAATTCTCTTAAAGTTATGAATGTTCCTATTTATTGTATATAGTTCCGAATCATGGACAGTAACAAAACTGAAAGATCATGCATACAGGCAGCAGAGATGTTCCTGGAATGCCAAACGTGATGCACTGAAATGAATAAAATAAGGATTGAAGCAAACATATGCGATTTAACAATAGTTTCAATTAGAAACAGAATGAATAGGGATCATTTTGAAAGAATGACAGAAAACACATTATAAAAAAGTCGCAATGAATTATCGACCGAATGGAAACAGATCTAGGCAGACCATGATAAATGAATAGAAGATGTAGACCGAAACAGGCGGTCATAACACCTAACCCTTGAAAGAAGAGATACTTTTACTTCTCAATCGTAAATGATTTGAATGTGTTACATTCACATGACTTTCTCCACCTGTTTTCGGCTACTTTTAAAAAAAACTTATGCTACTATTTGCTTCACGTTAATCCATATAAACGTTAGTAGAGATTCTTTTATTGAAAATGTCCTTATAGATAAATTGGTGGAGAATACCGATTTAAGCATTAGTAACATCTTTTAAGAGTTTTTTCTTTGCATGATCTGGAGGGGAAAAAAGGAATAGAGATTTTCCAGTTCAGAAAACTATAATTATTTGAAAACTCAAACCTAACAATTAATATCACGGAGATAGTTAACTTCACCATAAAATTATTTGGCAAAAATAATGTGCTTGGTTGGGATATACATTTTTTTATTGTGTACTAAGATTTTGTCACTTATGGGTTATCATTTATGCAAAATACAGTCAGAATAAAGATAACGCCAGAGTCTATTCCAATAAAGTTCAAAAAATGCATTTCATTTGTATTAAAATACCTTACACATGCGTAATTTTAATCAAAATCTATAGCTATTTTTGAGAAAATAATTCAAAGTTTTTGAAAAACAGTATATGTAAAAGGTAAGTTTCAGGTAAGAGAAGATTTTCTTGAAAATATTCGTGTTTCGACCTTAGGAAATACTGAAGTTAATATATAGTTTGCGATTTCACTCATTTTTCGTGTTTAATTGTGGTACTGTCAGACAAACACGTTTTCTAGAAGGTATAAGGATGTATCTCGATATCGATTTTTAAGTTGGTATGAAGTGGCTTCTTCTTCTTCTCCTCCTCCTACTCCTCCTCCCACCAACACCACCATCACCACTGTTGCTGCGTAATATACCTGGCACATTGTTTGGGATTAGCCTACTTAGCTGAAGCCATCGTGGTACCAATTTATGCTTCCAATAAATTAAGCAAGGCTTAGTTAAAGAATTTAATGTATTCAAATTATAGAAAATGGGGAAAATACTGTACAATAAACCTTTTCAGATGCTTTACACTATCAAAAGATTTGACTTTACGTGCTTTAATTACTGTTTTCCGGACTTATTACAATGTATTTGCAGAGTTATTTACTAGAAATTATTTTGCAAATTTTCAGTTTGAATGCCAGTAAAATTTGACATAACATAGAAAAAAATAGATATTATTTGAAACACATTATTTAAATTCACCTGCTCATTTATTTTCTTGTTATATCTTATTATTCTCTTTTAACATTTTTCGAATCCTCAATTTCGTAATTTTATATCAATTTAATATATTCAGCTTCAATCTCGGGGGACCGGATGTGGGCTTTTTCATGAATGAATGGCGTCTGGGTTTTTTTTTTCGGGTTCTCCGTTTTCCACAGCCACCAATTGCTCCAAAATCATCTTTCCGTAATCCATTCATCATATTTCACATTATTCACTTCCTCACTTTCTTACTAGACATCGAGCTGATCATCCAGCCTGACCGCTCTGTGAACCAGTGCTTCTGCTCGTTAACAGACGTCTGACCTAACAAAGAATAAATAAAACTTCACTATTTTATACTGTGTTAATTTCCTAGTTTTAAAATTCGTCGTTCCTTAATCGCATTTCTAGAAGGATGTGTAATGTATTTTAAGAATATTTTCAGATAATGTATTTAGAATGCCAGTTTCACGCAAAGAAAGTAGTGAAATTTTAAAGCAAATATATTATCAGCCTTGGTTTAATCTATGAACACGGAACTTCTAGAAAGATTTCCCAGATATTGTCGAGAAAATATTGTAGACACCTGAATAATACTGCAGTAATCTTTTGCTGTTCTTCGACGGAATCCATTCTCCCTTTATTCCGTACGACTTGTTGCTCTTTACTGTTGATAAATTGCTACACAGATATTTCACCAGAACTGAGGGAAACGTTAATTATTTTCTTCTGCGCAGAATCCATACAACATCCAAAGCTACTGTTCGGTATCTACCCATTCTTGTTAGTATATCACAAACTAATTACAGAAGTTCTGAAGACCAATTTTAACTCTCAGAATGTGTGCCCCTTTTGGAAATAGGTTGACAGTTTAACGAGAGTGCCAAGCAAGGCCTATTTGGTTTCTCAACTGCTTCAGTGTGAACAGCGTTCTTTGAAATCTCCAAGCATAACTATCGGCCGCTCATTAAAATGAAACATTTCATGGGCGGTAGCGCCCTGAACTACTTTCCACAGTCAATAGCTCGAAAACCGCACCTGAAAGATATTTAGAACTTCATAACATCCATTATCAGTTTTTAACTTTATATTATTTTTAGTCTGATAGAATTGTTTAGTTTGGTGATTTTAGGCCCATAGTTCAGAAATGCGTTTTATTTTCTTTACCATGTTCCTAGTGGGTCGAGGAACATTAAAAATTTCGATATCAAGATTTCACCGAAAATATGTTTTGAGGCTCTGCATCCAAAAGGGCGTTTGAGAATTCAGTATATCTGTGAACAATATAACTCAGAAAAGCTAACACTCGGTTGCTAGTATCTTACAGGATTTTCAAGCAAATAGCTCTTCCAAACTATATTTTATACAAAAGCTTATTTTATTGTCTCAAAAATGACTGTGACGATATTGTTTAAAACATCCAATGCTCAGATATATTTTTAAAAAATAAACTATTTATATTAAATGTTCTGTAAATGACTTGTGAATACCTCTTAATTCTAAATACATTTAATTTAAGTTGTAAGTTCTAAGAGATAAAGACACCTTACAATGCAAACAATTATCTCTTTAAAACGCATAGTATATGTAAATCTGTTTTAGTGGCATTAACTATTTTCGAGATATTCTCTCTTTATTTGTTTATTTTTTTATTTATTCTTGTTTTGAATTGTACTAATGCTATGTTTACATTTCTAAGTGGCTATAATTTTTTGTCTCAATTATGTAAAGAGTAGGAATCTCAAAATAATCAATTAGCGACTCGCTTCTAAAACATGCGACTATCCTTAAATTTTTGTATTTTTTGATACCTATGTGTAATAACATTTTTTCAGAAACTTTTAACCCTGATTAAAATTAAACACTAGCGTTTAAGTGAGCAGACGTAAAGATTTACTACTTCAGAAGCTGTTATTGACCTTCCCGCAAACGACAGTGTCCGTGGCAGGTGGCTCGTATTACGTACTTATTAGAAAGCAGTGTCGGGCCGCAATTTGGAAAGTCGTCATGCAATACTGTAAATCTGTAAATAAAGGTTTGGTCATGCTTGTAGGCAATTAATTTTTGTAATTTGGTCGTACATCTTGTTAAAAGGAAGCAAATAAATAAATAAACCCTTAAATGTGCGTAACCAACAAGAAAGAATAAAATATGACTGCCTCCGTGGTCGAGTGGTCAGCGGGTTCGATTCCCGGCTGAGGCGGGGAATTTTTCTTTAACCGGAATTATTCCCCATCCCCCATAGAGTCTGGGAGTATGAATGTGAGAGTGAATGTTCGTGTGTTTGGTAATATAAAGTTTAACCTAATGTTCTGAACCTACAGTTTCACAAGTGAAAGCCCCCGATATGACCATTGATGTTAAAGGGGGCTATACAAATGAAGCAATAAAAAAAAAAAGATATATATATGTATATATATATATATTAAACGTGTACGATACAATTTAAGCCTTTGACGTACAGTTAGAACTGTGAAATGGACAGTTAGAAGTGTCATTTTCTCTTTTAACAATCCATCCAAAGTGTAAATTAGAGCATGGAATTCAATTAGTATATTGCATATTAGAACAATGAAAGAGTACACATTTGCCAGGAAATGACATTTTGACCCTTTTGTAAATCTTGTGCCTGCAGAACCTGCAATGGTAAGTCTGGATATACAGGCAATTAATATCCGTATGAAAGTGACATTTTTTAAACGTCTGGGTCATTGTAAACACTTGTTAACATTTGCAAAACATTTGCAAAACATGCAATTAAGGCCCTCTGTAGCTAAATGTTTGGATATGCTTGCTTCTATATTTTGCGAGAGCATTTTTTATTCAGAGATGAGCTATATCAGGTCAAAATAAAGGCCTCATTTGATTAAAAATACCAGTTTGCGTAGCTGAAAATAGCTTATTGAAAGTAACCCAGATGTTATCCAAATAATTAAAATTAGTCAAAATGCATCGTTGTTGGTACTATTTTACAGTAATTCAGGGACTACTAAAACTCTTTAGGATGATAGATTGGCTGAACTATAACAATTGGAAGAGGTACAGCGCAATAAAATAAAGCATGGTTGCGAGCGAGTGGGAATAGACCAGGCATGGGCATTCTTGATCGTGAGTGTCACTGCGTGCCAAGTCTTTCACGCCTTCTGATTCGCTGTTTTCACACACCACCAAGCGTTCCACTCAGTGGTGGCACACTATTGTGCTTTCCATATATAATAGAAATTTGATAAACAATACAAATGTTAACAAAGTTAAAATCATATAAAACTCAACCTAAAAATAATATATATATGGAAATGGCCCTTACCTAAAATAAATAAATTTGCATATATAGATAAATTAGTTTACATAATGTACAAATAATCACTAAGGACACCTGCCTTAACAAATGATTTCTTTAAATGATATTTTCTGCAAATTGATACCTATAAAAGGCTTAATATAATTCACTTGGCTACAATTGGTAAGCCAACGTCAATTGCAGCAAGTTAATATTTATTTAATGTGAATCCTTTTAAGTATTTAGTTATTTGTTGAAATTTCCTGTAAGTTAATAAGCGATGTTATGTTTGTTTCTTCAATTTGATATGAAATATAGAATATTTTGAGTTTCAAGCCTTTATTTTATAAATAGTAATGAATAAAGCATTTTTTTTTTGTCATTTAATGCATCTTGTTTTAATAAAAGTAATTTCTAGCTTTTTAAAACTAAAAAGACGCATTACACCACTACTCTCTAGGAGGGATATCTGCTCTCCCTGCTACGATTGCGACTCGTTTTCGTCCATTAGTGTCTCCCAGACGCTATTCTTCCATTAATTTTACAGCAGTCTAAATAGTAAGCAAAAGAATTATTAATATTTGCTTAAGAATGAGCGACTGTGCTGCAGTCGTTTGTTTCGCTATGTACCGGTTCGCATGCAGACTGCGTGTCAAATGGTTCGGGATTTGCCCACACCTGGCCTCCTAGATGCTCTGGTTTACTCACCCACTACACCAGAAGCAGTTCACCTCTCAATAACCACTATCTGCCCTCTTTATAGTGTCCCGGTTTGAAGGCGTTTCTCCTTCCGGAGCGTTCTAATTTCTCTTTGTTCCCGTTTCTCCAAGGATTTTGTGGCTCTGTAGCTATGAGCCTCCCTTTCTCTTCATCACAGCCCGCGGGAGACCACAAAATGGAGCTCGAAGTGCCGCTCTCTCCTAGTCACTGTATCACTAAGGAAGACAAAAGACGAAAAACAAGGGAGGTACCATGTGTCCTCATTCGTTTCGTCTTATTTTATTTACCAGAACCAAAATCATGCTAGATTTTTCATCTCTACTGATATTTAGTTATTTAATTCCACCCAAAAGCTTGATAACGAGATTTCACTGAAAATGAACGTATAAGGCTGTATAAAAAAAGGTAAAAAGATATTTTTACAAAGAAAACAAATAGTGAGTGTACGTTGTACAACAATTAAATACAAAATTTAATATTTAAGCTCAGTATCTTCAAAGATACCATATGAACCTTTTCAAGAAAACATCCCACCCCAAACTACGTTTTGCGAAATTTTTATTTTCTCAAAAATAGTTCTAACGATTTTGATTAAATTACAGTATATTAAGGACATTTACGCCACAAGAATATGTATATATTGAATTTCTTGAGAATAGTCACTGAAATCATTATTATAGATACTGTTTGCATCATTAGTAAACCGTCATAGATTGTTACTGCAAAAAAAAAAAAAAAAAAATACATAAATAAATAAAATAAATCTCGTAGAAACACACGGTAAGTCATACATTTTTATTACTTAGTTAACTTATATCCAAATATACCTTGATATTGGTTTTCTCATACGGGAAATTGTCATTTATGTTTATTTTGTTTTACTCCTGGCAATGCAAAGAGAACTGCATTTCCGTCACATAGCAATTAGTCTGTTCCCTTATACTTATAAGTAAGCAAATAATAATAATAATAATAATATATCTGCTAATGTTTATCTCGATTAGCATGAATTAGATAGAAGAATAAGCTCTTGTAAGAATAGTGTTTACAGAATAGATAGAGAAAGCCATGCGAGTAGAGTACACAATATTTTTACTTTCTCTATACGTACTATGTACATGTGTATACAGAAGATATTGTATTGCACCCAAAAATTCGATACCGAGATTTCACCGGAAATATGTGTTTTGAGACCCCCTGAATAAAAAAATGCATTTTTAGAAACATGTCCGTGTGTGTGTGTCTGTTTGTGTGTGCACCTGTGGGCAGCATACCTCAAAAATGAAAAGACGGTTAAAAACCAAATTTGGTATTTAAGTTTGAAATCTTCAAGGATGCGATACGAAGATTTTCAATAGAATCCCCCCCTTTACATGGAAAAAAAAATTCGAAAATTTTGATTTTCTTAAAAATGCCTCTAACGATTTTGATTAAAATCTCGTATATTTAAGATATTTACTTGACAAATAAAATGTACATCTTGAATTTTCTGAGAATACCTTCTGAAGACTACATTATTCTGGATGAATTTTACGGATTTTTGCATAACTTCTTAACCGCAAGAAATGGACAAAAACTTATCGCACAGAAAATGTAGAGCACATTAAAACACACAATTTATGTTATTTACATTTTTTCGTGGAGTTGATCGTTTAAAAGATATTCCTTGTTTTTAGTTTAAGCTTTGAAAAACATATTTTTCTCATACAGGAATTTGTCAGCTCCTGTCCATACAAACAAAGGAACTTCAGTCACATAGCAACCAGCTTTTGACTATCACTTTAACCTATTATACTACATTAGCTTTTTTTTTTCATAGTTTTGTTTATCTCTTTCACAAATGCGTTCTGGAAATGATACGGAGTAACACTTGAGGACAAGAAGTGACAGCTGCAATAAGAAGGATTTCTTGAGGAGTGCTGCACGTTATCTCTCCAAGTTTTTGCCTTTTTTCGGCTGGCAAAAAGTGCAATCAACCGGAGGGCATAACGTCCCTTGGAGAATGTTCCCAGATAACTAGAGCCATATCGGTGACCCAGTTCTACACCCGCGCGTGTCCAGAAAACGCAAGACTCAAGATTCCGTGAATAAACACAGTTAAACCACTGCAAATTTGTGAACACTTCTACCACACACATATCATATCTGCGTCTTTTTGTTGCGGTGTGCTTTGATAGAACTGTAATAAAATTTCTTATGATATAGCGCTATTCAAAGGATTATGTGGTTCTATAAAAAGAGCCCTTCTTTATAAAACAGGCAGGAGACATTATTAAAATTCTATAAAGTTCCTTTGTGAACCAGAGTGTTGGACCTTAACAAAGAAATTATAAGAAAGAATCCAGATCACCGAAATAAAATGTTTACGTTTTCACTTGCAGGAACGAAGCTTATAGACAAAATTCCTTATGAAGTTATGCGTTTAGAGGTGAGTGAAAGCATCTCAATGCAAAAAAATAAAAATATTATTTAAGCCATATTTTAAGAAGGAATAGAACTAGGTTGCTGTATATCCTATTCCTTTATAATCCAAGAAGAGGAAACAGGAGAAGAGAGCGACCAGTTTGATAATTAGTTTGGCCCCAACAATGAAGTTGATGATTATACTGATTGTAATAGCTTCAGGGTGGAATGTAGAAATCAAATTAGACATGCAATTGGTTAGTTTTGACTCCCAGAGTGATGCGTTTGCTATGTAATTTGCTGAGCGTGAGTTTACCATTTTCAATTTTACTTTCTCTGCCCTTTGCGGTAGATAAAGAAAGTATTGTAGTCATTCTAAAAAAACTAATCACCAATATTTCAGTGGATATCAGACATTTGGAAGCTCTGTGTGTTAATTTACATATGAGAGAGACAAACAGATAGGGTGGATGATTAGAAGTATTTCAGAGGAGAATTCAGTATGTACGTAGCTAATTCTGTCCCTTTGCGATTTAAGTAACCCTTAGGAGGAAGGGATTACTGAACACTCGAGGTGTGACCAGATTTGGGTGACGGAGGGTGCAAACATGGAGGGTCCCTAACGTTTCCAGGTAGAACGTATCCGACGTTGCTCGGCGTACTCTCAGAAGGCCCTTGATCCATCGGTGGCACTCGGAAGGACGCCCCATCCGAAGCATAGCCGGTTCCCATGGCCACGCTCGCTAAAGCGTCTCGCTTTGGTGCTTCGTGGGCAGGAGATCGTGGGTTCGAGTCCCGCCTTGAGCATGGATGTTATATGTTTGTGCAATGTGTATATGTTTGTAAAAGAAACAGTAAAGACAGTAAACCAGTAATCAGTAAAACCTACGGGGAGAAATGTAAATAGGGATACAGTACCGGAGTCCTGATCAGACTCCGTTACTGTTTAGAAAATAAAAGAAAAAAAAAGATATCGGGGAGATCTACGTAGGAGGAAACTTTTCAGAGTACAGGGTACCGTCCAATCACAACACGTCGAATGCGGTAACCTGCAAACCTAAAACAAATAGCAAGGGAAATGGCGTGTAAAAGTAGTGGTAGAAGACAAAACTCCACACAATTCGTCTACCGTTCTGGAGAAACCACGAAAACTCCATGAGTCAGAGCGAGCGATCCCCGGGAATCGAACCCGAAACGTTCCCCCGAATGTGAGATACAAACCTTGGCTTCTGAGCGATCCCACTCGGTTAGAGGGGGGAGCTCATAAACAAATAAATAGTGGGATAAACATATCTACCAAATACGCGATCCAAGATGTTCAACAACATTCCTCCAGCAATACAATCCTTTTATATAGACAAATTTTAGTACATCTTTTCTAAAATGGTTTTAACGAATTAGGTTAAATGAAAAATGTTCAAGGCATTTTATTAGAAATAAAATGTACATTTTGAATGTTATACAAATAATCTGTCAAATCCTCCTCATTCTAAATGATTTTTGTACAATATATAGCTGTAAAAGCCAAAAACTTTGGTCATAAAAGTTCATCAGTAAATGTAGTTTGTTTATATCTAAAACACGTTTATGGAATTATTAACTTACAGGTATTTTCTGTTATTGTCTTAGTTTTAATAATTCTGTCGTTGTTTGTTTCTGCCTATATGAAGCTGAAGTATCGAATTACTAAACCAGCATACCGAGTTCGATTCTTGGATTTGTAGTGGGAACCTTTTTCAATCACAATTATATCTCATCCTTCATAGTGTGAACAAGAAAATAAGTGTATGTTGTAAATACTATTAAATATTATTTATCCCGTATAAGGGAAGTGTTGGATTGGTTTGGAAGGGGAGTGTTGAGTATAAGGAAGCAAAGGATTCTCCTCTCATAAATCAAACTATAGCCCAAAATTCCATTTAAAAGTAATTTTAAGTACATATTGGTTTACTTTATTTATTTATAGTACTTTTTACAGTTACATATATTCCATTTAAAAGAAGTGTTTTTCCTTACTTCATACCCACTAAACTTTATGTTATTTTAATAAATTTAAGAGGACTTAATCAGTGATTTCAAACAACAGATTTAAAATTTTATTAAATTATTTTATTGCACTATTTTTGATCCTGGCTGCATGGTCCAGGATGACTAAAACCAAAAATAAATCGACAGAGAGAGAGAGAGAGAGAGAGAGAGAGAGAGAGAGAGACTTTTGTACTTGTATTTTGTTTTAGTACATTTAAGAGGTCTTAATCATTGATGTCGGACAGCATATTTAAATTTTATTCAATTATTTTATTGTACTAATTTTTCTCCTGGCCGCATGGTCCAGAATGACCAAAACCAAAAATCAATCGACAGAGATCAAGCACAATATTGTACCTAGTAAACTTGATGTATTTTCTAATATTTTCTATCACATGTTTGCAAAGGTTTATCTCAATTAACATCATTGGTAAAATAATTATGCTGTCGTAAACGGCAACCAAAACATAAGCTCAATTTGTAAAAACCAAAAACGTATAATATTGAGTATTTCAGGATGGTTAAAGTTAGGAAAAGTATTATTATTTTTCTTCACAACAAAAGTTTGTGGTTTTTCATCTAAGTAAATAAAATTTAAGACGGATGAAATGGATTGCGCAGAAAATGGAAGATATTCTCTAATTAAAGCAATTTGTACAAATATACAT
The DNA here is from genome assembly GCA_030762935.1 of Hymenopus coronatus. Lineage (NCBI taxonomy): Eukaryota > Metazoa > Arthropoda > Insecta > Mantodea > Hymenopodidae > Hymenopus > Hymenopus coronatus. Next base: position 59,578,545 of record CM060882.1, read on the forward strand.
AAATCACATCTAATATATCTAAATATACAATATTTTTGTATCACTTATATGTATAAATTTGTTTCCCAAAGGCAGGTAAAGCTGTTGAAATATTATAGCTAGCCCATATTGCTTTATAATTTAGAAGTAGCCTATATAATCCCTCATGGCTATTCCGGAAATATCTCTTAGTCAGTGCGGGAAAAATCCTCATTCCTCCACTTTTACTTCTACCAGTAATTTCACTCGCATCAGTCCCTATCCTTTGTGATCCCGGTGATTCCCAAAATGGCGTTTAAGGTCGTCTGTCATCTACTTTTCTATAGCCAGTTCTTCAAGTTGTCGGTTTATATGTCCATTTGGTATATTTCATTCTCATGACGCGGCCTGCATACCTCCTTTTGATGTGAATGATGTCACGTCTTTGATGTTTGTCAGATCTTCATAGCGGATTCTATCCCGAAGACTGACAAAGAATTTTTCTCTCCATTTATTCTTTTGACATTTTTCTAATAACGTTGCACGTTTGAGCTCAATATACAAGAACAGCTGGAACGCAGTTGTTTGTTATCTCTTTAGTTTAAAGCTATATGCCTTGTTTGTGAGAATAAATTATAACCCCAGAATTTGGAAAATGCTGCTGAAGTGAGCATTTAGACACTTCCTTGTGGCACATCATTTGATATGTATGTTGTTAGTACAAAATGTCATTAGCTTTGTTTTAGCGGCTTTAATTCCAATTCTGCTTCCATACACATTTTGGATATTTCCGGTATACCTTCTGTAGGTCCTTCCGGGAAGTTGCAAAGAGTAAAGAGAATGACGTCGTCTGCAAACCTCAAGTTCCGGAGTTTTCCCCATCGTTTTGGATTTCCCCAGTCCATTCTCATTTTCCAAATCCCTCCTCTAACAGAATAATAAACAACATCCTTGCCTGATTCTTCTTTCCAGTTGAAAATTAGTCTTTTTCTCTACTTGGAGCTTAGCTCTCATATTTGTATTTAAATTATCAAGTATTCTGATGTATTAATTATTTTTCCACACAAGCCATGTATTGGACAGGAGTTGGATACGTAGACTCGGGCCAAATAATTCAGTGCCATAGCCACGATATGAACCACGGATACTCTGGTCTTAACCAGTTCTTTTAACCACTGAATTACCATGGCAACAAGCCGACATCGTATTAAATTATTCAACTGACTCGCATGTTTCCTGGTAGACCACAAGGTGATTTCAAATTATTTTCCGATGACATACCTCAATGAAGACTTACAGTCCTATAAGTGCTGGGCTTCATAGTTTAACCAGCTATTAGGCCAGTTAGTGTTAATTGTTTTTTCCACACAAGCCGTGTGTTGGACAGGAGTTGGATAGATAGTCAGATTGAAAAATTCAAGGCCATAGCAGGGATTTGAACCATGGTTCTTTATGTATTTTCTTCTAGTCCTTGGTTTTGCAAGATTACCATGATTAAAATATTATCTGCAGGGTCAAAGAGTTTGTGAAATGTATTAGAATCAAGTGTATTTTGAGGTTTCTCCAAGACATGAGATGCAATTTGTAATGATTTATAATTGAGAAGGCAGCACGAATCTCGCTTCAGGTAGATTCTCACTAGAAGATAATATTTTTTTGTTAAATATTTTAAAAGGTTATTTAACACCCAATTTTGGCAGGATAATTGATAAATCTATTGCTTTACAGCTATTTATTATTTGCTCTATTTTGCATTTTTATTTGTTTTGTTTATCTGGGTTTTCTGTTTGCTTTGAAGTTTAACGCGCTTTAACTGGTAGACCATATTGGCAACGAATGAAATAGGTGAAATGGTCTCAGATGAGCTCAAATATGCACAGGGGGCAATCGAGATTCTCATAATGAGGGAAAACCTCAGGAAAAAAACCCTTATCCGAGTAAATAACCGGAGATAAACTTCTGTTGAATACAGGTTAGGTACGCTACCCCAGCACCAAGGAGATGTCTGTAAATATTTCCTGGCCCTAACTTTTATTTTCTGTCAAGAATTTCTATACATCCTCTTTTCAATTAATTTTGGTTCGTCCTCACTTCTAATCGATATTGCTCTCCTCCTTTATCATTATTTCTCCATTCAAATGTCCTGCACAGTGATGTATTTTAATCAGAAATATTTAGACGCAACTCGAATTTTGTTTTATATACAACCCCCCCCCGTAATTTATTTCTGATTTCGAAATGCATTATTTCTAAACTTTTTTTTTTCAGTTTTCTCTTCGGTTGTTGTTCATTACTTCGTTTTGTGACCAACTCATAAAACAACAGCTCCTCGGAGACGCTTTTATACCTTCTTGGTACATATGTATCACGGTTATCCAGAGCTTTTGTTTACAGCTATCCTTCTCTCTACCAGACCTCTCTACAAATCCTACAATAGTTGAACAACAGTGAGCTGAGAAAGTAATAGGAGTGCAACATCGTACAACTTTTAGAGAAAATTCATTCAGCATTGTGCTTAGACATTTATAGGTTACTCATTAGTTTTTTTTTTAATGATTACTTAACTTAATATAATGTGCAATACTTTATATCATGAGTTTAATGTATGGTTCTAACCTATACTTTTGAAAATAACCTTAAAACAGTATATTAGCGACGGAAGGATGATCCCGTCGATACCTCTAGTGTGTCGAAGTATGTTGAATACTTTCTCGATGATTTTAAATGTGTAACTTTTGCGATAGATAGATAGATAGATCGTTTATTAGTCTATTGAATACATTTATTCATGACTTCGTCAGTAAACTACATACATCAATCACACAATCTATCGTCACATATTTATATTATAAAACTCGTCAACAGTATATAGAGGATTAACCGTCAATATTGCTCTGAGCCTTCTCTTGAAGCTCTGAAACGAAAGATGTCTTGAGTGCATAGGTAAGAAGTTGAAAAGTTTTAGTGAGATATAACAAAAACTATTTACACTTACACTATGTTTACTTTTAGGTATATAAATATTTGAGTTCTTCCGTGTTGGGTAATTATGTATATTGTCACAGGTAGTAAAATCATTAATATTTTTCTTGACATACAAGAGGCAGGCCAGAACGTACATTGACGGTAAAGTAAGAATAGCAGATTGGATAAAAAGTGGTTTACAATGAGTCCTGGATGAAGCTCCATAAATTAACCTTAAAGCTCTCTTCTGTAAAATAAAAACTCGTAATGCTGAAGCATGGTTACCCCAGAGCAAAAGTCCATAATTAAGATGGCTATGAATATGTCCATAATAGGCCGCAATTAAAGATTCTACATTAATATTGTTCTTAAGTATTCGTAACATGAACAAACCCTTACTTACTTTTTTTTACAACATACATAACATGAGTTTGCCAGCACAAATTTGAGTCGATATGCAAACCTAGAAATTTCACTGTTTTATGGTCATTTGAATTTATTCTCCTTAAACTAAAATGTAATGTGTCTGTTTTTGAACTGTTTAAAATCAAATTATTAGCATTACACCAAGTTTGGACACTATTAGTTAACTCTTTAAGTTTTGAGATCAATATATCTGTTCTTGACTCAGTAATGTTAACAGCCAAGTCATCTGCAAACATATATGTCTCTGAGTAACAACTGTGAATAAAATTAGGAAGATCATTAATGTAAATTATGAACATTACCGGTCCCAAGATGGTCCCTTGAGGTACACCATGCTTCAAGAGTTTAAAAGAGGAAACTTTACTACAATTTAAAAACACTGCTTGGTACCTATTACTAAGATAAGAAGCAATAAGGTTACACTAATATCACTAAAACCATAAAATGTTAACTTATGTTGAAGCGTTTTATGAGAAACTGTATCAAAAGCCTTCGTGAAATCAAAAAATCTACTACAAATTACATTACCAGACTCAATGTCAGAAAGACAGCGTTTATAGAACAGGGTTATTGCATCTATAGTACTGTGGGATGTCCGAAACCCAAACTGTTGCTTACTTAATAAAGATTTATAAATTTGTTTATTAATTAAAATCTCAAAAAATGTTGACATAGTTGGTATAATACTTATAGGCCTATAATTTCCATAGTCTGCTCTATTACCTTTTTTAAACACTGGAATTGCTTTTGCATATTTAAACGCATCGGGAAACACACCAGAATCAATGCAAAAATTAAAAATATGCGCAAGGGGTTCTAATATATGAATGGCTGCCAATTTTAGTATTTTGGAATTTATACCATAAATATCAGGAGAAGTGCTATTACTTGAACTGAGTATGGAAGAGTATACTTCGTCTGCACTGACATGTTTAAAGGAAAAGCTGTTATCAGTTTTGGACATATTTTCCAGAAATGACTTAGGTAGTTTACTAGGAGGTATGCTACTCGCAAGTTCTTCTACTTTGTTAATAAAATAAGAATTACATACTTCTGGAGTTGAAAGTTTCAAATTTTGTTAACTATGCTGTTAATAACATACCAAGTAGCATTTGTTTTGTTTTGAGAATCCTTAATTAAACTAGAAAAATAATTGATCTTTGCGTTTTTTAAGCTCTTCTTATACAGTTTCTTAGCTTCAATATAATTTCAGAATTGCCATAGTGTACATAAAGATTATAGTATTTCAGACATTCCAGTTTAAGTTTATGGAGCGCCCCATTATACCACCTTTTATGCTTAAGTCCTCTTTTATGTTTTGTTTTAAAATAAATTAAAGGAAAAACTACATCAATTACATCAATAAAAACCGAAAGAAAGTAGTTAACTTTATCATTTAAATCAGCGATGCTATATAAATAAAACCAACACATTTGACTTAATAACAGAGTAAAATAGCAGCCACTTTGATCATTTATAACACGTTTTAAATGTACATTATTGTGGTTATTGTCATCATGCACACTAAGTCGGTCAACATCTACAACAAGCTATATAGCGTCATGATCAGAGAAAATTGTGGGTAAAACACGTGCTTTACAATCATCATCATAAATATTGGTGATCACATTGTCAATACAAGTGCCAAGATTATTAAGTATACCAGGGCGTGTGGGAGTATTAATTAAGTGTCTAAGTCCAAAACTTTTAAATAAATTAACAAGTTCCCGTATTTCAACAGTATCAGAGCAGAAGTCGACATTAAAATCACCACTTAAAATGATGTTGACTGTCTTGCTAAACCTATAAAACAAAGTCACAAAAAGGTCGCTAAGACATATTAAAAATCATTAACATTTGTTTTATCTGGTGTTCTATAGAAATTAATACAAATTAAATTGCTATTACTTATGTATGACGAGCATGCTTCAAACACATTTTGTCTGGTAGTGCTTTTCAGGTCAACTCCCTTGCTAGCCGCGATTCCATCACGTACAAATATAGCAGAGCCCTCATGCATTTTACTAGACGACCTACAAAAACAGTCGACCAATTTCATATCAGGAATTTTCAATAAAATTAGCTCATCATAGCACAACCAGTGTTCAGTAATACATAATATGTGTACATCTAGTTCATTTATGAGAACTGAGATGTAATTTAATTTATTTGTTAGGCTTTGAGAATTCCAATATAACAAATTTATATTCGATTTAGACACCGACTTATAGTCACTATCACCATAACTTAGTCATTCTTTCGGGGGTATTTTTTCATTTGACCCAAAATGTTGGTCTGGTCTAAGTTTACAATAGAAATGAGAGACAAAGCATCCTATTGGCCAATATTTTGAATTAAACATTTCGTCAAATAGTTTTTGATCAACTTCAATATGAAATGAAGCGTATGTATTGTACTTAGTCTTTAGTTTAGTGATTTTTATGGATTTCAAGTTAAAGCTACCTAAACGGTGTGCCATTTCATCAACTGTGACTTCTAGAGCCAATCTACTTACGAACATAGCCTTTGTTTTCTGCACTACTTTAATACTGTTAGCAGCACTCGTTCCACACAACATTGTTTTATGAGATGGCTTATTTCCTATGTTTAGTTTCTTTTTATTTACCACTTCTACCCAATCGCTTGGGGACTTTTTAGAAGCACTAATATCACTATTTGTTGACTCAGCATTAACTGCACTTTGTTTCACTTTATCGTCGAATGGGACACCACAGCTATTTGCTGAATTATCACCAGAATGAGCAGCGTGATTTTTGTTTTCCGAAGGACCACTAACAGAACACACTGTTTCTGCAGCACTATTTTTATTCGATTTTGTCAGCAAGTCTATATGTTGGTTAAGTAGTTTAATTTCCCCTCTGAGTTCTTCTATAATACAGTCTTTCTGTTTTAAAATGTACTTCAGAATTTGAATCACTATTTTGCCACCACTGTCTGTTAAAGCATTATAAAATGCTTCGTCTTTATTTCCATCACCTTCACAACACTTAATGATGTTGTCGTCCAAAAATGTTAATCCTGCACAACTGTTGTGGAAATAATTCTCACAATCAACACATTTTAAACCAGTAGCCACTTTGTTTTTACGTCTTTTACACACACACATATTTGCACTGTTGGTTACTTTACTAGAGCTAGCCATTCAAAGTTAAGGCCACCACAACAGTATACGGAGCGCAGAAGAGACGTCCGTCCGCCTCGAAGGCCAGAGTACTTAAGTTACTTAAGTTGTTGCGTATAGCTTTATGCTAAATAAGAAATGGAGACTTCGTGTTATTGCCTCGCATGTGTCCATAAAGAGTTGCCGTGTACTATAATTCTTGAAGACCTGAATGTCGTTCCTGTGAGTGAATGAATCCAACATTCCATAAACTTCATAGACTCTTGGGTCTAAATAAATATGAAAGTAAATGGGGGAGGAATAGAGGTACTCGTTACTTGCAGTGTTAGAGTTGCGAATGAAGATGATATAGCGGACGGACTAAATAACTGTTCTACACTAGCCTGGCTTGGTGACTTTAACACAGCCATTTCATTTACCTACTCAGAGATCTAAATATCTGAATCTAGCAGAAACAGATCGTTAAGACTTCAGGTAATCCAACGCCTGTAACTTATTGTTCTTTCCTTCCATCTATTTGTGTTTACGCAAATAAAAAACTTGGCTCGCGAATGTAAAATAATTTCTATAATTATTTTATTTGTCCGATATGCAGTAGTGGAATAAAGCATGAGTGAATTATTGTTTAGTGGAGTCCAATGGACAGTACTTATAACAACAGAGAAGTTTGTAAAATATGTAATAACATATTTTCGCATATGTTAAGTCCCACAAAACAACCCATTTAAGGAAGTATATTACGTCTATACGCCGACTGAGGTATACAAAACTTATTTTAAGAAACGATTTAAAGAATTTCACGTCTCTTTCAGAACATGATGCCGAAGCATCCGAATATGATGAGAAAGCAAAAGTTCTATGCAGTTATGTACAGTCGCGACGAAATAATGAGCTCTGTGAAGTTGGTAAGACTTAGTTAAGAGCTATACTCCTTCAGGGCAATGAAAATGCTGCGCAGAACGTTGTGGACGCAACTATTGCCGATTACGGTGACCAACTAAAGAGGGAAAGCAGTGGAAAGCGTGAGCTGCGTGGACCTAGTAGTGGAAATATTTTTAATTGCCTTGACAAGCTATACTCCAACATTCATGACACAGCCTGATTCTAGCTAACTTAAGTTGATTGGTACCTCTCTTTTAGCGATGGTGGGTACTAACAGAGGCTAGGGTCCACGACTGTTTTGATTCTTTAAGAAAACGCGATCAGTTCAGGTTTCTGAATTGTTCTTTCGTAGGAAGAAAGGTAGACTCAGAATTTAAAGGTATGTAAGTCGACATTGGAATGTGTTATCTCAAAAGAAGTTGGAGAACGTCTTATGTTTTACTGTTAAAATTCATTTCACATACACTAACATGAAACTCGTGCTCAGATGACAGAGCAGGGGCACGGGATGAAAAAGATGGGTTTTTCGCATCCCAACTATTCAGCTGAATTTTTTTATTCTGATTACACTTTTCCAGTTATTACTTCGGAATTAAAAGAATTTTAATAAATTTTATAAGCGTCTTGCAAAGAAATGAATATAAAAATGTTGCCAAATCCTTTTAAGTAATGCAAAATTAAATCATTTTTAATGCTTTTCAGTTTACGTGGTTCATTTCTATACATCTCAATTTCTTACACATAAATATTTATTTCAGTTAATTTTTGGTTTGGCGGCGTCGTGGCTGATTGATTAGACCGCTCGCCTCGAGGGTTCGATCCCAGGTTCCTGTATGTGGAATTTGTGTGGCGAAACTGCGTATGGCCGGGTTTTCTCTGGGTCCTCCGGTTTCACCCGCCGTTCATTCCACAAATTCCTTCACTATACTTTTCCTATCATCAATTTCGCTTTTAGTTCATGCCTGGCCAGAGGCCGAGCATTTGTTCCAGATACTTCATTCTGGGGTTCGTGCCATTAGCTTGCCGATAGGCTTCTGACCCCTAGGCACTCTTGTAAGTCCTAGGGAGGTGTCTGTTCTACAGAGGGAGAGGGTAGCGGAATACGAATGTTTGATTTGTGCTCCTTATCCTTTGTTCTTTTGCCAAATAGCATATATAATAACAGGACGAGGCGCTTTAATGCAACCACTGCATAAAACATCTCTCCTACATCCCCACCCTTTCCTTCGTACCTGAGGCAGAAACCACCTCAGTTCATAGATTAAGATTTCAGTTGTAAATTTTCAAATTCAACCAATGAAAGATGGAAATATTTAGCGAGTGTGTCATAGCCACTAAGGTAAAAATGCTTCCGTTTCCCTCCTCTTCTCGATCACTTTGTTCAATTCAACTAGTGGTCGAGTAGGTGTAACGCAAATGATAAGGGGATTCCCAAATTTAAATAAAGAAAAACACTGTAGGGAACTGAAAGCATGTTTTGCTCTCGACTGTAACTTCAAGATCAGACACATCAAACATAATAGTTCAAGGTACTTACATGAGCTTGTACACAGAAAATTACTAATAGGAGCGTAGTTCAGTGAAGAAACTATCGCTTTTACAGATTTTTATTAAGTGATATGGAATATTGGTGCTCAAATATCAGTGTCTATGTTTGGAATCGAGAAGCAGTGCTATCATCCCATTACTACAATATAATTTTACATTTTTTCATCCACAGTTACTTGAAGACTTCATTGCAATTCTAAATAGGCTTTCTGTTCAATTCCCGATAGTCTAGGTAACATCAAGAGTTTTGTAAACGTCCATATTCCTAAATTCACCGTGGGGAATGTGACTCTGTATTTGCGAAGCTTCTTCATGTGTAACATTTACAAGAAATGAGTTACAAGCGCACTTTATTGCCTGACCCAGAGAATGACGTCCCATACTGGTAAGGGTTATCTGCAATGTGACGTCGCGTGTAACAAGTTACAACACAGCAGATAAACGTGGGGTCAGTCACTCCTCCTCCTCCTCCTGCTGACGTGTTCCGACTATAATATCTGATGCAAACGTGTTCACTGCACCAGTAATAAAATAAACACTTAAAAGGTGGATTAGATCATATCTGAAATATCATACTAAGGTTTTATTAGAAACGTAGTACACAAAACAGATATAATTTCCAAACAAACATTGTCAATGTTTTCTGCAAACATACAAATATGATAGTTTACTAAATTATAAAAATTCAAAACAATGAGTTTTTAATGCTCATACATTTGGGAGTTTAAACACAGTAAGTTAAATACTAAATACTATTTAAGGAGATCCTACATTTAACTTTAAACAAAATCTTCCAATCAATCTCTACTTGCACCGAGAATAATTCTGAAAACCGTGTAGATTTATAATGTGTATATCCACCACCACATTCATATCCACGCCCATAAGTGTATTTCATTAGTTACCCTGACGAGTTCATAGAGAGCTTATTTTCACTTCTTTGATTAACTATTTTCCAGAATGTTTCATCATTACAACTTTCCACAAAATGAATCTGTCATTAATCTGTTTGAAATTTTGAGCATATTTCCTGAAAGGTCTAAAAAAAATCCAAGTACAGACATTCTCGAACCTCAAATAGCCCGTGTGTACTTTAACTTTAAAAGTCTTTGTATTTTTGTTTCAAAGTTGGATTAAATTCATATGTTCTTATTGTAATGGAGTGTTCTATAATATTTGAAGAAATAGTATATAAAATGGCGCTTATATTTTTAATTTACATGTTTCAAAATTTTCATGGGAGATCTTTCCCTAAAATGTTCCAAAAGAATTATTTGTAAATCAATATCTCAAAAAATGTAAATGTGCATTAAACTGAAATTTAAAAATGTATTTCTTAAGTGAACACTTGCATACATAAAAAGTGCCCTAATCACGTGGATATGTCTGTCTTGAAAATCAAAGAGAACCAGGAACTAACCAATGGTCGATGATACAATCGTTGTTGCGAAATGGAGGCATGGGTCAAAGACCGTTTTGTGATGCGTAATACACAAGGAAAGGCTGGCCAGCCCTTAGTTCAGGGGTAGAGCACGTGCTTACTGTGCGAAGGGGCATAGGTTCGATTCCCGGCTACAGGATGGGAATTTTTCTCTGGTCAAAATTCTTTTCTATCCTCTCTAGAGTCTGGAAATATTAATGAGAATGTATGTAACCTAAAGCCCAAAAGAAATATAATTCAATAAGAACTGAACAGGAGTTTACATTTACTGACGAAAGACAATAATATATTCCATAGGTAAAGGATACCGATATGACCATTGGGGTTAAAGGTGAGGTATGCGTGTAATAATAAAAAAGGGAAAATTAAGCAGTTAGCGTTCTAGAGGAATGAGTGAATTATTTGCGTGACTATTGGACAAGAGCTGACACTTAAATATATGACAGATTTCATCAGCAATGTGGAGACGAAGGGCAAAGTTATTACCTTATCATACGGGAATAACCAAACAATATTCAGAAAACAGCAGTACAGCATAAAAATGCAATGTTTAAGTTTAAATGTTATTCTTCGGTAGTTCGGTTATATTTTGAGGGGGGCGGCTAAACAGCCTTTCAGTCCAGCAGCTATCATTATGCTCTGATAAAATATGTAAACTCATTTGTAGAAAGTGGGGCGAGCTTTTATCCACACTAATATCAACAGGTCCATCAACACATTTTAGCTAACCCTTTAATTTAATAGTTTCAGCATAGTGATTCAGTAAAACAAAATATATAACATGGAATTTAAATTGTGATCCGAATACAGTGCAGAAAATAAAATAGTATTAATGGAAAATAAGGATCTTTTGTACATTAATTTTGGTAATGGATGTACAATTATATTACCTCCTACTGTTTACTACAAGTATCAAGGGGTATATGTATAATCAGCTTAGCGCTTCAGCTGTTACTATCATTAACAAATACGGGTGTTGGCAGTAAGCATTGGAAAGCACTCGACATTAAACAACGTCCAGACTCGTCCAGGCATCCATTTTCATCAAAACCTACAGGCCTTAAATTAACTAAGTAATAGCATGGAAATTTGATTGTACTTTCTCCGCTGGATGTTTACAAACAGTTTATATAAATTCTGTGGCAACATAATTATTTTCTCCGGAAAATTCTACGGCTGCAAAGCTGAATTATTTTCTCTGCTAGATAAATAGTTATAGGAAATATTATATTTCGTCCAAATATTCGATATGTAAATTACTTCAGATACATGATTTGAGGCTCACTAAATCCAAAACAACAATGGTTGAGGAAAATGTCTATCTATAAACAGAGTAATAAAGAGCGTAACGAAAAGAATCTTTCAAGAATGCGAATGTAGTTTTGAAGAAAATCTTTCTTCCCAAGCTACACTTCAAATATAATATTTCTTGCACTTTTCTTAAAATGGATCTAATGATTTGGTTTAAAATAACATAGATTAAGCTATTTTAATGGCAAGTGCAATCTTTAATTTATGGAATAGTCTATGAAGTCCTCTTTATTCTGAATGACCGAATTAAGGATATAACTAGTCAACCGTAGCATTACTTGAGAAACTTCTGATATTACATTCACATAACTTTTTCTGCATTTTCCGCCACGAATTATTCTTACAAATGCCTATTTCATTTTAATCGAGATAAACACAGAAATACTCTTATTACATATTTCCTTGTACGCACAAGGTACATCAGGGACACTAAGTTAAAGTAATAGTCAGAGCTGATCGTTATGGCATTGAAATCCCGTTCTCTTTGAATTGAGAGAAGTTAATTAAAGAAAAACAAATGACTCCCCATGTGATTAAAGTATCAGTATTGGAAATTTTAAATAAATAACGAGGGATAATTTGGAAATGCTTAATGTTACAAAAGTATGTCAGATCTACATTTGTGTGTTGTAAGATTTTGTCTATCTCTTAAGGTTTTCGAGCTATGCAAATGCTGTTCAGAATTAGGTCAGTGGTTTTTACAAAAAATTAAAGTATATATTTATTTGTCATTAAAATAGATTAAACGTACGATATTTTAATTAAAATCCTTAGAATATTTTTGAGAAAACAAGTTTTCTAATATTTTTGCAAATAAATTGAAATTTTGGATGGATAATTTTCTTGAAAATTTTCGTATCACATAGAAGATGCTGAATCCAAATATGTTTTTGAGTTATGTTGTTCATACACACATGCGAAACCTTTTCTAAACTTTTGGTTTCGGAGACATCAAAACAGGTATTTCCAGTGAAATCTCGGTATCAGATTTTTGGGTGGAATACTATGTACATTACATATACATGGTAGAGAAGATAAAAATGTATCCCTCGTTGAAGCACACATAATTTAATTTTTGTAGATTAAACATAATTTTTAAGGGAGTTTAAGATTCCAATTAAACATGCATTCCTCCGGCCGATCCGGGAATTGATACAGAGGTGAGAAGGCTGATCGCTGCCCACTCAACAACAGAGGAAGTCACTGAAGTTTTGTACTATCTGTGAAAAAAGTAATTGAACACTCTACGGGGGTTACTGCCTTGAGATCTTTTTTTTTTACAGAAGGATGAATAACTCGACTATGGCCATAGGTACACATAGAAGACTACATATCAGTGCTTACAGTAAGAACAACTATTGTATTCTACCCTAAACATAGCTTTTCATTTTTTCTTGGGTCATAGGTTTCGATGTCCTGGCGTTTTATTGGTTATGTAAGGAATATATGAACTCAGCCAGTGAAAGGGTTTCTGTACGTCAGACCCCGGGAGGAGAGAATGAGGGCAATTACAGAGAGGGCAGTCGGAACCAGACTGCTGCAGGGAGTCATCGTAGAAAGTCCCTAACAGTTCCCGAGCAGTTCATCTCGACGCGGTGAGTGCTAGGAGCAGCCGCCTCACGTCTGAATAAACGCCCCAGAGTATAACGACCACCCCACTACCATCCTGCCGCCGAGAGCTGAGTCTCCAAAGTGCAATCATCTCTTCAAGAGGGCGCCACCATCGCAGTTCTCCGACATTTCAACTCTGGAAGAAAGACCAGATGGATAACTGGAGGGACAGGGAATTCGGGAGAATGGAGAATCCTTACCAGCATTCGCCTAGTGACACGGGAACCCCCCTCCCAAAAAAAAAAACATGGGTCAGAAAGGTCGGCCACGGGGAACCGATTACATGACCTCCCGAATGCCAGTACCAGATGAAACGCTTGAACAACCTGGGTCGAGATGTTGGGGCTAAGCATAGCAGCACCGAAAGGGGTAGCATTGGTAGAATTAGGAAGACCAGGAAAGAAGTGTAAGTGATCCTAGAGAGGATATTGAGATATTGGTATAGATAAGAATCTGTTAAAAATATGTAACAGCTCAAGATAATTAAGGGTGAGAAAAGTGAAACAGTTAGAGGATGTCCTGAAGAAAATAGGCATCGGAGACATTTGGAGGAAGGGAGAGGAAAATGGAACAGGAAATAAGATAAATGGGAAATTTGGTGCGGACTAGAAAATAAAAAGTAGCTTATTTTATACAGTGAAATAAAGAAAGCATGATCAAGGGAGAGGTGCGTAGATATGTGTAATAAACAAGAGAGGTAAGGATTTGCTGGATGAAAATAGGTTCATTTTTTATGAAAGGGTTGAAGTGCAATGAATTAGAAGGATGTATTTTATACCGGGAGAAAACAGTATTCTTCACTGTTTAACAGAATGTAAGAAATTGTAGGAAAGAAATTTGAGAATACAAAAGGAATAGTATCTAGAAATGATGTTGAATATCAAGGGAAAGAGATGAATTAAAGAAATAGGGCAATATTTGGGAAAGACTCCAGAAAAGTGGATAAGATAAAAGAGAGTGGGAACAAGAAAAAATGGGATTGAATAGTTAGCACAAACTAAAGGACTACATTTATTAACAGCAGGGAACTGCGGATGTAGTACCTAAGCGGTATTTAAACCCAACTAGTTTAAGTAAAAGAATATGATGTAAATAATTGTAAATGTAACCTAAGTACAATAAATGTTAAGTACTAAAGAGTACAGGACACCATTAAGTTAATATCTGAATGTTTAACCGGGTAAACACCCGAATTAGTTGGAGAGTTTCATGTCACAGTAGCTCATTGGTTAACACGGAAGGTGGGAGAACCGTATCAAATCCTGGCTCTGACACTGAACTAGTTCTAGCTATAGGAAGTATGTGGAAGCTTTGCCTTTTAGTATGACATCATCAGTATGATAAGATATTAAAAGTTTCATTGATTAATTTAACCCCTTTACAAAAATCTTCTACATGTTTGATTGACGTCCTTCATATTATTATTAAAAGTTGGATAAAATGCTTAACCCGTGCATTACGTCTTTATTCAAGGCTGTTTCTTCTGATTTTTATTTTCTTTCTCTAGCATATGTGTATAAATGTACATAGAAAAGAATATATTGTATACCGAGATTTCACTAGTAATGACTGTTTTGATGACCATTGAATCAAAGAAAAAGCATTTTGAAAAGAATCTGTGTGTGTCTGTGTGCGAATCATTACTCAGAAATGAAAATTAAGTTTACTATCTTCCAGGTTTGCGATACGAAGATTTTAAGAAAAGTTCTCCCACTCCAAAATATTCTTTCGATTTTATATATATATATATAAAAAGAAAAAAAAAGTTTTTTATTAAAATGCTGCATTAAAGATGTTTATATAGAAAATAAAATGCATACCCTGAATTTCTTGGGAATAGCGCCTGAAGTCCTGTTTATTCTGAATTATTTTTGCATGACTGGTAAACTATAAGAGATAAACGAAAATTTACTGCGCAAAAAGTGTAGACCACGTTAAAACACAGAATTTATAACATATACATTTTTATACAGCTACAAATTTCAGGTATATTCTCTGCTATTGGTTTTAATATTAATTTACTTAAACCTTTTTCTAACGGGAAACTCTCATTATTTTCAACTCTCTGGCCATGGAAAGAGAACATAATTTCAATGACAATCGCATATAAATAGTGTTTAAAGGATTTGATTGTCGCTTTAGCCTAGAGTATTCCTTTATTTCGTTCTATTTATAAGGATATAGATAAGAAGACTATTTCTGAAAATCTATATCTTGAATGCATTATGCACATAAAGAATAATCAAATAGAGAAAGTCACGTGAATGGAATACTAAGAATTTTACAATTATTTTTCATATTGTAAATGTGGATCCTTTATGTTGTTAAATAACTATGGAATTAAAGAGGAGATAAAATTATCTAATAATGTATTCACTGTGCTTATCTAAAATGGTTTTTATTTTGTAAACATTTATTAAACACAGTTATTAAACAAGAGTTATTAGTATACATTTATTCTGAAATTCTCATTGTTTTAAAAAATGGTAACAGCAACTTTTTGTCTCAGATATTTGTATATGCGTATGTGCTGCAAAGTAGTCCATATATTACATATTTGCATTAGTTTGAAACTTCATATTTTGTTCTGGATGTATATATGGAAGTCGTTGTTTCTGTCTCTGTTTATACGCGACGTATGTCAAACTCGGATTTATTCCAGTGGTCATTGCTGGGATTTTCACTTTCTCCGTGGAATCTGTCGCTGGCATGCGAGTTCTGCAGACTGTAAATTCTAATGAGGCATTCTATAAAAAGTTTCCGTCTTAACAAGTTGTTCAGCTTATGGAAGGAGAACTTTTAGATGACGAGTGAATTTCTCTAGATATGTTGTATTAATTCTGTGCAGACTTTTGACATTTCGGAGGGTAGCTTGGGAAGAGTTAGGGACTTTTTATTCCGTATAATGCAATTGGAGCAATTTTAACACTTATTGAATTATTACAATACTGAAAAATCGTAAGCACTTTTAACGTTTTCAGAAATTGAAATAGTTCCATGGGAGGTGAAATAAAGCATAGATCTATCCTTCCAAAATAATAGCATTTAGTTCAAAATTCTGTTTAAAGAATCTTTGAAAACATTGGTCCACTTATCTATACTTTTAAGTATTGTCTTAAACTACATAGATTGCTATTAACACTTGACTGCATTTGCTAAGCTGAGTACACATTCTGGTTTTCCAAATGAAGCAGTGAGAAGTTTAAAAGCTTTGAGCAAATATATATTACAATTGTCTCAAATATCTATTACAAACATGCTTTGAGATGGGAGAATTCTTATCTTTCTCGAAAACTCCGATTTAACCGCCATTTTGTGATTCATTTTACACGTCGGATTCAAGCAAAACGCGCGTAAGCTACCCAATTCTTCACCTAAATCCTGAAAAGCTATGCTAATAGAGCATCCTTCATGGTAATTTTAATCCTAATTTCTTTTTATTGAAAGCTAATTTTCATAAATAGCTCTGCATAAATACCGCAGTTACTTTAATTAAGGTGAATATTAATTAAAATGGAAAATGGTAACAAACCCGTGTCTAGCTGGGCATGTAACCCCGCCCCCGACATTTTACAGCAGCACGCGGTTTAGGGATAGATTTGCTGCAACTTGGGAAATATAATAACAAGAAAGTACTTAGCCCCTTACACCATTTAAGAGCACACACCGGTGAGACAAACAACCTTTTCTTACACCTCTGTAATCTGTAACTCATTACAGATTAGCTTAGAATATACACTTAGGATGCGCGTAAAATATAACACTATTAAAAAGTAATTGCATTTTGACGTGTGGAGAATCCAAGTGAATGGAAAAACTATCCTAGTTCATAATGCTCGTAAAGAAACTAATCAGAGTATTGTGCCCAACAGTCATTCCTTTCACTGCAAACTCATTCTCTCTACTTCGACTTTAGCCCTTTATGAAAATTACATATTATTCCTGATCTTTATCACACCACTTTTTTTACATATTAAAGATTACAAAATGTCACAAGGTGGCGAAAAATTCTTCTGGACTGAAGTTCATAAGTGCTTGCTTGTACGGAAAATCCCAATAAGCCACACACACGGATATTCTTCTAAAAATACTTTTTTATTCAGGGGTTCTCAAAACATGTATTTCCGTTGAAACCTCCGTATTGTTTTTTGGGTGCAATACAATACCTTCTCTATACACTATAGACATAGTACGTATAGAGAAAGTAATAAGATATATATCTTGAACCTTCTTCTACAATAAGTAAATAAAATAAAATAAACATTTTCAATATCATACCCTGACAGCTAATTTCTTAAACCAGAGCCTATATTCCAAAGTTTTACTATTTATTTATACATTTAATTTCTTACACCCATTATTTTACAGAGCATTTTATGTAATACTATAAATACTACTCTCTAAAACATTCTTAAAAACAACAAAATTAACCTTAACTGAATTATACAATTATTAAATAAAGTATTCACTTATTATCATTATTTCATACCCAATTTTATAGAAGCATACTTTATCAAATTATTCATTAATCTATTTTTTAATTATTTTGTTATATTATCTTGTTTATTTCATTTAATTTAAACAAATTAAAGCATTAAACATCTTAATACAAAATTTAATATGAGTTAATTAATTATCATTTCTAGCCATTTATCCACAAAACATATGTATATATATTTAAATATTTAATTATTCATTAATTATTAATTTAATCTATAATTTCAACTTGATTCTTCCTCTTTACAAATTATTCAATTTATTTCCATAGTTAATTTTATATTATATATATTTTTAAAATATTTGTCTTTATATTTTTCAAACTACTTATATTGTAATTGAAATTACATTAAAGTAACATTAAAATTCTGTCTTTACACTTCATTTCTGCCAAATTTATTGCAAAATTTAGAATTAGAATTATCTCAGAGAATTTCTGCAGTCTAACGGCCTCATTGGTGGCCCTGTTTAGCTAGTTTTCCTCTGTTGTTGCTTCTACCAGTATTTCCATTCACAGAAGTGCAAACTTTACTTAACAGGAATCTTGGTGGACTTTCTTGATTTGCTTGGAAGATGTCAAGTCATGAAATGTAAGGCGGATTTATGTACAAGGCTTTGCCTTATAAAGCCAAATAGAGCAATATTATTACTTAAGTTACTACAGCAAAGCTGTTGTTATTTAATCACTTATACAAGCATGAGAAACTATATGGTTAGTATGATAAATGCATGACAATTAAAAGGTTTGCAAGATGTTGGAAGATGACGTCACAAGAAATTAAAATGTAATAAGCTATTTGATTAATATTTGTATATGAGCATTAAAACATATATTTATGTATAAAATACGATTATCATGTATTTGTATGTATTCCACATGAATTTTCACTAAGAATGTGCATATAAAGCAAAGTATTATAAATGTACGAGTCAATAGTAGCCTAAAGGGAAAATGTAATACTTATTCTTACGCACAGAATATAGCGAGATATCTTCTCACGCATTGTACGCAACAAAAAGATAACGAACATGAAATAAGAGAGTTAAAAAAACAATACAAAAGGCTGTAAATAAGTCCAATTTGCAAATAAGCGCAATTAATAATGTTATTTTCTTTTAAGCTGAACTGTATGTAATTGGAAATTAATGTTTTAATTCTATTTGTCGTCAAAGGGACAAAAGGAGGGAAGAATCAACAGTTTTCGCAATCCTGTGGGAAAATATGTTACATAGCATAGATTTTCAATGTCATAGGAAGAGAGAAAGACTTATGTAATTAATAATTCACAATAGTACCAGTAGACCGGACTAAGTGGCAGTGTAGAAATCTCAATTTTTGCGAGTAAATGATATAGATTAAAGATATTTATGAAAACTGTAATAGTCAGTACATGGAGTTGGAAATTACATATAAGTAATTTCAATAATATGGTCAGTTGAACATGGCAACTAGTCTATATTATATTCGTAATTAATATTGAACTTATTTAATATATGTGAATAGAAAACATAAATGTACGATATTCTTAAAAGCTCCGAGAGAATTGTAAGTGAAATGTACATATACATTGTGTAACAATATCATTAAATTACAGTTAAAATAAGAGATTATTCCATATAATAATTAAATAATAATTAAGGTATTACCTCAATAGCCTATATTTCAACATCAGCAGATAATAAGTGATTCATGCTCTACACCACTCAGCTGGCAAAATTTCTCAAACAGGGCATCTCTATACAGCAACAATGGTTTGTTACTATCGTTTTATGATGAAGATAAGTCTCTGCCGTTATTAGTTTAACCAACATGATTATAACGCTTAAAGAAATCGGAGGATAAAATCAAACACCGTTACACTTGTTTTAGCAATCCATCTATTGACAGCAGGCGAGAAACCGAACTCGCCGAGGATTCCGGCCCAAATGTGAACATATAGCCAGCAGCAAGTGAGGACAGAATGATTATTTATTTGGAAATTTAATAACTCCTAACCATTAAGGCTCCTACTGAACGGCTTGGTGCCATTCGCAAAACGATAAAATGATATGAGATATATTCAAGAATCTCTGTGATAAGAAGTTAGTCCGGAATATTTGTATTTCTTCTATCTCAGAGAAACTCAGATTTTAATAGTTCTGTAATTTTCACAATATATGACAGATATATACTGCTTTAACCTAATAATTTTCTTTGTGCTTTGGCTTTGTTGTTGTGGGTGGAGTTTGCTTTATGGCTTATAGCTTAGGTAGCAAGCGATTGTGATGCGCACACACGAGACATGAAAGAGAAATGAAATGAGAGGAAAATGGGGCAAAAGAGAATCGTGGTAGAATAGGTTCTTTGGCGATCAGGATAAGTCACGAACAAACCTTGGTCAGGGTAGGAAGTGTACGGGAATTGAACCCGGGACCTTTTGAATATGAGACGCGCTCGTTACCGTGGACCAGCTTGCTCCAGTACGTCCGGACCTGCTTTAAATTTATTTATATTCTACTTAAAGTTAATTTGTTTTTTTTTTTAATACAGGAAATTACCTTTATCAATATCTAAAATGATTCCCTAAATCGAATTTTGAGTTAAAATTAGGTTTATTAGAAGAAAAGGTTTGTTATTTTTTGCTAAATACGCAAACCAAAACAAACCTTTTCAATACTGCCCTCACAAACCGTTCCAATACTCCCCTCTCAATCCGATCTCTACTCTACACAATGAGACAATCACGAGCATAGGATCCCTCCCCGAGTGATTACCGAATACTACAACGACCCTCGATATAAAGAGTGTTTCTTAGTCATGGCCTCCTGAGAGTATCGAAGCTCTTATCTTTCCAGGCAAGCTTCGGCGGAAAATTGAGAATAAAAGCAAATGGGAATATTTAAGGAAAATAAAGTCGAAATGACGGGAGAGAAGAAAAGTAGCGCAGAAATTCAAGGACATAAACCCACTAAAGAACGTCGCAAGGATTTTCATATAATGGGATGAAATTTCCCTAGATAGAAGGCATTTTCTTCTCCGACCTATTTTTCAACTCCTCCATCCAAGGGGCGAGGAAAAAAATTAGCGTCTTTCTTTTCATCGCCAGGCTCTGCCTTTATTCCGCATCTTTGCTCTTTTCTCACCTTTTCACTCCTCGAATACAAATACAGCTCTAATCACATTTCCTTTCTCGGGCAACTTGATTTGCCTCAGGCGGCCCGAAAGTACCAGACTTTATGTGTAGCTGTTACAGGTAATTGGAGATTTTGTACTAATGCCTCGCCACAAAACGCTTTCCAAAACAAGACTAATTTCCGGAGGATTTAGTACGTGCGCTTGGAAGACAATAACTTGTTCATTGCAAATACAGAGTTTGAGGCTGGAATCCTCTACGTCACTTTCTGTGTATTCTACGCAGCTAGCTCAATTGACGTAGTAGGGTGTGTGCCTTAATGAGTGCATGCTTATTTGGGCCATTGGCTAATGTTTTGTCTTGTTTTTTACTTTCTCTACTTCATACACACTACAACATTTTCCACACCGAGATTTCACTGTTTTAGGGTCCCCTGAATCCATAAAAAAAAAAACACTTTCAGAAAAAAAAATCTGATATGTTCCATTCGCATGACTTTCTCTACATCTCTGCAACAACTTATTTTTTTTGTTTCATTTATATAGCCCCCTTTAACATCTAAGGTCATATTGCGGGCTTCGAATTAGAAACAACTCGTTGTCTGTAAGTTTACGTTGGTTTAAACCATTTTATTTCCTCAAACACGCACACATTCACTCTCACATACATACTTCAAGACTCTGTGGGGGATAGGGAATAATTTCGGTTAAAGAAAAATTCGCCGCCCCAGCCGGGAATCGAACCCGGGACCTTCTGGTGAGAACTCAGCTCGCTGACCACTCGACCACGGAGTCAGTCAAAAGTATTGTTAAATAGCTTACGCTTCTATTTGCTTCATGCTAATCGAAAAAAAATTAGCAGATAGTCTTATTATTTGCTTCCTTGTAAGTAGAAAAGGAGTACCATAAGTTAAAGTGAAGTCAAAAACTGGTTGCTATATGACTGAAGTTCCTTTGTTTGTATGGACAGGAGTTGTCCAATTCCTGTATGAGAAAGGTATAGGTTTTTTAAACCTGAAACAAAAAAAAAAAAAGGACTGCCGGCTGGGATTTCGGAGGTCCTAACCGATGATACCGGAGTGGTGGATAAGCTTTTTAAATGTTTAGCCCAAGTGACTTTTGTCTTCAGAATCTAGTTTTATTTCGCTTTTTAGGTTTTGACGACAGAAAATGAGGGATATGTAAGGCTTTTAACTATTTTATTACCTTTGCCACTTAGAGGCCTCAATTTTAACTATTTTTATATCCTGTTCTCTCCATTGTTTGCTGTTATTGTAGATTGACGTATGTCTTTGGGTGTTAATTGTTTTCTTTTACACAGATTTTATGTAATTTTTATTCTCAGATTTATTTTAATGGTGCTTTTAATTTCAAGTTCATTTCGGGATTTTATCAGTTTCTTCTAAAGGCTGATTTTTATTTCTTGTTTTAACCACTACTTAATTTTTTGAGGGCGCTAATAACCTTTGTAGTTGAGCGCTCTTAAACCTCTTAAACTTCACGAAAAAAAGTATATAACATTAATTGTGTGTTATAACGTACTCTATATTTTTTGTGTGGTAAGTTAGAGCCATTTTTAAGAATATTAAAATTTTCAAAAAAAGTTCCATGTAAAGGGTAGTCGGGGGTGAGGGGATTTTCTTGAAAATCTTCGTGTCGCATCTTTGGAAGATACCAAACTTAAATACCCAGTTTGGTATTTAACGGTCTTTTTGTTTTTGAGCTATGCTGTCCATAGACACACAGACTCACAGACACACGCACACACACAGACCTTTTTCCAAAAATGTTTTTAGATTCAGGGGGACCCAAAACATGTATTTCCGGTAAAATCTCGGTATCGAAGGCTGGGTGCAATAGAATACTTTCTCTATACACTATGTGCATAGTACGTGTAGAGGAAGTAAAAATATATATTTCGTCAGAGCACACAAATTATGTAGTGTACTATTTCCAAGGTATTGTTTATTATATGCTAAATTTTTCAACATTATGCTTTCCTCTAATGGGAAGTCGTTCATTTTTTATCCTGGTCAAATAAAGAGAAGGGCAACCACAATCGCATAGCAGTCGGTTTTTAAGACTTGACTCTCTCTTTAGCTTATTATATTCTCTTATTTTCTTCGCACGAGAAAATAATAGCCCGCCTGGGTATGTAGTGTCTCATATTCGCGAGTTCGAATCTGCTTAGGGTGAGTTACGGATAAGCTTTTTTTCGGGGTTGAATATCGAGTAACTTTAAGCTCCATGGACGTCCTTCTCCCCATTTGAGCATCATTTTACCAATACCATTCATTGTCCAATATGCATATTGATATGCGTGAAGTAGAAAGAAGAATAAGCTTTTGTAAGAATAGTTTGTTGCAACATGGGTCGAAAAAATTATGTGAATGTTGCTCATAGAGTTATCATGACCGAAAGTTCGAGCGATTTGATTAATATCACACGGCTTAAAACCCGAGAAGCTCGTCAATTTTAAAATCTGATTATCTCACATCAAAAATTATAATACACTGTTAGGTTGCTAGCATATATGCATATTTATACTCCAAAAGTAATAGAATTATTTTAATTTGATTATTTTTATTTTTTATTTACTAAAGTGCTAAGTAACAACATAGTTAGGGCTGACCTTAACCTTGGTTAGTTGAACTTTTACAATATTACATAGCTATCCTTAGTCATCTTAAATCTGATCGAAGTGCCTTGTTTTTCAACTCACTATTTTCATTTCCTCTTTACCTTCAACAAAAGCTCCCCTAAATGAGATGTCTGATCTTCAAACATCTTCCTGAGAACAATTCCATTGTTTCTTAATAACCATTTAATATTTATTATGCTATCTTCCCAATCCTTTGTGACCTTACATCGAAGTAAAATGTGGATTTCCTCTTCCCTGACCCTACAAATGGGGCACATTGCTGGGATAACCTCCCCCCTAATTCCCCTTAGTTTCCAAACACCCAAATAAACCAACCTAGCTCCTTTTTTTTCATGATTTCTACAAATTAAATGTACTTTTCCTTCTCTGCGTCATCTTTTAGTTCCTAATAAAATGGCAGCGAGCCTTTTCTCTAACTTCGGCAAATATGATCTGCCTAGCTATTATCTTCCATTCTCGACCTCACTTCCCTCCATAAACCTCTTCCAAAGTAACCTATTTTAACTCACTTTATTTTCTCTACACGTACTATGTACGTAGTGTATAGAGAAGGCATTGCATTCCACCCAAAACTTCAATACCAAGATTTCACCAGAAATCCACGTATCCAAAAAAAGTATTTTCAGAAAAAGATCCGTGTGTGTGTGTCCGTGTGTCAATGTGTGTGTGTCACAAAAAGTCGGTAAAATACCAAACTTGGTATTTAAGTTTGGTATCTTCCAGGGCTGCGACACGAAGATTTTGAGAAAAATCCCTCTCCACCACAAACTACCCTTTACATAGAAAAAAAAATTAAAATTTTGGTTTGTCAAAAATGGCTCTAACGATTTTTATTAAAATACAATATATTCAAGATATTTATATGACAAATAAAATGTATATCTTGAATTTTTTGGGAATAGCCTCTAAAGACCTCTTTATTCTGAACGAATTTTGCTGAATTTTACGTAACTGATAAACTGTAAGAGATTAAGAAATACTTACTTCACAAAAAATGTAGATTGCGTTAAAACACACAATTTATGTCATATACATTGTTTTTCGTTGAATTGGCCATTTCTGAGCCATTCCTTGTTATTTGTTTCAAATATGAAATGCTTAAAATTTTCTCACACAGAAAGTTGTAAACTACTGCCCCTGCATAGAAATGGATTTCATCCACATGGCAACCGGTTTTTAAAAGATTTGACTGTCATTTTAGTCAAGTGTATTTCCTTATTTTTCTTCTACTTACATGCAAGCAAGTAATTAAGACAATTTCTGCTAATGTTTATCTCGATTGTCATAAAGTAGATAGATGGGTATGCTTTTTAACAATAAAGTCATGTGATGATGTAGAGAAAGCCATGTGAATGGAACTCATCAGATGTTTAATTACGTGTTCTCTGATTTTCCTCAACTACAGTGGCGAGTTATTTTCTCTGAAAACTGCAAGTCAATTGGTCCGAGCCGAAATGTTCTCTGGCATTAAAACATACTCTATTTCACAGCCACAAATTGCTATTGGCTGAAAATGGCAACACATGGCGGATGTTCTATTTGGAGTAGGACTTTTGATGGAAAAAAAGTCCTGGGGGATATAATTGTTGGTAAGGCATGCCTGAATGATGATGAGACACGTAGAATCACCCATTGCTATACTTGTTTTTAAATAACATAATTACAACAAACACTATTTAATATTGCATTCTATTTTTTTCTCCTTGTAATAAACTTGTTCACCTAACACTTGAATTGTAATGGTTTCTATCCACTTTTGATCAGCAGTGTACATATATATTGACACTTTCGTAGTTAGCATTATTATGAAGCAAAGCATCACTGTCCTTTGAATTCACGAGCGGCTGCACCTGGCGTTTCAGTAACGCCAATAGTTTGATGTTTATATCATCCGCTTTTGGTCTCTTTGGAAGACCTCCACCAAAAAAGCGACGTTTTGATTGGTGTAGTTTTTATTTGTCTTTTGAAATCATGAATGAAGACTTTCAGTTGCTTCCGTGAGACTGCTAATACCCATGGGGAATTATCCACACTCTTTGCGCGGATTTTCACAATGTTTCTTCAGTAGAATATATATTCTGGCTTGCAGGCCGTGGTCTAACAAATGAAAGTTTACCGACGTTTCGCCCGTGGCTTCTCTGGCATCTTCAGGGGATATTGGATTCTAGACAATTTCGCCAGAGTGAGGACTTTTCAGTGACTTCTCTGCCGTTTGTAGATGTTAGGCGGCACAATTCTCTTGTTTCTACTATCATAAGGCTATACATATTTTCAAAATAAAAATAACTTCAATAGAAAACAAGAATCATCCTGTATTTATAGTCTGGAATACATTGTTACTAAATGCATTTATGAAACCGTACAAACTAGCCGCTTCTCCTCACTGGGATTGGAGGAGCAGTTACTAATAAGGGCTAAACAAAGTATGGATTATTTGCTACAAATTGTGTATATGCGCCTCGTTAAAGTGAGGGTTGCGTATCTGTCTCACATTCAAGAGGTTGCGAGTTTGAATCTTGCTTAGGGCGAGTTACCCAGATAAGGTGTTTTTTCCCCTTGATTTTGCCTTATCCTGAGAAGACAACGTCGAATAACTTTAAGCTCCATGGTCCCCTGGATCATTTGAGCATCATCTCCTAATATTATTCATCGTCCGATATGACCAATCAGGTTAAAGGACGTTAAGCTTAAAAAAAAGTGTATACATTATATTATTAGCATCGGCTGGAAAAATCAACTATTCGAATTGCGATTGATGGAGCAGTGATGAATAAGAAACAAGAAGCCTGAACCGCCTCACGAATGTAAACGGCAAGCCATCTAAAACTGCTTAGCGAAGTCATGGGTGAAACATCGGGGAATTTTTATATTATACCACGGCGCATAACACCAAAACTAATATTCATATGTATGAAGGTCAGTCGTGAAAGCCTCAGTAATCCTTTCCTGAATGATCGTTAATCATTAATTGTTTTATTTTTTTTTTAAACTTTAAGCTCTTTAAGTCATATCGGACCATGAATGAATGGTGAAGTCACGCTAAAATAGCTCCGTATATACCTTTAATTTATCTGGCATTCGTCTTCTGAGAGCAAAGGAAAATCCCTCTGAATCAACCCTAAACCAAAGTCGAACTCGGTGTTTCTTGAGTTTGAAATGAAAGAAAGACATTGCGTTTTATTTATGGATGCTCTTTAGCTGCTGTGGTTCTCAGCGCCCCATTCTATACGGTGTGTGAAAGACCACTTAATTTTGCTCAGAGGCCTCACTATCAGGTTTGAGGTTCTTTTACGTGCCGTAAATCTAGACACGGGACCTACGGCTTTACTTTCCTTCCAAAGGAAGCCATGCTAAAGCTTTTTACGCCCGAAAAAAGTTTTGTTTTCCTTTTACTTTTATTTAGTTATTTATTTTGCTCTCAATTATATTGACATATTTAGGAATCCAGTTTTTTAGTGCTTCACATTCGAGAATTAGTGTCTATGGTACTTTTTCGCTTTTCACCCGTTTTATATATTTGTTTATCATGTTCTTAGAAACCAAATTATATTAATCTAGAATTCTCTTGCCTGTGTTTTGCATTAAAAAAAATCACTGCCACCAATAAGTGTGCTTAATCATATTTACCGCTCAATAAATACTATTAAGTTTATGAACTGGAATATTAGGATTACCTAATAATATTTTTAGTTTTTCAGGAAAGATATTAAATTGAATTTTAACCCCATACTTTAGTATTTACCAATTAATTATAAATATACAAATTTGGATAGCATTATTAGGATAATGATTGCGAACAATAATATTTTAATCATCCTTCATATGGTTTGATTTAACGAAGGTTGGTGAACAGATGAATGTCGCTCTGTTTCCAGTTATTAGTTTTTATTCTTTACAGTACTGTTAGATTTTTCAGACAAAATTGTATAGTTTCTCAAAAAATATGAAATAGGAATGTATTTTGATCCTGTTCCCTTTCCTTCCCTTAAGCTCTTATTAGCAGGGTTGTTTATAATACTGTTAGCATCTGCAGGGTACGCGCTAATGATATGCGAGGTATCCAGTCGTAAAATACATGTACCGTAAGACTTTAATGAACCTATGATTTACGTCATCGGTTTCCAACCCTCAGGTTACGTGCTGTATATTTAAAGGGTATACGGAAAATAAGCAGTAAGGGCGGAAAAAGGATGTAAAATTCCCGAAAACTAGAGGAGCTGTGTAGCATGATTAACGAACTAGAGATAGTTATTAATATTGAATATAATATAGTATTATACATTCTATAACTATATGCATAGGTGTTTTTTACTTTCTCTACACGTACTATGTACATAGTGTACAGAGAAGTTGCACCCAAAAATATGATACCGAGATTTCACCAAAAATACATGCCTTGAGAATACCTGAATCCCCCCCCAAAAAAAGCGTCGCCCTCCATGGTTTAATGGTTACCATACTAACTTCATATACCCAAGGCGACGTCAGAATACAGAACTGCCCCAGTGTACTAATTGCCAAAACTATGGACACACCAAGAACTATTGTCATCTAGGGCCCCGCTGCGTTCGCTGTATCGGCAGCCATCACTTCTCTAAATGTACAAAACCATCTACTACACCGGCTCAGTGTGTTCACTGTGAACAGGACCACCCAGCAAACTATCGTGGCTGTCCTCATTACTTAAAGCTGAAAGAACGTCAGTCTCGGCGCTCCCAGCAGCCGGCAGCACCTACACACCACAGTTCAGAGCGGCCACCCACGCCTTCTCTTCAACAGCACCCACAACAACAACAACCACAACGTCAACAGAGTCCTTCATCCCCTCATGTATCTACAAGGCCCTCTCGGGCTTATTCTCATGTATTGAGTGGTCGTTCTCCTGCCTTCCAAGACCGTCCTTCCGCCTCTTTACCGGAGGCTCCAACCTCCACAGCTCCGTCTTGGGCTTTTCTTAAAGATCTGCTTGCACAGCTTGGTACATTTCTCCGCACATTGTTTTCTCCGGTTCTGCCGCAAATGATGCAGCTTCTTCGCTCCCTACTCTCTCCTGTGTTTTCTGATGGCCAACCGTGATCTATTGTCTCTACGTCAGCTCACCCTCCTAAACTGGAACTCTAACGGCCTACGTGCCAAACGCTCCTCCTTTATTGCCTTTCTCACTCAGCACAATGTTGATATTGCTTGTGTTACGGAGACTCATTTTCTTCCCAATGAGACCTTCACTATTCCTGGCTATCTTATTTACCGGCAGGACCGCGAGGCAGAAAAGGCATCTGGTGGTGTTGCTCTTTTCATTAGACGTTCTCTGCGCCACAGCGAAATCTTTCTTCCACACGTGCCCAGTCTGGAGGTGGTGGGTATTAAACTTCACAGTGCAAATGATAGTGATCTCGTCATTCTCAGCGCCTACAAACCGCCCAATCGCCGGCTGAATATTACTTATCTCTCACTCCTCTTTCCTTTGGAGAACAGTACTCTTCTTTTGGGCGACCTTAACTGCAAGCACTCCTCCTGGGGGTGCCGATCCACCAATCCGAATGGTCGGCTTTTGTTTACGGCTCTACACACCTATGGTCTTTCGATATTGGCGCCGGCGGATCCTACTTATTACTCTTCAAACCCCTTAAATGCTCCTGATATTCTGGACATCGGTGTGCATCGCAATCTTCACCTTCCTACCTTCGTTTCCTCCCTGGGAGAACTTGACTCTGATCACTGCCCGGTGATTGTCACCTTTCAACTTCCACCTGCCTTGCTCCCACCGATTCCCAGACTCATAAATGGATATGTACATTGGGATAAATTTCAGTCTCATCTGGATGCGACACTCTGCAACTCTTATCAACTCACCACAACCCTTGATGTTGACCTTGCACTACAGCACTTTACTGACACCATATGCCGTTGTGTCCGTCTTTCCACTTCTCCCAATGTGCGACCTTATTCTCCACCTTCCTTACCCCTCTTCATTTTAAATCTTCTCCGAGAAAAGCATCAAGTTCGTCGACAGTGGCAACGAGACAGACAACCCTGGCTCCGTAGGAAGCTTAACGGTCTCATTCGACGGGTGAAGTTGGAGTTGGAGCGACATCGGCTTCAGTCCTATGAGCGCTATCTGGCATCACTCTCTCCTCACGACCATTCACTTTGGGCAGCTACCAAACGTGTTCTCCGTGAGCCGACTGTTGTGCCGGCGCTCTCTGCAAGCGGAAGACTTGTCACAGATATTGCTACCAAGTGTGATATTCTGGCCGATCATTTTGAGCGGGTGTTCACCCTCCCTCTGCCAGCCGCAGATGTTGCTGCAGTAGAACAGGAATTAACTACTCATCGCACTCGCCCTACAGCTCATCAAAGGATTTCTTTTACTAGCCCGCGGGAACTGTCTTCTCTGATTCGGGCTTTCCCACTTAAGAAATCTCCTGGACACGACTTGATTCCCAACATTGTTCTCAAGAAACTCTCCAAGAAAGCTCTTGCCTATTTGTCATCCCTCCTAAATGCCTGTCTACGCCTCGGCTATTTTCCTCGCTCCTGGAAGCTTGCTCATGTCGCGGTATTCCATAAGCCCAATAAACCAAAGCACCTACCAGACAGCTATCGTCCAATTAGTCTGTTGCCTACCTTCTCCAAGCTGTTTGAAAAAGTGATCCATCGCCGTCTACTCTCTTACCTTACTCATAACCATGTTATTCCGCCATTCCAATTTGGGTTTCGCTACAAACATTCCACTGCACATCAGCTTTTGCGTTTAACCCAGTCAATTGTCCATGGCTTTGAAGCCCGTCAATATACCACGGCAGTCTTTCTAGATGTGGCGCAGGCGTTCGATAAAGTTTGGCACGCCGGCTTGCTTCTCAAGTTACACCGCAGCGGTATTCCTCATTATTTATTGTTCTTAATAGAGAGTTTCCTATCTGACCGCAGCTTTTCAGTGCGTATTGGCGGTTTCCTTTCCTCTCCACGCACTATTACCGCCGGTGTCCCACAAGGCTCTATCTTGGCCCCCACACTATTCAGTATCTACACTTCTGATATTCCAGATTTGGCCCCGACTTCTTTAGCTCTCTATGCTGATGACACCGTTCTCTACTATTGTCATTCTAATCCTCAACACGCCTATCAAGTGGTACAACACTCCTTGGATCGCCTCACTCAGTGGTGCAACGCTTGGCGCATCTCTTTGAACCCTCAGAAGACTGAGGCTAAGATTTTCACTCTACGTCGCTATCCTGATCTTCTTCCGTTGCGTATTTATGGTAACGATGTGTCTTGGCTACCTGCTCCTGTTCCAGTCAAGTATCTTGGGGTGCTTATGGACCCTCGACTGACTTGGCGTGCTCACATCGATCGCCTCATTTCCCTGGCTTCCGGACGGCTTTCCAAACTCTCGCCATTGCTTCATCGTCGTACCACTCTTGGATTGGAGTCCTCCGTATTACTCTACAAGTCCCTCGTTCGTCCGCTTATCACCTATGCCTGCCAGGTGTGGGGAGCCGCCCACACTAGCCATCTACGTCGTCTCCAAGTCATTCAGCACCGCTTTATGCGCATCGCTACCAATGCTCCTTGGTTTATTCGTAATCAGCAGCTCCATCACGAACTGGGACTCTTACCTCTTCACGACTTTATTCGGAGGATCGCCCGTCGTTTCTTTTCCACATTGAAGGATGTTCCTGGAGCAGTGCACTATAACATAGGCGTTCGTACGCGCCAGCCAACCCGCTTGAAGAGAAGACTACCGCAAGACCTACTTCTGAGTGATCCCTCTGATTCTAACTCTAGTGATTGATATGCTCTTTTACCTCTTGTGTGCTGCGTCTTATACCTGATGTTCGTTTATAACATACTGTAGATATGGGGTGGCCTGTAAGCCTCCTCTAAATGTTATTGTCATTGCCCTGTATGTTATCACTGATCTGTAAAGCATTGTACTGCTGATCGATCAAAAATAAATAAATAAAAAAAAATATACCCAAGGTCGCGGGTTCAAACCCGGCGGAGAACAATGGATTTTTTTGGGCGTAAAAATCCTTAGCACGGCTTCCTTCGGAAGGGAAGTAAAGCCGTTGGTCCCGAGTTGTAGATTTACGGCACGTAAAAGAAACTCGAGCATGATAGAAAGGCCTCTGAACAAAATTAAGCGGTCGTTCACGTCCAACATAGAATTGGATGCTGAGAACCGCAGCAGTTAAAGAGCGTCCAAAAATAAAACGCAATTTCACTTTTTTCCCAAAAAGGCATTCTGTGAAACATGTCCGTATGTGTGTGTCTGTATCTTTGGACAGCATAGCTCAAAAACGAAAAGACCGTTAAATACAGAACTTGGTATTTAAGTTTGGTATCTTCCAAGGATGCGACACGAAGATTCAAGAAAATCCCCCCACCCCCATCTACCCTTACATGGAAAAATCTCAAAAATGGCTCTAATAATTTTGATTAAAGTCTCTTATACTTAATATATTTACATGAAAATTAAAATGTATATCTTCAATTTTCTGGGAATAGCCTCTGAAGACATGTTTATTCTAAATTACTTTTGTGGAATTTTGTATAACTGGTAAACCGTAAAAGATAGACAAGAGCTTACCACACAAAAATGAAGGGCTCATTAAAACACAGAATCTATGTTATATACATTATTTTCGTGGAGTTGGCCGTTTCATAGATGTTCCTTGTTATTAGTTTCAGCTTTAAAATACTTATACCTACTTTTCTCATAGGGGAATTTCTTAACTCCTGTCCACACAAACAAAGGTACATCATTCACATAGCAAACCACTTTTAAGATTTTTTACTATTACTTTAGGCTATGATACTTCCTTATTTCTCTTCTACTCACAAGGAAGCAACTAATAAGACCCTTTCTGCAAATTTTTTTCTCGATTAGCATTAAGTAAATAAGAATAACCTTTTTAACAATAATTTATTGTAGAGATGTAGAGAAAGTCATGTGATTGGAATACACCAGATTTGTACGTTTTACAGCCTGTATAATTCAGAGAAACTTCGTATTTCATAATTTTTAACATATTATTTTTAAGTTTAACGATTTTCCCTTTTGAAACAATTTCCATTGTCAATGTAACCGACTTTCTATATAACTAATCAGTTTTATACCAAACACTTTTAGAACATCCCAGCTCATATTCCCAACAATTGAGAAAATACAGCATTGCCTCTATATGATGTTATTTGCGAAATTAAACTTTATTTTTAAGAGATTTTTATTTCCTCGAAATGTGCTTCGTTCCCATATTGTAATTAGCATTAAGCAAGGACAATTCGGCCAATGTCTTGTTTCTCCGTTTTATTGTTCCTTTTAAATTAAAAGGATTCTATATTATTAAAATCTATGAATTTTAAGCTAAAAGGATTCTATATTATTAAAATCTATAAATTCGATGTAATTTTTATATTATAGTTTGTTATTTTATTATCTATGAATTTTAAGCTAAAAGGATTCTATATTATTAAAATCTATAAATTCGATGTAATTTTTATATTATAGTTTGTTATTTTATTATTAAGTATGGACACAAACATTTATTTTTAAATAACGAAGTTCATCTCTTCCAAACTCTTAAGACGTTTTGATTTTAAAATATGTAGTTCCTCATCTTTGGCAATTTTTTCTTCGTGGTTTGATATTTCCCTCCACAAAATATATATAATATGTAAAATACTTGCTCAAAAGTTTCCTGTCTGTGCATCCAACCAACCTAACCTAACCAACCACCAGATTTTTTTTTACCTTATCATAGGAGCACCCCAGCAAATCTAGCTTTCTTCAATCGCCCCATATCTTCATCTCCTCTACCTCCGCATATTAACTTTATTAGAAAAAGGCTTGTGTGAGCATAACTCAAAAACGGAAAGTCCATTAGTACCATATTCTAAGAAAATTCCCTTACCCTTTACATGAAACATTTTCATTTCTTCAAAATGGCTCTTGATGATTTTGTGATGATGTTTGAGATAGACATTTCATTTGTTATGAAAATATCCTTAATTTTATGAAAATAGCCTCTGAAGTTGTTTTCACTCTGGATGACTGCTGCTTATCTGGTAAAATGTAAGAGAGACGAACTCTTACTAGACAAAAAATATAGATCTCGTTAAAGCACACTTTATGTCCAATACAACCTATTTTTGTACATTAATTTCTGGTTATTCCAATTTTTGCAATGCTGTAACTCTTTTCAAATGGGAAGCTGTTATTCGTTTTTATTTTGTTTTATTCCTGGGTATGACTTAGTACTAGATTTAGAAAATTTAATATCGCTTTAGTCTAGTGAATTCCCTTACTTCCCTTCTACTTACAAGGTACTGAGTAATAAAACCATTTCTGCTAATGCTTATTTCGATTAGCTGAAGTGGATAGAAAAATAGCCTTTTAAAATAATAGTTTGTTACCAAATGGGTAGAGGAAGTTCTGTGAACGGAACACATACACATTTTGCCGCTGCGTTCATTTGTTTGTTCGTTATTCATACTTTGATTATAGTATTGCAGAGCTTGAAAACTTGTTTTTGCCTGTAGTAACAATTTGTTTTTACCTAATATTCTCAAAATATTCAGTTGTTTATTAATATTGTTTAATATCTTGATTTCCTCGAGGTTCTGCTTCAAATAAAACACAACAAAAGTGTCTGTGTGTGTGTGATTTGCTAAGAAAGATGAAATAGGTAATTCGCTCTGATGATGATAATAATTATGTAACAAAAATACAAAACAAAAATGACACTTTGTTTCATTTTAATTCTCTCACTGAATACCATTCGTAAACGCTGATTATTTCCATTTGGGAATACAATTGCTCTTTTAAACTTGTGTTTGTTGTTATAAGATAATTATTTCAAGCCCTTCTGTATCAAAATAATCATCTTAAAACAAACATTAGTTAAGCACAAATTAAATTACTGGAAAATTACCACTCACATTACTGAAGAGAACAGAAGAAAAATACCAACGTGCCTAAAGCAAAATGAGGTGTAAAATATTGTTTAGAGATAACTGCTGGCTTGAACCGAATATAAAACATTTAATAAAATAAACAACCTGAGGTCTACTTTTTTCTCAATTGTTCCCGCACTCTGATCATGTTGTGTTGGTCGCTAAATGAAATATTAACAAGAACTATTATAATTTGCATACGTGTTGCAAGAGGTCTGTCTAAATGTTTGAAGTAATCTGTCATAATTTTAAATGTAGTAAAAGCAACTTTGTTTTCTATTATTTATATGTTTAAATGGATTAAATAGAAGCTAATGAGTTACAAATTCGCCTTAATATTGTTGTGTTCATGATTAAAGTGTTTAAAATAATCATACTGAAGTAGAAAAGAAGGGGGCATTTATTGGACATAAACATTTTACACATTGTGACGAGAAGCTATGACCCAAGCTTTGGGAGTTGGAGAGATACAGAGATAAATAGCGCTCTCGACCAGCATAAACTCCGGAAGCGCTATCGACAAATAACTAGAATCTTCTGGAAATGTCCCTTCTCTCTGCTTCTAGAACAAAATAGAATGCTCTGTATAAATTTTCACCGCTACAAAAGCCTAGGTTTTGCATTTATGAAATAAGTTATTGAGGTAGTGAATACAATTCTGATGCGACAAAAAGTACTGTTCTCTTGAGGAGAGTGTATCACAAATTCGTCACTTATTATTTAATTCTCGTATATAATTTATTTCACACATTGTTTTACAGATAAGATCTTAATTTAATTAGCTACCTAAAAATTAACTATATATATTTTAGGTAGCCAGCATTCTACTTAATCTATAAAAACAATAACAACTTTAAAACCATATTAGCTTTCCAAAAGTCAAGTCATATCTTGCTATATTCTTAATAATGCATTTTTATATTACTGTGCTATTTCCATTTAATAACAAATACCTCATTTATTTACTAAAATATAAGTACTTTAAAATTATCATTTAGATACTTCATTAAAACCATTATTTATAAAACTCTTCTATTCCCTCTTATCATACTAACCTTCCACTTTAAACTATTTTTGTCACTTTAATAATCTTCATATTTATCATCATTTTTAACTTGTATTTTATGAATTCAGATGTTGCACCATTAATTGCCTAATTTAATAAACACTTTATTCTTTCCTTTTACTAACAATTGGTATTATAACAAATGATTTATTGACTCAATATTTAATTCAGTGCAACAAATAATTCACTAAGCGCTTCGATGCGTAGACAGTTGACGGCTTTCTGCATTCATGGTTCGCGCGCCACTGTGCGTAAAAAAACACACACACTCACTCACACATAAACAGGCTGAATCAAAAATATTTTTACAAAGTTTTGAGACAGGTTTTTTTACATCAAAACAACAACATAAAATCATATAAACACATGTCCTAAAACCCTCAATTTATTGAGGTTCAATTAATCAAAACACTTTAAAGTGACACATTATTCTATTCCACACAAAAACCACTTGCAGCAAAAGATTCAAGTATCCTCCTCTTGCTTCTAGATACGCATGTACTCGTCGAAGCATGGAATGTCAAATAATGTCAGTTGGTGTCGTATGATTTTGCAGGCTTCGTGACACGTAGAGTAAGAGTTTCTTCATCCGGGTGTCTGCTGCATAAACCAATTGTTTGAGATGCCCCCAAAGATAAAAAGCCAAAGGATTGAGGTCGGGGGAACGTGTAGGTCATGGAACTAGTCCTCTTCTATCTATCTGCCATGCTAGATACCAGCCAGTGCATCTCGAACAATGAGAATAAAATGTGCTAGAACATCATGCATAAACCACAGTTTCTTCTTATTTACAGAAGTACATTTTCTAATAAGTCTGAATGAAATTTCTGTACAGCACTTGTAAGGAGTGTTGGGGGAATGTATTAACATATGTGATAAATGACAAAAGCTAACAATGGCAGCCATGGCAACACAAGGCCAACTTTGCAGGGTAAAATGGGTCAAAGCCTTCTTTGAATGAGTGCATAAATAAATTAATTGATTATGTTGGGCCCGGAAAGCTGTTGAAGGTGACTTTCATTAATAAACTGATAACGTGAAAATGAAATGTTTTAGAGTATATATTTTTATATGAACCTATTTTCTTGTTTTGAAGTCAGGAATCCATAAGCAAATGTTGTAAAAGTATTTCTGAATCATCCTGTATACACACGGCTTGCAATACTTCCTCCCTTCATAGCTAAAAAGGGCTTTCACTGAACTTGCTGGAAGCTTGTGGGAACCGAATCCATAGTCGTGCTCCATAGATTGGTTACCGTCACGCCGCATTTCATGTGTTGTTCAAGGTCTACAAATGCGATGACTCACACAGCAAGGCAAACGTGAGTGCACTCTCATACAGCACTATCCCACTACTGACTACTAAACACATCGTTCACTTTTCACTCCTTCTAGTGCAAGAGATATCTTGTTTTCGACTCCCCAGCGAGTGAACCACCCGGAGAGAAGGTAGCGTCATGCATACGTCATTACGTAGCTATGTCGCGAAGAAAATGTGACAGCGCGCGTTTGAACTGAAACACATTAGTAAGGTGACAGTGAAGCCTGGACATGCCACGATATTGAGACACAATGCCGCACGGTTCAGGTAGACTGTACATGGTAGACCCCATGTTTCATCCGTTCAATTGTTTTCCGGTCCAGTACAAGGTTCCTTACCCGTTGACCCTTAGGCGTGCCTTCACCACCTCACTTCTTACGGGTACAACTACATCGGTCTTCGGGACACCCTGCAGATCCCGGGATGTTCGTGGGGGCTGCGGAGCAACACCTCATGTCGGCCGAGTTGCAAGACTTCCGGCCGACGAGGACTGTCGTCTAGTGGCTCCTGGGGGCATCCAGTCCCAGAATCACTTCTTCGGCCACCGTCGCGACAAATACCCACAGGCTAGTGCTCCGTCGCATTGTCGACTCGTTTCCACAGATGAGATGTCGCCCGATCACTAGTTCGAAGGATGTTCGTGTCAGCAAGCCCTTTACCACGTCAGGTTTGATTGTAATCACGGCTGCACCTGTGTCTACGAGCTGCCCTTATACCCAGCGGTCTGCGATGAGGCTGTCGTCAACTCTTATGCCAAGGCATGTAGCGACATCGAGGAACTGGTAGACGGACCCGACGTGATTCTCGACATTCGTTACACTGAACTTTAAAGTGTTTTTTGATAAGCCCTGGAAATAATAAAAAGGACGTTTCCAGCAAACGACAAAACACTTTCATAGTGCAATGTGGAATATTTACGTTATGATCGATAGCTTTCTTGCTCATGGAAATATAGCTGCGAGGTCTACTCAGTTTTCTGTTTAGGGTTTAATAAAACATGCAATCATAAAAAAATATATACCCAAAGTGATACTTGATTCAGACAGAAGCAAAAAGAAAAAGAAGGAAAGCTTCCTTTATTAAATAAACATTGTGGGGCTATTTTATGTGCGGAAAAATGAATTGTGAATAAAAATGCACTGAAGCATACAAATAAATAATTAGATGGTAAAACGCCAAAACAAGATTACGTGAACATACACTATTGTTTATAAATGCACTCCATACCCACTCCTAAAGAGCTGAACTTCCCCTTCCCGTTCTTCTTTACACCAGTTGTGCCCCGACGTGATAGCTTTTAGATGACATTTCACTGTCCTTTGATCTATTCTGGTATAGCTATATTCAGAGCATCCAACATAGCAAAAAACCTGGGGTAAAGTTCATAACCAGGTTGGGTACGTCGAAGTTGAAGCATTTTTTGTTCTCTCCTGCCCCCAACGTTTGATTTCTTAGTCTTCAACTGGCAGAAGCCGAAGTTTGTCATACCTGTTGGTTGGAGTTCTCGTTTCGAATGTATTGCCTCTTCCTTCGGTCCCGTTAATACTGCTGAGTACCAGAATGATGTGTACGTTGACTACGTGTGCATCGGTATACTTAAAGAAAATTACGCGGTAACGGAGATCTCATTTTGCGTGGCAGGCAGAAACTCCCATAAATAATAATTCGCAGTTTACTTATGAATATTAGCTGCATTTCACATCACTCATTACTGTCATCATTTTAATGCAATGTCGCATTCACAAAGAGCTATAAATGCAGATATAAGCGCAATACTTTGCACCCATGTTACTCAATGGAAGCATTCACCTAGACTTGCGCAATGCAAAAGTTTGCCAACTCCAAACTTTATGTTTGCATAGCGTTCCGCACTATGACGCTAGATGCTTTTGTGATCGAAGCATAGCGATAGTTGTGCGTATGTAATTGTAGTTACAAATGATTTACTGAACTTTCTTATATAATATTGTTGGTTTTATTATTCGATTTGATAATCTCTGTGCTCTTGGAGGTTTTGCACATTATAATTTAATTTCTTGCGTCACGCTCACGATTACATTTTCATACCTCACCAGCTGTTACTTTAGCGTTGCGAATTCATTATGAGTATAGATTGACTCGTGCGGTACTGACATACTGGACTTGCTTCTATCGAAGACCACTTTGATATATGTTTTATTTATGGCAGTCATTAACTTACCTACACGTGTTATTTTTCAGCCTCTTCGGGAAATTCAATACACCACAATACACTTGAGCTTTTGATAAAGAATTCATATAATCCGCCAAAGGTCTTCAGAAACACACTTTAATTTTTAAGCGCGAATGTTTTTTCTGGAGCGCAGTGAATTCAGCTCGGCTACATTGAGAGTCTTAACCAAAAATATACCCTGTTTATACAAAAGTATATCACACTTGGAAGATACCTTACTGACTTTCGATTGGCTAATAAATCGCGCCATTATTGGCGTGGATACACCGTTATGTCACTTTGCATACTATCGTAGCTGACGAGATAGAC
Source organism: Hymenopus coronatus (assembly GCA_030762935.1). Lineage (NCBI taxonomy): Eukaryota > Metazoa > Arthropoda > Insecta > Mantodea > Hymenopodidae > Hymenopus > Hymenopus coronatus. The sequence continues at coordinate 59,617,966 of CM060882.1, forward strand.
TGCGGCGCGAATCGATGAAACTTATTTCCCTATTAAAATATAGATGTACTACACGACTGTATTTTACATCATCTGGCCATGACTGAAGCAGAAGAATCGCATGCTTTCAGTTAGCGTCGCAGCCTGTCTATCTCGTTAGCCACCACATACTAATATTTTTAACCATACGTAATACAGATTTCCCGATTTCTCTCTCAAATTGCGTTGCATACACCTTAAGGATTATCCACATCGAAACATTAACCTTAACGGGAAGGCATAAATTCGCTTTGCCATTCATAATGCCTACTAAACTTTAGCGTCAAAATGATATAATTTAAGTAGAAAGTGATCATAATGAAGCTTACAATGATTAACGTATTGCAGCAATGTATTTTATATTATTAAAACTCATGCTTTTGTGTACTATATGTTATGTTTTTCAACACATGAAATCAAACGAATAGTCTATAACCAAACGTTTCACACAAGGTCGAATAAGTCTTTAAATCTACTACTTTCCCGACCGAGTACTATATACATACATAGTATTAAAGAAGGTAGTGTATTCCACCCAAAAATTCGAAGTCAGAAATATACCGAAAATACATGTTTTGAGACCATCTGAATCCCATAAAGAATTTTTAGAAAAATATCCGTATACGTGTACAACATAACTCTAAAACGAAAAGTCGGTTAAACATAAAACTTAGTATTTAAGTTTACTATCTTTCAGGAATGCAACACGAAGATTTTAAAGAAAAGTTCTCCACCCGAAACTACCCTTTACATGGAAAAATGATCGAATATTTTTTTTTTTCAAAAATGGCTCTTGACTGATTTTTATTAAAGTACCGCATTTCAAAGATATTTACAAGAAATATAAAATTTAGGTATATAAAGGAATAGATCTTCATTGTAGATGACTTGTGTATTACTAATAAATCATAAGATTTAGTCAAACGTTTATTACAAAAATGTATTTAAGCCATATTGACCTTTATCTAGAGTTATTCATTTCCGAAATAGCCCTTGTTTCTGATTTCAATTTTAGAATACTCAAAACTTTTCTCACACAGGAACTTATCATTTCTTTATCTTTTTTTTTACCTCTGGTCAGCAAAGAGAACCGAATTGAATCACATAGTGACCATCTTTTAAACAAATTGACTTTACAAACCAATTCAATACATCCTTCACAAACAGCATTGATGTCTAACAATTTTCAATGTTAAAATAAATAATCCGAAGAGAAGATAAATATTTTGGAAGTATTTTATTTAAACATTTAAATATATTTCTGTATTTTTACATATTTTTCATTTTTGCTTCATCCTGGTGCATTCCCTCATTTCCCTGCTACTTGTAAATATTTAAGTAATAAGGCCATCTTGATTACTGTGAAGTAGAGAGAATAATAAGTTGCGTTGTTACAGAATATACCGAAAAAGCCATGTGAATCGGACATAATCAGTTTGTTTTATGTATAGGTTCGTTTGCAATATGTTTCCAAATATTTAGTTGTCACAAATTGTCTTGTTATCGTAATGACAAGGATGCCTTTCAAATAAAATAATTAGGTTATCAAAATAATCCATTTTTCTCTTTTATGTTATGTAGCCCGATAGAACTTCTTCATATTCTGTTTACGCAAACACAAAATCTTGGAGATTTGGTGTCAGGGTTCGGCGATAGTGTTCATGTTCATGTTAACGAAATCGTAATGAATGGTCCCTTTTATTAACCTGCACTTGCGTTAAGGTTTCTATCGGAAAGGAACTTTACAATTTTTAGATATGTAGATAGATCTATCTTTATTTATGTCAAATTATTAAGTTATTACACAAACACTTACTGCATGGGTCGTTAATTGTGAATGCATATTTAAGATGCAGTTAAAGAAAAACAGGCAAAAGAGAAAAAGAAAGAAAAAGAAAGGACAACATAGAGATAAATTGACTTCGACTAACTGGACAAGTTTCATCTGGTGTTGTCAGTTACTCTGGTCAGCCAGTAAATCCAAACATGCCAATCTCCTTCTAGTGTGACTAAATCATTTTTCTTTTAGTTTAATTGTTCGCTAGAATATGTATCAAGGCTTCTTGGGCAGATTCTCCTACCAGAACTGTCTGTCATTTTCTGTGATCTCCAATTTCCCACCTTAAACTATGCCATTTCTGATTTGCCCTTCCTTTCTAAGTGAGGTATATATGCCTCTTTATCCCATTTGCTTTATTTCATTTGCTAGAGAGGGTTTAATTGTACATCTCGATTCAATTTCTAGGCGGTAGATGTCTGTTACTCTTCTTTTTGACAGCTTTCAATGTTTTTGTTATATGTTTCGCCTCTTTGCCATACGACCCCAGCCTGTTCTTCTCAAACCTCTTTTAAATTCGGCGACCCAAGACCTGAAAGAAAGTTTTCCCACTGGTATTTATTGCATATAGAACATAGAGTGGAATTATCTCCCTGCATCGGTTTCAACCTTACTTCACTGCTCTTATGTTGTTACAGTGCACTGTGTCATGACAACCTCCCGCAGAACTCCAGAGTTAGATATGTCTTATGAAACTCCAAGAACTCTCTTCCAAAGTTCTAGCTGTGCTTTGTGTATGTGCTCTGTGATTTACCACCCCCAAATTTCACTTCCGCATAAAAAAATCGGCCTCATCATAGCGTTGTACTTCTTTTCTAATGGCCCTACTGGAGAGTACATATATTTCTTTAACTGGCCTCGTGCTTTTAATTAGTGGCTGACAGAAGTTTGTTCCATTTTCCTTTCATGTCTAACATTACTCCTAAATAGGAGACATGTTTAATTTTTGAATTCCTAGACCTTGTAATACCATTTTCCCCCCTGCCATAAACATAACCATTTTTGAAAGTTATTATTTTCGTTTTGTGGATGTTTACTACCATACCCCATAATTTACAATATTCTTCCAACCTAATAATACCTTTCTGTACGCCTTCTATTGCTACAGACAAAATTGTGATGGCATCCGCGTATTGTACAGGAATGCAGACATCCTCTACTTGCGGAGCATTCATTTCTTCTGCTAATAATCGTCTGATATATTGGCTATGAATAAATTTAACAACAGGGGCGATAAAATACATACCTAACGAACTGCTCTGCTGGCCTATTTACATTCGGTGTAATGCTAAATCACACTATTGTAAATTTGCATTATAGCTCTCATCATTTTACCGGAGTAAAAAGCGTATCCCTCTGCACACTGTCAAAAGGCATTTTAAAATCAACGAAAGCACAATAAAGTTAGCCTCTAAGTGATACACTGCAGCAAAGATGATTTCCCCTATACTAAGAAACTTAAAAAGAACATGGGTATATCGTAAAGCTGGCTACCACAGCTGCACTTTTAAACTTCGGCTACCGGGAACAATTTAACGTAGGCAGCGATTACAAAGATAAAAAATTGTGACCTCCGTAATACATACAAAAAACACATTTATAAAATTAATCTTTATATATATACAGAGCTGTCCAAAAAATGTATACACTGTTTAACAGTCCATAACTTGCAAACTAATAGGCGGAAACATCTCATTTTTGATAGTGAAATAGTTTATAGTTCCGGCAATCGCCACACAAGCGGTATCTGATGACAGTTGCCAGTAAGCATTCTTTTGTTGTTAGTTACTTGAGTAAACATGGCTGGCGCAAGGCTTACATTCGATGAAAGGAAGTCAGTTTTGAAGTGGTACATTAGGTACGAAAACATTAGTCAGGTTCGACGCCAGTGGCGAAATTAGTATCAAACAGAGCCACCGACACATTTAACAATTGCGCGCACTCAAGACAAGTTTGAAGTCAACGACTGTGTTACAGATGTACAGAAACAACGGCCTGTAGCAGAAACAAGTCCAGCGAAAGGTTTTACTTCCAACAAGATGGTGTACCAACCCACTATCATAATCGTAACAGGGAGTATCTCAACGAAAATCAACCTGCACGATGGATAGGCCGAAGAGGTGCTATAGAATATCCACCACGTTCCCCAGACTTAACGCCTCTGGATGTTTACATATGGGGAACATTAAAGGACGTCGTTTATGGACAAAAGCCACGCACATTGGATAATCTACGAGAATGTATCGTACATCCATGTGCTGATAGCCAACTGAACACGTTGCAGTCGGTAGTTCGTGCTACAGTTCGGCGGCATCGTCTGTGTATGGATGTTTAATGGTGACAATTTCTAACACCTACAGTGATATCTGTAAGTTGGACTTTAAGCTACACTTTCACAGAAAAATGAGACATTTCCGCTAATGAGATTGCAAATTATGGACCGTTAAACAGTGTATACCTTTTGGACCACTCTATATATATATACTTAGTGGCATTCCTGCCTCAATTGACCACAATTTTAGACGGCCAATGCTTATCTCATTAACTTGCGCATGCGCTGTGGTGTCACCGTGGAAAAGAGACCATATAATTTTGGCAACTTTCGTTAATTTTGGGAGTAGTTTAGGAGTCCCTGGTAGAGTAAGAATAATTCACAATAACAACACAGCTAGTTAGTATCACAGGCATAAATGGGATTAGTTTTGCCACGAATCGTCCTACTATTTACTTAGCCTAGTGAAACATGTTTTAAAGGTGCAGTTTGTTAATTACCAAATATTACGATCATATACCTTGTTTACACCTTATGGGTAGAGAAGTTAAAATGAATGTAACAATTTTTCAACAAACTCATCTTTCAAAGGCTTATTGTTCTACCTATTTAATGTTAATTCAAATAAACACTTACTTAACGGTTTTGTTAAACATGTCTTTGTAAGTACAATGAGAATAGGGAAATGCAGAAAACTAGTCAAAGATTTAAAGAAGTGGTCATTAAGGCATGGGTTTGAACTTAGTTCTCTTTGCACAAGCAGGAGAGACAAATCATTATTGCTTCCCCTTCAAGAAAAGTAAAAGTATTTGAAAATTCAAATCAATAACAAGAAATATCTCGGAAATGGTTAACTCCATAAACGTTATTTAAAAATGACGTCCTTAAACGAGATTATATTTTTTGTGCAATAACATTTTTCTGCCTCTTACGGTTTACGCGTTGTGTAAAAGTCATTCAGAATAAACAGGACTTCTGACAATATTCACATAAAATTAAGTATATACATTCATTTTTCATGAGAATTTCTTAAACGTATGGTATTTCTATAAATTAATTTCTCAATGTAAAGATAGTTTGGGATGCGGGATTTTCTTTCAAATCCTTCTGCGATATTCTTGGTAAAATACCATGTTTGGTTTTCGTTTTTAGAGTTATGCTGTTTACACAGCCGCACATACAGACATGCACGCACAGACGTGTTTCCACTTTTTTTACTTTACGTAGTTGAGAAAGTAAACATTAACTAGAAACATTTAATTGGTTTAGAATAAGACTACATTGGCTATCGCAAAAAATGCTCAAGCTGGCTTTGAGAATGGATATCTTTTCATCAAACCACTTTAATCGCATCAGATTATTTTTTTTAAAGTTAAAAAGGAATATCAGCTTAAGAATAATGCCCCTAAACTTGTAGAAAGTTCTTCTTTGCCTTCTCCACATTCATTATAAACGAAAGTGAAAATTCTTAAAAAGAAGGTGGATGAACTGTAACTGTAGCGAAGTTCATTAGGTGCCTGCACTCACACCTCCTGGAAAACTTGAGTATATAATAACGTTAAAGAAGAGGCAAACTGCCCGCTTATGTTATAGACGGCTAATCATATAAACGAGGCTTTTCAAGTTACGCAAGGGAGCTTTTGTTTTAAACTGCCTAGAGCCTACGTCATCTTATGGAAGAAGATTTTTAATGAAAAAATGTTGGTGAGAAATGTCTGCAGAGAATATGCTCCACCCTCACTCACTTAATCCCGTAACGACGTCAGCACTGTTGAGGAAACTACGGTTTAAACAATTCAACAGTAAACTTTGTTATGTAGAACGAAAAAGTTACCTTTTGCATCCTCGTGTAACTTTTTTATTCTTTCTTTAAGGAAAGAGAAGATACTGTTCTGATTTTCTGGAAATTTTCTTTAGTGAAAACTTTATTAAATGGCGTTTACAACGCAGAGAGGCTGTAAAAGAAAAACTATTCCTAATTTTCTGATGTAATAGAGGACATAAAATTTAACATTTTGTCTTCACAATGTCCAGAAATGCTTCATTTCCATGTGGCAGCAGTATGAGTTAAAAAAAGATGATGCGTTTTACTGATATGACTTTGTCTACCTTTGCCTTACTACCTATTCTTACAGAAACTGATTCCTCTATCTACTTCATACTAATCAAATAAATTTAGGAGAAAGGTATATTACTTAGTGCCTTATAAGTAGAAGGGAACTAAGGGAATACACTAGACTAAAACTAGACACATATTCACCTTTTTTAAGTATGATTTATACAGGGGACCCTAAAACGTGCATTTCCGATGAAATCTCTTATCAAATGTTTGGGTGGAGTGCAATACCTTCTCTACCTATGTACTATGTAGACAAAGTAAAAAAAAAATCTGATGTGTACCATTCACATGACTTTCTCCATATCCCTGCAACAAATAATTCTTAAAAAGCTTATACTTCTATTTACTTTATGCTAATCAGAAAAAATTAGCAGAAATAGTCTTATTGCTCTCTTCCTTGTAAGTAGAAGCAAAATAAGGGACAACCGTGGGTTAAAGTGATAGTCAAAAGCTGGTTGCTATGTCAATGAAGTTCCTTTGTTTATATGGATAGGAGTTGACAAGTTCCTGTATGAGAAAAGTATACGTTTTTCATAGCAGAAACAAAAATAAGGAATGTCACAAAAACGACGAACTCCACGAAAAAAATGTATATAACATAAATTGTGTGTTTTAAAGTGCTCTACATTTTTTGTGTAGTAAATTTTTGTCCGTCTCTTACGGTTTAGCAGTCATTCAAAATTTAGTAAAATTCATCAAGAATAAACTACTCTTCAGAGGCTATTCCCAGAAAATTCAAGATATACATTTCATTTGTGAGTTAAATATGTTTAATATCCGAAATTTTAATCAAAATCGTTAGAGCCATTTTTAAGAAAATCAAAATTTTCGAAAAAAGTTCCATGTAAAGGGTAGTTGGGGGTGGGTGGATTTTTCTCAAAATCTTCGTGTCGCATCCCTGGAAAATACTAAACGTAAATACCAAGTTTGGTATTTTACCGACTTTTCGTTTTTGAGTTATCGTGTTCACAGACACACGGACACACGGACACACACACACACACACACACGGACACACGGACACACACACACACGGACCTTTTTGTGAAAATGCTTTTTTTTGGATATTTGGGACCCTAAAACATATATTTCCGGTGAAATCTCGGTATCGAATTTTTGGTGGAGTGCAATACTTTATCTATATACTATGTACATAGTGCGTATGGAGAAAGTAATAAGTTTACAAGAAAGTGTACATCACGCAGAGCCAGTAACTATAAATACCTATATTAAAATGGCTTACAGGTATTAATTATGTATACGCATGGGTGTCCGAGATATTCTATTACGGCTACCACCCTCTGGAGGAAGGAATGAAATAACGCTAGGGTATAGACCGTCAGCAGACAGGCCACAGACACACATGGAAGTGATAACAGTTCCAGGCTCGAGACCAGTACTAATTCTGTAACTCTTCTTGGAGGAAGATGAACACAGTTCTCTAGAGTGTTGGGAGCCCTTTGAGTAACCATTTTCGACATCTGTCTGGCACCTCGTAACGAAATATAGAAGCATCCTTGAAACATAAAAAGAAAACTGAATGAAAGGGGAGTGATATAAAATAAATCGGAGGAATAGATGAGATCCCACATCAACATTCTTCTACCGACCAGGGAAACCCCCAAAAAACCAAAAGGCAGAGTAGGTGGTGGACGGGAGTTGAACCGGGAAGCTCCTAAATGTCAGTCTTTCGCGTTACCGTGGAGCTATTACAGTCGGTCATTAATTGGATAAGTTACTTACGAACACCAAAGTATAATATGCCACAATGCAAGTGTGTTGGCATCTAGCGGCAATAAAGGGAACACTATAGCTTTAAAAGTATGTTAGGTTGGCTTTCGCACCAAAATGTAATGCGAAGTAGATGCTGAAAAAATTATAATAGCAATGTGTTAATTATCCCGAATTCTGATGACTGGTTTCTGATGGCAACTTTAATTGTTGCATTATGAACACTGCTAACGTATACATAAGCGTGGCGATGTATTTGATTTTGTATAGTGTTTTCTTTAAATAATGTTGACAGACTCCCCCTATTAGTTGTGTACAAAGTGATGGTCGAAATGAGTGGGACACGGAAGCATTATATCTGAGTGGCTGGAAGGTATTCGCTAGACACGCGCTAGAGCTGAGATGGGGTATGAACCCATTAGCTTAAATTTAGCTTTCTGTTTTACATTTTGGTGTAAGGTACATTTTATATATATTTTAGTATCACAGTGTAATTCTTTTAAATGTAGTTATGGCGATAGCTACCCTCCCATATTGGTTTGATCTCTGGCAGTCAAACACTAAAAATATGAACAGAGGCCGGTTTCCAGATCAGGAACGAAGGACGGAGGAAGTAAAATAACTTTTATTCGTAGATGCTCTTCAACAAGGGTGTTGAATGATGCCAGTATTACTGTTTCTGCCAGTATGCTAATCTGTTTTCATTTAAATTAATTGAAAGTATGTTCAATTAAACAGTGCGTATTTAATGGAAAATGTTTTCTGAGTAAATATACAGAAAAAGAACATATTAGTTTTCAAATTTCAGATACTATTTATGGTCTAATAAATTAGTTTTAATTAAGTTGGTTCTATTAATGATGCTGTAAGAATTCTTAGACCCTGTTACTTATTTTGAGGTGCTGCAAATTAGAAAATACGGGAAGATATTTCCAAAACAATAAATGAACTAAAATTGACAATAATAATTAGTTTTTAATTATTGAGTAGAAAATAAATTATATTCATGGTATATAACAATTAAATGAAACTTGTAAATATGAGCCATTAAAAGAATGGGAGAGTATCGAATGTTTTTTGTGAATGAGGCTCTTCCATTTGTTTCGTCTGTCTTTCTTTGCTTTCTTCAAATTCGTTTCAAACCAATCCACCACTATAGCATCACAAATGTATGGAGTCAGAGTTATCACAAGTTCGAATATTCGCTTGTGAAAGCACTTTACATGATGCACCCGTAAAATTAGATAAACGTTGTGAAAAATTCACAATAAAATGATATGATTCTACACATCAAGAAAATATATCTTTATTTCAATTGGGGCACTTTAACTACTAATCAGCTGAAACTATATCCAGGCAGGGGCATACACGAATTGATAGGCACACCAAAGTTTAAAACTTATTTTCTCGCAAAACTTTTTGAAACTCTTTTCTATACTTAAAATGCTGTATACGATGAAAATGTTCACTAATTTGTTTCAATTGTTATATTACCTCTCAAAAGTACATTAAAGAAAATGGATGGTCATATGCTTTTTGCTTTCTCTACACGTACTATGTACATAGTGTATAGAGGAGTTATTATATTCCACCCCAAAAATTCGATACCGAGATTTCACGGGAAATAGACGTTTTAGAGTTCTCTGTATCCAAAAAAAGTATTTTCAGATAAAGGCCCATGTGTGTGTGTGTGTATGTGTGTGTGTCCGTGTGTCTATCCGTGTGTCTATGAACACGATGACTGAAAAATGAAAATTCGTTAAAATACCAAACTTGGTATTTAAGTTTAATATCTTCCAGGGTTGCGACACCAAGGTTTTGAGAAAAATCCCCCCCATCCCAAACTACCCTATAGATAGAAAAATTCGAAAATTTTAATTTATCAAAAATGCCTCTAACGATTTTGATTAAAACACCGAATAAAATGTATATCTTGAGTTTTCTGGTAATAGTCTTTTAAGATCTCTTTATTCCGAAATAATTTTGCTGAATTTTACGTAACTGGTAAACCGTAAGAGATAGAAAAAAACTTACTACACAAAAATGTAGATATCGCCAAAACACACAATTTATATCCTTTGCGTCTTTCTTGTGAAGGCAACAGTTTCCAAGATATTTCTTCCTGTTGGTTTCAATTGTAAAGTACTTATGCTTTTCTCAGCCAGGAAGTGTCCGTTTTTCTTTTGTTCTACTTCTGGCCAAGCAAAGAAGCGAAAAGCGATTTGCAATGAAAATCGCATAACGACAGTTTTTAAAACATTTTACTATCAATTTAACCTAGTGCATACCTTTAGTTCCCTTCTACTTATAAGAAGCTAAGTAATCACATTTTGTTAATGTTTATCTCGATCAGAATTGTGTAGAAAGAAGAATCTTTTGTAAGACGTTTCTAGAGCAGCTGGAGAATGTCATGTAAGCGTAATCATGTTTTTTAAATAAATCTCCAATTTTGAGAAATAAATTGTTAATTTTTGAAAAAGCAAGAGTTTTAGAGAGTGCAAAAAGAGGTAATGCTTCTACCTAATTAGAGCTAATACAAAAAATGTAATACTTATGAATTCATTTACTGTAAAACAGAATTTGTTTAATTTAATGTATAAAACTGCATTATGGGTTAGTTTTATTAGAAAACTGAATTTAGGCAATTAAAATTGTTATTTAAATAATTACCCAAGCCAGAATTTCAATACATGGCATAAATATATCTATAATAATTGATATAGCTTTCAATAAGATCTCATATACTCCAGGTACTCTAGATTTCACAGATACATGCATCTCTTTAAGATCACAATTGCACAGCTCATTAGATATTTTCTTTGTATGAAGCCCTGCAGTGTAATATACCATTTACTCCATCAGTGTAAAGGTGACGTAATGTTGTCATAACAATGTCATAACTGGTCACGAGTCACGAATACGTGACCAGTGGCGCTTCGTTATTCCAGGCACTACAGTGAAATCATATCACCAGGCTCCGAGCGACACAGTGCACAAATGAGTCTAGCCTCTTTAAATTTCATTTGTCAGCCGTCAACTTTGGCTGGAAAAGTTCCAACCTCGTTTACTGCATTTTTAGTTGGTAGTAAAGTTACAAAAAGTGGAAATGGGCAAGGGGGGGGTCATAATATTTTAATTTACGGTGTAGGGAAAAAATGCGATGTAAACGAAATGCGTTATCTCTGCATCAGTGAAAATGGCTGTGTACTGGGGAAAAAGTGGCGGGTAAGCCAGTATACTCGTGTGACTATCAATATCAGAGGAAAAAACACCCACTAATGGATACGCAGGCGGTGATTGACATTTCCTGGAATTCTTCTCTAATAGAGTTTCAGGTGATACGATAGATACTGTGCTCATACCAGGGCACAACGAACAATTTTAGATTTAAATAATGCTCACCTCCACGATGTGTAATCTACCAGTTGGGTTGTATTAATTGAACCGAAGCACGATTGTAAAATCTGAAGTGTTCCCTTCACAAGACTTCCCGTCACTATGCTACAAACAATCTATTATTACTTTTCTACCTACTCCATAATAAGGGAATGCATGAGGCTAACGCGATGGTCGAATTTTTTAAAAACTGATTACTATGTGATTAAATGCGGTTCTCTTTGCATAGCCAGGAGTAAAACAAGGGAAAAAGGAATGACAAATTCCAGGTCGAGAAAATTTTTAGTAATTTAAAACTGAAACCAATAGAAAGTTTTATCTCGGAAATAGTTAACTACACAAAAAGTATATGATATAAATTGTGTGTTTTAACGAGAGGTATATCTTTTGTGTAGCAACTTAGTGTATCGCTTAATTTACTAGTTATGAAACATTCATAAATAAAGAGAATTTCAGTGGCTATTCCTATGAAATTCAAGGCATACATTTTATTTGTCATAAACATGTTTTTAATATACGGTATTTTAATCAAAATCGTTGCAGCCGTTTTTGAGTTATCGTGTTCACGGATACATGGACATACAAAATAAATACATGCAAATAAGTTCTTATTATATTTTGAGAGCATTTTTTACTTAAATTAATTAAACTTATGTATGCTTCTTTATACAGGTACTCTAAAACGTGTATTTCCAATAAAATTTCAGTATCGAATTCTTTACCTATGTATTTAAGTCAAATTCCATTTTTGCTAACGTTTATTTCGATCAGCATGAAGTGGATAGAAGAATAAATTTGTACTAATAGTATGTGGCAGAAAGAGTAGAGAAAGTCATGCGAATGTAACATTTTTATTATTCGCATCAGTTTGTTCAGGAATCGGTGAGATACAAGACCTTTGCTTTAAGTGTAAATTCATCTATTTGTTTGAAGATTAACGTGGGAGTTTTTGGATTCTGGATACAATAAAATGCATGACACAAAAGCGCGTTCTATTTTAGATAAATAAGGGTGTCTATATAGCAAGCTCGCATTTCAATGTGAAGCTGTTCACAAAGCCATAGCAGCATTGAATATATAGGAGCAAACTCCACTCAAGGTAATACGAGCACACAGAAAATTGCATAACCAAATTATTGGCAGCTGACGTGGAAGATTAAATGCTTTGAAAAGTAATATTAAACCGATTTTCAACTGCAGGATATAGTTTTCCGTTTTCAAAGAGAAAGGCAATATTTCCAGGCGACTGTTTGTGGTTGAATCGGTACAGCCATAAATACCGAATGGCGGAGAGATACCGTAACGTTGTAACAATCTCTAATCAGCTGACGCGCTCGGCACCGAGTTTTTCACGCTTCGAGCTCTCGGATGCCGGTATCGATTCCTCGAATGGGGCAATAAATAAGGTTCCAGCGAGAAGCAGGGAGCGGATGTGACGTCAAACTGAGCCCTAGCGCGGCACAGAGATGTTCATTAGCAGCATCAGCCTCTGGTTATGGTTTCCGGGGAAGTCGTCAAGTTCCTGTCGCATCTTGACGAAATAACGTCTGACGTTTATGGAAGGGATGCTTCCAAGTTTTCGTTAGTTAAGAACATTTCCCGTTATTCTCAGTTTTCCTTATCCACTCCTGTTTACCTCAGAGTCCTCCTTATTTCGTTTACGTATATACAAATGTCCGCAGAATAAACATTTGCGTTGAGAAATATGTGCTTCTAACGGTTTTCCAAAAATCAACTATCTACTTTAAATTTTACAAATAATCTAACATTTAGATTCAATTCAAGATCGTTCACGTCTTTGTATATTAGGCCACTTTACAGTGGTTTCTTGATCTGGAAATTTCTAGTACTCGAGTTCTCTACTATGTGCACATGAAGACGAAGGATCAACTCGTCGCCCAGGGACCTTATCTTTCGTTGTATGGGGTTCTTTTGTCTGCAAATAAACATTACTCGGGACGAACAGCTTTATTCCCTTCCTTAATCATACTAAGGATTTTTACGTCCGAAAAAAATTCATCACCCTCCACCGGGTTTGAACCCGCAAACTTGGATACCACTTCGTCACGAAGAGCATATTAAGAATGAAAGAAAGTAATGCATACTTTTGTTGTAACTAGAGAGATGTTTGTTTTTTTAGAACGTTTATACAATGTCGTCACAATTTTTTATATCTTTGTGCTTAGTTTTCTAGTAACATTTAATTTCTTACAGAGGGATTAAAGTGTTAATGTGGGTTAGTTTAAATGTATTTATTATTTGGAGGATTAACAGATAAGCATTGTTGTCACAGAAGTTAATGATGCATTGGGGAAAAATTCATTACGACGGTTTACATAGTTAAGAATAGTTGAAGACGCCATTTAGAGAGTCCAATCACTGACTCGGTTTATCCTTTGTTTTAATGGGTAACAAACACGCATATTTAGAGACGCCACAATTATACATGAAAATATATAACTTAGACATATTGATAACTCGCAACTTATACTTCATTTACAAATGTACCGAATCTGTTAAAAGATACTGATCTGATAATAATTGTTTTTTTATTTTAATGTAACTAGAAATTGATATAAAGGAATTAATATAATAGTTGGTTGAATATGATTAGTAATATTATTTCTTAAACTAACATACAGTAATACATAAATTTCAAATAATATTTTGTAATGTTTGTTTTGTAAAATCTATTCACAAACTACAAAAACATGAAACTAAAAAGGCTATTTAAAATATAAGTGCATTGTGTCATGGCAAGACCTCGAAGATTCTTTTGGCTTAAAATGTCCTTCAATTAAAGATAACGAACAAACTGCAGAAATGAGAGTACCAGGTTTTGATGATGTATATCGTAGAGGAAAATTTTCGCTTATTGTAAGTACCTAAATGTTTTTAGATTATCAAACTTTATTTATTAAATTTATTGGAATACTTTTAATTTTGCAATATCCTTAATTGTAATTATAATAGGTGAAATTAACAGAAGTTTGCTTCTAAACACATTAAGGCATTCATCTAGCACATCACCGTACATTTCAATCTCAGGCTCAGAACAGAAAGCATCTGACCATCGAATCGCAGCTGAACTGCTCAGTCTCAACTCTTAATTGAACTGATCTCTGTAAAAAACTAAACGGAACTTTCTGACCGCCGCTAGTCAGCTTCTTATATACAACGCGGAACGTTCTCACAAGGCAGGCTACTAGAATCTGCCAAAAATACTTTTCTGGAGCAGTCATTACCCAAGGTGCGAGAAAGAGGAACAGTAAGTTTGTTGGGCGGGCTCTTGTACTAAATGACCAGCCAATTTCTCTCAACCCGTCGGTCAGGATGGGCAACTTTGCGCCTCGGTCACAATATGTTTCGAGTGAATTATCGTTTGGTTCGGTTGAATTTGTGAAACTTAGAAGCGTATTCTAATTCTGAAATTGAATACGAGTCTTGGTATTTTTTCGACTTTGCATTCTGAATTCCGCTTTTAATAAGAACATTAAAAAAGATCTCATGTGATCCTTCATATGACTTTCTCTACATCTCTACAATAAATTATTGTTAAAAAGCTTATGCTTCTATTTACTTGTGCTAATCGAGAAAAAATTAGCAGAAATAGTCTTATTAATTGCTTCCTTGTAAGTAGAAGCGAAATAAGGGGTACCACGAAAAAAAAAAAATGTATATATAATAAATTGTGTGTTTTATCATGCTGTACATTTTTTTGTGTGGTAAGGTTTTGTCCATTTCTTACGGTTTACCAATTATGCAAAATTCCGAAAATTCATCCAGAATAAAACAGTCTTCAGAGGCTATTCCCAGAAAATTCAAGGTATGTTTGTCAGGTAAATATCTTTAATATACGATATTTTAATCAAAATCGTCACAGCCATTTTTGTGAAAATCAAAATTTTCGAAAAAGTTCCATGTAAAGGGTAGTTTTGGGTGGGGGAGTTTTTCTCAAAATCTTCGTGTCGCATCCCTGGAAGATACTAAACTTAAATACCAAGTTTGGTATTTTACGAACTTTGGTTGTTGAGTTATCATATTCACGGACACGTGGACACACAGACACACGAACACACACACACACACACACACACGGCCCTTTTTCTGAAAATGCTTTTTTAGGATTCAGGGGACCCTAAAACACACATTTCCGGTGAAATCTCGGTATTGAATTTTTGATGGAGTGCAATACCTTCTCTATACATTATGTACATAGTACGTGTAGAGAAAGAAAAAAAACAACATTGAAATTATTTAACTTTTCCTAATATTTTTATACAAGAATCTAAAACAAAAGGCGTATTTGAGTTATAATCTCTATATAAACAATTGATTCGATTACAATACTTGCTCTAACACAGCAAGGGAAACAACACAAGAAGTTGGAATTTGTTAAAAAGATCTGGCTCAGTTTAAAATGCTAATCGTTTTAGAGTCACGCCAAGAAGAAACGATTGAGAAGGCAGACTTTAATAAGAGACATTTTCGACACATAACTTTGAATTTTGAGAGTAGCAATGCCCTTAATTATAATGTATGTTAAGGGAATTCTGTATTGTAACGTTAGTGTTTATTATTTACAAAACTTCTTCTGTTACTCTAAGAAGCATGTGTAAAGTGATGGCATTTAAAACAGAATTGCTTATTTTCGGAATTATTTTAGTAAACATAACGTAACTATGTGTAAACCTTGTGTAATGACGGTCAATGCCTGCTCAACGAAGAAACCTCGCATATCATATACAGAAGCATCAGATTGATTGGCCAGCTTTTAACGGCACTTGGGTCGCGGTCGCGCGCCACTTGCTTTTCAAGACGTTTTCCCCAGTCAAATGCATTAAAAATAGCCTGGAAATACTTATCTTAAGACGGAGTCTTTTTGCTGACTCCGCCCATGTCTTGCACCTGTTTGTTATGCTCTTAAAACGGATTGAACAGGTCATTTCACCGAAGAGAAGCGGATAGACAAATAACTTGCGACAAATGAAATTCTCAGTTGCGAAACTAATGATCTCCCAACTCTCTGGTTGGGCAATACTCGACCTCTCTAATCGGGTGATACAAAATAGGCTAATCTCTGTACTAAATACTGAAGTTCTATTGCCAAGGTGAACAAAAGTAACACACTGCTTATACAAGTCAACCTGTTCTGATGGAGCGTTGAGCGGGATTGAAGGATGAAAAACACCCAATCGGTTTTAACTTTTCTTAGTCGCCTGCTATGTTGTGCCAGAATGTTGAAAATTGGGGTAAGGTCCAAGTTCCCGTCAAACGTTCACACTTTCAGCAAAATCACAGTGCCAGGCGTATTTTAATGTCTTATACATAGAAATGAGCCTAATGAACGGATGAAATCAATAGAAACATTATTATTTCACAAATTACAATATATAGTGTCATTTATATTGCGTACTTTTCAAATATGATGTTGGAGATATTCTCCTTATACTCAAAGACATGCATTGCAGCGTCTTCACAGATTATCATTGACATGATGCAATTCTTCTTGGGATATGTTGGTTCCGTATATTTCTTTATAGTTCTTTTGATGCTCGGGGGTTGATAGACTTTGTCGCTTTCTGTGCTGACCAATAAGTAGCGCACTTTTGCTTGCTGCGCTAGCATGGAGAGAGACTTTCTTGGCGTTAAAACGTAACGTTTTCGACTTTTTCCAATCTAACACTGATCCTGTACTTTTAAATTTCTTGACTATTTAATGAAAAATATCAGGAAAGTATTTCCGAAATGTTCTACGACTCAAAGACAGCGATTCGAGTTTTATAAAGTTGCAACAAATTATTGCTGTTTCTTATGCAGTATATTGGACGATAGTAGCAAAACACACAATTGAAAACCATCAAAGAACGTTCCCTACTGCCTTCGTTTATCATATATGTAGTAAGAGTCACAAGGCCCTTGAAATAGCGGGAACTGCAATCTCAGCAGGCAAGTGGCAGTCGTCCGAGACCCAAATGCCGTCAAGAGCGTGGCCACTTAATCTGATGGCACCACAATTATCGCAACAGAGCTGTATAATGAATAGAATCTTTCGAAATCCCTTTTATTCCGATACTGTTATTTTCACAACTAACAAAAACATAACAACATTGCAATATTACGGGTCTTTTGGTGAGACATTTGAAGAAAACCCATTGTTTATTACTGGTATGTAGATTACTTCAACTTGAGATATCACTGTAGACCGTTTACCTTTATCAGTGGACTGTAGTTAAAGCACTGTCAATAGAAATCCATGTTTCCAGCTCTGATTACAATGAAGACGCAACCGATACCATGGTTAACTTAAACGCACTAACTGTCACAAAGTTTGAAGCGTTTAAGAACAAAAAAGGTAAAGGTTTGAAAGAGTCATTGTCTCCATTGAATTCCTACAAATTTCCTTTGAATTTGACTAACGACATTGTATGAGAAGCACAAAACTAAAACTGAAAATGTTTCTCCTTTCTTGCTTTGTAATGAGAATGTGTGGGACTGACAAAAATATACAATATTAAAAACTCCTGCGCAACAGCCCACAAGGGGCCAAGCCTACCGCCTAGCCGCTTCGACCCCCAAATCGGCCCACGACAGGCGTCATGGATGTGGGGGCAGTATTGGAGAGTGAGACGGGGTCTGCGCCTCGAATCGCTCCCGGTCGGTTAATGCGGTCCTCGTGACCTAGAGCCATTAAGTAGCTCCTCAATTGTCCCCCCCCCAGGGACCTCATGAGGCTGAGTGCACCCCGGACCAGGTCTCTCAACGGGGGAAAAAATCCCCATGCCGGTACCGGGAATCTAACGCAGATCTCTCGCTTGGCAAGCAGTCGCGCTACCACCGCGGTAAGGAGACGACCAAAAATATATAATAGCTCCACAGTAATATTAAAATATGTATTATGCTTCAAAGTATATAAAATATGCAATTTATAACAGAATAAGAGTTCTTTCAGTGTAGTTTTTCTTATAACCACATATACAGGAACAGAATATATATTTGCATAAAATCTGGGGTTTACTCATTGCGCATTGTGGTGAAGTCGCGAACTAAAAATTTCAATCAATCAAAAAAATACCGTTTCATGCCCCTATAGGAATTACGGGAACCAATTGTTGAAGATGATGAGTAAGTAATAATTTTAAGTTAAATTTATATTAAAATTACGATCTTAGACATTCAATAAATACAGGCATTCGACTTTATTCTACCGTTCATAAAAGTTGGCCCAGTCGCTTAGACCTCGAGGTTTTCCCTTCTAAAGTATGCATGCATCTTTGGATAACAAACCTTTTACTTCAGCCAGCCAGTAATAGTTCTTTAAGTGACTGGTCTGAAAAATAATCCAGTGGCACAAAAGAAGCAATGAACAATGTTATAATAATCGATTTGAAATTAAGGAATAATTCAATTACTGACTTAAAGAGCTTCGCTATGATAGGTACAAAAGGGAACTTCAGACCAATACAACATAATTCAATCGTCTATAAGAAGACGTGAAGAATTGTATGTGTGTCGTTAAACTGAACTACAACTATGAAATTTGCACTAGAGCATTCATTAGTGTCATAGATTCAAATACAACAGTTTTTCTTGTTTATTTTTGTTTATTATATTACATTTTATCTTGTGCCTAAATTCAACACATCACTCTCTGTCAAACGGTATGATTATGTAGCAACTGAGCCATATTTTGGATGAGTGAAATTACCTTTCAATATAGCGACTAGAAATAATGGATGAGGAAAAGGGTAGCTCACGCTGGTAGAGGAAGTGGCTACGTATTCATTTCCAATATAATTGGTCGTTCTCCTCATGAGACATTTATATTCACATACATTTCGACATCGGAGAGTTACCAGGAAATAAGTGCATAGGTTTAACATAATTAATTTTTCATCAGCCTCTTTCTTAAAGATAGTTTGTGTCATTAATGCTATATACATTGTTCTACTTCGGTAAATGTTACATATGCGTATAAAAGGTTATCTATTCGCTATCCGTTTACTTTGGTAAATTTACTGGAAGGAAAGGACAGACGATGTTCCGAGATAGCGAAGTTTGCAGATGATACAAATGCCCACGCCTTCCCTTCTTATCGGCTCATTAAGTATGACCGATGTGCCCACTAACACATCTGGACAAGTTCCCACAGCACCCTTGACAGCCTTGTGTCGACCCCTCCCCATGACACGCCTAGCCAACCAAGACATGTCTTTCAAGGTTTTTTTTTTTTTTTTTTTCATTAGTCTGCGTGATGAGAGGGCAGTCAACATGTAGCTGAATTTCAGATCTCCACTTTAATTGAACGGAAGGTAATGTGTGACAATCCTCCACGGAAACTTAATAAACAGTTTTTATAAGACTTAGCAAACATTTTTATTCTCTCTACCGGATGTGATGACCGATGTTTGTCTAACAATACATTTCTTGCTTTCTTGTTACTTTTAGTTTTTGTTTTCTAAATCTATTTAAGTCACTTTATCTTCTTGCTCACATAGTGACGGATCTGTTCGGTAAGACACCTCGTTGACGCACGAGGTGAGCAATAATCCTTTTAGGACTCATTCTTGTTCCATGCACCTTTCTATTTCGCGTTAAGCAGATGACATTGGGGCGCCGTAGTTCAGTTGCTCCCACCATCCGTAACAGATGGCGGAGTGTAGCCAGCCTTCAAGGCTCCAGTGTAACTGTCTCCACCAACCGTAGTCAGGCGGCGGAGTTCAGGGTCCTTATGTATCACATCATTTTGCTCCAGGGCAAGCGGATACTGTTAGGGTGTCATTCAGATTTATATCTGTATACAAAGTACAATCCCTATTGTCATCCATTTTCAGGATTTACTACTGAAGGTGAAACTCTTGACCGAGATAATAAATATCCAATCCGTATTTACCTTGGTGACTGACGGAAACCTCTGCCAGATTGATCGAACTAGCGACTTGAACCCAGGACTTTCAGAACGCGGGACACAGACGTTACCATCTGAGCCACCCCGCTCGTGTTTATTGCTTATGTCCTAAATGAGCAATACTGTAACGTATTCAGTTTGGGGTAGGAGTTACGATGCTATTGCGCACGTTAGAGGGCATGTAGCGGTTAAGGTGCAGGAGGGAACCATAAACAAGTCATTCAAAGATGGAAGGAGACGCAGAGCTTTTATTAACACTTGTAAGATACGACACCTCAACAAGATATTCATGACATTTTTGTGCCGCACCATCGAATTTTCAGCTAAGATAGGTGATCCTTTTTTGTAAACCTGGCGAAACACAAAGGCTTAGAGCGGTTACTAACAGGAGACTAACTTCTTCGTTAGGTGGCGTGAACGAGAACGAGAATTCAGATCTCACCTTGTACGTTTTCCTCTGCTGAAAGTTAAAACTTTGAAATAGAGCTTGCTCCTTTACTCAACGTCCATAAAAAATGTGTCTTGTTACTTCTGTAGTTCCGGTGTAAGGCTTCTTTTGACCTAATTCTCGGGGTCTTCATAGCTAAAACCGTTCTTATTCCAGCGCATTGCTTGTGAGGCCACGACGGCTAATGAGGCGACTTTACGATAAGTTGCCTCCATATCGGTTGCTCAAACTGATACAACATTGTTTCTTGCTTCAAGAAATAACTTACTTAACATGACCATTCGATTACCCTATAATATTTTCCTCTTATCTTGGATTGGTGCTTAAGACGATCTATTTATTCAATTTAAATAAATAACAATAATGAAATGCTATCCAATTTTTTCTTATATTTGTCCACTTTGGAATTTCCCGAATTACGTTTTATTTTCCTAACTTCCACTACTTTGTCATGATCTAGGTATAGGGATAGTTTGTACAACAGAGGGGGACACCTCACGCACTATGACTATATGGCTGACGCTTCGAGGACAAAGCGAGGATATGTAGGAACTACTGGCGGCCACAGGTCAAGGAGACGCACGAAAATCCCTCAAACATATGTCTTGTGTCCACAGGGAGTATTATTTCCTTTAAGCAAGTATCCGCGCCATCTGTTGCCACAGCCAAACACCATGAAACCTAGAAACACACCTGAAGAATGAGAAGGGAAGGGGATGAAAGGTAAATGATGAGAAGGGAGCCCATGTTAGATGCATAACACCCCAGTATTTGCCTGCTGATCAAAAATCCAACGACTAAGTGGTTGGTCACGGTAATCCAACCTGGGACCTTCCGAATGCCTCACACGTTATCGCGTGCTATGGTTTGTCATAATCTGAGTAGAATCTGCATCATTTTTCCGAGACTGACGTGAAGGGAACCCTTAAAGACCAGACTTTCTTGGAATTGTCTACCTTTAATTCTTTATCAGACGGACGCTAATTTTTCCGCTGTGATATGTAACTATTTTGCCATTGGATGTTATTATTTGGTGTTGTATGAATATAAAGTCAATCATACAATGCATTTTTCTATGACAAAGCTGAACTACTTTGGGAATTCCACATTATCAGTGCCTGTAATAAAATCTGTCTCACTCACTCCGGTTACTGTTTCTCTTCACGCCCTTTTTCTTGGGTCATTTATTTATTCTACTCCCTGTAATGGATTTTCTACATACCTGTGCATTTTGTAGTGTTTAATAACTGAGCTTTTACGTCCGATACCACAGGTCTTCAAATGATATGATAATTGGGAACGGAAATCTATGAAAGAAGCTTTTCAGACCAAAGTTTAAGGTACCTCACCACCATTTCTAGTTATGAGCACTGAGGAGGACAACCCTAGCGGGATTTGAATCCTCGCCTCCTCTTTAGAAGTGCATGCCTTGACACGCGTATCACTTTGCTACCTGTGTGTGACAGATAGCTAATTAACTTCTTGTGTTAACCTACTTTCTGTACAACATTTCCCTTTGGAGCCTGTATGTATAGTAATATTTACTACATAAGTTATTCCTATGCTTGTTACTATTCTTGTTTTTTCATTCTCTACTATTACGTAATTAGGTTTTTTTCTGTTCTTGCCTTATGGCCTACTTTGACGTGTTACTTCCTACAGTTATTTTCTTTAACATCTTTAAGATAATTCCTTTATATTTAGCATGAGCTTGATGTTTCCCTTGCCCAATCCTAAAGCTCGATGCACGTTTTAGATACTACCTACGATGTACGTTAAAAGAATTCTATATAAGTTATAAACTTCATCAATATAAATAACTCATTTCATCCTCAATCCAATTACTTTTCAAGAATTAAAACATAATAACAAGGAAGTCCATCCACCCCTATAGCATTAATATGCAAAAATGTATTGTTAGATTCACATGACTTTTCTACCCTTTAATTTAATTAAATTGTTTTATTTATGGACCCTCTTTGACTGCTGTGTTTCTCAGCGTTCCATTCTACATTGGGCGTGAAAAAATACTTAATTTTGCTCAGAGACATCTTATCAGGTTGGAAGTTCATTTATGCATCGTAAATCTAAGACACGGGACCAACGGCTTTACTTGCCTTCCGAAGAAATCCTTAGCTCTCCACCGGGTTTGAACCATCGACCTTAGAAAGCAGAGGCTAGGATCTTACCTCTAGATAATGGAATGGTGAACGACTCGCTACCCTCTGTCTTTATTAGTAGGTACACAAGTATTCTTATGAAAGGTTAGTTTTTCATCTACTTGTGATAAACACTCGCAGAAAAAAATACATTTCGTTTAAATATTTGTTAGGATACAAATGCCTTAGCGACGTCAAATATTTAAGAACTATGTATTATTGTCCATAGCATTACATACTGTTTCCATACAGTCACGGGAAATAACTAAATGTCAAAAATCTTAAAAGGAAGAAGTTTTGAACAATTCAAACCATTACTAACACACGTCTCAGATACGGTTCAAAACAAAAAAGCTTATTTGCAATAAACTATGTGTTTTAAAGAGATCTACAAGCTATTTTTAAAAGTAGGTTTTCATCGGTCACTTCAAATCTACCAGCTATACAAGATCATACAGCATTGCTTCAGAATAAAGTGGATATCACAGGTTATTCTCTGAAACTTCAAGATATAAATTTTGTATGTTATGTAAGTATCTCTCATACGTGCATTTCAATCAAAGTTGTTAGCTATTCTTGAGAAAAATCAAACGTTTCTGCCATGTCGAGGATAGTTTGGTGTGAGGAATTTTGTTTAAAATCTTTGTGTTGCATCTCTTTAGAAGATACCAAACTTACCAAGTGCGGTACATAGTGAACTTTTGGTTTTCGAGTTATGCTGTTTTCGTTCCTTCTCTTTCCCCTGTCTCTTCTATCACATACATAGCTACTGAGAGACATACATACACACACATGTCTTCTTTTTTTGCGTGTGTTTCAGGGAGTATCAAAATGTGCATTTACGATGAAATGTCGGTATCAAATTCTTGTGAGGAATACAAAATGTTCCTTACGTAGTAAAGAAAGTAAGAATTGCTTCTTGATCTTAAAAGGATATTTAACGACTTTCATAAATATTTAGAAAACCTGAGATATTGCTTCTAAATTTTGTATGTCAAAATAGAATAAATTGTGCTTTATACCTTCAAAGTCGTATGAAGATGGAGCATAGAATTTAATATCTTCGGCGTTTGCTGTTATACCCGTAGGCTGAGCACAGGTACGTGCTGGTTGAGGTGTCTCCCTGAGCTTAGGAATTTTTCTCTTGCTAAGTTTATTCCCAAACACCCACTCACTCCCAGAGTGCAGAAGTATGAATGTGTGTATGATCTAATATATTTATAAAACCCAAAGAAAACCTAGAAATCCATTGACAACTGCATAAGAATTAACATTATTGCCTTTTTTTTTTTAATACAGCTCCGGAGTTTGATCGGGACTCCGGCGCTGTATACCCTACTTTTTATTTACCTAATTTGTTTACTGTGATTACTGTATGATTACTGAATTTCGGTTTTACTTTTTACATACACATACACAAATATATAACACCCATTCCCAAGGCGGGACTCGAACCCACGATCCTCTGCGCTGCGAAACACCAAAGCGAGACGCTTTGGCGTGCGCGGCCATGGGGACCGGCCTTTAGCAATGCATTCCGATGTAAACGCCCGACGATATGACCATTGCAGATATGACACGGAACAACATTAAAAATGACGTAGCTGTTAGAATGGTACAATTTGGTAGTTATTTTACTTTTCATTTACTAGATATACAACCTGTGCGTGCATATACACACGCACGCACACATACACAAACAGTACGTTTTTTTAAAATGCTTTTTTTCTATTTAGGAGGCGTCAAAATATGTGTTTCCAGGGAAATTTGAAATCAAATTTGGGGGGGGGGGAACCTTCCTCTCGCCTAATACGTAAACTAACTGAAATGTCCAGCATTACAAGAAGCTTTCATGGCTTCGAAAAAAGAATAATAATTTAGCATTTGTTTATCTATGTTGGGTGTGTTGGTATGCTCCTTAGGCTTCTACCCCGTTTCGACCAAATTCGGAAGTGTCACTTCTTAGATAAGGATAACAATACTATACAGCTGAGATCACAAAACCCACATCTGAGGGATAGAAAAAGTTTGGAGAGAAAATTTGCATAATTTTAAGTGAATTCCAATCAAAGGTTATAATCATTATTCCTTTTAGAAGCAGTAGTCCTGCTTGCTAGCCCTGCCCAAAGAGAACAGACAGTTTAGAAATACTCAAGAGGGCGGCAATCTGGAGACATTTCTGCAAGAATGGGATTGTATAAATAGTTCTGCTAAAAAGAATATGATGTTCTATTCATTATTTAAGAAATATAAACACTCAAAACCACTGTAGTGAAAGAGGGTAGAAGAATGCTTGATTAGAGGCAATTTGATATTATCAGCATGAATGGTCCCATTTTCGGAATTACTTTACTAAATAGTACAATACTGTGGTACAAATCTTGAAAACTATGGGGTACACCGGGTATATCATCGAGTAGTTTTCCATCTAAACGATATTTTTAAATCTCCATGTGCAAGCTTGTAAGATGGAGAATCAGTATTTAACACACTTTTCATTTATGATATATGCTGTTCACAACACATAGGGACCTCAAAACATTTTCCAGTGAAATATCGAAATCAATTTTTTTGAGTGTGATAGAATAATCAAATTTCTGATTTCTCAAACCAAAACACAAATAAACTTGA
Organism: Hymenopus coronatus; assembly: GCA_030762935.1. Classification (NCBI taxonomy): domain Eukaryota; kingdom Metazoa; phylum Arthropoda; class Insecta; order Mantodea; family Hymenopodidae; genus Hymenopus; species Hymenopus coronatus. The sequence continues at coordinate 59,643,485 of CM060882.1, forward strand.
CGCTTAGCTATCAACTTCAAGTCAAGTAGCATTGAGGAGCCTTCGTTGGTTTCTGCAGTCTTCATATTGTGTGAAGGGAAGTCGAAATTGCTAATTTGTCGTATTTTAATGTTTCAATATTATAGGTAGATACTTAAAGCGTAAGTTAACTTATTTTGCTACAATTTTACAAGTTGTTCACTTTTCTTCTTTCAGTTTTCTTCTCCAAAGAATATGGAGAACAAGTACTTTAAAACAAAATATAATATTACGAACTAAGTAAAATAGTACAAACAAAATTGATTCCCTGTAATACTAACACTGCTGTTATTATTGCAACCACATAATATACTTCGAATTTTGTGAATTTTGACCAAGAAATTGTACCTCTTTGTTATCTATTGCATGCACAAAGTTAGAGTAATAAAATTAATAATACACGTTAGCTCAAGTTTCTTTGTTATTGTGCGAGACCATGAAAGTCTAAGTAATTATTATTCTTATGTTGGTAATGTTCGAGATATTATTTGAGCAAGGTACAGGTGTTATATTTTAGTAGGCATCACATAAAATTAAATAATTAGCTTTAATGAAATGACGATATTTCGAATTCTGAGCTAGACAACAACTTTTGCCTTGTGTTAAAAGTTATCTGTGCCAAGTTTGGTTGAAACCGTTGCAAAGATGCATACAAATATCGACTCTTATGTATTAGACTCTGGACAAAGCAGAGTGTAAAAAGTCAGGAAATGCTTGCTATGAAAATATTATATTACAGTGATGTTCTAAACCCCTGGAGGGCCTCGGAATACGTAACGGACTTCGCCATTTGTGCAAACACAAACTTGTGGAGGTATTCATCAAGTTGAAGGTAAATTTAATTAACCGGGAGTGTTGTGTAATGCAGGGAGGGTTGTTAATGAAGCTAAGTGGACGACACACACACACACACACACACACACACACACACACACACACACACACACACACACACGTAATCCAGACCGAATCAGCTAAACTGTCCATGGAGACACACCTGTCCTGTACGTCACAGCTGTGGTTTAAACTCCAGAGAAACCAGCACTTTTCATTTCTCACGTGCTACTGACACGTGTTCGGAAATTAATTGTTTGATCGGTGATTTTTTTCCTCGCTGGAACGTAATTAAAGATCTGAAAGCAATCTGCATTGCCAGTCTGTTTGTTTTCATTCCTCTCTATATTTGTAGGTATCGGTTATATAATGGAAGGAGACAGCTCGCCACTGTGACCTACATAGATTCATTATAATTATTATCCCTCCCCCAGGAGGAAGGGATGAAATAAAGGAACCGCAGGAGGTTACAGGTCAGGCAGACAGAAACGCGCGGAAGTCTATAAAACTCCAGATTACTACTTCTGGAGTTGCCTAACGATGAAAGACCCGTCGACTAAGCAGCTCTTTAATGTACATTATGGATTCTCTTTCCTTAGAGAAAGTATGCGCGCCACCGCTCATCCAACATTATTCTGAAAGATGTTAAGGATTTGGAATTAAAGGAAACTTACGGAAAACCAATCTTAGTAAAAGAGAAAACAACTCAGCATCTGCATATCACTAGGAAACCCCAGGAAATGTTAAGGCCATAGTCTGCAATCGAACCCAGGAGGTACAAGCCTCACACGTAACCACGGAGTTATCTGACTCGGTAAATTTTACATGAGTAAAACTCGAGTTGGAGCAGAGGTTTGCTCAAAACCCTGACATCTTCTCGGTCAGAATTGGTCAAATGCTTAGCGGCAGTACATAGAATAGATGGACGAAGTAGATTAGATTAGGAGGATTTTTGTACTGAAGCACCTAGGACGTTGAACCTATTGGATCTCTGCGAGGAAGGGGCAAAGCGAAAGAAACAGAGTGATCACATCTGGAGCTACAGGCTCGGAGGCAGGGGTTCCACATATGAGGTTCTTTCGCCAGAGGAAGCAGCTAAGGTTTCCCTTGGGGTTCGTCTATCAACGGCCGCCAGGAGATACAGTAACTCATACCTCACGATCCCGTCCACTCGCCTGATCCACTGACTCTGAAATAAGACACGGAAAAGAAGTGGCAGGAAATAGGGACAGGAAAGCTTGGTGGTTTGCAGAAACCAGCATTCAACTCCCAAAAGCGCGAGAAAGCCCAAGACCAGAGAGGTCAGTCCAACAGGAATCAAACCTAGAATATTCCGAATGGGATCCGCACACGTTATCATGGAGCTGCCTCGCTCAGGAGAACAGATCGTAATTCCAGCGAGTGACTTTCAGTTCACTAAATACCTCTGAGTAGTGAAATAAGAAACAGAACTACTAGTACTTTGAATACTATTGGAAATATTTAGAAAGTAAACGAGATGTTTCTCATTTGTCACCAAATATATACTTCATGTACGGGTATTTATCTAAATTATTGTTTCTTATATTAAGCATTCACTGTTTTGATGACGACTGCAAAGCAGAATCTGCAAAAGCATCCAAATTAACTCAAGGGCGGATACAGATGGCAGGGTTGCACTCTCCATTCTCATCATAAATAACATTAATATAAAATAAATACAGACTGCTGCATAATAAGTCTCAAAGTTAAAATCCTGGATATAATATTAATAATAATATATATATAATCTAAGTAAAATTGATGCAGTATCGTAAATACATTTTTTTTTAGTTTAATGTCCTTTAACCTAGTTGATAATATCGGAGATGAATGAGACTGGTGAAGAAATGATGCTCAAATGGTCTCGGCGGGGTTCCAGGAACTTTAAATTACTCGACACTCGCTTTTCAGGAGATTCGAACTCGCGACCTTTTGAACACGCTACCCTCACATAACCCAGGAGGGCATAAATATGTTGTCTGCTTCCCAAATCTGCAGAGTCAGACTGAAACATGAATCTCCCAGACTCTCCTAACTCTGAGCCAACGTGCCGACATGGCGCAAAATTTCTCAACTGACTGAACTCTACCTATCCAACTCCTGTCCTATACACGGCTTCTGTGGGAAAAACGATTAACTAATTCTGGTATATTTGCTGGCTTACATGGATGTGCTGAGCCGCGACAGGGGCGGGGAGTGAGACATGCGCTGTAGAGAAGTAACAGTTAAAACTATGCTGCGATTCTGATGGTTCTGCTATTCATTATTATGTAACCATTGCGTTTGCTTTTGTTTGTGGTTTGACTTAAAAAATTGAACACCTCATAATCTAGAAAAGCGTGACAATAATTTTTCTCCGCATGCGGAACTAAGCAATGAAACATATTTGACTTCAGTACAAGAGCCTACACAATTTGAAGTTATATACTACTAATGTCATTGTATCTAAACACATTTTTTGGGTAAATATGTATGTAGAGAAACAGTTGGTTTTTTCCCACTGATAGCATTGGTGCTCAAGTTGCTTTAAATGTAAATAAAATTAAGAAGAGTGTTTTTGTACATTACCTTATTCTAAATACTTCAGTGTATTTTCCCTTCTGTAATAATTCGCACTTATTCGTCCAAAATGTAATATTATTCATAACAAATATACTGTTATTTATTTTGCTCATTTTAGGATCGACCCCTCCAAATATTTTTCACCACAACCTCTAAATTTTCAAGCATAATTCTTAAATTATTTTCTATCCCCAAACCAACCATTACACCCCCTCAAATACTATACCTGCCCTTGGATTATCTTTTATGTAAGATACTTTAATCTCTCAGTATGAAGTTAATTGAAATTATGAAACAACAAACAAATAAAAAACTAAAATAGATTATTGGTAAGCAGGGTTTAAATTGTTTTATGAAATGTTTCAAAACTTCATTTATAATATTGTTACTAGTATTATTACGGAAGTTACTTCGTCTAAATAATTATTTGAGAAATATTTCATTACACAGTTCATTGTAAACACAAGTAGAAAACAGAAAACGAAATCGATATCCAGATATTACCATGTACTCTCCTCGTCTTCTCTGACATCGCGAGAAACAACTGAATGAAGTTGATAAATTTAAAGCAATGCTGAGGCTGCATAAATATCAGGTTGTACTGCATTTGTGTTTTTAAAGACTACTTTACTTTTTGTGACGTAAGTTTTGTTTGTCTTGTATACGAAATTAAAAATTCACATGGCTTTCTCTATATCTCTACAACAAATTTTTGTTAAAAAGTTTGATTCTATTTACTTCATGCTCAGTGAGATAAAAATGGCAGAAATAGTCTTATAACTTGCTTCCCTGTAAGTAGAAGCGAAATAAGGGAGTAACATAGGTTAAAGTGATAGCAAAAGATGGTTGCTATGTGACTGAAGTTACTTTGTTTGTATGGACAGCAATGAGAAAATTATAAGTTTTAAAGCTGAAACCAAAAACAAGGAGTATCTAAAAAACGATCAGCTCCACGAAAAAATCTATATAAGATAAATTGTGTGTTTTAATGTGCTCTACACTTTTTGTATGGTAATTTTTTGTCTATCTCTTACGGTTTACCAGTTACACAAAATTCGTGAAATTCATCCAGAATAAAGTAGTCTTCAGAGGCTATTCCCAGAAAATTCAAGATATACATTTTATTTGTTAAGTATACATTTTTAATATATGATATTTTAATCAAAATCGTTAGAGCCATTTTTTAGAAAATCAAAATTTTGAACAATTTTCCATGTGTAGGGTAGTTGGGGGTGGGGGAATTTACTTGAAAATCTTCGTGTCGCACCATTGGAAGATATGGAACTTAAATAGCTAGTTTGGTATTTAACGGTTTTTCGTTTTTGGGCTATGCTGCCCACAGACACACACACACACACACACACACACAGACACACACACGGACATTTTTCTAAAAATGCTTTTTTTTGGATTCAGGTGGTCTCAAAACATGTATTCTGGTGAAATCTCTGTATCGAATTTTTGGGTACAATGCAATACCTTCACTATACACTATGTACATAGTACGTATAGAGAAAGTAAAAAGTTCCTTCCATAAAGCACATTAGCCCGCCTTTCGCCTGAGGTAAAGTATAAGCGGGCGTTAAGCGCTATAAAAGCGCTTATGTGCCTCACATTCAAGTGGTTTCGAGTTCGTATCTGGGTTAGAATGGTCGTTTTATTCGGTGGTTTTCCTTATCCAGAGAAGACAAAGATCGAGTAGCTTAAAGCTACATAACACTGGTCATATGGGTATAATATTACTGCTTCCATTCATTGTTCGGTATGACCTAAGTACAAAATAAGTAAACAAAATCTTGGCGCGTTATAACACTCCAGCAGATACAAAATGTGGGTAGAAATACAAAGGACCTCCATATACGCTGCTAGGATAGACGAGGACACTTGGCAAGACTGATGTAGATCCTGAGAGAGAATATAATCTATTGTGAGATGAGAGTCTCTTATCGGATAATGGCCTTAATGCGCATTATTAGTAGAATGCAATTCCTGGAGCGGATTACGTGCACGATCGCTGAGGTAATAAGGTGCGGTGTGGCATCCTCGATTGAATTGGGCCTGTCTCCCGCTGCACACGATACCGCATGCTCAAGACACTCGCGGATTACCGCAAGAATAGGGTCCAACATCGTGACCTCTGAGAAGCAGGGCACCACCTGCTGCAGCGTGATACGCAGGTATTTTAAGGAACTTGGGGTTCCAATTCAGTGAGATTTAAAGTAGAGGTAGGGATGGTTCTGGCACCTGTATACGGTACCTCAATCAATAGGCTTACTTCTCCTTGCTCCAACACGTTATTGCAATATTACAAATTCTACTCAGCTGGCCCCAGTAGCCGTGTTCGTGTGCGTTCGACTCTCACCAGATCTAAAGTAGAGGTAGGGATGGTTCTGGTACCTCAATGAATAGGCTTACTTCTCCTTGCTGCAAAACGTTATTGCAATATTACAAATTCTACTCAGCTGACCCCAGTAGCCGTGTTCGTGCGCGTTCGACGTTGACGCTGTGCCGCGAAAAGGCCCAGGATTCGAATCCCGCTATGGGCATGGGTGTTTAGTATTGTGAGTTTGTGTGTAAGTCATTCTCTCTCCTCTGAATTTAGTTACGCCTGAAGGCCAATATGTGTGGTGGTGGTGGCGAATCTACCCATTCCTTAGTGCATTTATTTCTCTAAGGCTCCATACACCTGCACACCGTAGTTATTATTCTGAATGGAGGACCTATCCCCTTTCTCCCTTTTATTTGTGGTCGCTACTCTCTGCTTCACCTATTTATTTTATCTCTCTTGTCTCTCTTTATACTAGCTTCTTCGAACTTCTTACGTTTTGCTTATATTGTTCTCTATTGACCCCACCCTGGATCATCTGTTTAAAACTCTCTTAGCCTCATATTCTCCCGTTTTATTCTTAGATCACCCTCCTCACTTCTTCTTATACAACCAAGACCACAATATAGTCACTGTCAGCAATATATCCTTTTTTTCCCCTTTCACTTTTTCTCCTTTCCCTTCATCCTCCTCCCGCCATCATTCACCCATTTCCGTATATCCAGCCTTCTCTATCGGTATTTCATATGCTCTCTTTGTCTTATAATTTCTTCCGCTTCTTTCATACCGTTTACACTCATTATCTCACTCACACCTGCCCGCTCTCCCTCTTGACGTACTAATTCCAGCTCTTCTTTCTAACTGGCCATTCCCTCCCCGGCCACATCACTTAGCTCCATATACCTTGTGATTCTTTCCCTACGGTACCCGTTATGTCCTTGTACAAGAAATTGCGTCATAGAATGGTACAACAACTTGCGCCACTGATTTGTTTGCTATCACTTCTGTGATAATAAGTTTTAGGAAAATGGATATCATAGAAGTTCTGTAGCTTTGCTATTATAGGTATTCTTTCTACAATATGCAGCTTATTTATATAATTTCCTCACACTTTTACACCCACAATGACCCAAAGCTGCCATAGATGTGCTCATTAAAACTTACGGGATGCTTGTTCAGCAACTCAACATTAGATAACTACAGTTTCTGATATTAAGACTGCTTAGCCCGGATGGTAGTGTGCCTGACTGTGATATAAAGGTTCTCAGGTTCGCTTCTCGGCTATAAATAGCAATTTTTATTTTATTCTCTATCCTCCAGAGTCTGGAAGTATACTTTTAAGGGTACAAGGTACTCTGAAATGGTCAACAATCACGTTTTGTCTTAGGAGCTGATAAAGTCTCTCTTACTTTGGTTTAAATATATACTTTTGGGGTGTTAAAAGTATTTTAAGGCATTTAAATAGCATTTAAATGCTAGCCTGAATTCCTTTAAAGCTGTTGTGCAATGTTCATTTGTAGAATATTTGTATCTTTAATGTCAGTTTGTTCAAAACAATATTTTTGAATACTTATGGACGTTTTTCTCGAAATTATAAGCGATAAAGACTGACAATTTCAGTACGTATATACAATACATAGTTGAGCTTTCTGAACCTCAATCATAATTTTATAATACATATATATATATTAGTGATATTAAAAAAACAATAATATTGCAAATGTTCCACATTTTTTTGCTTTTTTGACTTTGCAAATAATTGTTTTTTCAATTTCCAATGATATATATATATATCACTAGATAATTGAGACTCAGAAGATGACTGATTATATTAAAATGCAAAGTTTGATTCTATATTACAAGCAATATCAGAGAAAAGGGTACATAAATTTACATGTTTTAAGAGCAAATTTTATTATTTTTCTTCTGACTGACATACTTTGACCACATAAGTTATCAATGCAAACAACCATTTAAAATAATTTTCGCGATTTATAGAATAATTCATAAGCATCTCAGGAAAAACCACTGAGAAGTTTAAGAGCAGTGTTAATTTAACTCACATAAAGTGTGATGTCCAAATGTCCAGATAACTTGTCCCCTTAATAATTATATTTATTGCTGCATGCTTCATTGCAATACTATATTCAATTATATTAACACACTTAAAACTTATATTTCAGTATTTTATGGTGCTATCTATACTATATTCAATTATATTAACACACTTAAAACTTATATTTCAGTATTTTATGGTGCTATCTATTCATATTTCCCTAACTTGTTCAATCATGTTTTATCAAGTTGCATTTCATAAAAAGATTATATTTATTTATATTGTTGACAAATTAAGCCATTGAATTTTGAAGGTTTCCACAAGTTCAGTGTATTGTATCGGCCATTGCCTTCTTGTTTTCATTAGACTTTTCCCTATGATTTTCTCTTTTGTTGCTTTGAGTGTTCACTTGCCCTGCACACGCATGTTCGAGCGTCCAAAATCTAAGATCGGTTAAAATAGATTCCGAATTTTAGATCTCCTGTGAGCATAGCACCGAAATAAGGTTCTAATCATGTTTGTGTGTATTAAGACGTGAAATTTACGAAGCTATACATGGCACGTAGATATTATAAAATCCAGCCTGCAGTCGGACAATGGTCGTCGGAATGGCTAGCGGATGGTAACGATTGCAGCCTTCGTTTGGAAACAATGTCATTGCGTACCAGAAGACAGCATGGGCGATCATACACACATGGAGCTATTTTCTATATGGCGCCATCTGTTGTACAAGAACTTGTCTCTGCCTGTGCAGGGCTATAGAGGTGCACAGTTTTCAATCGACTCCTTCCTACCTTGCTTGCTTAGGGAACAAATGCGGTATTTATCCTGGTGTAAGGTCAAGCAATATTTTATGTCCACATCTACACTGAGATGTCGAGTAAAAATACTTTGGAGATACAGTAGAACAGGCATGTCCAAATTAAAGAGGTAGAGGTGAAGGCGCAGTAACTCATTCCACTCTGTGTGAAGCATCGGGGTATGCTGCCGTGCGATGTAATGGAATATTTGGGACCATAAGGCCTTCCTAACTGCATTTCGTGTTGTCTTTTTCTTTTCTTTTTTTAACTTCGGTGATATGTTTTACTTTAGAAAGTGCATACATATCTTCTGCTAAGGATGACGTATAGAACCTTTATATGAACCAAATGATGGTTGCGTAGTCCATGTGATGTTGTTTTAATATAATTACTTTTAGATAATCTTGCAAATGTATGTGGAACCAAACATTGCCATTAAATGTGATGCTAATAATTGCAATTTGGAAAATTAATCCTTTAAAATTATATAAATAGCTTCCAGCCTTCAACACTTTTATGTTTGTACACTTTTTTCTAGTGGAAAAGTCATTTATGCGACACAACTTTCTCTAAAAATAGGTTCATTTCAAAACGTGCTACCAGAACTAAAGCACTATTATGCAAATATTACAACACAAGAGTTCTTTACCAAGCGGGATGTCTCAGGTGGTAACGTCAATAGCCTGAATTCGGGAGGTCCTGGGTTCAACTCCCTTCCGCTGACTTATCTGGCTAGGGTTTGTTCGTGGCTTCCCTCTGTTGTGAAGGCAAATGCCGGATTGGATATTTAATACCACGACCCTAAGTTTGACCTTCAGTCTAAAACATAAGCAAAACTAAAATAGATTATAATTGTGATTGTGCTGCCATCTGTCGTCAGTGTAAGCAGTACACTGGATGGCACGCTAACTCCATCTGCTTGTCGCGGAGCTAAGTGGCAGCTGTGGAGTGAGGAGATGAACTTTGGAATGTGAGGAGATGAACTAGCTGCACTTTGCGATCTGGTTACGGATGGTAGTACAGTTGGGCAGAGCGAAAGTAGTAGGGTTTGAGGATAAAAACTTAAAATTTTCAATACTTACCATCATCAAGTTATCTTACCGAAAAGTTCCGGCAAGACAGTCCACAAGGGGCCTTGGCCTACTGCCCGGCCGCTGGCGTCATGAATGGGTTGTAGTACTGGAGGGTAAGACATGATCAGCGCCTCGAGTTTCTCCCGGCAGGAACCACTACTTCTCAATCAAGCAGCTCCTCAATTGGCCTCCCAGGGACCTCATGTGGCTGAGTGCACCCCCGACCAGGTCTCCCAGCAGGGAAAACTTCCCCACGCCGGTGCCGGAGTGGAACCGCTTGGCAAGCAGCCGCTTTACCATCGAGCTAAGGAGACTACTGAGCAAGTTGTTAAAGCGACGTAAATAAAAGTGAGTTTAAAAAAGGAGTTCTTTGCCACCAATCTCAGTGACCTAATAATGAGGGTAACCATGTAGATCTAATGTTAATTGCAAACATGAAATGACAAGTCTAAACAACCAAAGAGGCAATAGGGGTTAAATTAAATTGGGCTGTTCACTTGTTACTAGCAAATATTGCATTAATATTTTAAGTGAAGTCTCATTAATTTGATAAAGCATACATAATATCATTTGTAACAAAGCTACACCATCTATAACACGCAATCAAAATATAGAATGAACAGCAATTCTAACGTAAAGCTAGAGTTAAGTTGTTTAAAACACATCGACATCTAGAGAATCAACTATATTTCAATACAAAACTTTTAGTTTATAAGCATACATATAAGCTAGAAGATACACGAGAGGATAAACATCTCCCACCCTTAACTAACCTTTACATTGATTTTTTTTCAAAAATTTTAATTGTTTCAAAAATTTCTCTAACAATTTTGATTAACATACTAATTTTAAGATATTTTCATGACAAACAAAATGTGTATATTAAATTTTCTGGGAATAGCCTATGAAAGTCTCTTCATTTTGGATAACTTCTGTGTTAATAAACCATAAATATCAGATTTTGACGTTTTTAATACCTACTGCTGGGTATACAGTAATAAAAATGCCTTTCCTGAGGCCTAATTTTTATGCACTAGGTTATTTATGTGTTAGTGAGTCTTAAGACAGTGGAAGGGAGATATAAGGACGTCACCGTAAAGTGCCACCACTCAACAAACCTGTTTTCAACCTCCCCCCTTTCCCTGGCCAAAATATATAGAAAGCTGCGGACGGATGACTTTCCCAGAATTTTCAAAAACAGCAGAAATTGGTTTGCGATTTATCTTACTTGCAGTGCAACTTTGCCATTTGTTTTTTACGAACCGTGATATTAGTATATTTACTTATTCGGCGAAAAGAACTATTTTGGTCATTCTGCCTAAGATTATAGACCGCCGATACATTGTAAGAATATTTAAAGCATGCGAAGAAGTGATATTTGCAGAAGAAAATATTTATGACACTAGTGGAAGAATGCAATAAGTTGATTTTCTGTAACGTTTGGTGAGATATTTTTCAGAATTAGAACCAGAAATGAGTGTAGTGCAATGTTTTAACTTGGGAGGGCAAATCAGGACTGAACAATCTGAGTCTTACTGTATATGCAACCTTCAAAGCGTATGAGTGAAAAGTAAATTCTAAAGTGCCCGAAAGCTCTCAAATTCGTTCGAAGGACGTGTACGAAGTGATATTTGTTGACTGGAATGGAAGATCTTGTACGAGTTCCAAGCGATGCAGTTCATTCAATGCTAAATAAACTCTTATTTACAAAATACAGCAAACGTCGGGAAATGGAAATGGCGTGTTATTTATGGACGCTCTTTAACTACTGTGGTTCTCAGCGTCCCATTCTAAATTGGGCGTGAAAGTCCGCTTAATTTTGCTCAGAGGCCTCTCTATCAAGCTTGAGGTTCTTTTGCGTGCCGTAAATCTACAACTCGGGACCAACGGCTTTACTTACCTTCCGAAGGAAGCCATGTTAAGCATTTTTACACCCAAAAATCCATCGTCCTCCGCCGGGTTTGAACCTGCGACCTTGGGTATATGAATTTAGCATGGCAATCATTACACCACGGAGGACGACAAAAAACGTCGTGAATTTGTTATATAAGGATGATGGATTGGTTTAACTCAGACCAAATCAAAACGACTTTTTATTAGTTCATAATATCATGATAATCAGTAATTAATGTGATATTCTTTCCAATTTGGAAGTAGCCAACTGCTCTATAGGATACTGTGCAAAAAAAATGTTAATAATTATGGATGTTTAATTTATGTATGTGTTATGACGACTTGATAATTTGTACACTTATTATTTCGGCTATTTTTCATAGACGTAATTTCATTAATATACGTATGCAGATGTTTATATGAAATACATATTTTTAAGACCAACAATGAAATATAGCTTGTACATAAATGAAGACAACCTAATATGAAAGACTTGAAATATTATTCATTATGGCTTCACGGGTGATCAGCCGTGTCAGGTATATAAAATCCAAGCTTTCGACCATTTCACACTCCATGGTCTTCACTCCAAGACCATGGAGTGTGCAATGGTCAAAAGCTTGGATTTTATATACCTGACACGGCTGATCACCCGTGAAGCCATAATGAACCTAATATGAGTTACCTGATCTTAATTATCAATTTCTACGAGAGCGATACAGAACTTTTGCACGTGACTTGAGTTATCCTGATCAGAAGCGAGAGTTCAAGGAACGAAGCTGTACGAACTAGCTTGCCTTCTCTGTAAGTTTGCGAAGTTCGGTAAAGATCACGCTCGACAAATATTATGAACGGAACACAGAAAGTGTTTTGCATGACGCTCGGGAATAATATGACCGTAACAAAATCCAATTTGTATCTTCCCCCTTGTTCTCATTTTAAGCCGTTAGTACTGTGTATTCATTAAATGGAAGCCATTATAAGAAAAGATTAGTCTTCAATGTAATGGTTACGCACACGGTAAGCAGCGAGAAAATAAAATGCACAAGAAAGAGAACGGATAGTTTGCACAGAGAATGGATTACAAAAATGAGCCGAGGAAATTATACTCAAATATCAGTTTTAAAGCTTGAAGCTTTAAGAAAAACAATAAAAAACTATGCTTCGTTTTTTCTTTCAACACATCTCATGTATCTGACCATCTTTCTTCTACACATGTGACACGCCTTCGAATTCTGGATGTAAATAACATGTCAGTGACGCTTCTGCTGCTGTTAATTCCACGTTACTCCAGCTTAATCTGCGTTGTCCACAGAAATGAAGGACTTGAATCGGACACCCTTTACGGCCCAGAAAACCAAAACAGAGGCCGGAGCAACTGGCGACCGGAAAACTTCAAAACAACTAAAGCATGCTCAAGTGTTCTGGTGCTTATGAACTACACAGATGATGTATTAGGTAGCAGAATAATGGAAATATCAAAGTTTCTCTCCAGATTATGCTCCAGATAATCTCCAGCTGATTTCTACTTGGGCTTTCTAAATGAAGACAAATTACTTGAACATAGAGCACATGTAGTTATCTCCTTTCCCTGGTAATTATGTCCAACCATTCGCATAACTGTATCCAAATTTCAGAGAAATGTTTCTGTGCTCTGACTGTACTCTGTAAACGTACACAGAATTGGCGCCGCTATAACGAGTGCGACTCCATTCAGAAGGACCCGGGTTCGATCCTTGGTGACTCTGATCCATGTGTGCTTCTTAGTTTTCTTGTTGTCGACATGTGAATGCCGGGGTAGTTTCTCCTTTCCATCATTTCCGTTTCATTCTCATATTCCAGGTGTGATTCGTAGTGCATTGGAGTGGTAGCAGATGGCGGGTCTCTTTGAGTTCTTAAAAGTCCACTAAACTATATTAAATAAAAAATATAAAACTACTGTATCAATATATAGGGCACAGTCAGTCACTGACATATTCCACAGCTTTCTGAATCCTACGCTATGAACCTTATGAAAAGATTACCATAATAATACGAAATGCGGATGTAGTTACTCTTTATTCTGAGCACACGGTTATACACAACATGTTTGCAACTGAAGATATTGGTGTAACTCCGAGGAAATTTCAATATTAGCCAGAAACATATGAATCTTGGCCGCTTGTCTATAGTTAAAGAATGACTTATATACTGATTGACCTTACAGTGGGTTAATTATATGTTCCTGGAAAGCCAGGAAATAAGTACCTACCTATTAATAAGTCAACATTAGAGTATGACATTTTTAATTATCTATAAACTTCATGAAGAATTTTAACTATTTATTGGGAAGAAAAAATAGTGTTTATTCAAAGATATAACTTTGGAGGTGGTTTCTTTAACAAATTTAAATATATTTATGTTGTAACATTATTTGTCAACTGAGAAATTAAAATGGTTCCGATAATTTCTGAATGTGTAACAATTTATCTATGAATTGAAATGCGTGGTGATTAGCTTCGAGCCAGCTGGGAAATTTAATGTCGTATCGACATGTTGCACTGTATCTCAGTAGTTAGAACAACCGAAGGGAAAGTGGGAGGTTCGTGTTCAAATCCTAGCTATTGCATTTAGTCCTTCAGTCTCATTCTACCTTCAAAAAGCTTGAAGTTGTCCAAGAAATTGATTTCCTGATTGGGATAAGCTACAAATAAATACAAAAATGTTCATGGAATATAATAGTTTCAGAAACATTGTAATACATGTTTAGAATTAATACAAGTCTTTCGATACTGGGACACTGTAATCGATTTACAGTTGTTAGCTAAAGAAAAATTTGCAATGAAATGTTTAACATTACAGGAATAAGACTTAGTAGTTGATATGTCCATATCCAAACAGTATTTTATAAAAGTGATATACTAATCCTTATGGCAGTTTGCAGGATAAAAAAGGTAAAGGGTGCGGTCACCTCGCGCATTATGATCTACACAGATCTAACATCCCCCAGGAGGAAGGAATGAAGTGAGGGAACCATAAGAGGCTACAGATTGCAGGTAAACAGGCTAAAGAGACGCGCGGAAGTCCTTAACATTTCCAAAAAAATGAAATAGAGTTGTAGTTATGGTCGCTCTTTAACTGCTGCAGTTCTTAGCATGCAATTCTATACTGGGCATGAAAGTAACATTTACAAGCCCGGTGGCGTGTCCCACTGCTGGAGTCGCCTGAGAGGGCGATCAGACAACACGTCGACCTGGCAGCTCTCTGCTGTTCACGAGGGGAGGACGGTACTCTTTCCATTAAGCTAACATCCGCGTTATCTCCCCGGCACTATAATTTGCGAGCCTAGCACACCTGAAAGAGGAGAAGGAAACAGAATGAAGGGACAATTATAGAAAGGAAATCATAGTAGATGAGAAAGCATCCCACCATCCGCATAACTACCCCAGAGAAACCACAAAAAAGCCATAGATCGGAGTAGGCGCTCCGGGAATCGAACCCGGGACTTTCCGAATGTGAGGGTATACGTTTCCGCGTCTCCGTCTCACTTGGTATAATATCGCATCCCAAATATTGTTGTACATATTGTATGGTCTTATATATTACAATTTTATTATTAATAATAAACTATAAATGCCGTACTTTTGTTTGATTGTTTCTATTATTTAATCCAGTGTCTCTAATTTACATTTCGTCTTCGTTTCGTTTCGTTTCGTAATCGGCTTACTCTCCCTGTATTTGTAAGACTGACGCCTCCCTAGGACTTACAAGCCAATGCCTAGGGATCAGAAGCCTGTCGGGGAGCCAACGGCAGAAAACACAGAATGAAGAACTTGTTACGAGGGGTTAGCCCTTAGCGAGGCATGGACATGAGGAAGTGGATGACATGAAGTGTAAGCGAAGTTGATGATTGGAAAGGTGATGATGGAGCAATTAGTGGAATGAGTGGCGGGGGAAACCGAGAACCCGGAGAAAACCCGCCTAGATGCCGCTTCGTCCACCACGAATCGCACAAGCGGCTCGCCTAGATGGGAGGCGAGCGGTCTAACCACTCACTCATGGTGCCGCCTATATTTCGTCTTTATTTGCTAAAATTATGAGATCAGCTCCATAAAAGCATAATTTAATGGAACTTTCATATTTCTAATGTCTTCTGAAGTTTTACTCTTCCTATAAAGAGGTGTATCGGGTTAAAATAAATTGTGTATAGAAACAGTCTCCAAATTCGTTCGTATAACCCTCATGGAGTGAAATGAACAGAGAAAGTGATGCGAAAAACTAGCATTTAGAATATTAGGACAGCAGTCACTGATTCCGATAAGCTGTAGTTGTCAGTTGAAGTGATAGTGATTTTTCCACTCCGAAAGCGTTTACGTGATGAAATGCTAAAGGTCTGAGGTCTATTTCACGCACCAGAGCATCCTCGATTGGAGCTAAGCTAGTAGGTATCCTCAGCATATTTTGTGCAGGTCGCAGCTTTTCACAGTTCTGGATGGTAATTTAGGGCTTGGGAGTGAGGAGGACAGCCGCATCGATCTGCCACAGAGGCTGCTTCGAGGACCCGAGAAATTATCCTCGCTTTAAAGCAGAAAGTTTCAAGTGCCTTGCAATGGAAATTAGCGTCGCGTATCGGAACCGAGGAGACTCTACAAGGCAAATCAACGTCTTCCGTTGTTTGAAACATGCTGCGCCAGCAATTTTCTGCTAATGTATGTTGTTAGTATAGATTTGTCAAATATACAGAGTATTGCATTATAACCAATATGTGGTTATTAGTTAGATGTGTTACTAACAACCTTCTATATCTACTATAGTTTATCTTTATATAGCTTTTTGTTCTATATATTTCATGTTCAGGAGATAAACCTTTGCAGAAACAGTTTCATTACACATGTTTTAAGCCGTAAGGAAACAGAGCCGACAGTCAGATGTTTTAAAACCGTCTCTACATAACATCGTGAGAAAAGATTGAACAATGACAATGCTTTATAAAAACTGCTAAGTTCTGAGAGCCCGCTTCGGTGGTATGAAGATAGCGTGTCTGCCTCACAGTCTCGCTTAGGGTGAGTTACCCGGATAAGGCTTTTTTCGGGGTTCTTCCTTATCCAGATAAGACGAACGTCGATAAACTTTAAGCTCTTTGACTCCGAGATCATTTGAGCATCACTTTATCAATTTCCTTCGTCGTCAAATATGACAAACCAGATTAAAGGACGTTAAAGCTTTAAACAAGTATTGCAAATTCAAACTAATAAAAAGAGCACAATAATTGATTCGAAATAAAATGTGTTATGAATAGATTTACATTTTTGTGCAATCATTATTGTCTGTCTCTATTAAAGACATATAAAAGCGTCAACATTTCTTTCGAGCGAAGAGGACCTCACAGGATATTCCCAGAAAACTAGATACATGCACTTTGTCATGTAAACATGTAAGGATGCTGTATTTTAATCAAAACCGTTAGACCTATTTTTAAGAAAATTAAACATTTCGAAAAAAATACTGTGTAAAGAATATTTTTAGTTGGGAGGATTTTCTTGCCCAAAGATTCAATACGCCATCAAGTTTGGTATTCATCCGACATTTCGTATTTTAACTATGCTGCACACACATACACACGGAACAAGGGGCCTCAAACTATATCTTGGAGTTCAAACCACCCAAATGATAGGTAACACAATATGTTTTCATTTTACACGCTTATTTTTATAGACCGCCACGTCGATTCTTCAAACAAATCGCTTGAACGTTTTCAGTGGATCATATTGTTTAAGAAACTGTTATACAAGCTGCAACTAAAGGAATCTCATGAATGGTCTGATAACTAGCAGATATTTTTACTTTCTTTGATCAGGAGTCAGTAAAATTAGTTCGCAGGCTCATAATTTTCCAATGCTCAAGAAGCCATAATACGTATCTGCTTCTACAGCGTAATAGAACGGATTAATTCCAAGAAATAAATACCCGTAGACCCTTAAAGGAGTTGAAGTATGAAGACTTCTGTGGTGAAAAATTGATTTTTTTCCGTAATTAAGAAGCCTATTTTGCACGTGTATGCAATTAGGCTTACAGTAAAAAGTTAAACATAAAATACAATAGAATTTACAATTTACCATGAATATAGCGGATAGCATTTATGAAATGGTTATAACAAAGAAGATTTGAACAATCTAATAATAAATGTTTCACTGTCTATTCTCTACCTCAAAGATATTGATAAGTACGAGTTCAATATTAATATAAAATATTTGTAAATCATTTTGAAATGTTACATGAACTGTGTGTTAACTAAATCAGGACGAAATAGCTTGCATTTAAAACGGCTATTTATTTTAGACAAGAATAATGTGTTAGCAATCTGTCCTTTGCTGTTACTTACCCAGCAGCTGTTAACTTCCAATATTCAGTCTTCGGCCGTGATGCTGGACGTGTTAAATACGATAATTCCTTAGGACCAATCGCAGCAGACTCAAACCATCTGCTCTCTCATTTCAAATTGTGTAATAATGCCCTTGTAAGCTCTGTAAAATAAGACCACCCTGAATTCGTTGTAATTTTTGTTACCCATTTTTTTATAACTAGGAGCATCGGAATGCAGACACGGTTCGAATATCCCCTGATAAATAATTCGTAGGGCTGATGAAGTACATGTTGGAATTTAATTAAATAGAATTGATAGGCTTCCGTTTGCGAGGTAGAGCATTAGATCAAATGCCTCTTCCTTTGTTTTCGTTTTCTGTACAGGACACCCTTGAAAGATGAATCATTGTTTTAAATTATGTAGAAATTGAGACTTTTGATTAAAATACCGTATATTAAATATAGTTACATCACAAATAAAATTGAATTTTATGGGAATAACCTCTGAAGACCACTTTAATCGATCAAATTTGCCGAAGTTTGGTTAGCTGCTAAATCGTAAGAGATAGCAAAAATTTGCTGCACATAAAGTATAGATCTCGTCAAAACACACAATTTATGTCATTTACATTTTTATTGTGGTGGTAACCGTTTCCGAGATATTCCTTGTTATTGGTTTCAATTGTAAAGTGCTTATACTTCTCTCAAATAGGAAGTGTCCGATTTTCTTTGTTCTACTCCTGGCCAAGCAAAGAAGCGATTTGCAATGACAATCACATAACGACAGCTTTTAAAACATTTGACTATCGGTTTATCCTAGTGCATTCCCTTATTTACCTCCTACTTATATGGAACTAAGTAATAAGAACATTCTTCAAATGATTAACTCGATTAGCATGGTGTTAGAAAGCAGAATTGTAGAACAACTAGAGAACATTACGTGAGTGTAACACATCAGATTTTTTCCCTCCATTCCTCCTGCATTTACAGCTTGTCAAGATATACACCCTCCTCGTAAACAGCAACATAGCAATGATTGTAGCTTTAAAATTCACATATAAAATACAACTAAAAATTATTAATATTATTATATACAATTATTTTCTTAGACTTTCCTTATCATTAAACTGACCTTTATATTCAAATCCCCTGCTTTAAAAACAGAATTTTAATTTACTTAAATTTTCTCAATTCCTGAAAAATCCTTATAATTCCACTTGAAGGTTTTAACCTAATATTCAATTATTTATATTAGAAATTTGTGCTAAACTTTATACTAAGAAATATTATATTGTGATACAATTGCGGTAAGTGCGTCTTTGCAGGACGAACAAGAAATTTGAAACTACGAGACAAATTCGAGTTCGAAGTTCAACGATAGAGAATAATGGAAAAGTTTATACAAAACTAAAATGAATTACTGTGAGCTGTTAAAAAGTAGTATGCAAGGTCAATCGTGCTAACTTCTGCGAAGTGGCGATCGAATAGCCACGCTTGCTAATGCTGACCAAGCCAATTAACAACTGAAGGTTGTATACTTGTGCCGAGAGAGTTAAATCATAAACACATGTTAAGCAAAGGGAAGTAAAAACAGTAAAATTTAAATGGTTAGATTAGATTAGATTAGAAAGCATTCTGTAGGTTCGTTTAGGCCAGAAAACCACTGAGCATAGAACTTGTCAAGGCATATACATGTATACATATGTTTATATACTATATACTATGAAAAAGAAATGTATAAAGCTCTAGTGCTGAAAGCATAGGTTACAAAAACAACAGAGTACTTCTTCTTTTTTTTTTTTTTTGCAAGCACATAAAAACAAAGAGTATCAAAATATAGTGTTAAAATGTATAATTAAATAAATAAATAAATATAACTTCATTATAGAACTGAACCAGCAAATATCATTGTCTGTAACAATAATACGTATTAATAACTGGAGAATTGAATGCACTTCATTAAGTCCTGCGGTAAAAATTGCAAATGACGGAATGCAGGAACTTCAGTTTCCACGCACGATAGCATGAGCTAAAAGTAGATGAAAGAAAAGCATAATCATCGAAATACTATATTTAAATTTAAAATCTGAGTATTATATATAACAACTAGGGTTACAGAACCTTATTCTTCTGCATACTTCATGCCAATCGACACAAACATTAGCAGAAATGGTTGTATTACATATTTCCTTGTGGATACAAGAGGAATCAGAAGTGAAGCGTACTTATACATCATCGTCTGGTCGTCGTAAACCCTAAGCTAAAGTGATGGCCAAATCCTTAAGAGCGGATTTTCGTGTATGGCCTTGACATTTCGTTCCCTTTGGTTAACAAGTGAACAAATCTGATGTGATATACTTACACGCCATTTTCTAGTGTATATCGCTTATTAGTGTAAATACAAGCTGCCCTTAAAGTTTATTACTTTCTCTACTCGCACTATGTACTTAGTGTATAGAGCAGGTATTGTAATTGCCCCAAAATTTGATACCGAGATTTCACCGGAAATACACATTTTGGGATCCCTGAATCAAAAAAAAAAAAAAAAAAAAAAAAAAGCATTTTTAGAAAAAGGTCGCGCTCGTGTCTCTCTCTCTCTCTCTCTCTCTGTGGACAGTATAGCTCAAAAACGATAACTCCGTTAAATACCAAATCTGATATTTAAGTTCAGTATCTTCCAAGGATGCGACACAATTCTTTTCAAGAAAACCCCTCACCCCCAACTACCCTTTACATGGAACATTTTTCGAACATTTTTATTTTTTCAAAAATTGCTCTAACGATTTTTAATAAAATATCGTATATTGAAGATATTTACATGATAAATAAAATGCATATCTTGAATTTTCTGGAAATTGCCTCTGAAGACATCTTTATTTTGAACGAACTTTGCGGAAATTTGCATAACTGTTAAACCGTAAGAATAATAGATAAAAACTTACTGTACAAAAATTTAGAGCTTTTTAAAACACTCAATTTATGTATTATGCAGTTTTTCCTGGAGTTGACCTTTTTAAGATATTGCTTTTTATTGATTTCAGTTTTAAAATAATTACATTTTTCTCATACAGGAACTTGTCAACATAAACTGGCCACGCAAAGAATCTGCTTTCTATGCCGTAGCAACCACGTTTTAAAACATTTGACTGTCGAGTTAGCCTAGTGTATCTCTATTACCCTTCTATCTATAAGGAACTAAGTAATGAAACCATTTCTGCTAATGTTTATCACGATTGGTATGAAGTAGAGAAGAATAGAAGAAGAATAAGCTTATTAACAGAATTTGTTACAGAGATGTAAAGAAAGTCATGTGAATGAAGCACATCAGATTTTTTCCCATCTACTTCATTTTATATAATTAAGATAAATCTTAACGAAATACCTACATCATATATTTTGTTATAGATACAAAGGAAATAATAGCGATTGTCAAATTCATAAGAACTAGATACTATCTACTGGCCTTAGAGTACCATGGGATTTTCAATCAAGCACAGTTCATTAATATTTTAGTAAATTTCTTCCGAACAGAGACTTCACAGGCTATTTACAGAAAATTCAACATATGCATTTTATTTTTATCTCAATATCTTTAATAGGTTTATATGGAACTTTAATGCCAGTTGTTTTAGCCATTTTGATAATACTGAACATTTCGCAAAAACCTTCATGTAGACGATAGCTTGTGGGATTTTCCTGAAACTACTAGTGTCGCTTCCTTGGAAGATGCTGAGATTAAGTGTAATATTTAACTGACTTTTGTATTTCAGTTATGATGTTCACAAACACACACGCACCTTTTTCTAAATACACGATTTTTTAATTCAGTGGTTCTCATAACATATATTTCGGGATCGAACTTTCAGGTGGAATTCAACACTTTCCATATCAACTATGTACATTGTAATGACCTGGTTAAAGCACACAATTTATGTCAACTTCATTTATCTCTGTAGAGCGAAAGATTTCCGAGATATTCGTGGTTATTGGTTTCAACTTTAAATATTTTTTCTTAAACGGGAAATCCTCATTCGTTTCAGCTCTTATTTTACTCCTGGCTATACAAAGAGAGCAAAACTTCAATTACATCTCATAGCGACAGTTTTTAAGAGATTTCACTATTGCTTTTGCCTAGTGCTTTCACCTATTCCCTTCTATGGGACTTACATGGAAGTAAGTAATAAGAACATTTTTGTTAATGCTTATCTCGATTAGCACAATGAGATAAAAGAATAATGTTTTGTAAGATTTTGTAACAGGTAGAGAAAGTAATGTGAATGGAACACATCAGAAGTTTTTTATTCTGTGGGCATTCCAAACAAGTATTTCCTGTGAAGTTTGGACGTCGAAATTTTATTTCTCTGTTTACGAGAAAGTAAAAAATGATGCTCCGTACCCGTGTTATATCGTTGTTTTATGTTTCACCTAACTACAACAATATCAGACATTTTCACAGAAGTGTATAATAACACATATCATGTTATTTTCTCTTTAAGGTACTTATTAAAGCGAGTTAGAACTTTGCTAAAGGGCTGTATCATTTTATCTGATGGTCTCCTGACCCATGAAACGTAGGTATATAAAAACGCGAAACTCAATAAACGCATTGTTGCTGTTGGGAGGTAAATCCGTCAATAGCAGATGACTAACGTTTGTCCGTAAGCTGATAGTGGTCCCGACTGAGCATGCGCAGAGTCGACATCAGCGCCAGTTAATTTGATAAGTAAATATTTGAGAGCTGAATATGCGATCCATATGGTTGTGAATTTCAATCAATCATAACGAATGTGTGGAGTGATAGCTATTATTGATTTTCTCAGGCAAACAGGGGACAAAAAATTCACACGAATAATCCACCAGAATTTGTACGTAGCGTCTGCACTAGTGATTATGAATAATGACTAACATGAACTCCGAGATCTGAAAAGCTACTTCACGTTAGTTCTTTGTTTTAACTGCTTCAGTAAACAAAACTAAAACTCGGATATCTATCCTGGATATTCGGTTGTGCAAGTTTTTAGCCAAAAACTTTCAAATTGGTATATAATAAGCAGCATACTAAGGTTCAAAACATGAAATGGGGTTTTATTTATGGACGCTCTTTAAATGCTGTGGTTTTCAGAGTACCATTCTTAAATTGGGCGTGAAAGATCAGTTAATTTTACTCGGATGTGTCATTATCAGGCCGTAAATCTACGACACGGAACCAGTGTCTTTACTTCCCTTCCCACGACCTTGGGTACAACAGTTTAACATGGCAACCACTACACAACGGAGGGCGATTAGTAAGAGTAAGCAGATTAAATTTGTGTTATGCATTTATATGTGTAACCATCCTCTGATGTAAATAGTCTATCTGTGTAGAATGAACTAATACTAAAAGTATTATTAAGCAAATCAATGTTTTGAAAAACTCTTAAAATCGAATTATTGTAAAATTTGATTATTTTGGGAGGGTAGGTCTTAGTTATTTTTTCTCAACACACTCCTGGCATCCAATAATGCACAGAATATTGCAAAAACTGTTTTTATTGACTCCAAATTTGGTTAGAAATAAGATATTTAGTTCACTGCTGTAAATAATTCACTCGATGCTTCGTTGCGTAGATAACTGACAGTCTTCTCCATCCATGGCTCGCGCGCCACTGTGCGTTAACACTCCAGTCGAAGTCTGACTCAGGACACACAACTCCTACACCACTACATACCCTACTTGTAATTCTTCTTCCTTTTTTAGCTAGAAAATCTCACAGAACTTTTTAGAAACTTGTCAAAAGTACTGGACGCTTCTAGCATATGCCGGCTGACGTCTCGCATTCCAGTTACCAGAGTATCGTTTCCGTGTTTACTGCATACCAAGTAAATGTGAGAACCGCCGCAGACGGCACTGTTACAGTGTGTAGTAGTAATAACATAAGTAATATATCATCATATTTGTGTACATTACATGTCTTATTTACACGTATTTATCGAAATTTTACTATTTACGTAATTATTTAACTAACAAAACTTCTATGTATAATACAACTTGAAAGGGCATATTCTAGTCAAAAGGTGCTCTCTGATGACTGAGAAAATTCCAAAGTTCAAATACGTTACTGCTCTCCATTAAAATGATCATTTGTTGCAATTGTTGGTTCTGTACTATGTCAGTATATGCCAAATAAAAGTAACGCATTTGTAAACGAAATGTAAACGACAACGTGCGCAATGGATAAATACGGCATTTGGATACTGAACAACTTCAATCTTCCGTATTTCAGTTAATAATGCGCATATTGTCGTTTGCTTTGTTTTTAACACCTTTCTACATCAACACCCACAAACGTGCTTAATAATAGGTACGCTCAGCGAAATGGAACACAATGCGCATTGTTATACTTGCGTTTCTTGTCCTATTCATTATCACGCCACGGGCAGCTAACGATCTATTGGCTCACCAGCATATATAATTACCGCCATGGACAGCTCAAATTGTCACAGTAAGTATTGACTACACCTTCGCAATTAATTTTATTCCAATATTGGTGAGATACTTCACAAATGTACCTTGTAAGTGATAGTAAAAGCACTGTATCTCACCGATCTCTCTTCAGCACCTTATATCCTGTGGCCACCTATTTCCCTCTAGCCTGATCCTACTACCCTCTAACGAAGCACAGTGGTAGTGGTAACTGCTACTCCACACTGGGTATTCTATACTACGAAACCGTATTGATTTGTGATGCATGGCAATTTATACTTGCTTGTACAGATTTAAACATTTGTATTCGCATTAATAGAACTTGGTTTTACTGCTTTCTCTACTAGCTGAGTAGGTTTAACCGCAAACAGATGTTTTGAAGGCCCCTGAATAAATTTAATCGTGCTTGCGTGTGGATGTGCGTGAATATAAGCGCGAACGAACAGCAAACTCAGAAACAAGAAAATCGATAAATATCAAACTTGATATTTAAGCTCAGTATTTTCCAAGGATACAACATGGAGCTTATTAAAAAAATCCCCGCACATGAAACTACGCTTTACTTTGAATATTTTCGAAAACTTTTGTTTTTCTCAAAAATAGTTCTAACGATTTTGATTAAAATATCGTATTTAAGACATTTTCATGTCAAATGTAATGTATATCTGGTATTTTATGGGAATAGCTTCTAAAGACCTTTTCATTCTAGACACCTAATTGGTAAACCGTAAAAGGTAGAGAAAATCATATTAAAAAAACAACAATGAAAATAAGCTAGGTTTTATTAAAACACACAATTTGTGTGAGGTATCTACTTGTGGATATAGCCATTTCAAATATATTCATCCTTATTGATTTAAATTTTACAATATTATCCTTTTCTCCAATGTGAAATCGTCGTCCGTGTTTCGTTTTTATTCCTGGCCATGACAAGAGAATCAATTTCAGCCATCACTTAGCGACCAGCTTTTAAAGATTTGACTATAGCTTTAGCCTAGTGTATTCCGTCATATCCCTTCTGCCTTCTAGAATATAAGCAATAAGATGATTTCTGTTAGTGTTTACATTTTAGCATAAGGTAGATAGAAGAATGAGCTTTTGTAAGATTTTTTTTTTCAGAATAGGTTTGAGAAAGTTATCTGAATGAAAAACGCCGTGTATTTTATAATAAACAAAAGTAAATACCAATATCAGAGAATTCAATTATTGAAGATCTATCCAGGATTTCCATTGTTTAAGTTGAACCCTCGCATCTACGTTTTGCTATTTACTTTGTGGTGTTTACTCTGTTATCAGGATCCTGTACACTGTCATAAGCACATACACATACAGATACATAAATACCTAGGCCTGAGGCGGGACTCGAACACAGTACTGTGCGCTACGATTGCAGCCCAGAGTGTGGTTTGATTGAAATCTGAACCTGCCCTGTGAGAAGCAACAACGTTGTCCCTACACTATCATGCTGACCATAAAATCCATGTTATAAGATGCTTTAATGTGTGCAATACCTTCTCTATACATACATTCCACCCCAAATTTCGATACCGAGATTTCACCGGAAATATGTTTTAGGTCCCCTGTAACCAAAAAAAGCATTTTCAGAAAAAGGTCTGTGTGTAAGTCCGTGTGTCAGTGCGTCTGCCTCCGTGGTGTAATGGTTACCATGCTAACTTCACATACCCAAGGTCGCGGGTTCAAACCCGGCGGAGGATGATGGATTTTTTCGGATGTAAATATCCTTACCATGGCTTCCTTCGGTAAGGAAGTAAAACCGTTGGTCCCGTGTCACAGATTTACAGCACTAAAAGAACCTCAAGCTGATAGGCCTCTGAGCAAAATTAAGCGGTCTTTCACACCTAATATAGAATGGGACGCTGAGAACCACAGTAGTTAAAGAGCGTCCCTAAATAACGCCAGTTTTATGTCAGTGTGTCTGTGTGTCCGCCTGTCTGTGAACACGATAACTCATAAACGAAAAGTCGGTAAAATACCAAACTTGGTATTTAAGTTCAGTATCTTCCAGGGATGCAACTCGAAGATTTTGAGAATAATTCCACTACACCGAACTACCCTTTACATGGAACCTTTTTCCAAAATTTTGATTTTCTCAAAAATGGCTCTTAACGATTTTGATTAAAATGTCGTTTATTAAAGATATTTAAGGGATAAGTAAAATGTATATCTTGAATTTTCTGGGAATAGCCTCTGAAGACTACTTTATTCTGGATGATTTTTACGGAATTTTGCATAACTGTTAAACCGTGAGAGATGAACAAAAATTTACAACACAAAAATGTAGAGCACGTTAAAACACTCAATTCATGATAAACAGGTTTTTCGTGGAGCTGATCGTTTTTGAGATATTCCTTGTTTTTGGATTCACCTTTAAACGTTTCTCATATGGGAATTTGATTATCATTTCAACCTATGGTACTCCCTTATTTCGCTTCTACTTACAATGAAACAAGTAATAAGACTGACTGTTTCTCTAATTTTTTCTCGATTAGCATGAAGTAAATAGACGCATAAGATTTTAACAATAATTTGTTGCAGAGATGTAGAGAAAGTCATGTGAATGGAACACATCAGATTTTTACTTTCTCTACACATACTATGTGCAAGAGAAGCTATTGTATTGCATCCAAAAAATCGATACCGAGATTTCACCGGAAATATATGTTTTGAGACCTCCTGAATCCAAAAACATTTTTAGAAACAAGTCCGTGTGTGTGTATGTGTGTGTGTCTGTTTGTGGGCGGAAAATCTCAAAAACTAAAAGACCATTAAACACAACATTTTGTATCTAAGTTCTGTATCTTCCAAGGATGCGACACGAAGATTTTCAAGAAAATCCTCCCACTCAATCTATCTTTTACATGGAAAATATTTCAAATATTTTGATTTTCTGAAAAATATTTCTAACGATTTTGATTAAAATTTCTTATAATTAAGATATTTATATTACAAATAAAAATGTATATCTTGAGTTTTCTGGCCTCTGAAGACCTCTTAATTTTGGATGATTTTTGTAAAATGGATAAACCGTAAGTGATAGACAAAAATGTACCACACAAAAATGTAAATCTGTTAAACACACAATTTATATCATATACATTTTTTTTCGTGGAGTTGACCGTTTCCAAGATATTTCTGTTATTGGCTTCAGTTATAGAATACTTAAATTTTCTCATACGGGAACTTGTTAACACTTGACCACGCAAAGAAGCGGATTTCAATCCCATAGCAACCACATTTTAAATATTTGATTGTTGGTTATGGCTAGTGTATTCCCTTATTTTCCTTATACCTGTGAGGAATTAAGCAATTAGACAATTTCCGCTAGTTATTATCTCGATTAGAATGAATAGATAGAATGATAAGCTTTTTAATAATAATTTATTATAGAGATGTAGAGAAAGTCATATGATTGGCATGCACCAGGCTTTTTTCACGTTATTTACTCGTATTATATACATAGTGTGTAGATACCGAGATTTCACCGGAAATATATGTTTTGAGACCCCATGAATAAAAGAAAACATTTTTAGAAGAACGTCAGTGTGTGAGTGTGACTAAAAACAGAATAACTCAAAAAGGAAAAGTCGGCTAAGAAAAATAAACTTGGTATTTAAGTTCCGCATCTTCCAAAGATGCGACGCGAAGATTGCCAGAAAAATCTCCACACTCTCCGCTACCCTTTACATGCAACATTTTTCGAAAGTTTTGTTTTTCTCAAAAGTGGCTTTAACAATTTTGTATAATATACTATATGTTTAAGGACATTGCTATTACAAACGAAATGTATATGCTGAATTTTTTGGGAATAGCCTCTGAAGACCTCTTCCTTCATTTATACTACTGGTAAACCGTAAAAGAAATTATCTTTGCATGGCTAGGAATAAAACAAAAGAAGCACCAGCGATTTATTGTTTGAGAAAAGTATAAGTATTTTAACATTGCATCCAAAATCAGCGAATACCTCGGAAATGATTAGATCCACACAAAACTGTATAGGACATAAATTGGAGTTTTGACGAGATCTATATTTTTTGTGCAGAAAGTTACTGTCTATTTCTTACAGTTTACTGGTTATGCAAGAGTCAACCAGAATGAAGAGGAATTCAGAGGCTATTCCCAGGAATTACAAGATACGCATTTTAGTTGACATATAAGTAGCTTTAATACACGGCATTTTTGTTATAATTACTTGAGCCATTTTTGAGAAAATGAAACATTTAGAAAGTGTTTCCATGTAAGGTTGAGGAAATTTTCTTGAAAATCTTCGTGTCGTATCCTTATTATTACCGGATTTTTTGTTTTTGAGTTATGCTTTTTTGAATTGCGGGCTCTCAGGACGTATATTTCTGGTGAAATCTCTTTATGACATTTTTGGTGAAATGCAATACCTTCTCTGCCTACTATGTATATTGTACATAACGTGCTAAAGAAAGGAAATAAAAAAAAACGAAGACTACCTTTTACTTATTGATCTGCATACTCCATGCAGGCTTAAAGCAGTGTATTTGACCTTTTCTATCTCAAAATGTCATTCTGTGTAGCTTGGGTCATTTAAAATTATCACCTCTATATTTCGAGCTGTTTCAATAAACTGACGACTACCACGGTAAAATTGTTTCATGAAAAATGTAACATTTGTAAATGTAACAATTGCCCGAGGTGTCTTATAAATTAAATATGTACATACAGTTACAATCATACTAGTGTTTCATACATGTTTCTATAGTAAAAGCTTGAGTATTTCAGTGAATCATATTAAACGTAGGTAGTTGTTTTAAGGATTTCAGTGAGAAACTTCAACTGTTTTTCACATTTTCTTTTGTAAAGAAGTAATAATAATGTCAATAATAATAATAATAATAATAATAATAATAATAATCGCCATTACGTGATTGCAGAAAGAGACTAACTCAGCACAGGAACATTTTAAAGTGTTATCTACTAAAAGGGATTGAAACTGATTTTTTCCCTATAAAATTTTCCTTCGTGAAATGTTATATATTGTGAAATTTAAATTTAGTTTAGGGCTGATATTGAGCAGAGACATTTCAGTGATATACGAAACTTTTTTAAAGGGGAAGTTCCTGTTGAAAATGTTTGTATTTCTCGCACTTGAAACTGTTCAATTAAGCTAGTTCTTATGGTTTGAATTACAAGTATTTAAAATACATATGTTACTCACTATGATCGGTCGGCGGAGGGTTCCCTAGCATTTCGACTCCCAGCAGATCTTTTCTGCTTACACTCCTGGGAGAAACACAGGAGGTGAAGGAATCGCAGGAGACTAATGGACTACAGACGACAGAAACGCGCCGAGTTCCAAACTTGACATCTAGGACGTCACTCTAGCAAGACCGGGCAACACAGCCCAGCGGTGGAGACTCGCTTCCCTCTGTTAGGACATGTAGAAGTTACAAATCAAAAGCCTCTGCGCCCTCTGCCCGTCATCGACGTTTCTCAGTCCGGTAGTCAAAGATGAAAGGGAAACGAAATGAGAAAAAAAAATCAGGAAAACAGATTCTTGATACCATTTCCCCATCATTCGCCTTGCAGACAGGGAGAAAACCACGAAAAATCCCATGGTCAGAGTGGAGGTCACCAGGGAATCGAATCCTGGACATCCCGAATACGTGCCTCATACGTTACCGTGGAGTCGTGTCGCTTCGTGAAGTACCACATATAGGTTGGGAGGTGAATAAGTGCAAATATTTATGTTAGCATGTGTCAAGGATGATATGATGATCGTGTATTTTCAGTTTTTTTCTTTTCTAAAGTTATGTTCACAAGGAAATTCTAACGATGATTTAAGACTCGCTATTCCCTATCTCAGATATTCGGTGATTATTTACATAAGTCACACGATTGACCATTCTCTGCCCTTTGCCCCGTCCGAGTATAGATGGAGGATGTGAGGTAAGAATATCGATCGTACTGAAACTTCAACCTACGTATAACCATATGGTTTTGTTTTGCACATTTGATTTACTTTAAAAAAGTATTGAATTATCAATCTTCCTTATTCAGCTGAAATTATGAGACAAATTAATTCAAACTGTTTCTTATGAGGTAAGATTGACATTTATTTTGTTATTTTTTTAATCAGAAGTTATTCTTTACACGATACAACTTTTATCTGATTCGGATTCATAATGTATTCAGAGTTCAACTTAAAAATATTAAACACAATGACATTATTATGCTTAATTTAAAGTTTGTTTTATTGAAAAAATACATAACTCAAACCAACATGTAAGCATATGTATTTGCATTTGCATTTGCATTCTTTAAACTACAAAATCATCCTCATTGCTCTTGTAAAGGTGAGAAATTTAAAATATATCACAACACTTTAAAAAAACTCCAAATTGAGACTTAAAAGAACCCGAGTCGCGGAACCTTTGACACATTTCATTAACATCTTCTTTTGGGGAGATGGCAAATTAGAAATCGCCAACGATACAGTCCCTCACAGAATTGGCAATTCCTCAGTCGCGGTGTAAATTAAATGATTATCTGCTAATTCAGCTTGTGTAAAGCCATTAATTGCGCAAAAAATGTTTGCGACTGAATCGGTCATTCATTTCCTCAATTTGAGTCTCGTGAATGCAGGTGCGCGAGTTGTACTAAACACAAAAAGCTGGCGGGTGTTTTATGTATGTAAATACAGGACAGGTATAACATATTAGACCCTGAAATTTGAGCATCATTTATACCAATGCTATTAAAACGTGGACAAAATAAGATACACTCATATGTTAAACGTATTGTTCCGTACTAAATATCAAACTATTTGCACTTATTCACCTCCCATCCTGTACAATGAAACAAGAAAAAATTTATAACATAAAACATGTTTAACATACAATTATAATCTGATGAAACACTATTGCTAAATATGAATTATATGTCATACACAATTAACAGAGAGGAGAGAAAGAGAGAGAGGGCGGGGGGGAGAGTGAGCTATCTGTGCTAAAGATGGATTTTAGCATTAGCAATTAATCTCTGTTGATGTTAAATATTTCTTAACTGCACCTTTATTAATAGGTATTCTTTGCAGAAATAGACCAGTAGATGAGTTCTGTAGCTCTGTAATCCGAACAGTAGCTACTATAGTAGTTTTCTTTCTAATACGGAACCTTAGGCTTGTAAATGCTAAATGCATATGCATTACTGCAAGTTCTCGTTCGTGCACTCCTGGCCTACGTCAGCAGTGGCAACGGCATAGCGCAAACATCCGTTACTTGCTTTTGCGGGCTGCCGGGCTAAAGTAAACAGAAGTGAGCAAGGAACAAGGTGGACAAAATAGCCATATTCTCTCTACCTCTCTCTCTCTAAGCATAATGACACCACCTCAGAGCGCTTGGCTGTAGGTTGCATGCTCCGTACTGGAGTATACTGATGTATGGATAGAAGAGAACAAGAACCAGACACGTGATAGTCTTTGTTCATACTACGTATGAATAGATTTAAAAAATGAAAAATGATCATATCACCGATTACAAATTCTCTGATCTACATAACACAATAACATTTAATATAGTCCGCCTCTGTAGTGTGGTCCCCAGTTCGAATCTCGGTTAGAGTGACTTAACCGACTAAGGATTTTTCCCGGGTCATTTGAGCATAATTTCACCATTATATTCAACGTCCTATATGACCTATCAGGACGTTAAACAGCGAAAAAAGAAAAAATTAATACTGTTAAAAAGTTAATACAATGCGATTGCAATGGTATTGGCCAAGTGAAGGGGCTTGTTGTTTTACTACTTATTACTAAAATAATTGCCGTTATTTTTTGCAATTATTTATTTAAAACTACCAAATATATAACAATATGTATTTGCTCATATCAGAAACATAAATACTAATGTAACAGATATAATGCTACACTCATGCCAATAATGAACCTACAATGGATGTATTAACCGGTTTATTTATTTTAAACGCAAAATGTTGCATACTGCCACTGCACTGCTGGAATTATGTGTTACTCTTTCCGTGCAACTGGTCACGCAGTGCACAGTAGGCGCCTCTCGGGAGCAACGAGCAAAGATGCAAAGATGTTACTGGATTACGCGTGTCATGTACCCTACGCAACAGGGTGACCAATCGTCAAAATGTGCTTGATATTAGCGCAAATGTCTATATGAATAAAATATAATATGCACTCAATTAGGGCATATTTCTCAGATAACTAATACTTTTTGTTATACATTAAGTTTATCTATTTTTCTTCCTCGGATGTCGGAAGGGTTAAAATTTTTCTTTTAAAGGTTTAGTTAAGTATTAAAGTTAATAAGGGAATTATTATGTTCTTAATGTTGCAGTTTTGTCTAGGAGCAATGTTTCCCAGTACGTCGAGCTTATTCATTTCATAGTATTCTAGCTATTGTTGGAAGTTATTCTTTCTTATCATATCGTTGGCCGTTTTCTCGCCGATCGTCGTTATTGACCACACAGATGAGCAGCCAACCCATCATGATGCGGTTGTATGGGTGGTTGCTTAGGTGCTTATTCAGGCAAACGAAGTTATCTAATACGTGCTCCTCAATATTGGCTTCTTCTAGGAAGAATTTAACTTTAGGTAACATCATTTTATTTTATCTTACTACTTATTCATAGAAACTGGAAGAATTATTGTACTCCACTTGAGATTTCCTAGGAAATGCACGTTTTGAGTGCTTTGAACCTCAAAAATCCACAATATTTTATCTGTTATAACATAAGAAGGTATTGTATTCCAACCAAAAATTCAATTTCCAGACTTCACCTGAAATATATTTTGATAGTGCCTATATAAAAAGATGTATACTATCTCCACCACTTATTCATAATTAACTCCATGGCACTACCGCCCGGCCGCTGCGTCTCGGTCCATGACAGATGCTATGCAGTGTTGGTGGGCGAGACGTAGTCAGCGCCTCGAACCCCTCCGGCCGGTTAATGCAGTCCTCATGGCCTGGAGCCGCTACTTCTCCATCAAGTAGCTTCTTAATTGCCCCCCCCCAGGGACCTCACGAGGCTGAGTGCACCCCGAAAATCCAGGTCTCCTGCTTGGTAAACAGCTGCACTACCACCGCCTAAGGAGACAGCCACTTAACCATAATTAGTAGAGGTATTGTATCTCACCCAAGAGATTTCACCAGAAATACATGGTTTGAGGCTGCACGCATCCAACTCGAAAATGAAAAGTGGGTTAGATACCAAATATAATATTTAAGTTTAGTATCTACCCAGGATGGGACGCGAAGAGTTTCAAAAGTGTTTCCATACAAAGATTGCCTTTACATAAATTTTGTTGTTGTTACTTTTAATGTTTTTTTTTTAAATGTCCTATAACAATGTTTACATATTCAAGATGTATTTCTGGGAAAAATAAAAATATATCCATCTTGAAATACCTTAAGAATAACGTTCCTATGACCTAATATTTTCTCTTGTCATTTGTGCAAACCAACCCAGTCTTAGGCTACAAAATATATGGTTCTCGTTGAGCATACGCTTTGTCAAATTTAATTTATTTAAGTATTAACTATTTCCGAGGTATCCTTTATATCAATTTTAATTTTCCAATACTGGGCTTCTCTTTTTTCGGTCAAAAGAGTACAGAAAAACATCTATCACTATAGAATATTGCAGATTTTTCTGAACAATATCAACTTTCTATACATCAATTAAAATAAACGTCTCATTTAAAGTTTCATAAGCAATTACTCTATTGGTTACAGTAAGAGATACATATTGTCGAATGCTTCTATATTATCAAGCTCAAACATAAAACAAAAGCTTATTTTCATAATAGATGGAATATACAGAAGGCAGACACGTGTTACAAAGGAATCTGATTTGTAATTGTTTATACCAGTTTACAGAGCTACATCTGGGGGAAGTTTAGAGAAGTTGTAGCAGAACACAATAGCTTTCTCTTACAATAGCGCACTGTTTCAGACCCAAGCAAGTTTACGAGCTCCGCTAGTAAAACTGGGAGGACGTATACTGAATAATTTACATAATGAAACTTATGCACAGCTTACGGAAGAGTCCATCTGTTTCAATTTTGTCGAGACAGGGAAGTGATTACCCTTGTATCCATTTCCATCAACTGTTTTACTACAACAAGGATATCTTTTGTTTTATCTTATATAATCTTCAGGATGAAGGCAAATTTGCTCGGTTTATCTTGATTTATTTTCATCCACGAACCAAGCAAAGAACCTCTAGCAAAGATTAAGCGTTTCTCGATAATTAATACAGCGAGAAAATATTTTATCCTCCTTGATAATCAAACTGTTATAGTGAGACTTTCAAGAAACACAATACTGAAGCTAAAATGCAATGATAGCGCCTTAAATAAAATTACCTTACATACATGTACACATATCTGCCGGGTTGATCCCAGGTGACCACACGTGGAATTTGTGGTAGACAAAGCAGCGCAGGGACGGGCTTTCTCCGGGTTAAACGGTTTCCCCCGCCATCGCATTCCACCGGGGCTGTATCTTCATCCCATTCAGTGCTATTGCTTGCGGTGCAATATGTAGTAACACCGACCGTTAAACAATGTTAAAATAGTGCACACCTTACAGATCTCAGTAACGCGAGCGATTCATATTCAGGAGGTTCCGGATTCGATCCCCGACAATCTCTCATCTCTTGACCCATAAGCTTTTTGTGATTTGTCGGAGTCGGTAAGTGAATCCTGGGATGGTTTTCAGCTACCACAGTTTCCTTTGCATTGTTTGCCCTTTATTCCGTTTTCTTGGTTTCTCAACTTTCAGATATTTTAGGTTTGTGGCGTATGCGATGCCGGACAGATGACGTGAATACTTTCTCAAAGGTAAGGCTACACCTCGTGAATACCAGAGGGCTTGACATCGACGGATCATTGTGCATCCTTCCTAGGTAGCTTCAGTAGTGAGATGGGGCCTCGAGTCTGTAGCTATTAGGGACTTCCGCGCACCTCTGTAACCTGTCAGCTTGCGGCCTGTATCCTCCTAAGGTTCCTTCAATTCATGACTTGCTCTTGGAAGTGCTGGCCACAGTAACTGTTAGGGACTTCCGCGCTACTCTGCAGCCTATCTGCTTGCGGCCTTATCCTTCTAAGGTTCCTGCAATTCATGGCTTCCTCTTGGGAGTGTTAACCATAAACGATCTATGTATATTGTAGTTCTCGTGTCCTTCCGTCCTCTAACCTAAACCTGTAAGCAATCTGTTATCGACTGGATATGAGTGCATTATAATTAACCAAATAGTCATACTGAGACTATGAATTAAAGTAATGTACAAAATAATCTCGAAGGCTAAAATACTAAAACCAGCAGTTCTTCTAAGGACAAAGGAAAAAAAGTTCTTATAGTTCTAATGACAAAGGGAAAAAAATAGAATATTAGTTCGCCACCAAACAGTGCATATTTATGTACTATTTCAATGGTTTTCAAATTATATAGCTTTAATGAACGTATTTGAGTATGATAAAAACCCTTTATTTAAATCAGCTTTAAAATACATATTATTCTTGTGCTCGCCTGGTCGGAATCGTGATTGGAAAGTTAGCAGGTGTGACAGGAAAAGAAAAGAGATCTACATTTTTTCCTTCTTCTCCAGGTCAGCTAGAGCATCCGTGTTTTGTGAAACGATGTCCTCAAGGCGTAATATATACACAGTGGGCCACCTGTTTAGACTATACAATATCTTGAAAACTAAGCGCTGTAGAAAGATATGTAGATATGTATTAAATAGAAGTGATTTGATATTATGAAGGAAAATAAATGCCATTAATCGTGTTTTGTTTAGAGGACGTTATCATGGTCTTTTTAGGGTGAATTTTAATTTTGTAAATGGGAACCTACCTGTTTACATTTTCTGTATAGTACATAATACATAAATACAGAAGGTATGGCATTCCACACAAAAATTTGATAAGCCGAAATGAAAAGTCAGTAAATACTAATCTTGGTAATGAAGTTTAGCATCTTCCAAGGATGCGACACGAAGATTTTGAGGAAAATCATTACACTCCAAACTACCTTTGCATAGAACAAATTTCAGAATCTGATTTTTTCAAAAATGATTTTGATTAAAATAACATACCTATGAAGCGCACTTTATTTTGGATAACTTTTACATTAAGACAGAAACTTACTACACAAAAAATGTAGATCATTAAAACACAAATTTATATTATATATGAACAAAGTTTTTAGTATTTTAAAACTGAAACGAACAACAAGGAATATCTCAGAAATATCAACTCCATATATATATGTGTGTGTATGTATAGGCAGACAGATAGATAGATATATCGTGGAGTTGATATTTCTGAGATATTCTGCTAATTTTTATCTCGATTACCATGAATTAGAGAGAAGAAAGATCTTTTTAACTGAAATTTGTTACCGAGATGTAGAGAAAGTTATGTCAGTGGAACACATCTGATTTGATATTCTTTTCTCACTCCTAATAAAAATAATTTACAATATTTGTATACATCAGTTTTCAATTGCTCTTAAACCAATGTAAATAACAAGAACAAATCTGTGTTCGATTCGCATGGCTTTATCTACATCTCCCAACAAATTATTGTTAAAAAGCTTATGCTTCTATTTACTTCACTCTAATCGAGAAAAAAATTAGCAGAAATAGTCTTATTACTTGCTTCCTTGCAAGTAGAAGCAACATAAGGGAGTACCATAGGTTAAAAAGTTGGTTGCTATGTGACTGAAGTTCCTTTGTTTGTATGGACAGAGTTGACAAATTCCTGTATGAGAAAAGTATGTTTTTCAAAGCTGAAACCAAAAACAACGAATATCTCAAAAGCGATCAACTCCACGAAAAAAAATGTATGTGACATAAAGTGTGTGTTTTATCCTGATCTAAATTTTTTGTGTAGTAAGCTTTTATCTCTCTCTTACGGTTTGCCAGTTATGCAAAATTCAATAACATTCAGAATAAATTAGCCTACAGAGACTATTCCCAGAAAATTCAAGATATAAATTTTATTTGTCACGTAAATATCTTTACTATACAATATTTTAACCAAAATCGTTAGAGCAATTTTTGAGAAAATCAACATTTTCGAACATTTTTCCATGTAAAGGGTAGTTGGGGTGGGGGATTTTCTTTAAAATCTTCATGTCGTAGTCGCCCTCCGTGGTGTAATTGTTACCATGCCAACTTCATATACCCAAGGTCGCGGATTCAAACCCGGCGGAGGACGATGCATTTTTTCGGGTGTAAAAATCCTTGGGATGGCTTCCTTCGGAAGGGAAGTAAAGCCGTTGGTCCCGTGTCGTAGATTTACGGCACGTAAAAGAACCTCAAGGCTGATAGAGAGGCCTCTGAGCAAAATTAAGCGGTCTTTCACACCTTATTTAAAATGGGACGCTGAGGACCACAGTAGTTAAAGAGCGTCCATAAATAACACGCATTTCCATTTTCTTCATGTCACATCCTTGGAAGGTTTGGTATTTAACGGACTTCTCGTTTTTGAGCTATGCTGTCCACACACACACACACACACACACACACACACACACACACACACACACATGCACGCAAACCTTTTTCCAAAAATGCTAACAATTAAAATTACCCCAGTAAAACATAGTTGTATTTATTTACTATTTAATTATATAGCTACAATAAAGTTACTACGCGAATAATTGCGCAGATACAAAATCACTCAAGTGTTATTAATACTCATGAAATATGAGAACAGAATAAGTTGACAAACAATAAACAAAAAGGGATATGGCTTGTAAGTACAACCGAGTTCATGGAATCGTACCAATAAAATGCGCAAAGGTTTGTTGCAGTGGCAGTTTCTGCCACGTCCAATTGCCAACTCTTACCTGTTTCAAAAATTCCTATTACCGATTGCCATACTCATCCCCTCTTCTTTAACTTCTGAGCCTGATCTCTGCAAAAGGTAAGTTTGAGTGCCAACTTTTGAGGTAAAACCAACACTAAATAGGGGTTGGTGTGGGCAGTTGTAGCGAAGAATGTCTTCCAGCCACTCAGATGCAATGTTTTCGTACTCCTCTTCTTTTTCCCCGTATTTAGTCCTGACTCATGTAGAACACGTGAGTTTTTGACAACAGTAAATGAATACTCTGTAGGAAACCAAAAGAAACCGTACTTTTCTATGCACCCGGCTGTGCTTTAACATGTTATCCTTGTAAAAGGGAGAATTTCGTAAAAATTGCCTTGCTGCATGTATTTCCGATGAAATCTCGGTATCGAATATCTGAATGGAATACAACGCCTTCTCTATACACTGTGTACATAGTACGTGTAGAGAAAGTAAAAATATGAGTGTCTTTGTATGAAGAGCGCAGTGAGATATTGTTCAGTCTCAACTTAAATGAACCAGCCTATAATATCCTCGGCATTGGTTGGAAATGAAAAACTTGGTGCTTTTCAGAAGCTCGTTATTTATTATAGACCTGAAATCCGATATCAGGCAGAATCAGACCTAATGTTTAATTTGTCTGTTTCGTTTCGTAATCGGCTTACCCTCCCCGCAATTATGAGATTGAAACCCCCCTACGACTTACAAGGCAATGCCTTCGGGTCGGAAGCCTGTCGGGGAGCCTACGGCGCGAAACCACAGAATGGAGAACCTGTTATGAGGGGTCAGCCCGTAGCAGGCATGAACATGAGAAAATCGAGGATATGAAATGTAAGCGAAATTGATGATTGGAAAAGTGATGATAGAGCAATTGGGAGGCGAGCGGTCTAACCACTCAACCAGGGGCGCCTTTGTTTGTCTGTAACTGGGCGAAATTTCCTCCGCGCGTGTCCCTAAGTCGTGGTATATAAACACAAACAAACAAACACACACACAAATTATGAGAGTTGATTCCAGAAGGTGGTCAAATGAGTTTTAATGGCGTTTACATTTGGCGCGACCTAGCATCTGCGGCACGCTATCTCTCGAACAGTTCTAGGTATCCGCAACATATTTGGGCTACTTGGTGAAACACTGTCTAATCTGATTAGACGACAAAACGCCGCGGATTGTTTTTAGACAGAACTGCTCTCTCCATCAAAACCGAGGGTGCAAATACTCATTCCTCCGATTTTTGGAAAATGTCCGATTTGGAAACTTTTCGTAAGCTTGTTCTATTCGCCAATGATGCAATCATTTTTACTTTCTCTAGCCCGAATACAATATCTTCTCTAGTGGGTACAGAAGGTATTGTACTTCAACCAAACATTTGGTGTTGAGATTTCACCGGAAATATATGTTTTGAAGTCCCCTGAGTCCGAAATAAGCACTTTTAGAGAAAGGTTCATGTGTGTATGTCTTTGGACAGCTTTGCTCAAAAGCAAAAACATTAAATACCTAAATTGGTTACTTGTCTTTAATATTTTCCAAGGATACGACACGAAGAGTTTAAAGAAAATCTCCCTACTAACCTTTACATGAAACAATTTTTAAACATTTTGTTTGTTTCAAAAATGGCTGTAACGATTTTGATTAAAATGCCGTATATTAAAGATATTCACATCAAAAATAAAATGTGTGCTTTGAATTTTCTGGGAATAGTCTCTAAACACCTCTTTCCTTTTTTATTCGTTTTGCAGAAGTTTGCCTATGGTTAAACCGTAAGGGATAAACATAAAAGCTCGCTACACAAAATATAGATGTCGTTAAAACACAATAAGGCAATTTGTGATAATGTTTACCTTGATTAGTATATCGTAAATAAAAGAATAATCTTTTGCAAGGAAAGTTGTTTGTGTAACGGCTAGAGAAAGTCATGTGTATGGAGCATATCATATTTGTATCTTATTCGCGCACGATACAAGTATTTGTCCGTTGAATGAAGGGTTCTGCTCCTAGGAAGTTATTTTCCCGTATGAGAGCAGTAAAGATATGTCTTGGCTTCAGAATGTAATATTTATGGTCCGCCGGACTGGCAGTTGGCGAAGCGCAAAAATTTACTGTATGGTTCGAGTCTGTTTCTTTCACAGCTAGCCTGCATTTTTGCGCTAACTGACCCTCGACTGGCCTTCTTGAACACACATTTATTGGCGTGTGAAATTAGCATGCTCTACTTAACGTGTTTATGCGAAAAGCATAAAGACATTTATTTGACCCTCCCTCTACATATAAATTTGATATGTTTCCGTTATAGTATGAGATTAATTAAAACTTGTTCTATCTTTATTTCGAATTTCATATAATTCGCTTTTTCCTCTTGGGAGGTACAGCGTGAAATTCGCTTTCATCTTCTGAGGTTATTTCCACCGACCACAAAACTCGGCCTCACTTTTTTTCTCTTCGTTCTAGTCTTCTCATGTGTTTAGTCTTAAGATTCGTTTTAGTTTTGTAAAAGTTTAAATTATTATTTGTCTATATGGTAATAATTTAAGTGAATTAATTTAATAATATTATTGAATGCTAATAACTTTTCTTATCTTTTATAGTGACTAATGAAACAAGGGTTTATTATGCAATTGCTTAAAGACATAACCTCTCTTTAATGCTAACCGCTAACAATTAAAACTACCCCAGTAAAACATAGTTGTATTTATTTACTATTTATTTATATGGGTACTATAAATTTGCTGCGCGAATAATTGCGCAGATACAAAATCACTCAAGTGTTATTAATATTCATGAAATATATTGGCAGCTCCAAGAATAAAGAGTAGAATAAGTTGACAAACAATAAACAAAAAGGGGTAATTATAGAGAACTTGGGCCCCTCTAGAAATTAAACTAATTATGGTTTGACTGTAAGTTTGGTTTATACTTGTTACGTTTTCACCAATTTTTTTTATCGGAAAAGCTCCGTAATTAAGTTAAACGCTAATTTATTACGTGCGCGTAGCGATCCTTTTTTGTGAATATTTATGAAGTATGTTGCCTAGAAGGAGTAGAATATAAATAAAGAAGTCTTGCAGTACTTTTGAAATGTAAATATATATAATAATACTACACGCTAAAGTGCCTAAAACCTGAGTTTCATTGTCGGCGGCAGACGAACAGTGTTGTGGAATGCAACACCGGCATATGTCGCTAGACGCTGCGCTGATGTATGACAAGTATGTTTCACGCAGATACAGCTGTTCAGTGGATTTTACTATACAGAACTTCGGCCACTCTAAAATCGAATGAAACTAAGTGCGATTGATTGACTTTGTATTTATGATGACAATTTCAAAGCCTGTGGATTTCAAATTTAGCGCGAGGTTAGGTTCCAATCCGTTTAGGTTAGTGTGTGTATATAAATTTATGTTTCTAATTTTATATCGTAGTAGTACCTCATTATCGCTTTTCCAACAACTTCTAACAGCGCAATGGATAGAACATTATTTTTTTAAACCATCTCCCCACCTATAATCCTCTCACCACACCGGTCCCGTTAGAGTGCAAAACTGACATAAGTCGCAGCGGAGAGATGTAGCGGCCCAACTTGTAAATAATTACCCAAAAAGGGATATGGCTTTTAAGTACAACCGAATTCATGGAATCGTACCAATATAATGCGCAGAGGTTGTTGCAGTGGCAGTTTCTGCCACGTCCAATTGCCAACTCTTACCTGTTTCAAAAATTCCTATTACCGATTGCCATACTCATCCCCTCTTCTTTAATTTCTGAGCCTGATCTCTGCTTATAGGTTAAATTGGAGGTAAAATCAACACTAAATAGAGGTTGGTGTGGGCAGTTGTAGCGAAGAATGTCTTCCAGCCACTCAGATGCAATGTTTCCGTACGCCTCTTCTTTTTCCCTTATTTAGTCCTGACTCGTGTAGAACATGTAGTTTTTGACAACAGTAAATGAATACTATATAGGAAACCAAAAGAAACCGTACCTTTCTATGCACATGTTAATGTTTTCCTTGTAAAGCGGAGAATTTCGTAAAAATTGGGGTGCTGCATCTTGACACAACTCAAGTTTGGTGTTGTGTAAGTTTTAGGTTTTCCGTTTCCTTTTACACGCTACACAGATAAACATGTTTCTAAAATTCATTCTTTACGATTCAGTGGTAATTAGAGACAGCCAAAAATCAGATCGCATATATAATTGTGTAATATTTACCAAGATTAAAAAGCATAGACAATGGGTCACATATTATGATTTCGGTACAATTATGAAGAAAACTTAATAAATGCAGAACGTATGTGAGGTACATAAAGAGTGAAGTTCACTGCACATTTGCCTGTAGATGCATGGAGCACATTTTATTGGCCAGGTTTTTAGCAGTGAAGACAAAGCAAAATGCAGACCTGAGCGTGCTAGTGTCATGAGCGTGCACATACACTGCCCCTATCTTTGACGTCATCAATTACCATAGTGCTGTTAACTTGTAATTTCTTAAACATTACCGCTTCGGCGCTCTCTAGTAATAGATGGTTAGGCGGAAACCACTACAGAGGACATTTAACATATGCAAATGTTTACTTTTTTTTTCTCTAATAGTTTTAGGGAAGTACCTATTGTGTTCCACTCAAAATTATAAATTCACCAAAATACACGTTTTGATGTCCCTTGAATACAAAAGAAACACTTTTTAAAAAAATGCCTGAATATGTGTGCAAACAGATTAATTCAAAAACGGAAAGTCCATTAATTACTAAACTTGACATTTAAGTTCAGCATGCTTCAAGAATGTGACAGGAAGATTTTCAAGAAGTTCTCCCACCCCCAAATTACCCTTTATGGAACATTTTTCGAAAATGTTTATTTTCTAGAAAACGTCCGAAATAATTTGTATAAAAATAACATATATTTAATATATTTTCATTACAAATGAGATGTATATGTTGAATTTCTGGTAATAATTTCTGAGGTTCTCTTCTTTTTGGATGGCTTTTCTGTAACTGGTAAACCGAAAGAAATGTCGATTTTATCATAAGATAAAAATTATATGATATATATTTTTTTGAAGTGCTAAGCATTTCCAAGAAGTTTGTTGCTATTCTTTAAATTTTT
This sequence comes from Hymenopus coronatus, assembly GCA_030762935.1. Classification (NCBI taxonomy): domain Eukaryota; kingdom Metazoa; phylum Arthropoda; class Insecta; order Mantodea; family Hymenopodidae; genus Hymenopus; species Hymenopus coronatus. Next base: position 59,686,843 of record CM060882.1, read on the forward strand.
ATATTTATACTTTTCTATACGGAAAGTCGTTATTCTTTTTACCTTCTGCTGGTCAAATAAAGAAAAAATGTTAATGTCATCACTTAAGCAACACGCTTTTAAAAAGTGTTCTATCACCTTAGACAAGTATTAGCTCTTATTTCTAGTTTCTGTAATAAAATAAGATTAAGAGTGTTTCTCTTAATGTTTGATTCAACTGTTTCTCTTTGTTACCGAAAGCTATAGTTTTCAAATGTGTGTAACCATATTTCTCAAACTATGGAATAGATTTGCTGAGTCTTTGTACACTCATATAAATATACATAAGCTTCAGTTCTATATAAGGAAATATTGATAGGTATTATATGCATTTAATAAATTATAGCAACGCACACGGTTGGAAACAAGCATTCATTTTAGAATATTATTTTTAAAAAATCGCGTACAATAAATCCATAGTAACAGAAAAATCTCGCAAGGAATTTTTTCACTGTCCTTAAATAAACGGTGTTTAAGATTTCAAGCAGTTTTCTCTGAAGGTTGTTTTTGAAAAGGTGCATAAACAAGGTTTAAATTTTGAAAAAATGCTTATATAATTTTATGAAATCTTTCCAGACGTTTTTGAAATGTGCATATTACTGTGTAAAATTATAACCAAATTTCATGAAACTGTAATTAAAAGTAAGAACGTTATGATTTTTTGTAATATATTGCATTTTAAGATTATTTTTCCGTTAAAATATGTTTGAAAAGCAAAGTCCTCACGGTCCATTTATATGCAAACTTTTACCACGAAATGGATTTCCAAAGAAAGAAAAAGAAGGGAATGAAAGCTCGGGATAGCTGAGAATTTATCTCTCGTTGATTATCTCATTTGCTCTGCAGGTTTTCCCTTATTCGTTTTAGCGCCATTGCAGCCTTATAGATCATCTTTATGGCATTTGGTGTGGCAGAACGATTTTTTCCTGCAAGCTGGAGTATGAAGATACATTACCGGATCCATAATTTCATCCATTTAGAATTGTGAATTTCCTCAGTGTTCTGGGAATTACCTTTATAACAACGCTGAAAAGCTATTTTTGTACTTTGAAAGGCACAGCCTTTATTTACGAGAGTGATGTGGAAAAGAACAAACATATACACATAAAACAGTTGTTCATTTGTTACATTTCTCATGAGAGCTGACAGTGACAAAGCAAAACTGCACATCTATTCGATTCCAGGAAACAAAGGTGTATTGTCTGGATCGGAAATGTGGGGGTGGCGTATCTGCCTCACATTCTTGAAGTTGCAGTTCGAACTTGGCTTACGGTGAGTACCGGGTATTCCCTTATCCTGAGAAGACTAAGTTGGAGTAACTTAAAGCTCCATGGACCCCAAGTTTATTTGAGCATCATTTCACTCATTTCATGCACCATCCGATAGGACGAACCAGGTTAAACTACAAAGCATCTGATGTGTTCCATTCATATCACTTTCTTTAGCTGTTCCATAAACAAACTTTCCTTAATAGTAAGAAAAAGAGAAATAGAGGAATACACTAGGCTAAAGCGATGGTTAAATTGTTTAAAAGTTATCGCTATGTAAACGATTGAAATTCGATACTATTTTGCATTTCCTGGAGTAAAACAAGAGAGATGAAACGAAGGTTCACTTCGATGGTTCAGAAGACGTGGTAATAGAATATTTTCGTCTTATTTTAACCTTTACGTTACTCTCACGAAGTTTGTACAGGGACTTACGAATTATCCTGTATATATAGACATAAATTGTGTCATATACGATAGTCCGCCAGAAAGAAGAGGTCTTTGAAGGCTGCTCTGAGAAATTTCAAGATATACCTTTCGTATTTGATAGAAATATCTTAAACATATGGTATATCTAATCAATATTTTAGAGTGATCTTTGAGAAAGTCAAAATTTTAGCAAAATGCTCCATGTAAAGGTATTTGGGAGTGGGAGGGTTATCTGGGTGTCTTAGTACATGTGTATCTGAATTTGGGCTTATTACTTGCTTTCTTTTAAGTAGAAGGGAAATGCGGAAATACATTATACTAAAGGGTTAATCAAACCTTTTAAAAGCTGGTCCCTATGTGAAACAATTGAGGTTCCGTTCGCAATGCATTTGTTCCATCTGAGAAAAGTTAGGTAGCTTAAAACCGAAACCAATAATAAAAAATACCTTAAAAACGACCAACTTTACAAAAAAAATCTGATGTGTTCCATTCACATGACTTTCTCTACATACCTGCACCAATTATTGTTAAAAAGCTCATGTTTCTATTTACTTAGTGCTAATCGAGAAAAAAGCAGAAATAGTCTTATTACTTGCTTCCATGTAAGTAGAACCGAAATAAGGCAGTACCATAGGTTAAATTGATAGTCAAAAGTTGGTTGCTATGAGAGTGAAGTTCTTTTATTTGGATGGACAGGAGTTGACAAATTCCTGTATGAGAAAAATGTTTTTAAAGCCGAAATGAAAAACAAGGAATTTCTCAAAAACGATCAACTCCTAAAAAAAACGTATATGACATAAATTATGTGTTTTAATGTGCTCTACATTTTTTGTATGACAAGTTTTTGTCCATGTCTTACGGTTCAGTAGTTAGGCAAAATTGCGTAAAATTCGTCCAGGATAAAGCAGTCTTCGGAGGCTATTCCAAGAAAATACAAGATATACATTGTATTTATCAGTTAAATATCTTTAATATACGACATTTTAATTAAAATCGTTAGAGCCATTTTTGAGAAAATCAAAATTTTCGAAAAAAGTTCATGTAAAGGGTGGTTGGGGTGGAGTGCAATACCTTCTCTATACACTATGTACATAGTACGTGTAGAGAAAGTAAAAATTCTGAAACTCATGCAGAGTAAAGAGGTCTTCAGAGATTATTTCTAAAACATTCCAGACATACATTTTATATGTCATAAATATCTTGATTAAACCTTATTTTAATGAAAATTGTTATAACCATTTTTGAGAAAATTAAAGTATGAAACATTTTTCAATGTATAGTTTATGCTGGGGGAGGGCGTTTTGAAGATCTTCGTGTGGTATTCTTGGAAGATATTAAACATAAATCCTAAGTTCGGTTTTAACGTTTTGTTCGCTTTTAAGCTATGCTGTCTACAGAGACAGACGATGGACAGACAGACAGCTATACACACAAGGCCCAAATAAAAACTGCTATTTCCTGCCTTTGCTCTTTCGACCGTCTTAAAAAGACTGAACAAAAATAAATAAATACTAAGTTTGGTAATTAACACATCTTAGTTTAACTTTTTTTTTTCAAATTTGATGTCTTCAGTAATCAAAATTTTAAAATTAAGTAGCTGTGAAGGGCACTAAGTTACTACACTTTCGTTGGTACAAGAAATTTTACTGTTCTTTCAATGCAGCTAAGGAAATAGATATTTGTTTTAATTCTGGTTTATCTGCTAATTGCTTATGGCAATGTACAAACATTACCTGTAGGTACGAAATATATGGAATTCATTGCTTAGGCACCCTCCTTTGCCAAATAAAATTGAGTTTTTTTATAGACGCATTTTAGCTGCTGCAGTTCTTAGCTCCCTTCTATTTTGGGTGTGAAATACCGCTTAATTTTGTTCAGAGGACTCAGTATCAGCTTTGAGGTTCTTGTACAGGCTGTAAATCTACGACATGGGAGCAACTAACGGCTTTACTTCCCTTCCGAAGGAAGTTATGACACGGATTTTTACGCCCGAAAAAATCCTTCGTCCTCCGCCTGGGAACCAGAGGCTTGCATATTATCTTCAGATCATGGAGGAGATCCCGCCTTTAAAAGCTGGCACAACAGGCCCATATTTGGGCGTGTGCAGATATCCCTTCGTGCATTGAAAGAGTTACAGAGCTCAACGGGGCTATTTCTAGTTAAAACCTGTCTGTTGCAAACCAGCTTGAGGAACTTTCGTTTTACCCCTCTCAATGAGCGTGACCTGCTCACCTTCTCCGCTGATAAGCAGGGGGAATAAAACGAGGATCGTTCAGCCAGCTCCCCACTGTAGGTACACACGTCATATGCGGAACATTTGCACCAACTGATAAATGTAGTACTTGTGCTTAAGGAGCTTTGCGATGCAGCATGCTTAGTTACATATAAAAGGCAAAGTGCTGCTTCAGATCCCCTTTCCTGTGCATGACTAATACATCTGAGTAATACAAACGATAAAAACATGATGTGTTTTATTCATTTGAACTTTCTCTACTTATTTTCTGACAACTATAACCACAAAAGCTTATTTTTCTACCTACTTTTAGCTCTCCGTGATGTAATGGTTACGATGCTAACTTCATATACCCAAGGTTGCGGGTTCTAACCCGGCGAAGGACGATGAATTTTTTCGGGCGTAAAATCTTTAGCATGGCGTCCTTCGGAAGGGAAGTAAAGCCGTTGGTCCCGTGTCGTAGATTTACGGCACGTAAAAGAACCTCAAGCCGGATAGAGAGGCCTCTGAGCAAAATGAAGCGGTCTTTCACGCCCAGTATAGAATAGGACGCTGAGAACCACATTAAAGTGCGTTCATGAATAAAACGCCATTTCATTTTTTTTACCTACTTCATTCTAATTAAGATAAACGTGGCAAAATTGGTTTTATTATTTAGTTCATTTTAAGTAAAAGTAAAATAAGGGAATACACTAGACTAAATCGACAGTGAAATCTTTTAATAGCTTGTTTCTATGTGATTGAAATTCGATTTTCCTTTCATGCCCGGGAGTAAATCAACAGTTAAAGAAATGACAATGTTCGTTTGAGAAAATTTCAAGTATTTTTAATTGAAATCAGGGAAATGACTATTTTAATTATTTTGGTTTATTGAAATGTTAATATATGTATTGTATATAGTTTTTATAATTCCTTTATGTTTTATAAATATAACAAGGAATATCTGATAATAGCTAATTCCACAAAAATGTATATCACATAAATTATGTATCAAGGAGATCAACTTCTTTGTTCACTAAGTTTTTCCCTATCTTTTACGGTTTACCAGTTCTGAATAATTCATCCAAATGAAGAAGTTCTCAGAGGATATTTCCAGAAAATTCCAGAAAATTCAAGATAAACTCTTATTTGTCATGTAAATATATTTAATATGCGATATTTTAAAATCGTCACAGCCAGTTTTGAGAAAATACAAATTTTCGAACATTTTTCCATGTAAAGAAGCGTTTCTAATGGGGGTTTTCTTGAATATGTTCGTGTCCACTCCTTGGAAGATGCAGAACTCAAGTTTGTATTTAATCGTCTTTTCGTTTTAGAGTAGCTGTTTGGACACAAACACACAGACATACACATGCACGCAGTTTTTTCTAAAATGATTTTTTGATACTGCAGATCTTAAAACTTGTATTTTCTCAGGGATCTGGTATGGATTTTTGTGAGGAATACAAATACTTCTCTACCTGTGTACTAAGTAGAGAAAGTAAGCATAGAATTATAAGAAACACTGAAATATGATTGAGGTATATTAGATAGGTTTAGACCTTTTCCTCATCAACATATTATGTAGGTATTGCTTGAAAGAACTTAATGTAAACAGTACTAAGCACCACATTCCATTACGTATCTTCTGTAATCAATATTATAAAATCTAATACAATCTTAGCCTCAAGACTGGTAGGGTAGTAATGTGTAGGACAATCTTGAACTCTCAAGAAAACCTTTGAGGTTCTTAATTGTACATTGTCGGCTGATAAGTCCCAGGCCTCTCAATGAAAATAGCATTTAAGAGGATTTTTTTGCTTTATTTCTCAACATAATATTCAGAGAGGCTAATATATTTGTCACATCAGTGTTCTAATTTAATTAAACCATTTCTGTAGTGAGATTTATCAAGATCCTCTAAATAGCTGTTTACCGTATCAATGACCTCCTGGTTACTGTGAAATCTTCATCCTCCAAGACATTTGTTGAGGTTTGGGAGCAGGTGGTAGTCACTTGGTACTAGATCTGGTGAATAGGGTGGATGTTCAAGCATTTTTCCCATTGCTATGACTGAACGATTGTCCAGAGCTTCGAGGTGATGAGGTTTTTCTTGTTAACCAAATGAGGTGTTTTTCTTTTCACCGTACCACTCAAACATTGCGGTAAGCTTGCGCAGTAGTCACCAGTGGTACTTTTACCCTTTAATTAATAAAACAAAATAATGACCTGTGCATCCCAGAAAACACTCGCCATATCCTTGTTAGCTGATATTATTGACTTTGCCTTTTTTGTAGTTGGTTCACACAATCCACTGTTTTGACTGTGATTTACTTTCTGGAGTGTATTGATGTATCCAAGTTTCATCCGTGGTAATACGCCGTCTTAAAAATTCATGGAACTTTTACGGTATAGCTCTTCATTCTTAAGAGAAACAGTTTTTCTTAGCAACTTTTGATCAGGTGTCAACAAACGCGCCACTCATCTTGCACAGGCCTTGTGAAAGCCCAAAACATTATTTAAAATATTATCTGCACGTTGTTTTGTAATGTTTTTAGCCTCTGCTATCTCAAACAAGTTCTGCGGTCTTCCAGTACTAAACAATGCATTTTTTCAATGATCTCTGGACTTGTCATTTCTACAGGGCGTCAGAGCAAGGCTCATATGTCCCATGTCGTATGTCCTATTTTAAACTCTGCAGCCACCTTTTAATCATTGAATATGAAGGGGCAAAGTCTTTCAATGTACTGTCCATTTTCTCCTTGATTTCTTTAGTCGTTAAGCCTTTCAAATGGAAGTATTTAATTACTGCTCATTTTTCCAAATCCTTCATTTTCGTGAAAACTCTAAAGTTGTCTTGTTAAAAATGCTGTCATTCGAAAACCAAACAAGCAATTGACCTGTAACTATGGATACAAGCTAGTCTAAAGTTAATCTGTACGATGCTACCGTCTAACTGGCCTAGTGGAGCCATATCTGTGTGAATCCCGGGACTTATCAGCCGACTCTCGTATTTATATGAAAACAACATTTAGCCTATCATTGCAGAGGTTTCCACTAAAGCAGCTTCATTGCTTATATTAAAGATAAAATTCTGTTCTTGAATCAGTGATATCGTTATTTTGTCTTTGATTTTAATCTCTTTGATTAATAACACACTTACTCTTTGATTTATTATACAACCTGAGAGGAGTCTGTGAAATTTTAATTTTTACAAGGAGTTCGCGAACTGAAAGGTATGAGAACCACTGCAATATGTTGAACGAACGCATACACACCCCGACCTTGTTTTTAAATGCTTTTTCTTTTTTTTATTGAGAAACTTCAAAGTGTGTATTTCCAGTGAAAACTCCATATCAAATGTTTGGATAGAATAGCATGCTTCCTCTACTTACCATACTTAGGAATATAAGATAAAGTACAACAATTTAGCACACTATAGGCAGAGTTAATGTACAATTGTGTGTATATATATATATATATATATATATATATATATATATATATATATTGTTAGTGCTACGGCGATATACAGGAAATCGATCCTCCTGCTGAAATTCCATTTTCTGAACTTCTGCATTTTAATGCAAATCACAAATAATCCAAGCGGTTATCTTAAACATTTTTTTAAATAATCGAATTACTATACATAAGAAAATATTAAAAGATAATCTGATCCTATCATTTATAAATGAACGCAGAAGAACCAGCTTTATCATATACTCAATTGATTGCGTCGAAAAAACGGAACTGTGTAGTAGGAAATTCGGAACCCTAATTTTGGTGAATGTTTGCATGTTATAAATACAAACCATTTTCCATCAACTAAAGGGTAACAGGAAAAGCAAATCTGTTGTGTTTCGTTTGCTGTAATATCTATATGTATTTTGATAATATACCCCAATTATTCGTATATGGGATCCCAGTTGAGATTTCTTAATTATATATTATGTATAATTATGTGTATATTACCTAATTAGTACCTCTTTTTACTTTTTGTACTACGTATAGTAAGTAGGGGAGGTATTATATTCCACCAAAAAGTTCTAGATCAAATTTCTCCGGAAATATATTTTGAGGTCCCTTGAACAAAAGTCATTTTTACAAAAAGCTCCATATGTGTGTCCATGTGAACATTATAGCTCAAAAATAATACGTAGTTTAAATAACAAACTGGATATTTTGAGTTCGCTATTTTTAAGGATGCCACAAGAAGCTCTCCCAGTCTAAACTACTCCTTAGATGGACGATCTCTAAGGATACAAATATCATATATTTGAGATATTTTCATGGGAAACGAAATATATATCTTGAGTTTTCTGCGAATAGTTTTGAAGACCTTTCTTCAATCTGGATTACTTTTGTATAACGGTAAACCATAAGAAATTTAGAATACTACAAAAAATTTATACTATGTCGTTAAAACGCACACTTTATCATATTTATTTTTTGTAGAGTTAAACATTTCCAAGATATCTCTTGTCGTTGTTCAAATACCTAATGTTTTTCTGAAATGGAAAGTCCTCATTTGTTTCATGTCGCTCTTGTTTTACTCCTGGTCACGCAAAGAGAACCTAATTTCAATTATATCTCAAAACGACCAGCTTTTGACTATCGCTTTAACCTACTGTATTACCTTATTTCCCTTCTGCTTACAGGAAAGCAAGCAATACTGTTAATGTGTATCTCATTTAGCATGATGCAGATGCAATAATCTTTGTAAGGTTAGTTTGTTTGCAAAATAGTTAGAGAAAGTAATGTGAATTGAACACATTACACCATTTAATGGCTTTAATAACGGATATATTACTATATCAATGTGTAATTCGTTCTGGGTTTTAAGATAACGGCTCCAAACTGTGAATAGTTTGTTAAAACTTTTGTTGCGGTTTGTAATTGCCAGGAAGGAATGATGTAAGACATGTTACTTTGTGTTTCAGTCATGGGACGCGGTGCGCCGGTGAAGTGGCCGCCGCTAGAGATAACGGTGTCTGCGGTGTCGGCGTCGCCTATGACTCCAAGATCGCAGGTAATCAACTTTGTTAGCGACTCAGCCAGAATCTGTGTAAGACATTAATTAAAATGTGATGAGGCCGACACGTCATTAAATTTCCAATAATTAACAAGTTGGCTACCTATTTCCATGTGAAGGCCATACGTGTTTTATATTGATGACGTATTTTTATAGCACAAAATTAAGCATACCTCCTCTATTATGTAGGAGGCAAACAATTTTTTGTTTCCATGTCCTTCACATCTTACTAGCTGTTCTCTGGGCAAATTAATACAGGGAGAAAGAAGTAAAAAGCATATGAAAAGTTTCATTCATGCATAACATTTATACCAGATTATTGTTTTCAAAGATACACAAACTTTGTTCTCCAAACATTTAATGAATGGAATAAGTATATTTATTGAAAAACGGTGTTATACATTGAGCTGCATCAATCGCACGGGTCTAGAGACTGTTCGTGCTTTTGCAATACACAAAGTATTAAACAATATTAAAAAACAACAACAACAAAGAATTAAAAGATTAAACATGAAACTAAAAGGACAAAGATATTCAAATGCAGAAATTTAAATTTACAACACAGAGCACACCTTATTCAGATGCATTAATGTGCCGTATATTACTAGATAAATGTAAAAATATATACACACAATACTAACACCACAGCACAACAATGACCGAACAGTGTGACATAAAAAACATGTAAAACATTATAATCAGCTCTTCTTATCACCACCTCCTCTACTTTATTATCAGCCTTCTCAGATCTCAGCTTTCTTGCCTTAAATAGAAATTTGTCTAGCCCATGCGCGTTTTCCGTGCCTGCCAGTAGCGTTCAACATGCTTCTAACTACATTCGCCGAGGTAAAAGATCGCGATGAACACTTTTCCCTCCATTTATCCGTACCCTACATCTTGCCAAGTTATGGGTCTACGACTCTTCCTCCTTGCAAAGGGGCACATTCTCATGCCATTCTCGTCAGTGATTTTTATCATCCGTCATACTGCTAGTCTAATCCGCACGAGCCCGTATCTAATGAGCCAAACATTTAAAGAATAATATTCTACTTAGCATTTTATCTAATAAAGCCAAATAACGCACAGACATTCAGTTTATTTATTTTTCATATTTTAAATGCTAATAAATATTTGAATCTTTTGATTAATAATATGACTAAAGGTTGTGAAGTTACGGAATTGCAATATATTTAAAATATTTCTGAAAATTTAATAAGAAGCTCCTATACTTCTTGCCTATACTTTGTGTTTGCTGAGCATATAACTTACTTAAGAAAATAAAAGTGTATTACGAGATCAATTTAATTCTAAAAGAGTCAAGAAAGTGCAAGTATTTGTGCTTAAAATAATATATTAGGTATTTATCGTTCAAAGAGCGTCATTAAAACTCATTTTTACAACTTATGTAAGAGAAGATATTGGTGAAATGGTTAATGTTTAAAATCAGTTTTGACTAAAGCTCAGGTATATATACATTTTTAATTGTACAATATGTGTAGGAGTTTATTTTTCTAAGCAGATGAATTAAAAAAAGAAGTATACACAGTTATTTGTTTTATTAATATGGAAAAAGTGCGGCAAGACTCTAAGATCTTAAGCACGTGCATTCTTCATTTTGAGGCTAGCAACAGCCTTGGGAAGATTTTAAATAGCATTTCTATGGTTCAGTGTAAAAGAAAGAATGAAACTAGTTTTACAACTATTAAAGTCATAGCATAATGTCTTAACCACAAGACCTTAACACTAATATAGTTTAATTTATATTCTATACTACCTGATTTTTCTGGAATGAGATAACGTTGGCCTGCTTCTCCCACACCATTACTGTATGAACCCGTTCATGCAGTTGAGGCAGACTGACCCGCTGTTTTCTCCGAACTCAATGCTAATGGTTTGGAATTATACGAATATCTTCGCTTGTCTTTCGAGTTTTGGTAGTTTTACTTTCTGTACAGTACTCTGTACAAAGTGTATAGAGAAGGAATTGTAATGCTCCCAAACATTCTATACCAAGATTTCACCGTAAATAAATGTTTTGAGATCTCTGAAAGAGAGAGATCCAAACAAAATCATTTTTAGAAAAAGGTCCGTGTGTCTGTGAACACGATAACTCAAATAGAAAAGTCGTTAATACCATACTCGATACATAACTTTAGTATCTTCCAAAGATGCGATACGAAGATGTTGAGGAAAATCCCCCCGCTCCAGGCTGTCCTTTACCTGGAACATTTTTCGAAATGTTTGATTTTCACAAAAATTGCTCCTGCGATTTTGATTAAAATACCGTATATTAAATATATTTACACGATAAATATCATATGTATATATATATATATATCTTGAATTATCTGGGAATAGCCTCTGATGAATTTTGGATGAATTTTGCTGGATTTTACATAACTAGTAAACCGTATGAGATAGCCAAAAACTTACCACACAAAACATGTAGATCTCGTTGAAACACACAATTTCTGTATACACATTTTTTTCGTAGAGTGTCCATTTTTGAGGTATTCCTTGTTACAGGTTTCAGTTTTAAAATACTTCAAACTTTTCACATAGGTGAATTTGTCAACTCCTGGAAGTGCAAAGAAACTGATTTCATCCACATGGCAACCAGATTTTAAAAGATTTGGCTATCGTTTTAGCCTAGGTATTTCATTATTTCCTTTTTACGTAAAAGAAAGTATGTATGCTAATGTTTATCACGATTAACATGAAGTCGAGGGAAGAATGCACATCAGATTTGATCCTTTGGGTCCTTACAAGCTAATAGAGTCCTTATGGAACATCCGACGAATCAACATAATGGGGATTAATATAGCGTATGGGACGAGACAATCTGGTAGGCTCGTGGTACGCCTAGGTGTAGTCTTTGAGTATCTGCCCTTGTTACGGCTTTACCACAGGAAATGTTTGAGATGACGTAGTGTACTAAGGAGACGGATACCGCTAATGTATATAAGTTCCTCAACGGTTGCCTTCAGCATAGCATATGGGGTATTGTCGTGCATATATTTTATTTACCGCAGATAATAGTTAAACAGATTTAAGCTATACAGCCGCAAGTCAGTTAATTAACATATTTCATGCGAGGCAGCCATTTTCTTAACATCTTTCCTGGTTATATCTGCTGGTTACATATTATCAAGAGCTTAGTGGAAAGGAGGGTATTCTTCATATATCTAAAAAAAGTCTGATGTATTCCATTCACATGACTTTCTCTACATCTCTGAAACAAATTATTGTTTAAAATCGTGTTCTTCTGTCTACTTCATGTTAATCGAGATAAGCATTAGCAGAAACGCTTTCTTTTAAGTAGAAGGGAAATAATGGGCTAAAAGGATAGTCAAATCCGTTAAAAGCTAGTTGTCATGTAGATGAAATCCGTTTCTTTGCATTACCAGGAGTCGACAAACTCAAAAATGGTCAACTCCACGAAAAAAAGTGTGTGCTTCAATGTGATCTTCATTTTTTGTGTATCAAGTTCAAGTCTTATCTCTTACGGTTTACTAGTTATGCAAAATTCAACCAGGCTAGAGAGGTCTTCAAAGGCTATTGCCAGAAAATTCAGGATATATTTTATTTTTCGTACAAATATCTTTAATATACAGTATTTTAAATACAATCATTAGAGCCATTTTTGAGAATATTAAAACTTTCAAAACTTTTTCCATGTAAAGGGTAGTTTGGGGTGGGGAGTTTTTCCTCAAAATCTTCGTATCGCATCTTTGGAAGACGCTAAACTTATATACCAAGTTTGTTATTTTACCGACTTTCGTTTTTGAGTTATCGTATTCACAGACCACACACACACACACGCGCGCGCGCGGACCTTTATTTTAATTTTTTATACCTTCTCTATACTCTATGTGCATAGAACATGTAGAGAAAGTAAAAAGGTGTCGAGTTTTCTGTAAGCTAACAGTACGAGGTACTGGCACAAGATGGGTTAAAGTTATGGGTAGCACAGTTTCTTCAGTGCAATACTACTGATATAACATTATCGCACATATTTGTTGCTTTCCAAAATGTGTGTGCCTTTGTCAGATATAAATAGTCAAAACACATCTTACGTACATTTGCAAGCCTCTTAAATGTAGGATAGTGTAGGTTACGGACGGAGGGGACTCGGCACCTAATCTGAAGTTATTGTGCCTACGCCCACAAAGGCCGCTCTAGACGTAAGGGATGCGGTGAGAGGTTACACGGGTGGCCAGAACCAGGAGCGAAACACAGCATGACTTACTCCAACAGTTGAACAGGCAGATTGGGATCCCTGCCCCAAATAGGGTCCAACGCCCCCGCCAGGACCGGTCTTCATCCCCGCAATCAGCCTAAATTGGGGGAAGAAATAGTCATGTTGAGCATCCTTTTTCTCTGCCACGCCGCACCGAGCACCATCCCGATACATCCAACCCTGAATGAAACCAACGGGATGATGGATGAAATGACAATGGAAATGACATGGAGGGAGGAAATTCGGGGGATGAAAGAAAACTACGCAGCATTCACCTGGCGAACCGGGAAAGCCCTCGAGTATCCCTTTGGTCAGCTAGGCCTGTCACGGAAAGCAAACCTGTGACACAGCAAAAGCCATCGACTAGCATAAGCATGTTATTCTTTGACATATGTATCTTTAATTACAACAAAACCAAGAAAGCATTAAATATGTTTAAAAGGGGGACGATCCCACTAAACTTCATTTTTTCTCTTTAATACAAATACATTTTCCTAAATATTTATAAATTGTGGGTTTGTCGGAAACGGTGACACCAAGAAATTTCTATCATAATTAAACAGCCTACAAGCAACTTCGTTTGAGCAAATTTTTAACAAAATAAACACACCCTGTTCTGTGCCATGTACCATGAAAGCTACACACAGAAAAGTCAATCAACAGATAGGTTCGCATAACGTTATTGCCACTTCATATCTGATAAACCAAGTTGAGTGAACTGCAAATGCCGTTAATCTCCATAGGCGTATGAACTAGGCTACCGCAGTGGGATATCATTTAATCCGATATCTATTTGGATCCCGGCCCTAGCATAACCAATATTACTAAGGAATACTTTTTAAGAAATTATTTGTTATTAGTTTTCAAAAGCCATATGCTCTTTTGAATATGTTGGTGACTTTTTTGCATTGAAGAATAACATTTTATAAAGCTGTTAATTTAGTAACTCCTCGGTTTGATATTGCTCCCTTGTGGGCTCTAACGGTCCAAATATCAGCGACCGATACGTTTCTAAGCAACAACATAGTAATTATTCTCTCTCCATTGTATTTTCGTGTGCATCCGCTGTTGCAGACATACGCATTCGCTACGTTCATTATAATATTTACATGATTCATAGCTTCATTGTCATTCAGCGACAACATTCATACTAATAGTATGGGGGAGACAGTTATTTTGGTAACAGTTATGACTGCCTTTATTACTTTGCGTTATCGGTTACAAATATGGATCAGTATAGCAATGTTTTAGTTATTAGCTGCATTAGTAACAGCAGAAACTGTTAATATGTGTGTTCCTGTTGCAAGAAAGACCGCTATTATATAACGTATTGGCTGCAGTATTGGATCATGATCCAAGATAAGTTAGTGCCCTAACAATCAAACTAACCAAAGCATTCGACAAGGTATACGCTATCATCCATTGTAATTTATATATTACCTCCGGTTAGGAAATGGAACGGTGAAACACATTTTGCAATTAGAACATGATCTAGGATACCGTATATCTATTATATGCAAATGAACAGATAATAATACAGGATATAAGAAATCATTTACAAGAAGCAGTGTATATATTAAGCTAAAACGCAATAAAATAAGAACTGAAGCTTTCCTGGCGGCGTATTAATTCAAAATATTCTCGGGCTTCTAATCAGGTAAAAATTTGGCTTAATAAAATAAGAACTGAAGCTTTCCTGGCGATGTATTAATTCAAAATCTTCTCGGGCTTCTAATCAGGTAAAAACTTGGCTTGATACCGACGTTTCGAAGAAGTGCATCTTCCTCGTCTTCAGGGTGAACTGATGGGTTGAGCTTGCGGAGACTGGTATTTATAAGAGCTGGAATGAAACTAACATCTGATTGGTTCGCGTGATTATGGCCTGATATTTAAGATGACTGAGACATGGGCTCAATCCATCAGTTCACCCTGAAGACGAGGAAGATGCACTTCTTCGAAATATCGGTATCAAGCCAAGTTTTTACCTGATTAGAAGCCCGAGAAGATTTTGAATTAAAACACAATACTCCACAAGTTAACTATATATACAAATGAGACATTGATAATGGTTTATAAAGGGGACAATCTAGTCGAGCTGAAAATAATAATAAATGATGAAAATATTATATCGAGTATCCCACCTAAACTTCTATAATTTGATATTAGTACTTTTAAACACTACAAAGCCATTGAACAGAAGGTTACTACATTTCAAGCTCTCTGTGGAATAATTGCAAGAAAAACTTCTGATGTGTTACAATCACGTGCCTTTCTGCACATCTCTGTAAAAAGTATTGTTAAAAAGCTTATTCTTCAATCATACTAATCGAGATAAACATTAGCAGAAATTGTCCTTATTTCTTGGTTCATCATAAGTAGAAGGGAACAAAACTTAATATGTTCCGTTCACATGAGGTCGGCAAACAAAGCTTAATTCAAAATATTAATCTGTTAATCTATAGCATGCTAATCAAGATAAACATAATCATAATTAGTCTTATTATTAGCTCCTTGAAAGTAAAAGGGGAAGAAGAAACTGCACAGACTAAAGCAATAGTTTCGACCTTTAAAAGTCGGTCGCTATGTGAAACAACTGAAATGCCAATCCCTGTGCTTTCCAAAAATAAACAAACGAGAAACGAGAAGAGAGGTATCTTCCCGATTGAGAAAAGTTTAAGTGGCTAAAACTGAAACCAATAATCCGGAATATCTCGAAAACGGTTAACTCTAAAAAAAATGTAGGTATATGACATAAATTGTGTGTTTTAATGAGCTCTACATATTTGTATAATTTCTTACGGTTTTCCAGTTATAAAAAGTCATCTAGAGTGAAGAGGTCTTCAGAGACTATTCACAGAAAATACAACATATACATTTCGTTTGTGATAAAAATATCTTAAACATGCGGTATTTTAATAAAAATCATTACAGCCATTTTTGAGAAAATCAAAAATTTCTAAAAATGGTCCATGTAAAGGATAAATTTGGGAAAGGGAATTTTCTTGAAAATCTTCGTGTCGCATCCTTGGCAGATATGCAACTTAAATACCAAGTTTGGTATTTAACGGTCTTTTCGTGTTTGAGCTATGCTGCCCACATATACACACATATACACAGACAGAAATACACGCATATTTCTGTAAGAATGCTTTCTTTTTTTGGATTCAGGTGTCTCAAAACATGTATTTCCGGTATCGAATTTTTGGGTGCAATACGATATCTTCTCTTCATACTATGTATGCACATAGTACGTATAGAGAAAGTAACAAAAAAAATCTGATGTGTTCCATTCACATGACTTTCTCACATCTCTACAACAAATTATTGTTAAAAAGCTTATGCTTCTATTCACTTCATGCTAATCGAGAAAAAATAAGTAGAAATAGTCTAATTACTTACTTCCTTGTAAGTAGAAGCGAATTCAGGGAATATCATAGGTTAAAGTGATAGTTAAATGTGACTGAAGTTCCTTTGTTTTGACAGAAGTTGACAAATTCCCGTATGAGAAAAGTAAGTTTTTCAAAGCTGAAAACAAAAAACAAGGGATATCTCAAAAACGGCCAACTCCTGAAAAAATATACAACATAAATTGTGTGTTTTAATGTGCTCAACATTTTTTGTGTGGTAAGTTTTTGTCCATATCTTACGGTTTAGCAGTTATGCAAAATTCCCAGAAAATTCAAGATATACATTTTATTTGTGAGGTAAATATCTTTGGTATACAATATTTTAATCAAAATCGTTAGAGCCATTTTTGAGAAAATCAAAATTTTCGAAAAAAGTTCCATGAGAGGATAGTTGGGGAGGGGGATTTTCTTGAAAATCTTCATGTCGCATCCTTGGAAGATACCAAACTTAAATGCCAAGTGTGGTATTCAACGGTCTTTTCGTTTTTGAGCTATGCTGTCTACAGACACACACGGACATTTTTCTAAAAGTGCTTTTTTTGCATTCAGGGGTCTCAAAACATGTATTTCCGGTGAAACCTCGGTATCGAGTTTTTGGGTGCATTACAATACACTGTGTACATAGTACGTGTAGAGCAAGTAAAACTGTATATGACATAAACTGTGCGTTTTAACAATGTCTACATTTTTGAGTAATAAGTTTTGTCTATGTCTTACAGTTTACTAGCTATGCAGGTCATTCATAATTAACAGAGCTTTAGGGGCTATTCTCAAGACATTCAGGATATCTATGTTATTTGTCGTGCAAATATGTTTTTAATACTCGGCATTCAAGTGTAAATCGTTGTAGCTTTTCTTGAAAATCGTGTCCTTGGAACTAACTGAACTTAAATAGTACGTTTGGTGTTTAACCAACATTTCGTTGTTGACTTGTGTCGTCCACAAAAAAAAAAACACAAAAAAAAAACTTTTTTTCTAAAAATGCTCTTTTGAGTTTAGTGATTCTCAAATCATGTATTTCCGTTGAAATCTCGGCATCTAATATTTATTTGGAATACAGTACTTTCTCTACCTAGCAACGTATTTTGTACATACGTGCTAGAGAAAACGCAACATTTTGTATAGTGAAGAAACATTACATGACTGTAGTAGTTCAATTGTTTGTGCAATATACTCTAATTTAAATTAATTTACATTAAATTTAGTCTTAATATATTAATAAAATGCAAGTGCAAGCCCTTCCACCAACCAAAGTAATTACTGAGTCTTTAACTTGAAAACAACAATTTTATTTTCAGATTTTGATCCTTCATTAAATATTATACATTTATTATTTAACTGGTTAAAAACTTTTTGAAACCAGCATCATCAAACCAGTGCTATTACTACCTAAATACCCCAACTTGCTAGTGTACCTTGCAAAGGTAAATAAAAAAGAGAAAATCTACAAGCCAAAATCTACAAGCCAATAAAAATGCCACTAGCATATAAAAGTATTTTAAATAGTCCATGATGTCTAGAAATTGAAACAGACAGAACGCTCGTTACAGCCATACTTAATAAAGAATTTACAAATTAGTCGCCACGGAACACGGGAGCGGACCCAGCTGTCGCTCACTGCCAATTGTTGTAAATGTTTACCCCATCCCAAAAGAGCGACCGACCACCCTGTCCAGAGGTCAGCCAGCAAACAGAGTACCCAACATGTAGATCTCTCCAATCAGAGGGGGAGTTCATTAAACCGCCATTCACGGTTCATGAGGCTATTTGTTCGAACCGACAGCTCCTCGTTTATAATTGAAGTAGGGTAATCGAAATTTAGCAGAAAATAAATGCCTGAAGCAGCGTTTACGAGAAAAGGAAAAAGCTCAAAGTGGGCTTCTACAAATGAGCGTTTCGCATCGACTTCTGCACTTTCAATCATGAAACTTGCTACCGACAATTTTTGAGGAAAATTATTTTAAATACCTACCGTTATAATAAATCATAACTTACATTCATAGGACTTTCTCCACCCATTCTTGAATAAACTTTTCATAAGAAAGCCTATTCTTATATCCAATCACTTTAATCGAAATAAACATTTGCAGAAATACTTCTTTTAACATCTCTCCATGCAAATATAGACAAACCCTATGCTTAGGTGACAGTCAAATCATTTTGGAGCTGGTCTCTATTTGATGGTTTGAAATTCATTCTGCTTGTTCGACCAGGAGAAATAAAAACGAATGATGAATTTCCATTTGAGAAACATACAAGTGTTTTAAAATCTAAATAAATAACAGTGAGTATTTTGAAAAATACTAACTGCACAAATTGGGTGTTTTAAAGAGATCTGCATGTTTGTGTAATAAGTTACCTCTTATGGTTAACCGGTTATTCAAAAGCCATCCAGAATGAATGGGACTCCATTTCTAGAAAATTTACTATATACATTTGTCATGGAAATATCTTAAACGTATGGGAATTTGATCAAAATCGTTAGTCGGTTTTTAAAATATCTAAAATGTTCCATATGTTCTATATGTTGAGTATGTTTATTTTTTTGAAAATCTCGTATCACTTCTTTAAAATTTTCGTATCTCTGAACTTGAGTATCATGTTTGGTATGATCGCTTTTGAGTTCTGATGTTTACTGATACACATACACGTAACCTTTTATAAAAAATGTTTTTTTTTGTTTGTTTTGTATTCAGTAGAACTCAAAACTATATTTAGTGAACTCTCGACATTGAATTTTTGGGTGAGATACAACTCCCCTATTACTATAGTAGAGAAAGTAAGAAATATGCGTTAAGAAAAAGAAATAATTTAAGTAGAATATATATGTAACTTAGACATCCATTTCACTTAGAGATAATTCTTGCTAAGTGGACTTGTGTAGATCAAGGTTAGCTGAGTGGCTAAGGAGCTATCCCGAAAAATCCAAGTTAACTTAGCCGGAAGGAAGGGATAGCCATGCCTGTCCGATGTTTTATCATCACGAATGCACAAAGAGATCATACATACCCTTTCACACTAGTGCTACCCTTTTTCTCCTTTCCCTTTGCTTCATCTACCCTATAGCTCTGAACGATTTTCTCCCTCTGTATCTGGAAAAGAAATACTTGATCTCTGAAGTCACAAAGCACTAAGTTACCAGCTGATGCTTACGGAATCTCAAATAGCTTGAAAATTGTTAGAAGATTGCAGTGATCTCGTAACTAATTAAATATATTTTATTTTTTATCAGTTTTAGGGAATCAATCCTTAAGCCGTTTTAATCACTTATATTGAAATTATAATCGATACTTTGTTGTTTTTTTTTGAGGAACAATGGAGAAATAAGAAATATCCCCAATTAATCATTTATTGCGAATATTGGAAAATAAATTGGCTCGAATTTTTAGTAATAAAGTTCCTGAATTCTCAGGAAACAATTCATGCCAAGGATGTTTAAAAGAAAATATCTGATGTATTACACTCACATGGATTTCTCTACGTATCTGTTGCAAATTATTGAATTATTGTTGAAAAGCTTATTCTTCTATCGAGATACACATTAGCAGAAATGTTTTCTTGTAAGTAGAAGGAATGATCTAATGGAAAACACTAGACTAACGATAGACAAATCTTTTGAAAGCTGGTTGCCATGTGGATGAACTCCGTTTCTATTATTGCCAGAGGTTTACCAATTCCCGTATGTGAAAAGTTTTAAGTATTTTAAAACTGAAACCAATAACAAGCAATATCTCAAAAATGGTTAACTCTACGAAAAAAATGTATATGACAATAATTGTAGATACTGGAGTAATTTCATGTTTCAATGATATCTACTTTTTTGTGTATAACATTTTAGTCTATCTCTTAGGGTTTATTTGTTATGCAAAATCCAGCAAAATTCATCCAGAATAAAGAGATTTTCAGAGGCTATTCCCAGAAAATTCAAAATATACATTTTATCTGTCGTGTAAATATTTTAATATATGATTTTTAATCAAAATCCTTAGAGCTATTTTTGAGAAAATAAAATTTTTCAAACTTTTTCCTGTAAAGGGTGGCAGAATTTTGCTCAAAATCTTTATTTCGCATCCATGGACGATACTAAACTTATATACCAAGTTTGGTATTTTACCGACTTTTCGTTTTTAAGTTATCGTGTTCACAGGCACACGGACATACACGGACCTTTTTTTAAAAAAAAAATTTTAATACAGGGGACCCTAAAACGTCCATAAAAATTCGATACCATCTCAGTATCGAATTTGTGGGTGGAGTACAATACCATTTCTATACACTATATACATAATCGGTATAGAGAAAGTAAAAATGAAATTGAGATTGATATAAACGCTGAGATTGGATTTAGAATAACGTATGCAGTATTTAGGGTGACATAAAGGCATATGTTCGAAAATTTGGTCACACTCTGTCGTCTTCTGCACTTCGTCATACTTTTGGCGGGTCTTGCGTCTCATTATTCTCTTGTGCCTCTTACGCTTAAAGTTACTCTTGCCATCGGCCACCACTAATTCGCCATATAGCAGTTCAACGAGTGACAGTAACTAATGCTGTATACGTTGCTTTATATTTTGCTTACAATATCAAGCCCTTAATACTCTGGAAATTTGCAATTATAAGCCGGAGTTATAAGTCGTCGTGCTTAGATTCAGATGTGGTATAATACTTGTTCACTTAAAAATATTGCAAATACGTTCCTAACGTCGGTTATTAGGTTTCATTGGATATATTCACATGATCATAATCAATTTATTGTCGGACGCCATAAAAAGCCCAGATTGACTCGCCATAATAATATTAAAGGATAAATTTTATATTAAGCATATGTATTATAACACAAAAATCAGTCATTAAACTACTCGTTTGTTGACAGGGTAAGATTTAAATAATCTTTAATTGTTGTTTCACATTTTCGCCATACCCAAGCACACCCTGAGAGGGCACGCTTTCACAGCATACCACAGGAGCAACTACCTAGTAGAAGAAGAACTGTTATAACGCCTAAAGTGGCCGCACCGTGGCCGAGTGGTTAGACCACTCACCTAGACGGCCGGGGTTCGGTCCCAAGCGACCGCATGTGAGATTTGTGGTGGACAAAGCGGCGCTGGGGCGGGTTTTCTGCGGGTACTCCGGTTTCCCCCGCCATCGCATTCCACCGGTGCTCCATCATCATTCATGTATCATCAGTGTCCGCCTGCGGTGCCATAAGTAGTTAAAGCGGGCGTTAAACACTATCAAAAAAGAGTCTAAAGTTTACTTATTAAGTCATATATGTAACTCCTACAAGGAAATGTCTTCTTATCAACACTCCAGTCCAGCTGGTGATGGGACTTTTTTACTTTCTGTAGCCTGTATGTACAACGTACATAGTGGATAGAGAAGGTATTGTATTCCACCCAAAAATTCGATGTCGAGATTTCACTAGAAATAAGCATCTTTAGACAAAGGTCCGTGTGTGTGTCATAGCTCAAAAACGAAAAAACCGTTAAATACCAAACTTGGCATTCATCTTTGGTATCTTCCGAGGATACGACATGAAGATTTTTAAGAAAATCAACCCCTCCCCCACCACACACTATCCTTTATATGGAAACAGTTTTAAAGCTTTGTTTTCCTCAAAAAATAGCTCTAACGATTTTGACTAAAATACCGTATGTTAAAGACATTTACACCACAAATAAAATGTACATTTCGAATTTTCTGGGAATAGCCTCTGAAACCTATTTATTCTAAATGGGTTATGCAGAGTTTTGCATAACGGTTAAACCGTAAGTGATAAGACAAAAACTTACTACACAAAAATGTTGTACTTGTTAAAAAATAGTTAGTCATATACGTTTTTTACGTAAAGTTGACCGTTTCTGAGATATTCCTTGTTATTGGCTTCAATTTTAAACTACCTAAACTTTTCTCAAACTGAGAGTGACGTTGACGTTTCTCCCTTGTTTTACTCCAGGCCATGCAAAGCGAACTGAACTTGTTTCTTATTGATCCAGATTTTAAAAGATTTGACTATCGGTTTAACCTAGTGTATTCCCTTATGTCCCTCCTACTTACAAGGAGGCAAGTAATAATGTTTACCTTGATTAGCATGTCGTAGATAAAAAAACATATTTTTTAAGGAAAGTAGTTTGTGTTACAGCTAGAAAAAGTCATGTGAATGGAACACATCAGATTTTTTGTAACCAGAATTATTCCCTTTCCCTTACAAAGTTTGCAAATGTGAATGTGGGAGTGAATCCGTGCGTATTTTGTAACAAAAATGAATAAAAAGGAGATTAAGAAAACCTATCGCGCTGAGAATATATAATACTTTCCGTTATTTTTCAATTTAAAACAAACAATATTTATATATTGTATGATAGGATTTATTGTTTTAAGATGTTCGTTTTTATTATATTTTATTTATACTACTGTACCTTGTCGTTTTATTATTTATTTAACCGATAAAACTTTCAGTTCCTCATTAACTTTAAAAACTAAGTTAAAGGGGCGTATACAAATGAAGGAAAAATAAAGGCACTTTAATCCCATAACTTTTTATGTTACTGCTTATGAACTACTAAGCACCAAGCACACTCAGAAATGGTATATCCCAGTACAAAATTAAATACTTAAATGAATTAAGGACAAGTGGAGCCATCGAGACGTTAATTTAGATATCAAATACAGTACTTCTCACAAAGAAAGAACTTTGCATAGCCAGCGGCAAATGCGCGTTCATAACATGATGTAGGTACCTTGTTATGCCCTCAAGCATCTCCTATTGCTTAGTAAGCAACAGGTAATTTCAGTTTACATACCGGGTCATCGACATAAAACTTGACCTCGGGGTTTTGTGTCTGGGTAGCACGAATTGCAAGAGCATTCTGCCCTCTCTTCCTAAATCTTTATGCCCGGAAATCTTCACATAAAATAAACAAAATTAACTTTTGCTCAGAGAAATTGTTGAAAATGTCGTTCTGTGGGAATAAAAGATCATACATACAGCCGAAATGAAAGTTTTGAGAAGTGTGTTCAGCGGTGCATCCTTGGATCGAAGAAAAATAAGGATATTACAAATAAGTTAAATATTTTAAATGTCATGAAGAATCTTCATTAGAAATAACTGGAAAGATATGCCTAAAAGAGTTAATGTGGAATTTATTTAAAAATATGATGCCGGATTATAAGCCGAAAGTCAAAACTAATTCTGGCAGACCAAATAAGAGATGGATCCAATTTTTTATGCAGAATGTTTGGGACCACAACAAGCCAGTAATTATTGTTGTTGATAATGATGATAGAGGTGATGATGTAGGTGTATACCAATCTTCAGAGAGGGGTTTGGCAATATTGAATCAACGACCACCGTTGTATAGTTAGATAACAGTGGAATTAAGAAAGTTTTTGCTTTCGTAAACAAAACATACTCTTCCTTTACGCTGTTTTAAGTAACTGAAGAATTTTAAAGACAGTTATTTGATAACCACCATTATAGCTCTCATTAATATGACTGCCCATATACTATGAATGTGGCACAGTTCAAGAACAAAATACTAGAACTGATGGATCATGTTTTAATGTGAACGATTTATTATTATTCTGTTTATTTAACATCTCAACTTGGTCACATCACGATGACTCTGTTCATGATTTGTTGATTTGTTTGTGGTGGTCTTTTTCCACGTATCCGTACCACTTTCGCTAGCAGATACTGTTAGGGTGCCATTCAGTCTGATTGCTTCTTCACTATCTGTACTCAGATGAGCCAGGTGTACTCTGAGGTTTACAAGCAGCCTTCAATGTCTAATGCCTTATTCACATACTACTTTGCTTCGCGACAAGCAGATGGCGCTGTCCAGTCTACCTGCTTTCACTATCTGCGGATATTTGGGATATTTCAGTTATGCTATTGTTTTAATCTAAAAGTGAAACTTTGGGTCGAGGTAATAGACAATCAGTCCGCATTTACCTTAACGATTAAGAGAAACCACGAAAAAACCTCAGCGAGATTGGGCGGCCCATGGGATTTGAACTCAGGATCTCTAGAATTCGGGCCACAGAATTACTACCTGAGCCAATCCTCTCGGTCAGATGAATGTACTAATACTACCATCATATAATATTATACTAACTTTTATATATGTATATTATTCAGTCTAAGACAGGCTATGAGTGAATATAACCTCTGAATCAACAAAGAATTAAACTCTTGATCATTTTTGTGAAAAATAATTCTTAGCAAATTTGTAAAGATGCACATACTGATCTAGAAGTCTTAACTTGAGTAGCAGACTATTAAGATAAGTATTCGGTGTGTATTAATTGAAAAGCACAATGGAAATTTAACATAGTTAACATTAATAGAGCTCTTTGAAATAGGCAAAAAATTGTTTAAAATAAGTAGGCAAATAGGCACACAGCAAGTAATGAACGTACTAATATAGGCATAAAATAATAACAATTGAAGTAAGCATAATCATTTATTCATTTCACTTAAAACAACGTGCCCAGACCGAACAATATACATTTTTCAAATTTCCATATACTATTGTAATAGGTTAATCACTATTTTCTTAACGGAGTATAAACTGTAAATACACTTTCTTTAAACTTGCGCTCTGTTTACTCTCTTTACTCTTTTTTTTTTTTTTTTACTTTCTCCACTAGTATAGTAAAGATAAGACACATTGAAGTCCATCCAAGTATTGGAAACCGAGATTTCATCGGAAATATTCTTTTAAAAATCTCAATCTATAAAAAAAATATGTGTTCCATTCATATAACTTCCTCTAGCTATTCCAGATACAAATTATTATTATAAAATATTATTCTTTTATCTATATATTGCTCAGCGAGATAAACATTGGCACAATTGGTCTTAATACTTGCTTCATTGTAAGCAGAAAGGAAATAAGGGATTACTTTATGTTAAAGCGACGTTTAAATCTTTTAAAGGTTGGTCGCTATGTAACACACTTGATATTTGGTTTGCTTTTCACTGTCAAAAAATGTTAGATACTTTAAAATTGATTCCAATAACAGTAAATATATAAAAAAGCTGGTGGAATCTACAAGAAAATCTTATATAATACAAATTCCGTTAAAGATCTACATTTTTATGTATTAATCATTTGTCTTATCCCTTACGGTTTTGCAAAATTCTGCAAAACATATCCAGAATAAAGAGGTCTTCAGAGACTATTACCAGAAAATTCAAAATATAAATTTTATTTGAGATGTAAATAACTTTAATATACGGTATTTTAATCAAAATCATTGGAGCCATTTTTGAGCAAAACAAAATTTTCAAAAAATGTTCAATGCATAGTGTAGTTTGTATAGGGGAGATTTGTTTTAAAAATCTTCATATCGCATCCTTGGAAGATGCTAAAATAAATACCAATTTTGGTTTTTTTACGGTGGCTTTGTTTTTGAGCTGTGCTGTCCTGTCCACAAAACCACACACAGACACAGACACAAACGGATCTTTTTCTAAAATGTTTTTTCGACTTACTATTAATATTAGCCCATAACGTCCCCTGAAGGCATGGGGCTCTCCCCTTGCAGAGGTGGCTTGGTTTGGCAGTCCTGGTTAGCCATTCCAGGAAGGAACCTCCTTTTGATCTTAGCCGCTAGCTAATTAATTCTAAATGACATGGTATTCCCTATTATAAAACGTGGGTCTCAAAATATATATTTTCGGTGATATCTCGACATCAAATTTTAGATGGAATACAGTACCTTCTCTATTTACTATGTGCATTATATTACATACGTGCTAGAGGAAGTAAAATGAGTTTTAGGTAAAGGTCCGTGATTGCGTGTGTGAGTGTGTGTGCCTGTGAACATCCATAGGTGATTTTAAATAGAATATCCTCATTCAAATTACACTTTACATGGAAAATTTTCTATTTTCTCAAAAATGGCATTAACTAATTTCATTAAAATGTCACTCATTAAAGATATTTCTATAACATATAAAATGTACATCTTGAATTTTCTGGGAATGGTCTCTGAAGTCTCTTTACTCTGGATGATTTTGAATAACTGGTAACGCTACTGACCAAGAAAATCGTACTATTCGTACATAAAAAGTTTTAATCTCATCGAAGCAAAACATGTTTCATACGTTAATATGTCCGAGATTTTCCTTATTATTGGTGCAAATTTTCAAATGCTTTTCTCATATGGGAAATCGTTATTTGCTTTTCTCATCCTGGCCGTACAGAGAGAATGGAATTTTATAGACATCACAGAGCGACCCGCTCTTATAAGATTTAACTATCCCTTAAGCCTGGTGTATGTCCAATTTCCCAATGTATATAAGGAAATATGTAATAACACCTTTTGTGATAATGTTTATCTAGATCAACAGGAAGCTAGAAGAACAAGTTTTTGTAAGAGCAGTCTGTTGGAAATAGGTAGCGAAAGCCACTCGTAAGATTTGTTTAATATATGAATTATTTTGTTAAAGATTTTTATTACTTTAAAGTGGAGTCAGCTACAAATATTCTATGCAATGACCCAGATTTGAACTAGGTGTATATTAATTCAGTGGTCCATGTTCCTACTATCCGTTTGTAAATAATTTCTCTCTTGAATACATTTCACACTCCAGCACTGATTTGTAACTATTATTGAGTCCTATGCATTATCATCGTACGTTTGTACTGAAATAAATCCAGTACTACATTTCCTTCCACATGATAATTTAAAAAGAAAAAAAATTACAGAAGCTGCATTAACGTCCAAAGCGATGAATTAACACCGAAACGATCAACTTTCTACTCGTAAATTATATAATAACTTTTTGTAGTTTGTCATTTACGTATGCGTTACTTTGTTATTACACCAAGCAATGCTGTCTGGTGTTAGGAATCTATTACAAACTTCCTGAGGCATATCGTAAACAATGGCTCATTGACCTAATAAAAAATAAAAGTTTCATAATATGACATCATAAATAATATTAATAAATAGCAAAAATAATGCAATTTTGAAATGTGATGATAAATACAAAATATCATTACAAAATAAAATCTATAATAAGCCTTCAATATACGCAAGGACATACACTATGAAAATAAGTAATTATAGACAGGATAAAATTAGTATATCTTACCTTAGTAGGGAGCGATTCTAAAATATCCCAATAAGATTGCCTATAATTACTCTCCAAATATAGTTTCCTGGCCGATAAGCAACGCTATAGCTCTATAATTGCACAGTTTCTTCTCGATAGAAATCCTATAGGTTAGTTTGTAATGTGTTAAATGTGCCATTCTGAATTAGACTTCAGTGCTAGAGTTGGGAAATTTGTAAATAGAAAACAATCAAGATTTGCTTTCGAAGCAGGTCACAACAAACAGAACAAAAACTTGTTTATCATGGAATGCTTTTGCCAGGGCTCTAAAATAAAATGGATGAGACGAAGCGAAGAATGGCTCAAAACCTAACTCAGGACGACTGCGAATGACAATTGTTCCATATCTAGCCCGCCTTTAACTGCAGGATACTGTCGGCAACATTCCCCTTTGCAACGCGCGTACTGTAGTCACTCTCGTTTATACTTCCAGAATCTAAGAAGGATAGGGAATATTCTTTACTAGAGAAAAATTCCCATTTGACAACCGAGAATCGAACCCGGGACCACTCACATAGTAGGCAGATGCTCTGCCGACTGAGCTACGGGTACAGCATCTTTACATCTTGTAAAAACATACAAGATTGTACGGAAATAAAATATTTGATGAGACAACACGGAGACAAAATGCTTAGTCGCTCATCTAGACTATTTGCTGATGAAGGTATTTCTTGATGTACGTGTATGTGAGTTAGCCTTAGAAATTACTTAAACGATTTTGATAATTCTTTCACTATTCAAAAGTCCAAGATGTTTTATGGGGCCTAAATGTTTTACCTTATAAATAAAATTTATAAATTACTGTATTACTAATAAGGGCATGTAAAGTCTTTCTATTAAAATAGGAACACATTGTTGCTATATAACAACATATTGCGAAGACTAACGGGGTAGAGATTAAGATGTTCCGCTTATCTGAATATCGGAATTTTTCATCCGTTATTAGAAATTCCTGGACTATTTAATATTAACATTATAAGGGATAAAGGGGGAGGATTAACAATAAAATCTTCTACATTTTACAGAAATTTCATAGAGAATGGCGGGACATATATGAAATTAAAACTCATTTGAGTTTAAAAAGCTACTCGTGAAATTTCAGTCGAATTAAGCTTATAATTTTGTCTTTCTCTTATAACTTACGACTTTCTCCTCTTTATCATTATATCCTCGCTGTCGTAAATACAATTGTTGTACTATGCAACACTATTGTTGCTGATAATTGTCAGTCGTGAACGTAAAACTTATCAGCAAAAATATCTTCCGAGTAGTAATTCTGTATCCAGATATTTCAGAATACCAATTATCCATAAACCCGATACATAGCTTTATTGGCAAGTTATTGGCAGATTACAGAACCATATCTAAATATGAAATAGATTCTAAACAAAGGAAATACATACATAGGAGCTGAGCTCAATTCATGAATACATAATGTTATATCTGTCTCATAAATATTCAAAGCTTGTGTTTCAATATTATGCTGTACTTTTAACATACTTTCATGAGTGTCCATTTAAAATGTTGCCGTCACAAACTATGACAAATGCATTTGTCTAGCCGACGAGTGTATACATAATTCCCCTAGTACTGTAGTAAAGGTGTACGTCTAGCATGTCGGAGAAGTTGCCGCACAAGCAAGGCGTTAGACTGAACGCGTAGCAGCTGACGGTAGAATGTGCAGTATGTATTACCTACCAAAACCTCTTTCGTACTGTTTTGTTTGTTCGAAATCAAAGATAATTTAAAGCTGTTATATCGCTAGTTGGATAAATAAATAACTAAAAACCTGCAATATTTGCTAGTTGGATAACATGAATTTACCAACCGTGTGTGCTGCGGCTCCCTTCTGCATATATAAACAAAAACATTCTCCGTGTGTAATAATGCACTCTGATAATATGCAACAAATATTAACTTATCTGGTTGTTTATTTTATGTGTGACATTGCAAGGTTATTTTATCTCTGTCGAATGATTAAACTGGTTACCGTTTTATTGAAGCCATGCTTGTCGGGTAACTTCATCATGTACTGTTTAGAGCTGAAACTTGATTCAAAAAGTTAACTCAAAACAACGAACTGAATGAATCAATTTGAAATGAATATTAATGATATTGTGGCATATCTCCCTGTTAAACTACAGCATAAAATCAATATTGTGCGATCTTCTTGTAGAAATCTTACATTTAGCAACACCCTAAATCAGGAACTCTATAGAGATAGCATCCAGAAAATTTGTGCAGCGGAGAGGAGTTTCATATCGACAAAACGCTCGTAGAACCCAGCATCATTGTATTACGTCGTATTATAATTGTATATTGAATCTGGCTCACTGTGATCTGATAGTTTTTCTTCTGAAGGCACGGGCTATTTGTGGTTTATGAAGAAAGTATCTCTGCTTATTAACAAACATTTGAAAGTATGTAATTTAATAGTCGCATATCAAACTTATAAAACTTAAAATAAACGTTGGAGTATCCAAAAGGGGACAAACTCTCAAATTAAGCAATCGTTCGGGATTGGGGCGAATTCTTTGAAAATCTTTGTCTTATTTGAAAGACGACTTAAGAATGAACTTTGCTATTTCTCTCGGTAAAAAGAGAAGGAGTGGAATAACGTAAAAATGGAGCTTGCTTATAAAGTAAACGAGCAGATTATAGCATTTCATGTATGTCAAAAACTGAATGGCGTAAAAAAATAGTTGAATGATTGTTGGAAAGAATCCCATGTTACTGTATTTAAGATTCAAGGCAAAATGAAGCAAAAACAGTGGTTTGCTTATACACACAATGTAAATGCTTTATTTGAAAGTATGGGTGTTAAATATAAGATGGGTAAAGATTTAAAGCACAACTTTTATTTGATCAACACAGTTTGTTAAATGGAATATGGCCGCACCGCGGCCGAGTGGTCAGACCATTCGCCTCTCACCTAGTTCGATCCCAAGCGACCGCATGTGAGATTTGTGGTGGACAAAGCGGCGCAGGGGCGGGTTTTCTTCGGGTTCTCCGGTTTCCCCCGCCATCACATTCCACCGGGGCTCCATCTTCATGTATCATGTGTCATCGCCTGCAGTGCCAGAGCAGTAAAAGCGGGCGTTAAACACTACCCAAAAAAAATGGAATACAACATATTTTGATATATACCTAAGAATACAGAGGAATAAAAAAATGATTGTATCATCTTTGTTGTTTATATGTGGTGTAGTAGTTTGTAAGGAGGATGGTCAAGTGCAAAAAAGCAAAACGCCCGATATATTTAAATTTTCTCAAGTTCGATTTAAATAATATTTTTAAACATCGGTTTGCTCACTGTATATTATTTTACAACTACGAGATTTCATGCATGAGCGCGCTTTTTCTGAAATTATTAATTTGGGTCCAGAGACATCCAAACGTTTATTTTCGGTAAAATATCAATATACTATTTGTACTTAAAAGTAGGTACTAGAGAAAGTAAATTTTATTACCTGTGGTGATATACTTATAGCACTGTAAATGTTTTTGAAATGATATTGCGAGCTTTATGTTATTTTCGCAGAAATGATTTTCGATCAACCAGGAATAAATGTAGTCCATAACAGATATAAAATTAACATATTTGTATGTACAATTCAAATTCACATTTTTATACAAAAGTACATGTTTAAATCATTTGACGGACAGCAACTCCCTCGACCCATTACAAATACACCTATTTTTATATGCTGGTTCTTTTATTAGTTTCACTATAAATGTCTCATATAATTTATTTCAATTAACAAATAGTGGCTTAGTTACATAAAGAGTGCTGTAAGAGCCTTTAAATGCTCATCATAAGTCTCAAAAATAAGCTAATGTGAAAGAAAGGAAGGATACATATTAAAAACGGTCAACTTTTATTATTTAACAAATTGTGTATTTTAAACACAAGTTTTATTTATATAATTTCACAAAACGAAAGTAATTTGTTCCAAATCGTTAGTATTTTGGGAAAAGAAATAAAAAATTAACTACAAAATGTTGCAATAAACGTACCTAGTTAAAAGTGTGAACATTTTGTCAAAAACTTCGTGATCGTAAAAGAAAGATTTTTAAACATAAAGATGTAATTTGTCTAAATTTACTTCTTTTAGTGTTTCTGGTCTCTTTCACTCTCTCTCTCCCTCCCTCCCTCCCTCTTCCTCTCTTTCACACACACTTAGGCACAAACAGCACACATATACAACAAAGAAGCAAAATAAGGGGCTGTATATGTAAATGCTCATTTGATTTCGAAAGATCTCACAACATATCCAGTGATGCCGGAATTTTTGGGTGAATTGCAATAATTCCCTATTACAATTTTCGGAAGAGAGAAAATACATTGCTTACATGGGTGTTGTGGTTTCAATTATATCAGCTTCCTGGCTTGTGAAATGTGACCTACTCTTGTAAATGGTTTCGAATCGTAAACAATAACAAGAAAGGAAAGATAAGGCACACAGAAGGCAGAGATGTTCTGGAGATATGTAAAATGATGTTATAAAATTGATAAAATAAAGAATACAATAATAATATGATAACTATAATAATAGTAATAAAATTGAATGAAATGCAAAGATCATAGAAAATGTAGTATCAAAAAAATCCGATGTGTTCCATTCACATGACTTTCTCTACATCTCTGCAACTAATTATTGTTAAAAAGCTTGTGCTTCTATTTACTTCATGCTAATCGAGAATAAATTAGCAGAAATAGTTTTATTACTTGCTTCCAAGTAGAAGTGAAAGAAGGCAGTACCATAGGTTAAAGTGATAGTGAAAAACTGATTGCTATGTGACTGAACTTCCTTTGTTTGTATGGACAGGAGTTGACAAGCGTCTGTATGAGAAAAATATAAGTTTTTAAAAGCTTAAACCAAAAACAAGAAATATTTAAAAACGATCAACTCCACGAAAAAAATGTATATAACATAAAGTGTGTGTTTTAACGTACTTTTTCCATATCTTACGGTTTAGCAGTTATGCGAACTTCCGTAAAATTCATCCAGAGGCTATTCCCAGAAAATTTAAGATATACATATTATTTAAAATAAGAACTGAAGGTTTCCTGGCGACGTATTAATTCAAAATCTTCTCGGGCTTCTAGCCAGGTAAAAACTTAGCTTGACACCAACGTTTCGAAGAAGTGCATCTTCCTCGTCTTCAGGGTGAACTGATGGTTGCTTGCAAGCTCAAACCATCAGTTCACCCTGAAGACGAGGAAGATGCACTTCTTCGAAACGTTGGTGTCAAGCCAAGTTTTTACCTGGCTAGAAGCCCGAGAAGATTTTGAATTAATACATATTATTTGTCAGGTAAATATCTTTAATATACGGTATTTTAAAAAAATCGACACATCCATTTTTATGAAAATCAAAGTTTTCGAAAAAAGTTCCATGTAAAGGGTGGCTTGGGGTGGGGGAACTTTTCTCGTGTTGCATCCCTGGAAGACACTAAACTTAAATATAAAGTTTGATATCTTACCGAATTTTCGTTTTTGAACTCTCGTGTTTTCACAGACACACAGATACACACATGCACTTTTTTCTGAATATTCTTGTCTTTGGTTACGGGGGACTCTAAAACATATATTTCCGGTGAAATCTGGGTATCGAATTTTTGGGTGGAGTACAATACCTTCTCTATACACTATGTACATAGTACGTGTAGAGAAAGTAAAACTAATGGATTTTTGATCAATTGGAAAGAGAAATCTGTGTAAAGTCAGAATAGGTGTCCTATAGAGTTCGGAATAAGTAATATAACACTTAATCCTCCAAAGGGAAGAAGAGTTTTCTGCATATACTACTATATTAGAGAAAGAGAGAGAGAGTGAGTGAGAGCGAGAGTGGGGTTAATAACCAATAAGATGAATATTTAAAATTGCATCCTATAATACGTTTATAGCTAAAAATACGAAAAATGTATTTAAATTTATGTGCGTTTACACCCCGAGCATCTGGAAATTCAAAACGATTCAATGGTTATTTCAAAATCTTCGCGTTTCATACACAGTTGGATTTACTATGCAAACGCAAAGTTAAAGTATTTGTGAATCAGCCTGTAGAGATCTCTGTAGGAGAAATATGCATTTCTATTATACCTCAGTTGTATAGAAAAAAATATTCCCTTAATTTTGATATAGCTTCTGAAACTCGAGTCTCGTCTGAAAGAGCTCTCTTCCAATCTCTTTAAGATAGCTTACAGACCTCGCTAGTCGCTTGGGACTCAGCCCAATGTTGACTTTCTTGCGCATGCGCCGAGTAGCTTTTGAAAACGGAGAGTTTTCTTCACGGCACTTGACTCTTAAAGAGTAGAATTGGTAGCGGCGCAGATAAAAACGTTCATGGGACTAAGAAACATAACTCTCTTCAACAAAAGAACGATTGTAATACTGCTAAAAGCTTTTTCCCTTCTGCGAAACAAAAAGGTAAAGAAACAATCGCAACTCGATCGAAAACTAAAACACATTACACAGCTGAGCCAAGCAACTCGATCGAATGTTTTCATCAATTAATAGAAGGATTCTTTAAATCTTATTTTAATCTCTGTTTCATGCAACATAACATATTTGATTATGTAATATGGCAATTACATCTTCCTGGATGGGAGCTAGCCAGGATATAGCACCTGAAAACTGTTTAACTATTCCGACTTCAATATATCCCGCCTCTGTAGTGTGGGAGTACGGTGGCAGCCTCACATTCACGAGGTCTCGAGTTCGAATCTCGGTTAGGGCGAGTTCCTGGGATGTATCGAGCTGAAAGGAGACTATGTTGAGAAATTAATATGTTTTTCTTAAAAATATTGTGCTTTCTTTCTTAGGTCGGGTACTTCTGGAACAGCCCTCGTAAGCGGTGCAGAAAATATTCCTTACATGTGTCCATAAATATTCATCATATCGAAATGCTAGGAATAGAATTTCTCAGAAGAATTGTGATGTAGACATTTTAAACAAAAGTTGATAATGAGCAAGATATTTAGATTAATATTAGTTTTCTCCATCAGATTGTTCAAATAATACGCTTTTCCAGCATGATTTCACCGTTCTGACCCTGTGTGAAAAAATAAATAATGACGAAGATACAATAAAATTTATTCTCGATATTGGATATGAGGTTATATATCAGATGTTATAGCAATCAAAATGAGCCTTTATCGGATGAAAAGTACATACCTGCACACACACAGAAACTGTTAAATTTAGATTTGCGGGTTTAGGATAATGTGTTATATACTTTAACATCAATTAGTTATGAAAAATGAAAAGTACTAAAAGAATTTTGTTAAAGTTTAATTACAAGAATGATATAAGTGTTAATGCTTGCTCTCCGTTAAAGTGTCTGATTCAATTATCAGAAAATATGTAAAAATATCAGCAGACAAAAATGATACTTCATGTACAGAACATAGTTGGTATACTTATGCTCCCAGCACAGAAAACATTATTTGAGTTAATAATGAAAACTGCTGTGCGTAGCCCTGAAATTAACTTAATGAAATACTGTTGCGCTCAGATACACTAAACATATGATACATATTAATTACTGTTAGCAAATAAAATGTAAATTTAGGTATTATTATATCATAATTTTCCATTTATATTTTCACACAAGAATATATGGTTTCATGTATTCTTGTGTGAAAATACACATACACAGATACAGAGAGAGAGGGAGGGAGGAGGGTATAAACTGGCATCCAAATGGAAAATTATGATATAAATATACCTAAATTTACATTTTGTCCGGTGTAACCGGTTAGTACCAAACTTTGACCACTCACGTGGATGGGAAGACAAATGTAGACAACCGTTCCAACAGGAGAGCAAGAAGAGTTTTCCTTGATGAAGGAGCAATATCAGTAATACTGCCACTTTTATTTAGTTTTATATTTTAACCGTTTTTGTCTGGTATCATTTTAGCCCGCCTTTTAACTTGCTTTTCATTTACCCAGGTTCATTTTTACTTTCTCTAACTCTGTATCTGCAATTTAATGGATAGAGAAGGTATTGTATTCCACCCAAAACTTCGATACCGAGATTTCACTGGAAATAAGTGTTTTAGGACTCCCTGAATCAAAAAAAAAAAACATTTTCGGAAAAAGATCTGTGTGTGCGTGTGTGTCTCTCTGTGGACAGCATAGCTCAAAAACTAAAAGACAGTTAAATACCCAACTTGGCATTTAAGTTTGGTATCTTCCAAGGATGCGACACGAAGATTTTCAAGAAAATCCTCCCACCCCTAACTGCCCTTTATATGGAAAATGTTTCGAAAATTTATGTTCCTTAAAAATAGCTCTAAGGATTTTGATTAAAACACCACATATTAAAGCCAGTTCCATCACAAATAAAATGTATATCTTGAATTTTCTGAAATAGCTTCTGAAAACCTGGATGAGTTTTGCATAACTAGAAAACCGTAGGGATAGACAAAACTTACTACACAATAAATGTAGATCTCGTTGAAATACACAGTTTGTCATATTTTTCGTGGATTTTACTGTTTACGATATATTCCCTGTTATTAGTTTCAGTTGTGAAGTACTTATACTTTCCCCAGACAGGAAGTCTCCGTTTTTCTTTTTTTATACTCTGGCCAAGCCTGGAAGCGATTTGCAATGACAATCGCATAACGACAGTTTTTAAAACATTTGGCTATCACTTTGAAATAGCGCATTCCTTTAGTTCCCGTCTACGTATAAGGAACAAAGTAATAAGAACATTCTGCTAATGTCTATCTCGATTAGCAGTGTGTAGAGAGAAGAAGAATATTTTGTAATAAGTTTGTTTGTAGAGCAGCTAGAGAAATCCATATGAGTGTAACACATCAGATTTTTCTCTTTACTTCGATAGTTACCAATACACGAACGTCCGTGGCCAAGGTAGGATTCGAACCTGCAGTCTCCTACGTCACAAAGTCCCTTAGCGAGCTCGGCCAGGGCGACGTGAAATTTTTCATAAAACATTAATAACATTATTACACCTTGAAATTTGGTAATTGTTTAGGTTGATCGCTACAGCTATAACGTTATGTAATATCTGCCAATATACATTAGACGATGCAACTGGAAAGTTCCCTTATGTTGATAAAAAAGGCTAAGTGCTGTTCTAATCTTAGCAGAGGTGGGGACCGAAATGAAGTGCAAAGTGGATAATTTGGTACTCTAAAAACTATTGAAAATTAAACGGCCATAAAATACTTCCTAAAAGTTAAGTTATTTGAAAAACTTTGATAATGTAAATATTAAATTAATTCCACGCTACTATTACTATCCTTATTGTTATTACTACAGTTATATTACTATTGTCTAGTCATCCTCCGTGGTGTAATGGCTACCATGCTAACTTCATATACCCAAGGTCGCGGAATTCAAACCTGGCGGAGGACGCTGGATTTTTTTCGAGTGTAAAAATCCTTAGCATGGCTTCCCTCCTTCAGAAGGGAAGTAAAGCCGTGGGCATGTAATAGAACCTCAAGCCTGATAGAGAGGCCTCCGAGCAAAATTAAGCGGTATTTCACGCCCAATATAGAATGGAACGCTGAGAACCACAGCAGTTAAAGAATGTCCATAAATAAAACGCCATTTTAATTTTTTTTCACTATGAACTACGTAAGTAAATTGATTCCTCTGATAAATGTGCATTAAGTTGCAAACATAAGCAAGAAGTATAAGATTGTGTTCTGTTTTTGATTTTTCCTTTTAATGCTCATTTTTCTTGTGTGAATTAGAGCTTTTATTTCTGCACAGTATTTTTTTTATTTACTCGGCGTAAAATTTAAAATAAACGTCTTTAAAATTTACAAAGTTATATAATTCAATGCCATATCTTTACACAGTCTGGTACCATTCAGAGAGATAGGAGGTTGATGTTCGTCTGTCTTCTAGCAACCTCCAGTTACGTCAGTACGTTCTTAGTCTTTTAATTTGGGTTTTTTATGTTCTACTTTGCCGTTGAAATTCTCTATTTGTAGTGTGCGATGTATCATTGTTAAGGAAATTGCAAAGGGGCATTTTGTTTTGTTTTATATTATATGATAAAATTTTAATTAGAGCGCAAATGTTTATAAAACAGAAGGAAAAAGCGCGCACAATTGAAATAAGAAAGGGTATATACTATAAGTTTGATTTCATGCTGGAAGTAAAATTAATTTTTTCGTGTCAAATACAATGATTTATGATTTAGCATAAGAGACACGTTGATATAGATTTTGTGAAGCAATAAAAAAGCGTCAGAACACCATCTAAAGGGAATCTAGCCATAAAACCATCTAAGGAGGTTCAAAAGCATGCAACTTTAGTGAATTGGCTAACTGCTATCTGGTGGTACTTCTAGTTTTATATCTGCTTCCTCCTAGTGATACATTTCATAAACAGTGCCAAAAAGAATACTGAAAAAGATAATCTGCGTTATTGTTTTTTTTTTTTCATTCATTTATACGCGGCCTTTTACATCTAGGTCATGTCGAAGGCATCTTTGAAACAATAACTTCTCATGTCAATGGCATTCTCATTGTGTCTTTGGGTTGTTTTAAGTTCACACACTCTTAGACTCTATTACATATTTCCAGACTCTAGCCAGGATAAACGTAATTCTGGCTAAAGAGAAATTTCTATCCTGAGTACGGAAATCGACCTGGATTTAGATGCTATTATACTAACCACCAGATTCAGTTACTGCAGGATTTTAAAGTGGTTTTCAATACTCCTACTATAAAAATACTCACTCATACTGCCATAGAGGAGGAGCTAAACCGATAGTCAAATCTTTTAAATACTCTCACCAGGTATTGAAATTCCGTTCTCTTTACATGGCCAGGAGTAAAAGGTATATGAAACGAATGACGAATGATATTTTAAAATTGAAACAAATAACTGAAAATATCTGTGAAATGTTTAGCCCTACACATAGAAAATCGGTATATAACATAAGTTGTGTGTTTTAATATGATTATTTGTCCATATCTAAGGGTTTAACAGTTATCAAAGGTCATCCCAAATAAAGGGAACTTCTAAGGCTATCCCCACAAAATTCAAGCTTTATATAGGTACATTTTATTTTTCTGCAAATATGTTTAATATATGGTATTCTAATCAAACTGTTAGTCAGATTTTATAAAATCAATATTTACTAACATTTTTCCATGTAAAAAAGAGTGGTTTGGAATGTGGGATTTTCCCAAAAATCTTCGTGTAGCAGGCGTATAAGATGCTTAACTTAAATATCAAGTACAGTATTTAACCACCGTTTGGTTTTTGAGTTATCGCGCTCACCGATACACACACACCTTTTTCTAAAAATTATTTTCTTGGACTCGGGAGATCTCAATGTATTTCTGGTGAAATCTCGACATGGAATTTTTGGGTGGTACGAAATATCTTGTCTATCTCCTAAGTATAGTAGATATGTGTAGAGAAGGTAAAAATGTGTTCCATTCACATGACATTCTCTATCAGTTCCGCAAAAAAACAATTCTCACAAAAAATTAAGGGTATTATCTAGGTTGAAATGATGGTAAAATATTTTAAAAGCTGTCGCTATACTATTTACATTAAAATTCGGTTGTCTTTCCATGGCCAGGATTGAGACAATAGAGTAGGATGAGGATTTCCTTTGTAATAAAAGTTTGAAGTATTTTAAAATTGAAACAGAAAGACGGAATACTTGGAAATCATTAACTCTACAAAAATACACAATTGCGTGTTTTAACGAGATATACATTTTTTGTGTTGTAGCTTTTTTTTAATATCTGTTATGGTTTACTAGTTACGCAAAACTCATTCAGAATGAAAAGAAATTCAGAAGTTATTCCCAGAAATTCAAGATATATATTTTATTTTCAAGTAAATGTCTTTAATATAGGGTAGTTCATATAGATTCCAAGTCGTTAGTGTTTTCTGAGAGAGTAAACATTTTCGGACATTTTTCACGTTTTTAAGCAACTTTTGTCTTTTTGAGTTATCGTGTTCATATTGACCTTTTTCCATAATTCTTGTTTTGTAATCAGGAGACCTTAGAACATGTATTTCCGGTGAAAATTTGACACCGAATTTTGGGTAGAATACAATACCGTCTCTAATATACGTATTACGTGTAGAGAAAATAAAAATAATAAACGCGGAGAATTTTTTGATAGAGAAGAAACCTTTTAGAGCTCTCTGAGGGGGAACGCTCTCCTCTCTTTCCTACTCATAATGGAGAACAAATGAAGAAAAATATATGACTAAGAGCAGGAAAGGTTACTGGTCTACAGAATGATGATGGAGTTTGCAGAGCTAGTTGCTATTTGTACAGCCAAATTAATTTCCAAGGTAGAGCGAAAATATCGTACAAGGAGAAGTTGTAGTTGCCACTTGAACAACAATGTGGAGCTCTCAGGACGCGCCTCGCAGTAATGATGGTCTGGAGTGCTGCGGCAAACTTCGATAGAACTTCCACTTGTCACCAAAATTACTTTCTTTAGTCAAGCTCTTTGGTTCTTCAACATGATAGATTGGTCATTATAAAGAACCAACTATGTTCAACATATAAGAGCCCATCCTGAAGTTTTCTAAAGCAAACTTGAGTTTGCTGGACAGGATCATTTCCTCGCTTTTGTTTGCTGAAGTTACGTGCTTGTCTACGGTGTGTTCATAAAGTCACTGTGGTCTTTCAAAACAACTTATTGACACAACCTTATACAATAAATATTTATAATTCTTGACATGTAAAAGTTTTGTTGAAATAAAAATAAAAGCTTAAAAAAGCTGATGTATCCATTCACACGAGTCTCTATCTGTTCATCAAATAAAATATTCCTACAAAAGATTACTTTATTATCTACTTCATGCTAATTGACATTAGTAGGAATTACCGTATTACTTAAAGCGAAATAAGGAAATACACTGTGCTAAAGCAATAATCAACTATTTTAAAAACTGTCACTATGTTGCTAGAGTGAACATATTGAATGAATGAATGAATAAGTGTATTTATTAACATAGCAATATCATACATAGAATTTCAACAGTCGCACGGGTCCACAGACCGTACGTGCTTTTGTAATACACATTACAAGCAATATTAAAACAACAACCACAACAAAGAATTAAAAGAGTAAACACGAAAATATAAAGACAAAGGAAATACACAGTCAAAAGCAATATTAAACAACAATAAAATTAAGAGTGAATCTGAAAATAAAGATACAAAGATATTCAAATATAGCAATTTAAATTTACAGCACAGAGTACACCTTCATAAATGCACCCTCTTATAATAGGTAATTACACTTAAAAGACATATATACACATAATATATACAACCCTAGCACAACAGTGACCTAAGTATGACATAATATATATGTATGTAGAACATTGTAGTCACTTTTGTTTAGTTGATCTTATTCCCCCCCCCCTTCTCTATTGGCAGCCTCCTCAGATCTCAGCTGTCTTGCCTTAAGTATAAATTTACCTAGCCCGTCCATGTTTTCCGTGCCTGCCAGTAGCGTCCAACATGCCTCTATCCCTACATTCGCAGTGGTAAAAAATCGCGGCAAATATTTTTCCCGCCATTCCTCCGTACCCCCTACATCTTGCCAAGATGTGAGTCCACGACTCTTCCTCCTCGCAAATGCGACAGATTCTCGTACCATTCTCGTCAGAAATTTTCGTGCTCCTCCATGCTCCTAGTCTAATCCACGCGAGCCCCTCTCTAATGAGTTTGGTACCTGTTTTGATGTATTGCTCCATACCCCACTCCGATTTCAGCCCAGACTGTACTTCTAATGACACCTTCTCTGTGCATTGCGCGATCATTTGCTGTCTGTCAATATCACAGAGACGTTTCTTAATTTTTCTCCAAATACTTCGCCTGTTTTCCTGCCCCGCCATCCAAATGTCTCCCATCCCAATGGTTTCCAACCCTTTCTTTAATTTTGATGCCCACCTTCCATTCGCAACTGTTCACGGTAGCAGACTGCCCTAATTAGAGATTGGTTTCCGTGAACGATTCTCATCCTATATTTAACTGCTCTGATTTTGCACTCTATCGTTTCACTATGTGCCCCGAATTCCCTCATTATTCCGCAGTTTGCCGTACCCCTCCCTACACCCAGAATTCCTTTCAAAAATTGGATCCTCACTTGATCCAGATTTCCTGTTTGTTCCCACCCCCATATTTCTCCTCCGTATGTCATCGTGGATCTAACTGTCGCTCCGTATACAGTTTCCATTAAGGTTATGGAGATATTCGGAATTCTGCAGCGTATCCGGAGAGCTTCCGCCGCTTTCACCCTTGCCTTGTGTTTCGCAAAGTCAATGTGTTTGGTCCATTTTCCGTTCATTGTAAATGTGAGTCCTAAGTACTCAAAAGATTTAACATTGTCCAGTATCTGTCCTGCGTATGTCCAAGTCTCCTCCCTGCTATAAACACAACCCTTTTTGAAAGTCATTGCCTTAGTCTTATTCACATTAACTGTAAGTAGCCATTCATCGCAATAGTTCTTAAGTTTTTCCAGTCCTCGTTGCAATCCGTTTACTGTCGTAGAGCACAATACTAAATCGTCTGCGTATAAAAGTGTTGGGATCTGCAAATCCGCTACTACTGGCGCTTGAATATTCTCTGCTATCATTGTATCAGTAATATCATCCACAAAGAGATTAAATAGCAAGGGAGATAAAATACAACCCTGCCTCACTCCCCTATAGCTTCGGCAGCTCTCGGACACTCTGTTTCTGTCGTACTTCACACAGAATTCAACATTTTGATACATTGCCTGCAATGCTCTAACCATTTTACTTGATAACCCCTTTCTGCCTAGTTTGTACCATAATGCATTTCGATTGATAGAGTCAAATGCCTTCTTAAAGTCGACAAAAGCACAATGAAGCTTTCCCCGCTTAACTAACAGTTGCTTCGTCCTTAAAGTGTCTAATATAAAAGCGGCATCTATGGTACTGTGTCCTTCTCTGAAACCCATTTGAAATTTTGCCAAATTTAGATTCCCAGTCCTTTATTCGGTTATATAACAGTCTACAATAAATTTTCTCCATAATTGGCAAAAGAGTAACCCCCATATAGTTATCCGGATTTCCAATAGTTCCCTTCCCTTTATAAATGGGATGAATAATGCCCTTTCCCCAACAGGTAGGGTAATTCCCCTCAATAAACAATCTGTTACATATCTGGAGCATACTCCTACCATACTCATTAACATTGGCTGCGGCTTTAAAAACTTCCGGGGCCAGCCCATCCAACCCTGGAGGCGAGTGAACATATTAGACCCACCCCTTCTTACCTATAGTCACACCTTCTTACCTACATACACACACGCGCCAGCAGGAGCTGGTTCTCTCTAGCAGTGGCGGGCTATCTGTAGTTTCAGGTTTGGATACATTTTCTTGAGGTGAAATCACAAATCAAGGATTTTATTACTACATTTGTTCTATTGACATTTATTTCACAACAAACAGGGCGTATTTAATTTTTGCCCAACAAATGGTTTATAAGTATTATTATTGCAAGCATAATCAGTAACATATAATGGAGTTTTGGTTGCCTATTTTGAGAACTACACCAGTACGTGCTATATCAATACGCAATGAGCCGGTCGCTATGCTTTGATAGTCACGAAGATGGAAGTAGGAGTAAAGCTATCACACCCACCGAGGACTCTTCGCCATGCCTGCTCTAGCACATGTTCGAACCTCTCTGCAGCTGCCGGATTTTAAATTCTTATCAACTGTAATTTTACATTCAGGATTTAGTTTTATATTTATTTTTCCCGTAGCTACGATTTTAACTTTTTAACACGTGTGACTTTTAACTACGAGAGCTTAGTTTTAGTTTTACCTTTTTAGTTCATTTGTTTTAATATTTGTTTATATTCTGCTGTCGTTTCTGCCATGGACAGTTTTATTCACACTGTGTTTTATGTGTTCTGTGGCTCTTATTTTATATCTTCTTTATTTTACAATTACTTTTATGAAGGCGCTAATGCGTAGAAGTTGAGCGCCTTTAAACACCAATTATCGTTTTTAAAAGTTGTCATTCTTCATGACAATGTTGTTTAACTTCTTGCTTAATACATTGTATACATTGTAAAGAATATTACTACTACTATTATTACTATTATAATAAAGGGGAGTTCATAAAGCATTGCTTAATTGTAGGGGGAAAAAGTGTCGCGGAAGAGTTGGGATGTAATATAGAGAGGCAGCTGTAAGAGTAAGTAAAAGCTTTAAGGTTTTTCCTTCTTGCTTTGGATGAAAGTACGGACTGATCGCAAAATTATGGAAGCCATCGCAGCTGTTACAAAGCGACCTAGAGAAGTTTAGGAATTCCACTCGGCGAACAGATGGGAGGAGGTAAATTCGACCTCCCCTCTTGCGCTGAAGGTTTGGGCATCGTTGAACAAGGTTATATTGCGACCTTAATCACCTTCCTGTGTCAATTATTTTATTGCTATTGTAACAAAAATACTATGTTCACAATTCTTTATTTGCCCCACAAACTGATTACAATCGGGTCACAAATAACCGTCTCACATAACAATTGTGCCATATAGTTTTTTTTCGATCTTCGTTGCGATGACAGTACAGCTCGTTACGAAATTTCCGTCGAACACACTCAACTGTTGTATGCAATTCATTCCCAACTGAGCGCTGGGCCCTTTTAATATCTATTGGTTACGTGGCTGAAAATTCCAGAAGCCGCCGAACGTGCAGTACAACCACAGTTGTCACAAACTCACTCGGCTTAGACGTGAAAGAACCTTCCGACAGAATACGTGTCCACTCACACATCTGTAACAACTATAGCAGCGATGTCAAAAGAACTTGCCGCAGGAACAGGTGTCCATTTACGCGCGTGTGAGAATGCATGCCAACTATCGGCTATGATTTACGAAGTA
The DNA here is from genome assembly GCA_030762935.1 of Hymenopus coronatus. NCBI lineage: Eukaryota > Metazoa > Arthropoda > Insecta > Mantodea > Hymenopodidae > Hymenopus > Hymenopus coronatus. Next base: position 59,731,472 of record CM060882.1, read on the forward strand.
CGCCATACACACACGTTCGGGGATCACGGCCGCAGGACTTAGTCACAATAATGATTCATTTAAAGTTCACTTTTGTGATTATAGGAACTTGTTAACATATATTTTAGTACTATTTGCTTTTATTTGCAACTTTGGTACTCCAATTGATTCAATTCAGCATTTATTTGCCAGTTGAGTGTAAACATGAGAAAACCTCCATTACATTGGTTGGTACAGAGGATCCGAATCCTCGACCTCTAATGCGTTTAGGATATCTTGCTAAGTAAAAACTAAACTATATCCTCCAAAATGTAAGGTCCGAGCGGCCACGAAATTTTTCTAACTGGAAAGTGAAGCAGTACGTTTAAGGTCACCATGTTCGAGTCCCACGATTACATGTTTGATGACATGTCATGTGAGAAGGTTTTGATTACTTTGTCCCTAAGTTGAACCCACATTTGAAGTGGATGAACGGGTTCCTATTACTTGGATCTTCTTCTTCACTCCAGGGGTTAGGTATATCTGCCTGCTCCGTCTTCGCATTCCAACAATTACTGCCATCTTCTCTTCTTCCACGAGAATTGTATCTTCTAATTAAAGCCGGTATTCTTTTTAACTCATTCTATTAAGGTATTCTTTCAAATTTTGTGTATATTCTTCTATTTTGTATTGTAATTTATATATACCTAATTTCTCTCGAACATTTTTCATTTCTTATTAAATTTCGCCTAGTGCACTCTTTAACTCTTCTTCTAAACCTCATTTCTGCTGCCTGTATTTTATTTTTATCTTTTTTTTTTAATAGCCAAGACTCGCTTCCATACATGATCAAATGAATTGCCATGGTTTTGTGAAATTTCAATTTCGTTTCTCTCCTTATTTTATTGCTTAATGTTCTTGCTATGGCTCCGCATATATAATGAAACGTATTTATTTTGTTTTGTAGATCCTTTCCTATATCAAAATCTGAATCACGGCCCAAATGATTGAAGTTGGAGAGTGTTCCAGCATTTATTTTCAATACTTATTTATTATCTCACCGGATATTTCCTCGATGCGCCATTATTTCGGTTTTCTTTGTGGATATATTTAGAGTAACCTTTTCGTAACAAATACATCATATACATGGAACATTGGAGGTTCTGTACATTGTCCTGAATTATGGCTAAATCGTCAGCGTAGAGAATCACATTTATGTTTTGATTTCTATTGAGGTTTATTTCTTCATACACCTCATTTTTCCAAACCTTATTCAGATCATCCACGTATATATTAAATAGTGTGGCAGAGAGGATACATCCCTGTCTTACTATTGGTTCACTTACATTTCTTCTGATTTTGACCTGCCTGTGTATTATAAGTTGGATTGATATGTATATTTCCCGAACTACAACTTTGCCAGCAGAAGAGTTCACAAGTCGCTCTCTCAGATAGCGCCAAAGTTGTGGAGAAACCGTTGAAGTAATTTTGTTTTCAATTACAATATACATTTTATTTTTTTAAATAGAGTATGTGAAAATGATGAATCACCTATAGCCATCCTGTGATATTTAAATAAGATTGTTCGATAATGGACGTATTTGATGACTAAATCCGTTGGGTATACACTCAACGCTACGCAAATTAAGTAATACTATTTAGCTAACTTTAAATTATTACCTTTATGGGTTATTTATTTTTAAAAATAACCAAGAAATTGAACAGTCTTTAACAGTTAATTGTGTTTATTCGTGAGTATAGACAGCTAAATCTCTACCTATGTGTGTACCCAGTGGGAGAACTCTGGAGGTTTCGTCTAAAGCCCGCATTCAGGAGGTCACGGGTTCGGTTCCCGGGGCCGGCGTACTGAATGTTTCCCTCGGTTGCCAGGCGAATGATGTGTTGGTTTCTTTCATCCTCCGAATTTGCTGTTCCCCCATATCGTTTCCATTGTCATTTCATTTATCCTCCATCACCTTGGTTGCTTTCAAAGTTGGAAGTGTTGGTGATGCTCGGTGTGGCGTGTCAGGGAAAAGGATGCTCGACTTCGGCTGGTTGCGGAGATATGGACCATTCATAGCGATGACGTGGGCTGGAGGTACCATGTCTGACTGTCGTTAAAGAGCGTCCATGAATAGCACGCCATTTTTATTTTGGACGCTCTTTAACTACTGTGGTTCTCAGCGTCCCATTCTAAATTGGGTGTGAAAGTCCGCCTAAATTTTGCTCAGAGGCCTCTCTATCAAGCTTGAGGTTCTTTTAAGTGCCGTAAGTCTATGACACGGGACGAACGGATTTACTTTCCTTCCGAAGGAAGCCATGCTAAGGATTTTTACACCCGAAAAAAATCCATGTCCTCCACCGGGCTTGAACCTGCGACCTTGAGTATTTGATATTAGCATGGTAGCCATTACACCACGGAGGGCGACTGTTTCCTTGTAAGTAGAAGGGAAAAATCTTATGTGTTCCATTCACCTGATGTCCTCTAGCTATTCGGTAAACAATTCTTTTATTCAAAACATTCATCTGTTATTTACAATACATGATGCTAATCAAGATAAACATGTCCCTCTCACATCCAACTCCCCTTTACATGGAACATTTTTTGAAATTTTTTATTTTCTTGAAAATGGCTCTAAGATTTTGATTAAAATACCTTATGTTTATGATATTTTATGACAAACAAAATGTACATCTTGAATTTTCTGAGAATAGTCTTTGAAGACTTCTACAGTCTAGATAAATTTTTGTATAACTGGTAAACCGTAAGTGATAGGTAAAAACTTACTACGCAAAAGATGTAGATCTCATTTAAACACACACTTAATGTTCTATATTTTTTTTTGTTTTTGTAGATATTCCGGTTTATTGGTTTCAATTTTAAGACAAACCTTTCTGGAACGGGAAGATATCTTTTTTCTCATTCTTGTGTGTTTATTCCTGGCAAGCAAAGAGATGTAATTTCAATTGTTTCACATAGCGACCGGCTTTAAAAGAACTTGAGTATCCCCTTAGCTGTGCACTTTCTTATTTCTCTTCTAGTCACAAGGAAGCAAGTAATAAGAATAATTCTGCATATGTTTATCTTGATTAGCGCGATGTAAATAAGAGATTGATCTTTTGAATGAAAGGCTTGCTTGCGGAACAGCTAGAAAACATCATGTGAATGGAACACGTCAGATTTTTACTTTCTCTACACGTACTATATACATAATGTATAGAGAAGGTATTGCATTCCTCCAAAAATTCGATACCGATATTTCACCCGAAATACACGTTTTAGGATCCCCTATATATAAAAAAAACATTTTGGGGAAAATTTCCGTGTGTGTGTGTGTGTGTGTGTGTGTGTGTCCATGTGCCTGTGAATACGATAACTCAAAAACGAAAAGTCGGTAAAATACCAAACTTGATATTTAAGTTTAATATCTTCCAAGGATGCGACACGAAATTTTTGAGAAAAATCCGCCCACCCCAATCTGCCCTTTACATGGAAAAAATTCGAAAATTTTGATTTTAGCAAAAATTAATAACGATTTTGATTAAAATCCCTTATTTTTAAGATATTTTATGATAAACGATTTCTATATCTTGAATTTTCTGGGAATAGCCTCTAAAAGCCTCTAAACATCTCTTAATCCTGAATGAATTTTGCGTAACTGGTAAACCGTAAGAGATAGACAGAAACTTACTACACAAAACATGTAGATCACCATAAAACACACATTTTATGTCGTGGAATTGGCCATTTCTGAGATATTCCTTGTTATTTGTTGCAGATTTAAAATACGTAAACGTTTCTCACACGGAAGGTTGAAGAAGTGCTTAGAAACGAATTTCAACCACATTACAACCAGCTTTTAAAAATTTTTACTATCGTTTTTGCCTAGTGTATTCCCTTATTTTCTTTCTACTTACAAAGAAGCAAGTAATAAGGACAATTTCTGCTAATGTTTCTCTCGATCAGCATGTTGTATATGGAGAATAAGCTTTTTAGCAATGTGTTACAGTGATGCAGAGAAAGTCAAGTGACTAGATTTTTTATCCTGAGTCTAAGAGCAAATTCCCGACTCATATATCACATGCAACCTGTACTCTAGAGTTAACTCGCTATGCATTCAGCCTAGTCTGCATTAATCTTCCCCAAAGCGCTTTCACCAGGATATGAAGTTGATCACTCTGATATGTGTGTTCTCTGCGGCCTGGATAACGCTCAATTAGACCCAACTGACCCAGGCAGGGCTTGAATCCCATCAAGATTAACGGCCACAACCAAGTCTCGATTACCGCAGATTTTCCGATGAGCGTTATTTCCTTAACCGGAGAAAAAGAAGAAGTTAGACGTCAGGCTAAGCACGATTCGGTTGTAAAAGGAACAAGATAGGCTCTTTTTCCGGTAACGTGAGCCCCGGAACTTTAAGCCAGAGAGATTTATCTTGATATCCCTTCCCCTTCCTCTGGTGGAAGAACAGCAAAGGCAGCCGATATCAGCACTGGAGCTGTTCTGCAAATAAAGCAAGATCTTTCTGAACTTTATGTCTTTGTTCTCTGAAATGCAATGCACCCTTGGCATTTCAATAGCATACAAAATGAGTCGCCTTTCTTGTTGGCAACACGACCATACTGGGCTACAGTTTAAACGGCCAACGGAGAACATATTACACTTATATAACATTCTACACCCATTATATTTCATGATATTTTTATGCAACTTTTTACTTTCTCTACACTTACTATGTAACATAGTGATTAGAGAAGGTATTGTGTTCCACCCAAAAATTCGATACCAAGATTTCACCAGAAATATACGTTTTAGGACCCCCTGTATCCAAATAAAGCATTTTTAGAAAAAGGTCTGTGTGTGTCAGTGTGTCCGTGTATCTATAAACACGATAACTCAAAAACGAAAAGTCGTTAAAATACCAAACTTGGTATTTAACATTAGTATCTTCCAGGGATGCGACATGAAAATACACCCCCCCCTCGCCCCAAACTAATCTTTACATGGAAAAAACTAAAAATATTTTGATTTTCTAAAAAACGGCATCTTGATAAAAATACCGTAGGTATATTAAAGATAATTTTAAGGCAAATAAAAGGTATATCTTAAATTTTCTGGGCCGTTTAAAGACTACTTTATTCTGAATGAATATTTACGGAATTTTGCATAACTGTTAAACCATAAGAGATGGACAAAAACTTATCATTCAAAAATGTACAGCACATTAAAACACACAATTTATGTTATATAATTTTTATCGTGGAGTGAATCATTTTTGAGATATTTCTAGTTTTGGGTTTCAGCATTAAAAAGACATATACTTTTCTCATACAGGAATTTGTCAACTCCTGTTGTAAGAAACAAAGAAACTTCAGTCACATAGCAACCAGCTTTGGACCATCACTTTAGCCCATGTTACTCCCTTATTTCGCTTCTACTTACAAGGAAGCTAGACCTATAGTCACATGTTTTAAAATGTGACTGCTATGCGATTGAAATTCATTCTTTGCCTGGCCAGAAATTGACCAGTTGCTGTATCAGAAAAGTTTGTTTTAAAACTGAAACCAATAACAAGAGTTTCTCGAAAATGGTCAACTCCACGAAAAAATGTATATGAAATAAATTGTGTGTTTTAATGAGATCTACATCTTTTGTGGACTACGTTTTTATCTAGCTCTTATGATTTATTAGTTATACAAATCCAAAAATATTCATCCAGAATAAAGAGGTCTTTAGAGGCTATTTCCAGAAAATTCAAGATATAATTTTATTTACCATGTAAATATTTTAAATATACAATATTTTAATCAATTTCCATGTAAAGGATGGAGGATTTTCTTGAAAATCTTCGTGTCGCTACCTTGGGAGATACTGAACTTAAGTATCAAGTTAAGGGAATTCTCGTTTTTGAGCTATGCTGCTCACAAACATACACATACAGATCTTTTTCTAAAAATCTTTTTTGTTTCATTCACATGACCTTCTCTACATCTTAGCAACAAAGTATTGTTAAAAAGCTTATGCTTCCATTCATTTCATTCTAATCAAGGAAAAATTAGCAGAAATAGTCTTATTACTCGCATCCTTGTAAGTAGAAAAGAAATAAGGGAGTACCATAGATTAAAGTGAGAGTCAAAAGCTGGTTGCTATGTGACTGAAGTTCAATTGTTTGTATGGGAGTTTACAAATTCCTGTATGAAAAGTAGTTTTTCAAAGCTGAAACTAAAAACAAGGAATATCTCAAAAACAATCAACTCCAGAAAAAAACGTATATAACATAAATTGTGCATTTTAACGTGTTCTACATTTTTTGTGCAGTATGTTTTTGTCTTACGGTTTAGCAGTTATTTAAAAATTACGTAAAATTCATTCAGAATAAAGTAGCCTTCAGAGGCTATTCCCAGAAAATTCAAGATATACATTTCATTTGTCATGTAAATATATTTAATATACGATATTTTAATCAAAATCGTTTTTGAGAAAATAAAAAAAATCGAAAAAATTCTATGTAAAGGGTAGTTGGGGGTGGGGGGATTTTCTTTAGAATCTTCTCGTATCCTTGAGAGAGACACACACACACACACACACACACAAGGACATTTTTTCAAAAATGCTTATTCTGGTATTTCCGGTAAAATCTTGCTATCGAAATTTTAGGTGCATTACAATACCTTCTCTACACACTATGTACTTAGTACGCGCAGAGAAAGTAAAAAGGTAGTTTGTATGAACAGTCTGCTCAGAGAGTGAGTAAAGGAAGCCATGTAATGCAACACATGAGAATTTTATTCAGGGAACCTCAAAACAGTGTGTGTAGAATATTATTCCCGTAAACTTGTGTAACTCAGTCCCGTCGATCTTAGCAAAGAATCTGAGCGAAACTACTGTTTCGAAGTTATTACATTTGAGATCCAGCATACGCACTATCTGAAGAGACAGGTGCTTCTGACATAGACCACCTGAGCGACATAAATGCAGAACAGGGGTGTTTACATTTCGAAACCAGGAACATTTGCCACGTGTTTTTGTTTATATGAGGTTGCCATCTAAGGCCGGCGGGACAGTATTGTTATTGCTAACGGCAGATTTTACATTACTACTCGTGGCGATATAATTGCCACGTAGCAATGTTTATTTACTCGCTCGATGAGTTTCTGCAAACATCAGTAAAGTTGTATTAGCTACTCTTCCAACAAAGTTTCCATTGCGGAAGAAGCTACAAACCGCGCCAATTAAACACAATCTACACAAACCGAGGGGAAATAGCTTCAAGCGTTTTTCTCCATTTAGCTTCTAAACATGGTTTTATTTGACTGTCCGGGTTCACATTATTGGTGACCTAAACAACGAGATTCATTGGGTCCACTCACAAGCAACCATTCTCACGGGGCAGATAAAAATGTGATTTCTCTACACGTAATAATATATAGAGAAGGTATTGTAATGCAACCAAAATACATTTTGGGTCACCTTGAATCCAGAAAAACCATTTTTGGAAAAAGGTCCGTGTGTGCGTGTATCTGTGGACAGCATAGCTCAAAAACGAATACCAAACTTGGTTCGATCGAAGGCGACTGCATGTGGGATTGTGGACAAAACGGCGTAAGGGCGGGTTTTCTCCTATTTCCGTCGCATTCCACTAGTGCTCCATCTATTCCAAGTATCGCCAGTATCATCGTCTCAATGCCATATGTAGTAAAAGCGGGCAAAAACACTGTAAAACAATTAACACGAAGTAGAGAGAATCATAAGCGTTTGTAAGAATAGATTGTACAAAAAAAAAAAAAAAAAAAAGGCATGTGAGGAATTCATGAGATTTATAAGTGTGATTTGTTTCAGAATGTAACACATTCTGTTTTATTTATCAATAGTAAACGCCATAGAAAAACTATTAATTTGTCTTTCTCTACATATACTGTGTACATAGAGAAGGTATTGAAATGCACCCAAAAATTCGATACCGAGATTTCACCGGAAATACATATTTTGAGTACCCCTAAATCCAAAAAAAAACATTTTTAGAAAAAGGTCCGTGTGTGTATGCGTGTTTATCTGTGGACAGCATAGCTGTTCAATACCAAAGTATTTATAATGTTTGGTATCTTCCGAGGCTGCGACACAAGATTTTCAAAAAATCCCCCCACTCTAAACTACCATTTATAAGGAGACTTTTTCGAAAATTTTGATTTTCTCAAAAATGGCTCTGACCATTTTGATTACAATATTTTATGTACAAGATATTTTTATGAGAAACAAAATGTTGATCTTGAATTCTCTGGGAATAGCCTCAGAAGACCTCTTCATTCTGGATGATTTTTTGTATAACTGCAAAACGTAAGAGAAATACAAAAACTTACTACACAAAAATGTAGATCTCATTAAAAGACGCCATTTATGTTATATACATTTTTATTTTGTTTTGTATAGTTAACTAATTTGGAGATATTCCGGATTATTGGTTTCAATTTTAGTCACTTCAACTTTTCTCAAACGGGAAGACATCTTTCTCCTCGTTTCTCGTTTACTCCTGCAAAGAGATTGGAATTTTAATTGTTTCACATAGCGATCGGCTTTTAAGGGACGAAACTATCGCTTTAGGCTCTGCATTTTCCTATTTCCCTTCTACTTGGAGTAATTGTGTTAATGTTTATGATTAGAATAATGCAGATAATGAAGATACCATATTAATGGTTTGAATAAAAGGTTTGTTTGCCGAACAGTTAGAGGACATCATGTGAATGGAACACATTAGATGTTTTCCCTTCTACTTACAAGGAACCAAGTGATAAGAACAATTTCTGCTAAGGTTTATCTTGATTGTCATGAAGTAGATGCAAGAATACATTTTTTAACAATAATTTATTATAGAGATGTTGAGAAAGTCATGTGATTGGAACATATTTTTTTTAAACAAGACGTTAAAAGGTGCAGTGGAACATTTAAAAACACTGAAAAAAAGGAAAGACTGATATAAGCAGATAGGATAAAGTAACCATAGCGGCAGATTCTGAAGCTAAATAACAATCTCTTCTACAGATACTGCATGTCATGACTGAACATTGATGTGATCCCAGCCCGTATTATGTGTCACAGAAAAAGTTTCTCTCGTAATCTTTATTTGGGGCTTCAGCTCCTCTAAGAACATAGCATTATCCCAGGGGTATTCCCTTCTTCAGATATCCCATAGGGATTAAGGGAATAAGAAAGGAAATTGGTAGAGGCATTAAAAGGGCTTCATTTGATCAGACAGTTAGGTCAACTCACGCTATCGTCTATACCGTGGTCAACCAGTCTCTCACAGTACACGAATAGCTCCATAATTGATGTACTCGGCTACTACATGGCAACATTGTAAACCAATAAAATAATTTACAAACCTTACCTTCGTGTTAGCTTCCGCACAATCTACGTTTGGAATGTGAATAATACTTTAAATTGCCCGCCTGGGTAGCGTGGTGGTAGCATGTCTGCCTCACGTTCAAAAGGTCGTGAGTTCGAATCTCGCTTAGGGTGAGTTACCCGGGTAAGGTTTTTTTCGGGGTTTTCCCTTATCCTGAGAAGACGAATGTCGAGTAACTTTAAACTCCATGGACCCCGAGATCATTTGAGCATCATATCATCAATTCCATTCATCGTCCGATATGACCAAACCCGGTTAAAGGACGTTAAACTACAAAAAAAAAATACTTTAAACACCTACTTGACCTCCTCTATCCTCAATCATTTATTAGTGACTCTGAAAATTATATCTATTTTAGTTTAACCAAGATTAATTTTGTCAGAAATTGCTAGATACTTCATGTTTATTATAGATACATAGGAAATGGTGACAATAAAATTTTATACACTTTCCAGAACTTTAAAAACTATGAAGTGTTGATCAATTGAACCACTAATAACGGATATATCAGAAATCGGTTATGGCTCTAAAAGCGTATTTGAAATGATTTCTGTGTTTTAAGGGATAATTAAGTTGTGCGTTTTCGTGTATCGCCCAACGTTACCAGTTACTCATTCTTTCCGAATGAAGAGAACTTGGTTTAAAAAATATATAGTTTATCTGTTATGAAAAACATCTTAAAAACATGATATTTTTATCTGTGGCGCCATTTTTCGAATTTTTCATATTTGAATGACACATACATAGGTAGAAAATATATTGCATTCTACACAAAAATTTGATAACGTAACTTCACTGGAAACACGCTTTAGGATCCCCTGTATCAAAAATATTTTTATAAAGAGGTCCATGTAAAGTCAATTAAATACCAAACTCGATATTAAGTTGAGCATCTTAGAAGAATAAGACACTAGGATTTTCAAGAAAATCGTCCCATCCCAAATTACTCTTCCATTAAAAACATTTCGTATATTCAGATTTTCTCAAAAATGGCTAATGACAAAAAGAAGTGAATCTTGATTTTCTGGCAATAGCCTCTGAAGAATTCTTCGTTCTGAACGACTGGTAAACCGTAAGAGACAGCCAAAAACTTACTACACAAAAATATCTCGTTATAACACATACTTTTGTGTCCGATACATTTTTATATAGTTAAGCATTTTAGAGATATTCCTTGTTATTGCTTTCAATTTTAAAATACTTAAAATGTCTCAACGGGATGTCGTTATTCGTTACATATTTCTTTCATTTTACTCTTTACCATGCAAAGACAATTGAGTTTTAACTGTATAGCATAGCGACCGGCTTTAAAGAATTTGACTATAGCTTTCGCTTAATGTATTCCTTTATTTAACTTTTTTACCTACAAGGAATTAATAAGACCATTTGTGCTAACGATTATCTTGACTAGCATGACATATATAAAATAATATGTTTTTAACAATAGTTTGCAGAACAGGTAGAGAATATCATGATTACAACATATCAATTGTTCTTGTTTTAATTGTGTTGTTCACGAACATATATACACACACATACATACGGAATTTTTTCTAAAAATATTTTTTCAGGCGGGGTGATCAAATGAGCCTCAAGTATTTCCGTGAAATTTGCTATGAAATCTGCTATGGAACTTTTTGGTGAAGTGCATACTATGTACATTCACGTACATGAAAAGTGACCGATTCTTCTAGATTGTAATAGTGTTTTTCTCTGAGTAAAATTTCCACTTTCAGGTAACCAAACTTTGATTCCTTCCAAGCTATGTGCGATGGCTTGAAAGATAAGTGGAATATAAGAACTAACCAATGAATAATGTTATCGTTATGCATGGGTCGCACAATGTCTCTCTGGGAGAGTTGTACACAAGGATGAGACTATAGCAATTACAATATTATTAGGCATTCTAGAGGAAAGGGTGAAGAATTATATGCATGTGTCGTTAAACTGAACAACAGCTACGATACTTGCATATAATTATGGGGGCTTCCATCTGAGACATGGAGACGAAGGTTAAAGTTGCTGCCCTCCTCGATCGGCAGTTACCAAACTGATATTAAGACAGTAGTACAGCATGATACACAATGTTTAAGTTGTAATGCTACTCTTCGGCAGTTCCATTTTGAGCAAGGCGATGAGTGATTCCTTGTCACCATATGTGCATAGTAGAAAACTCGCGAAATATAAATTAAATTGCTCAAGAAAAACAATAATTAAAAATGGTCCAATATTCGAAATGGAGTGAAGGAACTTGAAGGAATGATGAATTAATTAATTAACGAGCACGCTGCCAATCCCGTGGTTAAAATTGTGCTCAGAAAAAAGAGATGTACAAGGTATGGGTATAGAGAGACCACCGTTACATTTTAAGAATTATAAATCGATAGGGAAATTAAATGTTAGAAGACCTAATGAGTTCATGAACAAAATATGTAGCTTGCTTCAAATAATAACGTCTAATACGTAAAGGAAGAGGAAACAGATGGTGGGAGATGTAGACACTACCAACATAAATAGCTCCGTTTCATTATGACCCGCTTTTTATGCGCGATTGTATTTATCTAAACAGGAAGCTTTTAAGGAATAATCTGTGAAACGAATATGAAGATAAGTAATAGCCTTACTGCAATAAGTCCGATGTTTACACTTGCTGGAATAGCCATGAAAACGAGTGATTTGGTACCAAAGGTTTTCATTTCTACCTGTTTTCCCTACTTCTGAATAGCTACAGAAACCAGGTGTAATTTCCTTTCCAGTCAACTTTGAGTGCTTATCGCAACCGTGTTTTGTTAATAGAATACCACCAACAGCGTACTGCAGAAATTGGAATTCCAACAAACGAGAGGCACATGTCAATATTCATAGAAGTTTTAATTAACAGTCATATTAAGCGATACCTATGCTAAACGAAAACACATGTTACACCCCAAAAATGGGTTTGCATCTCTTTTACATAAATAACGAAGGAAGAGTCGTTTCATCCCTAATCTGTCAGAGCCAAATCTTCTTTTGTGGTTATAACTCATCTTGGTTATTTCCTGCCTGGAAACCATATCCATTATCCTTCTTTAAATGATCTTTATGTATTCATTTTGCCATATATTTCGACTTTTGTTTGAATACGGATACAAGTTTAGAGTTTCCTATTTACATAACAGAGTAATGGCAATAGTTGGCAATTAGCAGATTTGTTTAAAAATGCAAACAACGCAAGTAATTTCTATTAAAGACGAAACATTTGTGTATGTGGAGAGGGCAGACATGCACCACTTAACCTCAAAACATCTTATTCTATTATAATAGTTCTTTCTCCATTGAAATGTATTTTGCAAATAATATATGTTGTATAACATTCCCAAAATGATAAAGGTGTCATATGGATTTACATATTCTTATCCGTAATTTCAATACTCCTTTGATGAATGTATAAAGAGTATTGAAATTACGGATACGAATATGAGAATCCCTACGACACTTTTATCATTTGATTTGAGTGATGAATGTATAAAGACATCTTATTCTTTGATTTTAAACATGACAGTAAATGACTTCAAACATTAATTTCTAAAATTTTTAATTGAGGAAGGTGTTTTATATGTTCATTTCACCAAATTTCCTCTGAAAATTGTTTTGATGATTTTTACAAAACCGTAGAATGCTGTCCATGGCCCATATTTTCAAGGATTTTTGACCTATGTATAGTCTCCAGCGATGAATAAAGTGGCTACGCTAGCAGTTGTAACCTTGCATATATCCAAATATCAAAAGGTGCTGCCAATGAAGTGATAAGTCACGGTTGCACCGCAACCAACTTGACACAAACACATCTTGAAACAGACCTCTATTGACTAGCTGAGAACTAGCTTAACATTAACTGTTTCGATCGACGATAGATGTACATTGTTACCATTGAAGCGAACGGAAATGTTTCTTCTTCATTTCAGGCATGGGCATAATGCCCGTTCCGTTTTACAGTTGTTCCTTCCATCTTTTTGTGGGTCGGCAAACAACTCTCCTTTTTTTTTTTTTTTTTTTTTTGTACTGAAATGCGACCTTGGGAAATTTTGAATATAATAGTTTTAGAACATGCTGCATCCATCGATTCTGATATTTTTCAATTTTACAATGTATTGAATCTACACTAAGTTCGGCTGTTATGCCTGCCTTCATTTCGAATATGGTCTAATTTAGTTTTCCTCTTAAAGTTCATCTGTGCACTTTCTAATCGGCTTTTCATTTTCTTTGTAACAACCCTTGTCTCACTTCAATATACCTTCTAGTGTAGGAATCGCCATTACTTTTATAAAAATTCAACCTCCTTACCTTTCTTATTTTATTTCTTAATGTTCTACGTATAGTTCCACATATCATTTGGAATCTTGAACGGACTCGCACACATAGACCTTTTACTAAAAGCACAAGACCCTAAAACGTGCATTTCCAGTGAAATCCCGGTATTGAATGTTTGGGTGGAATACACTACCTTCTCAACCTATGCACGATATATCTGCTAAGTAGAGACTGTAATACGCGAGAGTAAAACGATAGTGATTTTAAAAAGAATCTGACTCGATTTTATGCAACTTTGTAAAATTAAAATAATTTTCGACATAATTAAGTTCTCCCACTTTGGAAGAAATATATCCAGAAAATGTGCAGTAATGATCAGACCTTGGGCGTGTGTTCCATTGATGCACAGTGTAATGATCACCCTAGTAAAATTCTTACCGCAATAAGATACAAGTCCATTTAGGGTTTTGTATCTTATTGCGGTAAGAATTTGACTAGGGTGATCATTACACTGTGCATCAATGTTCACCTCAGTTTAGTTGGGAGGCACTCATCTTTTTTGAAAGTTCCACTCACCCCATATAAACTATGCTGAACGCATCCGGAAGTACATCGCGTCGGCTGTTTTTCACTTATAACTGCTGAATGGATTAACTGGAAGTAGTCCCAAGATTTTTCAAACATGAAGAAGGCATATAATTAATATGCTTCGGACATGCCTTTATGTTAAGTTAACTTCTAGAATATGGTATGTTGTTTACAAGCAAGCGGAGAGAGGAGAGGCAGAAGTCCCGTCCGGTTCTGAGTTTGTGCTATTAGTGAGCACAAATGAATAAAGTTCTGTAATAAACATAACTATTACAAAATATAAATGACGTGAACAAAACTACTACTGTCCAGATCTACTACCCAAAAAATCTAGGAAGCAATGTAAAGTAGCATTTAGTCATTACCTGGTGTAAGCCAATTTCACTGAGAATAGTGTTCCTACTTCGAAGAGAAAAATAAACAGCGAAAATCATCATTGTGGGCCAACTCTTCTACGATTAAATTGTATCTTAATGTCAAAAACAATCAAGATATTAGTAAAAAAAAAGTGTAAATGGCGTGTTATATATGGACGCTCTTTAACTACTGTGGTCCTCAGCATCCCATTCTAAATTAGTCGTGAAAGACCGCTTCATTTTGCTCAGAGGCTTCTCTATCAGGCTTGAGGTTCTTTTACGTGCCGCAGATCTACGACACGGGACCAACGGCTTTACTTCCCTTCCGAAGGAGGCCATGCTAAGGATTTTTTACACCCGAAAAAATCCATCGTCCTCCGCCGGGCTTGAACCCGCGACCTTGGGAATATGAAGTTAGCACCGTAACCATTATACCACAGAGGGTGACAAGATATTAGTAATTACCATGAATAGGTTTAAAAGTTAATGTACTCTCCTTCATTCCATTGCTATCTTCCAACAAAAACATATTTTCAATCCTTTTTATTGTTTCAGAAGTGATTTTCTTTGTATCATTCTTTTGAACATTTTGTCATACAAGTGACATTCATAAGCACATTCTTAAAGCGAAAGTCTGAATATTACAGGATTAAAACATCAGAAATTCCAATTCGGAAGCAAAATGATGATTTCATTAATGTGGTACTAAACTTTAAAATATCTGGTATCTCGCTGCACATGAGAGAGAGCCTTTAACGTAATTTCTCTTGCTTCAAAAATCTTGCTATATATTGAGTTGATCTATCTGATTCAAAACATGATTTTTCTTTCAAAGTCAGAATTAATAGAATATTATGCTTACCACTTCGAGCGCTGTCTATAACTAATATATCTAATAAGTCTTCTAGGTATTTTTAGACATTGTTTTCATTATATACTACTTTCGCAATACAATAAAGTGTGTAAATGAAATTAAGTTTGTACTTTAAACCAAGGATAGCACACACTTTGAAGTATGTCTTGCTAATTAATATTTAAATGTGATGTTATACACATATTACTGACTGTTTCAATTTACATAGAATATTCCACGTATAGGAATTGTCTCGGGCTTGCCACTCGTCTCCAGCGGTATGAGCATCCATATTGCTCATAATATCTTCGACGTCAATGTGCATGCTGTTTACTTAAATTGCCTTGCAAGGTAACAAACCGATTAAAGCTGAAAGTTTACGTTTATGTATAGTGTACGCTACACCCACCCTTTTGTACTTCTTGTCAGATGAAAAATCGTCTGTGAAGGAGTAAAATCTCCTCTATTAACATTCTATCAGAGGGGGGATATTACATAACGCAAATTTCTTATGAGATAACCCACAGAGATTCTAAATATACTATGAACAGAGTCCAGTCATTCAACTGTCTTGACTTCCCGCAGTTTACGAGATAATTGTGGAGAAACAATTGAAAATGACAACTGCCAAGATGAAAGTCAATGAAGAGCACTTTGATTCGTCTAATTTTATTGCAGCTTAATAATAACAATAAAAATAGCTGAAAATAACTGTAAAACAGGCAACTTCAACTGACTGCCCTCCCTTGTTCAAGTAAATGCAGCCGTGACGTTCGGGTGCGGGCAAGGGAAGCAACTGCTACAGTGGCGGAACCAACAATTTGTGTGTAAACTTAAATTTTCGATATGGATGTACCTGAACTGAAGGTTTTTATTTAATTACACTTACACTGTCATTGAACAAGCTTTTCAATATGAAAGACTATTGTTTGTGTATCACCCAATCACAAAAATGCTTTCAAGTGTTCGTCACTTGACTTTGATGGTGGATTTTGTAAGCTTCATTAAAGGAAAACAGTGTCTCACATACTCGTACATACGTTATCTCAAACGTTGGTATTCTGCAACGATGTTGTGGAAACCTTTCTGGTGGAACGAAAGTGTAGAAATGATTTATATATTTTAACTCAGTGTTGTTTTGTAAACCACTTATGACAGGAATATCGAGGGTCTAGCAGCCATCACAACCACGAAACAATACGAGTTTCACCACCACTGATACCTGAAAATGTTATGTACTGCCCGCAATGAGGGCTGTAAACCCCTGCACGCCCTCAAACGACCTTGACGCGAATTGGGGGAGAAATGAAATGGCGTTTTATTTATGGACCCTCTTTAACTGCTGTGGTTCCCAGTGTCCCATTCTATACTGGGCGTGAAAGACCGCTTAATTTTGCTCAGAGGCCTCTTTATCAGGCTTGAGATTCTTTTACGTGCCATAAATCTACGACACGAGACCAACGGCTTTACTTCCCTTCCGAAGGAAGCCATGCTAAGGACTTTTACGCCCGAAAAAATGTTTAGAAATATCCAATTAGTTAATTTTTATATATTGTGACTACGCCTTGCAGCCGTAATTGTCGCACGTGTGTGAGCGGCCTGCTTCGAATATCATAGCTGAATGTTGCCGTTCATCCCTTGGCTTCCTTTCATTAGCTAATGCACTGTTACACATGTGCGAATTAACAAGTGTGCATTCGACGTGCTTCGATTGTCGTACCTTTTTTGATTTTGTCACATATGCACTGGTTTGCAAGTGAAACTATAAGCATTATTTCTGGAAGCTTCTTGCGATGGTCAGTTTTCACGGGAAGTTCGGAGAGTCGAAAGAAGACTGTGCGGCTGAATTGTGATGAAACTATCGAATAACGATTTTTATTTGTAAACATATTCTGACAGTATTATGTTGAAAGAAATAAAGTGTTCTTTATTTGACTAATAAAGAGCAGTTTTTGTTACAATATAGTCATATCAGTTTTTGAAGGAAATGAGGATTAGGATATTAGTATTTCTGTGATAAGGCCATGAAATAGTTACTGTGGTTACAAATAGACGAGAGCACTTAAATTGCGCAGTAGAAGGAGGGGGGGGGGGAAGTCGGGGACTTGAAGCGATAGCCGAGCAGTATGTACAGTCATGGAAAAAAGTATTCATACACCAGTGTTTATGTAGAAAAACTTAATTTGTTATAACTAAAATTAACATCCAGGGAGGTTATATGGTAAACTAACAGTATGATATTTCGTCCTGAATCTGTACATATAAACGCGTGACCTAAATTACTCCTCTTCAAAAAGTAAACAAAACATTTGTACCAGCTGGCTTCTCACAACAAGGAAAAAAGTATTCATACACTCAAAAAAAATGATAGTTTAAATACAATACAATAGCAAAAGTAATACTTTGTAGGCATTCCCGTTCTATGTATTACTTCTGTTAACCTCTTTGGCATGGAATGAACCAGGTTTTTTGTAGTCTCTAGATAATATTTTGCCATTCTTGCTGAAGACATTGTTTCAGAGCTGCCTTACTTCGTATATCATGCTTTCGGACCATTCTTTCAAGGGTATCCCAAGATGTTCAATTGGATTAAAGTCTGCACTCTGTGCTGGAAACTTGAGAACGTGGGGAGTATGGTACAACAACCACAAACGAACAATTTCCGCCGTATGCTTAGGATCGTTGTCTTGTTGAAAGTAGTAATCTGTGCCTAAACTCAATTTATCAACACTCTTTTGCAGATTATTCTTTAGGATGTTTAAATATTGAAATCTATCCATGTTACCTTCAACAAAAACAAGTTCCCCAACACCAGATGTAGCCATACATCCCCATACCATAACTCCTCCTCCACCATGCTTCACTGTGGCTTGAAGGTGCTTGGGTTCAAGCTCAGTATTCGGTCTTCTCCACACCAAAATTCTGCCATCATTTACAAATACATTGAATTTACTTTCATCTGTGAACAGTACCCTGTCCCAGAAATTCGTGTTCTTGCTTACATGCTCTCGAGCAAATTCAAGTCTGACTTTCTTGTTCTTGCTGATGTATGGTTTCTTTCTAGGTACCCTAGCTCCATAGCCTGCACTACTTAGAGCATAGCGAACAGTCGTTGTGTTATTTCCGTTCCGAACTGATCGTTAACATAGGCAGACAATGCAGAGGCTGTCAATTTAGGATATTTTTTATCATTGTTATTAACATATTCTTTTCCCTTTGCGTTAGCTTCTGTGGTCGTCCTCTTCTTTCGCTATTAATGATAGAATTTCTCTCTCTATATCGTGTTATTATGGACTGCACAGTTGCCCGGCTTCTTCCAATAACATCAGCAATGTTTGAAAATGATTTTCCCTTTTGATATTGAGAGATAATTATCTGTCTTTCCTCTACAGTTGTTTCTTTGCCTTTGCGGCCCATATTTCTGTCGCACGGCATTCACTACATAACAGAACCAATAAGCAGGAGGTGTAGATTGCCACTGAAGGCCTTGCTTGCTGCAAACGGTTCGTTGGTGGTTTCTGTGTTTACATTTCTAGTGGTGTATGAATACTTTTTTCACTGTCAAATACAGCCAGCATTGGGGAATCGTTTATTTCCTTGAGGTACGTTTGTTTAATACTCAAATCTTTGTTATCATGACACTGTTTATTTAATGGGGTGGCTTCCTACACAGCGCTGTCATTTAATTTAATGTAGTAATATCAGTGGTCAATTTCAATTGCAGTACTGTATGAATACTTATTTCCATGACTGTATGTAGACGCACAGGAGTACTCGGATGACACAACAAACACATTATTTATTAGTAGACATCGTTTAAACTGCACTAAAATATCCAACATATGTGTGCATTTATACTCTCAAAATCCTTACAATATAAAGTAGTATATTTTCTGTAGTAGTATGTAGATAGAGAAGGTTGTATTCCACCCAAGCATTCGTAGCCGAAATGTCGCCGATAATACTGTTTTGAGACTGAATCCAAAAATCCAATAAAATTAATTTCTAAAAACTGCCCATGTGTGTGTGTGTGTGTGTGTGTGTGTGTGTGTGTGTGTGGTCAGCAAAGCTCAAAAATGGTAAGTCCATTAAATTAAAGTTTGTATTTAAGTTCAGCAACTTCCATGGGTGCGACACGATGATTTTCAAGAAAATCCCCCACCCCTACTACCCTTTAAATGTAACATTTTTCGAAAAGTTCGATTTTCTCGATAATGGCTGTAACGATTTTGTTTAAAATATTTTTATGACAAACGAAATTTTTAATTTTCTAGGAATAGCCTCAGAAGATCTCTTCATTCTGGATTACTTTTGTATAACTATTAAACCGTAAGAGAGACAAAAACTTACTACACATAAAATATAGATCTCGTTAAAACACACAGTTTGACATTT
Organism: Hymenopus coronatus; assembly: GCA_030762935.1. Taxonomy (NCBI): domain Eukaryota; kingdom Metazoa; phylum Arthropoda; class Insecta; order Mantodea; family Hymenopodidae; genus Hymenopus; species Hymenopus coronatus. The sequence goes on from CM060882.1 coordinate 59,751,313, forward strand.
TTTATTTTTTTTTTTAAAGTTAACTGTTACCTTGTAATTGATCTCCATATTAAACTGCTTAAACGTTTCTCAAACGGGAAGTCATCTTTCGTTTCATACCTTTTTTATTTTACTACTATCCACTCTAACATAGCCGAATATCAGTTGTTTTACATAGCGACCGCTTTTAAAGGATTTGACTGTCGCTTTAGCTTAGCCCTTCAGCCCTTATTTCCTTTACGCTTACAAAGAAACAGGTAATAAGGCTAATGAGTACGTTCTAATTAAGATTTAATTCTATGGACCGAAGTAAACGGTACACCGGTGGCTGCCGCTACTCGGTTCTGTACAAAACTGAATTTAATAGGAGTCCCTCTGCAGGCTCTCTCATTATAAATGTATACACATTAAAAGTCATTTTCCGTGTTTGGCTGTGGAACATTTTTCCCTGTAATTTATTTAGAACTGGTGGTATTGTTTAGTTTATTTATCTCCGATAAGCGTCACTTGGAGCGATACTCACGCTGTCACAGCGTTTGATAGACTGATGCTTGCTAAGTGCTTGCAACTTGCCAACCGACTCCAGCATCAGATCATGCCATGCGCGTCATGTTTACAGTGCTCAAGTTTATTTGTAATGCCAGTACATGAAACTGCAAATTAGCTTTCAGGAGAAGGTCTCCCAGTCAAAGATTAACCTACAGTGTGTCTTATTTCGGGTGTTTCGTAAAAATGAAAAAGTCTGAGTTCCATTCACATGACTTTCTCTACTTATTCTCAAACACAAAAGATTATTTTTCGAACTACTTCATGCCAATCGACATAAACATTAGCAGAATGGTCTTATTACTTGATTCCTCTATGTAGAAGGAAATAGGCTAGGCTAAAGCGATACACAAAATATTTAATATTTTAAAAGCTGTCGCTATGCGATTATTATTGAAATCCCGTTCTCTCTGGATGGCCAAGAGTAAAACAAAAGAAGCAAAGATTAATTTTGTTTGAGAAAAGTATAAATATTTTAAATCTGAAATTAATAACGACGAATATCTCGGAAACGGTTAGCTCCACAACAAAAATGATGGGGGATAAAAAGAGTGTTTTAACGAGATGTACATTTTTTGTGTAGTAACTTTTTGTCTATCTTTTTCCGTTTACCAGTCATGCAAAAGTGATCTAGAATGAAAAGAATTTCAGAGGCTATTTCCAGAAAATTGGAAAATGCATTTTATTTACCATGTAGATATTTTAAATTACGATATTTTAATCAAAATCATTGGAGTCCTTGATTGAAAAGATAAACATTTTCGAACATTTTTCCATGTAAAAGGTAGTTGGAGTAGGCGACTTTCTTAAAATTTTCTTATAGCGTTTTTAGAACATACGAAACTTAAATGCCAAGTATTCGTATTTCACCGACTGTTTGAGCCTTACTGTCCACACACGCACACACATATATAATTCAATATGCCCCTGAATCAAAAGATGTATTTCTGGTGAAATCTCGGTATTGAATTTGTGTGCCTCTCTCTCTCTCTCTATCTCTCTCTATCTATCTCTAGGTGTATGTGTGTGTGTGAGGCACACACGGACCCTTTTCTAAAAATGCTCTTTTTGATTCAGGGGTATCAAAACATGTATTTCCGGTGAAATCTCGGTATTGAATTTTGTTTGGAATACAATACTTTCGTTATCCACTATACATTGCACATACGTGCTAGAATAAGTGAAAATATAAAATAACTTAACACAAAGTGGTTTACAATTACCCAGTACTAATAAGAGAGTCTTATACTTTTGCAGGTATTCGAATGTTGGACCAGCCATACATGACGGATTTGATAGAGGCGAACTCGATGGGCCATGAGCCCAATCTGATAGACATCTACAGCGCTTCATGGGGCCCTACTGACGATGGCAAGACTGTGGATGGTCCACGCAATGCAACAATGAGAGCCATCGTCAGAGGTGTTAACGAGGTCTGTACTTTTCATCATTGTATTTTACTACATGTTAGAATTGTGTGTGTTTAAATATTGGATTTGAGAATACTTTGATGCAAATAAGATACAACTTTTTCTAGATATCAGTAGTCTTTTCCTTAAGTAAAGATTAAACATTTATACCTACAGGTTGCTTTAAAAGCAACGAACGGATGAAATATCTGTTATAACCGATATTGAACAAGTTTGAAATTTAGTTTGAAATCCTTTTAGGTACTTTTTTTCAACATTGAGAATTAAATCATTTTTAGATTAGGCAGCACACGCAGTACTTACTATGATGCTCACATTAACTTCATAGGGTGTTTGTCGTCAACCACTTCTAATGAAAACAAACGAATTTCTCTTTGTGCTTTTGTTCTAGCCTTCAGGCTAAAGGTAAAATTTATGAGCCGGACGGTTGTAAAATGCGAAGCATACGTGTTTCGCCTCAACCTCACTCCTTCTTATTATTCCATTCACTTTGTATTTATCCTGTTACTAAGCAGTAAGGTGGCACCGTGGCCGAGTGGTTGGTTATACAGCTCGCCTCCCACCTAGGTGGCCCAGGTACGATCCCAAGCACCCGCATGTGGGATTTGTAGTGGACGAAGCGGCGTCTTGGTGACTCCTGTTTCTCCCGCCACTCATTCCACCAATTACTCCATAATCACCTTTCCTAGCAACCATTTTGCTTGCATTCACTTCCTCTCGCTCATGCCTGGTAAGGGCCTACCAGTCTTTGCAGGTTCCCCATTCTGTGGTGTCAGTCCTAAATATGGGGAGGGTAAGCAGTTTACGAAAAAAAAAAAGTCTGATGTGCTCCACTCACTTGACTTTCTCTACATCTCTGCAAAAATGATTGTTAAAAGCTTATGCCTCTATTTACTTTCATTCCAATCGAGAAAAAATTAGCAGAAACAGTCTTATTACTTGCTTCCTTGTAAGTAGAAGGGACATAAGGAGTACCATAAGTAAAAGTGGTAGTCAAAAGCTGGTTGCTATATGAATGAAGTACATTTGTTTGTATGGAATAGGAGTTGACAAATTTCCACATGAGAAAATACAAGTTTTTTAAAGTTAAACTAATAACAAGGAATGTCTCAAAAACGGTCAAACTCACGAAAAAAAAAGTATACAAGTGTGTTTCAACGAGCTCTACATTTTTTGTGCCGTAAGGTTTTATCTGATACTTACGGTTTACTAGCTATGCAATTCCAAAATGTAATCCAGAATAAATATATCTTCAGAGGTTATTCCCAGAAAATTGAAGATATACATCTTATTTTTCATGTAAATCTATAAATATATAAAAATAAATATCCGAAATGTATGTACGCGCATCATCTCCCAACGACTGCACCAAATTGAGCAACTCTTGTTTTGTTGTGTTCATTATTACCACGACAAGGTTTGTGGAAAAGAAAATGTTTAAAAATAATACGGGGAAGTTTTTGAAGTCTCATAATATGAATAATAACAGTGCCAAGGGAACGCATTTCAGTTAATAGCCACTAGATGGCAGGGGTACCACGGTTATTTGTTACTAAATGGCCGTGTAACTGCTATATTTTCCCTCCCCATTCAATGTTAAGGTAACGCACCAGCTTATCGACACAATGACACAACGCAGCAGTGAAATTCAAACATATTTTTATGTATTAACAGTCCTTTCCTTGCTCCTATCATTTAAAATAAAGAAGCATAGAAGCTTTCCTGGCGACGAACACCTAGAGTAAGTACTTATTTATTTGCCGCTAGATGACCGTAGTAGTATTTTCCTCCCCATTCAATGTTATGTTAACGCACCAGTTTATCGAGACAATGATGCAACGCAGCAGTGAAAATTAAATACGTTTGTATGTATTAACTGTCCTTTTCTTACTCCTATCGTTTAAAATAGAGGAGTAAATAAGCTTTCCTGGCGACGAACACCTGGAGTAAGTATTTATTTGCCGCTAGATGACCATAGTACTGCTCATTTTTTCCTTCCCCATTCAATGCTAAGGGAAATCACCCTTTTATGGAGTGAGTGACATAAGATAACAGTGAAAATCAAATATATTTTTTATGCACTATCATTTCCTTGGTCACATAGTTAAATAAAGAAATAAATAAACATTTTTGTTGTAATTCTTAAAAATGATTAAGTTATAAACTATGCACATAGCCAATAATCTTTCTTAGAATCAGAAAATGGGATAGTAAACTATTTTAGGTTAACTTCCTATTGCAGATGCTGGTTATTTGAGGTTTTGTGGTACCTGAGTTAGCTAAAGGCTATTTCATGAGAACATGTAGGTTACCCCCGTCACCATCGCACTTATTTTGTAGTGTTCTTAATACATCAAGTAATAATATTTTTTGGGTTAAATGGATAAATTTAATACACAAAGCTATCATAAAATAAAAACCTCACTTTCCCAATCAGATCTACTTGCTCTTTGGTTATGTTATTTTTAGCCTTAAAATGACTGTTTTGACATAGAAGAAAAGGTGGAAAACATTAGGAAAGAAAGAGATTCAGAAGAAGCATGAACGTTACTTTGTGACTTTCTCCTTAATATAATTCATTACCTATTTCAGCGTTTACCCGCCTCACTATGAAAGCGCTGCCATTATTGTTGCTATGCCAACGGCATCCTTGCTTACCCACGCTGTAACTGCATATGTCATCCTTTCCACACTACCTTATGGTTACGCTGACTTCGTCCTTTTCGCCTTACCAACAATATATGCTACATTGCGCAGATCATTGCGCTTTACAGATGCAAAGGCATTTTTAGACATTGACAATGGTAAAACTCTTGTTGATACTTTTACTGGCTTCATTTTGTTTACACTAAATTTTTGTCACTTCAAAACGTCAAAGGAAGAATTAATATCAAAGTGTTCCCAAATATTTGCGTAAATTACAAAAAAATATCTTTGGTTGAGCGAACGAACCATTTTAGCAACAACTAATAAGAATGTAGATGATTTGAATATAAAAATCAGAGTAAAAATTCATGGACAAATGCATTCATTTAAGTCGATCGATTCCATTTCCAATACAAATAAAGTCGTCAATTATCTAACTGAATTCCTAAATTCATTGGACTTGCCAGGAATCCTCCACACAATTTACAGGTAATAATTATGCTTCGCAATCTCAATCAGCCGAAGCTGTACAAAGGAACAAAGTTCGCTGTTAAAAAATTATGAAAATTTTGATTTAAGCTACTATAACCATAAGACAGTTAAAAGGCGAGGATGTGCTTTTTCCAAGAATACCATTAATGGCAACCGTCTTTCCTTTTGAATTTAAGCGTGTTCACTTTTCCGTACACCTTGCGTTTGCAATGGCAATAAATCCCAAGGTCAGTCATTAGAAATGTGGAAATATACCTTGAATTGCCGTGTTTTTCACATGAGCAGTTGTACGTTGCGTGCTCAAGAGTCGGCAAACCATTGGCGCTATTTATTTACTCTTTGTATGGAAAATTGAACATTACAAGGCATTACGATAAAGCATTGTCAAATTATTAATTATGATTTTATTTCATTATATGGTCGTATTATAAACGGAAGATTTTGTCTCAGTTTTTTCATTAGGTACACCGTGCGAAGCCAGGGCGGGCAGCTAGTATCTTAAATATAAGGGATTTTAATCAAAATCGTTTTTGAAAAAATAAAAATTTTTGAAATTTTTCCCATGTAAAGTAGTTCGGGATGAGGGGAAAATCTTCGTGAAAATCTTCGTGTCGTATCCTTGGAAGAAACAAAACTTAAATAACAAGTTTGGTATTTAACGGTCTTTTCGTTTTTGAGCTATGCTATCCACAGACTCGCGCGCGCGCGCACACACACACACACACACACACGCACACACACACACGCAGACACACAGGGACTTTTTTCCAACAATTCCTTTTTGGATTTAGGGAGACCCAAAACATGTATTCCGGTGAGATCAAGGTATCAAGATGTATATAGTACGTGTACAGAAAGTAAAAAGGTTAGCAGTAAGCTGTGAACAACTAATGGTAATTAACAAGAGATTTAGTTTTGTTTAATTTACTACCATCCTTTGATACTATTCTGATAGTATTCAATGTAGTATTATGATAATATTCATAGTTTGCGATTGTGATACTTTCTAATACACTGATACGTCAGAAAGCGTTGTTAAATAAATTAAATAACTTGGTTACCCTTATTATTTAAATTCGTGCTTATGTTAACTATAATAAATCAGCAATGCAGATAACCTATTGGCAATGTTCCGTTTTTCATAAAAATTATTGTGATAAAATATTTCATCTGCAAAAATTACAATGTAATATCTATAACCAGGGATCAAAAACTGAATATAAATTAGTTATGTTAAATTTAATGTTTAGTTAACGCTTTAACTGGTACTATTCCCTTTCGGGCAGACTTAAGCAGCTTCCTTATTACACGGCTATATTTGGACAAGAGTAGAATTAAAATAGTTTACCCGTGGAGGGATATACTCTTCTCTAAAATCTATCTGGATCATTTATTTTTCACTCTATAATAAATGGAGAACCAGACCGACAATTTTCGGTTAAATATTTAGTTAAAATATTGAGTTCATGGAAAAAGTTACTATATTTTCAGAAATATGGATTTGTAGCGTAATAATGATAATACTGCTTATCCTCTATTCATGCTGTCTGAAACAAAACTTTTTCTGAGGAAGCACTGGTCTTCAGAATTATTTAAGGATTCTTCTTGCTTTATAGAGCATTTATAATGTATTCGTTCAGGAAACTTCACGTGTCAACAAAGAAAATTAAGATTAAAAATCGTAAATGTTACATTCACATCACTTTCTCTATCTATTCTGCAAAAAAGTATTTTTACAAACGATTATTCAGGCTACTTTATATTAATCAATGTGAAATAATAGAAATGATCTTAATAATCAAGTGAATAAAAGAATACAATAGGCTGAACCATAGTAAAATATTTTAAGAACTGGCTTCTATGTGATGGTTTGAAACTCCGTTGTCGATGACTAGGAGAAAAAAAACAACCCCCCTTCCTTTTGAAAAAGAAATAATTACTGGAAACTTTAAACAAATAACAAAAAATATCTGAAATTGTAAACGCTGTAGAAAAAATGTATTAGACATAAACTGTGTACCTTTTAAACGACACCTATATTTTTGTGTAGTAAGATTTCGTCTATTTCTTACGGTTTAGCAACAGTCATCCAAAATGACGAAGACTTAAAAGGATATTCTGAAATAAATGTAAAATATACATTTCGATTGTCATGAAAATATCCTATACATGTAGAGCACTTTAATCAAAATTCTTATAAAGGGAGGAATTTTACAAAAAATCCTTTGAAGATGATAAAATAAATATTAAGTACTTACACCAATTTTAATTTTTTAGTCACGCACTGTTCATAACACTGATATACGACTACACGCACTCACGGATCCATTATCTAAAAGGTTTTGTATTCATGGGGAGAACCAAAAATATTCTCTCGATAAAATCACATTAAATTTTTGGATAAAATCCCACTTACTTTACTTCCTATAGGTAATAGAGAATCAAAAAATAAAATCAAAACTATTTGGAAATAATCCCTACGATAAATGTACAACAGGGGAAATTCTGACGTCTTCCATTCTCACGACTTTCTCTAGCATTTCCGTAAACAAACGATTCTTACAAAAGTTTATTTTTTTAACTACACTGCTAATTGAGATATACAGAATCAGTCTTATTGCTTGCTTCCTTGTAAGTAGAAGGGAAATAAGGGAATCACTAGGTTAAAGCGATAGCTAAATCCTTTGAAAACCGGTCACTATATAAGACATTTGAAATTCGGTTTACTTTACTTGCTAGGAGTAAATAAAAGAGATACGAAAAGAAAGATGTTGTCCCGATTGAGAAAAGCTTTAGCTTGAAACTCAAACCAATAATACTGAATGTCTCAGGAACGGTTAACTTTGCAAAAAAATGTATGACAATTGTGTTTTAACGAGATCCATTTCTTGCGTAGTACGGTTTACCAGTTATACAAAGGATATTAAGAGGTCTTCAGAAAATCCAAGACACACTGTTGTTTGTCATAAAAATATTTTAAGGATATGGTATTTTAATCAAAATCGTTAATCATTTATAAGGAAATGCAAACTTTCTAAAACTGTAAGTAGTCGGGCTTGCTGCATCGTTGGACGATACTGAAATTATATACTAAGTTTGGTTTTTAACCAACATCTCGCTTTGGAGCTATGCTGCCCACAGGTACGCAGACGCGCGCGTATTGACCTTTTTCTAAAAATGCTTTTTTTTTATTCAGAGCATCCTAATACACGTATTTCCGGTGAAATATCGATATCGAATTTTTCTTGAGCTATAATACTTTCTATATGCACCATGCTCGCTGTACTTAGGCGCTATAGAAAGTAAAACCGAAATAAAATGCCTGCTTAATTTGATATAATATATATAATATAATAAGCATTATATCAAATGATCATTATATAAGCATGTACTTGTGTCTATCTCCAGTAACCTAATATTCACTGCAGCTTACAGTTTTGGTGCACCTGGGGTCACATTTATTTAGCTACAAGTCTTTTTTGTGTCACTTTGCGTTTAGTACAGTCGCAAACAGCCCTTTCCTTAGAATGTTTATTTTCTCTACTACGTATACTAAGCAGACCCAAAATTTGATATCAAAATTTCAGCTAAATACTTGTTTTGATAACATCAAAAATTTATATGTATTTTCCAAGGATGCGACACAAAAAATTCGTAAGAAACGCCCTCCACTTTAAAATTACTCCTTATATGCAAAAAAGTTAGAAAAATGATTATCTCAAAAATGGCACTAACAATATTGAGTAAAATAAGATTACCCATTTTTACATGCCAAATAAAATCTATATAACTATTGCATTTTCTGGGATATCCTTTGAAGTGCTCTTCATTCTGGATGACCATGTATAACTAGTAAAACGTGAGAGACAGACAAAATATTATTACTCAATTTACATGAAATATTTTGACTAATTGGCATTTTCCTAGATATTCCATATTATTAGTTTCAATTACCCAATACGTAACTCTTCTCAAATGGGGAATTGTTATTATCGGTTGTCTTAAAATTTATTTTTAAACCTTGTGAAATAAAGAGAGCGGTTTCAAACCATTACATAGCGACCAAATCTTAAAATATTTGAGTATTTAGTCTAGTGGTTCTCTTATTCCTCGTGTATCTCTACAAGTACATAAATAATAAAATCATATCTGCTAATGATTATGTCTAGTTTAGAATAAAGAAGCTTTTAAATGCGTTTTGTAATACTGAGTCTGGAGGAGTTATTCAAAACAATAAAATGTGTAACCTCTAAAGCAGTGTTTCCCAACCTTTTGAAGTTCACGGCACCCTTGGGAACAACATTAAACACTAGGGGCACCCTTTCTTGAATTAAAAAAAAATTAAACTTAATATGTTAATTTATTGAAATATTATATAATAATAAGGTACACCATAACATAATACAGTAAACTTTACTACAATCACTGAGTAAAAATACATCAATAAATTTTGTTCGATTAATGATTAATGTGAAACTTGTGATTGATGCTTAGAGCACAGATATGTGATGTCGGGTCTTACAGACATTGAAACACGCAAATCATCCTCAAGGTTATTCAGTCTATTTCTTGCTTTGCATTTTATTGTCACCATAGCAGAGAAGGCTTGCTCGCATAGATAGGATGTTGAAAAGGGCAAAAGTGCGTTAATTGCTTTCTTCATTAGGTTAGGGTACTCCTCTCTCCGTTGAAGCCAAAAACTAGCCACCGACGCCTCACTCTTGGTGAACTTACCTTTGAGTGTGGAATCAGCGCAAAGATCAATAAATTCATCTCGTTCGCAAGCAATGAAATCTATTTCCTCTGCACTATCTACGAAATCAAATGGTAAGACAACCCAGTGGAGATTCGTAGTGGAAATAGTTGGAAATATTACATCTTGCAATTTTGATAAATGATCACAAATGCGGTCTTTCAGCTTACCCAGATCTTTATCTCCTGCCACATTAAGAAGAGTTGGAAAGTTCGACAAATCTCCTTTTTGAACTGCAGACTTCCAAGAACTAAGTTTTCTTTTAAAACCTTTCATTTTATTGGTTGAGGAGATTATTGTTTCATGTCGACCCTGCATCGGAACATTCAGTTCATTCAGCTTATGAAAAATATCTGCCAGATACGACAGTTCAAAACACCAAGAATCACTTAGTAAGAGCTCATGAATTGTGTCTTGATTTTCATCCTTAAAAAAAGTTTTTAGCTGTTCTTTAAGTTTGAGAAACCGGTTCAATACACGACCCCACGACAACCACCTTACTTCTGTATGAAGTAACAAAGAGGTATGAGCTGCATCCGTTGCGCGACATAACTTAAAAAATTCTGCACTTTAAAGGTCGAGACTTCATACAGTTCACCATTTTCACAACTTGGTTAAACATTTCGGCAAAATCTTCATTACACGCTTTCACGATTAATGCCTCTCTATGCAGAAAACAGTGAGTTATAATAATGGATGGATTTTCATTGAGAGCTCTGGCAGTAAAACCTTTAATTTTCCCAGATATAGATGGTGCACCATCTGTACATATATCACAACAGTCTTTCCATGGCAGATCATGGTCATTGAGATAGGAATTAATAGAAACGAAAATATCATGGCCTGTGGTTGTAGTCTCCAGCGGTCTACAGAACGGAAACTGTTCACTGATATCTTTTTCATCAATATATCTGATAAAACCAAGGAGTTGCGGTTTGTCACCAATATCGAGACTCTCATCTACTTGCAAAGCAAATGTTCTATAAGTTTTTATTTTCTCCGTGACTTGTTCGTTGATATTGCATGACATTTCAGATATCCTGCAGCTGATTGTGCTGTTGGACAGAGGAACTTTCGAAATTTGATTAGCTGCTCCTTCGCCAAGTATTGTTGAAACTATAACTTGACATGCAGGACCAATGATTCCTCTCCAAGAGTATGAGGTTTCTTTTTTTTAAGTATCAGTTCTACTACTTTAAATGAGGCTTCAAGAGCAGTATCACCTATGGTCATTCTCTTTACCATTCACACAGCTGTTTTCTTCTCCCCTTCTAATATATGTGAAAAATACATTACACTTTTCTGTGACACACTAGGATGCTTTGTTGTAAGATGCCGCTTAGTTTGCTAGGTACCATGGCCTCGTTGCTAAGTGTTTCGCCACAAACTAAACACACAGGGATAGGGTTTTCCTCGTTGTTATTCCACTTAAATCCATACGCTAAGTAACTGTCCTGGTATGTTCTTTTCTTTCGTTTGTCTTCTTTATGTGGCGAATTCAACGGTCCGGGAGAAACTGTAAGATTTGGCTTCTTAAAGCAAGCAGTAGGAGCCGACTGTTCACTTTCACTGTCCTGGCGTTTACGTTTAACAAAGAACTTATCCATAGCTAAACACTGAATCAACGCAAGGAAGACAACTGAAAGCGCCAAGCGGCGTACACTTTTATATATTCATGTCGAAGTCTCGGGAATGTTCGTGAGGAAGCGAGTAGTCTCGGGAATGTTCAGCAGGGTATAGCTGTAATGCCATCTGTGGGATACTAGTTAGTATAACTGAATTATTGAAATGAATCGACCACTATCACCATCTGCCGTACATGAGAGTAATTTATTTGACTTATTTTATTTCAAGACCTTACAAGACTTAAGGCTTCAGTAGAATGTATTTTTTTTTGTTTATCTCAATATCTCGCGGCACCCCTTAGCCAATCACACGGCACCCTAGGGTGCCGGGGCACACCGGTTGAGAACCGTTGCTCTAAAGGAACTATTTGAAAGAACAGCATTAAAATTCTGCTAACCTTCAGCTTCAAACCACGTAAAATATTGAATGAAGTTTCAGAGTTTTGATTGCTTTACGTTCAATGGGACTACATTGAATAAAGTCTAAAGTCAACAATAACAACCTGGAAAGTTTGTACTACTGTGTCTTGTTTTTAGTAGTGTTAGACACTTCTTGCTAAGTACGACGCCACAGCAAATGCAGTAACAAAAGAAGTAAAATAATATTTGTGGAATAAACATTTCAGTCATAAATTTGTGCAATCTCCTGATTTATAGTTATGAAGGCGGAGAAAAACTTGTGAAAATATCACAGTAAGAAAGAGCTGTCCGACGGTGTTAAAACCGCAGTCCATAGGTCCGTGTCATCTTTATGACTTTGGCCACCGGTATTGGTGCCACTGAGTCCGTTGTGTCTCTTAAAATAACCAGGAAATATCATTAGATTTCAGTGGACGCTTTACTTTAGCTATTTAAATAAACGTATATAAGGAATTTTTTGATACATTATCATTTATCATATGTAATATAACGAGAGTTGCAACTTTTATCTAGAGAAAAGTTGTAGCTCGAGTTATATTTAATAAGACTATTTCGTGAATAAAATAACAATGATTGGCCTATATGGACACGAAGAATAATATTCCGAAAATCTAATTTGTCTTGAAGTATATTTGCACCGAAATCACTGCAACTTTGTCCATAACATACATTTCAGATCTCTTTGTATTGCTACATTATATTATCGTGGCGTAAAATAAACACGTTTTGGAACTTTCTACATTATGTACGGGAATATCAGTGCACACTGACACTATTATTATGAAACGAACATTAGTTCAGAGAAAAAGCATGTGCACGTGGCTGCGATAAATTTAGAAAAACAATTGCACGTGGGTGTGATAAAAAATGATTAAAATGCAGAGATAATGAGTTCCGATGGAATTTTACGCGCCAATGAACTGAATTGGCCGCTTCCTACGATCACGTATCATGAGCGAAATAGTCATTTACAATGTTTAAGACTAGCTAACTTTCAACATTTAATTTTAAAAAAATCTGATCCCTTAGATTAAAATTACTTATTTCACCCTCTATCATTTTGCTTAATCTCTCATCTGCAAACTATTCTGATGAAAATCTGTATCATCTACTACCTATTTATCGAGCAAAACGTTTGCAGAAGTGTGTGCATTAAACTTTAATTTGTATGTGTATCGATAGAATAAGCTAATGGTCAAATCTTCAAGAACTGATCCCTATGCTGGTTTCAACCTTCCATACTCTTTAAAAGACATCGTGAGAAACAAATAAAATGTGGCCACTCAACAACTTATAAAGTAATACTTTCACATGTATATCTCTACCTATTCTTCAATAAACTTTACTTACAAAAGCTTGCTGTACTGTTTATTTCATGTTAATCCACACAAAGTTAGTATAAATGATGTTATTATACATTTACTTGCAGGTACACCAGGGATAGGCTTAAGCGACAGTCAAATATTTTAAGAGCTGGTCGCTATGTGTCGGCTTTGAAATACTTCTTACGCATGACCAGAAGCAAATAACAAAAGATGATAAGAACTTTCATTTTAGATAGAATAATTATAGGAACATTTAAATCGATAAGGAGAAATATATGGAAAATGGTTGAATTAAAAAAATAATAATAGCAATGGACATAAATTGTGACTTTTATCAATATCTACATTTTACTTTCTCTATTCATTACAGAGTACACAGTAAGAGAAGTTATTGCACTCCACCCAAAATTTCGATATCGAGATTTCACGGTAAATACACATTTTAGCGTCCTCTACATCCAAAAAAGCATTTTTAGAAAGAGGTCCCTATGAGTGTCTGTTAACACGATTACTCAAAAACGAAAAGTCCAAGGACGCGCAGGAAGGTGTTGAGGAAAATCCTCCACCAACTTTACATGGCAAAATTTCGACCTATTTGATTTTCTCAAAAACGGCTATAAGGATTATGTTTAAAATAACGTATATTGGAGATATTTATGTGACGAATGAAATGTATATCTTAAATATTGTATGAATAGACTCTGAAGACCTCTTTGTTCTGGATGAAATTTGCATAACTGATAAACTGTAAGAAATAGGCCAAAGTTTACTACACAAAAATCTGATTTGTGCCATTCACATGAATTGCTCTACATCTCTGCAACAAATTATTGTTAAAATGTTTGTTTTTATTTACTTCATGCTAATCGAGAAAAAATTAGCAGAAATAGTCTTAATACTTGCTTCCTTGCAAATAGAAGTGAAATAAGGGAGTACCATAGGTTAAACTGACAGTCAAAAGCTGGTTGCTGGTCAGATTTTGGTTAGAAAACAATAGCTTCTCTATCTAATATGCACGTTGTACATACTTGCCATAACACAATAATAAAATTAAATATTGAATTATATAAATAAAATAATGTAAAAAGTAATATATTTAAATGTATATAAATAAATTACATTATTAATAAGTATAATAAACATATTGTAGTAAATATACAACTTTTTCTGGATACCAGAGATGTACTTTATAGTGTAGAATAAGAAGCCGCTGGATACACGATAATAAAGTTGCTGGCTTTCGAGTAGCTTTTTGTTTGGAATCGTTTGCTTTTATTATTATTGTTATTATTATTATTACTATTACTATTATTATTACTATATAATTTTAATTCATTTACATCCTAAGGTTCCCTTTTTATTTTATATATCTTTGTCTACTGATTTTCTTTTTACATTTTAGTTTTTAAATTAATTTAGCTATTTGAAAAAAAATATATGATAAATTTCTTAATGTTTGTTTTTGTAAATAAATTAAATTTTTTAATATGTACCTATAGTTACCTAGGTGCCGGAGTAGCATGTTCGGATTTTATTGATTTAGAAACTAAAAATCTATGCTGGGTTGATGAGAAACTACTTACATACGTATAAGCTGTATAGATGTCCAGATAATGAGACTAACAGGAAGTAAGCTGAACGCAGGTAATTCTGAACGATATTCTGTGATGACGCAGTCAGGAGGATAACAAGGCAGAAACGTCCAAACATAAAGGGATCCTCTATGGAAGGAAACGGGGGCGAAGAGACAGATTAGAAAGCACCACCTGTTACCAGGGGTGACAAGCATCTGCTGACGCTCACATTTCACCGTGGAAACCATCTGGCCAATAAGAACGACCGTTCAAAGGACATAAACAGCGTCTTCAGTTTATTTCAACTACCGATCACACCCGTTCAGAAAAGTGCATGAGTTTATAATACATTATATTAACTCTTTCCAGTCTACTGGTGATATTCAAATGCTACCCTTATTGGTATATACTTCGATTTTTTTTAAATGTACTGCATTATCATAGCTTAAAGTGAGAAACTCAAGAAAAATATCCTTTTAGTAATGCCATTTTTCTCATAGAGATACAGAACTGTATTTGAGTGTGATGCTACCAAGGTCCAGTCAACACTTAGATTTGCCTATCAGCGTTTATTTTACTTAGGCCCATCCCTTCCTTTATTATACCTAGTAGCACTGTAGCGAGGATTCCAACCTAACTTAACCTCACATTGAAATCTTCATTAGTGATGTTCGTGGTTTAGAACTACCAGCTGAGGTCGGTAAAATCAACATTTTAAGACCACAAATATCCGTCAGTTTTCAGTCGAAAATAAAACGGACTGGAAAGGGTGAAGGTCCAAAGTATATTCTTCCATTACTCTCTATAAAAGCAATTTTTTTGGTTACAAATGCGTTCTCATAGTCTGAAAGCGTTCAGAAACTGTTAATAGGAACTAGCCCTAGAGTTAAAAAGTTCCCAAAATAGTTTATATTCTTTTTAATGTATACGAAAGTAAAGAATATTTTATTTTTAAGTATTGGTAAAGACTATGATGATACTTCATTTCAATTTGCATGCAAAGAATGATTGTTGTCTTTACTTGGCAACTAGTTTTCTTGGGTATGCATGTACGATTATCGCACCAGTCGCTAAGTAGCGTGAGTATCGTATATAACAACATTTTAAAACATCAAAAGTGTTAGTTTATTTGAGGCTAGACTGGAATATTGTGTTGCATTAAGTTTTCAGTTAAGTTGAAACAAGAGAACCTAATGCAATTAGTGGAAAGTTTTCCACAGCTTTATGATAAAGCTAATACGTGTTATTTTAAGATAATGGTTGGAGTGTAAGTAATACATTAATTGGGATCATGTTGGGAACAATTAAACTTAATTTTGTTCCGTCTCGATGAAGAAAGTTGGAAAAGTGTGTAAAATTCAGCGTGTCACTTATTAAAAAATCTGATGTGTTCCACTCACATAACTTTCTCTATATCTCTGCAACAAATTGTTGTTAAAAACCTTATGCATCTATTTATTTTATACTAATCGAGAAAAAATAACATAAATAGTCCTATTACTTGCTTCCGTGTAAGTAGGAGCAAAATAAAGGAGTACCATAGGTTAAAGTGATAGTTAAAAACTGGTTGCTATGTGACTGAAGTTCTTTTGTTTTTATTGACTGGAGTTGGCAAATTCCTGTATGAGAAAAGTATAAGTTTTTCAAAGCTGAAACAAAAAAAAGCAATAACTCAAAAACGATCAACTCCACGAAAAAAATGTATCTTACATAAATTGTGTGCTTTAAGGTGTTTTATATGTTTTGTGTGGTAAGTTTTTGTCTATCTCTTACGGTTAAGCAGTTATGCAAAATTCCGTAAAAATCATCGAGAATAAATTAATCTTCAGAGACTATTCCCAGAAAATTCAAGATATATATTTTATTTGTCAGGTAAATATCTTTAATATACGATATTTTAATCAAAATGGTTAGGGCCATTTTTGATAAAATCAAAATTGTCAAAAAAAGTTCCATGTAAAGGGTAGTTAGGGGTGGGTGGATTTTCTTGAAAATCTTTGTGTTGCATCCTTGGAAGATACCAAATTTTAAATACTAAGTTTGATATTTAACGGTCTTTTCGTTTTTGACCCATGCTGGCTACAGACACACACACACACACACAAGGGCATTTTTATACGTTTTTTTTTTTTTTTTTTTTTTTTATTAAGGAGGTCCTAAAACGTATTTTCGGTGAAATCTCGGTATCGAATTTTTGGGTGCATTATAATAACTTCTCTATACACTATGGACGTAGTACGTATAGAAAAAGTAAAATGTATCATGATTCTAGTTTTTTTTTCTATTTCTATTTGTTCTTTGTTCGCTTCTTCACACAAATGTGGTAATGCTATTATGTGATCTATTTGCTTAATGCTCAAATCCATACGGTGCAGTTCCGCATAATTTAGTCGCCCTCCGTGATAAAGTGGTTACATGCTATCCTCTTATATTCAAGGTTGCGGGTTCAAACCCGGCGGAGTACGCTTGATTTTTTCGAGTGTATAAATCCTTTGCACGGAAGAGAAAGTCGTTGGTCCCTTATCGTAGATTTACGGCACGTAAAAGAACTTCGTAAAGAGGCCTCTGAGCAAAATTAAGCAGCATTTAATGCACTATATAGAATACGCTGAGAATCACAGAGTTAAATGCCCATAAATAAAACTCTGGTTTTCTCTTTCCGCTGATTATTCTACCTATTCTATTCTATTAAGTAGGAGCTGATCTTATATGGAAAAGGTACCCAAAAATGAAAATTTTATATTTTTGCTTAATTTTCTAAATGACAATTTAATCCTAATCTTAAAATACCATTTTAAAAGCCTTTCTATCCACTTACTCCTCGCGTATGGAATACTGTACCCTCGTAGGACTTAAATGGGGAGATCAAAAGCCTGTGGCATTTAATCATAGAAACAGGAAAGGAGGATTGGTCCTTAGCCAGGCATGAGAGTGTAAGAAGTAAACGATACGAGTATGAGATGTGGGCGAAATGGATAAGAAAGTCTAGGATGGGACAATTGGTAGAATGGATGGCGGAGAAATCCAGGAAACCCGGAGAAAACCAAGCTAGACGCTGCTTTGTCTATCATAAATCCCACATGAGATCCCCTGGGATTGAACTTCTTTTTTTTTTTTTTTTTTTTTTAATTTTTGTATATTCCGGGGTCTTGTCAGATATCCGGCGCTGTATTCCCTTTCCTCGTTATTCATTTTGCTAATATTTTCTTTGTTTTCTATTTGATTATCATTTGTTTTTGCTTCTAATAAACACACACATATATACACATTTTATATACGTATAAACACCCATGCCCAAGGCGGGACTCGAACCCACGTACCCCTGCACCAAAACGAGGGCGCGGCCATGAAGACCGGTATGAACTTGGGCTAACTTGGTGAGGTGTGCGCAGTAATACCACTCGACCACGTCGACGCCCCTTAAACTTAATTGTATTATATCATTGTATACAGAATACCTACCTACCTTTTAATTCAATGTTTTACTTCGTCGGCATACATAACAGATAGAGAAGGTATTGTACTCCACCAAAATTTTGGTATCGAGATTTCGCCGAATATACATGTTTTGTGCACCCCTGAATTAATAATAAAAAAGAAAGCAATTTCAGAAAAAGTCTCGTGTGTGTGCAGCATAACTCAAAAACAATCATTCATTTAGATACCAAATTTGATATTAAGTTCAGTATCTTCTAAGGATGCCACACGAAGGTTTTCAAGAAAGAAGATCAGAAGCCTGTCGGGGAGCCAACGGCATGGAAACGCAGAATGGAAAACCTGGAACGAGTGGTCGGCCCATTACCAGGCATGAGCGTGAGGAAGTGGATAATATGAAATGCAAGCGAAATGGATGATAGAAAAGTGATGCTGGAGCAATTGGTGGATGAGTGGGGGGGAACCTGAGTACCCAGAGAAAACCTGCCTAGACGCCGCTTCGTCCACCACAAATCCAACATGCGGGCGCTTGTGATCGAACTCGAGCTGTCTAGATGGGAGGAGAGTGATCTAACCACTTAGCCACGGCGCCACCCAAAGAGAATAGTAATAGTGAAAATAATTGTAACCGCAAAAAATTATCTGGAATATTTAAAAATATCTTTATTTTCTGTGAAGTGCGTTTTTGCCCTTTGCTTATCGTACATGTAGATACAATTATACAATATTATATCTACAGAAATTGTGCTGAATGCTGAGGACTTCATAGTTTTTCTCAGAAAGCTCAAGATATACAGTTTATTTGGCATGAAAATGTGTTTAACGTATAGATAGCATTTTACTCAAACTCGTTAGTTATTTTTCAGAAAAAAATGCTACGTAGAAGGGGGCTTTAGAATGCGGGGATTTTCTTGAAAATCTGTGTGTCACATCATTGGCTGATACTAAAGTTAAGTACCAAGTCTTCGTTTTTTAGGTTGTCTTCAATAGAAGCGTTGGATAAACGTATTCTTTTCCATGTAAATATATTTAATATGTAGTATTTTAATCAAATTACAGGAAATCGAAAATTTAGAGTCATGTAAACGTAGTTGGTAATGGGGGGGGATTTTGTTGAAAATCCCCTTATCGTATCTTTGGAAAATACTGAAATTATATACCAAGTTAGGTTTTAAGCGAATTTTTGTTACTTAGGTTAACATATTCATAGAGATGGGTCTTATTCTATAAAAAAAAAAAAAAAACTTTTTCGGTTTTCTGGGAGTTTCAAGGCGTTTATTTCCGGTGAAATGTTGGTTATCGAATTATTGTGTAAAATTCAGTACTCCTCCTTGTTGCATACGTAGCAGATAATGTATAACTCATTTTCATTCTGGGTTAGACCTAGATTGTCCAGGTCTAATTTTCGAAATCGGAAATTTGTAGTTTTTTTGTACTTTTAGTTTGACCAAAATACCTGCTAACACAGTTATCACTTTAATGAACGTGATTTCATAATTCATACTTTATTTGGATTAAAAATGTAGTATTTTTGGCATAACTTATGAAAGGTATATAAGATTCTCTCTTGGTTCGATTGACATTCTTCCTTTTGCAGCAAAAAATAAATAAATAAATAAATGAAAGATAACATTTTCAAGGGATAAAAAGTTCCTCAACTCTTATTTTTCTGACTATCGTTTCGCAATATGAGGGCCACTATTTATATTTTGCACCTTGATAAACTGATTGACGTAGGTGCGATCTAGTGTTTTCACTGGAAAGCTGACATTGCTGACTTTTAACCTACCACAGATATTTTTTCAATAGAGTGTGATTTGTGTTGCCTACAGCGATATTAAAATAGTGTCTCAGAGAAAATATTTATTATGATTTTCGACGTGGATTATCAAGACGAGAGTATTGATCGATTTACTACATTTGGCGATGAAGCTTCATCCTGTGCCACTGTGAAACGCTGGTATGACGAGTTTAATCGTGTCCGCCGTTCGCTCATTGAGGAAATTAATGAAGGTCATCCAGAATCAGTTGTGTCAGAAGACATTGATGCTGTGCAAAAACTGTCAGTGCAAAGTCGTCATAGGCATTAGTTCCCCCAGCATTTATAAAATATTGCATGATCATTTAGCCGTAAAAAAAAGTTTGCTCTCGTTGGATCCCACGTAATTTAAGATAATCTTAAAAGGATGCTCAGCTCGATTGGTGCACACAAATGCTCAAGAAATTAAATGATGCGGTTTCAAAAGACATATATAAGATGGTAACAGGTAACAAATTTAGGGTCTATTCGTATGAGTCGGAACGTAAACTGCAGGGAGTATGTGTGTGTTTCAAGATGAACCAATGCAACAAAAGTTGTTCGCACTCGATGCACTTGGAAACAAATGGTTGCCTGTTTAACAGAAAAGCTGGCTATATGGCATCAGTGCCTATAGAGGAACGTAAAGCGGTCTATTCTGAATGGCACATAGTCATTTGTTTGCCGGAAGTCTTCAGTGAAATAAGGAAAACAAATAAGTTCCGCCGGATCGTTCTTCATCAAGACAATGCGAGCGCTCACACATCTCTTCTAACAACCGACTATTTGAACACTTAAAAGATCTAACTAATGACTCATCCACCGTTGAGTTCTGATTTGGCAACCAATGATTCCTTTCCCCCCCCCCCCGAACAAAAAAAAAATAAAATGAGTGGACAAAAGTTTTCCTCGGCAGAAGAAGCCGTTGATACGTTCAAAAACTATGTATTGGAGGTGTCTCAAGCAGATAGGAAAAAATGCTTTGACAAATGGTTCAAACGCATGTAACAGTGTATTGATCATAAAGGCGTGATGCAGCATTTAATGTTAAATAAATCAAGTCAAGCGAAAATGAAACAATACTGCCCTAAAGTGGTGTTATAAAATAATAAAACATGTTGTTTTGCAATGTAAGCCAAGGAATTGTATGTATAAAATGGCATTTTGGCGTCATCATCTCACGATACGCACGAAAATAGCATAAAATGGCGTGCTTTTACGAAAATAACATAGCCAAGGTTAAGTAATGAATACAACGCAGTGTAATGTATAGCTATGAATTGATGTTTAGAAGAGAATGTTAATATTAAAACATAATTTAAGTAGTAATATGAGAGGAGAAGAAGAAGAATAAAAGTGAACGAGATACTGGATGATATAAATTGTTTATACCGGTAACAAAGCATAAGAACAGAGTAAATAAACAATTGATTTAGAAATGTAAGCTACTTATAAGAACATGTTCATATAAATTATACAAATGTATTACTTTTAATTATTATGACTGTATAAAAATGTATTGTAAATTTATATTTCACGAGATGTGGAATAAGGGAATCTGTCGATCCCATGGTGACGGACAGATAACAATGTTATAAAACATTGATCTTCAACTTTTAGATATAGGTGAACATTTTAAAAGCTTCCGGGACGCAGTCAGCAAGATAGAAGACAGGGATACAGACTCCAAGAGCTAATCTCGCAAATCGAAACCTCTAATAAAGCAATTTAGTGTGAAATATTGTATTATCTTATCAATAAGAAATTTATTGTAAGTACAGATTACAAAGTATATATTTGGCACAGTTTTCTCAAAAAGAGATCACTTTAAATAGCGTGCTTTAATTCACTACATTGTTTCATCGACTTACGAAATAAAAGTTTAAAATTAACAAGAAATCTTTTAGATCAATTCTCTACTGTGTTAAGTCCTACCACCCAAGCAAGGAGGTTAAGATTCTCTTACTCACCGACTGAGGATAGCAAACTTATAACGGAAAACGTGGTTGAGCAATGCATAAATAAGTTAATTCGCCGCCGATAATAAGCTTGCAACTACTTCAACAATAAAGTCTGGCGCAAATAGTTAATACCAGTTTCGCCAACATCATGAGTTACCAACTTCATCATATACATTGGCAAATTTAAACCTGCAAACAAGGTTTAAACAAAATACCACACCAAGACGCACAGCAGCCCTGAGACAAACGCCACACCACAGACGGACTACCAAATCCGCCCCAGGTGGATATTTCGATAAACATTAAAGCAATATTCGATGGCATTTCTGATTTTTATTATTAGACAAAGTATAAATATTGCCCCTCGTAGGGGAGGAGCGCGTATTTGTTCCAATATACTATGTTTAGGACAGGCCATATGTAGCCTATTATTAAAACCTCAGCGGTAATGAAAGTTTTGAGCTCCTTCGCTAAATGTAAACAAGAAATAAATAATTTTATAAAAGATGAATGCATGTAGGTATATGTAAAGAAAGGAGGTGGAAGGAGGTAAGGAAAAAAGATAGTCATTCTAAAAAGAAATGTCGAGCTAACATCTAACTTGATATGACTATTTAAGTTTATCATCTCTCAAGTATGCTTCACAAAGGTGTTAAGTAGACAATGCACGGCTCTAAATTATCCTTTGCATAGAAAATGTTACGCTATTTTCGATTTCACTCAACCTATTGTTATTAATATAACCTTTATTTAAGATATTTGCCTGATCATTAAAATACTATTTTGAACTTTCTGTGAAGCCCTCTTCATTTAGATTGATTTTATGTAACTGTAAACTACAAAAAATAAACAGTATTTGCACATGAAAAAGATATATATATATTCCTGAAATATATAATTTAATATAAAATATTGTTGTGCCATTATACATTTTGAGACAAAAATGTTCCAAAAATATTCCATGTAAAGCGCAGTTTGGGCGGGGAGGGAGAGAATTTTAAAATTGCCCCCAAATTTAAACAGCAAGTAAATAATTTCAGAAAATATCTGTGTGTATGTGTGTGTAAAAATGAGAGGAAAAATAGAGAGGGGAGAAAAAGAGAATATGTATATTTTTGTTTGAATTTTCTAATTATTTATAAAGTTTCTGAAGTGCTGCTTCATCATTATCTTGTTTGCCATGATCTCATACATACAGTATCGAATTTTAAAACCATGAATTAGCAACCCACTTTTCAATATCTGTTGTATAAGTCTCTTGTATTTCCTTGTACACGCTATGAATTTTGAAACGAAACGATTTCAATAAATCTTTTTGTAAACTTCTAGCTTAACAGGAAACAGATAGATTTATATGTTTTTATAAGAATATTGCAGAGGCGGGAGAAAAATAAAGGATAGTTTAAAAAAGTAATGTTTACATAATCCTTCAGTTTATTGGTATGTTTTATTTACTTATTTTGTTCTATTTATTTGTCGCATTTAAAATATAAGGCTATATCAGATGCTGTATCTCTGGAACAATTTCTCAACGATGCTCACTTCTTTGGTATGGGTTAGTTTAGGTTGCTGTTATTAGTTTATGACCACTAAACTCACATACGCATTAATTACACCCTCATTCATACTTCAGGTCTCTTAAGGAGGATGGATAATCTTCATGGCTACAGAAAAAGTCATACCTGAAGCCGGGAAACGAACCAGAGACTTCAATTTGTACTCTTTATTTATGTAAGGAAGAGTTTAAAGTGTTCTGTGTTGAACCGTTTACTTATGTTAAATTTTTATGAATTGCAAACTGTTTTATTCACAATTTTTTAAGCATGATGTGACATATATGTTGCACAGAGAAAGAAAGAAAGAAAGAAAAAGGAGAGGGGGATGAGTAAGTAGAAGAGAGAGCGGTAATGTGTGAGGCAGAAGAGTGAGATAAAGGGAAGAAAAATGAAAGGGAGACAAAATAGCAAGGCAATTAAAACAATAACGCGAGCACAGCTGTGCATTTTATTAGTAATAAATAAATACAAGTAAAGATACCGCATAATTTCATCTATAAACCAAACACACCTAATATTCAGTACTTTTTTGATAGTGTTTTAACTCCTACTTTTACCATTATGGCACTGCAAGCGATGACCTGGAACGAAGATGGAATACGATGGTGGGAGAAACCGGAGAAAATCCGCCCCTGCGCCGCTTTGTCCACCACAAATCCCACATGCGGTCGCTTGGGAACGCACCCAGACCACCTTAATGAGAGTCAAGTGGTCTAACCACTCGGTCAGGGCGTGACCCACATTTGTACTGCTTTTTTAATCAGTACATGGTTTTAATAGGATAGAGTACGAATCTAAATCGCACTAGTGTTCAACTTTAATCCGGTAGATTGAATTGAATGGGATTCAAACTCATGTCCTTATACGTAGGCTTGAATGCTTCTAACTTTCCCTTTTTCCACTCTCTTTGCAATTTAAAATCTTCTTTGAGTTGTATGTACTTTCATCCACTCGTTTACACTCTGTTTTCTTTGTGGGTGATATTGGTCTGTTTTGGAGGTAAGATTAAATATTTGCTTCTCCACTCTAATTACAGTGTTTCGCCTTTGTTCTGCTTCTCTTGCCTGTTGTTTTATTCCTTTGACGTGAACTGCGAGCATTATGAACATCGAGAGCTGTGCGCACTTTCATTATACTTTTGTTTCTTTTAATAGAGGCACAAATTCTCTGTGATCCAAATATGCGCTTTAGGGTCAACGTGAGCATCAAAAAACCGTTTTACATTATTTATAATTCCTGGGTATTATACAAAACTTTACTCGTGGCCTTCGGAATGGCAAAAATAGCAAATGGATTTTAACGGGAGGTTTAATGCGTGCATGACGGTAAAGCGTTTGCTGGAGCTTAAAATTCACTGTCAGTATTTTGTAATTAAAATCGGAGAAATTAAAGCTGTAATCCCACTGAACACTGCAAAAAATTATTTTAGCTGCCAACCAGACAGAATAGCTTTTCTTGTACTTAGGAATATGAATAGAATGCCGACGGATGGGACTCACCTCTGAACCTAGATGGTTATTATCCCTACGTCCCCTGGAAGGGAGAGATGAGGTGGACGACAGGAACCAGGATCAGCAATGGCAGGATCCCTATATTTTTCAGATTGAAGCATCGTGACAGCCGGCCAGGTAGACCGAGGTTCCCACCCCACATAGAGTCCGACAACCCTGCCAGGAGCGGTCCTAATGCTGACAACCAGCCAAATTTGGGAAACGGAAACAGTCCTTTTTCCCTGCCTCGGCACACCGAACACCATCGCCGACACCTCCAACCATGAAAAATATCAATGGATGAAATGACAATGACACGAATGTAGAGAGAGGAAATTTGGCGATAAAAAAAAAGCTTATTGATCTTCGCCTGGCGATCCGGGAAAACCCAGGAAAAAACCCGTTAGTCGAGTAGGCCAGTCACGGGGATCACACTCGCGACCTCATGAATGCGGGCAACAGTGTCACTCAAATTTTATGTTTATAAAATATTTTCTCATTAAAAAAACTTTGCTCTTAAAACATTTTATATCCCTTCTTACTAAAATGACTTTCAATTTTGTATAAAATAACAAACTTTAAGAATATAAAATGGAAAAATGCCTGCATACGAATGAATTTCTCACCGTGATTTTTGACGCAAGCTGCTGTATATTATAATGTAATCCTTAATGCTTTATAGTTATCTAATACATAACTATGCTCATATTAGTTTATTTAAAGCCTTTTTAAGCAGACACTTGCTATGAATACATATTGGAAGATTAACTTTTATGAATAATGCAATGTAAATTGTTCTTCACCGTGACTTTGTGGGCGGGAGCTGGATGCTCTGGTGTCCGGTCACGAAATGAAATTTCTGTTTCGTATTTAGACCGATGCCCATTCACCACGTGAGGTAATTGACAACCTGTAGGTAGCGATCCCAACCACGAAAGCCAACATTCTGCTGATGTGTAATGCTCTCCACATCTCCTCCCCGTGAAGATGACAGTCGGGTTGATAGGTCCAGGCCTTGACCGGGCTGAAGAGTCACGGATTGTTATTGTTAATATTATTATTTTAATATAATAATTCTTTGTTACAGAGTCTTGGGATGCATACATGCCAAAATCGTAAATGATTAGTAGGTAAACACAATTACTGGAAATATGGAAGGAAGTTATTAGCTTGTGTTACGCAACAACTTTTAGTATTACGTCAAAAAAAGTCGATATTTTCCGTATGTTAAGCAGTGTTTTCAATATTTCGGAAATACATGGTATAAATAGCTCTCCATAAAGGTATAAACATCGTTAATGGGACATAAGCTGATATAAGACGCCCGAACGAGGTGCACTAAAGCTAATGGCAGGCTCATCAAGTACATTTATTCCCTCTAGACGGATTAAAGGTAACAAAAAAGATGTAGAAGTATACTCTTACATTTAAGTGCCTTCCTAATGGGGCTAAGAAGATCAGACGGAAGGAGAACAACTTCATAAGCGAATGGCAACAAAAATAATTCATGTTTCATATTGGTTTACATGATCTTTGAGAAAACAGCAAAATACGTATGCTTTCATCTCTGTTTATAATAAAAACATTCTGATAAAATGCTTTAATGATGTAAGAAAAAAATAACAAATTAAATTATAATAGATTAAATTAAGATACAAACTCTTGCACTATGAAGGACATTGGAGAACATATTCCACGTCTGTGTTCTATATTCTTTAGACCAGACTGTTCCAGCCTTGTGTGCGCCAGACAGCAACAAAACTCTCACAATTTACAGGAGTTTGCCTGCGGTATGCATTACAGCTTGGCCTTGCGGGCAAGTCTTCATTATGAATGAAGGGCTATATAATTTCGAATGCAGCAGTTATTGACATATAAGACATACGGGAATTCGTCCTTTTCAGTAAATAGAATTGTTCCTAGCGGGCTTCCCCGACTTGACATAGGAACAACTACTCAACCTCAAGACCAGCAGGAAGCTCAAGGACTATAGCCAGTGATGTAGCCCCTCAAGCCGGGTTCCTAGAACTGTTTCTGCGTTTTGCAAGACTACTCCGCCTAGTCCAGTAGAGTTGAAACTGCGTGTTTTAGATGTCTCGGCACAGTATTAAGCTATATATAACGTTTTAAATTTGTGTTTTAATTATTTTCCCTTATATGTTAGTTATATTTTTAATTTTTTTTATTTATATCCTGATGTTAGAAATAAAAGCATGCTGTACTTTATAGACTAAATATAATTGCATTTTAAAGGGAGTTTAACATATAGTGTATGAGAAGATAGTAACTAACATTTGTTTTCAGAATCCTTATTATAAATACACTCTTTGTAAAATACTTCTAAAGTCGTGACTGCTTTCTCGTTACGGTAGCTCAAAGATATTTTGATTTTAGGTCATAGAAAACTTTTTTTTTTGTTCCAAATATGATTCAGTTTTCAGACTTTGTCTTACAGATGGCCAGTAAGAGAGATTTAAGTTAGTCCCTCTGTATTGTTGCCAGTAGTAAGCCTCCCTTAAGGTTCCGATATCTCGACTTACCTGAAGAATTTTGCCAGAATGTGTGAATGCAATCAAAGTACGTTTTGAAGCTCGTTTCTGAAGCCCAGTGTTAGAGCGTCGGCATGGAAAACCGAATACCCGTGATGCTCTATTTCAACTGACCTGGGCAGAGAATTTTAAAAATCTCATTCAAAATGCTAAACTTGGACTGCATGGAAAAAACCAGTGTGAAAGAACAAATTATAGATATTACTTCATAATAAGGATCCCGAGCAGGAGACCTACTGCTCAAATTCGCCAGTTCAAGTCCTTCTTGACTGAAGTGTATCCAGATTTTCCTCAGTCTTGATTACTGGTAATTATGAGAGGTATCCTATCTAGGTCTGGAACTTATCCTTCCCAATTATCATTCTAGTATCTCTATTGTCAACGCCTGTAAGAGCGGGCTTTATCACTACTCAAAAATCCATCCGTCAGATTTATTTTCTCATTAACGAAGCAGAATACTTTAATTTCGTTAGGCTTCAACATATTGGAAAACATTCTATATTTAAACTTTGCAAGACTTATAAATCAACATTCTTCTTTTCTTTAGAAAACTCAGATTAATAAAATTTTCCGTTTTTTATAGAAAAAACTTGAGGTGTTCCATCTAGCTGATGCATATACAAACTATTCTCACAAAAGATTATTATTTTATGTCATCGTGCTCATTGATAAAAACATTAGAGGATTTTGTCTTATTATCTACTTGCTTTCTTGTAGGTAGAAGGGAAATAAGGCTATATTAAATGTTTTAGAAGCTATGTGAACCAATTGAGGCTCAGTTCGCTTTCCATGGTGACGAGAAAAGCTAGGTAGTTTAAAATTGAAAACAATAACAAGAAATTGTATAGGTAGAGTTAGACTGAAAAATTCAATGGCATAGCCGAGATTTGAACCCGGATCTCCCGATCTCTAGTCGGTTGCTCTGCCATTGAGCTATCATGGCAACATGCCGGCATAGCATTGCATTTCTCAACTGACTCGCTTGTTTCCCGGTAAACGACAAGGTGTTTTCAAATTATTTTGAGACGACAACCCCAATGGCGACTTACAAAGTTGCAAGTACTTAGATCCCAGGATTCATAGTGTAGTCAGTTGGTAATGGATTATTGCCGGAATGTTGCATGATAGCTCAGTGGCAGAGCAACCGGCTAGAGATCGGGAGATCCGTGGATCAAATCCTGGCTATGGCATTGCATTATTTAGTCTGACTCTACCTTTCCAGCTCCTGTCCTACATACGGGTTGTGTGGAAAAACAATTAATCCAATAACAAGGAATAGATATCTCGAAACAAGGAATAACTCTATAAAAATAGTGTATGACATAAATTGTGTTTTAGTGAGATCTACATTTTTATATAGTTTATCAGTGTGCGAAAGCTATTAAAATTCATCCAGAATGAAGAGTCTTTAGAGCTATTCCCAGAAAATTCAAGCTATGCATTTTGTCATGAAAATATTTTAAACGTGTGGCATGTAAATATAGTAAGATTCAAAATTGCTTTGAGACAATATCTTTAAATCTATTTAATAAACTTAGTAACGGCACTAAAGCTCTCATTGAATCTTTTAGGTCAGTGAAGCGCACTTTGATTTTAAATTCATTTTATTGTCTGAATGAATTTTATGATACTGCCAATTGTTTTTGATATTACTCGTAATTGACATTGCTACACAATGTACTTTGTTCTGGCAAATAAACTAAAAAAATGCGTTAGAGCCATTTTTGAGAAAATTAAATTAGAAAATTTTCCATCTAAAGGGTAGTTGGGATAGGGGGATTTTGTTGAAATTTTTAATTTTGCATCCTTGGATATAAAAAGTTTGATATTTAACCGACTTTCGTTTCTGAGGTATGCTGTCCAGACACACACACACACACACACACACACACACAAACACACACACGGACACGGACATATTCTCAAAGCATGTATTTCCGGTGAAATCTCGGTATCGAATTTTTGAGCGGAATACAATACCTTCTCTATCCACTATAAACGTTGCACCTACGTGCTAGAGAAAGTAACATAGAGGAATATTGTTTACTTTTTCCATATTTTCACTTTCTTTTTCGAAGAAAAATATTATCCAGAAATCTCTTTCTCCTTAAATAGGAGAGATCCTTCTTACTACTCAGATTATACAGTTTACGAACGATATAAAAAGTGCATTCATTAACTGTAACATATGTGAATCTACAGTCTGTTCAGATTTTATATTTTCTGGGAGAGGTATACAATGTCCCACTAGATTTTACTAAAAGTTAAACAAAGATATTTTAAGGCTGTTGAGAACCAAGCAAAATACAGAAATGCACACTACTTACGGTATCACTTATTTGTAATTTCTATAGTCCATTATTCTGTTCGATTTCAAATGTGTGAGCTTAATTGTCACGTGGACTGATGCTTTTGAGTTGGTACTCAAGAGGCCTTTCTGTTAGATTCTATTTAAGGGGACCACAGTAAACTCTAGGTTCTGGGTGCACTTTGATTTTTTTTATATTACTAAAACTTCTTTGGTTCTTTGCTTATTTAAAAGCGGTATAAGTTTTTACTCTGTGCCATTTTTGAATGTCTTAATTGGCATTTAACGGCTATTTGCCATTGCTATGAAAGACGCTACTAAACAGTAGTCTGACTGAGTACAGCTTTATTTGCACTTAGAATACGACTCTGTTGTGAAAAACAGCACAATATTGTTATTACTTCGTTTTAATCAGTTTTAGTATGTTCTGTACAATTTCTCATACTATTCAATGCACTATTTTCCTTGTTCCCACACATTGCACAAGCAACAGAAGAACCTGGTCATTCCTGTAAATGTGATGAATAAAATGCAATATTTTTACTTTCTCTAGCCCCACATGTACAATGTACATAGGGATAGAGAAGTATTGTATTCCACCCAAAAATTCGATACCAAGATTTCACCGGAAATACCATGTTTTAGGACCCCCTATATCCAAAAAAAAAAGCATTTTCAGAAAAAGGTCCGTGTGTGTATGTGTGTGTCCGTGTGCCTGTGAACATGACAACTCAAAAACGAAAAGTAGCTAAAATACCAAACTTGGTATTTAAGTTTAGTATCTACCAGGGATGCGACACGAAGATTTTGAGAAAAATCCCCACCCCAAGCTACCCTTTACATGGAATTTTTTTCGAAAATTTGCATTTCTTAAAAATGGCTCTAAAGAATTTGATCAAAATTTCGTATATTAAAGATATTTACACGACAAATAAAATGTACATCTTGAATGTTCTGGGAATAGCCTCTGATGACTACTTTATTCTGGATGAATTTTACGGAATTTTGCATAACTGCTAAACCGTAAGAGATGGACGAAAACTTACAACACAAAAAATGTAGAGCACCTTAAAACACACAATTTATACTATATACATTTTTTTCGTGGAGTTGATCGTTTTTGATTTACTCCTTGTTTTTTTTGGTTTCAGCTTTAAAAACATACTTTTCTCATACAGGAATTTAACATTTCAGGTCTATACAAACAAAGGTACTTCAGTCACATAGCAACCAACTTTTTTCCATTACTTTAACAACAGTACTCCCTTATTTCGCTTCTACTTACTAGGAAGCAAGTAATAGACTATTTCGGCTGATATTTTCTCGATTAGCATGAAGTAAATAGAAGCATAAGCTTTTTAACAATAATTTGTTGCAGAGATATAGAGAAAGTCATGTGAATGGAACACATGAGATTTTTTCTCTTGCGTTCTTGAATCTCCTCTTCTTTTCTTGCAAAAGAATCAACACCTATAAACATAAGTTACAAAGCATCAGAAGGACGCTATTGCAAGGAAACAGCGAGCGGAATTGAAATTCTGTGCGTGCTTATACTTACATTATCACTAAAAAATCGTGTCTCAGACGATTTCATCAACTCTGCTTCTGAACAATGCAACTAATCATGACAATGACTGTGACAATACTCCTTTTACTTCTTTTCTGCCAACAGGCATACACTGTCACTTGTGTAGCAATGTATAGGGAAAAGTCTACATAAATAACCCCAAAACGTTAAAAGACTTGCACAATATTTGTAATGTACTTTTGAGAGTTGATGTGGCAGAGTTGCTATTGACATGTTAGGACGCGAACAAATGTGCGTTGAAGCACAAGGTCATTTTCAGCACTTAATGTAAAAGACCTGGGTAGCGTGGTGGTAGCATGTCTGCCTCACATTCAAAGGGTCGTGAGTTCGAATCGCGCTTAGGGTGAGTTACCCGGGTAAGGTTTTTTTCGGGGTTTTCCCTTATCCTGAGAAGACGAATGTCGAGTAACTTTAAGCTTCATGGACCCCGAGATCATTTGAGCATATATCATCAATTGCATTCATCGTCCGATATGACCAAACCAGATTAAAGGACGTTAAAAAAAAAAAAAAAAAAGATCAATTCAGTAAATAAAAAATATTGCATTATCTTATTTGTGTTTTTTTATTATCATTGTTTCATTTATATAGTCCTCTTTAACATCTAAGGTCATATCGGATTCTTTGCATTAGAAACAACTCGTTGACTGTAGGTTCTTTGCACTGGGTTTTAATTATTTTATTTTCCTCACATACACACATACACACACACACACACATTCACTTTCCAGACTTTGTGGGTGATAGGGAATAATTCAGGCTGAAGAAAAATTCCCTACCCCAGCCGAGAATCGAACCCGGAACCATGGAGGCAGTCTGCTTATTTGTTATTTCATTATTATCTAATAATTATATCTTTATTTATTTGTTGCATCTGTTGTGCCGGGCAACCATCCGTGCGCAATTGGCGGGCTAGTAGTTCGTACTCGGGGCCGGTTTTTCGTATACCACCTGTATTATCTCGAGCTAAATCAGCTCAGCCACCGCGCTCGTACACACACACACACACACACACACACACACTCTCGCTCTCTCTCTCACTCTATCTTTCTCTCTCTCTCTGTTATCATTTTGAGCCTTTTTGTATCCTCTTAGTCATAAGTCGGTCTTGATGGCGCTTCTGATCCCAAGGGGCCAGATAGATGGTTTTTAACTGTGCTTAAAAGCGACAGTCCTATGTCAATAGATTTGCCGACATGTTAAAAAACTCATGTGCTACTAAATTTCGGCGCTAATATGAGCCTAGAAATTGACATCGTTAATAATGATTTGAATTTTTTGATATTCATTAAATTAATGTTCAAAATTAGCATTATTTACTTCTAAGCAATTCTCAAGCCCTCATGAAAATTGTAAACTGCTTTTATGCAGTAGTTATGGCTTTAATTTTGTATTACTCAACTAAATTGCCTTTGACGAAACATAGTAAACTATAAGTGCTACAATTAACCATAAATCGATACGGACACGAAGAATGAGATAAAACATAAAAGTGTTCTTTTATGGAAAGCAAATTCCTACAAATTATGACAAGTATTTCTGGCGTGTGATTTGGTGGTCAGCATGCTAGCTTTTTATCCTGGGGTTTCGTGTTCGGTTCCCGGCTGGAGGAAGAGAATTTCTCTTTAACTAGGATTATTCCTCATTCTCCCTAGTTTGGATATATCAATGCCAGTGTCAATGTTTGTCTATGTGTGTGTTTGTGCGGAAGAAAGAAAGAGCAAGAAACATTTAATGTTTTTTTAAAGAAAACCTATCGTTAAGAAACTCAAATACACCATATTAAACGAGTGAACATTATTCCATTGTTTAATGGGTAAAGCCATCTATATGACCTTAGTTGTTGAAGGCGGTATATTAGTGAAACAAACAAACAATTAATTATGAGAGAAAATCTGATGTGTTCCATTCACATGCCTTTCTCTAGTTGTTCTGTAAACAAACTTTTTATAGAAGATTATTCTTCCTTCTACTCCATGCTAATCTAGATAAACATTACTAGAATGATCTTATTACTTAGTTCCTCATATGTAGAAGATAACTAAGGGACAACACTATGATGAAGCGATAGTCAAATGTTTTAAAAACTGTCGTTATGCGATTGACATTGCAATTCGCTTCTTTGCATGGCCTGGAGTTAAACTAAAGTAACACAAACTGTTTAAGGAAAGTATAAGGATTTTAAAATTGAAACCAAAACATGGAATATCTTAGAAATGGTTAGCTCTACAATGAAAATTCAAAAGAAATAATTTATGTGTTTTGAGAGATCTACATTTTTGCGTAGTAAACGTTTGTCTATATCTTACGGTTTAGCAGTTATACAAAAGTCATCCAGAATGAAGAGGTTTTCAGAGGCTTAGAAAATTCAAGATACGTATAATTCTATTTTACTTTTAAATATCTTTATTATATGATCTTTTAATCAAAATCGTCATAGTCTTTTTTGAGAAAATAAAAATTTCAAACATTTTTTCCATGTAAAGTGTATTTTGGTGTGGGTTTTTTACCTCAAAATCTTTGTATCGCATTCTTGGAAGATACTAAACCTAAATACCAAGTTCAGT
Organism: Hymenopus coronatus; assembly: GCA_030762935.1. Classification (NCBI taxonomy): domain Eukaryota; kingdom Metazoa; phylum Arthropoda; class Insecta; order Mantodea; family Hymenopodidae; genus Hymenopus; species Hymenopus coronatus. Next base: position 59,785,355 of record CM060882.1, read on the forward strand.
ATTTTAGAGACTTCGTTTTTGAGTTATCGTGTTCGCAGCCACACGAAAACACACATACACCCTCGAGCGGGACGTGTTTCTAATAGGCGTTTTCTATTGGAACCGTAAAACGTGTATTTTCAGTGTCTATGTTTTGTATAAAGAAAGTTAAAAAGCATCAGGCGATGTATAACCAACAAATATAGAAATGAATGTTTTAAGAAGTGCTAAGTTATGAAGTTGTGTTCCATACCATTTTTACTTTCTCTAAACGTACTATATAAATGGTGTATAGAGAAGATATTAAGTTCCACCCAAAATTCGATAACGAGATTTCACCGGAAATATGTGTTTTAAGGTTCCCTTTATCCAAAAAAAAATTAGAAAAAGGTCTCTTGTGTGTTAGTGTGTCCGTTTGTCTTTGAGCACCATAACTCAAAAACGAAAAGTCGCTAAAGCACCAAACTTGGTATATAGGTTTAGTACCTCTCAAGAATGCGATATGATGGTTTTGAGGAAAATCCTGCCACCCCAAACTACCCTTTACATGGAAAAAGTTTCGAAATTTTTGACTTTCTCAAAGGTGGCTATAACGATTTTGATTAAAATATCACATATTAAAGATATTTACACGATAAATTAAATGTATATCTTGAATTTTCAGGGAATAGCCTTGAATACCTCTTTATTCTGGATAATTTTGCTTGATGTTGCATAAAGATACTCAAAAACTTACTATACAAAATATTAGAAATGCACAATTTATGTCATATTCATTTTGTTTTGTAGAGTTGACCATTTTTGACATATTCTTTGTTATTGGATTTCGTTTTGAAACATTTTCACATATGGGAATTTGTCAACTACTTGCAATGCAACTAGCTGGCACCCCGTTTTAGCCTATGCATTCCACTTCTACTTAAAAGAAAGCATTTCTGCTCTTGTTTATTTCAACTAGGATGAATTAATAGAAGAATAAGCTTCTTAACAATAATTGATTACGAGATGTAGAGAAAGTCACGTGAATGGAACACATTAGATTTTTTCGCACTGTATATATGAGCATGGCTTCGCTCTCTATCCTCTCATAAGCCGGGTATGATTACAGAGAGCGCTTCAAAAACTCGCAGGCGACGTAGCGGAAGAAAAATATTAGAGCTGGCGTTGGAATAAATCAGGAAGGTATGTTGTCAGAACCTATCAGGCTTCTAAAAGTGTTTCCACCCCAACTGTGTTATATGTCAGGCCATCAGCTTCCGACCAAGGGCATGTACGAGAAGCTGTTTCTCGCTGCCTGTTTCTGATGGTGCTCACCTTTACCTGAATGCAGCAACGGCATCAGCGCTGAAAACGCTCGAGTTTTACTTTCTCTAACACGTTCAATATATATAGCACACAAAGTTGTTCATCCAAAAATTCGATACCCAAAATCAACAGAAACATATGTTCCGAGATTCCTTGAATCCAGAAAGGCCACACATTTATAGGAAAATGTGTCTATGAACAGCATAACTAAAAAACGAAAAGTCGCTTAAATAACAAATTGTCGAAAATTTTCAGCAAAATGCTCACACCTCAAACTAGCCTTTACATGGAAGATTTTTTGAAATGTTTCATTTTCTCAAAACTGACATTAGATGAATACCAAAAAAATGTATTTACTTGAAAAACAAATGTGTAATTTAAATTTTCTGGGAGTAGCCTCTGAAGACCTTAAGCGGCAGAAAAAATGCTTTTATAAAAAATGTAGATGTAAAATGTTTTTCAGTTAACCATTTCCTGGATATTCTATGCTTTTTAATTACATTTTCTCAGTTAAGCTTTTCTCAGCAGAGATATCTGTCTTCTACCTGGTCTTGCAAACAACCAAATTTAGGGGCTAACCATAGCCATTTTAAATAATTGAATATTGCTTTTGCGTATGTATTCCCTTAATCCTGTTCTATTTATAACTAAAAGTGTAATAAAACCAACCAAAAAAAAAACAATGAATTAATTCCAAGCAACGTTGGAGTTAATCCTTGCATTTACGTGGCTAGAAGCTCGAGAACATTTAAGAGTTAACACGTCGTCAGGAAAGCTTCAGTTCTTACTTTAAAACCTATTCTGTTAATGATGTTCATCTTGATTAGCATGAAGTAGAAAAATATGCTTTTGTTACAATAATTTATTGCAGAACAATAGACAAGTCGTGTAATTGGAACATATCAGATTAAGAAAAACTCTTAAAATGTTCCATTTACATGACTTTTTCTGCATCTCTGTAACAATGTTGCTAAATAGCATATTCTTCTATCTACTTCATGCTAATCGATATAAATATTAGTAGAGATGGTCTTATTACTTGCTTCGCTGTTAATAGAACGGAATAAAGAAGTACACCAGGATATTTCAAATTCATTTTGAGATTAGGTACCTGAATGGTGAATTACAACATGTAAGTATTTAAGCCTCGGACTTGGTCATTTTAACCAACTTTCGTACAGTCAGTTGGGGAATTTAATGCCGTGTTGGCATGGTGCCTGGTAACTCAGTTGGCAAAAGCAACCGGACGGAAACCAGATCATAAATGGTTCCAACATATCTACAATATGACCCTTAACTTTCCAATTCTGGCGTGTGCCTTTGTGAAAAATAATTAGCAGTGATTGACATAATACAGAGGAGTCCAAACCTATTTCCTCGTTCTTGATAATTGTAGAGAACAAAATATCATCAATATATAATAACTTTTGTGGAATAATGCAGTTTAATGATGTCTATATACGTGTTAGTCATTTTCTGTGATCAAAGTGGCCACCATTAGCAGCTCTGCAGCGTCCACGACACTCAACTACTGAGTTGAGTGAACTCCTAACAGTGTGCCCGATGATGGCTGTGCACAATGCTTCGATGAAGTGTTGTAGCGCAGTCACTGGAACTACAGGAACAAGTGTCTGTAAATTTAATTTTTCAGTGTCCCCCATGGGTTAAATTTCAGAGATATTGGATCTAAAGACCATGGTGGGTAGTCAACGCTTTATCCATCATCCAGTTGTGATGTAATGGCGGAAACCTTGAATATACAAAATGATTGAGACCTGTAAAAAAAGCATTACACTGTTTAGCTGCACAAGAACTGTTAATCTGTATCCTTTTTCCCCAAGGTATTGATCATCAAAGAATGGGTACACGGTTTTGGTCCCCTTTATTGTTGTTTAAACCAAAGCCCGAAATTTTACTTCATGTTGTTAGTCGCCATTGGGGTATGCCATCTTAAAATAATTTGATCCCCTTGTGGTTTATCGAGTAATTTGGGGATTTAATGGCATGTTGGTATGGTAGCTCAGTTGGTAAGAGTAACGCTGGATGACAACAATAGTTAAGTGATTCCCATAGCGGCAATGGCGTTGAACTCTTGAGTCTGAGATTCTATTTTATCTTACACATGGCTTGAGTGGGAAACAATAATATTGATTAATGTAACAACTGGTTAAATACTTGCACGCTATAAGTCACCATTGAAGTATGTCATTTCAAAAATGACAAATCTTAAGGTTTACCAGTTAAAATACGAGTTAGTTGGGGAATTTAATATCAAGTTGACATGCTATCATAATGGCTCAGATAGTAAAAGCAACTGGACGGTAACCCGGATTGAAATCTCGGTTATGACAATCGATTTTTACTTTCTCTATACGCACTATGTATATAGTGTATAGAGAAGATATTGCACTCCACCCAAAAATTCGATACCGAGATTTCATCGGAAATATATGTTTTAGGGTCCCCAATATCCAAAAAAAGAATTTTCACAAAAATGTCCGTGTGTGTGTGTGTGTGTGTGTGTGTGTCCGTGTGTCTGTGAACACGATAACTCAAAAACGAAAAGTCGGTAAAATACCAAACTTGGTATTTAAGTTCAGTATCTTCCAGGGATGCGACACGAAGATTTTGAGAAAAATCCCCCCACCCCCAAATACCCTTTACATGGAACTTTTTTAAAAAAATTGATTTTCTCAAAAATGGCTCTAACGATTTTGATTAAAATGTCGTATATTAAAGATATTTACCTGACAAATAAAAGGTATATTTTGAATTTTCTGGGAATAGCCTCTGAAGAGTAGTTTATTCTGGATGAATTTTACTGACTTTTGAATAACTGCTAAACCGTAAGAGATGGACAAAAACTTACTACACAAAAAATGTAGAGCACGTTAAAACGTACAATTTATGTTATATACATTTTTGCGTGAGTTCGTCGTTTTTTAGACATTCCTTATTTTTTGTTTCTGCTATGAAAAACTTATACTTTTCTCATATAGGAACCTGTCAACTCCTATCCATATAAACAAAGGAACTTCATTGACATAGAAACCAGCTTTGACTATCATATTAACGTATGGTAGTCCCTTATTTCTCTCCTACTTACAAGGAAGCAAGTAATAAGACTATTTCTGCTCTTTGTTTCTGATTAGCATAAAGTAAATAGAAGTATAAGCTTTTTAAGAATAATTTGTTGCAGGGATATAGAGAAAGTCATGTAAATGGTACACATCAGATTTTTCAAACTTACTTCATCATTCCAACTCGTATCCATAGATTATGTGTAAAGACAACAAATTGTCGATTTAGTGTGTGTTTCCTAAAAGAATGTAACTTTCGCCAACCTCCCCCACCTTTCTGAATTGTGCAGATGCTAATTGCTGGGTTTTGCTGCTCTAAACATTTACTAAGGGAATAATATTGAGTGACTTAGATGCACAAAGCTATTTGTGTCTTCTTAAAACCTTGTAAATATGGCTGTTGGAAAATAGCAGTGTTCGCAACACATTCATAGAAAATGTTGAGCTGAGGCAACATTTGATCACCGAGAATGTTGAAGTCAATTAGTAAAGTCATCGAATAAAACAGGAGCTAAAATCACATAACTACTCTTAGATGAATTGCAACTTCCACACCCTGAGGGTGAAATATTTCATGAGTTGTCAATGCACTCGAAGCCTTGCATCATTTTAAAACAAGCAGAATCACGGTTCGTCGGACCACACTTCATGCCAGTTTCAATTTTGTATGACCCATTGAAAGCGTACGAGCTGATGTACGGCGGTGAGCAGTGACGTTTTGTGAGTTACCAGACTCCAAACGTCCATTGCAAGCAGTACCCTTCGTAATGCTCGTTTGAAACCACTGCCAAAAAACTTCTTTGATAGTATTAATTCCTATTGGGTTGAAACCCACTTAATATACAAAGAGTGATCTCTCCGTCCCCTTTAGGTTAGGACAGACGTGGGCATTTCAAGAGACGCGCCGTGCCACTCAGATTGCTGCAACCGGCAACATTCGATTGCATCTGAGCAGTGATGAACCTCTTGAAGGGATAAAATTAAAGGTCTTCTCTTAATGGTGAAAATATAGCAAAACATTCACCGCTATTTTATGTTAATAAAACAAGAATAAAAGCATTAAGTTTCCCAACTAAACTAGATTTACAAATAACTGAAATAAAAGAATTACTATGTGTCGGCTATTATCGATCGATGTATTATCGATGACGATTAACTTGCTTTTATTAAATGCAAATAATACTTTATGGCACAGCAAACATCTAATCCAATCGCCTCGTTCAATATAACTAAGAAAATGTCTGCACGCGCGTGAGTATGGGGGCACCATACCTCGAAAATGAAAAGTTGTTAAATACCAAACTTGGTATTTTAGTTTGGAATCTCCCAAGGAATATTTTTAAGAAAATATCCTTCCTTCAACTACTCTTTACATGGTTACAAAGGTTTCAATTTTTCAAAAACGGCTCTAACAATTTTGAATAACATGCCATATGTTTGATATTTTCATGTCAAACGAAATGCATTTATTGAACTTCTTGAAAATAGCCTTTGAAGACCTCCCATTTTCATGACTTTCTGTAACTCCTAAACCATAAGAAATATACAAAACTTACTACACAAAAGAAAACCAAACTTCGATTGTTTCACATAGCAATAGCTTTTAAGAGATTTGACTATCGCTTTAACATAGTGTATCCCCTTATTTCCCTTCCACTTACAAGGAAGCAAGTAATAAGGTTATTTTGTTAACATTTATCTTTAGTATAATGAAGACAAAAGAATCATCTTTTATAAGGAAAGTTTGTTTGTGGAACAGATACAGAAAATCATATAAATAGAAGACATTTTTTTAACTTTATTTGAGCGTATGTACAAAGTACGCAGCAAGGAAAGAAGGTATTGTATTTCATAAAAATCGATATCGAAATTTCACAAGAAATATATATTTTGAAAAGTGCTGAATCAAAAAGAAAGCATTTTTAGAAAAAGGTCCTTGTTTGTGTGCATGAAACAGCATAACTCAAAAACCAGAAGTTGGTTGAATACCAAACTTGGTATTTAAGTTTAGTATTTTTCAAGGATGCAACACGAAGATTTTCGTTAAAATACAACCACTCCAATCTTCCCTTTAGATGGAATATTTTTTCGAAATTTGTTATTTTCAAAAGAATGACTCAAACGATTTTGATTAAAATGCCATATATTCAAGATGTTTGCATGACAAATAAATGTATATCCAAAATTTCTTGGGAATAACACCCTGAAGTCATTCATTCAGAATGACTTTTGCATAACTGGTTAACCGTAAGAGATAGAGGAAGATAAAACGTACTACATAAAAGATGTGGATCTCGTTAAAGGACATAATTTATGTCACACAGTTTTTTTGAAGATCTAGCCATTTTGAGAGAGTCCCTGCTATTGGTTTCAATTTTAAAAAACTTACATTTTTCTCAAATGGGAATTCCTCTTCAGTTTCATATCTCCCTTGTTTTACTCCTAGCCGTGGCAATGGCAGAGCAACATCTTTTAATTTTTTTTATTATTTCTTTAGCCTAGTGTAATTTCTTATTTTCCTCCTGCATATAAGGAAATGTGACCATTTGTATTAACACGTATGTTAATCAACATGATGTAGATAAAATGATTATCATAGTTTGCTGAACAGATACCGAAAGTCATTTGAATGGAGCACGTCAGATGTTTTGCTTCAGGAGGTTACTTAGAAAGTGACAGCTTTAACTCCACCGTAATCCAGCCCATCAGAATGTCGGAGGTTGGGAGTGAGGGAAAGGTCACATGATTACGTTCTACTCCCTTCGACATGTGCTACGATGCCAGTCTGAGTTAAGATATGTTTATTTTCTCTACACGTACTATGGACATTGTGTATAGAGAAGATATTGCATTTCATCCAAAAAATCGATACCGAGATTTCACGGGAAATACACGTTTTAGGGTTCCTGGTATCCAAAAAAAGCGTTTTAGAAAAAGGTCCGTGTGTCTGTGAACTGTTGGTAAATTACCATATCGATATTTAAGCCAAGTATCTTCCAGAATGCGGCACGAAGATTTTTAGTAAAATCCCCCCCCCAAACTACACTTTACAAGGAAAGAATTTCGAAAATTTTGATTTTCTCGAAAATAGTTCTAACATTTCGATTAAAATACCGTGTATTAAGGAAATTTATATGGCATATAAAATGTATATCTTGAATTTTCTAGAAATAGCCCTAAATATCTCTTCATACTGAACGAATTTTGCTGAATTGTGCGTAACTGGTAAACCGTCAGAGATAGACAAAAACTTACTGTAGAAAAAAATGTATTTCATGTAAAAATACACAATTTATGTCATATGCGCTTTTTTTCGTGGAATTGACCATTTCTGAGATATTCCTCGTTATTTATTTCATATTTAAAATACTTAAACTTTAATCACACGAAAAACTGTAAACTCCTGCCCCTGCAATAGAAACGGATTTCAACCACATGGCATGATTATCGTAATAACCTGGTATATTACTTTATTTCCGTTCTACTTACAAGGAAGCGAGTAGTTGAGTTTATTTCGATTATCATAAAGTAGACAGAATAATTTGTTATATTGATGTAGAGAAAGTTATGTGAATGGAATACCTCAGATTTTTATGACCATGATTTTTACATTTTGTCGAATGTTTGCAAGTGGTACTGCATTCCTTCTAGAAACGTTTGACAGTTCGTGTAATATATTGCGTAGTTTCATTCACTGGGTGGGTATGAATACGTCCGAACATAATATTGCCCATTCCTGCTGTTCTGTCACGTCTCTGCTTCGGGCAAATGTGTTGCGGTGTTACTATATATACAAAGACTGACACACGCACGCACATACACCACATCATTGCCATATTCATATTTCACGGGTTAGGGGTCATATCATCAGGTGATCTCAGTGCTGTACAATTTGCAACGCACCAGAGTGGCAAGCCTGCTCTTCTAAGGGGACGAATAATTTGTCCGGTATGCCATTTCGCACCCTGAAATAACGCAGAAATGTTTGGGCATAATATTTGTTTTGTTATTGTATAGCTTGCCGTGTAATATGATGTTTTAATAACTTCCAGTACCTATACTTATAGGTCGGCTGTTAGTCTTTAGTTAGTTATTATTGATAATGTTGCTCTAACAAACTGATTGAAAGTTAGTCGCGAATTTATCTCTAAGCAGGAACAGCGATCGGTAATGAAATTTTTAAAGATAGCACAATAAGTGCAGCTTTTAGATTTATTCACAACTGCAACAAAACTTCCAACTAATGTTTTAATAATAAAATAAAACATACTTTGGAATAACCTAGCTGAAACTGTAAGTAACATTAGTTTTACTTTCTCTACACCTACTATGTACATAGAGTAAAGAGAAGGTATTCTAATGCACCCAAAAATGCGCTGTCGAGATTTCAACGCAAATATGTTTTGCAATTCATTGAGTCCAAAAACTATTTTTTGAAAAAAGGTGTGTGTGTGTGTGTGTGTATGAGTGAGTGAGTGCGTGCGCATAGCATAGTTGAAAAACTAAAATATCGTTAAATACCAAATTTGGTGTTATATCTTCCAAGGATATAACACAAAGATTTTCAAGACCCCCCACCACTTTGCCCAAATGGGTAGTGTGGTGGTAGCGTGTGTGCCTCACATTCAACAGATCGTGAGTTCTCGCTTAGGGTGAGTTACCCGGATAAGGTTTTCTTCAGGGTTTTTCCTTATCCTGACAGGACGAATGTCGAGCAACTTAAAGTTCCATGGACTTCATATCATTTGAGCATCATTTCACCAATTTCATTCATCGTCCGATATGACCAACCAACCAGATTAAAGGATGTTAAGCTACAAAAATAAAAAAAAAAAAAAAAAAAAAAAATATAGATCATACCCCAAATTACCCTTGTCATGGAACATTATTCGAAAATTTTGATTTTCTCAATAATGGCTAACGATTTTGATTAAAATACCTTATGTTTAAGATATTTTTATGACAAACGAAATGTATATCTTGAATTTTCTGGGAATTGCCTCTGAAAATTTCATAATTCTGAATGACTCTTGTATGACTGGAAAACCGTAAGAGATAGACCAAAACTTACCACAAAAATGTAAATCTCATTAAAACTCACAAATTATGTTATATATGTGTAGTTAACAGTTTCGAGATATTCCGGATTATTGGTTTCAATTTTAAACCATTTAAGCTTTTCTCAAACGGAAAGATATCTTTCTTCTCTTTGCTCATTTGTGTACTCCTAGCATCATTTCTTCAACTATCCTTTGTCATTATTATTCGTAAAGCTTACCAATGCTTTTTCATGCAGAAATAGCTTTAGCGTTAGCAAATTCTTTCATGCAGAATCGTACAAATAACAGGGAATCTTTAAAATTAGCATATTATTCATATTAATATACACATATAGATATTGCAACTAATTTTATATTAATTTATTTTGACCACCTTCAACCAGGGTTTATGATTTAATAATTATTGATTTATCTATTATGGTGGGTGATTAATTATTAATTTACCAGCAATGTAAACAATAACTACTTCACCTGCCTGGGTAGTGTGTTGGTAGCGTATCTGCCTCACATTCAAAAGGTCGTGAGTTCGAATCTCGCTTAGGGTGAGTTACCCGGTGAGGTTTTTTTCGGGGTTTTCCCTTATCCTGAGAAGACGAATGTCGAGTAACTTTAAGCTCCATGGACCCCGAGATCATTTGAGCATCATTGACCAGCCAGATTAAAGGACGTTAAACTAAATAAACAAAAAATACTTCAACTGCCGATGTGTTGACCACAAATTAATAGTTCCAGCAGCGTTTAATAACAAAATAACGAAGTTCAGTTATATAATAGTTTGGATGCATTAGTTCCCATATTCTCTTTGCACTTTGTAGTTAGTGTGTACATGTTTCTTAATGTTGGTCGTATTTTAATTTTAATTTCGCTATATATTAATTCTCCCCTAGCTTTTGAATCCCTTCGCAAGTGTTGGGGTCTAAGCTGACTCCAGGAAGATTAAATAAGCACATACGATTATGGTCATTGTTAGAAATGTGTGCGCCACAATAACAACTCGAATCTAGCTATTTCACAGCGATAAAATATCTAGCTGCTCTGTTTAGTGCGAGCGAAGCTCAACCCGCATTTCGGGGATAAACCTCGAAACAAGGAACTGATGATTTACCAATAGGACAAGTTTTAATTCTTTGTAAATTTATGGATTTCGCATAGAAGAGGGACTATGACCGAGCGAGATGCTCCGCGATATGACCCGTGAACCGGCGGGTTCGATTCCTCTCGACCACTTTTTTTTTTTTTTTTTTTTTTTTTGCTGATTTCCCTATTTACATTCCTCCCCCTTGTATGATTACTGGTTTTACTGTTCCTTTGCACAAACCCTTGCCCAAGGCGGGACTCGAACCCACGATCCCCTGCCCACGAAGCACCAAAGCTAGACGCCGTAACGAGGGTGGCCATGGGGACCGGCACCTTGGTGTCCATTGGTTTTTGCATAGTTCTCCCTAGTCGGTGGCTGAATAACAGGGAGATCGGTAATCTATCACGATTTTTAATGTATCAGTCGCCATTCATTTTTCAGGTGTGTTTCTTTGTTTCGTGGCGTACAACACAGCCGTACTGATGTGCGAATGCTTGCCCAATGGTAATAGGGACACCAGAGTTGCTTGGTTGATGGGTCGTTCTTCGCCCTCTTTAGCCAGCTTCCGCAATGGGATGGTATTCGAGCCTGGAACTGTTATGACCCTCCACGCGTCTCTGTGGTCTATAGCTTCCTTGGTTCCTTCACTTCATCTTTTCCTCCTCCTCGGGGCGTGTTTGCAGCAATAGTTCTTTGCATCTAATCACGCGCTTTGTGTGACAAATAAAATCGCACTTAAAAGAAAGCTAGTTACCTATGATGAATATACTGTACACTATCTTTCAAAAGTTTATTAGACCTACATATCAGAATTTTCATTCCTGCCCTATCTTGTCCTGCCCTGTCCTGTTCTTAAAGTAGCCCTCCGTGGTGTAATTGTTACCTTGCCAACTTCATACACCCAAGGTCTCGAGTTCAAACCCGGCGCAGGACGATGGATTTTTTCAGGCGTAAAAATCCTTAGTAGAGCCGTTGGTACCATGTCGTAGATTTACGATACGTAAAAGAACCTCACTACTGATAGAGAGGCCTCTGAGCAAAATTAAGCGGTCTTTCACGTCCAGTGTAAAATGGGACGCTGAAAGCTACAGCAGTTAAAGAGCGTCCATAAATAAAACGCAGTTTCATTTTTTTTTCCTGTTCTTAAACTATGTGGAATTTCAATATGTTACGCAATATTAAAGTTTTCTGCTGCAAACCAAAACTTCTCATGTTTAAAACTGCGAATAATATAATGTTTCTTTTTTGTTTTTTTGTTTGTTTTTTTTGTGTGTGTGAAGAAAACTTAATAAATGTGATTCCTTTTTTTATTAAATAAGTTACTCTTGATTTGATGCACCAATGAGTTTTTATTGAGCTGGGCTTATCTGAAATGCCTTATGGGATGTTATCACTTTTTAATTTAAAAATGCACCATGAATATATATTCACTGCTGCATTTGAAGTTTTCGGCAAATGGAGCTTTTGCAGCCCTGGCCACATAGATCGCAGGCTTCTTATTTGGTCATGATAGAAAAACATACTTTATCGAAAACTTCAAATGCAGGAGAATTTTAGAAATGACTATTTTTATTAGAAAATTAAACAAGATATTTGGTTCTCAATGAGATGAAAGAGTCTTCATAATGTTTTAAATTAAAAAAGTGATAACACCTCAAGAATTATTTCACGTAAGCTTACCTTCATAAAACACAATTGGGTTGTATTCATTTAAAATAATTTTTTTTTTTCATAAAAGTGCATCATTTTTGTGAAGTTTTTATCTCAGAAAAATTATTATATTACCCATAAGTTTAAAGATCAATCTTAATTTTTAAGAGGAATTTAATGCATGCGTAAAAGTATTAAGATATAACATATGGTTAACGACAGTAATCAAAATTATGATATATATGTACGTCTTTAAACTTTTGATGGACACTGTACTTTTGAAACAACCAAAACCATACATAAAATCTATTATATGTAAAATACTGTGTCTTCACATGTATATTTAGACAGGAATTTATTTGGCACAGCAAATGGAAAGTTTTTTTTTAATTTTGAGCAAAAAATACAAATTTTACCGTTGTGTTTGATATAGGTCATACATTTTTGGCGCATCTATTGTAAATTTCAAAGCAGATACATTTTGTATGCGAAAAATAGTATAAACTGATGTTGCTTTGATTGTAAATTCCGCTTGGTTGTGTAGGTTTCCAGCTGCACTGCAGTACACAATTTTCACGTTTTAAGCTCTACTGTGTCATAATTTGCGTGCGTCAGTATTTGATGCTATCTTCGGATCAATAACACAATATAATGAAGTTTTGTGATGTGGAATGATTCTACTTTACTGTGCAACATTTCACTGTTTGTTTTACTCTTTGTAATCAGCTGCAGCTCAGAAATGAAGTTAAATATGTTTAATTTATTTTAACACGCTTGTAAAATTGTGACATACCTATATCCAAATTATCTGCAGCATTCTATCTGATCTTGAATTCTACTCGTTTTAAAGATATTTTAACTAAAAATTCTGTAAATGTTCTCGAGCTTTTAGTCAGGTAAGAACATGGATTTACTCTAACGTTTCGAAAATGATTCACATTTAGAAGGTTGAGAAAATTTAGAATTAATACGTCATTAGGAAAGCTTCAGTTCTTACTTTATTGTATTAGATATTTGGAAAAAGAATAGAGTAATTGCTTCATATTGCTTAATTTATTTGGTGTACAAAACCGCAGTGACATTTTATAACTAAGCATTTTCTTATTATATGTGAGAAATACAACATCTAAAACTTATAGGAAATAACTCTAACACACTAAAATAATAGGGATGGGCCTTCGATACAGTCAATACTTCGATACTCTCGATACCCGGTGGTATTGAAATATGTCTAATACTTTAAAATTAATCTTTGATATTTTTTCAATACCTACTAAGTTTTACATTATTGAAGGAGGAGACTTAACGCTAGACATTAATTGCGTTTATTGTGGATGAATGAATGCAACACTCCAAGAGACTTTCTTTTTATTTTCATTTTTTTTAAATAGCTTAACGTTCTTTTACCCGGTTGGTTATATCGGACGATGTATGAAATTGGTGAAATGATCTCAGGGTCCATGGAGCTTAAAGTTACTCGACATTCGTATTCTCAGGATAAGGGAAAACCCCGAAAAAAGCCTTCCCGGGTAACTCACCCTAAGCGATTCGAACTCACAAACTGTTAAATGTGAGGCAGACACGCTGCCTCCACGCTACTCAGGCTGGCCATAGAATCATGTGTTTAATTTAAAACATGCAAAACAATGGACTCAGCATCGAACTTTTGTTGGTTATTGTACCTACCTATGATAACGAGAGAGGGCCAGGCGGGAGTGATGAGGTGAGAGGATACACTGGGCGGCAACAGCACAACAATGACAGTATCCCTTCAGTTTCTAGATAAACGCACCCCGCCAGCCGTACAGGCAGACCAGGGACCCCGTCCCCCACAGGGTCTAACGTCCTCACCAGGAGATAGTCTTCATCTCGGCAACCAGTCGAATCTGGACACAATGAGCATCCATATTCCCTGCCACGCTGCACCGAGCGTCAACGTTGACACTTCCAACTCTGAAAGAAATCAACGGTTAATGGATGAATGAAATGACAATTGGAACAACGGGGAGGGACAGGAAATTCAGGGGATGAAAGAAATACCCAGTATTCGCCTGACGATCCAGAGAAACCCCAAACGGCTATGAGAATCGAACCAGCGAACTCTCGAATACGGGCCACAGACGAAACCGCTTAAGCCATCCCGCTGGTAGCAGTATACACGGATGCTCGTGTAACATGCAGCGTTAAGTGATTTGTGAATGAAGCTGATTAGTTAACGCTACAAAGCACATTTCTGCAATAACATATCTTTGTGACTCACTCTCAGCCATTGCAATTACAAACGCTGATATCGAGATCTGAGTAACCAGCGCAAAATAAGGACTAAGACCTACGAAAGTACAGCGCATGGAACTATGCTCATTCCTTCTATCTGTTTAAATAAGTATAACTCGGGACGCGAAGATAGCTGAAAAATACGCCCTAGATTAATTCCCATATCAATCTGCAACAGTGATATTGAATAAAACATGAGTGAATTGTGGATATTCTGACGTGTGCAGTAGTAATAACAGCACAACGGGGTATAAAATATTCAGGAAAACACTTATGTGCGCTGATAAATCACACACTGCAATACATTTAAAGATCCATGTTACATACATAAACCGAGAGTGTTTTACTTTATGGAACATTAGAATTAATAATGTTTGCAGCTTTTGGATAAATTATATTAAATTGAATATTATATAAGCCATTCATATACACGATTCAGTGATCAGAAGTTTATTTAAGTCTTATCAGATGCTTTCTTTTAATGTGAATTAACTGTTTCCTTCACACTAGGCGTGTGTGGGACAGAAGTGAGAGAGACAAAAATTAACATAAAACGACCTAATAGTTGGTTAACTACAAAGCCCGGAACTTGAGTATTTACGGAGTTTGTAAGTCGCCATTGACGTATGACATCTCAAAATAATTATATCTCCTTGTAATTTAGTAGCAAAAACGCGGTTCATTTGAATTAAGGTAGTGCCGACATGCTACTTACGTAGCTGAGTAGTCAGAGGAACTGGTCTGAAACAGGAGATCCGTGGTTCCAATCCCGGGTATGGCATTGAATTTTTTAGTATACCTCTGTCTCTACGGTTTTCTTTTAATTTGTTACCTTTATACCCTGTCCTTAATCGGCAACATTTCCCTGTAGAACATAATTACCTGTCATTGCGTTTCTTTAATTTTAATCATTAGGCCACTCACATATTTACTCTTCCAGACTCTGGAGAGGATGAAGAATAATCTTGGCTTGAGGAAACATTCTCTCCCACACCAGGAATTGAACGCGGGACCCCTCACACAGCAGGACGGTGCTCTACCGACTAAGCTACGGACAACCTATCAAAAAGTATTGGACAGATGATATAGAAAATACATATCTACCATGTAAAGGATCTTGATTGACATCAATGAATAATCCATTCATTTATTAGAAGCTTTATAAAGTTTTAATTATCACATTAAATTGCACCGAGGTTTAGTGACTTTCTAATTCTCTCATTCTCTGAATCTGCGTACATTCTTTGAACCTCAGTTTGCATCTCATTTACAGACTTCTATTTCGAAGCTTACTTACCCGCTGTCGAAATGAATACACTTTTTAAAAGTTACTTCAATCCTCACTTGTTTTGAAGGCTGTAACTTGGAAGTTATTAATTTAATAACTTTATTCAGTATTTTAAGAGAGACCATGTGACTTTGGAGTTAATTAAAACTTTTAAATAGCCTGGCAAGTGAAGACTGAAATTGACGACTCTAATTTCCAAACTTTTCCTACGTGTTTTTCTTAGAAAAAACTGGTAATTTATATTGATTCATTTCCTCGGAGTGTATGTGGTTCTGATGAATGTACCAGGCCTGCGTCCCTAAAGAGTTGAGTAGTCTCAAGGGATCTTATTGGGAGGGCAAAGCCAGATATACATTATTGCTAATAACTCGCGGTGGAGCATTTCATGAATTGCTTCTAATGAAACAAGCCGTGATGATGTGGCTGAGTCCTATCGGAAGAAGTCGAAATTGCATTCCGATGATATTGCACCCTTAAAAAATGCAATACCGTTAGACATACGTATCGATATTAATAATTCTGTTGGAGTGGCTTGATCGAGTTTCTGAAAGTGTGTGCCACAGCAACCTAATTCAGGACGTGTGACAGGAAATGTATTTTATTTTTACCTTCGTCATAGCTTTCCTTTTACTTTTTCTATTGTACATAGTAAATATCTAGAGATCCACCCAAAAATTCGATACAAAGAATCCACTAGAAGTATTAGTTGTATGGTCTCCTGTATACGAAAAAGCATTTTTAGAAAAACGTCCGTGTGTGTACAACATAACGACGAAAAATAGGTTAGGCTTTATAATTAAGTTGAGCATCTATCAAGGGTGAGAAATGAAGATTTTCAAGAAAATCTCCACCCAAACTATCCTTTACTTGGAAAAAATTCGAAAATGTTGTTTTCTCAATAATGGTTATAATGATTTTGTAAAAAATGCCGTAAATTAAAGACATTTACTTACATAAAAATAACATTCATATCTTGAATTTTCGGGGAATAGCCTGTGAAGACCGCTTCAGGCCACGCCGTGGCTGAGTGGTTAGATCACTCGCCTCTCACCTAGACGGTTCAATCCTAAGCGACTACATGTGAGATTTGTGGTGGACAAAGCGGGGTTGGGGCGGCTTTTCCAGTTTCCCCTGCCATTAAACTCCTCCGGTGCTTCATCTATCATCAGTGTCATCGCCTGCGGTGCCTAAGTAGGGAAAGCGGGCGTTAAACACTATAGAAAAAGACCTCTTCATTCTGGATGACCTTCACCTAACTGGTAAACCGCAAGAGCTAGACAGAAACTTACTGTACAAAAATACAAAAAGGTATTACTCGTTAAAACATACAATTTGCCATTTACATTTTTTTATGTGGGGTTAACTATTGTTATTGGTTGCAATTTTAAAATATTTTTATTATATTATTTGTTTTAATCCTTGCCATAGAAAGAAAACTGAATTTCAATCACGTAGCAAACAGCTTTTAAAGGAGCTGACCATCGCTTTAGTCTAGTGTTGTTTTTTAGCTTATTTCAAGGAAATTAATAAGACCATTTATGCTAATGCTTAGGAAACTTTTATTAAAATGAAGTAGAAGAATAAGGATTTGCAAGAATAGCTCTTACAGGATAGGAAAAAAAAAAGTTACGTGAACACATAATATTTTCTTTCTCAAAAACGCATTTCAAGAGTTATCCAGAACCAAAGCTTCCTCTCTTGAAACAGGAAAGACGCCAATCTGGGGTGTTCCCTCAGTGCTAATCTTCGCTTCCTAAAAAGTCCCACCCCTTGCTTACGCAGGGCAGAAGCGGATTTGTCACTTAGCCCCGACAGCCCTAATAGAAGACTACCGAGGAATTTCAGTGGAAATGGCACAGTCTAGCTCGCCGACTTAACAGCTGTCTAGGCAATAACGGAGCACAACAGGACGTCGTCCAATAATCACCACCCACATGCACTCAATCTTTATGGGTATCCGGTTTAAATTGCTTGACGAGACCAACCCAATCCGAACGGTTCCGTGATAGTAAGGGCTGAGATATTTGGTCCGGAGTGCTTCTATTCACTATCAGTAACCTGAGGGGAACTTCACTCCTTTTTTATCTTTCTTGTCAACAATGAGTATAGGGTTCTTCTTCTTTATCTTATTCTGACAAGCGTTTAGAAGCGAAGTTTCCATCTTTCTCTGAGTCTTCCTATCTATCTATTCTACGGGATGGTTTTCAATATTATTTGTTTCTAGATTTAATTTCAGGCATCCTTTGCACTCGTAAGCACACCCTGTCTGTGTGAAGTGTTTATTCTATTCAAATAAAAATTATCCTGATTTAGCTGGAAATACATGGTTGCTTTTGCTTTGTATAAGATTTTATGAAAAGTTTTCAAGACGCAGGTTAATTTACAACCTGAGCCTTTAAAAAACTATGGACCTCCAGGCGCTAATCTGTACTAAAAGGTTTAAATTGTTTAGACTTTAGTATTATTTTATAAATACACAGATCCAATTTTTTTTTTCATTTTTAAATGAATCTGAACTCCTAAACATAAACCTTATGACAACCAAAATTTTATCATGATGAAATATTTGAAGAAGTGTTTTTTTTTTTTTTTTTGCACACAAGCTGTGTGTAGGACTGGAGTTGGTTAGTAGTCAGACCTAAAACATTCTCTGCCATAGCCGGAATTTGAAGCACTGACCTCCTGATCTCTAGGCGGTTGCTCTATGGCAATATGCCGGTAGGATATTAAATTTCTAAACTGACTTGCATGTTTTCCGATAAATCACAAGGTGATCTCAAATTTTTTAATTATTAAGCCAACTATTAGGTCGAGTAGTGTAAATTTAATTGTTTTTTAACACAAGCCATGTGTAGGACTGAGTTGGTTAGATAAACTAGAAAGACATGCGAGTCAGTTGAGAAATTTAATGCCGGGCCGGCATGTTTCCATGATAGCTCAGTGGTTAGAGCAACCGCCTAGAGACCAGGAGATCCGTGGTTCAAATCTCGGCTATGGCATCCAATTTTTCAGTCTGACTTTAACCAACCAAATACTAAAGCATTATTAGAAATCTTAATTAAGGGATGAATTTAATTGATACAAATAAAACGATTCTTTATATGACGAGAATATACAAATTGATGATTCAGGCAACTCTACACACACCTTTGATCGTCGGACGTTTCACAATTGTCTGAAATGTTTAAAAAATAGGATTGTTTATACAGAGAGTATGTTCAAAGAAACCTTTAAGGATTATTTTCTGAAATATCTAGAATATGTTTTAACAAAGCCAATATTCCCTTCCAACATAACACAAAGACCTTTGTAATTTGAACACTATCTATATTTACTATTTTGTTTCTAATTATGAAAGTCGCCTAATGAAATGCATTTTGAAGATATCAAACTAAGGAAAATCCTGAGTAAAGCGTTGGTATATTAGCAATGTGATTGAAAACATGTGTTATGCAAAACGAGAAAATGGTGGGGGGGGGATATTCTCTGACCTGATAAACTCATTAACGCAGCAACAAAGTAGGCTGAAACATAGCGCTCCATTGGGCAGACCAGCACTGGCATGGCATATTAAAAGCGATTTTGCTTTGTTTTAAAATGAAACCGAGCGGGAGATTAAACTCTCTCCGCCTAGTGAGAGACGCAATGTTCCCCCTCCACCCCTTGGACTGTCAACCCTTTGCAGAACCCATGGACTCCGCTAAGCGTGGTATTTATCTCACAGCGCAGGGTATTTACATGTGAATATATTGAGACGGGCTAATGACAGTGGAATGCTAATGAAAACAGATGACTGACACTCAAACCCTCACTTAATTTATAAACCTCAACGAAATTCTAAATACCAAAGTGAGCATTTCTGATGATGTTCTCAAAATGTGCTTTAAGTAATTGGGACTCAAAAGACTTTTAGCCATTTGTTAATTTCTCTGGAAGTACTGCATTCCACTAAAAATTAATACACATAGAAATGTCATCGGAAATACATATCTTTAAATCTTAATAATAATAATAATAATAATAATAATAATAATAATAATAATAATAATAATAATAATAATAAGTACAAAAAGAAGATGATAAATAACTTTAGAAAAACAGAGAGATTGAATAAAGTAACGACGAATAACACTATTTATATATTTCGGAGTCCCTCATTTCCCAAATTTCTTGTCCCAAATTTATCTCATTGTTGAAAAGGTTTGATATTTTTATATTTTATTTTTTCAAAAAATTCTAATGAATTCATTAAATAATGAATATATGAAATGTTTCTCTGAATAATGACATTAATTTGTGTATGACTTTTGTTTAAAAACAAAACGTGACATCATTTTCATTATAGTTGCAATTTTCTAAAATTTTATAGTGGGAAACTTTAAGAAATAAACCAAGTTTTACAAGTAAAGAGTGTAGATTTTCTTAAAATACGTAATTGTTTCCGAAATGAAATGTTTTGTGGTGTTCCCCTTGCCGAGAAATGAATTTTAATTTCTTTGAATTTAGCGGATTAATATATAGCACATAGAAAAATGCAATTTATAAGCACTAATTTAAAGAAGAAAGAGTAAAAATTCTGGTTAGAGAACATGTTTTCGTTTGAATCGTTGATGTTCCACTTTCAAATAAATCTGATGTGTCTCCCAAAACTTCGGCTCTTTTACATGTTTTTGAGTGAAAAGTTAAATGAATGACACATTCCCATTGAGAAAAGTTTAAGCATTTAAAAACAACAAAGAATGGCTGGGAAATAACTAATGCCACAAATATCTACATGACACAAATTGTGTGTTTTAAGGAGATCTACATCTTTAGTGCTGTAAGCTTTTCCTCTCTTACGTTTTACCAGTTTTGCAAAAGTCATTCAGAATGAAGATGTTCAGAAGTTATTCCCAGATAGATAAAGCTATAGTATATTTTATTTTTCATATAAATATCTGTAACAGACCTATTTTAATGAAAATCGTTAGAGACATTTTTAAGAACAAAAACAATTTTAAAGAGTATTTTGTGCTGGGGGAATTTTCTTGAAAACCTTCATGTCGCATCCCTGGAAGATGCTTAACTTGATAACAACTTGGTATTTAACGGACTTTTCGTTCTTAGCAATGCTGCCCACAGGTACATACACATAAACACGCGGATCTTTTTCTAATTTAAAAAATCTGATGTGTACCATTCACATGACTTTTTCCATATCCCTGCAATAAATAATTCTTAAAAAGCTTATACTTCTATTTACTTTATGCTAATCAGAAAAAATTAGCAGAAATAGTCTTATTACTCGCTTCCGTGTAAGTAGAAGCGAAATAAGGGACAACCGTAGGTTAAAGTGATAGTCAAAAGCTGATTTCTATGTCAATGAAGTTCCTTTGTTTATATGGATAGGAGTTGACAAGTTCCTGTATGAGAAAAGTATACGTTTTTCATAGCAGAAATCAAAAATAAGGAATGTCACAAAAACGACGAACTCCACGAAAAAAATGTATATAACATAAATGATGTGTTTTAAAGTGCTCTACATTTTTTGTGAAGTAAGTTTTTGTCCATCTCTTACGGTTTAGCAGTCATTCAAAATTTAGTAAAATTGATCCAGAATAAACTACTCTTCAGAGACTATTCCCAGAAAATTCAAGATATACATTTCATTTGTCAGGTAAATATATTTAATATCCGAAATTTTAATCAAAATCGTTAGAGCCATTTTTGAGAAAATCAAAATTTTCGAAGAAAGTTCCATGTAAAGGGTAGTTGGAGGTGGGGGGATTTTTCTCAAAATCTTCGTGTCGCATCCCTGGAAGATACTAAACTTAAATACCAAGTTTGGTATTTTCGTTTTGAGTTATCGTGTTCACAGACACACGGACACACACACACACACACACACACACACACACACACACACACACACACACGCACCTTTTTGTGAAAATGCTTTTTTTGGATATTGGAAGCCCTAAAACATATATTTCCGGTGAAATCTCGGTATCGAATTTTTGGTGGAGTGCAATACTTTCTCTATACGCTATGTACAAAGTGCGTATGGAGAAAGTAATAAGGTCCTCAAACGTGTATTTCCAGTGTATTGTCGATTTTTTGATGTAATGCAAAACTTTCTCTACCTACTATGGAAGAACAGAAATGGTGTATACTGTTGCAAATAGCTAAACTGATACAGCTTATTAAATTAAGGAGATTTTGTAATTTATTCTGCATTATTTTGATCGGTTCATAGACGTCTTGTCGTTAATGATGCACTCCTCTCCACCTACGCCTCTCAGTTACATGCGAGTAGTGCACCTGAAACAATGTGATACCTGAACCTTCGAAACAAGACAGTAAGAAGTGTAAGCCGACCTCTTTTTACTTTCTCTATACGTACTATCAACATAGTGTATAGAGAAGGTATTGCACTCCACCCAAAAATTCAATACTGAGATCTCACTGGAACTATATGTTGTAGTGTCCCCTGTATTCGAAAAAAGCATTTTTAGAAAAAGGTCCGTGTCAGTGTGTCTGTGAGCACCGTAACTCAAAAACGAAAAGTCGGTAAAATACGAAATTTGGTATTTAAGTTTACTACCTTCCAGGGGTGTAACCCGAAGATTTTGAGAAGAATTCCCCCACCCCAAATTACCCTTTACATGGAAAAAATTTCAAACATTTAGATTTTCTCAAAAATCGCTCTAAGGATTTTGATTAAAATACCGCATATACTTATATGCCAAATAAAATGTGTATCTTGGAATTTTCTGGGAATAGCCTCTAAATATCTTTATTCTGAATGAAACCGTAAGAGATGGTCAACAACTTATTACACAAAAATGTAGATCACGTAAAGCACACAATTTATGTCATATACGTTTTTTCGTTGAATTGACCACTTCTGATATATTCCTTGTTATTTGTTTCAGATTTAAGATACTTAAAACTTTTTTTTTCACACGGAAAGTTGTTGCATAGAAATGGATTTCATCCACATAGCAACCGGCTTTTAAAAGATCGACCATCGTTTTTTCTTGTACTTACAAGGAAGCAAGTAATTACGACAAGTTCTGCTAATGTTTATATCAATTATCATAAAGTCGATGGAAGAATATGCTTTTTAATAACCATTTGTTACAGTGATGAAGAGAAAGTCATGTGAATGGAAAATGTCAGATTTTTTGTTTACATCAGGACTGATGAAAACTACTTCCTGCTGCGAATCACCAAATACAAGTGATGGCACGACTATATAGGATCCCTATAGTTTCCAGATTGAGGCTCTCCGCCAGTCGGAAAAGTAGGCTGGGGACCTCCACCCTATATAAAAGGTCCAAGACCCCAAAAGGAGGTGCTCCATATACCGAAGAGCATAACTTTTCCTTGTCACGCTGCACCAAAACACCGTCACCACACTTTCAACCCTGAAACAGATAACAAAACGGGATGAGGAATAAGTGAATTGATTAATGGAACGATATGGAGGCTCAGGCAAACCGAAGAATGAGAGAAACCACTCCAAGGTTTGCCTAACGACCCGGGAATATCCTGAGAAATCGCATATGTCTGTGTGTGATCGCCGACAACCTTACACGAGACCTCCCAAATGCAAGACATCCCACCGTCCGCGACATTAATGACAGCGGCGGTCTGATTTTTCTCTACCGATTGTGCCTGCACAGTAATTGCATGAAAGGTTTCAGTAATGGAAGTTAATAACGATTCATGCCATGCAAGAATTACATTAATGTAAGATTTTTTTTTACTTGTCCAACATGGATAAAAACAGCAATTTGGAAGCGTTCCACGTGATAGTTAATCCTTGCTATAATTCTACAAAAAGACTCCATAGTAATAGTGCTAGATTGTCTCTCAAATAAAACCTCAAATTGATTACACGGCAATTGTGAATTTTGAAATAGTTCCACTGATTCTTGCTTCGTAAATTAATTAATGTCCCCCTAGAACCTAAAGCTGCTTTCACCAGTTTTAACAAGCTTGTAGCAGAAACGTCATAAGCTATCCCTTTTAAATAGTAAATCTTCTTTGCGTAAAAACTCAAGGTTCGTAAAAGCCATTATCCCGGCGGTACGTCGAGGCTGACTTTTCACACGCAGGTCCTGGGTTCGATTTCTGTCTGGAGCGGAGAATTTTTCTTTAACCGGAAACATTCCCTATTCCCCAAAGGTTCGATGGATTTTTTTTCGAGCGTAAAAATGCTTAGCATGATTTCCTTCGGAAGGGAAGTAAAACCTTCGTCCCGTATCGTAGATTTACGGCACGTAAAAGCACCTCAAGCCTAATAAAGAGGCCTTTGAGCAAAAGTAAGCGGTCTTTCACGCCCAGTACAGAATGGGACGCTGAGAACCACATCGGCTAAAAAGCGTCTATAAATAAAACTAAATTTTATTTTCATTACAGGACCTACCGTCAATGAGTTGTTTCTGAAGTCAAAGCCCCCTATATATCATAAATGTTAAAGGAGGCTATCTAAATGAAACAGTTGAGAAAATACAATGAATTTTTGTTGCTATGTAAGGTAGGTGATACAAATATGGCCACTTTAATTTGAGTTTTTTTATTTTCGTAATTATGGTACTTACTAAAAGAAAAGTATGTAATTAAGCATATTATGTATAATTGGCTATTCATATGAAAATATATAATGACTCACTTTAAATCCTATTATTTTTAATCTCAATTTTTTAAGAACGTTTCATACAGCATGTAATATGCCCATGTGAAGGTAATATGGCCAACTTGAATAAAAATGTATTATTATAGGGAAAGTACATATTTATTTTATTCTGATCTGAAATTAAGCGTAGTAGCATTATCTTACATATAATTATTATTGAATGAATACTACAGGCAGATTATCTTTCCACTCCATGCGCTGTCCCTTGAAAAGAATCCTAGGTGGGACAACAGTACCAACTGTATTCCCTCAACCGACGTTAGTGACACAAAATGTTCCCTTGGCATAAACGAGAGGATCTTTGTGCAAATGAAGTCGGCATCCCTTTTCGTCCATATTATAACTTTTCTGGGAATGTCATTAGATTATTTTCAAGGAAAATCTTACGAAGTGTAGCAAAATAGCCATTTACGACATACTTATTTAATTTCATTGCTCTGG
Source organism: Hymenopus coronatus (assembly GCA_030762935.1). Lineage (NCBI taxonomy): Eukaryota > Metazoa > Arthropoda > Insecta > Mantodea > Hymenopodidae > Hymenopus > Hymenopus coronatus. The sequence continues at coordinate 59,810,193 of CM060882.1, forward strand.
CTGGATTCATTCTTTGACTTTTCCGTTTAACTATCGCCGGATTTTTACCTAAAAACTCTTTAAGTCAATACCATGTTTTTTCTACTTGAAAACCTATTTTATATATTGTTCACCATACAAATCGAAACACACAACGTATGTCACAACCTTTGATGTCAGCGGAAAACCTACATCAGCAAGTCGAAATGTTCTTGAACATAGATCCTTCTCTTGCTCTTCATTTAAGACAGCCTTGCGGCCCAATTTATATTTCTCATTTTTATTTTCTAATAAATAAGGGCGAAGGATTCGTCGAGGAACATTATAGGTATCTGATAGAAGCAGCATTTGGCGTCATTTAATTAGAGTACATTTCAAAAAACATGATTTGTACCATTCACATGACTTTCTCTATATCCCTGCAACAAATTATTCTTAAAAAGCTTATGCTTCTATTTACTTCATGCTAATCTAGAAAAATTAGCAGAAATAGTTTTATTACTTTCTTCCTTGTAAGTAGAAAGGAAATAAGGGAGTAGCATAGGTTAAAGCGATAGTCAAAAGCTGGTTGCTATGTGACTTAAGTTTCTTTGTTTGTATGGTCAGGAGTTGACAAATTCCTGTATGAGAAAATTTAAGATTTTCGACCCTGAAAACAAAAACAAGGAATATCTCAAAAACGATCAACTCCAAGAAAAAAACGTATACAACAGTATACAGTACCGGAAAATTCACTCAGAATAAAGTAGTCTTCAGAGGCTATTCCCAGAAAATTCAAAATATACATTTTATTTGTCAGGTAAATATCTTTAATATACGATATTTTAATCAAAATTGTTAAAGCCATTTTTTAGAAAATCAAAATTTTCGAAAAAAGTTCCATGTAAAGGGTAGTCTGGGGTGGGGGGATTTTTCTCAAAATCTTCGTGTCGCATTCCTGGAAGATTCTAAACTTAAATACCAAGTTTGGTATTTTACCGACTTTTCATTTTTGAGTTATCGTGTTCACGGACACACGGACACACTGACACAATAACACACGACACACACAGACCTTTTTCTGAAAATACTCTTTTTAGATAAAGGGGACCCTAAAACATATATTTCCAGTGAAATCTCGGTATCGAATTTTTTGGTGGAGTGCAATACCTTCTCTATACATTATGTACATAGTTCGTATAGAGAAAGTAAAAAGCATTGGATATCAGGAAGACCATAGATTAAACTATGATATGCGCTGTATGAACAATAATCACTAAGTTCCTGAAAGAATATAAATAAATAAACCTCCAATACGAGAATTATAACTGCTCCTCGGTCCGTCAGCAAAACTCAAATTGTTCCTTCCATCTGCTAGGTTTTCAAATTATCCCGCAAGTGGTGCCGTCTAAGGAGACTACATACCTCGTGATTTGACATGCTGATGCCATCTCTTGGGAAACTTAACAATTACTAGCTGGAGAGCAATTGGCCATATTAGCTGCATTAGCCCTATTAGCATCAAGTACCTTATGCACTACAAGTGGGAAATTTTCGTTGTTCTGCCTTAAAGAAGTTTACATTACATATTGTCATGTGGAAGGAGTATACGAAAAGGTTTTACAATTAGCTAAACCAAAAAAAACAACAAAAAAACAAAAACATTATCTTATTTAACAATACATCTGAATAGCAAAAGAATCTCAAAATATTTGTCTAATAATGAAACCTAAACCAGATGAGTAATACGAAAAATTAACAAAACGAGTTCCTGAAAGCTGTCATAAATGGTAATAGATACGAAATGCAAGGAATACTTAATAACGATTGAAAGTCCAAATAATCAGTACCTACGTTAAAGCAGAAAACCGGAAAGGCGCCACTTAACCTGCAACTACAAATGGAGAGTATCCTATCATTCTGAGAATATTTAGTTGCGAGGAAAGATATATTGCGCGGGAACGTATTAAAGTACACGGCAAATGACAAATGGAATGAATTACTCGCCACACTGGAATGTAGCGTTTAAATGACTATAAATTATAACTAATCGAAAATATTAGTCTTGCAGGAATAAAGAGCAAATTAGCAGAAAGCTTATTCCACCAACCTAGTTAATACAGGATTTGCGTTCATAATATGCTTCAATGAACACTATTAGATCACGAAGTAGAAACAAATGGCCGTACTCCACACTATATCTATAACCATTACTGTGCTAGTTTTTCTCAGAGCATAATATACAAATTAGATGTTTAAATATTCTTAGCACTTAAAGGCCTATAAGGAAGTAGTAGAGTATGGTGATAACAAATGATAATTTAATAACCCTTCATAAATTATTAACAAATGATTCCGTAACATTGTTAATTTAATTGTTTTTTCACACAAGCCGAGTGTAAGATAGTAGTTGAATAAATAGAGTGAAACTGAAAAATTCAATGCCATAGCCGGGATTTGAATCACCTATCTCCCGGTCACTAGCCGGTCGCTCTAACCACTTGAGCTACTTGGCAACATGCAGGCACTGAATTTTTCAGTCTGACTCTCTATCCAACTCCTGTTCTATACACGGCTTGTGTGGAAAAACAATTAAATCGATACTAATTGACCATAATAATTGGCTAAACTGTGAAGCCCGGTACTTAAAGTACTTACGACGTTGTAAATCGTCATTGCGGAAAGCCATCTCAAAATAGTTTGAGAGCATCTTGTGGTTTACCTGGAAACATGCGAGTCAGTTGAGGAATTTAATGTAGTGCCGGCGTGTTACCACGGTGGCTCAAGTAATTAGAGCGACCGGCTAGAGACCGGAAAAATGTTTAATACTTTGTAGGATTTCAACAATTTAAATTTTGCTACTATCGTGGTTTAATTCGTTAGGTTTCTCAGTATAGTATCAGACAGTATAAATAACTAAATTTAAAGTACAGCTCTTCTCTTTGCTTCAGTTAAAATTCTGTAACTTAAAGTTTTTTGAGTAATAATGTGCAACGTTCTTCTGCAATAGCATATAGAGTATTAAATATAAAGAATTTTGACTTAACAAAATATGTTTCCCATTAAGCCTGGACAAAAGCATACCCTGGAATTGCAGACGTGAACCTCGCGAAGTCGTTGGCTTAATTTGCAGTCGTGGTTATTTCCCTAGCTGTCACTTCACCACGGCAGCCTAGCTCAGGGAGGATAGTTCCAACTTGGTCTCAACTGGGCAGCACTGTACTCCAAGGATAACGTGATCTGAAGTCGGTTACACTACCACGTCGACATTAGATAATGTCATATCCCATAGCGTCATTCAGCGTTTGCTGGCTGTAAAAGTGTAGGAAAGTACAAAGGAAATAAAAACTGATACTTCCGTTTCGTAGATATACGGCACGTAATGCTCAGAATGTGACAGTCGATGCGAGCAGAAGGTGGTTATTTCCAATATCTTTAGCAACTACCAGTAGGATGAAAAATGTTTCAGTATATATCACAGTTTTAAGACTAAAAACTCGTAAACTATGCATTTCTGGACCATTGTCCCGTCAATACTTGCATCTATGGTCATATTGGGAGCTTTTGCTAGAAGCACCCCATTGATGTAGGTTCATAAACGTTTTTAATGATTTTCTTTGTCTTCAAAAATACACATTCACACACACATACTTTGGGGGATAGGGAATGATTCCGGTTAAGAAAAAGTCCCCGCCTTAGCCGGAAATCAAACCCAGGACCTCTAGGTGATAAGTCAGCTCGCTGACCACTTGACCACGCAGGCAGTCCATATTTGCATTGTTTACATATCAGAAATTGTGCCCCTATTCCTGCAATATTGTGTATGTTTAGGAATCATTCTGTCTGTGCAGGGTCGGAATGGCCTCGGCAACATCTATGTATGGGCTAGCGGTGACGGAGGTGAAGACGATGATTGTAACTGTGACGGTTATGCTGCTAGCATGTGGACCATCTCCATCAACAGCGCCATCAACGATGGGCAGAACGCACATTATGATGAGAGCTGTTCTTCCACACTGGCTTCTACCTTCAGTAATGGTGCCAAGGATCCTAACACCGGAGTGGTGAGTTCATATGTATGTCTTCGTATAACAATGTTCTGCCAATGCCAATGTTGCAAATAAATCTCATAAAGCACAGTTGTTAAAAGTGCGTTATTACCTTAGTTGCTTTTACAGCTTATAACATTTTATTTGGAGTCTAAATATTGGTTCCCAAACAACTTCTCATTGCAATAGAAACCACTTCTTCCAAATTATAGCGCCAGTGAACTCATGGAAACTCTGGATAAATAAAGAAGAATATAGAAATTCTTAATTTTCCTTTAGATTTTCTAGAAATAAATCACTGCAACTTTTACAGAATTTCAAAATGAATTTTGTTGCAACAAGCTGTTTGCCTTGTGATTTTGTCATTTAATTCTTTCGATTATGTTCTATTTTTAGAGTTACTCGAGAGTTCCTCAAAGTATGGAATCTAACTTCAAAAAATGTCTTAGGAAGTTTCTTTTCCCTGAAGAAGGAATTACAACCACAATATAGGCTATGCTAAATTATTTTGGAAGCATATTTAAGACAGCAGTCTGCGCCTGCGTCTGGATTAGCAAAGGGTAACGAAAACTGTTTTAAGGAATACTAACTACTCACACACACTAGCACTAAAAATAATTCCTAAATTACATTCACAATTCAGTTAAAAGCAGCGCCATGACCCCTATCGAAGTTCGCTTCTAACAGAGAGGGCAAGTCACGTTCCTTCGACTTTTCCCCACTTTTACCTCATTTCTTTCCGCAATAACTCAGTCCCAGGTAGAAGTTCCGTACGGATCAAAATCACGAACTGTCGCGATACTTCTTTTTGCCTAATGTACATTATTGTCCCTATATACGAAAATAAATGCAAATTATTTGTTTGTCCTAAAATATGCAAAAGCTAAACAGCTTACTACTGGCCATACCAAAAATCTCAACATTAACAAAAACTACGTCCTCCTTGCTTAGATCATACCTAGGGAAACAACTAGAGTATTTCCGAATGGGAGCGAATTACAAAGTAATTACTGTTTACCATAAGTTTTAAAAAGTGGTTAACAATTTAGTTAAATTAATCCATCATCCTTATTTACCAACAAATACCCGACCTTTGCTATATTTTGAAACAAAGGTTTACTCAACTTTGAATTAACCACATCGCGTAGTGTCAATAAATCAAGCAATGTATTCCATTTCAGTTGGCTTATATCAATATAAACATGCCCCTTCGAACGAATTTGACCTCACTCAAGCCACTCATACAGTTTGAGGTTGACTATGCAGCAAAGTTCGTGTAGCTCCCTCTTGACTTGTAAGTTCGAACTGCACTAGTGAGGACTTCTATGAATTAGTTACGAACATGCCTCAATCACTGTTTTTCTATTTTATGCCACATTTTCTCGTTCCAGTTTTGGCGTTTTCATACACAACAAATGTTTGTAATATAAATACTTTGAAATATGAAAACACATATAAATAGGATAAATTAAATGGTTTCTTGCAGTTTTAAAATAAATTAGGCTTAGTTGTAGCATTTTAAAGCGTGTTGTTACTGTGCTTTTCACTCCATTGATACTCTTTGAATTTTTGGCCCGTTGGTTAAACCTGGCATTTCACGATCGAAAACCATACAGCTGTTGCTAATTTAAAACCTGGACAATAAATGGCCCAGTGTCGCTGCACCAATATGTTTTTATAGTAACGTCTCAAAGCCAGAGATGTTCTTAAATATTATTAGAAATCGATTGATTAACTGTTTCATATAGCAACACTAGTGCAAATTCTGCTCCAACGATCCTTCAAAGTTTTGAATGCAGTTTAACAGAAGGTCATTACGAACGATTAATGATGCTCAAATGAGCACGGATTCCATGGAGGTTAAAGATTCTTGACATTCGTCTTTGCGGATAAGAGAAAATCTCGGAAACAAAAAACCTTATCCGGGTAACATCTTAACCGATATTCGCACTCGAGACCTCTGAAATGTGAATCCAACAAGATACCTCCACATTACAGAAGGTGGGATGCATCATATGTCAGACCTATCATGTGACCTATAAGAACATAAATGCCTAGAATTTGAATCTTGCATAGCTGCGTATAGGGGTAACTTTTTACTTGTCCTATAATTATTTTACTTTCTCTAGCACGTATGTAAATGTATATGGTAGATAGAGAAGATATCGTATTTCATCCAAAAATTCGATGTCAAGATTTCGCCGGAAATATGTTCTGAGGTCCCCTTAAAAACACTATTTGAAAAAGATATCCGTGTGTGTGTGGGTGTGTGTGTGTGTGTGTGTGTGTGAACAGCATAGCTCAAAAACTAAAGGACCGTAACATGGTAAACTTGATATTTAAGTAGCATCTTTCAATGATACGACACAAATATATTCAGGAAAATCCCTTTTCCCAAACCACCCTTCTGAAAGTGGTACTAACGATTATGATTAATATATCGTATATTAAAGAGATTTACATTACAAATAAAATGTATATCATGAATTTTCTGGCAATAGCTTCTGAACACCTGTGCTTCCTTGTTGAATTTTGCTGAAATTATTGAACTGGTAAACCGTAAGATATATACAAAAAATTTACTAAACAAACAATGTAGATCTTGTTAAAATACGCAATTTATATGATATACAATTTTTATTGTAGAGTTTACCGTTTCCGAGATATTCCGTGTTATTTGTTTCAATTTTAAGCTACTTAAACTTTTCTCAAACGGTTATATATTTCTTTCTCTCTCTTTTGTTTACTCCTGGCAAGCAAAAGGAACGGAATTTCAATTGTTTCGCACAGTGACCGGCTTTTAAAGGATTTGACTACTACTTTAGCCTCATGCATTCCCTTATTTCCCTTCTACTTACAAGGAAGCAAGTAATAGCAGCAATTCTGCTAATGTTTATCTGGATTAGCATGATTGGATAAAAGGATATTATTTTGTAAGACAAGTTTGTCTGCGGAACAGCTAGAGAAAAGTCATGTGAATTGACATCAGATGTTTTCCTTAGTGTTTTAACCGGTCTTCTTCTTTCGTATATAACCAGAGCTTCAGATTTTATCAACAAATTTATGAAGAACAGAGTTGGTGATTTATCTTGAGAGTGTGAAAGTACAACAATGTATTTTTACTATTATACAAATGTAATAATAATATTCACATCATTTTAATATATAAAAGTCAGTGTGTATGTAATGCATGAATGTAATGTATGTATGCGCTCTTTGTAAACTTCTATACCGTTGCACCGATTTCGGCCAAACTTGGCTCGATACCTTTGACACAAGGCTTAATTGCTGTCTAGCTTAGAATTCAAAAGTCTGTCCTATTTCAAAAAATAATCTTTCTCATTGATTGTAGTAATAACTCGAAAATTGCCAATTAAAAAAAGCTTCTTGGGCTTTCGTGGCCACACAAAGTAACAGCGAGCTTTATTCGTTAATATATTATATGATATTGATCATGAAGTAATAAAACATTCGGATAATTAAAACAGCTATTATGCTCGCACTAATGCAAAGGCGATAGAATCACATGGTTGAATAACTATTAAGTAATTTCGAACTGTGTTATATTAGACTGCAATAACAGCAACATCAAACCAGACAAAATGGTTCTTCATTATAATTCTATTTATCTTCATATAATTATTTATTTTATATCGATGTAAAATTAAAATAACACAAAAGGCTTCAGTATTATTGCACGATTACAATATTTATATGGTGCTCATATATTACTAACAGATAAATCGATAATTCGATGTTAAAATCCATACATTCTGTGATCACACGCCGATGTTTGGACACTCACTTATCATAATTTGTAGTTTTTTAATGTTGTAAACAGCGGATTGTGATGTTTTATGAGCAGAAAAGCAAAGCAGATAGTGTATAGAAATTATAAGTGGGCATGAATAACAACAATAGCATCAAACTAGACGAAGTACCTCATATTTTTCTTCCACTTCTCTTTTATGTTAGTTTTGTTGGGAGTTTCTTGCGTTCTTTTAGTATTTTATGCATTTTGGTCAAAATAAACAAAGATATATTAACGTTACTTAAACTGGTATTACTTCTTCTCAACTGGAGTTTTCTCTGTAAATATCGACGAGTCAACCTAAATGTCACAACGTGAATCAGAGTTACATTTGGAGTAACATATCATTGTAATACTTATGGCTGTTCAACCTGATTTGGCATATTGTTTTCTCAGTTACATTTTTTTCTTTGTAGCGTCCTAATTTTTAATTGACTATTTGTTTGGGTGTGTTGTTTAACAATTTTTTAAAATATTTCTGAAGAAACACACGGCTATTGAACAAGGATGAATTTGGAAATAATAAACTATCTAACCACGGACAAGGCCAGTTATTTCAGCTAGTATACAGAAATGGAGTTTCTATAAAATATAACCATTATAAAAGATAGCTTCACTCACACACCAAATATGGAATAGAAACACTTTGAACTCCGACCAGTAACAAATGTCAGCCCTGCAAGTTCTTTTTTCATCATTTTGACGTGTAATTTCCCCTTCTTTCACATCAGTATATCACGATTAGTTCTGATTTCGATCTTTTATATCTGATAAGCAGCAGTGCCGAGGGCGATTGGTTTGGACCACTCGCCTATCTCTAAGCGGCCCGAGCTCGAGCTAGAGGACCGCATGTGAAATTTGTTGTGTACAAAGTGGCATCTCAGAGGGTTTTCTCCGAGTTCTTCAGTTTCCCCCGCCATTCATTCCACTACCTGCTCAATAATGACCTTCCCTTTCTTCCAGTTCACCGTCAATTTATACCATCGTCTTTCATTTCATACCAGGCATCGGACTGATCAGCCATACTCTCTCTGATAGTCGTCTGCACAACAGGCCGATTCCAGGTGCTGGCTTGAAAGCTCTGGTGGAGGTCGGGTGTAAGACCTCCATAAGAGGAGGGTAAATCGTGAAAGAATGAAACGTTCATGCCAATCGAGAAATAAATAGCAGAAATAGCCTTATAACTTGCTTACTTAAAAGTAAAAGCGAAATAATGGAGTACCATAGCTTAAAGCCATAGTGAAAAGCTGGTTGCAATGTCATTGAAGTTCCTTTGTTTGTATGCACAGCAGTTGACAAATCCCTGAATAAGAAAAGTTTGTTTTTTAAAGCTGAAACCAAAAACAAGCAATGTCTATAAAACGATCAACTCTATGAAAAAACTTATATAACATAAATTGTGTGTTTTAACGTCTTCTACAATTTTTGTGTAGTAAGTTTTTATCTATCTCTTATGGTTTTGGAGCTATGCAAAATTCCGTAAATTTCATCCAGAATAAAGTAAGTTTCCGAGGCTATTCCCAGGAAATTGAAGATAAACATTGTGTTTGTCAGGTAAATATCTTTAATATACATATTTTAAACAAATCGTTTGAGCCATTTTTAAGAAAATCAAAGTTTTCGAAAAAAGTTCATGTAAAGTGTAGTTTGGGGTGGAGGATTTTTCTCAAAAGCTTCGTGTTACATCCCTGGAAGATACTAAACTTAAATACCAAGTTTAGTATTTTACCAACTTTTCGTTTTTGAGTTATCGTGCTCACAGACACACGGACACACACACACATACACGGACCTTTTTTCGAAAATGCTTTTTTTGGATACAGGGGACTCTAAAACATATTTCTGGTGAAATCACAGTATCGATTTTTTGGTTGGAGTGCAATACTTTCTCTATACACTCTGTACATAATACGTATAGAGAAAGTAAAAAGGTACCAATAACTCCTCCTCATATGAATTAAGATACGGTAGCGTGTAGTCCAAAAGTATCCCATTCATACACATACTAAAGGGTTTTATAACAATCCTTTCGCTCTTCTTGAGCTCTCTCTCTCTCTCTCTCTCTCTCTCTCTCTCTCTCTCTCTCACTCACTCTCACTCTCACTCCGTCTTTTTCTCACACACCCTCGGAGCCATACTCTAAATATAAATTTCTTGCGTAAACTATGAAAGAATAGAGATTTTTGGAAATGATTCATAAACTCAATAAACAAATGAAAAATATTTAAATATCATATAAATATGTAATTTTTAGTAAGGATAAAGTTAGTTATTATTGGGTGGGTAGAGTCACACTGAAAAATTCCATGCCGGGATTTCAATCAAGGATCTCCCGGTCTCTAGCCGGTTGCTTTACCACTGAGTTACCATGGCAATATGCCGGCACGGCATTAAACTTCTCAACTGACTCGCATATTTCCTGGTAAACCATAAGGTGATCTCAAGTCATTTTGAGATGACAACCCCAATGATCAGTTGAGAATGCCGTGCCGGCATGTTGCCATAGTAATTCAGTGGTAGAATAACCGGTTAGAAACCGGAAGATCTGTGGTTCAAATCCCGGTTATGGCATTGAATTTTTCAGTCTGACTCTACCTATCCAACTCCTGTCCTATACACGGCTTGTGTGAAAAAACATTTAAAACAATATTACTTATTATTGTTCTAAGGATATGGAAATAATACATAATGCATAAATAGGAAAGGACAATTCAATCAATACGCTGGCTGCAAATTGGAAGTGGTTTTTAGTGTTTATGTTCGTGGAATGAGTTTACATGCCTTTCAGAACATTATTGGAGCTGCAGCCAAACAGTTAACTTTACGTTGCGCGTTTGATTCTTGGATTGATTGCAACAACTTTTTTTTTTTTTTGTTGTGATTTTACACATTTATCGCAGATCCTCAGATTTTCTGTGAAATTATCGCTGATTTCTGCACCTGTAAAAGTCTCGGTATATGCATTTCTCTCTCAAATATATAAATAAAATAAACATTATTTTTATAGTTTCAGTTTAGTTGGTTTCAGGCTAAGTATCACCTACAACAACATTACTTTGATTCAAATATTTGTCATTTATCATGAAGTACTTCTTTTATTGCCAAAATTCAGCCCTTCAGATCTGAAACTGTACGTTTCACATATGCATATGTAGAGAACTGCATAGTCTAGCCCCATCAAACTAAGGGCTTGGTCATGAAAGGAAAGAGAAACAAAAGATGTTAATGAGCCTCCTAGCTGCCGCAGAAATTTGGATGAGCCGAAGGAAGACCACAGAGAGAGAAGCGATTCTAATTGAAATTCTGCAGAGCTCGTCCAAATAAACATTAATTCGCAGAGTGTTCCGTTACACGTGCTCGTGGGTACATTACCAGGAGCTCATTAAAACCCTCAATGCGATCCGCTGCGCACAGAGTTTTTAATTGGGCACGTCCATTATCCCAATAAATGTAGGGCTACTTGGTCCGTATGATCGATAGCAAACGGAGAGCCGTTTGCTCTTTCAACAACGTCTGGCTAGGATCGTTATCCTCTCCCCGTTTAAATCAGTCTATTCACTTCCTATAACAAGCTGGAAAACTACAGAAAGCAGGTGAACTTTTTTAAATCTCTCTTTGCCCGTTCGTTCCAAATGGAAGCCATGTGTAAACATTTGGTCCGGAATTCTACAGTGCCATCAATATAATAGAGATCTGCACGAGCTCTGGAGCCAAGCCCTGCGGACTTGTTTGTCCTGCTCCGGTTTCAAAACAGAGATGAAGAAGAATTAATAAATCACATTCAATACAGCATTTTATTTGTTATACAAGTATGTATGAGTTTGTTCATGATTTCCTTCAGTCAAAGAAAGGTATTTACAGGATTGGATAGTAAATACCACGATTTAAAGTTCTACCTTCAGTCTAAAACAACAGTAAAATTAAAAACTCTTGTGTGTTCATTTCACATGAGTTTCTCTACATGTTAAAAAGCTTATTCTTCTATCTAGTTCACACTAATCGAGATAAACATTAACAGAAATGGTCTTATTACTTGATTCCTTGTAAGCAAATGGGAAAAAAGGGGATATTTTTAATTTTTAGGAAACATTTTATTCATTGGAATAAATTAAGATTTTTATGATTTGATTATTAAATTAAGTAGATTTAAGTAAAAATTACTACACTAGACTAAAGATATAGTCAATCTTTCAAAATCTGGTATCCTATTGCAACCTCAAAATATGTGTATTGGAACCATCCATCTGTTCGAGGGTAGTCCTCGTAGCCCCTTTTTAGTGGATCTGTCGATTATACAGAGTTTTAGAGGTATAGATACATTATGCCTTAATGTATATCCACTTCGACATGCTAGTTGTTTATTTTCTCTTCTTCTAACAGTTTTCCCTCATACTTCACTACCTGGATCTTGCATGGCCGTAACTGCACCACAAATGCACAACGCCTCTCATTATCGACTATCCATTTTGCTTCCACATCATCCCATCTCAGTAGGTGAACTTTTGGTGCAGAAACTGTGGGATCATTGGTCTTGCATTGGTTCCGATATTCGAGGCCTGCTCACTGTATGTTACACCTTCAAGCCCACGCTCTCGGAGAAAATAAACAGTATGGCTTGAGGTACCTGGAAATACCAATCAACCTGAGAACATACTACTCTTAATAAGTAAAAGTATTAGTCCGCATATGAAACACATATTGATTTAATGTTATTTATTACACAATCCTCGATTACCAATATATATCTGCACTTATATACCTAACAGCCACAATCTTCCATTCTTAAAAAGTGTTCATAGTGAATATCTTTGTTATTTTTTGATTTTCTAATTAAGAATGAATATCTTCAGCTATTTCTAGCGTCTGCAACTCCCTTCGTGTCCATTCGTTGATAGCCTGTGACCGTTTGCAACAATCTCATAAATGCGGACCCTGCTAAGTTATGACATTCAGAATGAATTCATATTCTTTAGTAGTTCAAATAACCGAAAGCTGCTCTACAAAAATCGTTTATTTAGGTAAACATTGTATTAAGGTACCTATGTTGGTTTATTGCCCATTTCATAACACTATATGGTGCTGTGGTATGCAAAGAAGCATTAGAGGTGCAGAGATATAGGAAACCCAATAAGAGGGAAACAGAGAGAAATCCCGAAAATGAGAAAAGGAGACAGATATGGGTAGATAGAGACAAGAGTTAGTGAAATAAATTATGCAAGTGGGACTACGAATTATGCTAGTTTTCTTATGCGTATCAAAATCTCTAGTCCAATCCAGGAGCCCTCTAGGATAACATGCCAGCTTCTGATTCCAAAGGTCACGGGTTCAAGCACGGCGGAGGACCATGAATGTTTTTTGGCGTAAAAATCTTTAGTATAGCTTCCTTCAGAAGTGAAGTAAAGTAAGTGCTCTACACTTACGTCATGTAAAAGAAACTCATTTATTGATAAAGAAGCCTCTGAAGAAAATTAAGCGCTCTTTCAGACTCAATAAGAAAGGAGACGCTGAGAGTTACAGTAGTTACAGAGCGTCCATAAAAAAACTGTGCAACCCAGAAAGGAACATTCAGAAAAGTCTTTTTTCACATCGTTAACAATTTATTGATTGAGGATTACATCAAGCTTCAGGAGTGAACTTTGATATGTCAAAGAATCCGAGTTTCCCAACTTCAGCTTTTTTGGACGCACTTCAGAAAGCATGCTGAAAGGGAAATGGAATAAAGCACTTCAAAGTTTTATTAAACAGATAGTTGCGAATCGATTCTGAGGCAATTCTTTCATCCAGGTGACTTTCAAACAAAGACCAACCAATATCATAGGTTTGTTGAACTTTGCAAAGACTTCTGACATTATGAAAATAGCTCCCTTTCCCCAAGGAGCAGCAGCATCTTTATTCATCACGTCATCAACCTCATAAACTGAAATATGAATTTATGACATAGTGCTTTCGAAAAAATCTGAATGTGTTTCATTCACATGACTTTCTCTACATCTCTGCAACAAATTATTATTAAAAAGCTTGTTATTCTATCTGCCTAATCCTAATCGATTAGCAAACATGTTCTTATTATTTGTTTCCTGTAAGTGCTTAAACGATAATCAAATCTTTTAAAAGCTGGTTGCCATGTGGTTGAAATCTGTTTCTTTACATTGCTAGGAGTTTACAAATACCCGTGTGAGAAAATTTTAAATATTTTAAATCTGAAGCAAACAACAATGAATATCTCAAATGGTCAACTTCACAAATAAAACGTATATGACATAAATTGTGTGTTTTAGCGTGATCTAAGAGCTTTTGTGTAAGAAGTTCTTGTCTCTCTCTCTTACGGTCTAGCAGTTATGCAAAATTCATTAAAATTTGTCCAGAATAAAGAGAACTTCAGAGGCTATTCTCAGAAAATTCAAGATATACAATTTATTTTTCATGTAAATATCTTTAATATACGGTATTTTTATAAAAATCGTTAGAGCTATTTTTGAGAAAATCAAAATTTTCGAATATTTTTTCTTTGTAAAGGGTATCTTGGAGTTAGGGAATTTTTCTCAAAATCTTCGTGTCATAGCTCTAGAAGATACTAAACCTAAATACCAAGTTTGGCATTTTACCGGTTTTTAATTTTTGAGTTATCGTGTTCGCAGACCACGGACACTCACACGAGCCTTTTTCTAAACTTTTATTTAGGCGATTGATATCGAATTTTTGGGTGGAATGCAATGCTTTCTCATGCACCATGTACATGATACGTGTAGAGAAAGTAAAAATAGAATAATTTTGTATGCTCTTATTGCAGGCTACTACGGATCTTTATGGAAAATGCACCACGACGCACTCTGGAACCAGCGCTGCGGCGCCGGAGGCTGCAGGCGTCTTTGCTCTGGCACTGGAAGCCAAGTAAGTAGAGTCAACATTAGTGTATTGTATGAGTACATGACATTTCCTACTCCTCTAGCACTAGTATTTACTATTATGTATAGAGGCGTTATTATATTTATGGTAAGCGGCCTTTCTCTCCTCTTCTCTGCTCTCGTCAACTTGCGGGACTTCCATTGGCTCTTCTCACGTGCTAGAAGAACAATAGGACTTGTTTTCTTTAATGCAATAATTAATGTAGAGGATACCGGAGACTAATTCTAGGTTTATTTATCGATCGCTTGGCGGGAGATGAATATTCCTTTACTCCAACAACATGTTATTAACTATTATTCTTTTGCCAATATTCCTTTTATTAATGTATTTCCTTAATTTTAACTATTCCATAAACCTATGTGAACATTTAGAAAATAGTCGCTTTAAATCTTTTACCGAATAACTTTTTATTAAAAATATACAATCAACCTTATGGTTGGTTCCAACAAGTTTCTTCAACTCACGCCTATCTAATCATTAGATGAAATAAAAGAAGTGTTTCATAACAATTGTAAATGATTTGTGACCTCCTCGTTCCTCCGACCTATCTAGTTGCGATTTTTATTTCTGGGGTTCTTTGAAAAAAAAAAAAAAAAGAGTATATCGTCCTAACTCTGGTACGGTACAGAAACTTAGTGATAATATCACGCCAGATATCATAAGGTTTCCTGTTGCTGAGTTTTGGCGAGTGAACGACAACATTTTCGCGAGATATGCTGCTTGTTTGAGAGCAGAAAGTCAATATTTCCAGCATCTATTACAAGGTAAGGATTTTAGTGCGCCTCTGCTGGCAACAATTCCCCGGCAACTCTGTTCTCTCGCGCAGTGAAGAGAGGCCGCAAGAGCGCTTACCAAATATAATAATGACTCTATGGTTTATAAAGCCTGATAACTACATTTGGCATAATTGGAACTTTCGAAGTTTGTAACTTTATTTATTTTTCATTAAGCACAATACAGGCAATAGACATTGTGAAAATACACTATAAAATTATGGCATATTAATCACACTTATATTTAAAAATTCGTCAAGAGAATAAAATAAATTGTCTGATAACCATTTGTATAACCTAGATTTAAAATCTCATATTTATTTGTTTTAAATCAATTGATGGTTTATTATACATGTTGTGTCCCTTATAAATATTACTGTTTTGTGTTTTGCTCAATCTTGCAAATGGTATATCAATATCAGTTCATTGTCTAGTCTCGTGTCCATAGTTCTGACTTCTTAATAAGTAGCTACTTTACGATTTGTGCATGTGAATTAAAATATCTAAAATATAAAAATTGTGTACCTACAGTTAAAGTACTTAGGTCCTTAAAAAGTGGCCCATATGGGTTTTTTTCATTACAATTTCTAATAATTCCTATAACCTTCTTTTATAATAATAAAATATCTTTACTCCCACCCTATAAAGTTAGTAGGTATCTTATCACAGATTCAAAGAGAGAAAAGTAACATATTTTCCAATTTTGCAATGGTATACACTTTCTTAAATTTCTAAATAGGTATATAATCTTAGACAACTTGATTTTCAATTTATCAATATGCACTCCTCATGTTAAATGTGTATCCATAAATGACGTCATAAATAGGTTAGTAAAATTCGAAATACTGAAAGTCTACTTGGCCTAAATATCAAAATAATCATTTTGTTTTCCGTGGAAGTAAAACTATATTTTCAATTTAATTCTTCTGTATACAATACCTTTAGTTTATTATATTGATTGAGGTATAAGTTCATGGCATTTTTCACTTTGCTCATGAAACTATTATTGAGCAGTATTGAGTAGCCGCCCAAGCGGGAGACCTGGGTTCGATCCCCAGTACTGGCGTGGGGATTTTCCCTCCGCTGGGAGACCTGGCCCGGGGTGCACTCAGCCTCGTAAGGTCCCTGGGGGGCCAATTGAGGAGCTACTTGATGGAGAAGTAGCGGCTCCAGCCGGGAGGGACTCGAGGCGCTGACCACGTCTCCCCCTCCAATACTGTACCCCATCCATGACGTCTGTAGTGGACCGAGATGGGGGACGCAGCGGCCGGGCGGTAGGCCAAGGTTCCCCGTGAGCTGTCGTGCCATGGAGTTATTGAGTAGCCGCAGTTCATCGCTTCACAATTATCGGACTTGCTGACGAGGATAATAATTGTGGATTAAAGTGTTCAAAACCGATGCCGATAAGGCATTGCTTGAGAGAGGGATCAGCGTGCTTCTTTATTCAACAAAAGGCCACCACCTGCTATTGGGAAACTTCTAGGATAGCCTTTTTCGCAGACCTAGTATTAAATAGTGTTCATCAAAGCTTGACCACTTTTCTGAATAAGCAGAAACAGTTGCTCTCACAAAATAAATGTCGCATTTTTTTTCCCAATGACATTTTCTTTTTAGAACATATGTTATAAGTCTTGCTGTTTTTGCCCAGCAGAAGAATACGTTGTTTTTTTCCGCTTGACACCGCATCTTCCTTAGGCATAAGTAGCATTAATTTTCTTCAAATCTGCAAAATAGAACCCATAATCACACAAACAGCCCTCTTGCTCCAAACGACAAACAAAACTAACTTAAATGTTAAAAATATATAAATAATAATATTAAAATTAGGAAAATATTGTGTTCCTGAAATTAAATTCTTAGTGAATTCGGTATTCAATCGAAGTAAATATTTTATAATAATTAATAATATTCATATGCATCCAAATCATGGTTTTAGTTATTACCAGACATAAGAATTTTCAGTTTTTGTATTGATATTTGTATTCAGATCTTATAAATATGTGGTGAAGAGCCATAAGTTATGTAAACATACTTTTGTCTGTTGTTATTATTATGTCCACAATTCAAGGTATGTTCATATACATTTGTGGCTCTATTTCAAATCATACACTAATTAATGTTGACTGGTCCAAGATTAGAATTAAAGTAACTCTTAACAATGAATCGCCAAAAATCACAAAAATGCATTATAAAGTTATAGTTACCCATTTTGTAACAAAAACATTTTTATTACTTCAAAACTGGATTCAAATGGATGTTTTTATTGCATACTCTAGCAGAATTTTTACCTCTCGTCGTTACGACACGTGCTCATTACTTCGCTGTCTCTCTACTGCAAGCTCAGAGCTCACAATCGAAACTCGGTCACATTTATCGTTGCTCCTCCTTTTATACCTTTCAATCACGTAGCAAAGACGTCAATGTTGCGCTAGTAAATTGCACGCAGGTGTCACAGTCACATTCGGGTGCAACAGTGCCTTGCCGCTCTCGAGTGGTCTGACTTTTCACACGGAGGTCCTGAGCTTGATTCCCTTCTGGGGTGGGGAATTTTTCTTTAACCGGAATTATTCCCTATGCCCCAAAGAGTCTAGAAGTATGTTTAAGGAAAGTAAAACGATTTAAACCCAACGTAAAGAACCTACAGACATAAAAAAGAAAGGCTTGCTTTGAGGTAAAGCAGGCGCAGACCACACGTGTTCATTCATGCAGGTGTGATAATAGATCCAGAACCGGCTACAATTAGCTGAGAACGATCGAAAATAAGTCGCTCATTCACGTGCAGCGATTAAGGGTCAGCAACGACCTTGACAGCCGCACCACTTGTCTCTCATGTAGACGGCCCAGGTTCGATCCCAAGCGACCGCATGTGGGATTTGTGTTTTCCGGTTTCCCCCGCCATCGCTCCATCTTCATTCCACGTAGCATCAGTGTCATCGCCTGCTGTGCCATTTCAGTAAAAGTGGGAGTTAAACAATATCCAAAACGACCAGTTACCTTTAAGTTTTCTACACTCAAACCATCAATACACAGAATATGCACAGAATGACTATGTATAGTGACGGCAAATAAAACGCAATAGCGTGACTGATCGGCACGCCAACAGATTGAACGAGGGATGGGAAGTGGTTCAGTGTCCATATTTTCACTGGGTAACGTCTGGTAACAGTTCTATATAATTTCCTTTCGTCCTGGCTTTAACATTGCAAAATCCCTATCCAACGTCTGATGATAACATTAGTCCTAAAAGGTAACCTTGCACAGTTTTCTATCTTTTGTCTTATATTTCCTTTATTCTGAAAACATTTTATGATTTTCTTTTCCTGCGATACGATATGAGCTATAATGCATGTTCAGTGAAACAAGTTTAAATGGCCCGCCTGGGTAGTGTGGTGGTAGCGCGTCTGCTTCACATTCAAAGGGTCGTGAGTTCGAATCTCGCTTAGGGTGAGTTACCCGGATAAGGTTTTTTTCGGGGTTTTCCCTTATCCTGAGAAGACGAATGTCAAGTAACTTTAAGCTCCATGGACCCCGAGATCATTTGAGCATCATTTCACCAATTTCATTCATCGTCCGATATGACCAACCAGATTAAAGGACGTTAAAAAAAAAAAAAAAAAAAAAAAAAGTTTAAAAGTTTTCGATTCTCTCTCTCCCCCCCGCCCCCCATCAGTAGTAACAGAAAACGTCGTATGTGTTTTCTTCATTCCTTTCATCAAACTTTTCTGGGCACCTGCCAACATTTAGTAACTATAATTTCACTTTATGAGTTGACCACCGCTATTAAATGCTCCACAAACTAAGAAAAACTTTCCTTTCTTTGCTTTGCTATTGAATAGTGCAGCATAAACCTCTTTGATATTGGCAGGTTTAGCTGAATTTGCACTAGATTGCGGTTCGCTCATTTACTCTGATTGCTCTCTGATGTCGGGAACACGTACTGGAATGAAAAGCAACCGTGTTTGTTTGATCAGCCGTCAACCTTACACGTAAATTGCGTGCCAGAACAACAGAATATATTCGCTCGTTTGCTCAACATCTGCAATACACACCACAGTGAATGAAATCGCCTCGGATCTTAAGGGAGAAGTATTCTAATGCAGCTGCTTTGATCAAAAACTGATTGAAACTTACATTTGGCGGAATTCGATTTCATTAGGAAGTATGCGCTCATGTTTTGGAATATAAATACCTTGACAATTTTTATCCTGTTCAATTGTTTACTAATTTTCCATACCCATTCAAAATACTATATCTCCCGTTTAAACGGTCCAAAAATGGTGTAACTGCCGTTCAAAGGGAATCTAATAAAATGCAACTGAACTTTGTATAGTTCTTTGTTACTTTCTCTACATATACTATGTACATAGTAGGCAGAGATGGTATTGTATTCCATCAAAAAATTCTATACCGACATTTCACTGGATATCTGGTGTTATGGTACCCTATATCAAAGAAAGGCATTTTTAGATAAAGGTCCACATGCGCGTTGTGTCCATGAACACGATAACTCAAAAAGGAAAATTCTGTTAAATACCAAACTTTATATCAACTTTTAGCATCTTCCAAGAAAGTAACACGAGGATTTTCATCAAAATCCCCCAACTCAAACTACACGTTTAAGTTTCTCAAAACTATTAAAATACCGTATATTAAATATATTTACATGGAAAATTAAATGTATATCTTGACTTTTCTGAGAATATTATCCGAAGATCTCTTCAATCTTGCCGAATTTTGAATAACTGGTAAACCGTAAAAGATAGGCAAACATTTATCTGCGTAAAAATATAGATCTCGTTAAAACACACAATTTATGAATTATGATGTGTACAAGTTTTGTCTAGTTAACCATTTTTTTAGATATTCCTTGTTATTGGTTTCAATTTTAAGTACTTACGTTTCCCTCAAAGAGGAATTTGCCGCTTCTTTCTCTTATGTTTTACCCTTGGCCCTGCTAAGAGAATCGAATTCAATCACATAGCAACCAACATTATTCGATTATGTTTTAGCCCTTATTTCCCTTCTACTTAAAAGCAGCTAAATAATAATACCATTTTCATAAGGTTTATCTTTATTAGCATAAAATAGATAGAATAAGCTTTCGTAAGAACAGTTTGTTACAAAAAAGGAAGAGAAATTCATGTGAAGGAGAATATCAGATGGTTTTTAACAGCTTACATAGTTGTGAGACGATTTTTCTACTTCAGTGAATATTTCTCTTTTTTTTTTTTAACATACTGCTCTTTGAAAATATTTGTTCTATAATTTGTTAAGGAGGCATTATGAAACATGATTTTATTTTAACAATTACATCTACAGCGGGTGGTCCAACTGCCCCGGACTTGACGCGTGCAGATATTCCTTAGTGCGTTAAAGAATGACAAAACTCAACGGAGCTATTTCAAGTTAAAACCCGCCAGTGGGGAACTGCATGAATGACATTCGTTTTCCCCCTTTAATGAGAGCGTCCCGCCCACCGTCTCCGCCAGTAAGCAAGAGAGGATAAACGAAGGTCGCTCAAGTCAGCTCGCCGCTGGCGAGTTTTAACTTGAAATATCCCTATTGAGTTCTGCATCATTTTTACCGCACGAAGGGATATCTGCACACGTCAAGTACAGGGCAGGTGAGCCACCTGGTACAGAGATTATGTGGAGCGAGGATAAAAAGCTTTTCCGTCATCATACGACATTTTTACTCCATTAGTGACGTAGAGGTATTAACATTACAGGAGTTGTACTATCCTTTGCATGAAGTAGCACAAAAACTGGGGGGAAAATAAAATGTATTACATCACATCAGTTTTTCTATCAATCAACATACTATCCTTACAAAACCTTACTCATCCATCCACTTTAAGTGAATCAAAATAAACATTCGAATTAATTGTTTTATTACGATTTTTTAGGTAAAATGGGAATTGGGGAATAAATAAGCTTTGGTGATACTTTAACCTTTTAAAACCGCCTCTGTAATGCAAACAGTTCCAAGCTCCATAGACCTTGAGCTCATTTGAGTATCATTTCGTTGATTTTATTCATCGTTCGAATACAGTCTTCCAGGTTAAAACAACATTGTAAAAGCAACTTTCAACTGCCGATGGAAAGGTGATGACTTTGAAATGTCGTTCTCTTTGCATAAATAGAGGTTAATAAAAGAAAGAAAAATAAATATGTATTTCAGAGATGTAAAGCATTTTCAATAACAATATCTCGAAAATAGAGCCACAAAATAAATAAATAAATATGACAAATTGAATACTTAATGAGATCCATGTGATCTTTTCTTACAAATGTTACTTGAAGAATGTTCATGGAAAAAGTTATGCTAATGTAAGATATTAGATTTATCTGGTTGTAATTAAAATATTTATATAGCTATTAACACGATTTTTGTATAGTTAATATCAAATAAAGTTTCTATTATGTGGAGACTACTTGTATTTCATGATATAGCTTCTGCCCAATTTCATATTGATGGAACGGCTAGAACTTCATTTGTCAAACACCATTCTTACCTTCTCTGAATCATACTAACAGTATGTAGAGAATGTATCAAATCAAAGATCATCAACAAATTTGATATTGAGATTTCACTCTAAACACATATTTTGAGACCCTCTGACCAAAATAATATTTTACTTTCTCTATTTCCTATAAGTATGGGAAGTATTGCATTCCACTCAAAAATTCGATGTCGAGATTTCACTGGAAGTATATGATTTGGTGCACCTTGAATACAAAAAAGAAATCATTTTTATAAAAGATTATGTATACATAACATAACTCAAAAGCGAAAAGTCAGTTACACACCAAAGTAATATTTAACTTTAGCATATTTAGGATGCACATGAGGATTTTCAAACTGCCCAGTTATTGGAATATTTTTCAAAAATGTTTACTTTTTCAAAAATTTTGGCTTGTTCAAAATCTCGCTACACAAATAATGTACATCTCGTTAAACCTCACAATTTTTCTCTTTGATCACAATTGATCTACTTTTTGAGCTAACCATTTCCGAGTTATTTCTTGTTATTGGTTTCAATTTCCTAATACTTAATACTTTTCTCAAATGAAAAAGTCGCTATTTGTTTTGCTTTTTTCATGTTCACGCAAAGAAAACAAACTTTCAGTATTGTCGCATAGCGACCAATTCTTTAATAAAATAGTGTAATCTCTTATATCCCTTATGTATACAAGAGAATGTGTAATAAAACATTTCTGATCATTCATATCTCGATTAACATGAAATAGATGAATAAGATTACGTAAGAATTTTTTTTCAGAGGAGGTAGAGAAAGACATATGTGATATATCAGGTGTTTAGAAAAAGGTATGGGTGTGTATGTACAAACATAGTTTTCTCCAAAACATATAGCCCTCAAACGAGACCGTTCTCCTCTACCACTCTATTAGCAAACAAAAGACGAACCTATACTAGGGGCGAGAGACAACGTAGTAAAATCTGTTTTCTGGAGACACTGATTGTAAGTGGAGAATTGCCCCTCATTTAAGGGACCAGTAAATGGAAGACTTGGCAACAGCGAGGGGTGGTTTCCAACCACAAACCCCCTAACCGCAAACTTTAAAACCAGGCCGATTTTGGAAGAAGAGTGTGACAGTTCTGAGAAATACTGTATGCAGGTACGCGTGTGAACGTGTGTGTCTGAATGTGCCGGTCCCCATGGCCGCGCTCGCCAAGGCGTCCCGCTTTGGTGCTTCGTAGCGCTGGGGATCGTGGGTTCGAGTCCCGCCTTGGGCATGGGTGTTATATGTTTGTGTATATGTGTGTGTTGTAAAAGTAAGAAAACAGTAATAATACGACAAAACAAGGTAAAACAGAAAAAGGTAAATAAAAGTAGGGTATACAGTGCCGGAGTCCTGATCAGACTCCGGTACTGTATTTCAAAAAAAAAAAAAAATGTGAACAGTATAAGTCAAAAACGAAGAGTCCAATAAATTCCAACCTGGGTTATTTAAGTTGACGCGAAGGTATTCCAGAAGCCTCTCCAAACAAAACTACCCCTCGTGTAGACTGGAGAGATAGCGTCGCGTTAACGCGGGCGACTCGCATTGGAAATTCCCTCGGTGACCGTCCACTTTGATATGGGTTTCGTGGTTTCTTCGGCTAGGCAGGTGAATGCTGGGGTGGCCCCCGTTCTACCACGAATTTCCTATCCATCGTTTCCTTCGATGTCATCTATTGCAGTGTTTTAAGACCAGGCAATGGTGTGTGGCAAAAGAATGTGCGCTTTTTTAGAGTTTTCTTCCCTGCGTAAATGCGGAACTACTCAGAATCCGCTCAAAGTGAGCCTCCCAAAGGAGGACTGCAGGTGGCTAGCCCCGAGCGGCTTTGGCTGTGTTAAAACCGGAAACGTTAAGGACACTGTCATGCTTGCGGTCGTCGTCATCCGGATACGAACTGCTTTCGAATTTAATTCCCTCATCTCTCATTCTGTCCCTCCCTCCCAGCGATCATGGTTGAATCACAAATGGCCATTGCAGAAGCTCATTCCATTCTCCATACCAGCGTTTACTCCTTATATGGAAATTTGTTTACTTGTAATTGGAATAGCACATCATGATTATCATTTGAATATTATATCTAATCATACCATTATAATTACAATATTTTCGTAGTAAACAAAACATAGATCTTAAATTTTCTGGTAATAACCTCTGAAGTACTCTTCATTTTGAATGATTCTTGTAAGTTAATAAACTGTAAGAGATATATAAAATCCTACTGCAAAAAAAATTAGAAGTCAGCCTTTGTAGTGTGGGAGTAGCGTGTGTGCCCCATTTCTAAGTTATTCCGAGCTTGAATCTCGTTTAGGGTGAGTTACCCGGAGAAGGTTTTTTCGGATATTTACCTTATCCTGAGAAACCTTGTGACGAGTAACTTTAAGATGCGGAAACCCAGAGATCGTTTGAACATTTTACTGATTTTGTTCACCTTCGATATGACCAACAGTTTAAAGGTCATTAAACTACAAAATAAATAAATAAAATTGATCTCATTGAAGTAGATAGTTTATCTTTTTCTTATTTTTCTGCTTTTAACCTCTTCGTGTGGAGTTCTTGTGGACTTGGCCAAAGTCGAGGGTCAATTGCCAGTTGAGGGGAGGGAGTAGTCAGGATGGGTGATCAGCCCGATACCGGGTATGTGTGTGAGGAAAAACATGATAAGAAATGATAAAAGTAAATTTGATTCTGGAGCAGGTTGTGGGATGAATGACGTGGGAACTCGGAGAAAATCCGCTTAGACGTTGGTTTCTACACCACAAATACCATATGCAGTCCCATAAAGCTGACTATTTATTCCAAATAAACATGTTTGTGGCGTTAATTAATTCTGACATATGTTTGTTGGTTTGAATTCTCAATTACTTAATATTATTGTCTTGCGTAAAATCTCAGTATTGTATCTTCTCATCCTCAAAGAAAAAGTAGGGAAGTTAAAGGTCATCACACAGCAACCAGCTTTTAAAAGACTTGCCTATTCCTTAAATTTATTCCCCTAACCCCATTAAATCTACAAGGACTTATTGTGTGATAAAACAATTTCTGCAAATGTTTTTTCTGGATTAGTATGAGATAGATAAAATAATTATTTGAAGAATGGATAAATAAAGTCATTTGAAGGTATAACATCGGGTTTTGCGAGTTTCTAATAAAACTTTTATATAACCACATAAACGTTTTTATCTAAAACGTCATCGAAGGAAACCTTTCCCAACATCTGTGACGTAAAAACACATGGTAACATTATTCTTTGAAATCATACCAGATTTTTGTCTGCTGTGCCTTTGTTTTTAATGTAGAACTTTCTCTCGTAGTGTTTAAGGCTAACATGTAGCTATTCTTGGACCGTTTCATAGTAGTTAGCTCTGTTAACACATGTGTGAACTGCTTAACATGTAACATGATTGTCACATAGCCCTGTGATTGTTTCGCAGTCCACAGCTGACATGGCGTGACATCCAGCACCTCACGGTACTCACTTCAAAGAGAAATTCACTGTTTGACGCCAAGGGACGTTTCCACTGGACCATGAACGGCGTGGGTCTAGAATTCAACCATCTGTTCGGGTTTGGTGTGCTGGATGCCGGAGCGATGGTGGCTCTCGCCAAACAATGGAAGACTGTACCTGCAAGGTACCACTGTGAAGGAGGCACTGTTTCTGAATTAAGGTGAGAATATTTGTTTGCATTAACTTTCTTTCTTCCTTCTTTTCTTTGTTTGTTTCTTTCTTTCTTCCTTCCACTAGAAAATATAACAGCGCAAAGGAGACTATATGCGTTTCAAAGATTCCGTATATTTTCTGCTAAATATAAATGTTTTTAAAAAAACACATACTCACATCAATAATATATTTTAAGACAAAGTTTACTTTCTCTAACATGTATGTAAAATGTACATAGTAGGTATAGAGGGATTTATATTGCACCCAAAAATTTGATACCGATATTTCACTGGAAATATCTGTTTTGAGACCCTCTGTAAAAATGTACTGCTCAAAAATTTAGAGCTTGTTAAAACACACAACTTATGTCATATACTTCTTTGTAAAGCTAACAATTCCGGAGTTATTCCTTTTTATTGGTTTCAGTTTTAAAGCACGTAAGCATTTCTCTTTTGTTTTAGTCCTGGCTATGCAAAAAGGACCGAATATCGGTCATATAGCGACAACTTTTAAAAGATTTGACTATCACCTTTGTTTAATGCATTCCCTTATACTTACAAAGAATTAAATAATAAGTTAATTTCTGTTATTGCTTATCTCGATTAGCATGAAGTACATAGGAGACTGATCTTTTGTAACAATATTTCGTTGCCGAATAGACAGAGAATACATCCGATTTTAATGTCATTCTAATGGAAGTTTTGACTTGTCACTGATCCACGTTTATTGAATGACATTGTCATAGTAAAAGAATGGGCATACAGGTTTTATTTTTTGTTTATCTTAATGTCCTTTAACCTGGTTGGTCATATCGGCCGATGAATGAAATCGGTGAAATGATGCTCAAATGATCTTGGGACCCATGTAATTTAAAGTTACTCGACATTCGTCTTCTCAGGGTAAGGGAAAACCCCGAGAAAACCATACCTGGAAACTCACCCTAGGCGATATACGAACTTGGCATCTCTTGAATGTGACACAGACTCGCTACCTCCACACTATCGAGGACGGTAACTCATGTTTTTTATAGTTATAAGAGGAAGTAAATCATGCAAAATGGGCCGCTACTCTGCCGAACCATGTAAACAAGTATAAATTAGTTTACATACCATACAACTTTAATGTGCTACATTCACATGACTTTCTCATTTCACTACTGGCTAAAGAAGTATTTTATATAAACACATGCAGAAATTAATAAGTTTACTTTTTATGAAAAGTAATCACCAGATACGAACCCTAAAACAATGAATGTGCAGATTATGATGTCGTTATAACACATAACCTAAAGAAACATGTAATAAATGACGTGTTTCATTCACATGACTTTCTCTTCATATTCTGCAATCAAGTTTCTTAAAAAAGAATAGTCTTCTATTTACTTTATGCTGATCGACAAGGATTAGCAAAATGGTCTTATTACTTAGTTCCCTTATAAATAGAAGGGAACTAAGAGATTGCACTAGGCTAAAGCGATAGCCAAATACATTAAAAGCTGTCCTTATGTGATTGTTACTGAAATTCCGTCCTCTTTTCGTGACTAGTAGCAGAACAAAAGATACGCAGATAGCTTATGATTGTGAAAAGAAAACTATTTTAGAATTGAAACCAATAATAAGGAATATCTGGAAAGGGTTAGCTCCACATAAAGAATATATAGGACATAAACGGTGTTTTTGGGCAAGATCTATATTGCTGTGTAGCTAGATTTTGTCTATATCTTATTCTTTACCAGTTATGTAAAAATCATCCAGAACTAATGTGACTTCAAAGACTGTTCCCAGAAAATTATTTTTAATGTAAATATCTTTAATGTGCGGTCAAATTCATTAGAAACAATTTTGGGAAAATCGAATATTTCGAAAAAACTTCTATGCAAAGGAAAGTTTGGGAGGGGGATTTACCTAAAAATCTTTGTATGGTTTCCTTTGAAGATACCAAACTTAAATACAAAATTTAGTATTTAACTGAGTTTTTGTTTTTGAGTTATACCGACCTCACACACACCCATACAGGAACCATTTTCTAAAAATGTATTTCCGGTGAAATCTCTTCCCTACAGTACTCTTCCCTACCTGTGCTTAATAGCACGTGTTGAGAAAGTTATAAATGTCTTCCTTGCTCATTATCATATCACAAAATCGGAGTGAATTACCAATAAATTACTGATTATCATGTTATGAAATAATAAACAAAAGTACTTGATTCGGTCTGGGTTAAACTGGTCCACCATCCTTACATATCCTCATATTCCCAACCTTTACTATATTTTTAAGAAGGATTTACTCAGCTTGGAATATCAATACATCAAGCAAAGCCAGCCATTCCAGTCAGCAGACATCGTTTCGAATATACCCCTTCGAACGGATTTCACCACGTTTATGTGCAGCTCCGCCCTTTACAAACATAACGGCCGCAGCGTGGTCAAGTGGTTAGGCCACTCGCCTCTCACCAAGTTTAGGTTCGATCCCAAACGGACGCATATGTGATTTGTGGTGGACAAAGAGGCGCAGGGTTCTCCATTACACACTCCACTCACACGTTGTGGCGGTTGCATATGCGGCAAGGTTCACGTTCCGCCGTTTTGGTTCAAGTTTGAATAAACATGGCAATATGCGCCTGATACAATTCTTGTTTACATTTTATATTTTTAGGGTTCATTAGTTTCTAATATGGAATTTAAACTCTCAAACTATTACATCTGTTTTCCGAAGAATCAAATCTTGTTTTGTGCAAGTGAGAACTAAGAGATGTGTTTGTAAGTCGCCCATAAACCGCGGAATGCATAAAACAGCAGGCCACTCTGTATAATCTCCAGTATAAGTAGTAGCCGACGCACATAATTCGCAAGTCTCGCCGAAACCTTTGCGTTAATCCGGATATAAATCTATCCTTTAACTGCTATGTCAGAGAAGTAAATTTAGCGTAAATGCGATGTTTGTTTTCTTTGGGGAAAAGCGTTTTCATGTTTAAAATATCTCCACAGGGAAAAAGGGACCTACACTTCCTTGTTTACGTTCGCTTAATTTAGTACTAACTACGGCGTATTGCATATTCATGCCTGCCAACTTTAATAACACGCTAGGGTGGTAAACCTGCATGCTGATGAGCTCATGCAGCGGTTATGTTTTTATTGGCTAGAAGAGTCTCCCACGCTTAATTTTTTTTACGGAACCAATTAAAACCCTCTCTTTGTTTACCAATTTTCTTTACATTGACCTAAATAAACAAACACGAATAATATTGTTTCAATACAGTTCTTTGCGAGAGCTAAAATAAACTGTCTCGTATATTAAAGGCAATAATAGTTGTTCTGGAAAACAAGCAATACAACACAGTCCATAACAAGAAAAAAAAGTCTGATTACAATACTTTCTGTAACTGCTCTCTCTTGCTAGTGGGTATACAAATTATTCTTAGAAAAGATAATGTTCCTAAATACTTAATTTGAATTGCGATGAACAGTTCCGGAAATAGTTGCATCACAAATTTAGGAAGCAAATGTTTTAGAGCTGGACGCTATAAGAAATTCCATATTCTTTTCACATTACAAGAAACAGTTGAAAATTGACAAGTTTTTAAAAGAATGCATACGTATTGCACAATCTCAATCGCTGATAACTAATATCTTAGAATGGCCGATTCCACAAAAAAAAAGTATTTTAAATTCACTGTGTATTTTTAAATAATCTACACTTTTTAGCAGTACTTTTTCGTCTATCGTTTAACAGTTACCAGTTATTCAAGATCATGTAAATTTCCTTACAAATGAAGTTGATTTAACAAACTATTCCCAGAAATTTACCGTATACATTATCATGTAGACATATTTAATTTATATATTTTAATGAAAATCATTAGACATTTTAATAATATAGAATTTATAACAAAGTTTCATGTTAAGAGTAATATCCTTAATTTATGTATTTTAATCGAAATCATTAACCTTTTTATAAAATACAAAATTTCTAAAAATGTTTAATTTAAGAGTAGCTGGGGGTGGAAAAAAATATGACAGCTTTCGTGTCCATGCTTGGAATGTACAGAAATATCAACTTTGGCATTTACCCGATATTTTGTTTTTGAATTAATCTGTTCACACATACACTGAATTACACACAGAGCTTCTTCTAAAAAAAGTAAAAAAAAAAATGAGAGGGAGAGAAAGTAGAGAAATTAAAAACAGCATACTTCACTGCATCATGCCAAAAAATATCGCTTTTAGTTATTTTTAAAATGATATAATCCTACCGTTATTAGCAGGGCATGATGGACAAAATCTTGCATGCCTTGAAGATTTCTAGAAACAATTATCTAATACATCTATTGAAATGATTGCAGCATACTGGATTCATTCTACACATCTGAACAAACTCTTCTGTTTGGAATCCCGATTTGCGCTGACAATACAAACGATGAAACCACATTTAACGTGTTAGTTCTATCGAACGATGCATAAAATGGGTAAAATTATGCCCGGGGTTCATGGAAGACATTCGTCTTCTAAGGATAAGGGAAAAAAACTCGGAAAACCCCTTATTCGGGTAACTCATCCTAACTGAAATTCAAACTTGGGACCTTTTCAATGCGAGACAAATTTGCTATGCCCATACTACAGAGATGAGCGAATTTCGTCACCAAAAGTTTATATATTCTCCGAAGAACTGCTCAAAAATGTAAGCTCCACATTACGTTTCCATGAAACAGTTTGTGCAATTTGCTATTCGCTGCCATTTTCTTTCACATTGAGGGCCGTTTTCACCAACACCTGTAATTTCTGTTCTTACCGTAGGTTTCCAAAATCAAGGGTTAAACACTACCGCAACTAACCCCCAGCTCTTTATTCATTATAACTCCAAATTTCCAAAACCTTGTTTTCATTGCAAATCGCATCTCATCCTTAAATTTTTCATATTAAACCATTGAAAACAATTGATCTGAATTAGAAATCTGAGAGCAAGTTACAACTGATATGTGACGATAGGTACAAATTGATTTCTGAAATAAGAGGGCCAGTAGGTATGTGAATCCAGATACAGCTCTTACATTTGCATCAAATTATGCGTCATATTTCACCAATTTAATTACAATTTAATGAGATACACGCGAAATATAGGCGCTTTAAAAGTGTATTTATACCCAACTGTTGTCTACCTACATTTTGTTTATCATTTGTATAGCTACGTTTTGTTGAGCGGCCTAGTCTGTCATTAGCATATTTATAACATAGTAATTATTATGTATCGTTTATGTTATGATTAATATGTTCACAATTATTGCTGTTCATTAGTCATTTATTAACATTTTAGATTAATGATTAAGTTGCATATCGCACATAAATTGATTAACTACAAACTAATTGAAAAGAAGCTAGTAGAAATCTTCTTAGCGTTTATTCTAAATTCCAGCTTATATTCCATCACAGACTGCAATGTCAAAGCAAAAGCTTTATATAATCCAAAACGCGTGACAAAATCAATTTAATTATATCCTAAAAAAATATGTGATGCTTTTTTAAACTAGCAACTTTTTAAAACAATTTCTAGATAATATTCTTCGTCACCATCATTTTCTGCTTAATTAGTACTCCAGTCATCTAGGAGCCAGTTTGATTGTGTATTTTACCACGGATTTCCTTTTTAATCGATTAAACATTCTCAGGTAATTTTTTAATCTGAGTTAATTTCGTATAATTAGAGAATGTTGTTGGTGAATGGTAACACTGTCGTTATCTAGGATTTTAGGCTGAAAACAAAGGTAATTGAATTTCGGCTTTGGTAAATACGACTCTGAGAGACATTAAAGGAAGCACCAAGTTGTTGAATTCATAATATGAAGTAAATCTAAATTTGACTGTACGAATAGTTATTATTTTACAGAGCTTGAAAACCCAAAATCAACAATCACCTCTTTACCAATCGTCTAAGCACAACTTCAACTGTATTCATATCTTATCTTACCCTTAAACGTAGCAACATTTACAACTGTGAGGAAGTAAGGCCTTGAAATCCCTAATCAGAACGATCGGAATTGTGAGCTTAATCCTAGTTCTTTGCAAATTAATATTCTCAGCATTACCACTGGCAATAGTTTATTGTAATATTGATGTCGCAGATTAAGCTGCAATTTTATAGTGAAAATACATCGAACAAAAAAGATCCATGAAAGAAAAAAACAAAAATAAATAAATAAGTGTGCACCTAGTTCTAAGTGTAACGGCCGACTTAAGGTCTGTCTGCTTACAACGATCAACCGTCTAGTACTCTAAAAGACGTCGATACAAACTTCGCTCAGCACCGACGCGACGCTACAAAAATCTAATCAAAAGAATACACTAAAGAAAAATTGCAATCAAGGTTTCGCGTAGCGAAGAGAAAGTCGGTCGCAATTAACGTGCATTTTTTCTCGAGATGTGTGTAGCTTAGCACTTTTAAACATTGGTATATGTATGGATTTCGGTATTCTAAATCGTTATAGTTTGTAAAATTCTTTCTTTGCGAACCTTGGGACTATGGAGGCACTAACCTTTACTAAAAAAGAAAAAAAAAATCTACTGCTGTTTGACTGCAAATTCTTAATGTCATATTAAATACCTAATAATAAGTAATCGACAGTCTTGCTAAATTCAGATAGTTAATTATTGAAATGTTTTGCAGAGAGATTCCATCAACTCGGCCGGTGTTTCTGAAGATAAACACTAACTCCTGCCAAGGCACAGACACCCAGGTGAGCTATCTGGAGCATGTGCAGGCTGTTATCACTCTGAATGCTTCGCGGAGAGGCGACGTTGAGCTGTTTCTCACCTCGCCGATGGGTACCAGGTAAGTGTCTCAGAGCTTACATTACTATTCTACGTGTTTGTTACTTTCTCTATCACATATGTACCCTTCTAAGGCCTACACAGCACAGCGCCTCTGCACACCATTCGCGACACATGAGTAGCGGTAGCAATAAGTTGTCACAAGTTCCAAATCTTAATATTACTATCACATATGATTAATCATCATAACCAAATGCACAATGTAAGCTTCTTCAATAGCAAACAATTATTATTATTAACTAAAAATATTGACAGAAACGTGATACAGTTTGTATTGAATAACATTACTAAATCTGCCACCTTCCATGTGTGTTCACTGTAATGCTGTGGCAAAAGTAGATTACTCCTCTGGGGAGGCTCGCAGGTTCGCATGTAGCAAATATTTTCCCCTTCTATTAATGATGTTGAATCAACACATAGTGGCTATTTATTTTAGATATACTAATTACATACACGACATTAGCTAAAGTTAATAAAATGATGGTGGTGTGTTTCTTTAAGGATTTATTCTATCGAGTAGTAATATGCTGCACACGAAAGCACGTGGTGCGCAAATACATCGGGCACGAACAGTTCGCTCTCAACGAATCATATCGCGCTTGACAGATCTTGCACACAAAGACATGGGCACAAGGAAGCCACTCCTTGTCAAAGCAGGGCGTTTTTCTGCTCGTATTGGAGTCTCTGCATCAACAGGCCGGCCCCCATGGCCACGCTCGCTAAGGCGTCTAGCTTTGGTGCTTCGTGGGCAAGGGATCGTGGGTTCGAGTCCCGCCTTGGGCATGGGTGTTATATGTTTGTGCAATGTGTATATGTTTGTGAAAAGGAACAGTAAAACCAGTAATCATATAGGGGGGAATATAAATAGGGGATACAGCGCCGGAGTCCTGACCAGACTCCGGCACTGTTTATAAAAAAAAGAAAAAAAAAACCAGCGCAGAGGTGGGTGAGATTGAACACCGTTGTCCTGGTTCAGGAGGAAAACATGTGTCGACTCCCGTAATAGATACAACCTTAATTGCAGTATCAGAGAGGAACCATTTCCAAACTGCTTCTGAAGCGAAGGCCAATTCGCATTTATCTGGATCAGCTGCAAAGTAGGTGGGTTCACAATTCTCCATGGTCGTGTATCTGTAGCTGGGGTTGGATATCAAGGGACGGTCTGGGTGTGCTGCGGCAGCTTGACGATACACTGAATAGTGTGCAGTACACGGTAATGCGCGATAATATTTTGATTCCCTCTGTGAGCATAAGATATCAATGAAATTGGTGAATTCGTACAGAATAATCATCTTGTCCACGCATCTCAAAAGATTTCAAATTAATTCTCAGAAAGCCACGATATCAAGAGTGGTAAACTGACCTCCCTATTCACCAGATTTGAACCCTATTGAGAATGTGTGGCTGGAGGTCAAAAAGGATCTGCACTCCAATTTACATATAGATGAGCGAAGGACAAAAAATGCTTCTGGGCACAAATTCAAGAAGCCTGGAATCTTTTAGCTTCTCCTCCACATTACTGCGGGCACTTAAATATGTCTATGCCCCGAATATTGAGAGAAGTTATACGGGCTGAGGATTCACACACCGATATTAATTATGCTTGTTTTTTTGGGTTATAGTTTTGGAAGATAATAGCTTATTTATACATATATTTTTTAGTTATTTAACACAAGTCTTATTCTTGTGTGCATTGGTAGGCCAATAACTTCAAACAACAAAGTTATATTAATACAAGATATTGCGTTCTATATATCCAGTCATAAAATTAGCAAACATAAAGAATGACAAGCAACATGATATTTGAACATAGAAGCTAATGAGTGTAGACAAAGCTTTTTTAACCTCTCGGGCACGTAACGTTATTGTTCTGTTTTTAGTGCTCACAAGTTCACCATTACGCTGTCAGTCACAGATCATTGCACAGTTCTTTCGTATGCATTGTGAACACAGCTTTTACGAAGATACACAAAGCTCTTCGATCAAAACATGAAATCTAGGGTTGACTCATGTTTTGTGTCCACAAAAGGACACAAGAAGTAGAGACGGTATTGGTTCCATTAAAAAAATTGATACCGAGATTTCGCCGAAAATGGACTTGAGTCAAAAAAAATTAGAAAAACTTCGGTGTGTGAGAGGGAGAGAAATATATGTGTGTGTGTGTGTGTGTGTGTGTGTGTGTGAGGAGAGAGAGAGAAAGAGACTGTGGATAGCATAACTCAAAAACGAAAAATCGGCTAATTATCAAACTTGGTATCTGAGTTAGTATTTTCACGAATATTTTCATGAAAATCCTCCCCCAAACTAGCCTTTACGAGAAACATTTTTAGAAATTGATTTTCTAAAAATTATCTATAGCGATTTTGCTTAAAATACCATATATTAAACATGTTTATAGGCAAAAAAATCTATTTCTTGAATTTTTTGGGAATAGCTCCTGAAGCCCTCTTCTTTCTGAATTAATTTTGCATAACTGGTCAAACGTAAGAGACAAACAAAAACTTACTACACAAAAAAATGTGATCTCGTTAAAACAAACAATTTGTGCAAAGTCCCTACATGTTTGTAGAGCTAACCTTTTCAGGGATATTCCTTGTAATTGCTTTCAATTTTAAAATGCTTAAAAAACGTTTCTCGAACGGGATGCCGTCATCCGTTTCGTATCTCTTTGGTTTTACTCCTGGCCATGCAAAGGATACCGAATTTTAGTAACTATCGCTTAACTATCAAATGTTAAAATATTTGACTGTCGCTTTAGCCTAGTATATTCCCTTATTTCCCTTCTACTTATAAGAAACTATTTCTGGTGATGTTTATCTCGATTGAACATTATACAGATAAAAGAATAACATTTTATAAGAATAGTATGTTTGCACAACATATAGAGAAAATGTTGTGAGTAGAACACAGAGTCCTACACACGGCTTGTGTGTAAAAACGTTTAACTAACATGAATTGACCCAATAGTTGGCTAAACTATGAAGTCCGAATTGAAAGCACTTACGATATTGCAAATCGTCATTGGGGTATGGCATCTCAAAATAATTTGAAATGACCTTGTGGTTTACCGGGAAACATGCCAGTCAATTGGGGAATTTAATGCTGTTCTGGTAAATTGCCATGCTAGTTCAGTGATTATAGCAACTGGCTAGGGACCGGGAGATTCATGGCATTGAATTTTTCAGTCTGACTCTGCCTATCCAACTTGTGTCCTACTTATGGCTTGTGTGAAAAAACAATTCATTAACATTAGATTTTTATGGGTCATTTCCCGGGCGCCAATTAATCAAGACTGACGCCATAATTGCCTTGTGAATATAATCGAACCTATAACGCTCCCTACCGAGAAGGACTGGTATTGGTTTCCGGAAGGGAGCACTATCGCCTAGAAACAACGACATAGAAAGAGCTGTGTAACACCAAGCCACAGCGTTACGCTACATGCTACATAAAATCCTGATTGTCATCTTTAGTGCAGTCTTTTGCATAGATATTTGTAGGGTTACGTCGGATGTTCAATTATTGAGGAATAAAATTGTCATTGTTTTCCCGGCAGAATTTTCGCATTACAATAAATATGCATTTAATATCATTTGCGAAATAGTATTTTTCAAATATTTGAGAGTTCTTCGCTCATCTAAATAAAAGTATAACATCATGTCGTTTGAATCAGTTCCCCCCATGAAAATATTGTAGGCGAAGTCGCATCTGGTTTGGTCAGCTGTTGATTATTATTCATCGGATAAGGATTAACTTGAGCCTCTGTTGCAGTCCTGTTAGGAGTAATTAGAATGTCCTGATTTTTTGCGACTTCTTCTGCTTAGATCCAAATAGTAACAATGAACCGTGCCTAAAATATCTATTTGAGATTTATTTCAATTTTGCTTTGAGTGCTTGCGGTATTCCCTCTCTGTTCTTTCGAATTGCTCCAGTGACATACGTTCCTAATGAGTGTAGCTGTTTAGCGAGGGGAATTGACGGGAAGAAATTGCCTTGGTAAATGTGAATCCTTTGTTTACGTCATTTCCAAATTGAAGAAGCTTCATGACAACAATGTAGGCTACACCATTAGATTTAATTGCAGACTTTTCGTTTTGTGATTTTGCCCCTTTATGTACGAAAAAATCCTAAACAGTGTAATGAAATTGAATCATAAACCATCCAAAATTTAATTTCCCACCTGTGACGGTGCTTATCTATTGAAAGTTGTTGTTGAGGAATGTAATGTTTCGAATACTTCTATACGTATGGTCTAGTAAGGGTTGAAATCTTGCACAGGGTTCGCAATCAGGAGAGCTAACTGAGAAATAACTTATTGTCAATGAGATGGAAAAACTTAAATAAAAGCTGAAATCTATTCCAGGAAAACATTTTCCTGAACCAGGGGGTGCTAAAGTGATCAGTTTTGCTCCAATAGGATTCTATAGATGGTTTTCTAATCATTCCCATATTCACGCTCACTATTATGAATGCTTAGTTTCGTCCATTGTTGTTCACTGACTTGTTTTGTTTCTCGATCCGGTGTTAAGAGGAACTGATCTGCATATCTGTTTGTTTCAGCAACAATATGGCTTAACTATAGCAGTATAAAGTAAATAAAATTAAGCACAGGAGGAGAAGTAAGAAGTGGGGCGTGTTTTGGGCCAGGAAGCTCACTGAAAGGAAAGGAAAGGGAAGTTGAACAACTGGATCAGAATAAATAGGAAAATTTTCTTTGAAGCTCTCATTGTTGTTTTCCTTCAGCGCATTGCTATTGTCAACGCTGTAGTCATTATCGAGACCATCATTATCATCAACATCGCTGACATTAGTGTCAGAACGGGAATTTATATCGACACCCCTTCTTTTTGAATGAGGCGACCCCGAAAGTGTCACAGATACACAATTATCACTTTTATTGTCACTAGGAATGTTTGCGTCGATAACACACCCGTCATAATGTGCCAGAGTGTTATCATCATCCTTCCCTAGTACAAAAATATCCTCGGAACAACTCGCCATGTTTACTTTTACACGGTAAAGCCTGAACAAGGTCAAACTAAATTGGCGAGGGTGGAAATGCTGTCTTTGAAATAACAAAAGAGACTTCTGAATGGACTTGAAATACACCGTCAGAAAGGAGAAACCTTCCTCTTTGTAGTGGCATAAAGCTCATTACTATAAGTTGTTTCAAAAATAGGTTTACAGTCCCACAAACAGTGTCGATAAGATTGACGTTGGCACTCTTCACTCGGTGTAGTACTGTCGATTGTATCGACGCACGGCATTTTACGGTAGAAACTTTGAAAAGAGCGCAGTAGTAAGAGGGTTAATAAAGTGCAAAGGATCTTTTGTTCTTTGTTGACAAGCTGAATAACATGAACCCAAGGCACCTTGCGACATTGGTCAAGTATTATCATTCTTTGTCAACAATGCAGCACATATTTATCTTATTTGCATCGCTGCATATTAATACACACTTCGAACCATCAATTGGGTATCAACACCTGCGCTAGAGTCGTCTCCTAATCAGTATAGTATCACATTTAATAGGCTGAAACTGCCATTACTCATACCAAGGTGAATGTGAGAGCCACTGCAGGAGACGACATTGTCACACTGCTTCCTCCTCAGGGCTTGTTCGTCCCGACCAGCGTCATCGTAGCGGGCTAGACAATCCAAATGCACTACCAGTTTCTTCCCTCAAGGTAGCCTTTAAATACGGTAGACATCATTTATCCTCATACCGTAGTTGTTGAAGCTTGGTACAGGTCATTTGGTCCGGTACAGCGGTACCATAACATATCACCCTGTTGGCAACCTCAACTGTTGGCCTGACGGTCCTGACGGGTCTTGATCCGATCACTAGCTACCTAAATGTTTTGACGGGCCATCTCGTGGATGTCATGAAGTTGGTCTACGAGATGCTCACGTAGTCAACTGATGGCTGCTCGGCCCCACGAGAATTTCCGAACATCAGACGCAGCTCTCTGCCAAAGACCAAACTGGACGGTGTCAACCCGGTGGTGTCATGGATTGAAGAGCGGTATGACACCCTGATATCCCATTGGATTGACCAAAATCTTCGTCAAATGTTCTTCTAGAGTCCTGATGTACCGCTCAACCATGTAGCCTAAATGCGGATGAAGAGTTGTGTCCATGCTCTTGTGCACACCGAGTTGCTCCAGTGTTTCCCTCGGATATGGAACTCAAAACTGGTACTCTGATCACTATAGCTCCATTGGTACCCTATGGCGACAAAACAGTTCTTCCATTAGGCAGTTCGCGATGATTTTGGCCTCTTGTTAGGGATGGCGTATACCTCCGGTCAATTGGTGAAGATATCCCAGGCAACCAACAAATACCTGTATACCCTATCGGACACAGGGGATGGTCCAGCTTCGTCGATGGCTGCTCCCGCGTTTTATTGCGCATGCAACCCTGGCTCTTGCTCTGTGGGCCGCGACTTGCCGCACACAATTACATTGGCGGCACCATCCACCCGCAATCTCGCCCAGTAGTACCTTTGTCGGAGCTTGTTGATGTTTCGGTTGGGTGCAAATGTCCTCCCGAATTCCAGTACTTTCGCGATCTTACTCCAAGGGAGGATCAGCTACTCTCAGGGTTTTCATCAGGTGGCTGCCATACTATGAACAGTAACCCGTCCTTGATCTTCAATGAGTCCCATTGGGTCCAGAAGGACTTATACACAGTACTACTTGTTGCGATGTCCTCCAAGCTCGGCCTGGTCCCTGACTCCACTTCTCTCAGGGGTGGCCCCAGGTGCGCCAGTTAATTGCTCCTCAGCCTTGCGCTATCCCATCCAACATAGGTACTGCTGAAATAACATTCTTCTCTTCAAACTTAGTGCAAGGTCGCACTACTTCGGACCGAGTAGAGTGTCTGGACATGGCATCCGCATTAGTGTGGCTTCTTCCTTTCCGATGTTCTGATGTAGAGTTGTACTCTTACAGCCTCTGGTCACACGGGCAGATTCTTGAAGCTTAACAACCAGGTGAGGGCGGGGTGGTCAATCCTCAGGTAGAATAGCTGTCAATACAGATACTTGCGGAAATGCTCAAGCGCCTTTACTACTGCCGGAGCTTTCGCCAGGTAACGCAGTGGTTATTTTCTACTTTAGAAAGCGTCTTGCTGTAGAGAGGCTGAGAGTGCTAAAGTCAGCTCTCGACAGTGTTCTTGTTTTGGGATTTCCACAACCACGCCAGATGATGGCTTCATTGTAGACAACGATGCTAGCGACACCGGCATTGCCTATATGACCACATTTAAGGCCAGTCTTCTTCCGTCAGACGGGTGAGAGGTTTCGGGATGTTAGAGAAACTTCTGACGAACCGGTGGTAGCAGCTGTATATGCCCAGGAAACTTCGCAGCTCTCGTTTATTGGGCGAAGCCAAATTTTTACCATCTGAGCTTCTTCCAAGTCCGTGGCCACTCCAGATGATGAATTTATTTGACCCAAGTTGCTTCTTTGCGTTGACGTTCAACTTCAAGCTAGCTGACTGCAGTCTTTGCAGTATCCTAGTCAGATGTTCTTCGGAGTTGCTACCCACGGTGATAGATCAACCTCTCCTAACTGATCACATCAGGTGCAAGGTGCCTGGCACATTGCAAAAGCCAAAGGGCATAACCGTAAATACCCAACGCTCTTGTCCAGTCGAGAATGCGGTCTTCTCCTTGTCTCTGGGAGCTAGGGCCACTTGCCAGTATCCCGATTTCAAGTCCAAAGTCGAGATGCACTGGGCAGCTGTAAGCGTGTCCAAGGTGTCGTTATACCGTGGTAAAGGCCGTACCTATGCGGCCCGGCTTCGATCCCAAGCGACCGCATGTGGAATTTGTGGCGGAAAAAGCGGCGCAGGACCCCCCCCCCCAGTGGTTTCTCCTGTTGGAAAGAAGATGGAGCACGGTGGAATGCCATGGTGGGGAAAACCAGAGAACCCGGAGAAAACCCGCTCCTGCAGCGCTTTGTCCACCACAAATCCCACAAGCGTGATCTGGCCATACTCCCAGCCCACACCACCCGAACCTCGTCGTTGTCAACGTCTCTAGTTTGCTTCTCTCTCCCTGTTATAACGACCACTCCTGTTCCTTGAGATGTGGTCTGGATGACTCTATTCTAAGGGATGGCGTGGATCGCCTTAGTCACAGAGCATCAAATGCTGTCGTATCTTAGTCACGCAGCCCA
Organism: Hymenopus coronatus; assembly: GCA_030762935.1. Taxonomy (NCBI): domain Eukaryota; kingdom Metazoa; phylum Arthropoda; class Insecta; order Mantodea; family Hymenopodidae; genus Hymenopus; species Hymenopus coronatus. The sequence goes on from CM060882.1 coordinate 59,850,874, forward strand.
TCGGTGAAGGAGGCAGCTTTCTGGGGCACTGAGTTGGTGGCAGATTCATCAGGACGTTCGCAAGCTGTTTGTTGGCCAGGGCAAACTCATGAATGGTCTCGCCTGGCTGATGCAGCCTCGCCTTAAGTTGATTGCGGTAGGCCACAGCCAAGCAATTTAACCCCGAAGCGGTTTTCTAGGGTCTCCTGATCTTCTCTGATCTCGCCGATGTCAGCATCACACTCAGAACTTCTGCTGCCCTTTCCTGGAGACTTGCTATCAGCTGTGCGGCTTCTTCTGGTGACCATTGGTTGTGAGTGGCGACGGCGTCGAACTGTCGGAGGAAGATCTCGAAGATTTACGTCCCGTCGACTTAGCTGGATTGACGCGTGGAGGTGTTGTTTCGCAGAAGCTGTTCTCGACCTTCAAATCCTTATTCCTCTTTCCGAACTTCTTTTGCACCATTGAGTTCAGTTCATTGGTGCTAGCCTCGGCTCTTCTTTCCATAAGGCATTAAGGCATTGGTCGTGGTCTTTCATCGTTGCACCAAGCTCTTCCATCTTTTCCTCAATTCCTTCCACGTCCTTCATGCCTGCCCGATGCTCGTAGATTTTGGCAGAAAGTTGCATTTTCATTGTAGACATTACATTTCTTATTTTTTTTATGTCGGATTCAATTTCATTTTTCATTTATATTTTACACTCTTCAGTTCGGTGTTCATTTCTGTCTGCACCTTTCCTAATGAGGAATTCTCTGTCGTTATTTAATTTCTGATTTTCTCCATGCCTGATATCATTTCAGATTTCTTTTTCTCCTCCATCTTCCCTATTTCAGATTCCACCTTCTGCTCCATCATCTTCTCCATTCCAATTTTTATTTGCTTCATTTTGGATAACAAACTTGGCATCCTTTCCTCTATCTTGGCATAATATCCGACTCCTGACACCAGTGTAACAATTGTCTTTACTGACTTAAAAGCCATTACAAATACAACTGCTAGAAATAATTCTCTCTCTGTTTCAAAGTATTGAAACAGTTTATGACTACGTGCTAACCATGGCTCGCGAACCACTGCGTGCTAACACTTCAATAATCACAGCTCAGTACAGTTCACAGCACAACACTGCACTGCAATTTTTCCTCCTTTTATAGCTAGAAAATGTCACAGAACTTCCTGGAAGCTTCTGGAAGCCGAAGCTTGGAGAAGAATCCAGAAGAGTCATGCTCTCATGAGAAGAGTCTTGTGTTCCAAAGGGTCTTGTTATGTTGTACCTATCTATCAGGGTTGTTTATGCATCACAAGGTCTCAAACTGTGATTACTCACCCACCAAGTGGAACATGGGAACCACTGTAGGAGACTATATGTCACGATTTATTGCTTGTATTATTATTACTCAGCACCTAATTAATTACCATCAAATATAGAACATTATTACTAAACAACAATTAATAAAATTTCAGTATTAAATGGTTTATTCATTTCAATGCTGCATTGAAATTTACATAGTTTGACCAGGCAAAATTGAATAAGAAAAGCCTTGCCAACAAAATCAGATTTCTCAGAAATCACTTGTTGGTCTTTTTAGTCACTGCTAAAAACAAAATATATTATGTAGAGAATATAATCTTAGAAATCCTACTTAGTTTCTTCAATTTTATTATGAAAAGAATTCAGCAGCAAACATTCACAAGCATATTGTTCTCTCAGAGTCTGACACCAAGACAAGAAAATCAGATTTTAGTTTTGTTGAAGCTTAACGAGTTGCTGCTTACACATTACAAACAGATCTATGTAGTGCTGTATATACTTGTATTTTTTATGGCATCAAATTTACTCAGCCAATTTTGTTGCAATATTAAATAAAACAATTACCGCTAGATATCTAATGTTGAGATTTACACAACACATCTATTGATTTATCTTTATTAGCTTAAAAGTGAACATTCCTACTCTTCATAGTTTATTTTAATCATTCAATAAGCAGGCATTCTCCTATCCAAGCAACCTCTTCTAAGTGGTAGCAAAATTTGCATTTTGTCCAAGTAACTCTAAATATTTACAATTATAAAATTCAAAATTAAATAGAAGAAATGGATTTATGATTGTTTATGAATTTACTTGCACATTTTAAGAAGTACTCAATATGTCATTGCTGTCATTAAATCTTCATACTTTACAGAAGGAAGAACAAAATTCCAAGCCAATTAAGTAAAATTAATATTTTTTGCATAATGTTCTGAAAATTAGCCCTAAAAGATGTCATTTTATTCACTCATAGGTTTACCAAACTTTAGGATAACCCTATTTAGTAATATCTCTTAAGAGAACACTACAATTTTCCACCACCAATCCTGATTAAGTGGAAAAATCTGCTCATTTCTTAAAATACTGTTTATTTTTATTCCTATTCTAAAATCTAAAATGGCATAATTTTATAAGAAATGGAAGGGTTCAGATTTGCCTCTCTCCTCATGCTCCATTGCAGAACTCGATAATATTCTAACACATAATAGATTCTGATACTAGGAAGTTTCATAAAAATGTCAATGTTCCAGATAGTTCTAGAATGCTATAAGGAGAATGAATTAGAATGTTGGATTAAAGAAAGGAAAAATAATTACAAATATATATTTTAAAATTAATAGTGCTGCTTATTTTTGTGTCATAATTGCACCAGTATGTTTCACAACCTTTCCAATGTCACTTGGGTTTGTTTGACAGCAGTCAACAGTATTTTTACTCAAATTTATATGTTTTACAATGCTAATAGTTTTTTGATTTTTGTAGACATTCATTTAATTAGTTTTCAATTACGTTTATATTTTTCCGAGGATAACATCTTATTCACCCATTATGACCTGTACAAGTTTGTAATGATAATTTCATTCTGTTTCAGGTCTATGATTTTGAGCAGAAGGGTTAATGATGATGACCACAGGGATGGCTTTACAAAGTGGCCCTTCATGACAACTCATACCTGGGGTGAATACCCCCAGGGCACATGGACACTTGAGGTATACATTACTCATATGAACAGTATCTTTTTTTAATCCATAAAGATTTGACATAAATCATATAATAATAATAATAAACTGTAAAAAGGAAAAAAATAGAAATCATCATTCTCATCACAATGTATCATACTCAATGCATATTAATAATGATGATAAAAGGCTGCTAAAACTAAGCAATAGTGGTGGACTGTAATCATTGAACTTCTTATTTCACTGATTTCCAGCACTGTATTATAAAACTTTCCTTAAATTCAAGTGTAATACTTATAATGTTGAACATAGAACATCACAGAGATGTGTAAAATGAAATGACATGGCATTTTATTTATGGACGCTCTTTAACTGCTGTGGTTCTCAGCGTCCCATTCTATACTGGGCGTGAAAGACTGCTTAATTTATCTCAGAGACCTCTCTATCAGGCTTGAGGTTTTTTTACGGGCTGTAAATCTAAGACACGGGACCCACAGTTTTACTTCCCTTCCGAAGGAAGCCATGCTAAGAGATGTGTAAGGATTTCCTACATGTGGGTAATAAACAGTCACTATGAAAGATAACAGAAATTGTAATCTACTTATGATGTTCATACCCTCCCCATAGTGGAATGCCAAAGCTGAAAGCTCTAAACCAAGGAGTGGCAGAGGATAAAAATATAACCTGGAAAGTTCAATGAACAGTTTTGGCATGTCTGTAGAAGTTATTTGTTCATAACTTAAAAAAGATAGCAAATAAGGTTTCATGTCAAAATGTCTATTATTATAGTTAAAGTGACATAGAAGGTAATAAATGAGCAAGAGGACAAACATACATTCTAGGAACCTTAAGAGATTTTTGAGAATTTAATTTTATATTGAAGCTTTTTTTTTCTGTGCTTGTAATATGGATACAAAATAAAGTATACTCTACTCTTCTGACTTGAACTCTACCAAAAACTTAACTATAAAATTAGCTTTTTCAAATCCAAATCATAATTAGTCTTAGCTTTACTTACAATAATTTCAAAATTTATATTGTTAACTTTACAATGAAAATGAGCATCAAAGTTAGGGTAATATTAAAAACATCAAATACAACCAAGACATAAATGAACCTAGAAAATGCTCAACATCATTAAAGATAATTTAGTGTGAAACGTGAAAATGGTATAATAAGCCTGCATTCTGGAGAGGATTAAGGTTGATTTTTTTATTTATGGTTTTGGTTATTGGTTATATTTTATCAAAATCTATTCCACATAAGGAGCTAAAACTTTATCTCAAGTAATTATGTAGCTGCACAGTGATCTTGTTATAAATGCACGTTAAAAGACAGTTAATTGTAAATAAGGCAAAATGTTCAGCTCTAAGTTCAAATACTTTAAAAATTCATAAAAATAGCCAATAAAAGTTTAAGCTTAAATACATAAAAATTACAAATATGTCACTGCCAATTAATTTTAGAATAATGGACCCCAGCATTTGGAAAAATTAGCTTGTTTATACTCTGCTAAAAAGTCGGGGAACATCAGGGAAATAAAAAAAAAAAAAAAAACTCAGGAAAAGTCAGCAAAACTGTTTCAAAAGACAGAGAAATAATTAGTTTTCAGAAAATGTAAGGGCAATTTTTACTTGGATTCTCTAATTGTGGGTCTTGCAGAAAGACACAGATTTGGATTCATTTGAAGTGTTTAAATAGAATCAGTTTTACTGATTTTATTATATTTTAAGTTTACACACATTTTACAGTTAGAACAAGATGAAAATAATTATCTTTGCATCTCAATTTTTTATGTTTATATGTAGTTTTTTTTATCAAATATAACACAAATAAAATAACAAGAAGTCTATTGGATGCCTGTGGGGATGAGAGTGGAGGCAGATTACACAAACCATTCAAACAAAATTTCATAATTTCAATTAATTATATTCTACAAAAGAAACATCCTCTATTATTTTAATGTATTTAGTGATATTTGGAAAAAAACAAGTAGTTTTCCAATATTTTTCATTTCTCCAAAAGAAAGAAAAATTCCAAAAAAGCTGAATTATTTAGCAATAGGATGAATTTTACATCATGATAGGATATAAGCATTATAAAATTGGTCATTAAATCATGCCTCATCTAGCTTATTCTTCATGCCTCACAACTTGTGACTTTCCCACCTCCTGAAAATGAAAGAGTAACTTTACATCTGCTCCTTTAAAGGTAATGAGAATTGAACAGTTACCTACATTCCAATCAGATTATCTATCAACAACTTAACCCATTGGGGCCATGTTACAATATCCTCATAGCTACCTCAGGAATCTGATTTTAATCCCTGTACACCTGCACAAGTGTGCTTTAGAGTTATAAAATTACATTAAGTCAGTCAATAGATTATAAATTATATATTTTATATAATATATATTAATTTTTTTCCCCAAAAATGTGAAATGGAGTATATGCTCAATGCCCTTTAGTTGGGCGACATCTTGGAGCAGAATAATGATGGATTGTGGGTTGGTGACTGCTAGATACTGATCTCCATTGTTGATGTAACTTACTGACAATGCTCTGTGGTGTGGATGTGCAACAGAATCAGTATCCCCATACCACATGTTTGCCCATCATTGTGTTTCGGGATTCCCAAACATACAGCATGATTCAGAAACTTGGATTATTGTAGTGGTATGAAAAATAATGTAGAATTTGTGTTTGGGTACTATAAGAAGTAACAATGTGTATTCTTTGTTGAATTAAATTGTATTCAACTTTTTTAACTGAATTTGTGAATTGCAATTAGAATATGCAGATTCATTATTTTATGACTGAAATCTTTAACATCTTTGAACAGAATATTTTAGAATGTTTTATATTTTTAATCTTATTTTACATATTTGTTGGTATTGTATCTCTTGCTTTATTATTCTTTATACATACAAATATCTTTGTTAGGATACTTAACTGTACATTTCCTATCTTAGCTTTTGAAGTTTTTATGCACATAAGTGTTAATGCATTTTCTACAGCATCACTTATTCCTAGCCATTTTCTTGTTTTCTATACCATTGTTGATTCAATAACAGTGGCTAACATTGCACTCTTTTCATTTTGTTCTACATGTTTATAGATCACTCAATGCAATAATGATTAAAAATACAATAAATTAATTAAACATAATTGATTATATAACAAACATATGAATAACAAATAATTACATTACAATGATTATATGTTAGTGCTTTTATCTGTTTCTAACCTCCTTTCTTTATAATGCTGTCATTACTTTATGTTGAATGTCTTCATCAAATCCTGATGAAGACTTTCATATCCTGTTTCACATGAATGATACTGGAAGCATTAACTTACTAATTTTAATGACCTAACATTGATTATCAGGTGTAGTAGTTCTTGAAACAGTTTTTCAAGTGAAGGCCAACCAACACAAATACTTTTTGCATTGCCAAGCCCATTTGCTGCTTTTTCCCCTTTTGCAGCATATAACACATCTTTATGTTCAATATTTTTGTTTTGTTTGTGTGTGTGGGTAGAATACTGATCAGAAAACGAGCCAAAGATTTAGCTTGCAGTTTCAATGGGCTATCCCCAGATGAAGGTTAACCTCTATGGTGTTAATGTTATACTTTGAAGCAGGTGATGAGCATTATTGATTCTGAAGTTCATGTAGTTAGCTTTTGTTACCAGTCATCTTGAACAACACAATGAAACATTTGAGTACATCATGTCTATCAAATAGAAAACTATTTTTCTGTAACCTTTAGCTGTCTGTTGCATTTTAGAAAACATAGTTGTCACCTGATTTTATCAATCGACATCCTTTCTCTTCTGTAGGGGCATACTTGGATTTCTTTACCTCTTTGAGTGAGTTTCCATCTTCTCAGCTTGCCTGTTGCTGTAATATCAGAGGCTTCAAGTTTTACTTTTAGCAACTAAACATCCCTATTATCCTTCCACCTCAAACATGTACTAATATTACAGACCATAATTCATACCCACTATGCTTCAGTTTATTTTGCAAAATATTAGGCATCATATCTTTTTATTTGCTCTGGCACTACCAACTGCATTATTTGCTCTGTCCATTTGTCTTTTAAAGAGATCTGGAAATCCTTATAATGCTAAACCATGAATTAAAAATGTAAGTACAATACAAGGGCAATACTGAAAAATTTAGAAAATCAAAGAAAGATTAATTTTAAAAATTTTAATGCTTTTTATTATTTTTCAATAATATTCCCTTTCAACATGAATATATTTTTGCAATTTTTTAAATAAATCCTTGAACCAATGAGACTCTGATACTGAGAAACTTCAGAAACAAAGTTCTTATAATGTTGCGCTGCTTTGTCTGGTAACAAAAAAGTGACTCCTTGCATTTTGTCTATATTTTTTGGAAATAAAAAGAAATCACAAGGTGCTAGGTCAGTATTATATGATGGAATGTCCATGGTGCTGACCTTTAGGGCAGCTAAATATTTATAAAACACCTACCTAGTTGTTTGTTCTGTTGTATGTAATGATGCATTGTCCTTATGTAAAATTATTTTTCCTTTTGGTCATTTTTCACAAACCTTTTAAAAAATTTGAGGTAAACAGATATTTGTGTACCAATTGGCAGTAATAGTACATCTATTCAAATGCAATATTAAAAAAATCTGATGTTCCATTCACATGACTTTCTCTACATCTCTGCAAAAAATTATTGTTAAAAGCTCATGCCTCTTTTTACTTTATGCTAATCAAGAAAAAATTAGTAAAAATAGTCTTATTACTTGCTTCCTTGTACGTAGAAGCGAAATAAGGGAGTACCATAGGTTAAAGTGACAGTCAAAAGCTGGTTGCTATGTGACTGAAGTTCCTTTGTTTGTATGGACAGGAATTGACATATTCCTGTATGAGAAAAGTAAGTTTTTCATAGCTAAAACCAAAAATAAGGAATATCTCAAAAACGATAAACTACATAAAAAAATGTATATAATGTAAATGTGTTTTAAAGTACACATTTTTTATGTAGTAAGTTTTTATCTGAGTCTTATGGTTTATCAGCTATTCGAAATTCTGTAAATTTCACCCAGAATAAAGTAGTCTGTAGAGGCTATTCCCAGAAAATTCAAGATATACATTTTATTTGGCATGTAAATATCTTATATATAAGAGGTTTTAAATCGCTAGAGCCATTTTTTATAAAATCAAAATTTTCGAAAAAAGCTCCATGTAAAGGGTAGTTGGGGATGGGGGAATTTTCTTGAAAATCTTTGTGTCGCATCCTTGGAAGATACCAAACTTATATACCAAGTTTGGTATTCATCAGCCTTTTCGTTTTTGAGCTATGCTGTCCACAGACACACACATGCGCGCACACACACACACACACACACACACAGACCTTTTTGTAAAAATACTTTTTTTTGATTCAGGGGGACCCATAACATGTATTTCTGGTGAAATCTCGGTATCAAATTTTGGGTGGAATACAATACCTTCTCTATACACTATGTACATAATACATGCAGAGAAAGTAATATGGTTGGCTGCGCTATGGCTAAGTGGTTAGAGCGCTTGCCTCTCACCCAGGTGGCCTGGGTTTAATCCCAGGTGACCACATGTGGGATTTGTGATGGACAAAGTGGAACAGGGTTGAGTTTGATCCGGGTTTTCAGGTTCCCTCTTCTATCATATTCCACAGGTGCTCCATCTTCATTCCATTATCTCAGTGTCATCGCCTGTGGTGCCATATGTAATAAAAGTGGTCATTAAATACTATAAAAAAAATTAAAAAATTTGGCCCATTTTAGAAGAAAAGCTGACAACCAACTTTTTACCAGTACTGCAATTCATCAGACTTTTGGTAAACTTAGATTCTATATGAAAGACACATTGATCTGCTTGAATTTTCTGTTCAGGATCATAACAATAAATCTAAGATCCATTACCAGTACAAAACATCAAACCAAATTTAAAGTGATGTCTTTGAATTTTTCAGTTTTTTTATTTTGCACCAATCAATGCATTGTGGTTTTTGATCTCCAGCCAGTTTATGTAGTTTATTGAGAACAAAGTTTCTTTCATGTCTAATTGTTGATGTAAAATGTTTTGGACTTGAGTCATACCAATGTCCATGTTGCTTGAACAAATTCATTAGATGTCTGCTAATCTTCTTTAAGCAATTCTTGAACATCCCTCATGAAATGTATTACAATTCATTTTTAAGAAAACATCTATCTCTTTTGAATTTGCTGTAACAATTATAAATTGTTGACTCAGATGGGACTTCTTTATTAAATGCATTTCTAAACTGATCTTATCATATAATAAGTGAGTTTGTAAAAGGTAACACTACATTACTGAAAATTACACTTACTTGGATGCATTTTGAAAACAACACCCCATTTCCGAAACGCATCCATATAAGTGGAATTTTCAGTGATGTAGTGTTGCCATTTACCAACTCACTTATTATATGACTATGCATCACAGTTACTAACTTATTCCCTCAAATTACTGATTTTATCATTTAGGTGTTGATGACATTTTTAATATTCCAAAGAAATCATCTTGGAAATATTATCTAGTCAAATTAATTTCTAGATGAACACTCAATATTTAAATTATGATAATTAACAAACTATTAGAGCAAAGGGAACAAACTATAAGGCTGCAAACTTGTAAAACATTAGAAAGTAGCTGTCAGATATAAACAAATTTCATTTACTTTTAGAAACATGGCATTCTAAAAATGTTTGTTATGGTCCTTGTACATATGTAGTTTAATTGGTCAGTGAACGCTTATGAACTGTATGCATCTGTGATTTAATATCTATGTCCTTTATGCAAGTGGGTTTTTCACATGATTCAGTTGTTTTGAACAGTAATTAGATGGTTGGAATAGTAGTTCTTCAGCAGATGAGAATAATGAGGGAGCAGGGATGAAAAACAAATGTGTGTTTATATGCTTTTAGAATGCCTTTCCTTAAATAACATCATAAAATTTATTCCTAAATTGTACTAAATAAAACAATCACACCTACACAACATTTCAAAAATTTAAATTCTCTATAAATTTTGCAATGATGAAAATGATTCTTATAACACAATATTGACTTCTTTTTTTTTTAACTTTAATATTAAGATTGTACAAATATGAAAAGTAGTTGCTGAATTTGTTTGGGGAAAGAGGTTTAATGAAAAATAGGAATTGAGGAATCACAGTACTCAAGTACTGCATCAGAATCTGCTTCTTGAGGATAAAAATTTAAATAAGTTTAAAATGTTATTGTAAGTGTTTTGATTTAAATGTTGACATGCATATGTTTACTTGTACATAAGTGATAATGAGCACATAAATGTAATGTTGCAGGTAAGTTTCAACTCGCAAACACCACAAACAGGATTCATAAAGGAGTGGACTCTAATGCTGCATGGTACAAGAGATCCACCATATAGTGGACTTCCTGTCTCTGATCCACACTCTAAGCTGGCTATTGTCAAGAAGGCACATGAAGAACGTAATAAGCTTTAGATTTGTATCATTTTCTTCCCCACCCTTCCATTCACACACAACACTTTCCGTCCGATATCCTTTAAACCAGAGATGAATCCAGATACATTCCTTGCATTAAAACAGCCCTTATTTTTTTAATTTGCAGGAGTACTAAACAAATAAGTTCTATATTTTGATTATTTAGGTGCACTACATTGGCATGCTGTAAATACACTGGTCCCTGTATTCATCTCTGGCATCCACCCAAATCCTCTTCTGCATTTCCCTCACATATCTTTACCTCAATAAGTATTTCACCTCCATGACACATGATGCAGGATCTTTATGACAGAAACATAAAAGCAGTTTAAATCAGATACTTCATGCAGCATATAATACACAAATATTGTACTGGTATTTTATTATTTTGGTCAACCATAAGTATTTCTTCATGAATAAATAACTGTAGACATCTCTGCTGAAATTGTGAAAACACATGAGAAACCTAAGAAATTTTAAGACTTCAGCACAGTTCTTAAATATAAATATTTCAGTTTTTTTATAAAAATTAAACAATGATCTAGAGCAGGTTTTAAAATGTTGCACTCTCCTTTTTTACATATGAGGTGCATGAAAAAAAAAGGGGGGAAAAAAAATCAGTTGCAGAAAAACTGAGATCAAAATTTATACTTCAAATTTGCTTAATACCATATCTGATATATACTTTTAAAACTAATTCAATTTAAAGTAATGTCAAAATGTGTTTTGCAGATTAAATCATGTCTTAATTCATGAGTGTTTGACAATCAAAACTAGAAGAGAAGGAAATATAGTTTTTCTTGTTGAATGGGATTATTCAAGAGGAAATAAATCTGAATGATAGTTCTGCCAAATTCATATACTATATTTCTGCCATTTACACCAATCTATATCATTTGTGAGCTATACAATAATTCTGTTAAACATAGAAATTACTAGAGCAGGTAAAATAAAAATGCTAAACCTAGCTCCTTTCTTCTATTGAATGAAACATATACTTTACAACAAAATGTTTTAGCTGCCTAGCATTTAAATTCAGATGCCCACGTTAAGGGTCTTTCACACTCTTCTGTAGAGTAGTGGTAACAGGTCTGCCTGCAAGTTCAAATCTTGCTTAGGCTGAATTACCAAACAGGGTTTTATTTTTGGGGGTTTCCCCTTATCCTGAGGAGATGGATATCTAGTAACTCTAATCTCTATGGACCTCAGGCTAATTTGAGCATCATTTCAACCATTTCTTTCACTTGTTATCCAATTTGAAAAAGGGTCATTTATTATGAAAAAATCAATGATATATGTGCTGAAAATGTAAAAACTTAGCCCATTTTACCTACTATAGAAATTCACATGAGCTAAATATATTTTAAGTAAACCATGAACATAATATAAATATGAAGTCAGAAGTTTTAAAACTTTAAACTACTACTACAAAAAAACAAAATCATCACCAAAAAGGAATTGTTTGAGATTGAACTGTATATCTATGACAAATAAATCTAATGTAAACTTGCTCACACAAATCTCAGTTTTACATGATTGCTTGGTAGCAAAACTTCATTTTAAGTGTCAACAATCACAATTAAAGAGAACGACAGCTATAGTTGATGGGTTGGGTTGTTAAGCTTCAGGATAGGTCATGTTTATTGTTCAGATAAACTTGCATTTCAACATTTTAACACTAACTATATAAAGTACTTTTTCATGCATATAAATACAAAATGGTTAAAGGATATGTAGTCATATTGTCATTAAAGCTGATACTGCAGTTATGCTTTATTTTGGTGTGAGAACTACACAGATTTATTTTGCTGTAGATATAGCTTTGTTAAACCAGTAACTATAAAAGAAGAAACAATTGAATATACTATATTTAACTTTATAAAATATATCACTTTGGAAATGAGAAGGTATGGCCATCCAATACCTTGTGGCAGTGGTGCAGGGATAATTAGAGCTGGCTCATGTCCCAAAAACCTGATTGCTTTCAAAATATGAACCTCTGAAATACAACCATAAAATAATGAAGCCTGGTGCAAAGATTACTGCCTTAAAACAGTTTTAGCCTATAGAACACTTGTTCCATTTCCAAGGTACCTATCTTAATAAATGCTGTTTTTTGTACTTAAACTAATATTTTCTACAGCTAAAATTTTCTAGTTCTTTTAAGAAAAATGCAGTTAAACTTTCTCCTTATAATACCTTTAAAACTAAATTAACACTATCAAATATGATTACAATAAATACATAAGCGACTTTGAAACTGATATTACTTTTATCAATATGCATAATCCACATACACTGAATTGTTCTAAGCAGGATTGATTGCCAAAAAATAAGAGAGCAAATGACTGTAGAGGTGTAATAGTGGCCTTTGTTGGTGGAGAAAATTGTTTTCTTTCAAGAATGTAGTGTGCCAACTGTAACCATAACCTATATCTTTCATATTGACACATAAGCATATTAATTTTTTCTCTCAGTAGCAGAACCATATTACCTTGTTTAAAACAGTACTTCTGAGTTGCTCTTATCAGAAAAAGCAAAACTAAATAAATTTGTTTGGAATGGCATGCATTAAAAAATGAAATGTCAAAATTTAATCATAAAATATAAACACAGAAGTGAAATCACAGAAGCATTATTTTACTTAATGGTAATAATAGGTCTAGGAATATGGAATTTAGTAGACTTAAAACAAAATGTTAACTACTGTTGGGATTTCTCAATTTAAAAGGCTAAATCTGTTGATATTAATCTTATATAAACAGCTTACAGAACTTTTATAAAGATCACCAATCAACATCTAGAAGATATATGTAACTAAACTTTGCAGAGGATCTAGAGCAGATTGCTGAAAATAAATAAAATCTCATGTAATAAAAAAAATGCAGCTTATTAAGAAACGTATCAACATATAAGCATAATGGTAAATAGACTAAAACTAAATTCCAGCTCTTCATATGGATGGCATACAAGGACACATTAATTTGGTACCTAATAAAGATAAAAGGAGTACAAAAAATATTCATTTGATTTGAATTGTTGATAAAAATTAATTTACAACACAGAATGTGTTACCACTGTGTGAAAGTAAAATCATTTCTCTGTCTCAGTATCTGTATGCATACTTTGTTTATCTGCTGTTCAGTAATATAAATGAGAACACTGATGTTGGTATTCATCTCTGAAATTTCAACAATTGTTATTTTATTATTACCTCTGTTTTGAAGTAATAGTGGCAGCAGCTTATTATTTATTTTTTGAGATGAATGATGTTTTTAATGAAAGATAAAATATTAACGCTCTAGATAAGTGGAATTTCCTGAATAAAAAAAGAAACATCATTTTGGAAGGGGAAGGCATATTAGAATGCAAAATTTGGGAAAACTAGGGATAAAAAGGGAATGTTGAGGTATTCCATATATCCTCAACATTAGAATAGGGTTAGGAAGTTCAGCTCAATAAGCTTGAAGGGGATACAGCCTTGATAGTTATCTCTGAGGTGATTTATGTGAAGATCTACAATAAGGAATTTATGCATGAAAATGTGTAGGTTGTGTAAACCTATTAAAACAATACATAAAACTTAAATGTGGAAAATACATTCAACATTATAATATGAATAGTTTTTTCATCTCCACTTAACACTGATTATATTGTATAGTTTGTAACAGCTGGGGAACAAAGGCTCTTAAAATAAGAACTGAAGCTTTCCTGGCGACGTGTTAATTCAAAATCTCGGGCTTCTAGCCAGGTAAAAAGGCTCTTAAGATTACAGAGAAGTGTGCTATTAAAAATGTTTCCTAAACTGGATACAAGAGAAATTAATTTTTACTGATCCAACTCCAAAAGCAGTAGACATTTAGTGTATGCTATTTGTGAAATTCTTGCAAGCTATTTGTGAAATTCTTGCAAACTATTTGTAATAAAACATTTTGGCAGCATTATTCATAATGGCAATATTAACACATTAATAACTAATAAACACATCATATAATCCATAAATAAATCTGATAATATGTAAATGTCAGAACTGTAAATTATAAAATCTGAAAATTGAACAAATTCATTGCAGAAAAATGGATACATTTGGCTAATCTAAGAAGTTGAGCTATCTTGTGGGTTGATGGTAACAAATTAGGCTGGAATTAGTAAATTCTTTATTCTTTATTCACCGTTTAAATCTTGTACAAGATATAGTTTTAATAATACTTACAAAACTAAATTAAATACACAAAAAAAAATAATTATGTAAGACAATATTTTAGGAAGCATTATCAAGAGGAACTATGATATCTGGAAGCTTGTAGTGTAATAATATAAAATATTATACAAATAGTGTCAAGTTTCTATGCTTACAGTAATCAAAAAACTCCTGCACACTGTAGAAGGGCTGCTGAATTAAGAACTCCTTTACATGTTTTCTACACTTACCATTATTACTGACTGCTGTTTATTTGAGGCTATTTATTGTTCAGATTATTCTGCTGTTTGACTATATAAAACTTATTAAAAGTAATTGTCTGATGATAATCTAACAAATAAGATTGCAAAGTTCAGTGATTCTTTATGATAGCATTTTATGAGATAAATTATGGAAAAATTTTAAAACCATGATGGTTCAAGCATAAAATTCTAGCTGCTGTAATAAATGTTCATTAACCTCAGTTCAATGCAAGTTTATAAAATAAAAATTACACAATTTGAATTGATTAACCTTTACACAGTTCAGGCCCACATAAACTTAACATAAATTCCAACATGTATACTGTTTAAAAGCTTTGCTCTAAATGCAAGTTATATTTGCTCAAAAATACATTTTATTACAGAGTCTCTGTGCAGTACACTACAACCAGATTTTAAAAATATCTTTGGTGTTTTGGGGATTCATAAAATCCATTTTATTGCTCGCTTCAGTTAATCAGTGATATTGCTAGTAGCCTGATGCTTGAGAGCATGTAACAATACTCCTGTCAGTGGATTTATAATGTGGAGTGCATTATTATATAAAAACAACAATAGATGAACAACAGTTAACCATCAAAGAATTATACTCAGTTGTTTTATATGAATAGTCAACTTTGGCCTCAACTAAGCTTGAATGTTATTGATAGAAAGAATTGATTAGCTATCTAAGAAAAATTAAATGTAAATAAATAAATCTGCACACCATAAAAAT
The DNA here is from genome assembly GCA_030762935.1 of Hymenopus coronatus. Taxonomy (NCBI): domain Eukaryota; kingdom Metazoa; phylum Arthropoda; class Insecta; order Mantodea; family Hymenopodidae; genus Hymenopus; species Hymenopus coronatus. Next base: position 59,866,543 of record CM060882.1, read on the forward strand.
AAATATAATTTTTGTTAATTCATAGTTCACTCACTTAGAGTAATTTTGCAACCTTGATGTTAGCTGTAGAGGTTAAGGAGTGCTAACAGAATCTTATTTAAACTTATAAATCTCCTCTCAATAAATCTTAGGCATATTTCTAAAATAAAGTTGCTGTTTATATTTACTTATTAAGTATACATTAACTGAATAGTTGCCCTCTGTGGTGTAAGGCTTACCATACAAACTTCATATACCCAAGGTCGTGGGTTCAAACCTGGCAGAGGACGTTAGATTTTTTTGGTCATAAAAATCCTGGTAAGGTTTCCTTCAGAAGGGAAGTAAAGCCATTGGTCCCATGTTTAATTTTTTTGGATGTAAAAATCCTTAACATGGCTTCCTTTGGAAGGGAAGTAAAGCCGTGGGTCCCGTGTCATAGATTTACAACACGGAAAAGAACCTCAAGCCTGATAGAGAGGCCTCTGAGCAAAATTAAGCGGTTTTTCATGCCCAATTTTGAATGGGACGCTGAGAATCACAGCAGTTAAAGAGCATCCATAAATTACACACCATTTATTTATTTATTTATTTTTTTTTTTTTTGCTAAAATAATGTCAGAAACAAACATTAGATTGTTTGTGCCTCATAACAGGTACACCTGTACAATGAAAGTCTCATACATAATATAGGCATTTTGGTGACATCCTTCTCGTAATCCTTCCCTTAGAAACAACTTGCTAAACACAAAGGCATATATGAAAACTCAGACAAGGGGCAAACTATGGCTATTCTTCAATAATGCAATGCTATGTATAGGTATATTGCATACATTCTCTCATGACTGAAATGACTGTATGAACTTCAATTTTCTCTTCTTCACTGTTGGGATTGAAGGATTTGGCTTATGTATATGAAAATTCAGTAGAAAAGAGCATTCTGTTAGGTATAAATTGTTTTTACATACAACTTTTATGGTGCAAAATACAGAGTAGCTACATGCACCACTACTGAATATTCTGTAAGACTGAGAGTATGCTATGGCAGTGATAGCAATAATGGTAATATCAGTACTTCCCATGATACCAAATAGTGATTTCCATTTACATAAATTGCCCAGGTATACTATACAGTAAAGTAGAAAAGGAATTAAGATATTTGGCTGCTTAAAGGTCCAAAATACATTTATGTAACAATTCCTCAATAAACTAAAAGGTTGCTGGCATGCTTAGCCATTATTGACATACAAGTAGGTATCAAAACAAGCAAATCTTTTTAAAATAGTAATTCTAAGTTATAAATATGTGTATAGGTTTTTAAAACAGCACACAATGTCAATTTTATTTTTAAGATTTCTGAGATTTGCCAATTTGTTCTAGAAATCTCTCTTCTTTGATTTAGGTCAGGACAGATAGTGCTTATACACTTTGGCAATGTACAGATCAGAAATAATGTGCATCAGTATCTAGCGGAAATTACAAACTTAATGCTCATGATATTAAATTCAGTGATGTGGCATAAAAATATGTTATAATTTCCACGAATTACACTATGTAAACCATAGAATTACTCTATTGTAAAATTATGTGCAACAGTGATCTTTTTATGAATTCACAGTCTCTGAAAATTGAATATCTAAATTTAAACCCTTATATTGCATTTATATGCAAAATTTTGTAATTACAGTACTGTTTTGTAATTTTATGGTTATATTTGTGTACAGCTTTTAAATGCTTTTAATGCTTTTAGTGATTATAGTAATTATTCTTTTTAACATAGAAGATCCTGGTACAGAGTGGGATGCCTCAGGTAACTTCATGGTCCACATTGGAGAGTTCCGTGATTCATAAACCAATCTGACACACATTTTTCATTTCTCTCAGTTGGCAAAGTAAATATCTGATATTTAATCCAATTAATATTTCAATTGTATATTAATACCACAACCCATTTAAGTTTAGGTTATGGAACACTTAGTCTAAAATAATAGTAAAAATGTAAATAGATGGTTATGATAAATGCTTTACAATTTCTCAGCTACATGATTGTCATTGCCTGTCATGTATAGAAGCAGAAGTACAGTTGCTAAAATTAAGCCTCTGTGGACATGTGAAGATGAAATCTAGAAGGTTAACTGTGTGCTACACACCAAGCAATGAAGTATCTCCTAGCAGATATATTATAATATGACCATGTAGTTAAAGAGATGTAAAATAAATAGAAAAAAAAGAAAAAGATCCTGCTGAAATGTGTCGTGGAATTTTAGGTCAACCACATTCACCTATTAATGCTTTGTAAATATATAAGTTGGAATTATTATATTAATCTGCAGAATAAAATAACAATGAGTGATAAAATGTATTAGTGCAATGAGTGATAAAGATAAAAATGCCATTAAAGCAAGAGTTTTCACAAAGTGAAATAAGATAAGAAAGTGACTATATTAACTTATTTGCTGTATAGCTTATTTTCAAATTTATAAATAGGATAGAAGAATGATGTCACACATAGATCATAAAATATAAATTCATTAAGTATATAGTCAGCAAACTTTCAAATGTGCATGTTTGCTTGTTACTAATTTTATATGAGCAGATGCAATAAAATAAAGTATTTACTTTCACTCTTTGAATTTTACAATGATTAGCTTACTTGTTCTCTTGCCAATGTTTTCTGTAATTTACTATAAATTTTACATTACTATTACACCAACACTGAAAATTAGTAAAACTGTGAAAATGCACATTTTATAAGTTCAGCTGGCAAATCTACCACTTCAGAAATATTACCTTTTTTTTCTTTTCTTCTTTTAGAGGTTTTGCTGCCTAAACTTCAAAATCTGTCTTGATTTAACTTTGCCCCAAGCTATAATACATCACAAGTGTTTTACAGTGTGCTCTCAACTCTGATTTTATTCAAAAAAATATAAATTTATTAAATAAATAAACACAATTTTCAATAAAGTATCATAGTGTTATACACTTAAGACATAAAAACATGTCAAAGAAGTAGCATTAATTACCTAAAAATCCTTCTTCACAGAGGAATCTTCAGGACAAAAATATAAAGAAGCTGTGTATAGCATTGGTGTTGTCAAAATTTTTTGAAAGTAATATTTAACACCAAAAAAAGCTAGTTTTTATTATTTCTAACATAACAATCAACAGCATCTATTCTAACACTTCTGCTTCATATTTATCATCTAAATATTTACAGTATTATTAAAATGTAATACAATTTCAAAGTTCTGAAACATTTAAATGAAATATTTCTTATGTTTTCCTGCTGAAAATTATCTAAAGCATGTAAAAATGGACTCCTAAGTTTGTATTACAGAACTTTTAAGATTGTCCATATAAAAATAGTTATCGTACATGAAATGAGAAGTTGAAGGAAGAAGATAGATAAAGTAAAGGTTTCTATTGGAGTTTTAATAGCCTCTTCAGAAGGATATCAGTAATGAGATTAAGATCAAAAGAGAAAATGGATTGGTCATACTAAACAAGGAAAGTGGTAATATACAAGAATGGGCATTGAATGGAATCTCCAAGGCTGAAACAGATGAACATGGTGCAATGTGGTGTGAACCAAAGCAGAGATAATACAAAGAATTGGAAAGAGATAAAGTCATTGGCAAGAAATAGAATTCAGTGGAATGTCTTAAATAAGGTCCTTTGCTTCCCTAAGGAGTGAACAGGATTTTGCTTCTACTTTATTGACCAGTCTAAAACGTTTGTTATGTAACCTGAGGAGTTGAAGTTCAAACCCACCTGAGGTCAATGGAATTTTTGAGGCATAAAATGCTTAGCATAGCTTCCTTTGAGGGCGATTAAATCCAGTGGTCCCATGTCATAGATTTATGGCAAGTAAAAGAACCTCAAGCCTGAAAAAGAGGTCTCTGAGCAAAATTAAGCAGTTTGTCATGCCCAATATAGAATGGAATGCTAAGAACCAAACTAGTTAAAAGTTAATTTCATTTAATTTTCAAAGAGTGGAAAAACGTAAAACCTATCCTTTACTAAGCTTGATACAATGAAGATGGAAACTATTTTTCCATAATTAATTATGATATACTTAAATGCAGGTACTACTTGAATAAATTAGTTAAAAAGAGCAATTCATAAACAGCTACTTGTAAGTTAGATTCAAAGGAAAACTAATACTTTCTAAGAAATAGGCATTGTAAAATGAAACTATTCACTTGAAAACTGCGCAATTAAAATGCACACAAAACAAATCTGGGAAAAGCAAATTAATGAATGTTTAACATATATTTTGAAACAATGATACAGTTTCTAAAATCAAAGTATTTAATAGGTGAATGTGATAGAAACTCTTTCAAACATCTATACACCCTCTAATGTTATATTCCAAGTTCATGCAAATTTTACCATTTATCATCTCTTTTGTGTGAAGTTGATAGACAATACAAACCAGGTTAAGCGTCATAAGAAGGAATTGAATTTTGGTACAGCATAAGAGAAAACTTTGTAAATGCCATCTAAGATAAGCATGACGCTCTGAACACTACAACAATTACAATTTTTACTTATTTTTCAAATTATTTCCTATGTTAAATATTAAGGAGTATCATTTGTTTCCCAATGAATGATTATAAGGATAAGAAATAAACCAAAATATAACATTTAAATATGGGTAAAAGCAAAACAATATGTAAGCTTTAAAAGAGAATGATCACAGTGAACCCAAGATCTAATATTTGAAGCAGGAGTTGTGGTATTGTAAGAAAAATGTAAAAAATATATTTATAAAGCATATTATGTATAACTAATAATATAATATTTAAAGACTTAACACATACCAATAATTTAATGTATGCAATGTTCATATCATAATCAAAAAATGGCATATTGCAACAAGTATTACATAAAATATGCAGTATAAGTAATTACATGCACATTTTATATGCACATAGGAATCAATGAATTAAAACTGAAAAAGTAGCTCTGGAATATTTTATTTTACTGGTTGAAGTTGCTGGTCTAAGGCACACAAGAATTTATACAAACAGTTGGAACATACAATTTGTAATTACATTGTACATTGTTTAGCGAGATTTTATGGCTTAAGCATAAGCTTAATTTGCCTCCCAACTTTAAGATTAATGTTTTTCAATCTCTTTTAATTATTCTAATAGGGGTTTTCAAGTATAATAGAAAGTAGGCATTTTTCAATTTGAAGTACTTTTAGGTTTATTTTAGTTTATTCCAGTTTTGTTTTATTTATTTGTTTGTTTTTCACATTAAATTTAAGCAGCTTCAGTAATCAATTTTCACTCCCAACTAAAGATAGTACTGTCAACTATACTTTACACCCTGCGCTGTGAAAATTTGTTGGATTTCATTGGTGTGTTTACATCTAAACAACTTACATTGGCTATCACACTCTAACACATACTTCTTAATTCCACTGCCACACACAAGGAGTGTGAAACTAAGTAAGAAAGGGTAGAAAAGAAGTAAATCTAAAGGTTCTCTTTCCATAGATGTATACAAACTACATTATTTTTATTGCCATAAAAAGTGACAAACCAACCCTGTGAATGATTCATTCGTCACTATGAAGTTTGGGAAAGTAATAATGCATGAAGTTTTTGCTTCTGACATATGCACCAATTCCATTCCTGTTCTTTGTGGTTACAGTCATTTGGCTTTAATATATAATGTGATAAACCCTTTAAACCTTAAACTAAATTGAAAATAGAAAAAAATAAAAAAGGAAAAAAGAAAAGGAAAAAAGAAAAGGAAAAAGAATCTCTGCGTAAGTCCCAACCACTATATGCCCATTTGAAGTTACGTTGGGCATATATTTTAATTTATATTTACAAATGCTTTCCAAAGAACGCTTTTCAAAGATATCAAAAACAACTTGGAAAGTTGAGCATTATTGGTTTTGTTTAATGAATTGATTTTATGAAGCATGACATTTCGCTGTGAAAATGCAGTATACAGCAACCATAACGTCATGCAATAATTATACCACCTTATGTTAGAATAAAATAAAGAAATCAAACTATATACTTTGAAATATAGTATGACAAGTGACTGCAATGTTTAATAAAGCCATCTTGAATCTTCTATAGGTATAGGCCAATATGTTATAAAATTCCTTTATTTGTTAGATTAATATAAACAAAACGAGGAAAGCTGTACTTTACCATAATAATTTGAATGATTTTGCAATATCTGCAATACTATACTACCAAATTATAAATGACTATAGAAAATCTATAGTTTTAAGACACAGTTTTTGAAGCATTCGAAAGACAACATTAAGGAACTGCTTTAAACATTTGAGTAACTTCCAATTTTGTATTTTAACTCTTTATATTGATTCCTCTGTGCATGATAAAATATATCTTATGTACTATAAAACTAAAATTTAAAAAAAAATAAAATGCATAAACTAATATATTATCCTTGACTTCTGATGTATGAGAATCTAAATATTGGAACTATGTACCTGATGAAGAATGTGTTACTATTAAATGAAAATATCTTCAACTGAAACTTGGTTAAGATTTGTTTAAAACCTCATTTTTCTGATGTAGCTGGATTTGTGTACGAAGTTGATACCTATTTTTACTGTGTCTCCATTCAAATATCAACAGTTAAATCTGTGTTATATTCATATGATGAATTTTGAATGCTTCTGTAACATAACTCAATATGGCCAAAAATGTTCTTGAGGTGAAAAGAAGAAAAAGTCAACAAAGTTGAACATTTATGTGATAGTTATTGAGTATAGGCACAGTAAGATAAAATACACTGCTATACAAAAATTTCATTTTAACAGAATATAATATCTAACATTGTTTGGTTGAACATGTAGAAAGGCAACAGTTGTACAAGAAAACACTAAGAGAAGGGTGGGGATAGGAGATAGCAATTTATATATAACAAATAAAAGTGTAAAAAATAAAGCTTACACAAAGGTAAATGGGTGGAGGTGCAGCATGGGAAGAAAGCATTGAAGAAAAAAAAAGATAGAAAATACAAGTAAAACCAAACAGCTAAAGAAGAAAGGGGAGGAATATGAGAACTATGCTGATGGAGAGCATTTTTTAAATCGGTGAAGCGGAGCTGTGACAAAACCAGAGTAATAGCTAATCTGAAAAATATGAGATTTGTTGATAGAGTTTCAAGTATAATTTTATGTTGAATTTTAGTATTTATACAAACAGGGTAACAAAGAATACAGCAGTGTTGGTCACGTGTACAACAGAGTTGCAGATGTGAAAGAGAAAGAGGCAATGAAAAATCAAAAAGTTAGGACAATTTCTAAAATGAGTGAAAGATGAAGTAGGTAATGAAATCTCAAAGCTATAGATATGGTGCACAAAATAAACTTTTGTGTATAAACTAGAACAATAAAAGGAAAAACAAAAAGGGAAGATAGGCAATGATGGAAGGACAAATAAAAATTAATGCAGTTTAGAAGTGGCATTGTCAAGGAAGAAATCAGGAAGATTATATGTTTAGAGAAATACAAATTGTTTAAAATGGGTATAAAAATAATGCATTAAAGGAAGAAATGATAAAACAAGATTATTGTATTTGACGTTCATGTGAGAAAAGGTTTAAAATATTTATAAAAAATGGCAAAGGAGCAAAATGGTGGAAACTAAACTTATTTAAAATAAGAATTTATTTATGTGTAGATAATTATATGAAAGTGAATAGTTTTCCTGGTTTAAAAAAAAGTAAAATTAATGTTTAGTATCTCTAACAAAATGCTTGGTTCTATTAATAGATTAAGTAGAAAAGGAGAATAATTTCAAGAATAAATTTCACTACAGAATTCATTAATATTGATAATAGAAGTATAACACAGAAAATCTATTGCTTTCCATGTTATGCATCTGCCAAAATGCCTATAACATGCATAGAACTTTTTTAAAATTGCATATTTCTTAAAGACAAAATATATTCTTTGCAATACCATGACTATACTATCAGCTTTGGAGGCACTTGAAAGCATGTTGTGAACTGCTTGATACAAGATTTCTACTACAAAAGCTGAACGACTGTGAATGCCTTTAATGCCTGATGATGTGATGCCCAACTCAAGTATTTTAATAACCAATTTTAATGTTGCTTATGTTCATTTTAGAACTTACTTTGTAGCAGGCTACAAAGTACAGGCTACAGCAGGCTGCACCTATTACAAAGATTGGGTTGGGGACAAATGCTATGAAATCAGCTGGGACCAAGTAACTGGAAACTAAGATCCCTCAAAGACAGCCAACAATTTATAGAAATGGATACCTTAGGAAGACCAAGCATTTACAGTGTGCTTATTGGCAATCCAGCCATTGGCATTTAACATACAGATCAATAATTATATTTGTGAATGAGTGTGTTAGAACAGTGTATAAAAAGAACTTTGGCTGATGCCATGAAGAAATCTAAGGGGTTGTTCTACATTGTAATGACACTCATAACAAAATATAGAGAATTAATTTTTAGCTGAATCTAAGCTATGGGTATTGTTTACTGTAATTATGATAGAATGCTAACTTTACACACAGAAGGCTCTATTATATATTGCTTAATATTTAGGCCATCTCAAAAATTCATGTTAAACTAAACAAAATCTAGTTAAACATTCAATGGTTTGTATTCTATTAATTACTGGCATTCCCACTTATATTATCAATAAAGATTTACAACAAGACAAATAAATGTAATTTCTATAGGAGTAACATATTATAACAGTGATGACAAACACCACATATATGTTAGGCAATGGAAAAGTTGTTCATGGATCCTATGTAAAATAAATATTCTCTCTCATTCAAGTAATAAAGTGCAGCATTTTGTAAAAGCTATATATGAAAAATTATATGTACAGTGTTACATAAATCAAATATACAGATTTACCTTACAATATTTAGTGAATAGCTAAGGCTTTTACATGCCCCTAACCTCCAAAGATGATAAAATAATGGTATACTGTAATAAAAATCCAAATAGTTCTTGTTTTCTCTAAAACAAATGTTTTACAAATGCTTAACATTTGTAACTGATAGAGGATAAGAAAAGTTGAGTCATAAAACATGTCAAAGAGGGTAACACAAAAATACATTGCACAAAATGATAAGCCCTTAATATTAACTAAGAGCTATCTACAAGAAAGGCAACTTCAATAATAAAGCTTTTGTTCCTCTTTCCTATCACAAAATAAATATCCTGTATTAAACAAAATGAATTTCCTCCTCACCCAGTCATGTGTATAAAACATTTTTATTCATAAGGATTCAGTTCCAATATATTTCCATGCATATGTTCAAATACCCAACAAAGTATGAAATAATAAAAAAATACAGAACATTATCTATGTGATATAAAGCAATGTAAAACAATGTAAACAATTGTGCAGATGCCGAGTAGTAACATCTGTGCAAACAGCATCACATAAATGTGGTTTGCCCACTAAGAAAATTATCATGATAACAAATCATGCCTCTCAATAACAAGTCCTAATACACTGTGCTAACTACAAATTACAACCAATGTGTAAAAATGGCAACATTATCAGAATTTTGTAAGATAAACATCTCATTGGCTAAAAATGTAATATGACATATTGCAACCTTATGCACAGATATCCATTCAGAGTAACAGTTCTGTTTTTTTTTTTTTTTTTTTCTGTAGATAAACTATAACAAAAATACAACAGTAAGTACTTATTAATAACTTTGAAGATAAACCCAAGTTTAGAATTTTACATAAATAAGTTAAATTAAAACTTATATATGTATGGCAGAATTTTATTTATTATGATTATAGTTTTTATAAATATAGTTGCTGTTTTATACTAAAATTCAAATTAATATGTAGTAAAGTGTATGTATACATAATGGTGACATGGATTAGTATCTGTGTTAGATGCCCATATATCTGTACTTGTATATACTTAACTGTATATTGTAACATGAAGTGCAAAAATTATGCACATGACAAAGTAATGTAATATAAAATGCTAGCCATTTGGTTTTGCTGCTTTTTCTAAGCAAGGAGAATGAATCTATAAATATAGATACATTAGCAGGATGATATCAGGAATTTAAGAGTTTTGGTATTATGAATGTTTAATACCTTTTTCTTTTAAATACAACTTTAACCAACTTAATTTAATGCAGAAGTGGCAAAGAAGAATGATCTTTTGCTGCTCTCTTAAGTATATAAGTACTTTTCAGAAAGCATAAAACCACTGCTGGGCAGGGGTGTCCTTTTAAGGAGTATTAAAACAAAAGATGTTAGATATGACAGTGTTGTAACTAGAATGTACATTAAAATAGCTGCATGCAGTAAGTTTTAGAATTCTACACATGGGCATAAATTAAATATACAATCTTTTTTCTGAAACCAATGTAAAAAGATTCCTGGTAAAGTAATCGTTGAATTAATATATTATATTTTTTATTTCATTTTAAAATAAAAGTTTCTTATGCCAATAAAATGAATAATTTTGAATTAGCGGGACACAGGGTTTATTGAATTCAAAGCTTTCTTTATCTGAAGTAGGCATCTTAATAAAGTCTAGAGGTATTTCCTGTAAAGTAGAGTACTTAAAAAGCAAATAAAAACATAAAAAATAGAACATCCAATTAGTGTAAGCCTCTTAAAGGCTCAAAAATTGTTAGATTTACAGCAACAAATAGTCAGCATATTATGCTACAGCACAGTCACACATATGTTTATTTAAACCTACAATGAATGAAATAGAGTCCAAACATTAATAAGAATTAATCTACTTTGTATTTCACTGACTATTTTAAAGTGCTTTAATGTTATCTAGGTTTCCTATACTGCAAAATGTTCGAGTATGTTTTGTTTTATACATACTTAATGATCTTATAAATTATTTAATAATATAATAGTTAGGATAAGAAATTGTAAGACATGAAAAAAGGATAAAAATACAAGTTTCCAAAGTACCTAAGAAAGTAGTAAGCAAATCTAAGCACAAACCATTAGCAGCAATTTTTTGGTATATTTGTTTGGTAGTAAGAGTGTTAGAAATTTATGTTTCATATTTAATTTATACCTATTTGTTATTAAAGATATTATGTATGTGTTTCTTGTTGAAACCTTCAGCATAAATTAATTAGCTAGTTAAAGATGTTATGTAACCATGTGATTGTAGTTAATATTGTCATTGTCAATGCTTCAATATCTTGTTTTTATAATAGAAATTAATGCCTGAACTCTTGTAAGAATTCACTCTGAGATTAACAGTTTATCTGAAACACTAAAAAATGTGAATACAACTACCATAAGTTCTATTATGATCTGTACCAAAAAAAAACTTTTGTCATAGTTTAGCTAGAACATATTTTCTTCATCCTAAAGATGCAAATTCTATATGTATATAATAATTATAAATGTGTTAATATTATTGCTTTTTGTTAACTTTTTCTTAGCTGTAAGCCACATATTTGATAGTTTAGGCATGAGTTTTTCTTCCATAATATAAATGATGGGTTTTTCTAAATGCAAAGATAAGAAATGAGGAAGCATGAAGCATGAAAATACATAATGGACCATAAAAATATATATTTTTAAGAAAAAAAGCTTCATTCTAAATCTTTAACTTTTAATTTGTCAATCCTTTTAAACAGCTTGGTAATTTTAAACCAGGACAATAAACACAATTCTTTCTTTATCTTTAAGTGATAGCATTATATCATAACAATATTAGCACTCACGTTACTGCTTCTATCACCTTTACTAATTTCAGTTTGGTTAGGATGGTTTAACAACTAAATAACTAGGTAAAGTTTCACTTGAAGTGGAATATTGTATACATTTTATGTAAAGCAAATATAATAAAATAGATCATACACTCTGATCTATTATATGTGGTAGATGCTGAGTATCATGTGAAGTGAGCCTTTTAGTTTTGTTTACCTAAATTTTCACTGTTTATGTGAAAGTTACTTTATGGTAAATTATGGTTACCATATAACCACCCTTATCATTTGAAATTCTTCTTCTGTGATTTGTATAGCCATTTTTAGGTATGTAAAAGCTAATAATTGTAAAATATTGCAATTTTATCAGTTTAAAAATATACAATTTATTAACTATATTACTGTATAATTCAAGATTTTCAGAAGCACTTCATTCGATACTCATTTTATGTAAAATGATAAATGCATCTGCTACATTGGAAATATTAGCTGCATTTTCATAGCTTTATTTGACTTTAAAAATGGTAAAGAATATTTTTATCTTTTATATTGATTAGGCCAAATAAGAACACAATACTACCATACCCAGAAAGTGTGTGTAACATAGTGGGCAATTCACACTGACATCTAGAAGCACTCTGCCACACAACATGTGGGCACATAATTATATCCTATCTGTATCAAAAGAATGTAACATATAGAAATGCTTTAAAGTGATATATGATATAAAGAAGCTGTATGGGATGGAGGGAATCACTTGTAAATAAAGCAAAGTATTCTGTTAAAAGAGGTGGTGTATGAGTGAATAAATTGAAGTGCATTGCAGGATAGGACAAATATTTAAATGCTACCTCTATCCTTGCATCCTTCTAATAATTTATGACATGTGTTTTATGCTTAGCACAGAAATTAATTTGCTTTGACCAGTTGATATATGAAAACTCTTGAGGGTGAAGTAATCTTCTATAAGCACAAGCTGGACACTGTAGCTATGTTGTTGAATTAATCGCAAACACAATTGATTAATTACATCTGAGATAAAATTCATCCCTCAAATATAAAGCACTCCATTTCACTGTAACATGGCATGAACTATCTAGAATTCACCTCTAATAGACGAATAGGAAAGGATCTTTGACCTTATTGACTATTTGATTTAATCTTTGTTTCCTACCTTTGTATATGTTTTCATTTGTTATTGGGAAATGCAGTTGCAGATCTTTGTATGAATCAGGAGTTACTTATGGTACTTGATTTTGTGGATTTACATCCTTCACCATGACACATGTTTCATGTTACTGCTTCGTGGTTATTTACTAGTGGCATTATATTTTCTTACTGTTTCATGTTCTTAGTCTATTGTTATTTACTTTACTACATTTGTTTGCATGTTCAGAGTTATTTCATTTTCTTGCTTTCACACTTTGTCTGTTATTATTTATTTGTATTACATTTGGTTGCAGCTTTGTGTATATATTAGTTGTGATACTTTTGTTTCACAATTATAATTTAGTTGCATTGTATTTATTTACTGATTCATGGTTATTATTAGTTTTATTGTATTTGTTCACTGCTTCCTAATTATGATTTTATTGCATTATATTTATTTAATTCCTCACAGTCGTAATTTACATGTGCTACATTTATTTACTGCTTCAGGGATATAATTTAGTTGCTTTACATTTGTTTACTGCTTTGCAATTATAATTTACTTGTATTAAACTTGTGTACTGATTCTCTGTTATAATTTTATTATATTACATTTGTTTAGTGGTTTGTGGTTATAATTCAGTTGGTTGCATTCTTTTAGTGGTTCAAATTTTTAACTCAGCTGCACTACCTTTTTTATTGTTTTGTGGTTGTAATTTAGTTGCATTACATTTGTTTACTGCTTCAAGTTAATAATTTAGGCGTATTTCATTTGTTTACTATTTCAAGTTTATAATTTAGTTACATTACATTTGTTTACTGCAGACACCAAAGATCATAATTTATGTAAATTCTTGATCTTGTCTGATATCAAGATAATTATGAAGGGCTGGGGACTTCAGTTAGTAACTTGTAAGTTAGGATTGCCAAATAGTTTTCTTTAAGATTATAATTGACATTTGCGTACCTCCGAGAAAAGCAGAGCACACTATTAAAGGGACCAAACACTGAGTGGGAAAAATTGGTTGGTTTCATTTGTGATCCATATTTGGAGGTTGCGGGTTCAATCCACAGTGACTTGGGTTTTATTGTGGTTTTCCCTTGCCCGCTGATGAATTCTCAGGACATTTTACTGATTTTTTTTTTCCGTCCATTATTCTCCATCATTTCATTTCATATCACCTTTTGGGATACAGGGCTTGGTGGTACATAGTGCAAAATGGAAATGTGTTATGTAACTGTTTTCTTCTCCTCCTCTGTTAGGAAACTAAGACAGTTTGGACCTATTTGCAGGGTAGGGAGGATGGCTGGAGGATTGTCTCCATCTGTGAAATTAACGAGTTCTGCAATATCTGCACCTGCCATTACTTGTTCCGGGTAACAACCCTTTGCATCCTTTATCTCATCGCTTCCTCCAGAAGGTTGTATATGACACAATAGGCATCTGTCCATAGTTCCTAACTTCTCTGTCCCTTACAAGAATAAAACAAAAGAAGCGGAACAGATCTTTGAATTTTCCTAAACCCAAAAGTGCAGTGTTGAGCTTTGTAAACCCTTTTATCAAATCCTATGGTGATATTAAAAAGTAAAATTGAACAGTTGATTAATATACATATAGGTACTAAGGGATTATGTATTTTTATAACAATTTCAGTTATTTTATAAAAATAGCTCCTTATGATGCAATTTTCATAATTTTATACATCATTTTGGATCAAAGTTCATTATTGAGTTAAAATATACAATTGCAAAAATGTATGCTCTTAATAAAATTTAATTTTAAAAAGTAATTTCTGTTCAATTGTAACTTCGAACTTTCCAAAAAATATATACTAGGGTACAAGAAATACAAACAAGACATATTCTAAATTTTTTTTTTATTTCATGTAACAAAATTAAGAATTTGATGTACTGCATCTACATGACTTTTTTTACCTATTCTGCAGTAAATTATTCCTAAAAAGCTTATTCTTCTCTCTACTTCATGTTTATTGAGATAAACTTCGTGCAAATGGTTTTACATATTACTTAGTTCCATCTAAACAGAGGGGAAATAAGCCATTACACCAAACTAAAGGTGATAGACAAATATTTTAAAAGCCAACCACTAAGTGATGCAATCGAAATTATCTTTTCTTTGCAGACCATGATAGTAAAAAATAAATAACTTCTCATCTGAGAAAAATCTAAGTAGGTTTGGAAATTTGAAAACCAATAACAAGGAATATCTTGGAAATGGCTAGCTCTACAAAAAAGAAGAAAAAATGCACATGACTGAGATCAATCTTTTTGTACAGGAAGTTTTTATCTATTTCTTACTGCTTACAGCTATGCAAAAGCCATTCAAAATGAAGAGAACTTCAGAAGGTCTTTCCAACAAATTCAACAGATAGTTTTGTCTTGTTATAATATATTTAATATATTGCATTTTAATTAAAATCATCAGAGCCAGTTTTGAGAAAATAAAAGATATTAAAAAATCTTCTATATAAAGGAAGGGTTTTCTGAAAATCGCACAGCATAACTTATTTTTCTTAAACTGTTGTTTTTACACAGGGGTCCTCAAAATATGTATTTTGATTGAAATCTCAGAATCAAATTTTTGGGCGGTATTCATTACCTTCCCTACCAACTATGTACGTGCACAATACTTGGTAGAGAAAGTAAATGGTACATATCACTTTTCTACGTAACTTGCTGAAGCTCTTAACCCACATGTATTTTTGAAGTTCTCATAAAAATCTAATGTGTTCCATCCACATGACTTTCTCTACATCTCTGTATCAAAATGTTGTTAAAAAAGTTATTCTTGTACTTCCTGACAGTGAGATAAATTTTCTTTATTACTTGCTTCCTTGTGAGTAGAAGAGACTTAAAGGGATACATTAGGCTAAAGCGATAGCCAAGTCTTTTAAAATCTGGTTGCCATGTGGTTAAAATCTGTTCTCTTTGTAATGGCCAGGAGTTTACAAATTCTCATATGATAAATGTTTTAGTTTTTTAAATGCTGAAACAAATAAGGAATTTCTGAGAAATAGACAACTGCACGAAAAAAATGTTTACGACATAAATTGTGTGTTTTAATGAGATCTACGTTTGTTGTGTAGTAAGCTGTTTTCTATTGTTATACCAAATTCAGCAAAATTCATCCAGAATAAAGAGATCTTTAGAGGTTATTTCCAGAAAATTCAAGATCTACATTTTATTTGCCATTTAAATATCTTTGATATAAGATATTTTAATCAAAATCGTTAGAGCTATTTTGAGAAAATAAAAATTTTCGAAATCTTTTTCGCGTAAAGGACAGTTTGGGTGAGGGTACTTTTCTGAAAATCTTTGTGTCGCATCCTTGGAAGATACTTAAGTTAAATATCAAGGTTGGTATTTTACCGACTTTTCTTTTTTAGCTATCGTGTTCACAGACATATGAACACAGGGACACACCCACGCACACACTCACACGCGGACTTTTTTTTGGATACCGGGAAATCTAAAACGTATATTTCCGGTGAAATTTCAGTATCGATTTTCGGGTGGAATGCAACACCTTCTCTATACACTATGTACATAGTACATGTAGAGAAAGTAACAACTGAGGTTCGTTCGCTTTGCAATGTCCCATTTGAAAAAAGTTAGGTAGTTTAAAATTGAAACCAATAACAAAGAATATCTCTACAAAAAAAATGTATATGTCATAAATTATATGTGTACACTTTTTATGAATTAAGTTTTTGTCTGCGTATCTCTTACGGCTTAACCTTCTGCAAAAGTCATCCAGAATAAAGAGGTCTTCAGAGACTATTCCCAAAAAATTCAAAACATAAATTTTAATTGTGGTGTAAATATCTTTAATATACATTATTTTAATCAAAATCGTTAGAGCCATTTTTAAGAAATACAAAAATTTCAAACTTATTTCTACGTAAAAAATAGTTCATGATGTTTGTTTGAAAATCTTCGGGTCACATCCTTGGAAGATAAATAAACAGAAATACCAAGTTTAGTTTTTAGTGGTCTTTTCGTTTTTGAGCTATGCTGTCCACAGATTCACGTAGACACAGACCTTTTTCTAAAAATAATTTTTCAGACTCGGGATTTCAAAATATGTAATTCCGGTGAAATCTCAAAATCGAACTTTCGGAAGGAATAGAATGCCTTCTCTAGCTACTATGTACATTTACATACGTGCTAGAGAAAGCAAAAAAAAAACAGTGGGATCGTGTCATGAGCCAGTGTAGCACGAACTGCGTTGTCCTCAAATCCTTGAGTGGCTCAAAGAAATGAAAATCACAGCGAGTTATATCTAGGCTAAAGGAAGACTCATCGGGTCTTGCTTGCTATAATAATCAAGTGTAATCTTACTGAAACGTTACAGTAATGTGTTAAGAACGCATTTGGGGTATTGCTTGAGCGATTGCAAGTTAATCAGCTACGGGGATTGCATCAGCAACTTACAGCTTGCGTCTATAAGTAAATGTGCAATGAACTTCAGTCTTTACGTAAGCCAAATACGCTCCCTAGTGTTAATAGTATGACGCTCCTACAGAATATTGAAAGCAAAATGCTGTAAAAAACAAAAACAAAAAAAAAAACAAAAAAATATTTTTGCAGCTGCCAATCTATATTTAGCTCTTATTTTAGACCTGCTCCAGTGTTTCTTGAAAGCCTTATGCCAAGCAAACACACGAGCCCTTGGAAGTGTATTATCACCGAATTGGGCTGCCAGTCTGCAAAATGTCTGCTGGTTTTACTCTTCACGAGCAATGGATTTAGCGTTGATATGTTGAACAGTAGAAGTATGTAACGCTAACATATTCAGCAGAACTGACAATGGATCTAACAATGAATCAACAAATCCTCGTCCACCTACTGATATCCCCACCCAAACCATGCAGAAGTCGCAGCGCGTTCTGTTTAAAATTACGCACTCGGATGGATGAATAGATAGATACAGGGATTTACGGATTAGACCCATGGCTGTTTGAAGGGTCACTCTTCAGTTAAATTAATACATTTTTGTGATAAGATGGATCATCTCTCTCAACCGGGCAGACACCGCTATTTTAGTTTTCTTTTTAATTTTTTTCTTTTTTAATATGATTTTAAATTACACATATTTTTAGTTTTTACCGTGTTTCACTAATCTCGAGGCACTGTTGGCTTGGATGCTTTCCATTGTTTCGTTTGTTCTGCGAGTAGTTCGTTGAGCGCATTGAGGTTCAGTGCTCTTATGGTCTTAAACACTTGTATAGTGTTTTTCTTTCATTGCTCGATGGATATCTTTATATCGTGTAGGAATTCCAGTAGATTTTCTTGTAGTACCATCATTAAGTCCTGTATATCTGTGGTGGTGGTGTCGTTGAAGTTTGGCGTGGTTTACACTTCGAGCTGGAATGATGTTCTTGAAGTTCGCGTGAGTTCTTATTGGTTGTGGATTCTGTGGAGTCGCCGGGATTGGTTCCTATACGGAGAAGTATCTCTTGCGGTGTTTGTACTCAATTGTGGTGGTGGCTGTGTGTGCTTCTGTGGACTTAGTTGTCCACTCTCTGTGGTGGTGGCTAGTTGGTGTTTGTTCTTGTTGGTGGCGGTGCTGTAAGGTTTCCCGAGGATAGTATGGTCAGACTGTAGTGGTCACATCCGTGATATGTTGCGCGACGGCGTCTTGAGAGGTTGCGTTGCCTGCATACCGATATTAAATACGGTGCTCCCAGTAGTGGCATCGTGGTGTTGAGCAGTTTTCTGGGTGTGTCCTTACTGACAGCATCTTCTGCTCGGAGGCGGCCATTTTGATCGGATTTCCTCTATCCGAACTTCTCTTCCGAGGATAGTCATTCCGGTGTTGAGAACTGCGGTGGACTGATTTCTGTCCTGGAAGACAAATTGGATGAGAGATGTTGGTCCTCTGTAATTGTAGATTCACCAAGGCCGACCAGAAACACTGAGCTTGCTTTATGAAAAACCACTCTGGCAATTGAATGTGTACATGGTCGCTATTGCATTAAAGTGCGAGGACATCATAGCGTCTGGTGTTCTGGTCAACTGGTACTGCTGCGGTTGCCTTTTCAATGTGTCAGCGGTGGTGGTTACATGGATCTTTGGGTGATAGAGGCGCTGGAAATTGACTCTGATGTTGATTTTCCGGACGTGGATAGTGTGTAACATATGTTGTTGGTTGGCGTTGTGATGCTCGGTATACGGCTCAGCACCTCGTCAAACATCATATACATTGCTGCTGATGTATGTTTTCTTTCGTCGTGCTTGAGGTCCCTGGAGATGATGTCGATGTTTTTTATGTGAGTGTGTCGCTATCTTGCGAGTTTTTTGTCATTGTGTTGCTAAGTGTTATCTTTTATGGTTCGTCAAATATATTCTTCATCGTTGTTGCGGCGTGATTCTTTTCACTCTTCTTCATCTTCCCCATCTTGTTGGTGTTGCGGTGTGCTTTCCTCGGTGTCCTCCGGCGAACTTCTCCGCAAAACGTCTCGTTTATATTTGATTTACATTCTTACCTACCAAACTTTTGCCTCACACCAATCACCACATTGCAAATTTTAGTTACCAATTATTGGAGAAACTGGATCATAGGGGGCATTTTAAATGCTGAAAAATCTCTAAAATATAACAAGTGGGGAAAATGCACTGGAAAACTTGCTTAGTAACCAGTCTAAAATTCGCTTACGTATTTTTTATAAAATATATTAATTTTTACTTAAAACGAATAATTTTAGAAACTGCTTAACAAACATATTTGAAACAACAATTTTAAAAAATTATGCAACAACTTTTGGAAAAAAAAGTCTCAAGATCATTTGAATGAATGTGGTAAGACTATTTACACGAAAAGGTTAAAGTTACCAGAAAATCGGTACGTTAAGAATCTTAAACTAAGTTTGGAGCATTTTTGCACAAGTTTTACTGATCGGAACCCTTTAACTGAAACAGTAAAATCAGGAATATTTGTTATACGGTACTTACGTTACACGATTACTGTTCCTTAAAAACTCATTGGTACGTCTGGCAGTTATCTTTCGCACTGATTAGAATGACATAATCCGCCGAAGATGCTTGGTGTAAATCAGCTCGGTTTGTGTTCTTACTCTAACTAGAACATTTATTGAGCTCATACTTGTTTTCCCCTCCTTTTCTGTAATCCCTCAACCTAATGTTTTACATTTGAAATGAAAGACAGTTCTTTCTCAACCCACACTGGTTTCATACTACTAAATACAACAATGATCAACAATAAAAAAAAGTTCAAGGCCGCATCTGAAGACAAAATACAGATTCTTTAGAATAAGTAGACGGAACAGTAATATGAGAGAATGGGAGTAGGAAGGAAGATAGATCCATTATGTAGTATCACGATTTTATGCAGCAATTTTCTTTCACGCGTGGCTACTGTACAGCGGCTCGCCGCTTCAAATTGGAATCTCCGAAACGTTATATTATCCACACAAGCGCCCATTATTCTTATAGATGAAGTTACAATTACAATTGGCCAAACACAGGTAGAGTGTGGCCAACCAGAGCCGTACTACCTGTTGTAAAACACCTTCGATTACTATATTGATAAGATTTCATCGTAGTGCAATTGTTAATCAATTTTTATGTGATGATTAGGCTTGCAGACTGTGATTCAGATGTTTCCTTCACCGACGTTTCGCAGAAATATGCGTCCGGCATCTCCAGGAGAGCAAAACTACAATGCCGACTGTGAAAACATAAGCATTTATAGAGAGCACTGTTACTTTTTACTTTCTCCATACGCACTATGTACATAGTGTATAGAGAAAGTATTGCACTCCACCAAAAATTCGATACCGAGATTTCACCGGAAATATATGTTTTAGGGTCCCCAATATCCAAAAAAAGCATTTTCACAAAAAGGTCCGTGTGTGTGTGTGTGTGTGTGTGTGTGTGTGTGTGTGTGTGTGTGTGTGTGTGTGTGTGTGTGTGTGTCTCCGTGTGTCTCCGTGTGTCTGTGAACACGATAACTCAAAAACGAAAAGTCGGTAAAATACCAAACTTAGTATTTAAGTTTAGTATCTTCCAGGGATACGACACAAAGATTTTGAGAAAAATTCCCCCACCCCAACTACCCTTTATATGGAACTTTTTTCGAAAATTTTGATTTTCTCAAAAATGGCTATAACGATTTTGATTAAAATTTCGGATATTAAACATATTTACCTGATAAATGAAATGTATATCTTGAATTTTCTGGGAATAGCCTCTGAAGAATAGTTTATTCTGGATAAATTTTACTAAATTTTGAATAACTGCTAAACCGTAAGAGATGGACAAAAACTTACTACACAAAAAATGTAGAGCACATCAAAACACACAATTTATGTTATATACATTTTTTTCGTGGAGTTCGTCGTTTTTGTGACATTCCTTATTTTTGGTTTCTGCTATGAAAAACGTATACTTTTCTCATACTGGAACTTGTCTACTCCTATCTATATAAACAAAGGAACTTCATTGACATAGCAACCAGCTTTTGACTATCACTGTAACCTACGGTTGTCCCTTATTTCACTTCTACTTACAAGGATGCGAGTAATAAGACTATTTCTGCTAATTTTTTCTAATTAGCATAAAGTAAATAGAAGTATAAGCTTTTTAAGAATTATTTATTGCAGGGATATGGAGAAAGTCATGTGAATGGTACACATCAGATTTTTTACTTTTCTACACGTATTATGAACATACTGTATAGAGAAATTATTGTATTCTACCCAAAAACCCACATTAGCGTGTGACTGTGCACATGTGCGCGTGTGTGTGTGTGTGTGTGTCTGTGGACAGCATAGCTCAAAAACATTAGCGTGTGACTGTGTACATGTGCGCGTGTGTGTGTGTGTGTGTGGACAGCATAGCTCAAAAACATTAGCGTGTGACTGTGTACATGTGCGCGCGTGTGTGTGTGTCTGTGGACAGCATAGCTCAAAAACATTAGCGTGTGACTGTGTACATGTGCGCGTGTGTGTGTGTGTCTGTGGACAGCATAGCTCAAAAACATTAGCGTGTGACTGTGTACATGTGCGCGTGTGTGTGTGTGTCTGTGGACAGCATAGCTCAAAAACATTAGCGTGTGACTGTGTACATGTGCGCGCGCGTGTGTGTGTCTGTGGACAGCATAGCTCAAAAACATTAGCGTGTGACTGTGTACATGTGCGCGCGCGCGCGTGTGTGTGTCTGTGGACAGCATAGCTCAAAAACATTAGCGTGTGACTGTGTACATGTGCGCGTGTGTGTGTGTGTCTGTGGACAGCATAGCTCAAAAACATTAGCGTGTGACTGTGTACATGTGCGCGCGTGTGTGTGTGTCTGTGGACAGCATAGCTCAAAAACATTAGCGTGTGACTGTGTACATGTGCGCGCGCGTGTGTGTGTCTGTGGACAGCATAGCTCAAAAACATTAGCGTGTGACTGTGTACATGTGCGCGCGCGCGCGCGTGTGTGTGTGTGTGGACAGCATAGCTCAAAAACATTAGCGTGTGACTGTGTACATGTGCGCGCGCGCGCGCGTGTGTGTGTGTGGACAGCATAGCTCAAAAACATTAGCGTGTGACTGTGTACATGTGCGCGTGTGTGTGTGTGTGTCTGTGGACAGCATAGCTCAAAAACATTAGCGTGTGACTGTGCACATGTGCGCGCGCGCGTGTGTGTGTCTGTGGACAGCATAGCTCAAAAACATTAGCGTGTGACTGTGTACATGTGCGCGCGCGTGTGTGTGAGTGTGTGGACAGCATAGCTCAAAAACATTAGCGTGTGACTGTGTACATGTGCGCGCGCGCGTGTGTGTGTGGACAGCATAGCTCAAAAACATTAGCGTGTGACTGTGTACATGTGCGCGCGCGCGCGCGTGTGTGTGTGTGGACAGCATAGCTCAAAAACATTAGCGTGTGACTGTGTACATGTGCGCGTGTGTGTGTGTGTGTCTGTGGACAGCATAGCTCAAAAACATTAGCGTGTGACTGTGCACATGTGCGCGCGCGCGTGTGTGTGTCTGTGGACAGCATAGCTCAAAAACATTAGCGTGTGACTGTGTACATGTGCGCGCGCGCGTGTGTGTGTGTGTCTGTGGACAGCATAGCTCAAAAACATTAGCGTGTGACTGTGTACATGTGCGCGCGCGTGTGTGTGAGTGTGTGGACAGCATAGCTCAAAAACATTAGCGTGTGACTGTGTACATGTGCGCGCGCGCGCGTGTGTGTGTGTGTGTGTGGACAGCATAGCTCAAAAACATTAGCGTGTGACTGTGTACATGTGCGCGCGCGCGCGCGTGTGTGTGTGTGTGGACAGCATAGCTCAAAAACATTAGCGTGTGACTGTGTACATGTGCGCGCGCGCGCGCGTGTGTGTGTGTGGACAGCATAGCTCAAAAACATTAGCGTGTGACTGTGTACATGTGCGCGTGTGTGTGTGTGTGTCTGTGGACAGCATAGCTCAAAAACATTAGCGTGTGACTGTGCACATGTGCGCGCGCGCGTGTGTGTGTCTGTGGACAGCATAGCTCAAAAACATTAGCGTGTGACTGTGTACATGTGCGCGCGCGTGTGTGTGAGTGTGTGGACAGCATAGCTCAAAAACATTAGCGTGTGACTGTGTACATGTGCGCGCGCGTGTGTGTGAGTGTGTGGACAGCATAGCTCAAAAACATTAGCGTGTGACTGTGTACATGTGCGCGTGTGTGTGTGTGTGTGTGGACAGCATAGCTCATAAACATTAGCGTGTGACTGTGTACATGTGCGCGTGTGTGTGTGTGAGTGTGTGGACAGCATAGCTCAAAAACATTAGCGTGTGACTGTGTACATGTGCGCGCGCGCGCGCGTGTGTGTGTGTGTGTGTGGACAGCATAGCTCAAAAACATTAGCGTGTGACTGTGTACATGTGCGCGCGCGCGCGCGTGTGTGTGTGTGGACAGCATAGCTCAAAAACATTAGCGTGTGACTGTGTACATGTGCGCGTGTGTGTGTGTCTGTGGACAGCATAGCTCAAAAACATTAGCGTGTGACTGTGTACATGTGCGCGCGCGCGCGCGTGTGTGTGTGTGGACAGCATAGCTCAAAAACATTAGCGTGTGACTGTGTACATGTGCGCGTGTGTGTGTGTCTGTGGACAGCATAGCTCAAAAACATTAGCGTGTGACTGTGTACATGTGCGCGCGCGCGCGCGTGTGTGTGTGTGGACAGCATAGCTCAAAAACATTAGCGTGTGACTGTGTACATGTGCGCGTGTGTGTGTGTCTGTGGACAGCATAGCTCAAAAACATTAGCGTGTGACTGTGTACATGTGCGCGCGCGCGCGTGTGTGTGTGTGGACAGCATAGCTCAAAAACATTAGCGTGTGACTGTGTACATGTGCGCGTGTGTGTGTGTCTGTGGACAGCATAGCTCAAAAACATTAGCGTGTGACTGTGTACATGTGCGCGTGTGTGTGTGTGTGTCTGTGGACAGCATAGCTCAAAAACATTAGCGTGTGACTGTGCACATGTGCGCGCGCGCGTGTGTGTGTCTGTGGACAGCATAGCTCAAAAACATTAGCGTGTGACTGTGTACATGTGCGCGCGCGCGCGTGTGTGTGTGTGTGTGTGTGTCTGTGGACAGCATAGCTCAAAAACATTAGCGTGTGACTGTGTACATGTACGCGCGCGCGTGTGTGTGTCTGTGGACAGCATAGCTCAAAAACATTAGCGTGTGACTGTGTACATGTGCGCGCGCGCGCGTGTGTGTGTGTGTGTGGACAGCATAGCTCAAAAACATTAGCGTGTGACTGTGTACATGTGCGCGCGTGTGTGTGTGTGTCTGTGGACAGCATAGCTCAAAAACATTAGCGTGTGACTGTGTACATGTGCGCGCGCGCGTGTGTGTGTGTGTGGACAGCATAGCTCAAAAACATTAGCGTGTGACTGTGTACATGTGCGCGCGCGCGCGTGTGTGTGTGTGTGTGTGGACAGCATAGCTCAAAAACATTAGCGTGTGACTGTGTACATGTGCGCGCGTGTGTGTGTGTCTGTGGACAGCATAGCTCAAAAACATTAGCGTGTGACTGTGTACATGTGCGCGTGTGTGTGTGTCTGTGGACAGCATAGCTCAAAAACATTAGCGTGTGACTGTGTACATGTGCGCGCGTGTGTGTGTGTCTGTGGACAGCATAGCTCAAAAACATTAGCGTGTGACTGTGTACATGTGCGCGCGCGTGTGTGTGTCTGTGGACAGCATAGCTCAAAAACATTAGCGTGTGACTGTGTACATGTGCGCGCGCGTGTGTGTGAGTGTGTGGACAGCATAGCTCAAAAACATTAGCGTGTGACTGTGTACATGTGCGCGCGCGCGCGTGTGTGTGTGTGTGTGTGTGTGGACAGCATAGCTCAAAAACATTAGCGTGTGACTGTGTACATGTGCGCGCGCGCGCGTGTGTGTGTGTGGACAGCATAGCTCAAAAACATTAGCGTGTGACTGTGTACATGTGCGCGTGTGTGTGTGTGTGTCTGTGGACAGCATAGCTCAAAAACATTAGCGTGTGACTGTGCACATGTGCGCGCGCGCGTGTGTGTGTCTGTGGACAGCATAGCTCAAAAACATTAGCGTGTGACTGTGTACATGTGCGCGCGCGTGTGTGTGAGTGTGTGGACAGCATAGCTCAAAAACATTAGCGTGTGACTGTGTACATGTGCGCGCGCGCGCGTGTGTGTGTGTGTGTGTGTGGACAGCATAGCTCAAAAACATTAGCGTGTGACTGTGTACATGTGCGCGCGCGCGCGCGTGTGTGTGTGTGGACAGCATAGCTCAAAAACATTAGCGTGTGACTGTGTACATGTGCGCGCGCGCGCGCGTGTGTGTGTGTGTGGACAGCATAGCTCAAAAACATTAGCGTGTGACTGTGTACATGTGCGCGCGCGTGTGTGTGTCTGTGGACAGCATAGCTCAAAAACATTAGCGTGTGACTGTGTACATGTGCGCGCGCGCGCGCGTGTGTGTGTGTGGACAGCATAGCTCAAAAACATTAGCGTGTGACTGTGTACATGTGCGCGCGCGTGTGTGTGTCTGTGGACAGCATAGCTCAAAAACATTAGCGTGTGACTGTGCACATGTGCGCGCGCGCGCGCGTGTGTGTGTGTGGACAGCATAGCTCAAAAACATTAGCGTGTGACTGTGTACATGTGCGCGCGCGCGTGTGTGTGTCTGTGGACAGCATAGCTCAAAAACATTAGCGTGTGACTGTGTACATGTGCGCGCGCGTGTGTGTGTGTGGACAGCATAGCTCAAAAACATTAGCGTGTGACTGTGCACATGTGCGCGCGCGTGTGTGTGTCTGTGGACAGCATAGCTCAAAAACATTAGCGTGTGACTGTGTACATGTGCGCGCGCGCGCGTGTGTGTGTGTGGACAGCATAGCTCAAAAACATTAGCGTGTGACTGTGTACATGTGCGCGCGCGCGCGCGTGTGTGTGTGTGGACAGCATAGCTCAAAAACATTAGCGTGTGACTGTGTACATGTGCGCGTGTGTGTGTGTGTCTGTGGACAGCATAGCTCAAAAACATTAGCGTGTGACTGTGTACATGTGCGCGTGTGTGTGTGTGTCTGTGGACAGCATAGCTCAAAAACATTAGCGTGTGACTGTGTACATGTGCGCGCGCGTGTGTGTGAGTGTGTGGACAGCATAGCTCAAAAACATTAGCGTGTGACTGTGTACATGTGCGCGCGCGTGTGTGTGAGTGTGTGGACAGCATAGCTCAAAAACATTAGCGTGTGACTGTGTACATGTGCGCGCGCGTGTGTGTGAGTGTGTGGACAGCATAGCTCAAAAACATTAGCGTGTGACTGTGTACATGTGCGCGCGCGCGTGTGTGTGTCTGTGGACAGCATAGCTCAAAAACATTAGCGTGTGACTGTGTACATGTGCGCGTGTGTGTGTGTGTGTGGACAGCATAGCTCAAAAACATTAGCGTGTGACTGTGTACATGTGCGCGCGTGTGTGTGTGTGTGGACAGCATAGCTCAAAAACATTAGCGTGTGACTGTGTACATGTGCGCGTGTGTGTGTGTCTGTGGACAGCATAGCTCAAAAACATTAGCGTGTGACTGTGTACATGTGCGCGTGTGTGTGTGTCTGTGGACAGCATAGCTCAAAAACATTAGCGTGTGACTGTGTACATGTGCGCGCGCGTGTGTGTGTCTGTGGACAGCATAGCTCAAAAACATTAGCGTGTGACTGTGTACATGTGCGCGTGTGTGTGTGTCTGTGGACAGCATAGCTCAAAAACATTAGCGTGTGACTGTGTACATGTGCGCGCGCGTGTGTGTGTCTGTGGACAGCATAGCTCAAAAACATTAGCGTGTGACTGTGTACATGTGCGCGTGTGTGTGTGTCTGTGGACAGCATAGCTCAAAAACATTAGCGTGTGACTGTGTACATGTGCGCGTGTGTGTGTGTCTGTGGACAGCATAGCTCAAAAACATTAGCGTGTGACTGTGTACATGTGCGCGTGTGTGTGTGTGTCTGTGGACAGCATAGCTCAAAAACATTAGCGTGTGACTGTGTACATGTGCGCGCGCGTGTGTGTGAGTGTGTGAACAGCATAGCTCAAGAACATTAGCGTGTGACTGTGTACATGTGCGCGCGCGCGTGTGTGTGTGTGTGTGGACAGCATAGCTCAAAAACATTAGCGTGTGACTGTGTACATGTGCGCGTGTGTGTGTGTGAGTGTGTGTGGACAGCATAGCTCAAAAACATTAGCGTGTGACTGTGTACATGTGCGCGTGTGTGTGTGTGTGTGTGTGGACAGCATAGCTCAAAAACATTAGCGTGTGACTGTGTACATGTGCGCGCGCGCGCGTGTGTGTGTGTGTGTGTGGACAGCATAGCTCAAAAACATTAGCGTGTGACTGTGTACATGTGCGCGCGCGCGCGTGTTTGTGTGTGTGTGTGGACAGCATAGCTCAAAAACATTAGCGTGTGACTGTGTACATGTGCGCGCGCGCGCGTGTGTGTGTGTGTGTGTGGACAGCATAGCTCAAAAACATTAGCGTGTGACTGTGTACATGTGCGCGCGCGCGCGTGTGTGTGTGTGTGTGGACAGCATAGCTCAAAAACATTAGCGTGTGACTGTGTACATGTGCGCGCGTGTGTGTGTGTGTCTGTGGACAGCATAGCTCAAAAACATTAGCGTGTGACTGTGCACATGTGCGCGCGCGCGTGTGTGTGTCTGTGGACAGCATAGCTCAAAAACATTATCGTGTGACTGTGTACATGTGCGCGCGCGTGTGTGTGTGTCTGTGGACAGCATAGCTCAAAAACATTATCGTGTGACTGTGTACATGTGCGCGTGTGTGTGTGTGTGTCTGTGGACAGCATAGCTCAAAAACATTAGCGTGTGACTGTGCACATGTGCGCGCGCGCGTGTGTGTGTGTGTGGACAGCATAGCTCAAAAACATTAGCGTGTGACTGTGTACATGTGCGCGCGCGTGTGTGTGAGTGTCTGAACAGCATAGCTCAAGAACATTAGCGTGTGACTGTGTACATGTGCGCGCGCGCGTGTGTGTGTGTGTGTGGACAGCATAGCTCAAAAACATTAGCGTGTGACTGTGTACATGTGCGCGCGCGCGCGCGTGTGTGTGTGTGGACAGCATAGCTCAAAAACATTAGCGTGTGACTGTGTACATGTGCGCGTGTGTGTGTGTGTGTCTGTGGACAGCATAGCTCAAAAACATTAGCGTGTGACTGTGCACATGTGCGCGCGCGCGTGTGTGTGTCTGTGGACAGCATAGCTCAAAAACATTAGCGTGTGACTGTGTACATGTGCGCGCGCATGCGTGTGTGTGTGTGGACAGCATAGCTCAAAAACATTAGCGTGTGACTGTGTACATGTGCGCGCGTGTGTGTGTGTCTGTGGACAGCATAGCTCAAAAACATTAGCGTGTGACTGTGTACATGTGCGCGCGCGTGCGTGTGTGTGTGTGGACAGCATAGCTCAAAAACATTAGCGTGTGACTGTGTACATGTGCGCGCGTGTGTGTGTGTCTGTGGACAGCATAGCTCAAAAACATTAGCGTGTGACTGTGTACATGTGCGCGCGCGTGTGTGTGTGTCTGTGGACAGCATAGCTCAAAAACATTAGCGTGTGACTGTGCACATGTGCGCGCGCGCGTGTGTGTCTGTGGACAGCATAGCTCAAAAACATTAGCGTGTGACTGTGCACATGTGCGCGCGCGCGTGTGTGTGTCTGTGGACAGCATAGCTCAAAAACATTAGCGTGTGACTGTGTACATGTGCGCGCGTGTGTGTGTGTCTGTGGACAGCATAGCTCAAAAACATTAGCGTGTGACTGTGTACATGTGCGCGCGCGTGTGTGTGTCTGTGGACAGCATAGCTCAAAAACATTAGCGTGTGACTGTGTACATGTGCGCGCGCGTGTGTGTGAGTGTGTGAACAGCATAGCTCAAGAACATTAGCGTGTGACTGTGTACATGTGCGCGCGCGCGTGTGTGTGTCTGTGGACAGCATAGCTCAAGAACATTAGCGTGTGACTGTGTACATGTGCGCGTGTGTGTGTGTGTGTCTGTGAACAGCATAGCTCAAGAACATTAGCGTGTGACTGTGTACATGTGCGCGCGCGCGTGTGTGTGTCTGTGGACAGCATAGCTCAAGAACATTAGCGTGTGACTGTGTACATGTGCGCGCGCGCGTGTGTGTGTCTGTGAACAGCATAGCTCAAGAACATTAGCGTGTGACTGTGTACATGTGCGCGTGTGTGTGTGTGTGTGTGGACAGCATAGCTCAAAAACATTAGCGTGTGACTCTGTACATGTGCGCGCGCGTGTGTGTGTGTGTGTGTGTGTGTGTGGACAGCATAGCTCAAAAACATTAGCGTGTGACTGTGTACATGTGCGCGCGTGTGTGTGTGTGTCTGTGAACAGCATAGCTCAAGAACATTAGCGTGTGACTGTGTACATGTGCGCGTGTGTGTGTGTCTGTGAACAGCATAGCTCAAGAACATTAGCGTGTGACTGTGTACATGTGCGTGTGTGTGTGTGTGGACAGCATAGCTCAAGAACATTAGCGTGTGACTGTGTACATGTGCGTGTGTGTGTGTGTCTGTGAACAGCATAGCTCAAGAACATTAGCGTGTGACTGTGTACATGTGCGTGTGTGTGTGTGTGTCTGTGAACAGCATAGCTCAAAAACATTAGCGTGTGACTGTGTACATGTGCGCGTGTGTGTGTGTCTGTGGACAGCATAGCTCAAAAACATTAGCGTGTGACTGTGTACATGTGCGCGTGTGTGTGTGTGTCTGTGGACAGCATAGCTCAAAAACATTAGCGTGTGACTGTGTACATGTGCGCGCGCGCGCGTGTGTGTGTGTGTGTGGACAGCATAGCTCAAGAACATTAGCGTGTGACTGTGTACATGTGCGCGTGTGTGTGTGTGTCTGTGAACAGCATAGCTCAAAAACATTAGCGTGTGACTGTGTACATGTTTGCGTGTGTGTGTGTGTGTCTGTGAACAGCATAGCTCAAGAACATTAGCGTGTGACTGTGTACATGTGCGCGCGCGCGTGTGTGTGTCTGTGGACAGCATAGCTCAAGAACATTAGCGTGTGACTGTGTACATGTGCGCGCGCGCGTGTGTGTGTCTGTGAACAGCATAGCTCAAGAACATTAGCGTGTGACTGTGTACATGTGCGCGTGTGTGTGTGTGAGTGTGTGGACAGCATAGCTCAAAAACATTAGCGTGTGACTGTGTACATGTGCGCGCGCGTGTGTGTGTGTGTGGACAGCATAGCTCAAAAACATTAGCGTGTGACTGTGTACATGTGCGCGTGTGTGTGTGTGAGTGTGTGGACAGCATAGCTCAAAAACATTAGCGTGTGACTGTGTACATGTGCGCGCGCGCGCGCGTGTGTGTGTGTGGACAGCATAGCTCAAAAACATTAGCGTGTGACTGTGTACATGTGCGCGTGTGTGTGTGTGAGTGTGTGGACAGCATAGCTCAAAAACATTAGCGTGTGACTGTGTACATGTGCGCGCGCGCGCGTGTGTGTGTGTGTGTGTGGACAGCATAGCTCAAAAACATTAGCGTGTGACTGTGTACATGTGCGCGCGCGCGCGTGTGTGTGTGTGTGGACAGCATAGCTCAAAAACATTAGCGTGTGACTGTGTACATGTGCGCGCGTGTGTGTGTGTCTGTGGACAGCATAGCTCAAAAACATTAGCGTGTGACTGTGTACATGTGCGCGCGCGTGTGTGTGTCTGTGGACAGCATAGCTCAAAATATTAGCGTGTGACTGTGTACATGTGCGCGCGCGTGTGTGTGTCTGTGGACAGCATAGCTCAAAAACATTAGCGTGTGACTGTGTACATGTGCGCGCGCGTGTGTGTGTGTCTGTGGACAGCATAGCTCAAAAACATTAGCGTGTGACTGTGTACATGTGCGCGCGCGTGTGTGTGTGTGTGTGTGTGTGTGTGGACAGCATAGCTCAAAAACATTAGCGTGTGACTGTGTACATGTGCGCGCGCGCGCGTGTGTGTGTGTGGACAGCATAGCTCAAAAACATTAGCGTGTGACTGTGTACATGTGCGCGTGTGTGTGTGTGGACAGCATAGCTCAAAAACATTAGCGTGTGACTGTGCACATGTGCGCGCGCGCGTGTGTGTGTCTGTGGACAGCATAGCTCAAAAACATTAGCGTGTGACTGTGTACATGTGCGCGCGCGCGCGTGTGTGTGTGTGTCTGTGGACAGCATAGCTCAAAAACATTAGCGTGTGACTGTGTACATGTGCGCGCGCGCGCGCGCGCGCGTGTGTGTCTGTGGACAGCATAGCTCAAAAACATTAGCGTGTGACTGTGTACATGTGCGCGCGCGCGCGTGTGTGTGTGTGTGTGGACAGCATAGCTCAAAAACATTAGCGTGTGACTGTGTACATGTGCGCGCGTGTGTGTGTGTGTCTGTGGACAGCATAGCTCAAAAACATTAGCGTGTGACTGTGTACATGTGCGCGCGCGCGCGTGTGTGTGTGTGGACAGCATAGCTCAAAAACATTAGCGTGTGACTGTGTACATGTGCGCGCGTGTGTGTGTGTGTCTGTGGACAGCATAGCTCAAAAACATTAGCGTGTGACTGTGCACATGTGCGCGCGCGCGTGTGTGTGTGTGTGTGGACAGCATAGCTCAAAAACATTAGCGTGTGACTGTGTACATGTGCGCGCGTGTGTGTGTGTGTGGACAGCATAGCTCAAAAACATTAGCGTGTGACTGTGTACATGTGCGCGCGTGTGTGTGTGTGTCTGTGGACAGCATAGCTCAAAAACATTAGCGTGTGACTGTGTACATGTGCGCGCGTGTGTGTGTGTGTGTGTCTGTGGACAGCATAGCTCAAAAAACGAAAAGACCGTTAAATACCAAACTTGGTATTTTAAAGATATTTACATCACAAATAAAATGTATATCTTGAATTTTCTGTGAATAACCTATAAAATCCTCTTCATTCAGAAAGCCGTAGAAGGTAGGCTAAAGCTTACAACACAAAAATTTAGCTTTCTTAAAACACACAATTCATGCCATATATATATATATATTTTTTTTTTTTTTTTTTTTTGTGCAATTGACAATTCCCAATGCATTCCTTGTTATTGGTTTTAATTTTAAACTACATAACTTTTCTCAAACGGGAAGTTGCCTTTCGTTTATCTCTCTTTGTTTACTGCTAGCCTTGCGAAACGAACCGAACTTCAATTGTTCACACAGCGACCAGTTTTTAAAAGATCCTGACTATCGCTTTAGCCCAGTGCATTCCCTTATTTCCCTCCTACTTGCGAGTAATAAGACAATTTCTGGTAATGTTTATTTCGATCAGAGTGAACTAGATAGAAGAATAATTGTTTTTATTAAGCTTTATTTATAGTCGTTTTAACCTCTCAAGGTTTTATCACGACCTTACATGATTTACAGCAATACATTAATATAACATTTATAATTTACAATTCCTAGTTTTAAATACATTTCGAGGTTCTTTGGTTATATGAGTTTATACACATTTATTTCTTTGAGGTAACTAATTGTTTTATGAATGAGAGAAGTATCGTTGAGTATTGCAGAAATATTTTTGGGTATACCAAACTGACTGCATTGTTTATCAAATTTTGGGCATATCGACATGAAGGGGACTACTGTTAATATTGTGTTACACGTTTCACATATTAATGGGGGACTTTTATTTAGTAGATATGAATGTGTCAGTTTGGTATGTCCAATTCTCAGTCTGGATATCACAATTTGATTTCGGCGATGTAGCTGGTGGTTACTCTTGGGATGAAGTTGCACGGACATCGTGCAGCAAGAATAATATTGTGTAAGGAGAAAGTCAATGAAGCACGTCAAGTTTTTTTTTTCATTTATAAAAACACATGTGAGAAACAACTCAAACATGTGACTGATAAACATGGCTGCCACTAAATTAGGCAAGTTCATAACAAATAAGTTTTTCAGTATCCATAATTCTTCAACGAGTCATATTTCCATTTACAAAATTCTGCTTCGTAAATAATTGTTGGAACACTATAGGCACATGTGCTGATCTGTTGATAATCTTGATAACATATCTTATCAAAAGAAATGTTGAAAATATCTTCTTCTATCCACACGCTTCTGACATCTTCTCAAAAAATTTTGTCGCACGCGAGGAGAGTTGAATATCAAAATTTACTGAATATCTTTTCTAATGTTGTAGTCCTTCCACTGGAATTTGTTACTTAAACGCGTTCATAAAGTCGTAGAAAACTAGTAGCCCAAGTGCTACTTGGCTTCATAATAACACACGAAACACAACATTCGGTATAGTAAATGTTATACAGCTATTATTATTATTATTATTATTATTATTTAAGAGTTTATTCTATGTATAATATGCCGCATGCCACACACACAAAACCGAGTAATTTGCAGAATGGTGCGCAAACACATCAAGCCTGAAAAAGGTTCTCTTTCAGTGGTTCTTAGGGAATTGACAATGGAAGAACTCGCACACAAAGGCATAGGTACAAGAAGGTCTCTCCTTGCGCTATGATCTTCGCAAAACTTAAAGGCATATGAACGCTGTCTAATGCTCGCGCTGAGTGCTGTTGCTAAACGTTGTGGACCTGTACCGAATGTAGCTGTGTACGTAAGAACACGTATGAGGTATGCTGATGGAGTTGTTGAATTCGTCAAAATAATCATCCTAACAACACATGTAGAAAGATTTAAAATTGATTCTCAGAGAGACAGGATATCAGAGTGGTAGACTGGCTTCCCTGTTCTCCAGATTTGAAACCTATTGAAAATATATTCTCAGAGGTGGCCTTGGAGGCGCGCTCGAATTTTCCTGCACATCCACGAAACAAAACATGGTTTCTGGGCAACAAAACATGGCCTGGGATGTTATAGCCTCTTGTCCACGTTACTGCAGGGATTTACTTTTATGTATGTTACGAAGATTAAGGACAGTTATACGTGACCGGGTTCATATGCCCGATATTAATTATATGTATTTCTATGTGTTTTGGTTTTGGTTTTGGTTTTAGAAAATAATAGTTAATTTGCTGTTATTTCTGTAGTTATTTAAATCGAGTGTTTTAGTAAAATTATGTTTTTGTGCTTAGATAAACACAAGACATTCAATTGCTAAAATTATATTAATGTAATGCTCTTCATATCCAGATACAAAATTAAAAACATAAAAAATAACAAATAATGGTTGATTTGAACCAAGGAACTTATGAGTGGATGCAGTGCCTTCTTATCCTCTTGGCCACCCTAACTTTATTCCTTTATAGTTCCTGTACGTGTGTTGTAAACATAGCTGTTACAAAAATAGGCAGAGCCCTTTGACAAATACATGGGATCAGGGAATTCCTTTTTTTACTTTCCCTACGCATACTAGTAAGTATATAGTAGCTAGAGAAAGTATTGTATGTCACCTAAAAGCTCAAAATCTATATTTCACCATATATTTGAGGTCCCATGAGTCCAAAAAAAAACAAAACAAGAACACATTTCTAAGAAAAAGTACGCGCGCACGCGCGCGTGTGTATGTATAATTTTGGACAGCATAACTCAAAAACGAAAAGTCGGTTAAATACCAAACTTGGTATTCATTTAGTATGTTCCAAGGATGCGACACGAAAATGTTGGAAAAATCTCATCACCATACCAAACTACCCTTTACATGGAAGGTTTTTCGATACGTTCAATTTTCTCAAAACTGGCATTGTGATGTTAATTAAAGTATCGTATATTAAAGATATTTAAATGGCAAATAACAGTATTATACCTTAACTTTTTTGGGAAAAGCCACGTAAGTTCTCTTAATTCTGGATGACTTTTGCATACCTTGTAAACCGTAAGATATAGAAAAAAACTTATTCTACAAAAAATGTGGATCTCATCAAAACACACAATTTTTATTCTAAACAATTTTTTTTTTGTGGAGCTAACCGTTTCCGAGACATTAATTGTTATTGGTTTCAATTTTAAAATAGTATACTTTTTTCAAACAGAAGTCATTCGTGGTTCTTTCCTTTTACTCCTGAATTTTATGCCAATCGGATATCTTTTAAAACATTTGAGTATCGCTTTAGCCTAATGTATTCCCTTAGTTCCTTTCTATTTATAAGGAGCTAAGTAATAAGATCATTCTGTTAATTATTTGTTTGCAGAGCAGGCAGTGAAAGTCTTGTGAAAGGAACACATCGCACCATTTTACAACAGATGACCGACTTGAATGCCAATCTGGATTTTCCGAAGAAGACTCTGTCACCTGCATACAACAGATGACTCACTACCAAAAATGTAGGTAGATAGGGCATTCAGTAAAGTATTATGATCTCAAGATCCCTTAATTTATTTGAATGCCATTTTCACTTATGTGAGAGCTTGGTAAAATAAAGTGTAAGTAAGAAACTCTCTAAAGTTGGGTATTAAACTCTCGAATATACAAATAAAATTTTCTTAGTAGATGCCAGAAGTATTCGGATAGAAAAAATAATGTTTCTAACATCCCTAAAGACAAAAGTATGGCTTTAATCATGGTAGAGGATTTTGTGTATAAAACGTGAGCGTTCGCACGGGGTTTTTCGTCTGGGTAGCGCGGTATGCTAAAACGGCCGTGACGGTTCTCTGTCTTCGCTGATTAAATCTATATCTCTGTAACGTGTACATAAAATATAACAAAAATAACTCTCACCTTATGTAAATGCTGGAAATATCCCTCCATAGCTAAAGAAGCATTGTACCGATTGACACGAATTAGTTCGGCCACTGTAATGTTTCGTATTTCAGTTTGTATGTTTTCCTGAAGTTGCTCCAATTTATTTTATTTTTTTAGCTAATTTTGTCCAACTTTTATTCTTTTATTTTGTTAGTGTTTAACTCCGTTTTCACTATTATGGCACCGCAGGCGATGACACTGATGATACATGGAACGAATATGGAGTACTGGTGGAATACGATGGCTGGGGAGAAAACCCGACCCTGCGCCGCTTTGTCCACCACAAATGTTTCTTCTGCTTTTACTCTACGTGTTTTTCATGTGATTGTTTAGCACTGAACAAGTAGTCTCACACAAGATCGTGAATTGAAGTTCTGGAAGAAGGCAGTTGTGCAGGAAACCCTGGATGAGTTCTTCATAAATGGGACCAGCTGATTCGTATTTGAAATGGCATTTAGGGACATACTGTGACAAATGCTTTTATGGACTCAAAATTTGGTTAAAATAAAGTATTTAATTTACTCCTGTAAACTATTCTCTCGACGCTTCGACGCTTTCTCACGTCGCTGAACGCCACTGCGCGCCAACACACCAGCTACTCACGACTCACTACAATTCACGACTCACTCTGGTTTGTAACTCTTCCTCTATTTAAAGCTAGAAAATGTAGTCACAAAACTTTTTGGAAGCTTGTGGAAGCCGATGAATCTGGAAGATTCTAGTCTTCCTAAGCAGACCAAGACTTCCGGTTACCGGCGCTTCGCTTCCGTGTTTACTGAGTCCTCCAATCCCGCTGACTCACATACCAAGGCGAACGCTTGAACGGCCGCAGATGATTCTGTCACAATACGTTGCTCTAAAGATACTTCTGTCGCTAAAGGTAAGTGTAAGGTAGAAAATCTGTGTGAGTGTAGGGAGTAGGGAAACCGGTTAAAAGTAACTCTGCCGCGCAACATCGCGCAGGTTTTATACGAAGATTCTGTAATTGTAATTTGTAACTGTGACAACATAGGCGGTTGTGGGTGTATTGTTATATACGCACCTTTTCTTGGACACTAGTTTTACGCGTAACCGAGGGCTGGGAGAAGAAGAGAGAGCTAGCCCGCCTGACTTTCCGCAGAGTTGTCAACCAAAAAAAGTTCCTTTCTTTGAGACCCCTAGCAATTATTTTAAATTTGCTATCTAAAATATGACAATTTGTGAGTGTTTGGTTTTTAAATTTGTATGAAACTTCTAACTTACTTCTTCTATGTTCATGATAACCAACTAGTTTTAAATACATCAATTTAAAAAATACAAACCAGTTTAATTGTTTTTTTACAAATTAGATAATTCCGCATTGGACTTTAAGCTCCATTTTTCTCCATTCTTTTTTCTTAGCACATTTCACTATTCAGGATGCCCCTTTAAATACAGTTTATAACTTATTAGTCTGAACATTCAGGACATTAGAAATTGCGAATTTAAAAATATTGTGCACTAGTTAAAACATATTAAATAATCCCGTTAAACTTAATTATTCTCCATAACCAAAAGAGCCAATGTTGACAAATTCAATAACATGAATACAAAAATATTGTTAAACTAATTAAAATTAAATGTTCATACTAAACAATTGTTTCCAAGTTAGACACTTACCTCAAATTAAAACTCTGGGAGCGATATGATAAACCGTGGATCCAAGGAACATTTTTATAGTGTTTAACGTCCACTTTTACTACCATGGCACCGCAGGCGATGACACTGGTGATTCATGGCACAGAGATGGAGCAACGGTGGAATGTGATGGCGGGGGAAACGGCAGAACCCGGAGAAAATCTGCCGCTGCGCCGCTTTGTTCACCACAAATCTCAAATGCGGTAACTTGGGATCGAACTCCGGGCCATCTAGGTGAGAGGTGAGTGATTTAACCACCCGGCCATGGTGAGGCCTCCAAGGAACATTTCGTAATATTTGTGAGGGGTTTGACGTTGGATTGCGTGTCATACAGCTGTGTATGTGTAGTCTTTGAGCAGACTTCCGACGTAAACAAAGCACACAAAGCATACGTATACTCTGAAAATGAGAAATGTACTCCTTATTTTTAAAACAAAGTATATCATTTCAGAGGCTTTGTGTAATTAGTTTCCATCATAGTAGATAAGTACTGGACACTACGCGTCTGTTTACTATTGCAGTTTGTGGTGGACAAAGCAGCGCAGGGGCGGCTTTTCTCCGGTTTCCCCGCCATCACATTCCACCGGTGCTCCACCTTCATTCCTTGTATCACCATTGTCATTGCCTGCAGTGCTATAGTAGTAAAAGCGGGCGTCAAACATTAAAAAAAACAAACTATTACAGTGTTGTTTTGGTAGGACGGTAATTGCATTTAGTCCTTAGTTTACAAGTCTGTCCAAACTTTGCTCGCTGTGAAGTCCATGTGTATTTCGTGTTGTACTTGAATCCGCCATCTTTACATATTACCATAACAAAAAGTAATTAATTGTTTATAAATAAAAATCTGATTCTTGCATTCAAATGTCTTTCTCTGATTACTCTTGTACAGATTATTTCTAGAAACGCCTATTCTTCTCGTGACTTCATAATAATAGAAATAAAAATTGCATCTTTGCACATTTTCTTTAGATAAATAGGATTTAGGGGAAGAAAACAGGCTTTAAGTGATGGTCAATTCTTTTAAGAGTGGTCGCTATGTGTTTTGCATTTTTGTTTTCTTTGCATGCCTAAGAGAAAAAAAAATAAAAGAATTTGACAAAAGTATAAGTATTTGAAGATACAAACAAATAACAAGGAAAACGTCAAAAATGATTAACTGGCATAAATGTTATGCTTTAACGAGATATATAATTTTTGTGTAGTAAGTTTTGTCCATCCCTTACAGTTTACCAGTTACACAAAGGCCATTCAGAATGAATAGCACTTCAGGAGTTTGTCCTCATAACATTTAAATTATACATTTCATTTGTTCTAAAATCGCATAAAGATATGATATTTTGACATACAACGTAGAACCATTTTTGAGAAAATAAAGAATTCGAAAAATATTGTATGTAAAGGATAGTTTTGAGTGAGAGTGATTTTTTTTTTTAAATGTTTGTGTCGCATTATACAAAAATGCTGAAATTTAAATAACAAGTTTGGTAAGGACTAATCTGAGGTCTAAGAGAGACATAAATAATTCGCAGTGAATGATACATCTGAAATTGTCGGATCAAGTTAATTAATAAAACTCTTTAATTATTGCACATTGCGTTAGTGTTAACGGTTCTCCGACCTTAAGGGATAGTTACCAGATGGTGATTGATGTTGCTCAGAATCATTCGATTTTATCCCGAACTTGAGGCCAGTCGCCCAACGCTGAAATTGCGTCCCTTCTCTCCATCAAGATGCCTCCAATTACCAGGAGTGGCTAAAACGGATTATTCAAACCGGAATCAAGAGCAATCAGGGACACTTTGCAGTGTTATATTATATCGTGAAAGTGGAAGTTTCATCCGCAGCCCTTCAAGGTATCCACCTCAGGTATGAAGTCTCAAGCTAGGGACCTAAAATGCATCCATAGATATATGGTTTTATTGCTAACCGATAGTAAATGTAGAAAGTATTGTATTCCGATTCATTCTAAGGGCTCTTTAAAATTTTTTGAGAAAAAATGTGCACATGCTGATACAATATTTATATCCTAACCACAAAATCTGCCGACATATTGTGAATTTCGTGTCATTTTTGTGATATTTAATGTTCAAATGTTTTTGTTCTGTTGCATGCCAAAGTTGAAATCGCTGGGTGCCATGTTTATTATTCCTTGAGCTTTCATTGTGTATAAGTTTTTTGATTTTCTCTATGAAATTTTGCTTTTTTATAAACAAGTATCATAGTTACGTGTTGATTTTCTTGGTTGTGAAGCTAGTTATTATAAAAAGGCAAAGACTTTTCAGAAGCATGAAAAAGGCCACTTGGAGGTCATCAGCGAGAATACGCGTACAATTATATACACACAAGTATATACTCAAGTGCCGCTCATCGTTAAATAATTTCCGCTCGTTTGTGTTAAAAGTGAAAGCATATGATTCCGAGAAATAAGATTTTCCCGTTGGAACTTATAAAAAAAAATTAGAGTCACGAGAGAAAGAATATTCGTGTTCGAACAAAGCACTAATTGCATCGAGCGATTGCAGCTTCGTATAAGAATTGTACGAGATAAACTGTGAATAAACTACAATTCCACAAAGAAAATCCTGTGATTGGATTATTTAAGAAATCGCCAAGTAGTCTGGATCTGTAAAGCCCAAAAGCCTATTAAAATGCCCTGATATAAGAGTCGATTGCTAATTCAAATTAGGCGCAAGAGTGAGCAGTTTTTTTATTTAAAATTTAGCACGAACGCGAAAAGAACAAATGCTTCAATGCGAACAGTATAACTAACAATTCATTCACATGATTTTCTCTACGTCTCTATAATAAATTATTGTTAAAAAGCTTATTCTTCTATCTACTCCATGCCAATCGAAATAAACATTAGCAGAAATGATCTTATTACTTACTTGCTTTGTTATAAGTAGAGGGGAGTAAAGGAATATACTAGGCTAAAGCGATTGTTAAAAACTGGTTGCCATTTCGTTAAATCCATTTCTTTGCATGGCCAGGAGTTTACAAATTCCCGTATGAGAAAAGTTTTAAATATTTTAAAACTGAAACCAATAACAGATAATATCTCGGAAATAGTAAACTCCACGAAAAAATGTTTATGACAAACTGTGTGCTTTAATGAGATCTACATTTTTTTGTGTATTAAGTTTTTGTCTATTTCTTAAGTTTATCAGTTATGCAATTGCCATCTGGAATGAAGAAGTTTTCAGAGGCTATTTCCAGAAAATTCAAGATATACATTTTTTGTCATTTAAATATCTTAATATACGGTATTTTAATCAAAATCGTTAGAGCCATTTTTGAGAAAATCAACATTTTAGAAAAGGTAGTTTGGTTTTTGGGAATTTTCCTCAAAATTTTCTTGCCGCATCCTTGGAAGATATTAAATACGAAATTTGGTATTTACGGACTTTTAGTTTTTGAGTTATCTTGTTCACGGACACACACATACACACACGGATCTTTTTCTGAAAATGCTTTAGGGTCCCTTGTATAAAAGCCTTTTCAGAAAAAGACCCGTGTGTGTATGTGTGTGTCCATGAACAAGATAACTCAAAAACTAAAAGTCCGTAAATACCAAATTTCGTATTTAATATCTTCCAAGGATGCGGCAAGAAAATGTTGAGGAAAATTCCCAAAAACCAAACTACCTTTTCTAAAATGTTGATTTTTCTCAAAAATGGCTGAAATGTCGGTATCGAGGTCGATCAAATCATATGGGAAGCATTGGAAACATTTTTGCGTAGTAGTATTGTCTATCTCTACTGAGCGAATGGCACCATGATGACAAGTTTGACTCATATTCGGGAGGTTCTGGGTTCCATCCCCGGCGATCGCTCACTCTTACCCATAGGTTTTCGATTGGAAGGCAAATGCTGGGGTGATTTTCTCATCAAATATTATTTACTTTTCATAATTTTTCCTTCATTCGGTTTCCTTCTCATATTTCAGGTGCGCTTTGTACTGTATAGTGTAGGACAGATATCGCGGATGCATGCTAAATAGAAAGCATACTCCACGTGGACACTAGAGGGCTGCCAGGTCTAAGAACTTCCTCTCTCACGGATCCAGCAGGGGACGGTCACCGAGCTTGGAAATGTTAAAGATGTCCGCGCATCTCTGTGGCCTCCAGTGGTTTCCTTCACTTCATCCTTTCCTTCTGGGGATGTTGGACTCAATAGACCTGTATAAGTTGCCCTGCACGAGGTGCTACTCTTCGTTGGCTAGGTTTACTCTTCTGTCTGTCTCTTGTTTCTCACCCCTTATACAAATTATACATTTCTTGAAGTAGATTCACAAGTTATTTCTGGAGCCGCGCCGCGGCTGAGTTGTTAAACCACTCGCCTCCCACTAGCGCGAGTTCGATCCCAAGCGATCGTATGTGAGATTTGTGGTGGACAAAATGCGCATGGGCGGGTTTTCTCCGGGTTCTCCGGTTTCCCCCGCCATCGCATTCCACCGGTGCTCCATCTTCATTTCATTTATCACCAGTGTCATCGCTTCGGTGCCATTTGTAGTAAAAGCGAGCGTTAACCACTATCCAAAAAAACAAGATATTTTTAGAAAATTCAATATATACATCTTTTAATAAAAATATATAATAATATATATTATAGCATATTTTAATCAAACTCATTGAAAATAGTTCGAAAATATAGCATGTTCACGATGGTTAGAGTGGGATAATTTTCTTGAAAATCTTCGTGTCACATTTTTGGAATTATGTAAAACCAAATATTAGGTTTGTTACTTATCCTAGTTTTATTTTGAATTATGCTGTTCACAGACACGCACACACAAATTCACACACACACACACACACACACAGAAGCTTGAGGTTATTTTAGGTGTCGCAAGGCTTCGAAATGGGATCAACGACTTTACTTCCCTTACAAATGAGGTGATACTAACGATTTTTAAGTCCATCTGCTGGATTTGAACCCACAACCTTGGAAACCAGAGCACACATACACATATACACACATCTTTTACTAAAATAATTTGTGAAATCTCGACATTCAATGTCTGAGTGGAATGCAACACAATCTGTATTGCTTAACTGGTAGAGAAGTAACAATAAAGACTTTTACAAAGTTAATTTTCCTTAACGAGAAGCTCACTTGAGTCTATGCAATTTCCTTCCTTGAATGTTTCCTGCCTGCGATAACCTGAACATATTTAATCCAAGAGAAGAGCCATTTCCTGACACCACTATTTTTAAAAGACAGCAGGAGTGCTGAAAGCTATAGATCGAAATACACGCGAAATCCTATAGCTCCCTTCTGCTCAGGAAACGGTACCTTGTCACGAAACTTCATCTGCAGTCTTGGAAGGTAATGGTACACTCTACATGAGCACAGCTGATATATTGTATATATTTTACTGCTCTCGTGCTCCCTACCGAGTGGTCGAACAGAAAATATAGCCACATATCCTTATCAAGACTCGGAAGGTTAGCCCAAAAACTATTGGTTGCAATTTGCGATGAATAGAAAAGTTCTCCAAGAGAACTTCACACCCTATGTTCTCTACAAATATCTCCCGTAAATATTTTATTTGCCCTAAAACCTCAGACATATTGTTTACAAGTATACATATAAAATGCATATCTATGTTCTTTTACAATGTTTAATGTTTGGAATGCGTATTTCTTCGGGTGGACTTATAATACGTGTTTACGTTTGGTAGAAATAGGTCTGCAACTGTCTTAGCTTGCGGTGCATTAGTACAAATAACAAAAATAAAGATAGGGGTGATGAAGTCGTAAGTAGTCTGTAAATTGTCTGTAGGTACAAGAAAAATAAGGGTATTATACATACTAAGCTAAAGCGATAGTCAAATCTTTTAGAAGGTGATCGCTAAGTAATGGCTTTGAGATACCGTTCTCTTTGCATGCTCAGGTAAAAAACAACAAGAAGCTTATTGTTATTCATATTTCACGTTAATCCCGAAAATCATTTGAATA
Source organism: Hymenopus coronatus (assembly GCA_030762935.1). Lineage (NCBI taxonomy): Eukaryota > Metazoa > Arthropoda > Insecta > Mantodea > Hymenopodidae > Hymenopus > Hymenopus coronatus. The sequence goes on from CM060882.1 coordinate 59,910,257, forward strand.
AACGCTTTTATTATATGTTTTCTTGAAATACAAGGGGGGATACGGTAACGACAGCCAAATATTTTAAAAGCTAATCGTTATGGGATGACATTAAATTTTCGATTTCCTTGCATGACTAGGATTCAAAAAAAAAAAAAGTTTTCGCAATTAGAAAAGTGTAAGTACTGGACAATTTAAACCTATAATAAAGAAAATCTTGGAAATGGCTACCTTCACAAAACAGGTATCTGGCATAAATTGCTGGTTCTACATTTTTTTTTTGTAATTTGTGTCTGTCTGTTACGGATCACCAATTATGCAAAACTTATCTAGAATGAAATAGACTTCAGTAGCTATTTCCTAAAAATTCAGGTCATTGTATATATCTTAAACTTATGGTATTATAATCACAATCGTTGGAATAATTTTTTTTTTTTTTTTTAAATTCCGGAGTCTTGTCGGGACTCCAACGGCGTTTTCCTTTTTCCTCCTGTTTCATTTTCCTAACATTTACTTTGTTTTTCTGTTTAGTTACTGTTTTCTTTTTGCTTCTAATACATTGACACACATATACACACTTGGTATTTAAGTTCATTATCTTCCAAAGATGCGACACCAAGATTTTCAAGAAAACTCCCCACCCCAATTACCCTTTACATGGAACATTTTCCGAAATTTTTTATTTTCTCAAAAATGGCTCTAACGATTTTGATTAAAATGCCATATGTTAAGATATTTTTATGACAAACGAAATGTACATCTTGGCTTTTCTGGGAATAGGCTCTAAAGACCTCTTCTATCTGGATGACTTTTGTATAAATGACAAACCATAAGAGATATAAAAAACTTACTACACTACACAATTTAAGTTATATACATTTTTTTGTAGAATTAACCGTTTTTGAGATTACCCGGATTATTAGTTTTAGCCACTTAAACTTTTCTCAAACGGGAAGATATCTTTAATTCTCGTTTCTTGTTTATTTACTCCTGGAAAGCAAAAAGCATAGATAACTATAAACGATTGGAATTTCAATTGTTTCGTATAGCGACCAGCTTTCAAAGTACGAGACTAATATTTTAACATGTATATTTTCTTATTCCAGTTCTACTTATAAGGACCTAGTAATAAGACTAATTCTGCTTATGTTTATCTTGGTTAGCAGGATGCAGATAACAGGATAATATTTTGAATAAAAAGTTTGTGTGCCGAAAAGCTGGAGGATGTCATGTGAATGGAACACATTAGATTTTTTCACTTCTACTTACAAAGGGTTAAGTAATAGGAGATTTTCTGCCAATGCTTATTTAAATTAGCAAGATGTAAATAGAAGAATAAGCTTTTTAACAATAATTTGGTACAGAGATGTATAGAAAGTCATGTGATTGTAACACATAAGATTTTTAATGACTATTTTTATTCAGGGAGTTAGAAAACATGTACTTCAGGTGAAATCCCGGAATCGAATTTTCGGTCCACTTATTATAAAAAATAAAAATATCAATTTGAGTAACTTTTTGAAACTATATGGTATCCTATAATTTTCGATAAGTCCTATAATCCAAGTGCGCAAATTTTAGTCCTGGTTGATCAAGTGATTAGGTTTATAAAAATGGGCTTGAAAAAAAAGTAAGTAAAATTTTAAAAATGCATTGTACTCCTCTAATTTAAAATAAGGCTTTCGGAAGTTGTAACGTAAGATGTTTGCCAAATCATTTGTATAATTACGCAATCTTTTGATAATATTGTTAATTCGTGCTGATTTCCACATAAAGATAGAGATCGCTGTTTTTAGAGTTTATCAGTTTCTAAGATGCTAAGGCAACCGGGTTTTAAAAAATAATACCAAAAATATTGCTCAAAAACGTCACTGAAATGTGATATGAAGGACGGAAGATCCGTGACTCAAATTCCGGTTTTCACATTTAATTATTTTCTCTACACGTAGTAGAGAAAGTTAAATACCAAACTTGGTACAACGATGCGACACGAATATTTTCAAGAAAATACACCCACCCCACGGCCCTTTACATAAAAAAATCGAAAATTTTGATTTCCTCAAAAATGGCTCTAACGATTTGATATAAATATCGTATACCAAAGTTATTTACATGACAAATAAAATGTCTATCTTTAATTTTCTCTGAGTAGCCTCTGAAGACATCTTTATTCTGAAATGAATTTTGCGGAATTTTGCATAATTGGCACACCTTAAGAGTTAGATAAAAACTTCCTACACAAAAAAGGTAGAACTCGTTAAAACACACAATTTTAGTTATATGCATTTTTCCTGGAGTTAGCCGTTTTTAAGATATTCCTTTTATTGATTTCAGTTTTAAAATATTTAATACTTCTCATACGGGAAGAAAGAACCGCGCAAAGAATCGGATTTCTATACCATAGCAACCACATTTTAAAGCATTTGAGTGTCGGTTTAGCCTAGTGTATCCCCTTATTTCTCTTCTATCTATTAGGATATAAGTAATAAAAGCATTTCTGCTAATGTTTAACTCGATTAGCATGAAGTAAATAGAAGAATAAGCTTATTAATAATAATTTTTTACAGAGTATAGAGAAAGTCATGTGAATGGAGCACATCAGATTCTTTTTAGTGTGATTCTACCTTTCTAAACCTGTCGTACAGACAGTTTGTGTGAAAGTTTAATTAATACCTTTCATTTGTCTGGAAAGTATGTTAAAGAAATGGTAATTTAATTCAATAGAACTATTTTTGAGAAAATAAACATTTCGAAAAATGTTCCATGTCCCATGTAAAGAATAGTTTGTGGTATGGGATTTCCCTTAAAATAAAGCTGTTTTGGACAGCTTATTTTAGAGGACCTACTATAGCTGTTTATTGTTGTCCCAACTGGAATTAATATTTATTGCTGAACTTATATGCAAGTGTATATTTAACCGACTTTTCGTTTTTCAATTATTATGCTGTTCACAAACACTCTCTCACACACACACACACACACACACAATTATTGTAATTATGCAGTGCTAACTATGAAATGCGAATGTACGCATCGTTAATTTTCTAGAACGTAGTTGCAGTATAATATTTGCATTATGATTGCAGTTTATAAAGTGATAACACATAATGTGTGGGTATGTTGTTGGTTTCCCGGATGTCTCTGATTTATTATAGGTCAACTTTAATAAGCTGATAGCTGCCACTTAACTACATGTTCATAAATACGTGGCCTCGGAAATTCAACATGTGCATGCATAATGTGCTTAGAATCGCCTAGAAGGGAGGACTTAGTTACCAGAAACACCTATGTGAAATAACTGGTTTTCGTTCTCTAAAATAGAATATTGGAAGTGCCTAATATTTGTCCCTACTTTACCAGTTTTAAATTTCAATAACTATTAAATTAATATTGTGTTACATTTACATAAATGTTGCTACTCATTCTTCAAAATACTGTTCTTATAAACGTTTATTCTTCTATCTAATTAATATTAAGTGATTAAGATAAGCATTTGTAGAAGTAGTTTTATTACGTATTACCTTATGGACACAATGGAAAGAGGTGAGTAGGGGTTCAAGTGTTAGTCAAATATTTTAGCATCTGGTTCTTTGAGATGGCTTTGAAATTCCGGTCTCTTTACTTGACAAAAAATATTTGATATTGTTTACGTAAATTATAAATATAATATACTTAACAATATTAAAATTATAAATGAAAATACTTTATTATAAAATTTATTACGAACAAGAGAATAACTTGCCTAAGTTATCAAAACAAAAATTCAAAATCTTAATATTAGTAATCCAGGAGAAAAAAAGAGGGAAGAAGGAGACAAATAACAACTTTTCAATGTAAGAATGGAATTAGTATTTATTATTGAAACTCAATAACCGGAATGTCTTATTGATTTAACTTTACACAAATGAATGACATAAATTATCTGTTTTAACGAGATCTAATTTTGAAGTTGGTGAAAATCATCCAGAATGAAGAAAACTTCAAAAGTTATTCCAATAAACTTCAGGATAAAAAATTCATGAAAAGCTCTTAAGCATATGTTATTTTAATCAAAATTGTTAGAAATATTTTGAGAGAATAACAATTTTCGAAAACTATTCCATATAAAGGGAAGTTTGAAAACGTATTATCTTGAAAACCTTCCCATCCCTGGATGATACTAAATTTAAATACTAAGTTTGATATTTATCTGACTTTTATTTCTGAGTTATGCTATTCACACACACTCTTAAACACACAGACACGTAGCTACATACATGGCTCACTTTCAGAAGTAATTCTTTGGATTCAAGCGACTGCAAAACGTGTACTTTCAGCCATATTTCGGTATTGAATTTTGCGGTGGAATGCATTACTTCCTCCATCTACCATTAAAACATTTCATAGGGACAGTTCACCGGAAATACTGTTTTGAGGTCCCTTGATTTAAAAGCCTTTTCTGAACAAGGTACATTTTCACTTTCTCTATACGCACTATGTACATAGTGTATAGAGAAGGTATTGCACTCCACCCAAAAATTCGATACCGAGATTTCACCGGAAATATATGTTTTAGGGTCCCCAATATCCAAATAAAGCATTTTCACAAAAAGATCCGTGTGTATGTGTGTGTGTGTGTCCGTGTGTCTGTGAACACGATAACTCAAAAACGAAAAGTCGGTAAAATACCAAACTTGGTGTTTAAGTTTAGTATCCTCCAGGGATGCGACGAAGATTTTGAGAAAAATACTCCCACCCCAAACTACCCTTTACATGGAACTTTTTTCGAAAATATTGATTTTCTGAAAAATGGCTCTAACGATTTTGATTAAAATTTCGTATATTAAACATATTTACCTGACAAATAAAATGTATATCTTGAATTTTCTGGGAATAGCTTCTGAAGAGTAGTTTATTATGGATGAATTTTAATGAATTTTGAATAACTGCTAAACCGTAAGAGATAGACAAAAACTTACTCACAAAAAATGTAGAGCACGTTAAAACACACAATTTAGATTATATAATTTTTTTCGTGGAGTTCGTCGTTTTTGAGACATTCCTTACTTTTGGTTTCTGCTATGAAAAACATATTTTTCTCATACAGGAACTTGTCAACTCCGATCCATATAAACAAAGGAACTTCATTGACATAGCAACCAGCTTTTGACTATCATTTTAACCTATGGTAGTCCCTTATTTTGCTTCTACTTACAAGGAAGCAAGTAATAAGTCTATTTCTGTTAAATTTTTCTGATTAGCATAAAGTAAATAGAAGTATAAGCTTTTTAAGAATAATTTGTTGCAGGGATATAGAGAAAGTCATGTGAATGGTACACATCAGCATAACTGATAAACGAAAAGTCGATTGACTACCAAACTTAGTATTTAATCTTACTGAACTTATTGATAATTAAATTTAGCATCTTGCAAGGTTGCACGAAGTTTTATAAGAGAATCGCTCCATCTCAAACCTTTCGTTTCATAGAACATTTCTGGTAATGTCAACTTTCTCTAAAACCTGATGTGTTCCATTCACATGACTTTCTCTACATCTCTGCAACAAATTATTCTATTTGCTTTATCTAATTGAAAACAAATTAGCAGAAATAGTCTTATTACTTGCTTCCTTGTTAGTAGAAGCGAAATAAGGGAGTACCATAGGTTGAAGAGATAGTCAAAACCTGGCTGCTATGTGACTGAAGTTCCTTTGTTTGTATGGACACGAGTTCACAAATTCCTGTATGAGAAAAGTATGTTTTTTCAAAGCTGAAACCAAAACAAGTAATAGCTAAAACACGATCAATTCTAATAAAAAATGTATAGAACATAAACTATGTGCTTTAACGTGCTCTATATTGTTTGTGTTTTAAGTTTTCGTCCATCTCTTACGGTATAGCAGTTATGTAAAATTCCGTAAAATTCATTCAGAATAAAGTAGTCTTCAGAGGCTATTCCCTGAAAATTCAAGATATAAATTTTATTTTTCAGGTAAATATCTTTAATACACGATATTTTAATCAAAATCGTCAGAGCCATTTTTAAGAAAATCAAAATTTTCGAAATTTTTTCCATGTAAAGGACAGTTTGGGGTGGGGTGATTTTCTTGAAAATCTTCGTGCCGCATCCTTGGACGATACCAATCTTAAGTACCAAATTTGGTATTTAACGGTATTTTCGTTTTTGAGCTATGCTACGCACAGACACACACGCACACACAGAAAGACAGACAGACACAAGGACATTTTTCTAAAAATGCTTTTTTTTGGAATCAAAGGGTCTCAAAACATATATTTCCGGTGAAATCTCGGTATCGAAATTTTGGGTGCAATACAATACCTTCTCTATACACTATGTATATAGTATGTATAGAGAAAGTAAAAATGGCTGTAACGAGTTTGATTATAATACCATATACTAAGATTTTTATATCCAAAATAAAGAAATATTTATATATACATATATTGAATGTTATAGGTATATTTTGTGAAGTCCTCTTCCTCCTGGATGGCTCTTGCATAACTGGTAAACCGTAAGAGACAGTCAAAGATAGAATTAACAAAAAATGTTGATCTCGTTAAATCACAGAATTTATGTTATACACATTCTTTGTGCAGCGAAACATTTCTAAGATATTCTTTGTTATTTGTTTGAATTCTAAAATACTTATAATTTTCTCAAACGGGAGATCGTCATTCGTTTCATATTTTCTGGCCATGAAAAGAGAATCGATTTTCAACATCAATTTATAGGACAGCTTTAACAAGATTTGGCTCCCACTCTTGTATTCCTTAGATCCCATCTATACAGGGAATTAAGCAATAAGAACACTTCTGCTAACGTTTATCTCGTTTAGGATGACATAGATAAAAGAATAATCTTTTGTAAGAATAGTCTATTTGCAGAGGAGGTAGAGAGAGGCATGTGAATGGAACACATCAGATATTTTACAAATGTAATTTACAATATTTTGTCAGCTTAGTGTAGTATTAAGCTTGCCAGTATTCTAGAAACAGTAGCTTAAAAATTCAATATTTTAAAACTCGATTAATCATTTACTATAATGCTATACTTCTCGATGTGGATTTATTTGAAAACATGCTTCTGTAATGTATTATCATTAAATCGTCTGTTATTCTATGTTATGAAATGGAAAAGTTGTTACTGGTATCTGGGATATTGGTCACTGAAAAGCCTCCCAGGGTTTACATCTCTTGGCTTTTTCCCTTTCAGTAAACCGTTGCACCTTATGATCTGCCTTTTCTTTATGCTAGGAAATCGCCTCACCTTACCACACCCAGTAGTGCGTTTATATGGCCGTTAAGCTTTCTTGAGATCTATTTTATGACCTATATCTGAGCCATATAGTTGAAGTCCTGCGGGAACGTGCTAATCTTCTGGAGGATGGTGTGGTTATTCACGTTCTTTTTCGCCCCCCCCCATAAAAATCAATAACCATCTGACTGGGCTCATGTCTAAAAATTGTCATGCAATAGTTAGGTATCGGTCGAACTACTTCACTCCCGTGAAGGATTTCACATTTTCACAATCATTTTTATCGGTCATTAAAATGCAGAACTGTGGTTTTGAAGTACTGAAGTCTCATATAGTTGATGAGTTTGTCATTCAGTAGCGGTTTGGTACAATTAATCTTCCCCAATAAATAAAGTAAATCAACTAAATGGACTGAAGTGCAATTCCTATGTTAATTATTGGCGAACAAAATCGAATACAGCGCTGTAGGATTTTACACTCCAGAGGGCACGCATTAATAGCGTGTACCTATTATACACACACACACACACACATACACACACATTCATGAACTTTTTCTAAAAATTGTTTTTATTCGGGTACCAAAACATATATTTCGTTGAATTCTCACTATACATTTTTGAGTGGAATGCAATACATTCCCTACCTTCCATTTACATTTACATGCATAATATGTGGCCAATTTTCCTAGATCGCAAGTGTTATATCTCCGAAAGGTTTCTGTCTTTAGTAACCAGCTTTAACTCCGCCCAGTATTCCGTATGACTGATCTGAAAAACTAACCACAGAAATAAAACTAAACAATAAATGACGTTATTAATCTGAAAGAAATGTTGGGTCGTTAATATAGCACTTCTGTGAAAGAGCTTGACTACGATTGGTACTCAAGGAAAGGCAAAATTGTAAATACGACATTTATATGAGCGCTTTCGTCTGGGACATTAGACGAAGGATTAAGTTTGTCATTAAACGGCAATAAAAAATATCAAAATTAAGAAAATTGTACCAAAGCATAAAAATGTAAGCTTTAAGTTGTAATGTTACCCTTCTGCAGCTCAGAAAAGGTTTTAGTGGAGGTAAAGCACAGTGCAATCCAGCGGCTAGAATTATACTCGGGAAATAGAGGTGGTCACGCTCGTAGATACAGGTTTAGGGTTTGTGACTACCAACATAAACATTATGAACTACATTTTATGCTCGCAAGTTTGTTAAAAATGTCCATATATTCGCACAGTATAACACAAAACTAACACAAAAACATAACACATAACACAAAGACGATAAATGTCAAACTTGTTAATTGGGCTTGCATCTCACAAAGATGCGACAAAAAGATTTTTAAGAAAATCCCCTCTGAAGCCGCCTGGGTAGTGTGGTGGTAGCGTGTTTGCTTCACATTCTACAGTTCGTGAGTTCGAATTTCGCTTAGGGCGAGTTACCCGGATAAGGTTTCTAAAAGGAGTTTCCCCATATCTAGAGAAGACGAATGTTGACTAGCTTTGTCCGATATGACTAATACGGTTAAAGGACGTTAAGCAAATAAATAAATAAATAAATAAATAAATAAATAAAAAACCCTCTTAAGTCAAATGAATGGAAATTTCATACTTTTTTACTTTTTCTATACATATCATGTACATAGTGTATAGAGAAGGTATTGCACTCCAGCAAAAAATTCGATACCGGATTTCACCGGAAATATACGTTTTAGAGTCCTCTGTATCCAAAAAAAGTATTTTCAGAAAAAGGTCCGTGTGTGTGTGTCCGTGTGTCCGTGTGTCAGTGTGTCCGTGTGTCTGTGAACACCATAACTCAAAAACGAAAAGTCGGGAAAATACCAAACTTGGTATTTAAGTTTAGTATCTTCCAGGGGTGCGACACAAAGATTTTGAGAAATATCCTTCCACCACAAACTTCCCTTTACATGGAACTTTTTTCGAAAATTTTGATTTTCACAAAAATGGCTCCAACGATTTTGATTAAAATTTCTTGTATTAAAGATATTTACCTGACAAATAAAATGTATATCTTGAATTTTCTGAGAATGGTCTCTGAAGACTACTTTATTCTGGATGAATTTTACGGAATTTTGCATAACTGCTAAACCGTAAGAGATGGACAAAAACGTGGCATACAAAAAATGTAGAGCACATTAAAACACACCATTTATATTATATAATTTTTTTTCGTGGAGTTGGTCGTTTTTAACATATTTCTTTTTCTTAGTTTCAGCTTTGAAAATCACACAGGAATTTGTCAACTGCTGTCAATACAAACAAAGAAACTTCAGGCGTATAGCAACCAGCTTCTGTCTATCACTTTTACCTATAGTACTCCCTTATTTCGCTTCTACTTACAAGGAAGCAAGCAATAAGACTATTTCTGATATTTTTTCTCGATTAATATGAAGTAAATAAAAGCATCAGCTTTTAAACAATAATTTGTTGCAAAGATATAGAGAAAGTCATGTGAATGAAACACATCAGATTTTTTTATTTATTTTCCCCAAAATCGCTGTAACGATTCTGATTAAGAGAATTAATGAAAGTAAGCCATGTAATGTAAAATGTAAGCCAAGATTATTATTCCCTATCATACCCAGGTTCTGGAAGTATGAATAAGAGTCATTGAGTTTATATGTTTGTTCGTGTGTATGTGTGTGTTTGTGTGTGTGTGTGTGTGTGTGTGTGCGCGCACGCGCGCGCGTGTGTAATCTAATGTAGGAAAGCCTAAGAAATAGAATTCAATGAAAACCCGTTCTCGAAAGGAAATATATTCCAAAGGTATAAAGACCGCCAATATGAATATTGAAGTTAAAGACAACAATTGATATATGTAACAATGGAACAATTGAAATATGTATTCTTGAATTTGCTGATAGGTAGCCCATAGACTACTTTTTAAAACCTGCAAATTATAAAAAATAGAAAAAAGACTGAATTGTTTCATTCACATAACTTTCTCTACCCATTCTGCAACAAGTTATTCTAACAAAATCTTATTCTTCTTTCTACTTCATGCTAATCAAGATAAAAATTAGCAAAAATGCTTATTACTTAGCTTCTTTTATGCAGAAGGGAAATAAGGGACTGTTTAGGATATTTTTTTTTTAAAAGCCGGTTGCTATGTGATATAAATTTGATTATCTTTGCAGGAGTAAATAAAAAAAAAAAAAAAGTATGACAAACTCCCAATTGAGAAAAGTAGAAGAATTTTAAAATTGAATCCAATTACAATGAATATCTTCGAAGTGGTTACGTATAGAAAAATGTTTATAACATAAATTGTCTTTCTTGACGAGATCTACTTTTTCATATAGTTAGGTTTTGGCTGTCTTTTACGGTTTTCCAGCAATGAAAATTCCCGGATAATTGAAGATCTACACTTTATTTGTCATGTCTTTAATATCGGTATCTTAGTAAAACTCGTTACAAACTTTTTGAGAAAATCAACATTTTCGAAACGTTTTCTTTGTGAAGGGTATTTTATGGAAGGGAGCTGAAAATCTGCGTGCCGCGTCTTTGGTACAGACGCTGAACTATTAATTATCAAGTTTGTGTTTAACCGACTTTTAGTTTTGGAGCTATGTTGTTCACGGACAGCGTAACTCCAGTACGGTTGGCTGCTGACCGGACTATCAAAAAAAAGCCAAAACCATTTCCAAAACACAACTGATTATTGCTTTAAAAATTTGAAAGGACTATGTGATAAATGCGAAAAAGTGGCAGTAATTTCGTGTGAACGTGTACAGTGAAATTATGTTTTACACATTTTTTTGTGGGATACCATTACTGTAGGGTATATGTTCAGGAATAATAACCGCGCTTGGAGATGTGTAGTACTCCCGAAAAGCTTCAATTAAGGTATCAAATTTGATTTCTTCTCACATGAAACCAAAATCCACCCCCTCCCCGCTCTTATTAATATGTAAATAACTTGCGAAGTAATTGCACTCGCGTCATAAAACTTTGTATAAGCACTTGTTTTGACATTACCAACATGTTGGAAGAGAAAAATTACATTCTTATCTGCCCCATGAAAATGTTTGCTTGTTAGATAATCCAAACCCCAAAAGATTATAATAAATGATACACATTTGTGAAAACTTTTAACTCCCTGAATGTTAAAGGTTTAAAGCAAATTTAACATATTTAGTTTAAAAGCCTGCTCCTGGAGTATAACTTAAGTGATAATTTAAATTCCTTTTAGTATAATTCCCCTGCTGGCTACGAAATTTGGTTTTCAATTTACTCGTATCTAAAGTATTTTAGAATAAGATGTCGGCACTTGGAAAACCTGTAGTCCTCCCATTTTTATCTTCTCTAGCACGTATTTACAATATACATAATGATAGAGAAGTATTGAATTCCATCAAAAATTCGATTTCAAGATTTCACCAGAAATATATGTTTTGAGTTCCCTGATTCCGAAAAAGCCTTTTTAGAAAAAGGTCTGTGTGTCTGTGTGTATTTGTGTCTGTGGATAGCATAACTAAAAAACGAAAAGTGCGTTAAATACCAAACAGGTATTTACGTTTAGTATCTTCCAAGGATGCGACACGTAGATTTTCAAAAATATCCCACCACCCCAAACTACCCTTTACATGGACAATTTTTTAAATATTGTTGTTGGCAAAAATGGCTCTCACGATTTTAATTAATGACATTTACCTATATTACAAATAAACTGTATATTTTGAGTTTTCTGCTAATAGCCTCTGAAGATCTCTTTATTCTGGATTAATTTTTATGAATGTTGCATAACTGGTAAACCGTAACAGACAGACAAAAGCTTACTAAACAAAAAAATGTAGATCTCGTTAAAACACACTATTACTGTTGTATACATTTCTTTCCAGATATTCCTTGTTATTGGTTTTTGGTTTCAGTTTCAAAATACTTGAATTTTTCCCCTATGGGAATTTATCAACTCTTGGTCATACAAAGAAACGAATTTCAATCACATAGCGACCAACTTTTAACAGATTTGAATATCACTTTAACCTTGTGTGCTCCCTTATTATTTTCTATTTACAAGGAAACATATAATAAGACCTTTTCTACCTCGTTTATATCAATTAGCATGAGTTAGATATAAAAATAAGCTTCTCAACAATATGTTAGAGAGATGTAGAGAAAGTCATGCGAATGGAATAGCTCAGATTCTTACTTTCTCTAGCCCCATATGTACAATGTACATAGTGGATAGAAACGGTATCGTATTCCACCCAAAAATTCGTTATCGAAATTTCACTCAAAGGCGTCCCCTGAGCCCGAAAAAACATTTTTATTTTCTCTACACATACTATGTCCATAGTGTATATAGAAGGTATTGTAATGCACCCAAAAATTCGATCCTGAGATTTCACCGGAAATATACATGTTTTGGCTCCCCCTGAATCCAAAAAAAAGCAGTTTTGGGAAAAGGCTCGTGTGAGTGCGTGTAAGTGTGCGTGTGTGTGTGTGTGTGTGTGTGTGTGTGTCTGTGGACAGCATGGCTGAAAAACGAAAAGTCCGTTAAATACCAAACTTGGTATTTAAGTTCAGCATCTTCAAAGGATGTGATACGAAAATTTTACAGAAAATCCCTTCACCCAAACTACCCTTTACAGGAAAACATTTTCGAAAATTTTGATTTTCTCAAAAACGGCTCTAACGATTTTGATTAAAATGTCGTATACTAAAGATATTTACCTGACAAACAAAATGTATATCTTGAATTTTTTGGGAATAGCCTCTGAGGACTACTTTATTCTGGACGAGTTTTATGGAATTTTGCATGCTTGGCAAACTGCAACAGACAGACAAAAACTTACTTATTAGAAAATGTAGACCTCATTAAAATACACAATTTACGTTATATAAAATTTTATGGTGGATTTGGTCCTTTTTGAGATATTCCTTGTTATTAGTTTCAGCTTTAAAAAAGTACACTTTTCTCATACAGGAATTTGTCAACTCCTGTCCATACAAAGGAACTTCAGTCACATAGCAGCCAGCTTTAACTATCACCTTAACCTATGGTACTCCGTTATTTCTCTTCTACTTACAAGAAAGCAATTAATAAGACTATTTCTGCTAATTTTTTCTCGTCAGCATGAAGTAAAAAGAAGCATAAGCTTTTTCATAATAATTTGTTGCAGAGATGTAGAGAAAGTCATGTGAACGGAACACACTAGGTTTTTAGAAAAAGGACCTATGTGTGTGTGTGTGTGTATGTGAGTGTGTTTGTGGATAGCATAGCTCAAAAACGAAAAGCCCGTTAGACACCAAACTTGATATTTAGGTATCTTCCAAGGATGCGACACGAAGATTTTCAAGAAAATCACCCCACCACAAACTACCCTTTATATGGACAAAATTTCGAAAATGTTGATTTTTCTAAAAAATGGCTGTAACGATTTTGATTAAAATCCCGTATATTAAGGATATTTACATTCCAAATGAAATGTACATCTTGAATTTTCTATGAATAGCCTCTGAAAACCTCTTTATTGTGGATGAATTTTACCGAATTTTGCTTAACTGCTAAACTGTAAGAGATAGACAAAAACTTACTACACAAAACAAGGAGATCTTGTCAAAACACACAATTTATGTCCTTTACATTTTTGTTGTGGAGGTAACTGTTTCCGAGATATTTCTTGTTATTGGTTTCAACTGTAAATTTCTTATACTTTTCTCAGACAGGAAGTGTCTGTTTTTCTTTTGTTCTACTCCTGGCCAAGCAAAGAAACGATTTGCAATGACAATCGCATAACGACAGCTTTTAAAACATTTGACTATCACTTTAGTATACCGCAGTCCTGTAGTTACCATCTACTTATAAGGAACTAAGTAATAAGAACACTCTGCTAATATTTATTTCGATTAGCATTGTGTAGAAATAAATATAATAATTTGTAAGAAGCTTTGTAAAGCAGCTAGAGAAAGTCATGTGAGTGTAATACATTAAATGTTTTTCCCAAAGTACAAGTAGACACCAATGATGATAAAACCTTGCTATTCCAGCGAAAACCATATGCGCACAGTATTTCGGTTGCAGCTCCCTGGGGAATTTTTCTAATCCACCATTATGTTTCGGACATGAGCTCTTCCGACTGGGGAACTAATGCACTAAGCTTCTGGACCATATGTTGCTCTTTACTGTAAAATATATATTATGTGCATAAAATATGAATTCTAAATCATAACAGTATTTATAAATAGAAGCTCTATAGCTGGCACAATTCCAAGAGAACAGCTACAACATTAATAATTTATATAATGTATATGTATATTAATATATTACAAATGAGTATGTCTAGAGTTACAAACAAGATTTACAAAAAGTATTTTTATACTAATGAAGTCCGTCATAAACATCAATGTAAATAAGTGGATCCAGTATGCCAGAAACATGTAATTTAGTTTTGGGTTTGATCCACTATTTTTACTTTCTCTTTACGTACTATGTACATAGCATATAGAAAAGGTCTTGCACTCCACCCAAAAGTTCGATACCGAGATTTCACCGGAAATATATGTTTTAGGGTCCCCTTTTACTTAAAAAAATTGGAACACGATAACTCAAAAACGAAAAGTCGGTAAAATACCACACTTGGTATTTAAGTTTAGTATCTTCCAGGGATGCGACACAAAGATTTTGAGAAAAAATCCCCCTAACCCAAACCATCCTTTACATGGAACTTTTTTCAAAAATTTTGATTTTCTTAAAAATGGCTCTAACGATTTTGATTAAAATGTCGTATATTAAAGATATTAATCTGACAAATAAAATGTATATCTTGAATTTTCTGGGAATAGTCTCTGAAGACTGCTTTATTCTGGATGAATTTTACGGAATTTTGCATAACTGCTAAACCGTAAGAGACGGACAAAAACTTACCACACAAAAAATGTACAGTGCGTTAAAACACACAATTTAAGTTATATGCATGTTTTATGTGGAGTTAATCGTTTTTGAGATCCTCCTTGTTTTTTGGTTTCAGCTGTGAAAAACTATTTTTCTCATACAAAGGAACTTCAGTGAAATAGCAACCAACTTTTGACTATCACTTTAACCTATGGCACTCCCTTATTTCGCTTCTACTTACAAGGAATCAAATAATAAGACTATTTCTGGTGATTTTTTCTCGATTAATATGAAGTAAATAGAAGCATAAGCTTTTTAACAATAATTTGTTGCAGAGATATAGAGAAAGTTATGTGAATGGAACACATCAGATTTTTACTTTCTCTACACGTACTATGTACATAGTGTAGTGTACAGAGAAGGTGTTGTAATGCACCCAAAAATTCGATATCGAGATTTCACCGCTAATACATGTTTTGAAACTCCCTGAATCCAAAAACAAAAAAGAATTTTTAGAAAAATATCCTTGTATGTGTGTGTGCCTGTCTGTGTGTATGTGTGTGTGTGTTTGTGTGTGTGTGTCTGTGGGCAGCATGGCTCAAAAGCGAATAGTCCTTAAAAACCAAACTTGGTATTTAGGTTTGGTATTTTCAAAGAATGCGACACGAAGATTTTCAACAAAATCCTCCCACCCCCAACTACTCTTTACATGAAACTTTTTTCGAAATTTTTGATTTTCTCAAAAATGGCTCTAACGATTTTGATTAAAATATCGTATATTAAAGATATTTACCTGACAAATAAAATGCATATCTTGAATTTTCTGGGAATAGCCTCTGAATACCACTTTATTCTGGATGAATTTTACGGAATTTTGCATAACTGCTAAACCGTAAGAGTTGCCAAAAACTTTCTGCACAAAAAATGTAGTGCCGTTAAAACACACAATTTATGTAATATAATTTTTTTTTCGTGTGGTTGGTCGTTTTTGAGATATTCCTTGTTATTGGTTTCAGCTTTGAGAAATATACTTTTTTCATACAGGAATTTGTCAACTTCTTCCGTACAAACAAAGGAACTTAGTCACATAGCAACAAACATTTGACTATCACTTTAACCTATGGTACTCCCTTATTTCGCTTCTACTTACAAGGAAGGGAGTAGTAAGACTATTTCGGCTAATATTTTCTCGATTAGCATGAAGTAAATTTAAGCATAAGCTTTTTAATACTATTTTTTGCAGAGACGAGAGAGTCATGTGAATGGATCACATAAGATTTTTCTCCTTATTTTTGTGCACATATAAATCACTGTAATTTTGTTATTATTCCTTTGAATTGTTGATGTATAATCATTAACAGAACACAAAAACCCCAGGCTTTAAAACAACAGGCACTGTTAAGTGAAAGGAGTCGAAGAACCGTAAAATGCAAGAAGCACTGCAATAGCAATTCCTTGATGTCCCGTGCCTTGGCTGTTTCAGGCAACTCTCCTCGCTTTTGAGAGATCTCTGGCTCAAATCCCGTACACTGGCCAATGTGATTGGAATCTTTTTATGATGACAAATGAATATGGAGCTTGATCCTTCAGTGCCATGACCCAAAGTTTCACCACTCCCATGAAATTAATGGCAATAAAATATGCGGACAGCATACATAGCCAGCCTTCGCCAAGTTACAGCAGATGTTACAGGAAGGAGAGTACAGAACTAAGATCATGTGTCTAGCAGAGAGGCTGAAATATTTTGACAACCTCCCTCCACTTCCTTACGAGTGTAAAGCACAGAGTCAATGTGCGACCGTCCCACTTCCACACAACCATAGCCGCATCGGTGCTCAGCAGTTGAAAAGTTAACGTTCAATGCATTATTTAGTAAAATAAAGTAATTGAAAATATTTAATGAAAACAATATAACTAACCTTCTCCATCTTTTGTGAAAATTTTCATAGAAACAGAAGTATCATCCATATCCACTGCAAGGCTGCACTCCTTTTTAAGGGATGCAGGTGTAATGGGTTGGTTCTAAACGATACAGATAGCTCAATAAGCCCCAGGTTGAAGTACTCCCGGAGAAATGACGGGAATCTGTATTGTAAATGAAGAAGAAGAGCCTTCTCCACAAAATGCCTTATAAATGTACCATAAACAGATTATAGAATCCAAGTGAATTTTCACTTCTAAATAAATAACTGACAGTACATATAAGTAAATTTCCAATACATTTTACATTTGGAGAAATTAAATATTCGATTTGAAGGACTACCCAAAGAAGCAGAGGAAGCAAACTTAGAAAATAAAGACATGTTTGAACCTCGCATACTATTCCGCGCTGTGGGTTCGAACACAGGTGACTGCATATGCGATTTGAGGAGGACGAAGCGGCATCTGAACGGGTTTCACCAGATCCTCTGGTTTCCCCCGCCATTCATTCAATTGTTCTATCATCGCATTTCCTGTCAGCAATTTCGCCTGCAATACATATTATATACTTCCTCACCTTTATACCAGGCATTGGGCTGATCATCCATCCTGGCTACTCTGCTCCAGAGTCTGTTTGCTCCTCAATAGACATCGGACCCCAGGCGCCAGCTTTTATGCATAGTATATTATCGAAAAATTCAATATTCCAATGACAAATGGGATCTTTTTGGGGCAAGAGGGCCTTTCTGGCTACACTTAACGTTTTCCAAACTTCAGCCTGCACTTTAACTACCAGGGATTAAAATTATTATTTGACAGATCCTGTGAAATGTGTTATAGATACTGTATTTTAATCTGTATCTAAAATAATAAAAAGCTTAAGTTAGTTATCATTGTTATCTACTAAGCATTAATTTTTAAACTTTGTCGTTTACATCTGTTTGACTATCAACATTTTATTGTTAATAATTAATTACTATTTAACTGTGAAACATTTAATCAATTATTCTTTATTCTTTCAAATGTATATTTATGTAATAGTATATTCAGGATCTTGCTATAAACATCATTGGAGAACTGAAGATTTAAATAAATCTTATATACTTTTAATATACATAAATTTGTATAAGCACACAAAAAAATCTATTTCTGAAAAATTACCAGACGTTTGATGTCTCCTATTGTCCAGTAATTTGTGTATGTTTTATTTTAAAGCAGTATTTACCAAACGCAAAGTGAAAATATGTCGGTTTGAGAAAGCGAGGGTAGTAATAAGTGATAATGGAGGGAAAATGCTCTCTAACTAAATCAGTGCCAGATCGCGAAACATTGTCTTGCATAAACTGATGTTATGGAGCCGTAAAGTTTAAAAAGTTCCAAAATTCTTGCTCTAGAAAAACAATTCACGTCATCAGGCTATTTTTTATTTATACAGTTATACCAAAGAACCTATTACAATTATACCGGGTGGAAGGGAAGCCATTGCATTAATTTAAACCAGTGATAGATCTCGGTATTTGGAACACATTTTGTATCTTACGTATTTGTTTCTGATCATTTCCTAAAGATATATTTCAGTTTTGTCGAAAAAAGAGACAGACAAGCTGGCAACGTTGCATGCAGGCTGTATGAGTGTCACTTACACTAGGTCAGTGCATAAACAAACACACCTCACTGCTGCTACCGCAATCAGTGTAGCCAATCAGAAAGCCAGTTGTACTCGTATCTCCCAAAACATTACACCACCCTGCGTCGTGTTTGCAAGCGACCGACGTGTTTACATCCAGAAGCCGGTTCAGATACTAAACGCAACGTTGCTGAGTTACTTCATGTTTGATAAAGCTGCTCGGAACATTCCTTTAATTCTTTTAAGTGGTTAATTATTTCGAAACCCTGTATGATATCCCATAATTACTACTGAAAATAATGTCAGAAATACGTTACTCCACGCATTTTACAAATAACAAACTATTATCTTCGCACATTCTTGTGAAATTACACATCCAATTGGGAACAAAAACTATTTATTTTTTCCAAATTGGCTGATCAAAGAACAAAATGTCCATAGAATTTTTTGTTTCTAATGCTTCTATGAAGGACATATTAGAAGCAATGTAATAAGTTTCCTCCCACCAGGTGTATTTACAATTTTAACATAATAAAGTATGAAATATATTATGCCACAGGATCATACTGCGAATAGAAAACCGAAATAGTACATTTTCTATAAATTGTCTGGTAATTTCTCTGGTTATACCTACATTTAGTGGCCCAATTTTAACTATTGACATCATGCGGCTTCATCCATATTTGTTTATGGTAGCCTGCTCTCCCTGTAAAAAGGAGGTGAAAATCAAGGATCATTTAGAGGACAGACAACATACTCCCAGATACAGCAGTTGCGTAATCCGAAAGGAACTGCATTGACGCACGACCTAATAGCCCTACTGTTCGGACAGTAACCGAAAGGCTCCCACCGTCCAATAGCACATCTTCCATCACTATTCTGATTTTCTGCAGCTGTTCTTCCCTAGAGATACAAACCGCTGATAACTGTTTGTGGAGGAACGGGAGTTGAAGGAAGTTTCTCCCAAAACTTGGCGGTTTCTGATGGATGCTCTTGGAATATGGAAAGCAGTCAGTGCAGTTAGAACATTTGGTTTTGCTCTTGCTATGTTAGATAACGTGTGGTTCGAATAACTGATGCAATTCAAAGAAAGTGAGATAGTGCCGAGGGAGGTGGCGCCGCGATAACGTGCGCAACTCGTACTGATATTATGGAGGTCCTGGGTTCGATTACCGTAGTTTTCTTGATCCATGAGTTTTTTGGGGGGTTTCGCCGGTCTCAAGGCAAATGCTGGGGAGGTTCATTACTTCTCCCAAATTTCCTGTCCATAATTTTCTGATTCCAAACCTTCCTTATCATCTGTTGAAGGACCAGGCAACGGTGCTCGACAGCTTGCGGCAGCGTCGTAGCTTGTGAACTATGTCTTCGGGTGCTTTCAGGCTAGGGCTCCTTCGGGGCTCGGGACTTGTAGGTTGGACCCGGACAACGTTGGAAGTCGATACTGAAATTTCCCGAAAATACATGAGCTGATATCCCCTGAATAAAAAAATAATAATTTTAGAAACAGGCCAGTTTCTGTTTATGTTTCTTTGTGTGTGTGTGTGTGTGTGTGTGTGTGTGTGTGTGTGTCTGTGGACAGCGAAAATTTGGTCAAATACCAATCTTGGTATATGAGTTTAGTATCTTCAAAGAATGCGAAAGGAACATTTTCAGAAAAATCACCACCCAAAATATCCTTTACATAGACAATTTTGATTAAAATGTCTTATATTAAAGATGTTTACATGACTAATAAAATTTATATCTTTAACTTTTTGGGAATAACTTCTGAAGCCCTCTTTATTCTGGATGAGTTTTCCATAACTGGTAAACTGTAAGATATACACAAAAACTAACTGCCCTAAAATGTGGATCTTGTTAAAACACAGAATTTATGTCAAATCCATTTTTGTAGAGCGCTTCAGAGACATTCTTTGTTATTGGTTTCAATTTTAAAGAGCTTATACTTTTCTCAAAAAGCAAGCAGCTTTTGTTTCATCTCTCTTTGTTTTACTTCAGGCCATGCAAAGGTAACCAAACTTCAGTTGCTCACACACTGGTGTGCTATCCTTTTAGCATAGTGTACACACTTATTTCCTTTCTACTTTCAAGGAAGCAAGTAATAAGGCCACTTCTAATGTTTATCTTGATTAGCATGATGGAAATTTTGGGAAAATAGTGTATTTATGACAGGTAGAGAAAGTCATGTGAATGGAACGCATCAGGTTTTTTTTTTTTTTTAATTAATACTGTGACGATTAAATTTTTCGTTTATATTTTCTCCATGGTAACAATATTTTCATTGCATGTAAATCTGAGACACCGGAGTTATACTTCTGTTGTCGGCCTAGCTCCACTAGAAGAAAAAAAAAACGGCAACCTACCACTTCAAAAAAGCATAAGTATAAGCCGGCCAAGGTGAGTGCAGCCTAGGAGCGGAGAGCAGCCGAACTAACGTGATGAGGCAATACGACTTCACACATACGTCATGAAATTCTGCACAGTTTACTTCACTAGCACGCCGCGTAGTATTCAATATCAGTGATAGAACGCAAAGCGTGTTATTTATAATGTTCTTAAGATTTGTGACGAAGAGAAGAAAGAAGCTCAGAAAATACCTATTAAAAATGCTACTGAACTAGTCGCTTCTGCCGGTTAGAATAAGACAACGATATGCAAGATGAGAAATGCTTGAAGAAGGTGGGACGAGCAAAAATATTACCTCACAAGATTGGTAAGCCTCTTGCAAACAGAATCTTTTTGCACGATATAGACGAGTGTATCATTAGAAGAAAAAACCAGAAGTATTACGAAGCTATAAAGGAATACGCTACAAAAATTATTGAACTTTTGAAAGAAGGAGATTAATTTCTTGGGATGTAAAGAAGCGCTTAGGAAAATAGTGAAATTTAAAAACTGCGAAGATAAATGGAGTTTCCTGAGAGAACGCTCTGGCGTAGTGACTTAAAGAGCATAATTTCCTAGAATGCTATTGGGTCAATAAAAGCAAATGACTGGAAAAACTCGGTTCAGAAGGTGAAAACTATTCTAGAAACATGTTGAAATAGAGATGTACTAATGGAAGAAGAAATGGAAAAGATAATAATCAATCCAGGATTCGACAGAAATGATGAATCAGGAGAACAAACGGCCATTGGATAGGTGACCGACACGGCAAATGAGGGAGATATACGAAATAATGCCAGTGTGAAAGAGATGTACAAATGTATTGTATTGTAATTGATTTGAGAGTATATTTGATTACTTATGATATGAATATATACACGATTTTAAAACACACAAGGGAAATACCACCAGGAACTATCGCTTGCGCTTTCCCAACTGCACTGTTACCTGGGGGCAGGGAAGCCATAACATGTACGTGTGGCGCTCCTCGGTACAGGACTGTAGTCGCCTTGGCCGACTTATATTTTAAAGTTTAGACGAATAACAAAGATTATGTCGCAAATGGTTAATGTCACAAAATAAATGGGTATTCTAACGAGATCTAAATTTTGTGTGGTAAAATTTTCTCTATTTCTTATAGTTTGCGTATTCGTTCTCTGTTTACCTTGGTGATATGTAGGATTTACACCCCCAAAGACCTGGGGTCAGAGGCTTATGAATGAACCGAGACTCTGGATCAGAAAAATGCCAGGATGACTAATCAACCTGGTATGAAAGTGAGGAAGAGATGATATGAAGAGATGAAAAGAAAGATTGGTTATAAAGAAATTGGTGGAATGAATGGTGGGGGAAATCGGAGAAACTAACTATTCCCCTCCGCCGATGGTGCCTTATGCAATAAGAGTAGGCGTAGAACACTACTAAAACACACACACAGACACACATTCACAGATACTTTTAAGAATTCCTTTTCAATTCCTCTACACGTACCATGTACAAAGCGTATAGAGAATGTATTGTACTCCATTCAAAATTCGATAGCGATATTTTAATGGAAATATATGTTTTCGGGTTCCCCAAGTCCAAAACTAGCATTTCTGTGCGTGTGTGTGTTACTTCAAAGTTCTAAATACCAAATACCAAGCTTGGTATTTCAGTGTACTATATTCCAAGGCTGCGGCACGAAGAATTACAAGAAAGTGTCCCACCACAAACTACAAATTAAATGTTCCAAAATTTTGTTTTTCTAAAAAATGGCTATAATGATTTGATTAAAATGTTAAAAATATTTTCCTCTAAAAATGCATATTTTTTATTTTCTAGAAATAGCCTCTTTAAACCTCTTCATTCTGGATGGATTTTACACAACTGGTAAATCAAAAGAGAAACAAAAAGTTACTATACAACAATGTAACTCTCGTTAAAACACACAATTTATGTCTTACATTTTTGTAGAGTTGATCATTTCCGAGATGTTCCTTGTTATTGGTTTCAATTTAAACTACGTAACTTTTCTCAAACGGGAAGTCACCATGTGTTACTACTGGTTATACAAAGCGAACCGAACTTAATTCACACAGAGACTAGCTTTTAAATGACTTTTCTATCGCTTTAGGCTAGCGTATCCCCTGATTTTCTTTATTGCTTAGAAGGAAGAAAGTAAAGTAATACGGGAATTTCTGTATATATTAATCTCGATTAGCGTTATGTGGATAAAGGAATCTTTTATAGAATTGCTTGTTTGTACAGCAGATGAGAGAGCCATGTGAATGGAACACAACAGAAATTTTATTTAGGAACCTCAAAACGTATGTTTCTGATGAAATATCTGTATTACATTTTTGAGGAACGCATATACTTATTAGAGTTAAGTAAAAGTTAAAGAAAGTTTAAGACTACTTTTCTCCGTTAATTTGTAACTGTTATAAGCATTTCCTATTCCGAATAAAAACACGCATAAGGAAAAATTGAAGTTAGTGCATTTGGCGGTCGGAATTAATAAAATATATGAAAATAAATGTCTTATCAAAATAAAACTGCATTGTATCCGAAAGAAAGCTATAACATTTAAGATATCGAAATATGTATTTGTCAAATATCAATAAGAACCATTAAAAATTAATAACAGCAGTGTTATTAATGTGTTAATATTTAAATGCAGTATAGTTATTCAAGATTAAACTGAAATATTTGTATTAACATTTAGATATTAAATAATAATCCCGACTGACTCAAGACAAACAAAAACCTCTATCTAAGAAAAGAAAACACCTCTTTACTAGCATAATACAAGCTGGAATGATAAGTAGATGAAGAACAGTAAATTATATAAATGTATTAACGTGTTATTGATGAAATTCGTAAATTTGTTATAAAATAGAAGCATACAACATAATTAAATATTAAAATGAAAATCTTTTTGTAATGAATAATTAATTAGTGTTAAAATAGAACGTTAAATGTATGTCAGAATTCTCAGGCCGTCAGTAAGAAGAGAAAGGACATAAAGGAGAAGATTATGAAGAAGAAGAGAAGTGTATTTCTTCTATTTAATTCATGTTATAATAGTGAATTTACGTGCCTAATCAGATATCAGCGTTAAACGTTATTTTTCGTCATTAATTTCATATCCAATCAAAAGTACATTTAACTGCATTTGACGCGCAAATCCGAACGACCAGCTGTGGTTATGTGCAGGAAAACGCGGGCAATAACGCAAGTTGGTTAATTAGCATTCACGCTTTTGTTTACTACCAAGCTGCGATTTACAATAAGTGTTTGTTGCAATTTTGGAAAAAGCAAAATAAAGGTAATATAAAGTACTATAGTATATTACTTTACAATGACCCAATGAAATATGAATAATACAGCTTTTGCAATTTTTCTGCTGAAAAATCATTTAGATTAAAACGTGATATTACATCGATCTTAATCTCGGAACTACTCTCTTGTTACTACATTAAATATATCTTCAAAGCTGTTTAAAATCAAATAAAGCAACGGTAATAAATCTTCCAGAAATTATGTACATTAGAGAATAGCTTCAAATGTACAAAACAGCTGACAGCAGACTCTAAGAAAGTTAAGAAAAACGAAAAACTCCGAACATTTCCGAAGGGAATAGAGCGGTTTACGAAAGGCGAAAACTATTTTTGAACTCATCGCGCTAGTTACGTAATTGCTTCGGATAAGAAAATGCTTAACTTATGGGTGCGAAAACTCTTCATTGTTGGCACAACCTGCAATTTTGATTTCCTTTGGGTTATGTAGACAAGTGGTCGTTACAGCTGAAATACGCGTGCGACGAAACGAAAATATGGTCGCCATTTAAATACTAATGTTTTTTAATCTCAGATTGTAAATACGCATATATGAAGTTTGTATTTCAAAATATATCTATGCGCAGTCTAGATGATGACGTTTAAGGGCACTCAAATGCCAATGTCATTAGCACACTTGTGATAAAGTTCTGGCAATGTCCAGTAATAAAAAGCAAAAAATAAAATCATGGATAAAATTAGAGCAAAAAACAGTATGAAACTGCGGTAAAAAGAAAAACCTATCTAGCCCTGAAATCAAGCTGGCTATAAAATTAGAATGCTAAAACGGGGGAAAAACAATTAAAACGAAATTGTCGAATAATAACACTGAGAACAATAAAACTCAGCTATTTAAATGTTAAAAATCCGCTCCATTATCGCGGCATACAGTTACCACAGACTAACACCTCAAGGTAAAAGAAACTTGTGCTAAAATTTAAAAACCTGTCTACTGCTCTAAGCGCAGTCTCTACTATATTAGTGTTTCCTGTCCTTATGCTTTTGTTCTAATGTTACCCATATAGTATAGAGCATACATTTGTAATCAAACCTAATCTGGCGCTGCATTAATATGATAAATTCATCACTACTTTCATTTATTGCTATTAATATTTTATGTGCTGGCAAGTAATATACATTTCAGTTGTAAATATAACTAATATGTGTTTCAATCTACATGAATATTTCACTTAAAATAATATTGCTTACAGTTTTTTTATCAAGTTGTATAGAATTGTATTTTCGTTCTTTATTCCTTTATTCATTGTATCATTGCTGTATTCAATTTAATGTATTGCCTGATAGAGTGGAAGAGAAGCCCTTATGGCCTTATCTCCAACCGGATGAATAAATAAATAATATATAATGTGGCTATAATTATTCACTATAGTTTTCATATAAATGAATAGGTGTATGGCTTTTGTTTTGTTTTGTTGTTTTCTTTAATGTGAAACCAACACGCACGGCCCCGAACGTCCTGCCGACACGTGTCCTGACACACAAAACCGTCCGGGTTGCTCTCGAACATAGATCCACTGAATTTGTAAGCAGGTAGCTGATAAGAGTTAAACAGGTTATTAATAACTAGGAGACTATTTTTCCCCATAGCAGGCCATGAACCCGCAACATTCTGATTGAAGGACAACACGCTGTAAAGTGTGCGCATGCGCTACAGAAGGATCGATGTACTAGAGAGGGTAGCGACTTTAATCAGTCCGTCGGTAGTCGGCATGGAGGCTCAACCAAGCACCTCTAGCAGGACCGTCGATATAGAGTCCGTGCAACTGACGGAGACTTCGCCCCCAGCACAGGCTGTCGCCCCCGCGGCTGCCGCCTCCACCACCCCAGCCCCACAACACCACCGTCACCCACATCCGGCACCGCCTCTGGAACAAGGCAGCTGGTTGTGCTGCGTCCCCTGTTACTGGCTGCAACACAACAACAGCGTCCGCAAGGCGTCCCTGACCATAGTCACTCTTGTGGTGACATCACTACTGGTGGCCTCGCCGGTAC
Organism: Hymenopus coronatus; assembly: GCA_030762935.1. NCBI lineage: Eukaryota > Metazoa > Arthropoda > Insecta > Mantodea > Hymenopodidae > Hymenopus > Hymenopus coronatus. Next base: position 59,936,609 of record CM060882.1, read on the forward strand.
TCTTCCTCATCAGCGGCGTCCCGGCGCGTGAGGGAGACCGTCCACGTGACTGTCATCGTCAGGTAAGACCCGCCCACTCGGTTGCCACGGCAACCTCTCTCATACCCAAAAATATCTTTCATTCACCTCTGACTGTTCAGTCTTTTAAAGCTAACGTGTCGCTCCAAGATCTGTCATTTCATTATTTGCTCTAAAACTATGTGGCAGTCGAATGCAACAGCATTGCTATAAAGATGCTGCATTTAACTGTCAACAAAAAGAGTCAAGAACAAGGTTTTGGGTTGGGTCACTTCAAGATCAAGATCATAAAGCAACCTATACATTAACAAACATTTTAACAAATCATTGAGTGCAGTTAAACATGTATGTACTGTTAGCTTTTTATGTTCTTATGATTAAATCTTATTCAAAAATCTCCTTCTTTTAGTGCAGTAATTAAAAACCTGTAATATAAACTTTTAAACCTGTTAACGTTCTTATGAGTTATTTGATGTTAAGATTTCTTAATATTTCAGCCTTATGATTCATTTTCCACAAGTCTGTTATGCTGTTAAACGTTTAAGAAGGGTAGGAACGTAAACTTCTCCATGTTTTTATATATAGATGTTTCTTTGCACCTTTTTGGCAATTTTTAAATTCATTTAAACTGTCATAATATTTATGAATTTAAATCAATTACCAAATACTCCAATTATAATGGATATAATCATAAAGAAATTATAATGAAATCGTGAGCAGTTACAATAACGTTATAGATTTGATCATCTCCAATTAAAGATCCAGGCTGTTCCAATTCAGTTTGAATTAGAATTCTTAGAGAGGTTTCTAATATACCTGTTCTTGCAATTCTTAAAGAATGATATTAAAATTTAATTAATTATTAATTTATTTATTTTTATTTGTTTCATTTATATAGCCCTCTTTAATATCTAAGGTCATATGGGGGGGGGCTTTACATTAGAAACAACTCGTCTATAGATTCTTTGCGTTGGGTTTAAATCGTTTTTTTTTTTTCTCCCTTGAACACACACCACAGACATTCACTCTCAAATACATAGTTCCAGACTCTGTGTGGATAGTGAATAATTCTGTTTAAAGAAAAATTCACAGCCCCAGGTAGGAATCGAACCCGGGACCTCCGGGTGAGAAGTCAGTTCGCTGACCTCTCGACCACCGAGGCAGTCTCTGCTTATCTTTATACCAAGATGTTAGGTTCAGTTTGACGAATTATTCTTTATTCTAACAAACTTGGAATTATAGAGATTAGAATGGTGTTGCTTGGCAATTTATAACCCAAGGGCATTGGAAATAAATTGTAGCGACATATTATGCATACCTGTTGGCATGTCAGATGGTTAAAATCAGTTTACAATGGTAAATATGAATTTTAGTTTATTTGACACAAAACTCAGAATAAAGATAGATATTGCTGTCAAAATCTAACGAATTAATGTTTGACACGCAAATTGTAAAGATCTAAAGGGATTCGAAATGCCTTACCATGTACCCGTTAAATGACAGCCATTGTCTAGGAAACCATTTACGATAATTAGCTGAATGTTTCAGGGCCTTGAAGAGGAAATAAAATGTTCTTCATCGGAAGCAAAGCTATGTCCTTTCTTTAAAATAGAACGCCTACGTTTTAAAAGTGATTGTTTTTAAATTTTAAAAACTTGATTTACATAGAAAACATGTTTAGTAAAATAACGCTTAGTTAGCCGAAAATTTCGTCACTTTGTTTAGAAATAATGAGACAATTATGTTGAATAAGATGAACTATAGATAGCGTTATGTTTCAATACTACTTTAAAATAATTCACAATTATCTTGCCTGTTTGAAAGGCATACCAAAATGTATGGTAACATTTATAACCTTCAATTAAACTGAATATGGAAAATTACCATTTGGACACCCATTAAAAACATAACTTCCAGAAATGGATTTTGCTTTAGTTGTTGGAACATTAATCTCATCAACTTAAATGTCTTGAAAATAGTGCACAATATCAATACGTCTTAGTTTCGCGATGATAGTTTAACTTCACTCCAAACATACACAGGTTCGTAATAGACGTGTAAGGCAAGTTGCTAGACAGTAAAAGCACGCCTAAAATGTATATCACTTTTGTATATAGCATATAGTTTGTTACATGACGATTGGATAATCTGCATAGTAAAATTCTAATTGAAAAATATTACGTAATTTTTATTGAATAATTGATATCGCGGCGGCATATTACGCGACAATCTGAGTTAAAAATAGAAAATTAATTTTTATGCCTTTTATCTTTCTACGCAAGAATGGAACTTAGTGTTGTAAAACTTTGTATTTCACAAGCCTGAAGTCTGACTTAGAAAAGTTATATGGCATCTTAATTAGCTTCCCAATAGGAGAAGAACTTTAATGAGACGCTCTAAATAGATATTTAGTTTTATGAAAAAAGTCAAATAACAAAAGCTTACGAGTACTGTGTTAATAACGAGTTGCGTTAAAGAATTTCAAAATGAGGAATATCTAAAATGTGTTTTACACTATTCATGTATACTTATGATGCATAGTTTCGTACTTGTCAAAATATTTCATGAAATACGTTATGCAGAAAACAAAGTAGAGGCTAGAGGGCAATGTGTGGAAAGAGGGCAAGAAAACCTGAGAAATAGCACAGAGAAAGAAAGGGGAAGAAAAGCGAGGATCCTAAAGAAGGAGAGGAAGGTAAAGAGTAGAAAAAAGTGAAAGGGTGACAGTGATAAACAGTAGATAGATATAAGGGGAGGGGAAAAAGACAAACAGGAAACTCCGTAAGCTCATAGAAAGCGGAGATGTAGGTTCTACTGGTAATTTACGTATTCTGAGATTTTGGTGGCAATAGTTTCCAAATCGAACCATTTTTATACTGTGAAGTAACAGATATGCCCAAGAATGTTTGTTCTCATTATAGAACATTTTATAAATAAAATGTAATATGTTATTAAGTTTGTTTTACGCTCACGTTGCTATCACAGAGTCTTCGCTTGAATGCATGGCCGGCCTTACGAGAGTTTCTTGGCACCAAGTAGCAGGTTGTTTGCAAGTAAAGTCTCTTAAATTCAAATGCGCAGTCTTCTCATGCAAATTATAACGGTAGCAATCATATACATTCGTCAGAGAATATGTTCCAAAGAATGATATTGTGTGGCCATATATCTCACATCTTTGAGGAAAACTTGCATTATCAATCAATAAATTCTTCATAGTCGTGTAAATAAGGCCAGATTTCGTTAATTGCAAATCAACATTCTATTTTACATTTCCATTTTCTGCAACATATTATCTTTTTGAAATCTTATATTTCAGTCTATTTCATGCAATTTGAGACAGGCATTAGCAGAAATTGTTTTATTATAAATTTCCTTGTAGGTAGCGGAAAATAAATACCGGATCACTACGTAATATTACAATTCTCTTCTCTTTGTTTGTCCAAGAGAAAGAAATATCTGATATATCACATTCCATGACTTTCTATTCCTATTCTGAAACAAAGCTTGTTATACTATCTCCTTCATGCTAATCCAGATAAACATCAACAGAAATAGTCTCTTTACTTATACGTCTTGTAGGTACAATGGGAATAAAGAAATGCATTAGACTAAAACGATATCAGATCTTTTGGGTACTGGTTACTAAGTGATGACTTGAAATTCAATTTTCTTTGCATAGCTAAATAGATAAAAAGAAAGATGAATTTCTCCTTCCCATTTGAGAAAACTATAAACGGAAATTTAAATCAATAACAAGGAACATCGTGGATTGTTAGCTCCACAAAACAAATGTATTTGATATACATTATTATAACAGATGTAAATAATATTTGATTTAAAGAAAATTATGTTTTTTGTACAGTAAGATTTTGTCTATCCCACACGGTTTATTGGTATTGACAAAGTCTCAAAATGATGAGGCTATTCCCAGAAATTTCAAAATGCGTTTCATTTGTCGTAAAATATCTTATACATATCTAGTATTATAATGCAAATCGTTAGCCATTTTTGAGAACATGAAACTTTTCAAAACATGTTACAGTAACAGGAAGAGAGATTTTCTTAAATATCTTCTTGTCGCATCTCTGGAAGATATTGAAGTTAAATATCAAATTTGGTACTTAACCGACTTTGTTTTTTTTCTTGAGCTTTGTTGTTCATACACACACAGTGCGAGCATATACACAAAGACAAAGACCTTTCTCTAAAAATATTTTTTTTTTACATTAATGGTTCTTCAAAATGTGTATTTCCGTTAAATCTCTGTATATAATTTTGGAGTGGAATGCAATACTTTCTCTAGCTACTATGCGCATTGTACGTGGTAGAGAAAATAAAAACGAATAATGACTGCCCGTTTAAGAACATTATATATGTGTATATATTTATTTAAAATTGAAACCAATAGAACTGAAACAACGGACCTACGTATATTTGAAGTGAAATTAAATGTAGCACCGCGAAACCTAAGACGTGATGATGGTATACACTATTTTCCAGAAAAATAAGTCAGAGATTTTAAGCTCATGAAGTAACTAACAGAAAGTTATTTCCAACAACTGCAGAATAATGCATTTCTTAAGTTATACTTTTTAAGGGGAGTTCAAATTATGGTTTACCACATTCCGTTTTACTGAAGATTTGAAATATTCATATGCATTTTGGCGTAGCTTTAAAACAGTTTTTAGGCTCTCTCATCTTATTCAACATCGATTTCTGAAGAATTAAATCTTTTCATACAACTGTTTCATTATCTCCAAACTATTTGGTAAATTGATCAAATGTTGGACTAAACGTACGTTATTTTAATAACAAATCTTATTTGTTCCATTCACAAGACTCTCTACTTATTCTGTGACAAAATGTTTTTACAAAAGCTAATTCTTCTATTTACTTAATGCTAATGGAATAAAATATTAGCAGAAATGACCTTAATACTTAGTTCCTTGTAATTAAAACAGAAATAAGGGAATATACTAGGCTAAACGACAGTCGACTCTTTTAAAAGCTGTTGCTATACGATGGAAACCTCGGTCTTTTTGTATGACTTTTGCCTTTGTGAGTGCCTCCGTGGTCGAGTGTCAGCAAGCTGACTTTTCGCCCGGAGGTCCCGGGTTCGATTCCCGGCTTACGCGGAATATTTTTCTTTAATCAGAATTATTCCCTATCTGCTATAGAGTCTGGACGTATGAATGCGAGAGTAAATGTGCGTGTGTTTGGTAATATAAAGTTTATTAACCTAATATTCTGAACAGTTCACAAGTCAAAACCTCCGATATGACCATTGAAGTTAAAGAGGGCTATACAAATGAAACAATAAAAAAAAATTCTCATTCCCGATTGATAAATGTTTAAATATTTTGAAATTGAAACGAATAACAAGGAATATCTAGGATGGTTAGCTTCATTGGTTTGAAAGTGCTGCAGTTCAGGGAAAAAGTGAAAGTCGCTGGGTGCCAGGTTAAGATTGTACGGCGGATGATTGAGAATGCCTCATTGAAGTTGTTCAAGGAGCCGATGGGTTGTGCCAGCAGTCTGTGGAGGAGTGTTGTCATGGATCAACACAATTCCTGAAGTCAGCATTGCTCTTCAGTTTGTTTTGAATGGCTCTCCACAAACGTCGTAAAGTACGAAGATCTTCAAAACATCAATGCGTATTTGAAGTCATTAGCGGCAACATTTTTGAAGCGGGTATTGCAAAGCTTGTAATTGCTTTCTATGAACTTGTCTTTTATTTATAGCCTATCGGAGGTTGAAAAAAACGGCCCTCGTACATACGTGCTAGTGAAAGTGAAAAGTTAAATTTGAATACTGTTCACTGATCAGACCTATATCGATGTACAGTTGTCTAATTCAGGTTTCAGATTCACCTTCTCAAATACATAGAATACAAACTACAGAACAGATGTTTAATCGGCAATAAATGCCCCATGGTATGTCCACTATTCACACAGATCTCAATAGAGAGCTCGTAACTCATTCGACTATCATAGCAACCCGCTAGTTCAACAAATTCTGAAAACTACCCAGCAGATCTAGAAACAGGAGATAAAATAAAAAACTCGCTCCGATTTAAGTGTTGCACCTATATTAATTAGATCTATGTAATCGGTATTGCTGCTGGGCAGAACCCCGGAAACATGTTTTATGTTATACAGGGTGTTAATGAACTACATCGAAATAATTTGCGAGATTGTGCACGAGACTGATATAAGTAATTTGAGATGGGCGATGCATGGTCCCCGGATAAACATAACGCAGCTACATAGCGTTAAACGTGTGGGTATCAGGTGTTAAAGCAAAGCAGGTTGGAACAATTGCTTAGAATGCCATTAAAACTGCTGCCCGAGTATAGAAATATCGATTTTTAGCAGCTCGCAAAATCTGTAAAATCTCGTAACTAATTACTTCACTGTGCGACACTGAGCATTGATTAACAACGTTCTTGAGGTAGCCTACTCTGGAGGCGTTTTTACAAGTGCTTTGGTGGCTTAATGCGTAACGCGGGAAGCTGCTATCCTAAAGGTCACGAGTTCGATTCCTGTCATAGAGTAAATGTTTTTTAGTATTATTTTTTTCATTCCAGACGAAGTGCCGCGATACGTGAACGAGACCCGAACTCGGAAACTATCTTTCACTTGAAAGCCAGTATCGTAATCACTAAGCTAGAGAGGTACGCTGTAATACGTTCCTTTGTTTTTCGTGTTATGCTCTTGAATGGTTGATAAATTAGCCAGTGGCGTACTGGCACTTCAGAAACTTATAGCCATTACTTTGACATTTCAATAAAGAGCAATAAGTCTCCTATCTCAAATTACTTATTTAAGTAATCTACATATTCTGTGAAAATATTTCGGTGTAGTTCATTGACACCCTCCATATTTGTTTCTATTTTCTTACACTGTAATATATTGTATATAATAAAGTTAAGGAACTAATCTAAAAATTCTTAAAGACTCTAGAGACTATTAATATTATTCAACAGAAATTAATTCTACTCGCATCATCACAAGCTTCCAATTCCTTACCTAGTTATCTTATTCAGTTTTAATTTGTTAAAGTTATTCCAAGCCAATTATTCGAAACTGCTAATTTGTAAGATTTCTGAAATATTTATTTTGAGTTAGTTGTAACTTTTCCCCGATGTCGTCGAGTTTTTCCTATATAAGAACAAGGCGATTTCATTTGAAGAGTAGATCCTATTTCTGTGAACCTATTCACAAGATTACGAAACATTTCTCGTGCGGCGCCGAACAGCGGGGAATCTTTCTATAAATTGCATTCTCATTTCTGTACGATAGTTTGTTGTAGCATAAATCCTACATAAAAATTCAATGTTTGTGTTCAAGTATGCGACGTTTAGGCTTACACACAGCACTAGCACAGCATTAAAACACGTGGTATCACAACACATCAACTTCGCCACAACTGATGCACAGCACAGTGCAGACAAGCTATACTGCCATGCGGCCCAATGAAATGAAATAGAGGTTTAGCTATGGTCGCTCTTTAAATACTGTGCTTTTCAGGGTCCCATTTTATGTTGGACGTGTAAGACCGTCCAGTTTTACTCAGAGACCTCTTTATCTTGCTTGAGGTTCTTTTACGCACCGCAAATCTACGACACGGAACTATTTCCCATCCGAAGAATGCATCCTATGGAGTTTTACGCCCAAAAAAGTCCATCGCCCTCCTCCAGGTTTGAACCCTCGACCAGGGGTACAAGAGGCTAGTATGGTAACCACCACACTTCGGAAGGCAAAAGGCCTAATGAAGGCTCTGTAAATCAGTGAAATGAGAATTAGTAATATGATCGCACGGCCTTATTTCTTGAATAAAACGATGGGTTAAGATTATTTTTATTTTACAGGGTTCAGTTACACGTATAACTTCTACAATTTTCTACGGACTTTGATAATATAATTTCTAACTTGGTATATAGCTTATTATTTTTCATGCTACATTTTGTATTTGTTTATCTTGTGCAAAAATATGATATTTTTACATGTTATTTACAACAAAATAACGACAAAATTTGTTGCTATAGTTAAATATAATATAGAGTGCTTGACGTTAACTGTGACCTGGATGATCTTATTTTCAAAGTATTGGAAAACGATCCTTCGTGACGTTAACAACAACAACAACAAAAAATGATTCTTTTAATTTGAAATTTCTACAGAATTAATGCACAGTTTGCTTCTCCTAGGAACTGTGTACCATCAAACTGTTAATTGGTGCTGGAAGGGGATTGTCTTACGTCGGGGCAAACAGAATGTAATTTGCATCCCAAATGAATATGTATTACCATTTATCGTTCTCTGAAAAGATCAATTTTGCTGTTTATCATGTACAAGCGTAGGAACGAACTTGTCGTTTATCCTAAAATTCCCAAATAATTAACCCCACATTTTGTTACTACATTTCTGACATGGAAATATTCCTTTTCTACGGATATTTTTCAGTTAAACCCCTTTTTACTTTCGCTAACCCGTATGCATGATATACATAGTGTACATGTACGTTATTCTACCAAAAAAGTCGATGTCGAGTTTTCACCCTAATTACATGTTTTGAGACCCTCTGAATCCAAAACAAGGCATTGTCTATGTGTGCGTCTATTGTGTGTGCGTGTGTTTCTATTGGCAGTAGACCTCAAAAAACAAAAGTCTGTTAAATTCAAAACTTGGTATTTAAGTTGAGTATCTTCGAAGGATGCACACGAAGATTTTCAAGAAAACCCTTCCATCACCAAGTACATTTAAATATGAAACATTTTTCGAATTTTTTTTATTTTCTCAAAAATTATTTTCTCTAATGATTTTTGTTAAAATCGCATATGTTTAAAACATTTTCAGGACAAACGAAGTGTTTCTCATGAATTTTCTGAGAATAGCCTCTGAAGACCGCTTCATTTTGTATAACTGGTAAACCGTAAGAGATACTCAGATACGTACTACACAAAACGTGTAGATTTCATTAAAACACAAAATTTATTTCGTATACATCTTTTTGTGTAGTTAACCATTTTCAAGATATTCCAAGTTATTTATTTCTGCTTTAAATTACTCTTTAGTTTTTTAAACCGGGAGATATCTTCCTTTTCGTTTCTCTTTTGCTATTTCTAGCAAGCAATTGTTTCACTTTTCTAACGGCTTTTTAAAAATGTGACTAACGCTTTAGCCTAGTGTATTCCCTTATTTTCCTTCTACTTACAAAGAAGCAAATAATAAGGCCAATTCTGTCAATCTTGTGTATGATGTAGATAAAAGAATATACTTTTGTAATGAAAGTTTGTTTGTGGAACAGCTAGAGAAAATCGTGTGAATGTAACACATCAGATTCTTCTTCCATAGCTGCTTCTTCCACACAAGTATCGAATGCCCTCTTTTACCTTTTTTGTGGGGTAGTCCATTCTATTCCATTCTTCTTAGGATCTCGTTTCCCCCATTCGTTGTATATGTGCATATCACTGACCTGCCTTGTTTTCTAGTCTTTTTGTCATTGTATTGTCTACTCGTACTCTCTTCCATACTTCATTTCGCACTTTTGGAGTTGTAAACTTCTCATTAAATCTAACTCCACAGCTCTTATTTTGTCCCATTGCCTCATTGTTAATGCCCACATCTCTGCCCTACATAATACTATATTTTCCACCACACTGTGGAATATTCTTCTCTTTGTTTCCTGTCTCAGTGAATTGTTCCAAATAAGGCCATGCACCGCTGAAGTAACAATTTTACTCATAGCCACTCTTGTGTCAATATCCACATGTACTTTACTATTGATGATAGCTCCTAACTATTTAATTGTTTGCAGTGCTTAAGTATTTCATTTAACACTTTGCCTTCCACCTAAACACATGTACCTAGTTTTATTAACGTTTATTTTTAGAGCCTATTTATCGACTTTTACTTTTATATTTCAAAACATATAAAATAAGAACTGAAGCTTTCCTGGTGACGTATTAATCCAAAATCTTCTCGGGCTTCTAACCAGGTAAAAACTTGGCTTGATACCAATGTTTCGAAGAAGTGCATCTTCTCATCTTCAGGGTGAACTGATGGATTGAGCAGCAGCAGTAACGAGTTGACGTTGGAAGGAGGCAAACCTCCTTCCATCTTCTTTCAGATCAGGGCGAGGCCCTCTACTGGAGGTGAAGGGGTTTTTGTTTAGGGACGGGAATAGCGGGAGGATGAAGTGTTGTAGGATATTTGATTATGGGGAAATCCGGAGGATGATTTTTGTTGGGATTTACAGGAGATTTGGATTCGTTTGTGTTAGGTGCCCAGCAGGAATCTGGGACGTTTGTAGCGTTCCCCAGGGTTGATGTCGTACTCACCTAGACCGCGGATATGGGCATGGAAATTGTTTGGGAGGTTTGGAAGAAGGATCGGGCCAGGCGCAGGATGTGGTCCATCAGGGTCGGGATGTTCAGATTCGAAGGATTGTACGGTTTGGAAGGTACCATGGGGATTTGGTGGCTATTCGCAGATAGTGCGATTGCAGGGCTTCAAGGCGGTCTAAGCGACTTCTGGCGGCAACGCCCCAGACTTCGCAGGCGTATGTGATTGCAGGTCGGAGAACCTGCTTGTAGAGCAGCAGCTTGTTGTCTACGGACATCACCGAGCCGCCATTGTACAAGGGGTATAGCATCCCCATCCTCTTGTTGAGCGTGTTCACCACAGTTTCAGTGGACCTCCTCGCCAGCCAACCGGATGGGAGCTATGTCCCTCAGGTGGCGTCGGCTGGAGTTTATTGCCTGGCTCTTCTGAGGATGTATGCGCGGGCGCCATCGCTTGAACCAGGTGGTGAAAAGATCGGAGTACTGTTGGATTCTTCGGATTGCAGTTTGAAACTGCGTTGATGTGGAGGTGACCGCTGTGTCGTCGGCGAACAAGTAAAGCGTGCATCATGGCAATGAAGGGAGGGTATTTATGTGTAGAAGGAATAACATGGGTCCCAGGACGCTGCCCTGAGGCACCTTGCGGAAACTGGTATTTATAAGAGCTGGAATGAAGCTAACATCTGATTGGTTCGCGTGATATTATGGCTTTTTTTTACCGTGGAGGGGAAAATGCATTATGTATTCAACCCCCAGCCGAAGTGCAATGGCTGGCAGGATATGTGGGACTCTCCGCCCTGCTGCGGCATACCCACTAAAAAAACTCTCCACGTTATATCACGTAGTTTGCTGTATTTCACCGTGCTCGAAGCTTTGCGCGGTCCCGCAATTGCACCCGCGGTAGTACGTGAAATCTAGGATGCTGCCGCACTATGCGCGGGAGCGGCTAAAGATTATTTCTAGGCTACAGCCATGGGGAATTAAAGGTGATATTGGGAAGGAATGTAGGTGAAGGTTGTGCAGGAGTTTAGGTGGTGACCTTATATGTAAATCTGATGATTCATGTAATCATGTGAGAACTTTGACCCCGCTGCCCTGGTGTTCGAACGGAGCTGGACAGGAGCGTTCCGGAGTTCAGTGTTGTGTCTGTGCCCCTCAGCCTGTGCAGGAGGAGGAGCGCTGTTGTGCTGGCGATTTGATCGGAATAACTCGGCGGAGTAGGCAGCCTGCTGCAGGAGAACCTGCTTGAGCTGCGTTGAGATGCCTTCTACACGTGCTGACAAGTCAGCTGCTGTAGACTGCAGTGTTGTGATCGCTGTGGTGGTGGAATTGTAACTCCTGAAGCTTCGCATGTAAGACGCTGGAGAATGCCTCTTCTAGCGCAGCTAAGCGGGCGCCGACGTTCAGGATCACCGCGTGGAGGTCCTGAATAGCATCCCGTGTCGCTGCGTCAGTTGAGGGTTCAGGGGTGTGGCGTCGGCGTTGTAGTTCTGCGGTGGTGTCCTCCTGGTCCTCGGGTATTCAGGGCACTGGGATTGTCCCGTGAAGTGACCTGTGCTTTCAGGTGGCACAGAACCGGCGGCGGTGACGAAGATCATGCCCTGTACAGTCTGCGGTGGCGGAGTTGCACCACAATAGTGGCACCACGGCAAAGAGGTACAGGCATCGGCCGTGTGTCCGAAGGCACAGCAGCGTCTGCAGGGCCTGTGTCGTTCCCTTTGGCTCGCCTCAATAACAAGAAGTTGCTCTAACAAGGGCAACCCAGTCGCTAAGGCAGCCTCCAGATCCGCACGATCCTGCAGCTCGACCCTCATCAGTGGTGTTGGTCCCCGGCCATTGACGATGCGAGTAGTCCTCAAGCACCGCTAGCCATGCCAGAGGTCGGTGGGCGCTGGCGCGCCGTGCCGCCTTGCTGCGGACAATGGAGACGCCTTCCGCACCACCTAATAAGCCGCCTCCTGCCACGCCACCTACCGCTACTGAGCAGACATCACACATCGCCGCCGCACCGGTATCCAGTATCGGTGTTGTAGAAGGCCATGCCTGCGTCGAATGCTGCCCTTGTAGCTGGATCCATCTTAATCACAGGCAATATCATAAGACGTCAAACCGTAAAATGATATTTATCTAAACTATTTTGTATATATATATATATGAGATTAAATACCAGAAAATGTTAAATTCTATAAAAAAAAATCTGATGTGTTACACTCACATGACTTTCTCTAGCTGTTCTACTAACTTCTTACATAAGATTTTATTTTTCTTTCTGCATCTTGCTAATCGAGGTACTCATTAGCACAATTTCTTATTATTTAGTTACTTATAAGTAGGAAAAAGTAAGGGAATACACTAGGCCAAAGCATAGTCAAATGTTTTAAAAGCTGTCGTTATGCGATTGTCATTAAAAAAAATCTTCTTTTCTTGTCCAGGAATAGAACAAAAGAAAACCGCACACTCCCGTCTGAGAAAAGTATAGATACTTCACAACAGAAACTAATAACAACGAATACCTCGAAAACGGTAATCTCCACATGAAAAATATATTTTACATAACTTGTGTATTTTAATAATACCTACATTTTTTGTATAGTAAGTTTTTGTCTATCTCTTACGGTTTACTAGTTATGCAAAATTAAGCAAAGTTCATCCAGAATAAACAGGTCTTTAGAAGCTATTCTCAGAAAATTTAAGATGTACATATTAATTGTCAGCTAAATGTATTTAATATGCGATATTTTAATCAAAATCGTTAGAGGTATTTTTAAGAAAATCAAAATTTTCGAAAAAAGTTCCATGTACAGGGTAGTTTGGGGTGGGGGATTTTTCTCAAAATCTTCGCGTCGCATCCCTGGAAGATACTAAACTTAAATGCCAAGTATGAAAATGCTTTTTTTTGGATACAGGGGGTGAAATCTCGGTATCGAATTTTTGGGTGCAATACAATACTTCTCTATCCCTATATACATTGTACATACGGGGCTAGAGAAAGTAATAACCTGACGCCACTTACTAAACAAGAGAATGATATGGTGATAAATGAACAAAACAAAACAATGTCCAAGTGGTAAAACGTGTGTAATACATTAATACCTCTATGTATGAAATAGTCAATAAAAAGAAATGACCGACTCCGAAAATAAATAAATATAATAAAAAATATACAATGATTATTTGCGCTGACCGGGGTCTATTGGAAAACCGTTTCCCAGAAGCTTCTTCCGATGCTGCATTGGACGGAACATCTGGGAGAATTTCCAATAAAGCCCGGCCTACAAGCCCGGGTAATCATTTCCTATCCACCAAGAGCCTATACAGTTCAATATATCTTCATATTAATTTAAGAGTAATATTGAAAACCATTAGAATGGATTTGTACATAGGATGTTTCTGTAACTTCCATTAGGCTGGGGACTAAAGATCCGATTTTATATTGTTCACCAATATAACCCCCCCCCCCAAAAGAAACTTTTCACTGAATGATTATCAAATTGTTTACGTTTCACAGAAAGGGTTTACTTTGAGATTTATTAAAAATTGGCCAAAAACATTTTATTATTTTTATTCTTTTTCATCAACCTTCGGTAAAGTTATAAAATTACAATCACACAAACTTTAAAATGTTTTATTTTAATTCCTGCACCACTTTTACGTCGTTGGCTGACCACTAAAATATCTTGTGAATTACATTAACAGTATTCAACCTGAAGGCCGGTCAATGGCCGGGACGGAATTGCGGGAGTGACCAAAAGCCGACCTCGGCGTTCAGGTAATGGATGATACCGTGGTGGTGTTGTCATTTCTCTTCCGTGGGATGTTAATGATGGTAAGACACACACGCAGCCCTTTACGGGAAAAATGCCCACGCTTGATCCGGGAATCTATTCCGATCTCGCGCGCCAAAGACAAATGCGCCATCACTGCGCTAACGGGACGACTTCTTAGGCATAGGGATACATTTATTGATTTCATTCTGTTTTTATTTTCTGTAAAATATTCAAAGCTTGATATTCATTGAAACACTGATAAAAGCTCTAAGAAAGGAAAATAACTTTACACTGCATATATTTCTGAAATAAAATGATAGTGACATACCTTGTTTTGTCATACACTCTAGATTTTCAGGTTCTCTTAAAAGTGTATTTATGGGAGATTTATTTGTTCGGAGTGAGTAAACAGTAATGTAAACTTATGCTAAGCTTGAAATGCATTTTAGAAACCTTTTTTGAAATGTTAGTTTTGTAATTCTTTTATAAAGCGTTGTTATTAGAAATGTTTATGCAGCATTAAATGAACGTAGGTAATTAATTACTCATAAATTATTAAAGATAGAGAGTTTTTTATGCCTTTAATTTCCAGTAAATAGCCAATGAAATCTCCTATATGTAAACACGCTTATGACACATGTTATAAAAATTGAATGTAATGCACATGACTTTCTCTACCCATTCTGCAAAAAACTATTGTTAAAAATATTGTATTTTTTGTGCTTCATGTTAGCGGAAATAAACATCAGCAGGAATGGTCTTTACTATATAGTACTTTACGAATAAGGAAATACATAGGTTTAAACCAATAGCCGATCACTATCTATTGAATTTCGTTCTGTTTGCATGACCAAGAGTAAAATAAAACAAACAGGAATGTCAAATTACCATTTTAAAAAAGTGTAAGTGTTTTAAAATTGAAACGGATAACAAGGAATATCCCGGAAATGATCAACTCTCGAAAAAAAATGTATCTGACATAAATTGTGGTTTTAACGAGGTCTACAATTTTGTGTAGTAAGTTTTTGTCTATCCCTTACGTTTACAAATTGTGCAAAAGTCATCCAAAATAAGGAGATTTTCAAAGATTATTCCCAGAAAATTCAACATATACAGTTTGTTTGACATGTAAATATCTAAAGAAAGACATGTGAATGGAACACATAAGTCATTTTCCTTAAAGTTCAGAAATTTTGGTGAATGTAAATGTTGGCATTTTTAAAATAGTGTGATGTTACAGTGAGTGGGGAGGAGTGTGAACGATTTGTGTTAATGGAAGCACTTAAAGTTTGTTAACGGCACTATAATCCCCTGTCGCGTGTAGGGAGTCGTAAGAGAGGCGTGTATTGCGGGTTGTATACTTACCCGTTAAAAGCATCTGTTATGTTTCGTTTTACGAGTACAAACTAAAAAAAGGTCATAGAAACATTCCTAGGTTGAGATAAGATGTATTGGCAACAATATCTGCATTATCATTTTCAAACATATTTATTTTGGTACTATTTGCACTAATAGACTTTGAAATATCGTTTTACTGAGGGAAAGCATGTGTGAGAATCTCAACTTTTGAAAATTCAGAGTTGTTGAAATCTATGAACTATTTTGAGTGCTTTGAAGTATTCGTGAAAAGTTTACGTTTCACTTGCCGCATGCCAGTTTGATCAACCTTGTTGAGTTAAAATTTTCTACGAGTAGTTTTTTTACCTTTCATACTTATAAACCTAGAGAGAAACAACGCTACAACGTTACAGAGAAAGGTTGAATGTATATGAGGTCAAACACTAATAGCTAAAGTAGGGCTCCTATGTGCAGTTGTGTTTTGCTAACTGAAACGAAAAAAAATAGAGGAAAAAGAAACTTTTGACAAATTTCGTCAAAAATTGGTATATCAGTCAATATTTTATAACAGAATAGTGAATAAAACCGTGTCATAAATGGGATCGAAATGGAATAATGGCTCCGATGTTGATTCTGGCTTTAAAGCTAATGTAAAATATGTATGTAATTGCACTAAATTGAAAACATTATAGGAGAGAGCAAATTTTATAGTATAATCCTTCGCTGTTACAAAATGCTATATGCGTTGAGTAAATTGACATTATTATCTGAAAGTGTTTTAATGCGGGGGCGGCTTTTGGCTTTGTTCGCTTAATATACGTTGTAAAGTTAATAGGTACTTATTTTATACCGATTAGCGGTGGTACGTAAAAATCATATGTAAAATCCACGTGTGTGTGCGCGCGTGCACGCATTTATGTAGGGCAATGTAAGTAGTAAAATATCTCATCCTGCTCTTCCTACACAACGATTCAGTGTGTTCGTTGTTATGTACGCTGGTGCAAGAGCAATTTCAAATGTGGTTTATTTTTTATCAGGCACGAGAAACAACATAATGTTGTGTTCCACTCACATGATTTTCTCTACCTGTTCTGCAAACAAACTTGTTGTGAAAGTTCATTCTTTCTCCTACTTCATGCTAACAGAGATAAACATTAGCAGAATAGTCTTATTTCTTAGTTCCTTATAAATAAAAGGGAACTAAGGGAATAAACTGGACCAGAGGATAGTCAAATATTATAAAATCTGTCGCTATGCGTTTCATCTGCCGTAAAATTACCTTAAACATGTGATATTTTAATCAACTTCGTGAAGAGTCACTTGTGAGAAAATAATGTTCCTTTTGTATACTCCTGACCAGGCAAAGAAGCGCAATTTAAAACATATTTCCGAAAAGTTCGGCAGCTAATTATTTGAGTAGACTACAGTACTTCCGCTACATATTAGAGAAAGTATAGAGAGATTAGTAAAATATCATTCAATAAATCGTGCAACAACGGAGACGAGTAATAAACTTAAAGGAACAAAACGTCTAGATTATTCGTCTACATGATAAAGCCATTTCTAAGATACGATTTTTACGTCCTTCTTACTTCTCTTTGTTCTGAATTTCACTTTTCAACGTCTACCAACTGACATATACCGATTTGCAATTATTCAGATCAACGCGCCGAACGGCGCGTATATTAGCCAATATTTCATTTCCGGGAGTGTATATGGATTATGAGCTTGGAGATTATAAGCAGGTTGATTTCATTGTGCTGCAAACTAAATTGCCAAACAGATCATTTAATTAAAACGGTACCTTGTTTTTCTCGTATTGATAAATCAAACTGTTTTATATAATTACCTCTGCTTGATGATGTTTCCAAACAAAAATCTTAAATCCTACACGTACAGCTTCCTCTTTGAGAAAAGTATGTATTATAAAATTGAAACAAATAACAAGAAATATCTCGGAAATGGTCAACTTTAGAAAACAAGTAAATGGCATAAATTGTGTGTTTTAATAAGATCTAAATTTTAGAATGTAAGTTTTTCTGCCTTTTATGGTTTACCAGTTGTACAAAAGTCAACTAGAATGCAGAAATCATCTGAGGCTATTTCCACAAATATCTATATATATTTCATTTGTCATAAAATATCTTAAGCATATGGCAGTTTAATCAAAACCGTTACTGCCATTTTCAGAATATCAAACTTTTCAAAAAAAGTTCTAGGGGTAGTTGAAATGGGAGGATTTTCCTAAAAATCTTCATGATGCAGAAAATACTTAACTCAAATACACTCTTTGGTAATTAATGGACTTTTGGATTTAAAAGTATGCTGCCCATAAACATACACTCACGCGAACTTTACTCTAAAAATTCTTTTTTGTATTCAGGGAGTCTCAAAACATATATTTCCGGAGGAATCTGGGTATCGAATTTTTAAGTCAAATACAATACCTTCTCTATCTACTATGTACACTGTATATACCAGCCAGAGAAAGTGTATAGGTAGGTCCCCATTTAAAAATAAATTAAATTGACCCGAAACTGACTATCACAACATTCTTCAAATAAAACCAGCTAATGACATTTACTTTCCCCCATAATATCAATCAAGTTTTATTCAAGAAATTTCTTTCTACAACCTTAGTTTTGGAGGTACTGTGCAGTCTCAACTTAAATGGCCCACCCTGTATGTCTGCATGTACTCGTATGTAAATGAGAGAGGAGAGGGAGAGAGAATGGAAAGAGAAAGAAAACAAACTTTGTACAATTGGCTCCGACATCCTTCAAGCAGGTTACCGAGCAACATTAAAATGTGGGACTCTCATTTAATATTAGTGGCTATACAAACTGCTGTACTTACGAAAACTTCTCTCTTTACACGTACCTTGAACATAAAGTATAGAGAAGGTATTGCATTCCACTCAGAAATTCGATACCGAGTTTTCACCGGAAATATATGTTTTGAGACCCCCTGAATCCTAAAAAAAAATCATTTTTAGAAAAAGGTCAGTGTGTGTCTGTGTGTGTATGTCTCTGGACAGTAAGCCTCATAAACGAAAAATGCGTTAAATAATAAACTTGGTACTTAAGTTTGGTATCTCTAAAGGATGTGACAAGATGATTTTCAAGAAAATTCGTCACTTTTAGCTACATTTTAAATTGAAAATTTTTCTAAATTTTTTATTTTCTCTAATGATTTTGATTAAAATTTACTATATTTAAGTTATTTACATAAAAATAAAATATACAATATCTTGACTTTTCTAGAAATAGCCGATGAAAACCTCTTTATTCTGGATGATTTTTGCTGAATTTTGCATAACTGGTAAACGTAGGAGATAGACAAAAGCTTACTTTACAAAAAAATTAAATTTCATTACAACTCACAATTTATGTCATATACTTTTTCAAGTAGAGTTGACAATTTTTATATATTCTTTGTTACTAGTTTCACTTTTAAAATACGTTTCACATACAGGAATTTGTCAACGCCTGGCAATGGAAAGAAATGGATTTCGTCCACATGGCAACCAGCTTTTAAAATATTTGACTCTCTCTCTTTCGCCTATGATACTCTCTTATTTCTCTTCTACTTATAAGGAAGGGAGTAATAAGACCATTTCTACCAATGTTTATCTCGATTAGCATGAAATATATAGAAGAATAAGTTTATTAACAATAATTTGTTACCAAGATGCAAAGAAAGGCATGTGGATGGACTATATCAGATTCCTATCTAATTATTTTAGTCGGTAAAACCTTTATAAAAATAGTTACATTGCCCATTTCATTACACATACAAAGAAGATAGTAACAGTAAAATGTTTTTAACAGCTGAACGCTATTATCTGGCGTTAAAATTCCGTATTCATTCCAAACAATAGACACGGATAACTCGGAAGTGGATTATGCCACTGAAAGCTTTATTTGGAATAAAATTTGTGTTTTAAAGGAATATAAATTTTTCGTCTATCGCTAACATTTACTAGTTATACAATATTAAACAAAATTCCTTCCGAATGTAGAAGGCTTCGAAGGCTATTCCAAAAAGTTCAATATACGCATTTATTTGTCTAGAAAATAAGCATAATATATGGTATTTTAATGAGAATCGCTTAAATCGTTATCCATGTTTTAAAAAATTAAACATCTCAAAAAAAAATAATATAGTTTGAGGTGGGAGGATTTTGCTGAAAATCATTGTTCCACCGTTTAGTAAGATACTGAAATTAAATAAAAACTTTGGTACTTAACCGACTTTTCTTATCGAGTTATGCTATTCACACACACACACACACACACACACACACACGTGCGTGCACACTTGGATCTTTTTCTAAAAATGTATTCTTTTGGATCAGGGGCCTCATAAAATAGTTCCATTGAAGTCTCAACATGGAATTCTTGTATGTAATACATTACTTTTCTCACTTACTGTGCGCAGTAGTTAAACTAAAAATCTGATGTGTTCCGTTCACATGACTTTCTCTACAAGCTATTGCTATTGAAGATTATTCTTTTATCCACACCACGATAATCTAAATAAGCATTAACAGAAATGGTGGTATTAGTTCTCACTAAATAGAAGGAAAATGAGATAATATACTAGGCTAAAGCGATAGTCAAATCTTATAAAAAGACGGCCGCTATATGAGATAATTGAATTTAGTTTCTGTTTGTATGTCCAGAAATAAAACAAAAGAGAGATGAGCCAAAGATGACTTCTCGTTTGAGAAAAGTGTAATTAGTTTAAATAATTGAAATCAAGACATATTTAGAAGTGGATAACTCTACAAAAATGTGTATTACAATTTGTGTGTTTTAAGAGATCTACGTTTTAGGTGTAGTAAATTTTTATCTATCTCTTATGATTTACCAGTTATATAAAAATCATTCAGAATGAAGAGTTCTTGAGAAGATATTCCCAGGTCATTCAAGCTGTGCTTTAGTTTGTCATGAAAATATCTTAAACACATAGTTTTCTAATAAATATCGTTTAACTATTTTTGAGAAGATCAAAATTTCAAAAAATGTTGCATGTAAAAGGTAGTTGGGTGTTGCGATATTTTCCTGAATATCTTCATATCCCATCCATGGAAGATATTGAGCTTCAGTAGATACCAAGTTTGGTATTCAACGGAATTGCCATTTTTCAGTTATGGTCTACACATACACACACAAACACAAATACAGACACGCACACACATATGGACATTTTTCTAAAAATCCTTTGTTTATTCAGGTGGTCTCAAAACATATATATTCGATGAGATCTCGGTAACGAGTTTTAGGGTGGAATACAATACTTTCTCTATCTACTAGGCACACTATACATGTGTGTTAGAGAAAGTATAACTGTGAATGTGCAAATAATTAGGAATAATAACATTTTCCATGACAGTATTTTGTCTAAAATAAATAGTAGGTCAACTTGCTAATTTTGCATTCTAGTCCCTTTTTAATTTTCTTCATATATTCCTATAACAGGAAACTTGAAAACAAACTTAATACAGTATATCTCTGAAATTATTTCCTACGTTAAATATCTGTGACCAGAGATTTGAATATGATATTGTTCAAATGCTATTCATTTATTCTTGTAGAATTTAAGCTTTTTGTTTGGAAACAACATCAAGCAGAGGAAATTATATTAAATAGTCTGATTTATAAATACGAGGTACTGCTTTAATCTAATGCTAGTACATCTGTTTGGCCATTTAGTTTGCAGCACAATGACATCAATTTGCTTATGATCTTCAAGCTCATAGTCCATAAACACTACCGGAAATGAAATATTGCTAATATACACACCGCTCTGAGCGTTGAATTGAATAATTGCCAATCGGTATATGTCAGTTGGTAGACACTGAAAAGTAAAATTCAGCACAAGGAGAAGTAAGAAGGACATAAGCTGAAGATAATCAACAAAAATAATTTCTCAGAAATGGCTTTATTATGTAAACCAGTAATGTACACTTTTGGTTCTCTTTGAAGTTTATTACTCTTCTCCGTCGTAGTGGGATTTATTTAATGGTATTTTGTTAGCTTCACTAATCTCTTTATACCTACTTTCTCTAATATGGAGGAGAAGTATTGCATTCTACTCCAAAAATTAGATACCCAAATTTCACCGGAATTTTGAGGTCCCCTGAATAAAAAAAAAATCTGAGGTGTTCCATTCACATGACTTTCTCTACATCTCTGCAACAAATTATTGTTAAAAAGCTTATGCTTCTATTTACTTCATGATAATCGAGAAAAAATTAGCAGAAATAGTGTTGTTACTTACTTCCTTGTTAATAGAAGCGAAACAAGGCACCATAGGTTAAAGTGATAGTCAAAAACTGGTTGCTATGTGACTGAAGTTCCTTTGTTTGTAGGGACAGGAGTTGACAAATTCCAGTATGAGAAAAGTATAGGTTTTTCAAGGCTGAAACCAAAAGGAATATCTAAAAAACGATCAATTCCACGAAAAAAATGTATATGACATAAATCGTATGTTCTAATGTACTCTAAAATTTTTGTGTGGTAAGCTTTTGTCTATCTATTACGGTTTACCAGTTATACACAATTCCATAAAATTCATCCAGAATAAAGAGTCTTCAGAGGCTATTCCCAGAAAATTCAAGATATACATATTATTTGTCAAGTATATATCTTTAATATATGGTATTTTGATCAAAATCGTTAGAGCTATTTTTTAGAAAATCAAAATTTTCGAACATTTTTCCATGTGAAGGGTAATTTGGGGTGGGGGATTTTTTAAACATCTTCGTGTCGCATCCTTGGAAGATACGAAACTTAAATACCAAGTTTGGTATTCAACGGTCTTTTCGTTTTTGAGCTATGCTGTCCACAGACAGATAGGCAGTCAGACAAACAGACACACACGGAATTTTTTGTAAAAATGCTTTTTTTTTTTTTTGTATTTAGGGGATCCTAAAACATGTATTTCCGG
This sequence comes from Hymenopus coronatus, assembly GCA_030762935.1. NCBI lineage: Eukaryota > Metazoa > Arthropoda > Insecta > Mantodea > Hymenopodidae > Hymenopus > Hymenopus coronatus. The sequence continues at coordinate 59,959,031 of CM060882.1, forward strand.
TGAAATCTCGGTATCGAATTTTTGGGTGGAATACAATACTTCCACTACCACTATGTACATATTACGTGTAGAGAAAGTAAAACATCTGAGCACGCATGCCTGTGTTTGTGAAAAAATTAGGTTGAAAACAAAATTTTATTTTTGTGTTCTTCTCCCGATGTTACAACACGAAAACTTTCAATAAAACCTCCCTGATCTAATTATAGTTTAGATGGAGCATTTTCAGAAACAAATTATTTTCTCATAAATTACTCTTCACAGTGTTGGTTAAATTATGTTATATTTAAGGTAGTTCTAGAAATACCAGATGAAACGTGAATGTTGAAGTCCCGTTCATTATGGATGAATTCTGCATAATGTAAGTCCAAAATCTTGTTACATAAAAATGTGGATCTTGTTTAAACATACCATGTATGCAAAATACCGTATTTTCTGAACTTTCCGAATTATTGATTTCAATTCTAAAATATTTGAAACTTCCCTCAAACAGGAATTCATCATTCGTTTTGCTTTTGTTGTTCTCCTGTTTATGCAAATAGAACTGAATTTCAATTGTACGGCTACCAGATTTTAAAAGATTTGGCTATCGTCTTAGCTAGTGTACTCCTTTACTTCTCTCCTACTAAGGAACTAAGTAACATTTTGTTAATATTATTAACCTTATGTTAATATTTATTTCAATTTGCATGACATAGATAGAAGAATAAGCTGTTAGAATAATAGCTTTTTGCAGAATAGTAGAGAAAGTCATGTGAATGGAACATCTCTCATTAATTTTAGATGTTGAATTTCGCGAATAAACACTTTCATTATCTTAACAAATATTTATTAAATAAATGAATATTAGGCTTTCATTTGTACTAAAAAGTAAAGAATTAGAATAGCTCTTTATGAAGCTTGTATATATATAATCTGACTGATTGTGACATGATTATATGTTTATCGCGTGAGCTTCGAATGACATTATACACTGTTACTTACGTTTTATACGTAAAGATAATTAATACATTTGCAAAATGAGAAATTATAATGTATTTAAAATATGGATGGTATTCCGCTTGGCATTTTGAACCAAGAGTGCTGAGAGTTTATTAATTCCAGTAAAAGTAATTTTATTGTTATTGGTTCTGGTTTTAAATAAATTTGATGAGGTGATTCTTGTGTTTGAATGTTGCTGTCCTTGCAAGAGTGACGATTTCAGGTTTCCTTACAGGCGGATTAGAGATAATTATGTTGTGCCGGTGATGACGTCATATTGACATGGTAATTACGTCATTCTTTTCTGGCACTGGTATCAAATTTCGCACAATTTATGCCAAATAATAAGTCGTTTTAATACTAAAATATTTGTTAGTACAGAAAAACTATAATTAATGATTTCTGAAACAACAAAATAAATACTCTCTTTTTCCCTCTCTCCGTTTACTCTCCTCTTATGTAGGATTTGCAAGCCAGCACTTGGCGTCAGGCGCCTGTTGGGAAGCAGAGGCTCTAGATCAGAGAGTCGCCAGAGTGGGTGATCAATCCTAAGACTAGTATGAAAATGAGGAAATGGATGACATGAATTAACGGTGAAATTGTGAAATGAATGAAAGGAAATATTACTACGGGTCAATTGGCGGATTGAATGATAGGGGAAACCGGAGAACGCGGGGAAAACTTCCAAACACCACTCCGCCCACCACAAATCCCACCACTAGCAGAAAGGCGATCGGGCTAACCCTGCGCCGCCTAAAATAAGTACCCAAATATTTAAAACATTTTCTTTTTAAACTGTTTTTTGGAATGTGATAAGGATGTTGTAATGGAAGGGGACACCTCAGTTATTGCAACAGCTTTATAGATATATTGCCCCTACGCCAGCCGGGAGGATGAAAATGAAAGAAAAGTAAACCGCAGGCACACAGGCCACAGAGTCGCTAATATTCCCAAGCTTGAACAACCGCGCACGATTTGGAAGCAATCCTAAGAGGCATCTCTAGCAGCCGAGACTGTTCTCTCTAGCGTTCACGAGAATTCTTTCCAGAGCTCAAGCAGCTGCGCCATGTTTCCCACACCGTTCCCAGTAAGTTACATCAAGGATATAAGTCAGTTACATCAAGGATGCTGGTTCTAGACTTCATAACAACTGTAATTTCTGCCAGAGAACATACATGTGCTTAAATAATTATTATGAGTCTCCGCTCCTTCCAACATTGTTTTCCTCTCTGCTCTCTGACCGCTGCCAACTTAAAATTTTCCGGTTCACTAACTTTTTACTTTCTCTAGTCCACATGTACAATGTACATAGTGGATAGAAAAGTAATGTATTCCACCCAAAAATTCGATGTCGAGATTTCACAGAAATAAGTTTTGGGTCCCCTGAGTCAGAAAAAAGCACTTTAGAAAAAAGGTCCTTGTGTACCTGTCTATGTCTGTATGTGTGCCTGTGGACAAGATAACTCAAAAACGAAAAGACCGTTCAATACCAAACTTGGTATTTAGGTGTAGTATCTTCCAAGGATGCCACACAGCACAAACAATCCTTTACATGGAAACATTCTAAAAATTTTGATTTTTCTCAAAAATGTCTAACGATTTTTACTATTTCTGGAAATAACCTCCAAAGACCTCTATTCTGGATGATTTTTGCCCACTTTTTAACTGCTAAACCGTAAGAGACAGCCAAAAGCTTACTCAAAAAATGTAGATCTCCACAAAACACACAATTTATATGTTTTACGTTTCCGAGATATTCTTTATTATTGGTTTCAATTGTAAAGTACTTATACTTTTCTCAGATAGTGTCCATTTTTCTTTTGTTCCACTCCTGGCCAAGCAACGAAACGATTTGCAATGACTATCGCATGACGCCAGCTTTCAAAACATTTGACTATCACTTCAGCCTGGTGCCTTCCATTAGTTCCCTTCTATTTACAAGGAATTAAGTCATAACATTCTGTTAATCTTTATGTCGATTAGCATTGTATAGAAACAAGAACAGTCTTTTGTAAGAAGTTTATTTTTAGAGCAGCTAGAGAAAGTCATGTGAGTGTAACACATTAGATTATTTACTGCCAATAAATAGGAGATTTGTACTCCAGCAGGTGTGGTGTAATTGGAGCAGTAAAATATTAGATGTTACATTTACAGGACTTTCTCTAATAATCTGAAACAAACTATTCTTATAAAAGCAAATTGGTTTTACTATTTCATACTATTCGAAATAAACATTATTAGAAATGGTTTTATTACATATATTATTGTAGGGTTGAAGGAATACTCTTGACTTTGACCGATAGTCAAAACTTTTAGGAGCAGGTCTCTTTATGACAACATAAAATTTTTATTCTCTTTATATGGCAAGTAGAAAAAAAAATGACGAATTCACATTTGAGAAAAGTATAAGAAGTGAAAAATTTAAACCAGTATAAAGGAATATGTAGGAATGATAAAATCCACAAACATGTATTTGATATAAATTGTGCTTTGACGAGCTCTACATTTTTGTAGTAAAGTTTTTATCTTATCTATTACAGTTTCCTATTTATGCAAACATCTTCCTGAATGAAAGACTTCAGAAGCTATTAACAGAAAATTTATAGCAAACATTTCATTTGACATGAAAATATTCTACACATTATTTTAATTAAAATTGTTATCATATTTCACACACAGAAACATGAATTTTTTCTAAAAATGTTAATTTTTGGATTGAGAGTCCTCAAAAAGTATTTTCGATAAACCTCTACATATTTTGAGTGGATATATGACATATGCGGGATTCTAAATTTCAAGGTCTGATATCAATCTTCCTTCACTGAGTCCATCCAAGCGGTCTTTTATTAAACATTGCCCTCATCGTCATCTTGGTTAAGCTTCCTGCAACCTGAACATTTTCAGGAAAATTCCCCACCGCAAACTACCCGTTACATGGAAGATTTTTCGAAATTTTCGATTTTCTCAAAAATAACTAACGATTTTGATTAAAATACCGAATTTTAAAGATATTTGTATAACAAATAAAATGTAAATTTTGAATTTTCTGGGAAGAGCTTCTGAAGACCTCTTTATTCTGAATGAGTTTTGAAGAATTTTTCATAATGATTAAACCGTAAGAGATAGACAAAACTTTAATACACAAAAACTGCAGATCTCGTTAAACCCCACAATTTATGTTCTGTACAGTTTTGTTCTGGAACTATCCATATTCGAGATATTCCTTGCTATTGTTTTAAATTTTGGAATACTTATATTTTTTTTAAACCGAAGTCATACAATATGTTTGTTTGATTTACGCTTAGCCATCAAAGACAGCCGAATTTCAATGACAATCACATAGGGACAGCTTTTAAAATATTTGACTATCGCTTTAGTTTAGTGTATTCCCTTTTTTCCCTTCTATTTAAATGGAACTAAATGAGTATTCTTCTAACGTTTATCTCGATTAGCATGAAGTAAATAGACTTTTTTGTGCTAAGTTAGGTAATATTTATTTACATTTGAAATGCATTTGTGTCTGTTATCATTTTTGATCTCTACTGATATTTGTCCATGTTAGTGTATGCATTTTTGTTTTAGAGCAATTTATCTGAAGTCTAAGCTATTTGTTCTAATAGATTAATTGTCTGTGACTTCCTATATCTATTGTGGATAATACCCCGCAAAAGAAAGGGATCAAATAAAGGAACCAAAGGAGGCTATAAACCGCAGGTAGACAGTGATGAGCGGAAGGAAGTACCTAACAGTTCCAGGCTCGAAGTTCCGTTCTACTGCTGGAGCTGCCAAGGCGAAGAACCAAGCAACCCAATGTCCATGAGGAGCACTATTTGCACTGTTTTTTGGGGAGGGGTGCTAGTTTTACGGGAAAACAAGGACCGAGAGCGTTTTCCCGCTTTTTTTCTTTGATATCCTCAACCATTATGGCGAATAGGTTATCTAATTCACCGGGACCGCACCGTGGCCGAGTGGTTGGACCGCTCGCCTATCACCTTGACGGCGACCATATGTGAGATTTGCGACCTTTCTCCGGGTTCTCTGCTTTCCCTCGCTATCACACTCTACCGGTGCTCCATCTTCATTCCATGTATCATCAGTGCCATCGCTTGCGGTGCTTTAGTAGTAAAAGAAGAAAATAATAAAATCTCTGGGAACTAGCTGAACTTTTAAACGAGACATAGCGCACGTGCGTAAACTCTAAGATCTACAGACAGAATGAGACCTTATCACTGAAGCCACTAGATATCAGCAAGTAGAGTGTGATTCATGTGGTTACTCTGTTCTGCATCCAAATGAAGACTAGGAGCCAAGAAAAGATACGAGCATTGTAGTATTGCCTTTGGGCAAGTATTCGCGCTATCTACCCGGCACTGGCATACCCGCGAAACTTAGAAGCACGTCTGAAAGATAAAGCAAATGGAATGAAAAGGGAATGTTCGAATGGATATCGTGGTAGATGTTGACATTCCACACAACAGCAAAAGACCACGAATAGCCCATGCTCGAGAGTGGGTGGTCAAAAAGAATCAACCCAGCATCTGTCGAATTGCTCGACAAGTTATCATGACACAAGTTAAAAGTGTTCAATGTCGGATCTATTAAGTTATAGGGAATACATCCAGCCTTCATTTTTTATATCAATGGCGTTGGTAGGTGAGGTGTAATTGATCTGCTGCTGCAATAAGAGTCTGCAGACCTTCAGTTTTATTAGCACATTATTGCTGGAATTGCTAGTTCTGCACTCGTCTGCCTCGCAGATTTTTACGATTACTTACGAAACCTTTCTAGCGCTCTCCACATTTTCATGTGACACGAGGTCTTATGGTGGTTTTTCTTTTAAAGGAGCTGCTGGATTTGCCTTTGCCACCTAGATTATTGTTCCCAGAAAAGCTGTTAAAACCAAAGTGTCATCCATACGCCCCCTGAACGAATTATGTTTCGTGAATGCCAAGGCGCCAAAAGCTTTTAGTAAGCAAGTTGCCATGTTTTGTTTCCTTACCATGGCCACAAAACAACATGTGTAACATTTCTGCCTCACGTTCAAGATGTCTTGCGTTCTTATCTCGGCTAAGAAAGTTACCTGGATAAGGTTTTGTTCGGAGTGTTTCCTATCTTCAGAAGATTGATTGCGAGCTCATTTGAGTATCATTTCACCGATTTCATTCATCGTCCGATACGATCCATCAGATTGAAGAATGTAAAACCACCCACCCACACACACATACACACACACGCACAAAATATCTGTGTATGGAGAATTCAAACTTTCTCATTACTCTGCAACTTCAGTTATGATTCAAACTTATATTCTATATTACAGAGAAGAAATATTACTATGTGCTGCATTCACATAGCTTTTTCTACACATTCTTCAACATACTATCCTTATGAAATCTTTACTTCTATCTTCTTCATGCTAGTCAAGATAAATATATGCAGACCTGGCTTTATTAAACATTTCCTTGTAGGGTCGAGGGAATACAGAACTTATGTGATAGTCAAACATTTAAGACTGTTTCGCTATGTGAGAGCTTAGAAAGTCTGTTCTTTGCACGACCATGAGAAAATGAAACATAGTGATTATTCTGTTGAAAAAATATGAATTATTTGAAAATTCTAACCAATAATAAAGAATATATCGGAATTGATTAATGTCCTAAGTATTTAAATTTGACAAACTATGTAATCCACATTTAAAGCTTCACATTTTTGTATAATAACTTTTCTCTTACAGTTTTATAATGCCATGAAAGGCTCATTCAGAATGAAACCGCTTTTTAAAATGCTCTCAAGGTATACATTTGATTGTCATCACATTATGTTAAAAACCTAGTATTTTAAATTAAAATGTTCAGAGCCACTGTTTAGAAAATTTAAACTTTTGAAAATCTTGCATGTAAAGGGATTTTAGGTTGGGGAATTTTCTTAAAAATCTTCGTGTCGCATCTTTGAAAGCTGCATAACCTAAATACCCAATTAGTGTGTTATTTATCTGAATTTCGTTGTTTGCGCGCGCGCGCGCACGCAGACTACATGCCTAAGCGCGGACTTTTTTTCTAAACATGCTTATTGAGTTTAGAGAGTCTCAAAGCGAATATTTCCAATGAAATAGTGACATCTAGTTTTGGGTGAAATACATTATTTCTTCTACCTATTAAAAAATAAGAAAAATTAAAAAATAAGTCTAAACCCCATTTGTAATCGGCGCGCGTTAACATCTGTAGGCAATAAACTGCCTCTGTGGTCGAGTGGTCAGCGAGCTGGCTTCTCACCCGGAGGTCCCGGGTTCAATTCTCGGATGGGGGAATCGACCAGAATTATTCCTTATTTCCCACAGTGTCAGGAATTATGTATGAGAAATTGAATGTATGAGTTTGAGGAAAATAAAATGATTTAAACCCAACTTAAAGAACCTCCAGACGAGTTGTTTTAATGCAAAGCCCCCGACATGACCTTAGATATTAAAGGGGTCTATATAAATGAAACGATAAAAAAAAATAACTAATGTGTTCCATTCACATGACTTTCTCTGCTTCTCTGTAAGAAATTATTGTTACAAAGCTTAATCCTCTATCTGCTATATGATAATCGTGATAAACATTGTCTTAATTACTTGCTTCCTTCTCATTAGAAGGGAAATACACTAGACTAAAGCGATACACGTATCTCTTAAGGGCTGGTTATCATTTGGTTCAAAGCTGTTTCTATGCAGGGCAAAGGGTTTACAACTTTCCGTGTGAGAAAAATTTAAGTATTTTAATGCTGAAACCAAATAATAAGGAATATCTCAGAAATTGTCAATACCACGAAAAAGAACGTATATGGCATAAATTGTGTTTTAACGTGATCTACATTTTTTTGTGTAGTAAGTTTTCATCTATTTCTTTCGGTTTAGCAGCTACACAAAATTCAACAAACTTTTTTCAGAATAAAGAGGTCTGTAGAGGATATTCCAAGAAAATTCAAGATATATATTTTATTTGCAATATCAATATCTTTAACATACGGCATTTTAGTCAAAATCGTTACAGCTATTTTTGAGAAAATCAAAATATTAGAAATTTTTTCCATGTAAGCGGTAGTTTGTGGTAGGAGGATTTTTCTCAAAATCTTGGAGTCGCATCCCTGGAATATGCTGAACTTAAATTCTAAGTTTTGTACTTTATCGACTTTTCGTTTTTGAGTTATCGTGCTCACGGTCACACGGACACACACACGCGCGGACTTTTTTCTGAAGATATATATATTTTTTTTTTTTTGGCTACAAGGCACCCTATTCTGGTGAGATCTCAGTATCGAATTTTTGGGTGGAATGCAATACCCTCTCTATACACCATGTACATAGTACGTATAGAGAAAGTAATAATAAACTAAACGGTATTTACAATGCCTTAAGATTCGACAGTGCGACCTAATTTTAACCTTAAATATCTCAAATTTGTCATTACAAATCCCTACAGTAAAATAACTTGTATTTGCACGACAAACTTATGACCATAGATGCTGTTGGACAGCGTTATAGGAAATTGTATTTTGCATCCCCTGCTGCCAGCATTCTTTGCATTCCAAAGCCCCCTGTGTATTTGGAGGGTCCGCTTTATCAAAGCGCGTGGTTTATCAGATGTTAACATATCGATTGTGCGGCGTTGAACGCTTACACAGAATGCAGAAAGATGTGAAAGAGGAGGCAACTTATAAAAGGAAACACAAATGCCTACGCTTCCCTATTGAAAAAGTGGTTTAATGTAAATAAGGTGAACGTCTCTGAAAAGAGAACCTCATGAAAATTTCATGAGGATGTTTGTACTCTTGGCATATCCAAGTTCAAGGCAAAGTATTCTTCTGTGCTGCAAGATATGCCTGCCTGCCTTAATAAGAAAGACAGTGCGTTATGACCCAAATACAACGCCGAGGGCCCTCAAATTGCTTACCTAAACAAAGTGTTACCGCAAATATGCCAAGATATTCTTAAAATTTCTTGAATAACTAACGGAGATTTTCAAGGAATTTCTCCACCAAAAATTTTTACGAAAAAGTTTTTCTACCGGTTGAATAGAATCATAGATCGGAATAGTGTGTACAAAGACGAATTTAAATAATAGTACATTAATGCTTTCAGAAGGAAAACATTTTTAAAAATTGTTAATGCAAGCATTTTATTATTATCATTATTATTACTACTATTATTGTTGTTAATATGTTAAAGTAGAGGCAATTACCCCTCTATGAGCTGCCATTCATCAGTGCTCAGCTGTACAATTATTCTCGGAGAATATGTGTCGGCGGGTGAGAATATAAACAACACCAGCTAAATTCTCTGAAAAAATTTACTAGAGGCTTCTAAATGAACGTTTAGTAACGAATGCCGATTGTTTTAGGACGAGTGATTAAACCCTTCCTGAATGTAAACCCGAGATACAGTAACTGTTTCGTGTTATATCTGCGAAGTTCCGAAATTTTAATAATTTAACAATTTAGTAAAAATGTATTATAATATTAAAAGTAACAAGCGTACTTTGCAGTGACTCGCTGAAATATTATACATAAAATCTCTTACGATCACCGCCAAATGTGTGTTGAGTCGCGAGTAGTGCTTATGCGCGACCGATGTGGAAAATCACGGTGACTTTTGTATCTTGTAACAACTGTGAGAGAAAGAAGCAAAACCACGGCTAAATTTTCAAAATACCCGCTCTTTTATTAATCGCAATCCCGCCTACATCAAACTATACCACCAAAGTTCCTAGTTATATGTTAAGTTAATAGGTTTTGGTGACTAATTTCACCAAATATCTAACTGCCCTTTCTATTCTGACTTCTACCTAATTACTTTTTTCTCTGACCTTCTACCCTGTTACCCACTTATAGAATTGTTGTTCATGCGTTTTACATTATTCGTTGATTTTAATGTACTTCCTTATTATTATTATTTATTTATTCCTTATTCTTTATTTATAACATAATTATTAATTTAATAATATAATCATTTTGGTATAAAACTATATAATATATTAGCAACTAATCTGTTTTTATCAACTTCACTTTCTTCCTTAAGCAGCTTGTTTCGCCATAATTTGTACAAATTGCAATATACGAAAGTTATGACACTGCAACGACACAATGGGTTAATAAGTTAATCTCTCTCACACACATACATTTACACATGCCTCTCAAATTTCTTTCTTGCCAAATATTTGCGTTTCATTGACTTCAGTCCCAGAATGATACGTGTCAAAATGAGCTTGTTTTCTCCCATCTACCTATGCACTCCAGAGATTTGCAACAAGTTTGGATATGGTTAATTAGCGCCATCCAAGGCTTCAGTACTGCTGGACTGCCAGTGTAGAAGCAGGTGGCCTATCTCTGCAGATTTTTCTTTAGATAGCTTCTGATTACAACCAATTCTGCGTCTTCATGACTCCATGTAACCTGACGTAAGACATGCTACTCGACTGTCTTTTCTTAAAATATTTGCAACAGAAATAGGAATTATTACCAGAAAATCTGCTTGCTAATATCACAATAAATTCAATTTAATGTGTAAACATTTTGCTATGTATACACTAATTTCAGCATGTATATTTTAGTACTCCATCTTCTGTTTAGGAACTAATAATGCTATACACTAAGAAGTGCCTAGAAATTCAAATAAAATAATCTCGGTGGAATTTTAAAGTAATGTGTAGTATAGACTTATAGAAACTGGTTTTGGATCATAAAATCAAGCTCTGTTGATTAAATTAGTCTTAAACTTTACTGAGCTGTATCAGGTTCATATTTTTGTATCTAAATTACCTTTGGTTTTCTTCTCATGCCACAAGCAAAATGTCAAAGCGTTTGTCGGAGAATAATGTTGGTGCCATAGGATACCCGGTATCAGCAAACTGTACATTTTGTAATATGTTGGTGTGACTTTCTGTAAGCACACCTAGCTGGTTTTCATCATCCACATTCCAGTATTTACGCCCTTGCTAAACCCATCCCTTGTACGCGTCTGTCAAGGGATGGTTTATTAAGCAAGGATTCCATTCCTGCATCGGGAGCATTACGTTTGCGATCTGTGCTGTTGTAGAAGGTCCTCTCTTACAGCATATGCTTAAAATTTACTATTAATTCCTTTAATTATGCTTCGGATATTGCTAAAAAGTGTACTATTAATTCCTTTAATTATGCTTCGGATATTGCTTAAAAATGTACTATTAATTCCTTTAATTATGCTAAAAAATGTAATTTTAATTCTTTTAATTATGCTTCGGATATCGCTTAAAAATGTACTATTAATTTCTTTAATTATGCTATGGATATACAGCGAAATAAATGATAGCAGAGTTAAACATACATTTTGTTATAAGATCGAGTCTGATTGAAAAATATAGATAATGTCATAGCTAGGATTTGAGCCACGGATTTCCCAATCTCCGTTTAGTTGTTCTAACCACTGAGCTACCATGCCGACATATTAAACTCCTCATCTGACTCGCATGTTTCCCGGTAAACCACAAGGAGATCTAAAAGTATTTCAGATAGCATACCCAATGGACACTTTATAAAGGCTTAAGTACTTTAAGTTCCGGGCTCCATTGTCTAACCAACAATTAGTCAATCAATGTTAATTTTTTTTTCCATACAAGCTGTGTATAGGACAAGAGGAGACTGGAAGATCCGTGAATCCATTCCCGACCATGGAACTGAATGTTTCATTTTGAGGCTAGTTTTCAAACTCTTGTCCTACACATCACTTGTATGGAAGAAATAATATGTTTGTGTTTGAAATTATTAAAGATAATTATTTGAACAATTTCTTAGGCTTTGTTTAACAAAGTCATAAATTGAATTGTTGACTGGCACCAGCACCTTATGGAAACAGTTATTGTCTCCCCGTATCTGAATTGCATCTTCAAGAAACTGTGAATTCACTTGAGACACGTGACTCAACACATCCCATTCTTTAAGAGCTTGAACAATCGTAGACTTTGCACTCATCACTCATTGTGGTGTTCCACTTGTTACATTTTAAACAATTAAAACATTTATGGGAATAATATTTATTATACGAGATTTCTGTAGTTTGTGGATTTTAACTTCTAAATGTTAAGATTTATTAATAACTGCTTTAAGATTATAATTTATTGTAATAACTTCATACATTATTTTATATTAATACCCTTCATGAGAATTAACATTTCTTGTTGGAAATGAACAAATTAATAAAATTTGCAGGTACTTTCCTGTCCCGTTAAATAAAACTACTTCATTCTCAGCAAATGCGTAAAGGAATCAATGCTAATTGTATCGTGCATAAAAAGCGCATAACCCCCAATTTCGCTCATCTGTGGAAATAACCTGAACTAAGATTTCATCAGTTTATCGAACAGCAGTTAACTCCGATATCAGCTTTTACTTTCCTAACTTAGTACACAGTACACGGGTAGAGAAGGTATTGCATTTCAGCCAAAAATTCGATTACGAGATTTCACTGGAAATACATGTTCTATGGTCCCCTGAATAAAAAAAATTAGAATAAGGTCCGTGTGTGTATGTGTCCGTGTGTCTGTAAACAGCATAACTCAAAAGCGAAAGGCTTGTTAAATACCAAACTGTAGATATATTTAAGTTCAGCGTGTTCCAAAGATGCGATACGAAGATTTTCAAGAAAATCCCCCACCCCAAACTACACTTTACAAGGAACAATTTTCGAAAACTTTGATTTTCTCAAAAATGACTAACGATTTTGCTTAAAATGCTGTATATTGAAGATACTTATTTGAAAAATAAAGCGTATATCTTTTAAATTTCTTAGGCATAGCCTCGGAAGTCCTCTTCATTCTGATTGGGTTTCGTAAAAGATAAACAGAAATCTACTACAAAAAATGCAGAGCTCATTAAAACAAGCAATTTATATCACAAACTTTTTTGTAGAGTTAAAAACCATTTACGAGATAACCTTTGCTATGGTTTCAGTTTTAACTTGTTTGAGTATTTCTCATATGGGAATTTGTCAACGTCTGGTCATGCAAAGAGAAGAATTTCATCTGCGTAGCAACAATATTTTAAAAGATATAACTATCATTTAACCTAGTGTATTCCCTCATTTCCCATCTACTTATAAAGGAACTAATTAATAAGACCGTTTCTACTAATGTTTAGCTCGGTTACCATCAAGTAAATAGAAGAATAAGCTTTTTAACAGTAATTTGTTACAGAGATGTACAGAAAGCTATGTGAATGAAGCACACTCAATTTTTATATCTTATAGTATTACGGATCCATAAAATCAATAGTGTGCAGGGGAAATATTCTATTCCACCCAAAAAATTCGATGTCAAGATTTCACCGTAAATATGTTTTGAAGCGCTCTGAATATTTAAAAAAAAATCTTTTTCAAGAAAAAGGTTCTCGTGTGTGTGTGTCCGTCCGTGAGTGTCTGTGAGCAGAATAAATCAAAATCGAAAGGTCCCTTAAATGGCAATCTTGATCTAAGTTCAGAATCATCCACGGATGCAACACAGACTTTCAAGAAAATTCCCCACCTTCATTTTTCGAAAACTTATTTTCTTAAAAATGGCTCTAATGATTTTTATATTTGAATTTTATAATTATCTCTGAAGTTTTCTTCAATCTGGATGACTTTTGCATAACCATAAGATAAGGATAAATATAGATCACGTTAAAGCACACAATTTATGCCAGACATATTTCGTGTAGTTAGCTGTTTCTGAGGTATTTTTTGTTGTTTACTGGTTTAAAATGCATCATTTTCTCCAATGGTAAGTTGTCTCATTTGTTTTTATTGTTCTCATCCTGAGTATTCAAAACTAAGGAATTTGAAATATATCACTCAGCGACCAGCTATTAAGAATTGACAATCGCTTTGATCTAGTGTATTTACTTGAACTCATAAGAAAATGTGTAGTAAAACCAGTATCTTGATTAGCATGAATTGGAGCTAATGGTTGTGATTAGAGCTACTGGTGCGGCCATAGTACGACTTCTGTAGCTCGGAATCCCCCAAAACCACCTCATGTGCTCGTACTTACACGCACAATGATAATAAGCACAGTATAGATACGTTATCATAAGAGATTGTAAATGTTATCCTTCCCTAAACTTTTATTTCTGGCATCTTCTCGCATACCAGAGTTTAGTATCTGAAGCTAGGTGAATTTCTTTGCATTTTCTTTTAGTTCATCTAATGTATTATTTTCATAAAAAGTTACCACATTGCTTAAAATCGCATCAATCAAATCAGAATATAGTGGCTGTCATAATCTTACCTAATCACGCTATATTCAAAATTTCCTCCATTAAATTCACGAGTTGTATGCCCGGTAGCAAAGTCTTATTGGAAATATTTACAGTAACATTCAACGTCAGTCAGCTGTTGAAAAAATCTGCACGGCTTTCCTGTACAGTGCTGCATTTACTGTTTGTTATATATACGTCACATTATTCTATATAACTATATTACTGCATATCCTATATACATTTTCGTGTCGTGCATATAATGGATTTCTTCGTGCATCGGTACCTGTTATTTTACGATAGAGCATAATTATGTAAATAGAACCATACTTCCTCAGAGAGGAATACAAGTATGAGAATATATCGTATTAAGATTTATCACTGACGTTTAAAGAATCCAATTACCAGAATCTGATGAGGTAAAAATAGTGCATGCAATAAACTATATACATTGTTGGAACTAAAATCAAACATGAAGCGAGAAATTAATTTAATTAAATATTTTGAATTATCTAGAGTAAACAAAAATCTTCTAAGAAGATACCAAAAACTTTTGGACAGAGAAGGGTAATATTTGCAACATAATCTTATGATGATGATGTGTATGGTTATTGTCATTGTAATTTTAATTATAAGTTAGACAATGTTAAGACGGTTGTGAGGATATTAAAACTGCTTCTGTGGGAGTTCGATCTGAGACAGCCGGCGCTCAAACAACTGCGATGACTACAGAGTGAAAGAAAAGCACAGTATTTGTTTGGAACTCCTACCTCATATGTGCCAGAATGGTGCAGTTGTATACAAACATATATGTAATATTGAAATAGTGTGTCGAGTTGAATTTAACTTTGTATGTACAAGGTACATAGTCGGTAGAGAAGGTATTGTATTTCACCCAAAATTAGTTACCAAGATTTCACCGATACATGTTTTGAGGACCCCTAAATCCAAAACAGTATTTTAGATCATTTTCCCTGTTAGTGGGTGAGTGTGAATGTCTTTAGGCATCAACCTAAAACCAAAAAGTTGCCCGTTAAATGCAAAACTTGGTGTTTAAGTGCAGTATCTTAAAAGAATCCGACACGACCATTTCCGAGAAAATCCCCCACCTCAAACTACCCTCTACATGTTCTTTTCTAAAAAAATGGCTAACGATTTTGATTAAAATACCGTGTATCAAAGATACTTACATGACAAATTGTATATCTTTACTTTCCTGGGAATAGCCACTAAAGTCCTCCTTATTCTGATTGACTTTTTATTTATGACTGGTAAACTGTAAGATATAGACAAAAACTTACGACACAAAAACTGCAGATCTCGTCAAAACTCATTTTTGTTGTGAAGTTAACCATTTCCAAACTATTCCTTGTTATTGGTTTTAATTTTAAAATACTTATACATGTTTTTCTCAAACAGCTAGTCGTCAACCTTCTTTCTTTGCTTTTACTCCCGGTCATGCAAAGAGAACCTAATTTCAATGCCAATGGTAGAGCGACAGATTTTAAAGAAATACTATAGCTTTAGCCTAGTGTATTCACTTAATTCCCTTCTACTTATAAGGAACTAAGTAATAAGACCATTTCTGCTAGCGTTTATCTCGATTAGTATTAAATAGATACAAGAATAAGGTTATGTAAGAATAGTTTGTTTGCAGAGCAGATAGAGAAACTTATGCGAATGGAATCGTCAGATTTCTGTAATTGTGTATGTAGTTTACAATTTGAAATTATTATTTAAGCATGCTTATGCATGCATTCTTTTGTATATTTATTCAAATAATGACATGATTTCGAATAGAAAACTAGATTCATTAGTAAGCATGTAAGGCAAACATATTTAGAATTCTGGTCGATCTGTATTCCGCTCGACAGTTTCTAGTTCATCTTTAGAAATCTGCGTCGTGCTTCGCCATAAATCAACGACTGGTTGACAACGTTCCAAAAACAGCGTTTCCCTTCTCGTCATTTGAATTTTATTATTCTCGGATCTTGTGAGAGGTGGAATTCTCTACTGCCATAAATCAAGGCTTCACAGAAAGTAAAAGAACTCCGCAATCTAATTCTCTAAGTGCATTCACAAGCATACCTACTGAATCAGCACTGACATCTGTAGGGAAAGAAAAGTAGCACTTCACGTTGAGTGTTGTAGAAGTTTACTACTCCAGAATAGTTCCTAGATCCTTGCGGTTTGACAGGTTTATTTGCTCTACGTGTTTAAATGTAGAGTTAGACTAATACGTATAACACAAAGGATGGATTTTAAATTATTTGTTCAATCGGATAAGGAATAAGGATGTGTGTTTATATGTAGGGTGTTAGGGATTTAGGCAGATATATTTTACTTTCTTTAGCACGTATGTGCAACGTACATAGTACTTAGAGAAGGAATTTCATTCTGCCCAAAAATCCGATACCAAGATTTTACCGGAAATGTTTGTTTTGAAGCCCCTACATGCATAAGCATTTTTAGAAAAATGTCCCTATATGTGTGAGTGTCTTTGGGCAACATAACTCAAAAACGAAAATTCTAAGCTGAGCATCTTCAAAGAATAAGGGCAAAGATGTTCAAGAAAATCTCTCCACCCCCATCTACCCTTTACATTACTCAAAATTTTGATTTTCTCAAAAATAACTCAAATGATGTTTATTAAAATACCATATGCTAAAGATACTTTTAAGGGAAACGAAATATATATATCTTGAATTTTCTGGGAGTATCCTATGTAGATTTCTTTATTCTGAATAACTTTTGTGTAAGTGGTAAACCGTAACAGATAAGATAAAAACTTTCTGCAGAAAAAAAGTAGATCTCGTCAAAACACACAATCTATGTTATATATATTTTTTGGTACAGTTAGCCGTTTCCAAAACGAATAAAGAAAGCAAAGGCAAACTCGTCCAGTTAAACCCAATATGGAAATCTTGTATCATATCTTGACACACTACAGTTAAAATGTTTAACAGAAATGGAAAATCAGTTACACTATATGCCTGTGAAACGTGGAAAATAAGTAAAACTAAACATAATAAACTGCAGACATTTTTAATAGATGTCTACAAAGAATTCTGAAAATTAGATAACCAGATGTAATCTCAAACTCAGAAGTAATGGAGAAAACGACCAATAAAGAATTTAAATAGAAATTAAAAACGAACGTGGAACGTGATAGAGCATACACTAAGAAAAGAGGATGGGGCAGTAGAAAGAGTGGTTTGGACTGGAATCCACGTGGTAGTAAAGGAAGAAGAAGACTAAAAGTACTCGGAGGAGAATAGTTTTCAAAGCTACTGCTAAGGAAGGGAGAACATGGAGTGAAGAGAAGAGGCTGGCTACAAATAGACTTCGATGGAAACTTATGAATGCCTCATGAGCAGACACAGAAGATTAATTGATTGAATGAATAACCATTCCAGGATATTCATTGTTATTGGTTTCAATTTTAAACCACTTAAACATTTCTCAAACGGGAAGTCATCTTTCGTTTCATATACCTTTGTTTTACTTCTGGACACCCAAAGAAAACCAATTGTTTCACATCGCGATAATTTTAAAAGATAATTTTTTAAATGGTTATCTCGATTAGCATGATGTAGATAAAATAGTATTTTTTTTCCGAGTTTAGACCACTCATCGCTCACCGAGGTGGCCCGGGTTCGATCCCAGGCGACCGTAAGTGAACTTTGAGGTGGACAAAGCGGTGCAGGAGTGGGTTTTCCGGATTCCCCCACCATCGCATTCCACCAGTACTCCATCTTCATTCCATGTATAATCAGTGTCGTTGCCTGGCATAGTAGTAAAAGCGGGCGTTAAACATTATAACAAACATCTTTTATAAGAATAGTTTGTTTGTAGAACAGGTAGAAATAGACCTGCGAATTGAACACATTAGATTGTTATATTTGGTGCCCCAGTCAGTTTAATAACGTTTTTACAAAAAGACATCATATAAATACTACTTGGTTTTCTGCACTGTCGTAACTGCAGCGCGAAGTGAACAACACTTGTCAGTATTGACTATCCGTGTTTCTTTCAAATGTCCACGCTTCAATACGTGTTGCTGGCCGCAGGCTGAGGTCATTAGCTTGCAAAAAGCATTCGAATTCATTTACACATTTAAATAGGCAATGCATGTATTGGAAATGCATAAGTACTAAACAACGTATTTAAACTTCAACTCTCGTTTCCTTCCATATGAACGTGTAAGTTTTAGATTAGTAAAATGATCAATAGCTCGCCGCTATTAACCGTAACCAACTCCTCTAATGTTATTAGTTTAGTGCAAATGATCTGTATATTCGTTATCTCTGCAGCCCTCTCGAATCGCGCCATGCTCTCAAGGAAAATAAACACTTATGGCTTCTTTGCGCCACGCCTACTTGGAGTTACTAACAACCAACTGATAACCATAACTATTGGCATGCAAATGTAACAAACATTATCGCAATATTCAGTCTGCTGTTTTAGAATATCAATATGGATAGCGGTAAAAGAGTGCCTCTTCTTACATTCTTGGATGTACATTCCACGATCTCTCTCATTAGCAGTGATCATTGAACTGCCGTCGAAATATGACTGTATGGCAAAGCTCTTACGAATTATCATCTCTCACACGATGAATGCCCCATTGTTTTCACTATAACGTGATTGCTGCCATTGCACTGCAAAAAGTACACCGTACCAATAACTCGCTCTTCTTCGACGTGCGAATGACGTAAACATCCTGTTCACTTTGTCGACGCGTACTTTAATATCCGTTATTAAGAAACTAGTAACTTAGTGTCCTCGCATGCATCTCCGCGACCGACACAGGCGCTGTTGTCTACTCCTGCCACTATTTGCTATCTTTTCGTAAAATACAAACAAATCAATAACTTACTATAATAACTACTATACCAAAGCTACAATCTTCTCTTTTGGTATGAACTCTTAAAAGAATTTAATCGATTATCCCCATTTTACATTTTCCTATTGCAACAATAGTTATTCTAAACAAATAAAAAAGATATTGGAACATTATATTTTATTTTGGAGTAACGATAACTTTAAAAAAAATAACTTTAACAAGGATAACGTAATAAATGCAAAAAAAAAAAAAAAAAATTTTACAAGAGCAAACAATTCACGACAGGTGCTCCATTTACAGGAGAATTGGCAACATAATCGAACATCCAGTGCAGGCATATGGGGAGGAAGCATGTAATTGGTCGCAGACAGCATCCACCCTGTGCTGTGCGCGTCAACCCATCACTGCAAACCTTGCCTGCTTTTGCATACTTTTTTTTACAATGTGTTTTACATGGAGCAAGGTTCTAAAAAAACAATAGTAAACTATATTTATTAAAAAATGATGCGGGAAATCAAATTAGAGTGTCAATGAATCAGAATACTTTCCTTTACTGTGGAATATTACAGCGCTAGTATTGCTAAAGCTGGTCATTCTCATATACATTCCTTCTAGTATGTGCTTCATAGAAGCATTACTAACAAAAAAGTGTAGTGGCATGTTATTCCTTGATCAGCCAATTTCGAAAAAATAAATGGTATTTGTTCCAAATGGTATGCATAATTTCACAAGAATGTGCGAAGATTACAGTTTGTTACCTGTATGATGCGTAGAATAGCATATTTCTGACATTAGTTTCCGTAGTAATTATAGTAAATCACACAGAGTTTCAAAATAATTAGTCATTTAAAAGCATAAAAGGAATATTCCGAGCAGTTTTTTCAGACGTGAAGTAACTCGGCAACGTTGCCTTGAGGTTGGTCAGGTTTCTGAACCGGCTTCTGGATGTAAACACGTTGGTTCTTGCAAACACGACGCAAAGTGGTGTAATGCTTTGGGAGATAACGAATGCAACTGGCATTCTGACTGACCTACACTGGTGTGGTAGCAGTACTCCCTAGTGAAACTAACATCCACACAATCTGCAGGTAGCGAGGTGTCTGTCTCTTGTTTTCGAAAGAACTAAATTATTTAGGTAGGAAAGGTCAGAAACAAATACGTAAGATAGAAAATGTGTTCCAAATACCCAGATCTATCATTAGTTTAAATTAATGTAATTACTTTCCTTCCACCCGGTATATCTTTTTTTTTTTTTTTTTTTTTCTTCTTTACCCATGTTAAACGCCAGGGCCGGAGATAGAGCGGCGGTACAGTATCACCGTTACTTTTATAAGTATTTTAATGCTTTAAATGTTAGAAAGTAACGAGTTTTTTTGTTTGTTTTTTTTGCATCCTTGCTATACACAGATATTTTAATCCGATTCTGCAGCAGTAAGCTACTTTTCAACTAGCTAATTTTGAAACTCCAAGTGCTAACAGTTCGCGCAAAGCCTCTGAAAAGTTTAGATTTTCCATTTTCGCAGATGTAAACTAGAGTAAACTAGATGTGGCTTCCCTTGCCCCAAGCAGAAACGATAACGGCCGAACTTACGTGAGGAGTTGACGGAAAATACGAGGTACATAGCACCTTTCCGCTGTCACGTTGTCTTACGCAAGAGCAGGACATGAATAAACCGTGCTTTCAACAGTTGCCATGGTAACAGTATGGACGGACAGGATTGACTGTCCCTCTGCTGCCTGCTTCAGAGACATCCCCGGAATGCACTAAACAGATGATCGGTAATGGCATTGCGAGGAATCTAAAATAAAATAACAGTTTGTCGTTTATATATTTATAAGGTTCATTGTTGTGCTCATACAGGTTAAGAAATAATGCAATTAAAGTTCGTAAAATGTAAAAAGAAATACTATACTGGGACATCTTGCTATTTGCTTCTGTTCACAAATTAGTCAAAGATTCTTTAGGACTATCTGTATTAAAAGGAGTCTAAATTGTATAAATCGATAAATAATTACTCTTTTAATTTTTGATTTAGTTTTATAATCTGTAATTTTCTCTTTAAGTTGATACATAAATTATAGTTGTACGCAAACTACTTGTATTTTAAATATTTTTTGCTTCCTCTAGTACGCATGTACATCGTAGATAGAGAATGTATTGTACTGCACCCAAAAGCTCGAAACCGAAATCTCACAGGAAATATATGTTTTGAGACCCCTGAATCAAAACATAAGTAAAAGTATTTTAGGAAAAAGTCGTTATGTGTCTGTGTATGTATGTGCATGCAATGTAACTCAAAAGCGAAAGGTCGGTTATGTACCAAATTTGAGTTTTAAATTCAGCATTTTCCAAGGATGTGACACGAGGCTTTTCAAGAAACTTTCCCACTCCAAATTAAACTTTATTTGGAAAAAGTTTCGAAAACTTTGATTTTCTTAAAAATAGCTCTAACGATTTTTATCAAAATACCATATACCAAAAATAATTATATGACAAGAAAAATGAGCATCTCGAAATTTCTGGAAATATACTTCTGAAGTCCTCTTCATTCTGAAGGTCTTTTGCATAAACCGTAAGAAATAGCCAGAAAGTTACTACAAAAAAAATTAATGTTAAAACACACAATTTGTCATATACAATTTTTTGTAGAGTTAAGCATTTCCGACATATTTTTTTTTGTAACTTCAATCTTAAAATACACTAACTTTTCCTGTACAGGAATTTGTGACTCCTGGGTAGGCAAAAAGAACAAATTTCAATCACTTAGCACCGAGGTTTTAAAAGATTTGACTATCGCTTTAGCCTAGTGTATTACCTTATTGGTCTTCTGTTTAGAAAGAACGAATGCAACCATTTCAGTTTATCTCGATTACCACAATGTAGACCAAAGAATAAGCTTTTGAAATAATAGTCTGTACAAAAAGTCTTGTGAATGGAACACACTGCTTTTTTACTCTGCTTCTACACTGCTTCACAGATGAAATAATAACTCATATACTCTTTACAGTAAAATGGTAAATTTTAACTCAGATTTTATAAGGAATTTCGCTCTAAAAATTCTTACTCGTACTAAATATATTAGCCTCCGCTTTTATAAGGTAAGTGGTTAAATTTGTTTCTTCAAATAATGTAAGTTTGTTTCTAAGGTTATACTTTAAACAGAATTTACACGAATAAACATTTTCTTCAGAAACTATTGAGAATAGCTCAAATGAGATTTTGAGATAATTAAAAAGCAAACCATGATATGTAAGATGGTTAATTAACTTTTAAAACGTTAATTACTCATACATTTTCAAAACATATTTCATCAAGAAAAAATCTCCAAAAATTCGTTATGACAACTTAAATAGTTCCTGGAATAAAGAGTCATGAATTTAGCAAGTTAAGTATTGCTAGGATAGGACCCTCTGTCTCACCTTAATATAACAGCTTCATAATTTATCTTGCGAGAATCTGTAGCTTTATATTACTTTAATATGATCTAACCTCACTATTTCTAAAAGTGAGAAAACAGCTTTGTACACACCAAAAAGAGATATTACTTACACTGTGGTGTATTTTAGAGATATAGTTAAATCTCTCACCTTAAATTTAATTTTTTATTATGAGTCCAAAATATTTTAATTCATTTATGAAAGAAAAAATAACAAAAATAATAAAATTACTACTACTCCTCCTGAATGAGGCATAGCTCAACCTCATTCATAACTATGTTGGCCTCATTACATATATTTTAATTATTATTAATAACATTAACACTGTTGCACTTTAAATTGGATTTATTTAGGTACGCAGTGATTATTATAAATTACTTATAAAAACGGCCTATTTGGTCCTATTTTAGACATTCAATCAAAATTAAGTGAAACAGGAACTCTTCTACATGAACACCATTATCTTCACCAGACATAGAAGAATGACTTCTGTAATATTCACGAAATATTGGAGGCACAAAATTGAGCAGTACAACTTTAAGTTTTGGCGGAACTATAGTATTTGGATTATTTTTTTACCTGCCGTTTCCTTAAGTATACACAACCATTTTCCTCGGTATCTGAATAACTAAACTTGCATTTGAAAGGGCTTCTTTTTTGTCACTTTATATTTTGCATAAGCATACAATTTATTTAGATTATGATATATTCTTATTTGTCTAATAATGTTTTTATTGTTATGAACATATCTATTATCATTTTCGTGACTAAATATTTATGTTTAACCTAGGTTTTCACCATCTTCATTCGGTCATTAGAATCACAAACATTGGATATTTTCTTCCTCTCAGTGACAGCCAAGTCTCAATCACTGGTAGATAAGTCGTATGTGGCACTAAATATGTTACTTGTTTACTCATCTTAGCCACGATGACCCTAATGTTGGGCTTCATTTCTCTCCAAAGTGCATATGAAGGCTATAAAAACGAAGCTTTTATAATTTAATAAAATAATGTTTTAACTTGTTTTACAATTATTCATAGAATGTAACAGAATGACATATTAAAACTCGTTTAAATCAGTATATTCAAACTAAATATTAAGTAAATAATGAAATGTTAATTTGAAAATCCTACTCTAGTTACTTTCTTCTGTTTTATGCTATAAATATAATCTAAAATATATCGCAAAATATAAAAGTCATATGTACTTACAATCAGACTTTTCGGTGTTAGAACATTCATCGATTATTATTATTAGTATATGTCCCAAACAGGAATTGGCAGCACTAATCAGAAACCTTTTGCTTTTGAGGGTTAACGCGTGTTTACGCACACGCCTTCAATTATATTTAACCATCTGAATTGACACGTAAAATACGTTTTGTATTTATCCGACTATTCGCTTTTGAGTTATGTTGTTCAGACACGCAAGCAAATTATTCTAAAAATGTTTTATTTTAGTTGAAGAAACCTCAAAACATATGTTTCCGGTGTAGCCTACGAAGGCCACCCAGAAAATAACGAACAATTTGGCATAACTAAATAATAACGAAAGATATCAACACAAAACGTCAATCACAAAGTTACAGTTCTGTCAAGACATTATTGTCACATGGTATCAATTTTTCAATGCCGATGTTATACGTTTAACGCAAATGTATTGTGATAATCCAATGAACGAGTCCTCAGTGAGGAAATTGCTCATAATTTACGAGTAATCAAGGAAGAATCAGTGTGCACACAGAGACCGGAGTGGTAGTTTATTAATCGTTATGGAGGAGTTGAAAACAATGTTGGTAAAAGCATTCAGAAAAACCGCAGTTTCCTTTTCGACACCGTACATGACTTTTTACATGTAAAAGATTTCCCAAGCTATAAAGATCTCAAAGTGGCCGTGACATCTGGCTCAGATCTTGAGCGATGCATTGAAAAACCGGTATTCCTGACAATAAATACCTTGATATCAAAGGCGATTACGTTGAGAAATAGAGTAAGGTATTGCAACTTTGAAAAGAAAGTTTTGGGGTGATATCTTTCGTTATTACTTAGTTATACCAAATCGTTTGTTGCTTCCTGGATACAACTTGTATTTTTTTCAGTTTTAAAATTTCAAAGAAATTATTAATATACGTTGGTTTTACCATTTTAAACAACCACTAAAACTAAATAGGCATTAGTTTTTCAGTTTTACTCATCGTAATATCCTGCTACAAAGGTTTAAGAATTTCTCAAGCCTATTTTTGGTCTTTAAATTTCAATAAAGCACGCGATTTATATTGACATATCCAAAAGTACTTCGTTTGCTTTAGTTTCTAACAAAAGCTTCCATTGTTTCACTAGCTTCGGACAGGTGGTGTTCAAATCGTTCATATCATTCATAGTAGGCGTTAATATCGCAAAATTCAGTACTACCAGTATATGAATATAAATTATCACTAGCCATTAAAATACAATAAAACTAGAATGAAGCGCCATGTTGGGCCTGGATTAGTGTGTGTGTGAATCTGATTTCCCTGTACTTTTGTTTTAACAATTGCCACTGGAACCGCCAAAGGATGCGAGCGAAGCGAGAAAGCCCTGTATTAGATCTAGGCTAGTGTCTGTGTGTGTATCAATAAACTGATTTATAGTCATTTCTACTGGTGTCTTCTCTGGTGAATTTTTAAACGTTGGCAGCATCTACATTTCATTGCTTCTGGGTAGAAAACAATTGCTTCCCACCTAACAACTCTAGTTATATCTTTCACATTTTCATAATTTTTTTCTATTTACAGCGAAGGCATGGTGGGTTATAGCCCTGTCCAGACAAAAGCATAATAGCATAAGACGCTTCGCTTTAAAACAACGTTAATTTCACTTCTTAAAAAGCGTTACATATATATGCAACCATCATATATCTTTATTGGCCCTTTCGAGTTTCATTAGACAAACTTGTAACCTATCTCAGTGTTCCTTTTAATAAAATAAATGCTGAACATTTGTTCCCATATTAGGAATATTTCACACATTTTAAATATTTTGTTCTACATTAAAATTTGAACTTACTACTTTTTTCAATGCATTCTGTATTTAAGTTATTCACATGTACATATGTTCACCATAAAGGCTAAAAGACTAGATAGCGGTAGAGAACACCTCTCGCATTGCGACCTACTGAGGTCTATTCCGCGGTAAAAACTAGAGGATGAAAGGATGAAGTGAGGGAATAACAGGAGGCTACAGGCCACAAGCATCATGCCGCAAGCAGACAGGGTACAGAGACGGGCGGAAGTCCTTAACCAGTGGATGAAAGTTCTCCAGTCCGTCTTGCAGATGCATACACATCAGGTTTTTGATCTCGCCAAATATCCTCGCCCCTGGGCGAGGGCAATTGCAGTGCACTACCAACGCTGCCACGCACCCAGGACCTAGAAGTATATCTGAAAGATTATAAAGAAAAGGTATGAAGGGAAATGATAGAAAGGAAATCTTGAAAATAAGCATCGCAACACTCGCCTAAGTGACAAGGGGAACCATGAAAAAGCCCAAGGTTTGTTAGCGCGGTTGACGGGGATCGAACCCGCGACCTCCGGAAGGCGAGTCGCGCCATCTTAACCGATATGTTCACCTTATTTACATAAATAAATAGCATATGTTAGCAGACATATAAACAAACACATACATTATACCACGAATATGCAATAGACGAATGTTTTCCTCTAGTAGAGAATGGTTCTAAATCCCCTTTCAAAAGCACGTTTTGAAAATACAGCTTTACCGCCGCAACCGCAGCTAAGGTTGAAGCTGCGTCCATTATCCGGAACGTTAACCTCAAATTAGAGAATAATTTATAAATTCCTTGGGTTTTAATGAGGCAAAATCCTCTGACCTGACCTAGAAAACCATGTAAAACAGACAGAAGGGGACGATAATCTTGCGTTAACAAAGGCGTACCACAGGCTCGATTCTCATTTGTTCATAGCTTGGGAAAATTAATGGGAACTAAGCAACAAAGTCGCAAGGAGTTATGAAAATTCACGTTTTGTAAACCACTTCTCTGAATGATAAACCTGTTAGCAAATGTTTAGATATTAGCCTTTGTCTTCAGATCAACACTTGGTGAAAATGAAAATGGTTTTATAATCCGAAATAAAATCTTCTGCGTTTTACGCAAACCTATTTCGTCTATACTTAAATGGGTATGGATGCTTTCTAAAGCCTTGAAAAACACCGTTCTTACGATGGACACACTTTCAACTGCTATTTTTAGGTGACTAAAAAGTATACAAAACAATATTAGCATACGAACATACCAAAGTCTGCGCACATTTTTAATAGATATTGAGAATGTCGTGGAGTAGAAAATAGTTAACTTATTACTACATAGAAAACACATGTCTGATTTTATTTGCATAAATATGGAGATGGCTTGAATCTTCCCTTTAACATTGAAAATTGTAAGCTATTTTTAAAAGATTTATATAGCTTACTAATTGAATTAAAAGTATGTACAAAGATAAAAAATCGGATGTGATCCACTCACATGACTTTCTTACATCTCTGCAACAAATTATTGTTAAAAAGCTTATGCTTCTATATACTTCATGCTAATCGAGAACAAATTGGCTTGTTTACTTATTGCTTGCTTCCTTGTAAGTAGAAGCGAAATAAGGGAGTACCATAGGTTAAAGTGATATTCAAAAGCTGGTTGCTATGCGACTGAAGTTCCTTTGTTTGTATGGACAGGAGTTGACAAATTCCTGTATGAGAAAAGTATACGTTTTTTAAACGTGAAACCAAAAACAAGGAATATAAAAAAAAAATCCACGAAAAAATGTATATAACATAAATTGTGTGTTTTAATATGCTCTACATTTTTTGTGTGGTAACTTTATGTCCATCTCTTACTGTTTAGCAGTTATGCAAAATTACGTAAAATTTACCAAGAATAAAGTAGTCTTCAGAGGCTATTCCCAGAGAATTCACAATATACATTTTATTTATCACTTAAATTTTTAAGAAAATCAAACATTTCGAAAAAATGTTCCATGTAAAGGGTAGTTTGGGTTGGGGGGATTTTTTTCAAAATCTTTGTATCGCATCCCTGGAAGATACTAAACTTAAATACCAAGTTTGGTATTTTAACGCCTTTTCGTTTTTGAGTTATCGTGTTCACAGACACACACACACAAGGACCTTTTTCTGAAAATGATTTTTTTGGTAAAGGGGACCCTAAAACATATTTTTTCCGGTGAAATCTCGGTATCGAATTTTTGGGTGGAGTGCAATACCTTCTCTATACACTATGTACATAGTACGCATAGAGAAAGTAAAAACTAAAACTAAATAAAAGAGAACCTGTGACAGTTAATGGAGATATAAGACAAGATTGTCCTTTATCAACTACACTTTTTAATATGTATATTGACGAAACAGTAGGAAATAGATCAAATAAAATGAATGGAGGTATTAGGAATAAAGCTAAATGCGACGTTATTCGCAGATGATCTGTGTTTAATCACCACAAATGAAGATGATGTTCAGAAGATGATACATTGTGTAAATAAAATTGCTGCTGATTACGGAATGAAAATATCAGTAAATAAATCCAAAACTATACCTTTAAGAGTCCGATCAGATCAAAAATAGTACTACGTAATGTAATAATTGAGCAGATATGATAGTTAAAGTATTTGGGACGTAATGTCTTGTATGTACCAGGGAGAAGTTGTCATAGATAAAATAAAAAAAAGTCAACTATATAACAGGCACGCTTAAAAAACAAAAAAACCAAAAAAAGTAAATAAAGCCCGAAAAGACTCTATAATTAAATCGTACAAAACCATGGTAGCACCTATATACTGATATACGGATCAGAAACATGGACATTAACAAAAATATAATATAGTACTAGAATGCAGACATCAGAAATGAAAATGGATATCTATAAAACACAGTCGAGATATTAGGAAAGAATTAAAATTAGAAAAAAATAATATAGTTACAAACAATAGATAACAATGGGGAAAAATGTTCAAATGATTAATAATAATAATAATAATAATAATAATAGAATACCTGAAATGGCCATACTTATAAACCTAAAAGTAAAAGAAACCAAGGAAGGCCGAAGAAAAGATGGGCAGACCAATTTGGAGCCGAAACGGATTGTGAAGTCCAAAACCGTTAAGCAGAAGAAGAAGATAGTTTACTGTATAATATTCCATTAACAACTCAGTTAATATTCTATGTGGGATCTATTTAGTAAGGACATCTTCAGTAAGTGACGAGGGTAATTTGCACATGTTCTTCCTGATTTGCATCCTTTTGTTTGCTGCTTTTATTAAACAACTCGGCAATGTTGTTCACACTGTATTTAAATGAATATCATTTTGTTTTAGTTCCATAATTAATTATACAGTTTCCTTGCAAGTTTATCTGCGTTTGCGTTGACAAAGATTGCCTTATGTCCAGGTACCCACCTGAGTTAACCTTTTTGTATTTTGTCACCTGTATAAGATAATCTTTGCTAGGCAGTCCCAGATTGCCTTGGATGTTTGAGGTAGGCTACAATCAGAGAAAATGCATGCAAATAAGTAAGAAAGAGGTGAATAGTTCATTCCAATCAATATGCAAGGTGGTCACGATTTAGCAACTGAGAAAACAGAAAATACAGCAAACATTCGGATAGGTTGATAACGATTACGTATGCATTTCTTATGAAAAAATCCTTTAATAACCTTTCATATAAAAATGTTTCACGATAGGTGTTTCTTCTGCATGCCATACTAATCAGTACAAGCGTGTAGTCAGCGTCACACCAGAGATAGTCATCCAATATTGATAATTAAAAACTCAGGAAATTACCACTCACATGAGTTTCTCTATATCCCTGCAACAAATTATTCTTAAAAAGCTTATACTTCTATTTACTTTATGCTAATCAGAAAAAAAATGAGCAGAAATAGTCTTATTACTTGCTTCCTTGTAAGTGGAAGCGAAATAAGGGACTACCATAGATAAAAATGATAGTCAAAAGCTGGTTGCTATGTCAATGAAGTTTCTTTTTTTTAATGGATAGGATTGACAAGTTCCTGTGTATGAGAAAAGTATTAGTTTTGCATAGCAGAAACCAAAAATAAACAATGTCTCATAAACGACAAACTCGCGAAAAAAATGTATATAACATAAATTGTGTGTTTCAAAGTGCTTTACATTTGTTGTGTGTTAAGTTTTTGTCCATCTCTTGTGGTTTAGCAGTTATTCAAAATTCAGTAAAATTCATCCAGAATAAACTACTCTTCAGAGGCTATTCCCAGAAAATTCAAGCTATGCCTTTTATTTGTCAGGTAAATGTCTTTAATATACGACATTTCAATCAAAATTGTTAGCCATTTTTGAGAAAATCAAAGTTTTCGAAAAAAGTTCCATGTAAAGGGTAGTTGGGGGTGTGGGGATTTTTCTCAAAATCTTCGTGTCGCATCCCTGGAAGATTCTAAACTTAAATACCAAGTTTGGTATTTTACCGACTTTTCGTTTTTGAGTTATCGTGTTCACAGACACACGGACACACACACGGACCTTTTTGTGAAAATGCTTTTTTTGGATATTGGGGATCCTAAAACATATATTTCCGGCGAAATCTCGGTATCGAATTTTTGGGTGGAGTGCAATACCTTCTCTATACACTATGTACATAGTGCGTATAAAGAAAGTAAAAAAGAGAAAAGACATGAAAGATCTGGACAGTTGCTGACTGATATTTTGTATATCGAAGTGTGATGAAATTTTATTGCAATCAGTACAATATTAACAGTATAACGTTATGTGGAATTAATGTTCAGTAATATTTACCAAAATTCTTCAAATTATGGCCTTTCCGAACACTGTATATGCATTATATACATAATGGTTGCAGTATATATTTGCCAAATTTTACGTTATAAAATTATTTATAGTGAAAAATACAGAAAAGAGTATATTTTATTGTTGGATTATGGGTAACCCTTCATAAGTAGCCTTGTTTTACATTTTTGGTGAAAATAATACCAATAAACTAACAAAAAACATAAGTACATATAACGTAATTACGACCTTCCTTTAGTCTTTATTTATTCTTTAATGAGAGATAATATCTAACAATACATAATATCTAAGTAGTCCTCCACTATGTTAACAAGAGCTCAATAATTTGTGGATAAACCCTAAATACCTTTATCCATCCATTCATCCATTTGAGGAGGAATTAAGGCCCCTAATGATTTATGGTTGCTTCATTTCGGCTATTAGCTGCTTGAATGAACCACTCCCTCTCCCTCTCTCTCTCCCTCTCTGTCTCTCCCTCTCTGTCTCTCCCTCTCTCTCTCTCTCTCACACACACACACACACACACACACACACACACACACACACACACACGCACACTATACATTCACGAGCTTTAAACAAACAGCATCGTCTGCTAGTTATGGTTCCTAAAACTAGCGCCGACAGGTTCCAGATAGTGTTGCTAAAGGACATTGTTTCCAAATCCACTTCGGCAATCAGTTGATGAACCTTCACTGATCCTCGATGACGTTTGTTTCGCCCAGAGAAAAATCAAATTGAGATTAACTGATTGAAAATTAGCATATGGTTTGATTTGCTTTCCTGCAACCGGACATCAGCCTCATACCCACCTTACTATCTTCGCAAATGAAAGTGGACAACTGACGCTAATAACTGCGTGGTAACTGAAGGACAGTCGTGGCAATGAGGGAGCCATCGTCACTAGCTGTGAAGCACACCCATGCTAGTAGTAACGGTTTATCACAAAGTGTGTATTTAAGCCAACCGAGCCTGATGCTTCCGCGGTAACGTGAGAGACTGTATTCAACATCCACCCGCTCTGACCTTGGAATTTTCCTGGTTTTTGTCTAATAGGCTAACAGGTAGGCGAATACTAGGGTGGTTTTTCACCTGCAAGATTTCCTTTCCATCATTTCCATTTCATTCCGCTTCTTTTCAATGTTTCAGTTGTACTTCTAAGTGTCATGGTGTAAGATAGTGTCGGACAAGGACATAATCTCCATGGATACTAGAGGCTGCTCCGGTTGAACAGCTATTCAACTCCCTCTCTGGGCGGCCTCTGTAGTGTGACGTGTCTTCCAACTATGAACTGTTTGGGATTTCTGTGTCAATCTTTCTTCGTAATCGTTCTCCGAGGTCTAAAGCGTAACATTGCTAGCCTATCATTCTCGAGGTCGCAAAGATCGATGGCTTTTTTTATGTTGTAAAACTCCTTAGCAAGGCATTCTTAGAAAAAATTAAAGTATTTGTTTGTTAAGGACGCTGGCAATTGTCAGAATCATATCGCTGCCGCCGGAATTTCCTCCAGCAGGAATTATTTTACATGTAGTAAATCTACTGACATGGGGCTGTCACTTTTAAGCACACTTAAAAACTATCATTCTGAGCCCATTTTGTTGATGAAACTGCAGCTCATGTTCTGTGTGACTGTCCAAATCTAGCAGAACTAAGAAGGCGCTACTTTGGAAATCATTTTCCAGTTTTAAATGACTTCCAAAATGTCCCATTAAAGGATCTGCTGACTTTCATTAAGGTACAGAAGTAATGAGGATGTAAGTTTGGGCAGATTAGATCCAAGTGCATGGATCCTCTTACGACACCAATACCTGGGCCGTGTTTGAATCTGCGACCTTGGAATCAGAGTCTAACCAACTTAGCCATCCAGACTGACATGGTTCCGTGTCGTAGATATACGGCAAGCCTGATAAAGAGTCCTCTAAGCAAAATAAATTTGTGTTTTACGTTAAGTATAGAATGAGACCTGTGAAACATACTAAGTAGTTAAAGAGGATACATAAATGAAACTCAATTTAATTTTTTTCGGCGTGTAGCCTGCTGTGGCCCCCTTCCTTTTGGTGGGGGAGGGGTAGTGGATTTCGCGTAATTAGCAGTCCCAATATTCCCGTCCTCCCACATTGTATGCCTGTACTAAATTAGCCGAGTCTGTTTTAGGTAAACTGAAGAATCTGAAAATATATCGGGCAAACAACACCCATGGAAAACCTCTTGTTATTTGTCAGAAGTTTAAGATTTATCGTTGCAGATTCACATTCAAAAGTATCAACACAAAATTGCAATGCGTCGAGTTGATGGAATCTGAGCCAAACACATATTTTGACTTGAAATTCCGGGACAACAGAATATAGGTCAGGGCCTCCCTCCCCATTTGGTGCGGCATTACTTTTCTGGCGTCACTCCAACGTCCAACCGGGCACATTTTATGTTAAACTTGGACTACATTCGTGTAAATACGCTTTAATGCGGAGAAAGCCCTGAGTAACTAGGTTACGTAGTGAAGTAGGTCGGGATGACTCACAAAGTACACAAACTTGCGGATGTTTGAATTGGCAAGTTAGTACCTCTGTAGGAGGTAATTCCCCTTAATATTTTAAGGGGAATGGATTGCTTTTAAGAATAAAAACTTAAATAACTTACTTTCTTTGCGCTTACTTATGGCAGATAAAAGCATAATGAATTCAGCGAGAATTCGATAGCAACATTTAACCAAGAATACACGTTTTAGCTGTACTGAACCAAATTAAAAACATGTTTAGAAAATGCATGCCGTGTGTACGTGTTTTTATATAGAAGAGAGAGAAGGATAGCACTTTCAGATTAGGAATACTCTTAACAGGGTCCTCTGTCATTGGGCAGAGTACCGTCTTTAAGCCCTTAGGGCGCTTTACGACTTAAATGACCCCAGGGAGGGATGAGGTGAAAGGCCCGAAGAGTGATCAGGTGAGGGCACAAGCATGGATGGGATGCTCAACGATTGCACGCCTTCGACCCGCCTGGGCACAAATTACAATCTCCGAGCTTTCGAATGTTTCCCAAAGAAGCTGTAGAGCACCCAAGGCAGTACCCTGACGACGTCAGCAATACATTTCTGCAGTGCGCAAACCGTCATCAAGCCGCAACACACCGAACCCCGCTCCTGGTCCTTCAACCTTTGACTTCACTTGACTGATGGAATTGGGTTATGAATATACTTATAGAGCCGAGTTATGAATGCACTGGAAACCTAGGGTTTATTGTATTATCTCCATTCACTATAGCTTTAGTTAAAAACTAAAACTGTTTAAATGTCTGTAAAACTGTACTTTTAGTTAGGGACAGCACTTTATTAACTAAATATTTTAGGAAGATCATTTCTGGGGCTTATCGTTCCCCGAGTTCATAACTTTTGTTACCCAGCACTTAGCAATTGAAGATGATGTGAGAGGCAGTTTCATCCTCTCTACTGCACAACCTGAACAATGGTTCATCTTTATAGACTCACAGGTGACATGTCCCGTCAAAACCCAGTCTTATCAGGTTAAAATCAGATTTATTGAGATTAAGTACATTGTCAGTGATTATAGGAGGATTTAGTGTTCATCATTCCTTTGCTGTGTTTACATCCCTTTGTTCTTGCCCATCGTAATTGGTACTTCAACTCTGGAGCATGTGACAAGGAAGTGAGGGGAATAGGAAAATGGACAGGAAATGACCTTCCTAGCATTCTCATCCCGAAAGAATCCAAAATCTAAGAAGGTCGACCACAGAAATAGAACCTACGGCTATCCGAATGCGAGTCTACACTTTAGCATGTTTTTTGATAGTGTTTAAGGCACGCGTTTACAACATATGGGACCGCAGGCGATCTAGGGAATGAAGATGGAGCACCAGTGGAATGCGATGGCGGGAGAAACGGGGAACTGGGAGGCACGTGTACTTACAGTAAATCTCGGTATCGTATTTTGGGTAGAATGTAATAAATACTTTTTCTACCTTATGTATCAAGTAGAGAAAGTAAAAAGGAGTCGAGACGGGAAGATCTAGGAACCAAAGTGTTACTCCTGATGATCTTTCCTATCTCAGACATTAAACTTACCTTTAATAACACCCAGATATATGAAAGTGGTATAAATGGAAAAAGAAAGTCAAATATTGTTGGTATAGCTGCTGTAACGCAATTATTTTCGTTGCTAGGGTGAAAAGAGATAACATTTCTACTAGCGAAACAAAAAGATAGATTTCCATGTTTGCCAGTATGTTGTCATTGGACAATTATTAAAAGGAAGTTAGCAGAAGACGTACAGTTTTCCGAGTATCGATATGAGATACTCAACATTTACAATAGGACAAATTCTCTGTAAGAGACAATGGCCCGTTCCTTAGTAAGCGACTCAGCGATGGAGCGTTGAGTTTTGTTCGAAATCCACCACCACAGGTAGATGAGGATACAGATCCCGCAGCCTATTATTGTGCGGAATGTTTTACACAATCCTTTCTGGTTTTATCCTTATCGTCTACAATTGTTGCAGGACTTTAAACCAGACAGCAAGTCTTCTAGAAAAGAAAAACAAATCGAACAGTAAACGAATGGTTTCTTGGAACCATTGGTGTTTAGTCAAGAAGCCCTCCATCAGTGAACCGAAGTGCATAAAAGTAAATAAGGAACCGAGGTGACACCAAAATCACGGAATCTCTTAATAAGATATTACAAATTGATTCTAACGATATTAAGATTGTTCTTCAACAACTGGGACAAGACGTCTAATATTTCATTTTTTAACATATCGTCTCGGTGGTGTTACGGTTACCTCTTGTACCCAAGGTCGCGGGGGGACGATGGATTTTTTTCGTGCATCGTTTCCTTCGGAAGGGAAGTAAAGTTGTTGTTCCCTTATCGTAGATTTACGGCACGTAAAAGTAAGATGCCCCAGAACAAAAATAAGCTGTCTTTCTCGCCCAATATAGAGTCGGTGGTTATAGAGCGCCCATAAATAAAACTCCATTTCCATTTTTTAACAGAAATTGCTGCTAGCAAGCAGATGGATTGGGCATGACGATAGTCAACGTTTGCATTGACCTCCACGTTTCCCCAACCGGTGATTTTTGTTTTGTTAAACAGCTGTATCAGCCTCCTTGGCCACCGGATATCCAGAATGTTCATGTTCCTATCATCCTATCAGAGGCCTTGCATATTAGACCATTCTAGGTTTCAACGAATAGGTAAAGCAGGAATTTGACTACAGGTTCAATGTGTGTATAGTGACGTAAGCAGCTCACACTTGCCACATGTGATGTGAAACAAACATAACACAAAACTTCTCTTTACATTGAAAACATTTAATGTATATGAGCGATTTCATAGGAAAGTTATTCAAGTGTGTAATCGGAAAGATAATTTGTAATTACGCTACGTATGAAACATTTTTCTAATCAGGAAAGCAATGTAAATGCTTCTACAGTAAATCGATTTTTAATTCAACAAGTACACCAGAGAACTGGCTAAACCTGTGATATTTAAAAATTCCAGAACACATAATATATCTAGTTAAAATGAGTGCGAATTATTGCTTGTGGTAACAATAATGTGTTTTTTCAAACTTCAGAATTATAGCCTGGATGCTTATTTAAAAATTATTTTTATTGCGTAAACCCATTGTTCTAATAAAAGCGCCCTTATCGATCGATATATATTTAAAAATATTAATATAAAATTCCATTAATTATTGTAATATTAAATATCTAATCTTACTAAGGAAATTTGTTGCAGTTTTTGTTTATTTGCTATTTCTAAATTTTTGACCTTTTAAATTTAATAAATTAATCTTAAAATTGTGTTGTTATTTTAAGGAAAAGCAAATAGTGATTTTCATTAATTTACTCTTAATAGACACTTAAAAAATTAGAAAAAAATTAGTAAAATATTGCTTTCAGTGTGGTAGTATCAGTATGGAAAAAATACTAAAAAATAAAGTTTGAGAGAAAACAGAGCTTAAGTTGGACGTCTCTATTAGTAAGCATATTTATGTTCATTTACAGCTTCGTTTAATCATAGTTTAAATTTCACAAATGAAAAATTATGCTTTATTAAACTGCATTAATCATATTACTGTACTTATTATGAAGAAAATTATATTTTATAATTTTCAGGTTTTGATCACATTTTGCAGATTCATTATCTTAAATTGTAAACCTACATTAAAATATTTCAAAATATATTACAATATTTTTAATGTAAAAAACTAATACATTTTAGAGAGTAGTTTTTAAAGCGAATATAATCTTGCTTAAGAATAGAAAAATGTGTTGTAAACCTCACGTTTATGTGATCTGTACTTAAAGTTTAGACACATTTACTATCGCAGTATTAGTTTATATTTGCAGAAGCTTATTTGGAATGGCCATATGAATACTGAAATAAAAATCATGCTCCTGACTATACAAGAAATTCCAATTTAATCAATTAAAATGTCGCATCAACTTGGGAAGGGTGGGATGGATCGTATGTACGAAGTCAGACTGTCTAACGCTAAAGAATTGCGAAACCACAAAAAGAAATAGTGGTGCTACTTTGTAGTAATTAGTGACGAAAAGACAGTGACATATAATCGTCTCCCATTGTCTGTGCTGTCACTAGATAGCTTTTTACTCCCTCGGGTCAGGACGTCCCTCTGCCATCGGGTAAGCTTCATTCGTTATTCAGCCAGACTGAACCAATGTTTTTAAAGGTGCCGTCTCCCCAAGCTCTTTGATATCGACCGTCTCTTTAGGAGTTTTCTTACAGTCACGTTTTGTTTTGTATATTAAACATAGCTTATGGTACGAACGCTTTGTATTACTGACATATAACAAGATTTCTAGTCTGCTTATTTGCAACACGTTTGAGCAGGGTTGTCCGAAGGTGCTGAAATACCTCGCTTGGTGCTTCGTGGAGCAGGGGATCGTGGGTTCGAGTCCCGCCTAGGGAATGGGTGTTTGTAAATATATTTACATATATATGTATTAGAAACAAAGAGCATAAACGGTAATCAAATAGAAAAACAAAAGAAATATTGGGAAAAGAGAGGAAAAAGGAATACAGCGCCGGTGTCGCGACAAGACTTAGGAACTGTATTTTGTAAAAAAAAAAAAAAAAAAAAAAAAAAAAAAAAAGGTCTTACGAGGGGCGGACGTCAGAACGTCGTTTGCTCCCTGACTCTGGTCAAGCAGGGAAAATGTGTCGAGTCACACATGCATTGGTCAGTAACGATGTGAAATTTTTAATCAAACATGGGCAGCATGTCTGTTTGGCAACACGAAAAGTATAGTTTTCAGATTCTTTTTTATGAACTACAAATGAAATTACTTGCTCTACAAAATTGTATGAGCATAAAATATTTGAAAATAAAGATATTAGGAAGCATTTAAATCATTGCCAAACATTGATTATTAGTATCATATTTAGTAGCAATGTTTGGTTCAACATGCATTTTCTAGAAAATCCTGTCTAAAATGAATTACATTAAAAACCAAATCGCAGTAGACCTCGCGATGATCATTTGGTTGATCTAATAAAGCTCTATATATCATCCTTAGCAGCAGATATTGTCCAACTAAAACATAGTATCACCGAAGTCACAAAAAAGACAGCACAGATGCAGATGAAGACGATCTTGCGTTTACAAACATTTCATTTGTTGCATAGCAGCATATGACAATGCTTCACACGGAGTGGAACGAGCCACTGTGCCTTTCCTTCTCATGCTTTAATTTGGGCATGTCTGTGTTAGAGAGCTTTAGTTATCTTCTTTGAACACAAGCTTGTGAGACCGTGCAAAAAGGGTCAAAAACGTGTTGCTCATGCCTAGGTTGGTTTCCCACTGCCTCAAACAATTCTGACAAAGAGTAAAATGCGCTGTACACGCGGTGTTTCATTTTGTACTACAGCGTACCCAACTATTAGTGCCTGTGCTTCACCTTTACAAACTTGCTGCCTACCATGCACAAAATAAAAATTAAATAAACAGGTAATTAAAATTAAAATAAATAACTGTACGTGTTTGTGATATCGTCTCAGCAAGCAATTCCTTTGTTGCGTTCTCTTCTGCACATGAAGCTTTAGAATTTTATGTCCCAGACCGAAAATCCTCTAAATATGTTTTTTTTTTTTTTTTTTTTTACTTTTTCTATATAATACATGGTATGAAGGTAGAGAAGATATTGTATTGCACCCAAAAATTCTATACCGAGATTTCACCGGAATACACGTTTTAGGGACCCCTGTATAAAAAAATCATTTTTACAAAAAGGCCTGTGTGTAAACACGATAATTAAAAAAAAAAAGTCGGTAAAATACTTAACTTGTTTAAGTTTAGGATCCTTCAAGGATGCGACATGAAGATTTTGAGGAAAATCGCCCACCCTAACCAATCTTTTCATGGACAAAAATTTCGAAAATTTTGATTTTCTTAAAAATGGCTCTAATGGTTTTGATTAAACTATCATACATTAAAGATATTTATTTACACGGCCAATAAAATATATATCCAGAATTCTCTGAGAATAGCCTCTAAAAGTCTATTTATTCTGGGTGAATTTTTCTGAATTTTGCATAACTGGTAAACCGAAGGAGATAGACAAAAAATTATTGCACAAAATATGTAGATCTCGTTAAAACACACAAGTTATATCCTGTACATTTTTTTGTGAGTTGGAAATTTTTTGGGTATGCCAACTTATTGGCTTCAATTTTAAAATATTTTAACTTTTCACATACGGGAATTTATCAACTGGCAATGCAAAGAAACGGATCTCCATCCACACGGTAAAAAGCTCTGAAAATGTCTATCGGTTTAGCCTAGAGTATATCCTCGTTTCCCTTCTACTTACCAGAGAGCAAGTAATAAAAACTACTTGCGCTAATGTTTATCTCGATTAGTATGAAATAGAGAGGAAGAGTAAGCGTTTTAACAATAATTTGTTACCGAGATTTAGAGAAAGTCATGTGAACGGAACGCATTACATTTTTTTTTCTTTTTTCCAAAATGTATAGTCAGCTTCCAATAGCTTTTTTATGTTAAAATAGGTTTGGAATTTTCATTAAGTTAGTAAAGTACCTGTATTAATATGCTTATGTATTATAAAGAAAGAAGCAATTCATTGTAACCACTTTTGACCAAAAGAAGAGGATTTGTGTCGAATTATTGGGTATTACAAAGAGAGATTAACTATTTGCTACTGAAATATGAATCAATTCAAATGTCAAGATAATTAAGTTCCATGAACATTCATTTTGATATTTATAGTTTCACAATATGAACATACTCTCTACTGAGATGATAATATGTACAGAAAAATGCATCCATCAGTTATAAGTACTATGATATATGGATTCTATGCGTTCACCCCAGGAACCAATTTGAATATTTATACCTCACTTAAATACTTTGAATTAAAATTTCAGGGAAAATTTGCAGTGCCTATTCGTGAATTGGATAACGCATTAATTACTTTTAAGGATTTTTCTCACTATATTGATATTTCTACTATTTCTACAATGAATTTCTAATGACATTTAAAAACTCTTACGTTTTCCATTCACTTGACTTTCTCTCTACAAACTATTCTCACAAAAGATTATTCCATTACGATACATTAGAAGTGAAATAAGATGATACAATAGACCAAAGCAATAATCAAATCTCTTTAAAAACCGGTCGTTATGTGAAACAATTGAAATTAGGTTCGCTTTGCAAGGCCAGGAGCTAAACAAAACCGAGGTGAAACGAAAGAT
Source organism: Hymenopus coronatus (assembly GCA_030762935.1). Classification (NCBI taxonomy): domain Eukaryota; kingdom Metazoa; phylum Arthropoda; class Insecta; order Mantodea; family Hymenopodidae; genus Hymenopus; species Hymenopus coronatus. The sequence continues at coordinate 59,999,130 of CM060882.1, forward strand.
GACTTTGAGAAAATGTTTTAAGGGTTTAAAATGCAAACCAATAACAAAGAATATCTCGGAAACTGTTACCTCTACCAAAAATGTATATGATATATATTGTGTATGTTAACGAGATCTACATTTTTTGTAGTAAGTTTTTGCCTGAATGAATGAATAAGTGTATTTATTGAAATAACAGTCTTCATACATTGATCTTAGGATTACCTGTGTTGCAAAACTCAGATTGAAAGAAGAGATCTTCAGAGGCTCTTCCCAGAAAACTCAATAAATACATATATGTATATATTATTTCTCATATAAATATCTATAATATATAGTATTTTAGTCCAAATCATTTGTCATTTTTTAAGAAAAAAAACAAAGCAACATTTTCAAAACATTTTCCACATAAAGGGTCATTTGGAGTGGGGGTATTTTCTTGAAAATATTTGTGCCTCATCATTGGAAGACACTTAACTTAAATTCTAAATTTCGTATTTAATGGTCTTTTCGTATTTAAGTTATGTTGTCCATAGACACACACGGGCCTTTTTATAATTTTTGTTTTGCATTCAGGGGACCACAAAATATGTATTTCCGGTGAAATTTCAGATGTAGCACTTTTGGGTGCAGTACAGTATCTTCCCTAAAATATGCATAGTAAGTGTAGTGAAAGTAAAAAGTTAAAACTTCATTTTACACCGGATGATCTGAATCCGTCTCATGTATTCGTTTTCCGAGTACGGTTTAGTATACTGTGACTAAGAGATTCGTCACCAGCTGATAGCAGTAAATTACGGTTAGCAATTAATAGTAATAGATATATGAAATGATGTAAATTGTTTTTTAAAAAATAAATATATAAGTAAATAAAATTAAATCATATATAATTATATGTAAAATAAATTTTAATAAATATAATTAGTAAATTATTTATGACATATTTTAATTAAATAGTAAATATTAATAAATTTATAATTAAAAGAAATAATTTAAAATGTAATAAATCAAGTGTAATATTAATTTAATAATTATATGATACATAAATAATAAATAAAAGGTATTAGATTAATTATAATTTATTACATTATAATAAAATGAATTTAAAGATGAATAAATTGGTTAATTTGATTTTATGTATTTATAATGGTTGTTTAGAAGTAGTAATAGTAATAATTGGCGTTAATTATGAATGTGTATTTGCTGTTTTAGTTTATTATTTATTTGCTATTAATGATTTATTATAATTTGGAAATGTTATTAGTATTTTATTTATTTTTATTGTTATTTTTATTTGTTTAACGTTATTTATTTTACTTGTTATCTTTTTAGTTTTATATTTATAATTTATATGTATAATTATGTTAGCTTATTTTTATCTGTAAATGATGATTTTATGTATCAATGTGAAGTTTAATAAATATTAAATATCTTGCTTATTAACCCTGGTACTAATTACTTATACCAGGGTTATTATACAGATTTTTATGTTATATTGTCCCTTATCGTATTATCGCGGATCAGATGCTCCTAGCCAAAATGTATGGAGCTATATTTGGATCTGCGCAGTGCATCCTTGGTCACTTAACGCGTAATATACGAGGAGTTTGTGTTAGCCCACACATTTCTAACAGTGTTCTTTTGTTCCCGCCCAAAATGTTGTGTGACAGCTCTCTTAATGGGTTTATAATTGGTTTCCGACATTTAAGGCAATTAATATTTATTTCTTTAAATGCATATTAATGACTTTATATTGTATTGTTAGGCCCGGCTTCACTGGAATCACTAATTACATTTTGTATGTGAAAAAATGGACTTCTCAGCCTCTTTATAGGCAATTGTATTATAATAACTCCAATCCGTTTTGTGATTTTGAAACAAGGAAAAAACTGGAAACAAGATAAACGATTCAATATGTTAACCTCTCATTACTCTCGAATCTGCATAACATCCTACATAACCCAACCTGAGCTGGTTGTCATGAGGTCATCCAGAAACCTGATCTTCCCTGAGTATCTGCCCTAACCCTCTATACTACTCATGGACATTATTACTTTCCCATTTTGCTCGCGGGTTCATTGTCTTTTTACTTTCTGCAGCATTTACTTAAAATGTACCTACATAGTAGATAGAAAAGGTATTGTATTCCACTCAAAAATTCGATACTGATATTTAACGGGAAATACATGTTTTGGGACCTCTGGGTCCAAAAGAAACATTTTTGGAAAAATGCCTTTGTACGTCTATGTGCAACATAGCTCAAAAACAAAATTCTGTTGTATCACAAACTTGGTGTTTAAGTTCAGGATATTTCAAGAATAGTACATGAATAATTTCAATAGAAAAATCCTCCCACCATCAACTACCTATCGTGTGAAACATTTTTCGAAAGTATTATTTTATACAAAATGGTTATAACGATTTTCATTAAAATGTCGTATGTTTAAGATATTTTTGTCAAAAACGAAATGTATATCTTGAATTTTCTAGGAATAGCCACTAAGGACCTCTTCATTCTGGATGGCATTTGTGTAACTCGTAAACTGTAAGAGATGGACAGAAACTTACTACCCCAAAAGTGGAGTCATTAAAAAAATGTATATCGTATACATTTTTTGTGAAATTCACTGTTTCCGAGTTATTCCCTGTTATTGTTTAAATTTTAAGCTACTTAAACTTTTCTTAAGCGGGAAGTGAACTTTGGTTTCATCTCTTTAGTTTTACTCCCTGGAATGAAATATAACCGAATTTCAATTGTTTTACATAGCGATAGCTTTTAATATATTTGACTATCGCTTTAGCCAGTTTATTCCTTAATTTCTCCTCTAATTACAAGAAAACCTGTAATACCATTTCTGCGATTTATCTAGATTAGCATGACCTAAGATAAAAGAATAATCTTTTGTAAGGAAAGTTTGTTGTGGAAAAGCTAGAGAAAGTTGTGTGTGGAACACATCAGATTTTTTACTGCTACTGTCACGGTAACAATTCAGAATGCGCGAGTTTCGCTATTAAAATAATGATATTCGTCTGTGTAGTGTTTCGTTTCGTGATTGGCTTGCCCTCCCCGTATTTGTATGACTGACCCCCCCCCCCTTAGGGCTTACAAGGACTTACTTAGGGGTCAGAAGCCTCAACGGCACGAAACCATAGAATGGAGAACCTGTTACGAGGGATGAGTGGCGTAGGAAACCTGAGGACGCGGAGATATCCCTCCCAGACGCCGCTTCGTCCACCACAAATCCCACATGCGGGCGCTTAGGATCGATCTCGAGTCGCCTAGATGGAAGGTGAGCGGTCTAACCACTCAACCACGGCGCCGCCATCTGCGTATAGCGAAATATTTATATGTAAAATGTTTAAAATCGAAATAAAATTACATTAAAAACAACTGAAGTAGTGGATCATTAGCTTCTCCGAATGTATGTAGTGCTCCTTGTCAAGTCTCCTCATCCATTGGTTGACTGAAACCCTTAAGTCCTTAGAATGTTACAAAATGGTGTATTACTGCTCATATAGAATACCCTCTGATGTACTGGTAACGCTCAGTTATGTCGTGAGCTTGTATTCAGATCTATTTCTGAATATATTCGTTCTCAGGCACATTCAAGCTTACTTGTAGTGGAGTAGATATTGTATTCCACTCCAAATTTGTATTTCACCGTGACTACATGTTTTCTGTCCTTGATCCTATAAAATGTATTTTTGGACAATTTTGTACTGTATAGCGTGATTCGTAAACTTGTGAGCAGCATAACTTAAAAACGAAAAGCCCGTTAGGCCTCAAACTTGGTATATAGCATCTTCCAAGGATGCAACACAAAGATTTTAAACAAAATCAGACTACGCCACCCTTGAATGAAACGTTTTTCATATCTTTCTTGGCTTTTAATGACTTTTATTAAAATTATCAATATGTAAGGCATTTTCACAATTAAATACATATTTTTGTGAAATAAATCTTTTCCAAGATATTGCTTATTATTGGTTTAAATTTTCCACTAGTTAAAGTAATTATTTTTTTCTGCTCATGCAAATAGAAGAACTTTCAAGGCCATCAGTTAATGAATATGTCTTGAAAGTTGTGACTATCGCTTTAGACCAGTGCATTCCCTTATTCTCCTCCTACCTCAAGGAAATGTGTAATTAAACCACTTCTGTTAATGTTTATTGCGATTAACATGAAGTAGATAGAATAATAAGCTTTCCTGAGAGAAGTTTGCTGAAGACTGAGTACAGGAGTCGTATGAATGTTAAACATCGGAATGTTTTACGTAGTTATGCAAGAAAATGCAATTTTCAAGCACCGGTGCCTCAAAAAAAAAAAAAAAAAAAAAAAATGTAATGGAGAAGACAAACTCTTGGTGGCTTTACCAAAAATGTAGCACCTCAGATAAAGTATCTATTGGTCTCACCTAATAAATATTGCCTCAAGTAAAATTATATGACTCCACCATACTATTTCTACAAATAAAAGCTATTAATAGCTTGGGGGGGGGTGTGGCTGCAGTTAAGCTCAGGATTCGATAACATGCTGAATTTGGCTATAAGAAAAAACTCCAAAATCAATTAACATGTCAACATGACTGTATTGCATTTACTTTATACAGCTGCTACTGCCTGATTATTAAATTTTATACTTTTACAAATGGTCAAACTCCTTGAAGTGTACGTCATGAAGCTTGGTATCATTTCTAAAGCCACAGACTACTAACTCACGCGCCTGTGCAGAATGAAATTTAGATCCAATTAAAAAAAAAAGATTTATTCCATTCACATTACTTTTTCTACTTACTCTGTAACAAATTATTCTTACCAACTCTTGTCCTACATGCCGCTGGGGTGGAAAAAAAATATGTTTACAAAAACACTTATTATTCTGACTACTTCATGTTAATCGAAATAAAAAAAAATGCAGAAATGACACTACTACTTAGTACCTTATAAGCAGAAGGGAAGAAAGGAAATGCACCAGGCTAAAGCGATAATCAGATCTTTCAAAAACTGGTTTCAAAAGCTGGTTTCTATGTGATCGAAATTGAAACTCGATCGAAAAACAAAAGAAACAGGAATAACAAATTTCCGTATGAGAAATGTTGAGGCATTTTAACATTGAAAAGAATAACAAGTAATATCGCGGAAATGTTTAACGCGAAAATGATATAACGTAAATTGTATGCTTTAATGAAATCTATATTTTTGTGTGGTAAGTTTTTATTTATCTCTTACAGTTCACCAGTTTTGCAAAAATAATCGACAATGAAGAGGTTTTCAAAGGTTATTCTCAGAAATTTTAAGATATACATTTTATTTGTCGTGTACCGTATTGTAATCAAGCTCTTTAGTCATTTTGAGCAAATCAAAATATTTGAAAATTGTCCATGTAAGGGTAGTTTTGGTTAGGAAATTTTCTTTAAAATCTTTGTGTCACTTCCTTGAAATATACTGAACTTAATTATAAAGTTTGGTATTTTAGCGACTTTTCGTTTTTGAGTTATGATGTTCAGACACACGCACACACGCCTATTCATACACGTGGACCATTTTCTTAAAACGCCTTTTTGGATAAGTGAATGTGTAGTAAAATTTCACTATACACTATGTGCATAATACATGTAGAGAAAATAATTATGTTTAATTCAGAGGACCCCAAAACATTTATTTACAGTGAAATTTCGGTATCGACCTTTTGGAATGAAATACCATACCTTCACTATCCATTATGAACACTCATGCGTGCTAGAGAAAGTAAAAATCCGATGTGTGGCTCCCGCAAGCTTTATCTACTCATTCTTGCAGGAATTATTTTTTATAGACGCTTATTGTTCTAATACTTCATGCTAATCGAGATAACATTTACAGAAATTGCCTTATTGCATATTTTCTTGTAGGTAGAAAGGGATTGAGGGAATACAGTAGGGTTCAAGGATAGCCGAATCTTTTAAGAGCTGGTCACTACATAATGCTACTCTAATTCCGTTCTCTTTGCATGATAGAGAGAGATAGGAAAGAGAACTTTCCATTTAAGAAGAGAGAGGTAAAGGTAAAAGGGAATAATAACTTCCCATTTGAGAAGTATGATTTTAAAATGCAAACCGATAACAAGGAACATCTCTTATAAATTACCTGTACAAAAATATATTTGACACTCTTTGTGTGGTTTAGCCACATCTCCATTGTTGTACAAAGGCCATTCAGAATGAAGAGGGCTTCAGAGGCTATTCCCAAAAATTTCAAGATACACATTTCATTCATATAACATGAAAACCTCTGAAGCATATGGCATTGTAATTAAAGTTTTGATAAAACAATAGAAAAATATATCTTGTATACCATCGTTTGATTTGATAATATTTTTTGTTTTTTTAAATTTCGTGTCGCATTCTTGAAAAGTGCGAATCTTAAATACCAAGTTTGGTTTTTAACGACTGTTAATTTTGAATTATGCCTTTATAGAAACGCACAGCGCGCGCGAGTACACACACGCACACACACATACACACACAGCCCAACATTTTTGGTCAGAGTGACCTCAAAATATACATTTGTAGCGAAACCCCTCAAACCCCCTCCCTCGAATGTTTGGGTAAAATTAAAAACTTCCCCAACTAACTTCAGGTCAGACATCTCATTTACTGTCACACGATGTCGTTCCACTCTTCTCAATGCCACCTTTGTGCCTTTCGTTTGGTCGGACTTTACGGCGACACAGTACTAATAGAATAGGGATTCCTTGGGTGATAGACAAACCGAACATTACAATAAGAGAGTGGGATAAACCCTGTTTCCCTCTTTCGGATCCCTGATATAGGTGGAAGAGAAAGTAAACAAAAATCTGATTATTCCGTTCACATTACTTTATCTAAATTTCTGCAACAAATTATTAATAAAAAGCTTATTCTTCCATTTACTTCATGCTAATAGAGAAAAAATGAGTAAAAATGATCTTATTACTTGCTTCCTTGTAAGTAGAAGGGAAATAAGCGAGTACCATAAGCTAAAGCGATAGTCAAAGCTTTTAAAACCTGGTTCTAGTAACTGAAGTTCCTTTGTTTCTATGGTCAGGAGATGAAAAATTCCTGTATATGAAAAGTATAAGTATTTTAAAACTGAAACCAATAACAAGGAATATCTCAAAAATTGTCAACTTCAGAAAAGAATTTTATATGACATACAAAGTCCTGTATTTTAATGAGATCTACATTTTGTGTAGTAAGTTTCTGTCTATTTCTTACGCCTTACTAGCCATGCCAAATACCGCAAAATTCCTCCAGAATAAAGATTCTTTAGAGGCTATTCCCAAAAAATTCAAGATATAAATTTTATTTGTCATGTAAACATCTTTAATATATTTTAATCAAAATCGTTAGCCATTTTTGTGAAATCAAAATTTTCGAAAATGTTTTCATGTAAAGGGTAGTTGGAGGTGAGGAGGGGATTTTCTTGAAAAATGTTTGTGTCGCATCCTTGTAAGATACTGAAGTTAAATAACACGTTTGGTATTTAACGGACTTTTCGGTTTTGAGCTATGCTGTCCACAGACACACACCGACAGATGTACAAAAGGACATTTTTCTTTTTTGGATTAAGGGGATGTTTAAAACACATATTACCGAGATTTCACCGGTATGGAATTTTTGGATGCAATACAACACCTTCTCTATACACTACGTACATAATACGTGTAGAAAAAGTAAAAAGGCAAAAAGCCAACGAGGACCAAAGACTAGTCATTCGTATTCAAACTCCAACAAGAAGAAGCACTACTTGTTCGAAAGACAGACAAGCTGTTGATTAATATTCAACCTTGTTTATAAACAAGAACTGTTGTAAACTTGTAGGGTTTGAGCTTTAAGTGTACAGAGCCTACTTGTTGCACCACTTCAGGGAGCGATTTTGCTGACGAAAGTTCAAGATGTTCGCCAACTCCGTGAGGTTCTGCTTTTTATTTAGCAGTGAACCTCAAATGTAGATTTGCGCAGAATAGTGTTGGTTTGGAAAGGAGGCAACTGATTAGGAAATTGCTCGGAAAAGTTTACAAGCACTCAAACAAGTTCCGCTAGAATTAACAGCTACTGCCTAATTATCTTAGCAAATGCGCATTGCTGTGCAAAGAATAGCTCTGCCAAGAGCAGTAAGTGGATCAAATAAGGTGTGAAACACCTGCAAACCGCCCAGTTCATAACTAAAGTACGATATGAGATCTACTTTATTTTGACACCAAAATTAATGTCGTATTAGATTAATAATGGTGTTATGAGTACAAATACTATGGTTAAAGAAGGATGGGCATTTCAGTTGGAAAAAAATATTTTACTGTCATTATGTAGACAACATTAGCGTTACCAAAATGATAAGTTTTGTATTTTTTGGCTGAATTAATAATACCAAACATATATTTCCTCATTTAGAATTATCATTATACAAGATAAGGAGGATGTTAACTATATTGATAGAAAATTAAAAGAAATATCTGATAGGTTCCATTCACACAACTTTATCCGTTCTGCAAAACAATCTGCTTTTACAAAACTTATTATTTTATGCAGAAATGATTATATTACTTAAGTTATTTATAAGTAGAAGGGAATTAAAGGACTAAACTAGGCTAAAGCAACAGTAAACGCCTGACTTTATGCGATTGCCATTTACATTCGGTTCCCTGTCCATTGCCAGGAGTAAAACAAAAGAAATGTGAAACGGCTGTGAACTTCCTGTTTGAAAATAAATATTTTAAAATTGGAACTAATAAATCGGAAATGGTTAGGTCTAAAAAAGCAGTATATGATCAAGGTAAATGGTGTATTTTGACGAGATGTACATTTTTTGTAGAGTAAGCTTTTGTTCTATCTCTTACGGTTTACCAGTTGTGCAAAAGTCATCGAAAATGAAGGGGTTATTCCCAAGAAACTCGGATATACATTTTATTTTATATATAAGTATCTCTAATATACGGAATTGTAATAAACATTGTTAGAGCCAATTTTTGAGAAAATCGAAAGATGTTTCATGTAAAAGGTATTTCTGGTGTTGCATTTTTCTAAAAATGTTCGATCGCACCCTTGAAAAATATTGAACTTAAATACAAACTTTTCGGTTTTGAGTTATCCTGACTACAGACGCAAATATATACATATTTCACACCTTTTTTTAAAAATTCTTTATTTTGGGGTCAGGTTGTCAGAACATGTTTCCAGTGAAATCTCGGTATAGAATTTATCGGTTGAATACATACTTTCTTTACTACTATGTAGATTGTACATAGGTGCCAGAGAAAGTAAGAAAATTATATTCTGGTATCTTCAAAACGTGTATTTCTGGAGAAATCTCGGTATCGAAGTTTTGGGTTCAAAACAATTCCTTTTCCACCCACTGTGTACATTGTACTAATGTGCAAGTGGAAAACAATGTGAACAATGGGAAATGTAATAAATGTAAACAAACCAGTATATGTGTATGTATGTGTGGAGTGTGTTGGTGAAAACTTTGAAGATTTTAACATACAAAGGGACAAATAAAAAAAGGGATGTTTAAATATTTATGCTCTCTTATACATTAGGATGCTACAGTGCCACTTCAGGAATATATAAATGAAGATATCGCTATATACTGATATGATGTCAAGCTGTAATCTAATAAAATAAAAAAAGAAAACTTTGAATGGTACGTATATGGAGCAGAAGTTTGGACAATGACGACGAGAATACAAAATAAAGTAAGAATGTGGAATTAGTTTATATGCGAATATGTCTATAGCTAACACGGGAAAACAAAGTCCGCAATGATGAGGCGTGGAGAGGGATGAATATGACTTGTTCCATTACAACATTACACTGGTAAGGAAATGTAAATAAAATGGCTGAAACAAGATGGCTAAAGATAATTTTAAGATGGCAGCCAATAGGAAGAAGGAAGAGAAGAACACGAGAATATCATGTGAAAATATTTGGAGAAAGTTATAGAAGAGCGAAGTCTACGGCAACAACAGAGAAATATAGAGAGAGGAAATAGGAATAATGCTGTAGAAGAAGAAACAATGGGGAAATAGAGAAATAACTGCTCTAAATAGTTATATGGATAAGTTCAACATCTGTTGCTGAGTAAGAAGTTATTAGTAAAGTTACGTTAGAAAAAAGAGCTTGAAATCATAACAGTTTAATGTAATTAAATTCCGAGACGCTCAAGAAGCAGTAATTTACTAAGCTAAAGCTAAATTCATTATGAGCTCAATAAGTTGTAAAAATCAAAGGTTGTTGGGGGGAAAAAAAAATGTCGGCAGATTAACGAAAAAAAAAATCCTATGGACGTCCGGCACATTGGCGACACTGATATCTGGCAAGTGGCACTGGCGTTAACGAATAAATAATAGTTGGTGTTGAAAAGGCACGTAAGCCATTTATAAACTTTAACAAAGGATAAGGATGCTTAGAATCGTACAGTCAAAGAGATGTGTCTAAAATAACAATGTGAACTGCAAAATTTGCCAGCATAGAACACAGGAACTGTGGTGAGATTGGTCGTATTATTATGTAGGCGGTACCTACTTAGGTTAATACGTATATGCATTGTTAAAACAAGACGCATATACGCACATTCTCTCTCTCCCGTTTGCTTCTTGCGAATCGTTACTCTGTTGCGCTTCGAGTTACTCTTGCTTCAGTAATTGTAGCTTAGTGCTAGGTTCATCATCGGATATCGGTAACTGAGTTGCTGTATAGCAGTTCAGCGAGTTACGGCAACTATATTTACTTTTATTATACGACGGGAACAACATTTGCCAACAGTGTAAAGCTCTGAATACTCTAAAAGTTCGCAGATTTAATACGACGCAGCTGTAACTCAGGGGAAGTTTATTATTCATCTTATAGCATTCGGAAACTTGTTCCAAATAGATCAGTTATTAGCCTCCATTAAGTATTCACATAAATTTCATTTTTTCCATTCTTGTCACACCCACGCATACTCTGAGAGAAAAGGCTCAACGATTGGTGCATTTAACAGCAGTTCAATGCTGTTTTTCCAATATATTGAATATGATTTAAAATATATTATATTGAAATTGTTATTTTTAAGAATTTGTTTTTATATTCGAACAAATTCTGTCAGTTCAGAAGTAAGCTGATTGTTTATGGGTAAATGCTTTGTGATAACGGACATATGATACCTTTTACCAAATTTCGAAGTTATTCTAAGTTTTTGATATTGAAATCGTTTTCGCTGCTGATAATTGAAATATTTTTCTGTCCAATTTTTACGATCATTTTATTAATGCGAACTAGTTCAACCTTCACTTCGACTTCGCTAAATTCAGACGGGCATCTACACTAATGTGATCTAATTCATCTCTCTCTGTGACTTCACTTAGTTCACATGGTCACTTCACTAATATGATCCAGTTCAACTTTCAATGCGACTTCACTTGGTTTATACGGTCACTTCTCTAATGTGGTATATTTCAACTTTCATTGTGACTTCTCTTAGTTCACACGTCACCCACTAATGTGATCTACTTCAACTTTCACTATGACTTCACCTGGTTCATAGAATCACTTCACTAATATGATGTAGTTCAACTTTCACTTTGACTTTACTTGGTTCATATGACCACTTCACTAATGTAACCTAGTTGAACTTTCAATGTGACTTCACTTAGTTGACACGGTCAGTACACTAATGTGATGTACTCATCCCTCTCTGTGACTTCACTTAGTTCCCATGGCAACTTCACTAATGTGGTATAGTTCAACTTTCAACGTGCCTTCACTTGATTCATTCGGCCACTTCAGTAATGCCTTCTAGTTCAACTTCCACTGTAACTTGACTTGGTTCATACGGCCACTTCATTAATGTCATCTAGTTCAACTTCCACTGTAACTTCTCTTGGTTTACACGATCACTTCGCTAATGTGGTATAGTTCAACTTTCATTCTGACTTTACATGGTTCACACGGTCACTTCAATAATGCGATCTAGTTCAACTTTCAATGTAACTTCTCTTATTTGACACGGTCACTTCACTGTGATCTTGTTCAGTTTCATTGTGACTTCACATAGTGATACGGCCACTTCATTAATGTGATCTATTTTGATTTTCCCTGCCAGGCGCTGCGTAAGCTATAGAGGCGTGAGGCAAGGCTGATTTCGTCACCATTACTATGTAATCTCTTTGTGGATGATGTTGCTAGCAGAAAATATGGACACATCAGTATTGAGAGATTTATGTATAAATTCCAATACTTTTATACACAGATGATGTTTTAGTGGTGTACTCTACGACAGATAACGGACTGCAACGAGGACTGGATAGGCTTAGGAATTATTGTGACGAATGAATACTTTCAGTTAATGTAATAAAGACTAAAGCAGTGATCTTCAAAAATGGTCCGGTTTATAGCAGGGAGGGATGCTGGACATATGCAGGACCCGACGCTGGACAACGTTAAAGTGTTTGTTTACTTGGACTCAAATGTACGGTATTCGGAAAATTGACGAAGCACGTACATCGCAAAATACAAAGCAACGATAAAAGCAGCGAAAGCTCTCCGGATACGTTGCAGAATTCCAGATACATCCGTAACCTTCCTGGAAATTTTATATTTAGCGACAATCAGATTCACGATGACGTATGGAAGAGAAATGTAACACATGGAAGAGTGGGAATAAACAGGAACTCTGGACCAAGTGAGATCACGATTTTTGAAGGGAATTTTGGGGGGTAGGGAGGGTATGACCAACTGCAGAATAATCAGGCAAATCGGGGCGCATAGTGAAACGATAGGAGTGCAAAATTAGGTAAGCTAGATATTGAATGAGAAGCGTTTATACACAGCATCCTTTAGTAGGACAATCTGTTACCGTGAACAGTTGAGAATCGAAGGAAATTAGACATGACATCAAAATTAAAGAAAAGTTTGGAAAACATTGGGATATGTTACATTTGAATGATGGGACAGGAAAACAGACGGAGTGTTTGAAGAAAGTTTAAGAACCGTCTCTGCGATATTAATAGTCAGCAAATAATTGCGCATTGCAAGGTGGTTCCGTTGGAAGAACAGTCTTGGGGTGCATCAAAACAGGTACCAACCTCATTAGACAGGACCTCACGTGGATTAGACTGGGTTCTTGGTGACTGATAAAAATTGCTGATGGAAATGATATGGGAATCGAGCCCTTTTGTGAGGAGGAAGAGTCGTGGGTGTATATCTAGCAGATGTAGGGGTACGGAGGAATTGAAGGAAAAGTACTTGCCCTGCTCCTTTACCACTTCAAATGGAGAATTAGGGGTATGTTGGAGGTTACTGTCAGATATGGAAGACGCGGAGAAAATAGGTACATTTCTAGTTAAGACAAGACTGCTGAGAATTGAGAAGGCATGGTGGGGAATGAGGTAAAAAGAGCTAATTTATGTCATCTTTTCTCTCCTATCTTTAGTGTTGTATTTATTTCGCTCAAGTGTACTTTGTTTACCTTAAGACACAATACTTCCTCGGAATTGGCTTGCCACTGCTCTGAATGTTTCTATGTTTAAGGTTTTATATTTGAATATGCTTGTCTCTTTATTTTTGTGTGCACTTTATTTCCTTCAATCTTGCTTATTATATGGTGTATGTGACAGCAACTACGGTCCGTGCAACAAAGATCGGTGTATGCATACTGCTATTTAAATAGCTGCATTCATTCGTGTTTCATTCTCTTTTCCTCGCGGGTAGAGGAGCAAGGCACTACTGCGAAACAGCCTCTTCTTCAGTCCATTTCACTGGGATATCGAACACATTTCTCTAATCTCTCGCGGCAGCAGCACTCGCACTGTCGTCACAATCTCACGTGTATAACTGCACATGTTATCTCATTCTAACTCGCCTGCGAGGACGCTCGTTTCCACAACGATTGAAAACACAAAACATTCTAGTGTGTTCTGAAAGCGGAGGAAAAGGAAACTTCTAAAATATTGTGGCGCAGTTGCTTACACAAACAAAGGAGTACATACCGTGGGCACTAGAGGGCTTCTTAGTCGGGCTCGTTCACCGCCTTCCCTAGGCAAGTAGTGGAACGGATCTTCGAGCCAGGAATTGTTAGGGGCTTACGTGTATGGGGGCCTGTAGGTTCCTTTGGATCCTCATCCCTTTCTCTGTGCGAGACTCCCCCTTCCGCTTATAAATAATACTTATAACATTAATTAGCACTTTAGCTCCAATAAGACCCCAATTTTACTTTCTCTGTTACGTATAGTAAGTAGGGGAAGCTTTTATTTCACACACAAATATCTTACACATACAATATTTGATGTACCCTGAATTAAAAAGACACATTTTCAGAAAACTTTTCGTGGTCGTATGTGCGTGCGCACATTTATGGGCAGCATAGCTAAAACTCGAAAGCGCAGTTAAATACAAAACTGGATATTTATTCAGTGTCTTGCAAGAATTAAGCGAAGAGATTTTCAAGAAAATCACACCACTACAAATGAAAAAGATGTTCAAAATGTTTTATTTTTTCACAATTTATTTTTAAAGATTTTGATTAAATAACAAATGCTTAAAATATTTTCACGACAAATAAAACGTATATCTTGAATTTCCTGGGAACAGCTTCCTGGGTCCTCTTCATAACTGACAAACCTAAAGAACTAGACAAAATCTTACTTCATTAAAAAGGTACAACTCGTAAGAGCACAAAATTTATATGGAATGCATTTGCGTAGTTTTCTATTTTCGACGTAGGTTTACGTTCTTATTGGTTTGGATTTTCAAATTCTTATACTTTGGTCAAAGGGAAGTAGTTTTTAGTCTCTCGCTCTTACGCTCTCTTTCTCTCCCTCAACTATGTCTAGATTATTGAATTCCATAATAATCGCATAGTGGCCAGCTCTTAAAGGATTGAATGTCATCCCCTTTTAGTATGAGGTCCACAACAAAATAAGACAATTTCTGCAAATGAATAATTTGTGCAAGAGTGATTAGAGAAACTCATGTGGGTGCGCACATCAATTTTTACTTTCTCTATATGCACTATGTACATAGTGAATAGAGAAGGTATTGCACTCCACCTAAAAATTCGATACCGAGATTTCACCGGAATAATATGTTTTAGGGTCCCCTGTGTCCAAAAAAAGCATTTTCAGAAAAAGGTCCGCGTGTGTGTGCACGTGTGTCCATGTGTCCGTGTGCTTGTGAACAGGATAACTAAAAAACGAAAAGTCGGTAAAATACCAAAGTTGGCATTTAAGTTCAGTATCTTCCAGGGATGCGACACGAAGATTTTGAGAAAAATCCCCCACCCCAATCTACCCTTTACATGGAACGTTTTTCGAAAATTTCGATTTTCTCAAAAATGGCTCTAACGATTTTGATTAAAATATCATATATTAAAGATATTTTACCCGACAACTAAAATGTATATATTGAATTTTTTGGGAATAACCTCTGGAGAGTAGTTTATTCTGGATGAATTTTACGGACTTTTGAATAACTGCTAAACCGTAAGAGATGGAAAAAACTTACTACACGAGAAATGTAGAGCACGTTAAAACACACAATTTATGTTATATACATTTTTTTCGTGGAGTTCATTGTTTTTGTGACATTGCTTATTTTTGGTTTCTGCTATGAAAAACTCGTACATTTTTCATACAGGAATTTGTCAGCTGTTGTCCATACAAACAAAGGAACTTTAGTGACATAGCAACCAGCTTTTGATTAACGCTTTAACCTATGGTACTCCCTCATTTCACCTCTACTTACAAGGAAGCAAGTAATATGGCTATTTCTGCTAATATTTTACTGATTAGCATGAAGTAAATAGAAGTATAAGCTTTTTAGGAATAATTTGTTGCAGGGATATAGAGACAGTCATGTGAATGGTACACATCAGATTTTTTTTCATGTTGCATGTCTTACAAAACCTCTTACCTTGAGTATAAACATGTTGTATGTGTGAAAACAAAAAGTGTAGTATTGGCAAACAAAGACAATAAAACACACAAGTGTAATGCTTGGAGCGTGGTGCGGATAAAGGAGTATGGACCGTGACTGGCGGGCAGTCTAACTATATTGTTCTTTGTGCGAGGAAGCTGCCGCCGCGGGCTAATGAACTGGCTTTGTATAGAGAGGCCCCCCGGGGGGCTGCGACACTTCAGCTGGACCTTAGCTCTACATTTTATTACTGAAATGTTTCCTTCAAACCAACCATGCATATCACACACATTGAAAGGGAGAGTCATATTTGAAAAAATCGAGCTTTTGGCCGAATCATTGCCATGTTCATTAAATAGCACACTGCACTTCTCCGATTGTATTATTAAGTGCGAAATTCCTCTCCCTCCCCCCCTCCCTCCATGCCTCTCTCTGCTATGTATTTTGCCTAGAATTTTAAAAACGCTATTTAAAATAAATGTGCCTTACTGATGGATAACAAATAGGTATTCGATCGAGACAAGACATTTTACCATAGTAAATAAAAAAAAAAAAATAAAATAGAAGTTCTAGAACAAGAATAGTATAACAGGATAGCTGGGTAGTTGTAGAATAATTTGTATTATGCTAATAAACTTTGTAAGTTTATAAAACAGAAGAATATTTATGAGCTTTGGTTACACTGAAATTATCAAATAATTATATACAAATCAAGTTTATATTTTACTTCTTGCTATAAACGTTTTTAGTCGGAATTTATTCTTTATACGTTTAGTAATCAGAAATAAACTTAAGTGAATCGAGTAAATTAAACGTTTCAACATAACCGTTTTCACAGTTTTATATATAAAACTCGGGCACGACTAAATTGATGGTGTAGCGGAGACGGCGAAGTAAGTCATTTCTATATAATTATATCCGAAGATATAATTTCTGATGAACAATCCCTAGTATTGGAGTATAAACTGATACTACTCCAGGACGATTAAATCAAAAGGGTTACCGTGTTAAGCATATGCGCATTCTGCTATTCGACGTGATGGGATGTTTAACACAAGGCCTTCCGCATCTCCATTGTGTTGCTGTCTTGAAAGAGAGAGAGAGAGTGAAATAGAGAGCGAAATGAAGAGGGAGAGAAAGAGAGGATGGAGAGAAAAGTCAAATATTATAAAATTTAAACCAATAACAAAAACTACTCCAAAAATTTTTACTCCACAAAAATAAATGACTAAATAAATAAAAAAAATATTGAACATAAACTGTGTGATTTGACGAAATCTACATTTTTGTATAGTATGTTTTTGTCTCTCTCTTACGGTTTATCAATTTTGCAAAAGTCATCCATATTAAAGAAGGCTTCCCAGGCTATATCTAGTAAGTTCAAAATGCACTTTTATTTGTGATGAAAATATCTTAAACGTATAGTAGTTTAATCAAAATCGTTAGTGTCATTTTTGAGAAAATATCCATTGAAAGAATCCTTTAGGTTCGGAAATTTTCTTGAAAAATCTTCGTGCTGCATCATTGAAAGATGATGAACTTAAATAATGAGTATGCTTTTTAACGAACTTTTCGCTTTTAAGTTAAGTTGTTCAGACACACCTACACACATAGATATTTTTTCTAGAAAATTACTTTTGTATCAGGGAACTGAAAGAATATGTTTCCGGTGAAACTTCAGTATCGAATTTTTGGATGGGATATAGTACCCTCTCTTATCTACTGTAGTCGCCCTCCGTGGTGTAACTTCATATACCCAAAATCGCGGGTTCAAACACGACGGAGGACGTTGGATTTCTTGGGGGTGTAAAAATCCTTAGCATGGCTTACTTCGGAAGAGAAGTAAAGCCGTTGGTCCGGTTTCGTAAATTTATGGCATGTAAAAGAACCTCAAGCCTAATAGAGAGGCCTCTGAGCAAAATTAAGCTGTCTTTCATGTCTAATTTAAAATGCGACACTGAGAACCACAGCAGTTAAAAAGCGTCCATAAATAACACGCCATTTGCATTTTATTTTACCTATTGTGTGGATAATACATGGCAGAGAAAATGAAAACGAAAGTATGATTTGATATATTCACACGACTATCTCTCTCTACTCATCTACAAGCCTTATTTAAACAAGATTATTAATGTATCTATGTCTTGTTTGAATAGAAGTCATCCAGAATTTAGAGATGTTATTCTCTTAAAATTCAAGATATACATTCTATTTGGGATGAAAGGCCTTAGATATAAGTATTTCAACAAAATCATTACAAGGTTTGGGATGAAGGGATTTTCTTGAAAATTGTCGTATCTTATACGTGAAAAACGGTGAACTTAAATACTAAGCCTGTTACTTAGCGTACTTTTCGTTTTTGAGTTATGTTATTCACAAACACACACTGTATGTATGTTTGACATTTTTTATAGTAGAATGTGTAACTTGGTACACTTACCCTTGTTCACAGGAGTTGTGAGAAACGACGTTGTGACGTGAGTACGTAGCAAGATCAGTTATCTTTGGACATGCCTTGTTCTAGACTTGCGTAGACACACACACATGCACCCGCTCTTTCAAGAGGATCCTTCACTATGTTCACTTTCATGGTGTCGTGAACGACTTAACTCAAAACGGGGAGTCTAATTAATATCAAACTTGATATTAATAGTTAATATCTTTCAAATATGCAACTCGAAAATTATAAAACAACTTCCCCACCCCTTTGCATGGAACTATTTTAAAATGTTTTATTTTCTCTAAAGTACTAACGACGATTCGTTTATTTTAAAATAATGAAGTCTATATTTTAACTCTCCCAAGATTTAGAATAATTTTCCATGAAAAGGGTAAAACGGCGATAAAAATATAGGAAGCGTGCTGCTTCAGAAGTAAGGAACAGTTTGAAAAGACGAAACAAAATTGAGTTTTTACAGTTTACGAGATTCTTCAATACACGTATATCTCAAAGTAGTTTTGGATGATTAATATTAATTAAAATATAGTAATAAATGAATTTGAATTAAAATATTGGTTGGATACAAATGACTTCCATGAGAAAGAAACATTGGTAGTCGTTGCTATGTAGCTTTTCATTGTTTTATAAACAAAGTTTGTTGCTGTGGGGACATTATCTGTAGTATTCTAATTATAATCGATTTGACAATTTTACTATGGAGAAAGTTATGGCAGAGGGCAGAGAAATAGAAGAATCTGTAAAAGTATAAACTAGGTACGAGTCCGTGTACAATGCATTGATGTATATCTGATGAGTTACACTCACATTACTTTCTCTATCTGTTCCACAAACAAACTTCTTGCAAAAGATTATTGTTCTTTCTACACATGCTAATCGAGATAAGCATTAGCAGAATGTTCTTATTACTAGTTCCTTATAAGTAGAAGGAAACTAAGGGAACACATTTGCGACAGTCAAATGTTTTAAAAACTGTCGTTATGCGATTGGCATTGCAAATCGCTTCTTTGTTTGGCAGGAGTAGAACAAAAGAAAAACAGGCACTTACTTCGTATCTGAGAAAAGTATAAGTACTTTACATTGAAGTCAATAACAAGGAATATATCGGAAATGGTTACCTCCACAACAAAATGTAAATGACATCATAAATTGTGTTTTGATGACGAGATCTACATTTTTGTGTAGTACGTTTTTGTCTATCTCTTACAGTTTTATGGTCATGCAAAATTCTACAAAAATCAACCAGAATAAAGTGCTCTTCAGAAGTTATTCCCAGAAAATTCAAAATTTACATTTTATTTGTGTTGTGAATAACCTTAATATACGGTATTTTAATCAAAATCTTGAGACCATTTTTGAGAAAAACAGAATTTTAAACACTTTTCCATGTAAGTTTGGGGTGGGGGATTTTCTTGAAAATCTTCGTGTCGCATCCTTGAAGGTAATAAAATTAAATACCAGGTATTTTAAGGTCTTTTAGCTTTTGAGCTATGCTGACAACACACAGACACACAAACGGACCATTTTCTTTCTTTTTCTTTTTTTTTTTTGGCGGGGGGGGGTCAGGAAATCTTAAAACATATATTTCCAGTAGAATATCGGTAATGTATTTTTAGGTGAATACAATACCTTCTCTATATTATGTACAGTCATGGAAAAAATTATTGAGCTCTGTAACCTTTCAAAGTATCGCTTCGCCTCACGGACGCACACAAAGTTACACAAGCTGGATTTACACGTGGACGTGCGCTATGCTACAAAATATGCTTTTATACAGCGAGTTAAGACGTAGTTTATTGCTTTATAACATAAAATAGCAACCGGGAACAACCAAAAAAATGATTTGTTAACATGCACAAAAGCATTAGAAAATAAACCCAACCTTGATAGTTGAGGAGTCCGCTACAGTTCTTTATAAACAGGGACAAGAATACTCAGAGTAGGAATGGCGTGCTCCGTTTGAAACTCAGTGTGCTACCTAGCGTTGGTTGAGCCCAATAAGCTGTTTACATTCTTTTTATTATTTTGTTTTTTAGTTCAGATTGGTATTCTTTACAACCGATTTAGATTACGTTATATAAATCATTCACTCTGTGAGATCTTTTATTTGCTGCTTTCGAAAACTAAAAAAATAAAGAATACCACTGTAACCTGATCTCCGGTTGTATTTAAATGCAACAAAAAGAACAATAAAACAAGAGAAACAAATTCTAATACTTTGTGTGGTCCCCATTTTTTGCTATCACTGCCCTCAATTTTTGGGGCATGGAATTCACTAGCATTTGAAAATAAGTAATGTCTTCTGCTAGTGAATCCCAAGTGTCTGTCATGTCATACCAGAGTTGTGTAGCATTATTCAATCTTGAACCTCGAGAAAGCCTCTGCTTTACTTTCGTCCAAACATGTTCAATTGGGTTGAGATCTGCTGACTTTGTAGGACACGGCATGTGTTCTGATATTCGTGTGCTCCGAAAACTACTTTTGAACTTTGGTCGACTTTTGGACCGACTGATTATCCTGTTGGAATTTAATAATACCTTCTTGGGTAGATGGAAGCAGAAAATGTTCTAAAATTTCAGAATAGGTTTCCTTATTCAGCTTTCTATGATCACGTTCCAGCATACCTGCACCTTCCCGAGATATCTACGCCTAAGCAGTAACGCTCGTTTGACCACTTCTTGCAGTTATTGCAACATTTATCAAGGAAATTCTGCAGGAGAAACATGAGTATGGAAAAATAATGATGTCAAATCAAAATAGAGATGACTCAAAATAAGTAATTAAATAGGAAAAATGAACACCATGGTGTCATCGTCTCTTGAAGTAATGCCTCCAGCAGTTCCAAGAGACGTAATATGACGGGAAGTGGGCTTTTTAGTTGGTGAAAATCCAATTCCCACACAGAGTGGTGTCTTGAAAAGATTTTCCTCTACTATATATAGTACTTGATATGATATGCGTTATTTGGTCACTCTTTATATATATATATATATATATATATAAATAGGTCGTCTCCTTAGCGCGGTGGTAGCGTTGCTACTTACCAAGCGGGAGACCTGGGTTCGATCCCCAGTACCGGCGTGGGGATTTTTCCCCCGCTGGGAGACCTGGCCCGGGGTGCACTCAGCCTCGTAAGGTCCCTGGGGGGCCAATTGAGGAGCTACTTGATGGAGAAGTAGCGGCTCCAGGTCATGAGAACCGCATTAACCGGCCGGGGGGGATTCGAGGCGCTGACCACGTCTCACCCTCCAATACTGCACCCCATCCTTGACGTCTGTAGTGGACCGAGATGGGGGACGCAGCGGCCGGGCGGTAGGCCAAGGTTCCCCGTGAGCTGTCGTGCCATGGAGTAAAGTAATATATAAATAAAGAAAAACACTCCTTGCACGAGTGACCAAATGACTCATATCATATCGAGTACCACTAGGCCTGTAAACAAATGCAGGAGAATTGACATCTACAGTAGAACGTCGGAAAAAACTACTTCGCTCCAATCGAAGTTCTGGTACTGTACAGTATGCCAATCTGTCAATTGTGGACTTCAGTTAGCACTTTCTTTGAGGCTACACGTCTACGTCGCATTTCGGTATCTTTACAACGGTTGCTAATCGTCCGTGCGCTACCCGGGAATAAAGATAAAGCCTTGTATTTAGCGGCCGTCAGAAACGGATCTCCTTCAACCTCTGCCATGAGAGACATGTCTTCATTCTCGGTAGATACACGCGAGCGACCGGTGCTCTTCCTTGCAGCTCTTCTTTACGATATAACTTTGCCCACTTCCTCTCAGTGGACTGTGGAACATCACAAATGCCGTATAACCCTGTAAAACCAGTGAGAACAGCAGAACGTTTATCAACGGCCTCTACCACTTCTAAAGTATGAATGAATGCGTCGTTGTAGTAGTCATTGAGGACCTCTTTCTGTGACTAATGGAACCAAGCACAAACATTTGATCAACACAGAAAAAAACACTAACGACAAAGGAATCAAACTTATCAGCAGTAGTTGCAAACTTTGGCTATTATACATAATATATATCTACATATTATCTAATATACTCAAATTATAACTAATACAGCGACAACTCTGTATTAGTATAAATTAAGAATGTGAAATAGAAATTATGATAGAAGAAACAACATAAATGGGGGGGGAGTAATGCTGTTTCAGAGGTTTGAACTTAGGTTCGGTAATTTTCTAAGCGATTGCGTTATCTCTGAGCTATATTTGCTTGCGTCAAAAAGCCCTCTGCTGTCACATTCATATATGCGCTGTAATACTAGACATGGCTCTCATGATACCGTGATTCTTTTATTGTATTCAGGGTACTTCATGGCTTCTGAACCAGCTCATTGGTTAATACCTATATGTATAACTACCAATGAATACAGCATCAGGTAGAAACATTTTGGGTGTGTTTACTAATTGGCTAACGAAGACACAGCCTGTTAACGTGTTCGACAGGCGATGTCGCAGACACTGTTAGGGAAGTCTAGCTGCATATTGGAAATAGCAACAAGTATAAACCTCGCTGCGATACGGAGTGGGACTTTGAAATATTCTGCTCTCAGAGTGCCCTCAATCATTTTTTCCATGACTGTACATAGTACGTATAGAGAAGGTAAAATGGTTACGCAACTATTTTACTTACCACATGTGTGCTTTTTTAAGTCCAAATCAATTTTGGATTTTATTTTGTTTCTGTTGCAATCAGGTTAGACGTGGGAATGTTAACTTATATCCTGTAGCAACAATATCGGTAAGTAGTAGAAATTAGTCATAACGTTCAAAATATGTTTACGTAATTCTGGGAATAGCCTATTAAGTCCAGTTAATTCGTAAGGAATTAATTACAATCTTGTATAACAGACACACGTTAAGCGATAGACGAAAACCTACTCTGCAAAAGATATAAACCACAAAATCCCAAATAATATATGTTTTTTTTAAGTAACTCATTTTCTAGCCATTCATTATTGTTCAAATGGCTGAAAGCTTTTGCACTATTTTAAAGTCCTCTCGATTTTCCGTTGTTCTGCAAAAAAAAAAAAAACAAAAAAAAAACGTTTTTTTTGGGTAGTGTTTAACGTCCGCTTTAACTACTAATGGCACCGCAGGCGGTGACACTGATGATACATGAATGATGATGGAGCACCGGTGGAATGCGATGGCGGGGGAAACCGGAGTACCCGGAGGAAACCCGCCCCAGCGCCGCTTTGTCCACCACAAATCTCGCATGCGGTCGCTTGGGATCGAACCCCGGCCGTCTAGGTGAGAGGCTAGTGGTCTAACCACTCGGCCACGGCGCGGCCTAAACAGAATGTATGGATAAAGTTACATAGATATAAAATAGTTTTTCCTAAGAAGAGCTTGTATAGACGTAGTAAAGAATTAATGATAGAGAAACTCGTGTGAATGTAATAGTCAGAATTTTACGTTCTTAGAGGTAAATCAGCAGTGTCAAATTTTATAGAAATAAAATTATAGGTCAACGGTAAAATTTTGTTACTAGCAATTAATATAAGTAATTATTCATTAATATCCCTCTATGCAACAAAACCTGTGATTGTGAACGAACTCCCAAATTTACCCTGCAGCAGATGAAGCGTTCAAAGGAAGTAGGCGTACGCTATGGATATTCGACAGCGCTTCAGAACAAGTTTATCACAAGGGAGCTGAACTGGAAACAGCCGACCTCTAGAGAGACAGAGAAAAAAGGTGTTTTATCAAACTGGGGTGCAGAAGCCGTAAACTGCTATGGCCTCAAGTGGGAGCAACCTTGCATTATAAAGGTGAAACACGGCCATAAAGGTGAGATAGACGCACTTGTAAGGGCCGTCTTTCGTTTGATGACATTTATAGTTCCTCCACGTTCTCGGTCAGCTCTGGAACTTCATATTGTTAAAAGTACATCGCATGAAGCGCAGCAGTTTATGTTGGTACCCTTCCTCTGCCAGAGTGGTCTCCTATGTTCCTTATCTCTCCCAAAATACTACCAAGCTGCCGAAAGGTAACATTACAAGTTGGTTGGCCATGTTCTCACTAGTGGAGTACCACTAAAGCAATTTTGGGGCAAACGTAAAATATAACAAAAAAAATCTTGTGGGTCCCATTCACATGACTTTCTCCACATCTCTGCAACAAATTATTGTTAAAAAGCTATTGCTTCTATTTCCTTCATGATAATTGAGAAAAAAATTACCAGAGATAGTCTTATCACTTGCTTCCTTGTAAGTAGAAGCGAAATAAGGAGGGTACCAAAGGTTAAAGTGATAGTCATAAGCTGATTGCTATGTGCCTGAAGTTCCTTTGTTTGTATGGACACGAGTTGACAAATTTCTATATGAGAAAGTGTAAGTTTTTCAAAGCTGAAACCAAAAACGAGAAATATCTAAAAAAAAAAAAAAAAAAAACGATCAACTCCACGAAAAAAAAATGTATATAACATAAATTCTCTGTTTAAATGTGCACTACATATTTCATGTAGTAAGCTTTTGTCTATCCCTTACGGTTTAGCATTTATACAAAATTCCGTAAAGTTCATCTAGAATAAAGAGGTCTTCAGAGGCTATTTCCAGAAAATTCAAGATATACAGTTTATTTGTGATGGAAATGGCTTAAATAAGTGGCATTTTATTCAACATCGTTACAGCCATTTTTTATAAAATAAAATTTTCGAAAAAAGTTCCATGTAAAGGGTAGCTGGGGGTGGGGGGATTTTCTTGAAAATCTTCGTGTTGCATCCTTGCAGGATACCAAACTTAAATACACACACGCACACACACACGGACCTTTTTTATGGATTCGGGGGGGGGGGCACAAAAACATGTATTTCCGGTGAAATCTCGAATTTTTGGGTGCATTACAATACCTTCTCTATACACTATATGCATAGTACGTGTAGAGAAAGAAGAATTTTGAAGCAAAAATGGAAGTTAGGAACTTTTTCCTTCTTTCTTTTAAACATTGTAATTTTATGTAGCACTATCGATTGCTTAAAGTTGGTTCTTTGTGGCAGACCCATGATGGCAATAGCTTTAACCTTTGCCTCCATATCCCTAATAGAAAGATTTCATATACATGCCAAACATTTCTAAAACCGCTGCAGTTTTTGTTTTTTTCGGGGAGGTCAGTATATTCTCTTCTATGAAGGAAGCGCCCTTCTCTAAACATCCTTAGGTTATTTAGCACTCAAGTTATAATATACGGGGGAAAATCTGCTATGTTAAATTCACATGCTTTTCTCTACCTATTCTGTGACATTCTTACAAAACCGGATTACCTTCTCTACCCGTACAATGTACATAGTGGATAGAGAAGGTATTGATTGTATTCCACCCAAAACTTCAATATTTATATTTCACCGGAAATACATGTTTTAGGACTCCTGAATCCAAAAAAAAAGCATTTCAGAAAAAAGTCCGTGTGTGTTTGTGCACAGCATAGTTCAAAAACGAAAAGACTTTTAAATACCAAACTTTGTATTCATTTAAGTTTGGTATCTTCAAAGGATCCGCCACGAAGATTTTCAAGAAAATCCCCTCAACCCAAACTAACCTTTACATGGGGAAATTTTTGAAAATGTTGTTTTTCTTAAAAATGCCTCTTAACAATTTTGATTAAAATGCCACCTATTAAAGCCATTTTCATCACAAATAAAATACATATCTTGAATTTTCTGGGAATAGCTTCTGAAGACCAGTTCATTCTGGATAAATGTTGCTGAATTTTGCATAACTAGTAAACCGTAAAAGATAGACAAAAACTTACTACAAAAAAAATATAGATCTCAATAAAATACACAATGTATGTCGTACATATTTTTTCGTGGAGTCTACCGTTTTTCGAGATATTCCTTGTTATTATTTTCATGTATAAAGTACACTTATACTTTTCTCAGACAGGAAGTGTCCGTTTTTCTTCTGTTCTACTCCTTATCAAGCAAGAAGGGATTTTCAATGGCAGTCGTATAACAATAGCTTTTAAAACATTTGACTACCACTTTAGCATGGAGCATTCCTTTAGTTATCTACTACTAAAATGGAACTAAGTAATTTGAACACCCTGCTAATGTTTATCTCGATTAGTATTGTGTAGAAAGAAGAATAATCTTTTGTAAGAAGTTTGTTTGAAGAGCAGCTGGAGAAAGTCATATGAGAGTGTAAAACATCAGATTTTTTTCCATCTCACGTATATAGATAGAAACATGTGCTGAAATACTTTTATTACATACTTCCTTATAGATGCGCGGGAATAAAAGAATATAGTGGGCGACAGCGATAGTCAAATATACAGCTGGTCACTCTGTGATACATTTGACATTTTGTTCCCTTCGCCTGACCAGAAGAAAGAAAAGTTAAAAACGCTCTGCAGTTTCAGAGATGTATAGTATTAAACCAAATCTAGGAGTATTTCGGAAACGGTTAATCCCACAAAAATGTAATTGGAAATTAATTTACTCTCCTTCATTCCTTTGCTATCTTCCAACAAAAACATATATTCTACCGAAGCTTCATTAAAATATTTTTTAATTCAAGCTATCGCATCCCATACATTGTGCGTATTGAGGCGATCTACATCTTGTTATTAGATTTTCTATATCTGTTGTAGAGATATGCACAAGTCATCCAGAATGTACAGGAATGTTTGGCATTTAACCGACTTTTCGTTTTGGAGCTATGCTGTTAAGACATCCAAAGGCTTTTTACCAAAAATGTTTTTTTATATTTAGGGGACCTTAAAACCTTTATTTCCAATGAAATATTGATATCGACTTTTTGGGTGGAATACCATACCTCTATGTATATATATGATAAAGTAAAGGCTCGTTCTCCATCCGTATATTTTAGCAGCAGAATGAGATTTCGTCAAACTGCTGTTGTCTTTCCGTTCTTCGGAAACGTTGCTTTGAAGGAATGCTGTGGGGCAAATAATGAACGTCTTTAAGGGTAAAACCTAGCGGATTAGTCAATTCGTAACAGAAAGTTACGGGATCTGTGGTGAACCACATGGTTCGTTACTAGTGACCTGAAAATCTTTTTCAGTGCTTCGTTTCCATGGAAAATTATATCGGGTTCACAATGATGATAAGATTCTCTTGTGTACAAATGTCTATTATTAGCCATTATTTATGTTAAAATATTTCTTATATCATTTGTAAATTGTTTTCCTCGTAATCTACTACTGCAGAGTAGTCTGTGATAAAGGTAGTTTGCCTTTAATTAAAGTATAAATAATCGCAAGTTGGCCTTTATTGCATGTTAACATTAGACCGTGGATTTGCATATAATTATTAAAGGATCTCGTTCAGTAATTGATTAATTATTTTTCCATTTCCATAGAAATATATAAAAATAATACAAATTATACTTCGTGTATTTGCATATTTTGAAGTTTTAGATGAAAATTCATATTTTGTTTAATTTTGTAAATAATTCCATATTTTGGCTTTTTGTATTTTCCAATTATTTGATACACATTTGTACTTCGAGAAATTAAGTAAGAAATGGGTTTACTGTCCTGAGGAAATGTGGCCTGTATAGGTGTAAATTATCTGACATTGTTCTAAGTGCGATAATTTTGCACTTTAAATCCTCTTTAACAGAAAAGGGGTTAAGAATCTTCAAAATTGTGTTTTAGAAATAGTCTATGAGCCAGGTAGATGGCGCTAATGATATGACTCGTGAACTACAATGGAAAATGTAGGTACACAGTTATTATGATAATGAGTAATTGTTTGCATCTGTACAGAAGGTGGTATCTAAATTAAAAAAAAAACAGCTGGATACTGTTTGAGGAGCTAAGAGTTACTTTTTTATATTTGCCCCGAACGTTCAGTTTTAGCATACCAGGCTGTATTGACGAAAAACAGCGCTCTTTGTCTCCAGAAAATTTAGAGGAGATTGTGTATTGTAGCATGAACTATGGCAAAATCTAAAAGCATTTGCATTAATAAATATGAGTATTTTCCGGTAAAATTGAATTATTTTAGTATTTCTTCCCAACTCCTTTCGTATTCCCATTAATACCACTAAGTTATTTTAGCAATTGAAGTTTTAATCATAGTTCCATAAAGTATTCTTGCTGATAATATCCATATGTAACAGGACAATGTTAATTGTAAAACATTGGGAGTATATGCAATGAGTCATAACATTAAATTCACTTAGTTAAATTTGAGTCTTTACTCAGTATTTTAAAGTTAAGGTAAAAACATTATAAATAATCTTAAAATTTGTAATTAATTTAGGGAAATTTAAATTTATTAGTGCATAATTAGCATATATTTGCAATGTTTTAGTGCATATTTAGATGCATATTTTGAACATTTTAAGGTTATTGAACACACATTTTGGGACTTTATTACATAGGTATTCTTGGTGTAATCCAAGTGGTTACCAAGATACTTGTGAGGTAACAAACATCAATTGACTGTGCAGTGTACTCAGCTTGTATTAAACCTCAGTCAAATTTCAGATTTGGTAATGATTCTGTAAAAAGTATTTTCGTGATTGATTTCTTTAGAGTCAGTATTTTAGGCTGGTCGTCTCCTTAGCGCGATGGTAGCGCAGCTGCTTACCAAGCGGGAGACCGGGGTTCGATCCCCAGTACCGGCGTGGGGATTTTTCACTCAGCCTCGTAAGGTCCCTGGGGGGCCAATTGAGGAGCTACTTGATGGAGAAGTAGCGGCTCCAGGTCATGAGGACTGCATTAACCGGCCGGGGGGACTCGAGGCGCTGACCACGTCTCACCCTCCAATACCCCACCCCATCTATGACGTCTGTAGTGGACCGAGATGGGGGACGCAGCGGCCGGGTGGTAGGCCAAAGTTCCCCGTGAGCTGTCGTGCCATGGAGTTGAGTATTTTAGGTTACCTTTTAGATTACCTTTCATCTGAAGGTCCTGGGATCGCTATTCGGCCGGGGTGTAGAAATTTGCCTTTAATTAGGATTATTCATTAGTACCCTCCAGAGAGTCTGTAGGTGTGATTGTGGGAGTGAATGTGCGTACAAAAAACCACAGTAAGAGTAAAACCACCAATGTTTCAGTCCAAAATCCTTGGATATGACCACACCAGTTAAAACAGAAATGAACAAAAAGATTCATTGCAAAATAGTTGGATGATTTAAAATTGGTTATTGTTTTTCAATGCTCGGATAGGACTGCAGAAGGAGAATGGGAAAAGATGGGATGTCGTCACTGTTTTCCGTCCACAGAAACTTGTGCAAACTTTCGAAGCGTAGCTGAAGAAAAACAACAGGAAAGTTTCTCCAACATCCAAAACATCTGCTGCCTATTCACCGCATTTCCAAGTATCTGATTTTGAAGAATCTGCTACCAGAAGGATGCTTTAGTGATGGTAATAAACGGCTGTGGAGTTTAAAAACATTCTAGGTTTGAAACGAGAATCTCCCAAAGATAGTTATGATAAAATGAGCGTTTCTAATTCTTTTAAGAGGCAATAACAAGTTTACACAATATTACTCTTTGCCGAAATAATTATTGGTGTTTAATTCTTCAGATGTACTGACTTATAAACGAACATAATGTAAACCAATTTGTGAGGTGTGTGATTAAACGTAGATGGCAAGTACCATGAATAATATTAAAAAGGAGTAAATAATTAACTTAGAAAATATACAAATATGGCGGAAAGGAAACTACTAACTACGAGGGCCGTTTTTTTGTTTCAACTTCCGATAGGTAATAAATAAAAGACAAGTCCATAGAAAACAATTATTTTATTACTAAAAGCTTTGTACACTTATGGTTACTTTTCAACATAATCACCGAAAAGATTGAGACATTTATCGTACTTGTGCATAAGCTTTGCAATACCCGCTTCAAAAAATGTTTCCGCCAATGATTTTAAATGAGCATTCACATTGTTTTGAAGATCTTCGTTGGTTTGAAAGTTCTGGCCTCCTAGCCACGCCTTTAGTTCAGGGAAAAGGTACGAGTCGCTGGGTACCAGGTCAGGACTGTACGGCGGATGTTCCAAAATATCCTATTGAAATTGTTCAAGGAGCCGATGGGTTGTGTCAGCAGTGTGTGGACGAGCGTTGTCATGGATCAACACAATTCCTGAAGTCAGCATTCCTCTTCGTTTGTTTTCATTGGCTCTCCGCAACGTCGTAAAGTACGAAGATCTTCAAAACCATGTCAATGCTGATTTGAAATCATTGGCGGCAACACTTTTTTTTAAAGCGGGTGTTGCAAAGCTTGTGCACAGGTACGTTAAGTGCCTCAATCTTTTCGGTGATTATGTTGAAAAGTAACTATAAGTGTACAAAACTTTTAGTAATAAAATAATTGTTTTCTATGAACTTGTCTCTTATTTATGGCCTATCGGAAATCGAAAAAAAAAAAAAGACCCTCGTAGACAATTTACAAATTAGACTCGATGTTACTGTGTTTCAAGCAGTTTATGGCTTGGTAAATTGTATGAAGTAGGTATATAAAGTGGATTTGTTTATTATTGTTGTTGTATCAGTATAGAATGGAGTTTTATTATTATTTTTATTATTATTATTTATTATTATATCCCGCCTTCAACTACAACTGTCATATTGGGGCCTTTTAGGTGTGCATATTGCCTAAGCCGCGCCGTGGCCGAGTGGTCAGACCACACGCCTCTCACCTAGACGGCCCGGGTTCAATCCCAAGCGACCGCATGAGAGATTTGTGGTGGACAAAGCGGTGCAGGGGCGGGTTTTCTCCGGTTTCCCCCGCCATTACATTCCACCGGGGCTCCATCTTTGTATCATCAGTGTCATCGCCTGCGGTGCCAGAGCAGTAAAAGCGGGCGTTAAACACTACCAAAAAAAAAATATTGCCTGTCGATAACGGTGTTAAATGTTGTGGAGTTTTCATTGGATTTATTTATTTATTTTGATTTTATACATTAGAAAAATCTTATGTGTTCCATTTACATCACTTTCTCTAGTGTTTCACAAACACTCTTTCTGTATAAAAGATTATTCTTTCATCTACATTATGGTAATCGAGATTAACATTAGCAGAAATAGCCTTCTTACTTGCTTCCTTGTAGGTAGAAGGAAATAAGGGAATAGACTAGGCTAAAGCGATACTCAAACCTTTTAAATACTCATCCCAATGTGAAACAGTTGAAATTTGGTTCCTGGTTTGTGTTCCCGGGAGTAAAACAAAGGAGAAAAAATACAGGTTGACTTCCCGCTTGAGAAAACCTTTTCCAGTTTAAAATTGAAGTCAGTAACAGGGAATATTTTGGAAACGGTTAACGCTACGAAAATTGTGTATGACATAATTTTTCTGTTTTATTGAAATCTATATTTTTTGTCTGTCCCTTGTGGTTTACCAGCCACACAAAAAGCATCCAGAATGAAGAGGTTTTCAGAGATTATTCCCAGAAAATTCAAGGTATACATTTGGTTTTTTTTTCATGAAAATATCTTAAATGGCATTTTAATCAAAATGTTTTAGAGCCATTTTGAGAAAATCAAATTTTCTAAAAGTGTTCCATGTAAAGCGCAGTTGGTAGTGCGGGATTTTCTTGCAAATCTTCGAGTCACATCTATGGCAGACACCGACCTTATATGCCAAGTTTGATATTTAACGGACCTTTTGTTTTTGAGCAATGCTTCCACTTACACACACAGACATTTATTTAAATATGTTTTTTAATCTGGGGGCCTCAAAACATATTTCCGTAGAGTGCTGTGTATTCTAATATTTGGAATACAATACTTTCTCTATCTACTATATGCATTGTACATACGTGCCAGAGAAAGTAAAAAACACCCACACAAATTCACATTCTCATAGATACTTTCAGACTCTGAGGAAAAGTAAGGAATAATCTTGGCTAGATAAAAAATCCAATTCCCAGCCGGGAATCGAAGCCGAGTTCCTCATACAGTAGGCAGGTACCCTGACTATAAAGTACAGGTATTAAATTACAAATGGCTTGTATAGCTCGTGAATCTTTCTTGAACAATGCCCTCATTTCGAGAATAGTTTCCTCTCCTGCATTTAGTGAACTTATGACTCGTGTTACTTGATACAATAGGCACTGAGGGTCGTCTACCACCGTGGTGAGTTGAATGTAAAGTACTATCCTACTGGAGTGAAACTCTAGGAGACATAAGTTAACCAACTCGTAAGGGACGTTATAAAGGAAAAACATTTCATAGTCAAACTCAGAAGGTGATCGCTAATGTTTATGAATGCTTGAAGGAAGAGGCAGAGAATAAGAATCAGTGCTCTCCTCTTGTTTTTCTAAGAAATCTAAAGATTACGAAGCGAGGACTTTTAAGAAAATCTGCGCACCATATACGATGTGAAAAATGGTTTTAATTTAAATACCTTATATTTAACATATTGTTATGGCTGGAGGTCGAAATTATATGCATTATAAATATTAGGCATATGTGTTTACATCGCTGCACTAAAAATAAGGTAAAATACTCTAAAAGCTTTGTTTAATATGCATTTGAAATAATACACATTATTTCAATTTTCTCACATTTATAATCTTGATGAAGTAATCAAATTATAAATTTATTTTTAGACTTAAACATTAACAAAAGTAATATTTAAAATTAAATTTATTACTCTCTCTCTTTCAATAAAATTTATTTTTAAAATCATTTATGTCTCTCCTTCAGTCTATTTTTGCATTAGTCGTACTTATTGCAATAAGTAAACTATTATTCTTCATAGCTTTTTTTTTTTAAGAAACTTTTTCCTTCTGTCACTTAAAATGCTTTATATGAAGAGAAATATCTCTCTACTTTACACGAAGTCCCAGGAAAGTATTGAAAAGAGGTTATGTCACTTACAGAATAAGCATCTGTTTTTTTGTTTGTTTGTTTTCAATTTTGTTACAAACACACTTTCCTATTTCTCCTGGTATGTCTCCCGCGATAGCTATTTCGTATACCTGCAGGGCAGAAGATAAAGAGATCTCTTTTTCTTCCAAACTGTAATTGTAGCTGGAGTTTTACTAAAGTAGGTCTTAAGAAACATTAATTTACTCTTGGGACTATTCTCATTGCAAGCACTTACTGCAGCAGGGATACTTGCTGCTTCAATTTTTTTTCTCTACACGTACTATGTACATAGTGTATAGAGAAGGTATTGTATTACACCCAAAACTTCAGTACCGAGATTTTACCGGAAATATATACTTTGAGGTCCTCTGAGTCCAAAAAAGCATTTTTAGAAAAATGTTCGTTGTGTCTTTCTGCGAGTGTCTGTTGGCAGCATTGCCCAGAAACAAAAGTCAGTTAAATACCAAGCTTAGTGCTGAAGTTGAGTATCTTCCAAGGATGCGACACGAAGAGTTTAAATAAAATCTTCCCACTCCCAACTACCCTTTACATAGAACATTTTTCGAAAATGTTGATTTTCTCATAAACGACTATAACGATTTTGATTAAATGCCTTACGTTTAAGGTATTTTTAAGACAAACGAAATGTATATCTTGAATTTTCTGTAAATAGCCTCTGAAGACCTCTTCATTCTGGATGACGTTTTTATTGCTGGCAAACCGTAAGAGATAGAGAAAAACTTATTGCACAAAAATGTAGATCTCATTAAAACACAATTTGTATCACACGCATTTTTTGTAGAGTTAATCGTTTTCGAGATATTCTGAATTATTGATTTCAATGTTAAGCCACTTAAACTTTTCTCAGACCGGAAGACATCTTTCTTTTCGTTTGTTGTTTAGTCCTGGTAGGCAAAGAGATTGGAATTGCAATTGTTTCACATAGCGACCGGCTTTTAAAGGACGATTGTCGCTTTAGCCCGTGTATTTTCTTATTTCCCTTCTACTTACAAGGAAGCTAGCAATAATACTAATTCTGCTAATGTTTATCTTGATTAGATGATGTAGATAAAAGAACAGTGTTTTGAAGAAAAAGTGTGCTTGCCGAACAGCTAGAGGACATCATGTGAATGGAACACATTAGATTTTTTCGCTTCTACTTGTAAGGAATCAACTAATACGGGCAATTGCTGCTAATATTTATCTTGACTATCATGAATTATATAGAAGAATACAATTTTTTAAAACTAATTTGTTATAGAGATGTAGAGAAAGTCATGTGAACGTAGCACACAAGATCTTTGTCCACATCATGCAACTTTTTCACATCTTCCAAATGACCACTGTAATATAGAGCTAGTTCTATCCATGTTCCCCATCTCGCGAAAATTGGCTCTGGGGGTAAACGAGTATCTTGTATCATATCAATAAATTTTCGTTCTTGATGGCGCCTTCACAAACACCTTTTTCTCAGAGGAAATTAAGGCATTTTTCTTGTGGAAAATTCGCTCGAATTCCCTGAGCAAACCGATGGAGAGCAAGTGCTTTACAAGCCATATGAACTGCTTTGCCCTACCTGCAAAGCTTTAACAGACTTGAACATATGTGCTGCTGCATCTGTAACTATCACCAAGAGTTTTCGTCATTTTCT
Organism: Hymenopus coronatus; assembly: GCA_030762935.1. Lineage (NCBI taxonomy): Eukaryota > Metazoa > Arthropoda > Insecta > Mantodea > Hymenopodidae > Hymenopus > Hymenopus coronatus. Next base: position 60,033,942 of record CM060882.1, read on the forward strand.
TTAGCAGGCCAAAAAACACGCAATGCATCACGAACAACCCTAGCAATCGCCGTATGGTTGCAGTACCCTGCAGCCAATGAGTAGAGGGTGTTTCTGGTTCAGACTGTCATTTTTCTCACGACAACGTTGGCAATAAATCTCCCACACGAGATTGAGCCGCCGATATCGTCTCATATTTCTTTTATCACCTGAAAAAAACATATTTTATTGAAAAGTAATAAAGATCAGAGGTGTAATTATGGCCTCTCTTTGTGGGGGGAGGGGAAGAAGATTAAAAATGTATATAAAATCTGATGTGTTCCGTACACATGACTTTCTCTACATCCCTGTAACAAATTACTGTTAAAAAGCTTGTTCATGCTAATTGAGAGAAACATTAACAGAAATTGTCCTTATTACTTGGTTCCTTGTAAATTGAAGACAAAACATCTAATGTGTTCCATTCACATGATGGCCTCTAGTTCTTTATTAAACACATATTTTATTCAAAACATTAATCTATTGTCTACATCATGCTAATCAAGATAAACATAAGTAGAATTAGTCTTATTACCAGCTCCTTGTAAGTAGAAGAGAGAGAAAATGCACAGGCTTAAGCAATAGTCTCGTCCTTTAAATGCCGGTCGCTATGTGAAACACCTGAAGTTCCAATCTCTTTACTTGCTAGTAGTAAAAACGAGAAACAAGGAAAAATATGTCTTCCCGTTTGAGAAAAGTTTAAGTGGTTTAAACCTGAAACTAATAATTCGTAATATCTCGAAAACGGTTAAATCTAAAAAAAAAAAAAAAAAAAAAAAAAAAAAAAAAAAAAAAAAAAAAAAAAAAAGCTCATTATATATACTGTATGTTTTAAATAGATCTACATTTTTCTATTGTAAGTTTTTGTATATCTCTTACGGTTTATCAGTTATATAAAAGTCATCCAGAATGAAGAGATCTTCAGAGGCTATTCTTAGAAAATTCAAGATATACATTTCGTTTATCATAAAAAAATCTTGCACTTAAGATGTTTTAATCAAAATCATTAGTTATTTTTGAGAAAATTAAAATTTTCGAAAAAAGTTCCATGTAAATAGTATTATGGGTGGGGGGGTTTCGTATCGCATTCTTGAAAGATACCAAACTTAAACACCAAGCTTAGTATTTATGGTATTTAACGGTATTTTCGTTTTTGAGCTATGCTCTCCACACACACACACACATACATACATGAACTTCTAAAATGCTTTTTTTTATTCAGGGTGTCCCAAAACACGTAGTTTCGGTGAAACCTCGGTATCGAATTTTTGGATGGAATACAATACCTTCTCTATATATTATGTACGTAATACGTGTAGAGAAAGTAATATGTTTCTTGATCGCAAACTAAATAAATCAAACTTCGTGGTACTACAGGCCATACATAAGTTCGCTTCCTCTGAAAACATGTTTGTATAATGCATTTACACTTTTTAAATAATTTACAAGTTTTTATAAAACTCAAAATATTGGGTAGGGGGTTGGGGTATTTGATACATAAATTAATTTCCTTCGATAAATGTTTAAACTTACTTTGACTTACTTTGTCAAGGTAGTTTTCCCTTATTGTTGATTCATCAGGAGCCTTTCGTCCGGAACTTTTTTCCAGGAAAGTTCGAAATTCTACATATTTAATATATTCAAAAGGATGTTTTATGAAAGTAATGCTTTACAGAAATTTTACGAAAAATTATTATTTCCATCATGTCCACTTCTGCTTGTAGGAAATGCTGGTGGTAAGGTTGTTTGGATCTTGGACACATTTTTATCAATAGCATTTCTATGATAAGCTGTTTGCAAATGTTATGAAACTGGAACATTTTGTGGCAGGACACTTATGAAAAGGGTATAAAAATAATATGAGTTTATTTTTGTTAAATGAAACCAACAATCACTAACTTAAAAATCGCATTGATTTTTAAAATATTCTGAGTATACAAAAATAAAACTTTGGCGTGTTTCACACACTTGGTACAATACTTTAGTTCCATCTGTTGTTAGAGCAGGATTTGCATCATTCCACTGTCCAAAAAAAGTAAGCTTTACTGTTCTTCTCCTGTAGTATTAACAATATTCCGTTTCCTCCTGCTCGCACTTCAGAATTTGCGAGTAACAGCACACTAGTTACAAGTTTAAAAGTTATCTGGAAATGACACTTTTTAATTCTCAAGCGGTTTCGTTTGCAACATGAATGCAAATCGTATCGAGTTTTATGATGCAACGGCCGCACCGAACTTTAAAAAGTTCCGGCATCATTGTTGAACGCTATTTAGTTTATGTTAAGCTGTTGAGCAGTATATTTTATATCAGGAAGCGCTAATTGTTGATAGCTATGTTCTCATTTTTCGACACCCTTTTATGGATTTAAAAACCTGATAGCTAACAGTCCTACACAAACAGAGCAATAAAAGGGAAATTTGCTCGATTTTTCTCTTCTTAAAGTATCGTGGTGAAATATTTCTATTTCAAGAATCATTGCTGAAAAAGGAAAGTATATACATATAAACAAATTACAGGGTTAGTACAAAAGAAATAGACAATTTCAAGTGCCTGTAAAACAAAAACTATTAGAGATAGCAACCTAATTATTTTGGAGGTATGTTGAGAAACTGTCAAAGTTTCGTTTGTTACTACTGGTAACGCTGTAGTGTTTTGTTTGTTGTTGCAGAAGCTGAAATGGCGGAAAATCCTGTGGAAAAGACATATTGCGTGTTGGAATTTGCAAGAACGCAATCAGCAACTGTTGTCCAACGACATTTTAGAACACGTTACCACAAAACGCCACCGACTAGACAGTCAATCTACGACTGGTATAGAAAATTCGAGACAGCGGGATGTTTGTGCAAAGGGAAAAGCTCGGGAAGACCAAGAGTTTCGGAAGAAAACGTTGAGCATGTTCGTTCTGCCTACATAAGAAGCCCACAGAAATCGATACCTAGGGCAAGAATGCAATTACAAATTCCACAGCAAACTGTATGGAAAATCTTGCGGAAGTGACTGCACATGATGCCTTACAGATTACAGATGTTGACGTTTCTGAGTGAAGAAGATAAGGTCATACGGCGTGACTTTTGCATCGACATGTTGCGACATGATGAAGACGATGCTGGTTTTTGTGAGCGCATCATTTCATTTTTGTGGTAACGTGTTCTAAAATGTCGTTGGACAACAGCTGCTGATTGCGTTCTAGCAAATTGCAACACGCAATATGCCTTTTCCACAGGATTTTCTGCCATTTCAGCTTCTGCAACAACAAATAAAACACTACAGCGTTACCAATAGTAACAAACAAAACTCTTGAGAGTTTCTCAACATACTTCCAAAATAATTTGGTTGCTATCTTTAATGGTTTTTCTTTTACAGGCAGTTGAAGTTGTCTATTTCTTTTGTAGTAACCCTGTATTTAATATGCTAACCCCTTATATATGCATTATAAAACTTCCGTAATAAACTTCTTACAGCATGCAATGAATGTATTCCGTACTGCATATGTTTAATTGTCAAGGAATAAAACATACAAACATGTAAAAATCCGAGCTCTAGTTATGAGTAATAAAGTGGATTTCTTCAGTTCTTTGTGAATACCAATGAAATGTTCTACATTCTGGATGATTTTATATAACTTGTAAACCTAACAGATATACAAAATATAACACACTCAAAGTATATATCGTAAAAGTACACAGCTTATGACCAAACAAATTCTATGTCATTGACCTTTTGCTATATTAGTTTTGATGTTCTTCGTGTGATGCAAACAGATCGGAATTTCAACTTTTCACATAGGATCAGCTGCTATGAGGTTTCAATATTCCTTAAATCTAGTGTATTCCACTATTCCCATTGTATCTACAAGGAAATGTAATAAATCCTTTTCTTCAAATATTTGTCTTTACACAAAGTAGAGAATATTAAGCTTTTGTAACAATAGTTTGTTGAACAGAAGTTCATATGTAATGTCATAATTTTTTCACGCTATATTTGTCTGCAAAAGGACACTATTTTTGTCACAAGCGCACAATCCTTTTGATTCTCCAAAGTTGCATATATGTGAAATAGCACAATCTAAATGGACCAAGTTTTGTAGGAAAGTAGAGCGGTGTAGGGTAACTTTCTCCATGTGTTGTAGTTAAAATCCATTCACGAAACCTTCCCCAAGTTACAGGATCAACTTGTAGCATCACAGTAATCCTCAAAGGCTTTAACTTAGATAACTTCATAACCTATCGTACGAGGTGTAGGAAATTCACTTTGCTACAAAAACGGGGAAGAAACTTTATAGCTGAATAATCCCCCCAACAACCAGTTTCAAACACTATTCCACACCTGTGTAAAAGGCATTACGATGAAGTCTCTAACGGAAAATAAATCAAAACTGTTTCAAAATTACGTAGCTTATGTTATAGCTCTGCTACTAAGCGAGGTAACTTAAGCGACTTGCATTGGGAGCTTTCGGATTCCATCTTCGGCGACCACATATTTTGATTCATGAGTGTTTGTGGTTTCCCAAGTCGGCAGGTAAATGCTTGGGTAATTCATCTTCTATCACGAGTTTCCTGTCCATCATTTCCTGCATTCATAACTTTCTTGTAGAACAAGGATGCATTCTACTTAGGCGTTAGGGACCCCTGCTTTTCTTGCGGAATTCTTCATCCGAATCTCGTCACCCTTCCGGACTCTCCCCTTATCCCTCTCGCCAAGACAACATCGCAGAAGAACAAAGAGTGGTGCAGAATACTGAATTTGTTTCTTGCGACATTTATCACTTTACGGTAATTGGAATATAAAAGCACACTTACGGTTGTGATCGTCGTCTTCGGTGATGTAGTGGTTACCACATTAGCCTCTAAAACCCAAGTTTGCAGATTTAAACCTGGAGGAAGGTGATGGGTGTTTTTCTAACGCAAAAATCGTTAGCATGGCTTCCTTCAAAAAGGAAGTAAAGCCTGTGGTCCCGTGTTGTTTATTTGCACAAAAAAAAAAACCTCTTGCATTGAAAGAAGTAGGTTTCTGGGCAAAATTCTACAATTTTGCATCTGAAAGTCGTGATTTCGCCCAACAGTGCCATGGGGCATGGCGGCGAAATCATGAACTAGAAATTCACAATTCAAACACGGAAAATTGAGCGATGACCTATGCTCCACTTAGGAACTACAGAAAAGTAACTAACTAAAGTTGTGTACGGTGTAAAACTGAATTAATCTTTTCTAAAGATTCTTTGGCAAAAGCGGTCATTAAATTTTACTAAAACGTCGTTTCATGGTTTGCTCCGCTAGAAACGACGGACACTGGCTGGCTTCGTTTGTTCCATCCACAACTTAAGACCACCCCGCGGTGGTAAGGTCATGTGGAAAGGTAATAATAGCAGCACGTGCCACAGAGGGGAAATTATGTAAGAGCGCGGTCGTACAATCTTTCATTCTAAAACCTTTCGTAAAATCTGTAACATTTAGCCTATTGGTTAGGTAGAGTCAGAAAAAATTCAATTGATTAGAACCACGGGTCTTCCGGTCTCAGTGTGGCTCATCTAGTCAAGAGTAACACGACATGGTTCCAAGGAAATGGGAAATAGACTTATGGCAGAAACATTCAAAAGTAGGAATATAATCGCAATAATAATTATTTTATTTCTAGTAACATTTTTGTCGTAATTAACAGCAAAGCAAATTACTTTATCTGCCTATGTAAGGTAAATGCATGTTAAGTAAAATAGAAGAAGAAAGGGGATAAAAGAAAGAGAGAGAGATGAAAAAGAAGAAGAAAGACAAAAAATACACATCTGCTGAGCCAGAGTTGGCAACATTACAAATTCTTCTCCTAATCTTTGTAAAAGAAACGTTTTTAAAGCCTTTAGCCATAAATCTTGTCAATCGGTAGTAAAAATACCTTTAGCAAGTGACATGATCGTAAGCACTCGCAGGGAAACCATCTACCGCCTTTTCACCACATTTCCAGTCGTCTCAGGTGAGACATTTTTCCAGAAGCAGTTTGCATTAAGGTCCATCACAGTTTTTATTACCTGGAACCTGAAACTAGTTTCCTCTGTAGAGGATGGGACAAGCGCCGATGACATTAAAGGACCCCGCAAGGCGAATTTTTGAAAGCGAGTGAAAAGCGAGAGTTTTTAAATGCGTTGTGCACCGATTCATGATTACATCCGTAGTGGGTCTTCCTGCCCATAGCCTTTCTGAGGGTGTATTAAATGATTTTCTGTGGGATGATATTGCTGATTTCAAGCGATTCCAGAACTCATATTGAGTGTGAATCTGCATATCTCCGACGCGATTCATTACGAAAATATTTTCCACGATGTACCTGAAATTTAATGAATACATTTTCTACCTATTATGTATAATCTTGTGTACTCCACTGGTCATTAATGGAACGGGGCTGTTTATTGTGATATAGAACAAATCTCGCCCCACTCTCTAGAAACGTGACCACCTCTTTTTCCCGAGCACAACATAGCAGCTGGATCCACAGGATACTTTAGCTCTCCTAAAATCTAGCGGAGCTGCTGAACGTCAACATTGCAATTAAACCTTGCACTTTCATACTACACGACTTTTTCTTAATATCGATTTGGTTATTTCTGTTCTATATCGGTGATAAACTTATCTTCGTCTACATAGATATTGAACGTCCTAACCTATCATAGCTGTTATTGAGTTTGACAAATACAAATAATTCAGCTCTTCCTCTGGAAGGCCGAGTTGTAATTGTGCACCATTCTTGGCGAAACTCTTCCATACTCACAACCACAATTTTAACACCGTTCATTGGACAGACTAGAGTCAATCATATAGAGAATTAGGATCATTAATGGAGCTGGAAACCTTACGGAGAGAAACCAATGTTGCAATTTGGAAGAATGGGCCATTTTGTTGACGCAAGGCTACATGGTAGAGAAGTGAAACTTTAGATGTGTTACATTCAATGATTTTCTCTACCCATTCTGTAATAAAATACTTATACAAATACTTATTCTTCTACCTACTTTCTGCTAATCAAGATAAACATTAGCGGAAATGGTCTTATTACCTACTTCCTTATAAGTAGAAGGGAAATAACAGAATACACTGGCAAAAGCGACGATCAAACATTGATTGAAACTCAGTTTTCCTTGTATGTTTTGAGAAAAATTTAAGTATTTTGAAATTGAATCCAATAATAAGCAGAGTCTCGGAAATATTTAACTCCAGAAAATAAAATTTACATACATGACTAGGGCTAGGATAGTTATGTAATAACTGTTTTGTTTGGTTAAAACATATGAATAATGTTAAACGAAGTTTCCCGAGTCCGAATATGTACTTTTATTAAACATGTTTTTGCATATTTTCGATGTTTTCGTAATTGCATAATATTTAAAGAATGTGTTACAAGTATACATATTTTCGATTTTTCACAGGAAAATATTTAAAAAATGTAATTGATTTACGTATTTCAAAACATATTACTAAAATAAAATAAAGCCTGAGACAAAAAATGGCGAGCGGTAGGTATCGCATTTTCAAGAGTTTCCGATTGTTAACGTGGCGAGTGTGCAGACACCCGTTTCTAAGTGACGCAACATTTAAAAAGAGCAAAACCTTTTAAAAATGTTTCACCAAAAAATGCTAAACAGTCAATGCTAAATGTGAATACGGTATCCCAAATTAAGCAACTTGTTCAACTTTAGGCCCCCAATTGTCAACCTTTAATAAGGACTTAAGTGACACTGTTTGTGCTGACATTCCGCTCTATAAATAACAACATCCTAAATCTCGTGCATTCTTAGAAACGTATATAAAACAGACTATACCACATGAGCCTACTCTTCGTAAATAATATGTTCCATTTCTTTATGAAAAATCTGATGTTCCATTCACATTACTTTCTCTACATCTCTGCAACAAATAAGTTTTAAAAAGATCATGCTTCTATTTACTTCATGTTAATCGACCAAAATTTAGCAGAAATAGACTTATTACTTGCTTCCTTGAAAGTAGGAGTAAAATAAGGGAGTAACATAGGTTAAAGTGTTAGTCAAAAGCTGGTTGCTATGTGACTGAAGTTCCTTTGTTTGTATGGACAGGAGTTGACAAATTCCTTTAGGAGAAAAGTTAAGTTTTCGAATCTGAAAACAAAAACAAGGACTATCTCAAAAACGACGAACTCCACGAAAAAAATGCATACAAAATAAATTGTGTGTTTTAATGTGCTCTACATTTTTTGTGTGGAAAGTTTTTGTCTATCTCTTACGGTTTAGCAGTTAATGCAAAATTCCGTAAAATTCACTCAGAATAAAGTAGTCTTCAGAGGCTATTCCCAGAAAATTCAAAATATACATTTTATTCGTCAGGTAAATATCTTTAATATACGGCATTTTAATCAAAATCGTTAGCCATTTCTTAGAAAAACAAAATTTTCCAAAATAGTTCCATATAAAGGGTAGTTTGGGGTGGGGGGATTTTCTCAAAATCTTCGTGTCGCATCCCTGGAAGATACTAAACTTAAATACCAAGTTTGGTATTTTACCGACTTTTTGTTTTTGAGTTATCGTGTTCACGGACACACACACGGACCTTTTTCTGAAAATACTTTTTTTGGATACAGGGGACCCTAAAACATATATTTCCGGTGAAATCTCCGTATCGATTTTTTTGGTGGAGTGCAATACCTTCTCTATACACTATGTACTTAGTGCGTGTAGAGAAAGTAAAAAACAATACAAAAACAAATTCGTGATTCTATTAAGGATAATCTAATCTGGGTTTGCATGGATGAAATCCTAGATGCGTGAAAATATCTATATGTAATTGTGAATAATGCTCAGTGAAAATGACTTAATCTTCAAACAGTGGGAGAAATAGCAAGGACAAATCATTCAACAATTGCGAAAATATGCAATAATACAATGTTGCTATTATCGCCAGAGGGAATTAGGTATGAAAATGTAGTTCTGTTTTTATCTGACGCAGCCCCATATATGGTTAAAGCAGGAGGGGGTTCAAACTGTCTTATAGTAGACTGATTCATGCAACATGCTTGGCGCATGCAAAGCATCGCCTGGGTGAAACTGTGCGCTTAAATTTTCCTACTGTTAATTGTTTAATATCAAGCGTAAAAAAAAAAGGGTTTCGTTAAATCTCCGAGTAGAATCTGCTTGTTTAAACAGTTGGCTCCAGGAATTCCACTTCCTCCTGATCATTACGAGATGGGCGATCGGGTTACAGGCTGCCATATATTATTGCAACACTTTTGACATTATCGAGAACATACTTCAAGAACTAAATGAAAACGAAGCAGAAAGCATTGTTGAAGCGAAGGGTGCTATATGTAGGGATAGGATAAAGGAGGGATTAATTTACATTAAGTCACACTCAACTGCATTTCTACAGCCATCTAAAACGAATTGACGTAGCACTTGTCACAAACTTAACTTTAATAGAAAGTCTCTCACTACTGCTAAAAGCTGCGCTAAGTCAAGTTGCAAAAAAAAAGTAGTTGAAAATGTTGTGTATGCACTACAAAAAACTCTAGGGTACTATACATTACAACATATTGCAAATAACATTTCTGGTGAAACGGAGAGCAAATTTTTGGACATTGAAGAAACATTGTTGCTGGAAGAAATTGTAAAGTTTAAATATGCACCTATTACTCTATTGTTGCCGAACGGTGTTTTTCTCAGTACAAATCAATTCTCAGAAGCAACAGAGAATCGTTTCTCTTTTCAAACCTTAAAATGATTGCTGTTATACAATGCAACGGGAAGAGTTAAGTTCACTTCAGCAGCAGCTGTTTAGGTTCACAAATTCGGTGAGTTTTACATTGATTTATTATTTTGGTGGATTATAATGTTAACTTGCATTTTCCAATATAGCGAATATTAAATAAACTCACAATGTCGATTTTTAAAAATTATTATTTCACCATTTATTTTGAGACTTTGGATAGCACATATTTTCTGTGTTGATAATGCATATATTTCTATTTTAAACCGCATAATTACATACATACTTTAAGTTTTTTAATGCATAACTATCCATGCGCACATACACACAAGGCCTATTTATAAAAATTATTTTTTTGGATCAGGGAACTCTAAAACGTGTATTTCCAGTGAAATCCCGGCATCATAGGTTTGGGTAGAAAGCATTTACTGTATATTACGTAGAGAAAATAAAAATGATTTTATTATGTATAAATTCAAAGATGTCTCAATATTTAGAATATGATTTGATCCAAAAGATTGGCAAGTTTGGTATATTAAAAAAACAAAAACATACATTTTATTACGCTTTTTGGGAATATATTTTAAGTGTAAACCTGCCCACAGATAATAAATTGCCTTTCTAAATGTCTCATCTCACTGGTAGCTTGAGTATTTTCAGAAGGTGACGATAGTGGAAGAAGGAAAGTTAATTTAAAACCCTAGAGAGCGTAAGGATCTTCTCACAAAGAGCGTGCCGTGGAAATGTATACAGAGAAAATTAAAGTTTGAGGAGGAATTTGAAGGAGTGTGACAATGTTTGGTAGGGAAAGAGCGTTGGTGTTGAAATTTGCTGAAGTATCTGCAATCAAAGCTCCCCGCTGTAGAGATGAAAGTTTGAAAAGGACTATAGAAGTGGAAATGAAACCCAGAGAGATAGAAAAGAAAGGGGAAAAAAAACAAGGATGGATGAATAAATCGGGGTTTTTCTGTGCAATCCTCCAGTGAAAAAAATTTAAAATTACTTTTCTCTTTGCTTATACGCGACAAATGAAACTTAGCACATAATATGACAAGCGACCTGATTAGATCTGATATTTTGTCAGCGCCAGGCTTAGTTATTAGACAGGGCTTTTGTACATTTAAATACTTAAGTATATTAGCGTAACAGTAATTAACAGTACACCGAGCAGATGGTTCAGGCGGTAACATATGTGGCTAGCTCTCAAAACTCTGCGTTCGATTCCCATTGACAGTCTACTCTGATCTAGTGTTTTTCCTGGTTGGTGGTTTCTCATATACCAGATTTCCTTTCCCGTAGTTCACTTTCATTCAGTTTCCCTTCTCACTTTCATGGTGTGTGGTCGTGCTAACATAGGAAATAGTTTCAAAGGAATACTTTCGTTTGAACGCTCGTTCATCATCCTCTCTAGGCAGCTCCATCTGTGGGATCGATCTTTGAACCAGAAACTATAGCGGCTAGCGCGCGTATTCCTCGATGGATCCTTCAGTTCATCTCTTCTTCCAGCGGGTGTTAGCTGCATTAATGCTGCATAGGTCGCAGGCACCAGTGTCCCCCTCCGTTGTAAACCCTGTACCCCAATTCAGGAACACTCATGGTGCTGCGCCGATGTATTGCTTGACGCAAGGTACAAAAGACCACTTGACTAGGTTGACCAATGTGCAAATCCTATTCCTGAATTTTGAGCGTTAGCGCTCTCTTTCCTTACGCTTGCCTCGCTTGCTCCGCCTGTTTCATCTTCCTCATTTTAACGTGTTTCTTTCTCACTGCTAAATGCCCAAGTCTAGTTGAGGACCTCTGCACCTTGGTTAGATATTACGATTTGAGAGGTCCTGGCTTTATCTATCAGTAATTACCAGTGCCAAGAAAAATGGCACTGGCCGTCATCTTCTTACGATTTCCAAGCAGATGGTGGATTATATACCACTACAAATGATCCTCCCCTCATTCCATTTCCGTATTGCGACTTGCATGTTGTACCAGGCAACGAGAGTTGAATGAGATGCACAACATAACGCAGCATATCAGTGAGGAAAGACAATTTACATTTCAGTCACATGTGTAACGCAAGAAGTTGACACGGATGTCTACATCCGCAAATTGCCATTAGAAAATCTTGCAAACGTACCGTAGATTTCAAATTAAATAACATAACCAAGAATATCGTGTGAAAAAAATAAATATGTTATAAAATTGTATACATAAAACTGACGCTCGCAGTAGTGACGTCACAATCATTGACCAAAGGATTGAAAATAGTGCATAACAAGTGATAAAGTTGGAAAATATGCATCTCTCTTTGAAACTTGCTACTTGTGAGAAACAAGTAATCTGGCGGGTACAACCGTTAAATCAAAATAGAATTCAGCAAGAGACCACCATAACCTCTTTAGGGAAATGAGAAATTGTGACCAGTAACACTTTTTTTAATTACTCGAGATTGGCGCCAAGCGCAGTTTCATGACATTTTGGATATGGTCGCACCACTTTTGCAAAAGAAAAGTAATCATAGTGTGGCACGTACACTAGACACTAAAATATCGCATTACGATTGTCTGCTATTCAACATCAGCCAATTCACAGAGTAAATATTTCTTTCTCTATGTACACAACGTAAGCAAAAAATTTGGCAAACTATTGCATTGCTTAGCGCGTTGTCAAGAGAATGCTTATACATCGAATGACAGATGCAAAACCTTGGGCTTGAATCTCATTGTGAATGGAGCTTTATTAACTGAAGCAGAGCTATGAAATTATTTCAAATTCTGGAAAGACTGCGTAGCCTTTTAGTAAGTATTCTTTGATAGCCGAACAATCGCCAGTCGGAATAGTCCATTTAATTTTTACTTTCGCTAAACGTACTATCTACACAGTGTATAGAGAAGGTATCGTATTGCACCCAAAAATTCGATGCCGAAATTTCACCGAAATTTCCAAGGATGCGATACGAAGATTTTTAAGAAAATCCCTCCCACCCTTAACTACACTTTACACGGAAAAAATTTCGAAAATTTTGTTTTCTTCAAAAATTGCTCTAGCAATTGTATTTAAAATATTTAAATGGCAAACAAAATGTATATTTTCAATTTTCTAGGAATAGCCTCTGAAGATCTGGATGAATTTTTCTGAATTTTGCATAACTGGTAAACCGTAAGAGATAGACAAAGTCTTACTACACAAGAAATGTAGATCTCCTTAAAACACACAGTTTGTCATGTGCATTTGTTTTACTTTCTCAACACATACAATGTACATAGTGTATAGTGGAAGTATTGTATTCCACCTAAAAATTCGAACCGAGATTTCACCGGAAATACCTGTTTTGAGACTCCCTGAATCCAAAAAAAGCATTTTCAGAAAAAGGTCCGTGTGTGTGTGTGTCTGTGGACAGCTTAGCTAAAAAACGAAAAGAACGTTAAATACCAAACTTTGTATTTAAGTTTGGTATCTTCCAAGAATGCGACACGAAGATTTTCAAGAACATCCCCCCACCCCAAAACTACCCTTTACATAGAAAAATTCGAAAATTTTGATTTTCTTAAAAATGGCTCTAACAATTTTGATTAAAATATCGTTATCTTAAAGATATTTACCGGACAAATAAAATGTCTATCTTGAATTTTATAGGAATAGCCTCTGAAGACTACTTTATTCTGGATCAATTTTACTGAATTTTGCATAACGGCTAAACCGTAAGAAATGAAAAAAACTTACCACACAAAAATGTAGAGCATGTTAAAACACACAATTTATGTCGTATAATTTTTTCGTGTAGTTGGTAGTTTTTTATATATTCCTTGTTATTGGTTTCAGCTTTAAAAAACTTTTACTTTTCTCGTACAGGAATTTGTCAATTCCATTCCATACAAACAAAGGAAATTCAGTCACATAGCCACCAGCTTTTGACTTTCACTTTAACCTATGTTTCTCCCTTATTTCGTTTCTACTTACAAGGAAGCAAGTAATAAGACTAATATTTTCTCGATTAGCGTGAAGTAAATAGAAGCACAATTTTTTTAATAAGATTTTTGCAAAGAATTAGAGAAAGTCATGTGAATGGAACATATCAGATTCTATCCTTTTTTCTTCGTAGACCCGGCGGTTTTTGAGATATTCCTTGTTATTGGTTTTAAAATACTAAAACTTTTCACATACCGGAACCTGTCAATCCCATAGTAACCACATTTTGAAACATTTGACTGTCTTCTATTTCCCTTCTAGTTATAAGGAAGCAAGTTATAAAACCATTTCTGCTAATGTTTATCTCGAATAGCATGAAGTACGTAGAAGGATAAGCTAATTTACAAGTATGATTTGTTACAGAGATGTAGTGAAAGTCATATGCATGTAATACCTCAGGTATTCAACGTAGATGAAATTCTAAACTCTTGTAGCTTCTCTTAGGTCCAAATTCAATGACATAAAAGCTATACGAATTTCCCACATATAAATAAATAAATAAATAGAAATAAAACTGACAAATGCGACGATTTCGCACTCCCAGGCCACCAGGTTAACCATTTTGCAAAATACACTTAATCTCAGACTATCGAATAAAATAATCCTATTTCTGTGTTAATTAGCCAATGCTAATTATGTGAATTGGACACAATTGTGTCTTTCCTTATAAAGTTTATAGTGTGGCAGCTGATGATTTTCATTATATCATAAAAAGTAATTAGAGTCAAACTTTCTTACAAGAGGGCTATTAAGATATTTTGAAATATTTATTGTGTCGTTAAAAACCGATTCGATCCTCTTTGCTTTTGTTGTGTTAGTTGTGCTTGGTATAAAATATCACTTGTCTTATTTTACCTATATTTTGTTTTGAGTAACAACCATTTTACACTTACTGGAATTTTCAGCATAAAGTAGTCTGTATTGCAAGCATACCTTATTTTTTACATCTTAAATGTATCTGTAATATAAAATATTGAATTTGTAAATGTTTTTGTATTTCACTAATTTATGCATTAAAGTTAGCCATGTTTGGCAGAAAATAAAAAAGGATGAATATTGAGATGGTGAAAAAGATATAAAGATGCTTTGCTCCATGCATATGAATTTCTCTACGTATTCTGACACAAAGTATGCTTACAAAAGCTTTTTCTTCTATGAACTTCATGCTGTTCAAGAAAAAATTTAGAAGTGGTTTTGTTAGTTATTTTCTTGTAAGTTGAAGAGAAATATGCGAACACAATAGGCCCATGCGATAGTCAAATCTTTCAAGAGCTGGCCGCAATGTAGTGACTTTGAAATTCGGAAAGAGAAAGGGAGAAAGAAATGATGTCTTCTATTTGAGAAAAGTATAAACATTGGCAAATTTAAACCAATGCAAGGAGTATCTCTTAAATGGTTCTTTCCGTACAAGAAATGTATTGCGTATAGTGTGCTTCAACGAGATCTGCATTTGTATGTAGTAACATTTTGTTTATGTCTTACGATTTGCCAATCGTGCACATATCATCCAGAATAGAGTTCAGATATACAGTTTTTTACATGTAAGTAATTTAAACAAATGTATTTTAATCAAACTTGTTAGAGCCATTTTTAAAAAAATCAAAGTTTTAAAAAAATGTTCCATATAAAGGATAATTTACAATACGGAGCTTTTCCTCGTGTCGCATGGAAGATGCTGAACGTAAAAGTCAAGTTAGGTACTTACCCGGCCTTTCGTTTTTGTGTTGAGTTATTCATACATAAAGACACACAAAATCTTCCTCTAAAAATGTCTTCTTATATTCAGGGGACCTCAAAAGATGTATTACCGGTAAAATCTTGACATCGGTTTTTGCATACACACTCTACTTGCTGTATACAGCAGAGAAAGTAAAAAATCAGTTGAGTATATTTATAAATTTTCCACACCCATCCACCCCACACATACTCTCTCTCTCTCTCTTTCTCTCTCTCTCAGACATTTGAAAGTCATGATTGAAGAGAAGCTCTTCAGGGAGTACAGCTCTGGTTTCTCTAGCATCTCTGGTTGCTAAATCCATATTTCCACATCAGGGAGAAGCAAACCAGTCACTATTCATATATTTCGTGTATCGTCTTAACTTCCTCCCGCGCTCATCAATCTTTTCTGACCCAAAAAGTAAAGAAACGAAGGAGCGCAGCGTCGCGACGGAAGTAAGAGATAGTTTATCTTGCCTCGTAACGTCTCGGAAACATCTTTTTCTGTCTTTTTCGCTGTGAAATACGAAACCTCTTAGTCACCAGACAAGTTGAGGCAAGAAAACATCGTAAGGTGTATAACGATGTGTTACCTGGGGCTCCAGTTTAGCTGTGAAAAAAACGTTCAAAATTGCCAACTGGAGGCAATGAATATTTAGTGGAACTTTGGAGGTTTCTTGACGATGCTGATATGTACACTAGCCCAATATCTTACAGGACTTGTATAATAGGACCGCTCTCTGGGTCATTCTGTTCGTTTTATTCAATTGCGAAAGTAGAAGAAAACGTCTTTAAGGCTACTCATCGGAAAAAAATACTGAAATATATAATTCTTGGCCTGTCAACTTCAACTTCATATATAACGATTGCATGTACTTTACAAATAAAATTCAAAATTTGGAGACTGTAACTATAACTATTACTTATAAATTAATTATTTGCTAAAATATTAGATTCTAAGTTTCTTCTCAAAATGCTCTTTGCCATGAACGATTGCGGATTTCAGACTTAATTTAATTTAGTACCACTAAAATATAACTTAATTTCCTTGTCATTGACAAATTCTCATTAGTTTGTCTTAAAAATTTCTCAAGTATTGCTGCCATGCTTTTTCCTTAGTTTCTAAGTATTATTTTAAAATATGTAATTGGAATATATTCATATAATATATAATGGTTATAAGTTTCTTAGTTTGGTACTCTTCCACAGACGAATGAACGCTTTGCCTTCGAAGCCGGCTGAAAAGAGAAAGCATAGGTTGACATTCTCTCATATGAAACTTATTGTTCTGCATGGGAAGGCATTAATTGTATCAACATTATTAAAAAGAAAATTTTGGTCCTATTGCTTAGTATTGTCAAACTTTATTTTCCGAGCATTGATAACCCTATGCTATCATTCAGTTTACAGAATTTAAGTTTATGTAAAATAATTATTTTAGGCTTCTATGTGTTCTTTGGCCTATAGTTTTCATTTGGTTGTTGCGCACTATGATATGTGAAAACGAATGCAGAATATCCGATTTAAGGTAAGATAGTAAGTACATGTCGCATTTTCAAGTTATAATGCTCACACTCACACATGGGCTTTTTTTCTTTCTCTGCACGCACTGTGCATATAATAGGTAGAGTAGTAATTGTACCTATTCCACCCAAAAATTCAATGTCGGGGTTATATATTGGGGCCCCCTGAGTCAGAGATTGTGGGTGTCCTTGTGTGTGTGTGTGTGTGTGTGTGTGTGCGTGTGTTTTGAGTGTTTGTGAGCAGCTAACGCAAAAACAAAAAGTTTGTTAAAAAACAACTTTGGTATTTAATGTAAGCATTCCTCAAAGAAGATTTTCAAGAAACTCCTCACATTCCAAACTACCCTTTATATGTAAAATTGTATGCATATTTTAGTTTTCTCAAAAATGTTCAACAATTTTGATTAAAATGTATTACATATGTATATATATATGGCGCATAAAATGTATATCTTCAATTTTCTGGCAATTGCCTCTGAAGCTCTTTTCATTCTCAAAGGCTTTTTCATAACTGGCAAACCGTAAGAGATGGATAATGTCTTACTATACAAATATTTTAGATCTCGTTAAATCGCACAATTTATGTCATATACATTTTTGTGGTAGAGCTAACCATTTCTGAGATATTCCTTGTAATTGGTTTAAACTTTAAAATGCTTAATACTTCTTTTTCGTAAAGAGTCAGTCAAACCTTTTAAATGCGTTCTCTATGAGATTGTCTTTGTAATTTGATTTTCTTTCCAAAACTAGGAGTAAAGCCCAAGAGGGATGAATCACACGAGGAGTATCCGTTTAAGATAAGTTGTGTTTTAAAACAGAAACAAACAACAAGGAATATCTCCGACATGTTAGGTCTAGGAGAAAGGTATATGCCATAAATTGTGAGTTTTAATGAGATCCACAGTTTCTCTGTAATCAGTTTTTGTCTATCTCATAGGGTTTAGTTATGCAAAATTCGTTCAGATAGAGAGAGAGAAAATGAGGATCTAAATTTATTTCCCATGTAAACGACACTTTTATAAAAATCGTTTGAGGCTTTTTTTTTATAAAATCAAACATTTTGAACAATTCCTCTTGTAAAGGGTAGTTTGGGGTGGGAATATCTTCCTGAAAATATTGTGTTGCTTCATTAGAAGATTCTAAACCAAAATATTTAAACGACTTTTCGTTTGAGTTATGCACACAAAAACTCCTACACCTATATACAAAAAAAACTTTTTATAAACATTCAGGGTAATAAAATCATTTTTTCGGTTACATTACGGTATCGATAATCGATACCTAATGTATATTGTACATATGTGCTAGAGAAATTAAAATTAAAATGTTGCTTAAAAATAATGAATTTCTATTCAAAATATTATACACTAAGTCCCCTGTACAATGATAGAGTTTTGTAATTGACATTTGGAAACATGCTGCAGAAGTTTGCTCTTTCAGTAGTGGCGTCTTACACAGCAAAGTTACACGCGTTTTCTCTCCCACGGGTATTTCTACTGAAATCAGAAGTTGGAGCGGATTTTCTCCCGACAGGCAGCAGGGGTGGTCAGCTGTTTAAGGGTGGTCTTGTTCCCGGCTCGACGCAATCAATGTGGCTGTGATGGTCCAGATCAATCAACAGCCTGCAGGCGCTACCACGTTAAAAGTCATAAGTCTCGCGGAGACCAAACTTGGCGGTTCTCACACGAGCCGGGCCGGTTAATGAACAAGTTGAGATAACAAGGTACTCACTCCCATCTTCATTATGTCGGCTAACGAACTAAAGTGCCTCCTGGGTGGTAGTGCAGTTCGTTATACTCCGGTAACTACTGCAGCGCCCTGGGTCTCACCTGCTTGCCACTATCTGAATTTCTCCGGGAAGCCCAACTTATTTGCATTAGCTAAGTTTCCAATTAACTGAAATAACCTAAACAAACACTGGAATGAGTATTAAAGTCCCATCATGCCAACAATGCATTAAAGGAACAAGGCAGTCTGAACATATGGAAATTACACCTTACGTCAGTTAAATTACCTCACTACTTTTAAACTTCTTAATTTTTTTTTCCTGAAATGTTTATGAATAATTCTAAAAATAGCGACAATTATTTTAAATGCTTATTTGCATTGATAACTTCCGTGGTTGAGTCTGTAAAAATTATTTCAGTCAGAAAATAATAAAATATGCTCTTAAAACATATAGGTACCATTTTCTCTGATATTACTTGCAATACAGAATCACACATTTGCATGCTTGGTTTTAGTATACTCTATCTTCTGAACCTCAATTATCTAATTTATATATATAATTTCAATATAAAAAAGTCAAAAAAGTAAAAATGTGGAACATTTACAATGTTATTGCTCTTTTAATATTACTAATATACAAATGTTATAAATTTGATTGTGATTCAGAAAGTTCAACTATGTGTTGTATATACGAACAGAAAATTTCAGCCCTATATCGCTTACACTTTCTGAGAAAAAGGTGCATAAGTATTCAAAACTGTTCTTTTGAGAAAACTGAATTTAAATATACAAATATTCTACAAAGAATCATTGCAAAACAGCTTTAAAGGAATGCAGGCAGCTTTAAATGAATATTGTTTAAATGCCTTAAAATCTTTTTAACCCCCCAAAAGTACTATACATTTTCTGAAACTGAAAATAGAGATTTTTGACCATTTCAGAGTACCTTGTCTTCTTAATCCCACGCTAGCAATAGCGATACACTCATTGAGATTTGTTTCTGTAGTTACCATACAAAAATGTCGCCGTGTCCCATTCAGATAACTTTCTCTACTTGTTCTACAAATAAACTTCTTACGTAAAATATTTTCTACTCCAAGCTAATCGATAATGGTATTATTCCCTATAGTTCCTTATTAGTAGAAGAAGAATCCATTATGCAAAGAATAGTAAAATACTTTAAATGCTGTCGCTATGCGATTGTTGTCGAAATTAGCTTCTTAAAATAGCCTGAAATAAAACAAAAGAAACACGGACGATTTCCTGTTTGAGAAAAGTAAAGGTATTTTAAAATTGAAACCAATAACAAGTAGCAACTCAGAAACGTTTAGTTTCACAACAAAAATGTAAAGGACTAAAGTGTGTGTTTTGACGAGATCAAAACGATGTTTTGTACAGTACGGTTTACCAGTTACTCAAAAAAAAAAACAGTAAGAATGAAGAGCCCTTCAGAGACTACTTCCAGGAAATTCAAGATATGTAATTTGATTTTTCATGTAATATCCTTGATATACAATATTTTAATTAAAATCGTTAGCAAGTTTTGAGAAAATGAAAATGCTCGAAAAGTTTTCTATGACATGTCGCGTCCTAGGAAAATAGTAAACATAAATATCAAGTTTGATATTTAACAGACGTTTCGTTTTTGAGGTATGGTGTCAGTACACACACACGCACACACCTTGAGCTTTTTTTAAAAATGCTTTCTTTTTTTTTCATTCAGGTATCCCAAAATATATATTTCTGGTGAGATCTCTGTATCAATTTTTGGGTGGAATGCAATACCTTATCTACCTATTACGTACGTTTTACATATGCACTAGAAAAAGTAAAAATTCAGTTGTCACGTTCACCTGAGTTTTCTAACCATTATCCAATGAATCAGTCCAATAAAACGGTATTACGACTTTATTATTTCTGTTAATGGAAACGAAAATTTGTATATTTTCTTGTACATCCAATGAAAATAGGAAAATATAACGTCTTTTAAAAGTCACTTCAAACCGTTATAAATATTATAATATTTATATAATAAAAAACAATATATTGATATAGGTATTTGTTCAACGTACCTACACCATTGTTTCTCCGACTCCATGAACAACATTTTGCTGATAAGGTCTTAGAATATTATCAAAAGACTTGCGAGCTAGCATCTTTAAGTTACTGTCGAGTTGTTGGATGTGTCAGGAAAACTCCTTTAAGATAGCCCGATAACCAAAAGTTGGTCGAATTGAAATCTGGAGACCGCAGTGGCAATTATGGCTGTTCCAACAGAAATTAAAATTTTTAGCTGACTTGCAACAATATATCAATCAAAATATTTGGAACTGCATCCATATGACCTTTAGCTTTTATTTTTCTTTTTGAAGCTGCATTAATGTTTTTAATTCAATATATTGCATCTTCAAATTATTCTTAATCCTATTTTGTCGGAAAGTGACACGGCCGTCAAATAATACAGTAATTAATTGTTTTGTAGGGGTGTAGATATATAGAGACCTCAGAAAAAGTGACATATTTGAGTATCTTTGGTCTTCTAGATTCCTTGTTATCAGATACAGAAACAGTTTGCTCAAACTTTCTTTTAAATTCCCATGACTATAAATGGAACATGGACTGCTCCTAAATTGTTAAAGAGTTCTAAATTTTCTCAAACCTTCTGAAAAACGTTTACTTTCATAATTGTATTGAATCAACTGTATTCTTTTATTTAGTGATAAAGCCATGATTTGTAACTTAAAAACTCTCATAGCAGAAGGAACAAAAATCTGATGTGATCCATTTACATGACTTTCTTTACATCTTTGCAACAAATTATTGTTAAAATGTTTATTCTTCTGTTCAGTTCATGCTAATCGAGAAAAAATTAGAAAAAAAATATCTTATTACTTGCTTCCATGCACGTCGAAGGGAAATGAGGGAGTTCCATAGACTAAAGTAATAGTCAAAAAGTGGCTGCTATGTGACTGAAGTTCCTTTGTTTCTATGGACAGGAGTTGACACATTTCCGTATGAGAAAAGTATATATATATATATATATATATATATATATATATTTTAAAGCTGAAAGCAATAACAAGGAATATCTCAAAGACGACCAATCCACGAAAAAAATATATAACATAAATTGTGTTTTAACGAGCACTACTTTTTTTATTCAGTGAGAATTTGTCCATATCTTACGGTTTACCAGTTAAGCAAAATCCATTTAGATTGAAGATGTCTTCAGAGATTATTCCCATAAAATTCAGGATATGCATTTCATTTGTCGTGTAAATATCTTTAGTATAGATATTTTAATCAAAATCGTTACACCCATTTTTAAGAAAATAAATTTCGAATTTTTTTCCATGTAAAGGGAAGTTGGCGGTAGGAGATTTACTTAAAAATCTTCGTTGTATCCTTGGGGTTCCTGAACTTAAATATCAAGTTTAGTATTTAATGGACTTTTCGTTTTTGAGCTATGCTGCCCACAGACACACAAAGGGACATTTTTCTAATTTTTTTTTTGGATACGTGGGATCCCAAAGCGTGTATTTAGAGTGAAATTTGGTATCGATTTTTTGTGTACAATACAATCCCTTTTGCTATACTCTAAGCACATTGTAGTTTTTGAAACAATAATAAGGATTATTCGCTTTTTAAGTAAAGTACCAATATATGTATTTAGTGCATTTATGATTACCTAAAGCAGATGTTGAAGCTCCTGTATCGCAGTGGGTTTAAGCTCCACAAATAAAGTTTCTACTTTTTTTTAGAATATATCTACACAAGCAAGTTTAGATTTACAGGTTAGTGCTTCACCTTTAACAGTGAAGCGCTTTCTTGTAAAACTGAACTTGCTTGTTGTAGCTGAGTGGTTAGACCGCTGCTTCTCACCAAAGTTTCTTTTGTTTGACACAAAATCGCCAAAGTTGCTGGTGAAACCGAACATATTGGGTATGCTGATAAAAGAAACAACTGGCTCACCGTAGCTTATTTGAAATGAAATTTCAATAATTTCTATCTTAACATTCTTCATTAACTCCCATAGACTTTGTGCAGCATAAAACAATTTCAAATTACAGGGTATTCCCTGGACTGTTCGGCCACAGAGGCATCCCAAGGTTGGTTCTAAATAGATTATTATTCAAGACTATACTACTATATAAAACTTAGGTACACTGAAACTATGATTGCTTCACTTTTGATCCGTCATGATCGCCCTATGTTCGTCTCATACTCAACAATACTTTATTTCCCGCCTCGGTAGTGTGGAGATAGCGTGTCTGTCTCACATTCAAGAGGTCCTGAATTCCAATATTGGCCGAATAACCTGGTTAAGGGTTTCTTTCCGGGGTTTCCCTTATTCTTAGAAGACGGATATCGAGTAACTTGAAGGTACACGAGTTGCAGACTTGGGTATAATTTCACTGATTTCGTTTATCGTTCTATATACCTACGAGGTCAAAATATGTTAATGAAATACTGCCTTTATATTCGCGCGTTCGCAATAACCAATACATTATTTGTTGCAGCACCATTTTTACTTTCTCTGCCGCCTATGTGCAATGTGCATACTAGGTAGAGAAGGTATTGTATTCCATCCAAAATTCGATACCGAGATTTCACCGCAAATATATATTTTCAGAATCCCTGAATCCAATTAAACCAAAAAAATTAAGAAACACGTTTTAGAAAAAGGTCAGTATGTGTGTATCTGTGTCAAAAACTAAAAGACTATAAAATATCAAACTTGGCATTTAACTTCAGTATTTCCTAAGGACCCGTGGTTGAGTGGTTAGGCCGTTCGCCTCCCATCTAGGCGGCCCAGGTTGGATCCCAAGCGCCCACACGTGGGATTCGTGGTGGACGAAGCGGCGTCTGGGCGGGTTTTCTCTGGAACCTCCGGTTTCCCCCGCCTCTCATTCCACCAATTGCTCCATCATTACTTCCCAACTATCATTTTCGCCTACATTTCATATCATTCACTTTCCAATGTTCATGCCTGGATATAAGCCGACCCCTCGTAACAGATTCTCCATTCTGTGGTGTCGTATCGTTGATTCTCCGGCAGCCTTCTGACCCCTAAGCATCAACTTACAAGTCCTAGGGGGGTGTCAGTCCTACACATACGGGGAGGGTAAGCCGATTAGAAACGAAGACAATTTCCCAGGGATACGACATGATGCTAAAGAAAATGCCCCACCATAAACAACAGAGTGATTTATGTACAACTGACACATTTCTTTCTTTAATTGTTCCGTTGGAAATGCATTCAATAATCCAATTTTAGCACCAAATTAAGCAGAATGTTCTAGAGTTTCAATTCCTTGTCACTAGATGCGCAGATGTTTATGTTTTATTCCTAATTGCATTGTTGATAGCTGTTTCGACATTTTGTTCTTGTAGTCAGCGTGAAAATGCAGTACGATGTAGAGGTGAATTAAGGATATTTTCAGCAAGATGGCGCTACATGCCATACATCAAATGAATCCATGAACCAAATTGCAAGTTTCTTTGACGACCGGATAATTTCCAGGAACCTGTGGCCACTGAGATCTCCGGATTTGACATCGCCGGACTTCTTTCTATGGGATTACTTAAAAGACAGGATTTACGCCATACGTCCCCAGACATTGGACGATCTGAAGCACAACATCACAAAGGATATTTAAGCTGGATGGAATGGATGGATGGAATGGATGGATGGATGGAATGGATGGATGGATGGGATGGATGGATGGATGGATGGATGGATGGATGGATGGATGGATGGATGGATGGATGGATGGATGGATATTTGCCAGAACAATACAGAGTTTGTGTAGCAACGTCAACAAATGCATAAATAACAAAACAAGTTACAAAAACATATTACTTTTACAAGTATAAAATTCTGAAACAGTGTACAATGGATTGGAGAGCAGAACAGTATTCTGGTAAAAGAGAAAAAAATCCCCTTAATAGATTTACAATCTATCACCTATAATCTCAGCCATTTTACCTTGGAACGGTGATTATTTTCAACCAACCATAAAGACATCCTAACATTATATTTTATCTTTGGTGCATGTTTTCTTTTGAATAATGACAAGGGCAAGGTTTTTACATCATTAGGAAGACTATGAAATAGGTTTAAAGATGTGGTTTCAAATGAGTTTTGGACTTTGCTATACTTACATTTTGTAATATAAATTGTTTTCAGTATTTCTTGTAGAATAATTGTGAACAGAGGAACACAATGTATAAGAATTTATATTCATTTTGACAAATAGTAAACAATTAAGAACATATAAAGATACCATCGTCAATATACGCAATTTAATAAAAAAAAGGCTTGAGATGTGTCCTAGGGGATACACCACTCATAAGCCTAATGGCTTTCTTTTGAAGCACAAAAACTTTATTGGCAGAAACATGGTTGCCCCAGAATAAAATACCATAATTCATATGGCTATTTATGCACCCATAATATATGCTTTTCAAGGCATTCAAAGATAAATATTTTTTTAAAATTCTTATTAAAAAGAGTCCTCTGCTTATTTTACTTACCACACTGTTGATATGGCTATGCCAACCTGAACACGGTTGGATATTAATTCCTAAAAATTTAACAGAGTTAGCAACAGAATCTGAGCTAGATAAATTAACATTAAAAGCTAAATTGTTATAATTGACAATAAGGCTATTGTGTGTACACCAGTTTTCAATTATATTGGATAACATTACAATTTTAGTGTCCATAAGAGTTCTATCTTTAAGAGAGATATTGATTGCCAAATTATCAGCATAGAGGTAGGTCTTTAAACAATTGTCTTGAACATTATAAGGGAGATCATTGATATAAATGATAAAAAACAGGGGTCCAAGTATGGAGCCCTGTGGAACACCATGTTCTACCAATTT
Organism: Hymenopus coronatus; assembly: GCA_030762935.1. Classification (NCBI taxonomy): domain Eukaryota; kingdom Metazoa; phylum Arthropoda; class Insecta; order Mantodea; family Hymenopodidae; genus Hymenopus; species Hymenopus coronatus. Next base: position 60,059,497 of record CM060882.1, read on the forward strand.
GAATTGTGAATGTTTATCATTTACATAAACAGGCTGATACCTATTTAATAAATATGATCTAACCAGTTTCAAACTGTTATCATCAAAACCATAAAATTCAAGGTTTTTAAGCAAGGTATCATGCGAAATAGTGTCAAAAGCTTTGGTCAGATCAAAAAACCTGCTATGAACGGTGTCCCCTCTTTCAATGCAATAGTATATTCTGGTCATAAAAGAAACTATGGCATCAATAGTACTACGTTTAGTTCTAAAACCAAACTGACTATCTGAAAATAGCGAATTCTCTTGAAAATATTTAGTAATTTGTTTACTTAACAGAATTTCAAAATCTTACACATTATTGGTCTATAATTAATCAGTTCATGTTAGTCTCCCTTTTTATGTGTGGGTATAACCTTGGCATATTTAAACACATCAGGAAACTCGCCCGTCTCTAAACAAGTGTTATAAATATAGGTCAGCGGCTCAGAAATAAATGCAGAGGCATGCTTCAGAATTTTTTAATTGAGCCCAAAAACATCAAGACAGGCACTCTTATTTCATGCCACAATAGCTGAATAAACGTTTTCTACACTCAAACTCTGCATTTAATTTTAGGAATATTAATCATAAATAAAAGCGCCTCATTATTACTGTCAGGTAGAGTTTTTACAATATCTTTTACCTTGTCGTTAAAAAGAGAGTTAAAAGTATCAGCAGTCAAGTCAGATGGAATATTATTAGCCTTAGAACTCTTATTTGTAAAAGTGGATGCCACAGACCAGATTCATTTTGATTTATTCCTGCTGTTCTCAATTAATGATGAATAATGTTGCATTTTTGTAGATTTAAGCATAGTTATGTATTTCTTTTTAGTTGCAATATGCTTACCTTTCAGTTCAATAAAACCAAAATGTATATACATGTCATAAAGATATAAGCACTCAGAATTTAAATTCCTAAGTTCAAGAGTGTACCATATTTATAGGTTTCTTTTTAAGTTTAATAAAATGACGTGTTAAAGGAAAGCATGTTTCAACTACCTCTAAAAAAGTATTTAGAAAAAAATTAACCTTATCACTAAGTTTAATAGTGCTGTACAGCCCAATCCAATTTATATGTCTCAGATGAAAAATAAAATTATGTAGATTAAATTCATTGATCGGACGTATGATACTTAAATTTCTCTGTTCGGCGCTTTTAAGACTACGCTTGCTGTAGTAAAAAAAGAGAGCCTTATATTTGTCATCCTGAATAGAAATTATAATATTATCTAGACAGGATCCAGTACTACCATTTTTGCCAGGCCTTGTAGGCTGGTGAATAGTCAAGTGTAAACCAAAGCTATTTAAAATAGTAATAAAATCGATAACTACAAGAGTGTTCAAGAAAGTCCAAGTTAAAATCACCAGCTAGCACTATATTAGAACTAGTACCAGATTTGTACACAGAATTTAAAAAAGCGTCTAAACTTAAAAAAAAAATCCTCAATTGTTGCCCTTTTAGTATCAGGTGCTCTATAAAAGGACACACATAACAAAATAAGAGAACTGATAAAAACTATTACATATTTCAAAGACAGCTTCTTGTGCTAGGTTGGATATGTCACAAATACTTTATGCAATCAAGCCATCTTTAATAAAAATAGCAGAGCCACCGTGTTCAACATTAGATCTACAATAGCAACTAGATAAATAATAACGAGGTGTTTTAATAATACTGATTTCGTCATATTTCAACCAAAGTTCAACAACACACAAAATGTCTACTTCTAGCTCTGTAAGAATAATTGAAATGTAATAAATTTCATTAAATAAACTTTGGACATTCCAATACAAGATTTTAGTGCCGTTACGTGACACATTGATATTGGGAACATTTGGAGTGTTAAAGTGCTCTAGGTGACCTGCGCTGGAGGCTGTCTTTTTTGAAAATACTTGGTAACTAACACACACACCCTGTGGTCATATATCAGTTTCCATTGCACGGTCTATATTATTATCATTAATGATAATGAGAGACTCCTCAAAAGAGTGACCAGTAACATGGAACAACGTGTTGAGTTTTGCCTTATGCAGGATGGAGGACATTTTCAGCATTTGCTATAGCGGTAAATAGTCTCGCAAAATTCCTCTACAATTTAGGTATAATAAGTTGTCGCTAGCATAACACGTTTTGAAACAATTAATGAAAGAAGTGTGTCAGCTCTATATAAATCACCCTGTACTTTGCATTGGAACATTTTCAACAAGTTTTATTTTCTCAAAAATGCCTCTAATGGTTTTGATTAAAATACCGTGTATTAAATATATTTACGCCACAAATAAAATGTATATCTTGAATTTTCTGGGACTAGTTTTTTAAATCCTTTTCATTATGAATAATTTTTCCCGCCAACCATAAGAGATAGATAAAAACTTACTAAAGGAAAAATGTAGAACCTCGTTAAAACATACAATTTATATTATACACATATACATATTTTCGAAGAGTTCCGAGATTCTTTGTTATTGGTTCAGTTTTAAAATGCTAAAAACTTTTCTCAACGGGAATTTGTCAACTCCTGGCCATGCAAAGAAACGAATTTTATTGCATAGCAACCAGTTTTTAAAAGATTTGACTATCACTTTAGCCCTATGTATTCCCTTATTTCCCTTCTGCTTGCAAGAAAGGAAGTAATAAGACCATTTCTGATAATGTTTATCTCAATTAGCGTGAAATAGAAGAATAAGCTTTTTAACAGTAATTTGTTTCAGAGAAATAGAGTGTCTTGTGAATGGAACACATCAGATTTGTTATTTCCTTTTGTTTTGCTAACTTTTATTTCGATCCGTAAACGGTGGAAAATCTGATAAACCTTTAATCGGGTTTGCAGGTCTTGACAATCGTGGTGAATCAGTTGCTCTTCCAACACGCTGTTCTAAAAACTTCTACGATTATGGCTGCTGGAGAAAGAGGCTCTTCGAATTTCACCAGTGATCGTAGCTCAAGGGAATAAAATAAATGATTATCAGTCTGCTATGAGACATAATTGCCACAAAGCCTTTACTTTCTTTACGTCCATAAAGGAACATTCTGCTTATTTATTGAACTTATACAGCAAATGCGAAACGGCGTATTTAAAGAAATAAATATAAATTTTAAACATATTTCGATTTATTCCCTTTGCGAAATATAAATGTCAGATATAACTGAGGATTGCTTCCAGAATAAATACAATATGGAATTTGAAATGGAGTGCAAGTACCAATTGATCTACAACAAGGAACTTTTCTTCCGTGATGTCCATTGTCCATTAAAATGCAAATTACTTGGGACTGAATGTATTACAACAAAACTTTCTTTCCGGAGGAAAATTTTATATTTGTATTAATGCAGAAAATCCTTACCGATGTATTTGCGGGAATGGGCTGTCAATGGTACGCTTGCACTAAACTCCAAAGAAATAATAATCCTTATAAAACATTTATAGCAAACCTTTGCATCTTATATTCATTAAGATCAAAATATAGACTATCACATTTGTTCGCCATATCTATGAAAATTTGGAAATCATTTTTCTATTCTAAAATGTCTGTAAAGTATCTATAAACTCTAACCCTAATATATTCATGTAAAATTCGGTTTATTTTGGGGAAAATACGAACAAAAATTGGTTGCCTTCCATTCACAGGGCTATCTCTAACTTTTCTGCAAACAAACTTCCTATAAAAGCTTATTATTCTATCTGCTACATGTAGATTAAGAGAAGCAATAACAAAACTGTTCTTATTACTCAGTTACATGTAAGGAGAACGTAACTAAAGGAATACATTAGGAAAGCGATAGTCAAATCTTTTAAAAACTGTTGCTAAGTGAGTGTCATTAAAATTACCTCCTTGTATGCCAGGAATAAAACAAATGAAACATGGACGACTTCCTATTTGTTTAAGTAGTTAGAAATTGAAACCAATAACAAAATTACGAGGGTCGTTTTGTTTTCAACCTCCGATAGGTTATAAATAAAAAGCAACTTCATAGAACACTTATTTTATTCCTAAAAGTTGTGTACACTTATGGTTATTTTTCAATATAATCACAGAAAAGATTGAGGAATTTGTCGTACCTGTGCACAAACCTTGCAATACCCGCTTCAAAAAATGTTGCCACCAATGATTTCAAATGGGCATTGACGTTGTTTTAAGATCTTCGTACTTTACAAAGTTGCGGAAAGCCATTCAAAACAAACGAAGAGGAATCCTCACTCCAGGAATTGTGTTGATCCATGGCAACGCTCGTCGACACACTGCTGGCACAACTCATCGGCTCCTTGAACAATTTAAATGGAACATGTTCGATCATCCGCCGTACAGTCCTAACTTGGCACCCAGCGACTTTCAGCTTTTCCCTGAACTGAAGACATAGCTAGGAGAGCAGCACTTTCAAACCAACGAAGATCTTCAAAAAACGTCAATGCTCATTTGAAATCATTGGCAGCAACATTTTTTGAAGCGGGTATTGCAAAGTTTATGCACAAGTACGATAAATGCCTCAATCTTTTCGGTGATTATGTTGAAAAGTAACCATAGGTGTAGAACTTTTAGTAATAAAATAATTGTTTTCTAAGAACTTGTCTTTTATTTAGGTTGAAAAAAAAACGGTCCTCGTAATATATCGGAAACCGTTAACTTTACCAAAAAATGTATGACATAAATGGTGTGTTCTAATAAGATTTACATTTTGTGAAGCAAGATGTTGTCTCTTACGGTTTATCATCTATGCAAAATTCATAAAAACTGAAGGGGTCTTTAAAGGCTAGTCTCAGGAAATTCAATATGTACATTTTATTTTTCATGTAAATATCTTAAGTATACGGTATTTATATCAAACACATTAGAACCATTTTTGAGGAATGTAAGATTTGGAAACATTATTCCATCTAAAGTATACTTTGCGGTATTTTGTTTTGTTTTCGGTCGCATCCTTAGAAGCTACTAAATTTAAATACCAAGTTTGGTATTAAATGGACTTGTCGTTTTTTAACTATGATGTTCACAGTCACGCTCATGCGCGCGCAAACACCACACATACACACTCACACTCACACACACATTCACAGACGCACACGGATGCTTTTCTAAAAAAGTCTTTTTTACTTTCTCTATAGGCACTAAGTACATAGTGTATAGAGAATGTATTGCACTCCACCAAAAAATTCGATACCGAGATTTCACCGGAAATATATGTTTTAGGGTCCCCTGTATCCAAAAAGGTATTTTCAGAAAAAGGTCCGTGTGTGTGTCCGTGTGTCTGTGAACACGATAACTCAAAAACGAAAAGTCGGTAAAATACCAAACTTGGTATTTAGGTTTAGTATCTTCCAGGGATGCGACACGAAGGTTTTGAGAAAAATCCCCCCACCCCAAACTACCCTTTATATGGGACTTTTTTTCGAAAAGTTCGATTTTCTCAAAAATGGCTCTAACGATTTTGATTAAAATATCATATATAAAAGACATTTACCTGACAAATAAAATGTATATCTTGAATTTTCTGGGAATAGCCAATGAATAGTAGTTTATTCTGGATGAATTTCAAGGAATTTTGAATAACTGCTAAACCATAAGAGATGGACAAAAACTTACTACACAAAAAATGTAGAGCCCGTTAAAACACGCAATTTATGTTATGCACATTTTTTTCGTGGAGTTTATCGTTTTTGAGACATTCCTTGTTTTTGGTTTCTGCTATGAAAAACTTGCACTTTTCTCATACAGGAATTTGTCAACTGCTGTCCATAAACAAAGGAACTTCGGTGACATAGCAACCAGCTTTTGACTTTCACTTTAACCTATGGTACTCCCTTATTTGGCTTCTACTTACAAGGAAGCAAGTAATAAGACTATTTCTGCTATTTTTTTGTGATTAGAATGAAGTAAATAGAAGTATAAGCTTTTTAATAATAATTTGTTGCAGAGATGTAGAGAAAGTCATGTGAATGGTACACATCAGATTTTTAATAAAGCGAACCTAAAACATATATTTGTTGCGAAATCTCGAAATCGAATTTTTGGGTGAAATGTAATGCCATCTCTACCTACTATATGCATAATAACTAGGTAAAGTGAAAATTAGGTTTGTTGTAGATAAAATGAAAGATGTTCAGAGCAATGCTCTGAATTATGTAGGCACAAAATACCAAAAAACAATTATTTCGTTTGTAAGTAGATTTAATGCAGCCTCTGTATTGCAGAGCAACAGTAATGCATTGATGTTGGATTATTATTCATTGTGGTGTAATGTATTGCATTAGTAAACCTCTGTAGATGATTATTTCGAAACGTAAACATATTAGGCAGTTCTCATCATCGCTATAATTAATTATTTATGTAAATTAAGTAGAACTCGCCAAATATATCACGTTCCCAAATTGCTCTGTTTTTATTAAAGATATAATGAATAATCTTTTCATCTAATCTTTGTTCAAGAAACAGCTGTAGCAAGGTAAAGAACATCCACCACTGATACAATTTATTGGTGGCGTCGCTTTCTGGCTAGCAACAAAACTATTTTATTATGGTAAACTCTTTATCATGTACATTATTGTAATTATGAAACTCATTAACGCTACTGGTAGAAATCGTTATTAATAGAAATCTTCCCCGCATGTATTGCTTAATTTGCCATGGATTCTTTATTAAATGTTTATCATGAAGCAGTAAAGTAATTATATTTGTTTGTGAGATACATAGAACATGTATTTCATTAGAATTTTTATATGTTTAGTGAATAGGGGAGGTGGTGTATTACTGCATTCCACCAACAAATTCGGAAATAAACTTAAAGGCCCCAAGATCCAAAATAAAGCATTTTTGAAAAAGGTGTGTCAGTGACCACTATAACTCATAAACGAAAAGTAATTTAAATACAAAACTTGATGTTTACGATTAGCATGTTCCAAGCAGCTAATATAGTTTTTTTTTGTTTTTTTTTTAAGAAAATCCACCTCCAACTGCCATTGACATGAAAAATGTTTCCAATTTTGATTTTCTGAAAAATAGCTCTAATGATTTTAATTCAAATGTCATGTGGTAATTATTTGCACAAGAAATAAAATATACATCCTACATTTTGGGAAAAGCTTCTTCATTCTGTTAAACTATAAGGGAAGACATAACCTTTATAAAGAATGGAAATCTCCTTAAAGCACACAATTTATGCCAAATATATTTTTGTGAGGTTGACCATTTCCGAGGTATTCCTTGTTATTGTCTTTTTTTTTTTATTCTTGTGCTGTTCTCAAATAAGAAATTGCTATTTACTATTTTCTCGTAGTCATGCACAAGGAACGATTTTTAAATTCATCACATAGCGACCGCCTCTTTAAAGATTTTAATATCGCTGTTGCGTAGTGTGATTCCCTTATTCGCATTGTACCTACAAGGAAATATGTAATGAAACAATTTTTGAAAATTTCGATTAAATTAGAGTAGATAAAAGAGGAAGCGTTTACAAAAATAGCTTGTTGCAGATTAAGTAGACAAAAATCATGTGAATATATCATATAATTTTTCCTGTAATACAAAATATGTGTGATATTTATGCGTCCAGTAATCGGCGTTGTTACCAGATTCACATAAGTTGAACAACATTCTTGTCATATCGTCCTAAGGGCAGTATTGAGTTGCTAAGCTTTACGTAATGTTGCTAAATATTTGATGTAGGGTAGGTCACGTAAGCATGCATGATCAGAGACTTGGTCAAGCTAGAACATTCAAACACCGTCTCTGTAAATAAATCACGATGGCAATGGATCGAACAGACCTTGACATTCATGATGGTTTCGAATCTCAGACAATGGAAGGTAAACACAATCAAAACCTTATTAGCCATTGGCGCCAGCTCTGTAAGCAGTAGCAAAAAATTGAATTTTCTCTACACATTATAATTTATTTTCATGTGACCTTTTTTAGAGTCATACAAATGACTTATGCATCTACTTAATAATCAACGCAGATAATTTTATTTAACATAAATAGAGTGCTTTAACCAAAATTGCATATTTTGTAGGCTTTTGCCTATCTTTTATGGTGTACAAGCTATAAAAATCTGATGTGTACCATTCACATGACTTTCTCAAGATATCTGCATTAAAGTTTTCTTAAAAAGCTTATACTTATATTTACTTCATGATAATCAGAAAAAAATAACAAATAGTTTTATTACCTGCTTCCTTGTAAATAGAAGCCAAATAAGGGAATACCATAGGTTAAAGTGATAGTCAAAAGCTGGTTGCTATGTCACTGAAGTTCCTTTGTTTATATGGACAGCAATTGACAAATTCCTGTATGAGAAAAGTACAAGTCTTTCATAGCAGAAACCAAAAACAAGGAATGTATCAAAAACGATGAACTCCACGAAAAAAAATGTATATAACATAAATTAAGTGTTTTAACGTGCTCTACATTTCTCGTGTCGTAAGTTTTTGTCCATCTCTTACGGTTTAGCAGTTATTCAAAAGTCCGTAAAATTCATCCAGAATAAACTACTCTCCAGAGGTTATTCCCAGTAAATTCAAGATATACATTTTAGTTTTCGGGTAAATGTCTTTAATATATGATATTTCAATCAAAATCCTTAGAGCCATTTTTGAGAAAATAAAAATGTTTGAAAAAAGTTCTATGTAAAGGGTAGTTTGGGGTGGGGGGATTTTTGTCAAAATCTTCGTGTCGCATCCCTGGAAGATACTGAACTTAAATACCAAGTTTGGTATTTTACCGACTTTTCGTTTTTGAGTTATCGTGTTCACGAACACACGAACACACGGACACGTGGACACACGTACACACAGAGACCTTTTCCTGAAAATGCTTTTTTTAGACACAGGGGACCCTAAAACATATATTTCCGGTGAAATCTCGGTATCGAATTTTTGGTTGGAGTGCAATACCTTCTCTATTCACTATGTACATAGTACATATAGAGAAAGTAAAAAATCTGATGTTCCATTCACATGACTTTCTCTACACCTCTGTAACGAATTATCGTTAAAACGCTTATCCTTCTATTTACTTCATGCTAATCGAGAAAAAATTAGCAGAAGTAGTCTTATTACTTGCTTCCTTTAAGTAGAAGCGAAATAAGGGGTACCGTAGGTTAAAGCGATAGTCATAAGCTGGTTACTATGCGAGTGAAATTCCTTTGTTTGTATACAAGTCACTTTTACACTATCATTCACAAACATCTCACTGCCACTTCACTAATGTGAATTACTTCATATTTGCACTGTCACTTCACAAACATTTCACTACGGCTTCCCTAATGTAAAGCAATTCATGTTTACACTGCAGCTCCACAAAAATTTCACTGCCACTTCAGTTCATGTTTTCACTGTCATCTCACAAAGTTCGCCCTGCCATTTCGCTAATGTAATGTAGCTTATATTTTCACTATCATCTCAAAAATACTTCACTGAGATTTCATAATGTAGGGTAGCTCGTATTTTCACTGTCACTTCACAAGCTTATCGCTGCCAATTCAGTAATATAAAGTAGTTCATATTATCACTGCCACCTCACAAAGATGTTACTGACACTCCACTAATGTGCTGTAACCTGTTTTCACTGTCACTTCAGACATCTCGCTGTCATTTCAGTAATGTAAAGCTGTTCATATATTCACTGTCGCATCACAAACATTTCACACATAACTTTAGTAATGTAAATAAGGTCATATTTTCACTGTAACCTAACACTATTTTATCTGCAATTTCATTAATTGTGATTAATACAAGTACAACGGTCGAAAATGTGAATACTGTTTTTTCATCAATAACTTTAACGAGTTGAGACAAGTATCTGATTTAGTAACGGTGTAGCTTAGACTCTAGCATCTTGGTGACTTCGGATTGTTTTGTTTATTTATGTGGTATAAACAATGACACCAAATGGTACTATGAAGATATAATTTGACGAAAAGCTGCAGACATCGATTTTAGTGATGGTCCAAGAGCTGTATGGGAACGAGGTGTTTTGCAACAATATAGTACCTTAGCTCAGTATAAGAAAGTGTCTTGATGAAACTCTTGCTGGACAATGGATAGGTGGTGAATATCCAGCACGCACCCCTCCCCCTCCCTTCTGGTGATTCCTAAGGAAGTTTTGCATAAGACCAAGTCGCCTACATAGATTGGATATTCGTCGACCTCCGTGGTGTAATGCTTACCAAGCTAGCTTAATATAACTAAGGTCACGGGTTCAACCCGGCAGAGGACAATGGATTTTTTCGGGCGTAATCCTTAGCATGGCTTCCTTCGGAAGGGAAGTAAAGCCGTTGGTCCCGAATCATAGAATTACGGTATGTAAAAGAGCCCCAAATCTGATAAAGAGGCCTCTGAACAAATTAATCGGTCTTTCACGCCCAACATAGAATGGGACGCTGAGAATCACATAGTTAAAGAGCGTCCATAAATAAAACTCCATTTCAGACTGGATATTGCGCGAAAACATTAGGAGGACTCTGAAGTGATGAAAGTAATTCTCTAAACTATTAAAACAAGAACGCTAATTTTTGTATAGACGTTACCGGTGCCAAAAGAAACACTAATTCCAAATTTCATTCAAATATATTGTTTCATTCTGGATATATTGATTAATTTATATGGATTAGTTGTCTAAAATCAATATGTATCGTCTACATATATTGAGCTAAATGCAACAGTTTTTAAAATTATATTTATTAATGTCCAAGTGACAAACTGTTAAGTTGAAATTCTCCTAAAGTGTATTTGGATAGGTAGAGTCAGACTGGAACATTTAATACCATAGCCGGGATTTGAACATGGATCTCCCGATCTCTAGCTGGTTGCTCTACCACTAAGCTACCATGGAAACGTGCCTGCATAGTATTGCATTTCTCAATTTACTGGCATGATTCCCGGTCCTACACACAGCTTGTGTGAAAAAACAATTAAATCGTTAGTATTTATTTAAAATATCTGAAGTGTTCCATTGACATAATTTTTTCTAGCTGCTCCAGACAATTGCACTGTAAAATTTTTTCTTACAAAGGATTATTCTTTTATCTTCGTCATGCTAACCTAGATAAGCATTAGCAGAATTGATCTTATGACTATTTTCCTTGTAAGTGGAAGGGAAATGACGGAATACATTAGGCTAAAGCTATAGTCAAATCTTTTAAAGGCTGATCCTATGTGAAACAAGGTTCAGTTCACTTGGATGATCCGTTTGAGAAACGAAATTAGTTTAAAATTGAAACCATAACAATGAATATCTCTATAACGGTCAACTCTACAAGAAAAACATAATAAATTATGTGTTTTAACGAAATTTGCATTTTTTGTCAATCGTTTACGGTTTAACCATTGCGCAAAATTCTGCAAAACAACACAATAGAGCTCTTCAGAAGCAGTTCACAGTATACTTTTTATTTGTGATGTAAATGTCACTATTATACGGTATTTTAATCAAAATCTTTAGAGCCATTTTTTAGAAAATCAAAATTTACGAAAAATATTCCTTGTAAAGGGTAGTTGTGGCTAGGAATTCTTCTGAAAATCTTCTTATCGCATCCTTGGAAGATATTCAACTTAAATACCAATTTTGGTATTTAATCAACATATACTTCCGGTGAAATCTCGGTATCAAGTTTTTGGTGCAATACAATACCCATTCTATACACTATGTACATAGTACGTGTAGAGAAAGTAAAAATTAATTCGAATGGAACACATCAGGATTTTTACAAACTTAATATTGATGAAACAGCGAATATAAAGTGTTGGACCCCTGTATACATTACCATGTAATCGCAGCAGTCTGAGACAAGCTGCCTGAGGTAATTACCCGCATGCTCTTTATGCATAAAGCCATTTTATCAGCGTACAAAGAGGTCAACTCCCTCTTTATAAACTACACACGTAATTACATCAAGAACTAACACTGGATGTGAACCAACAGAAGACCTAGAAATTCGCTCTTACATAACCTGACTCGACCTTCGCAAACTAGGCAGAAGACCTTCTGTTAAATGGATCAGTAAATGAATGACAACGCGCGAAATGTTCCTTTACAGCATTCACTACCTCAAAAATCGTATCGAGTACAGCAGTAAGCAAGAGTTTGCCGTTTATAGAAGCCCAAAAATAACTGGACAAAGGAAGTTTTAAAGAATAAAAGAAAACTGTATCGCAAAAAATAATTTTATGTCTTCCATTATCAAACCTAAACTCCTATTTAATGCCCACTTGTTAGTTAGGAAAAGTTTTTCAAATCATTACCTAATTATTACATTCCAATTACAGATCTTTAACAATATTCATGTGATGAATATAATGACATATAAAGGCTTTAATGGTAAAAATCTGATGTGTCCATTCACATATCTTTCTCTACATCTCTAAAACAATTATTGTTAAAAAACTTATGCTTCTATCTACTTCGTGCTAACGAGATAAATATTAGTGGAAATGCTTTCTTGTAAGTAGAAGGAAAATAATGGGATACAGTAGGCTAAAACGATAGTAAAATATTCTAAAAGCTGGTTGCCATGTGGTTGGAATCCGTTTCTTTGCATTGCCAGGAGTTGACAAATTCTCGCATGTGGAAAGTTTTAAGTGGTTTAAAACTGAACCCAATAACAAGAAATATCTAAAAAAATGGTCAACTCCACGAAAAAAACGTATTTGACATAAACTGGGTTTTGACGAGATCTACATTTTTAAGTATTAAGCTTTTGTCTTGTCTTACGGTTTACTAGTTATGAAAAATTCAGCAAAATTTATCCAGGATAAAGAAGTCTTCTCACGCTATTTCCAGTGTCTCATGTAAATATCTTTAATATACGGTATTTTAACCAAAATGCTAGAGCCATTTTTTATAAAATAAAAAACTTTCGAAAATTTTTCCACGTAAAGAGTAGTTTGTGGTGAGAGGAATTTCCTCAATATCTTCGTGTCGTATCCTTGAACGAAACTAAACTTAAATACCGAGTTCGGTAATTTACGGATTCTTCATTTTTGAGCTATCGTGTTCAAGGATACATGGACACACACACACACACACACTTGAAGACACTGCTCTCTTAAAGTCCTTTTTATTTAAGAGGGCCTCAAAAGGGGTATTTCCCATAAAAATCTGTGTCGAATTTTTTGGTAGAATGCAATATACATCTCCTTTATTTGTTATTGGTAAGCAGCAGAGAAAGCAGTATATGTTCCAAACGTAAAAACAGACGCGAAATTCTAAATTCCCGATTCTTTCCCCTCCCTACACTGGAGTTCACTACACCAGAGTAAGTAATGGAGTGGAACAGTCTGGCAAATGTGCAGGAGCACCATTCGTGGAAGATAATTGCCTTTGGCAGTTTCCCCGATCCCATCTACTTGAAACAAAAGCTCAACTCCATTTTTAACACCTAACCCGAATGTCAGCGTGTTTGCACTCCTCATGAATCACCGCTCCCTACCTCCATTAAAGAGATGAACGTTGTTTTCCCTCGGGAACCCTGCAGTAAAGTGACAGGAAATGCGTCATGACGTTTCTCGTTCCCGGACGGCTTTTCTTTGCCAGTTATCAAATCAGGGAGAGTTTCTGTCAAAATAAAGTTACAAAGTGGAAGAGCCGGCCTGCGCGAAACAGTTTTTTAACGAAATGGGCGAATGAAATCAGGCCGCGGACATTTTTGACCTACATATTATCACGTCGAGCTTTTAGCACTAGTGTAGAACATTTGTAAAGTAAATAAATGACCTCTTGAGTTCCCTACGGGGTGCCGTGGCAGAGTGGTCAGACCGCCTCTCTCCTAGCGCCTCGTCGGCCCGGGTTCGATCCCTGGAGATTGCATATGGGATTTATGTGGACGAAGCGGCAACTGGGTCCTGCGGTTTCCCCTGACATTCATTCCCCAATTGCTCCATCATCAAATTGCCTGTCACCCATTTCACCTACATTCATATCCTCTATTCACGCCAGGTATAGGTCTGATACTCTAACTTATCCACTACCCGTCTGCTCCTCAACAGGCCTCTGTCCCAAGGCACTGGCTTGTAAGTCCTGCAGGGAGTAATTTCTTCATAAGAGGAAGGTAAACAAGTGAAGGAAGAGAGTTCCCTATGGTCAAGGATAAGTAAATAAAAACTTAAATGAGACATAATGTTATATCAGTATCATTAATTTTTTTTATATTTTATTTGTGGTTTTTATATACCTTAATTTGTTTATTTAGTTATTTATTTATTTGTTTGCATTTATTTATGTATTTATTCTAAATAAGAATGTGCATTGTGTCCGATTTTCCCACATGACATAATGTTGCTTTAGGATGTACTGTATTCTGAAAGATTCATGTTTATAATGTTTATAAATATTTCCTTTTTCTTCTTCACCAACTTGCCCTTCTCATATGGATCACTTACACTGCTTCAAAACTTACTAGCTAATGCCTGGGGTTAGATGATTGTTGAGGAGCAGATGGATCAGGGATCAGACCAATGCCCTGATTGAAATTTAGCCAAAGTGGATGAAAGAGAAGATGCTACTGGAGCATCTGTCGCAAAAAATAGAGGCGGAAACCGGAAAACCCGGAGAAAACCCGCCAGACAACGACTTGTCCCCCGGAAGTTTGACATGCAGTTACCTGGGATTGGACCCGGGCCGCCAGGTGGCAGGCGAGTGATCTGTTTGTAAATCTAAGGAGTTTTATTTTGAATTTCGCCAGCTGTGCTATAAAATGAAATGGACAGTATTTGTAACTCTACGAATAGTATATTTAACTGCTTACTATACTTCCCTACCGCCAATCTAAGCTACGTAGAGGAAGTATGTTGCACAGGTGTATGAATGCACTTTTCAGGTCAACGTAAGCTGAGATGGTAGTTTAAAAGGTTGGTTGGTTGTGCGTATTCTTTCCACTCGTTATAGGCATATCTCACACTGAATGTGGGCCCTCTTCCGCATGGGAATTTTTCGCATTGGGTTGGATTCAGCAGGGCATTACTTCAGAGCTAAAAGGTTCAGGCAGTATGAGAAATCTTGTTCTCCTTCTGCACCGTCTGGAGAGCTGAGAGACCCATACCTGACAGCTTTCAACTAACCGACACGAAGATTTTCAAGAGAACTCCACACAGGAATGGAAATACTTGACTTATTTGTTCTAATATGAAAATGGTTTTTGTTAAAATACAACAAGTTTAAGATATTTTAATTATAAAATGTGCGTCTTAAGTTTATTGTGAATAGCCCGTGAAATTATCTTCTTTTTGGATGAGTTTGTAGAGCTCAATAAATATTATATACATATATAATTTCTGTACTACGTATAATAAGTAATAAGTAAGGGAAATACCTATTGTATTCCAACCACAAATTCGATGTCAAGATTTCAACAGAAATATTATTGAGCATTTTTAAAAAATATCGGTGTGTCTATTGAGTGTGCGTGCACTCGTGTGTATGTCGTGAATAGATAACTAAAAAGTCGGATGTGTTCCATTCACATAACTTTCTCTCTTTGTTCTGCCAATAAACTTTTCTTACAAAAATTATTATATTATCTACATAATACTTGTCCAGATAAAGATGGCCTGAAATGATCATATTGTTCAGTTCTTTATAAGTATAAGGGAAATAATAGAATACACTAGTATAAAGCAAGAGTTAAATCGCTATGCAGTGGTATGAAATTAGGTTCTCTTCCCATGTCTAGGAATAAAACAAATTTTACATTCTACATTTTTTGTGTATTGCATTTTTGCTTAATTCTTACAATTTACCAGTAATGCAAAGTCATTCAGGCGCTATTCCCAAGAAATTCAGAACATTCCTTTTTATTTGCATGTAAATATCTTTAATAATGGCATTTTAATCAAAATCGCATTTTATCCGTAATGTACATGTAACCAATGCAAGGTTACTAGTAAAGCAGGAAGGAAAAAACTAATTTTTCCGTGATATAAACCTAATGTATAATTGTAATGTTTAGGGGATATTAATTTTGCATTGAAACATACTCGCATTAAAATGTCAAGCCTCTGTGGATGGCAGGGAATTGGCAATTCTAATTAAATAATTATTCCCTCGCTTTAGCCACAAATCAGGGGTTCAGCTCATAACCCCTGATTTCAGAAGCTGATTACTCCACCGCAGCGGCAGTTGTGTTCGTGTTAAACGTGTTTTGTAACTCGCTCAGGTTGTCGATAAACCGCTAGCTACTTTTTTCGGTGATAAGGGGCTTGAAGTTTAGCGTCCCCTACCTAACTGGTTGCTTCATAAGACAGTGAATAAGTTAACGCGAGTAAGTTGATGATCAAATGAATCCGGAATTCGAAATCAGCTTAAGTGACATCTCGAATTTTTCTATATTTCTGTAAAGATTTTTCTGAAATTTTTACCGTGATTATATTGCTGTTATGTTAATAAAAATACATTTCATTCAAGTTATAAATTCATTCATACATTTTATTATGTGATTTTAATTCCATAATCAAAATGTCTCAAGCGATGGACATTTTCGGAATTGGAGTTTTCAACGGCTCAAAAATATTAAACGGTAATATTTAAATACTTTTCATTACTGAATTATTATAATTTTTTAAAAATATTACAAACTTTAGTCTCTAAAATTAATCATTTTTTTTTCATAAAAATATATTTTTTGAAAAAAATAATGTTAGGATAGTTTTGTCCCTTTTAATATTACAATAGATACTTCAACACATTCTGGGGTACTTTAGTTGTATTTAAACAAAAACTGTGACGCGTGGAGCATTTGAAAATGTGAACATGCAAGTTCTGAGGAAAAAAAAACTGTTTTATGAAATAGTATGACAGGAAAAAAGGGTATTGTACTGCTCTACTCTAGATGTCTGTAGATCCCGAAGGAAGGGGAGAACAGCTAAATACTTATTAGGAATAGACGCTGAAAGGTTCCAACATTTTGCTGTAAAAAGTAATTTTAGATTTCTGGCCAGTGGTAATCAAACTAAAGCTTCCGGATATTCAGCTTCTCAGGATGAGGAAAAATCCTGGAACGTCTTCAATATGAGTCGAACACAATACCTACACACCACATATGTAGACGTGCCGAATGTTGTCAAAAGTCTTGCCATCTTAGGTCAAAATTAGGCCAAGCTCAGAATTAAGCAACAGAAAAACAGCAGTGCAATTAAGTCTATTCCTGAACCCCCTTAAAAATTGAACCGCAATTAATTATGTTATGCAGTTACATATTTGAAATATTCAGAATGACCTCTTCACGATAGCTCAGCTGGTAGAATATACACACAATACTAGTAATATAACATGAGCAATATTAAATGCGTATTGTTGGAGATTTTGAATACCCCTGTGCATTCTATGAATTGATATTGTGATTCTCGGGACTGGATTGAAACAAAAAACGTTTACGATTCCTATAGGAGGAGTATGTGGATATATGTGTGTGTGTATCTGTTATTAACAATGTTGTCATCGGCTGAATGCAGGCAGAAATGTCGTCACAAATGGAATCCTCGCATGTTTCCCGTTTTAGGGAATGCAGCAACGCAGACTGGATATTAGCGGGTACAAACTCTATGTAATTCAGACATATCTATCGATTATTGGTCTCGATGGATATAGGGCGCAAGGTATCGCATGGTAACGGTAAACAATCCGCTTGAAAATTTAAAAGAAATCGTTTTTAATAATACGTATTATGCGTAAATTACCAATATTTCGGAAGAAGCAAAAAGTCTCGTTTTCATAGTACGATGCATTCATGTAATAAAATTAAGGTATCAAAAGCTTAACAATGTCAGAGACTAAGGAAAACCTTAAAAGTCTTGGAAAGCACGCTATATTATTAATTAATACATAAGAACCACTCGAAAGAGTATTAAGTGTAGATTTTAGTTTTCACTATAGCCTTGGCACTTCCGGACACATAGTGAACATACACAATCGTCATCCGGTTGGTGGAATCGTTTTATTCTACATATCTTGTGGTGGAAGCCGTCGATGGTTACCACGTGTCTTTGGTCCTGGCATATCTCTGTCCATTTCCGGTCCGTCGCTGCGCTTGCGCCATATAAGTCTGGATAGAGTAGCAATTGCTCCGACCTGAGGTCTTCTATGAAGAAATTTCTCTGGTAGTAGATAAACTTGAGGGTGAATGTTTCCCAACTCCTAAGAATCTCTTCAGGAATCGTACCTTCACGTTTTCTAATCTTGCGAGGACGGTGCTCGTTAGCTTCTCCCATATTAGTTCTATGCCATGAGAGGTTATCAGTTTTATGACTGCATGGAATAATGATATGAAAATAAGATACCGAAGGAGTGAGAGACAGAAAGAAAGAGAAAGGGAGAAGCCACTTACTGCTTAAGTATAATTGTAAATTGTAAAAGCTTGTTTTATAATAAAATTATATGGGTTTCAAGCCAACTTAGTGCAATTTAACCACCAATTAACTGAAGTTATATATGAGTAGGCGCGCAGGTCACTTTTCCGCACTCAAAAAATTCCTTACGATGCAATTTTTCACTAATTTGATAAAAGGAAGTTAATAATGTCTCCCAAAAGCACATAAATAAAAATGCTCATATACGTTTTCGAAATAAACCTCAAATTTTGAGAAATGTAACAAATTTTCAAAAATCCAGAATTTTGGAGAATACGAAATAGTTGAAATTTTTCTACACTAATTAAGACTTATATACAACTAGCTGCCCGCCCCGGCTGCGCACGGGTGGAGTACCTAACGAAAAAACACAGACAAAATCTTCCGTTTACAATACGACTATGCAATGAAATAAAAGTACAATTAAATAATTTGACAGTACTTTATTGTAATGCCTTGTAATGTACAATTTTCCTTCCGGAGAGAAAAAAAAATAGCGCCGATACTTTGCCGACTCTCGAGCATGCAAAGTACAACATGCGAAAAACACAATTCAAGGTATATTACACACACTTGTAACGATTGATCTTGGGATTTATTGTCATTGCGAATGCAAGGCGCGCTTAAATTGAAAACGAAAGTCGGTTGACATTAGTGGTGTTCTTTGAATAAGTATATCCTCGCCTTTAACTTTCCCATGTTATAGTAACTTAATTCAAAATTTTCCTAAATTTTTTAACAGAGAGTTTGTTCTGCTGCATATTTCGGTTGATTGATATTGCGTCGTATAATTATCACCCAGTCAAACTTAGGCTGTAAATTGTGTGGCGGGAATCCTGGCAAATCCCATAAGGTAGTATGGAAAGGATGACATATGGAGTTAACAGCGTTGGCAACCAAGATGTCGTTGGCATAATAACAGTAATGGCAGCGCATCCATGTGGGTATACGCTGGCATAGGTAATGAATTACATTAAGGAGAAAGTCACAAAGTAACATTCATGCTTCTTCCGAACCTCTTTCTTTCCTCCACTCCTAATATTTTCCACTTCTTTCATTATTTTCCTCTATGTCAAAACAGCAATTTCTAATGCTAGCAATGACGTAACTAAAGAGCAAGTAGATCCAGTTAGTCAATTGATAAGCTTTTATTTCATGATAGCTTTGTGTATTAAATTTCACCATTTAACCCAAAATATTACTTGATCGAATGTATTAAGAACATCGCAATTGTAGTGTGGTGGTGATGCAGGTTCTTTAGCTAGCTCATGTATCACATAACGTCAAATAACCAACATCTGCAATAGGAAGTTAATCCTAAAACGGATCCTGTTATTTTCAGATTCTACGAAGGGTGAATGGTTATGTGCATAGTTTATAACTTGTTCATTTTAAAGAATTACAACATGAATATACTATTTCTTTATTTAAATGATGTGACCAAGGGAACGATAGTTAATACATAAGAAATATATTTTATTTTCACAGTTAGCTTGCGTCATTGTCTCCATAACCACGTGCAAGACCTTAGCATTGAAGAAGAAAAATATAGTAGGTAAGCTTCTTTATTTTAAACGATAGGAGTAAGTTAAGGACAGTTAATACATAAAAATGTATTTGAATTTCACTGCTGCGTTGTGTCATCCTGATAAACTGTTGCGTTACTTTAACATTGTATGGGAAGGAAAAATACTACTATCGCTATCTATCGGAAAATAAATAACTACTTGCTCTAGGTGATCATTGTTAGGAAACCTTTGATTCTTTATTTTAAACGATAGGAGTAAGGAAAGGAGAGTTAATATATAAAAATGTATTTGAATTTCACTGCTACATTGCGTCATTATGTCGATAAACTGGTGTGTTACCTTAACATTGAATGGGAAGGGAAAATATATAGTAGTACTATGATCATTTAGCAACAAATAACTTGTACCACTGACATTTGGCGGCCATTAACTGAAATGCGTTCATTTAGCACGGTTTTTATTCATATTATGAGATTTTAAATACTTTCCCGTACTATTTTTAAACATTTTTATCTCCACAAACCTTGTCGTCACAATAACTAACACAAAAATAAGGTAAATAAAAAGAATTGTTCAATTTGATGCAGTCGTTGGGAAGTGATACGCGTACATACATTTCAGCGATTCATTTATATATATTATAATATAATATAATATAACATAAACATTTTTAAGCTCGTTTTGATGTAAAACGGGATTTTATTATGTGAATATTCTTAAAAATGTATCACATGCTCCTTTTTAGAACACTAAATTTAGACAATACAAAATTATTATTTAAATAGCCATGCAATCTAGAATGTTGATACTATGTAAAAATATCACTATTACTGTGTGTAGTAAATTTCAACAGAATATCTTGCATACAGTAGATGTTCCAAACCTTAACAAAACAACACAAACTTAATTTCTACTGCAATTTAGTAATTGGTTAAACTATTTTGTCTACACTTTAAAAAATCGGAAGTGTTACGTTCACACAACCTTCTCTGCCTTATTACTGGGTTTCACAAACTATTCCGAAAGTTTACTTTTATGTGTACTTCATTTTAAGTGAAATAAACATTTGCAGAAACTACATTATAGATGCAAAGGGAATGTCGATAGTCAAATGTTTGTTTATATGCCTCTCCGTAGCGCATCATCCCGAAGTCTGGCCAAGACCTACCACTCAAGCCCCTGTATCCCCCACCTTAGCCCATTAAAGGTCATGGGGATATGTAGTTCTAGAGGGTGGGACATGGTTAGCGCCCCGACTCGCTACGGAGTAGTTAATACGTTCTACGGAACTCGAGCACTACTTTTCCATCAAGTAGCGCCTTAATTGGCTCCCCAGGGACCTCGCGAGGCTGAGTGCACCCCAGACCAGTTCTCCCAACAGGAGAAAATCCCCACACGTACCGGGAATCGAGCCCGTCCCTCCCGCCTCATAAGCAGCTGCGCTAACATCACCCAAGGAGATAATCCTGAATGATATAAGCTGGCCTTAAAAGTGCATGCTACTGGTTAGCGAGAGAGTTAGAGACTTAGGGCTGGGGAAAGAGAGAGGAGATTTGGCCGAACTTCCAATACGACGGAAGCAACGATAAACAGATCCTTGACTGCGAGACAGTACATGTCGTGTCACGGGGTTAAAAGTTATCCAGAAGGGAGACATAAATTAGAGACATATAATATAAATTATACTAAAAAGAGACTAATATACATTGGAAATAGCAAGGAAAGAAATATTGGAAAACACGTCTAAGAAGGCAAGGGCAAATAAATATATTCAAAAAAAGTATATTTAGACAAAGGTCCGCGCATGTGTATGTGAGTGTGTGTCTATGCACAGCATACCTCAAAACGAAAAGACCATTAAATACCTAACTTGATATTTAAGTTGGTATTATTCAAGGATGCGGCACGAAAGTGTTCAAGAAATCCCTCACCCAAAACTACCCTTTACATGGAATATTTTTCGAAAATTTTGATTTTCTCAAAAATGGCTCTAACGAATTTGATTAAAATACCTTATGTACAAGACATTTTTATGACAAACGAAATGTACGAGTATATCTTGAATTTTCTGGGGATAGCCTCTGAAGACCTCTTTATTCTGGATGAATTTTATGTAACTGCAAACCGTAAGAGATATATAAAAACTTACTACACAAAATATAGATCTAATTAAAACACGCAATTTATGTCGGATATATTTTTTGTAGAGTTAACCGTTTTCGAGATATTCCGGATTATTGGTTTCAATTGTAGACACTTAAACTTTTCTCAAACGGGAAGACCTCTTTCTTCTCGTTTCTCGTTTCTTCTGACTAGCAAAGAGATTGGAATTTCAATTGTTTCGCATAGCGACTATATTTTAAAGGACGAGAATATCGCTTTAACCTGTGAGGTTTTTTATTTCCCTTCTACTTACAAGGTAATAAGATTAATTCTGTTTATGTTTATCTTGATTAGCATTATGTAGATAACAGGTTAATGTGAATGGAACACATATGTTTGCCGTTCTACTTGCAAGGAACCAAGTAGTAAGAACAATTTCTGCTAATGCTTATCTCGATCAGCATGGTATAAATAGAAGAATACATGTTTTAACAATAATTTGTGACAGAGACGCAGAGAAAGCCATGCGATTGTAATACATAAGAGTTTTTGAGAAATGTTTTAAACATTTTCCATGTAAAGGACAATTTGGAGTAGGGGGTTTTCCTGGAAATCTTCGTGTCGAAAACTTTAACAGATTTTCGATTTTAAGTTATGTTGTTTTCACTGGCAAATATACCCGGGCCTTTTCTTAAATGCTCTTTTGTTTCAGGAACCCTCAAAAATACATTTCCGGTGAAATCTCGGTATCGAATTTGTTGGTGGAATGCAATACCTTCTCTACCTCTATATACATTGTACGTGTAGAGAAAGCTGTACTTGTGTATAAGACAGCAAGCAAAGACGACGCTGATGATGCCAAGCCTGTAGCTAAGCTCGGCACATTGATTGCACTTGGCAAGAGTGGACGACGTTCACCTTTTGTGGACGTAACTGGCTTTGATGTGCATCAAGTTAGCTGTGAGTAATACAGTCACACATCACAGCGCTACTGGAGCATGCGCGTGTGAGGCACAGCATGTGTAGCTCATCACCTGCATCAAACAAATGACTATTCCTACTTTATCTTCTTTAATAATTCCGTTACTGCTCTCATTCCTTCAGTTTCTAAGTGGGTAGTGTAATATATTTTATTTTAGTTAGTCAGGGTTTAATTGGCAGAATTAGAAATTTTTGGGTGGGGAATCGTATCGAGTCACATCACTGTCCGGTTGTCCTGGAACTGAATATAGAGACGGCCATGGGGCGGATGCACCTGAAGAGGGGCAGGGGGACGAAGGGAGATTCATTAGTAAATTTATATGGAAACCGATAGAAAAAGAAGTATTTGTTGATAAATTAGAAAGAAGATTAGGGGAAAGGAACGCAGACACAGCGGAGGAACTGACGCATATAATAGCAAAGGCTGCGGGGACAATGAAAGTCTAAATGCATGGTAAGGTAAAACGATTCAATGGTTGGTATGACCAGCAATGCAGAACTGTAAAGAAACAAGCAGAGGAGGCTCCGTCAAAATTCAGAAGGGAGGGGGGAGATGACATTAGGAAAATGTTTACAAAAAAGCGAAGGGAGTATAAACAGCTCTTACGGGTAAAGAGAGCTACGTGGCAAGACAAAATTACTCAGAAAATTAGTAATATTTTAAAGCGGGGGGATAACGCTGAGATGTGGCAAGTAGTAAAACATTTAAGGGGCAACCGTCAGGCGCCCAACGAAATTTCTCCCAGAAAATGGGCAATGCATTTTATGGGAATATTCGGGAAAGGTGAAAGGGAAGGAATTTTTATAAAGGAAGTGCAAATTTTGGGAAATCTTGAGATCCCAATACTGGACGAGGAAATATCAGCACGAGAAATAGCACAGGCGCTAAGGAATCTGAAGGGAGGCAAAGCTCCAGGGTTGGATGGGCTGCCCCCGGAAGTTTTTAAAGCCACAGCCAATGTTAATGAGTTTGGTAGGAGTATGCTCCAGATATGTAACAGATTGTTTATTGAGGGGAATTACCCTACCTGCTGGGGAAAGGGCATTATTCATCCCATTTATAAAGGGAAGGGAACTATTGGAAATCCGGATAACTATAGGGGGGTTACTCTGTTGCCAATTATGGAGAAAATTTATTGTAGAGTGTTATATAACCGGATAAAGGACTGGGAATCTAAATTTGGCAAACTTTCAAAATTTCAAATGGGTTTCAGAGAAGGACACTTTCCATAGATGCCGCTTTTATATTAGACACTTTAAGGACGAAGCAACTGTTAGCTAAGCGGGGAAAGCTTCATTGTGCTTTTGTGGACTTTAAGAAGGCATTTGACTCTATCAATCGAAATGCATTATGGTACAAACTAGGCAGAAAGGGGTTATCAAGTAAAATGGTTAGAGCATTGCAGGCAATATATCAAAATGTCCATTTCTGTGTGAAGTACGACAGAAACAGAGTGTCCGAGAGCTGCCGAAGCTATAGGGGAGTGAGGCAGGGTTGTATTTTATCTCCCTTGCTATTTAATCTCTTTGTGGATGATACTACTGATACAATGATAGCAGAGAATATTCAAGCACCAGTAGTAGCGGATTTGCAGATCCCAACACTTTTATACGCAGACGATTTAGTACTGTGCTCTACGACAGTAAACGGATTGCAACGAGGACTGGACAAACTTAAGAACTATTGCGATGAATGGCTACTTACAGTTAATGTGAATAAGACTAAGGCAATGACTTTCAAAAAGGGTTGTGTTTATAGCAGGGAGGAGACTTGGACATATGCAGGACAGATACTGGACAATGTTAAATCCTTTGTGTACATATGACTCACATTTACAATGAACGGAAAATGGACAAAACACATTGACATTACGAAACACAAGGCAAGGGTGAAAGCGGCGGAAGCTCTCCGGATACGCTGCAGAATTCCGAATTTCTCCATAACCGTAATGGAAACTGTATACGGAGCGACAGTTAGATCCACGATGACATACGGAGGAGAAATATGGGGATGGGAACAAACAGGGAATCTGGATCAAGTGAGGACCCAATTTTTGAAAGGAATTCTGGGTGTAGGGAGGGGTACGGCAAACTGCGGAATAATGAGGGAATTCGGGGTACATAGTGAAACGATAGAGTGCAAAATCAGAGCAGTTAAATATTGGATGAGAATCGTTCACGGAAACCAATCTCTAATTAGGGCAGTCTGCTACCGTGAACAGTTGCGAATGGAAGGTAATTTGACGTGGGCATCAAAATTAAAGAAAGGGTTGGAAACCATTGGGATGGGAGACATTTAGATGGCGGGGCAGGAAAACAGGCGAAGTATTTGGAGAAAAATTAAGAAACGTCTCTGTGATATTGACAGACAGCAAATGATTGCGCAATGCACAGAGAAGGTGTCATTAGAAGCACAGTCTGGGCTGAAATCGGAGTGGGGTATGGAGCAATATATCAAAACAGGTACCAAACTCATTAGAGAGGGGCTCGCGTGGATTAGACTAGGAGCATGGAGGAGCACGAAAATTTCTGACGAGAATGGTATAAGAATCTGTCCCATTTGCGAGGAGGAAGAGTCGTGGACTCACATCTTGGCAAGATGTAGGGTACGGAGGAATGGCGGGAAAAATATTTGCCGCGATTTTTTACCACTGCCAATGTAGGGATAGAATCATGTTGGACGCTACTGGCAGGCACGGAAAACATGGACGGGCTAGGTAAATTTATACTTAAGGCAAGACAGCTGAGATCTGAGGAGGCTGCCAATGGAGAAGGGCGGGGGGGGGGGATAAGATCAACTAAACAAAAGTGACTACAATGTTCTACATACATATATATTATATCATACTTAGGTCACTGTTATGCTAGGGTTGTATATATTATGTGTATATATGTCTTTTAAGTGTAATTATCTATTATAAGAGGGTGCATTTATGAAGGTGTACTCTGTGCTGTAAATTTAAATTGATATATTTGAATATCTTTGTATTTTTATTTTCGGATTCACTCTTAATTTTTATTGTTGTTTAATATTGCTTTTGACTGTGTATTTCCTTTGTCTTTTTATTTTCGTGTTTACTCTTTTAATTCTTTGTTGTGGTTGTTTTAATATTGCTTGTAATGTGTATTACAAAAGCACGTACGGTCTGTGGACCCGTGCGACTGTTGAAATTCTATGTATGATATTGCTATATTAATAAATACACTTATTCATTCATTCAAGTAAAAATTGTAAAAATATTGTAAATTGTGACTTGTATGTATTTAGGTGTGTACATAATACAATAATTATATTTTAGTTTTATATAATTACGCCGTGGGTGATGCGGTATTTGTGTTGGACGAAGCGGAGTACGGGCCCTCCTAGTTCCCCGCCACTCATTCCACCAATTGTCCTATCATCACCTTTCCAATCATCAATTTCGCTCACATTTCATATCAGCCACTTCATGTTCATGCATGGGTACGGACGGACCCCTCGTAACAGGTTCTCCATTCTGTGTGTCGTGCCGTTGGCTGTCCTACAAATATGGAGAGGGTAAGCCGATTGTGAAACGAAAGTAACTATCATAACGATAGTTTGAAAACTATCATCTGACATTACATCAGTGTTATATAATGAAATGATGTTTATTTATACATTTAACAGTAATTTTTGATACTCTTTGTTTATATGTGCATGCAAATAAGGAGTTATATATGCTTTTATGGAGCTCATTAAGTATAGTGTAGTAACGTACAGGCCTCAAAAGTCAAATGATGTGATTATATATCTATTCTGCTGCTTTTGTAACCCGCATTTTTAGCACTCGAGTTTTACACATTGTTGTTTTTTGTTTGTTTTTTTCGTTGTATATAAACATACGTATGCATGCATATGCCTTGACAAGTTCTATGTCCACTGACTTGCTGGCCAAAACGTACCTACAGAATGTTTTCTAATCTAATCTAACAGCAAATATACGCTTCAGTACATTCATAAAACTTTCTCTCCTTATTCAACAAAACATCCTTAGAACGCTTAGTCTTGATCTACTTCATATGTACCGATATAAGCATTTGTAGAAATGGATGTTTACACATTCCTTGTAGTTACATTAGAAGCTAGGAAATACACCATACTTAAGCGTTAACAAAAACTTTTTAAAGGTCCCAAATTCGAATTTTGGATAGGGTAACTCATGAAAAGTTGTTTTTCGACACTTTTCCCTATTCTAAAAAAAATGTCTGGTAACTCTAGGATCCTGGAGCAGTGATAATAAAATTTTACACCTGAACGCTATATCCTTGCTTTAAAATGCCATACTGTTTGATTGTAATCGCGAGAAACAAATGAATATCGCCAGGACTTTTAATTTTAATGACCAAGTATGGAACAATTCAAACGGTTAACAACGGATATTGTGGAAATGGTCTTAAAAATGTATATGCCATAAATTTTACATTTTGAAGAGATCTATTTTTTTGTGTGTGTAGTACGTTTTCATAGTCTCTTATAGTGTTTATCAGTTATGCAAGATTATACCAATTTCCTTCCAACGAAGAGGACTTCATAATCTATTACAAGAAAATTAACAATATAAATTTTATTTACAATACAAATAAATATTCATAATTAACCAAATTTTTTATTATTCCACGCCGCACTGAAGCACCATCGTCCACGCTTGCAACCCTGAAACAGACCAACGGTTCGAAGGATGAAGCAAGTAATGAACATCCGGAGGAACAGGAAATCCGGAGGACGAAAGGAACCACTCCAATGTTTGCCTCGCGACCAATAAGAAGCCGCGAAAAATCCATGGATCAGAGAGGGAAATCGAACCCGTAGCTTCCCGACATGCGACATGCATGCCTTAATGTAGCGCCAGTTCGCTCGTTGAGTGAGAAGGAGACCCATAAGGAAAACATAGTACTTTTAAACATAGAATTCTTCCTATTCCTTTCCCTTTAAAACTTTCATCTTCGACGATATTGAATTTCTGGACCTCCTAAGTAACGGACAGAGATAGAAAACTGCAACACCACTTGGAGTGTAACTAAAACTTTGTTAGCCCCATCTGTGGGATTTCAAATAAAAACCGATTAACTTTAGTAAAGTGCTCAGCCGTCTTTTGTTTTGTCGCCCTAACTGCCACCGCAGCGTTACTATGGCAACCATTTTGTGTCAGACTAGGAGAGAAAAGCCGGATTTAGAATTTCGAGGATTTCACAGGTAAATCCTCTGACGTGGACGTGGGCTGAAGTCAGCAAACCATACACGGTGTTCACTAGAAGCGATGCGACGCGACGGCAGTTATAGGATGTTAGAAATTTCTGTTACTTTTTCAACTACTCGAACTTACCTTCCCACCCAAAAAATTCTATATAAATATTTCATCAAAAACATACCTTTTTAGTCTTTCTGAATCGGCGTAAAGCATTTTTTAAAAAATAGTCCATGTGTCTGTACCATATGTTAAATATACTGTAATGACAAATATAATTTGTTTTGAATTTTCTTGAAAGAGCTTTGTAATTTCTCTCCATTTTGAATGTGTTTTATATGATTAGTAAACTCTCTTACTACACAAAAATATAGATTTTACTAAAGCCCAGATATTATGTCAAATACAATTTTTGTGGCGGTTCTTTGAGAGTGGAATAGAGTAGGTCTTTTCTTTCCAAATGGCAGTCATATTTTGGGGGGGGGGGGGAAACTAGCAATAGGGTATGAAAGAATGAAGACAAAAAGGAAGAGCAAGGACTGCAAGACTCCACAACGAGTAGTATTCCTTTTTATTTTGTTTTTTATTGATAGTTGCAAGCTATTTTACATATAGCATCTAGAGTATCCGTAATTGGGGAAAATTCAAGGGATCCGCTTGTTCAATTGTCAGTGTTTTTCCAGATGCGCCGCATTTCCAATATGCAGAATCCAACAATTTGTGGGTAATGTTATTCACGTCAATGTGCCTAATAGTTGCTTATCATCCTGTTGGAATTCCAAGGTGGGATATTTTCCCAGTGTAGTTGTTAATGACATTTCAGCTCCACTGTTAAAGCCCAATGAAATGGCTGAGATTAGGTAATTTCAACCAATCGCGGTCAACTGACTGGAGCGATATTGTCGAAAAATCTTATTGCAGCTGATGTCCATTTCTTTGAAATCTTGTCACACCTGATGTTCGTATGTTTAATTTCTTTCTTGGCTATTAGTAACAAGGTGAACAATCCAGGACGCCAACCTTCACTTTAAATAACTGTACTGTCAATTAATTCAGTTACAATGTTTATTTAAAGTTTTATCCAGTTCATAATGTATTTAGTTCAAACAAGGAGGGAAAATAATCATTATTTGTATTTCTTATGTATGAAGTGAGTGCAATGACCTCAAATAAATTAACTTTTATTTCCATTCCATGTATTACTTATTAAAAGCTGAAATAAAAGAATTGTTCCGTATTTCTATTGTTGCTATCAATATTCGTACATTGGGTGTAGACACGGTAGGCCATATCATAATTCAGTAGGCAAAGAAGAAAGAAAGAGAGAAAAATAATTCGTTAAATAAATACGGTCGAATGCGTCATCTACCATTTGATAACTAATGTAAGTGTTACAATCATAACCTGTATTCTCTTATCAAATAAAACTCGTGTTTTCATCTCTTAGGGCAATTGGTTCCCGTCGCTTCGCTCCGGTCGTGAATTATTGAAATGATGCAAAAACTCGTGGTATTACTTAATGATAATATTAATGAGGACACTATAATAGTCGATAGTTTAATTATTATCTGAGTTGTATTATCTGTCATATAGTGATAATAGTTATTGAAATTGATAAATACCTACATGAAAATGCTTTCTATAGACCCCAAATAAGATTCGATTCTTTGAGCTGTGCCACAGTTCAATAATGCGTATTTGATGGTGATTAATTTTAGACTTTGATTAAAGACATCGAGTGAGATAGCTCCATAAAAGAATGATGCAGGTCCCGGATTTGGTGTATTGCGGCTTAGCAAGGTTTCCCCCGATGCTTGGTTGATCTGCTAAAGGCCCCCATTCTGGGGACGAACCGGCATGACGCATGGCAAGTAGTAATACAAAAGAGAGATGAAACGAATGGTGCCTTCCCGTTTGAGAAAAGTTTTAAGCATTTAAAATTGGAACCAATAATAAGGAATATATCGGAAATAGTTAATACTATAAAACATATGCCATGTGTGTTTTAATGAAATCTGAACGAAAAAAAAAGACACACAGCCTCAGAACATTTATTTCCGATGAAATATCGACCTAGAATTTTTCTGCTTAATATATACAGTGCAGGTTGTAAATAAAGTAAGTATAGCACATTTATGGAAATTCTCTAAATTCCGATAAATGCATATAATACGTGAACTATTTTAATGTTTAAGTAGTTTTGTCTTGTCAAACCTAGGCCTATAACAGAGAGAGAGAGAGCACGGTATGTTTATTTTCGATCTAATTTTACTAGGCAATGCGCCAACCTGTTAGTGGAGCAAGCACCAGGTTGCTTTAAAATACAACTGCAGTATACTGCAATATTCCTTGTTCCTATTCTTTCTCATAGAAAATGGAGAGTGTGTCATCACTAGCTTCGGGGAATATGTAGTACAAGAAGACGTGTTTAATGATACATGTTCTTATAGAGAAGTGTTAGGTAACGTCGCGACACGCAATACTAGGTAAGAGTCACGCAAACTTTTTTATTACTGGTCAAGTGTCCTTTATATCAATAACACGTTGAAAAATCGGATGTGTTGTATGACTTTCTCCACCTGTTCTGCAAAAAACTATTCTTACAAAATACTATTCTTCTACCTACATCATGCTACATGGGATAATATTAGAACTAATGTATAATGAATCCATTTCTGCAAACTTTATTTGTTTGATAGGTAGAGTCAGGTAGGTTGTTTGTTGAGAAATATAAAAACAGCGGATAGGGTGAACAGTCATATGAATATAACGCATCAGGTGTTTGTGTGGGATTATAAAGAATACATTAAATACAATCAAGCGCCTTACATTGAAACTGATTTGCAATTGAATTGCGACAACTTCGTTTAAATACTGTATTATTTTAACACTTCACAATAGTGCGTCCTTCTATCCTCAGATTAAGAATTCTACATGTTCTCCAAAAGTTTATAGCTTGTAATAATGGATGAAACTTGTGGGCAATGTCATAATTATTTTCGACAGATAGAAAAGCGACCCCATAAAAACAAGGGAAGGTAATAAAGAAAACGTCATAAGGTCCAGCGGGTGGAAGTAACTGAGTTATCTCGCAAATTAAGGGCAGTGCTGCAGAACAACTTTTTAATTAAAGTATCTGGCTGCTATACAGCAGAAAGTTTCTTTTTGGTAGGTTCTTGTAGTAACGCTTGATACGGGTCGATCGGTTCCAAGGGCCGCAATAAACTGCAGGGGGAGTGACTGCCTCAGGTACCTGCGGCTTTCTTTTCCCTAAACGTTCTTTGCGTTAGTGCCCATCGGACATACATTATAAGTGTCTAAGGAAAATTTAAAAACTCCCAATTTCTCTAACACGTGTATAATGTACATAGTAAATAAAGTATTGCATTCCACCCAAAAATTCATACCGAGATTTCACCGAAGATACATATTTTAGGTCGCCGGTATCCAAAAAACAAAGAATGTTTTCGGTAAAAAGGTGAGTGGGCACGCGTGCGTGCATGTGCAGTGTTTGTGAATACGATAACTCAAAAGAGAAAGGTCTGAAAAATATCAAACTTGGTATTTAGCTTTAGTATCTTCCAAGGATGCGACACGATGATTTTGAGAAAAACACCTACACCCCTAACTACCTTTTGCATGGAAAAAAGCTTAGACAATTTTGATTTTCTCAAAAATGACTTTAACGATTTTGATTAAAGTACCATATATTAAAGATACATGACAAATAATGCATATCTTGAATTTTCTGGGAAGACCTCTTCATTCTGGATGGATTTTGTATAACTGCTAAACCGTAAGAGATAAACAAAAAACTTACTGCACAAAAACTGTAGATATCGTTAAAACACAATTTTCCATATACATTTTTTGTGGAATTGACCATTTCCTAGATATTCCTTGTTATTGGTTTCAGTTTTAAAATACTTTTCTCATACGGAAATTTGTCAACTACTGGTTGCACAGAAACATTTGATTATTGCTTTAGCCTATTGTATTCCCTTAGTTCCCTTCTACTTATAGGTAGTAATTAATACGACCATGTCTGCTTTTGTTTATCTTGATTAACACTAAGGATCTGCTTTTGTAAAATAATATGTTGCAGAATAGCAAAAGAAAGTCGTATGAATGGACTCCATCAGATTGTTTACCTTTTAACTAGCCAAAATAGCAGAGATCAAAGAAAAGGGGGACCGGTACACAGGTTGTTAGGGGTATAAAACCAGATCTCCACTTCAACAGTCAGTATTAAACACACAACTTGAAAAAAAAACTGATGTGTTACATTCACATGACTTTCTCTACCACTCTGCAATAAATTATTGCTAAAATGCTTATGCTTCTATTTACTTCCTGCTAATCGAGAAAAAATTAGCAGAAATAGTCTTATTACTTGCTTCCTTGTAAGTAAAAGTGAAATAAGGGAGTACAATAGGTTAAAGTGATAGCTAAAAGCTGGTTGAGACTGAAGTTCCTTTGTTTGTATGGACACGAGTTCACAAAGTCCTGTATGAGAAAAGTATGTTTTTTATAGCTGAAACCAAAAACAAGGAATATCTCAAAAACAATCAACTCCACGAAAAAAATGTATACAACATAAATTGTGTGTTTTCAAGTGCTCTACATTTGTTGTGTGGTAAGTTTTTGTCCATTTCTTACGGTTTAGCAGTTATGCAAAATTCCGTAAAATTCGTCCAGAATAAAGTAGTCTTCAGAGGCTATTCCCAGAAAATTTAAGATATACATTTTGTTTGTCAGGTAAATACCTTTAATATCTTATATTTTAATCAAAATTGTTAAAAGCCATTTTTGCAAAAATCAAAATTTTCGAAAAAAGTTCCATGTAGTTTGGGGTTTGGGGATTTTTCTCAAAACCTTCGTGTCGCATCCCTGGAAGATACTAAACTTAAATATCAAGTTTGGTATTTTACCGATTTTTCGTTTTTCAGTTATCGTGTTCACACACACACACACACACACACACACATGGACCTTTTTGTGAAAATGCTTTTTTTGGATATAAGGGGCCCTAAAATATATATTTCCGGTGAAACCTCGGTATCGAATTTTTTGGTGGAGTGCAATACCTTCTCTATGCACTATGCACATAGTGCATGTAGAGAAAGTAAAAAGCCATAGTGAAATCTTTGAATAAGTGGTCGCTAGGTGATGAACTGCCATTCAATCTCTTTGTATGCTCTAGGTTAAAAATAATAACCTTCTCTTTTGGGGAAATTAGAGGTATTAAAACATTAAAACGAATAATTAGGATTACCTCGGAAATGGTTAACTCCGAAAAAATGCATTTGCCACAAATTATGTGTTTTAACGAAATCTACATTGTTTGTTACGTAAGATTTCCTCTAACTTTTATGGTTTACCAGTTATGCAAATGTCACCCAGAATGCAGAGGGCATCAGAGACTATTTCTAGAATATTCAAGATATATGAATTATCATATGTCAAGAAAATATCTTAAAATATATGGTACCCAATCTAAATCGTTAGAGCTAGTTTTGAAAAAATCCACATAAGGGGTATTTTAGTGTAAGGGAATTTTCTTGAAACTCTTCCTGTCGCATCCTTGAAAGATGCAGAATATGCAAAACAATTTTTTTTTTTTTCAGAAAAATGTGGATTACGACCTTGTTCCGGAACAACGTGGATATGTTCTATAACATTTGTAACTTCAATTTAAGAACAGAATACAATCGTGGAGAACTATGTACGATTCATTGCTGCCAGTATTTACCCTGGAATCTTTCCGGCCTATGAATAGATCTTAACGAGCCGGTCCCCATGGCCGCGCTCGCCAAAGCGTCTCGCTTTGGTGTTTCGCAGCGTAGGGGATCGTGGGTTCGAGTCCCGCCTTGGGCATGGGTGTTATATGTTTGTGTATGTGTGTGTAAAAAGTAAAACAGAAATTCAGTAATCAAAGTAAACAAATTAGGTAAATAAAAAGTAGGGTATACAGCGTCGGAGTCCCGATCAGACTCCGGAACTGTATTTAAAAAAAAAAAAAAAAAAACGAAAACAGTGCACGTAGTATCACTCCGGCTTGATATTTCGTGAACTCAAGATGAAGCTTCCTTTCTTCCCCCTCGTTAGCTGCTCAGCTGTTTACTACCATTGTTGGCAATCTATGTATTACTACATTTCACTGAACTATCATTTAAAATTAATCAAATATATACCCCTAAACCTGATAAACTAAATGTGTTAATGAAGGAAAGGGTGAAAAAATATATTTTATCAATAAAACCTAGGTTATTAATTATGTTGAGAGAACATTTTCTGGCATCACTGGCTATTTTGAAGATGGACGCGTTTCAGTGATATATTTTTCTCCCCATCTTCAGCACCTTTTCGTCTGATTAATTCCTCTTCTATCACATCTTGATATAGGATGGAATATTATCATCCTGCCATCTGATGGGTCTGGCGAACAGCACGCCACTGCAATCTCGTCAATTATCATTAACCTCTGCTTACCTTGCTATGAGCTTTAAATTTCGAGTGTTGCTGCATAGTTGGCAGCATTGTTCAGCTGCCCAGGTTGTTGTAAACCTTGAAGTTGAACGCTGTTTCGTTGACCGAAATGTCGGGTTCGATGGATGGATGGATGTACTAGATAAATGTACATTAATTAAATAATTCACAAACTGTAATATGCTTTGTCATCTAAAAATGAACGTAGTAATATTTTAAAGTTACACATGTGATCTATTTTAATAATGGCATATGAGCGAGCACTCACAATTTTGCTTAGCAGATACTTACACAATACTTTCTCTATTTTATTCTGCAAAAAAACTATTATTACAACGGATTATTTGGATCAGTATGATAGAAATGGAATAAAAATTAACAGAACTGATCTTCTTACTTAGTTCCTTATAACTAGAAAAAATAAGGGAATATACTAGGCTAAAGTGATAGTCATATCTTCAAAAAGCAGGTTGAAATTCGCTTCTCTTTGCATAGCCAGGAATAACACAAAGAAACAAATGTCTATTTTCCGTTTGAGATAAGTATGAGTATTATAAAATTGAAATAAATAACAAGAAATATTTCTGAAATCGTTAACTATAGAACGATTTATAATATATAAATGGTGTATTTTAACGAGAACTACGTTTTTTGTGTAGTAGCTTTTTGTCTATCTATTATGGTTTACTAGTTCTGCAAAAGTCACTCAAAATGATGAGTACTTCTGAGGCTATTCCCCAGAAAATTGGAATATATTTTAATTTTCATATAAATATATAGCATATTAATATATAGCATATTAATCAATAGCGTTAGTGCCATTTTTGAGAAAATCGAAAATTTCGAAAAATCTTCTATGTAAACGGTGGTTTGGTGTGAGGGGATTTTTCTGAAAATCTTCATATTGCCTCCTTGGAAAATACTGTACTTATACATTAACTTTAGGGTTTAAGGAACTTTTCCTTTTTGAGTCGCCGTGTTCATGCACCCACACATACACACACACACACTCAACCAGTTTCAAAATGGTCTTTTTTGGATACAGGGGACTATAAAACGTATACTTGCAGTGAAATCTGGGCATCGAGAATACAGTACCTTCTCTACCTATGTATTACGTAGGAAGTAGAAAAAGTTATAACATTAATTAGAAAAAGAGACCATAAAACCTTGGTTGTAAATATATTAAGTGGTATGTGTTTTATATTAAAAATGTTTAGTGTAAAATTATAAATGTAATAACTTATACGTTTAAAAGTTGAATACGGTTTATGGTTTTGGTACTGTGGTATTTATTACAGAGTTGTATTTGTTTATTTATTTATATTTCAAGTACATAATGAGTGACAATACATGCAGTGCAATTATGAGCTATTTTTCTTCGCTTGAAAGGTCTGTTACGGCGGTGACACGTGCCTTTATTTACGCCAGTACCATTTTTTTGGACTGGATGGAGTAAATAGTGTCATTGTTTTCCTGACCTGACTGATTTTCAATTACATCTCATTACACAGCAGGCAGCTGAAGTCGAGCTAGCAATTGGTACATATATTCTCCAGGAACAGGACCTGGGCTGATTGTTAATGACACACCTTTAAATGTAAGTTAATGATAATACTTTTGCACAAGCACTTCAATGGCGTGATCAATTAATTATCTTTTACCTTCAAACAGAGTTTTAAAAGGCTCCACTTTGGACAAATGTGTGATAGAGTAACCTGAAGTTCACCCGCAACCTCTCATGATAAACACAAAAGCTTCATTTTGAAGTAGTTATCGAAATACGGGAGAGGGCAGCACATATTGCGCTGTATAGAAGCACTTCACAGCTGTCAGTCAAACTCATTGGGGCATCATAACGGGTCCTTGTTTCAAAGAGACTATCTGCAGCTTGCTCATCCTGATAACTCACTCGTTCATTAGCTGATAATGATTACCCAGGAAACCAATCCCACATTTTAGGATGACTGAAATGATGAAGAGAACCGAAATAGAATCTAAAAGCGGTAAAAGTATTTTAAAGCTATATACAAGACTTTTGCTAAATTCTATCGAGCGTGAGAACTCTGTGGTAATGTGTAAAGCTCAGATTTGGGTGGTTCTATGTTCGATACTCTTCACCACCCACTATGACTTTGTGCTCTTTGTGGCTTTCCCTGGTCAGTAAACATGTACTGGGCTATACCACGAGTTTCTATTACATTTCTTTTTCATTTCGGCTTCTTCTCATCTTTCAGTTGTGCTACCAGGTGGTGTATGGCAGAGATTGACGGGTCAATTATAGCCCTCTCTAGGCAGCTTCAGCATTGAGGTGGTCTTCGAGCCTGGATCTTCTTGGGACTTGCGCATCTCTATGACCTGTCTGCCTGCGGCCTGTAGCTTCCTGCGGTTCTTTTAATTCGTTCCTTGCTCCTGGAGGCTCATTAGTCACAATAGATCTATGTAGATCGTAGTGCGCTGTGTTGTACAATCTCTTTTCTGCTTGTGATGTAGTTACAAGAATAATCTTTCGGAGGAATAGTTTGAAGAACACATGCAAGTGTCGAAAGGTAGAGATAGTCATGTGAATGGAACACTTAATTTACATTTTGATTGTAATACCTCTTTTAAATAGATATTAGAATGAATTAATAATTTCCCTTCCACTCTGTATAAGTTCCTCTACTATGTACACTCAAAGACATTAAAATAACCTTGGAAATACTTATTGTAAAACAGGGTCTTTTCGATGTCTCCACCCATGATTTTCACCTATTTGCTATGCGTTTAAAAGCGTATTGGACAGGCCACGCTACCGAAGAGAAGCGGATAGACATGAAATGTAACTTGCGACTAATGAAGTTCTTGAAGTTCTCGGTTATGAACTGGTGATCACCAAATTCTCTGCTTGGACAATGTTCGACCCTTCTCACCGAGTGATACAGAATTCGATTATTCTTTTCTGTGCACTTCATAATTCATAGCGCTACAGAAGTTCTAATGTCAAAGTAATACGGGCAGATAGTGGACTAATTTAATACACTGCTTATACAACTCAAACTGTTCTGTAGGAGCGTCGAGCGGGGTTGAGAAATGAAGAGATCGGTTTGGCCTTTTCTTACTCGCGTAGCATGTTGTACCAGAATGGCACCAATGAAAATCGTGTTAACACCCTACTCCTACGGTAATTCACATTCTCAAAAAAACCAGAGCGCCAGACGTACTTTTATTGTCCTTGAGTGTACTGTAGGTGGGTGACAGAAACATGTTCGTGTACTCACGGGTGTGTCCATAAGAGATAAAGAGAGACAATGAGTGAGCGATTGAAAGTAAAGCATAGCAAATAGGATAACAGGAACAAAAATCTAATTTCGTATTAAATTCAAGAATCTCCTAAGGACGCAAAATTAAAGTATAAATAGAAGAAATGTTTCCAAGTATATTTGAGTCTCTTCACGTGTTACATTTTGAGAAACGAATGCATGTGCCAGACTGTTTACACAAGCTGGAAGCACAGAAATTTAATCTGTAGAAGCTTGATGTTTTTTGTTCGGCGAAAGCATTCCATCCCTTAAAACTGGCAGCCAGCTTATTGGACGTCGAGATTCAACCATTGTATGCAGTTTCACACTGGCTTGCAGATCCCGTCATGTAATTTACACATGCGGCGGTATGGACCCAACAAATACAAAAAACGTTTGAAACTCTAACTGGTTGTGTTTAGATATGGAAATGATAGCTGCTATGATGATTGTACTGTAGACGATATGGGAACCATGCAGGCGAAACAAAACCCAGCGCGACCGTGCGCTTTTATACGGCTTCCGTACTCGTGAACCAAAAAAAAAAAAAAAAATCAATGAAAAATAAAAGAGGAAATGGGCAAAAATGTAGCAGAACTAACAGAAAAGATAAACAAATCGGGGATCACGGTTTGAAACATAAAACACATTTATTCACGTCTCCAGGAGAGACTGGCGATTATAAAGAATGAATGATATTTACACTCTAAAGGCCCGGCATCAAGAGTCAATAACAATGGAGTCGTTTATAGCGAGTCACGTACACTTCTCCCATAGCAGTTTATTTATTTCAGAGATCAGTAAAAGTGAATGCACTATTGTGCACGTTATAGGTTATGTCCTACAGATATTATAGTACAGAGTGGAAAGGAATACATGCCCATATTTGTATCAGCTTTTGACGCTACGACGTGATGATCCAGTGTTTTTAGTTTTACACTATTTTTACTTTCTCTTCGCGTAATATATACATAGTGTTTAGAGGAAGTATTGTATTCCATCCAAAAATTCGATAGCGAGATTTCACCGGAAATACATGTTTTAGGACCCTCTGAATCCAAAAAAGGCATTTTCAGTAAAAGGTTCGTGTGTGTTTGTCTGTGGACAGCATAGCTCAAAAACGAAAAGACCGTTAAATACCAAACTTGTTATTTAAGTTTGGTATATTCCAAGGATGCGGCACGAATATTTTTAAGAAAATCCTCCCACACAAACTACCCTTTACATGGAACCTTTTTCGAAAAGTTTTATTTTTTTAAAAATAGCTTTAACCACTTTGATTAAAATATCGTATATTAAAGATATTTACCTGACGAATAAAATGTATATCTTGAATTTTCTGGGAATATCCTCTGAAGACTACTTTATTCTGGATACATTTTTACGGAATTTTGCATAACTGTTAAATCGTAAGAGATAGACAAAGGCTAACTTAAAACAGAAAATGTAGTGTCATTAAAACACAAAATTTATGTTACATACATTTTTTTCGTGGAGTTGTTCGTTTTTGAGATATTCCATGTTATTGGTTTTAGCTTAAAAAACTAGCACTTTTCTCATACGAGCATTTAACTCCTGTCCTTACAAATAAAGGAAGCTCAGTCACATAGCAATCAGCTTTTGACTATCACTTTAGTTTATGATACTCCCTTATTTCCCTTTTAATTACCAGGAAACAACAAATAAGACTATTTCTGCTAATTTTTTTTCTCGATTAGAATTAAGTAAATAGAAGAATCAGCTTCTCAACAATTATTTTATTGCAGAGATGTAGAGAAAGTCATGTGAATGGAACACATAAGATTTTTAAAGTTATGTTTGTGAGGAACGTTTCACGATGTTTTTGAAATGGATATTTTTTGTAGCTTAACGTCCTTTAACCTGTTTGGTCATATCGGACGATGAATGAAATTGGTAAAATGATGCTCCAGTGATCTCGGGTTTATTGAGCTTAAAGTTATTCGACATTCGTCTTCAACAGATAAGGGAAAATCTGGAAATAAATACCTTATCTGGGTAACTCACCCTCAGTTTCAAACTCTGAATCTGTTGAATGTGAGGTAGATACGCTACCACCACACTATCCAGGCGGGCTTGAGATGGCTATTATTCTCTATTTCAGATGTTCGGCGAGTGTTTACTAACAGGTCTCGCAGTCCTCTGCCCTGCTCGACTATACCTATATATGGTGGATGTGAGGGAAGAATCGATCGCACTGAAACTTCATCCTACGTATTTTATACGTTTCCGTACAACATTATCTCATTAGGATTCGCAATGTATTCTGGGTTTATTTTAATGTTGTTTCATGAAAGAATATAACTCAAACCAACTTGTAAGCAGTTGAATTTCCGTTCCTTAAATTACAAAACCACTCACTTTTCTCTTACAAGCTTAAAAATTAAATGTTATCTTCAACACTTACTTCAAAAACTTCAAATCAGGAATTAAGAGAACATGTCTCACGGTTCCTTTGATACAATGCAGTTAACGTTCCTCTTTTGGGAAGATTGCGATTTAAAAATCACCGATTATTTTGGTAGTGCTTAACGCCCACTTTTACTACTTGTGGCACCGCAGGCGAGGGCACTGGTGATACATGAATTAAGATGGAGCACCGGTGGAATGCGATGGCGGGGGAAACCTGAGAAAACCATCCCCTGCGCCCTTTGTCCACCACAAATCTCACATGTGGTCGCTTGGGATCGAACCCGGGCCGTCTAAAAGTCGCCGATGATACAGTCCTTCACAGCATTGTAAATCTCCCAGTTGCGGTGTAAATTAAACGAATAACTACTAATTCAGCATATGTAAAACCATTCATTTGCAGAGGAAAGTTTGTAACTGAATCGGCACCTCGTTTCCTCACTGTGAGTCACATGAATGCAGGTCGGTAGAGTGCGAATTGTACTAAGCACATGAACCGCCCATTGCGTGATATATGTACACAAAGCATAGATTATCGCAAGGCTGTTTAAAACACATTCAGCCCTGAAATCTATGATTTATTTATGAAATGGTATTAGTAAGCTGAAAAAAATGAAATACATTTGTCTGTTATACGCATTGTTCCCTACTAAATATACAATTATACACTTATTCACTTCACGCGTGACGAAGGGGATAGGAAGCAAATCGTTAATAATGTTATACAGAGATACAATTTGCGTATATATGTGTGTGTGAGAGAGAGAGAGAGAGAGAGAAGGAGAAAGAGAAAGAGTGGTAATCGAGAGAGATGGCTCCGCGATGATGTGTGAGGCTCGTATTCGGAAGGTTCCACGAGCTACCCCTTCTCCAGGATCGTTGCCATTTACTGTCGTCCACTAATAAAAACATCAGTGATAAAATGGCGCAATATTTATGACATAAAAAGAAATTGCGATAACTCTATTACAAAACAAATTCAATATGCCTCACATCCACGTGGTCAAGAGTTCTAATCTCGTTTAGGGTGACGTACGGGGATAAGGTTTTTCGGGGTTTTCCCTTATCTTGAGAAGGGGAATGTCAAGTAACCAAGCGACGCATGTGGAATTTGTGGTGGACAAAGTGGCGCAGGGGCGGATTTTCTCTGGTTTCCCGCGCCATTGCATTCCACCGGTGCTCCATCTTCATTTCACGTATATTCAATGTCATCGCCTGCGGCGCCATAGTAATCAGATTTTTGTATACCGCAGGAGTTATATTGCAAACCAATAAATCTACTAACATGGGGATGTAGCTTTTAAGCACACTTAAAAACAAATGGTCTAGACTTGGTTTGAACCCGCGACATGAGGATAAGAAAGCCGCCTAATCAACTGAGCCGCTCATATGAACAGGCCGGTCCCCGTGGCCGCGCTCGCCAAGGCGTCCCGCTTTGGTGCTTCGCGGCGCTGGGGATCGAGTCCCGCCTTGGGCATGGGTGTTATATGTTTGTGTTTATGTGTGTGTTGTAACAGTAAGAAAACAGCAATCCAGTAATTATTCAGAAAAACAAGGTAAAAAAAAAGGTAAATAAAAGTAGGGTATACAGTGCCGAAGTCCCGATCAGACTCCGGTACCGTATTTAAAAAAAAACAAAAAACAAAAAAAAAAAACAGTGCCGGTCCCCCATGGCCACGCTCGCTAAGGCGTCTAGCTTTGGTGCTTCGTGGACAGGGGGTCGTGGGTTCGAGTCCTGCCTTGGGCATGGGTGTTATATGTTATAAGCCGGTCCCCATGGCCGCGCTCGCCAAGGCGTTCCGCTTTGGTGCTTCGTAGCGCTGGGGATTGTGGGTTCGGTCCCGCCTTAGGCATGGGTGTTATATGTTTGTGTTTATATGTGTGTTGTAAAAGTAAGAAAACAGCAATCCAGTAATAATACAGAAAAACAAGGTAAAATTAAAATAAACGTAAATAAAAGTAGGGTATACAGTGCCGGAGTCCCGATCAGACTCCGGTACCGTATTTAAAAAAAAAAAAAAAAAAAAAAAAAAAAAAAAAAAAAAAAAAAACAGCTAGTTGATAGATTACAATAGTGATCTGTACAGCCGGCAGTTGTATCCTGTTAGGTTTACACTAGAACCTTACAATTATTTTGCTATTATTGTCACAAATAAGTTAGAAGAAATATCTGCGTGGTACTTTCTTTATATAGTACATGGCACGTATGTAAAGAAAGTGTTGCACTTCACTCAAAAATTTGATACCGAGATTTCAGCGGAAATACACCTTTTAGGATCACCTGTTTAAAAAATGTTTACTTTCTTGACATAATACATGGTATATGTATTTCAGAAGATATTACACTCCACCCAAAAATTCGTAACCGAGATTTCACTGGAAATACACGTTTTAGGATGTCCCGAAACCAAAAAAGGAACTTTTAGAAAAGGTCCGTGTGTGTCCGTGTGTCAGTGTGTGCGTTTGCCCCTGTATCTGTAAACACAATAACTCAAAAACGAAAAGTCTGTCAAATACCAAACTTGGTATTTACATTTAGTATCTTCCAAGAATGCGACACGAAGATTTTGAGGAAAATCCCCCACCCCAAACTACGTTTACAGGAAATATTTTTCGAAAATCTTGACTTTCTCAAACATGGTTCTAACGATTTTGATAACAATGCATTATGCTAAAGATATTAAATGGACAATAAAATGTGTATTTTAAATTTTCTGGGAATATCCTTTGAAGAATTCTTCATTCTGGATTACTTTTGCTGAATGTTGCATAACTGGTAAACCGTGAGAGGTAGAGAAAAACCTATTAGACAAAACATGTAGATCTCGTTAAAATACACAATGTATATCATGTACATTTTTTCCGTGCATTTGATCATTTCTGAGATATTCCTTGTTATTGATTTAAGTGTTATAGTACTTAAAACACACAGGAATGAGTCAACTCCTGGCAATGCAAAGAAACTTATTCCAACCACATGGCAACCATATTTTAAACATTTTAGCTATCCTTATAACCTACTGTATTCCCTTATTTCCTCTCTACATACAAGGAAGCAAGTAGTAACAACATTTCTATTAATGTTTATCCCGATTAACTTGAAGTAGATAGAAGATTTAGCGTTTCAACAATAATTTGTTACAGAGATGTAGAGAAAGTCATGTGAATGTAATACATCAATTTTGTTTTTAAATAAGTTGCAAATATGAAAACTCTAATGCTCCTTGAGGCATCATGATGATTGGATCAACCGAGCACAAAACTTGAAGTCGTGTTCTTCGGCAAGAGATGAACAATAGTATGCCGGAATTATTAATTTTATGTTATTCCTGGCAATGTGCTAAACAACATTCATTTTGCGTACTTATGCAATCATGATTATAATGATAATAAGTGTATAATGTAATTTATATATCAGTAAATACTAAAGCTTTTTTTAATTTTATACTATTGGAAAAATTAGTATTTTGACTTTCTCTGCACGCAGTAAACTGGTAGAGGCTATTGCATTCCACTCAAAAATTTGATACCGAGATTTCACTGGAAATACACAGTTTAGATTCCCTGAACAAAAAAAAACTATTTTTAGGAATCTGTGTGTATGTCTGTGTCCGTGAACAGCATAACCCAAAAACGAAAAGTTATGTAAATACCAAATTTGGTATTTAAGTTCAATATCTTGCAAGGATACTAAGAAGATTTTCAATAAAATATTCTCACCCCAACACATGATGTTCTAAAAAATGAATCTAACAATTTTCATTAAAATATCATATATTAAAGATGCTTCCATGACAAACGAAATGTACAACTTTAATTTTCTGGGAATAACCTCTGAAGATCTCGTCACTCTGGATCACTTTTACATTAACTGCTAAATCGTAAGAGATGACTTAAACTTGCTACACAAAAACTAGACTCCCCAAACCACACAATTTGTCATATACAAGGGCCGTTCAGAAAGTAGCCTCCGATCGGTCACAGTGCGGGTAGTGGGGGGAGTAGCGACGCCATCTGTGCATTCATGCACTCAGCAGGTCAGTCGGCATCAAGCCGTGGTCGAGTGAAAGTCGTACCTGGGCTAGTTTAGTGTTTGTGGCCGTTTGAAATGTGTACTGCAATAGAAAACCCCGCCAAATGTGAAGTGCGTGCTGTTATAAGGTTTTTTACAGCCAAAGGATATTCTGCAGCAGCTATTCATCGTGAGCTTTGTGCCGTGTACGGACCAAGAGTTATGAGTGAAGGAGTGGTCCGTGAATGGGTACGTTTATTTAAAAGTGGACAAGAAAACGTTCATGATGAAGAGAGGAGTGGTAGACCATCATTGGTCACGGACGAACTCGTTCAGACAGTTGATGCAAAAGTTCGTGAAAACCGACGTTTCACAATGCCGGAGTTGTCTACTGATTTTCCACAGATTTCTAAGACTCTCTTGTACGAGATAGTGACAGCAAGATTGGGTTACCGTAAGTTCTGTGCACGATGGGTGCCCAAAATTCTTACCGACCACCACAAAACTCAAAGAATGGCCTCTGCATTAGACTTTCTGTCACGTTATGATGCCGAAGGTGAACCATTGTTAAACAGAATCGTGACCGGGGACGAAACCTGGATTA
Source organism: Hymenopus coronatus (assembly GCA_030762935.1). NCBI lineage: Eukaryota > Metazoa > Arthropoda > Insecta > Mantodea > Hymenopodidae > Hymenopus > Hymenopus coronatus. Next base: position 60,104,482 of record CM060882.1, read on the forward strand.
AGTACGTGAACCCTGAGGCAAAAGAACAATCAAAGATGTGGGCACATTCAAATTCGCCTACCAAACCAATAAAAGCCCGGCAAGATTTTTCTGCCCGAAAATTGATGGCAACGGTGTTTTGGGATGCAAAAGGGGTGTTGTTGGTTGAATTCATGGAACGTGGGACGACCATTAATCAAGACGTGTACTGTGAAACACTAAAACAATTACGACGGGCTATACAGAACAAACGCCGTGGTATGCTGACTTCCGGTATCGTTTTTTTGCACGATAACGCCCGTCCTCACTCTGCTCGCAGAACAACAGCCCTTCTTGAGTCCTTCAAGTGGGACGTTGTCAACCATCCACCTTACAGCCCAGATCTGGCGCCAAGCGATTATCACCTCTTCATGCATATGAAGAAATGGCTCGGGTCCCAGCGGTTTGATGACGACGAAGAGCTCAAAGATGCGGTCACAGGCTGGCTCCAGGCACAAGCGGGTGATTTTTATGCAGAAGGAATTTCAAAGCTTGTGAACAGATACGATAAGTGCCTCAATCGTTATGGAAACTATGCAGAAAAATAGTGCAAAGATGTAGTTGTAAGATGTATATATTAAAATATTTTTATTTAACTTGGTGAATTTCTTGCAATCAACCGGAGGCTACTTTCTGAACGGCCCTCGTACATTGTGTGTAGAGTTAACCGTTTCCAAGATATTCCTTATTTTAAACTGCGAGTACTTTTCTCAAATGGGAAGTTATCTTTCGTTTCATGTCTCTTTTGTTTTACTCCTAGCTTTGCATAGATACTCGAGTTTCAATTGCTTCACATAGCGATAGCTTTTAAAATATTTGTCTAACACGTTAGCCTAGCATTTTCCCTTACTTTCCATCTGCCTACAAAGAAGCAAGTAATAAGACTATTTCTGTTAATGTTTATCTCGATTAGTAACTTGTAGATAAATGAAAATAGCTTTTGTAGGCATAGTTTGTTTGCAGAACAGTTAGAGAAAGTCAATTTGTTTGTGAAATAAAATGTCTAAAATTAATGTGTTCATTAGATTGTGATATTGGAATAAGTAGATCGTTACTGAGAAATCCAAATTTAGAATGTGCAGTTGGTAATAGAAAAATTTGATGTGTTCCATTCACATGACTTTCTCTACATTTCTGCAACAAATTATTGTTAAAAAGCTTATGCTTCTATTTACTTCATTCTAATCGAGAAAAATTAGTAGAAATAGACTTATTACTTACTTCCTTGTAAGTTGAAGCAAAATAAGGGAGTACATTAGGTTAAAGTGATAATCAAAAGCTGGTTGCTATGTGACTGAAGTTTTTTGTTTGTATGGACAGGAGTTGACAAATTCCTGTATCAGGAAAGTATAAGTTTTTAAAATCTGAAACCAAAAACAAAAAATATGTCAAAAACGATCAACTCCACGATAAAAGTATATAACATAAATTGTGTGCTTTAACGTGCTCAACATTTTTTGTGTGGTAAGGTTTTGTCCAAACTATTACGGTTTAGCAGTTATGCAAAGTTCCGTAAAATTCATCCAGAATAAAGTAGTCTTCAGAGGCTATTCCCATAAAATTCAAGATATACATTTTATTTGTCAGCTAAATATCTTTAATACCTATATGATATTTTAATCAAAATCGTTAAAGCCATTTTTGAGAAAACTAAATTAAGTTCCATGTAAAGGGTAGTTGGTGTAGGGGATTTTCTTGAAAATCTTCGTGTCTCATTCCTGGAAGATACCAAACATGTGAAATCTCCGTATCGAATTTTTAGGTGCATTACAATACCATCTCTATATTCTATGTACATAGTAAGGGTAGAGAAAGTAAAAAGTGGCCTGTAGAGACACGATATCGCTACATAGAAGGCATAATTACTCTTTAAACAGTTCTTTTCCTTTGCTTTGACTACATGAAAATCCCGAGTGAACATAATCTTTCCTACGCTCTCTGCATATTAAAAGTAACGAGTTTAGTTCTGGACATTTATGATCTTAATCACTTCGCTACCGTCATTACACACACTGAATGTCATGCCCTAGATCTGATTAGGTTGCAACTTTTTGTTATTAACGACCACACTGGTAATCTCGTTGAACTGTCCAACACGCAATAAAAAATCTTGTGTGTGTTAAATTGAGGCAGTTTGATGCCTGGGGGATGAAGCACTCAATGTAAAACATTTTTTGTGTGCACCTACCCGCATTCCATTAGTGGCAGCGAGGCTGTTCTTTGTGCCAGTCGCTCTGCTCCGTTTTTTGCATCGTGCCAGGAACATATTTCCTAATTAGTGCCGATCGTAATTTAATATAATTTTGGGTAGCAAACAGAAAACAATTGGCGTTTGCAATTTGCAGCAGTAAACAAGCAGCCAACAAACCGATATCATGCTTTTGAATTATTATCCGACATTAAAGCTGCACAAACAAGAAATGTAGCGGGGACATTTAAAGAGATCTAAGGCGAAGCAAAAAAGAGCAGTGCTTACGTACACTAACGATCACAAAAGTTGGTCCGATCTCCTAAATTGCAATAAAGTTTCTACCTTCAGGTAAACCACCTTTAACCACACCCACCCGGTATCGTTGTGTTTGTGACTGAAAATTCTGATGCGTTACACTCACGTGACTTTCTCTAGCTGCTCCGAAACAAACTTCTTACTAAAGATTATTCTTCTTTTTACACAATTCTACACAATGCCTATTGAGATAGACGTTAGCAGAATACTGTTATTTAGTCCTTCATAAGTAGAAGAGGGCTAAGGGAATGCACTAGACTAAAGTGATAATCAAATGTTTTAAAGACTATCATACGATTGTCATTTCAAATCCCTGCTTTGCTTAGTCAGGATTAGAACAAAAGAAAAACAGTCACCTCCTGTCTGAGAAAAGTATAAATACTTCACAATTGAAACCAATAATAAGGAATATCTTGGAAACGGTTACCTCCATAACAAAAACGTAAAGGACATACATTGCGTGTTTTGGCGAGATCTACATTTTTGTAAAGTAAATTTTTGTCTATCTCTTACGACTTAGCAGTTAAACAAATTCGTAAAAATTCATACAGAATAAGCAGGACTTTGGAAGCTATTCCCAGAAAATTCAAGATATACATTTTATTTGCGATGTAAGTATCTTTAATATACGGGGTTTTAATTAAAATCGTTAGAGCCAGTTTTGAGAAAATCAAAGTTTTCAAAAAAAATTTTATGTAAAAGGTAGTTTATGGTGGGGGGATTTTCTTGAAACCATTCCTGTCGCATCCTTGGACCTAAATCAAGTTTGGTATTTAACCAAAGAAAAGTTTCGTTTTTGAGATAAGCTGTCCAAAGGAACACACACATAGTCCTTTTTCTAAAAATGATTTTTTCGATTCAGGGGATCCCAAAACATATTATATTTCCGTTGAAATCTCGACATCGAATTCTTGGGCAAAATACAATACCTTCTCTATCCACTATGTACTTAGTACATGCAGGCTAGAGAAAGTAAAAACTCGGGGACAAAAAGTGAACAATGTTATATCCGATGCGAAACGAAGGGATAGAAAATAATGTTACTAAAACAATAAAGCATAGTTCGATTTTCTTCAGGAATGAGTGAAGAATTATTTTCATGTGTCAAACTGGACACCAGCTACATCTGCTACGTGGAGGCGTAGATTAAAGTTATTTCTGCCATCGAACGGCAATAAGAGTGGAACTGAAAGCAGCACTTTATCAACTGTGTAGTTCATCAAGGACCAATAGTTCCCTTTTATTTATTTAAATGATACAAAAATGTATCTGTTTATGGAATTTCTTTGCTTTTGCTAATGATATAATTATTTTCTCCTTAGGAGAGATTTATAAAGAGTTTTACAGAAATATGAATGCCGATATACACATCTTATCTCAATAGTTAACAGAAAATAAATGTTTAAAAACCTACAGTATTATTAATGCTTCCAGCCAATTATTCTTTAAGAATAACTACATTTTGCACATAGCGAATTCAAAATTCTTTGTCATCACCTTCATGCGGGCACTCGGGATCGAACCTGGGGCACCTAGATGAGAGGCGAGCGGTCTAACCACATAACCAGGCGCGCCGTCAGTAGATATACGTTTCTTAATTTTACTTTACAGGAAAATATATAATTTCTAAAGAAAGAGGTTTAAATAAAAATGACACACTCTACAAATCTTCGTCAGTTTTACAAGTTATTCATATAAAATATGTTTCTATGAACATACATACTTCCTGTTAATCACAATGTCATTATACGTTTGCCTCAAAATGTTATACTAGTGTGCTGGAACTATAACAAAAGAATCCGAACATGCAGGCCTGGAAGCTGCACGATCTTGTCATTGATTGGTGAGAAAGAAAAGCAATAATTTAATTATTTCACAACTACATTGTTTAAAATTTTGGAATATTCAAACTAATTTAACAGCAAAAAATGCTTCGTAAATATTGTATTCTGCAAAAGCACATTTTGCACAAATTTGACACGAGTTCCCCCCGCCAACCCGCAACAAATATTGGTCTCTCTAGTTTTTATAAGAACATGACAAATGCATTAATATTTGAATTTCAAGTGCATTGATGACATTGCATTCCAGAATTCTTGAATTTAAACGATATTTTAGAAAATAACATTAAAATATCGAATGTGTTCTATTCACTTACTTTCTCTACCTACTCTACAACAAATTATGCTCACAAAAGCTTATTCTTCTCTGTATTTCGTGCTAAAATGAGCCTAAATGGTTTTATTATTTGGTTCCTTTTAAGTAGAAGGAAATGCATTAGACTAAATTGATTGTCATGTCTTTGAAAAGCCGGTCGTTATGTAAGGCAGTCCATATTTTCTTCTCTTTGCATGATCAGGATAAACAAAGTGAGTAATTATTTCCCATTATAGAAAAATCTAGGCAATGGAAAGTTAAAACCAATATCAAGGAATATCTTGGAAATGGTTAGTACTACAAAAATTACGACAAACTGTGTGTTTTATCGAGAGCTACAGTTTATGTATAGAAATCTTAATCTACCTCTTACGGTCAACTAGCTATGCAAAAGTTACTGAGAATGAAAAGGACTTTAAGGGCAATTTCCAGAAAATTCAAGATATACATTCCGCTTGTTGTGAAACTAACTTAAAGATATTCTTCTTTAATTTCTATCGTTAGAGCCATCTTTAAGAAAATAAAAATTATTGAAAAGTCTTCCATTTAAAGGGTAGATGGTTTGGGGGATTTTCTTGAAAATTTCGTATCGCATCCTTAGAAGATACTTGAAACGTTTAGCTTCAGAATTATGCTGCCCCCAGACAAACACGAACCTTTTCAGATTCAGAGGCCTTCCGGTGAAATCCTTGTATTGAGTTTTTGGATGGAATACAAACATAATATAGTTTTGAAAGACACCGTGTACAAAATAAATATGATTGTAATTTCAAATAACTGAAATCTTATAGCTTACTATGTTTCACAGTTCAGAGTGCAAAACAAAACCATAAAACGTGTACTGCGTTGAAGAATTTGAGGAAAAGAGAGTGGGAGGGGGAGAGGGAGAGAGAAGCGGCCTATGTTCAACGTCCCAAATTGAGATTTGTGCTACTGCTGCCTAAAGTGTTCTAAGAAGCTTCGTAATTACTTTTATGTAATGGAAAGCCTCTTAAGGTATCATATACGCGTAATTAAAATGTTTTTACATGCATTCCAAATCGTAATGCCTCTGTCTTGGGTTGGTATTTGTAGTCAGTTGCAAAAATCTGCGCTGTCATTATAGTATCTCGGAAGTAGAATCTCTGGTTCCCGAGCTCGCGGGTCCACACCCGGAGATGGGCGATGGCTTTTTAAGGTGTAAAAATCTTTAGCATAGCTTCCTTCGGAAGGGAAGTAAAGCAAAGCCGGTGGTCCCATAATAAAGATTTACGCACTCAAGCTGATTAAAAGGCCTCTGAGCGAAATGAAGCGGTCTTTCACGTCCACTCTGAGAACCATAGCAGTTACAGGGGGCCATGAATAAAAGACGAATTTCAAATTCGGAAGAGGAATAGGTACCTGGTATTAAGGCATGGTCACTATTCAGTTTAAGCTTTACGGGACTTCCTCTCAACCTGTGCTCACTACACAGATATTGCTGTGAGAACGTTTTTCAAAGACTATGACGTCACAGAGGAAGGAATCTGCTTGTCACTGTCCTAGAATGCACATGTTTATTACATTAGCCATTGCAGCTGACATGAAACAACGAAATGTGTATCTCATATTCTTTTGTGCACAACGTGGGTTGTAACAAAGCTATACACATACACTAGGATGGTTTAATATGCTGAGAAACAAACGAACAAACCGGCTACTCTTCACATATCATGATTATTTATATAAACATATGTTGCCTTTTTTTTTTTTTTTTTTTTTTTTTGCCTATTCCTCAACCAAATATTCTTAAAAAGCTTCCAGCATTTGCAAAAATGGTTTCATTACATATTTTGTTGTAGCCACAAAAGAAATCAAATAGATTAAAGCGATATTCAAATCCTTTAAGAGCTAGTAGTTATGTAATAGCTAAGCTTTGTCTGACCTGGAGAAAAATAAGAAAGGAAAGCAAATGAATCACAGCTTTCTAATTGAAAGAGTATAAGTATACTGAAACTTAAACCAATAACAAGAAATAACTCCATAAAACCTTGCCATGAGATCTACATTTTTGGGTAAACTAATTTTGTCTATTTCTTTCACTATTTCACGTATGTAAAATTCCTTCTGAATAAAGAGGACTTCAGAAGGTTATCTTCAGAAAATTCAAGTTACGCGTTTATTTGCCATGAAAACATAGGTACTTTATTCGAAATTGTTAAAACAAATATGGAGAAAATCAACATCTTTGAAAATTTGCCTCTGTAAAGAATAGTTGGGGGTCGGCGAATTTTCTTAAAATGTTCATGTCGCCTTAGATAAAAATTAACTTAAATATCAAATTTGTAATTATTTAACTGAATTCTGTTCACATACACGCCGACAGACACATACACACATAGAACCTTTTCTAAAAACAAAAAACAAACTTTTTTTTTTTTATTCGGAAGCTTCAAAAAATATTCTCTGTGAAAAACGGGTATTAAAATTTTAGTGGAATATAATACTTGCTCCACTTACTTAATAGAGAAAGTACAAAATACGTGAGCGAATAAGAATGTGGTTTAAATAGCCCTGTTAATTAAGGTCCAGATTTTACATAATCGCACAGCAGCCACGGCAAAAACTTCTGGGGTGTTCCATTCACATGACTTTCTCTACCTACTCTTACACAAGCTATTCTTATAAAAGCTTATTCTTCCGGCATATAAACATTACCAGAAATGCTATTATTAGTTCCTTTTAAGCATAAGGGTAATAATGGAAAATACTAGACTAAAGAGAGAGTAAACATCTTTTAAATATCACTAAAAAAAGTAAAAGCTGGTCGCTATTATGCAATTAAAATTTCCTTCGACAAAACTGCATGATGGCTTCCTACTTTAGAATAATCTTAAGTAAACAAGGATTATCTCAGAAAAATTTGCTCTACAACAAAATTTAAGTGACAAAAATTGTGTGTTTTAACGAAATATTTATTTTATGTGGAGTAATTGTTTGTCTATTTACCAGTAATGCAATCGTCATTCAGAATAAAGAGGGTAGAGAAACTATTCCCAAAAAATTCAGGATATGTATACATTTTACTTGTCATATACGTATATTTAATATACCATAAGTACAGTAAGAAAATCGTTTACCATTTTGAGAAAATCGAAAATTTCGAAAAATCTTGCGTGTAATGGGTAATTGAACGTGTGCGAATTTTTCTGAAAATGTTCCCTTCGCATTCTTGGTGTGCCCCCCCCCACACACACACACACATGTATGTTTTATACTTTTTCTATTAGTACATAGTACTTAAGTTGAAATATTGAATTCTACCCAAAATTTCGATACTGATATTTTACTGGAAATACCGTTTCAGGTCCCGCTGTATCCAAGAAAAATGTTAGATAAAGGCCCGTGTATATGTGTGTGTGTAAATGTAAATGGCGTGTTATTTATGGACACTCTTTAACTACTGTGGTTCTCAGCGTCCCATTCTAAATTGGGCGTGAAATATAACTTAATTTTGCTCAGATGCCTCTCTATCAGGCTCGAGGTTCTTTTACAAACCTAAAATCTACGACACGGGACCAACGGCTTTACTTCCCTTCCGAAGTAAGCCATGCAAAGGATTTTTACACCCGAAAAAAGTCATCATCCTCCGCCGGGAAAGGAAATGGCGTTTTATTTATGGACGCTCTTTAACTGCTGCGGTTCTCAGCGTCCCATTCTATACTGGACGTGAAAGACCGCTTAATTTTGCTCAGAGGCCTCTCTATTATACTTGAGGTTCTTTTACGTGCCGTAAATCTACGACACAGGACCCACGGCTTTACTTCCCTTCCAAAGGAAGCCATGCTAAGGATTTTTACGCCCGAAAAAATCCGTCGTCCTCCGCCGGGTTTGAACCCACTATTACACCACGGAGGGCGACTGTGTATGTGTGTATGTGTGTGTGTGTTTTCTCCGTAAATATAATTCAAAAACTTAGTCGGTTAGATTCCAAATCTGATATGAAAGTTCAGCATCTTCCAAGGAAGCAACACTAAGATTTTTAAGAAATCTTCCCCATCACTGACTACCCTTTATGTGGTTAAAGTTATGAATATGTTTATTTTTTCATAAAAGATTTTGATTAAAATAGCTTATAGGTATTAAAATACTTTTATGATAAATAAAATACATTTTCTAGGAATATCCTGAACACCTTTTCTTTCTGAATGAATGTTGCAAAGCCGGTAACTCCGTAAGAGATAGACAAAAGGTTACTCTATAAACAATTATAGCTTGTTAATACACACGACTTATATCATATACATGGTTTGTGTAATTAACTATTTCCGTGATATTCCTTGTTATTGGTTTCAATTTTAAAATAACTTAAACTTTTCTCATACTGGAATTTGTCAACTCCAGTCATGCAAATAGATGATTTAGCCTAATGTATTACCTTATTTCCCTTTAATTATAAGCAGTTAAATTATAAAACAATTTCTGCTGTTTTTTATCTTGGTTAACATGAAGTAGATAGAAGAATAAGCGTTTTAATAAATAATAATTTGTTACTGAGATAGAGAAAGTAACGTAAATAGAACACATTGGACTTTCTAAAAATGTATGTTTGTGTTCAAGGGTTCTGAAACATGTATTTGCGCACTAATCAATTATTATGGTTAAGTTTAATTAATTTAAGTCAAAATGCACTCATAATATAATTAAATACTAAAGGATTTATATAGCTTAGAAATTAATTTACTCTCCTTCATTCCTTTGCTTTCTTCTAACAAAAACATTGGAAATCTCAGTATCAAATTTTTGGGTGAAATACGTTCCCTATGTGTGCGTACATGGTAGTTGGCAGGGAAAGTAAAAAGGGCCTCCAAATTGGTATTTGTGGTAATGAACAATAATTACAATTATCCTTAATTGGTCACTGCGCGAGATGTTGGTTGCTGTTCTGGGGTTGCCGAGATCACAGCACCTGAGTCCGACTGTTAAAGCTGTAAAAAGCGACACTTTATCAGTAACTATCTAAAGATGCACAATTTCGTTTCTCTGTTTACAAGACTTGGTACTTGCTATGAATTACAATGTAATCATCCAGGAGTTCATTGTTCTAAGATCGCAGTTTCTATGGAACTAGCTTAGTAGCAGTGTTTGTGTTACGAAGAGGATAGAGTTGAATTTGAAAGTAGTATAATGTGTTTATAAAATATAAAATATACGATGCATTCACATACTTTTCTCTACTCTTCTGCAAATGATTCTTACAAAAGCATATTCTTGTATGTATTACTTTTAAATTGAAACTAAGTTTAACTAAGTTTAAATTAAGTTTCGAACTTAAAGACAAATATACTGGTGTTTAACTGATTTCTATTATTTTATTTATGTATTGACAGAAGGCTAGAAAGACAAAAACACACACACATACAAATACACACATTAACATATTTTTAGTTCAAGCTTCCGCATCTTCAAACCTCATTTTCTTAATTCCCGGTATGGATAATTTTGTTTGGTTAATGGTATTACCGGGGAAATCTTGGTATCAAAAATTTTAGTGGAATACAATAATAACACACTGTTGTCTTACTGTAGATTAAAAACGTGTAAGATGCAGTTTACACTCTCTATCACGTATATAATAGGTATAAAAAGTGTTGTATTCCACTCAGAAATTCGATTCAATGCCACTGCATCAAAAATAAGCATTTGTGTGTGTGTGAAATGAAAAGTCGGTTAAATGCTAAACGTATTATTATTATTGCTCTTGGGTTCAATTCCTGTTACACAAAATATAACTAATCGTAATGTAAATGCCGCTTAGCTGTCTGACAGGAAGTATAGCCCCCTCCCCTAAGTTTTGTTTGTGTTTTACCTATTCCATCCCTTTCCTACTTTCCCCGCTGCTCTCTCGCCCTCTCTCTGTTTTTTCCTATCTACATTTCTTTTACTTTTCCCAAATATTGTTCAGCCTCTTTAACTCCTCGCTTTTCCTAGACATAACTGCCACCTTTTCTGACATTGTTCAGCATCTCCCAAGGATGCAACATAAAGGTTTTCAAGAAAATGCCTCCCACTCCAAACTAGCCGTTACATAGAAAAAATTATGCAACATTTTCTTTAAAAAAAAAAATAGATCTTACTATTTTCCTTAAAATGCCATGTTTCATACATTTTCATCAAAAATAAAATGTATATCCTAAAGGTTTTCAAAACAGCCACTGAAGACCTCTTCATTTTTAATGATTTTGCATAACTGGTAACCCATAACAGAAAAAAAAACTTAACTTTAAACACTCTAGATTAGTTAAAACACACAATTTATGTCAAATGCATTTTTGGAGACCATTTCGGAGATATTCCTTGTTATTGGTTTCAATTTTCCAATACTTTTACTTTTCTCAAATGAAAAGTCGTTATTAATTTTTATTTCTCCTGGTCAATCATAGAGAATGAAATTTAAAAATATCACGTAGTGACTAGCTCTGTAAAGATTTTATCTGTCACTTAGGCCTAGTATATTTACCTATTAACACTATATCTGTAAGGATATGTGTAATAGAAGCACTTCTGCAAATGTTTATCTCGATTAATCTGAAGTGAATAGGATTATACGTTTTTTGAGGATAACTTTTGAATGTAATACATCTTCTTTTGTCCTTATTGAAAATATTATGTTCAGAATGTTGTTTTTATAATTTTAAAGCAAAATCCTCCTCTCCCTTTTGGATCAACTTACTGAAATTTTGGCATCTTAATTCATTTCTGCTAATTAAAAGCATACACTATAACAATTAATCGTTTGGATGGCAAATTATTGTATAATTTGAGATATGGAAGAAAATGCTATTTGAGATCATTGATGGCAAAAGAAACTCACGATCTGTATATTGAGTTCACTTAAAACAAATGCCTTGGCACATCTAGATTATTCTTTCAGTGGCATCGAGAACGTGTGATATCACATCATCGCTGTTACAGACCGGTTCATACTGTTAATGGGGTAGTTTTAAGAGCTATAAGATGGCCTGCTATTTTCGTTCGGTCCTACAGTGAGAGCATACAAGGATCAGGGACGTAGGTAAGAGGTCCCTTGTATCACAGTATCTTCTAGATATCTTAAACCGCCACATCGAATCAGTAAAGTATAGTTTTACTTTCTCTACACAGTACATGGCACGCAGGAAGAGAAGGTATTCCACTCCACCCAAAAATTCTATACCTGGATTTCAACGGAAATACACGTTTTAGGTTCCCGTGTATCCAAAAAAGGCATTTTAAGAAAAAGTTCCGCGTTCGGTGAACACAATAACTAAAAAATTTGCAAAAATTTTCGAAAATTGATTCTCTCAAAAAATGGCTAACTATTTTGATTACTATACCGTATAAAAAGATATTTACATGAGAAATAAAATGTACCTCTGAGTTTCCTGGGAATAGCCTTTGAAGACCGCTTTATTATGGATGTATTTTGTTAAATTTTGCATCACTAATAAACTGTAAAAGATAGAGAAAAACTTACACCACAAAAAGTGTAGAATAATACACACAATTTATGCCAAGTGCATTTTTTTTCGTGGAGTTGACCTTTTTGGGATATTCCTTGTCATTGGTTTCAGGTTTCAGATACATACGGGAATTTGTCAACTCCTGTTAATGACAATAATGAATTTGCACCACAAGGCAACTAGATTTAAAAGATTTGACTATCACTTTATGCTATTTCTCTTCAACTGACAAGAAAGCAAATAATAAAGCCATTTCTGCCAATATTTATCTCGATTAGTATGAATTAGATAGTAGAATAAAGTTTTTAACAATTTTATAGGCATGTAGAGAAAGTATGTGAACGGAGCATATCAGATTTTTACTTTTCTGTATGCTTTTAAAGGCTTTAGTGTACTACACAATAACGGTTAATGCATAAACAAAATAAACATAACTTTATCTACAACAAATTATTCATACGCAAGCTTATTTTTCTAACTCCTGATCGGTAATAGAGATAACCTTTTGTGGAAATGACTGTATTGCGTATTTCCTGTAGATGAATGGAAATTTGGGGAATCGGATTAAGAGATAGTCAAATTTTTTAAGAGCTGGCCACTCTATCATGGGTTTGAAATTTAGTTCCTTTGCATGACCAGAAGAGCGGGAGACAAAAATAACGACTCCCCGTTCGGGAAAAATATAATTATTTGAAAATTCTTACCAATAATAAAACTATATCTCGGAAAACTTATTTCTTTACCAAGATTTAGTGTTTTGTGACTTAATATTTTGTCTTGTCTTACGTTATCGTTATGGAAAGTCATTTAGATAAAGAAAGCTTCAGAGTTATTCTCAGAAATTTCAAGGAATACGCTTCATTTTTGTTAAAAATCTTCGTGGAACATGCTGAACTGAAATAGATCATTTGGCAGTTAACAGACTTTTCGTTTTGTACTTATGTTGTTCACACACACACACAAACACACACACACATGAACCTTCTTTTGTAACCATGTTTTTTGAGATCAGGGTTCATCAAGATACGTTTCTGGTAAAATTTCGACATCTAATTTTTATTTGGAATTTATTTGCTCCTTACTACACGTAATAGAGAAAGTAAATATCATATATAAATAAATAATTGCGTGCAGATAAATATATATTTTTATTTTTTATACATTTAAACAATAGTAAATATTGATGGATGGCAGGAAATTTAATACGTTGTTTTATAAAATGGCAATTCCTGATGTTGTTTGCCAATATTAATTAAACGGCTCGCTGCTCATACTTTATTCTCTGCAACGATATATTTTTGTCTATATTTCTAGGAAAAAATAAAGCACTATCCCATAAATAAAATAAATTAATGACTCCACTGAAACTATACTAATACGACTACAGAAAATCCTCCGCAGAAACTTGTTACTTGACATTCAAATTTGTGTTTGCAAGAGTCTACACAAATAGAATAACAACTCAATTGCATTTCATTCAAACATTTGTTAGCGATATTTGGCCAGAACTACTGTTTTGAGAACTCCGAATTAAAAAATAAGAATTTTAGGAAAGATCCCTGTGTGTGTGTGAGTGAGAGAGAGAGAGAGAGAGAGAGAGAGAGAGCGCAGCATATCTCAAAGACGAAAAGTCGAATAAATATTACAATTGGTATTTCAGCTCAATATCTTTCAGAGATGGAACATGGAAGTTTTCAAGAAAATTCTCCATCTCAAACTACCTTTTATATAAAACATTTTTAGCCATTTTCACTTTCTCAAAAATAAAAATAAATATTTTGATTAAAGCACTGTATTTTTAAGATATTTACATGTCTCATAAATAAAACAAAATGGAAATAATACATTTTCTGTTAGCCTGTGAAGCACTTTTCATTAGCAAGGAATTCTAAAACTTTTGTATAAGCGATAAATCATAAAGATAAAGAAAAACATTTTAGGCAAAAATTATGGTTCTTGTTAAAATAGACAACTTACTTTAAATATATTGTTTTTACTTTAGCCATTCCCGAAAAATCTGCTGCTGTTGGTTTTAAATTTGCAAAGCGTTTGCTATTTTGAAGCTCTGTTGTGTTTGCAAAAGTTTATCAGCATTAAGATGAAATATAAAAAAAATCTGATGTGTTCCATTCACATGACTTTCTCTACATCTCTGCAATAAATTATTGTTAAAAAGTCTATGCTTCTACTTACTTCATGCTAATCGAGAAACAATTAGTAGAAATAGTCTTATTACTTGCTTCCTTGTAAGTAGAAGCGAAATAAGGGAGTACCATAGGATAAAGAGATAGTCAAAAACTGGTTGCTATGTGACTGAAGTTCTTTGTTTTTATGGACAGGGATTGTTAAATTCCTGTAAGTGAAAAGTATGTTTTTGAAAGCTGAAACCAAAAACAAGGTATATCTCAAAAACAATCAACTCCACGAAAAAAATGTCTATAACATAAAATGTGTGTCTTAAAGTGCTCTGCATTTGTTGTGTGGTAAGTTTTTGTCCGTATCTTATGGTTTAGCAGTTATGCAAAATTCCGTAAAATTGACCCAGAATAAAGTCTTCAGAGGCTATTCCCAGAAAATTTCAAAATATACATTTTATTTGTCAGGTAAATATCTCTAATATACGAATTTTTTATCAAAATCGTTAGCCATTTTTGAGAAAATCTAAATTTTCGAAAAAAGTTTCATGTAAAGGGTAGTTTGGGGTGCGGGGATTTTTCTCAAAATCTTCGTATCGCATCCCTGGAAGATACTAAACTTTAATACTAAGTTTGGTATTTTACAGACTTTTCGTTTTTGAGTTATCGTGTTCACAGACACACGGGCACACGGACATACACGGACCTTTTTCTGAAAATACTCTTTTGGATACAGAGGACCCTAAAACATATATTTCCGGTGAAATCTCGGTATCCAATTTTTTGGTGTTGTGCAATACCTTGTCTACATACTATGTACATAGTGCGTATAGAGAAAGTAATGGTTTCTTAAGAACAGTTTGCAGCAGCTCTAAAAATAGGTTATATTAGCTAGAGAAAGTAATGAGTTTGTAACCCATTAGAGTTTTCTAATAATCACAACGATACTTTAACTAAGAATTGCAGTATAATATTGCAGCAACAGATTCTCAATCCCTATGTATACAGATCACTCTATTCCCGATATGTTAGTGAGTTAATCTGCGGTCAATTTTCTCAAGGGTATAGCTCCTCATGCTGCAGTCATAACTCACGAAACTAGTGGCATGGAAAGTGACATTTATTGTTGGCGCGACCGGCCCCGAAAGTGCTCCCTACTCGGCAACTGAATCGTCGGGAGCCGGTGACCACAACGAGTAACTCACCCTGTGGTTTTGTTTCAGGAGGACGGGGGATGCACAAGGTTGGACTCGAAAGTTCACGAATGTCGCACTGCACCATGTCTGCACACTGCCAGAAGACTCCTGGCCTCCATGTCGTCTCGTCGTGCAGATCCGTGCCAGGACTTCTACCAGTTTGCCTGCGGAGGCTGGAACAACCCTAACCCCGGTCCAGAGGTTTACGACCGTTCCAGTTTCAATTCTTTGCAGAGTTATGTTGATCTTCAAATACAGCGTAAGTTCGTTTTATATTTTTGTGATTGTATTGTAACTGTGTAACAGGAGGATCACCTTACCCAGATATGTTTACTTTCTCTACACGTACTATGTACATAGTATGTAGAGAAGGTATCGTAATGCACCCAAAAAACAATACCGATATTTCACCAGAAATATATGTTTTGGGTCCCCCTGAATCCAAAAAAAAATGTTTTTAGAAAAAAGATTTTCAAGAAAATCCCCTCACTCCCAATTACCCTTTACATGGAAAAAAAATCGAAAATGTTGAATTTCTAAAAAATTACTCTAATGATTTTAATTAAAATCTCTTATATATAAGATATTTACATGATAAATAAAACTTATGTCTTGAATTTTCTGTGAAAAGCCTTTGAAGACCTCTGTATTCTGGACGATTTTATTGAAATTTACATAATTGGTAATAGACTATAACTTACTACATAAAAAATGTAGGTCTCGATAAAACACACAATTTATGTCATGCTCATTTTTTCATGAAGCTGGCCGTTTTCGAGATATTCCTTGTTATTGATTTTAATTTTAAAATACTTAGTTTTCTCATAGGGGAATTTGTCAACTTCTGGCCAGGCAAAGAAACAGATTTTAATCTGATGACAACCACATTTTAAAACATTTGACTGTTGGTTTAGCCTTGTCTATTCCCTTATTTCCATTCTACTTACAAGGAACGAAATAGAAATACCACTTGTGCTAATGTTTAGTGTTTAATGTTTAGTATGAAAAATATAGAAGAATAAGCTTAATAACATTAATTTGTTACAGATATGTAGAGAAAGTCATGTGAATGGAACACATCAGATTTTTAAGATATGGAATCTTAGCAGATGTTTGCCATTTAACCAGAATTTATAGCTTAATTACGAGGGGTTGTCAAAAAAGTAACTGGAATTATCTTTTTGCTGTAAAATACTGTTAGCATTTATTCAAATTATTTTATAATTCAAGGGACTCTTCCTGGGATACAATGCAACGTTTCCAGTGCCCTGTCCATTTCTCAAAGCACTCCATAAAGCCCCTTTTGAATAATCTCTTGAGTACACCCGAAATTGTATGATTTAACTCACGATCACTATGCCAAAGTTCTTTTTTCAATGTAGGGAAAAAGTGGAAGTCACACGGTGCTAGGTTCGGTGAATAAAGTGGATGTGGCATCAGCTTACTGCCTAAATCTATGGTTGATTCTTGAGTCTTCATGACACGATGAGCGGGCGCATTATCCTGCTGAAGAATCTATCCCTTACATTTAGTACAATGTCTTAAGTTGATCCATACGATATATGTATAATCTCTGGTAACGATAAAGACGATATTCGAACCATGATATCAATTGTGTTCATTCGTCAGTCGAAGTTCCAGAGCGTATGAGTATCGTTTCGTATTTGTAGGACTGACACCCCCCTAGGTTTCACAAGCCAATGCCTAGGGTTCAGAAGCCTGTCGGGATTCCAACAGCAAGAAACCACAAAATGGAGAACTTGCAATGAGGGGTCGGCCTCTAGCCAGCATGAACGTGAAAAAGTGAATGATATGAAATGTAAGCGAAATTGTTGATGGGAAAGGTGAAGATGGGGCAATTGGTGGAATGAGTGGCGGGGAAAACCGGAGGACCAGGAGAACACCAGCCTAGGCGCCGCTTCGTCCACCACAAATCCCACATGCGGGCACCTGGGATCGAACACGGGTCGCCTAGATGGAAGGCAAGCGGTCTAACCACTCAACCACTTGGTATTTAAGTTTGGCATCTTCCATGGATGCGACACGAAGATTTTCAAGAAAATCCCCCCACACTCAACTACCCTTTACATGGAACCTTTTTTGAAAATTTTGATTTTCTTAAAAATGGCTCTAACGATTTTGATTAAAATGTCAAATATTTAAGATATTTCCTTGGCAAATAAAATGTATATCTTGAATTTTCTGGGAATAGCCTCTGAAGACTACTTTATTCTGGATGAATTTACGGAATTTTGCATAACTGCTAAACCGTAAGAGATGGAAAAAGCTTAACATACAAAAAATGTAGAGCACATTAAAACATACAATTTATGTCATATACAGTTTTTTCGTAGAGTTGATCGTTTTTTAGATATTCCTTGTTTTTGGTTTCAGGGGGGAAAACTTATACTTTTCTCATACGGAATTGGTCAACTTCTGTCCATAAAAACAAAGGAACTTCAGTCACGTAGCAACCAGCTTTTGGGACACTTTAACCTAATTTTTCTAAATTAGCAAGAAGTAAATAGAAGAATAAGCTTTTTAACTATAATTTGTTGCAGTGATGTAGAGAAAGACATGTGAACGGAACACATCAGATTTTTTTTGACACGTTCTCGTACTTGTATATGAATATTAAAAGACCCAAAATTGAGTGAAAACGCGACTTAAATGATACAGTGTACTCTGGTATGAACTCAATCACAAAATCACAGCACTTTCTATTGATATCTCTGTCACTTTTTTGGTGACTTCATAAAGTTCTACTACAAAGGACATTTTGCTGCTTAGATCCGAAATTCACAATGAGAAATATATCTTAAATAAATCAGAATCATAGGTCAAAATCATTCCAAAAATCTGATGTGTTCCATTCACATGAGTCTCTCTACTTCTCGGTAGTAGATTATTGTTAAAAAGGTTATTCTTCTATCTACTTCATCTAATCGAGATCAACATTGGCATAAATGGTCTTATTACTTCCTTCCTTGTAAGTAGAAGGAAAGAAAAGGAAATATGCTAGGCTAAAGAGATAATCAAATATTTTACAAGCTGGTTGCCATGTGGATGAAATCCATTTCTGAGCATTGCCAGCAGTTAACCAATTCCCGTGTGTGAAAAGTTTTGAGTATTTAAAAACTGAAAACAATCACAGGGAATATCTAGAAAATATTAAACTTCAGCAAAAAAAAAAAAAATCGTTTCGTAATCGGCTTACCCTCCCCGTATTCGCAGGACTGACACCCCCCCTTGGACTTACAAGTCAATGCCTAGGGGTCAGTAGCCTGTCAGGCAGCCAACGGCACGAAACCAAAAAATGAGAACCTGTTACGACGGGCCGGTTCGTAGCCAGGCATGAACATCAGGAAGTTGATGATATGAAATGTAAGCGAAATTGATGATAGGAAAATAATTATGGATCAATTGTTGGAAAGAGTGGTGGGGGAAACTGGAGGACCCGGAGAAAACTCACCCAGATTCATCTCCTCCATCACAAATTCCACATAAGGGCGCTTGCGATCAAACCTGGGCAGCCTAGATGGGAGGCGAGCGGTCTAACCACTCAACCACGGCGCTGCCCACGAAAAAAGTAAAATGTGCATAAAATGTGTGTTTTAACGAGATCTACACTTTTTGTGTCGCAATTTTGTGTATCTCTTACGGTTTACCAGTTATGTAAAATTCAGCAACAGTCGCTCACAATAAAGAAGTCTTCAGAGGATATTCCCAGGAAATTCAAGCTATACGTTTTGTCATGTAAGTATTTTTAATATAGTATTTTAATCGAAATCATTAGAGCCATTTTTGAGAAAATCAAAATTTTCGAAATGTTTCCAAGTAAAGGGTAGTTTGGGGTGGGAGAATCTTCGCGTCGCATCCTTGGAAGATAATGATTTTATACCAATTTTGATATTAAACGGATCTTTCATTTTTGAGCTATGCTGTCCACAGACACACACACGCAGATACAAATATATGTTTCTAGAAATACTTTTTTTGGATTAAGGAGGTCTGAGAACCGATATTTCCAGTGAAACTGGTTCAGAGAACCAGTGGGTTGCACGATAAATGCTGTAGAGTTACAATGTAATGAGCATATATTAAAATAATACTTCAGTCCAGGGATAAATTAAAGCTTGCTGTACATGATACGACGAATGCAATATCTTATCTACATGCATCATCTCTTTGACAATTGTTTTAATATATTCATAAACATATTCTCCCTTCCTCATTAGAAGTACCTTTAGAGAAAAGCAGATGTCCGCCATATTAATACACCAAGCCAGAATTCCTCCTGGATTAAACGTTACGCTGCAAATGATGCAGTAACCAATAGTGTTATATCCAGAATCGTTACTGATTGTTTGTTTTAAATTTCATTCATTAAAAATATTGTATAATTAAAATTAAATATATCCATTAGCGCAACTTTAAGACACTTTGATTTGCCCATGCTTTCAGTACAATACCTAGGTATATCCACACTAGTGTCATTTAAAACACGCTGTGCGTTTAGTTCACATTTGTCTAGTGTTGCTGCTACCGAAATTTGCTTTTTAGAGCGAGCCAGGCTACTTTCGTTCAAATGATACTTGTTTACTGGATGGTCTCTCCTTTACACAACAACTCAGTCAAGGTCGAAAACCGTGCAGAGCTTCTGAGAAATGGCAAACCTTCTCTAAGAAGTTCCTTTTTAAAGATCTCTAATTTACTGATTTCAGTGCTGTATCAACCCATTATTTTAGAGTAGTTAAATAAAATTTTAATAACATGTACCTCGGACAACAGATAGGCTATAAGTGACTAAATGGAAAGGATGATCAGTATGTATTGACATTTAATTAACTTCAAAGGCCCTTCCTCCCTAAAAAAAAAGAATTTTGCCCAAAATTCAACTTTTAAGAATGAAGAAAAACATTGGTTCTATTTTATATACTTTTAGTTATTTTTATACTCATAGATTCCATTTTTAATTCTCATAAAAATAGCGGTAAATTTGGTGGCTAGCGGTATTTTCGCCTGCATTTTTACTTTCTCTAGCTCGCATGTACATTGTACATAGTAGATAGAGAAAATTTTGCTATCGAGGTTTAACCGGAAATATATATTTTGGGGTCCCTTGAGTCCGAAAAAAGTATTGTTACTTTGTCTGCACGTATTATGTACATAGTAAATAAAGAAGGTATTGTAATGCACCCACAAATTTGATTCACCGGAAATATATGCTTTGGGGTCCCCTGAGTCCTTTTAGATAAAGTTCCGTGCCTGTCTGTCTGTCTATCTGTTTATCTGTGAGTGTGTCTGTGGATAGCAGAGCTCAAAAACGAAAAGTTCAATAAATACCAAACTTGGTATTCAGGTTTGGTATCTTCCAAGGATGCGACCCGAAGATTTTCAAGAAAATCTCCCCACCACAAAACTACCCTTTACATGGAACATTTTTCTAAAATTTTGATTTTCTAGAAAATAGCTCTAACGATTTTGTTTAAAATCCTGTATATTAAAGATATTTACATCCCAAATAAAATGTATTTCTTGAATTTTCTGAGAATATCCTCTGAAGTCCTCTTTATTCCAGATGAATTTTGCCAAATTTTGTTTAACTGCTAAACCGTAAGAGATAGAAAAAAAACTTACTATGCAAAAAATGTAGATCTCGTTGTTCTTTACGTTTTTGTTTTAGAGGTAACCGTTTCCGAGATATACCTTTTTATTGGTTTTAATTTTAAAGTACTTATACTTTTCGTAGACAGGACGTGTCTGTCTTTCTTTTGTTCTGCTCCTGAAGCGATTTTCAATGACAATCGCATAATGACAGCTTTTAAAACATTTGACTATCACCATAGCATAGCGCATTTCTTTAATTACCTTCTGCTTATAAGGAACCAAGCAATAAGAGCATTCGGTAATGTTTATCTCGATTAGCATGTGTAGAAAGAAGAGTAATCTTGTGTAAGAAGCTTGTTTGTAGAACAGCTTGTGAGTGTAAAACATCAGATTCTATGTAATAGGGATATATCAATGCCAGGGTTTACGAAACGGAATCAGAAAATTCAGAATTCTCTAAAGTAAGCATTAGTTATCAGTGTTTTTCAACATCAGCCAAAAAGTTTAGTTGTATCCATGTTGAACTAAGATGGAGTTACATTAATGTACACACTAAGATATGTTGAATGTGTTTATTATGAATGAGGCATACTTGTATTAGAAATGACACACTTCTAGCCCAGCTTTAAAGGAATATAAATACATAAACATCTTTGAAAGCATTGCTGTACCTTGTATTTATATTAATTATAATTGTATTTTACAATAAAGTGAGATATAAATTACATTTAAGATGTAACGGTTTTAACTCATTCATCATAAAAAGTATTAAATGTACACAATTTATTTCAATATTTAATGTTTTTAATCTTGTTAACTTTGTAGCATCAATTGCTTCCATAGAGTTCTATTGATTGTATATTATCTGTAAATTAAGTATATACTTAACCCAAGTTTACTCATCGGATATCCTGAATTCCTGTCTGTGGGTGAACTGGTAATTGAATAAGCGATAACACACACACAGACATTCAAACACCATCTCATTCTGGACATACCTCGAAATGTTCTTGACTAAACACTTTCTTGAGCCCAAGCGGGAAACGAAACCGGGACCCCTCATTCAGCAGGTAAACTACAGCGACAGAGCTACGTGAAGTCATAACAGTTATTATTAATTGTTTATAAGCATTGGTCGTTTTGTTAGCAAGGTGTCCTCTTTCTCGGTATGGAATCCCCTTTACTGAAATGCTTAGGCAAACCGTTTGACATCTCGTTATCCGGTAAGGTGTCCTCTTTCTCGGTATGGAGTCCCCTTTACTGAACTGCTTAGGCAAACCGTTTGACATTCTCGTTATCCGGCAAGGTGTCCTTTTTCTCGGTATGGAGTCCCCTTTACTGAAATGCTTAGGCAAACCGTTTGACATTCTCGTTATCCGGCAAGGTGTCCTCTTTCTCGGTATGGAGTCCCCTTTACTGAAATGCTTAGGCAAACCGTTTGACGTTCTCGTTATCCGGGATAAACTAACTTCAACAAGAACTATTGTCTGGCCCATCTGGTATATCACTTTGTCATTTGATAATGTTAAAGCGTCCAATATTGACATAACATACAAGGACAGCTTTAAAATGGAATAAACTTTATCTAATGTAAATGTATTTATAATTTAAAACGCGTCCGCTTTCAAGACTGAAGGGTATCAAGAGCAGTCAGCTGAGCGAAAAAATTCTGATGCTGCGCTCACATGACTTTCTCTACCTGCTCTACAAACCTTTTACAAAAGATTATTCTTCTATCTACACAATACTAATCGAGATAAACATCAGCAGAATATTCTTATTATTTAGTTCCTTGTGAGTGGAAAGGAACTAAGGGAATGCACTAGTCAAATGTTTTAAAAGCTGTCGTTATATGCGATTGTCATTGCAAATTGCTTCTTTGCTTAGCCATGAGTAAAACAAAAGAAAAACGGACACTTCTTGTCTGAGAAAATATAAGTGCTTTACAATTGAATGCAATACCAAGGAATATCTCGGAAACGGTTACCTCTACAAATATGTAAAGGACATAAATTGTGTGTTTTGACGAGATCTACATTTTTATGAAGTAAGTTTTTGTCTATCCCTTACGGTTTAGCAGTTAAAAAAATTGTAAAAATTCATGGATAATAAGAATTCTTCAGAGGCTATTCCTAGAAAATTCAAGATATGCATTTAATTTGGGATGTAAATATCTTTAATATACAGTATTTTAATCAAAATCGTTAGAGCCATTTTAGAGAAAATAAAAATTTTTCCATGTAGAGTGTAGTTTGTAGTGGGGGGATTTTCTTGAAAATCTTCGTGTCGCATCCTTAGAAGATACTAAATTTAAATGTCAAATTTGGTGTTTAACGGTCTTTTAATTTTTAGCTGTGCTGTCCACAGACAGACACACACATATGGACCTTTTTCTAAAAATGTCTTTTTCGGGCTCAGGGGACCCCAAAACATATATTTCCGGTGAAATCTTGGTATCGAATTTTTGGTTGGAATACAATAGGTACCTTCTTTATCCACTTTCTATATTCTACAAACGGGGCTAGAAAAAGTACAAATTTAGGTCAGTAAATACTATAGCATGGAACTCTCTTGCTTTATGTGTAAGAATTTTGATGAAATTATAAGTTCGATTTTCCTACCTTCCATTTATTTTAATCATTTTAAATGGTATGCAATTCTAAGCCTCCTTACTCTACAACAACTGTTACGAACGTTTGTGAAAAGAACATTATTTATTATAGGTAGACGCTAAATTATGTAACATTACCAGAATGGAAGTAGTCATCTGCCAATAATGGGGATGGTTTACTGGAGGCAGTAATAGTCTAAGATAAATTACGACTATCTATATTGATCTAGGTGGCGCCGTGGTCGAGTGGTTAGACCTTCGCCTCCCATCTAGGGCCCGGGTTCGATCCCAAGCGCCTGCATGTGGGATATGTAGTGGACGAAGCGGCGTCTGGACGGGTTTTCTCCAGGTCCTCCGGTTTCCTACACCACTCATTCCACCAATTGCTGCATCGTCACCTTTTCAATCATAAATTTCTTTTACATTTCGTACATCCTTGCTCATGTTCAGACCTGGCTACGGGCCGATCCCTCGCAACAGGTTCTCCATTCTGTGGTTTCGTGCCGTAGGCTCCCCGATAAACTTCTGACCCCTAGGCACTGACTTGTAAGTCCTAGCGGGGTATCAGTCTTACAAATACGGGGAGGGTAAGCCGATTATAAAACGAAATTATTTGTCCAGATTGAAAGTGAGAATATGTAGTTTAATTTCTTACAGATAAGAAGAAGTAAATCGTATCACGCTACCCGCTATTATATAAGGTGTTAATGAACCACACCAAAATAATTTCAGAGAGTGCAGTCGTATAAACAATTTTAGATAAGCAATGCACTGTCCAAGGCTAAACAAACCCAGTTAAACCTAAACACAATACAAAGAGTCGGTGTTAAAATTCGGATGAATAATTGGCTTATAACGCCTTTAAAACTGCTACACAAGTATATGGATTTTCAGAACTCGTTATTGGCATTCTCAAGATTTACTGTCATAAAAATCTCTCAAATCTTGAACAAATGAAATGATAGTGCGACAATGAGCATCGTTTAACTGCCTTCTTGCATTATTCTGCCTACTCCTGACGTATTTAACCGCTCCGTGGTTTAATCCATAACGCCAAAAGCTGAAGATCTGAAGGTCATTGGCTCATTTCCTGTCATGTTTTATTTATTTATTTTTAAATTCCAAGCAGAGAAGGGCTGCGTTACACTCAGAAGGTAATTCTGGTTTGCCAGTGCAGTAATGCTCTCATTTCCTTGTTTCTTCTCGCTGAAGTTAGTTCGTATGTTGAGGAATATTAATGAGACAATTCAGCTCCAATGCGATGGCCGAGATTAAGCAATTTCAACCAATCGCGGTCTTCTGACTGGAACGAGTTTGTTGCACCTGATGTTCATTTTTTGAAATTTTTTCACATCTGTCGTTCCTATGTTTTATCTCCTATCTTGACTATTGGTAATGAGGTGACAATCCAGACAGCCAACCTTCACTTTTAATAACTGTTAGTTCCACAATTGTAGTTTCAATTAATTCAGTTACAATGTTTATTTAAAGTTTTATCCAACTCATAATGTATATAGTTAAAAAAAAGTACTGAAAATAATCATTATTGGAATTTCTTATTACTGAGTTGAGTGCAATAACTCAAATAATATAACGTTTGTTTCCATTTCATGCATTACTTATTAAAAGCTAAAATAAAATAAGTGTTCCCTACTTCTATTGTTGCTATCGATATTCGGACGTTGGGTCAGCCATATAATTCAGCAGGCGGCAAAGAAAGAAAAAAAAATCGATAAATAAATATGGTCGAATGCGTCATCTACCGCTTGAGAACTAATGTAAGTATTACAACCATAACCTTATAAAATCTCCCTTCCCATGTATATTAAATTAATAATAGTCTATTTTGCTGAATTGTCTAATCAAATACTACTCGTGTTTTCATCTCTTAAGGACAATTGACTCCCATCGCTTCGCTCCGGTCGTGAAGATGCAAACACTCGTATTACTTATGAAGAGCATACATTCTCTGAACTTGCATTATACGTACTTGTGGTAAATCGATAACAGAAACAGAAATTTTGAATAGACTTTAAAGGAAACGATCAGAAATTGTTGATAGAGCTCGACAAACTTTCCCGTCAACTTTTCCTTGAAAATGCAGATCGCCATTTCGTGCAGTTTCTATAAAACTGACGTAAAGATCTTGATGTTCTATTCTTTCTTCTTTCTCTTACTTTTCTTTCACCATCTTCCATGTCAAGAGGGGCGTACCAAGGTGTTAAGCATGATTCAGCCTTTTTTTTTTTTTTTACAAGAATTGTAATTAATTTTACTAATAGAATATTGAAATTAAAATGCATAAATTGAAACATGAATTAAAAACTTAGAATAGTTACTTACTAAAAAAAATTACACCTGTGCATGTGACTTGTGAATGTGCTGTTCTCTTGAGTGGACAATGGAGTTTAGTCGCGAACTTTTAAATTTGAACAGAACTCTTCTATCTCAAATTTAGCAATGTCATGATTTAGAGAAGCTGAATGCCGCAGCGTTTTCTTCTGTATACTTAATGTTGTAACAATACACCGGAGTATGCAATTATTTAGCTTTGTTACATAAACCACAGATGTTAGTATACGAAATTTCACTGCGCGCAATACCTTTTATAAAAAATCTGATGTGTACCATTCACATGACTTTCTCTACTTCTGTGTAACAAACTATTGCTAATAAACTTATTCTTCTATTTACTTCATGTTAATCGAGAACAAATTAGCAGAAATAGTCTTATTACTTGTTTCCTTGTAAGTAGTAGCGAAATAAGGGAGTACCATAGGTTAAAGAGATAGTCAAAAGCTGGTTGCTCTGTGACAAGTTCCTTTGTTTATATGGACAGGAGTTGACATTCCTATATCAGAAAAGTAAGTTTTTCATAGCTGAAACCAAAAACAGTGATCGTCTCAAAAACAATGAACTCCACCAAAAAAATGTATATAACATAGATTGTGTGTCTTAACGGCTCTACATTTTTTGTGTAGAAAGTTTTTGTCCATCTCTTATGGTTTAGCAGTTATTCAAAACTCCGTAAAATTCATCCAGAATAAACTACTCTTCAGAGGCCATTCCCAGAAAATTCAAGATATATATTCTATTTGTCAGGTAAATATCTTTAATTTATGATATTTTAATCACAATCATTAGAGCCATTTTTGAGAAAATCGAAATTTTCGAAAAAAAGTTCCATGTAACGGCTAGTTGGGGGTAGGGGGATTTTTCTCAAAATCTTCGTGTCGCATCCCTGGAAGATACTAAACTTAAATACCAAGTTTGGTATGTTATCGACTTTTCGTTTTTTAGTTATTGTGTTCACAAACACACGGAGACACACACACACACACACAGACATTTTTGTGAAAATGCTCTTTTTTATATAGGGGACCCCAAAACATATATTTCCGGTGAAATCTCGGTAACGAATTTTAGGGTGGAGCTCAATACCTTCTCTATACACTCTGTAGATAGTACGTATAGAGAAAGTAAAAAATAAATAATTCATAAAATAAAAATTAATTCAATTTACGAGAGAAAAAATTAGAGAAAAGAAATGACATTTCAGCAATTATTGTCGTGGAAAAAGTTTAAATGTGAACATTTTATTTTATGTTTTTACTTTCTCTATACGTACTATGTACATAGTATATAGAGAAGATATTGCACTCCACCCAAAAATTCGATACCAAGATTTCACCGGAAATATATCTTTTAGGGCCCCCTTTATCTAAAAAAGTCATTTTCGGAAAAAGGTCCGCGTGTGTGTGTGTGCGTGTGTGTGTCTGTGAACACGATAACTCAAAAACGAAAAATGGGTAAAATACCAAACTTGGTATTTAAGTTTAGTATCTTCCAGGGATGCGACAAGAGGATTTTGAGAAAAATCCCCCCATCCCAACTACCCTTTACATGGCACTTTTTTCAAAAATTTTAATTTTATCAAAAATGCCTCTTAACGATTTTGATTAAAATACCGTATATTAAAGCTATTTATCTGACAAATAAAATCTATATCTTGAATTTTCTGGGAATAGATTCTAAAGAGTACTTTATTCTGGATGAATTTTACGGAATTTTGAATAACTGGTAAACCGTAAGAGATGGACAAAAACTTACTGCACGAAAAATGTAGAGTATGTTAAAACACACAATTTATGTTATATACATTATTTTCGTTGAGTTCATCGTTTTTGAGACATTGCTTGTTTTTGGTTTCTGCTTTGAAAAAGTTACACCTTTCTCATACAGGAATTTGTCAACTCGTGTCCATACAAACAAAGGAACCTCAGTCACATGCAACCAGCTTTTGACTATCACTTTAACCTATAATACTCCCTTATTTCACTTCTACTTACAAGGAAGCAAGCAATAAGACCATTTCTGCTAATTTTTTTGATTAGCATGAAGTAAATAGAAGTATAAGCTTTTAAGAATAACTTGTTGTAGACATATAGAGAAAGTTATGTGAATGGTACACATCAGATTTTTTTTTCCGAAAGATATATTATTTAGTAGCAAGCAATTAAATTAGTTGATCTTATACAATATGCTTGGTCGCTGTGGAAACAGATCCCTCACGATTTGACTACATTTTACGGTGATATAAAGTAATGTCTTTGAAATGAGGCATGTTTTTATAGATTGGGAAATAAAGCACAGATATATATTTTGATTTAGAATAGGCGGTTCAAGGTCACTCTGGTGGCTATCCACGCATCTTCTGCATGTCCACTTTTGTGCACATTCGTGTCTCTCCTCCCTCACCTCCAAGTCATAATCAAATTAAGACAGTAATAATGCTCAAAAATTCAAAACAATTATTATATTTTAATCATATAAAATATAGTTCAAAGCCCGCCTCTGTAGTGTGCGTTGTTCAAGAGATCCCTAGTTCGAATCTCGGTTGGATTGAGTTACACGGATAAGTTTTTTTTTCGGGGTTTTCTCTTACCCTGAGAAGACGAATATTAACGTTAAGCTCCATGTACCCCGAAAACATTTGAGCATTGCATTCATTGTACAATATGACCAACCCCGTTAAAGGACGTTAAATTAGAAAAAATAAACAAAATCCGTTTAAACCTTGGTAATAAATTATCAGTTTTACATTAGTATTTAATGTGGTGAGCAAAACTTTATTGTTGCCCTTTCTACATTAATATGCATGTTAAATAAAGTGCTGGCAGAGAGAGTAATGTATAGGCGGCGATTGAGAGGGGAATGTGACCTTGAACCGCCTATTCTAAATTAACATAGTATAGCAACAGTGGCTGAAATTGGCCAATTAAGGTTTCGAGTTATATAGTCCTTGCTGGATTGTAAATAGTGAAGTATTTTGAACAATGTATTAAATGA
Source organism: Hymenopus coronatus (assembly GCA_030762935.1). NCBI lineage: Eukaryota > Metazoa > Arthropoda > Insecta > Mantodea > Hymenopodidae > Hymenopus > Hymenopus coronatus. The sequence continues at coordinate 60,133,524 of CM060882.1, forward strand.
TTCGAATGTCATTTTTACGTTAGTAGTGTAAATTGTACAGAAAACGTTAAACAAGCCAATAATTATACCATTGCCATGCCAACCAAAATTTTTGAGTGAAACGAATAAACGTTTTCGTTTAATTTGAGAGAAAATGAAAAGTATGTTAATTTTAATAGTTTTTCATTTATAAGTGCGCAAAGCGGTCGTTTTTTAATCGAGTAAGGATTATATGAAACGAGGCAGCCGAGTTTCATAACCACATGAATATCGAAAAAATTTGATGTGTTCCATACACATGACTTTCTCTACATCTCTGAGACAAATTACTGTTAAAAAGTTGTTTTTTTCCATCTACTTCATGTTAATCGAGATAAAACTTGGCAGAAATAGTCTTATTACTTGCATTCTTGTAATTATAGGGAAAATAGCGGAATACACTAAGCTAAAGCGATAGTCAACTCTTTTAAAAGCTCGTTTTCATGTGGTTGAATTCCGTTTCTTTGAATTGCCAGGAGTTGACAATGTTCCAACTATTTTGAAACTGAAAATATTAACAGCCACAACTAATAACACGAATTTGCCCATTTTCCAGTTATTTTACTCCAGACCATGCAAAGAAGCTAATTTTAATAACAATCGTATAAGACATTTGGCAGTCATTTTAACATAGTGTATTTCCTTATTTTCCTTATACCTTCTTATAAGGAACTAGGTAATTAGACCATTCTCTTAATGCTCATCTTGATTAGCAAGGAGTAGGAAGAAGAATAACGTTTTTTTAAAAGTTTGTTTGTGAACAGGCAAAGAATGGAACACATCATTTTTTGATTTCGTGGTTTCCCTCAGTGGCCAAGATAAATACCGGATATTTAATATCACGACCAAAGTCCCACCTAAAGTCTGAAAAAACACTAAAGGTTCCCGCCTCTGTAGTGTGGGGGTAGCGTGACTACCTCACATTCAAGACGCCTCGAGTATAAAGCTCGTTCCGTGTGAGTTACCCGCTAAGGTTTATTTCGGGAGTTTCCTTTATATTGAGAAGAAAAATGAGAAGCTTTAAGCTCCATGTAACCCATGTTCATTAAGAATCGTTTCACATATTTCATTCATCGTCCAAAAATTACTTACAAGGTTAAAGTACGTTAAACCAAAAAGAAGAAAACAAGAAAAATGAAAATAGTTGGTAATTGCGATTGCTCTGCCATCTATTTACAGATTATGTAAGCAGCTGAACTCCATGGCATTCTAAACAAAATTTACTTGACCGGGAGCAAAGTGATAAGGTATATACAAATAAGACGTAAAATGAATGCTTTACGCAGCCATCCGTTCATTGATGGTGAAAGCTAGGTTGGATAGCACGCTATTAGCATCTGTTTGTCGCAGATGCTAATGATATGGTGATGAGACCTTGAAGGCTAGCTGCTCATCACATACTGATCAACGAGGTATCTCGCATAAAGGATCGTCGCCATATAATCAAATAGTAAGACATGTAAAATAAACTCAATAAACAATAATATATTTACTGTATAATCATACAGATTCAAAATTAGATATAGTATATAATTAATGTTTCCCATAAAGATGATTTCTCAAAATGACCAGAGAATTATTTATTGTTTTTGTGATGATATGTACCTTAATTGTGATTTTTTTATGTATTTTCTAATTTACATTTTCCCAGGGAACAAAATGATTTTAATGTCCCTTACCCAAAGAAGATTCCCTCAATATGATACTTATCTAAGGCGGCGCCATGGCAGAGTGGTTGGACCGCTCATCTTTTACGTAAGCGTGCCGGTTCAACTCCAGTGACCGCACATGGGATTTGAAGCGGAGTATAGATGAATTTTCTCCGTTTCTTCTGGCTTCCCCATCAATCGTCCACATTTCTTGTAATCAATTTCACTTGCATTTCATATTATCCACTCCTCACTTTCATACCAGGCATTGGGCTGATCCCCCTTCCCTGGATCTTTCTCAGATCTAAAGTTCGCTACTTCTCAACGGGCATCTGATCTCAAATAAGTCTTGAGAGTTGGAAATCATCCATATGATGAGGACCTGAGTGGACTGGAAGTATCTTACCACCACGTGATCGACGGGTACAAAAAGAACGAGGCTTGCACAGAGTTTACAGTTTGAATGGGAGCAGTTGGGCAAGTTTCAACAGAAAATTCTTAGTGTGCAGTAATATCCTCAGCAGCGAACGTGGAAGGAACTGTATGGCAGAATTGTTGCAGAAACATCTATTACAAATATTTTTGTGAACATATTTTTATTTGGAATTAGTGGAAGAAATATGGAGTAGTTTGTTTAAGTTTTTTTATACAATAGTTGTCTATAAAACTAGTTATTTTTACTCGTACACACATTCTTTTTTCTGCATCGATTTTTTGAGGCTGTGTAGTTGTCTGCTCACTGTAAATTGCACGATGTGCTCATGTCGGGTGCCTTAAATGTTTAAATGTCTGCCATTGAGTGGTGGAGCGAGAATTAATAATTTGAAGAAGAATATGTTTTCTCTTTAGAAAAATCGGTGATTAACAAACTAAATAAGAATAGACAAAGGGCGCAATCAAAACTCGACTCTTAAGTGTGCTTAAAAATGATAGCCTCATGTCAGTAGATTTACTGGCATGTAAAAGAACTCCTGTGGCGCTGATATGATATTGATAATTGAATTCATTAACAAATACATATTATTATAGAAGAAAATATTCATCTTAAAGCAAAATAAAAGCGAATCTTGAAAGAAGTGTGACCTCAGAATTGACATGGCTAGTTATTTCAGAGTATTCTCTAATGATATGGAAATAGGATTATAGGAGACATACTGAAGTGCTTAAAGGACTAGGTTTGTAAAACAGAAATGCATACTGCCGAATACTGACATGGTTAAAATGTGACTCATAATGGAACGGAGCTATTTATGTTGGTACTAAAAATCTCTTACTCTCCTACCAGTTTGACTATCTCTATTTTCTGAGCTTAATTTTCGCTACTGGATTGGCACAGTATTTCACTTCCCCTAAAATAAGTTCGAAATGTTAAGGTAACTTAATATTTTCAGGTTAAACTAGCGTATCCTTATTTTCATATTGTCGGATAATAGCAGCAATAACTTTAACCTTTGTCTCAATATTGCTAATAAAATCTTTCATATATGTAATGTAATGTCATCCATTTTAACGGTATTTATGTCAAGGTATATTTTAATTGATTTAGCCTCTCCTTCTTTACCAATCGTAGTATAACTCTTCACAGACGCCAATACACATAAATTATAAACATCGTTCGTTGGTTAATTCTACTTGCTTTTCCGGCCATTTTCATGAAGATGGGTAGAAAAAAATTAATGCGGAAAATACTGTTGTGATCTAGTGAAATGATTCAATGTTATGTACATTTTAGTTGCAGAAAGTTCTTCGGATCCTTCACTCTTGCCTGATAAAATTTATTGCCGGTGGATGTGAGAAAAAATGAACACAGTGTAACCGGTAGCTTTATGGGAATTATGAAATGTCTTCGGTGTAAAATGCGATCTCAATTACTCCATCTGTCGTTTGAATCTGTGTCACCGGGGTTTTCAACATTACACGTAGTCTGTAATGTGCTAAGATTTATATCACAGCGGGTTGCAGTATGAGAAGATTTTCCTCTTCTCTGCTGTTGAAGAAATTGGCCATTTAAGCGACGTATTCTCTTGCTTCCGCTCTGGATCCATAATGATGGTCGTAATTTATCGTAGACCATTACTGCTGCCAGCAAACCATCCCCTTTAACGGCACACGATTACTTGCATGCTGGTAATATGACGTCAGTTTAGTGGTACCTATAATAAATGTTTACTCTGAACTTTGCTAACAATTGTATAATAAGCAGGCCTACAGCTTAAACCAAAATAATGCATGTTAAAATGAGATTAGGATTTGGATAGATAAAGTGAACTGAAAAATTCAATGCCACAGCCGGATTTTAACCACAGATTTCTCGGTCGGTTGCCCTAACCGAACTGCAATGCACATGCCGACCCGAGATTAAATTCCCTAAAGTCACGCATTGTTCCCGGTATAGGGTATCTCAAATTATTTTGAGATGACGTACTCCAGGGTGACTTACAATCTCGTAAGTATTTTGTGGGGGTTAAATAGTAAACTATTAGATTCATTAGCGTTAAATAATTGTTTTAAATATAATCGTGTGTAGATAAGAGTTGGATAGTGGACACAATCTGAACTAATCAGTTTCACAACCGGGATGTGAATCATGGATCTATCTCCATTCGGTTGATCTAAACACCGAGCTACCATGACATTAAATTCTGACCTGTGTTGGTGGATTAGTGGCTACAATAACCGGGTGTAAACCATTGTTCAAATATATGTATATATTTGAACAATGAGAATAAGACAATGCAATAAGCTTAAGCGATAGCCTTACCCTTTAGCATTTCGTCGCTACGATGTTATTGAAATCCCGTTATCGTTGGTTTAGCAGAATGAAAAAGTATGATCAATGACTTCCCGTTTGAAAAATATATAATTATTGTAAAATTTAAATCCATAACAAGCAATATTTCGTAAATTGTTAGGTCCACAACAAAAATGCATTTGACATAAATTATGCACTTTGACGAGATGTAGGTATTTTTTTGTTTAACAATATTTGCTCTATTTGTTACGGTTTACCAGATATGCCAAAGTAATCAAGAATGAAGATGACTCAGTTATCATGAAAATATATTAATCAAAATCGATGCAGTTATTTTTGAGAAAATAAAAGTTTTCTAGAAATGCTCATTCAAAGGGGAGCTTAGAGAATTTAAATATGTAGTTTGGTGTCAAATGATTTTTTAGTTTTTGAGTTAATTATGCTCTTCACAAACTCACACATACGGACACACGCGCGCGCCTTTTTCTATAAAATGTTTATGCAGGGGACTTCAAAACATGCGTTTACCGTGAAATATTTGTATGGAATGTTTGGGTGAAGTACAATATCTTCTCCGCCTCTCATGTAGATTATACGTTGGTAGAGAAAGTAAAAATGTATTCCTTAGAATGGAATGAAATTGGCGAAAGAAAGTATTTAAATGGATTAACAAAACCAGTATTTCTTTACATTTCACGAAGTAAAAGATCGATAGTATATATATGGAACGTTGGTGTTCTTAGTGGAGAGTGAAAGTGGAAAAAATTATGAGAATCCCATTTCGACTCCCCTTAATACAAAACACAAAATATTAATAACACATCTGAAATATAGGGCTATGTATACGTTTTAAGTTCTCGTTCAGCGTTTCTTCGACGAAGGCTGTAGTTCCCCGCATTAGAAGTCCATACAAGTTCAATATACCGAAAAGCAAGCGTTTTGAGATCTGTCTGCATTACATGCTTCACTGAGTCTCTTAGCAACCAATAAGGGATGCCAAAGATTGGACTCCCCTCATTCTAAAATTACAGACGATCAATGTTCCTATGACAATCGTGGACGCCAGACTGACTGATATGATACAAACACGTGCAGCGTTTCTCATTTAATAGCTACGGTGGTGTTAACCATTAACATTGATGGCTTGCATGCTTCAAAGCTTGTTACGGTGGCACAAGTTTCCACTCAATGTGTTCACTCCATCTCTTTTTCGGTCTACTACACCTTATATCACCTTTACTATACGATGTCCTTTCATTCCATTCCTTGCCATTTCTCTTAAATTGATTTATTACTTCTCTAACCCCGTATGTACAATGAACGTAAAGATAGAGAAGTATTGTATTCCAGTCAAGAATTCGATGTCTATATTTCACTGAAAATATATGTTTTTTGGTCCCCTGAGTCCGAAAAAAGCATTTTTAGGAGAAGGTACATGTATGCGTGTGTGTCTGAGGGCAGCATAGCTCAAAAACGATATCACCGTTGACTGCCAAACTTGGTATTTATGTTTACTATCTTCCAAGAATGCGACATGAACGAGTCTTGTTCCGTTGTATAGTGTCGGCTGATGGAGATTCCGTAGCATAATTATCACCGAGTCAACCTTGAGCTGTAAATTGTGTGGCGGTAATCCTGGCAAATCCAATGAATTTAAGAATTCAGTAGATAATTGACGGCTTATTTGGTTGGTAATGGAATCGATCGACTTATGAATGCATTTGTTATCAATTTTACTCTGAATTTTATATCCAAATCATCTACACCCTTATTAGTTGCTGCTAAATGGCTCGTTCGCTCAACCAAGCATCGTTTTTGTAATTGACGCAGGATTTAATACTAAGTAAATCAAGTCAACAGAAAATGGGAAAATACTGCCCTAAAAGAATGGTATAAAATAATAAAACATATTGTTTCGCAAGTAAGCCAAAAGTAATATGTATAAAATGTATAAAAATGGCAGCGTGACGTCATCGCCTCACGATGCGCACGAATATAGCCTTAAATGGCGTGCTTCTACAAAAATAACACAGCCAAAGCTATAAAAAGAATACAACACATTATATTGTACAATGTATACATAAGAAATGGTAGTTAGAAAAAGCATATTTATTATAAAACATTATTGAAAACAGTAATATGATAGAAGAAGAATCACAAAAATGAACGAGGTACTGGATGCTCTAAATTGTTTATACCGGTAACAAAGCATAGGAACAAAAGTTAAATATGTATATAAGAAATGTTAGTTATTTAAAAGAACATTTAATGTAAATTACACAAATGCATTGATTTTAAATTATTAGGAATGTATAACATGTATTATACATTTGTATTTCACGAAATATAGAATGGAAAATCGACCGTTCTCATGGAGACGGACAGATTATAATGTATAAAACATTGATCTTCAACTATTGTATATAGGTAAAATTCTTAATAAGTTTCCGGAACGCAGTCATTGAGATAGATGCCAGGGATAAGGCCTAAAAGAGAAGATCTCGCCAATCGAGACCTATTATGCAGCGATTCAGTGTAAATTCTAGCAGTGTATTATTTATCAAGATGAGGTTGATTGTAAGTACACATTAAATTGCATATATGCGACACAATTTTATAAAAAGAGGACTGTTCAAATAGCATGCCTTAATGTATCACATTGTTTCGGAAAGTTAACAAATAAAAGTTCATATATATGAGGAAATCTTTTAAATTAATGTTATTTATTATCACATCCTACCCTGCAAGCATGTAGGTTAAGATTTTCGTACTCACCGACTGAAGCTAGCTGAGCAAATAGAAAACGTGGCTGACGACAGTAAACTTAACTGCTTCAACAATTAAGTCTGGAGCAACCAGCTAATTACAGTTTCGCCAATAGCAAGAGTTACCAACTTCTTATACAGCGGTAAATTCAAACCCGTAAAAATGTTTAAAATACCTCAGTGCAGCAAGCAGCAACCCTGAGAACTCCTACAACCTACACAACATCCGGAGCATCCCACCCCATCCATCCATCCATCCATCCATCCATCCATCCATCCATCCATCCATCCATCCATCCATCCATCCATCCATCCATCCATCCATCCATTCGATATCCGCCCCATAATTTACACCAATATTTGGGAACACTTTCGATATTAATTCTTCCTTTGACGTTGTGAAGTGACAAAATGTTGATAGCGACGAAGCATATATATAGTTGGTATTGCGAAAAGGACGAAGTAGCGTACCCATAAGGTAGTGTGGAAAGGATGACATATGCAGTTAACAGCGTGGATAAGCAAGGGTGTAGTTGGCATAATATTATTAATCGTAGCGTTTCCATAGTGTGGCGGTTAAACGCTGACATAGGTAATGAATTACATTAAGGAGAAAGTAACATTTATGCTTCTTCCAAATCTTCTTTCTCTCCTTTACTCCTAATGTTTTCCACCTCTTTCTTTATTTTCTTCTATGTCAAAACAGCCATTTTAAGACTAAAATGACATAACTAAAAAGCAAGTAGATCTGATTGGGCAATTGATAAGCTTTTATTTGATGATAGCTTTGTGTATTAATTGCTCCATTTAACCCAAACATTATTACTTGATCAAATGTATTAAGAGCACAGAAATTGCAGTGTGATGGTGACACGGGTATCTTCATGTTCTTTACTTAAGTCATGTACCACATAATGTCAAATAACCAATAACTGCAATAGGAAGTTAACCTAAAACGGATCCCATCATTTCTCCGCCATTTTCAAATTCCAAGGAGGGTTAATGGTTATGTGCATAGTTTATAACTTGTTCATTTTAAAGAATCACATCAAAAATATACTTATTTATTTAAACAATGTGACCAAGGGATCGATAGTTAATACATAAGAAATATATTTTATTTTCACTATTATCTTGCGTCATGGTCTCCATAACAGGGTGCATTCCCGTAGCATTGAATGGGGAAGAAAAATAGAGTAGTGTTAGTGTTTAAGGGTGCTCAACTACAAGGTCATCAGCGAAGAAAAATAGAGCAGTAGGTACTACGGCCATCTGGTGGCAAATAAATAAGTACGTATTTTAGGTGTTTGTTGCCAGGAAAGCTTCTTTACTTCTTTATTTTAAACGGTAGGAGTAAGGAAAGTACAGTTAATACCTACATAAACATGCATTTGTATTTCACTGCTGCGTTGTGTCATCGCGATAAACTGTTGCGTTACCTTAACATTGGATGAAGACCAACTGGCAGCTATTAACCGAAAATGCGTTCCTTTGACACTGTTTTTATTCATATTTTAAGATTTCAAAAACTTTCCCGTGCTATTTTTAAACATTTTCTTTTTCGCAAACCTTGTCGTGACAGTAAAAAACACAACAGAAAAAGAACTGTTCAATTTGGTTGGTTATGGTAGTGTTTAACGCCCGCTTTAACTATTTGTGGCACCGCAGGCAGTGACACTGGTGATGCACGAATGAAGATGGAGCACCGGTGGAATGCGATGGCGGGAGAACCCGGAGAAAACCCACGTCGCTTTGTCCACCACAAATCTCTCATGCGGTCGCTTCTAAGTGAGAGGCAAATTGTCTAACCACTTGAGCACGGCGCGGCCCCAATTTAGAAGTGATACGTGTACATACATTTCGGCATATATATTAGTAAATTTAATCAATGTATTGATCACATTACTTTCTCTACACGTAATATGTACACTATGTATAGAGAAGGTATTGTAATGCACTAAAAATTTGATGTCGAGATTTCATCGTAAATATATATTTTGAGGGCCACTGGTTCCAGAAAAAGCATTTTTAGAAAAAAAGTCCGTGTGCGGTGCTTGGCATTTAAGTTTGGTAACTTCCAAGGATGCGACACGATTTTCAAGAAAACCCCCCACCCCAAGCTACCCTTTTCATGGAACATTGTTTCGAAAAGTTTGATTTTATCAAAACAGGCTCTAACGATTTTGATTAAAATGCCTTATATGCAAGATATTTTATGACAAACGAAATGTGTATCTTGAATTTTCTGGTAATAGCCATTCAAGACCTTCATTCTTGATGACTTTTATATAACTGGCAAACCGTAAGATAATTACAAAAACGTACTAGACAAAATAATCTAGATTTCATTAAAACATAATTTATGTCATATACTTTTTTGTAGTTAAATGCTTTCAAGATATTCGGGATTATTGGATTCAATTTTAAGCCACAAATTGTTCTCAAACCGGAACACATCTTTTTTCTCGCTTCTCGTTTGTTTACTCCTAGGAGGCAAAGAGATTGAAATTTCAAATGTTTCATATAGCGACAGACTTTTAAAGGACGAGACTTTTGCTTTAGCCTGTGCATTTTCTTATTTCTCTTTTACTTACAAGGAAGCTAGTAATAAGACTTATTCTGCTTACGTTTACCTTATTGGATGATGTAGATACAAATTAAAGTTTTCAGTAAAAGGTTTCTTTACGAAGCTAAAAGACATCATATGAATGGAACACATTAGTTTTTGCCCTTCTACCTACAAGGAACCAAACAATAAGGACAATTTCTGCTAATGTCTATCCGGATTATCATGAAGAATAAGATTTTTAACAATAATTTGTTACAGGGATGTAGAGAAAGTCATGTGAATGGAACGCATCAGAATTTTTTTTAAGATATCGTGGTATAATTTTTTTATATTTTTATTTAATAGTGCACATCTGAATTCTGATACTAATAATGTTATAAATAAATGCTTCAACATGCTTTTGTAATTTAGAGCTAACATTTTTGGAGATTTAATAAAGATGACAAATAAGTGCATAAATAATACATGGTAGTTTCAATACAGAAGGTATTTTTAAAATTGGATACATAGACTAAACAATCTTATGTGTTTCATTCACATGATTTTCTCTGTATCACTGTAACAAATTATTGATAAAATGCATATTTTTCATGAGGTAATCGACATAAGCATTAGCAGAAATTGTCTTAATTACTCGCTTTCTTGTTAGTAAAAGGGAAATAAGGGAATACACTAGGCTAAACCGATAGTCACATGTTTTAAAATCCGGTTGCCATGTGGATGAAATCTGTTTCTATGCAGGGCCAGGAGTTCACTACTTTCAGTGTGAAAAAATAAGTATTTTCAATCTGAAACAAATAACAAGGAATATCTCAGCAATGATCAATACAACGAAAAAGATGTACATGTCATAAATTGTGTGTTTTAACGTACTCTATATTTTGTATAGTAAGTTTTTGTCTATCTCTTACGGTTTATCAGTTACGCAAAATTCAGAAAAATTCATTCAGAATAAAGTGGTCTTGAGAGGCTATTCCCAAAAAATTCAAAATATACATTTTATTTTCCATATAAGTATCTTTAACATACGGTATTTTAATCAAAATCGCTGGAGCCATTTTTGAAAAACTCAGAATTTTCGAAATTGTTTCAATGTAATGGGAAGTTTGGCGTTGGATATTTATCTCAAAATCTTCGTGTCGTATCTCTGGAAGGTACTAAACTTAAATACCAAGTTTGGTTTTTATCGACTTTTCGTTTTTGAGTTATCGTGTTCACAGATACATGGCTTTTTTCTGTAAATACTTTTTTTGGATACAGGGGACTCTAAAACGTGTATTTCCGGTGAAATCTCGGTATCGAATTTTTGGGTGGAATGCATTATGTACACAGTACGTGTAGAGAAAGTAATAAAGAAGCTATGTTTTATACTACAGTTTCGAATATGACCTCAATTTGAGCAGTTTAGAATGCATACCTACTTACGTATATCCTTTGCTGGTTGTTCCGCCTTGCTTCACCCGACCGCACTTTGGTTACACGACTGCATGACATTTAAGTGCATGTGCACATTTCACCATCTAAACCAATATCTACTCAACACAAAATGCTCGCATAGGTTTACGTTGCAGCTTTACCACTTTCACTTATAGTGTATAATTTTCAGTAGTGTCTGGTAAGATCTCTTTTAAGGTGTTTGTGTTTCAGGCTGTAGTTGATTAGGTAAATATGTTATATTTCTCTTACAGATATGTTATCATTGTCCACGTCAATAACGCCGTTCCAGAAACTGGGCATGTTCTACAACAGTTGCCTCAAGATGCGTGATAAACGTACCTCAACTGCACCCAGTGAGTATCACCATATCTCTAGTGTTGTTCAGAGAGGAGTCGAGCTCAAATATGACCCTCATTTACATTCCTTTCTCTTCTCATTCTTCACTGTCTACCTGTTCTTAAAAAAGCTTATTTTTCTTTCCACTTCACGTTGATATAGATATACAAGAATTTGTAGAAATAGTTTTATTGACATTTCTTTTTAGGCACAATGAGAACAGAGAAATACTACAGGCTTAAACAATAGTCAAATCATTTAAGAGCTGGTCGATATATGATGACTTTGAAATTCTCTTTGCATGATAATAAAAATCTGATGTGTTACACTCGCATGACTTTCTCTAGCTGCTCTACAAACCTCCTACAAAAGATTCTTCTTCTTTGTACACAATGCTAATCGAGATAAATATTAGCAGAATGTTATTACTTAGTTCCTAATAAGTATAAGAGAATAAGGGAATGTGCTATGCCCAAATGATTGTCAAATGTTTTAAAAGCTATCGTTGTAGTAAACCGTAAGAGATAGACAAAAACCTACCACACGAAAAACGCAGAGATCGTTGAAACACAGAATTTATGTTATATACATTTTTTCGTCGAATTCTCCGATTTTTACCTATCCCTTGTTATAGCTTTATAATACTTACACTTTTCTCATATGGGAATTTGTCAACTCCTAGCCATACAAACAAACAAAGCTACTTCTAAAAGATTTGGGTGTCGGTTTAGCCTATGGTACTCCCTTATTTCTCTTCCACTTATAAGGAAGTAAGTAATTAGACAATTTCTGCTAAATTTTTCTTGATTAGGATGAAGTAAGTAGAAAAATACTCTTCAACAATAATTTGTTACATCGATGTAGAGAAAGCATGTGAATGGAACACAACAGATTTTTATGTTTATCCTCTAGGTTATGATACGCATATACGAGAGTATTTCACGTAATGTTCTCTTTTTGTTACGGTATAACAGATATAAATATATAGATATATTCATGCTATATGAAAATGAACAAAATCCTTATTATACGAGATGCGAAAGAAAGAAATCCATATTCCATTTCTAAGTGGTACTCTTTAGACCAGAAAATTAAAAATGTGTATAAATTACTTCTTAACTTATAAATAAAGTTAACAATAAATAGTTTGAAATTGAATATAAAGCAGCAGGAAAGCGAAAAATGAGAAAACTTTTAATCCGCCATCCTTTCTTCCTCTCTTTCTCGTTTACTGATAGCGGGAGGCTGTCATGTCGCAACGTGGCAGAAAATAATTGCTGGAATGCTAGAGGGAAACTCCAGCAATACAACACATAAGAATGTGTGACATTACATTAATGTTGATAAATTGTAGTAGATTCAGGGGAAAGGGTCATGTTGGCTAACTAAACTTTCCTTGTTGTAAACTTGGCTGCAAAGTGGTTTTCCAAGTCATTAATTTTATCATGTAGAGGAAATTTATAGCCCTTGCAGGTTAAACATTAAGTATGTAATTGCGTTGGGCAAAAACGTATTTATTTTATAATCTCTAAAAAACAAAATACATCACTGGACTGCTATTTAACTGGCGAACATAAACTAAACATTTACTTTGAGGCATCTTTACATTCCCTACTTCGTACATAGTTACGTAGGAAGACATGGCATTGCATTCCAACCAAAATTCGATAATGAGATTTCAGTGGAAATACATGTTCTAATACTCCCTGCATCCAGAAAGTGAAGTACAAATGACGGTAGAGTTTAACGTCCGTTTTTACTACTAGTGGCACCGCAGCCGATGACACTGGTGATAATGAAATGAAGATTGAGCACCGGTGGAATGCGATGGCGGGAAAACCGGAGAACTCGGAGAAAACCCGCCTCTGCGACGCTTTGTCCACCACAAATCTCGAATGCGATCATTTGGGATCGAACCCAGGCCATTAGGTGAGAGACGAGTAGTCTAACCACTCGGCCAAGGCACGGCCTTGAAGTACACATAACGTTACTCTCCTGTTTTTGCCTGAGTTAGGCTATCGAAGAATCAGGTCATTCGACCCGATATTTTCTGGATCAGGCCTGGCAACTGCCCTAAACTCTCAGAAATTATTCTACTCTTTGACATCCTGCAGAGGCGTTTTATTAAGCATGTTTAGGATGTCAAATTTAGGTAAATAGGGTTACATAATTTGTAATTAAATAGTTACCAAAGTCTTTCCCACTTTCTCAATTTAAAATTTCGTTCCTCAGCTGCATCAGCTTTAGGGGTATCTGTCATTCTTTCTAGAATTTAAATGCTTGCATACACTGACATATACATATTATCAGAATAACTATAAAATCTATTTTGTATCCACATCCAGTTTAAATAATTTCTCCCTTGCACGTAACATAGGTCTTCTAATTTCCTACACCACAGGTGTGTGTATGTGTGTGTGTGTGTGCGTGCGTGCGTGCGGATGTGCGCGCGCATCTACATCGTCTTGAGGGTTTAACCAAACTTCTATTTGTAATTTTATCCTTCTCATCAATTAATCATATTGGATGAATAATATTAACTATTTGAAATAATGTCATAGATATTGAGTTGTATTAATCTATTTTGGCAGAGGTGTGACTGAAAATATGCAAATTGTAGTGACAAATACTCTTGCATTTAACACCATTTATCTAATAAGTGTATAGTGTAGTGGTTACCATTAGTTTCCTGAAGCCCGTAATATTGTCCAAGTGGTGTAATGTTTACCATGCTAACTTCATATACCCAAGTTCACAGGTTCAAACCCGGCGGAGGACGATGGATTTTTTCGGGCGTAAAATCCTTAGCATGACTTCCTTCGGAAGTGAAGTAAAGCCGTTGGTCCCGTGACGTATATTTACGGCATGTAAAAGAACCTCAAGCCTAATAGAGAAGCCTCTGATCAAAATTAAGTGGTCTTTAACGCCTAGTATAGAATGAGTCGCTGAGAACCATAGCAGTTAAAGAGTGTACATAAAGAAAACTCCTTTTACATTTTTGCAGCTTCTAAATGGAGCATAGGGCATCGCTACGATGTTTCCATGCTCGGATTTGAATTTCTAGCTCGTGAGTTCGCCTCTGGGCGATGATGACGAGGGAACGGCTCGTCGGCCCCACATGTAGGACGAAACCATAACTTCCGGGCTCGAAATGGCAGAATTTTGCCCAGGGACATTTTGCTTTCAAGGTATAGGGTTCTTTTGTGTGAAAATAAACGTTACATTTTCGTTTTTGAGTTATCGTGTTCACAGACACACGGACACACACACACGGACCTTTTTCCGAAAATGTTTTTTTTTTTTTTTTTTTTTTTTTTTTTAAGATAAAGGGCAGTCTAAAACATATATTTCCGGCGGAATCTCGGTATTTAATTTTTTGGTGGAGTGCAATACCTTCTCTATACACTAGGTACATAGTGCGTATGGAGAAAGTAAAAATGTCTGCTTCTCGTTGCTTATGCTGTTGCTTGCTGAATGTTGTTTTCCAGCATACGAACTGTAGGCTCCAGTATCAATTCTCTTCCTGCAGTCACATGTCCGCTCTGCGGTTGCTTCTATCATCGATATAAATGGGCCTCCTCATAAACTTCCCATTTGACCTTACCTTTGATGACCGAATCCGGTGATGAATAATTTTTAGCAACTCTCCTTTTGCGCAGTATCCCAAAACATGACCTAGAGTTTCAACTTGTGTACATCCATGGTGTCAACAAAGTATTGTTCCTTGAACCTTCTTTTATAATAATAAAATATCATAGATTCAAACAGCGGAAATTTAGCCGTTTTCAAATGTGGAATGGTATACAATTTCCTATGCATAATATACAGTAGTGGCATCAATTCTAGACACTGGTTAGTTAAATTGGCTCTCAAATTTGAATATTACATTCAATTCTTTCAGGACATTCTTATCTGTTATTTCGTAGCCAGGATATGTTACTATAACAGTGTATTGAACCTTTCACTATAAAATGGAGATAATTTGGGCCTTAATAGGTTACTTTGAACCAACTTTGGAGAGTATATTACTTTGTAAAAATGCACATCTATTTTTTATTTTATGCTGTATCCAATATGAAAATTAGATTTATGGCTCTCACAATACATAGGTTCGTTTGAGAATCTATTAATTTTGGGATTATGATAATTCAATGTCATGATCACAATAATATAAAAATATCATAAAAATATTCCCCAATTTTGGGCCCCCCTATTATATGAGACTAATAATTCACTGTATTTCATATTTGGTACAGTATAAAATAAAAAATATAGCTCCGAAATATACTTTTTATTTTATTGTGCACCCAATATGAAATATTATACATTATTACTCTCATATAATAATACAAAATTGGGGAGATTGGGTATTTTTAGGATGATGGTGTTTATAGTGTTGCTTATGGTTTTGAAATGTCATAATTATATTACTAAGTTTCCCAAAATGTGACAACATCTAAGTAATATGATAATTATATCATATATCATAATAATAATAATTCCGATTTTTCACATTCAAAATAAAATTAAATATATGTGTGTAGATTTAAAAATAATACATTTTCCAAAGTTGGGTCATAGTAAGTCATTAAGGACCAAATCAACTCTAGTTTATGATAAAAGGTTCATTACTGCATGATGGAAACACTTTCCAGCTATAATTTATTAGGTAAGAATAATCCGGAATTAGAATTGAATGCAATATTCAAATTTGAAAGTTAATTTAACAAAAGTAAACAAATCAAGTGTTCATAATTAATGCCATTACTGTATAAAAGGTGGGAAATGAATAAATACAATTAGTTTGATATTTAGCAGAGATGTACTTAAGTGTCCACTTAGAAATACTATTGTCATAAATGAAGCACGAACTTCAGCGTCTAATGTGTTTTGAACGGTACTGTATTATACCTCTTCTGTGTTTTAATACGCCACGCAACGGTACCTCCTGTGTTAAGTACAACTCGCACACCGCCAACCTGCATTCACGCGACTGACAGTGAGGAAACAAGGGATCGATTCAGCTGTAAACTTTTCTTTCTCGTGGTAACGAATGGCTTTATATATGCAGAGTCAACATATATCCATTTAATTTACGCCGCACTGGATAATCTGTCAATGCTATATCATCAGCGATTTCTATCTCATCTTGCCAAAAGATGAGCGTTGACTGCAGTCTCTCAACGGACTGTGACACAAGTTCTCTTAATTCCGGATTTGAAGTTTTTTTTAAGTGTTGAAATTTAACTTTAAATTACCACCTTTGTAAAAGTAATGAGGGTGATTTTTTAGATTCAAGAACGGAAATGCAAATGTTTACATGTCGGTTTCAGCTACGTAACTGTTCAATTTAACCAAATTGATATAAAACATAATGTCATTGTGTTGAATATTTTTAAGTTGAACCCTGAATACTCTGCGGAATCTAATTGGAGTAATAATCTAATTAGAAAACAATAACGTATGGTTATGTTGAAGTTTCAGTGCGATCAAATTTCTTCCCTCACACCACACTACATAATCGGGCAGGGCAAAGGACAGAGGAGGGTCCATCGTGTGTAACCTGTTGGGTAACAATCACCGAACATCAGAGATAGGGAATAATGGCCATTCTAAAAGCATCGTAAAACTTTCCTCATGAACTTAACTTTAGAAAATAGCGAAAACAACTGAGTCCTCAAACACTAATACAAATATTTGCACTTATGCACCTGCCTGCCTGTATGTTTGACGATATATACAGGGTATTAATGAACTACCCCGAAATAATTTGCGAGATTGTGCACGTGACTGATATAAGTAATTTGAGATTGGCAATGAATTCTGCCCGGATAAACTTTACGCAGCTACATAGCGTTAAACATGTGGGTATCAGGTGCTGATAAGTCGGTGTTAAAGCAAAGCAGGTTGAAAAGATGGCTTGGAATGTCTTTAAAACTGCAGCCCGAGTATAGAAATATCGATTTTTAGCAGCTCGTTACTAGCGTTCTCAAGAGTTAATGTCGCAAAAATCTGTAAAATCTCGAACTAATCACTTAACAGTGCGACACTGAGCATTCATCAACTACGTTCTTGAGGTAGCCTACTCTAAAGGCGTTTTTTCAATTGCTCTGGCGGCTTAATGTGTAACGCGGCAAGCTGCTATCCCAGAGGCCATGAATTCGATTCCTGTCATTGAGTAAATGTTTTTTATTATTATTTTTTTCATTCTAGACGAAGTGCCGCGATTCGTGAACGAGACCCGAACTCGGAAACTATCTTTCACTTGAAAGCCAGTATCATAACCTCTACACTGGAGAGGTACGCTGTAATATGACCCTTTGTTTTTTCGTGTTATGCTCTCGAATGGTTGATAAATTAGCCAGTGGCGTACTGGCACCTCAAACTTATAGCCGTTACCTCGACATTTCAATAAACCATAAGTCTCCTATCTCAAATTACTTATTTAAGTAATCTACATATTGTGTGAAAATATTTCAGTATAGTTCGTTAGCACTCTGTATATATACACACATAAACCGAAACATTTAGCACAAGTTTGCATAATAAGCTAACAATTGGCTTGTAATAAATTTAATATTAGACCGTTAGTTTTAAACAATGCCAATTGCGTTTCTAAGGTAGACGTGATATCTGTAACTAAGCATGAAAAAAGTCGTGTCAGCAGATTGTATGAGAAAAGAGGGCATTAAATTTGTTTTAGCTTTGAAACTGAAGACAAAAATTAAATTAATCTCATATTGTGTTTGAGAAACTCCAAACAAATATTGCATATTATAGTAATAATGGTACCGAGCTTCTCTTGTTTCCAGGTCACTGTTTAAAGGAATCTGCCCTTGGCGCTCCACATTCTATCCTTAATTGTAACCTGAATATGAGCATGCAGCCGTTTAGAGAACAGTGACGTTTTCTCTTGCCAGCAAACGAGATGCTTACGGCGTCAGTTTTATTTAGCGAAAAAAATATGTTATTTACATTAACTTTTCCCATAAAACGCGCCAGCCATTTTTGATTCATTTGTATTCCTTAAAGGTTACATGTTAAATGTGAATTGGACCTTAAACCAAATAAATTGAAATTTTTTGTTTTTTTATTTATTTGTTTATTTTTTTACTTTCTAGTCGTATTGCATATTGCAGGTTGTGGTTTTTACCATGAAATATATGCTTTTGGGTCCCCTGAATCCAAAAATATATTTTTACAGAAGGATCCGCATGTATGTGAACAGCATAAGTCAAACTGAAACGTCTATTAAATACCAAATTTGATATTCAACTTCAGTATTCTCCTAGGATACAATTTCAAAAAAAATCTACCGCAAAATACAAAATACACTTTACATGAAGTATCTTTGCTCAAAAATTGTTTATATTGATTTTTATTAAAATGTTATCGTTTTAATACATTTTCATTACTAATGAAACTATATCATGAATTTTCTAGTAGTAGCCCCTGAAGTCCTCTTCATTCTGGATTACTTTTGTGTAACTAGTAAACCGTATGATATAAGTAAAATCTAACCACTCAAACTACAGATCTCATGAAAACACAAAATCTATGCCAAATGCATTGTGTTTGTGTGTGTGTGTGTGTGTGTGTGTGTGTGTGAGAGAGAGAGAGAGAGAGAGAGAGAGAGTGCATTTTTAGAAAAAAAATCCGTGTGTGCGAGTGTCTGTGGACAGCATAGCTCAAAACGAAAATACCGTTAAATACCACACTTGATATTACAGTTTGGTATTTTCCAAGAGTGCGACACGGAAGATTTTCAAGAAAATTCCCCCTCCCCCAACTACCCTTTGCATGTAACTTTTTTCAAACATTTTGATTTTCTCAAAAATGCCTCAAACAATTTTGAATATGGTAGATAGTTACCTGACAAATAAAATGTATATCTTGAATTTTTAGGGAATAACCTATGAAGACCTCTTTATTCTTGATGAATTTTACGAAATTTTGCACAGTTGGTAAACCGTACGATACAGATAAAAGCTAACTTAACAGAAACACACAATTTATGTTATATACATTTTTTTCGTGGGGTTCATCGTTTTTGAGACATTCCTTGTTATTGGTTTTAACCTTAAAATACTTATACTTTTCTCATACCGGAATTTGTCATCTCTAGTCAATACAAACAAAGGAACTTCAGCCACATAGTAACCAGCTTTTGATTATCACTTAAACTATGGTATTCCCTTATTTCCTTTCTGCTATTTTTTTTTTTTTCCGATTAGCATGAAGTAAATAGAAGTATAAGCATTTTAACAATAATTTGTTGCAGATATGTAGAGAAGGTCATGTGAATGAAACACAGCATTTGTTATACTTCTCTTCCGAAACCCATTGGTTAGATCTCCTTTACAAACGGCTGAATGAGACGTCTTTCCTAGAAGACACGTTTGGTAAGATTTTACTTGTCTTTGACAGATGCTGCTGCTAGGTATTTGTTTTGTGATAGAAGACCTTGCAAAATGGTAATTTTTGAGTTCAAACATTGGCTATATTCTATCCAGTATCTAACATCGACCGTTACATCAATTCAATGCTGTTTATCCGTAGATTAGCAATTTAATAATAAAAATGTTTATATAAACATTCAGTTATCTGAACTACATATTATTTATTCATCATACTTATAAAACTGAGCTTTGATTCACCTTTGATCGATGGTTTTCCTTTCCAGTGTAAGTTTCGGTTGCTGTTTAGTGGTCTAAGAATATGTCTTTAATTAAAATAATTCCCTTTTTCAGCAAAGTTTGAAGTTATGAATATGGGAATGAATATGTGTGTCGTATGCGTACGTATACTCCCTCAATAAGCTACAAACGCCATCAGTAGCTTCTCAACACCGAGTCTCAATATGGCCATAGAGGTTATAGAAATGAAATATTTATCAAAAACAGAGTTTCATTTTCTACCAAATTTTAAAAAGTTATGGCATAAAAAATTGAAATAATATCCTAATACTGAGTGAAAAATGTAATGGACAACGCTTGCCGAGGGCGGTTAATTTTCACGAAACTTTAAATATATTTTAATCTCGTGAGGCAATAGATGTGTAAAAATATAACCTCATGCTTCGGTCTTTTGTGTGGACAGTGAGCCTTCTAGTTCTCTTCCCAGTATCATATTATGATCTTGCTTGTCACGTATCCAATGAAGCCTTATTGGTGGTCAAGCTGCTTTTATACCTGAAAACAATATGGCAGCTTCGACACTGTTTATAGAGATCTTAGTGTTAGATAACAAACTCTGCTTCTATATAAGACGGTAGATGGCAGCTTCGACTCGCGTTCACGGAGTGTTATTATGCAATTTTGAATGACTTGACTTCTATACTTGACGGTAGATGGCAGATTCGACACGTGTCCACAGAGGTTTTAGTGCTGGAGCACTGTACCTCTGTTTCCAGACATAACGACAGATATCTTCGACACATATCTACATAAACCTTAGCGCTATGCAACTGTATCTATATTTTTCCACGTACCGGGCGTTAGACTGTCGTTCAGTGTTACCTACTTTCGTTATCCTTGTATGTATGGGAACGCATTCGCGATTATCGTCTATTTTCATTTTATTATTGTTTTAAATCTAAGGTAGAACTTTGGTAGCAGATAATATTAGTGTAAATTAGTATGTACGGAAACGGAAGAGGCCTTTATTCCCATAAAGCTCTAATCCATTATCTGAGTGCAGTAAATCTGTTAATTTATTATTTAGTGTCTAGAATTATATTTCTATAGTACATATGTACTCGGTACATAACAGGTAGAGAAGATATTATATCCCCAAACAATTCTATGCCGAGATTTCGCCGGATATACATGATTTGAGGTCCCCTGAACCATAAAAACATTTTTCGTAAACTGTCAGTGTATGTGTGTGTGAATATAATTTTTTTAAAAATGAAAATTCTTCGAAATACCAACCGAAACTAAAACTTACAACACCAAAAATGTAGATCTCTTCAAAACACGCAATTTATGTCTGTGCATTTTTGATGTAGAATATCTCAAAAATGATCCACTCCACGAAAAAATTTATATAAGATAAATTGCGTGTTTCAACGAGCTCCATATGTTCTGTTTGCCAGTTATGCAAAATTCCGTAAAGTTCATCTAAAATAAAGTAGTCTTCGTATGCTATTCCCAGAAAATTCAAGATATATTATTTGTCATCAGATAAGTAAGTGTAAATCTCTTGCAGTGTTTGCGCTACTGAACGAACTGGGAGGATATTTGCTGCCAGGAACACCAGAGCCTTCCGATCTCACACCATTACTGACTCGCCTACTCCTGGTGAACGGTGCTCCACTGTTCGATGTGTACCTGGAGCGGGACCTCTACAACCGTACCCGGCTCGCCGTGTTCCTGGACTTACCCCGCCGATATGGACACAATACCAGACTTCTGCATCGGACTTTTCCCGAGGTAACAGATTACAAATGTGATGGAATGTTTACTTCAGTCTTGCTGGTAATTATCAGAACCTTACTACTCCTCTTATTTATTTTCGCTAGTTTATGACATTGTAAAGGAATTTCCAAAAAGACTACAAAAGGAAGAGACTGTCTCTGAAAAATTTGATGGCGAGATTTTAAATCTGTTTGAGGTCTCCTGAGTCAGAAAAAAAAAGATTTGAGAAAGGTCCACGTGTGCCTGTGGCCATCATAGTTCAAAAACGAACAAACCGTTAAATACTAAACTTCGAATTTATATTAAGTGTCCTCGAAGGGTGCAACACGAAGATTTTCAAAAGCACATCCCATCACAAACTACCCTTTATATGGAACATTTGTTTGAAAAATGTTTGAAGTTTTCTCAAAAATGCTCTAACGATTTTGATTAAAATGCCGAATATTAAAGATATTTACATCACAAGTAAAGTGTTTAGTTTGAAGACCCCTTTAATCTGGATGAGTTTTGCGTCATTTTGCACAACGGTTAAACCGTAAGCGATAGACAAAAACTTAATGTACAAAAAATGTAGATCTCGTTAGAACACACAATTCGTGCCATATACGTTTTTCTTGGGGAGCTAACCCTTTTTAAGATATTCCTTGTTATTGGTGTCAGTTTTAAATTACAAACTTTTCTCAAACTTTACCCATGCAAAGCGAACCGAACCTCAATTGCATCACATAGCGACCTGCTTTTAAAATATTTTAGTATAGCTTTAGTCTAATGTATGCTATGACTTCCCTTCTACTTACACTAAAGTAAGTAATACGACCAATTCTGCTTATGTTTAACTCGATTAGCATGATGTAGAATAAAAGAATAATCTTTTGTAACAATAGTATGTATCTGTAACAGGTAGAAAAATTAATGTGAATGGAACACATCTGATTTATTAACCTTATATGCACAGTTGCAGATTTTGGAGCGAATGTTCGATGTACTGAATCCAGGAGCAGTCCAAGTAAGTCGACGCAAGCGCAGTCAAGCCAAGGAAAGCCGTGCATATACTTATATCAAAGTAAGTATGCAACATGTTCAGATAACTTGTATTTACAACACTATTAGAAATAAATTAACACTGGTTTCAAAAAAAAAGGATTTTTATAAGAGAT
Source organism: Hymenopus coronatus (assembly GCA_030762935.1). Lineage (NCBI taxonomy): Eukaryota > Metazoa > Arthropoda > Insecta > Mantodea > Hymenopodidae > Hymenopus > Hymenopus coronatus. The sequence continues at coordinate 60,156,625 of CM060882.1, forward strand.
TATAAAAGACCCTCGAAATAAACATTTGATTATTTTCATATAATTAATTTAAAATAATCACAATTTAATAATATAATAATTAATAATAATTTCAATAAGAATATAATAATAGATGTGAAAATGATTTGATACCAGGGAAATTTCAGTAATGTTTAGAAGTCAAATGTATAACAGGGCATTTCTTTTGTATTTCAACAAAATAGCCGAAGGCGAGGAAATGTTTCTAAGCGCAGGTAGATAGTAACACATGGCAGAGACTGTAAAAATCGTCCAGTTGCCGTTTGAAACACAATGAAATTTCAACAAACTAGTGAATAGGTTAACGGTATTGGTGACCGTGTGATGGCCGTAAAGCCGAAAGTGCTGGGTTTTCTCACCAGAGAACAAACAAGGTTGTAAATTGTATAGAAGGGGTGGAGAGAGGTAGAAACGAAAACAATGTCAGTTCTGGGCAGTCTTTTGAGTTCAGTCGTGCCGAGTATTCTTGATTCCTTCATACTTCTTCCGCAGTTACAGTCGCAATACCATTCACGGTCTCAAGTCGTTATCTGAGAACAATAATTGTGCTGCAAGAGTAACAAATGGCGAGCTGATTTCTTGGCAAAGAAACAATAAACATCAACATCAACTTCATCTGTTGTATTATTCACATAAAGGCTTATTTGTGGCACCGTCCCCTGAAAACCTGAGTATCATTCTCACAAATTTTAAATTAAATCTGACAAATTAGAGGACCCAACCTGAGGAGTTAGCATCGAACCGGAGGTCGCCCACAAAAATAAGGGAAGTATGATTCTGCCCAATGTTACAGAAGATATAGAAAGCATTGATCAGTACTGCTGGAAGTATTGAAGCTAATGATAATGGACAGCTCAAATAAGTAGAATATGAAGTATATGTATATATGGATAAAGGCGCCGAAGCTGCTGGAAATGAGCCCTTGGGAATTGTGCCCTGTTATAAATCATTGATCTGTGTAAAGGAGTTTGTTATGAAACTTCAATATCTCAAGCAAGATTTATCAGTAGCATCTCGTGAGTAGATATTTTAGATGTTCAAGATAGTTTTGCTCTAAATATTATAAATGCTCTCCAAATGTAGCAAATATCATTTCCTCATGTGAAGGGTGAATTGAGTAAAATAAAAATAGCCCTTCCCTTTCAAAAAAAAAAAGTTTTCGCAAAATTCGATTTCTTAAAGAATTCACAAAAGTTCCTTTAACAATATTTTTAGTATACTCTCATCCTTACAGATTCCATTTTGTAAAGAATCTTCAGCATAAGCTAATGGCAGATTATATCATATAGTGTTTTATGTTAATGTAAAAATAATGCTATGAAATACATAGCAGCTGTCTGAATACCTGGGTGCATAATAAAACCTAAAAAACAAAAAGGTTATGTGCTATATCTACTTAACTATCTATTATGCAACACACTATTCTTACAGACATTTATTACTATTATTATTAGTATTATTCTACTTCTCTCGTATATATCCGGGAATAAAGCGATATTGAAAGCTAACTGGTAACTATGTGATACTTCGTTCTCTTTGTTTATTGGGAGAAAGAAAGACGAAAAACAATTTTCCTTTTGAGAAATGTAGATTTATTTTAGATTTTAAACTAATAACAGGAATATCTTGAAAAGAGTTAACTCCAAAAAACAGTATTTGATATAAATTGTGTATTCTAACGAGATCTGCACTTTTTGTGTAATAAGATTTTGTCTAAATCTTACGATTCTCAATTATGCAAAAGCCATCCAGAACTTGAGAAATTTATTCCCATATAATTCAAGATATACATTTCATTTAGCATTTAATGAGCATTTTACTTAAACTCAAATTTAATAATAATAATAATAATTATAATAATAATAATAATAATAATAACTCATTAAAACTTATTCCAGTGACTTAAATATTTCTTTAAATGAATGAAATAGTATAAGATCTTAATTAAACACATGATATTTTAATCAAAATCGTGTGGACCGTTTAGTGACACAAGGAATTTGCAGAAAACGATATTTAATCTAGAGAAAGAAATATTCTACTTTCGCGTTCGCTGACTTTATTTTCTTCTCAAACCTTACATTAAATATTGTCTACCTTGTGTTACTTATTCACATATTTTATGAAGCTTGGTAATATATTTCTGCTTGGATTTTTAAGGAGTTTCATTTTTATAGTCTACTAACTGCCCGACCCGGCTTCGTAGGGGTGGTGTACCTAATGAAAAAACTGAGACAAAATTTTCCGTTTACAGTACAAACATGCAATGAAATAAAACTAAAATTAAGTAATTTAACAATACTTTATTTTAATGCCCTGTAATATACAATCTTTTTCGTGTTTTCCTTCCGGAGAGAGCACGCAACGTATAACTGCCCATGCGAAAATCACGGCAATTCAAGACTTATTCCACACTTTTCTAACGATTGACAGTGGGATTTGTCATTGCGAATGCTATATGCTTAAATTCATTGGTTGGCATGTGGTATTCTTGGAATAAGCACATCCTCACCTTCCCTATGATTATAGTAGCTTAAATCAAAATTTTCATAATTTTTAACTGCACAATTTCTGCTGCTTCAGATTGTGTAGCATAATTATCATCGAGGCAACCTTGAGCGGTAAATTGTGTGGTGGTAATCCTGGCAAATGCAATGAATTTAGGAATTCAGTGGGATAATTGACGACTTCGTTTTGAATCGGCAATGGAATCGATCGACCTAAATGAATGCATTTGTCCCTCAATTTTACTCTGAGTTTTTTTATACAAATCATCTACATTCTTATTAGTTCCTGCTGAAATTGCTCGTTCGCTCAACCAGGCATAGTTTTTGTAGTTTGTGCCAATATTTGGGAACACTTTCGATATTACTTCTTCCTTTGATGTTGTGAAATGGCAAAAATTTGGTGGAAACGAAATGAGGTCAGTAGAAGTGTCAACTGGAATATTCCCATTGCCAATATAAGGACAGTTAATACATAAAAAAGTATTTGAATTTCACTATTGCGTTGCGTCATTGTCTCGGTAAACGAGTGCGTTACCTTAACATTGAATGGGAAGGAAATAGAGAACTACTACTGCCATTTAGCAACAAATAACGGTAGTACCACAGACATCGGGCGGCTATTAATCTTGGCACTGTATGCTGAATCATATTATGAGACTTTAAATACTTTCCCGTGCGATGTTCAAACATTTACTTTTACACAAACCTTGCCGTGACAGTAACGAACCAAAAAAAAAAAAAAAAAAATCATATTTGGTGCAGTTGTACGTAAGTATTGCGCGCACATACATTTCGGCGATTCATTTCTATATATAGATTGCTATATCAGATTCCCTAATAGCACATTAACTGGAGTTAGCTATTTCTTTTGGTATGTTAAAATGTTATCTTCACAATAAGTCAAAATGTCTATAAGGCACATCACGTATTTAGATAGAAAACCGGAAATGCAAGTATTCATGAAACTCCGATGTGTGCGGATAAAATGAGCTGTTCATTTTTTAATTATTTGATAATGAACAAATAAGTAAATTTGCTCTCCCTGAGGTAGAAATGTTACGTGGTTTTTTAGCACAGGAGACGTTGATTGTAATTGTAATGCAGTGAGAATCAGACTCAGGGCTCTGGATGGCTGTTGACGTTCAATACTGGGAAAACATATGCCTTGAGGAATTTATTGCTACTATCCTCACTTTCGATTAAAGAGCTATTGATTATGTAAATTTTAAAAATGTGTTGTTCTGTTAACTTGTTGAAGAAAAAGTGATTTCATAGGATCGCTCAGAAGAGCGGCGTCTTCTCAGTCTAGAGAAACTGCTGCAGAGGTTTCTACCAAGCAACATGCCGATGGAGATGAGGACACGTGAAGCTCAAAGTATTCTACTCTTCGCTTCTATGCTGAGCAAGGTAAACATTTATACTGTTAACGCATGCGTAGATATTATAATTCGTCATTTATTTTAATCTGAGGCTAATCTTTCAGTTATTCCCGCGGGAGAAAGAAATAATGAACCGGGCTCGCGGCACCTACAAGAACTACACTCTGGAGCAGTTGCAGGATAAGTTCACTTTTGTAAGTAGTAGTCATGTCTTACACACGTACATTAATTTTAAAAATATTTGAACATTGTCTTGTCGTGACGATAATTAACTTAACTTATTTGTTGGTATTCCTTTGAGCAACAGAATGCATTAATAAAGGTTTTCCATCGTCTTCTGTGTCTAAGCAGCCGTTTCAACTCTCTCCAATTTTTACCACTCTTCTTAATCTTCTCAACTATCATTCTTCTCCGTTTATTCTGGACTGGTCTCTTTTTCTTGCACCTTGTAGATTCCAATCTAGTACAACCTAACCCCCACACAACCGAGGCCGACTTCTGTATTACATATGCTTTTCGTTACCTTCCATGTTTCGGAATTACGTGACAATGCAGTATAACATTTTTTGAGAAATCTCCTGATAGTTGACAGAATAAAAACAAACGAAAGTGGTCTATAAACAAATGGTCAATTTGACATGATTTCTATATTCATCAATGCCTTTACAGAGACTTTTACACACAGGGTACTTAAAATAACCATAAAAAGATACAATACAAGCGCCTAAACATCACTGATATGTTTTCTCCCATATTCAAGTTGCCGTATCTCCAGGGATAATGTAGATCTCCGTACATCTAAGCTATATGCTACCCTTTGGCTTTAATGTTGAATATGGGAGAAGTGGATTTGCATTAATTTTTAAGAGAGTATGGTTTCAAACCCGATGGAGGACGATGGAAATTTTCGGGCTAAAAATCCTTAGCATGCCTTCCTTCGGAAGAGAAGTAAAGCCGTCGGCCGCGTGTCGACGATTTACGGCACGTCAAAGAACCTCAATCGTGACAAAGAGGCTTCTGGTCAAAATTAAGTGATATTTCTTATCCGATATACAATAAGTTTGCTACAAAACTTGGCCGCCACGCGCCCAGTCCGTTGCTCGGTCACGAACTGTATACTTGGTTAAGCAGCCGCACGGCCCGTCAGCCAGTCACACATGAGTGGACGTCAAAAATAATCGCAAATCACATTAACAGTTGTCAGAATAAACACAAAACATGCCTTATCACTGGATTGTATCCATTTATTGCGCGACATATCCCAATTTTTTGATCATGCAAGGGTGTTTCAAGAACGGAATTGAGTTTGTCTGTAGCATAATATCGGTTGTATTGTGATAACACATGACCATGCTTCGTCACTGAACAGTATTAATCGTGGATCGATTGTTCCAACACTAACATTCCTCAAGACCCAGTTAGTGAAGTTAACCTGACTCATGATCACGTGGTAGCATTTCCCGGACAATAGTATAATTTGAGTCTTAAAACTTTTGGTGCTTTCCATGCTGAAGCTTTCGAAATGTCAGTTTGTTATGCAAGGCGCTTAAGAGATATTCAAGGTGACCGTTGTAACCTTTCTCCAATTTCGTCTAATTTCTGCTCCGTAATCACACGCCTGTTTAGCTTTCTTTTCCTATCGCAAATTGATCCCGTCTCCTTGAATTTATTTACAAGCAAACGAACGGCATCTCTACTCGGAATACACACGTTAGGAAATCTAGTTTTAAATTGTCTTACAACTTGCTTACAAGATGATATAACCACATAGTATCAAACATAAACACTTTTTGTGATACTATATACTGAATTTTGAAAGCTCTTCAAGCAATACTAAGCACTGTTAACCATTCCTAATATTGTTCACATGTGAATTGGACTTGAACAGAAGCACAATAACGCTCGTGTGACGTCAGAACGGATGTAGGACGCGCGCGCGAGGAAAGGCAGTGGAGGTCATACTGCTGGCGGCCAAGTTCTGTAACAAACGTACTGTAGAATGGGGTGCTGAGAATCATATCAGTTACAGATCGCCCGTAAATAACGCTCACTTTAAGTTTCCAGGCATACTTTCGCCGATGGCGAAGAACTTCCACGATGTCATTCTCTGTTACCGTTCCATTTATTTGGATGTTGCCAGTTTAAAATCGCAATAAGACAAATTGGTCTAATCCCCATTACGCATAAGCACACTGAATTATCCTCAGTGGAACTTCTGTAATAAGCAATATCAATTTGCTAAAACTCAGCACTCACTAATGCAAACAGGTTTATAAGTGAGTAGAGTGGTGAATTCATTAGTCTTAATCGTTTTACACATTTAGACTTAAACATCACACGGATGTTTAGATAGGTAGCTCTAGTGTGCTTATATTTTACCCTGTAGTCCAGGTTTCACTGTATATTTGTTGCACTGAACTTCAAAACAGAGAAACCAGCAACATGAACACAAACAACCGAAAATAAGTGTTCGAATCTCTGTAGGGTGAGTTACCTTTTTTCCAACACACAATTTCTAAAATTGCAAAATGGCAACCGTTGTACAGAGTCAACAAAGAAATTTGACATACGTTCTCCTTAATTCTGTATACGCTCATTAAAGCGCATGCTTGCATTTAATGCCAAGGCCGCGGATCGCGCGAATGCGTGCTCCATGCACAGTCCAGCCTATGAGGTTTTCCGTTCCGTAACTCCCGCATTACATTAATCACGAGTGTAAGTAATTCATATGTGATGAGTAACCCTGTATAAGAGGGTGATGCAGAAAGTAAGCAACTTTTTGGAATAACTAAATAATAACGAAAGATATGAGCACGAATCTTGATTTACAAAGTTGCAGTACCTTTATTTCTCAGCTTAATCACTATCAAGCTATTTATTATCACGTGGTAGCAATGTTTCAATGTCTATGTTATGTCCTTCCAATGCTAAAGATCTGAGTGAAAATGTTGAGATTTTCACCGGTTGTGAAATGTTTTCCACCCAAAGAGTCATGTACGATGACCAAAGTGAAACCGTTTTTTTCTGAATTCTTTCATCAACATTTACTTTCAATTCCTTCATAAGGATTGATAAACTACCACTCTGGTCTTTTTCGGGTTCACTGGTTCTTCCTTGATTACTCGTAAATTATGCGCCATGGCCTTACAGAAGAGTCGTTCATTGCATTATTTGCCTATATTGGCTGAACATTTTGAGCATTCAAACAACGAGTAAGTTCTTTGGCATTATAAAAGTATAACAACAGCTTTAAAATGGTATCACGTGACAATAAATGTCTTGACCAAACGGAGATTACATTGAGAAACAGAATAAGGTACTGTAACTTTGTTTTGCAAAGTTTTGTGTTGATATATTTTGCTATTATTTAGTTATGCCAAATCATTCGTTACTTTCTGGATGACCTTTGCATGTTGTCGAAAGCGATGTTCATCTACACGAAGATATTCACATTGATGGATGAGCAGGCATAAATTCCTTTTTAATAGTCTTCATAATTGCTGCACTATAGTTGTAAGTAGGGTTTCAGTTTTAGAATTTTAATAGCTGTATGGACAGAGATTTATGAAGCTCTCTTTTATTGTGCAATACTTCTGAGAGACTTTTTAGGTGTGTTTTCGAATGTAGCATTAATTTCATTTAACTTTTCGTCTTAGAACATTTCGTTTGGTTTTGGTTTTGCGTTTAGCGACCCCTTTATTCTAAATTTACTGACCAAACATCTCATAGTGTCTCTAACCGCAACTGGATAATCACGATATTTCTGCTGAAATTATCTACACTCATGTCTTCATGGCTCAGTTTTACATATATGCATAAAAATACACTGTTTAAGCGTCAATTTATTGGCAGACATTTCCATAGACCAATACCTGAGGAAATAACTCCAACACACGTTGGAGTATAAGAGACGGTTGTGGTCTTGCCGAAAAACGAAGGCTCGGTATGTGGTAGCCCAATCACGGGCTCTCGTGCATTGTGCTTAAGTTATAAGGCTTTGGCAGGAATAGTTAGAAAATTCTAAATTCCTAGCTGAACCCATTTGGCAGGGAAAATGTGTTTATTATATTATTATCGTGGTTCAGTAAGAATCTAGTTGCTGAGTTAGTAGCGGACAAAATGTTTGCACTAATTTTTGACGCATCGTTTCAAAGGCTGTCATACAAAATATTGTACGTTTTCCCGTTAACATATTTAAACCACAGTTAACTGAAGGATATTAATGTAATTAAGTATTATGCGCAGAACAAAATAGAAAAATAATTACACATGGATTAATGTACAGGACTAAGTCGCAGAAGAATTAATAATTTGTGCAGCAGAATAGTAATAGAAGAAGATTTTATTAGATATAGAATTGTAAAACATTTAGCAATTGAGAACAAATTTGAATATTTGATGTTAAAGTTAAAAAGGATAGGAAGTAGTAGCATTGTTTAACAGTATGTGTGCCACCGGTTATTGGCGGCAAATTATAGAGTATTGTAGTTTGTTTTTTGTTTTATTTTATTATTTTAATTTAAGTTTAGTTGTAGGTGTAATTTTTTTTAAAAAGAATTTTAATTAATAATTTAAATTATAATAAAAGATTCGTTATTTATTTACTGGTTACCAGGAATATTTTTATAAGGTTTAATTTTAATAATAGTTTAATGTTTATTTTATACTATGTAACTATAGAAATATGTAATAGAAATGTGGAATATAGTGATAAAATATTTAAAAATAAGAATTATAATAATAAATAATAAAATATAATAATGGTAATTAAAATAATAAAAAACTAATAATAAATTAAAATAAAATGACTTTTATAAAAGGGTAGTAATAATTAAATATATTAATTATAGAATAATAAAGTGATGATTAATAAATGATTTTAAATTTTTAGGTAGATAATAATAAATAATATAATACATGAATACTTAGGTATTAAATTTAATTTGGATAAATATATAGGTTCAGATGTATAATTTAATTTAAATTATTTAGTTTAAGTTATTAATCTCACAATAGTATATTTATTTTATTTTGTAAAATTTTAAAAAAAAATTTAATAAATATAATAATGTTAACATATTTGCCCCGGTGTAATATAATAGATACCGGGGTATAGTGTATAGATTTTATTTTTATTCTTTATTTATCTATATATTTTTAGTTAAATTATGTTATTAAAGTTACATGCTTCTAGCTAGTGATTCATATTCTGAGCACACCTTTGTAGATCGTGTTCGATTCCAGGTGCAGTGGAAGGAGCTTCTAGAGGAAGTATTTGCCAACAATTTTACCCAGACCGATGTGCTGTATGTCGCTGAGCCGGAGTACATGGACGGTCTGCAAAGAATGCTGTCTCATTTCCAGAACAGGTATCTAATGTAATTCCAACAAAATTGTTGACTCAAGGTATGAAGGCGCAAATAACCATTTAGTATTACTTTTTTAGGATAGTCCACAACGCATTACTGCTCGTATACGCCAGGGACATTCTCTTAGAGCTGGTGAATACCACTACTACACCTAACTGGCCGGGGTTCTGTACCCGGGTCTCTATCAATTTGTTCACCAAGGCCGTCAGCGCTCTCTATATTAAGGTGATCTCACCAGAATACCACGACCAGCTGAAGGTCCAAGTAAGTTGAGATTTAGTTTGTAACCATACTTCATGACAAACTAAAACTTCTTTACATATCTTGTAAGGTTTTTTTGTTGTGTTTCTTTAGAATTTATCTTCTTACGCAGCTAATTATGGATTATAAATAGCATAAATGTTATATGTATTTTGAATGCTCACTATAGAATAAATGTATAATAAAAACCAGCTGTTACCGCTGTGTTCATACATTACCGTGACTGCTTACCTGTTCAAGTTGTTCTGTGGCAACTCTTCACTGATGTAACCGTCAGTCGATGCGACAGTCAAGGTGCCAACATAAACTCCAACACATTAAAAAATAAGGGGTAAAGAGTCAATAGTGGCAGCGCTCAAGAGAAGCGGCTAAAAGCAGACCATTTTCCCCAAGCTTAGAGCTCAGACTAAAACTTAACATCCCGATAGTATCAGAAATCATAGCAACATTAACTGGCCACGACATGAAAAGGCTTACCTCCACAGGTTCAAAATAATCGACGACTCAAACTAGGAGAAAAGCATAGATCACCTGATATATGGCTGCAAACTACTAGAAGGAGAACGAAAAATTCTCAAACAAGAAGCAATCCCGAGCGGCAGAGAGATGGCCAACTGCCGACAACACACTAATAACGAAATGCACCCTGGCATTCTACAGATTTGTGAAGTCAATAGACTTTGATAAACAAAACAAAATAGATTATAAAATGTAAATTCAAACTCAAAGAACACTTGTAAAGATGTAACAGTTATCTTTCAGAAAATGTGCGTAACTTCACCTAAATTATAGTCCCCACGTCGTACTAACAGCATTAAGTATTCTAAAAACTCATCTGATATAATAGAAACAAATACTAAAAGAAAACAAAAACGTAATATCACTATGTAATGGAGCATGTTATAAAACAGTAAAAAAGGGGATAAAGAGGCATGGCTCATTGGAATTGACTGGATGTGAAGAGACGCTGTCACCACTGTTGCCATAGAAATCATCCCTCCCTTAGTCTTGCAAGCAAATTGTCAACATCCTAAAGTAATTTAAATTCAGATGTACTAGTTAATGGGATAATTTAATTGGAGAAACATTATCCACTACAGCGACCGAGCTGTAAACGATAACCAGCATAGAAATAGGCGCGTGTTGCTTCTCTTGTCGGAGAAGAAAAGATTAAATATTGCATATTTAATATTTAAGGAATACCATTGTAAATGTCCCCTTAAGCTTAGCTGTATTGTTTTCTGGTATTTACTCGGGGTACCTAATGTTCGGAGTCCTTAAGTAATTTTATGAGCATGGCGATAAGTTGGTTTCAGAAACCTGCCTTTGTGGTCGGAGAAGAAAATATTAAATATTGCATATATAATATTTAAGAAATATCAATGGAAATGTCCCCTTAAGATTAGCTGTATCACTTTTCTGATATTTACTCGTGGTGTCTAATGCAGGTGGAGCGAATGTTCGGAGTCCTGAAGTCGACCCTTGCGGCACGCATGAAGACGGTGTCTTGGTTGGATGAGCCCACACGAGAAGCTGCTTTACTCAAGTTGGCATCTCTGCGTGGTCACTTCTTCACTTGGCCACAGCTCTGGAACCAAACGTACGTGGCGAGCCTGCTGCAGGATGTGAGTCGCACGCCATGGGGTAACCCAGCAGGGCTGCCATCTTTCCACGCCTTCTCTCCCTCAAAGTTTCGTACTTTGTTCGCTCTCGATAATGGAAAGAGCACGTAAATGTAATTATAATGTCTGAGCGAAGTAGATCGGAGTTGAATACGTTCACGTTTGCCTTTCTATAGTGCTATCAGAGGCATAATGTCAATTATTTTCGATAAACGGCTGTTACTTAGAATAAGATTAAATGTCGTAATTTTTATTTTTAAAGAAACCGTAATATTAAATTAAGATAAGATCTGTAATACGCCGTTCCAGCTGTTACTGACCTATAAAAGGATGTTTTGAAAAACTGTAACACAAAATCAACAAATCTTAATGTTTGTGATACACCATACGTTACTGACAACACTCAAATACTAATCAACTAAAATAAGAAATAAAATGAAATGTTACAATTGAGATTCGATTTCACCAAAGCTACCTTAATTACGGCACTGAAGGAACACAATAGCATATATTATGTATTTTTAACTACCTTTACTCCCCAAAATAATATCGAATTCCATAGGTAAATATAACACTAATATTTATCAAACTATGAAAACCTATCAATAAAACATTTCAAAACTACACTATGATGTCCAGTGTAAATAGTACTAGGAAGCAGCAAAATACTATTTCCTGATTAATTATCTATTATTTTAGACTTTACAAATCTCCAATTATTAAGTGAATTATAGTAATTATTGCATTCATTACTTAATAAAATACTTATAAATTTCCTTTCAAATTTATTTTTAAACGTTTCAATTTAATGAGCTAGTGTTTATTTATCTTCAGTTCAAGCTTTAATTATTACTGTTTTACAAATACTTCTCTTAAGTGTATATGTTTTAGCTTTTACACTTAGTAATTATAATGATACACAGTCATAATATAAAATATCACTTAATTGCTCCTACTACCTCAAATATTTTATCTAATTTTCACTAATCACAACCTATAACATTTTATTATTTGAGGTTCAAACATCTCTAACTTGTTTCCCTTAATAACATTTGCACTTTAACTTCACCATTTGTATTGCACAGCATTTCTTTGTAATTTACATAATTGCAATTTTATTCCCCATTCTGGCGAGTTTAATGCCATCGCCCTTTGCCTCAACTCGTCCACTTCCGTTTGTCCAATTCCCAATGCGTAAAGGTTCCTTCTTCTCCACACCCTTCTTCGTCCCGTCTTCTTTCTTCCTCCTCCAGTCTTCGCTTAATAAGCACATGGTTCTTATTCACACAAATTGGATCTTATTCTCCTTATCTTATCACATTGTTACCTTCCTAACAATGCCTAATAAAATACACATAAAATAGTTATAGCTCCTCCTTCCGCTATTTTTATATCCTCTTCGTTTCCTACATTTTCTATGATTGGTAAAGCTTGTTGTATATTATCATTATTTAAAATTGTTGAAATCTTTCTGGTCTTCTCAATTCTTCATTATTCCCAGAGAAATGTGTTGTCATTTCTTCCTGTTCGAGCTTTTCCTCCTAAGCAACATTTCTTTCATCACACGTTTAGTTATTATCTAGATCAGTCCTAGAGAGTTAATAAACGAAGGAGAAGTGTGACATCTTACCATTCCACTTGAAGTTATCAAGACTGTTGCTTGGCATGTAAAGTGCAACAGTGACGGAGCTAGCCAATTTTAAAACGCGCATGGCTGGGTAAAAAAAAAAAAAAGAATCATATATATATTTCAGTCTACCTAGCTTTACAATTTTTTTTCGTGTTTATAGTAGAACACTGACATATTTTCTATATACAAATTTTTCAATGTCAGGCTTATTGAAAGAGAGAGACTCAGTATGATAGAAGTTTTTTTTTTCATCTAAATAGGAATGTTATCATTCTTAGTATAGTTGCATTTTTTATAATCATATCTGATAGTTGAGCTTTCCTATGCTGAAGTCTTATGTAAAATTAAAATAACGTCTGATGTAATTTTCACGTAGCACACCGTTTATAACACAAGAATCATTCAGTGGTTTTACAATTCTGAACGCAGAAATAATCAATTTTTCATTTCTGTCTGGCATTTTCGTGTCACTGAAACGTCACTGTCTGTTAATCAACATGTACACAGCTAAACAGCCCAGTGGAGTGGACAAGGAATCACTACCACAAATGTGAGTGAGGAGGTCCTCAGGTCTGATCAAGATTGTTAGGTATACTGGTCTTTATTTCGTAGCAACAGTTGCTACATTATACCCCTTCGCTTGTTTGCTACCGTTTACATCTAAATATGACATGGTCTGTGATAGTTCTAATTGTTTCCTCACAGAAAGCGTGTGTAAGACAGAAGTTGGATAGGTAGAGTTAAGACTTGAAAAATTCAATGCCATAGCCGAGGTTTGAACCACGGATCTTCCGGTCTCTAGCCGGTTGCTGCAATGACAACATGCCAGTATAGCATTGAATTTCTGAACTAACTCGCATATTTCCCGGTAAACCACAAGGTGATCTCATATCATATTGAGATGATAACCCCAATGGGGTCTTACAATGTTGCCAGTACTTTAAATGCCTGGATTCATAGTATAGCCAACTATTATGCACAATTGTGATAATTTTAATTGTTTTCGCCCGGAAACCGTGTGTAGGACAGGAGTTGGATAGGTAGAGTCGGACAAAAAATCAATGCCATAGACGGGATTTGAACCACGGATCTAGCCGGTTGCTCAACCACTGAGCTTCCATGGCACAGCATTGAATTTCTCAACCAACTCGCATGTTTCCCGGCAACCGGCTAGGGACCGGGAGATCCATGGTTCAAATCCCGGCTATGGCATTGCATTTTTCAGTCATGACAGGGTCTGGTTTATCTTGTTTATTACACAGGAAACAATTTAATGTTTTAAAATACTTCTCCAGTATGTTTTAAATGGACATATCCGATTATGTAACATACAGGTGCTTTAGTAGGTTGGATATTCTGTAAAGTCTTTCCCTAAAATTATCATAATTTTTCTTCCCTTTTCAATAATGCCCACTTTTGTTGTTTTTAATTTTAAAATTCGTTTTATTTCCATTAATTTTTTTACATTTCTTCTATTTGTATTACTATACAAATGTTTTCCATATTTAACCAGGATTTTTCACAGTTTAGTTTAATTAATAATTGAATTTGGCAGATTCCTGAGTCCTAAGTGAGTAAAAGAGAACTCTTAAAGTAGTTTCTAATCATGGATAAATCTTAGAAGTATTTCATTTGTCACTGTGTTTAAAATTAAATAAAATAAATGGAAAAAGCTTACTATCCGCACATGTTACATCCTTCTCTAAACCTTGTATCAGACACAAAGAAAGCTAATATGACAAGTTAATAATTCTGCATTAAAGTTAGATTGATAAAAACGCAATTCCTTCTTGCTTATTATCTTCTGCCTGTTCTCTTCTATATTTTCTGTATTTGGTAGTGTTTGTTGCATATTATCAACATTGGTTGTTAAATTTAAAGACAATTTTATTATAACAGCTTTCGATTCTCCATAAAAATGCTTTCTAAAGTTTCGAAATATTGTAGAGAATTGTGGTTTACTTCAAATAAGAAATATTTAAACATATAATCACGGCAATGAATGCCTATACCGAAAATACGTCTTAGCCAGTTACATCAAGTATAGAATTTTTCTGCTTTAACAATCCGTATTATTTCATCATTTAATATGTACGTGGAATAAAATTTATGGTCATGCCGATTTCTAAAGATTTTGGGGTACAGCATGCTTTTCGCTGTTTTTATTAATCTACATATGCGTATTATAGATCCAGAACCACATCATTATTTTCCAGGCAAATCATTTTCTGAATAACTGATTTATTAAAGCGTCAAAAATAATGTAGTTTAAGCTATCTTTAAATGTCAAAGAGACATTAGCAATGAAGGTGAAAAATACCGGGCTTGGATTGTGCTGAAAATTCTGAACTATAGTGGAAAGGTGGTATGTCTATTTAAAAATTGATGAGTATGATGTGTGTAGTTTTAAAACACTGAGTGTTTATTTACATGTGAACTTGTGTAAGAGAAAATAGTTCGCCGTGAATTCCAAGAAAAACATACGGATAGACATTTTTGAGAACTGGGGATATGTGAATTGCTATAATATCTTAAGAAATGAGATTTTAGCTCCTACAATATTGTAGGGTGGTACAACATTCTGAACAATGATAGTGTAAGTTGGTATGACTAAAATTGCAACTGGGTTTAAAATTTTAGTAATGTTAAATAGCTAGATATAGGCTTGATCAACGATTTTTTACTTTCTCTGCACGTACATGTACATGGTGTGTAGAGAAGGTATTGTATTACACCCAAACGAGATTTCACCGGAAATATGTTTTCAAACCCCCGAATAAAAAAAAAAAATGTCTGTCTGTCTGTCTGTCTGTCTGTGTGTCTGTGTGAGCGAGTCTGTGTGTATGTGGGGAGCATAGCTCAAAAACGAAAAGTTCGTTGAATACCAAACTTGGTATTTAAGTTCAGTATCTTCCAAGGATGCGACACGGGGATTTTCTAGAAAACCCCCTCACCCCAAACTACCCTTTACATGAAAAATTTTCTAAAGTTGTTTTTCTGAAAATGGCTCTAACGATTTTGATTAAAACACCACATATTAAAGCCATTTCCATTACAAATAAAATATATGTCTTCACTTTTCAAGAAATAGCTTCTTAAAACCTGTTTATTCTCGATGAATTTTGCTGAATTATGCATAACTAGTAAACCGTAAGAGATAAACAAAATCTTAAAACACAAAAAGTATTGATATAATTAAAAAATACAATTTATGCCATAAACATCCTTTTTTCGTGGAATTAATCCAAGTTGAGATCTTCCTTGTTATTAGTTTCAGTTTTGAAATATTTAGGCATTTCTCATAAGGGAACTTTTCAACTGCTGGCCTACGGATTTCAATTCCATAGCAACCACATTTAAAAATATTTGACTGTTGGTGTAGCCTAGTGTATTCCCTTATTTCCCTTCTTCTTATAAGGAACTAAGTAATAAGAACGTTTCTGCTAATGCTTATCTCGATTAGCATGAAGCACAAGAATAAGCTTACTAACATTAATTTGTTACAAAGATGTAGAGAAAGTATGTGAATGGAGCACGTCAGATTTTTTAAATAGTTATAACAGTAACAGTTTTCAATGGTCTCTTGATAAAACAATTAAATTGTAAACGAAAGAGTTCGTCAACCACCTTCCTATTTCGCTCTGACTTGATGTCTCTTAAGCCACGGAATAAAACAAATCAGATGAGTTTCATATAATGTGTTCCAGTTATATGATGTCCTCTATCTGTTCGATAAACAAACATTTTATTTAAAACATTAATCTGTTACCTACAATATGCTTACCACGATAAACATAAGCAGAATTTGCGTTATTATTATCTTCCTTATAAGTAGAAGTAAAATGAGAAAATGCACAGGTAAAGCGATAGCCTCGTCCTTTAAAAGCCGGTCGCTATGTGAAACAATTGAAATTCCGAAGTCTTTGCTTGCCAGGAGTAAACAAACGAGAAATGACAAAATATTTGTCTTCCTGTTTGAGAAAAGTTTAAGTGACTTAAAATTGAAACCAATAATATATCGAAAACGGTTAACTTGACAAAAAAATCTAATAATGTGTTCCATTCACACTTTCTCAACATCTCTACAACAAATTATTCTTAAAAATAATACGTCATGCTAATCGAGAAAAAATTGGCAGAACTAGTCTAATTGCTTGCTTCCGTGCAAGTAGAAGGGAAATAAGGGAGTATCATAGGAAAAAGTGATAGTCAAAAGCTGGTTGCTATTTGATTGAAATTCCTTTGTTTCTATGGGCGGGAGTTGAAAAATTTCCGTCTGAGAAAAGTTCAAGTATTTTAAAGCTGAAATCAATGAAAAAGAATATCTCAAAAACGGTCAACTCCATGATAAAAGTGTGTATAACATAAATTGTGTAAAATAAGAACTGAAGCTTTCCTGGCGACGTGTTAATTCAAAATCTTCTCGGGCTTCTAGCCAGGTAAAGCTAGTTTTTACCTGGCTAGAAGCCCGAGAAGATTTTGAATAAATTGTGTGTTTTAACAGAGCTCTACATTCTTTTGTGAAGTAAGATTTTGTCTACCTCTTACGGTTTTACCGGTTATGCAAAATTTCGTAAAATTCATCCAGAATAAAGATGTCTTCAGAGGCTATTCCCAGAAAATTCGAGATATGCATTTTATTTGTCAGGAAAATATCTTTACTATACCATATTTTAATCAAAATCATTAGAGGCATTTTTGAAAAAATGAAAATTTTCGAAGATTTTTCCATGTAAAGGGTTGTTGAGGTTAGGGGGATTTTTCTCAAAATCTTTGTTTTACATCCTTGGAAGATGCTGAAATTAAATGCCAAGTTTGGTATCTAACGGACTTTTCGTTTTTGAGCTGCGCTGCCTAAAGTCAGTCTCTCTCTCTCTCTCCCCCCCTCTCTCTCTCCCTCTCTCTCACACACACACCCAGACTGACAAACATACACACACATTATCTAAAAATCCTTTTTCTGGATTCAGGAGATCCAAAAAAATATATTTCCGATGAAATTTCGGTATCGAATTTTTAGGTGCAAACAATACTTTCTCTATATATTATGCACATATAACGTGTAGAGAATGTGAAATGCTTGCATTTATTTTGTGATTATATTGGTTGTTTCAAGACCTCTGCGGTAAAACTCTGAGAAACAACAGATCTCAGTTCCTTACCTATCCTTCCGGACACGCTTCAAACACGGGCACACTACTCCGTTGAGATACGTCGGTAGATGATACTTTCTTGACAAAGTTCCGTTCTCTGAGAGTTATCTTTATTCGGAGTTTGTAGCAGAGATCTTGTAGTGCACAGTATTGTTGATATATTTGCGAAACATTTGATCATGTTATGTAACTAAAGAGTTGAATCTTTCTCGGTGTCGGTTATTACAGATGACTTCACGAAAAAGCAACCGAGAAGACCACAGATTCAAGATGTTCGAAAGCTTGGATTTTTCCGATTGCAATTTAACTCGGTCGCTAATCTGTGAAGTCGTCTATACATTCAGAAACTCTACAGAAATAAAATATCAAGCACCTTTCATACTTATTTTAAACAATGTTTTCTCTAAGAACTTCACACCTAGTTGTTGGAAAATGGCATGCTTGTAAACAATAAAAACGATAACATTTTAGGGCACAGCAGTAGCTCAGTCCCAAGTCTGAGCTAACAGAAAGGGAATATTCTACCTTTGTTGGAATTCAAATGTAAATATTCTTACAAATCATAAGTTTGAAGGAATTCTCAGAACCTCGTGTATCCGTCCTTCATACTTCCGGTTTATCAGAATTGGCTTTTTATTTTTTCTACATGTGCAATGTACATAGTGTTTAGAGAAGGTATTGCATTCCACTCAAAAATTCGATGCCGAGATTTCACCGGAAATACACGTTTTAGGGTCCCTGTATCGAAAAACATTTGTAGAAAAAGCTCCGTGTGTGTGTGCGTGTGAACAAGATAACTCAAAAACGAAAAGTTGGGGAAATACCAAACTTTGTATTTAAGTTTGGTATCTTTCAGAGATGCGACCCGAAGATTTTCAGAAAAATCCCCCCATCCCAAACTACCTTTCACATGGAAAAAAATTAGAAATTATTGGTTTTGTCAACAATTTTGTTGATTAAAATACCATATACTAAATACATTTATATGGCAAATAAAACATATATCTTGAATTTTCTGGGAATAGCCACTAAAGAGCTCCTTATACTGAATGACTTGCTGAATTTGCTGAATTTTGTGTAACTGGTAAACCGAACGAGATAGACAAAAAACTTACCACACAAAAACGTAGATCACGTTAAGACACAACTTATATTATAATCGTTTTTTTCGTGGAATTGACCATTTCTTAGATATTCCTTGATATTTGTTTCAGATTTAAAATATTCAAACTTTTCTCACACGGAAAGTTGTCATTTCCTGGTCCTGCATAGAAACATATTTCAACCACATGGCAACCGCTTTTAAAAGGTTTTACTTTCATTTTAGGCTAGTATATTCTCTTATTGCCCTTCTATTTGCAAGGAAGCAAGTAATTAAGAAAATTTCTGCCAATGTTTATCTCGATTATCTATAAAGTAGATAGAAGAATATACTTTTTAACAATAATTTGTTATAGCGACGTAGAGAAAGGCATGTGAATGGAACACATCATATTTTTGTTCCTATAACGAAAGCAGTAACTGATATTCACTCTGAATTTAGGAACCGCGCAAACGGTACCATAATTAGTATGTGTTTGTAATATATCAATAAAGGTAATTTAATAGCAGGAAATTATACATCCCTTTAGTTTGTTTTCCCCGGCGCTGGGCTGCTAGCCGGGGGCGGTTAGCACAGCTGCCCACACCCAGCATGCCGCGTGATATGCTAAATACAGGAAACGTGCTTTCGTTTCTCAAAAAAGGTGAAATGTTAATAATATTTACAGTAGAATTACCTAATCCTTACCTGTTTTAACGATTTTTAAGAGAATACTTGCGATGATTTCTCATTCAATTTTTACTTAATCTACGCGTACTATATATGAATAATGAATGAATAAGTGTATTTATTAACATAGCAATATCATACATAGAATTTCAACAGTCGCACGGGTCCACAGACCGTACGTGCTTTTGGAATACACATTACAAGCAATATTAAAACAACAACCACAACAAAGAATTAAAAGAGTAAACACGAAAATAAAAAGACAAAGGAAATACACAGTCAAAAGCAATATTAAACAACAATAAAATTAAGAGTGAATCCGAAAATAAAGATACAAAGATATTCAAATATAGCAATTTAAATTTACAGCACAGAGTACACCTTCATAAATGCACCCTCTTATTATAGATAATTACACTTAAAAGACATATATACACATAATATATACAACCCTAGCACAAGAGTGACCTAAGTATGACATAATATATATGTATGTAGAACATTGTAGTCACTTTTGTTTAGTTGATCTTATTCCCCCCCTCCCCTTCTCTATTGGCAGCCTCCTCAGATCTCAGCCGTCTTGCCTTAAGTATAAATTTACCTAGCCCGTCCATGTTTTCCGTGCCTGCCAGTAGCGTCCAACATGCTTCTATCCCTACATTCGCAGTGGTAAAAAATCGCGGCAAATATTTTTCCCACCATTCCTCCGTACCCCTACATCTTGCCAAGATGTGAGTCCACGACTCTTCCTCCTCGCAAATGGGACAGATTCTCGTACCATTCTCGTCAGAAATTTTCGTGCTCCTCCATGCTCCTAGTCTAATCCACGCGAGCCCCTCTCAAATAAGTTTGGTACCTGTTTTGATGTATTACTCCATACCCCACTCCGATTTCAGCTCAGACTGTACTTCTAATGACACCTTCTCTGTGCATTACGCAATCATTTGCTGTCTGTCAATATCACAGAGACGTTTCTTAATTTGTCTCCAAATACTTCGCCTGTTTTCCTGCCCGCCATCCAAATGTCTCCCATCCCAATGGTTTCCAACCCTTTCTTTAATTTTGATGCCCACGTCAAATTACCTTCCATTCGCAACTGTTCACGGTAGCAGACTGCCCTAATTAGAGATTGGTTTCCGTGAACGATTCTCATCCAATATTTAACTGCTCTGATTTTGCATTCTATCGTTTCACTATGTGCCCCGAATTCCCTCATTATTCCGCAGTTTGCCGTACCCCTCCCCACACCCAGAATTCCTTTCAAAAATTGGGTCCTCACTTGATCCAGATTCCCTGTTTGTTCCCACCCCCATATTTCTCCTCCGTATGTCACCGTGGATCTAACTGTCGCTCCGTATACAGTTTCCATTAAGGTTATGGTGATATTCTGAATTCTGCAGCGTATCCGGAGAGCTTCCGTCGCTTTCACCCTTGCCTTGTGTTTCGTAATGTCAATGTGTTTTGTCCATTTTCCGTTCATTGTAAATGTGAGTCCGAAGTACACAAAAGATTTAACATTGTCCAGTATATGTCCTGCATATGTCCAAGTCTCCTCCCTGCTATAAACACAACCCTTTTTGAAAGTCATTGCCTTAGTCTTATTCACATTAACTGTAAGTAGCCATTCATCGCAATAGTTCTTAAGTTTGTCCAGTTCTCGTTGCAATCCGTTTACTGTCGTAGAGCACAACACTAAATCGTCTGCGTATAAAAGTGTTGGGATCTGCAAATCCGCTACTACTGGCGCTTGAATATTCTCTGCTATCATTGTATCAGTAATATCATCCACAATAGTGTAAAGAGAGGGTATTCTTGGTATATAAGTTCGGTGTTTTTCAAGGATGTGACACGAAGATTTTCAAGAAAATCCCTCACCTCCAACTACCCTTTACATGGAACATGTTTTAAAATTAAAAAATGCCTAACGATTTTGATTAAAATGCCACATGTTTAAGATATTTTTATGACAAACCTAATGTATATCTTGGATTTTCTGGGAATAGCCTCTGAAAACCTCTTCATTCTGGATGAATTTTGTGTAACTGGAAAACCGTAAGAGAAAATGTAGATCTCGTTAAAATGCTCCATTTATGTTATACATTTCGTTTTTGTAGAGTTAACCGTTTTCAAGATATTCCGGATTAATAGCTTCAATTTTAGTCACTTAAAGTTTTCTCAAACGGAAAGATATATTTCTTCTCGTTTCTCGTTTATTTACACCTGGAAAGAAGAGAGATTGGAATTTCAGTTGCTTCATATAATGACCGGCTTTTGAAGGAAAAGAGTATCACTTTAGCTGTGCATTTTCTTATTTCCCTTCTACTTACAAGGAGCTAATACTAGGACTAATTCTGCTCAGTTTATGTTGATTAGCATGATGTAGATAACAAATATATCGTTTGAATAAAAGGTTTATTTGCCGAACAGTTAGAGGACATCTTGTGAATGGAAAACTTTAGTTTTTTCCCTTCTGCTTACAAGGGATCAAATAATAAGGACAATTTCTGCTAATATTTATCTCGATTAGCATGATGGAGATAAAAGAATAAGATTTTTAATAATAATTTGTTACAGAGCTGTAGAGAAAGTCATGTGGTTGTAACACAGATGTTTACTCTTTTAATATGTGACGTATGTTCTATTTTCTTGCCAAGATTTGATCATATTGTTTCAGTTTAAGTATAAGTATATTTAAACTAGAAGATTGATATAGCTAGATTGAATGAAGGCTTGGAAAAAAGTTACTGGATTATGTATATCACTTAGTGGCTGATTGATTTCTTAGGAACTAGAGGAAATAAAAGCGGGTTGTTCTATGTTAAAATGTTAAGCCATTGCAAAAAGAAAGAACGAAGCAGAATTAACACAGTAGCTCTTCGCCATTTATGCACTAGCCGGATTTATCGGCATCAATTCGTGATAACAGACTGACTGTATGATCAAGTACTACTGTGTCAAGAAAGTTCCGGTAATTTGCCAATAAAACACACAAAATGAATTATTCATCCAATTTTATTTTATCGCCTTCAAAGTAGGCCCCTTCTGAAATTATACATTTATGTTAACGAATAATCCAATCATCAAACCATTTTTATAGGCACTTTAAGATATCGATGTCAATTGTCGCCGCGAATTTTCCTTTGTCTTCTATCGACTGAAAACGGGTACCTCGAAGTGGTAACTTCGGTTTTGGAAAGGGAAAGAAATCGGCAGGAGTCAGATCAGGTGAATACGGTGGTTTTTCGATGAAATTTGTTGAGTTTTTGGCCAGAAATTCGTTCACAATAATAGCCTTGTGAGCTGGTGCGTTATCGTGGTGCAGAATCCATGAGTTGTTGTACCACAAATCTGGCCTTTTTCGCCGTATTTGTTTTCTCAAACGGCGCATAACGCTCAGATAATAGTCTTTATTTACCATCTGACCTTCTGGCAAGAACTCTTGAGTGCACGAGACCGCGCTAATCGAAAAAGAAAAAAAAAAAAAAAAAAAAACTGTCAACATAACCTTCAGTTTTGATCGAGTTTAACGTGCCCTTTTATGTTTCGGTTCAGTTGGAAGGCGCCATTCGGAAGCTTGTTGACTGGTTTGAGTGTCAAACTCGTAAGCCCACGTCTCATCACCAGTTACAATGCGTTTGATGAATGTGGGGTCGGAACTGGCAGGTTCTAGCATGTCTTCAGCAATCCTTACGCGATTGAGTTTTTGTAGAAAATTCAAGTCTTTCGGAACTAATCGAGCTGCAACGCATGTCATGCCCAAACAATCGTTTAAAATGGTACGAATCGATTCGTGAGACACAGAAAGATCAGCGGCAATCTCTCTCAGACCTAATTTTCAGACACCATTTTCTTCACTTTAGCGATGTTCAGTTCAGTTGAACCCGTTGATGGCCGAACAGAGCGAGGCAAATCTTCCAGCACATCTCGACCACTTTTGAATGCACTGTTCTACTCTATGCACGTGTTTTTGATAAAGTCGATTCACCGTAAGCCCTCTGTAACATTTTCAGCGATACCATTTGCAATGCAAAATTTGAGACAGATTCTTTGTTCAATATTTGTATCCATCGTAAAGTCGCAAACCACCTTTGAGATGAACTAACAAAATGGCGTACTGTAAACAAACTAGATGACAGATGAAGATCAAACTCCGCGTGGGTATAGAGGAAAGTTATACCAACTTAGCGACAACAATAATTTCGAATCCCCTTTTAAACAGGATTTTTAAATGATCAATATCCGGTACTTTCTTGACAGAATGTATTACAGATCTGACTTCTCACTAAGGCTCAGGTTCGATTCCCGGCGGGGGTAGAAATTGTCTATAATTAGGATTATTCTCTACCCTTCATAAACCTACGGTAAGTTACTGTAAGTTCAAATAATAAAACAGCAATATTTCAATCTTAAAGTCCCCGATAAGATCACAGCAAATCTTTAGAACCAGTCCGCATGCGGAAAGAAACCAAATGGAGCTTCTACAACCTTTTTTTAAGAATCACAATTTCCCAACATAAAGCTCCTCTAGTTAGATGGTTATTATGCTTGTCTTTCAGAAACAATATGAAATTCCATAATTTCAGTGTATTAAAAGTACAGCTTATAGGAAAATACAGCTTAAGGTGTATAATCGAAGCCTGTGAATCTAAAACGAGTTCTTTCTTGTTGGTGTAGTCAATCTATTTGTCATTCTCCGTACTTAACAGTTCTATCGTTTACCGTAGTACTAGATGGCCCAACTACCCCGAGTTTGACATGTGCAGATATCCCATTGTGCACTAAAAGAGTTGCAGAACTCAAAAGGGCTTCTTCAAGTTAAAACCGATTAATGGAGAACTGGCGAGAGCTACCGACGTTTTATGCATTTTGCTTATCAGCGGAGACGGTGAACGGGTCGGGCTCATTGAACGGCATACAACGAAGGTAGCACTCGTAAATCCTCCACTGAGCTGTTTCGGTAAGAAATAGTCCCGCTGAGTTCTGCAACTCTTTTAACGCACGAAGTCATATGCGGGGCAGGAAGCCATCAGGTATATTCCAGGTAATGAGAACCCCGAAATGTCTGTCTCCTGTTAATAGACTGCAATAATAATCAGAGCTAGGAAGTTCGTACCGTTCGCCGTTTCGCATATAGGTTGCGACCGACCGTCTCGCCGCATCAAAACAAGCCATTGATAAGAAAGCAAGGGGAGAGGTAAACACATTTGTTGTCAAGTAAACAATACTGTTTCCAGATAATCAAAATAGCTTATGAGACATTCGCAAAAGCATACCTATTTAGATCATTATGTAAACATACAATTTGTTACATATATAAGGATGACTATGACTGATTTCCTTCTTTACACATTTACATTATGAAAACACCCGAGCAATTATAATGAATTGTACTATTTACTGATGGAATGTAAAATAATATCCAAATACAAAAATGAATTTCTTAAATATCTTCAGACTCTTACGAGGTAAAATCTAAAGCAGGATTAAATTAAATATTTACTCATCTAATACTGAAAACGATATTAGCTTCTGAAGCCTTTCAAATGAAAACCTCATTCTACATTCCGACAAACAAGATTTGTAATGTGAAAATGTCCGTTCCACTTCGCATGATGTATCATATCACCAAGCAAATAGCATTTGTTGGAATCTAAAAGTGCAGCTTGTATGCGATACATCACACTGAACCCTGTACCCTTTTAATTTACATATTTATTTCAGATAGGATGCTCGTGGATTAGAGTTCTCTACATGCCGCACAGATTCAGTTTGGACTATAACAGTGTGATAGTCGTGGGTAACTTTCTGAACAAATTTGTAATCAATAATGTTTCTGTGAAGGTGTTTATTACTAGACCTTTTGACAGTTTGTTTACTAGAATTGCCACCGGTTTGTGAATAAGTACATGCATAAATGCACTGTATTATTAATTTTGCTAACAGTTGAGCAGAACATACATGTTATTCGAACGCCTTCCTACAGACATAGTTCTGTATATTACAGTGATAGCTGTTTTGCAGTAATGGTATGCACTCTACGTTGACCTTTGCTCGAGCAAGTCTCGCTGCATGTTGTTGCCAACCCTGACCGCTCTTACTTGGCATAAGGAAATCGGTACGAACTTCCTAGCTCAGGTAATAATACATGTTTGTACTTCCAAAATTAAGCAGTAGTTGTTACCCGTAATAGCGTTAGACTAGGCTCCGATTCTGTGAAAATATAGTACACACACCCCACAAAGAGGCGTTCCCAGTAGGGAGGGATGAGGTGAGAAAAACCACGGCTGGAGCCAGAAGTGAGGGCACGAAATGATAGAGACCCTATAGTTTCCAGATTCAGGCTCTACGGCAACCGGACAGGCATACCGAGGATTCCTGCCCTACCTAAAATCCGTATACCAGCTGAAGGGAAGGGGGGGGGGTGTTCGTATTCACCGAAAACCAGCGGAAGGCCGAGAGATGGAGAAAGTTCAATACAGTTCTTCTACTACACTACACCGAAACACCATCTCCGACACTGAAATAGACAGTCAGGATGAAGGGTGAATACAATTAGTTGAGCGAAATGGTGGGGCAGAAAATGTGGGGGATGGGAAAACCACTCCAGCATTCGCATGACGATCCACAGAAAAGCCCGAAAAACCAGGGTCAGAGTAAGCAGTCGCCGCGATTCGACTATCTGCCGAATACCAGTCAACTCAGTGTTTTAAAATTATGGTCTTCATGGTACTGAAAGGTCATAATCCTAAAATGTGTTTATTCAAACTTCGGTATAACGTTTGACACACTTGACACCGTAAACACACCAGCCAGAGTGAGCCTGTCTTTACACAAGCACAATCAGTCCTGAATATGAAGCAGTACCTAACAATAATTCAGTTTTGCAGAAGCCATTTTGTGGAGTGTTTTATGTTTTTTGTTTTGTGATATACCAGTACTACCAATAGATGTTGAATTTGAGTGTGTTCGTACTTTGTGCGGGTGATTTCTTTGCTAAATATACTTTTAATGACTCCAGTACCACAATATCAATAGAGCCTAGCTTTTTCTTAACGAAAAACCGAGCGCGTTTTCAAGTGATTCCAATTATTTAAGGTTCATTATGCTTCGAGTTTTCAGAACAACTGCTTATCTATTAATTACTGCTTGCTTTAATCACTTCCCTCATAGTAAAGCCTTGCCTCAACTTTCCTCATGATAATGATTATCTCAATATCATAAATCTGATTGGTCAGAATATTTCTTGCACGTTATAATCTATGGCAACATGAAATACGGTCAGTTGGTGTCTTACACAAGTTCCTACAAATGCTTCTTATATTTACTTCATGTTAATTAACATAAATTTTTAGAAACGATTTGTTGTATTTATTATATTATTGTATATTTAGGTAGAACGCGAATAGGGCAATACAGTATGCCTAAACAATAGTCAAATATTTTAACCCTTGTCACAAGGTGAAGGCTTGAAGTTATGTTCTTTTTGCTTGATCAGGAGAAAATATATCTGATGTATCTTATTTACATACCTTTCTCTACGCATTCAACAAGGCATCCTAATAAATACTTATTCTTGTATCTACTTCATATTTATAGGGCTAAGCATCTGCAGAAAAGTTATTAGATACAAGAGGAATAACGGAATGTAGCAGGCTTAAGAAATAGTCAAACGTTTTAAGAGCTGATCGCTATGTGATGACCGTGAAATTCTGTTCTCTTTGCAAGACCGCGATAAAAAAAAACAATTCCGCAGTTGAATGAGCATAAACAAGTTGATATTTAATTGGGAAAAATAACGAAAATATTAACGACACAAATAGTATTTTTATATAAAGTGTGTGCTTTAACGAGATCCATATCTTTTGTACTGCAACATTTTTCCATATTTTATGGTTTATGCAAAATTCATTCAGAATGAAGAGGATTCTGAACTTATTTTCAGACAATTCAAGCTATACGTTTCATGAAAACATCTTATAATTGTGGTATTTTAATTTTCTTAGAGGCATATTTGAGAAAGTAAAGCTTTTCAAAAAGTGTTACATATATAGAGTTGTTTGGAGTGAGGAAGCTTTTGAAGTTCCTCGTGTTGCGTCTTTAGAAAAATGCTTCAAAGTTGGTATTTAACCGACATTTCGTTTTGAGTTATGTTGTTCACAGACATACATTTTTATTAAAAATTCTTTTTTGCATGCAGGGCCATAAACTATAATTTCCTGTTATCCCCTCAATCTAATGTTTGGATGAAATAGAAAACGTTCCCTGCTTACTACAAGTGGTGGAGAAACTAATAATGAAACGAGTTATTGGTTTAAAGTTAGAGGACTGTTATTTTGAACAGACCTAGAGTAATTTTTTTAAACGATTTTGTGTGAACCCGTTTGAAAATGATATTTACTGTATTTCTTTCCTATATCTAATGCTATGTTAAGGGTATAAAATACAAAATACTACTACGCTGTTGAAATATTTGATTTTATGCAAGAAAGGTTCAACTCTCCTAAAAAAAATATTATTCATTAATAATTCATTATCATTTGCGCGTATTTCATAGAAGATTTAAAATGTTTTAAATTCTAATTCTCAAGAGTACTTGGTAGAAAAACATTTCGTTATTTTACCTTGGAAAATATAAAATGCATAAGGTTTGTTTGACAGAAACATCGTTTAGAACAGACATGTGGTGCACGTTTGGTAAATCATTAATCTCCATGTGTGTCTTTCAAAACCAGCAATAAATCTTGCAGTAACAACCTTTGTTTTAATATTTACGCCGGCAGCAACAGTCTGGAGCGAATTCAGAAATCGCGCATAGAGCTGGCAATAAATCATAAACTGCTATCGATTTCTGTATGCCTGCTGCGGTAACAGATGGCTATCCACGCCAAACTAATGTTTGAGATGTGTTAACTTATGAATAGTTTTGTGTTACGTCTGTAAATTCTCCAACAACGAAATATTAAAAGCGTGTTGCGTAACTGTTTGACATGCAGAACAAAGTTAGCTATTAATGAGACAGTAGAGTACAAATATAAGACTTCTAGAACAAACACGCAAGTAAACATAGTAAAATGAACATTTCCCCTTAAAACTTGACTTGGAGATGTTAGAAAGGTAGTACAGCGAACTGAAAGGTTTTGTTACATATCTCATAATAAAGATGAAGCTATTCAAAATGACTGATTTTATTTGGCCATACAAAAAATACTATTTGAAATCATTAAGGGGCATTCGGAGTGAAGTTTTGACTGCTGTATGTCAAAAATCGTAATCACTTTTAATGGAAAATAGATAATCAACACCAGTGTCCCCTTGCCGTGTAAAGATCCTACTCTGTGTTCTAGCACACTAATTTTTAAAGCAGCATTTTTCTTAAAAAAACTAATTTTCATACCTCCAAAAGTTCTATGCATCTTATTTTAACTTTCCCTACACGTACTATGTACGTAGTGTATAGAGACATTTTTGCATCCACCTAAAAATTCGATACCGAGATTTCACTGGAAATAGAGTTTTAGGGTTCCTGTATCCAAAAAAAATATTTTAAGAAAAATGTCCGTGTGTGTCCGTGTATCTGTGAACACGATAACTCAAAAACAAAAAGTCGGTGAAACACCAAACTTGGTATTTAAGTTCAGTTTCTTCCAAGGATGCTACACGAAGATTTTCAAGAAAATCCCCCCACTCACAACTAGCCTTTACATTGAATTTTTTTTTCAAATTTTTTATTTTCTCAAAAATTACGTTAACGATTTTGATCAAAATATCGTATATTAAAAATTATTTACATGACAAATAAAACATATATCTTAGATTTTCTGGGAAGAGCCTCTGAAGACCTGTTTATTCCGGATGAATTTTTGCGGAATTTTGCATAACTGATAAATCGTAAGAGATAGACAAAAACATGCTATATAAAAACGTAGAGCTCCTTAAAACATATGATTTGTGTTATATATGTTATTATACATTTTTTTAGGATCTGACCGTTTTTAAGATATTCCTTGTTACAGGGTTCAGTTTTAAAATGTCGTACTTATACTTTTCTCATATAGGAACTTATAAATTCCTGGCCTCTCAAAGAATTGGGTTTCTATACCATAGCAACCACATTTTAAAGCATTTGACTGTCGGTTTAGCCTAGCGTATTCTCTTATTTCCCTTCTATCTATAAGGAACTAAATAATAAAACCGTTTCTACTAATGTTTATTTCCATTAGCATGAAGTAGAATAAGCTTATTAACAATAATTTGTTACAGATATGAAGAGAAAGTCATGTGAGTGGAGCATAAGATTTTTTGCTTAAATACAGCTAATATATATATATATATATATTATGACATATATTTGTATAAAATGTATAAACTACTTTATATCATGCGAACTATTTATACAATTTTAATAACATTTTAATATAAAATATTAAATAGCGAAACATAAATGCAATCACGGTAAAAAAAAGCTCAGAAGAATGTTTACAAAAATATAGAAGCATGAAATTTCCCTCGCAGTATCCCTTAAGAAGTCCTTTTCTTTACTTCTTACTCTTTCAATTTCATTTCCATAGCCTCTTTAACTTCCAAGGTCATACCTTGGGCTAATGACTGCAACACTGGTGCTCTTTGAAGTTTCGCTTACTATACGTTTTTTACATGCACATTCACGACCACGTGTACAATACTAGACTTAGGAGGGTAGAGAATAATCTAATTAGATACAAATTTCCATTCCCCGGACAGAAATCAAACCGTAGACCTCCGGTTAAGAGGTGAGCTTGCTGACCACTCGACTCTGGAAATGAAATTGAAAATCTAATTGGAAATGAAACTACGCCTGATTTTAAACAAAACATATTCTATTCGTCATGAAGAAATTTCCATAATTTTCCTTATAATGTATTATTTTAATTATTTAAGCTGCTTTTCGCCATAAAGTAAGTAACCAACTTTATTTTTAAAACGAAATTAATGACAAAAAGGAAATTGGGTTTCCACTTTGTCGCATCAAAGAAATAAGCTTATATTTATTTAAATTTTAAAGCACAAGAAGCATCGGCGAATTCAACACACTCTGAGAGCAACAATTTACGGCCCGCCTGGGTAGTATGGTGGTAGCGTGACTGCCACAGGTCGTGAGTTCAAATCTCGCTTAGGGTGAGTTACCCGGATAAGGTTGTTTTTTTATCGGGGTTTTTTCCTTATCCTGAGAAGACGAATGTCGAGTAACTTTAAGCTCCGTGGACCCCGACATCATTTGAGCATCATATCACCAATTTCATTCATCGTCCGATATGCAACTAGGTTAAAGGACGTTAAGCTAAAAAAAAAAAAAAAATTACTGTCTGTAACTAGCATCTTGTTTATCACTTCTAGTCTTCAGTGAGATGAATGAATGGTGAAATAAATGTAGGCAATTGTGATTCGAACTCAGGCTCTCTTGATTAACGTCGGGAAATGTGGGTGGATAATGACGTTACAATTCGAGGGTAACACGAACGTTAAGATGGCGCATAAGGCAGCGCATTTTACTACGTCCGCTTTTTAGCTAAGTAATATGGCCAAGTATTCAAGTAGATACTACACGTCAAAGGGTCCAGGCGTGTTGACTTGACGCTCGGGGCGTTGCATTCGCTTGATATGCTTACTCTAACAGTGAAATACCAGGAACTCTGCACCCAATAAGTAATAGAGCACTCTGAAGCTGGGTGTATCTTGCTCTGAAAAGGTACCCTAAATTATACACAGATGTAATTACACGGGTATATAATAGGGGGAAAATTTAAGGTGTATTCATATAACTCTCTCTGTATTCTGCAACAGATTATTCTTACAAAAGAAACAGATCCTTCTCTCTACTTTGTGTCAAACAAGATAAACAGAAGATAGCAGAAATGCTCGTAATAATTACTTATAAGTAGGAGGGAAGTAAGGGAATACGCTAGGCTAAAACGACAGTTGAATGTTTTAAAAGCTGTCGCTATGTGATTAAATTTACTTTCTTTATATGGTCAGTAACTGGAAATTCCCGTATGAGAAATATGGGATTCTGAAACCAATTACAAGGAATATCTCGAAAGTGGTCAACTCAACGAAAAAATGTATGACATAAATTGTGTGTTTTAACGTGATCTACATTTTTGTGAAGTAGGCCTGCCTATCTCTTATGGTTTACCAGTTATGCAAAGTCATCTAGAATGAAGAGGTCTTCAGAGTCTAAACCCAGAAAATTTAAGATATACATTTTATTTGGCATGTAAATATATTTAATATACAGTGTTTTAAACAATATGGTTACAGCTATTTTGAGAATATCAACATTTTAGAATTTTTTTCGTGTAAACAGTAATTTGGAATAGGAGGCTTTTCCTCAAAATCTTCGAGTCGCATCCTTGGAAGATACTATACTGAAATGCCAAGTTTGGTATTTAACTGACTTTTCCTTTTTGAGTTATCGTTTTGAGGACACCTGTCCACACACACACGGATCTTTTTCCAATTTTTATACAAGGGACCCTAAAACGTATATTTCCGGTGAAATCTCTGTTTCCGATATTTAAATGGAATATATTACCTCTCTACCTACTATGTATAATGTACAAATGTGCTACAAAAAGTAAAACACCTAAACTATGGTAAGGTTAAATTCGATCGTATTTAAATAAACAAAAACATATATTTAATGTACATAAAAATTAATTTTGCAAGAACATATTTTAGATGAATTATCTGCACATCAAAAAGTGAAGCGGCTTTCAGTGAGGCAAGGGGAAACATGTTGATAATTAACTTATTTAAACTTCCCATTAGAAATCTAATTGATTATTCGTTTTACGGTAAATAATTTTGCAGTGTGTTATAATATGTTGATTGTGGTTGCATAGGTAGAGATTGATCCCGACGATTTCTTCAACAACGTTATACGACAATACAGACAGCTGAGGTCCACTCCGCACCAAATGCACGATACCACTCCAGGGGATCAGAAGTAAGTACCTAGACTTTCTCATAAACATTCATTTGTCTTAGTATTTCTGCTTTGTTGTGCACAGCAGGAAATAGCTCCTAATAATCATTAGGAATTATAAGTTTTTAATTTTAGACGCAGGGTAGTACCATATGTAGGCTAAGGAATTTTCAGGTACTAAAGCCAGGACGAAACGAAACTAGGTTGAACTGTTAATATACATCACCCTACAGCCTCATAAATAACATTCCATTCCAATCACTATTAAATATATTGTCGTGTACAGACCAATTACGATTCCGCATCTCACCTACCGTCAGTGACTCATGGTCGCTGCTGTGTACGTGATGTGTGTTAATTATTTTTTGAGTGCAGCTAGCTTACAGGAAACTGCTTGAGAATTCCTTATCCTCTTTATATGGTTTCCAACTACCAGTTTGATCTCTGTATTTTAGTAAAACACGAAGTGGCGATAATTGGACTGGGAAATTCAATGCTATACTCGGGATTTGAACAAGGATCTCCCAGTTTCCGTCCGGTTGCTCTAACCAACTGAGATATTATGGCAACGTATCGACATGCTTTTAAATTTCCAAACTTTCCAGCACATGACTTTGTAAAAATGTTTAAATTGTCTTTAAATCGCCCTCAAAAATGAAATTTAATGTTTGAAGTTTGTTTGAGATTTGGTTATAAGAAGAATTCTAAAATTATGTGTCATTTATCTATTGTTCAAAGTTGTGCAAATGTAAATCATTTAGCACTTACAGTAGAAAGTTATGTTTTCTAATCGTTTTTAGAGCAAGCAAAACGAGTGCAGCCAAAATGTATTTCTATTTTGTTTTAAACAATTAAACAGGTTTTAAGTTGCAATATATACAATGTTGTGATTTCTATGGGTACAACATTTTAAAAGAAAGCGCCTTTGGATATAACAAATCTCATCAATTCAGCAAATTTTAGTTTATCTAATAATATCTGCAACAAAATAAGACCATTGGTTTCAACCGTTTCTTTAAAAACTCTAATGTGTTCCATTCACATGACTCTCTCCACTTGTTCTGCAAACAAACTATTCTTGCAAAAAATTAAGTATTCTTTTATCTACACCATTCCAATCAAGATAATCATTAACAGGAATTATCTTAGTATTTGTTTCCTTGTAAGTAGAACGGAACTGTGGCCTAGTGGTTACACCACTCGCCTCTCACGGATTCGATAACAGGCGATCGCATGTGCAGTACAGTGGCGAGTTTACCGATTTCTCCCACCATTACATTCCACCGGTGCTCCATCTTCATCCCATGCATCATCTATGTCATCATCAGCGGTGCCTATGCAGTAAAAGCGGACGTTAAACGCTATAAAAAAACAAAAAGCTAACAAAAAGGAACGAGCTTTAGAGAATTCACCAAGCTAAAGGCACAGTCACATCTTTTAACAGCTAATTGCTCTGTGAAACTGTTGAAATTAGTTCTCTTTACAAGGTCAGAAGTAAAACAAGAGATTTGAAGCGAAAGATGACTTCCCGTTTGAGAAATATGTAAGTATTTTAAAAATGAAACCAATAAAAAGGAATATCTCGGAAATGGTTGACTCTATAAGAAAGAAAACTAAAAAACTAA
Source organism: Hymenopus coronatus (assembly GCA_030762935.1). NCBI lineage: Eukaryota > Metazoa > Arthropoda > Insecta > Mantodea > Hymenopodidae > Hymenopus > Hymenopus coronatus. The sequence continues at coordinate 60,190,924 of CM060882.1, forward strand.
ATAAATAAAAAACAACGTGAAAATGACATAAATTGGTGTTTTAAATAAACTGTATTTTTGTGCAATGTGTTTTTGTCTATCTCTTATAGTTTACTAGTTATACAAAATTCATTCATAATGAAGAGTTCTTCAGAGGCTATTTCAGGAAAATTCATGTTATACTTTTCGTTTTCCAGGAAAATATCTTAAACATATGATATTTTAATGAAAATCGTTAGTGCTATTTTTTGAAAGATAAGTTTTTTTTTAAAAATGTTCTACATAGGTAAAAGGTAGCTAGGGGAGGAGATTTTTCTGAAAATCTGTCGCACGTTTGGAAGATACTGAACTTAAATATAAAGTTTAGTATTTAACCGACTTTTCATTTTTGAGTTATGCTTTTACACACTCATGGATTGTTTGGTGTCGAATTTTTGGGTGGCATATATTCCTTCTTTGTCTACTATGTGCTTTGTACATCCGTGATAGATAAATAATAAGACTTCTTTGTTAATATCCATGTTTTCCCACATGTCACAGTAATGAATATCTTTCAAATGTCGTGCTGTTTTTTGTTGATAAAGTTAAATATTATCACAGCACACCTTGATTTAATATCCATGCCTCCTCACATGTCGTAGTAATGAATATACTTCAAAGATCGTTTTGTTCTTTGTTGATAAAGCTGAATATTAACACAACACACCTTGAGGGTTATTATCGTTCTGGAGTTAAGATATGAGTGACATATAAATATGATTCATATTGCTGCACAGATACTGTTCTGCTGGGCCCTAATGATAAACCATTTTTTGTGGAAACGCCCAATTTAAAGAGAAAGCTCAATGCCAGAATCTATGCACAGGTAAAGGCACAATTAAGATGTATCTTCAAATTAAAAGATTTTCAGCCAACTTCGCCCATTTACTCAACATTTTGCAACTTTAATACTTAAAACACAAAGACATTAAGAAAGGCTCGAGCCTGCCACAAATAGAAAACAAAAACTATAAGGCCATTCAGACCGGTCAAAATAATATGGGAGCGAGAAGGTTAATAAATTTTGCGAAGTTAAAGTCAGAATGATATATAGTTAAATTTGCTAAATTTAGACAAAACGAAAGTTCGCTCTACAATGATCTAGCACGGCGCAAGTGGCCTAGAAGAAATGCACCCTCCTGGTGCTGTATGAAGACGACCCCGATGAGCAGTAAAAAACCAACTGGTCGCCACTCGCAGCCCAGCGGCTAGCCGAGATCCCTCCCCCCTCCAATAGAGGAACTCGTGACGTGTCCATGTGGAGAGAAGTCTGGATCCGCTGGCTAGCCCTCAAGCAGATTGATGGAGGCGCTGTAGCGGAGTAACGATGAACACACGGGTCCAGTAGTATCCATTGTGTAACGGAGACGTTACAACTCAAATATTTCAATATGAACCATTGCCGTTAGAGGGATAGTATTCAAGTTGGCTCATCTGGACAGCACTATATTAAGTATGATCTTTTGACATTACTAGTGGGATAGGACTTAGCATCGGCATCGATAACATTTCTTGCGAGAGAAATCACGGATTAAGTGAGCGACCAGTATATACATTTGTATTTCAAGGAATATATTACATCACTGATGATTTTTTACACCAAGCCCTAGCTCTAAAGTGTAGAGTTAGACTAGTTAACGTATAGTTAATTCCTTTCTTCTTTCAGATGGGCGTATCCGTTTGTGGTAAATGCCTTTTACGAACTCACTATCAACAGCATAGGTAAGTCGATACTTTCAGAAGTCAATTACATTAATTTGTTACATTTTTAGGTAGTAAAGAAACTCTTACCTTTGATACAGTGATCCCGTTGGCGATGTTGAGGCCGCCCTACTTTCAAGAAGACGTGCCACGCTATGTACCATACGCTACCGTGGGACTTGTGTTCGCCCATGAGATGCTCCACGCCTTCGATCAGGTGGGCATCGGCTACGATGTGAACGGTACTCCACGAGAATGGGTCACTGCAGAGACCCGACTGAGGCTGGAAGCCAGGTTAGACTGCGTGGCGCGTCAGTACGCCTCCACCTTCTCGCGCAAGGTGAACTTCATGGGTGCCAACGTCGATGTCCAGGTACTGTAGATTAATATGAGATGATATCAACGAAACGCTGCCCTAAACCGTGCCCTGCATTGGACGTATTGTTTGTTACAGTTCGACTGGAATGTGACTAGGAATGAGAACATGGCAGATATTGGAGGACTTCAGATAGCATACAGAGCGTGGCTGTCACTTCAGAGCATTCCCGATCCCAGACTCCCAGGCGTTGCTCTGAATCCACGTCAGTTATTCTTTCTCAACGCTGCTCAGGTATGTTTACTGCATTAAATATAGTTATCTTCGTAAACATGCCGCCATTCTGCCTGAAATTGAATTGGCGGGAAATTATTTTATTTTCCTTAATAATTTAAAATGTGCTTAGTTAATTATCACACTGATTAGGAGCATGTACATTTTAATCTAAACCTTAACCACCAATAAGACCAATTCTGCTATGGTTATCTACATTATATCCATTTTCATTCATTTATTGATTTATTTGGTGCAGTTTAAACAACCAGAATTGAAACTATTTATTCCGGCGAGGTTACGCAGTAACAAACAAACAAAGCACTGCCTACGTCACGACTAAAATTCAATTCCTCGTAATGACGATTAATAATATTAATATTAATAAATATAGAAATATTTCAGTTAATATTAGGCTAAGATAAAACTTTATATACTACATGTGGCTTATTAGACTATTATTTGCTAATGAGAAATTAGAACACCTGTGTACTAAACATCCCACTCAAAAATAATAGTCTATCTAAGCCACTTATGATATAAATAACTATTACTTCCGCACTACTTATCTTTAATATGAAGCAGAAGTATTGCTTTCAACCCGAAATTTGAGATAGAGATTTAACCAGAACTATACGCTTTGGAACTTCCTGAGTCAAATAATGTGATTAAAAGTTTCTGCCTGTGAGCGTCCATCAGTGGGAATATTAAATTTATATTACTTTCTGTACATATTTTCAACAAAGTATTCTTACAAAAGCTTTTTATTGTATTTACATTATATACAAGATAACATTTTTCCGTGTGTGTACAATAGGGATAGAATGCAATTGGATTAAGCGATTATCAAATATCTTAAATGCCGGTCGTCCGTTTCCTTTGCACAAGAGCTGAAAGGAAAAACTATAACGACCTTTCATTTAAGGAAAAAAATATTACTGGGAAATTCAAACCTAGCCAGATATAACTGGGAAATGGTTAACTCCACAAACAATATATACAACAAACTCTAGATTTAACGAGCGTTTAGTCGACTTTATCATATCTTACTGTTTATCAGTTATGTAAAAGTCAACCGGATCGTGAAGATACATTAAACATATGGTATTTTGATCAAACATACATATGTCATTTTGATTAGAAAATAAGTAGCTTTGAAAAGAATGATATGTTTTGGAAAGGTGCTCAACATAAAAAAGTAACATAAATTGTTGAGCGATTAAAATAATCAAATATCTGATAAAATGGAGCATTTGTTTTACAATAATTAAGTGCCTAATGCATAATAATGTAATATTTTCATGGGAAAGAACCGCCATATGGCTACATTGCATTACTAATGGCACTCACTTTTTGTGGTTTTATCACAACAATCACACATTACGAGTGTATTAGCTGTAATATACGCTTGTGCTATTCTAAAAGAATATGTATTAGGTATACTTCCCACATATAAGCTGAGAAATAACATTAATTGCAAAATGTCTGCACTTTATTATTAATGGGACAATGCCGCTATTTCTCGATATTTATAGTGACTTTTGATACTGAATACCCACTCTATTTTTATTTTCTCTATACGCACTATGTACATAGTGTATAGAGAAGGTATTGCACTCCACCCAAAAATTCGATATCGAGGTTTCACCGGAAATATATGTTTTAGGGTCCCCTCTATCTAAAAAAAACACATTTTCGAAAAAAGGTCCGTGTGTGTGTAAACACGATAACTCAAAAACGAAGAGTCGGTAAAGTACCAAATTTGATATTTAAGTTTAGTATCTTCCAGGGATGCAACACGAAGATTTTGAGAAAAATCCTCCCACTTCCAACTACCCTTTACATGGAACTTTTTTCGAAAATTCTGATTTTCTCAAAAATAGCTCTAATGATTTTGATTAAAGTTTTGTATACTAAAGATATTTACACGACAAATAAAATTTATATATTCAATTGTCTGGGAATAGTCTCTGAAGACTACTTTATTCTGGATGAATTTTCTAGATCTTTGCATAACCGCTAAACCGTAAGAGATAAATAAAATGTATATATTCAATTTTCCGGGAATAGTCTCTGAAGACTACTTTATTCTGGATGAATTTTCTAGATTTTTGCATAACTGCTAAACCGTAAGAGATGGAGAAAAACTTACAACACAAAAAATGTAGAGCACCTTAAAGCGCACAATTTATCTTGTATACTTTTTTTCGTGGAGTTGGTCGTTTTTGACATATTCCTTGTTTTTGTTTTCAGCTATGAAAAACTTATACTTATCTCATACAGGAATTTGTCAACTCCTGTCCACACAAACAAAGAAACTTCAGTCACATAGCAACCATCTTTTGACTATCACTTTAACCTATAGTACTCCCTTATTTCGCTTCTACTTACAAGGAAGCAAGTAATAAGACTATTTGTGCCAATTTTTTTCTCGATTACCATGAAGTAAATAGAAGCATAAGCCTTTTAACAATAATTTGTTGCAGAGAGGTAGAGAAAGTCATGAGAATGGAACTCGTCAGAGTTTTTCATCGAGTTATGTTCTTGTTGGTAGTTTCCTGCGTATAAATGCATGTAACGAATTTTGGTAGTACCTTGCATTATTTTATTTTATAAGGCTCTGTTGAAGCTACATACGAACTTTTTGTTATTCCTCGTCATTTTCATATGTCATAGCATCATGTTCGGACAGCAAATGAAAAATTGTACATTACTTTTTCAATAGAAGTTCAGTAAACTTAAGTCAATGTGAAAATATTTTGCCGAATTTTCCAGACTGCTATGTTATAATACTGTCTACTTAAAAATAGTTCCGCTTCACTCATGTTTCATTAAGTATTGCTGTTGTTCATTGGTAAAACAAAATATTTATGGAAATTAGCCATATGGTATACCTGCAAGCTACGCACGTGACCCAAAGTTTACTTGTGAAAAATGAGGAAAGGAAGAAAGAAAAAAAAAGGGAAGAAAGAAAGAAAGGAAAACAATAGAAGGAATGGACATATTTCCATTTATCGTTTTAATTTCTGATTTATATCTGCTGGATTCGTAGCTTTTGTTCACCCACAGGAAACGCAGTCAAGATTTGGTAAGAATCTTTTTGCACATGTGAGGTATTAATAGCATAACGTTAAACTCGACAACTTTCAATATTGGAAAACTTAAACTTTTAAAAGTATCGAAGGTTTATCTCGAATAATAGATTTACTTCGATACCACCGAGTATCCGCAGAATCGAGTTCCTATAGCTACTTTCTCTAGCACATATGACAGTGTACATAGCAGATTGTGAAGGTATTGTATTTCACCCAAAAATTCGAGACAGAGATTTCACCGAAAAATATAGTTGCAGCCCCCAGAGTAAAAAGAAAAACAAAATTAAGAAAAAGATCCATATGTGTGTGCAAAACTCAAAAACGAAAAGTCTAGTAAATACCAGACTTGATTTGGTTTTAGTAAAATTTTAAATAAAATCCCCCACCTGCCTCATTTTAAAAAATCCTAGAAAGAGGGCTAATCCCCACATGTTTAAGATATTTTCATGACAAATGGCATGTATATCTTGAATCTTTTAGGAATAGGTTTTGAAGACCTCTTCATTCTTGATGACTTTTGCATAACTTGTAAACCGAAAGAGACAGACAAAAGATTACTACTCAAAATATAGATCTCATTAAAATCCAAAATTAATGTAATAATCGTACTTTTTGTAGAGTAGTCATTTCCAAGATATTCCTTGTTATTGGTTTCAGTTTGAAACTGCTTAAATGTTTCTCCAATGGGAAGTCAACTTTCGTTTCATGTCTTTTGTTTTACTTTCGGCAGTGCAAAAGAGAACCTAATTGCAATTTTATCTCATAGTGATGAGCTTTTAAAAGGTTTGACTATTGATTTAGTCTAGTGTATTCCCTTATTTCCTTTCTACTTATTAGACCAATTCTACTAATTTTTATCTCGATTAGCATGATGAAGTTACGAGAAGAATCTTTTGGAACAGCTAGAGAAATGTAAATAGAACACAACACATATATTTACTATTGCCAAATAGTGTAGCCAGCCACTCAACTAAACAAGGTTTTGGAGACTGTCGCTTGAGTTCAGCACTAACAAGAAAGGTGCATGAGGGGGTGGCCGTATTTCCCAGTAGCGATGTTGCACCACCTTCTTTAAATATTTCTGAAACTCTCTGAACTCATGCAGTATTTTAGTTACATTCTCACCCGTAATTTACAGTATTTGTAACAAGCAATGAAAAATCTTAAATAATTCTTGTTTTTAAATTAACTGCTAACTCGGATAGGTAGAGTCAGACTGAAAAATGCAATGCCATAGCCGGGATTTGAACTACGGATCTCCCGGTCTCTAGCCGGTTCCTGTACTACTGAGCTACCATGGCAACATGCCAGCATAGCATTGAAATTTTCAACTAACTCGCATGTTTCCCAGTAAACCACAGGGTGATTTCAAATTATTTTGAGATGACGACACCAATGGCGACTTACGATGTGGTATGTACTTTAAGTCCCAGAATTCATAGTATAGCCAACTATTATGGTGAATCTATGCTGCCATGTTGCCATGGTAGCTCAGTGGTAGAGGAACCGGCTAGAGACCGGGAGATCTGTGATTCAAATCCCGGCTATGGCATTGAATTTTTCAGTTTGACTCCAGCTATCCAACTCCTGTACTTGACATGGCTCGTGTGAAAAAATAGCAATTAAATCAATTACTTTATTGTTTATTTTCAGACGTACTGTTCCAGCCTTTCGCCCGAAGATTATATTTTGTCTGTGGAAATGGACTTTCACACTCCATACCCAGAGAGGTAGGTATATACTATAGCAATTTTCTTTCATGTTTATATTGTATATGTTTGCTGTAGTAACCTGAAATGTAAAACCTGAGCAGTGTATTGCGTTGTCACTTTGTAACCCGCGGCAATGAAAGGGGTGGTAGTAGCAGCAGTGGTAAGGGATTCGATTTGGCTTTTACGTCACCTAATATTTAAAGCAGGGGTGTCAAGAACCTTAGCTGATAAACTGCGTAGCATGTTTTGCAAAAAGATATTGCATTACCTGTATGAAAGTGGTTTTGTATGATAAGTGTTATCGGGTACGGAAGCAGCAGGTAGCACATGCACAGTCACTACATCTACTCCACGTGGAGTTTGAAACAAGGCCGTCTCTGCAAATCAAGGTATACGTTACCCTTGGTTATAACAGTAACACCAATGGACAACCCTTAAACGAGGTACTCATACTTCACGCTACTTTTCACACGACTTCTGAAACGGTAGTTGGGTCTAGTTCCGAAGTTCAGGCCGTCTCAAAGCAGGTACGCTACCATTGGTACATCATTGAACAAACGCTGGGGACTGAGTCGGTAGTTTTGCACAAACTATACATTACACAAGGTTAAGTGTTTGTTCGCATTGTGTGCGCAAACTTGCGAGTCAAATTTTGAAAAAACTTAGCTCTGTGGAAATATAACTTCCACCATACATTTCTACCGGGTATTTATCATGATATAACAGCTGCATTTGAATGCATTATGCATGAAAAAACTTATATTAATAGACATTCTGTTCGTTGTGAGTTAAAATGTTTACTCATACTTTTAGAGGGTATTAATTGAAAAATAAGTCGCTTCTGTAATTGAGCATGAAACCAAAGTGAAAAAAGAAAAAAAGGTAAAAACTGTTTTCAAATGGAAAAGTAATACACGGTATACCTATAGTGTGCATTAGCAACAAAGCGAAGGGAATGCTTTTTAACCTAAACACAAGCCCATCTAAATGATTAGTGAAGTCTTCCAACCACAACAATTGGCGCTCGTTCAGTCAATAACGTTATTCCTACCCTTTGTATGTTTTTCTTCTTCCCCAAAATGTTTATGCGAGTGTGTTGAGAGAAGGGCGGGAAAAAGTTGACTACTGAACAAAGGCACCCGATTGTAGGCAATGCCTGCGTATACTCCACTTATTTTTCAGAATGTATTATTGTAAATTAACACAACTGTATTGTAGCGAAAACAAATTACTGCTCATAATTTACTTTTTGGTTTCTTTTTATTTTACTTGTGTATCAAAATCTGATTTGAAGATACTAGAAATGCAACCGCGTAAACTACTCCTAAGATTGTTATTAGTTGACCTTTCTCTGTATTGAGAATTTAAAAGCTTCTTGACTGCAAATGCCTGTTCACACGCATACGTGCTTCCAAAGATTATAGATATTAAAGTATGAATTTTAAGATAAATAACTTCATATCATTCAAGAACACTCTTCTACCCTGCAATTGTTTATGCCAAGGCCGCGGATCGTGCGACTGAGTGCTCCGCACACAGTCTACTACTCTGCGTGTTTTTTTCCTACCGTAACTCCCGTTACTTATGAGCCTTAGTAGCATATATGTAATAAGTACCAACCTTGTTATGTGTTGTTGAAAGCGATGACTATCTGCGCATAGGCAATTTTGACATCGTTGGATGAAATTACCAATCACACACATAAGTTCCGCGATCTTTTTGTTCTAAATTTATTGGCCAAACATCTCAGTGTCTATACCCGGAATTGGATAACCAGGAAATTTCTGCTGAAATTGTATACACACCTATCTACATGATTTAGTTTTCACGTATGTATCGTACATAAAATTATGCTGTTCAAGAGCGGATTTGTTGGCGGGCATTTTGGTTGAGTAATAAGAGGATAAAATTCCTAAGAAAATCACACACAGCACACATTGGCGAAACACTTCACAGCACATAAATCTACCCATAATACCTACTGCGCCGCTTCTATAAGGTTTCGGTAAAAACATATATAAAGTGAGTGTGGCCTTGGTATAAAACGAAGACTGGTTGTTGAACTGCTCACCTAGGTAATAGACTCATCGATATTCAAGTTCTGACCACAAACATCTATTGGAATTTTCTCAAGCTTTGCTGATAGAGGCGTGCACCCTTAGACAGTAGTCATTTTGACTGGGCAGGGAGGTTGCTTTCCAGTTTTCACTGAAGGCATTTGTCCTCATAGAAACTAAGCACAAAATGTACCTATTAGCTTTTTTGCTCTGATTGAAGGGGTTACTTTCGTAACCGTGTGGCCAAGGGAGATAACCATGGGGACCTGCTAACTATTCATCGCGTTCGTTGTACCTGTTAACATCTTAGCGGGGTAGTATAAAAACAACCTACTGATTAGATAACAATTGCGTATAGCACTCCGAAATAAAATATAAATAATAAATACAAAAGTTACAATACGAATATAAATACAAAAGTATGTCTTTTTCTATATCAGAAAGGGGTTGTATGCCATCCAGATCTGAATTCTGCTCCTCCTTTCTCCCTTCAAATTCTGCTTGCGCTTTACTGTTAATGGTGGTGCCTATAAATATCTCGGAAACTGTGGCCTTCATATACCCTTCGTCGAGAAAATACACCTTCTGCCTTTCCTATTTGTGTTCGGGAACTTTACAATACATCCTCAGGTATTCTTACCGTTTCTTTTACGATGTCAAGTAACAGCTTATAAAAAGATGCTTACTTGAACGTATAAAAGTCGGAGTCACCGTTCACAAACGCAACTATTTTCTTGAAGCAATGATGAGATTTTAGACGTGTTGACTCCTAAGAAATTTGCCACGCTGAACTTCTAGCACTGGCGTTTTACGTTTCTTTGATTTTCCAACGGTGGTTTTTAACCTTTAATTGCGGAATTTATACTTAATGCACAAACACGCCTATACCTGTATAACACGCTACCACATTAACATCCTTGATGGTTAGCTTGGGATATTTCTCACATATTTTGTCAACAAATTCAAATGTACAAGTTTCTCACAGCGTTAAAAAAACTTATCTCTGCAATGTTTTACAGCTGCATTTGTTCGGCCATGATGGTTTAGTAACGCTTTCGTCACCCTCCGTGGTGTAATGGTTACCATGCTAACTTCATATTCCCAAGGTCGCGGGTTCAAACCCGGCGGAGAACGATGGATTTTATCTGACGTAAAATTTCTTAGCATAGCTTCCTTCGGAAGGGAAGTAAAGCCGTTGGTCCGATAAATAATCATAACCAAAAATATAACTTAAACCTCTTCAACAAACAAAAAAATCAATATTCAAAAGAGAGATTAACTCTCTAGATGGGGTGTGAACCCATTAGCTTAAATTTAGCTTACTTTTCTACATTTTGGTGTAAGGTGCACAAATTTTTTTGATATTTTAAGATTAAAGTTTAATTTTGTTAAATGAAGATAAATAATTATCCTTATTTAGTTGAGATTAAGTAAGAAGCAAATTAATTGTATCCTTGTGTCTTATTAGTTTTTTTATTAATATTTATATCATTGTTAATATCTATTTTCAGTATACATTTATCATAAATAATATAATCTATTTTCCGTGTTGTAGATTTACGGCACGTAAAAGAACTTCAAGCTTGATAGAGATATCTCTGAGCAAAATTAAGCGGTCTTTCACGCCCTATTTAGAATGGGACGCTGAGAACCACAGTAGTTACAAGAGCGTCCATATATAACACGCCATTTACATTTAGTAACGCATCATTCTGCTTCCAAATCTTACCACCAGAAGCCAATCTGCGCATGCTGTTTGCTCATTTTCTGACTGATGCAGGATTTAATGTTAAATAAGTCAAGTCAAGAGAAAATAAAACAATACTTCCCTAAAATAATGTTATAAAATAAAAACATATTGTTTTGCAATATAAGCCAAAGAATCGTATAAATAAAAATGGCAGCGTGACGTCATCGCCTCACGATACGCACGAAAGTAGCCTAAAATGGCGTGCTTTTACGAAAATAACTGAGCCAAGATTATATATATATATATAATGCATTATAATGAATAGCTAAGAATTTATGTTTAGAAAAGCATATTGATAATACAATATAATTAAAGTAGTAATATGAGAGAATAATAATAAAAATAATAAAGGTGAACGATATACCGGATGCTATAAATTGTTTCTACCGGTAACAATGCATAAGAACAGAGTTAAAATAATAACTTATTTAGAAATGCCAACAATGTATACAAATATTTTCATGTAAATTATTCAAATGTATTAATTGTAATTATTATGAATGTATAAAACTGTATTACAAATACGTATTTCACGAGATGTGGAATAAGGAAATCTGTCGTTCCCATGGTGACGGACAGAGTACAATGTTATAAAACATTGATCTTCAGCTTTTAGACAGGGAGACAGACGCCAAGAGCTAATCTCGCAAATGGAGATTTCTAATACAGTTATTTAGTGTTAAATATTGTATTTTAATGATTATCAGCAAGGGATTTATTGTAAGTACATATCACAAAGTATATATTTGGCACATTTTTCTCAAAAAGAGTTCAGTTTAAATAGCGTGCCTTAATTCACTACATTGGTTCAACGATTGACGCTATAAAAGTTTATAATTAACAAGAAATCTTTTAAATTACTTTCTCCACTGTATTAAATCCTACCATCCAAGCAAGGAGGTTAGGATTATTTTACTCATCGACTGAAGCTAGCAAACACATAACGGAAAACGTGGCTGAGCTGTGCATAAATAAATCAATTCGCCGCCGCTAATAAGCTTGCAACTACTTCAACAATCAAGTCTGGCGCAAATAGCTAATTCCAATTTCGCCAACAGCAAGAGTTACCAAATTCACATACAGCGGCAAATTTAAACCTGCAAACAAGGTTATAACACCGAAACGTCCAGCCTTGCAGCAGCCCTGAGACCCAGCACCGCAGCGAGACCAGCAGACGTGTCATCTTAATCCGCCCCATGACTAAGCGCAATTTTATTGCTTACTTTAGATTCACTTTCCTGCAGTTTTACATGATAGCACGTTAAACATGCCATTGTTATGCAGTACAGAGGAGATCCAGTAGTTTTTGTTAGTATTCAGCGAACTACTTTGTGACCTATATACCTTGTAAAATGTGGCATCAGCCAATGAGCGTACACGTGATTCACTTTTAGTACATGTCTCGTTTACACGAGTACAACTCACTCAGTGAAACTGGTTTAGGAGAAGCTAGTTAACAGTAGGGTGCTTAGGCTGTATACTATCATTACACAACGATAGCCCAAGCCACGTATGCCAACTTTATATACTTTACCTTCGTTTATTTTTCCTCTAATGGGTATTGGATCAGTAGCCGAGGATACATAGTACAAGCCCACGTTCAGCATACCCTTTTCAAAACAAAGTGATAGAATAGCTTTCTAGCAGTATGCGCAGAAGCACGTTTGCCCTGCTAAGTTTGAGAGATATATATTTTATACTTTAGCGTAGGAATTCTTCACTCTTCAAACTTTTACGCCAAATAACGATCTCATCCCGGGGTTTGTTCTAGGCTGTTGGGGTCTATAATTATGGCCTTGAGGGGAAATAAAAGGCACCTGGCAACAATTCAACAAGTTCCAATGTTTAAGACAGGGTCTTTCAAATGCGTAAAATTTCACTCGTATAAACGGAGGGCTGTGCACCGTGCTCGGTCCAACTCGACTCGACTCGACTCGGATCGGCTCTGCCACTTCGCAGTGAGGAAGAAACAGCGGCGAAGCTGAGGAAAGAGAAGACAGATGGCGTGATCGAGATGAGGCAAAGAGAGAGAGAGAGAGAGAGAGAGAGAGCGCTATTGCTCAAATTCGAGGAATGGGAGTTTGCCTAGCGAAGTCATTTTTTGCACCTTTTGCCTTACAGTGCAGAGGGCATGTACCCAGAAAAGCCCTAATTTAAGATTTGCGACTCATGACAGCACGATACTGAGCGAGATCTCTTCGCGTTTGCTTTCTTGAGGCCCTAGTTTCTATTCCTGGCGTGTCGGCTTCCCTGATCTGGCCTTTCCTGGGATTTCCGGATCGGTAGGCGAATGTTAAATGGCTCCTCTTCTACCATGATTTTCCTGTCACTCATTTTGTATCCCATCCCTGATCTGAGGGAACAAAGGGATTAAATACCCAGGTGACTGTAGGACAGTGGATTGTACGTTCAGGAAGGTTTCTCCTTGGCATTTTGTTGCACAGCATAGGACCCCTTTGTGGGCGTGTTCAGAAACACCAGGGCATTACACGGGCTTCGTGGATACCCCAAGTCAGAGTGAGTTACTCCTGCTATCGCACATCATCGTCTAGATATGGTCTGCCCTTTCATTTCTCCTAATAGTTACGTTAGCAGCAAAAAGGACAATTGCGTTACAGTGTCCAGATTTGTGGAGCATTAGGTTAATCAATTTAAGTGTCAATAATCCAAACTCATGGAAATGGTTATTTTAATTAATTTGATTTATTAAATATTAAGGAATATCTCACATTAATTTTTAGTTCCTTTATGTTTTTATAAAGGATATTCATTCAGAATGTATTATTTTTATCATTAATATGTTTAATAAATATGAGTTTATCAATAATTATATTTCGTTAATTTCCTCGTGAAAGAATTAATCATTTTGCTGTCGGGATTATTATAAGTACAACAAGAATTTTTAATCACCTCAGTGTTTGCAGCCTCACTCGTCTCCTACCAGCAAAATCCACTTTACCACTTCCCATGAACTATGAAAAAATACAGCTTTTAGCATGTTTTGAAATTCTACTGACGATATTGCGTTTTCCGTCATAGTAAAAACCCATTTGAATATTCATGGAAAATTCAACAGTATGATTAACTATAACCCTACTGAGTAATTATTAAGCAACCCATTCGAGGGGCCCTGGATTTCATTCATGGTGAAGACCAGCTGTTTAGTAAAAATAATATACTACTATTTGCTCCAATTACTCTATTTGATCTAATTTTACGTCAACTAACTAAAAATTGAAAGAAGTTTAATCCAAAATAAAAAAACTAAAGATAATGGTTTTCTCAAATACAAACATATGCTCCTTACTTTTAACTCTCTTGTGAACACCAAGCTTTAGAAGAAAACTCGCCGTATAATTAATTACACGAAATCTGCATTTCTCTATTATGTCCCCTATATTCCCATAAGTGTTACAAGATTATTTTGTTCTTCTAGGGTGAATGGAATGATGATGAACTCCCCGTCATTTGCTGAGGCGTTCAACTGTCCGGTGGGTTCGAAGATGAATCCCACAAGGAAGTGTTCTACTTGGTGAAACATACCTATGTTTTACCCCTTTGTTCCCGACTGCTCGGTCAGGAAGAATGGCGTCCATGAGCTCCTGGCTCGCACTCCAGGAGCTGTTTAGAAGATCCGGATAAATTTGTTCCTCTCTGGAAGACAGAAAGGCATTAGTAGATGGTATCCATCGTAAAATTTGAAGTGTATGGAGATTTGTACCATAAACTATTTTCTGTAAAATTCCATCACCAAAACTTGCGCAATAATTCGTACCTTCCAGTGACAGCAGCCCTTAAGGAAATGTGAAAGAAATCAATATGAAGACATTACAGTATTTACATACCTATTTAAGTAGGTATTTTAAGAATCCCTACACCTCTTTCACTTATCTTCAGGGATAATTTGATTGACATTAAAAGTGTCCGAAGCTACCCTAATGTTCCTATTTGATACAGAAAGCTTTGAATGATAGCTTCAACCAACGTTTTCGAGCTCTGGAAAGAAAACGTGTATGAACTAAAAAACAATTCCTTGCTTTTTACAGTATTATTTTGCGCTGAAATTTGAGTCTACAGTGCCAATAACAGAATAGATATATATACAGAATGGTCACTGTTATGGACCTATTTTCAGATGCCAAACAGTGATTTGAGTACAGGCTTTTTCGTGTAAAGCTGGGGCCCAGTTTTACAATTCAACGTTAAGCTTTGAATCGGGCTTATGCGTAAGCTTAACCCACAATGGAGTTTTGCAGTAGGTACGTAATTCAAGCGATAAGCTGAGTTTATCTGTGACCTTGGCTTAAACGTACCGAACTGTGATTTATTATAAGGACTCGCCATGTATTATCTGAAGATGATATTACTAATGAATAAATGCACTACGTCAATTCTTACACAACAGAAAACTATTTAAAATGTTTAGATTACGCAATACTCAAGTATGGAGTGATGGAGAATTCTACAAAACATTTCGATTAAGTAAATAGTTGGCAAAAATGTTATCACAAGCTATCCATTATTTAATAAAAGTATAATAAAATAAACACAAATTCAACTGGCAAACAAAGCTTAATTTTATACTTGATATTGTTATCGTATAATTTGTCGCACTTAATTGTGTCCCATTCATTATTGCTTTATAATTCAACAATCCTTGCCTCTCTAAACGTTGAAGCTTATAATATGCAAGTGAGAGCATTTTTAATTGCAGTTGGACATTTTTCCGTATCTCAAAATTTACAGAATGTACAACTGTAAAAACTGTTTACATTCATTGCTTTTCCATAGGGAACTGAAATCGATTCGAGTCTAATTCCATTTGATGTCATCCATGTTTCCCATGTTAAATTCAATAGAAATTGATTTAGTTCAAACCTCAAGATGGAGAGTAAATAAACCAAGTTCCTATGGTGAATACTTGAATTTACATAAGTGAGCTTGTTAAACATAGTTATGTTATGTGTATCATAAGCAATGTTTCTGAGAAGAGTAAATTGTTAGATATTGGAAACGACACAAATGGCTCTGTTGTGTGTCATATTACAGCAGTTATTGAAGAAACAAAATGGCGAGTTTGCTGTGTTGCTAAGAGTGCAGCAGAATATAGCGTATTTGGCTTATCCAATATACAAGGTTCGTTTAAGAGCAGCGTCGTTACAAAGGATGGAAATTGTGTCAATGGACATGTGTAAGCGTTATCAACTTTAGCGTTTCCTGAAGTTATTGAACTCGCTAAAGCCAAGTAAGTACTCGTAAAACCGAATCTGACACTAGTAAAGCTTAAACCAAGTGCTCCCTAACATAAGTGGTGTCCATACCTTACTCAAGTTTCGGCTTAAGCCTTAAACTGTGGAACCGGCCCTAAGATGATGCCCACCGACTATTTTGATACAACGAACCTTGGAGTGAGCTGCAGTCGTTCAGTGGAAATTCAGTTCAGAATGGTCAATGAAAGTTATTAACTCTAGTAAAAATTAGTGCCCTATTGATTTGTTTGCATATCTCCGATCTAATGGCAGTGGTATGAATAGCCCTAATGAGTATACCTGACTGTTCTCTGACTTGCAATCATACAATAGTCTTTTCTTCGAGTATTGCGATAGCTTGCTAGTGTTCTACTCGGGGAATAGTAAAACCTGGTTTCAAGTATCCCTTTAGAAGATATTCAATGAGCTTGGTGGCCCAAGTGAGGACACATCCTTTCAGCACTTTCATCGTTTACATTTCGAATATTCGTTTCGAACAGTCTGCTATTGAACAACCAACTTGGGTGCACAGTAAGGAGTAGCGGAGTCCTCGCAGAAGTCTGCCTACAGAATGCAATATGACTAGGCACCAAGAGCACCTCAATAAGTCTTGGAATAAAGTGACAGGGAGCGCAAACACGTATAACCTTCACCCTGCGACGTATTGGCTATCATTCCAATAGCTTCTAGCCGGATTACGAAGACTGTTGTTGAGTACGTGTGAGAACTCTGACTCATTCGAGTAGAGCTGGAACAGCTTGTTCTATAGCATTGTGTGATATATGTACATTGATGTCCCTGGCATCTGATATGAGACATTGAAACGCTAACACATTACAAACCACCATGGAATACCATTGATTTCGATCGTTCCAATGTTGCTTAAGCACAGGTTTTCTTCCTGGAAATTTTAGAGTGTGTAATGTATTCTGCTCAGAAATGGCTTTGAATGGAAACTTTTTCATTCTCTGAAGATGACATACTAAAAAGCTGAGAGATTTACTATCTTTACTGATTAAAAGTTAGGGAAACTTATTTGAATTAAATTTGAACTAATAAATTACCTCTTAAATATGTAGAGTCCGACAGAAAAATTCAACTCCATAGCCGGGATTTGAACCACATAATTCCTGGTCTCTAGCCAGTAATTCTAATCACTAAGCCACCATGGAAACATACCGACATGGCATTAAATTTCTCAACTGACACGCATTATTCCCGTAAACCATAAGGTGATCTCAAGTTATTTTGAAATGATTCCCAATGGTGACTTTACGATGTCATAAGTGTTTTAAGTCCTGGTTTACATTGTTAAACAACAATGCGAGTCAGTTGAGGAATTTATTGTCATGTCGGCATGTATTCTAGCTCCTTGGTTAGAGCAACTGACTAGAGTCCGTGAGATCCGAGACTGAAACCATGGTTATGGCGTTATATTTTTCAATCTGACTCCACCTATTCAATTCCTGCCGTACACACGGTTTATGGGGAGGGGGATTAACAAGAATTACCTCTTAGTTTGTCATTGTTGCAATTTTTGCAGCATGGAGACAAATATGAGAAAACATTATTGCCTTAGTTTCTTCATTGTTACTGACAAGGGAATTGCTGCACAACAGGTTATGAACGCTAGTAAAGGATTTGGTGATTATTTATATTTTCCTAGATAAATATGCTCATTTTAACTACCAAGAAAATAAAATACAATTTTAGAGATTTTTTGTCCATAAATCTGATGTGTACCATTCACATGACTTTCTCTATATCCCTGCAACAAATTATTCTTAAAAAGCTTATACTTCTATTTACTTTATGCTAATGTGAAAAAAATAGCAGAAATAGTCTTATTACTTGCTTCCTTGTAAGTAGAAGCGAAATAAGGGACTACCATAGGTTAAAGTGATAGTCAAAAGCTAGTTGCTATGTCAATGAAGTTCCTTTGTTTATATGGATCGGAGTTGACAGGTTCCTGTATGAGAAAAATTTAAGTTTTTCATAGCAGAAACCAAAAATAAGGAATGTCTCAAAAACGACGAACTCCACGAAAAAATGTAAATAACATAAATGGTGTGTTCTAACCTGCTCTACATTTTTTGTGTAGTAAGTTTTTACCATCTCTTACGGTTTAGTAGTTATTCAAAATTCCGTAAAATTCATTCAGAATAAACTACTCTTCAGAGGCTATTCCTAGTAAATTCAAGATATACATTTTATTTGTCAGATAAATATGCTTAATATACCAAATTTTAATCAAAATCGCTAGAGCCATTTTTGAGAAAATCAAAATTTTCCAAAAAAAAGTTCCATGTAAAGGGTAGTTGGGGGTGGGGGAATTTTGCTCAAAATCTTGATGTCGCATCCCTGGAAGATACTAAACTTAAACCAAGTTTGGTATTTTACCGACTTTTCGTTTTTGAGTTATCGTGTTCACACACACACGGACCTTTTTGTGAAAATGCATGGAATTTTTGGGTAGAATGCAATACCTTCTCTATACAATGTGTACATAGTGCGTATAGAGAAAGTAAAAATGTGTAATGAAGAAACGAGGTATCTATCGCAGCGAAAGTATTTTATGAATACGTGCTTCAGAAATCCTTATCCTCCGAAATAATATTCTTAGTTACATTTTAGTTTTTGTATTATTTATTTATCTTCATCACGTTCGGAAAAAGAGCAAAATACCACATTTATACTAACTTGGCTGTTTAAAGGGAAAGCTTTTCAACAATGTACACAAACTATTTGCATTCATTACTTTATTAGTTTTGTGACTGGTATTTCTTGAAGTTGCAGTAGTAGTTCCGCTAAATTAATGTCAATTATTTGTTGTATAGCTCAATAATATTACTAAGATATAGAATTTGAACAACAATTAATGCGTACTTTTTACAGTGCGGCCTTCTTTAATCCGTAGTACTTGAGTTTTCAAGCTTATCACAGAAAATAAATAAACATTACTGTCTGGTAATCGCACAGTAGTTGTGTGAGTGTGTAAACGGAGTCAAATGTTGAATAAATATCTTGAGTTTTTGAAAGGAAACTTTCACTCCTAAACTTAGAATTTAGGGTACCACCCCGGCATTTATTAATTATTGGGGCTAATAAAACAAATCCATCCGGGAGAACGAATCTGGCAGGATTTGAATGGCAGAGCTCCGTTTCTATCTCTTGCGGTTTCGTCCACCTGTGTCAGTTTTTGGATTAAAATACATTATACTTGAGAAATTGACAACTAAATTTCATGCTATGGCTTTCCTAAAAGTATACGAAATTATTTTTACATAGTGTATACGGAAGATATTGTACTCTACCCAAAAATTTCATACCGAGATTTCACCGGAGATACATGTTTTGAGGACCCCTGAATAAATACAAAACATTTTTATCAAAAAGGTCTCTGGGTGCAAGAAAATCATCCCATCAGAAACTACTTTACACATGGACATTTTTTTTAAAACAAAAATTCTGAAATATGGCTCTAACAATTTTGATTCAAATACCATATATTACAGGTATTTACTTTACAAATAAAATACATCTTTAATTTTTTGGAAATGGTCTCTGAAGAGTTCTTCATCCTGAGTGAATTTTGCATAACTGAAAAACCGCAAGAGAGGGACAAAATTTTGCTGCACTAAAAAGTACATCACGTCAAAACACACAAATTAATGTGTGCACAATTTTTCGAAGTTAACTGTTACCGAGATTTTCCATGTTATTGGTTTTACTTTTATGTTATTTAAATTTCTCTCAAGCGTAAGGTCATATTTCTGTTTATCTCTCTTTTGTTTTATTCCTAATCGTGCAAGGCGAAACGAATTTCAATTCTTTCTCATGGCGACCGGCTTTTTAAAGATTTGACAATCGCTTTAACGTAGTGTATTACCCTATTTTCCTCCTACTGAGAAGGAACTATATAACCATTTCTGCTAATGTTTATTTTGATCACCAGATGTAGATAAAGAATAATAATTTTTTGTAACATTAGTTTCTAGAGAAAACCTTGAGAATAAAACATATTAGGTTTTTCTAAATTAATTTTTTATAATTTTCTATTTCTGCCAAATCATTGGAGGTATACAAAACTTACCCCACGAAATAAACAGTTCTCGTTAATGCACCCCATTATGTCAATTTTAACCATTTTGAAGTAATCTTTTTTAAGATTTGAATTCTTTGAAACTTCATCATATATTTTTGAGGTGCTAATTCACCGTTCTTTATTTCTCGCGACGCCATGCCAAGGGTATAATTTCAAAAGGAGCATGTAGGGACACACTTTTCAAAGATTTAACTGGCATTTATTCCCCATGTATTTTACTTATATCCAAAATAATTGTTAATGAAACTATTTCTCCAAAAGTTCTTTTCGCTTAGCACCAAGCTAATAAAGCCTTTATTATCATCATCATTTTGTTTCTATTATTATTAATAATAAACAATCAGGTTTTGTGACAATGGTGTAAAAAATGTGTAAAACATCTGTTATGCTACATTCACACAGCTTTTTATGCTGCACCTAACGATTCTTACAAAAGCTAATTCTTCTATCTGCTTCATAATTATTAAAATAAACATTAGCAGAAATTGTTCTATTATCATATAATTTATGATACAAGGATAATAAAGAAATGGAATAGGCTCAAGCAATTCAAATCTTTTAAATGCCGGTGGCTATAGATGATGTCGAAATATAAATAACGACCTCCCATTTAAGATAATTATAAATATTGGAGAATGTAAACCAAGCCCTCGGAAAGAGCTTCACAATAAAACTGTGCTTGATAAAATCGTGCTTTGATGAAAGCTAATTTTTAGTGTGGTAAGATTTTTCCATCTCATACAGTTTACCAGTTATTCAAAAGTCATTCGAAATTAAGAGAATTCAAAGAATATTCCCAGGAAAGTCAAAAAATATACATTTTGTTTGTCATGTAAATTTTCTAATATAGATGTGTATTATTTAAATCAAAATCCTTAGTCATTTCTGATAACATAAAAATTGTGGAAATTACAGTGTAATTTGGACAATTTTCTTAATTTCTTTTGCTGTTTAACCAACGTTTTGTTTTTGAGTTAAGATATTCAGACACACGGTCTTCTTTTTTTTTCTTCAAAACATGAATTTTTTCCCCATGGGGCTATAAAAGTGTGCTTTTAGTGAAATCTCTGTATAGAATTTTTGGGTGGATTGCAATACCTTTTCTACCTCTGTTCTCTGTAGAGAAAGTAAAATATGTCATGTGAATGTAACACATGATATCCTTTTATATACAGAACATTTTATAAACGTGATTTTCAAATTAGTGATTCTAATAATTTAATCATGTGACTTTAGCTCAACTAACAATATGGAAATTAATTTTCTTATACCAGACCACTAGAAAGCTAATATAACGTGGTATATTAACATGATTTTAGCAGAAATAATTAATGAAAATGACCGTTAGATATTGAATACTTGTAATATTTACGTATGAACTATGACGTGATCACAATTTGCAGTAATTTTCTTGTCAGCAAACTGTGCCAAAATGAATGAAACAACAATGTAAATACTTATTTTAAGTCCGCTTTATTTAATACATCTAAACCTCATTATATATTAATATTTATAGTTTAATACTTTAATATGTTACAGTAATGTAAGAAACTCCAGAGAGCTGTTTCGCAAACTTTACAATATTTGTAATTGTAAAATTTGAGTCACAATGGAAGTTTTGAAGAGTTGAAGTTCACTAGGAAGTTTAGATATTTCCAAACGAAATGTTATAGAATTTAACAGTATTGTGATTCACAGTAAAAAAGTAATTTCACACATTTATAAAGAAAGCAATTTAACTTAAATGACTTAAGATTCCTATGGAAGTTAAGCGTAATAATTGGATAGGTAGAGTCAGACTGTTTGGTTTTCCTACACATGGTTTGTGTGTAAAAATGATTAATTAACACTATATCTAATAATATTTTATCCAAAGACAAAACAAATAAAAAGGCGTAACAAAGTATTACTGAAATTGACATAAAAATATAGCTGGAGTCATATTGAAAACTTCAATGCCACAGTCGGGATTTGGACCACGGGTCTCCCAGTCTCCACCCGGTTGCTCCAACCACCATGCTACCATGGTAACATTTCGACCCGATATTAAATTCCCCAACTGATTGTTATCATCGTCTTCATGGATTTTCATCGTCCTTTGGCCTGATCTGATTTTCTATGTTTGGTCTAGACAGCGTTTCCAAGAACGTCTTACTTTTTGTTGTTCAGCAGATTTACAGAGTAGAACCGTTTTATCTATTCTTGAATTTGGCATTCGATAAACGTATTCTTTCCAGTTTGTTCTGTATTACTGAATTGTTTCTCATGTGCTTGGCACATTGAGTAGTTGTCTTATAATACAACTTCCAAAAGGGTCGTACCGCGTCCTGTCACGAAACGTAAAAAACTCATTTCTGCGGCTTCTAACCCTGTAATTGGTTCGTCGTTGTTGTAGTCCAACTTTCACATCCGCAAAGAAGAATGGGCAGGGCGATCGCTTTTAAAATTGTAGTAGTGTATATTTTTTTGCTTTGTGTTTCAATGTTTGGATTGTTCCGGTAAAGGTCTAAATTTATTTAATTTAATGTTTAGATCTTGCAATTTTCTGTAAGTCATATGATATCTCGGACAGTTGAACTCTGTCGCTTGTTCCAGTATTTTATCATTCACGACGATTTTAGCTCTTTGAAACAGTATAGTCTTTTGTTGTTTAGCAACATGCTGTAATTATGAATAACTGTCCCTCATCTCTTGTTCGACCTATAATTAACTGATCATCTGCAAATAATAAGGTGCTTAGATGATTGTGCTCCATTTAAAAACAGTTTGTTAAACTTTTCTGCCATTTTAAAATGATGTCGCTCTGTGAATAAGTGCAAAAAAATTTATGTGTAATATATAACAATATGTATAACAAGTAAGTGAATCTAACTAATAGCATTGTAATAAACAAAGCACAAATGTCGGTCTAGTGTGTTTTTGAACGACCCCGTGTTGTCTCTCTTATGTTTGCATATATATATCACCAAAGGCCGTAATGTATGTAAACATGATGTATGACAATTGTTTATTACAACTTGCACACCGCCGACCTGCATTTACGTGACTCATAGAAAGGAAACGAGGGACCGATTCAGTCGGAAACTTTGCATTACACAATGAATGTTTTTACATATGCTGAGTTAGCAGATATTTATTTAATTTACGCCGCAACTTGGAAATCTTTCAATGCTACGAGGGACTCTTTATCATCGGCGATTTCCAAATCGTCATTTTTCCAAAAGACGAACGCTAACTGCAGTGCATAAAATGATCTGCGACACAGGTTCTCTTAATTTACGATTTGAAGGTTTCTTTAAAGTGTTGAGCTCTGATTTTAATTTCTCATCTTTTCAAGAGCAATGACAAGTGATTTCGTCATTTAAAGAATGGAAATGCAAACGCTCAAAGTTGGATTGAGTTACGTATTTGATCAACAAAACCAAATTTGAATAAAGCATAATAATGTCATTGAGTTCAATATTTTGAAGTTGACCCCTAAATACATTTTGAATCCTAACCAGATAATGTTGAATGAAAACAAAACCGTATGGTTACATAGGTTGACATTTCAGTAGGATCGATATTCTTCCCTTACATCACATCATTTATAGTCGGGTAGGGCAAAGGATAGAGAGGGTCAACCTCGTGCCTGTTAAGTAAACAATCGCCGAGCGTATGAGATAGGGAATAACGTTGCAAAATTTTCCTCATGAACTTAACTTTAGAAACTAGCGAATAGCTGCAAATACAGAATCATCACATCATCCTCAAACGCTGGTACAAATATTTGCACTTATTCACTTCCTACTTCTATATACATTTAAAAAGTGTCTGCGAAAGAAGACAACCTTGTCTCACTCGTTGGTTAATATCTGCAACATTTTTCAGATTTAGCGGTTCTGACTGTGGCATTGAATTTTTTAGTCCGACTCCATTGATCCAACTCCTATCCTACACACGGATTGTGTAGAAAAAACAATGAATACATAGAGGGTATTTAGCAGCACTCCCATGTTCCAAATGAGCGTCTTAATGCAAGAAAAGGTAGAAGATGTAAAAATTTCAGGCCAAAAATTAATATTACTTTCACAATTATTTGTGAGTGCATTTGGATTGAGCCACGGAATTGGCGATATTTTGGACATCATATTCAAAACGTAATAGGCACAAGTACAACCTCAACCTCAAAACTGTGTGTTGCTTTGCACTGCATGGTAACAGGCAACTATATCACACTATAGTTGTTAGTTATTCGTCCCTGGTTTTATCTAAGCTAAGAATTTTATTTTCGTTTTTGACCATAAATACAATCATGTATTGACCTAAAGCAAAACTTCCGCATTTGCGCTTAGACTAATTACCACAATTTGCAAGCAACAAAGCGTTTTACAGCAAACGAGCTATCAAACCACAGGTCACCCTATAGGCCATAAGTAATAGATAACTAAAATACGAGATCATTAATTAGTATTCATAATATTGAATAGTTTAATCTTAAAATACAATAAATATATTTTTATCATGTATATACGAATAAAGAAACACGAAACACTTATCCTAGTCCCGCCTCTGCAGTGTGAAGGTAGCGTGTCTACCTCTCATTCAAGAGGTTCCGGGTTCGACACTCGGTTACAGTAAGTTACCCGGATGAAGATTTTTTCAGCTACTTTCCTCTATTCGAGAAGATGAATTTCGAGTAACTCTAAGAGCCATGGACTTGGAGCTCGTTTGAGCAGCATGTCACAAAAAAGAACTTATTGGATGCCCTAGAAGAGTGGAGACTTTAACCTAGATATTTAATGGTTTATGTAATGTGTGTTTGGTGACACCTTGAAACTAGAATGCAAAGAATATATTGTCCGCCTTTGATGTGTGAGGGTAGCGTGACTGCCTCGCATTCAAGAAGTCCCAAGTTTGAATCTCGGTTAGAGTGAATTAATTAGAATTTTTTCTGGTATTTTCCTGAGAAGATAAGTGACTAGCTTTTAAGCTTCAGGGACCCCCGGCTCATTTGACCCATTTCATTCATCATTTAAAGGACATTAAACTAAAAAAAAAAAAAAGAGAGAGAAAGAAAGAAAGAAAAGAAAAAAAAAGCAGAATCTACATGGTGTTTACTTTGCCAATTGTTTATCTGGATTTATAAAGTTCCTCAAACTTTCATTGTGAAACACATTTTTACAACTTTGATCTTTTCCTTGTTATTTGTAAATTGTGATGTGTAATATACATTGTAAGTATTGCGAAACGGAGACCTGAACTTGGCGATTTAACATTCCGCCTTCTTTAGCTGCCCGAGTTCTGCACTGATACCTCAAAATAATAATCAGGCATAGGAATTCTTAAGCATTTGGCCTCAAACAAAGAGTATAAACAGTCGCACCAAGAGCCACTGACGGTAGGTAAGCACGGCTGTTAAAGATAACTGCAAATGCTATCAGACTATGTGAGGGATCGGAGTTAGTTTGTAACCTCGATGTTCTTTCCTAAACTCCAGTAACAATTCATCATCTATGGATCTCGAGATCATTTGAGCCTCATTTTAGCAATTTCATTCACCGCCCGATGTCACCAGCCAAGTTAAAAGACGTTAAGCTAAAAAAGTTCATCTTTATTTCTTTTCATCGTAAATTTAGTGCTTATAAATTCCTATGCCTGCTAATAAGTGAATAATTAGCTGTGAAAATAATGATAATTAAATGACGCTTGTTTCGTGTATAAAAAAGTGACATATACGTATTGGTGAAGAGAAGGCAAGCTTCATTACTGAGAAGACAGCCAACAATAGTTTCAGAAGTGTAATATTCATTTGGCCTTTTTGAGGGCCGAAAAGACACTGATGTTACTACAGGGAATACGATATTTTCGTATTAAGATCCACGACTTTTATCACTGTTTGTTAACCTTTTATATTTCACCCCACCGAGCTTTGAACATAGTGCCACGTTGATCCACCATAGACATTTTTTTACATCAGGTATGTGCTGTACTTTGCATGCCTAAGACAAAAGTTAATGTATGGAATAAGAGATTATTTTTCAAATAATAACTAGCCAAGATTAGCATGTTTATATTTTTGGACAGTATCGACTTGGGTCGCTGCGTGTCCTTAAGGTAAGAGAGAGTGTAAATACATTTCAGCAATAATGTAATATATTCGCTTTATGCTAGTGCTTCAACCGACGAATGTCAAAAATGCAACAAACTATGTAGTCTAGCATTATACTTAAGAGATCCGAAAAGTTTGTATGTCCAAGTTTTATATAAATTTGTATTTTCTCCTTAAGGGGACTGGGAAGACTATGGCTTATCTGGTACAGTTCTAAAATCAGTGTGAAAAATTATTTTTATATGATTATACCTGATGCTACATCTTTGGAACATTTGGTGATAATGTGTGTCTAGATAATACGACAAAAAGGTTTTCTAAACAATTACCTACTGGATGAACAGTGATAGAATATTTATATTTTCAGGACTAATTTTTCTCAGAAACTACTTAAAAGTATAGGGCTGGAATTTTTACTTAACCTAATATAATGTCTTGCAAAATCATTTAAAACTTCAAAATAATATATAGGTAGATATATATTTAAAATTGCGAAAAAAGACAAAAAAAAGAAAAACAAAAAAGATTGAAAATTTTGGGCATACACGTAGCTTGATTATTACAAAACATTCACTGTTCCTTTTATGACACTTTGCACACCGTTTTTTGCAGATAAATACTTGGAATACTGGACATTTCTTTGAAATAGAATAGAGTTATTGGATGTGCCAGAAAATTCTATAAGTTGAGCACAATCGAAATTCGGCCTGAAGGAGATCTCGTAATTTCAGAGCTATGTTTTGCAAAGTGCCAACTGGTCGACCGACGACGAAAGATCTCTTCAAACTTTCTTAATCAATCCACATATAAGTAAGAACTAAACACTAAAATTCTAAAATCGTTGTTCTTAATTGTCTTAGATCTTAAATAAGATTCCTACTACTTTCATTGTAGCAATACGTCATCCAAATTCGAACTTTTAACTAAGAGCCTTGACTTCAAAGTTATAAATTGTTTGTATTTTATTAAACACATTGTAACCATAGTGCTATGTACTGTAAAAGAAAACAAAAGAAAACCTACACATTTACAATTTAGTTTAGTTAACTCAAATTTGAAAACGCAAAGTTTGAAGAACTAGTACACGTAAGTTACAATTAATATTCCTACAAGTATTAGTTTTTCATTAAATTCATATGATAATTTAATAAAGCCAACTATTTGGTGGAAATCCAATTATTTATGAGCATTAATTTTGAGTTTTTAATCATCCCGAAATTTATATTTTTAATTCTCCAAGGATATGGAAACATTTCCCATGATATTGTTTTATAGACATATTCCGGTGCACCCACTTGTACCAATCTTAATAATGAGTGAGACGGGCGATTTTCCTATTCTCTCTCTCTCTCTCTCTCTCTCTTTCTCTTATGGGTCAGTTTGGGTAGCTCTGTTGGCTAGATCGCGGGTTGAAATCCGGCCCAGACCGATTTTGTTCTTTTAAAACTGTGCTTAAAAGCGACAGCCTCATGTCAGTAGATTTACTGACATGTAAAAGAAATTCTGCGGGACGAAATTCCGGTACACTGGTGGAGCTGATATGCTCCTGTCATTAACTAACAAACAACTTTAATTCTCTCTGACGAATGTAAATTGAAATAGTTATCTAAAATGTTAGGGCTTAATCTTTTCATACTAAAATATCGTTCCGTATCAATGTGTTTTAAAAATATTATTTTTCACAAGTATGAATAGTTTCAACTTTGTTTCTGAAAAAAGCACATATGTTTATAAAAGTATCAAGATCTTGATTGAAATACAGCTTTAGAAGCATGCTTGCACAGGTTCTCATTATCTGCATATTATGTAGTCTCCTAGCTGACTAGCAAGGTCCTTTAAGTTTGAAATCAGAGAGAATCATTTAATGTACCCCCAAATTTTCCCAATATACAGATACTAAAAAGCTGCAGCAAACCAAATTTAAAAATACTTAGTTTCCATTTATATATGTTACTATAAATGTTTGTATTCCCTATATGAAATTTAAGCAACCAATAATTACTTCTCTTAACCAGGAAGAACTGCACATTCCATCTTCTTCAAAAATGCAAAACGTTAAATTGAGCCACATTGCACTTCCCAGTCCCCTTAATTTCTCAACAAATTTAGATATTTAATACCAAATAGCTTATAGTAGAAGTAATTAAAACCAGCTTATGAAAACTCCGAAATAAACACTAAATGTTTTACACAGTATAAACATATATTTAGTATTGATGAGAATATTTTTATCGCTGAATAAGCTAGACCAAGATTCAAGAGAGCATATTACATTAAAATGTTCATAATGTTTTTGTGTTTGTCATTTCCTACAAAGTTCCTTTACTTGTGCAGTGTACCTTTTCTAATAAACTATTCATCAATAATTTGAAAATGTTGTGTTTTGATATTAAATAACCTAAGCGATTTAGACTTAACTTGTAAAGTTGTTGTTTTTCAGTTATTGTGTTTAAATTTGTAAGTATTCTTTTGAGCTTAATGTAACCAATGCTTCTTTATTTTTAAGAAAAAAGTATCTCGGCTTAAAAAGCAAGCGAACCTTACGTTCCCTACCGACAATATTGCTTCTTTCTGTTATCCGTCGTCCTCTGTGGTCTAGGGGTAACACGCAATCCTCTGATCGCGGGTTCAAATCCGGCGGAGGGCGATGGATTTTTTTGGGCGTAAAAAACCTTAGTGGATTCTTTAGGAAGCGAAGTAAAGCCGTTGGTCTCGTGTGGTATATTTACGGGACGTAAAAGAACTTCAAGCCTTGGTGGTTCGTGGCACAGGGGGTCGTAGGTTCGAGTCTCGCCCTGGGCATGGGTGTTGTGTATTTGCCATAAAACAGAAAACTGAAAACAAAGGGAATTTAGGGGAAAAAGAAAAAAAGAGGAATAAGGAAAAGGAATAGAGCGCTGGAGTCCTGACCAGAATCCGGAACTGTAATAATAATAATAATAATTAATAATAGCTGATAAAGACGCCTTTGAGCAAAATTAAGGGGTCTTTCACGCCCGGTATAGAATGGGACACTAAGGACCATAGTAGTTTAAGGTCGTTCAAAAATAACACTAAGTTTTTTTCTTTAATCCACCAAACAACCTTCGTTTCGCCAGCTTATTTTGAAGCAATTATGTGAAATGCAAGATTTGGGTCTTTACTCTTTTTAGAAAAAAAAAATACCGTTTTCTGTCGTTTCGCCTGTCATTCATTGCACAACTTCTTGTGAAGGAACCCTAAACTGTCAGAAATTGGTGCGATAATAGACACTTCAGGACCGACAGTCAGATTGACAGCCGGAATTTGAATCACGGATCTCTCAGTTTCTAGCCGGTCGCTCTAACGACTGAGTTACCATTAAAATTCAAAACTGTCTGGCATGCTTGCGGATAAACCACAAGGTGATCTCAAATATTTTTAGATGACATATCCCAATGACAACCTACAACATCGTAAGTACCTTATAAGTCCTACGCTTTATAGTATAGTCAACTATTATGTTAATTAGTATCAATTTAATTGTTTCTCACACAAGCCGTGTATAGTACAGAAGTTGGATAGGTAGAGGTTAGGTTGAAAAATTCAATGGTATTGAGTTTTTCAGTCTCATTCTTCCTATCCAACTCCTGTTCTACACACGGCTTGTGTGGAGTAAATAAACGTCAGGACAATTTTTTCCACGTCACACATCCTTTATAATACTTGGTTACACTAACCTCAAAACCTTTATCTAAAACAGTCGTCACCAACTAGTTTGATTTTGTGCTACAGCAAAAAGACTTACTCCGTGTTTGTAGTGGATAAATACGTAATAGCAGTGTTTTTCTTCCTTGTACTGTGCGTCTGCGTCACTTTAAAATATCAGGAACAGAAATCAATCCAACGCTCAGGCCATCGACTCTTAAGCTTATGCCTACCTAAGAGAATCTTTCTTATTCACAGGACCTAACAAGGCCCTCCTTCTCCAAGATAGGTCCAGTTTGCGTATCGAAATCGAACTCGATACGTATTGAATTTAACAGGGAAACCCGTATCCTATTCAGCACGAAGTGAGTATTCAAGACGATTTCTGTTCCTCAATATAACTTGTAACAGTGTCTCCTACATTTAACGCCTGTTGCTTAGCAAACTACAAACTAAGGCTTGTAATTTGTAAACTATTTCTGTTATGTAATGATTTCAAGAAAGCACAATCATAAGTTAAACGATTGATATTTTAGTCAATCCTATTTTATTTTACATTGCTTTAACAATTCAGCCATATCACGAATGGTTCGATAAGGTACCTCGTTTACATATGTGGTGGACAGAAGTCTTTTAAGGGCTCATCCCCGTTCCATAAAACCTTCGCTTAATGCCAAGAAAACGGTGTTAGAGGGCCGTCCAGTCTAGCTGCACCCCCACTGTTGTCGGACAGGAAATTGCAGCTAGCCTTCTAAGGTCATTTAGCTCCGCCTCAGGCAGATGGGGTTAGGGGTGCTGCCCAGTATACTAATTGTACTAACTGTGGATAGATGGCAGCGCAATCACAATTACTGTCTATTTTAAGTTTTGTTTTAGATTGAAGGAGGAACTTTGTGTCGTGGTATGAAATATCCAAACCAGTATTTACCTTGGTCACTGAGGAGAAGCCACGAAAATATCCAAGTCAAATTGGTCGGCCCATGATATTTGAACACAGTAGACCACCTCAATGTGGGCCACAGATGTTACTGTCTGAACTATACCGCTCGGTTAAAACGTAGACTCAGAAATTCTACGCCAGATTGGGCGAACATGAGAACGCACTTGTCAGATCCCTGGAGGGGTACTTACCCACTGAACGCCGATATAAGCGGTTTCGAATTCCCCGCATGGCTTGCGGGCACCCCCAGCAACAACGGCTTCAAACCAGCCAACAGCAAATTAGCTGAACACAGTACTCCCCTCTCCCAACATTGGGAGTGGTCAATCAAAATTCTCCAACAAAAACATAATATAATCAACTCAAACACCGGTGGAGCAGAGGAAAAGGATGCTGGGCCTAAAAAGACCCCCCCCTCAACATCATTACCCGAAACCTCACAAATATTACCAAACCTAAACCATCCTCCCCATTCCTGTGGTTAAGCCCTTACCAGGGTAGGTACACAGAAGCTACACCTAGGCTCACCACGAGCCTACCAGATCACGAACGGACGGACAGACGATAGATGAATATAAACATATTAGTGAAATGCGCTTCCGTTAAAATCAAATAACTAATATTTATACAAATTAATTTAAAAGCCCATTTGTGATAAATGGCTGAGAGAAAACATCAAACATTGACTTCCTGCCAAATAAAAACTTAGGGAATCACATTCATGTAAGAAAGAAGCGCACTTCATGCATTTTCTTTCCAAATTGGTTAGTTTCATCGTACACTAGCTGATACCCGGCCGTAATCTGTAACTTGACGGTTTAACATTAGGTTGCACTTGTCCAACAACCATGCGTTTCTTTGGACGCGTTTAGAAAGTAGTAGTATTTATTAAGTTTATAATAATACAATATTTGGTCACACCGTATATGCTGTCTAAAAATACTTGAATTTAAAATATTGCTTACATCTCTATTTTATATATCTTTACAACATTGGAAATACACAGAGACGTACACCTCGCGCGCTATCCACAACACAACCACAGAACAATAAAAAGAACAATCTGATATCACACACACACACACACACACACACACATACACACACGCTTGCGCTCACAATTACACCCACTTACCACTCTCAACTACACCATGTGTTCACACATATAGATTACACAAGCACCAAATGATGATTCAATATTTACAGAAATATTTTCTCACTTAGTGCACTACTTCCATTAAATATGTACCCAGGCTCTGCCAGTTTTGGGTGTTTAGAATCAAATCCCAACGCTATCCTTAATCTGTTTGAAGCTAAAAATACTTCCAACATATTTTTTCCTAACATCCTCCAGTCTACACGCAACCTGCCAAAATATCCAGTCTTCCTGATACCCACATAATGGGCAAATCCTCCTACCAGTTTCATTAACTACCTCACGAATTTTCCACCCCCCTAACCTGAACCACGCTATTCCCGACTTTGTTTCATGCCCAATTCTAAAGTATATGTTTCTTTACCCCACCCAATTTTTATTTCATTTTGTCCAATGTGCATTCAGACTATATTTCCTGTCTGATTTAGAAAACATTACACAACACACTTGTGTTATATGGGTCCATAGTTCATCGGCTGTTTTCTTGTTGGCCAGATTCATACATACACTTTCTGATATTAGAAATCCCTGAAATATAAGGAATGTATGCAGGATCAGTGAATTTAACGACTCCAAATATAAAATCTCTCACTGGCATTCTATCATGTGCATCTATGATTTAGAGTTCGGACCGGGGTTCACGAAATTTCCGGATTGAAGTTTGGTGTACACAAGAGTATAACTATGACGTTATGGAGTAGGCGTGGTGTCTATAGCCCGTTTCGAAACTTGTTGCACTATCTAGCATTGCTCACTTCCTGGCTTCGTTCAGTTCATGCTGGATGAGAGCACAGATTGAAAAATGTCGAAAATGCAAAATTATAGGCGCTTGACACTGAACAAACTGGCAGATGATTCAAACATATTTTGAGTGATAGTAGGAGAGAGCCTTTTCTTCCGATACAGCAATGATGTATGTTGTAATTCAGTGCAATGAATTCTGAGTGAATTTTGTTGATTTATGTTCCTTGCCTTTTCAAAGCTCTGCATATAGTGTCACCTGCTGTTATAAATTCAAGAAACTTGCTTGGAACAGAGAGATACTGGCCTCCTGGTGTACTCTTAAGTATATCACTCTTTCCTTGAAAAGGGGCAGAGGCTGCTCTACAGCCTGTTTTTATGAACCGTTAAGTTGCCAACATATAATTACTTATATATATATATATATATATATATATATATATATATATACTATTATGCATGCAGCCAGGATGTGACAATATTAATATCCTGAATTTTTGTATCAAGTTTTACACTTTTATTTGCAAAAAAAAAAAAAAAAAGTTTTTATTCACAAATCATATTATGAAATCATTTTAATGTAGTACTTTATTAATTGGAACCATTCATATAATGTTAACACATGTAATGAGCTACTTTTGGAACAGATTATACCTCAACGTGTGCATGTTTACCCTACAAACCCCTCCCAATAAGCTCTCTTTATACCGCTGATTTCTCTGTGTCCGTAACTCCCTGTGCTTTGGAACCCTACCTAAGATTAGTGTCTTTCGTTAGTAGAATTTCGTTTTGTGTAATAGCGTGGAGCATACTTATTTGGGTATTTGTACATACGAGGGCCTTTTTCTTCAACCTCCGATAAATAAAAGGCAAGTTCATAGAAAACAATTATTTTATTACTAAAAGTTTTGTACAGTTATGATTAATCTTCAACATAATCACCGAAAAGATTGAGATATTTATCGTACCTGTACACAAGCTTTGCAATACCCGCTTCAAAAAATGTTGCCGCTAATAATTCCAAATGAGCATTGATGTTGTTTTGAAGATCTTCGTTGGTTTGAAAGTGCTGCCCTCCTAGCCACGTCTTTAGTTCAGGGAAAAGGTGAAAGTCGCTGGGTGCCAGATCAGGACTGTACAGCGGATGATCCAAAATTTCCCATTGAAATTGTTCAAGAAGCCGAAGAGTTGTGCCAGCAGTGTGAGAACGAGCGTTGTCATGGATCAACACAATTCCTGAAGTCAGCATTCCTCTTCATTTGTTTTGAATAGCTCTCCGCAAACGTCGTAAAGTACGAAGATCTTCAAAACAACGTCAATGCTCTTTTGGAATCATTGGCGGCAACCTTTTTTGAAGCGGATATTGCAAAGCTTGTACACAGGTACGATAAATGTTTCAATATTTTCGGTGATTATGTTGAGAAGTAACCATAAGTGTACAAAACTTTTAGTAATAAAATAATTGTTTTCTATGAACTCGTCTTCTATTTATAGCCTATCGGAGGTTGAAAAAAAACGGCCCTCGTATTTACTTTAGCTGTACATATGTACATTGCCCGTATGATGTGGTACAGGAATTTCAATGGTATTCTTAGTCGTATTATTTGCCTGGACAACAGAACTATGTGTAGCTATAGAGAATCCATTTGCGTATCTTAACTGCAGAGAAGAAGTAAAGTTGGGTTTGGTATCCATCGCTGATATAATAAAAAATATGGACAAAAAGGAATTCGGAGCCCGAGTCGAATTCGACACAATATTTACCTTTTAAAACACGAAAACACAATATTTATCTTTTAAAACACGCAACTATGTAATAAAATAAAGGCAAAATCCAAAATCTTAACATGCAACGTGATGTTATTCCATTCTTACGAAAATCTATGTTAATATGCTGCTGTTTATAACTCCACGGTTTCTTGTTGAATTGTTTTGAGTTTTTTATATCAATAGACCATAAATGATCATAAGAAGACAAACAAGATAGCGGAGAAGGTGATATTTAATATAGTCCAGTTCGAAATGTTGTTAATTTTTCAACCATGCTGTTATTGTGCTTTTATATAATGGCTGTTGTAATTATTTTACTGTGTTATTTCTGTGAAAATCTGTGTTTCTTTTATTAACAATATTTGAACTATTACGATACTCACCGAGAAAGATATAGATAATCCTGTGAGCTTTTGTAGGTATTGCATGAAGTTAAATAATTAACCCTGTGAAATAGGACAGGATTTCAAATTCCAAGTTAGACAGTAATTTTTGCCTTTTATATGTGTCAAGTTTGGTCGAAATTGGTGGAACAATTAAACATTTTACTAATTAAATCATTTTTTCCAAAACTATAAAGTTTTATCTAACATTTTAATACAAAATTAAATAAAAATTAAAAATTAAAATAAAACAAGAATTAAATTTTAACATCCTTAAAATAATAACAAATTCTAAATTCATATAATCCTAATATAAAAACCTTGTAGAAGTCTATAAATTCAATATCATACATAAAGACAGAAAAAAACTTCTTTTATACACATGCTTACGTTTAGAACGTCTTGTTAGTATAGTCAGGGCCTTGCGTTGAGTCTGGATTTAGTTTGGCTTCAGTGGTTAGCATGGCTCGTTAGCGCTCTCAGAAGCGTGTTCAGAGGTTTACCAGTAGGTTTGTGGTTGAGAGATTAATCACTATTCACGGGTTTGTATCTGCAGTCGCCTGCACTAGCATCTGTAGTTTCGTATCAAGAAAGTAAAACAACTCTTCACGTTTTCCAGTGTTTTCTATTTGTGCCATATACTTTTTCATACCAGTTAGTGAATGTATTGTATCTCGCCCAAAAAATTTTTATCGGGATTTCACCAGAAATGTAATATGCTTTAACCCGCTGAATAAAAGCAATAAATAAAGCATTAATTTTAGACAAAGGCCCGTGTAAGCATCTGTGTGTGGGATCAGCATAAATAAAACACGAAAAATTAAATAAACAGGTGCCTTAATACCCTTTATAGTATCTATTGACACAATTAGAAATATTATCCGATCCGGTGCATTAGCAATTCGATTAGCCACCAGCATAACTGCAGGTCATCTTTTAATAATACTTTTAGGAAATACTGGTAGAACAATAACAATATATATTTTACCCTTATATACCAAGCTTATTCTAAAAGCCAATACCCATAGTGAAGCTTTCATATTGTACAAAGTTGGATATCTATTTTTGACACTTGCTCCACTGTTTTTGATGATGATAGCCTGGTCTCGTTTAAAAAAGTTTCATTGTCATCCTCAAGTAGGTTTCCACACCAAGCTTAGTGTTTTAACTTCAATACTTTCCAAAGATGCGACACAAGATTTTCAAGAAAATCCCCAGCAAAAACAACCTTTCACATAGAATAATTTTCGAACTGTTTTTATATTCTCAAAGATAACATTAACAATGTTGACCAATATATCATGTATTAAAGATAATTAATTTTAAAATAAAAAGTATATCTTAAATTTTCTTTGAATATGTTTTTATTTTATTTTTCATTCAGAAGGCACTTTCTTTAATCTTATACACAAGAAATATACATTTGTTTAAAACACGCAATTTATTCCAAATAAGCTTTTTAGGATGTAAGTTATTCCCGAGACATCCCTTATTTAATTGCTAAAATTTTTCAATGCGTTGTGATTGTTTTAAAGGCCTGTCGATACTTAGTTATTTCTAGCGATTGCATAGAAAGAGTCTCGCAGTCCAGGCTAATCTATTTGAACATAAATATGTGATGTGTGATACAACTTAATCTCGATTAAAATGAAGTAGATCACAAAATAAACGTTCTTATAAACTGCTTGCACACTCTGTAATAAACGCTAGAGGTAGAGTCATATGAATGTAACATCAGAGTTTTACTTTCCCTACTGCGTATAGTAAAGTAAGTAGGGAAAATATTATATTCAACACAAAATTGTGATTTCGCTGGAACTACACGTTTTGAAACCTTTGATTCAAAATACATTTTGAAATAGGTCAATAGGTTGTGAACATCTTAACTAATATTTTGGTTAAATATCAAACTTGGTATTTAAATTTAGCATCATCCAAAAATCCGACATTTTTTAAGAAAATGCAAAAATTATCGAAATATTTTGATTTTCTTAAAAATATTTTAACGATTAACTGAAGTCCTCTTCTTTCTAGGTGACTTTTGCATAACTGGTAAACATAAGAGATAGACAAAACCTTACTACGCAAAAAAGCAGAACTCGTTAAAGCACGCAGTTTATGTAAAATACCGTTTTTATTTTGCTTTTTTTTTTTTTTTTTTTTTTTTGAGTTAACCATTTCAGATATTCGTTGTTATTGGTTTAAATATTAAAATTCTAATACTTTCCTCGAATGGGACGTGTTATTCTGTTTCTTACTCCTGGTCAAATAAAACGAACGGAATTTCAAAGTGATCAGTTATCAACTAGCTCTTAAAAGTTTTGACTGTCGCTTAAGCCTAGTATATTCTCTTAATCTTTGTATCTACCAAAAAATTTTGTACCGTTGTTTTGTACATCAATCCTTGAACCTCGAGGAGTAAATGCCATGAGCTTTCTTTTAACTTATAGAACTAAGTGAGTGGGACTTTTTACAATGAAAACATAATAAAATTATGTTTACTTAATTGATAATGTATTAAATATTTTCTTTTATTTTAATAATAACTATATTCGGCGTTAAAGGATGATTTTCTTTATCTTAAATTTTCTGTAAAATTCTTCATAGCATAGACTCAAAGTAGGATCTTCCCTTAACAATTTAAATACATGATGCGCCTCGTGTAAAATATTACATGAATATATTTTACAATTATTCACTAAATTCATCCTGTCTACTCCTCCTATCTGCGATAGGATAACGAATGTTCAGAAATGTTAAAATGTTTGTCATACCTACAACCAAATCATGAGGTACAAAGTTGAAAATGAACATCGTTGACCCTGGACTGGCATGATGCTTTTTCTGAGAATTATGTTATCGCTCGAAGCTAGTGGTTGTTTTTCTCTCTTCTCCTCTACAAACTTTGCAACCGTTCATTCAAGAGAGACAAGGATGACCTCAGGAAACATTTTCCCATACACGTTATGACAGTCATTTACAGTTCAACTGTTACCATTGACGGAGAAGACAAGGGCAGTGCTAATACGTGGCATAATCCGTAATAAAAACATTTATCCATGGTTTGCCTGACTCCGTGAAATAAATAAATAAAGGAACATCCTTTATTTTTTAAGAATGGGTAGAGAAGATCAAGAGAATTTAACGCATAATATATGTTATTACTTTCTCTACTATGTATAAATAGGGGTAATACTGTATTCCAGCCAGATTTTCGATTTTGAGAATTTAAAGGATTTTTTGAAGCCATCTGAACGTATTTTAGAAGCAGATGTGTATGATACGTGCGTGTGTGTGTGTTTGTGTGTGTTTTAACAATATAATTAAAAAATTAAATGTCGGATAAGCACCAAGGTTGGTATTTAAATTGGGGTCTTCCAAGGATGAGATACGTAGGTTTTCAAAAAAAATCCTCCACCACATAATACCGTTTACATGGATCATTTTTCGAAATTGTTTATTTTTTAAAAATGAATAACGATTCGGCTTAAAATACAGTATAGTAAATATATTTACATAAAAAATAAAAGGCCTTACTTCACCTGTAATGTAAACAAAAGCAACAGGTTGTAATGGCTATGATTTGTTGCTAAACGTTTTACTGCTTATCTCCATCACAAAATAGTTCCTCTTAAATTGCCGAGTGAGCACAGAAATACCATACTACGAACATTGGTTGTATGAAAGATTAAGGAACAAAATTTACTGGTAATTTAATCATTATTTCTTTATGTAACAATGTGTATCCATTATGCAGTTTGTTTCTAACGGTTGCTTCTCGTAAGCAAGTAATGGCGGAAACATGTAATACCAGTGTGGTGGAACATAAGCAAGAAAAGAATAATTCCTAGTGTACATAATAAGTTTTTTGAAAAGCACCTTACTTTTTCATTAAACAATGTTCTTAGCTTAACGTTAAAATTTACTATTGTTTCCAAAAGCAGCAAACGTGTGCAAAACTTTTAAATTAGCCTAGGTGCG
The DNA here is from genome assembly GCA_030762935.1 of Hymenopus coronatus. Classification (NCBI taxonomy): domain Eukaryota; kingdom Metazoa; phylum Arthropoda; class Insecta; order Mantodea; family Hymenopodidae; genus Hymenopus; species Hymenopus coronatus. The sequence goes on from CM060882.1 coordinate 60,229,928, forward strand.
ACATCTTGTGTCAGCAGTTTTACAAATGACGCAGAAAATGCAGTGAATGTGTGTCACACTTGTTCGGGAAGAGCAAAACACAGTGAGACTTAAAGGGAATGAACATTGTCGTTGATTATCAATCTCTGTGATGATTCAGACAGTTCCATAGCAACTGCAGCAAATTACTCGTATCTTGAAGGAGTGGGACCAGTTCCATTTTCAGATTACCTCTACTGGGTAAGTCGTTGCAATATGGCATTATATTAAAGAAATGTGCAGTGTGTGGTTGTGCATATGAGTGTGCTCAAATTAGCCAACAAAAAAAAATACAATTGAATATATAACGGCTCGCCTACTTGTTTTATTTATTGTGTATTTAATAGAGTTAATCATCTCTGAACAGTGAAAGGTAACTAAATCGTTTCCTGCCAAACGTAGGTACGCGGTTTTACAATTGTACGGCAGATGAACCAGCTTAGCACCACGTAGTGTGAGCTCTTGCATTCGCGGAAGAATACATTATGATTTGTTTACATCGTCAGTGAAATAAGGGTGGAAAGGTGATAGGTATTTTGAATTTTCTGGGAATAGCTTGAAAAGGATATATAATCTTGCACAACTGGTAAATGTTAAAGGATAGACGAAAATAAACTAAGTAAAAATGTAGATCCATTTAAAATGCAAAATTTATTTCAAATACATATTTTTGTGGCATTAGCTAATTCCAGTCCTGTCGATTTTCAGATTTTCTGCTGATTGAATGGTAAGAGTGGAGTTGTAATGCCAGAGCATATCGTCCATTTTTATACATTTGGTATTCCTTTTGTATCTATAATGAAATATGAAATGTACCTATTTCTGCAAGGAATTATTTCAAGTAAATTGAAATATGTAGAAAATAAGATTTCCTAAAACTACTTTGTAGGTTATTCAGTAATAAACGAGATAAGATAGAGTAAGTTATATGAGAGTAATATGGGTATTCATTGTTCTTCAAGGATTCCTTTTTCCAGTTTGTGACATCACAAAGAGATGGATTTTGACAAAAAAATGACTGTCGCTTCAGCTTACCATATTATTTGTATAGCTACAAAGGTTATGCAAAAGTCGTCCAGAATGAAGAGGTCTTCAGAGGCTATTCCCAGAAATTGAAGGTTTTATTTGCCATGCAAATATCTTTAATCAAAATCGCTAGACACTTTTTAAGAACATCAAAATTTTCAAAAAATGTCCAATGTAAAGGGTAGTTTGGGGTGAGTTTTTTTTATTAAAAATGTTCGTGTCGCATCCTTGGAAGCTTCCAAACTTAAAAACCTAATTTTCGGTATTTTCGCCTTTTTAGCTATGCTACCCACAAACACTCACAGACATACCCACGGACATTTTTTTAAAAATCATTTGGGGGGGGGGTCAGAAGGTTTCAAAATATGTATTTCCGATGAAACCTCGGGATCGACTTTTTGGGTAAAATACAATAAGTACTTCCTCTATACACTATGTACATAGTACGTCTAGAGAAAGTAGAAAGGTATAATTCAAAGTGAGAAAACAAGTTGCAGAAGAAAAGAAAAAAATTGACAACAAGCATGTATAAAATTCAAAATTATATTGTAGGAAAAAGAAGTACAGAGTCAAAATATTTTAAATTAATTGAGATTCAATAGTAAAAATCGAATGTGCTATATTCACACAGCTTTGTCTACCTATGCTGTAACAAAGTATTCTTAAAGCTCATTCCTCTATCTGCTTATTAAAATAAACCAACAGATATTGGTTTATTACGATATTATTTCCTTTTACGAGAGGAGTAAGGCAATACAAAATACTAAATCGACAAATAAATGCTTGAAAAGTCGGTCGTCATGTGATAGTACAAAAATGCCGTTTTTGCTTGACCAGCAGAATGAAAAACGAATAACGATTTTCCATTTGAGAAATATATGCCAAAATTGAAGCCAATAACACAGAATATCTCGGAATTGGTTAAGTCCACAAAACAAATGCATTAGAAATAAACAGTGTGGTTTTATGAGGTATACACTTTTGTGTGGCAAGCTTTTATCTATCTCTTACGGATTACCAGTTACACAAATGTCAGCCAGAATGAAGAGCACATCAAATGCTATTCCCAGAAAATACAACATATACATTATACTGTCATAAAATATCTTAAGCATATAATATTTAAATAAAATCGTTCGTCAGTTTTGAGAAAGTCAAACATTTTCGAAAAAGTCCATCTAAAGGATAGTAAGGGAAGTAGGATTCTATTGGTGTCGCTCTCTTGTGAGCCTAAATATTAATTTTGGTATTTAACGAACTTTTAGGTTTTAAGTTTTTCTGTTCACCTCACATATACACACATATTTTTTAATTCATGGCACCCTAAAGCATATTTTTTTTTTTTTTTTTGTGAAATCTTGACCTATAATGTTTGGGAGGAATGTAGGTGCGTAATACATGGTAGAGAAAGTATAAATGGAAAGAATTTTTTAGGCGTTTCTTTAAATTCTTAGAAGAAACATTTTGAGAATCTTTTTTCAGGAAAATAGGAAGGAGTTTTTGTTTGGGAATTATGTTATGGAAACTGAAGTCACTAACTTTAGTTACTGAACACAGGACTGGTGGAAATTGTGACTGAAAACTTAGGAATGGTAAGTCTTGTGGGATGCACGACGTTGATCCTGCACTTATAAAGCAGGGGACAAATTGTGGTCATTTTTGGAAAACTGTCTTTACGGAGAAGAGCCACCTAATTAATGAAAACACGGCTTATATCAGTGATTCACAAAAAGGAAGGGAAAATAATTATAGAAGTATTGCAATAGTTAATATAGTCAGTAAATTAATAGACAACTTTTGAACTACTTACTTGAAGAAGCATATAAAGAAGAAAGGATGAAGATTATGCAGGTTTTTGAGCTTGGAGATTAACAGCTGATCACATTTTTGTGTGAAACAGTTATTGGGGGAAAAATACGCTAAAGGGCATCAACACATTTTTGTTGGTTAGAAAAAGCTATGATTTCGTGCCACTAGATAAATATATTATTAAAATATAAATTTAAATTAATCTTAGCTTAACTGCCATAGGTAAATTATATTAGAATGCAATCTCTAGGATCAATTTCACTTAGAAAAAATTCTAGTTACAAAAGGTTTACATCAAGGGTGTAGTGTATTCCTAACTTTAAGACATATATTTAATATATACTCATATATGTATAATTAGAAAAGTTTAGAACATATAATAAATGGGATAAAATATATTTTGAGAAAACTATTAATGGTTTGTGGTTAGAAATTTAAAGATTTGATTTCGGAGGATGGAATAGGCTGTATAAATGGAGGTGAGGAATGTGAATATTTGGGGGTAGAAAGTAACTCGATCTATAGTCAGGAAAGTGAAATAAAGTATAGAATCCAGAAAAATATTGACAATATCTATGTTAAATAGTGTTTTGTGAGAAACAAGATTACTGGGACAGACTTTAGAATGGATTCTTCCAGGAAGAGGAAAGAGGAGTAGACCAAGAAAATCCTGGTTGGACACATAAGAAGTGCTATGAAGGAGAACGTTTTGGAGATGTTGGATTGGAAAGCAGGAGAAGAATGGAGTCAAAAGATAAAAGTATAAACGCTGGATTTAACAGGATGTGACACTAATTATAACCCTATTGATTAAATAAATAAATTTGTTCATAAATCAAACACATAGGTTACCCCTTATGTATTTTCAGTCCATAATAAGCATAACCTAGGACATTATTTGTTGCTTTATTAAAACGTTCAGTGGTTTGCTTGTTTAGCCCCAGAAAATTTTAATTTCAGTTTTTCAAAATATTTCATTACAGGTGTCTTGCTCACAGAGAAAAGGAGAAGAAGAGGGACTCTCGGAGACGGGACGAAGCGTAATAGTGAGATAAATGGGGAATAGAATAATAATTAGAAATGGCTAAATATATTTTCTAATTAGACAATAGATCTTCAAAAGTTTATTATTTCATTATGTATAAAATATTCTAACAAAACATTTCCAAATGACGCATTGGAGTGTTCATATTATTGACTAGTTATCCAAAGATTCTTTTCGGAAAACCCTGGATGACATTATTAATGAAGCAGCGCTCAGTCTTGCATGCAATTTATGTTGCCACAAATGGGCCAAACGAAGAAGTTAATGAGCGGTGTAAGCGAAGGGCCGTGTTTAATGAGATGGTATTTAACAAGTAGGGCACTCCATGAAGGCACAGCTTCCACGACCTTGGGTAACTTCGATCTGGAGAACAAAGGAAGCCCCGCTGCCGTTGCTACCGCCAACACAGATCTGCGACAGGTTAACCTGCTTCTTCAGTCTGCGCGTTATTTGGTTCAACAATGAAACTGCTAGATAAGCTTATAAACTCGTACTTGCAAGCTTGTTTGTTGGGCATAAGGCTCTATGTTTCAAAACAAAAAGCTCATCTAGCTCGTCTCCGCGGTGTGGGGGTAGCGTATGTGAAGATGTTCGTAGTTCGAATCTTGGTAAGGATAAGTTATTTATTTTACTTTCTCTATACGTACTATGTACATTGCGTGTAGAGAAGGTATTGCATTGAACCCAAAAATTCGATACCGAGATTTCACCGGAAATATATGTTTTGAGAACCCCTGAATCCAAAAAAGGCGTTTTTAGAAACATGTCCGTTTGTGTGTAGGTGTGTGTGTCTGTGTGTCTATGGGCATCATAGCTCAAAAACGAAAAGACTGTTAAAAACCAAACTTGGTATTTAAGTTTAGTATCTTCCAAGGATGCAACACGAAGATTTTCAAGAAAATCCCCCACCCCAAACTACCCTTTACATGGAACTTTTTTCTAAAATTTTGATTTTCTAAAAAATGACACTAACGATTTTGAGTAAAATCCCGTATATTACTGACAATTACATATCAAATAAAATGTATACCTTGAATTTTCTGGGAATAGCCTCTGAAGACCTCTTTATTCTGGATGAATTTTGCCAAATTTTGCTTAACTGCTAAACGGTAAGAGATAGACAAAAGCTTACTACACAGAAAATGTAGAGCACGTTAAAACACACAATTTATGTTATCAAATTTTTTTCGTGGAGTTGATCGTTTTTTAGTTATTCATTGTTTTTGATTTCACCTTTCAAAAACTTATATTTTCTCATACAGGGATTTGTCAATTCCTGTCCATGCAAACAAAGGAACTTCCGTCACATAGCAACCAGCCTTTGACTATCACTTTAACCTATGGTACTCCGTTATTTCAGTTCTACTTAAAAGGAAGCAAGTAATAAGACTATTTCTGACATGTTTTTCTGGATTAGCATGAAGTAAATAGAAGCATAAGCTTTTTAACAATACTTTGGAGCAGGGGTTTAGAGAAAGTCGTGTGAATGGAACACATCAGATTTTTTTATGGACGGTTTCCCCTTATCCTTATACACGAATATCGGGTAACGTTTAAGCTCTAAGAGCTCCGGGCTCATTTTGGCATCATTTTACTTATACTATCCATCGCCCAATATGGACTATGGGGTTAAAGTACGTTATACTAAAATGGATACATTGCGTAACTCCACTATTCAGGTCACAATTTGTAGGAAAGCCGGTTTCGCAGGAATATAGTATACAGAATGTTCCTGAACTTCTTCACTTTATGCGCATGGCACATCGGTAACGTGGACTAAATTTTGCAGGTGTTTGTATGTCATATATTGAATTACGAGATATAGGCTGTTCAAGGTAGCGGTGTGCATTTGTCAAAAAGATTTGTGATGATTGGTATCTTTATCAAATTTAATTATGTGGTACTGAATACAGTGCAATTGTTTGTTACGAAAAAAATTCAAGAATAGTTTTAAAGTAAACTAAAACAGCAGACTTTTATGGCAAAACAAGCCTTCTATTTCATTTCCTTAATACAGCTGATACATGCTTGCTAGTAAACTAAAAATGAGGTATACATTTCTTGTTGAACCTTCCGTCTCCTCTCCGTTTGCATTTGAAATTCAAGTCATTAAACAATAAAGTCTTACTCTGAGCCAAACAGGCCTTGATGCCTAGTTCTTTATCCTTCGATTCCGCTTGACATTCCTCCATGCGTATACAGTGCTGAAGATACCACTGTGTATCCTGGTGTAACCGGCTAAGTATCTCTGGAGTCACGGGTCGGCATCGGTGTCAAGGACATTACGCATACGTGCGTTACGTGCTTTCGCGGGCTGCGAGCTGAAGTAAACGGAAGTATCCAAGGAACAAGGGTGGATAAGATGTGTCAACGACATATCCCGGTACTCTTATTGTCACTAGTAACTGTGACAAGTTAACATATCACCTTTATTATTAAAACATTAAATTGCAGCTTAATCTGGTTGTAATAGGAACACCTGGTTTATAGAAGACAAAACCGGGCTTGATGGCCGTGGTCCACTGGGCTTCACCCCTTGTTCCCCAGACGTTTCGCCTGCGTCTGCGGCAAGCAACTCCAATGGCGTATACATCTCGCTATGAGAGGCCACGGAGATGTATACGCCATTGGAGATGCTTGCCGCAGACGCAGGCGAAACGTCTGGAGAACAAGAGGTGAAGCCCAGTGGACCACGGCCATCAAGCCCGGTTTTGTCTTCTATAAGTGATTCTAACACCGACCGTAAAAACTTTCGAATATTAACATTTGGTTGTTTCCTACTCTTCTGTTGAGGCTCTTTTACATGCCGTAAATCTACGACACGGGAACAACGGCTTTACTTCCCTTCCAAAGAAAGGCATGCCAAGGATTTCTACGACCGAAAAAAAAAAAAATCCATCGTTCTCCGCCGGGTTTGAAGCTGTGACCCTGGGTATACGAAGTTAGCATGGTAACTATTATACCACGGAGGGCGTCCCAAGGTCACGGGAGGGTCTCTATGATATCCTTCTAGCGAGACCGGGGATCATGACCCTGCAGTGTAGCTTAACAAGCTTGCCTCTGACAGTCCTCAGAAGAAGTTCTAGATCGTAAGAATCTGCGCCATCTACCCGCCACCAAAAGAGCGCATCTCCGTAGTCCACCTGATAGATGAAAGGGAAATTAAATGTGCGGAATCATGGTAGAATACACCAAGAGAATTCGCTTTGGTGACCAGAAAAACCCAGTGTATTGAACCCGGTCCTCCGAATACCTGAGCCTTACTCTTAGTACAATAGAACCAAGAAAAAACATGTTTTAATGTTAATTGTTTTTCCACACAAGGCATGTGGAGGACAGGAGTTGGAAAGGAATTAATAATTCAATTCTCGAAAACGTTTTGAGATCTCGCTGTGGTTTACTAGGAAACTGAGAGTCAGTTGGGGAATTTAATGGCGAGTGAGCATGCTATCATAACAGCACAGTGGCTAGAACAGTCGGACGGAGACCAAGAGATCAAAATCTCGGCTATGTCATTAAAGTTTGCAGTGCAATTCTAACTTTCTAACATATTTTAATGTTAATGTATTATAAAACTTGTCAACGGTATCAAAAGTTCTGCTTAAAGCTCTTAAATATTTCAATAAGAAATATTTTTACCTTCTCTATCAGTTATTTATAGTAGGTAGTGAAAGTATTGCGTCCAAGAGAGACTTTACTAGAAATACCAGTTTTGAAGTTCTCTGAATAAAAACAATTCTAAATGGAGGTTTGTGGTGTACGTATGAGCGCGTGCGCGCCAATCCATGAGCAGCATAATTAAAAAAATCTGATGTGTTACACTCACATGACTTTCTCTAACTACTCTACAAACTTCTTACGAAAGATAATTCTTTAAACACCATGCTAATCGAGATAAACATTAGCAGAATTGTATTACTTAGTTCCTTATTAGTTGAATGGAACTAAGAGAATGCACTAGGCTAAAGTGAGTCAACTGTTTTAAAAGCTGTCGTTATGCGATTGTCATTGCAAATCGCTTCTTTTCTTGGCCAGGAGTAGAAGAAAAGAAAAACGGACACTTCCATCTGAGAAAAGTATAAGTACTTCACAATTGAAACTAATAACAAGGAATACGTCGAAAACGGTAAACTCCATGAAAAAATGTATAAGGCATAACTTGTGTATTTTAACAAGATCTACATTTTTTTTGAATAGTAAGTTTTTTGACTATCTCTTACGGTTTAATAACTATGCCAAATTAAGCAAAGTTCAACAGGTCTTTTAGAAGCTACTCCCAGAAAATTCAAGATATGAATTTTATTTGTGATAGAAATGGCTTTAATATGTGGTCTTTTATTTAAAATTGTTAGAGCCATTATTAAGAAAAACAAAATTTTCGAAAAAATTTGCATGCAAAGGGTAGTTAGGGGTGGGGGATTTTCTTGAAAATGTTTGTGTCGCATTCTTGGAGGATACCAAACTTAAATACTAAGTTTAACCGTATTTTCATTTTTGAGCTATGCTGTCCACAGCCACGCACACACACACACACACACGGACCTGTTTCTGAAAATGCCTTTTCTGGATTCAGGGGGTCCTAAAACATGTATTTTCGGTGAAATCTCGACATCAAATGTTTGGGTGGAATACAATACCTACTTCTCTATCCCTATTACATTGTACATATGGGGATAGAGAAAGTAAAAAGAAAAGTTGGATGAATACCAAACTTCATTTTTAAGTTCAACATTTACAGAGGATGCGAATTGTTTTCAAGGAAATTCCCCCATCCCAAATAACCTTCACATGAAAAGATTATTAGGATTCATCTTGCTCAAATAAAATTATTTTAAATATCTGGTCCTCTCGCACTAAGATACTATTTTACAGCTATACAGATTTCACTTTCACATTTTTTAAAATGGAATTTGTTTCTCCGTGGTTCCCAAACTCCCCAAACGTTAAAATAATTGTAAACTATACTGTTCGCTGTATAAAGTACATTATGTGCAATTTTTCACATTCAGCACGAGTTTACCAAATTCAAGAAAGCATCAATAAATGGATCTTGAGATTGTAAACAACCGACTACGATTTCTTGGTCCGTGAGCGGTCGATTAATAACGTTATTAGAAAATTGTATTTATAGATGCTCTTTTAACTGGTTCGGTTCTTAGTGTCCCACTCTATATTGGGCGTGAAATACTGCTTAATTTTGCTCAGATGCCTTTTTATCAGGTTATATGTTCTTTTACGTGCCATAAACCTGCGACACGGGACCATCAGCTTTACTTCCCTTCCGGAGGAAGCCACGTTAAGGATGTTTACGCCCGAAAAAAGTTCATCGCCTTCCGCCGGATTTGAATCTGCGACCTTGCTAACTAGACCTGCATTTACGCCCACGCCATGGAAAACAACTTGGAGGTTTGAGACTAAGTCATTAGAACGCCAAATGAAGACATTGAAATTAGGAAAGTCATCCTTGATTTATGCATTATTTGGAATTATAAGTTGAACCACATCCTCATTCATTCCTTGAGGACAACACGCAGTAAACTTCAAAACTCTTCATGGATGTTTAATTTTTTCAGTAACAATTTTATGTTAAAGTTATCTGTGGTATCCATTTTAAAATAAAGCAATTGCTATATTATGCAATGTCGACGTGAAGAATGTCGATTCATGGTCACCAGTATAAGATAATCAGCACTCACTGACTTCACTAATTACTCTGGTAAGTTTAAATGATGAACATTTTCTTGGCCATGTAGTTATGATTTATATAAACTCATATTTTGATAGACTTAGGTTAATTTTATACAACATGGATAACTGTTTATGGACGCTTACTTGCTAAACTGTAACTTAAACTAACCTATAATTAATGATCTTTATACAACCAAACCCCTAGTAAATATAAGCGATTATTCTCAGGCAACCTTTCAAGAACTAAATACTCATTTTCCTTAAAATCCAGGGTCTGGTTATCACACAGCGAATCTCGCCATGATGGCGTGTTGTGATTTTGCTATTGTACGGTATACCTAGTCACGCACCTCAACCACGAAAAAGTGAAAGTAAAATCAAAGCACATATTTCATTGTGGTATACGTTTTACTATCTCTACTTAGTTCGCAGTACGTAGGTAGAGAAAGTATTTCATTTCAACCAAAAAATTGACACCAAGATTTCACTGGAAATACACGTTTTAGGGTCCCCAGCATAAAAAAAAGTTTTTACTTTGTCTACTTAGTACGTAGTACACAGAAGTTCCATGTGTGCGTTTGCGTACGCATGTGTGTGTGCGTGCACGTTCGTGTGTCTGTTGTCTGTGAACACAATAACTCAAAAACAAAAATCAATGAAACACCAAACCTGATATTTATATTCGGCATCTACTAAGAATTCGACACGAAGATTTTCAAGAAAATTCCTCCACCTCAAACTACCCTCTTCATGGAAAAAAATCGCAAATTTTGATGTTCTCAAAAATATCTTAATGATTTTGATTAAAATACCGTGTATTGAAGACACTTGTATGACAAATAAAATATATATAATATTGAACTTTCTGGGAACAGCCTCTCAAGTCCCTTTTATACTGAATGGCTTTACATACACTGTGAGAGATAAACCAAAGGCTACACACAAAAATATAGAGAGCTCGTTAAAACACACAATTTATATCATATTCTCTTTGAACCTTTTAACTTAACAAAAGGTTCAAAGAAAATAAAACAAATTGGATATGACATATTCAGAGGATGAAGGGGAGCAAATTCCCTAAAATACTAACTGCTTATGCTCCAATCGGCAGAACAGAGTAGGGAGACCGAGGAAGAGATGACATCCACTAATGGGAGCGGAACGGTTGCCAGGGGTTCAAACCTTTAATGTTGTTGTTGATGATGATAGCAACATGATAATGCTATCATCATCAACAAGGTCAGGCATCTGAAGATACCTATTAGGTGGCTACTTTGAACATACACAGTCACTGTGTGTATATGTGCGTGTGTGTGTGATGCCGGAAGGGATTCCGCACTACAATTATTGGCTAATTGTACATCCCAGGAGAATAGGTTGAGATGAAGGTTATATAACGGGTGGCCGACATCGAAAGGTGGAGAAAGAGCCACTGTAGAAGGTCCTTAACAGATTCCAAGCAATAGTCCGCACCCCAGGTCTGACCGAACTCTCTGGTTCTACAGAGGGCTTTCAACGCCATCGCGCAGCCGAGAGCTGAACTTCCAAAGCGCAGTCACCTCCACTAAATGGCGCCACCACTGCAATCCTTCGCCGACACTTTGAATGAATTTGAGGTGAAATTAAGGGACAGGAAGTTTAAGGGAATGAAGAAACCCCCTCAACATTTGCCTAATGACCCAGGAAACCCCGGAAAAAAAAAAAAAAACATGCGTGAGAGAGGTTGGACGCGAGAATCGATTCCACGACCTCCCGAATACCAGTCTCAGAGGAATCGCATGAGACACCTGGTTCGATCATTCACTGTTGTGCTTTGTGTAATGAGCCACAATTCGTAACTGGTTAAAGTTGCAACCCATGCAACCAACTTGAATAGCGCGCCGTGCACCACTGTGAGGTAATGGGCGGGGATATCGGAACACCATGTGTATTGTCCAACATTTTCAGAATTTAAATTTTAAAAATCTGATGTATTCCATTCACATGACTTTCACTACCTGTTATGCGAACAAACTTCTTACAGGATCTTATTCTTCTATCTACTTCGTGTCAATCGAGATAAACATTAGCAGAAATGGCCTATTATTTAGTTATAATAAAAACAGGACTAAGGGAAACCACCAGGCTAAAAGATTAGTAAAATCTTTCAAAAGCTGTCGCTGTGCGATTGACATTGAAATGCGATTCTGTTTGGATGATCAAGGGTAAAGCAAGAGAAACAAACATGTTGAGCAAATCGTAAGTATTTTAAAATCGAAAACAATAGCAAGGAATATCTCGGAAAGTGTAGCCCCGCAACAATGTATAAGGCATGATTGTGTGTTTTGACGAGAGTCTACATTTTTTGGGTAATAAGTATTGTCCATTTCTTACGGTTTACAATTATACAAAAGTTATCCAAATTGAATAGGACTTCAAAGGTTATTCCCAAGAAATTCAGATATACAATTTATTTGTCATGTAAATATATTCAATATACGGCATTTTAATCAAAATCGTTAGTGCCATTTTCGAAAAAATCTGATGTGTTCCATTCACTTGAAACTCTGCAACAAATTATTATTAAAAAACTTATGCTTCCACTTACTTCATGCAAATCGAGAAAAAATTAGCAGAAATAGTCTTATTACTTGCTTCTTTGTAAGTAGAAGCGAAATAGGGAGCACCAAAGGTTAAAGTGTGCTAGTCAAAAGCTGATTGCTATGTGACTGAACTTCCTTTGTTTGTATGGATAGGAGTTGATAAGTTTCCGTAAGAGAATCGTATAAGTTTTTCAAAGCTGAAACCAATAATAAGGAATATCTAAAAAAAGATCAACTCCTCGGAAAAAATGTATATAAAATAAACTGTGTGTTTTAAAATGCTTTGCATTTGTTGTGTGGTAAGTTTTTGTCCATCTCTTACGGTTTAGCAGTTATGTAAATTTCCATAAAATTCATCCAGAATAAAGTAGTCTTCAGAGGCTATTCCCAGAAAATTCAAGATATACATTTTATTAGTCAGGTAAATATATTAAATGTACAAAATGTAAACAAAATCGTTAGGGCCATTTTGAGAAAATCACTATTTTCATAAAAAGTTCCATATAAAGGGTAGTTGGGGGTAGGGAATTATCTTGAAACTCTTCGTGTCGCATGCTTGAAAGATAGCAAACTTAAATACCAAGTTTGGTATTCAACGGTATTTTCGTTTTTGAGCCATATTGTCCACTGACACACACACACACACACACACACACACACACACACACACACACACACACACACACACACGGATCTTTTTCCGAATATGCCAAACATGTATTTCCGGTGAAATCTCGGTATCGAATTTTTGGGTGGAGTGGAATACCTTCTCTTTACACTACGTACATAGTACGTTTAGAGAAAGTAAAAATCAAAACTTTTGAAAATGTTACATGTAGGGTAGTGTAGGATGGGGACATTTTTTGAAGATCTTCGTGTCGCATCTTGAAAGATGCTAAACTTATATATCAAGTTCGATATTTAGCCGACTTTTCGTTTTTGAGTTGTGCTGTCCACAGACAACCTCATACACATACACGGACCTTTTTCTGAGAAGTATGTCTATTTGCTTTCAGGGGACATCAAAACATGTATTTGCAGTGAAACTTTGGTATCGATTTTTTTGGAATACAACACCTCTACCTACAATATATGCACATAATATTGGGTACAAAAAGCAAAAAGTCTCTCTTACAATATTATATGTTGTCATATTATTCTGTTGTTTTAAAAGCAAAACATACTGTTTAGTAAGGGTTTACAAAACATATGAATACATTAAATTAAATACTACTATATCAGGAAGAACAAAACGAGCATAGCTTCTGGAATTTTATAGGTTGCTTTTGTACTATTTACTTGCTGTGCCAAGCAGTTGAGACTGAGGAATGGCAACTGAGCAAATTTAAGATTTTCACACATGAGTTGCTTGAACCCTCATGCTCAGCATGAGAAGCATTAAAATTCCTATATACGTAACTTCATGGCACGACAGTCCGCGGTAGGCCATCTCCCACGTCGGTACCGGTAATCGAACTCAAGTCTCCCGCGCTACCACTGCGCTAAGGAGATGGCCATTAAAATTTCTGTAGAGGGATAATTCTTTACTTTTTATGAAATATGCTTATAGGAAAGCAAGACAAGATAAAGATATAACAGGACGATAGTTTGCTTAATATTATACCACATTTTCGTGAATTGATCAGCATTCAGACACCTTGCTTCTCACTTGGAACAATATGAAGAACAAAGGAGACGTTGGCACACTGAAAACGTCTATTCTGTTCATGCTTTATTATTTTCCAACAGCGCGTCATTATTTGCAGGACCTTTGTGTTGGAGCTCTTCAGATCAATGCTTTTGGCATACAAGGGTTCTGTTACTGATTAGCTGCAAAGTTGTTACCAGTAGTTCTATAAGGCTTTCCAGAATTACCGGAAAATAGAGTTATTGCGTAATTATAATCGCTCCAGAAAGTGCCTATCTCCACTCTACAAATCTAGCAACCGAAGTAATGAAAAATTAGCAATATTCAGATTATAACAGGATTACTTTTAGCAATAGATTATTCAGCTCATATTGATTTATCCATCTCTAATGTAGCTCATATCTACAGAGATGTTTAGGTAAATTATGGTTGACTTCTACGAACACTTCAAGCAAATGATGCTTCAATATTTATTTTCTCGAGCACATATGTAAGAATACATAGCAGTGTTTAACGCCCGCTTTTACTACTTGTGACACCGCAGGCGATGACGCTGGTGATACATGAAATGAAGATGGAGCACCGGTGGAATGCGAGGGCGGGAGAAACCGAAGAACCCGAAGAAAACACGCCCCTGCACAAATCTCACATGGATGGTATCGAACCCGGGTCACCTAGGTGAATAAAAATAGAAAGTATTGTATTCCACTCAAAAATTCGATACCGAAATTTCACCGGAAATAGATGTTTTCAGTCCCCCTGAAGGCAATCAAAAAGTTTTTTTAGAAACATATCTGTTTGTGTGTGTGTGTGTGTGTGTGTGTGTGTGTGTGTATGATGCTATTCTACTGAAGTAAACTCAAAAACGAAGCTAAGGTAAATACCATACAAATTACTCCCACTCCAACCTACCCTTTAATTACATTGAATCTTTTTTTTTTCAAATTTAGTTTTTCTCAAAAATGGCTTTAACGATTATGACTAAGGGGACCAACCTATGAAAATTGACCAAAATTCTTGAAATGTTTTGTATTTTAACACATGAATATACCGTGATCCTTGTAAATTAATATACCTAAGGTATTTTCAACCACTTGCAATTTAAGCACTGGTCGCGCGACCTTTTAAATGGAAATTTAAATGGTAACAAATGACACTTTCAATATTAAAAGCCATGTTTCTCTAAATACTTTTCGAATGCAAATGTTCAAAATACTCTTTGCAGTGCACATAACAACCAATCAGTTTGATTTTTCTACCACAGAATTTTAATATTATAATTAGTAAAATCATTCAATTAATTTTCTTGGTAAAATTAATTGTACATTTATATTAACAAAATTAATCATTCCTCAAAAAATGAAAAAGATATGAATGAATAATTTATCATACCTTTACCTGCAATAATATTTAATTAATTTGAAATCCATGTGATAATTTTAAAGTAATATTCCTG